>JAWNOU010000036.1:0-2539166 GCA_035045725.1 Drosophila ezoana
AAATAATACAGATGTTTGCCAATATGTGCCTGGAAATTCACCAATATTTGCTAACAAATCAGCAACTTTATGTCGGAAAAATGCAAAAAAAGCGCCATGTTGTACGACAATTATGGCCTGAATGATAAACAATAAATGCCGGGAATTTGGTCAATTAGTGATGGCAAATTCGCCAATAAATGCCGGAAAGTTTTCCCATACATGTCGGGAAGGTAACCAATTTATGCTGGAAGGTGGGTAATTTAATGCCGGTAAAATTCACAGTAATGCCATAATGTGTCCCAGAATATTGCCCAATTACATCCGGAAATAAGGACAAAACAAGCCGGTAAGTTTGCCAAATAGTGCAGGCACAATGACCTTGAAATGACGAAATGTTGGCTAATTTAAGGTGAATGTTTGACAATAATTGTCAAAAAGTTGATCAATATTTGCTTGAATATTTCCCACTTAATTGGGGGAAAATGGCTAACACGCGCCATGATATAGGACAATTTTAGACGTATGATGGTCACAAAAATCTAACATATAATTCATATGTTATGGCTATAAATTCTGGAATGTAAGATAAAACAATATAGATATATGACGAAGTTGTCAAATATATGCTGGAAAATTTGCAACTTAATCCACAATGAGTGCCGTGATGTAGGCCAATTAATGCCAGAATGATGGTCAATTATTGCCGGAAATCTTGTCAATCAGGGTTGGTTAAATGACCATTAAATCCTGGAAATTTATATCATACTGGACGGGAAGGTAACCAATTAATGCTGGAAAATTGGATTTAATGTATGTAGAAGTTTTTAAAAAATATGCAGACACAATGGTGATCTAATGCCGAAATGTTGGGTAAAATAAGTCTAGTGCTAGCCAATGAATTTCTGAAAGTTGACGAACATCTGCTGGGATATAAAACAATTAATTGGGCGACAATGAACAAAAAAGAAAATGATTTAAACCAAATATAGCCAGAATGTTGGTGAATTAATAACGGGAAGTTGAAAAATCAGATATGGCACAAATGGCAGATAAAGTCCGGAAATGTAGAGGCCTTGCATTCCTGGAAATTTACCAATATTTGGTGAAAGTTGGCCCATTTGCAAAACAAAATGGAAAATCAAACTTAACAAGTTTTGCTGGAAGGTTGATCAAGTATTGACGGATAATGTTAGCCTATGATAATGTCCAGTAAATACCGGAAGGTAAAAATACTTGCTAGAAAGTCGGTCAAAAAGTGCACGCAGTTGCCATTAAATTCCGAATGTTGGCTAAAATAATACAGATGTTTGCCAATATGTGCCAATATGTTGTATAGAAGTTGACCAATATTTTCTTGAATATTTCCCACTTAATTGGGGGAAAATGGATAATACGCACCATGATATAGGACAATTTTAGACAGTATGATGGTCAAAAATAGAAAAAATAATTCATTTGTGATGGCTATATATGCCGGAATGTTAGCTAAAACAAGATAGATATATGACGAAGTTGTCTAATATATGCTGGAAAACTTGCAACTTAATGCACAATGAGTGCCGTGAGTAGCACAATTAAAGCCAGAATAATGGTCAATTAGTGCCGGAAATCTTGTCAATCAGGGTTAGTAAAATGACCATTAAATCCTGGAAATTGATATCATAGTGGACTGGAAGGTAACCAATTAATGCTGGAAAATTGGATTTAATGTATGTAGAAGTTTTTAAAAAAATATGCAGACACAATGGTGATCTAAATGCCGAAATGGTTGGGTAAAATAAGTCTAGTGCTAGCCAATGAAGTTCTGAAAGTTGACGAACATCTGCTGGGATATAAGACAATTAATTGGGCGACAATGAACAAAAAAAGAAAATGATTTAAACCAAATATAGCCAGAATGTAGGAGAATTAATTACGGGATGTTGAAAAATCAGATATGGCAATATGGCAGATAAAGTCCGGAATGTGAAGCCTTGCATTCCTGGAAATTTACCAATATTTGGTGAAAGTTGGCCCATTTGCAAAACAAAAATGGACCATCAAACTTAACAAGTTTTGCTGGAAGGTTGATCAAGTATTGACGGATAATGTAAGCCTATAATATATGACGAAGTTGTCAAATATATGCTGGAAAATTTGCAACTTAATCCACAATGAGTGCCGTGATGTAGGCCAATTAATTCCAGAATGATGGTCAATTATTGCCGGAAATCTTGTCAATCAGGGTTGGTAAAATGACCATTAAATCCTGGAAATTTATATCATACTGGATCGCGAAGGTAACCAATTAATGCTGGAAAATTGGATTTAATGTATGTGAAGTTTTTAAAAAATATGCAGACACAATGGTGATCTATGCCGAAATGTTGGGTAAATAGTCTAGTGCTAGCCAATGAAGTTCTGAAAGTTGACGAACATCTGCTGGGATATAAGACAATTAATTGGGCGACAATGAACAAAAAAAGGAAAATGATTTAAACCAAATATAGCCAGAATGTAGGAGAATTAATAACGGGATGTTGAACAAATCAGATATGGCAAAATGGCAGATATAGTCCGGAATGTGGAGCCTTGCATTCCTGGAAATTTACCAATATTTGGTGAAAGTTGGCCCATTTGCAAAACAAAAATGGACAATCAAACTTAACAAGTTTTGCTGGAAGGTTGATCAAGTATTGACGGATAATGTAAGCCTATAATAATGTCCAATAAATACCGGAATTGCATGCACAGTTGCCATTAAATTCCGAATGTTGGCTAAAATAATACAGATGTTTGCCAATATGTGCCTGGAAATTCACCAATATTTGCTAACAAATCAGCAACTTTATGTCGGAAAAATGCAAAAAAAGCGCCATGTTGTACGACAATTATGGCCTGAATGATAAACAATAAATGCCGGGAATTTGGTCAATTAGTGATGGCAAATTCGCCAATAAATGCCGGAAAGTTTTCCCATACACGTCGGGAAGGTAACCAATTTATGCTGGAAGGTGGGTAATTTAATGCCGGTTAAATTCACAGTAATGCCACAATGTGTCCCAGAATTTTGCCCAATTATATCCGGAAATAAGGACAAAACAAGCCGTTAAGTTTGCCAAATAGTGCAGGCACAATGACCTTGAAATGACGAAATGTTGGCTAATTTAGGGTGAATGTTTGACAATAATTGTCAAAAAGTTGACCAATATTTGCTTGAATATTTCCCCCCCAATGGGGAAAATGGCCATCACGCGCCATGATATAGGACAATTTTAGACAGTATGATGGTCACAAAAATCTAACATATAATTCATATGTTATGGCTATAAATTCCGGAATGTAAGATAAAACAATATAGATATATGACGAAGTTGTCAAATATATGCTGGAAAATTTGCAACTTAATCCACAATGAGTGCCGTGATGTAGGCCAATTAATGCCAGAATGATGGTCAATTATTGCCGGAAATCTTGTCAATCAGGGGTTGGTAAAATGACCATTAAATCCTGGAAATTTATATCATACTGGACGGGAAGGTAACCAATTAATGCTGGAAAATTGGATTTAATGTATGTAGAAGTTTTTAAAAAATATGCAGACACAATGGTGATCTAATGCCGAAATGTTGGGTAAAATAAGTCTAGTGCTAGCCAATGAATTTCTGAAAGTTGACGAACATCTGCTGGGATATAAAACAATTAATTGGGCGACAATGAACAAAAAAAGAAAATGATTTAAACCAATGGCAAAGATGTTGGTGAATTAATAACGGGAAGTTGAAAAATCAGATATGGCACAATGGCAGATGAAGTCGGAATGTGAGGCCTTGCATTCCTGGAAATTTACCAATATTTGGTGAAAGTTGGCCCATTGCAAAACAAAATGGTAAATCAAACTTAACAAGTTTTGCTGGAAGAGTTGATCAAGTATTGACGGATAATGTTAGCCTATAATAATGTCCAATAAATACCGGAAGGTAAAAATACTGTAGAAGTCGGTCAAAAGTGCATACTGGTGCCACTAAATTCGAATGTTACAAAAATAATTTGATTATAATTTAATAATAATAAAAAACTAAATTGACTTCACAAATTGAGTGTGCGAATGAAACAGAAGCGACGGCAGCGCCGAGCTAGCTGTATACCCTAATTGACGGCACGAATATCGCCTAAAACCGATCTGCAATGCTGAAATGCTGCTCAGTTAGGGTATCCAGAAGTGTGTGTGTCGAATGAACATTTGTTTGACATCCTCAAAAACAAGCCGAACTAATCGAATATTCAATCTCTTCTCCGCGCCGCTGTCGCCTACCCACTCATCAAATCAGATGGTTCACGCGTGCTGGTGGTATTATTTCTCAAAGTTCACAGAGTTCATGGATACGGTAAGTGTGACCATATTTGTAAGTTAATTGCCTAAACCCACACACGCGATACCCTTACAGATTTTCTTCGTGCTGCGCAAGAAGACGAGCCAGGTGACGACACTGCATGTCATACATCACGGCTGCATGCCCATGTCCGTGTGGTTCGGTGTCAAATTCACTCCAGGTGCGTCAACCAGGCTTAACGGCTAACCGACTAACGTCAGATACCCTATAATATGTCTATGTCTGCATTTAGGTGGCCACAGCACCTTCTTTGGCCTGCTCAATACATTCGTGCACATTGTGATGTACACGTACTACATGTTCTCGGCCATGGGTCCACAATACCAAAAGTACCTCTGGTGGAAGAAGTACCTGACAACGCTCCAAATGGTAAGCTTCTAATACACTATGCTGCTCAAATCGAATCGATAACTAGAAGGGGGCGTATTTGACTGAGAGGTGTTTTCTTAAATTGTTGCTCAAAGTTAGATACACATATTGGGAGAGAATCTGAGATACAATCAAATATTTATTATAATTTCTGGATAGAATATACATTAGCTTTTTTTCGCAATTTGTGTTAAACTACAATTTGGTTTATATTTTTAATTAAAATTATTTTATACAATTTTAAATACAAAATATTTTAGCAAAAATATTGAAGATTCCAAAACAGGTGCTTTTATTACTTCAAGTAATTTATCAAATTAAGGCCTTTGATTTGAATGCATATTGTTCTAGCTGAGCTATAGTTAGGTTTTAGCGATACAGGTCAAAGGTTTAGGTTTGCTTACGTTCTAAGATTATCTATTTCTGAATTATATTTTATCTGATTAATCACCGCCTCTTTCCACTGCAACAGGTTCAGTTCATTCTCATCATGGTGCACGCCTTCCAATTGCTCTTCATTGACTGCAATTACCCGAAGGCCTTCGTCTGGTGGATCGGAATGCACGCTGTGATGTTCTTTTTCCTGTTCAATGAGTTCTACAAGGCAGCCTACAAAAACCGTCTAATGGTAAGTGCCCCAGTGCCCCACAGCCAAGCTCCCAAAAAAAAAAAAAACCTTTTCGAAAATGCCGCAAGTCCGGAAATGAGACAATTTTTGAGGTGCAACCGCATCTCACGTCGCCTATTATGATGATTATCAACCATTTAAAAGAAAAAAGAAAAAAACCTCGGGCCTAGTCCATGACTTCCCACGTTGGCTCAAAGCCATTTAAAGCCATGAAATGACAAACATAAAATGCGTTCGCATCCCAGATTCCGGATTGTGAGTTAATGAAAACGAAAACCCAGCCAAGTCTTATATCATAGGCATGTGTATGCGTGTGTGTAACTTCGGTCCATGGTTACGGCCGATGTCTGCACCTGCCAGATAGACCCGAAGCAGGGAGAGGGGGAAGAGGGGAGAGGGGGGGGGCTATTGCAAACATATAACTGTGGTCTAAATTCATTAACGAAATTTCGTCAAGTGGGTCTCGGGGAACTGGGTTTACGAAGTCCGCTTTGTCCGACACAAAAGCGCCAAAATGACGTCGTTTAATGATCGTTCACGTTCATGAGGCCAACATCGACGTCGACCGCGACGGCGACGGCAACGGCGACGGCGGCGACCCACAGCATCCATTGAGCGGTGCGCAAGTGAAAGTTGAATGGAAAAGAGGCGAAATACAAATGAAAAGGCAAAAAAGAAAACAAAA
Source organism: Drosophila ezoana (assembly GCA_035045725.1). NCBI lineage: Eukaryota > Metazoa > Arthropoda > Insecta > Diptera > Drosophilidae > Drosophila > Drosophila ezoana. The sequence goes on from JAWNOU010000036.1 coordinate 6,038, forward strand.
ATAAATAAAAATAAAAATAATAAACAAACGCTGACAAGGCATCTCAGCTGATTGCATAATGTGCGTTTCTTGCTTTTTGTGGGGCGCACACACACACACACACACACACACACACGCATGCATATATAATAAAATTTACAAAAAATGCGAACGCGTGTCGCATGCGCAATATTTCTCATACGCCACGAATGCCCGCAACTAAACCTCTTTTTTCCCACACACACATTTGCAGAAGAAGAACGCGCTGCTGGCCAACGGACACGCCAAGCCGAATGGCTACTGCAAGAGCATCAATGCCCACGACGATCTGTTCCTGCCACAGCCCGCGGCCCAGACGACGACGCCGGCGTCGACGGCCAAGGCCAATGGCAACGGCAATGCGACGCTCAGCAACGGGCACGCGAATGGCCTGAAGAACGGCTATAAGCCGCTGCCCAATGGCAATGCGGCGGCCGTGGCCAATGGCAGTGCGCACAAAACGAACGGTATCCTGCTGGCAAATGGCTTTGGCAATGGCAGTGGTGGCTATGCCACCAAGCTGCTGGACGATGTGGCACAGGAGCTGACACACCGGAAGACACAAAAATAATATCGGGATAATGCGGGTCGGCGCCAACATAGAGCTTAGGATGGTAGCAGAAAGCACGCCAGGCGCCAGGAGCACCACCATATGCTCCAACAGTCATAAGCACACACACACCTACACACACACACCTCTACACATACACACACACATACACACACTCAACAAACAGCATTCATATACATGCACATAAGCATATATATATACATACATGTTTCGGATATTGTATTGACATTGAAATAACTTTTAGTGAGAATGGAAGTGAAACAATAATGGGGCATATTGTTATTGGTACTAATTATTATTACAGCAATTAATAATAATAATAATAATAATAATGCATAATAATGATGCTTGTCTTTACAGCGAGCCATCGCATTGCATACAATCTGCTGCACACATATTTTTATGTATGCATGTATGTATGTATGTATATAGCGTATGTGCGCATGTTTGTAGCATCCATATAAATAAAATACATTTTTGTTGCTTTTTTCTCTTTTTAACTACTTTAGTTGTACAAAGCTTTGTATAGAAAAAAAAACAAAAACAAAAAGAAAAAATCAAAAAAAAAAATACAATTTGTAAATTGAGCCTAATGCTTATTTAACTGAATTGTGTGTGAGCATTGAATAAATCTATGTATTTAAGCATAGAATTTAATTTATATACATACTTATATATATATATATATATATACTTTATACACATATAAATAAAGTAAATGGAAAAAATTTAGTTGGTTCTGCGTAAGTCAAACAAGTTTTGTAAATGTATAAAGCAAAAAAAAAAAAAATATATATTAAAATAAAATGTATGTAATTTAATATTAGTCGCAATAATTGTTGAGGAATTTAAACAAAGTCGAGCAAAAAGAAAAATGAAAGAAAAAAAACAGTCACAACTATTTAAGTCAAGCAACAAATACTACAAATACCACAAATACCAAGAAATTTGTGCTTCGTTTTAATCACAAACGACCACAAATAAAAACAAAACAAAATCAAACCCTACCCACATGTTTAATTAATTTATTAAAAATAAATTATGCCACAAAACTGGAAAATTATTGAGTATGCAACTTTAGCTAGTTGATAACGTTGCATACAACAACATACAAAAAAAACCATCATAAAACTCCGAGCATTGATAACAAAAGCAACATTGTTAAACGCATTGAAAACAAAAATAAATATAATAAAAAACAAATAGACTTTAAGTCCCACACTCTAGGTTCTATAGGTATTCAATTGCAATACGTTTTGTATGCGTAGTAGCCATTTTTGTGGAGCTGGAGCAGTATGTAAACAACACAATGTATGTAATTGTAATTATTATTATTATTATTATACAGAGACAAAAAAAATACGAAAAACAAAAATTATGTGTAGAAAATTAGGCAGAAACGGAGTGGAGCATTTTTTCAATAAAACACTAAAAAAAATACGCTTATGCAAATTCAAACATCTTTTGTCTGTGGAATTGGGTTTTAATCTCACTTAATTTAAATTTTTAGCTCTCAACCTTTTTTTTTATAGCTCAATATATTTAACCAAATGACCCCAAACTAATTCCACCTGATACGTTTTACCCAATTTTTGGGGACATAAAATACAGTTATAGATGAAACAATCAACTCGTTAGGGTCTCTATATGATTTTTATTAACATTTATAATTCGGATGTGTTAGATTTTACATATTCCCGCATTATACGCCGTGTTGCGTGGCGTACAATCCGGCTGCGGTCTATAATTTTAACTTAAAACTAGGCTTGTTTGCTATGAGCTAAGCGGGTTAAGCTGTCCATAAGCGGTAGGCAAAAAGTAAAATGTAGAACACAGATGTCAACTACTTAAGTGATGGGCAATCGTAATGCCCTTAGACTTATGCAAGACCATTAAAAACAAAAATTCTCAAAATAAAAATTATTAACAGCAATTGGTAGTCATTGTACTTATGTAAAGAAGAGTTATTATAAAACTTAATCTGTTTCGATTGTGGTCTATTAGAGTGTGTGTGTGTGTGTGTGTGTGTGTTTGAAAAACGGGAGAGGGTTGCGCTGATGTTGGCCTATTAGAGTTTATCTACGTGAGTAAGCAGCCAACGGCGCCTTGCTTATTACTGTTGAACTGCAGATTGGAGATTTTTTAAAAACACTTATGTCTATGCCACAAAACGATTTCAGTTGCGACGAGTGCGACGACGTGCATTACCGGCAAAGGGCGTGGCATTGGGCGCGCCCGGATGCTGGCCACTATACAGATTATCCAGAAACTCATGCAACGTGGCCTCACTGCGAATGAAAATAAATATTTAATAGCTGATTCCGATTGATTTAGTCCCAGGCGCTTACCTGACACCACTGGCTGGACCGCCCGGATGATGTGCATGCGACTGTGGTTGCTGCTGGTGTGGATGTTGCTGCTGCTGCTGCTGCTGTTGTTGCTGCTGCTGTTGTTGTTGCTGCTGCTGCTGTTGCTGCTGAGCGCCGCGCACAATGCGATACTGTACCATATGCGAATTGGGTTCTAGATGCGACAGCGCACCCTTCTGACAGTTGGCCCATTCGGTTATGTCATAGACCTTGCCATCCATTAACGCCAAATATTTCCAACGCAGACCCAGCATGCTCGTCTCCGCCCATATGTCGCCCTGTCAAATGAAATACAGGTTAATACAAATGCCGATCGCATGTGGAGGAGCTACTACTCACATCCTTGGCCGAGTGCCGAATCTTACAGGAGGCGCATTCGCGCGCCGCATAGTGAGGACGTTCAGTTAGCTTGCGAGGATGGCGCTGCGCACAGGTGCTACATCTATAGGTGATAGAGAAAATGGTGTTAAATTTGATCAGCTCTTCGTAGTTGCTTGTGTCGCTTACCTTATAGTATTGGCCGCCTCGGTCATTTTGGTTTGCAATTGCGATAGCAAATCGTGCAGCTCCGTCCACGCCTTTTCCGCGTGCAATGCCTCGGCAATGCTTTGGTCATAGGCAAGACGATTTTCCTGTAAGGAATGAATGCAAATGAATACTGGAACTTATGTAAGCAGCTGTTTGTTTAACTTACCGGTTCACCAATCAATTCAAATGCACGCTGCAACACCTTGAATGCCTCCTCGGCGCCCGCCTGCTTGTTTTTATCCGGATGCACCAGCACAGCAATTTTCTTATAGTGTTTACGTATTTGCTCCTGGGGACTATCCGGCGGCACGCCCAATATGCTGCAATGGAATATTTCAGTTAGTTAAATATGTTTTTTTTCATGCTGTTCTAAGTGTACATACCTGTAGGCATCCTTGCCCTTGCAGTTCAGCAGCGAGTACATGGCCTCTTCGCCAGTCTGTGGCAAGCGACCCGTTTTAAATGCCTCCGCGCTGGCCTCAGGCGGCTTGCGCTTGTAGAAGCGACGCCAAAATGCCCAACGTGAGTTTTTTTTGAAGCGTGCATCAAAGCGACGCCAATAGTTGCGCCACCAGATGCTCGGCTTGCCGGAATTCTGCTTCAGTTCCTTGTGCAGCTGGCGTGCATAAGCCACGCCTGCCACATACGCTGTGGTCAGCCGCTCGTACGCCATGCTGCAACCGAGCACAACAATATCATAGACCAAATAGAAGAGCCAGGTGATCAGCTTGAGCGTGTATATCCACCAGGTGTGCAAAATGCGCTTGGCTAGCTCATAGTTGCGATTCGAGGCGCTCGCATGCGCTGGCGAATTGGATGACCCATATGCGCCACCCCGGTTGCGTTTCGAGGAGTACGAGTACGAGCTAGAATTGGAATTTAAATTCGCATTCGATGAGCCGGAGTAACGTTTCGATGATGAGGAATTGCCATTGTTATTGCTGTTGCTGATGTTGTTGTGGTGGCTGTTGCTCGAGCCAGATGAATTATTGGAATTATTCGCATTGGCATTCGAGAAATTTGCATGCGAGCTGCTATTGTTGATGCTGCTGCTGCGATTGTTGTTGCTGCCGTTGTTTGACTTCCGGCTCGCTAAATTGTTATTGCTGCTGCTGCTGTTGCTGCTGCTGGGTAAGCTGCTGTTGCTGCTAACGATGTTGCCGCTGTTGTTATTGGTTGGCTTGTTGTCGTTGGTTTTGGCGCTGAATCCACTTTGGTTGTTGCTGCTCGTGTTGTTAATAAATTTCATTTGGCCAGGACGCTTCTTTTCGGCATTTGGTTTACCAGATCTGAGCGGCGGCTGCGACTGTTGCTGTGGCGGTTGTTGTTGTTGTTGCTGCTGTTGTTGCTGCTGTTGTTGTTGTTGTTGTTGTTGTTGTTGTTGTTGTTGTTGTTGCTGCTGCTGTTGTTGTTGTTGTTGTTGTTGTTGCTGTTGTTGTTGTTGCTGCTGCTGCTGCTGTTGTATTGGCTAGCGACGAATCAGTAAAGAAAGTCAATTAAATAACTATAATCATTTATATCTGGTTAGATCGTATTATAAATCAAATGACTAGATAATAACCCACAGTAAGGCTTTTGGATAATTGCTACTCAATCGTTCAATCTACTCTAAGCTTATTTTCAAACGTGGACGTGTTTTAAGAGCCAACTCAATGTTGTTGGGAAATAGGTGGAAAAAAGTTTGCTACTGTTAAAATTGAATTTAAAAACTATCCTAACTATAATATTAAAATTGTGCCTTTGGATTTACCGCTTGTTGTGGTTTTTGCTGTGCTCCCTGGCGCCTCTTGCTACGATGTCCTGTAGCATTGCCGGACCCATCCTTGATTTCGTGCAGTGGCGAGCGCTTGGAATTATTGCGCAGCTCCCGATTACCGTTGCCATTGCCATTGCCATCTTCCTTACCGCCTCGTCGCTGCGTTGGATGCCCGTTCTCCAAGTTGTTGACTGACCGCGTTTCAATACCCGCATTGTTCCTGGCAAGCATTGTGCCCGAGCTACGCAATGTGCTGCCCTTGCTCAGAACATCTGAATAGGACATGGGCATGGGCTTTACTTCGGCTACAATGCGTCTTTTGCCCTCGCTCAAGCCTGGCACGACTATTGGCGCTTTCTTCAGGGCAGCGGGTGTTGCAGTTGCTGCTGCTGCTGTTGTAGTTGTTGTTGAAGTGCTTAAAGTTGGATTCGGGTTGACTTGTTTGTTGCCAGAGCTACCAGGAGCTACTTCCACGCTTTTGGGCGGAACGACCTTAGCATGATACTCAGCTATGGGCTGCAGCTGCTGTAACTTCACAGGTGAAGTCGGCTGTGGTGGCGATGTTGTCGATTCTATGGGCGTGGCTTCAACATATGCGTTAGCATTTTCTGGTGGCTCGCCACCAAACTGTATATAACTGCTACCCGTTAGATTGGGCGACCAGTTATTTACAAGATTATTTATAAACAAATTAGCGCTATTGCTCGGCGCAACAGCCGTAGAGATTGCCGCGGGAACATCATCAACCTGATGGAATTGTGGCGTCTGCTGTTGTTGTTGTTGCTGCTGTTGTTGCTGTTGCTGCTGTTGTTGCTGTTGTTGCTGTTGTTGCTGTTGTTGCTGTTGCTGCTGTTGCTGCTGTTGGCTTACAATATTCATCTCGGGCTTTGGCAGTAACGGATTGGTGGCAAACAATTCATAAAGTGGCGTCTGCTGTGCTGCCGACGGCTGCGCCTGCGCCTGGTTCTGCGCAGTCGTGGCCGCCACTTGGTGATGTTGATGCTGGTTCATTGGTGCCATGTTGATATGCGAGAAATTGGCCGCCGCTTGCTGAGCGTAAACATCGTTGACAGCATTCTCTGGACAGTGATAAACCTTAAGAAAATTGCCATGTCCAACAGGCAACACGGAGTACGTTTCGGTTTGACCAGGTGGTCCGGAGTATGCCAAGTTGTACAGATATTCATTATAGACGTGTGCAGATGGAGCTTGCTGTGGTTGTGGTATCATAGGTGCCTGATGATGATGTGGTGGGTGGGGGTGATGTGGGGGAAATTGAACACCCATGTGTGGCGGCCACATCAAGGGCCCCTGCGCCTGGCCCTGTTGCTGTTGATGCAACAAATGTTGTTGTTGATGTTGCTGTTGTTGTTGTTGTTGTTGCTGCTGTTGTTGTTGCTGTTGCTGATGTGCCAGAAAATTGGCATAATCCGGACTGTGTGGTGGCAAATTGTGGTAGGTGGCGGCAATTGCTTCATCCTCGACCATACCCCCCGAGCAGATGCGCTCATCCTGATGTGCCCGCGCCGTCATATCCCGCAACACTGCGCCAAAAAAAGGCCCGTGCCAGTGCCTTTTCTTGCACTGACGCTATTGTCCTATTAGAATTTCATGCGATTGTGCGTTTCGCTTGCTTGGCGATGCATTTATGAGTTACTGATGTTGTTTGCAAATAACGATTGCAAACGCTGCCACACAAATTGAAATACGTTGCTACACTTCTTTCTGCAATCACTTTTAACACAAATAATATATTATGCTTGCGTATGTGAGTGTATGTGGCACCGATGCCACTCACAAGAAACGCAAACAGGGATGCACACAGTGTACATATATCGATTAACTCGAATTTGCGAATACATTTTTGAATATTCCACCAAGTGGTAGCTGTTTATTTTTAAATAAGCAAAACGTTTCCTAGCTCTTTATATTTATTGCTGTTATAAATCGAATCTTCTAAAAAAGGCCTTAAATCTGTAGCATTTCATTAGGGGCTAAAACAGGTCTTTTTAATCCGCACAATATGGCAACCTTGCCTCTGTACCTGTTACTTTTGTTTTGGTTTAATACGTATTTTTACTTTATTAATGTTCAGGATGGCTATTGTAACAAAGCAAAACAGAGAATAAAATTTACAGTTAAGCCTAAAAATAGCTTTCCATCCATTATCAACGAGAAATCAGCTTCAATAAATTTAAATTATATTTATACTCGTTAGGATGCCGTTATCAATTTTGATTGCTGTTAATAACAGACTTAGAATATGGTAAGTTTGGCTGCATTAAAGGTGGACAGGTAGCGCATAATAGATATGCATCATTGTAAATAAACGATCATGCGTCAATTTAGCATCGGTCAGTAAGCGACATTCCAAATTAAAGTGCGTCAAATTACATTAATTCCGGGTATAAAAATATAAGTTGGTAAAGATATTTAGTGGAAAATACTATCGAAAATACTATAATACCAAAAATATAAAAACCCTTTAAGTGTAGTTCTTAAATATCTTCTTATTCAAATCTTTTAATAAAATTGGATTTATGCTTGAATAAAATCATAATATTATACTCGAAATTGTTCTGGTACTTTTGCCCTGCACACTAGGTATTTTGTCAGTTTTCCAATATGGTCATACAACTTAAATGAAAAACTCAACACTGATGATTGCTTCTCTCTTGGCATTTTATTCCCTATTCTCATTCGCAATGGCCGCCAACAAGGAACGCACTTTCATCATGGTTAAGCCCGATGGAGTCCAAAGAGGACTCGTCGGCAAGATCATCGAGCGTTTTGAGCAAAAGGGCTTTAAATTGGTAGCAATGAAGTTCGTGTGGGTGAGTAAAGCCGGCCGCATAATTGAATTAAGAAATCAATAAGTACGCGTGTGCAAATGTCGTGTTTAACCTCAACATGGCATAGGGTCGCCCTTGCTTACATTATAAATGACCGGTTGAGGTTATATATATGTATGCAAACATCTGGTTTTAGAGGTCATGAAAATGATAGCATCACATATTTAATTGCAGGCTCAAAAGGACTTGTTGGAGAAGCACTATGCTGATCTGTCTAGCCGCCCCTTCTTCCCCGGTTTGGTCAACTACATGAACTCCGGTCCAGTGGTTCCCATGGTGTGGGAGGGCTTAAATGTGGTCAAGACCGGCCGTCAAATGTTGGGCGCTACCAACCCAGCTGATTCCCTGCCTGGCACCATCCGTGGTGATTTCTGCATCCAGGTTGGCCGCAACATCATTCATGGCTCTGATGCTGTTGAGTCCGCCGAAAAGGAGATTGCTTTGTGGTTCAATGAGAAGGAGCTTGTCAGCTGGGCTCCAGCCGCCAAGGACTGGATTTACGAATAGATTCAGCATGCAAGTGCATGAATCTGTACGCCACTCACATAAGTCTAACAGTAATTCTTTTAAAGAATAAAAATTCCACCTTATACATATATATGTGCGTGCGTATGTTTTATTCACATTTATATCGGGCCCACTGTGCAGTGGGCATATCAGTTGGCAATACCCAACCGTTGGGAATGCTGCTACCGCTCTTGCCGTAACTTATATAGGAGTCCCAAATAATTCTATATGGCAAAAAACGTATTAGCAAATTCGGCCATTTTAAATTTTCATTAAACTTACCGCCGTTCTATCAATTCTTGTGTATTTCGCTTTTTGTCCATATTCCCTTGCCTTAAAGGCACCGAAGAGCTTCCAAATATAACTTCGGCCCACTGCGCTTCGCAGCTGGTGGTGGCTTCTTTATTGATTTCATCGGTACACTCCTGCAGCACACTTCGCCAAACTGTGCGCATTCTGGACAGTTTTATGGCCAAGTCTTTGTTGCCACCGCGAGCCTTGTACAATTTTTCCAGCAAGTCAAATGTGTGCAACATATTTGTGGCATCGTGCTGTTTTTTAAGAGTGATGTGTTCCGCTTGCTTCTGAACCGGCAAATGTGCTGCTGCTACTACATTTAACTCGGAAGATAACGCTTTATTCTTGGCATTTTTTTGAGCATCCCTTTTAACACTCCGTTGCAGCTTGGCCCTTTGTTTGGCCCGTTGTCGTCTTCGTTTACGTTGGAGTTGACTGCGTGCAATTTGGTCACACGGCAACTCGTTCAGTTTAGCTAGCAAATTTGTGGTCTGCCACATCAACTGGCGAGACTCGTTCAAATCAAAGTCATTTGGTGACGCACTGCTCAAACCTTCCAAAAACTGTAAATTTGCTATGACATTATTAATATCTGTCTTTATTTCGCTTAGTTTGAGACCTTGCGGCATTTTATCTACAAGTGTTGGTTAACGATGCAAATACTTTTATTGAGAGTGAGGTGCTTGTATTGAATTTAACAGGGAAGAGTATTTTTATCAGCTGACAGCCTAAGATTGTAACGCAGATTCGGCTTCTACCAGCACCTCGGAAGCTTTTGTGTAGGCCTCCGTTTCCTTGAGATCCAGTTCATCCTGCAAATATTTTTGCAGCACTTCGAACTCCTTTTGCAATCTGTAAAAAATCACACCCATATTGTTGACCGCAAATTGGTAGCATTAAATGACGACTCACCTGCGCTTTGAGTCCGGTATCATCATTTGGCACTCCTGTATCACCTCTTCCTGTTTGCGCAATACATGATCATCGGCGCCTTCATTTTTAAATTTATCCAGACGAGCCAGCTCTGTGTTTATTTCTCTCTCATAAACTGTCTTCTCCTTGGCCAGGCGCTTCACAACACCCGTTTTAATAACCAACTGCCTTATACGTGGATCTGCCATTTCTGTAATGTTATTGGTTTTTTATTACTTGTACACTTCTAAATAATCGTTTGTTGTCAATATTCATTGACTTTTTTAAATTATTTAATAAATTTGTCGCCAATTTCTGCACAGCCGGCTGAGCTTTCTTGCTGTATTGTTCAGAAATGCCGCCTGTGAGTCAGCTTGCAGCGTTGCCACTCTTTCCAGCTTACCTTATGGCCATTCACAATAGTTACCGTTCTGAAAAAAAAACTGTTATCATTCGAGCGGCAGTTCGAATGTTAAATTCAAAGTTTAAATAGCATTCTGTTAAAACAAAGATCCAGTTTATTGCTTATTATCCCGTGGGCTCGACCAATCAATTTTTCCCTAGATTGCTCACTTTGTTAACAGCGTACAAAAAAAGCTAGAACCTGTCAATTGAAACAATCATTACATTGTGTGTAGTTATTACGGTTAAGCATTCTTTATTTTTATTTTGTCAATTAATACATTAAAAGATCATGTTTTTTGTTTATTAAGCAACGTTTTCTGTATCCATGAATTGTTTTCTGTTGTGGGCTACATTAATAAGTTTCATAGTAATGACAATGAATGCACTATGTTATGTTTTGTTATGTGGTAAATCGTTTATGAGAAACATTTGGTTAAAGTATGGAAATGCCAATGAGACTCGATAGAACATTTAGAATGTTTACAAAACCGCATGATTATGATTTATGAATATTTTTATAATACTTCTTAAGCATTTGTCTTTTTTTTTTCTTTTTTGGGATAAATTTTGAATTCATTGCGAATGTAGTCTTGGGTTTTTTTTTTAAAAGTATTGTTAGTTGCAGAGTGGTTTATAACTAAATTCTGAAATTGCTTTATGTAATATAGATTTTAAATCGAATGCCTCCGACTGACTTATCAAAAGTATAAAAAGTGTTTAAAATCTTTTGATTGAAATAATGATTAATGCTTTAAAATTATGTTTAGTGATGGATAAATGAGTGACAAGTGGGGTCGAAGTGAGGGGCTGGGCTAGCAGCAAACTCCAGTGGCGATTATATTCTGATTATGTTCAATGCGAGACTGTTTCCTGCGAAACGATTTGCGGTGGCGAAACAAGTTTAGATAGTTATAGTATATAATGATTATGAATATGATGGCGACCGATTTTGAGTACGCATGCGGGAATGATTCCAGACGACCAATGTGTCCAGGCGCCTCCTCGCCGTCATCACGTACAGCTGACCTGAGGTGGATGGTGGATGTGCCTAGAGGTCGACCCATTATTGTTGGCGTACATATACCCTCGCCAATTGTATGTGTGTTTATAATAAATTGTAATATTTCCTCAAGTTTATATAATATTTGAATGCAGCAGTAAATAGTTGTAGTTAATGATGGTGATTGATACGCCACGGACTTTGTGTTTAGCCCCTGATTCGGTTTTGATCGTCTATGATTAATAGATACTATAAATTTTAAGTGTGTTGTTGCTCTTGCCATTTGCTGTTCGAGTGTTTGAGTGTTGTTGTTTTTGTTGTTATTTGAATTACAAGTCTGCAGACACCCTAGTTATTTCTTCTTCTGCGCCTTCTCAGCCGCTTTTGTTACTTTGCCCGAGGTCGTTTCTTTAAAGTTCACCGACTTGATGACACCGACCGCCACAGTCTGACGCATATCGCGCACTGCAAACCGACCCAGCGGCGGAAATTCCTGGAAGCTTTCAACGCATAGAGGCTTGGACGGAACCAGCACTATAATGGCCGCATCGCCCGATTTGATGGCCTTCGGTTCGGTCTCGGTGGTCTTGCCGGTACGGCGATCGCACTTCTCCTTGATCTCGGCAAACTTGCAAGCAATATGTGCCGTATGGCAATCCAGCACAGGGGTATACCCATTAGCAATTTGTCCAGGATGATTGAGAACAATTACCTATGACAAGCAAAACATTTAGGATTGCATTTAAACCAATTAACTTTTATATTTAAATGTAACCCACCTGAGCAGTAAAATCGGCAGCACCACGTGGAGGATTGTTCTTCGAATCTCCGGCCACGTAGCCGCGACGCAACTCCTTAACGGAAACGTTCTTAACATTGAAGCCCACATTGTCGCCGGGCATGGCCTCGGTCAGTGCCTCGTGATGCATCTCAACGGACTTGACCTCAGTGACCAAATTAACAGGAGCGAAATTTACCACCATGCCTAGAACGAAAGGTGGGTAATTTGTAAGTAACAACAGAGCTATACACAGCTGGAGTCCTAACATACCTGGCTTGAGAATACCCGTCTCCACACGGCCGACTGGCACTGTGCCGATGCCACCAATCTTGTAGACATCCTGCAGAGGCAGACGCAACGGCTTGTCAGTGGGCCGCTGGGGCGGCATAATCGCGTCCAGCGCATCAATCAAGCACTTGCCCTCCGTTTTTCCCTCTTTGCGTTCGACGGTCCAACCCTTAAACCAGGGCATCTTCTCGGATGGCTCGAGCATGTTGTCGCCATGCCAGCCGGAAATGGGCACAAAAGCTACTGACGCCGGATTATAGCCGATCTTCTTGATGTACGAGGAGACCTCCTTTTTGATCTCTTCGTAGCGTGCCTCGCTGTACGGCGGCTCCGTGGAATCCATCTTGTTAACGCCCACAATCAGCTGCTTGACGCCCAGCGTAAAGGCCAACAGCGCATGCTCACGCGTCTGGCCATTCTTTGAGATGCCGGCCTCAAACTCGCCGGTGCCAGCGGCAACAATTAGCACAGCACAATCGGCTTGCGAGGTGCCGGTAATCATGTTCTTGATGAAATCTCGATGACCGGGCGCATCAATGATGGTCACATAATACTTGGCCGTCTCAAATTTCCAGAGCGCAATATCGATGGTAATGCCGCGCTCGCGCTCAGCCTTCAGCTTGTCCAGCACCCAGGCGTACTTGAACGAGCCCTTGCCCATCTCCTGGGCCTCCTTCTCGAACTTCTCAATTGTACGCTTGTCGATGCCGCCGCATTTGTAAATCAAATGGCCGGTGGTGGTCGATTTTCCCGAATCGACATGGCCAATTACAACGATGTTAATATGAATCTTCTCCTTGCCCATGATGCTATGTAATCAACGACTCCTGGGTCTCTGAGCTCCAATTATACGTTGTTTTCCTTTTAGTTGTTTTATAGAACCTGAATGCAAATTACACACACACACACACATATGTATATATATATATATATATAGATATATATGTATTAAATTTGGAGAGTGGGTGACAATATAGAGAGTGAGAGAGAAAAAGCAAAGGCGTGTGCTATAAGGACACGAGTGAGCATAGCCAGGACTTGCTTATGTATGTGTGTATGATTCTAGGTATATGCATGCCTGAGTGTATTTATGTATGTCATAGGTGTGGGTGTGGGTGTCGGCGCGACTCTGTTCGCAGTGTAGAGACTGAAATGTTACAGCTATATGTGTAAATATGTACAGTGAAAGCTTTTCGAGCGGATATCTACTGTCCAACGATTTCTGTCCTGCTAAGAGAGATGAATGATATCTCAACCAAAAATTTCATTTAATTTTCATATTTTTATGAATGTTATGAATAATTAAAAAAAAAACTTCGCCTAGCAAAAGACCTATGTTGAAAAACCCAAGCAAAAGGATTGAGACCAATAAAATTGACCGGCTTAAGTAGTTGTACGGTCAAAAGGGAACTGTCCGATATTAGAGCCTTCACTGTATGTGTATGTACACACATTGAATTTAACTTCTTTTGCTATAGAAACTCACCTGAAAATTGCTTGAAATTTAGCTTGCTGCTTACAGGCGCTCCAATTGGCGATGTACTGAAAATTTGAATGAGAAAATTATTTGCCACTTGTCGATTAATAGGAAATAGAACTTAGTACAAGAGACGACAATTAAAATGTATTATTTTGCAAATATGCAAGATTTAGTTATGGGAATATTAAAATTACCAATTGCGCCCGACACGTCTGAACGTTAGTAAATGCCCGGAAAATCTGGACGATAAGTATGCAAGCAAGTCTCAATGCTCGACAAGAAAAATCAATAATGAACCCAGACAAACGACGAGAGCCTCTGGAGCTAAAAAGCGAGCCAGCCGAATGACGACGTTGCCGAATGCACTCCCCACAGTCCCCTCCCCCACCACATGCAGTAAATGTACAGCAAATGTACGGCCCGCACCCTTTAGGCCGGCCCTTGCATAGGAAATAAAACCAGGTTATCTATACATACACCTGCTGACAATGGGCCTTATAATTGTAGGGTAACAATAATTTAACAACAATTATAAATCAATTTATTTTAAGAGGCAAAGAGCAGGAGGAGGGGTTAAAAATCAATGCTGGTGGTAAAAGCGGATTGCAACGGTATTTGTAAATTCTGCTCACCGCCGGCATCTGCCGCATTCGTGTGCTCTTTTCTATGTTCTGAACGGAAAATTCGCGATTCAAAAGGGTGAAAAACTGCACATGCACACACACACACGCACACAGGCATGCAGAGACATAAATGCCGCCGCTGCTTCGGGTTGCACTTGGTGCTCATCGTTTCCGTTGGTCGCAGTCGTCTTTGATAAACTTGCAAAAACAACAAGGAGACAAACATGCACGCATACATGCAAACATATGTATGTATGTGCATGCATATGTGCGTGTGCACTGGCTGTTTAGCGTGATTTATTTTCTAGCCTAGAAACAATTTTTACTTGCACTTTTTCTTTAGTTATTTTTAACTACACACGAGTGCAAATTGAAAAGAAGAAGAACCTTAAAGGGAAATGTAAAAATACTTTGCCATGCAGCCTCTCTGCAGTACATTAACAGAATTGCACTTAAATCTGATGAAATATACATACATACATACACATGCATGAAATATGTATTATGTTAACTTAGTTTAAATTTGGCAACATAACTGTGCAGCAAGCTCACGCACTTACACACACACGCAAACACATGGGAAACTGCAGACTTCTGCAGACACGGCCGCCATTTTGGAATTTGCCAGAGAGCTTACATATGTATGCATGTACATATATCTATACCTATGCATGTGTACTGTACGTTATATATGTATGTATATATAGACAGAATTTCTTCACACACATCCATATATATATATATATGTATGTTATGTATTTAAAAAATTAATATTTGTTATTTTTTGCGATCAATTTCGCATGCTTGTATACATAGGCATTTAGATACCGTTACATACATAAACATGTATGCAAGCACGTATTATGCAAAACCTCACAATCGAGACACCGGCCGGTAAACACACGAAATTTAAGCCGACTCCCACACTTTAAACAGTTCGAAATACACAACAATAATAAACATTTAAGGCAGCCCGAGAACTTTTTTGTCATTAAGCACACAAAAAATTAATCGATGGTTATTAGTGTAAGCGTTATTTAAGGATTTTATGAAAGCTGCACGGACCTTCCCTGTACGTGCACTTACCTCGAAACCAGAAAACGGAAAGACCGAAATCGTCAGAGACAGGCAGTCGGTTGACGATGAGGCCGAGAGACGATCCGAGCCGATGCACGATGATGCAACGCCGAATGGCTGACAGAGTAGCCACCAACTGGGGCAAGGGATAGACATGGGATGACAAAATTGAGAATTGCGGGTAATTTTAAAAGTCAACAGTGATTGACAAGGCAATGTATTTTTGATTACGCTAGCAAGAAGAAGAACACTTGAGTTGCCGTTAGCCGTTCCTGGCGGTCAGCTGTTTGCTATTTAATGTGTGTAACGAATGTAGACTTTATTACGGCGGAATTTCTATAAACATATAACATATCCTCGAGCCAGCATATTAACGAACGATGCTGTTTTGACAGTATTTTTACACAAAAACGTTATTTGTAAAAAAACCATCCATAGTACTTTGAAATGTATCATATTAAACAAAAATGTAACTTCAATCTTCGGTAATCGTTCCCTTTTTTAGTTTAATCAAAAATTTCTGTAATATACTTTAATATAATCAACACAGAAATAAAATTTCGATCAGAAATTAATTATACATTTGTATACATCTATATGTACTGTATATGCGCTTATATTCTATTCTAGGTCACAGCAACAATTATTTCCATTCACTGTCCGACTCGTATTCTGGCCAATCTGGTTTAACACCCGTGGGAAGCTTTTTCTGCTCCAGATATTCATTGAATTGTTCTGGTATTGACATGAATCTGCGTATTTTCAATCGAAATTGCCTCCACGTCCATTGGCCATGATTGCGACGATCTGTTACCATGGCCTTGTAGTTGAACTTGTGTTTGTTGAGGAAGTATGAGAGCTCCTTTACCACACCCTTGGGTAGTCTAAAAATGCATGGTATTTCTGAAGGATATTAACCAAAAAGAGATAGCAAATTTTCTTACCTGAACTCTGGATCGGCTCTTCGATCAATTGCCATCTGTTCTAGGTCTTGGACGACATGCCCGCGTTTTGGTTTTTCAGGCTCCGGTTCTGCGGCCTTAGAGCCTAGCGCCGCCAGCTCCTCTTCGTCGAGCTGCTCCTCCATGAAACCATTAACAATTTTAACAGCCTCAAGACGTTCGCGTTTATAGTTGGGTATGCCCACCGACTTGTTGGGATCGCTAGCCAACCCCATTTCACTGAAATTGGTACCCACGCGTTTACTTTCCAGCCACAATTTCTTCATTTCGGGACTGTCAAGTGAGCATGTTTTATTAAGGACAATTGAATATGTTTGCGCTGGGGGAACTTACTCCTTGATGTTTCCAGTGGATTTTCGTGTTTTGTTCATTGTTTTGCGATTGACATTGTAGCGGTAACGCTTACGCACGTGATTCTTGCGAATTTTCATTTTTTGTCTTTAAGATTGTTAACAATGAATGCTATGAAAACAAAACAACTGCACGTGTTGCAGCTGTGTGCTATCGAAATTTGAAGCAATCGAAATTAGGATTGCGGCACGTTATTTCGTTCGGACTATCGATAGTTTAACAACATTAGAGAAAGTGATTGCTATCGATAGCCCTCTTTTAAAGTAAACATATCGAAATATCGAATTTAACAGGAAAATATGATTTGAATGGTACGGAATATTGATACATTTTTATGTTTGATTTAAATTTATGACAACAAGAATATACCTTGACATCTTTAAGATTATATGCACTTGTGATATGTTGTTGCGATACATTGATTTTCAAACATCTTAAATGGCGACCAGCAAACACCGGCTGCCGCGCACATCGATACATTAACGTTTTTAATGTTTGCTCACATCACTAATTTTATATTTATAGGGAAAGATGCGCGACGAGATTTTGGATCCGCATAATTTGGTTAAAAACCGGGAAATATTATACCGGTTAATGATAAGGTAAGCTGAAATTGACCATTCATAAAGTGTATTAGTTATTTAAAGTCTCTATGTGTAGCCAGTTAATGTACGATGGCTTGGAAAAATTTGCAATGGAGCTGTCAATGCTGGTCAAGGCGGATCAGTGTGCGCCAAGTGAGCGTCTGCTGCATGTCATGATCTCGGGCATGCAGACAATGGCCGAAAAAGATAAAACCAATACGGATGATGTGCTGCCTGGCATTGATCTAGAATTTGAGCCGGAGGCATCTGCATTGGCGCCAGAGCCGCATTCCTATGAAACGGCCTATGTTACGTCGCACAAGCAGGCTTGCCGTGCTGGTGCCTTCAGCTTTGATGGCTCCCTGGTAGCCACGGGCAGTGTGGATGCTAGCATCAAAATATTGGATGTGGAGCGCATGTTGGCCAAATCGGCGCCAGAGGATATCGAGCCTGGCCGCGAACAGCAGGGTCATCCAGTTATTCGTACCCTGTATGATCACACAGATGAGGTGTCCTATCTGGAATTTCATCCGAAGGAACACATACTGGCGTCGGCCTCTCGCGATGGCACCGTTAAACTCTTTGACATTGCCAAGCCGTCGGTGAAGAAGGCACACAAGGTACTCACCGACTGTGAGCCGGTGCTTTGCGTCTCCTTTCATCCGACTGGCGACTACATAGCCATTGGCACAGAGCACAATGTACTGCGTGTTTATGACGTGCACACGACGCAGTGTTTCGTTAGCGCCATTCCATCGCAGCAGCACAAGGCAGGCGTCACGTGCGTAAAGTATTCGCCCACAGCAAAGCTCTATGCAACGGGAAGCTTTGATGGCGATATCAAAATCTGGGACGGCATCAGTGGGCGGTGTATTAACACTATCGCTGAGGCGCACAGCGGGGCGGCCATTTGCTCCTTGCAGTTTACGCGAAACGGAAAGGTAAATCCTTAATGATATCTATATGATTACCAGTTTTAATACGTACCCATTTTTGTTGTAGTACTTGCTTTCATCTGGCATGGACTCGATTGTTTACCTGTGGGAGCTGTGCACCAGTCGACCCATACAGACATATACGGGCGCCGGCACCACCGGCAAACAGGAGCATCAAGCGGAAGCTGTATTCAATCACACCGAAGACTACGTTCTGTTCCCAGATGAGGCGACCACGTCCTTATGTTCCTGGAACTCGCGTAATGGCTGTCGCTTGACACTCAACTCTCTGGGCCACAACGGACCTGTTCGCTACATAACCCACTCACCCAACGCGCCTGCTTTTCTCACCTGTTCCGATGATTTCCGAGCACGTTTTTGGTATCGTCGTGCTAATAATCAATAGTTGGTAGGATTCTAATAAAACTTTTAAAACTATTTTACTATAAACAATTATTCGATTATTTAACTTTCAGAAATGTGGAGACAGTATTCGGTTACAGGGTCTGCCGTAATCATACCGTCCCGCATAAGTATGCTATCTATTCTGACAGTGGTCTACCCGTCGCTAGATGGCGCCAGCGTTTTTATATTGAATGACAAAATATTTTAAATAAAACAAAATCCTATTTGGGCATAGATTTCGAAATGGTTGATAAACTACAAAACAAAAATTTTTGTCTTAAAGTTTTCTAAGTTTTATTTTTAATCTATTTTAAATGTTATTGCAGTTACTATAGAATTCAAATTTAAGAAGGGGTTCAATATTTAAAAAAATTAATCAAAGCTCTTCTAAATAGATTCAAAATACAAAAAAAATTTATATTTTTTCGGAATTATTTTTTAAACAAATTGGAAAAATGTATACTTAATCTTTTAGAATCGTATTAATATATTAAGTAGAAGTTGCCTCTTACTAGATTAGTGGTAAATAATCTAGATCCAGCCCAGATATCCAGATTCTAAATGGAGCATTCGACTGCATTCAAAAGGAAAGATGAGAGTACGTTGTATAAAATCTATTTATTGAGCGCATTGACAGCTTAAGTCGTAATGATTGCTTTAAGTAAATACATTTAAATAAAGAAAAATACATAATACAAATGCTGAGTACTGTTTTTTGTGCGTACGTTATGTGGTGGATATATGTAGGACACTAGGCAATTATTGGTTAATAGCTAGTTGGTAGTATCCATTGTTGAGCTTAAGTAAAAAATATCAGTTAATATTCACTGGAAGTCCCTTGCGCATTTTGACAATGCTTTAATAACTATATAGTTAAAATAACTAGATTAAATATGCTATATATATGTATATATAAAGTATGTGTATAAATCTAGAAAAAAGTCTGCTAGAGCATAATTAAGTAGTCGTTAATTAAGTTTACAACATTTACATGGGTTGGGCTCGCCAGACGCCACGTATTTATAAATGTTTCACTTTTTATCTTCTTTTTTTTTGATAATTGCACAAATAGCCAATTCATTGGGTTTCCGGTTTCTTGTTTTACCAATAAAACACACCAATTATTCTACGGTCTTTGAGTATTGAACGTAATACTATATACAACAAAACGAGAGACTAAAAACAAAATACAGTTTAACAAAATCACATAAGAAATAAACAAACAAAAAATTAAGTAACGAGTAGAAAGTAGCGGGTAAATTAAGTTGGACGGCGCCTACTCGTTAGTTTCAAAAGCACATGTCTGTTGCATGAACGAGTGGCAAAGTAACGAGCACATTTTACTCGCTGCTGCCATTCGACGAGTACCTAATTGCAACGAGTTACACAAAAATGTCAATTATTAATTTAAATACGAGTTAAATCCAAAAATTATAACCATTAAGGCAGTGGGATAAAGAAATTTCCTACTAGTTAATCAGTTGCATTTTTCGCTTAACACTAAATATTTATAAGTACATAATATCTATAGAACTAAACGTAAGGCTTTATGGACGGAATCTTGTTGAACTTATTGCTATAACTGTAAATATATCGCTTAACTAACGAATTTTGCTAGATGATGTGCACTAAAGGGCCTTAAGGATTAGTATTAACTATTATGCGTTTTGAGTGTTTCAAGTTCTGGCCAAGGGCGTAAGCAGAATTTTGTTTCAGAGGGGTTGGCCGTTAATATATCTATTATATAATATCTGATTTTTTCATTAAATGTGTTTTGTGTTTAAGGAGTTCTCATTGATTTTTAAATTAACGTTTTTAAAACTGTCTGCAGTCATTTGCCTCATATTGCTTACCCCTTTTGCACACTATGCCTACGCCCATGGCTCTGACAATTGCTTATCATTAAGTAGATTAGTATTTTACAGTTGTTTGTTTTGTTTAAGGCACGCTCTCTCTCTCTCTCTACCTCTCTCTCTGTCTCTCTCTCTCTTCCTCACTCTCTCTCCCAATTCCTCTCTCACACTGTGTCTCTCTCTGCTGATCCTAGGCTTAAGTCTTTACGTTGCTGTTTGCGCTGGCGGCAGGCTCTTGCCCTCCGACACCGAGTACATGGCCGGCGGCGAGGGGGATGGCGATGGCGAGATTTGTATCTCGTTTTTGATGATGACGTCATGCTGCAAACTGAGCATGGCCGCCGCAGCTGCGGTGGGCGTGGCTGGCGCTGGCTCCATATCCTGGTCCTGGTCCTGCTCCAGCTTGACCACATCTGGCAGCAGCAGAGCGTTGTCCTGACAGTCATAGGGCGACTGTTGCTGCTGCTGCTGCTGGTGGTGCTCCTCCAGCTGGCGCTGCATCTGCTCCTGCTGCTCCAGTTGCTGCTGCTGCTCCAGCTGCTGTTGTAAGTGTTCCTGTTGCTGTTGCTGCTGCTGCTGATAGAGATTTGTGTGCATATCGCCCGCTGCCGCAGCGGAGATCAAATACTTGAGCGGGCTGAAGGCGCCGATGTCCTTGGGCGACGTAAAATTCTCATGCGTCATCTTCAGATGATTCTTCATTTTGTCCGGCCGCGAGAATTCCTTGCAGCACACCGGACAGGGAAACACCTTGCGATGCTTGCCCTCGTGATAGAGAAACGCGTGCCGCTGGAAGCTGTACTTGTTCTTGAAGGTCTTCTGCATGTTCTCCTTGGCGCATTCGGTGCACCGATAGACGCCCTCGACAACGCTCGCATAGCGAAACAGGTCCAGTCCGCGCACCGACATCTCCGTCAGATGCTCCGCCTGATCGTCCAGCGTGGACTGCGCTTTGCGGCGCACACGTCGACGCTGTACAGGGCGTTTGGGCGTGGCGGGCGCGGTGGCAGCCCTGGCTGAGGCGGAGGTTTCATTGTTGGTCAGCGGCGGGTCCTCAAAGCCCGGCAATCCGGCATTCTCATCCGCCAGCGTGAGCAGCTCATGATCGGTTTCATCGCATTTGTCCGGATTGTTATCGACGACGCACAGCAGCTCCAGCTCCTCATCCACATAGTGGGCTTCGGCGGGCGGCGAGGCATGAGGGGGCGGCGGTGGCGCCTGCTGCTGTTGTGCCTGGTAATAGGCATCCGCCTTGAGCAGCGGATTCCCTGTGGCGGCCATGTGCAGCAGCAGCTGTTGCTGCAGGCTGGCATTGTGATTGCTGTTGTTGTTGTTGTTGCTGCTGCTGCTGTTGTTGTTGTTGCTGCTGGGTGTCTGCTGCGCCTGCCGCTCCGCCGCATTGGCCAGCGACTGCAGCGCGCTGCAGCTGCTCTCCTGCTGCTGCTGCTGCTGCATCTCCATGGCATCATCCACAGGCACAGCCGCCGACAACGGCAACGGCGTTGGCACCGCCAGCGGCACCATTTCCGGATCCTTGGCCCCACCGCGCAGCTGCTGCTTGAGCAGCGAATTGTTGTTGTGCTGCCCTCCCGCCGTCTGATTGCTCGCATTTATCGCGCGTATCTTCAGGCCTAATATGCTGGGCAGCTGCAGCGACGCGGCAGCGCCATTATCGCCACTGGACTCGCGTCCGTTTGGCGACTCTGTTGTTGTTGTTGTTGCTGCGGTTGTTGTTGTTGTTGTTGTCGCTGTGCCAGGCAAGATATGCGTGGACGTGCCGAAAAGACGCTGCGAGAGCTCGGGTGTGGCGGTTTGTGCTGTGGATGGGATTGGGAGTATGAGAAGTTTTTAAAAAGTCATATTGCATTAAGTACAGCATAATTAAGCAGAAAGCATGAGTATTTTAGTCGGGTGTGCCCGACTGGCTGATACACTGCAACCAGCGCCGAGATGCAGCAACAAATACTCAAGCTACGTTTTACACACCACATCATGTGTGTTTTTTCTTCCCTTAACCCCAGCTTATATATGGGAAATGCTTTCTTTCTTAACTTCGGTGTTTGATGTCCGATCTTTATGCAATTGCCAGCGCTTGAATATGACATGCAAAAGTGTCTTATGTACCAAAGCTCAAGGTTCTACATTTTTTTTTGTTTATTTCCGGCAGGAAGGGGTTAAGGCATCTCAAAAGTGAAATTGGTTATTTAAAAAGTCAAATAGGAGCTGCGTATACTCTAATAGAACCTGCTTACCAAATTTGAGTTCTCTCCGAGATATGGTAAAAAGTCTAAGCTGAAAATCGATACTTATCGATATCGTGTAAGTGTGGCTATCGATTATTTAATAGGAGAACAAACAAACGTTCCGCATTGCAAATATCAAGATTTTAATGCTGCTTTTGGCGACCTTTTTCCATTTTATAAACCTTTAGATTCAGATTTATCCCGATTTATTTAGCTTTTAGTCTCAGAGTTCGTTCGTATATAGGAAACGGATAGACTCGGCTAAGGATAAACATGATCAAGAGTATATGTATATGCTTTTAAGGATCGCAGAAGCCTTCAACTCCTGCTATAAACATTAACATAAAAACAATTTACCCCTTTTGCCCTTTTTTAAGAGGTATATAGATATACAAATTAAATAAAACTCAAACAATTTGTTTCTTTTACAGAACTGTTTTTTTTTTGTGTGTGTGTGTGTGTATTTTATTTCTCTTCACATTTGTCAGTTAATCGATATATAATAATCATTTATCGTATTTCGTAATCAAATATAACAAAATATGTTTTCTTTTTAAATGAATAATATTGCGTGATTTTCTAAAATTGAATAATTTTACAAGCTTAATTGTTGTTTATTTTTTTTTTTATATTTTTAATATTTTATTTTATTTTTTTTATTATTATTATTTTTGCATTTTTGCTAAACCTGCGCAAAGGCCACACGTGTGTGTGTGTGTGTGTGTGTGTGTTTGTTGTGGGTATTACCACACACATTACTTTTGCCTTTCAACCATATTTAACTGTGCAACAAGCTCTGTTTAATATAACTTTATAATCGTTTTTTTTGTTGTTGTTGTTTTCTTTGGGCATCAAAAGCATGACTGTTTAATTATAATATATATAATATTATGGAAGGGATTTGATAATAAAAAATATAGTTTTTCGAGTTGGAAATTGTTAGGGGTGCTCCCTCTTTTCATTATCTGTGTGTGTGTGTGTGTGTGTGTGTGAATGCAAAATAAACATATTTGTATATAAAACGTAAACTAAAATTAAAGTTTAAATAAAGTACATACAATATAAATACATATATGTATATATATATATGTTTATGTATATGTATATGTATGTGTGTTTAGCTGTGTTAATGCCAAAAGAAAATAGATATATATATATATAGATATATATAGTTGTTGTTGGGGTAGGCTGTAGTTATCGAATCTGCTGCGATTGTTGGTGGATAGAGCGTTTACTTAACTAAATTGCACTAGCTAACACTAAATAAAGAATTAAAAACAAATTATGTTTAATAAATTATTGTATTTAATTATTACTGTTTAATCAATTTTCGATGCCAACCAAAATTGGAGCTGTGTCTGTTTTTTTTTTTGTTTTTTTTGAATGCAACAAATTCAATTTCAAATTCAATTTTTTACTCTTTGCTTTTTAACTTTTTCAAGTTTTGTTTTTGTTTTTTGGAGATCGCGTTTATTCTTTTATTATTTTTTATTTGAATTGTTTTTATTTTTGTTGCTGCTGCTTTGTTGAATGTACATGTTTTTTTCCTATTATTTGTTGTTTGCATTTTGTTTTTATTTTTTATTTTTATTTTTATTTGTGTTTTTTATTAATTTTACTTTTGTTTTGCTTCATTTCTTTGGCGATAATTTAAGCCTCCGATATACAACATAAATGTGAATTGTTTTTGTTTTTTGCTTTTTAAATGTAATTATGTAATAAATTGATAAATTATTTGCATAGTTATATTTAAACATAAACATATTTAATTCATTATTATGTTAATTATTGTACGCAATATTGTATATAATATATATTTATATATAAATGTTGCTTCTAAAATTAGTTTATTAACATTTAACGTGGACGCACACAAATCGCAACGAAACATTTGCAATCTTTCGTTGCGATTTGTGTTGCATGTTTTATTTAATTCTTTTTCTTTCGATTTTCGATTTTGATTGGATTCAAAACCAATCCATATAAATTTTTGATGTTTTCTTTCAACTAGCTTCATTTGAAGGCAACAAGGTAGAACTGCGCTACGCTTTTCACACATAATTATAAACAAATTTAAACGTAAAACAAAATGATGAACATTATGTTTACAATATATATATATAGGGTATATATAAATTAATTAATAGAGCTATAGCTACGCATACCAAAGACACATGTTTATGGATTAATATATATGTAGATATATATGTGTATATATAGTTAGCATTTGTCATTAACTAAAATTTAGTTTAGTTTAGTTGTTTTTTTTTTTCTTTTGTAGTTTTTAGTTTTTAGTTTTTATTGTAACTTGGGGCGTTACAAGGATGTGCTTTATAAGGCCGCTGCGGTGCTGCATTTATTTGATAAAAAATAATATGCAAATTTATATCTAACATTATTTTAATATTATTAATTAATTAAATATAAAATGTGTTTTTGTTTAGATTAGATAGATTGTTTTATATAATGTTTAAACTAGTTTGAATATAATTGCACAACATAAGTTCGTATAAAAAAATTAAAAGAAAAGTATATATATATATATGTATATGCATTCATATATAAATATGTATGTATAGAGAGAGAAAGAGAGAAGTTCTTCATGCTGTTTTTTCTTCATCTTCTTCTTTTAACAAAGCCAAGTAAATAACTAAAAAACAAAAATTAACAAATTTGAAATGTTAACGGCCTCTGCTAAACAAAAAATAAACCCGCCCTTAGCCTATACATATACATCCCCACCCCCGACCCCCCCAAGCCACAACCTTACCCCCCACTTAAAGCACATAAGGCACACGTAGCGCCTGGCGCTGCCTCAGGCTTTGCTTTAGCTCAACTTTTACATTCTCTTTTGCTTTTTCTACTCTCTTTAATAGTTTTCATTTTGGAATATGCGGCTCTGTGTTCTATGTGTGTGTGTGTGTGTGCGTGTGGAGATTACTGCGCCGCGGCAGCAGCCGCTGCTGCCGTTGCCAGCGGCCCCAACGAGCCGCTGGACGATGATGTCGACGACGATGATGAGGTGGATAATGCATTATTGCTTGTCGCCGGCAGCGATTGATTCGAGTTCTGTGCATTCAAATCCGGCGGCGTGGCTGTGCCGACGGCCACGCCCAGGCCCGATTGATTAGCCAAACTCGCAGCTGCCACATTGGCGAGCGCCGTGGATGGATTCTCAATTTTGTGTATGATCTTAACGTGCGCCGTCATGTTATCCTTGCGCGTGAACTCCTTAAAGCAGAACGGACACGGATACACCTTGACATTGCGCTTGTGCGAGGTCACATAGTGCCGGCAAAAGTTGCTAATGTGTGTATAGACCCTGGAGCAGACTTTGCAGCGATACGTATGCTCGCCCTCTTTGGTACAATAGTCGCGCACAGAGCCCTCCGTTTCGCCCTCGCCCACATTGCTGCTGAGATTGAGTTTGGTTTTGACGGTGGGCGTAACGGATATGCTGCCGGCGCCAGCCGCGCTGCTGCTGCTCAGATTGGGCGTGCTGCCGCCCAACAGCTCCGATTTGAGCTTAAAGCCATCGCTGCTATTGTACAGATCTAGATACTCCTGCCCAGCGGCGGCAAACACACTCTTTACATCGCCATTCTGCTTGAGCTTGGGCCGCTTCTGTGCACGCGGCTTGGACGAGGAGGACGAGGCGGGCGACACAAGCGGCGTGGAGGCGGCATTCACCTTGCCAATCGGCGTTAGCTTCGGTATGCTGACCATGGACTTGCCACCGCCACCCGCTGCGCTCGCTATGCCAATGATGTTCAGCTTCAAACCGCCGCCGACGCCGCCAGCTGTTGAGGCAGCCAGCGCCGCGGTTTCCGCCTGATGTTTCTGCTGTGCTGCAATGAGGAATGCCTGCTGGCGCGCCTGCTCGTTGATGTGCTGATTGTCCGCCGATGGGTTCTGATCCTGCGTGGGTGAGCTGTCCGTTAGGGGATTATATTTAAATTCCACGGGCTCATCGTATTCATCCAGCATGAGTTGCGGCTCCATATAGGATGTGTCCAGGGCGTCGCCATCGCTGTCATTGCCATCTAAAAAATGTTTATATCATTAACTATTTGTTGTGCTGTGATGAGTGTGTGTGTGTGTGTGTGTGTGTGTGTGTGTGTGTGTGTGTGTAGTATGCAAAAGAAAGGCAAAAACACAAATGAACGAAGTTTCAAATCGGTTCGGAAAAGCTATAGGGATTTTCAAGCCATATTTCAACACTCTAGCAAACGCGATACGAAAACAAAATTGGTTTTTCAGCATTTTCCATGATTAGTTTTCATCATCTGGAGTTTTTCTTTTTAGGTGTAACGTTTTTCTCTTTGGTTGATTTTCTTTTTTACGCTTTTTTTTTTTGTTTTTTACGCGGTTTTTTTGCATTTTAATTTTCTGCTACAAAATTTTGTTCAATCTTAAAACAAGTATTTTTTTTTAATGTTTATTTCAAGCGTCGGCCTTTAATCCCTGTGAGCTTCAACCCGATTATCAACTTGACTAATTATCTTTTCTTTTCTTTACTTTTTTGTTTTTCTTCTTCAGCATTTGTGGATTTGCATTTCTTTGGCATCGTACTAGCGTCTGTTTGTTGTTGTTGTTGTTGCTGTTGTTGTTGTTTTTGTTGCATTGGATACACTCACCTGGCGCTCGCAGGATGCTTCAAAAACACAAAAAAATGCGAAACTCAGCAAATGCGCGTTCATAACGAATTCGTGTACACACTACAAAATTGAACTCAACTTTTCTCACAATTTTTTTTTTTGTTTTTAATTTGTTCTGCACACCGACGCGAAAACGTTTCGTTTTTCTTCTTCTCTTTTCTTTTCTTTTTGTAATATGAAATGCGTAAATCCCTTTTAGCTTTTCCGATAACACAATTCGAAAATGTTTGCAAATGATTTGTTCGAATGTTTTTCGAAAGTATTGCGAATGCTTTTCGAAAGTTTTTCGAATGTTTTTCGAATGTTACGTATTTGTATTGATTTCTTGTGCTGTGTTCCTGGGTTTATTGTGATGTTAAACTGATTAACTTGATAAACTGATCTGTTTTGATCTTATTTATAGACTGATTGATTGATTGATTGATTGATTGATGGTGTTTTGCTTAGGGCTAGCATAATAAATGTAGTAAAGCTTAGACTAAGGGTTAGGTTAGCAGCAGCTTAATATTGGAAATATCTTTCGCTTTACAATGATTTGATTTTGTTTCACAAATGAGCATGAAATGAGAAAAACTGAAACATTTTCCACTCACCGGAAGTGCTGTTGTCGTCTTGTTGTGCCATGCGCTGATCTTTCCCGCTCTTTGATCTCTTTGTGGGCAGCGAGTCGCGGCTTTCCTGCAAAAGTGCAAAAAACGGTCAAACTCAAAGATTAGCCACGTGCAACAATGAGGGCACAAGGGGGAGGGGAGGGGAGGGGGGCACACTTACATTCAGATCGTCATTGTGCGCAGATTCTTGCTGGTTGTCATCGGAGCCATCATCGTTGCCGGAATATGACTCATTGCACAGTTTGCCATTGCCCATATCCGAGTCCTAATTTGTAAATTGGGTTCAAATTAATCAAGCTTCAAAACAACGCACAGCTATTAGTTGATTTGCATAGTCTATACCCTTGCAGCAAGAACTTTAATTCGAATAACTACTGTACTATAACTATTCGCTGCACGGGTATTATTTAAACTTCGAGCTGTTATCGTTTCTTACATTCATAATGCCCTCGCGTTCGAACTCGTCGTAATCGTTGCCGGTGCCATTGGAGCTGCCGGAGAGCTTGCGGGGTCTGCCCCGTTTACGTTTGGGCATCAGGGCGGTGCTGAGCAGCGACGGCTGCTGCTGTTGCTGGTGCTGCTGCGTGGCAGCTGCTTGAAGAGCGGCCGCTGCGGCATTGGCGGCCAGCACATTTGGCTGTTTGCGCTGCTGCGGCACCAGGTACGGCTGTATGCGTTGCAATTGGGGCGGCGCCGGGGCGCTCTCCGCTGATGTGGGCTTATCGTCGTTGACCTCGGTCAGGCCCTTGATGCGCAGACTCTCGGCGACGCGCAGGAAGGCGGTGAGACGCTCCTGATCGACAGACACCTCGCCGCGGTACATGAAGTCCAATAACGATTTCATGTCCGAATAGGGCACATCTTTCAATATGACAATCGGATGCTTTTCCGGATGATTGACAAACAGTGCATTGAAATATGGACTGCAGGCGGATAGCACCATCTGTCAAATACAAAACAAATGTTAGTTAAACATACTAAGTTCCAGTTGATATGCCTTAATACTAGACTAGATTAATATTACCTTGTGCGCCTTCAGATATTGTCCTTCGACGGCCAGCGTCACATCTGTAAAGGTCTCCGCGTGCAGCAGCTGATCAAAGACAGATAACAGATTGCTCTGATGGTTGTTCCAGCGCAAACAAAACCGTTGAGATGCCATCTTCATTTGGAAGCCGTTTTTGGGGGGGGTTTTTTTTTTTGTTAATTGTCGGATCAGTTCAATCGTTCCGTCAATTGGCGTGGAACAAGTTTGGTTCGGACAATAAATTCCTTGCCTGTGTTGTTTTTTACGTATTGCATGCAATTGGTATTTTCTATTTCATATACAAATATATCCTTGACGTCCTTTTTAATTGATTAGTTGCTTAACATTTTGACAATAATATCAAAGAATGCTGCAAAGGAATTCAAAGATTTTAAAGGAAACCAATTAGTTACGAATAATGAGATTGCGAATGAGACATTTTGTTATAGCTTAAAATATGTTTAAATAATCAGAGTCCTTGTTCAACCCTATTATATTCCATGTCAAAAGGATTGGGAAATGGAAATTGTTTTTAAAGGGTTGCGGGGGGGAGCCTACAATGATACCGAGCCGAGCGCTGGACGCTTCGTCACTCGCTCATAAATTAAATGCAAACCAAATTTAATTTAACAGACGACCCGCCAGGTCAAATAGACGGCAAAGGTCTGAATATTATGCAGGCAGCGGCGGCTACCCAGGCAGGCAGGAAAACAAAACAAAAAAAACAACTAAATGAGGAAATCTAAATGGAAATTTCAAATGTGTTTCAAATGGGCAAATTACAACAATAACAACCGCAGCAGAGCAGCAACAACAATAATACACCCACACACACACACGCACACACAGAGAGAGAGCACGCACCGATCGCAGCGCAAAGCGAGAGCCTCGACTGGCATGTGTTTGTATGTGTTTGTATGTGTGTGTGTGTGTGTGCGTGAGTCTTCGACTATGTTTGCCTGTTGCACGACCCAGTTGAATTGGCTAGCATGAAAAGGCACAATGAAATTCACATGCACACAGGGAAATTTTGTACTCAAGTTAAATTTCCTTTAAATGTGAATGTCGAAGGTGATATAAGCGGAGAAAGAGTAACTCGTTATTGCCATGGTTGCCAATCTAGAACAAACTAATTTAAACATACAACTTTTCGAAAAAAATAATGTTTTTTTAAATGTGATTGTTTCATTTCTAAATGTAAATATTAAACGTAATATTTGTAGAAAAAGGGTCTAGTCTAGTCATTTGATAAGCAAAGTACCATATTGGTGCATTTTAAGTACTGTGGCAACCTTGGGTCTTGCCTTCTATACGCACTGCTTAGTTTGAATGCTGGCATTCATTTACCATTATTTTAAACTATGAAAGGAAGTTCGCAAAAAATTTCCCAGTAATATTGATGAATTGCTTAAAGTGCTGCCGCTGCTGGGTTTTTGTGCTATTTTGCTTGTTGGGACGACGTGTGACTGTGTGTGTAGACTTGAAAACTTGCCAAAGGGTGTGGAAGCTTAGAGAAACAAATTAAAGCGAAAACACACACACAAACACAAAATACACACATAAACGCACGTACACAGCTTTAGCAACAGGCACGTAAATTGTGTAAAGGAGAATCAGCAAAAGTTTACACAGCAGCAAAACTCATTAAATTTTCGAATAGCTGAAGTGGCAAAAGTAAAACTTGGTAGAACGCTCCAGATCCGGCATATCCAAGTAGCTGGAGACACACACACACACACACACACGCGCGCGCACACGTTGATAAATATTGTTCATAGCACTTATCACTTGATTCATTTTGCCTTTTTTTTTTTGCTTTTGTTGAAACTCCTTGGCATGCTAGCACACTCACAAGCACACATACATACGCCGCACACACATACACATGCTCTGTCCGTTTTCCTTGCCCCTGGCACTTGTTGCTTATGTTTGCCAACGCGCTCTTCTTATCTTATCGCACGGCTCTGCTTTGTACACTTAATTTAAAATCATTAATTTTACAATTTCACTTGCTGTCTAATTATTACACATGCCTTTCGCTTTTTGTTTATGCTTTTGCCCTTTTTCTTTTCTTATTTTCTTGTTTTTTGTTATTGCAATTTTCGTAGTAATTGTTATTGTTTCGTAGTGCACTTGTTCAAATTAATTGAATGGGCTGCCAGTCGCTCAAACTAAAATCTCAGAGAGCGCGAGAGAGAGCGTTAGACACTTGCCGCATATTTCTACATAAAAACATTGCCGCTCTTTTACACACACACACACACACTCACGCACACAAACACTACAGAGAATGGCAGCAGAGAGCTTTTAAAGTTTCATCGCAGCTTTTGCAGCAGTAAAAAAAAATTTGCTTCGCTGATCTAGCGCAGTGGCATTAATAAATAGTTTTTGTTTGTGCGCTTTCATATGTACGTGCATATATTTTTAAAGAAAAAAATTGTGTTGAATTTATTGTTTATAAATATGAAATTTTTTTAAACAAGTGAACTTCTTACATTATGCACAATGATAACTATTTAGTTTATTCTGTTGAGTTTTAAGTTATGCTTGCCGCTGACACGTCCTCACTTGAGCGGGCCTCACGAGCGAATGAGCGAAGTCAAAACGAATGAAATGAACAAGTCAAAGTCCTCGCGCAGGAAGCCGACTGCGCAGCCCCGACACGCACGCACGCACACAGGCACACACACACACATTCAGGCACACACGGATAGGGCGCATGATAAGCGCTCGTTGCTAAGGGGTGGGAGGCGGGCCTGCGGAGATCACTTTACATGCGCTTATTTTTACACCCCCTTGCGATGGCAGCAGCAGCACACACACAGTCATGCAAACATATACATATGTAAGTTATATGTTTGTATATGTATATGTGTATTTTCAGGCACTTTTGGGACATGCGCGACTTTTGATTCAATGGGGGCGGCTGGCATTGGCAAAATAATTTTCACGTATTTCACAATTCTTTCTTTCTGCACCTTTCTTTACTGGCTTCCGTTAACTGCTGACGCCTGCAGTTTTCCTTTGCTTAACTTTTACTTTTATGTTTTTGCACGTTTTGTTTAATTTTAACTTTGAAACTGCTTGTTTTTCTTGTCGTTGTCGGTGCCCAAAATTTCCAAATGGAAATTTTCACAATTTGGTGCGAGTGAGAAAGATAGAGTGGGAGAGGGGGCGCGACCGAACGAACGAGCGAAACGCAATGAAAATCTCTTTGCCGCCAAATTCGTCCGTCTCGTTTGACACCAATACACTGACTGAGCGATCCTCGGCTCCTAAACGACGAGCCAAGCGACGACCGAGGCCTCTGCTGCTGCTGCCGCTGTTGCTGCTTCTTCTTCTTCTACGTGCCCGCTTATTAGCTTCTTGCTACACACACACATAGACAGCAATCCTACATCCGTCGGTCGCAGTTGTGTTGTGCGCCAGCTGCGCTGCCAGCAGCGCAGTCAACGTTACGCTCTCACAAAAGGAACGAACAGTTGATCGCCGAGTCCCCAAGTCTCCAAAATGACGCTCTCTCACTCTCTTTATTTCTCTACACTTGTGTTGTTTTCGCTGCGCTCGCTCTCTCGCGCAGTCGGACGTCGGTTCGCTGCTTGCGCCTTTGACTTTTTGAATTTTTAATTTCCCTTGCACGCGATGGGGCCTGCGAGGAGGAGGAGGGGACGGACGAACGGACGTGCCGACAACGTTGACGAAACGGGGTTAAAAAGAAAAACATGATGGAAAAAGAAAAAGCTAGAAACAACTTTGGGTGCCGCGCCGCAGCAGCCGTTTTTGTTGCCCTCCATCTTCCTCTCTCTTTCTGTGTGCTTGTAATTGTAAGGGCAATAGGCGGCACTTGGGTTGGGCGGCCATCGGGCTGGTCTGGGGTTGGGCCGCAGCCGCTGTCAATGCCTTTGGTTTTTCCAACTGTGTGTGTGTGTGTGTGTGTGTGTGTGTGTGTGTATATGTGGTTGGCTTGGCTTTTACGGCAATTGGAAAAACATGTGGAAACTTGAGCCAGCGGCGCAGGCCTCATACAAAAAAAAAAAAACACAACAAACTTAAATTGTCTGTGTGTACGTGTGTGCATTTGAAGGAGCGTTTGTGTGTAGGCGCATGTGTTGGTACGGTATTACGTAAGCAACTGTAAATTCTACAAGTGAAGCGTACAGGCGAATGACGAATTTTCAAATTGGAATCCTATAAGCGCTGCGCAATTGGATTTTGTTGTTTAGATATTGTTTGCTAGCAGCTTTTAAGCTGCCAAATGTTGTTTTACCTCTCTCTTTCTACGCTGATCCTACACACCTACATATATTGTTGATGTTGTTGTTTTGGTTTTTGTCTATTCTATACTCTAGGCGTAACGGTGCCCGCCTCTGCCCTTACCGTATGCTCTTACAACGGAAGCGAGTGTTTTGCCTAATAGGCTCTCTCTCACACACAGGCGCACCTAGGCGAAGATCCATGCACACAAACACACACACACACACAAACACACATACACTAAGCGCCCCAACCCAGGTGAAATAGCAACAAATACAAATACATGAATGCTTAAGTCTGCGTGTGTGTGTGTGTGTGTGTGTGTGTGTACATACAGACTTACAACAACAACAAGGTAGCCACTGAATCGTAAATTCCTGTTGCTGGCTCAGCTCAGTTTGCTGCTGACGTCGCTGCTGCTGCCGCTAGCGCTGTTGTTGTTTGCCTTGCCCTATTGCGTGTTGTTGGTTGGTTTTTTTTTGCAGTCTGTTTAATTTTTTCTACTTTTGAGTTGTTGTTTTTCTGGTGGAGCTTTACCACGAACGATCGCAGTGCTGCTGCCCATTGTTACTATTTTTTATTGTTGTTCTACTTAGTCGCTGATCTAATATGTGCGTGTGTGCGAGTGTGTGTTTGTGTGTGTGAGTGTGTGTTTGTATGTAAATGTAAGCGCTCTAACTTCCTCTTTAGCTCCTGCTTTTCCGTGTACTAAAACTTTTAGAGCAGTTTCTTTATGTAAAGCTTCACTAAGCTAAGACTTTTAAGAGCAGAGCAGAGCTTTTAAGAGCAGCCCGTTAATAGGACTTAAATGAATTTTGCCCTCAAATATAGTGTTACTCAATATTTTAAGCCCAAAAGTAGGTTGCTGCTCTGCCTCCAGTTTTTGTTATTGTTGTTGTCTATTTTTTATGTGGGGGCTGCTGCGTGACACTTGGGACACACATGGCCCACACAGTCGCACATCGCCCCCACAATCAAAAGCCGATCAGTGTTGTCGTGCGGCGGCGACGACAACGACGACGACGGCAGCGGCGGCGGCCCAGCCTGCGCTTGTGACCGCGCCATCATGGAGCTTGCGCTGTTCTCTTAATGTGTGCGTGCGTGTGTGTGTGTGTGTGTGTGAGAAAGAGAGCGCTGCGTTGGAAGCTCTCAGGGTCTGTTTGATTTCCTACAGCGCTGTTGGCTGTGTAAACAGAAAAAAAAACAAGAATGCTCTAGTCAAGTGAATGCGACTAGGAGTTACCCTGTTAAATCTTCGATAAACTCTCAAAAGATTGCAGCTGATTATCGTCGATATTTATCTATTTTGGGATAACTTGAGTTATCGTTATCGATAGTTGAATGTCAACTTTCTGCGATATTCGGTGTATCTGGCCCTTATGAAAGGATTATGGGGATCAATTCGCTGATGCTCACCAATAATATTAATATCCTGTTGCTTTAAACACACCTATGCACAAAAGCCATATACCCATTTTGGCTAACCATTGTCAATGGGCACAGGGTACACAAAAACACGAGTGAATGAGTTGGCTGCGCGCGACAAAAGCATTAGACGAACATGTCCATATCCATATGTATATATGTATATATATTATGTATATACATGTGTGTGTGTATGCGTATGTGTGTGGTAGCCAACTGTTGATGACTGCGGCAACTGACTAACTGGCAGGGTTCTGCTGCCGCTGCTTCTGCTGCTGGCGCTGCTGCCGTCACGCGGAACAGGTATCGCAGGTTGGCACCAAACACATGTACCGCCAGCCAGCCAGTCAGCACGCCCCTCCGCCCCAAGCAGCGACTTCTCCAAGCTACGACGATCGTTTCGTCTCGTCTCGTCTCGACGTCGGCGGCGGCGGCGTCGTCGTCGTCGTCGTCGCTGTGGCCCGCTAACCGCCAACTGTTTCTGGCTCGGTTCCTCGATTGCTCTATGATTTTCTAATGCTTCCTCCGCCCAGCGCTCCTCCAGCGACAATTTGTTGACTGATTGTGTGAGCCGTTTGGCTCTTAACACATACAGACACAGACAAACACACACACAGACACCTTTGTATATACATTAATTTTTTTTCTCGTCTTCGTTTCGTTTTCTAACGTCGACGTTCGTCATAAAGTCCCGTTGTTGTTGTTGTTGTCGCTTTTTACCTCATTCGCGTTGGCTTTGGTGCGCAAGTGTAGAAATTCCTTTGCACGTAGGCAAAGTGGTAGCAAATACAACAATGGCAGAAACAAAAAGCTTGCCTCAAAACAAAAAAAAGGTCGCCACGTAAGCAGCAGCCCCCATTTACACACATCTACATGCATATATACATACACATATGTATGTATGTATGGGCATGTGGGCCGCCCAATGCCAGAGCATAACAAAACACATGCACACACATATATGTATATATATAAATATATACATTAGTGTAGACTTGCATACATACTAGCAAAGTCCTAAGCTCGCAATGAAAGCTCTAAGCGCTGTCCATTGGGCCGAAACTGTCATTGAAATGTAACTGCGTGGGACACACACACATGTTTGTGACTATGTGAAATGGAGAAATTTAATAATAGACCCCAAAATGCAGCACAGATCAGCGGAGATCTCGCACTGTGGTCACCAACACAAGCAACAATGTGTGCACAACTTTGAAGTTCCTTGGGTGCATTTTGTGGTTTCTCAAAGCACACACAAAAGAACGTATTAGCTTATGAATGAGCAAGCACGACTAGCAGCTACCCTGTACAAGGAATTAATATTGGGGATATATTTGAAATATTAATCTAAGTACGTTTTTCATATTATAAATCGCAGTTTCCAAACAATGTCTCACTATGTCTCCACTGTCGCCGGCCTCTGCTTTGGCATGTTAAGTTTTTGTTGTTGCTGTTGTTGGGCTTTTTATGCTAGTGCCATTTGTGGAGGAGTTAAAACAACTAGCCCACGCCATGTAACGGCCGCTGGTCTAGGGCTAAGGGAACGACAATGGGCGTGTCGAGTGGACGAGTCGAGTGTTGTAAACAGCAAAAACTCGTTACAGGGGGCTGCTGCCGCTTCAGTGAGCCCCACTTGACGATCGGCGACTGGCAACTGGCAACTGGCAACTGGATCGTCGACTGATTTGTTAGCTGTTGGCCAACTGTCGATGGCTGGTGGCCAACTTTGGGTATGCCAATAGCGAGGCTCGATTACAACATGCATACCGTATGCAATGCATATGCATACACTGTGCAACATTTAAATCTACATGCCAAAAAGTTCAATTCATACTTGTTTGCAAACTTAAAGGCATTTAAAATCATTCAAAGTAGACAAAATACACATGCTATTTTATTAAATATAAAGTGCTGAAAAAAAACCTTGATCTGACACCAACTTTAACGGGTGTCGAACCGGGGGCAACTCGTTTGGCAGGCGAAACGTTTTTCACAGAGCTACACGTGCTTTGCGCCTGCTTGCAACTAAAATTGAAGAACTCTGTTACAAATTTCGAAATGCTAAGAATTTAATTCATATACATAGTTGCATATCTTAAGTTGTGTACATCGAATTCCAAAAAAGGTTTTCATTTAAGAGACAGGAAGAAACTAAACTTCAATTTTGTACAGTGTATGTATTTATGGTTGTAGTTTCGCTGACATTTTGTCAACCATAAAATGTTGTAGACACACACACACGCACACACACACACACACACTGTGGGCCAGTTGCCGTTGTTTGAGAGAAGGGCGCTTCTTTCAGCCAGTTGCCCCAACAGCTCTGCGACTCCATGTGGCCTGTCAGCATTATTGATCTATGCGTTGTTTTTGTGCCAGCTTCACGCCGCGGCCCACACAACTGTGTCTGTCCCCCCGATGCCTTGCGAGCTTTTCTTTTCTTGTTTTTTTTTGTTATGGTGTTGTCCTTAATTTAGACATGGAAATGCGGGTCATGCATTCGATGTGCGTTTACAATAGAGAATGGCAGAGAACGGGCCAGAGGGGGCGGAGGCAAGTTTGACATAGTTCAGCAAACACGGCACAAAAAGAGCGTTAAATATTGGAAGAAAGATCGTGGCAGATGGGTGTTACATCATATGCGTATG
The DNA here is from genome assembly GCA_035045725.1 of Drosophila ezoana. NCBI lineage: Eukaryota > Metazoa > Arthropoda > Insecta > Diptera > Drosophilidae > Drosophila > Drosophila ezoana. Next base: position 43,458 of record JAWNOU010000036.1, read on the forward strand.
TATATAATATTCTGATCAATGCAAGAACTGGAAAGTTAAAGTTGTTCTAAGCATCCACTTAAGTGTGCGCTTAAATTATATTCTTAACATTTTCACCACCAAGCGTGGAATATGAGTGTAAAACTCTTGTATGTAACGTTATTTGACAAAAAAGGAGGGGGTGATAATTAAAGTTATGAAGAGATTCGATTTAATTCATTTTTGAGGCTGTATTGTATATTTATACATAATTTAAGTATGTACTAGAAAACATTGCAAAAAATCTAATTTTTTGAATTCCTGTAACGTAGTTCTAACTTCCTCATGGCGATGCGCTCCCTTGATTCTATCTGAAGACGCGACACTCGCTCTTTGGCCTGTATTTCAAAGTATCTTAGATCTAATTCCTTTTCCCGCAGGCGCAGCTCCAGAAGTCGAATATCCTGCTGTGAGAGCGGTTTAGGATGAACTATAACTCCTTCCGAAGCGACGAGTTTTCCGGTGGAATGGTCCTCGGGCTGCTTCTCAATTTCAATTGAAGTATCTTCTGGTTGAGTAATTTCCTTGGTTTCACACATTTTCATATTTTCGCCTTCGGTGATTTCGCTCTTTGGCTTATGGAAGATGTCGTGCAATTCCTTGTAGTACGGACAAATTTCCAGCACTTCCGACATGGGAAAATTCGTATTGACATCTATCAGAGTTTTCGCGTTCTTATACGTTTTCACAATTAGCTTGACTTTGGATCGAACTACGCTCGCCTCGAAGTCAAACCTAAAGGTTTTCGACAACTTTCTGTAAAAGTCAAAACTATTGGGCTGCTCGTAAGGATTTTTTCGCAAGAAGTTAAGTAACTTTTTAAACTTCCTGGGTGTCCACTTGGTTGGCTTTTTACGTTGGATACCAGTTGGTTTCGACATTTCTTATTTATTCTCTTTCTGTTGCTGCTGCGTCCACAGCTGCGACTCGACAGTTTGTTGGAAAGGTGAAGCGCGTCCTTTTTATAGCGTGAATTGGTGAAATTTACCTGCCTTGTGCGTGGGCCTGCCTGCGAAGTAGATTTAGATTTGGGTAGACTTGAGTGACTTATTGGGCAAGGCCTACTCCTTGTCAGGCAGGGTATACATTTGCATGCAAGGCTTTTATGATCCTTAAGATATCGGCGCAGCTGTTTGATGATCGTTTTACGATGGATTAGGCATAGAAATCCGGCTTACCTGATATATGGGAAGGGCCGCCAGGGCGCATTAGGCAATAAACTCATGTTATGTAAAGTTTTGAAATGAATTTGATGCCAAACTTCAAACCTCCAAAGAGAGTGGATATTTCGTAAAGTGTGGATCTCGTCTCGAACTTTCATTAAAATCCTTGAAAATGAGTTTGAACTCAAGTCTTCACCCACCATCCAGCAGAGGAAATATAACGAAATGCCTCTCAAATTCCTTTGTACAAATATCTTTTAACATGGATTTGGGGCTGGTCGGATGGAAAGCAACAAGTTTCATACAATCGCGCTTTTCCACATTTGCGGGAGAAAATTACAAAGCCCCTTTCTAGGGGCTACAGTTTAAACTGTCGATTGATCACCAGTCCCCTTCAATGGGCTTTAAAACTAGTTATAGCATTAATAAAGAATCCACCTACATGGGCGGAAAATAGGTGGAATAGAGAATAGATCTATCAGAGCTTTAGCGTTTTTATACGATTATACAAATGTAGTATTTTTTCTTCTCTGTTCCATTTGTTTATTTATTTAATGTTTAATATCAATGTAATAGGTAATGAGCCAAAGTTGATTGAAATATATTTAAAATGATTGATAGAAATGCTTAACAATTCCTGTTATAGCGAATAACAGCTGAAGAAGTGTTATTCTTATGTGCTCTGTTATGTCTTACTGTTAAGTAACATTTGCCGTTGATTGCTTAACTTTAACAGCTGTGTGACAGATTATGGAGGGGGGTGAGGGTTGTGCTTTAACGAAATCAAATTTTTTGTGGTTTTCTTAACCCGCACCGCTGATAACGTGCGCTTCAAGGAAGCTCACACATACATAGGTATGTGCAACTGTATTGTTTACATTCATGCACGCTTGATACAGGCATGAAAGATAAAAGCCACTCGCAACTGCAACTTATGAGCAAAAGAATTTTGCTGTGAATTGAAATGAGTAACAAAAAATGCCTTTTGCTAGGAACAGGAGAGCGCTCGATCTAAAAAGCTTCATGCACTGCGACCAGCATTGATAGCAACCGGCCAGAGCGGGAGTGAGCAATAGAAAGCGAATTTGTGGAGAGCGTCTCGCGCTCTCACGCGCACCGGAAAGCGACATATTTAATTACATACATTTTTTTGGGATTGCCAATGACGCAAAGCTGCGCACACACACACAATATTTAACGAGTCTGGGTGTATGTGCCGCTTCCTTGCGTTCTGCATGGCAATTAGAAATGTATATTTTTAAAAAGCTGACCCAAATACAGCGTCCAGCAAGAAATCCTCTGGAAAGCATATATGCGTGTAAGTACAGAGGCACACACATTTCTATACTCATAAGTGTAGAGTTTTATTAAAACAGCTGCGTGCGCGGCCGCCGGCATGTCCACCCGCACCGCCCAGCTGTGAGCGAGGCGAACATGAGGATCGTTCGGCCCGGCAGCAGCAACAACAAACAAAAGAAACGGCAGATACAGCGACTATTGAAATAAAAGCACGCAGCAGCGTTCGCTGCTTTCTCTTCGTGCGCTGGGGTTGGCGTTGGGGGCGAATTGACGACGTCGCGACGCGTCGTTGTCGCTGCCTGCGTGTATATTTTTTTATTCTCCTTATTGCTCTCCTGGCGTGTTTGCGTATGTTTGTATGTGTATGTGTGTGCTACGCCTGTGTATATGTTTGTGCAATCGACGTTTGGCCCCTTGATAAAATTGTGTATGCCTGCCGTTCGCTGCTCTGCTCCACCTTAGCTGCAGCCGCAGTCGCAGTCGCAGTCACCACCAACAGTCGCGCACTCATTTAAGCTTATCGCGCACAGTGCGTGCGTGTGTGTGTATGCGTGCGCCTGTGTTGGGGATATGTATTTGCGCTGAGTGCTTTAGAGGTGACTTTCCTCTTGTGCGCGCTCCTTGACGGCTGAGAAAAAAAAATTGCTTGTTTCAGTTTGTTTGTCTGCCTGTCAGTCTGTCTGTGTGTGTGTGTGTGTGTGTGTGTGTTGGTGTCGTGTGCAAAAGGCAGCGACGCAGCGTTAAAAATCCTCTTTGAGAGGATTAAATATACAACACACAGCTTTTGCTTATTGTCATGTGCTCTTTGCTTTGTGCGTGGTGCACAGTGTCACAAATATGCTTTGCTTGGTATAAAAACCAAAATAGTTGGGCATCCTAATTGACATTACGCTTGCCAACCACTGTTTCTGTACGCCCTCCATCTACACAGTTGTCACTGTTCCATAAACGGACAATGTCCCCTGGCAAGAGCTTAAGGGTAGCAGCGACAGCGGCAGCGACAGAGACGCTTTCAATTACATTTCATTTGCATTTCGTAGTTGCTTATTTTTATACGTATGTGTGTGTGTGTGTGTTTATTTTTGCTGATATTGCCTTTTTCTGCCCAGGCACATACACACACACACACAGACACACACACACACACACACACACATGGATAAGTCCTCAGTGCTTTTTCGCCGTTGCTTTGACCAATCGCATGCAAAATAGGAAACAATTTTTTCGCCTTGCCACAACTGGGCGAATACTTGACGCGGACATTGGACATTGAGCTGCGACGACAGTGACGCCGGCGGCGTTAATTGAATTAAAGCGCTTACAAAATAAATAGGCTTCAGACGGATGTGCGCTACTCTCGCTCTCTCTAGTGCTCTCTCTCTCTCCCTCTCTCTTTCAGTCGTTTGCTGTTTATGAGCTTAGCAAAGCTTTGGCTGGTCACGTGCATGTTGAAATCCTTCTGGCAGACGCTGCAACTTTTGACTTTTAGCCCACTTCCTTTGCTAAAAAAAAACGAAGAAGCAGCGAAAAGTTTGAAGAAATTCGAAAATGTTGTTCGTCGTTTTGTTGCTATCACTTCGCTTGCTTTTTGCTACATTCTTTTCTGCTTAAAGCTTTACTTTTGTTGTTGTTTTTGTTGGTTTTGCTCAATTGCAAAACATATTTTGGTCACTGACCTTTTCTTTTATTTTGCCTGCTTTTAGACTCTTTTTTTGTTGTTTGTGTTCCACTTTTTAAATTCCGCTTTTGCCGTTGCTGTTGTTGTTGTTGTTGTTTTTGTAGCTGTAGCTTTTCCTTGGGGCGAGCTACTGTTGAGCAACTGTTGAGCCGAGGGCTAATAACGCGCACAAACAATTGCATAAAACCTTAAGAGACCATGCGTATTTATGTGAGTGTGTGTGTGTGTGTGTGTGTGTGTGTGACACAAGTTGATGAGCTGCTTGAGATAAAAGCGCAGCACGTCAAGTGATAAAAATCAGAGAAGCATTCAGCAACAACAATGCAAAAATAACTAAGGAATTCAGCCGAAAGGAAAAAATGAAAATAAAAAGTAGCAGCAGAAGCAACTGATATGGCAATATTCTGGGTTTAAAGAGCATTGTCAATAATTTTCTGTGCTTGGCCATTTTTGTTTTTGCGAGTTTTTACTCTTTTGATGGAATTTCTGAAGGCAGAGCCTTACAGCTGCGATGACTTAAATAAATAAAGGCAAACAATAACTAAAAGAAAAGATCAAATTAGGTAGCGAGCGCATTGTGCGGAATTTATGAATAATTTTGTATTTTGTTTAAATCAATTCGGTAAATTGTAGCTTAAGCAACACGTGCGGCAAAAAAATCCCTGCAGCAACTAGAAAAAGTCCCAGGCAAGAGTTGTAGAGTTGCCAGGAGAGCAAGTATGCATGTTTGCATGGGGTGTGTGTATGTGTGTGGGTGGCTGCGCAGCTGACGTGCTTTTGTTTTAGTTTACAGTTGTCATGAATGTTTTTTGTTTTTGTTTTTGTTTGGGTGCTGCAACAGGCAGCTAAACAGTAGCTGCAGCAACAGTTGAAAAGTGTTAGTCATGCTGGCGCGACTGTGTTTTGCGCTCTCTTTAATTGCTCGCGATCACCGGCTGAACAACAGTTATAATTTGAGAATCATGTTTTTGCGCGTGAGCGCAAGTTGTGTGCTGTTGAAAAGCTCGGCCAGAGAAAGAGAGAGAGAGAGAGAGAGACACGGCGCTATTATTGTTTTTGCTGCTGCTCTGTTTCATTAACAAAACAACAGCAATATTTATGTGTGATTAGTTGAGCGGTTGTTATTATTGTTGCTGTTTGAGTGGGTTTCCTTTGCGCTTACTGCATACACACATACATGTGTACATGAGTATGTGTGCGTGTGCGTGTGTGTGTGTGTGTGTGAAGTAGGTTAAGCTGACAAAAAGCAAATCGAGATTGGAGATTGGGATTTGTTTTTTGTTTTTTTCTACAATTTTAATGTGATTTGCATAATTTGTGTGTGTGGCCCAAACGCACAGGTGTTGTAGCTGGTCGTGCGCCAGGGTTGTCATGACGCCGCAGCGGAAGTGATGACGACGCCGCTGCTGGGAATTGCACTAGGAGCTATCAAGTCATTACACAGAGAGCGAGTGAGACACAGAAAGAGAGAGAGAGAGAGCGAGAGGGAGGTGTATTAATGCTTATTCGAATGTACATATGCATGTATTTATGCTGCTCAAAGCATAGATCGCGCGCTCGCTTACACACACATACACTCACACATACTCGCTCAGTTCATTCAGAAATTACGCGCTGTTGTGTGCTCATACCCTGCACCCATTGAGAACGGGGGGATATGTGGCTGTTGTGTCAAGTTTTTATTTAAATTTAGTTTATGAGCATATTTTGTCAATTACAATAGCTATTATTTACAATATTGTTGTCGCATTATTATATTACTATTACATCTACATATCAAGAAGATTTCAGTTTTCCTCCCACCAAAGAAACATATCAAGAAAAAAGATTGTTATAATCAATGGACTTTTGGTCTATACGCACACATGAATTCCATCTATGAGTTCTGCAAATTTCAAACCAATCGCACAATAAACACCCAAGTTCTTGGAGAATACATTTTCCATATTGTCGGGGCAATAAGAAGAATCACAGCCGCTAATTATGTTTGCTTGTGTGTATACACAAGTATGTATGTGTGTGTGTGCATAGATGTATGTGTGCATGTTTGAATGTGTTATAGATAAAAGCATGAATATATTCGAGGGCAATTCGAAGCTGCGTGCAGGGTATCGCCTATTCGAACATTTCCGGCCTAAGTACCGTTGATTTTGCTATTGTGTATACACATGGACTCACAGGCCCAGGCAATGGAATGTGTCAGCCAGCTACTGCACGCGAATTGGGGATCTATTAGATTGCTCCCCCCGGCTGCCCCATCCCGCGACCTCGCCCCTCGCTTGTAGCGCAAAAGGGGTGCGGCCGAGCTGACTGTCGACGATCGACGATTGACGAGCGCGGGCTGGGCTAGCCGTACCGCCGAACCGTTTTCAATTGCGATCCGATCCGATCCGATTCGGATCCGATTCGGAACGTTGTTTGGGATTGGGCCGAGTCGTTTGTTGGCGAATTGTGTGTTGGAAAACAAAAAGGAAATGGGAGACGGAAAATGACAAAGATCACTGAAGCAAAACCGAAAAGCAACAACAACCCAATTTGTATCTATGTATCTTTGTATCTTTGTATCTATATGAAATGCACAACTACTTGTTTGTACTATGAGATACAATATGCCCGACTGCCTTCGCGGTGTATTACAAATGGATGGAAAACAATTCGTCAGAGGAATATGTTGGCATGGATTTAAATATTTCCATACTTCTGCCACTTTGACTTAAACTTGAATTAAATATAAATATATTGGATTAAAATATGTTCAAGAATCAAGTTCTTAAGGACTAAATTATTAGAAAGTTAGAAATTGAAAAAAAAAATATTATCCAGTCAATTGTAAGATATTATTTTTGAATCCTATAGAAAAAAGTCGTTAAAGTCGGTTCCAAACTCATTCCGTTTTAATTTCTGGATGTCGGATATTATTTAAAATATAATATTTATTGAAAAATTTAATTTTTTTTATATTATTTTTTTTCATAAATTTCGTGTTTTTTTTTTAATAAATTAGATTTGATTTTTCTTATTTTATTTAATTAAATATTATTAACAGATTAAGGGAAAAATGATCAAAATATGAAATTATTCTTAAAAGTTGTCTTTTCCAAGCTACCAATTATTGTAAGTTGTATATTTATGACATATATTACAGGAAAGTTTAAAATATATAACTTTTTGATGAGAGTATTTATTTATTATCCAGAAACCCCGCAGAGGGTATAGATACATATACTTATTAGCATGTCATAAATTAATTCTCAATTTGCAAATCTGCAACTATTCAAAACTTGGAAATTAAAACATAAAACTTAAAAAACATAGATTAAAGCACATGGAAATACGTTCTGGAAACAAATTTCGATTTTAAAATTTAAGTTGAAATGCAAGTACCCGCGAGTATCTGGAGAAATTCTACGAAAAACCTCAGAGATTCATATGTTGGAGACCTGTTCGACTCTAAATGGAAAGGTGCAAAGGTGGATAGGGCCAAAAGTTTGGTTAGGTCGGGTCGGGTCGGGTCTGCTGACATATTAGGTGTAACATATTCATTCATACATTTGTATGAAATCTAACTGTTTGTTGCATCTTTTCTAAACACCATAAATATATACACATATGTATGTATGTATTTGCATATATCTATGCACTTACCGTTTCTTGGAAGCTTTAGTAATCCGCTCGTTGTTGTCTTTTTCTTGTTGTTATTGTTGTTGTTTTTCTAGGCGATGGAAAGTTTTTGCTAAAATAACTGGAAGCACAAACACTTGAGGCACTGTTTTGAGATTGGTTTTCTTTAATGCTCCGTTATACTTTGTATTCTTCTTCGTTATTCTTTTGTTATTGCAAAAAGCATAGTCAAGAGTTGCAACAGTTGTGAATAAGTTGAAAACGGAATTGGAATTGGAATTGGAAAATAACTTAATACAATTCACAGCTGAGCTGAGCAATTGCCGCGTGCAAGCAACGGCGGCGCACGAATCTCCAATCAGAACTGAAACGTAGGGATGTCGACGCAGACGCCGTCGCCGTGTTGTCGTTGTCCCTGAATGTTAATATTTGTTGCTGTCGCTGCTGCCGCTGTCGCTGCCAGCGTCGCGACGACGTCGGGCACGAACGAGAGCACGATCACGAAAACCGAACGGTTAGCGGACAGGGCGGCAGATTTAGGCTGTCGGTTAGGGGAGGGGCGGCGGTTGGGCGGAAGAGTTGGTTGGAGCCGATGTGCGCCTTAGTATGTGTTCAAGTGTAGAAATGAGCGTGTGTGTGTGTGGGTTTTCGAGGGGCTGCCACGACGACGAACACGCGCGCCTGTTTTACGACGTTTGTTGGTGTTGGTATCGATGTCGTCGCCGCTGGGTGGATAATAATATCGTCGTCTACGCTCTGCTCCCGTTTCGTGTTATTGTAATGGCGGCTTTCAAATGTGATAAATAACCGAGTGTTTGTGTGTGTATGTGTGTGTGAAGCCGAGTCGCAGCCTTCGTGTGCGCTAGAAACCGAAAGAAAAAAAACGTTAAGTGGGATGTTGACGGACGCGGACGAGCGGATGAAATGGAATGAGCGTTTGAATTGGCTTGGCGGCCAGTAAAACCAGCCAAAGTGCTAAAGCGCCGCAGTCGGCCCAGAGCGAATAAAGAGTGAGAGAGCGAGAGCAAAAGAGCAAGCGTAGCAGCCAGCAACATTGACATTTTGACTTGCCGCTCACTAATACAATGGCATGGCGCAGTGAACAGCAACAGCGGCAATCGCCGCTGCGTTGGCGCTCTTCTCTGGCGCTCGCCCTTTACGCTCTTGACTCTACACACTCTCACACACACACTCTCTCTCTCTCTGGCCTGATAAGCGCATGTCGAAATCAAGTGAGCGCCAGCTAGCAGCCGCGCTGTGCTCACCACTTTGGCTTCCTCTTGCTTCATAGAGTAATAAAAGAAAGGGGAGGATTTGGAAAAATTTTTTAAAAATAAGAGGGGAAAAAACGGGTGGAGAAAATAAAAAAATAAAAAATTAAAAAAAAAAAAAAAAAAAAAAAAGAAAAAAAAAATTTGTTTTTTTTTGTGGGGTTGTGTTTTTTGTGGTGGTGGGTGGGTTTTGGGGGGTGTTTTTTTTTTTTTTTTTTTTTTAGTGTTTATTATAAAAAAAAAAAAAAAATATATTTTTTTATTATTATTTTTTTTTTGTTATAATATAATTTTTTTTTTTTTTTGTGTGTTTTGGTTTTATTATTTTTTTTTTTTTTTTTTATTAGGGGGGGGGGGGGGAGGTGTGGGGGGGGGGGGGAGAGGGATGTGGGGGGGGGGTGGGTTTTTAATAAAATAAAATATTATTTATTATTTATTAATATAAATATTTAAGAAAAAAAAAAAAAAAAAAAATGGGTGGTGGGGGGGGGGGGGGGGGGGGGGGGTGGGGGAGGTGTTTGGGGGGGGGGGGTGTGGGGGGGGGGGGGTTGTGGTGGTGTTGTTGGGGTTGGGGGGGGGTTTTTGTTTGGGGCTCTTGCTTATTCGATGTGACTTGCTATTGCCGCTCTGCGCGCCTCTGCCCCATGTATTTTCATGCTGTCGCTGCCTCAGCGTATTACGAAATATGACAACAATGCAGTTTTGTGGCAGCGCTCGTCTGCTCGTCCTCGTTTCGCTCTGCCGCTGCCGACGCTGCTTCTTCTTGGTTAGTAGTTACTGCATGCTCAGCATAAAACTGCGCTCTCACGCTCTCCACGTTGCGCTCTCTCTCGCTCTCACTCTCTTTGCAAGTGGGTGGCTCTTTGCTTGTTGCTCTGTTTGTTTATTTATTCTCGCATCACTTGCAAATTGATTGCATCTCGATGAAGTTTTTTTTTGCTCAACAAACTACATAAGCTATAAATAGTAACAGGGAAATTTTCTAACGCGGCGCATTCCGGCACATCTATTTTATAAATGCCATCCCATTATAAAAAAAACGGGTTTTCGATCAGAACGCGTGCCCCGCTAGCTGGCGCGCGTCTAACTGAAACCGAAATCAAATTGACTTTTCCCCGCTTCACACTTGAGCTTAATTTTATGTGCATACAAATTTTACAAACGGGGGAACCCTAAGTCCCTACCTTGCCGGCCGAGTCTGTCGGGGCCCGCAATAAACGGTAATTCAATATTTTAATACATTTCGGGGCGTTACCCAAAACAGATTGCAAAGCCTTAGATAACGCAAGGATCATTAACGGATCGTCAATCAAAATGCTTGAAAACTCCTTTGGGAATTTATCTATACCCATTGAAAGTGGGTAGCAAAGAGGTATAAGAGTTTCGGCTTTAGTTTCAATGGGTCAAAGAGAACCTTCTCAGACACCAAGTATATGCAGAAAAGTTAATGTACATATATTTTTCGAGAGCTTCTCCTTTTTCGTAATATCTATATTGTATGTAGGTCCCCGTTAAGAGCTATGTATTCCTTAAGCTTTGGTATAGACACACATTTGTTACCACATTAAAACCCTTTCTTATAGATCGTACGAAATAAGGGGAATTTTTTTAGTTACAAATGCAGTTTTCACAGTATGGGGCTAAGGAAAGAAGTTTACGAAAATTTGTAGCTGGGTACAGGACATCTTCTGATCAAGTATTCTCGATATTTGTTAAGCTCTAAATGACTTGACTTGGCTTTAATTTGAGAATTCTAGATTACAGACTAATGTAAAACAAACCGGATCAATAGAATATATATTTATATATATATGTATATATATTTGTAATTTTGACCTGGGTTCAGTTCATGGAATTTAACTTCTGGCTAGCTTAAAAGTTGATTATTTATTAAGTATTTCGTCATAATCTGACAATAAGTCCGACAACTAGCAAATGAATCATTAGATTGAAGATGAATCATTCGATTCGTCAGAAAGGGCGTTTCTTAGTACATAACACAGGCACCCTGTATTTCACGATCAATTGTCTGTAGATTTGCATTATCTTTCAAGCGTTGAACGCTTCACGTTAAAAATTGTGTATTCATTAAAATAAAGACAATTTCAAAGTTGGTAGCTGCTAGTTTCGTAAAAGTATATAAATAAATTATACTCAAAATAATGTTAAATGTATTCCTATTTGATAATAAGATCTGAAAGACTTGAATTAAATAAAAAAGGAAAAGAGAAGAGAAAGAGAAAGAGAGAGAGAGAGAGAGAGTTAAAACTGGTGTAGAATGAATCCCAATTTTGGGTTGTTCCAATCCCGAACATAAAATTAATTCAAAAGGAATTCATATTAAATTAAGAAAAAATCAAATTGTAAGCGAAGAAATCTTAGCAAAGAAACAAAATGATATTAAAGTTGATAAATTTAATTTGATTTCAATTTCTTTAATTTGAAATTTGCAAGATAAGATTCTTAGGTTAGGTCTGAAATGTCAGGATACTAAAATTTACAGATAGACATTTGGGTCTATTTCAAAGTAAAATAAAACTGTATAAAAATACTGGTTCTACATTGACTATACATTTGGATCACCCCATTTTCTATAGCAACTGGGACTGCAAGTGGAAAACTAAATGGGTGCGGCTCATGTGCTGGCTGTTCACCTGTCTAATGGGCAGGCTGAATCTGGGTACTGCCCAGCGAAATACTGGATCTTCAAATAATCTCTAATAGCTTGGGGGATAAAGTACCTGGGTACTGCCCAGCTAAATACTGGGTTCTGCAACTGGGTTAACCGTGTTGTGTTGTGGGACACGTTGATCAACAGGTTTGTGGGCTCGCGAGCTTGTTTTTTCCCCGCAGCTGATATAAATTAATTGCTTAATTGTTATAGTTGTTGTTGCTCTTGTTGTTGTTGCTATTGTTGTTGTTGTGCGCTGCTTTAGAGGCATGATTTGATACGAAATTTGCTTTTAATTAAAAAAACTCTCCAATATGCCAGCAGTTCTCTCCCTCTGTCTTACTCTCCACCTCACTCTCTGTCTCGCTCTCCCTCTCTCGCTCTCGCCTGGTGTAGATCAACCTTCGTTGCCTGTGCGTAGGGGTTTTCAGTTTCCTCTCAATTATTTGCCCAGCCCCCCCTCTCGCGACTACTCACCCCTTCTTAGACCAAAATCGTGCACTTCGTTAACGTTTGCCGAATCCGTTTTCGATCCGATGACAAAAAAAAAGCCGAATAGGTATTCTGCGTGGGATTCTCGAATGCGTCAACGTTTTCACGGACTGTATTGACAAGTCACATACCCTGTAATTGTTGATTAAACTCAAGAACAACATAAAACAGACGGCCCTGTCTAGATGATTTGAACCGAATCATTATCATCATTATCATAGCTATTAAAGCAGGGTATGGAGTAGTCGAATGTGATCAAACCCAGCGCGACATAGTCAAAGCCTGGTCAAATTGAATTAACATATAATGTAAGATCTAAATATAGTAAATAGGGTATTTGTGAGTCGAGCACGTTTTCCAGCTGTGCTATTGGCTTGTTTATAATATGGATTTTTGGCTAATGCCCAGCTAAACTGGTTTGCACTTGGTCAACAACGTTTGCCCATCAAGGAGTCGCCAGACCCAATTTGTTTATTGTTATTTTCGGAACGAAATCGAATGGTTACTAAATTTAAAGCGCACAAGATTTGAATTTAATTAAATTCCGTTGCCTGTTTAGAATGACGCACTTTTTCTTGGATCATCTGGAGATTTCTAATTAGCATACGTCTTGTCTTTTACCCAGTTATTCGATTATTCCCAGTAATAAACATTGGTTAAACTGTCATAGGGATTTTATTGTGAGAAATTGTTCCCAACTTACCGAACTCCACAAGCTTAATTTTCCCTGTTTCTTTTTGTTGTTTGTTCTTCCTGCGGAGCTTTTGAAATATGTACGCACATATATATACATTCACAGTAGAAAGATGTAGGATCTAACTTTCTATAAAGGCTGCGAGATGTTGTCTAACCTAGAAAAGATATAAAGCTTCGTCTAAATTATGCAGAATGTAAATTATTTATCTAGGCCCTACGATAAAGGGAATGCCGTTCGCTATTGTAACAGTAAACTGTGTAACCAACAAGAATACTAAAAAAAATCAAAATAAAACTGAGAGAGTTCCCTAAGCTGCAACGCATTAAAATGCTTGACCTGAATTCCAGGCCCAACGCGCCGCAGTGAAACTAGCCAAAGATGTGGCCAGGGAAATAATGTGAAGCCCAAAAAGTGAGACTAACTTGGCTTTCCTTAACGGAGTTGTTTGAGTGTGTGTGTGTGTGTGTGCGAGATTTTCCTGCTAAGTTTTCTAGTTTGTGGATCGGTCTGTTCCCAAAAGCTATTCCAATCGGAATGCAATGGCCCAGCTGCAGCGCATTCCCGTTTGCTGTTGTTGCTTTTGGCTGGCAGCCATTTTGCTTTTGCCTTTTTTTTCTTCTCATAATGAGCGCGCCCTTTTTAATGCAGTGCTCGCCTAATGTCTAACGGTAAGCTCTCTCTCAGTCGTCTCGTAGTTTGTAGCTTGGTAATGGCCCGCCTGCTGTCTTTTCACACTGTATCGTGGCCATGCCTGTGCTTGGCTTCGGCTGTTCTGGAAGCTTCTCTGCTGCTGAAAAAACGGAAATAAATTTTTGCTTTTGACGAAAGCGAACATAAAGTGGAAAACTTGAGTGCGCTCAACTCTTCGCCCTCTTCACTTTGCTTCAAATTTTTTGTCATCTATGTTGCCCACATGGATACATTTCGTGTAAAATAATATAGCTGCCATCTAACGGTTAAGTGCAGTGTGTCTTATATTGTCAATAAGCTTTTGACTTCCTTGGCTTTGTAATTGGTCGAAGTTTCGATATTCATGGACAAGCAGAAGAAGCAGCGCTAGGAACCAGCTCCAGCTAGACAAAAGGCAATGCAATAATCATAATTACAAGTTAACCTTAAGAGTGACACAAATCCGGCCACAGCCACGTTGTTCGGCCTCTCGTTCGTTCCCAGCAATTAACTTCAAATGACACAAATGCCACCAAGGCACGCCAACAAACAGCCACCCGCCTCTGCCGCAGTCGCAGCCTTAGTCGCAGCAGCAGCAGCAGCCTCAGCCGCCCACATTTCTGGTGAACGGCAACTTTGATGACGCCCACAATGATGCGAAGCAGTTGCGGTTCATTTGATCAAAGCTTTATTTTTTCTCAGCTAACAAACCAAGCAGCTCTGTGTAGGACTAGGCAGATAGAGAGAGGGAGCGAGAGAGAGCGAGAGAGAGAGAGAGCGAAGCCAACTAATGCTTAGAGAGCGCAAGCGCATTGTCTTATGAATTTTGTAATTGCCACTCATCTTCGTTTTAGCTCAACACAAACACAGACACACACAAATGCACATCAACAGATGTGTAAAGTGCAATTGCAGCGCCTCTGCCGACAACAGCTGCGGCTGTAGCTGCGCTGCTCAGCCAGCTCAGTCAGCTTCATTGAAAAACTGTGTGAAATTTTGCCAGCGCCGGAGGATAATGTGCATGTGTGTGTGCGTGTGTGTCTAACTATTACAAGTGCTGGAGCTTTGCTTTGTCTTACAATTCGACTTCGACTTCGACTGCGACTGCGACTTCAGCTGCAACTTCGGCTCATTCAATTCAAATAACTCGTGATTTCGTAAGCCTGTTTTCTGTTACTTGGGAGCTGCAGCTGATTCGAGGCCATTTAAGACAGCGACGCTGACGTTGGCGTCGACAGCAAGTGCGACTGTGAAAAGTTGTTATTGTTGCTTTGGCGCTGCAGTTAGATGCCAAAGCTCTATAGTCTGCATGTTGTTGTTTGTTTTTTTTTTTTTTGTGTGGTATTGCAAGCGTGATGACCTTGAGCCGCTCATTTTAACCAAGTGGCTTTGTATAGCTAATGCGTGTGTGTGTGTGTGTTTGTGTATATGTCTGTTAGCCAGTCCCAGTTACTTTTGGCATCTTGTTGAGCGCCGCTCGGTTTTATCTGCTTACCCAGACATTCAAAAGCGATCGTAACTATTTTGTTTCTTCGTTGTTGTTTTTCTTTTCACATTTGCATTTGCTTGTCGCTTCAGGTTTTTTGCTGTCATCTCTTTTGCGCATTCATTCATCGATATAGTGACCACTTCGGGTGACAGGCCAAAGTGTTGACCATTTGTTGCTGTTGTTGTTGCTGTTAACAGAAATTCTCCACTCTCAAGGCTTGGAGATTTCTTAGATTTCTAACTGTGACAAATACAATGCTGGCAAATTAAAAAGTTCTCCACCGCACAATTACATCGTGAGCTTTTTTGTTTTTGGTTTCGTTGTTGTAATTTTTTTGTATGTTCTTTGTTTCGATACATTCATTCATGAATACTGGGAACAATGTGCGCCAAGTGGCGTCACAAGCGGCGTATGAGTTATATGCAAGTGAAATCATTATATATACACATATAAATACACATATCTTCAATTAATTACTATCCCATCAATGAAAGCTTGAAGTATTAAAGGCCACGGAATTAATCCTGAGTAAATATGTATGTGCATATAAAGTTGCATTCATTGGGTTTATATCATAATTTTAATGAAATAATAAAAGAGCGTTCTCCACTAGTTCGCTGGGCTTGTTAAGTTGGCTGCGCTTGTTAAATTGGCTGCAGTTGTTAAGTTGGCCGCGCCTGACTATATCATGGATTGTAACATAAATATTTCCTAAAACCTACTTTTGTATGCCCTAGGTTCATTTGTATAGCTTTGATACGCAAAGGGAATAATTCCTTACAGATCAGTATAATTATTTGTGTTAAATTCCAAAGTAATTATTCAGAAGAGGTTGGGCAGGCAATTTTATATGTACTGAAGATCAATTTTTGAAACATTTATATTTCGAACCCTTTATATTTCAATATATTTTCATAATTTAAGCAAATTTAAAAATTCCAATCGGATTTGTCGACCTTTAAGCCCACTTTAAACAGAGTTTTTTGTCGAGTTAAGTTTACGTGATTTAGCTTTAGGAAAATGAAAATGATGAAAATAAATTCGCTGCATTTGCAGTCCAGAATGTGCGGAGTGCCAAGGCAAACAAACAAAAAGAAGATAAACAAGCCGAGGCAGAGGTAGCAGAAGAAGACGAAGAAGAAGAAGACGGAGAAGAAGAAGAAGACGAAGTCAGAAGTGGACAAAAGTCGTTCGCATTATTCGATATTTGTTGCTTAAGCAGAAGTCGTAGCCTCGCCGCTGAGAAGGTCGGTAGGGGCGGAACGGGGGGTGGGGCGGGCAAGGGCCCTCCATAATGTTGAGTACATTGAAGGTGAAGCTTGGCTGTGGAGGGTGGAGGGTGGAGAGGGGCAATGGACTAGGGTGAGGCTCGCCTAGCTTTAGTTTGGGGCTGTGTCAAAGCGATTTTCTGGCTGGCAGCGCATTTTTTGCTGCCGCAGTTCTTTTTTACCCAATGCTGTCGCGAAATTGTCACAGCGAATGACCCAAATATCTAGGACAGAGGGGGGACGCGGCGGGTGGTCAGGGGGCAGAGGGCTGGCTCGCTGCAGCTTGGGTTTACTGAGTTAGCAAGAAATGCCGCAAATGTTGCAACTGCCAATCGTGAATAATTGGAGCACTCAGCCAAGTGCGCGGCACGTTTTGTTTTCTGTTTTTGGTGTTTTTTGGGAGTCTTCTTCAGCCATAGGAAGCCGCTGCCAAGGTAAGCGTTGGCGTTCGCCTCGCTGTCGCTGTCGACGTTGGCCATATGCCTGACCTCACACGGACCCGCTAACCAAAAATCAATATAGCCACAAAACATGAACAGCAAAAAGGAACAGATCTCTCTTTTACACGCCGCACATGAAATACCCTTGCAGAAATGCAGCTAAAGTCGTAGTTCCGAGTGATTGTTCAAATTGGAGCTATGTGATATATATAGTTGTATGATGTTGATAAGATTATATGCTATCTATCTCTGATCGATACTTATATTATAGAAGTCCGCTCTTGTTAAGATTTGAATAATTTCAATGTCAAGTTTGGTTAAATTAATTGGGAAAACAAAAAGGTTGTTCCTAAATTGTCGTAGGATCCTATGGAGGCTGTTGGATACAGCTTACCTATATAAAAACAAATACAAGGGTATAAAATAGCAAAACAATTCAATTTTTCAATCAAAATATCAATTTTAGCCCCTTACTCATATAGAAGCTATAAGCTATAGTGAGCCGATCCAGCTAACAACTTAATGAACAAAGCAAAGTTTCACCAAGATTTAAACTGAGCGAGTTTTATGCATAGAAAGAGACGTGCCTACCGACAGACATGGCTATAACGACTTGTCTGTTATCATTGATCAATAATATATGCATATGTTTATACTCTACAGCTTTGCAGATATTTTCTGCCATGCATTACACACTTTGTGACAAAACTTGGCTACTCTATGTAAGGGCATGAAAAGCAGCCTGACTGCTGACTGAGGCTTATCAGCAACGAGGCAGCACTGTTGTCCTGATAAGTCCTGTTGCTGATAAGCAACACGTGCAGATAAAACGCAAATCAGCAATAGGCACTTTGATAAGCCCAACCACAAAACACAGGCGTCCTGCTAAGAAGAGCTACAAAAACACACAAACACACACACACACACACAAGCACAAATGCTTATCATTAGTTCGATGATTAACTCCTGCGCCTCATTATTGTTGTTGTTGTAGTTGTTGTTGATTGTTTCACTTGCCAGCCTGGCCTGGCCTAGACTGGCGCGAGTGCAGTTCACCCAGCTGGACTTTATATGGGCAGCATTTCGTAAACAAAAAAATAAACTTATTTTAAGAAAAGTTTTGCTTAAAAACCTAACAATACTACTATTTAAATCATAATTGAATGATGCAAATATTATTTTCAAAGTTCTAACGTGTTTTATAAGCTTAGGCATTACATATCAGGCCCTAAGCAGTGCTTTTTGCATGTATAATGCCTATGCTTGGCAGCACTTTGTCAGCTTATCACCAATAAACGGTAAATTTAGCATGTATTCCTCAAGCATTCTTTTGTCATGTGTGTTTTAATGTGTCGTTTAAGTAGATTATGATGTTTATAATTTATTTCTTATTTTTATTAGCTCCTATTCAAAGTTAACAGAGAGTTGATCTAGAGAAATGTTATTTTAAAGTTTGTTATTTCCTGTTGTCAATATGCCGCAGAGAATGCATTCCGCATGAGCTGAGTTATCATGTGTGTTTTCATGTGTGATTTAAATATAAGTATTTTACCATGCTTATAGCCCTATTATTTGAACATTAAAAGAATTTCTCCAATAGTTAGCTTATTCCATAAACTGTAGACTTTACATACATGCTGTAAGATGTTGCCGGGACATGCATTCCGCATGCATTCTTTTATCATGTGTCTTTTCATGTGTGCTTCAAGAAGGTCTGCCTTAATTATATACATAAAATAGGTAACTCTTTAAGTTTGTGCTGCAGGTACTTCCGACTGGGTGAGCCCGAAGGTGTCATCGATATGTCTATAAAATATTTTCATATCTATCTCTGTCCCTCTCCCTCTCTCTCTCTCTCTGTCTCTTCCTCTCTTTGTGTGTTTGTAAGCGGACCACAGACGTGTTTATTATGCTCGTATCCTGGAACTGTGTGGGTTCCATTTAAAAAGCAAACGAGCCCCAATAAGCTAAGCGCGATAAACATAACTTGTTGTTTTTAATAGCCTTGCAGAGGGTATTTTCATTTTTTCAATCAATGTGTAACGCCTAGAAGGAAATATACGCGATCTTAATACTCGTCTGTATTTATTCAATAGAGTTTCCGCTTATGTAAGGATAGGTCGGATTGGATCAGTATAGAATATAGCTTTAATAGTAATATTTATTTGAAAATTAAGTTTTTAAATGATAAAAACTTATTAGTTTTTTAAGATATTCTACTCAATCTGAAGGATACAAAAATCCAACTAAAAATTAACGACTATTTCAATATTTTAGAAAACTATTTTTACTATCTGATTAGTATATTATGAACCCTCTTTAAGTTTAATCTTATGAAAAATTAGTTTCTCTTGACAAATTTTTTGTTTTTCATGATATCTTGGTCAATTCTGGCATTTACGAGTTTTACAAATATAATCAATATGTTTACTATATCTTTACCATTCAAATCCCAAATCCAAACAATATCGGATTACTTTATTACAAGATCCATAAGAAGAATCGTTAGAAAAGTAGGAAAAACTTGTCGTTGACCAAACTCAGCATCAAATCGGCATCCACTTGTCTACAAGGGTATTAAATCTTCGGCGTGCCGAATGTTTTTTTTTTTTACCTATCTTTAGTATGAATCACTCGACTGAGGCACATGCATATATTTCCCCCCTGCCGTATCAAATTATTTGCCCAATAAAATGATATTTATAGCTGGAAACGAGAGCCTTGGACCAGCTCGAGGTTTCGTTCAACTCCTGGAAATTATTTTTGGAAATTATCAGCGCGCCTTATGCGGGGCGTGGTGGCAGTTGAGGGGGGGCGTTGACCAAAAGGCAAACAAGCAAATGCTGTTATCAGGCGGTTAAAGAAATGCCCCGACGAGCCGAGCGAATGCATTCTGGAATACGACAAATACGAGCAATGCCCCGGGCTGGAAATCCTCTGTCGGGGCGGAAGACCCGCAGCGGCTTATCAGAATCGGGCGAGAAAACAAAACGCAATGCAGCAAATACAAAGTACGTAAATAGAAGGAAAATGTGACGAGAAAAACTGTGTGTGTGGATATTGAGAAAAGTTGAGTTTTCCTTTGCCACAGCGCAGCGAAGCAGAAGCCAACAACGTGAAGGCGATAGGCAAGCAGGAAAAACCTTTGCAGCCAGCAGGCAAAGTGCATTTGCCCGAGGAGGGGATGATGCAAGCAGGGGGGGGGGGGGGGGGGTCAAAGAGGGGACATATGCCAGGAGCTGGACAATGATAATGCCAGAGGCCGCGGAGAATCCATTAGCAGTCGATGGGTAGCCGGAGAGGACGGGTTAAAGGGGCAGCGTTCAATGGGTAAGGGACAATGCCCCCCTTTTTGTGCGCCGAGGAGAAGAAGAAGAAAATGCACAGCGACTGTGAGGCAGCAGAAAAACACAAATAAGTTCGTCCACGGATCGAAAGTGCCGACTAGCAGATGCCCTGTAATAAGCTCCCAGCATACTAAACATCGATACTAAATATCGATATATATCGGTTTTGAGAAAATGGGATAAGATATTAATCTAGATATCTATGCAGATATACAAGAAGAGACGTGAAGGATTTGTGCTTTCTTGCTCCCAAAATCTTTATGGTATACGAGAATCTACATTCTAGATGTACATTTTAGTCGAAAATACGGGGACTATAAATCGATATTTATCAATAATGGAGATATGGGAGGACCTGTTGAAAAGATAAACTTGTTTGGCATGTGAGATAGCCAACATTTTGAAAACTTGGTACTTTACTATCGATATTTATCGATTATTGTGCTATCGGAAAAGACATAAACTTGCGCTGCGTATTATGCAAAAGAATCTACAAATTGCAGATGCTTTCTTCAGCCTGTTGCATAGATTAGCACCCAACTAATATACCCCTTTTCACCCATTTACCCTAGGCACAGGGTATAACAAAAAAAGCAGTGTGTGGAAATGGAAACGGGTGCATGTGGAGCCGCCAAGTGGTTGCCCAGGCGCAGCGTGCCACCAAGTATTAGTGCTCCCTGTGTGCGTGTGTGTGTGTGTGTGTGTGTGTGTGTGTGTGTGTGTGTAAAGGGTTCAATGCACGATTTCTTTATTTTTCCCAGCCGCTGTTGCTGTTGCCATGGGAAAATGCGACGCGGCAAATGGAAAACTAATAAATGTTGCAACTCAAAATGTGCCCGTGCGGCAGGATCAATTTGCTTGCAACCCCCAAACAAGCCGCGCATTCAATTTGTTAATTGCCACACAATTAAAAAGCCGCGCGAGCAGCTCTCGAGCCACAACCCAAACCCGAAAACGAAGAGCAAATTCTGCGGGCTCTCTAAAGGATCGTCGCATTTGATTGGCCTTAATTGAGGTCAACAAGAGCTGCCTCTGAATAAATTCTTAAGCAAAATCATCGCCACACACGCGCCGTCTGACAAGCTGCCGCAACAGCAAAATTATGCAGGATCGGGCGGTCGGGCGGGGCTGGCGGGTGGGCAGCCGGTAGCTAATACGGTAGTCGCCTGGCAAAGCATGTGGGCAGGATCGATATTGGTGGGAACTGCTCGAAACTCAACTGCAATATGAAGCCACACGGAACAGTCTCGTCTGTGAATGATAACATTTTGAAGCTCAGTTGGCTTTAGTTAAGATTCCTTAAAGCAAGAACTACTTTTGAGCGAAAGCTCTTTTTCCATCCAATTGTGCCTTCAACATATATTAATCCCATTCGATACGTTTTCGCAGATGTGTAAGGGAAACTTTAAACCACGTAGTTCCTGAGTTTGATCTGGATATTTCGAAGAAAAGTCAAGTTTTCCCCACTAAAACTCGTTAATTGAACGATTCTTCCTTCTTCTGATAAAGTCATATAAGATTTTGCTCATACATAAGAAGAATGATAAATATTGTTAATGCCAAGTTTGGTCAAGATATCTTCAAAATCAAAAAAGTTTCTCATACAAGGAAATAGTTTTTAATCTATTGTTCCCAACTTTTCTTCCTTACCAACCGACACGAACTTATAAGGTAGTAACCTTTAACAAAAACAAAATAATTATTTATACTTTACAAAAGTCCATTCGAAATTCAAATATTAATTTAATAAAATGCCTGTAAAAACTATATGGTGACTCTAGGGCTATATCGGTTATAGGAGAGGTTATTCTAGGTCTTTCAGGACAAACTTTGTAAGTCTCTAATATCTCAAATCTATCTAGTTTTCTTAACCATCGAAAAGCTTTAAGGAGCAGAAGAGCTTGGGCAATAAATAATATCAATAACAGGTAGCCAGCCCTCCTCCCGAATCAACTACAAAAGTTGAATGAACCATCTTAAAAAAGATCTTAAGGAAAAACAATGGATAAACTGGTTACAAGCAACAGCTCAAAGCGATTGTCCTGCTGTGAGGATTAAGGTGTAAACGAAGGCTGCGAGAAATCAAAAGATCAGCAAAAGTTAATCAGCAATGCAGCATGAATAGGCACAAAAGGCTCGAGAATAAGGATACAAGTGAAAGGATCAGCTTTGTTTGAATGTGGAGATGTGCGTGCTGCGATACGCGTGTGTTCCAGGAATAGCACACACACACAACACGCCCACGCCCACGCCCAATGAAACTCGAGCCCGCAGGATCTGACAACACTTTGTATACCCTACACCCATTGCAAATGTTATTAATGGGGCATATTGTTTTTGAGCAAATGCATGTAACAGGCTGAAGGAAGCATCTCCGAACGCTGTGTATAATTGTATATTTTTTCATTGATTTATCGATAATTGCGCCTATGCATACATATCGATATAAAGAAGGCTGTTTTTACATATTTCGGAGATAAGTTCTCGACATTTCTGACCCCAAAATATTGTTTCTCTTATCGATTTATAGATATCGATTTAATAAAAAGGGTTTCTTCGGCATGTATCTTTATTCGTAATTAGTATGCAGGATCTGTTACACAGTTTATCAATTAAGAATACCTTACATCTTGTCTGGCAACAGGGTATATACTAGTCGTGTACGCTCGTTTGAAGTACTCTTGTTTGAAATTGTTTTCGGTGTTGAGTAATTTGTGTGCCACGCTCAGAAATCTGTTAAGCGGTTAACAAAACACAAACAAAAATTGTCTCAGGTTCTACTAGGGGTCTGCTAGGGGTTGAATTAACCCCTAGCACGTTGCTGTTTCTGGCCAAGAGGGGGGGGAGGGGGTGCAGGACTACCGAACGGCGGCTGATCATATGCTGGTGCGCTATTTCGGTAATGCCAGGTCGGGGGCAGAGTCTCTGTGTGTCTGTGCGTCTGAGGGTTGCGAGTCCCACTTGAGTCCCTATGTGGGCAACCCTCCTCGAGGAGAGTTCGAGGCAAAATTGTTATTTATATCATTGTGTGGGCTCTGTCAATCTTAATAATGATTTCCTTAATGCCCTTTTTTTCGCTTTACATAAACACAAGTACCCGCAGTTGAGACCATTCTCCTTGGCCAGGATAACCAATGCAATTGCAATTGAAATTCGGCACTCGAAAATCGTAATTCAATTCAATTCAATTCAAAGTTCCCACATAACCCACAAAGGCTGCCATTGAATTGAAGGCTGCTTTTTGTCTTCCTTTTTAATGATGCGTAAGTGATAAATTATTCAGTTGGAGTTTTGAGAGAGAAAGAGTGTAAGAGACGACCCAAAGATCTATTGATTTAAATCAAATATATTTTCTAAAGAGTATTTCAAGTCGTCGATATTGATAAATGAATCTCATGCAGCTGCGATCCTGTATTGATCTCAGAACTATTTATCTATTTGTTTTTATAATGCAAAGTCTTGTTATATTTTATATCTTGCACCTTATATTCATCGCATTTATATTAGATAGTTTTAAGATATGTATCTCAAATGTTGAGAGAACCTTTCCTCGTAGATGAAATTGCGAGCATCTGATTTGATCACACTATTCATCTAAAACGATTCACACCATTGATGTCGATTAAGGCTTTGCCACCTTTAACATAGATAATGGGCAGAACAAACGAATTTGATAAATATGTTAATCGATAGCTTTATCCTTATGATAATTTTTCTTTCATTTTATCGATAACTTGAATTTCGTAAGTTTGTTACAATTGCGCGTTGTTTAAAGAAACTTATCGTGTACACAAAATCGATTAATCGATAACACTTATCGGTATACATGGTTGGAGCTTTCCATTAATGAGTGTATTCTAATCGATTAAGCGACAACCTTTATCGATGTACATAGTTCCCGCTTTCCATTTATGAGTGTATAATATTTTTTTATTACAGTAAATATCCAATTAAGATATTAGATACCGATGGACACTTATGGATAACCAGGACTTTTTTGGTATAGTATATAATATGTCATATAATTTCGAAATAGAAAATAGTTTCTATTAAAAGTAGTTTAAAGAAACCCCAAGGATCGAAAATCGATCGTTTGCTAAATAGAAACTTGAATGGATCTTTGATTGATTTAGTCATCGGTCAAAGATCAATTCAAGTTTCTTTTTGGTATGAGGGCTCCCTTTAAACAATTCCAATTTTAGCCAAATGCGATGCGATTTGTGTATTGGGATACGAATCGGATGCGCACACTCCATGTATCCATTGGGCCACTTGGAATGCCTAAAATTAGATCAATCGCAACCAAAACTTTTTCTATTTATATGCAAATTAATCAAGCAAGGAGAGACCGAGAGAGAGAGAGAGAGAGAGAGAGCGTCTACGACTATTGAAGCACATGCGAGGGATATGCGACGGGGCAGCTAAAAAAGATACATTTGCATTTGCATTTACTTTTACAGATGCTCAGATACATGCAGCTGAAACAAAAGCTATTAGAGGCAAATTCCTGTTCCTTTGTCTATGCACAAATTGCCGACAAGAGCTGCTGCCTGCCTGCATCCGAAAGATACGCGCAGCTAAATTGCATTTTTATCTATTTTTATATGTGCGGGGAAAATGCCGACGTCGCGACGTCAACCAGCCAGCTGAGCAGTGCGGAGGATTATTGAGGAAAATGCATGCACAGTAATTTCCTTCCTGCTGCTGCGCACAAAATAGCTGTAATAATAAAAAAAAAAACCGAACTCAAGCCTCGAAGCCTGCGCCTGTTTATGGCTCGACGATCAGCTTTGGTTGCGGCTGCGGCTGTTGCTGCTGCTGCTGCTGCTGCCGCTGAGGATGCAGCAAGAAAAGCAGGAAAAACTCCTTGGTCACGGCCACACACAACCAAAGAGGGCCCCCAGTCGGAGTCCCAGTCGCAGCCGCAGCCGCAGCCGCAGTCCCAGCCTCAGCTGCAGTTGCAGTTGCAGTTGTCCTCCTCCTATTGCATGTGGCTGCCACAGATCGCCGCCTGCGTGCATGTGTGTGCGTGTGTGTGTGTGTGTGTGTGCCTAGCCTGCTGCCTGTCGGTCTGTTGCCTGGTTCAATGAACTGCCGTCACCTCTGGGCGCTGCGCTGCAACTGCGACGCGCACAATCCTTTTTCTTTATACCCTTGCCGAGGGCATTTTCATTTTCTTACGATTTAGGTAACGTCTTGAAGGAGACATACCCAGCGCCTCCCAGTTCGATTGTATTTCATCTCGGATCGAATTTTTCGATTTATCTATGCTGCAAATTGTCAATATATCCCATAATTGCTGCAAGCTGAATTGGCATAGATCTGCTTTGTTTTTCAAGATATTTTATCCAAACTTCAAGATATCTTAGTTAAACTCGGGAATTGGAAGAATTTGAAAGCCTCCAACTTTTCTAATATCGGACTTTATCGATCGGTCAAGCATTTCGTTTTCATATGAACAACAGTTTGTGTTTCTTAAAATCTAGCTTATATTTGCTCTAAGATGTGGGAAAAGTCTTTTTAACATCAAACAACTTTATAATATAGCTTTCATATGAATATTCGGTGGAAAACGGAAAATCTCTTTAATATCGAACTTTTATAGTATATATTTATGGGAACAAACGATCGAAAAACTGTTGTTTTCTGGGACATTATAAGGTTTAACATATTTCCAACATATTAACATGATCTAATAAAAACTGGAATCGAATATAATATTGCTGATGTATGAACTGAATTGGTCTTAAATCTCATCGAAATCAAGCAGATCTATGTCATATAGTTGCTATCAGCATGTTTCCATACAAATGGATCTAAAAATGGATCTGCTTTGCAAGGGTATTCAGTCTTCGGCAACCCGTAGCTAAATATTCTGTCTTGTTTTTCTTTGGATTTTTCTTGGCTCACCCTTCACTTGATCTCTTGTGACTTCGCCTCGCCGCTTGCCGCTCTCCGCTGCCTGCCTCCAAGGAGCTGTGCAGGAGTTGCTTTCAAGGGTTTCGGTTTATTTCAAGACGTTGCCGATGTCGTTGTTGCTGTTGTTGCTGATGTTGCTGTTGCTGTTGTTGTTGTTGTTGTTGTCTGGGGGCTTTGGATTTCACTTGGCGTTGGCTTCGCGTGGGGAAATGTAAACATTTCATCGTCGTCATCATAATCGCTGCTCGCCGTTCGCCAGGCTGGTTTATTTTGTAAGTGTGTGTGTGTGTGTATGTGTGTGTATCTTTGCCTTTGCTCTTTGCTTGCCCCCGCTCCTGTTCGCCTGCCCCCACCCCATACCCTTCTTCTTTGCTTACTCGGCGCGCGTATCCCTTTTTTTTCGCTGGAATGCGCTGATTGTTTACTCAAATAAGTATTTGATCTTCTGTTTTTTGTCACTGTTGATCTTTTTTCTTTTTTTCTTCTCTTTTTCAGATCGTAGCCATGTTCGCGTTGCATTTGTGTTTATCTACAAGGATTTTCAAGGAATCGAAAGCCTGTTGATATTTTAACACATTTTTGATCGCGTTTTCAGTTTTTCGACAGAAACTGAAAATGAACAACTATCGACTCAGTTGAGCAGGATGTGAGATCAGTGGAATATGGAGTATCTGAGTATATATATATATTATATAGAACTAGTTTAACTGATCCTTAATAAATATTGCCTGATATTCACATGCTATGGGCGTTTATTCAATGCAAGTCCTTGTTAAAACGTGCAACTTGATTTTACGGTTTTCAGACTAGGCGCAAATCTTTGGGTTCTTAAACTAAATAGTGCTGTCTTTTATTTTTTCTACTGTTAGAGAACTTCCTTTTTAGATCCGTAATAGTCGAAATAGTATAACATATGTTTATAAAACTGTACTGACTGATCGAAAAGAAGACCTTTGTTTTTTGAGAAAATTATATATAAATTCCATTTAGGATTCTTAGAATGCCTCTCATTTCACATTCATTAGAACTGTATATAATGCTATTAATGTACAATAAAATATATTTATTTTTTTGCACAAAAAAGAAATAGTTCCTTGTCTTAGATTAGAATTATATTATATTGTGCAAATTTACACGTATCTGCTAGGTTATTATATTAACGGATATCCGTAGATAACTTTTCATTTTTATAATAATTATAAAAACAATAATAATAAGAATAATATTATAATAATAATAATAATACTAATAATAATAATTGTATATTTTTATAGAGTCTAGCACAAATACAAAGGTAGCGCACTTGACTGGCTGGAGCCTAGCTCCAGTTTGCAGTGGAGGTACAGTCAGCACCACAAACGCTGGCAGTGTAAAGGATCGTGGCAAGGGACGTGCCCTGCAACAAGTCTCAACTGTAGCCAAACAGAGAGAGAGAGAGAGAGCCACAGGGAGGGGGGAGGTGATAGAAAGAGAGAGAGAGAGAGAGTCAAGTGAACAAAGCCAGGCAGACCAAGTGCGCGGCACAGCAAACAAATCGGCAACCACCACCAGCAGCAGCCAGGAGCAGGGGACGGGGGCAGTAGCAGGGGGCCAGGCAGCGTGGGGGCCTGGACCTTGACTCTGGCACTGGGACTCTGTTGCGCATATCCTCCACGCACGTACACACGTCTTGGGCGATTATTCATGACTTTATGGACTTGGGTAGAAGGACATTAAAATTGCTTTTACGCCAACTCATCGGCAGGCCAGAGGATCAAACTGGTTCTGCTTTGTATGCCACTCACAGTCGCCGGTCGCCGGTCGCCAGTCAGCAGTCACCAGTTGCCAGTCCCAGTCCCAGTCCCAGCCCAGTTCCCGTCTCGGGCATAGCCAGAAAGTCGGGCCGCTCCTTTGCCGCATGGACTTGGAATCTGGCGAAACCAGTTTGTGGTCTCCTCTACCTGTTGCCTGGTCGTTGCCTGTTGCAACGCGGCTCCCACGAAAAAAGGGATACTTGTGAGCAAACACACACCACACTACACACACACACACACAAACACACACTGGCACACTCATGCATACCATGACGAAGCCTTGTTTATCCAATTTTATGTGTTTGCCTTTGCGCAATCCTTTCGTCCTCGCCACCATCACAGATTGCCTCACTTACCTTTTGTACGTTACTTTTTGTGTGTGGACCGTGGTCTCCTTTTTGGTTTTTCGTGTACAGTTTCGAGTTCAAATGAAAATACTTGAGAGATCTGGATAAAAAGACTTGGCGCGGTTCGAGCTGGAGCAAACAGGTCTGAAAAATGTATTTAAAGAAAAAACCTTACCCCTTTAGGTTATTAATATTCAAATCCCTTGGCGAGTCTTTATAAATGGTACTTAACATACGAAACAACAATCATCTTTCATAATGAATTGTTGAAGAATAATAATTTTTAAACGATCATCTAAATGTTATTTTGATCTAAGAATTAGTTTTATACGAGATCTTAGGTATTATATTTGATAAATATAATGACCATTTGTTAATAATTTAGGAATCCGTTCTATAACTGATCCTTAACATAAATAATTCGATTCAATTATTCTTAAATAAAATATTATTTAAATAATATTTTGGTGGATGTACATATTACATATTTGATCGAGCACATGATCATTTTAGTAATTTTTTAGGTAAGTATAATATGAGTATTGTAGTATAATATGATATGTATATATATGATACATATCATGTATATATATATAATACACATAAACGATCATTCATGATATGTCAAAATTTGGTCGTATAAGTAATGTTTATAACTGATGGTTAATTGATCTTGCCTATAATATTGCTGTAGAATATATTAAGCAAAAGTGTCTTAATAAATAATATTCATTTAAAAATAACATTCTTTTCGAGATCTTAAGTATAATAAGTGTAAACTTATATGAAATACAAGCGATCATTTGATAATTTTGCAAACAGCCATCTAATTTATCTTGACTGTAATAATGATATAGGATATATGTATATATAACATATATCTATGTGTGTGATCAAGCACATTATCATTATGTCAAAAAAAAAAGAATTTTCATTTAAAAACGTAGTCCATACGTGATCTTAAGTATAAAGTGTTTAAATGTATACTCAGGATCATTTGATAATGAGTGAAAAATCTCTGTATTTTTGAACGATCGTGTGAAAAAGCTTTATTAGTGATCTTTAGGCTGTGATCTCAAGTATAATATATATATACCATATGGCAGACCATGTAGATCCCTTAGATCTTAGCTGGACAATGAAATATATCGATGTCTAGAAAATAAATTGGACTTACTATCATTTATAATATATTTGAAATGAGTTGATATAAATTATGATAGTAAGCTGATACTTTGAGGTTCTAAAAAGGTTAAGGGAATTTCTTAAATATTCAATCTCAACTATCAGCTACATATATAATAATGATACAATAAAATGTATTAAGATGATATATTTTAAACGTTTATGTTATTAGTTGATCAAATTATCAAATGTACTTTCTTACTTTCTTTTTTCCTATTTATTGTATTTTATTAATTAATATAGCAAACTAAGATTATTTTTAATTTTACTTAAGAACACTTTTTTCCTACTTACACCCTTCTGATTAGATGTAGGCTCTAATAGCGTCACTGACAAATTTAGCTGTGAAAAGGGGCACAGCTGGCCGGACTGGCAACTAAAACACCTCCATCGGTCGGTGATGCTATTTAGAGAACTATGTTATCTAACTAGGCTTTTACCATATAATTCTATTACCTATTGTATGTATAATCTACGGAATAATGAGGAAGACACTACGTTTTGTCGACTTAAATAAATAAATAAATAAATAAATAAATAAATAAATAAATAAATAAATATGTATCCATATATATATTTTGAGACACTAATTTATAATTCAAATACTTTTGAATTGGTTTTACGGTGATAACTAATAAAATATCTAATGAATTGATATAAATGATATTGAGCAGGTTATAAAAATGTTAAAGCAAGTAATTTTATATTTAATCTCAGCAATATTCTGTATATAATAACAATAAAATAATAAAATTCAATCTTATGTTAATAAGAACTTGTTGAATATTATTTCTCTGAGCTGGAATAATTCAGATATAAATTATTTTGCAAAAAGGTTTCTAAACCAAGTCGCCGGATGTTGAAATTATATAACTCAGTTTATTTTTGTATACCTTATTCTGACTAAAACTAATCTAGCATGAATCTCTTTAGACCCTACTCACATTTTGGTGGGTGACGTTTTATCTCAATCAGGATGGATTAGCTCTTAAGCGCGTAAGTGGAGAAATTTGTCAACTTTGCTTGCCTGGTGCATATTAAGTAAATAGGTGTGCATGTGTGTGTGTGTGAGTGTGTGAGTGTGTGTGTGGAGCTTCCTCAAATGGCTTCTGCTCTGCAGATAACGCTTTGTTGTTTTTGTAAGCCAAGCCAAATGGCAGTGGGTCCAGCTGTGGAGCTGTGGATCCATGCCAGCAAAAGCCCTCGAACGGCATTTGCTTAGAGAAAGGCACTTGAGCTGAACTTCAACCAACTGTGTATACCCTGTAAGCAGAAAGCTCAGCAAACTGGGCATAGTAATCTTTGGAGAAATATAAAAAATATAGATATAAATAAAATAAACCATAAGCTGATATTATTCAATTTTACATTTTGAAGAAATGTAAGTTTACATTTTTTAAGATAATGCTAAGATAATGCTAAGAAGGTTGATACAAGACAAGTGTTGTATATAAAAATAGTATATGCAAAATTTCATTCAAATTGGTGAAAGAATAAAATGGTTATTAAAAAAATGTTTATAATGTGAAACAGAGTTTAGGTAGGAACAGCCTGGGGGGCTTTGTATATGTATGTTTATGTACATTATGTATAATGTATTATATATTAAAATAAATACATTTGTTGTATAAGTTTTAAAAAAGTACAGGGTATTCTGCTAGCCAAGCGCACACACTCAACGTGGTTTTTTATTGTTATGGAAAATAGTGCGCAAACGCAAATGCGAGGCAGCAAAAAGGCAACAGCAGGGCAGAGAAAATCCACATCCACACAGAGAGTAACAACAACAACAACAACAGCAGCAACAACAGCAACAACAATAGCAACAATAACAACAATAACAACAACAACAACAACAGCAACTCGAGCAACAGCCAGCGTTGGGCGCAGGAAAACAGCAGAAAAGGGCGAAACACAAATGCTGGAAAATATTGTGTGAAAAGTCTCTTTATATGTGTGTGTGTAAGTGAGTGTGTGTGTGGCTGTGTGTGTGTGTGTGTCTGGAACAAGTTGAATGCCCTGCTTATGCCTGTATGTTTGCGGCTCTAGCCCCAGTTTTGCCGCGGCAATTGCTCGGGTAATGAAGGGTTCTGTGCGCTCCTCGCCTGGCCAGTCAAGTGACACAGACCAAAGGGAGGCGGAAAGGGGGCAGCCGGGGGGCAGTAGGGAAGTTGGGTTTGCCAAGATTAGAAACGTCATCGGCTGCGGTGGTGCTGGTTGGGTTGGTGGTTGTTGGAGCTGGCAACACTTCACCTGTTGCTCAGGTTCTCAGGATGCCAGCAACAATTGGTCGCTGGTGGCGGATCAGCGCCTGGGAAAGCACTTAAATGGTTTTTCATGCTAAGCCAGCTTTCCCAAGGAAATTGTCTATAGCTCTTGCCTTTGCCATCAGCCATCCGCCAGTTACCAGTTGCTTGTGTTGTTGCCAACTGCGGTTGCATTGAGCAATGCCTCTCGCTTCGATTGCCGGGGTACTGGTGGGCGGTTGGCGGGTGGTGGGGTGTGGGGCGCTGCCCCCAGGAAGCTGCTGCCACAACCACAACCACTGCCGGCGTTTGGCTACCCGCTCAGCACCGTATACGTAATTTTGTGCCAAGACCAAGAAGGAATCGCGACCACAGCGCCCAGACTCGATCTGCAGCGAGCTCTGAAACCCCATTTGCCCACCATTGCGGCATCTGGCAAATCGGCTGCGAAATTGCTGAAGGAAACGCACGAGTGGCGCAAAAGTGGCGCAGGAGAGAGCCACAGCCACAGCCACAGTCAGAGCCACAGACACAGTCACAGTCACAGTCGCATATGTATGTGCCCTACTCTCTTTTGGTTCATTCAACTTCAGCACAACAGCAGCGAGCAGCAGCTCCAGCTCCACTACTACACTGCGAGAAATCTTATGCTAACTCAAAAGTTTTTAATCTATATTTCTTTTTTGGGTTTCTTGATGATAAATATTTATTTATGTCAATCATTTTCAAGGCACAATTTTGTTTTCTAGTTTTTTTTTTGGTAATTGTTTTAAATATAAATATTTTTTTTAGTGTCTCAATTGTCTAGAGCCATACGCTACGAAAAGTACCTTGTTTTGGCAAGTGTAATTGAACTAACAAGATTCTGTTCTTGAGCTTTTAATTTTTGTGATAGTTTTGTAAGATGAAGTCAATTTTATCAGAGCTATTAAGAAGTTAGCAGCTATTTAACACAAGGTTAATACAAACAACTAGCTTTTCATTTTTATGCTCTTTATTCTATTTTTTTTTTTTATTTTTCGATATGTTTTATGTTTAGTTTTCTAGCGATTCCACGTTTCCATAAATTGTAACGAAATACAACAAAGCTCGCAAATTCGCAATCGAATTCTATTTGTGTTATTTGCATAATTTTGTGTTATTTAATTTAATTTAAGTCAATTAATGAATTGTTATTTCTTATTTAATTTAATGAAATGTTATTTTTAATTGAATGCTATTTTTCGTAAATCTAATATAGTAAAAATTGTGAAACATAGATACATTTTATTGAATATAAAAAATTGCTTATTAAATCTTTTTTTTCAGGCTGATTTTAAGATTTTCTTTTAAAAAAATCTTTTAAGAAATAGTTAATTTCGTAATTATTTGTTAATCATTTCTTAAATACATCCATTTCAGTACATTTAAATACTAGAACGATATTGGAAGCTATGACAAAAATATGTAATATTACCTTAAATATTAAATTACTGAAATAATAAAAAGTAAAGTTTAACAAACAAAAATTTCTTTATTTCATCTAAGTTCCCTTATGATTGCCTAGCCTAACCAACAGAAATGTCTTTATTTCATCCAAGTTTCTTTATGATCGTGTCTGATTTCGCACAGTGTAGCTGCCTAGCCTAGCTGGATGGCTGCTTGGATGGATAGTTAGTTGGATGGACTGCTGGATGGATTGCTGGATAGATGGTTGGTTGGTTGGCTGGTTGGTTGGCTGCTTTGGCGCTAGCTGCTTGGCTGACTGCAGCTGGCTGCGCAGTCGCCAGCGACGTCTAATGTCGCAGCCGGCAGCCGGCAGCTGGCAGCTAGCTGCTGGAGCCCGACCGCCAACTGGGAGGTATGACCACACCGAGACGAGAGATCAAGAACCAGAAGGATGGCCAATGGACATGGCAGCGGGACTGAAGACTGCCTACTGCCGATTGGAAGCGGTGCATTGGCCCGGTTTTGGCGTGGCAGCAACTCAAATTGCAACAGCAACAGCAGCAGCAGCAACAGCAACAGTTGCTGCGGCAACAGCATGTTTTACAAATGGATTTCATGTTCAGTGCGTTATGTTTCTTGGAAAGGATTGCTTTGCTTGGCTTGTCATGGCCAAGTCTGGACTTGAAAAAAAAAAAGTAAATAAATAAAATGCGACACGAGTCGTAAACATGAAACATTCAAATGCACAAATGCGGCTCAGGAAGCGCTGCGGCCTTCGC
Organism: Drosophila ezoana; assembly: GCA_035045725.1. Taxonomy (NCBI): domain Eukaryota; kingdom Metazoa; phylum Arthropoda; class Insecta; order Diptera; family Drosophilidae; genus Drosophila; species Drosophila ezoana. The sequence goes on from JAWNOU010000036.1 coordinate 77,278, forward strand.
TTATTTGGTAGCTGCCACAAATGTTTGCCACATGAATGCGGCCAGTCGAGATCCTGCCACCAGCAACCACCTTGGTGGTCAGCTGGGCGCCAATGCACTTTGATGTGCTGCTGCTGCTGCTGCTGCTGCTCCGGGGTCAATTGTCAAAGTCATAAAAACTGTTAACAAAATGCTACCGCGTCTTCTTGCTCCTTTTTTGTTCTTGTTTCAGCCAGGAGCAGAGATTATATATAAAACGCAATCAAAATATATTTTTTACGGCCTTTCCCACAAAATGCACGGCGAGCGCATGTTTTATGTGCAGAGGCAACTGCGTCGGGTTAATTAGGCTGGACCTCAACCTTTCGCTGAGAAAATTTCAAAGGAAAATGTTGAAATGCAAGAAGATGCAAACGATAAGCAGCAGCAGCAGCAGCGGCAACTGTTGCTGCGGCCACAGACAGTAGCAGCAGCAGCAAGAACAACACACAAAATTGATATAAATTCAGGCTGAAATTTCATTAATTCTTGACGTCGGCACAAAACGGGCAGAGGCCATAAAATATTCAAATATCGCGCACGGCCTCATATGCTCACATATATAAATTAAAACGAATTGCAATAAAAATTCAACTCCCGTTTCAACGTGCTCACATGCAACACACACACACTCACACACACACATACATACATACATATATAAACACATACATACAAATATATATGTATTATGCGCATGCAAGGATTGATCGCCTCCTCGAATGACATATTATTTAGCAAATTGAAAAGGAAAGAAAAAAAAAACGCAACTAGAAAAGTTTTCTTGACCGACTTCAGATTACCCTGCAATCGAGCAGTTCCACAGACGGGCTTTAAAGCTAATACATATGCATACACACACATGCGCACACATGCATGCACTTTAGGCAGCCACTGTACTTCTTCTTTTTCTTCTCCCTTCACCACTTTATATAAAATTCATTTTGAATTAACTCGTGTATGATTTCTACACAAAATCACAGCTATAAGTTCCAAAACTTTTTTTCAATAATGGAATGGAATGAGGTAGGTTTATAAAAAGTAAAAAATTATGATCTGTCTATAGACAAGGAGCCACATACCAAACCAAACTAAAATATTTGAAACATCGATATTCATCGATGTCGGGTACATCGATCGATAATTTTCACAAGTTGACGTACTTGGCGTGTTTTATAAGCAGCTAAATTTAAGAATTGCCGTCGTCAGGATTTATCAGGTAAGTCCAAAAAGTTGTGCCTACAAATTGATTTCGATTGAGTTTGGGAAATACGAAGGAACTGAGGAAAATAAAATAAACATGCTCTGCATGATCTTTATAAATAATTTAAGCATAAATCAAATATATATATTTAACTGGTTACTAAATTTTTTTGGTCTGTAGGTCGTATAATAACCAAGACAAACTTAAAAAATTGGGCCTTGAAATCGATAATTATCGATTTAGCTCTTACTATCGGCAGACAGACGGACAAATCAGAGCATATCGACCCTTTAAGGAATATATATATGCTTCCTGCTGCCCGTCAAAGCATTCGCGATGTTGTAATATACCCTTTTTAAGCCCATTCGCAATTGACATAGGGTATGCAAAAAAGTTTTCGAGCTGTGCAGTTCGCACGTTACAATTACGGCGAGTCGTCTGTCAGCCGCTTGCCCCTAAGTCGCCTACCCTTTACAGAGAAGGAGACAGGGATCAGGGGAAAGAGAGGCGGAGAGAGAGAGCGAGAGAGAGAGAGAGAGAGCAGAGAAAGAGGGCATGAGATGGAGACAGGCAGAGGGCGCGCAACGAATGTAGGGCTTGCTTTTTGGGTTGGGCCCGCCTTGCCACACACTTTGGAATGCAAATCAATGGCTCCGTCCCCGACCCCGGCCCCCGCCACCGCCACCGACCCTGCCACAGTCCCAGCCCCTGCCATGTCTCGGGCCCCGTTCCAGGCACAGGCGATAAAAGTATCCTCTGGCTTTCGAGGCTGGCACGAAGCGGTGCGCAAAATAAATAACTTCTGCGCGATCCCCCCACAAAGGCAACAGGCAAAAGCTATAGTTGTGTACTCTTTTTCTTCTTCTTTTATTTTTTTTTGTATCTCTATCTGTAGCTGTGCATTTGTATCTGTATCTGTAGCTGTGTTTGGCCACACTCGGCTGACTCCGCGGCCGTCTTCGAGCTGCACCCTGTGGCGGCGAGAGCCAATTGTTTGCCGCACGTCCTCGCTACGGTAGGTGCTCGCACACACACACATGCACACACACTCACTGACACACACATATATATCTCGCATATTTGATCGCTGCTTAGTGCTTGAGATTTCATATGAGCGCAGCCCCAGCTCGCAGCGCCCGACTCCGTCTCCGTCTCCGCCCCAGCCTCATATATATTTGCCAGGGCAACTGGCGACCCCTTCGGCTCCACGCGCTGATTGTCCCTGTGCCTGTTCCTGTCCCTGTCCAGACCCTGTCCCTGTGAGTGGCGCAAAAGATAATGAAAGTCAATGTCTTGGCAAGGGTACAGGATATGCTGTATACCAAGTATATATATATACTTCTGCTTCTCTTTCCTCTTTGCTCCACGGGCAAACATCTCGAGCACAGGCACGCAGCGCTGCAGACAGTGCCAGCTCTTTGTTTCTCAAGTGCTCCTCCCCACCCTAACCCCTACCCCACCCCTAAAAAAAAGTCAAAGAGAAGACGCCAAAGCGAAGGGCAGCGAGCGCTGGGAACAGTTTTTGGGGCGATCGGGCAATTCAGTTTATCTTTCCCATGTAATTCCCTCTTGTGTGCATAGCCTTGAGCGGGCTGCTTGCCCAGAAAAAATTGTTACTGGTTCGGTTCAGGATTCGAACCTGGTTTTGTACAACATCGAAGCCAGTTTTTGGCTTGACGCATTCTTCTATATATAGAAAACAGTTTGGCTTAACTGAAAGACGGACTGATTGATTATGTGATTGACAGATTGAAGATCAACGAACAGTCCAAGCCGTAAGAGTTAGGAAGCTAAAATTTGGACGGTTGATAAAAACCCCGCGTTTGAGTAAAACTTTGTTGGTTACAATTCAAACGGTTTTAAACTCATTTCCAAGAATTTTATTGAAAATTCTTTTCAGACGTGTTTAAGACTATACGATAGGCTACAAACTTATTTTCAAAACCCAATATAAAACTTAATGAATACGCGTTTTAGCCAGTTCGGAAATTTCACCTGCAATTGTGGAAATTTAACGCAAAGCAGATATATTTAATATCTTTGCTTACTATCCGATCGATGGAAAACCTAGATTGAAACTTTGACTATTTGATTATTATTCAGGTTGAAAGTAAACGAGAAGGTAAGGATATCTTCGACACGTCGAAGATTTGATACCCTTGTAGACATTTATCTTTTGCAGATATGCAAGAATAGTGCAGCTCGAAAAATGTTGTTAAAATATCTTTGAAAACAAAAAGTGTTGCTTTAAAAGAGTCTACTATTCCACCGATCTTTCCTATAGTAGCTATATGATATTGTGGACCGATGTTGATAAGATTTTGCATATATATGAGAATCATAATGGAGCTAATAAACCCCAAGTTTGGTCAAGTTATCTTAATGTAAAGAACGGTTTCCATATCAGAACCAACTTTTCGACCGATCGTTCCTTTAGCAACCAAAATATCATATATTGGTCCGATGTTGATCAGACTTTGCAAATAAACTGTTATACTCTTTTTAAGTGTATACAATTTGTAACTGCTTTAGTTCAAAGCCAGCTTATAGCCTCGATCAGACGAGCAGTTGAGGATCTTAGCTGATCCCTCTGTAATTACGCAAAGCGCTAATCAATTAAAGACTGAAAGAAAAAACTGCTGCTGAGGACCGTTTTTAAAAATCAACCAACAAATATGACAAACATGACGAATAAACGAGGTTTTTTTGTGAGGAATAACAAACCCGTTCAAATATTTGCCTGTAATGATGGCCAGGTGTTTATGTCAATATACCAGCTATTTGAAGAGGATCGAGGTTCGAGGATCGAGGATCCGCGTTCCCAGACAGTCAACGCGGCTTAAGGAACTGATTGCGTGTAAATAGCGCTGCGAACGGGGGAGAAAACAGTCGAGGGGGTGAAAAAAGAGCAGCGACAGCGATACATAAATATCAAATTGTATCTAAATCGGGGTTGCATTGATCCTGCGTCAAGGATCGACGCGGCCAAGCGACGTGGGAGAATGATTCAAGCAAAAGAAAAATAACAAGAACTGGACCCGGGGCTAAAAGTTCCTGCATGTGTGTGTGTGTATCTGTGTTTGACAGGCCTTAAATAAGGAAAGAGTTGAGTTGAAATGAAGCGAAGTTAAAGGATATGCCACGTCAAGGTACATTAAGTAGCTCCAAGCCCATTAAAATCGAAAAATCAAAAATAAAACAGTTCTTTATGGCCGACAGGCAGATGCCCTTCCATCAAACCAAACAGCAAAATGTATGTGAGTTCCAAAAACTGCAGAGTACTTTATCAGTTGGTTTTGTCAGTCGATAGTTATCGATTTTAAAGGCTATTAAACGTTTGGAGATGTGCCTAAACAGATGGGACCAAAAATCGATTCTAACAATAAATACAAAAACTTAAATAACTAATTGTGAATCATCAGCCCTCAAAAGTACAGAGATATGGGCATTAACAATCGATATATATCGATTTCGAGAAAATGCGAGTGTTTTCAATATCAATTATTATCTATAAAGAATTAAAACTTGGACTGTGCTTGTTTTTGGCTCTTAAATAATCGATCTTTGTAAAAAAAAGGTACGATAGTAAATCGATAGTTATCGATTTTGAGTAAAAGCAAAAGTTATCCAATAAGGTAAACATATGCCACTGTGTGGAATTCGATGTCTTAGTTATCGATACATAAACAGATCATTTATCGATTTCAGCTAAAGCTCCTCAGAAAGAATATACACCGAGTTCTTCTACAAGGGACATGGTGATCTAGACTACATTAACTAAGCTGACATGCTGACGTTCATGCTGCTCGCGAATATATATCTTCTATAAGTATCATGGTTGTCATTGTCTCTACTAAAGTATACCCTTTTTTCCGCTCCCTCTCAATATGTAAAGGGTATATGAAGGTAAATCAAAATAAAAATGAAATCTTGAGCTGCCGTTCACATGCGAGACTCCTGCTTCTGGGCCAGTTGAGTAGCCCAAAAAGGAGATCATGGGAAATTTTTATTTTGGGCACTTGGCTAACAAAACCAGTTGAGTGTGTCTTGATTTGGCTGTGGCCTGTTGCCCAATTGCGGGCAGGGGTGAAAGTCGCTACTTGTTGGCCCTAATTATGACAGCGTGACGGTGGAGCGATCGAGGGGTGGGCGAAGGGAGACAGGATAACGAGCTGTGTGTGCGTGCAGGTGCCTCTGATATTTTCATTTCAATTTTCACAGGATAATCAGGGGGTGAACGCGACCCAAGACGCGTGAAAATTATGCACGCTCCGTTGTAAATGGAAGCAGGCACAAGCAGCTCACCAAGGCAACCCAGCTAAGAATTTTATGGTAATTTAATGGTCCTTAAGATGCGGCTACCGGACAACATGTTCTACGAATTTGGTTCACACGCGTTTAGCAGGTACAGTCTGTGCCCGGTTTTTGATAGTGCTTGGTCATATCCGGAAGAAAAGGGCCACAGTACAATATTTCCGGATTTAAAGCCCAAAAAACGTCATTAGCCAAGTTAGAAAAGAAGTTGAGGCAACATTAGAGACTGTCGTGAGTGCGAGAGTGTGCGCGTGTGTGTGTGTGTGTGTGTGTGTGCGTGTGCAGCGCATCGGAAGTTCCCACAAGTCGACAATTATGACGCAACATTATTTTCTTTTTGGCCAAGACTTTGTCTTGGGGCAGCAGCTGCTGAAAATGATCCGTTGCGATGACAGAACCAAAAGGCCTGGCGGCTGCGCTTCGACTGCTAATTAAAAAGGAATTTCTGTGTCTTTACATACGCTGTTTGCAAACTGATAAAGGGTATATAGGTTTTCTGAAAAGTTTGTTGGAAAGGTCTCAAGCATGGTTTATAAACTGATTGGAGAACGAGCTGGGTGACATTAGGAAAAAAATCTAACTTATTACGTAAAAATCGATAAGTATCGATTGTTTGACATAATCTTTTAGCTTAAAACAACTAGTTTTAATTGTAAGCCGAACTCTAACCCAAATCTTAAGCCGAACGAGCGATGTTTTCCACTTTTGAATAAAGGACAAAACATTTAAAAATGTTTCAAAAATCGACAGGGATCGATTATCATTCGACGTTTTAATAACTTGTCTCTTAAGGTAACTAGTGGAATGGGCGATGTTTTCAATTATTGAGTACAGGATATAGTTCATTGAGAATGTTTTTATAATCGATTAGTACCCATTATCATATTTGATTTTATACTATATCTTGGGGCTTAAATCAACTAGCTTCAATTGTAAGCCCAATTGTGAACTGAGTCCTAATACAGAACATAACTCATTGAAATATGAAAAAATCGATAAGTATCTTTTTACAGTTTCGGTTCTTTCATCAATATTCGAACCAACGATCACTCTGTAAACAGGGTATTGCGCAGTTGGGTTGCAGTCGGCTACATCGTTATTTTTCACTCGTTCTCTTTTTACAAGCAATTAGAAATGTCAAGGGGGTCGGGTGGTGAGGTTTAGGGGGGGAGGGGGTGGGGCAGTTACAGCAATCAGGAGAGTGCTAATTTAGTAATCACAAGTCACAGTCGCAGTCAACAGCAGCCGCAGTCGCAGCAGTCGCAGACAGCGGCTCGAACCGGTTGTTAGATCCTCAAAAACTACAAGATCTTTGTCGCTAGCCAGGCCCCTCGACAGACCCACCCCCCCGCTGGCCATGGTTGTGCTGTGTTGTTGTCTCTAACGGGTCACAAGGTGTGAAATATCTGTAGATCTTCTGGTGTTGAATCAGGTGCCGTCTGCTGCCAGGGCGCTGCTTGACGTCGTGAGCACACAATAACTGAGATCCTCCCCCTGCCAAAAACAAACACACACACACAAACACACAACCGAGTCGATAATTTAGAAATCTTTACAATATAATTTTCAGCTCTGGACAGCGCAGAGTCATCTAAGCGCAGTCTGTTCTTCAAAGATTGATAGAGAGAGAGAGAGAGAGAGAGGGTCGGGGAAGAAGACGAAGAGCCGCAGGCCAAAGCTAACAGCGGAACCCTTCTCGAGCTCTAATGTATCGTTGAAGTTGTTGTACCTCTGGGATTCTCGAGTTTCTCGGTTTCTTCTTGTTTTTTTTTTTTTTTGCCATTTGTCTAATTCATCTTTGTGTGAAAAGTTGTTTATGAACATCAATTTTTCTTTATATCAAGATTATCCCACAGTATTTCTGTAACAGGAACTGTTACACAGAGGTTTTGTGGATTGAAAGTTTTGTGGTATTTGTAAGATGCGCGTAGAAAATTCAAAGAAACTAAAATTGACTTTACGAAAGAAAGTTTTCACATTAGTCTCAATAAGAATACTGCAAAAATAGAACAACAATTTGTATTTTGTATTTCATATTTCTTTTCTTCAAGCAATTGATAAAAATCGCTATGGAAACCATAAAATTTACTGTACCCAAATATGTCGATTCTAGACCCGATAGCATCTTAAGGTAGGTTTTAGACATAAGACTTTCTGGGATAGTAATAGACATCTAGTTTAAAATTTCTACGATCAATAGATCAACAGACCCAAGACACGGGAAAAATGTATAACAACACATGCTGTCCAGCTAGAAGAGTGAAGCCTAAACAAATTGGAAACTTTTAGGGTCAATAATGGGCTACAGGAAAGTAAACAAAACATCAATATTCCTAGCTATGAAGGGCACAAATGGAATCCTCAACTAATTTACAACACGTGTAATCAAACGGAGGTCGCTGACCGCTGTCGACGTCGCCCTGGGGCACACATCTAGGCAGAGCAACCCAGATTGACAAACGAGATTCAAGCAGAAGAGGAGGATGGAAAAGACAAAGTAGACGAAGAAGAAGAAGCAGCAGCAGAAGAGAAGTTAGGGAAAGCAGCAGAGCGTAAAGGTAAGGACAGAGGCGAGGTAGGGCGAGCCAGGAGCCTGCCATAGACAAAGTAGCCACAAATGGAAAACAAAATACAAAAGAAGCCAAATGAGGAAGAAGTGTACAGAAAGAGAGAGAATGAGAGAGAGAGGGAGAGTAAATAACAACAAATATAGAGTCATAAATAATATTGTTTACACAAATGGTTCACGTAGGCGGCGCGCGGTGACCAGGTCCGCAACTCCTGAAACTCCCGAAACGGGCGCGTTCAAGAAAAAAATAATGTTTTTTATTTTGGGTTTTATTTTTGGGTCAATGCCTGTAGATCCTCCACGCACACACACACGCACAGACGCACACACGCATGCTCGCCAGCTAAAAATAAAGATGAGCTCAAGTTTTGTTGATTACGAGAAAAGTTATAAAGTTTCAGGCTCAAGCATGAATTCCAGCTAACCCTATTAAATGAGACAGCGCTGTGCGTGTGTAACGGGCGAGGAGCAGGCGGTGTAAAAGGGGAGCAACAGGCTTAAAGCCACTCAGTTCACATAAAACCAGCAACAAGAACAACAATAACAACAACAACAACAACAGGCAAACAACAACAGGTAGAAATCAAATAGAAAATGGAATAGACAAAAGGCAAATGGAGGAAGTGGCAGAGCTAGCAGCAGAGGCAACAGAGTCAGCAGCAGAGGCAGCATAAACAACGGACACCATCAGCACCAAACCACCGGCACGTAGCCACGCACACTTACACACACACACACACACAAACACACGCAACTAAGTTTGTCTATCTGCGAAGGCATTTCGAGTTTCATTTTATGTTTTGACCCCTTTTAAGTTCAAGAACCCTTTTCCTCACAACCTCGCACACACATATGTATACACGTAGCCAGGGCAGCGCAGCGCAGCATACACGCTCACACACAGCTCTTGAGCGGCAACTGAGCGCGCGCGAGCGACTCGTTAGAGATTTATAATGCAGCTCCGTACGCCAACAGGCAGCCAAGCCCCACGGCGACGCCACACTCTGCTTTATGCGGGCCACACCAATACAACGTCAACTGCGCTGCCACTGCGCCGTCGCTGCCAAGCGTTGAGAGCGTAAGTCTACACAACACAACACAAAGCTTAGCTCAGCGCAGCTCAGACCTGTGTGTGGAGAGTTGGAGAGCGCTGCCACTGTGGCTTGTTATTGTTTTGGCAGTTGCTCTTGATGTTTATTGTTGTTGTTGTTGGTTTTTGGGGTGTTGTAGAATGCCAAGTCACATTTATTTCGGCTTCGTTTTCAATACTGGGCGCAACAAGTGTATTTCGTTGTTGCTGTTTTTTTATTTCTGATGCGCCTGCTGCTGCGGTTCTGCTTCGAATTATTAATTGATTGATGAAAACTAATTATGTTAATTGGATAATGAAATGAAATGTGTCAAGACAAAGTTTGTGGCTTCATTTCGTTTAGGTTACGGTTTTCGTTGTTGTTGTTGTTGAAAGCTTTAGAAAAGTTCGCTCGACACAGGTGACGCACGCTCAATTGGCAGGAAAAAGCTTGCCGTTGCGCAAGCGACTCTCCAATTAAAGTTTAGGGTGTGCTTTAACATTTGGAAAGCCCTGCTGATGTTGATATCATCAAAAAAGCTTCTTATCTGCGGGCACAGCCCATCTATCTTGTTTCTAATGAACAGTTACATCCTCCGCAACACAAAATCTACACCAACAGCAACAGCTGAAAGAGCCGTTCATGGTCATTGTGCCACAAATGGCAACGAAACGAAATTGAAATTAAACAAATGAGTGGGAACAACAGACGCGACAAAGGAAAACAAAACTAACGAACAGCAACAACAAAGAGCAACTCGAAAACAAGTCGTCAAAGTCCAAGTCAAAGATGCTGTCTTGTCTAGCATTGAAGGCGGATGCGCACCTACAAACCAAATGAGGAAGAGGAGCAGCAGCAGCAACAGCCGCAGCCGCCGCAGCCGCAGTAGCAGCCGTGAGCTGTAGCGGATGCTGTGCCAAAGCTTTCAGCTTCAACTGGGCCAAAAAAAAAACAAATAGAACGTTTTAGACGAGTGCAACCGACTGCGATATACTCTTCTTCACTTCACTGTGTAACTGCCAGTTAAATCAGTCGAAAAGGGTCTGTTTGATTATTTGTTAAGACTAAGGAAGCGCAAAGCAGCGACTGTCAAACTGTGCCGTTGGGATATATTAATTTCTCTGCGTACGGACATTGTATGAAACTAATATACTCTTTTGGCATTTTTGAACAGGGAAGTAAAATCAAGCCACTGCGCAACTCGCTGGCGGGCTAACTGCCTGTTCTTCTGTCTGGCAGGTTCTCGAAGGCCTTGTATTTGTGGCTGGTGGCACTCGCATTGGGCCACATGTCCCACGCGTTAATTTACATATCAAGAAAGAAAAAATAATCAGAATCCAAGCAGCCTAACGGTACATTTTTACGCAATCCCCAAAACACAAGAATGCAACAACGAAAGCGTCTCGGCAAAAGGGAGAGAAAGGGTTTCTTTCTTTCAACTCGAACGTATCATAAAAATACAAAATAATAAAGAAATGCGCGACGCTTTTAACATAAAAACACATACATACATACACACACGCACAAAATACATCTATAGCGAGACAAATACAGTTACAAAACTGTATGAATGAAAGACCCGGCTGGGCGCGAACGCATGTAAATTGGCGGCGGCCCATGCCGAAGTTACTTTCCACTTTTGGGCCGGCGACGAAGAGTCAGGTGGCCCAACGCCAGCTTACTGGCAGCGGTACATGGCCAAACGGACTAAGCACAGTGGAGCAAGCTCGATGGATGATTGGCCAAAACTAATATTGTAACACTTTCTAGTTAATTAATAACCCGTTTTGGCAAGTTGAGCCTAGTTTGGATGATATATAGTTATCCGATTTTAAGAGAGCATATCAATTCCTAGTTTATTCCTCGATATCAAGATATAAACATTTCCCAACAAGGCTTGTACTGTAACAAAAATATACGGTCTTTCGTGGAATTCTTAAATATTTTGCAGTTCTTGTTTAGCGTACTAAATTAGAGGTAATCGAGCAATGTGTTGTTATAGAGGGATCAAGGATTTTCGGGATCTGATATATAAAAATACTCAAGGTTCTTTCAGATGTAAAATTATTTGGGGTTTATCATACTTTTTCAAGATTATAGCGAATTATAGTTTTCCTAAGTGTAATTCGGTTTTTATCTGATATTTCCTCAAGATTTTTCGAATTCAAGAGCGATAAATAGATATTTTTCAGTCTACATTAAGCGTACTAAAATTAAGAAAAATTGGATTAAGTATAGTTAGCATATATGAACATTATTTGCTTTCCATGCATAACTAGGATTTCAAGACTATTCCAGGAATTATTTGCATGCTGTTCTCAATGATCTTTCATATGGTCTTTATTTTAAGATCTTTAGCTATGTTTTCACCATTAACCTGGCCTGGCTTAGGAAGTACGAAAGTTTTCCAGTTCCATTTTGTGGGCGTGTGTTCCCATTTATGGAGGTTGGCCCCCATGCCAGGCGACAAATAATAAAAATACTCGTACAGCTTGCGGGCGGAGTCCTAAACGCGGCTCTGATTTGAGGCCAGTGCATGACGGAGCTGGCCTTACCTACAACAGGTACAGGTTGCAACGCATTATTTGAGGCGCTTTTTTTTTTTTTTATATACTTACATATATTTTACTGTTACGAAGTCTCGAAAGCAAAGATCTTACTCCTCTCCTGCTGCCTCGCCTCGCTCTCCTCGCTCGCCCAGTTCAATGACCGTAAACGGACGGCCGTCCCTCTTTTGTTGTTGTCGCTTCTTTCGCGGTTCTTCCTGACTGCCTTCTTCGCCTGCTGCTTCGTCTAGCTTTCTATTGTTTGATGATTTCCAAAAAAAAAAAAAAACTAGAGAGAGAGAAAAAGAAACGCTTGTGGGTTTTAACCCTACAATGGGAATGGGAATTGGGAATGGGCAATTGGGTGTGGGGAATGGGAAGCTAGCGCGCTGCCCACATCCACATTCCAACCTGTGTGTGTGTGAGTGTGTGTGTGTGTGCGTGGTGTGTGTGATAGTTTCTTCAATCTTTCTCTCTATGTTTTTTGGTCTTCGCTGAGGATTAATAATGCGAGTGGGCATTTTTGATCTATTGACGAGCTGTTGCCGAAAAAGTCCAGAGATTTTTTTGTTGGACGCACGGTTCATTGACTTTTACCAGGGACTTTATCAGCTTGTATGCCTTAACCTGAGTGTGGCCCCCATAGGGTACACTATGATTAATGGGTTTCTTTACAACATCCAACGAAATTAAATTGTGTGTAGCCTGGCACTCGCATTATTAGTACACACACGTTTACAAATCCAGTTAAATGTAATCTATCATTATTTGAAAATCAGTCGGATTTCTGAGCGGGAGGGTTATCTTGAAGATCTACAGCTAAACTCCAAACACAAATTATATGTTTTGCTTGAATATTTAAATTGCATTTAAGTCTGCTTCGCGTTTTGCCTGGCATCCTCATATATCACTAGCTTAATGTTTTCAATAAAAATTCCATCCGAAAAACACTGCAAGCCAATTTATATGAAACAAGGTCTCAATAGATCTTTCGGTTGACCAAATGTTCAATAAAAACTTGAAAAATACATTAAAACAAATTGGGCTGTCCAAGGTTCTTAATTTCATTCGCATTCTACGATAGCCTTGGGCAGGCTATGCTGATATTATAATGTTGATAGCAAAAGACTCTATACCATATTAAACATATATGATCTGCTGGATTCTGGATAAATATTTCCGCTTTTTAAACGCTATATTAATTTTGATATCTATTTTAGAGTATTTAGAGTTATTTTAATGTGATCTGATCAATATCCAATTATGTTTTTTAAATATTTGCAATTTCAATTAGAACTAATCGGAATATTATAGGTGAATAAGGGAATCAACTATAGTTAAGGATGAAATATATGTCATATTCTAATTCGTCTCTTCTACCTTGCTTTATTTAAGTTTTATATAGATTTACACAGAATTTAACAACGTTGCTTCTCAACTCCGACAACTACCTATCAATAGATGGCGCCACAAGAACATGCCATTTTATGGAACTTAGTCTCCACAAACTTTTACTATTATGAGGCGTCTTGGCATTATGTAGATGTGGTTAGTTGAAATGAAATATTTAACATGAGGTGGGAAAGTCAATGTCTATCAACAGCGTCACGAGAGTTCCTTGGCCAACTCATTAGCATGTACCAAGCACAGAGGCCCATTAAAATAATTGTCTACCCTCATAAAATCAGGTAAAACATTACGCAACAAGCTCGAAATGCCAAACAGCCAAAAGATTTAACTGCACTCTGTGACCGCCGTTGTCACAGTCATGGGAAACTGTCAGCTAGACCACCTACACCACCAAAATACAAAAAAAAAACACCATTCCAACCACCTCCACCCCTCTGCATCTACGGTTAACTGTAACAGGTTCACGCATAGCGCACCGCTCAAAAATCCCAGTCCAAGCTTTTCAAACAAGAGTCGTAAGCGTAACGAATGCATTGAAATTCAATGAGAACTAGAATAAAGTTATATGCGATATGGCGAATATTAAATACACTTTCAGATATTAGAACTACGAATTTGCAATGCCCAGCCATAAAACGAGCTCTTCATGCAGAAACTCAATGTTCCATTTATATGGCCTAAGCCCATTGAAAATAAATGAAATGTTAAAAGGGTTTCGTGCAAAGGCTGAGGGACGCATCTTTTATGTATTGTACCTATGTCTATCTAGCCCTGTCTGTCTGCCAACCTGTCTATAACTCGGAAACTACAAAATCTAGAGACATGCAATTTAAGATATATATTCTCCTATACCATACACAAAACGAGTTTAAGGTTTTGTTCGATATCTCCACACATTTTCGTAATATCGATAAATATCGATTTTGACAAATGCATTTTTAAACATAGCTCGAGGATTAAAAGAGATAGATAAAAGAAACTTTGTATATAGGTTATTGTATGGTATGCACAGCTTAGGAATATTTCAATTTTTGGATACATTTTCCCTATTTCCCCCGAACTTGAAAAGAGTTATGATTGCTATGCGCCTTGTTGGGTGCCATATTTGGGGTATGGTCAGACAGACGGATAAGACTATATCGATGCAACCGGTCAAGAATATACATATATGTTATATTCTAGAAAATCAGACATGTTACATATTTAGGGACAAAGTCAAAGTAAAATAACCCTCTATCAGGGTATTAAAAATCATTTGATTTTTGTCAGGTGAAGAGTTACAAAAATTAGTTAGAGGCGATTGTTCTGTTGGGGTAAATGCAACTGCAACAGGCGCTGGGCGCTGGCTATAGACAAAAACTGTTCTCTGTTTGAATTGGTAACAAGCGCGCCCCTGGCAAGGAATCAATGTAATTATTCACCCCTCGCTGTGAGTGTGGGCATTTCCGTTTCAAATTCTAGTCTGGGCATGTTGAATGCCCGCACATTGGACCATGGGCCGGACCCTCGCATTTGCGCCCAAGTGTCCGGAAATGAGATGCAAATATTATGTGGGATTCATGACCATGTCCTTGTGAAGCTCATAATAGCAACACCAACAACAACAATAACAACATCCGCGAAACACACCCCGACAAATTCGTGCCCCTGGACAGCAACAATTAAAACGGTGCATGCGCCGCTGACTTTTCAACTGAGGGTTGCACATGCCTCCACATGCGCCTCCTCGCATTATTGAAATTTATAAATGGGCTCATCTATTTACCCTCTTGTACATATATATTGTGTGTATATGTAGGAGGGCCACGCCCTCTGTCGGCCCAAGAAAATTGTCTTAACGTTATGCACGTGCATTTTCCACGAAGCAAACGAAAATTTCCCTGCTTCACTGGTTTTATACTACGTAATTTAGTCAACGACCGAGAGGTTCCTATGATAAGATCTATGCTATGACAAAATATGGTAGAAATTATGCAAACTTCTTGAACAGTTTTCTTTTGATCCTAAGAAATAGTAGAGCTGAAGAGAGAACTTCTATAGATTATATTCCAAAAAAAACATTCGTCATAATGTGTTGGTTCTTGAGAGTTTCTTTTCAGATCTTTCAAGTAGGTTAAATGAATATTAAAACATTGAAAAACATATATTTTTGAAGCTCTAGACTATAAGAGAGAACTTCTATAGATAATATTCCGAAAAATACGTTCTTCCTAAAGTTTTTGGTTCTTGAGAGTTTCTTTTCAGATCTTTGAAATATGTTTAAAGAATACTTGATTATATCAAAAGAAGGAAGCCCTGGTATATGGTAAATTATCATACAATAATTTTCTATTGAGTAGAAGTATACTATATTATTATATTTTAATAAATTGTCAAATTCTTAGTCAGGATCTTGAAATACCAAGTGGAAAATTTGAGACTTTTTTGATCCTGAAAGATAAGAATAAAGGTAATTAGGCACGGAATATAAATAGATCAATTCCGATAGACAATTATTTATTTAGGTAAGATAATAAAAAAATTCTACAAATTGGGAGATTTTTATTCTTAGTATGAATTCGTCTAAGAATTGCATAGATCCTTTTCCGATTCAGGATGATCGTGTCAAGTATTCATAGAATGATAAAGTTTTATATTTAAGTAATTGTAATAAAAGTTTCGAAAATCTTAGAAATTCTACAATTTGTGATCCTGAGATTTAAATGGAAATCCAACGAGAAGTTTTTATTGAAATAGTTATAGCGAGATCGTGAGAAAGATGCCATTTTTTTTTCAATCTCAAGAAATACTAAACTTAAAATGATATGATATAATTTGTTTTAGATAAGTTGTGCAGCTCTTGACTGGCCAGTCTCGACGAAATGTACATTGAAAAAGTCTTTTCGGGAACATCTTCCCCAGCTGATTTAGGTCAAACGAATGATTGCAATAAGTAAAAACAGATGAGTTCTATAAGAGATTGCACTAGCTATGGCAAGCCCAGCGGACAACTCCCTGAGTCAACGAATCTTCACAGTCGGCAACAAAAGATTGAGAATGGAGCTGAAACTGGGACTGCGACTGGAGCTGAGACTGAGACAGGGACTGAGACGGAGACTAAGACTGAGGCTGGAGGGGGTGTGAAATGATGTGATTAACAGATTTTCATTGTGTGTACTTTCAAAGAGAGCGAGCGTGAGGAAGAGCTCGAAGAAGATCGTCTCATTATTTATCATCCTCAGCAGCAGGAAAATAAGAATCTAACCCCCGATTTGGACTGAGCGGCAATTGCGTCCAGAAACTAGGCGCAAATCAACAGCCGAGAAGTTCAACGAACCTAGCCGCATGTAGCACTCGCTCGCTCCCTGTCTCTCTCGCTCTCTCTCTCTCACTCTCAGCTTCGCTCTCTCTCTGCACCTCCTCTCCTTCCACACACATGTGTGAGCAAGCGCGCCTAGATTGTGTCCAAGCGCAACTACAAAAGCATCCGAGTGTGAGGCAGGGGCAGGGCCCGGGGCAGCGGCGCATCACGGACGAAACGAAAGCACAAAGCGTTACAATGTTAATGGATATGGATACCCCCAAGCCCGAGGCGCTGCCAGCTCCAGCACAGAGCGCACATTCCATTTGGCCCTGGGATTTGTCGCTGCATAGAATTCCATGGAAAGCTCGCCAGCTGCGCATCCATCTGGCATTCACGAGCAGTTCTTAAAATTATCCAAGTTGATCTGAAATATCAACCCCTACTGCCTGACCTGATGTACTTTAGGGGGTTTTAAGGCCAAATAGATGTGTGAAAGTTGAAATGGATCTGAGGGTTTTGAAGAATACATTTTTGAATATTATTCCTGCATATTTCAGATTAGTTCCTGATGAGAGTTAAATATCATATAGAAGCTATAGATACAGCGGGATAAAAGCATATTTTTTGTTGTTCTCAGCAATTACGAGTTTAAACATGATCTTAAAAGATTTGCAAAATCTTATCAACATGGGAGTAATATATCTTAGAATCTAATAAGGAACAATCATTATGAAAAGTACATTTTTATATGAAATAAATTGTTTTTCTACCTCATATTCTAGCCAAGCTCGGAAATATCTCCTTAGTTCCTAATAAAAGTACAAAAACCAAACTCATAACCAATCTCTTCAAAAACGAATAATATTATATAGGAAGATATAAGCTGAACTTGTTATCATTATCTGACTAATAAAACCTATAATTTCTAGAGGAACCATCTGTCGAAAATTGAGTTTAATGCAAATCTGATAAAAATCTTCAATATTCAACATCGAATATTTCTTGTTTGTTTACCAACTTTTTCATATCTCGGTATCCCTGTGATATGTCTTGTGATTATCTTAACCAATTATTAGGATTTTATTTTAAATAAAGATATATCTTAACACATAAATGAAGATTATTTAGTTCTAAAGGAATGAGAGAGTTTGTGCTTATAACAGAAATAGATGAATTTGGAAGAACTGAAAGTTTCTAATAATGAATCCTCCGGAAAACGTCATACGTATTATTATTGAGTTTATGAAGATTATTGAGCACTACAAGTTTGGAAGGTTTGTTTCTAAAACAGAAATAAAGAAACTTGGATGAACTGAAAGTTCTTAATGATAAATGCATCGGAATACGTCATGTTGTTTTATAATTCTTTTTTTTTAGCACTAATATATACGTAACTCTTTTGTTTTCTTGCCCATTTATGTGGCTCCTTTTGGTTTTGTATGTTTATTAGTGCGATTGTGCGGGTCCTTTGAATGAGAAAGTGAATTGATGGGCACATTTGTTCAATTCAGCTTCCCTTCTTAATTGCCTGGCATCTATCAAGCGGATAATTTCCACTTTTTCTTCATTTAATTTAATATGCACATATGTCTCTCTCTCTCGCTCTCGCTCTCTCTCTCTCTCGCTCTCTGTTTCTCTGTGTGTGTAGGTATGTATTTTTATGAATGTATCAATTGTCAGTTTCCTTTATGCATGCCACTCACTCGCCTTCAACACTTGGCGACTGGCTCCTGACTGTGGGGCACCACTTAAATCTTGAGCGGGTCTCTCGCTGCGTTTTGTTTCCTTAATGCTTTCTCTTCTGCTCCCAATTTTTGTACAATGTAATTTCACCATCCGGCAATGGACTCATAATTGCCAGTCGCCATGCCGACATACCCCTGCCGCTGCCTCATGACCCCCAGCCCCAGCCCCCCTTCGATAGGGATTGCTGCAATCGCATTTCAGTTCTGGTTTTCTGGTCCTTCTGCACTTTGTTTCTGCTGTCAAGTGTTCGCTTCCCCTCTGCTGACGCAGCTAGACAGAAAGAGAAAGAGAGAGAGAGAGAGGATAAAAATTGGGGCAAAAGTGCAGGAAATATTGAATTAATAATTATGCTGATATCTAGATAAAAGTACACCTAGAGAAAATAGATATTCTAAAGTCAAGTGTGATTAAATAAGGAAAGAAATAAGAAATTTACCATATCTTTTAAACAAAAATTTAAAAAACTCTTGGTCTTATTTCAAATAATAAATGCAAGAGCTTATAAACTTAAAATAAGCTTTAATAGTTTGTAATGGAAGTTATAATTTCTTTTTTATTTTTATTTTGTTTTGGTTACCATTTTCTTTATAAATAGTTGCCATAATGAGTGTCAAAAAAATTGTTAAATATTTAATCTTAAGATTTCAGCATTCAAATAAATTCTTGAAATAATTATTACATAAATAAATAGCTGAAGTTTAATAAACAAAAAGCAATAAAAGATGGAAACACCAAATTAATAATTATGTTCAAATCAAGGTATATAGAATAATATACACTCAGAGAAAAATGCAGCTCTTAATTTTCTTCTTCACATACTTTAAGTATGTTTGTGTATAATCTTAAATAAGGTATAATCCATAACTAGAAAATTTTACAAAATTCGAGAATTTTCATACGTAAAGAAAGCGAACTTCAAGTTTGAATCTAAACTTCTTAGACTTGGCCTTAGAGGTCTTAATTTGGTTTTAAATAAGATTTAATCGAAATTATTTTATAGAAGGTACCTCTTTGAAGTTTCGTATTTAGAAATTGTTGATGCCTAACAAAAAGTTCTTGAAATAATAATTTCCTACACAGCCTATAAAAGTCAACCTTGGCTGCTTTTAACAATATATGTACATTATGTGGTACAACGTGCTTTCCTATTTCTCTGAGTGTATATATGTGGGATATATGCAATTCTTGGGCTTATGCAGCAACTGTTGCTGCCACTAATTAGGGCGCCGTCTAGGCCTTCGGTAACGGTCGCAATCAGCTCAAGCGCATCCGCTTAGGACTTTGCACTTGACGTGCCGCGTCGCGATGTGGCGTGTTCCATCTTCCTGGTCTTCGAAACCACCCCTGACGACGACGACAACATTTAAATATTCAAACGATCGCTTCACACTCGCAAAGACACTGTGATTCCACCACCAAAGAAACGGCAAGGAACCACCATCAACTGCTTACCTGTCTCAGCAGCTGCCTAGGAGGGTTGCTAGACCATCTAATTATCATTTCTTTTCCAATGTGCCTCTCGAGGCACGCTGAGGTTAGCTGGCAATGGCTCAGGTGTCGGTGCAGTCATCATCAGGTGTATCTGCTGCACGTCTCAAGGATTTCGGCGACGCACCGCTGCGCACAAACAAACGCTGGCCATGCCCTTTGTTTGCCATGCCACAACACACCCTGGCTCCCGTCTCCCGACTCCGACTCCGACTCTGACTATGACTTCGAGTCTGCGGCTGACTTTCGTCCTGACTGCCGTTTCAATTATTTCAAAATGCGTTAATGCCTTTTGCCTCTTCTTCGTTTTGCCTCGCGTTTCTTCAACGTCTTTTGTGATCCTCGTAGGCTCCCCTAAAAGGTCGCTTTATCACTCGCTCGCTGGGCCCTTCCCTTTGTCTCGGCCTCAATGCCCGCAATTCCCATTCCCGGTACGTTACAGTCGAATCGTCTGGGCTTTCGCTGTGCCGACATATCTGATACCTGCACCCGAATTGCATATGGGGTAGCTAAGGCTTGTGCTCGATTAACTTTTGAGCTGAAAGTCCTTAATTGGAACTGTTTCGTAGCAAGTAATACTATAATATAAAATACTTAAAATTAAAAGAAAATATTGTTAATATTAAAACAGTTAAATTCAATGTTTAATTTTTTGTTCATATTAGAAATAAAGAACAAGTTTTATTTATATATACTTTCTGATATGAATACAAAATGTAGTATATTTAAATTAAATGTTTTATATTATACAATATCTATTTATATAAATATTTAATGCTAATGTAAGTTTAGGTCTTAGCTATTATTATTTACAAAAATTGCTTAAAAAACAGTATTTCGATATACATTTTTTCAAATACTTGGTAAACAGTTATCTTATCGGAAATTGATTCAACTTAAAAAAGCCTACATCTAGGAGCAATACAATTTCAAGTTTATACTCTTATAGATGATGATACTTTTATAAATACGGAAGAATAACATTATAATAAGCAAAAACAGATGTATAGGTTAAAAAAAGTTTAGTGTAGATGCCTAATATTTAGCTTTAATAGATTGCTTAGTATGTAGATAAGTATGAAGTCATATGTCATATGTGATGTCCATAAGTATAAGTGTTATGGGACAACGTTTAAACTGCTTTGCCATAAATTAAACTGAATTGAGAGTCCCCGAGGCGAAGAAGAGAATACTAAGCGTTTCCTTAGCTTGGTCGAACTTAGAAAAAATAAGATCCATGCTCGAAAAACAGGCTAATAAATTTTGGAAAAAAAAAAAACGAAGTTAATCACCTTGATAATCCCACCGATATTGCAGACGTTATAAAACATACTTTTAGAAATACATTGGTATTATATATAGTCTTGAATATCTATTGTATTTTCCACTTGAACTGGGTGCGGGTATATCCAAGTCGGTCAGCGCTGGCTTGTTCATTTTATTTCTTTGTTGTCAATCTGAGTGGCAATTGCCGCTATTGTTGCTCCTGAGCGACCCTCACTCACGTTTATTTTTATTTTTATTTTTTTTGAGTGTTGGGCATTAATTTCCTGAGCATCCTGTTGCTTGGTCTTGCATGAAACAGGATGCCAACGACCGTGTAAATGCACGGGCTTTATTTTTTTTTTATAATTTGACTTCGTTTTATTTCTGTCGATGTGGCTTTAACCCCATGCGAGAGAGCATTCAACTGTTGCTAGTTTTGTTTGGTTTCTAATTTGATTGCCTGTTGGCAACAACTTCAAACTTAATTGTTTAACTCTTGTTGTTGTTGTTTTTGTTGCTCATTTTACAGGGTGTGTTGAGCGGACAATTTCCGCTGGGTGTAAAAACTAATTGACGTTTTCAGCTGAGGAGATAAATGTTGCATTTTTAAATGATATTTGATATAAATAAAGACTTTAATAATATTATGATTGATTTTAAGTCTGCAAATCGGGTTTGAATTAAAATAATTTGAGCTCGTTATTCAATATTTTTTAATTAGCCCAACCTAAACCTGAGCACAAAAAGTTTTAACTTTACTCGAAATATGTGAAATTGACTAATGTTAAAAAACTAGAATATTAAACAGAAAGTTTCTTGTACCATGTTCGGTTCCAGCTGAACTCAAAATATGTTTTAGATGTTCAGCTTTTACTCAAATTTAATTATAATGTGATAAAAGCTCAAAAGGACTTGAATAACTTTAATATATTAATTATTCTTATAGTTTGTGCTTAAAGCATTAAACTTAAACTTCACCAATTGGTAGAAGTTACAAATTTAACCTCAAGCTAAAGGAAATGGCAAATAACACAAAAACTACGACAAAAACAAAAAGCCAACAAATCAAAATCAATTTGTCAAGCGGCACTTGCCACTGTAAATAAAAGCGAATAACAGCAGTAACAAAAACAACAACAACGACAACAACAAAAACAACAGCAACAGCAACAACTGCAAATGTGACCACAAAAGCAACGTCCAGTGGCAAAGACGGGCGAAGAGCGAACAAAAAAAAGACGCTTGAAACGGCAATCAGAAATCAAAACAAAAACCGCTAAAATAACAGAAAAAGTCACAAAATGTGGCTCAAACGAGTTTCGATCCCAAAGAGCAGCGGGCGGATGGGTGGCGGGGTGGGGGATATGAAGGGGAGGGGGCTTAACGTGTGGTAAGCGGTCAATCGGAATCAGATTCGAAACTTGCATACCCTGTAGCCCATTAAAAGTGGCCAAACAAGGGCATAATGGTTTTGTGCATATTCCACATCAATCAAAGCTGATGTTCAGATACTAGAAACATCAGAACTGATTGCTGTGGAAATGTCTAGATCGGCTGATCAAATATATATATATATGTATATATACTCTTTCAGTTCGGTTATATACATTTGCTTGTTTCTATATATATCTCGGGAATAGGAGCTAGAATCAACAAATTTGATATACGAGTATATAGTATAGATATTCTGGAAGAAGGGAAAGGGCCCATTCTTAAGGGTAGCGTTTTACGTTTTTGTATATACCGAATCTTAAATGGCATGTTGAAAGCCTGAAAGTTTCATTAAGATCGGACTATAAGAACCGAAGATAACCAGGAACGCATTTTCCATGCATAGAGAAGGGCAGGAAAAGAAGAAGCACAACAGCTTCATGAGTGTGACTTTTGTGTATGTAAAGTATGTTAAGAAGGCTAGATGGCATGTAACGTCAGCTTGGCACTGGGTTCAGGGTATCTCCTAGTCGTGCAGTCTCGACTGGAACGCTCTTCTCTCCTTTATTTTTTTATTTCGTTGCCGGCGAGCGGCAAACGCGTGGCAGCAGCCGCGGCACACAAGTGCAGCTGGCGGGGAGCCAGCGGAGCCCCACGTAGGGCAACCCATACAAATGAGTCAGACAGGTCGCTGCGCCAATTGAAATGGAGTGCGGCGGGGGCAGCGGCGTAGACAGGCAGGATCCGCTGCAGTCGGCAACAATTGTTGAGAAATGCAAAACCAGTGGCCAAAGTAACTGGACAGCATTTACAAGTGGGCGGCGGGGCAGCAGTTAGGCGGGTAGGGGGCGGGCGGGCTCAAAGCGACAACTTCATTTGTCGCCAATGCCAGAGCTGGGGCATACAACGGAAACAGCAGCACGGGGCAGCGGCAGGGACGGGGCGGGGACCGCGGCGGGCAACATGCGGCACGTCGCCAGGCAAATTGAGGTTAAGTAATGCAGTCAAATGCGTGAAAAATATCAAAAAGAGCAAAGAAAACCAACAACAACAACAACAACAATCCGTAATTTGCATTGGCAACAGGAGGAGCTGCGGGCGGATTCGCAGCGCGGTCTCTGGTCTAAAAAGGAGGACAACAGCGTGCGCTCATGCGCGCAGCCCAAAAGCCAAGCCCAAAAAAAGGAGGCGCATTGTAGGATCCGCTGCGTGACGGCGACTTGAAACGAGACACGTTGCCGGCAACAACCGCAACAACGGCAGCTGCTACTCGAATGCCTGACTCGGAGATACCCTGTAAACAGCTGCGAGTTGATTTCAAATGGATTTCTTCTTTCTTCCTGTGCGCCTGTGCTGCTTCTTAACTTTATATTTCATTCAATGTGTCTGTTATGCGAATTTTATGCTCTTGAAATCCTTGAGATATGTACAAAAAGCAACGACAGCAAATCGATATTTATCGATTTCAAGTAAATTTCTTTAAATTTATAGATTCCGAGAACGAATAGAAGGCTTAAGCTTAATCGATTTAGATGCTGCTGCCAATCAAGAATATGTATACATTCTGTATGTTACAAACATCATACCCCAATTCTTAAACGCTTTCAATGCGTATAGGGTATAGCAAGTGATGTTGTCATCGTTGTCTGCGCACATTCCTGCAATTGGTTTTTGGGGTCAGGCGAGTTGCTGGTAGCAACAAAAGTGACTCATGTCAGTCACAAGTCAAAAGGGGGCTTACCTCTAAGGCCCCTTGTCCCTCACCGCCCCCTTGCCCCATGCGAAGTGTGGTAATTAATTTTGACTAGGCACCTACATATTATAACTGACACCTGTGCCGCGATCCCAGAATCAGCAAGGCCTCATCCGTTGCAAAACTGGTTGCTCACGCGGCAGCTGTTGTTGCCCCCATTGGTTGCAAATGCCGTTTGCTCTTTACGCGCAGCTTCTAATCCGCTGGAATTTCAGACACGCCAAACTGGCACACAGACTGACGTTAGACACTGTTACAGTCGCAGACACAGACTGTGGCAGCGACAGGTTCAGCCCGTTGAAGCTGCTGCTGCAACCGCCTCAAGTAGCTGTCTACTTGTGGCATGGTGGCATGGTGGCTGGGTGGCATGGTGGCTTGCTGGCATTGGCTGCTTAAACGTCTGCTGGCAAAATGTCAAAAGTTTGTCTGTCAGAACTGGGAACATGCATGGAAAGTGCCCATGCAATGGTTTGGCCTTTGGAAAATGTTAATATAAACCCAAATACCAAATTTGCAAGCTCTTGCTCTCTGAGATCAACGTGTTTGTCTGAAGAGTTGGCTAAGGTTAAAATATTGTTTAAGCATATGCCCACATAAACTCAATAATAGCTTTTGAAATATGTTTTCTCCTCCATACGTTACTTACTTTTTTATACCCCATTTACAATTTATGGGCTTACTAGGAGATAAATACTGCTCAGCTCTGAATTGCTTTGCCATATATACATACTTACATACATTCATTATATTGACAGACGATGTATGTGTATACACTAAGCTAAGAGAAACAGAAATAGAGTTAGAGTTGGAGAAATGAGAGGAACAGAATGTGGGCGAGAGATATAGAGAGAGAGGGGCAGAGAGGGAGAGAGAGAGAGAGATAGAAGGGCAGAGAGAGAGAGAGAGGCAGAGGCAAATTAGAGTGAGAAAATTAGCGGAGATAAAGTTAATTAAAGTGCCAACATGGCAACACTTATAATCGAACCCTTGAATCAGTAGAGCTTACCAGAAATCATGAGAATCGCAAAGAAGGGCAACTCACGCACGTATTTAAATTTCAGAGTAGCGGGAAGTATGTTTGCATACATACGAAACATACATATATACCAACTCATGTATGTGTATACATGCATACATTCATTCATTCATACATACATACATACACACTTGCTGACGTATGTACATATATACAAACATATATACAAAACAAGTAAGAGGTTTTAGTCGGGAGCTCCCGACTAGGGGATACCCTGAACCGTCTTCTTCCAACACCAAATGCAAATACATATACTATTCTAGAAGTTACATGTCAAGTTTGGTGACTCTAGCTCTTATTATTTACCAAAATTGCATAAAAAACAGGATTTCGATATACATTTTTATCGATTGCTTGAAAACGGAGTAAGTTATCGATTATCGGAAACAAACTCGATCTGCGTAGGCAATAGGAGGACCTACAGCTAAAATTTCAGTCTCTAGCTCATATAGGTCCTGAGATTCTTGCGTTCATACATACGGACGGATGGACAGACGGATAGACGGACGGACAGACGGACAAAGAGACGGACATGGCAAGATCGACTCGACTTTTGATGCTGATCAAGAATATATATACTTTATGGGGTCGGAGATGCTCCCTTCTGCCTGTTACATACATTTGTACTTTGCACAAATACAATATACCCTTTTTACCCATTTTTAATGGGTTCAGGGTATAACAATGAAACACTTTTAGTACAAGCATCAAAATCTGCAAGGCTTACTTGAACAATCGTTAAAAATACGATGTTTCAATTTTGAGCTTAAGCCCCTAGGAGTCAACGTTTTGATTATAAATGTGACTTACCAAATAAAAGAGAAATGTGTTAATACTGAAAATAGATGAGATAATATTAATATTGGTATTTAATGGCATGAGCCCTTTGCTGTCATGCCTTAGCTTATGCACTCAACCGTAACGCGTTTTCAAAACTGAACGAGGGCCAAAAGCAGCTCAAAGCACGCGTTTATAATGGGGTTCATGATAAATAATAACAGCTGTGGGGTAGCTTCGACGGACGCCCCCCAACTCCAGAGCCGACTGACAGATATTGCGCAAGCGAAACAATAATAATAAAAATAATAGTTGCAAAGATGAGAAACGGCAAAACCTGAATTTTCACGCAAGTGAAATGAGCAGGCGTCTGGCAAAAGCCAGTTGCACTTTTCCAAACAACGGGGGAAAATGGAAAAACGAATTTGCCAAATGGCGGCAGAGACGCACAGTGGGGCCTTTTGACATTTTTCGTGGCAAAAATCATGGATTTTAAATGAAACAATATATTGTGAATGCTTAAAAAATAGATTAAAAAAATTCTCAATGATCCCACAGGGTGCAACGTTTACAGGGTGTGTCAAACTTTTCTCACTAGCATCTGTATTACGCGGATTTTAAATCTATTTGTCATAAAATAATATTTAAAAAATATATAAATAAATTGATTTATTTGGTTATTTTTAATTCGAATATCTATAAAACTTTTAATTTTTGCCAAGATTTTGGTCTAAGGCCCCACTGTGCGGCGGCGGCAGCGCGAACGCGCAACCAGTTTCGCATTTTGCGAAAGCAAAAACAGTTTTAATTTCAATTTCATTCGAGTGTCGAACGTTGCGAACGGATTACGCAGCTCCCTGGAAAAGAAGAATCTGAAAAAAGTCATATTTTCAAACATCATTTGAATTGAAACGTACAAAACTAAAAGATGAAATTGGCGGATCTGGATGAGCAATATGCTCGCTTTCCGCAGATTAAGCGCGAGGAGATGCAGAAGTTTGTCGATTGGATCCATGCCCAGCCGCACATCTCCGCCCACTTTTCCGAGGGGGAGGCGCTGCACTTTTTCCATGCCTGCAGATGCAGCATGGAAATGGCCAAACAGGTGCTGGACACAAATCTGACGGCGCGCACTCACCTGGACGACTTCTTTGTGAATCTGGACATTGAGAGCAACGAACTGAAGCGTGCCATGAAAACGGTGTAAGTTATTGCCACGGATTTGATTATGCTCCTCCTCCAGTATTACCAGCATATCATTTGCAGGTCCATAGTTCCGTTGCCTGGCTCTACGCCAGAGGGTTATCGCGTCATTGTGGGCAAGCTGGAAGATACGAATACATCCAATTTTAATTATGCGGATATCATGAAACTGTAAGTAGGAGAAGGGTCGCCGAAAATTTGATGCCCCATATAACGTTATTAAAGGATGGGGGCACTAAGATTTATGTACTGGACCTCTGCTAAATTTTATCTAGATAAAAACTGAGGAACAAGTTTTAATGGAAACGGAAGGATATAGTTATATCCCGATCAGGATTATATATTCTTTATGGGGTCGTTCATATCTACTTCTTTGCTGATCACTTTTCGTTACACTATTTTAATACTACTTTTTTAAAACTTTGAAAGATGTTGAATAATTTAGAAAATTGGTCGAGCTATAAATTGTTTGAATTGGTTAAGCGAGGATATCTTAAAGCTAGACCTGACGCGGATATAAGCGACATGCAGTGGAAGCTCCAATAAGCGGACGCCCATTGGTGTTGTACGGTTAAGGGAGATACTTATGGGAGAGGCACGAATGATTTATTTTAAATGCTTTATTGCATCAAAAATAATTTTTTACTACTTTTAATTTCTGCGGCCTGTAAATTGCATTTTGTGTTTCACTCAGTGAAACAGATAATAAAATTAGGAACTGGTTATTTTCAAGGTCTGAGGGACTCGTAGCATAAGGGTTAGCGTCAACAGTTCACAGTAACAAATATAAATTAATTTGACGCAAATAAACAATTAGGGAAAAAAAGTTTTGATGCCAGAAATAAGTAATAGCACTGTCATTAGGTATCTATTTAGTTTAAGTATGTTTCTTAAAGCTTAATTACCTAATATTGCTGACATCTGAAATGTTCAATAGCATTCATAAGTGCTAATAACAACTGCTAGTGGGCTACGTGCTGCGACAAGTCAATTTCGAGTATTGTCAGCCATAATTATGACAAGTAAAAAAAGGGTTTAATAAATGGGATTCAAAGATCAAAGTGCTTAAAGTCAGTAGCTGGTGAAAACGTCAGAGCAACAATTCAAAAATCAAAAAAAAAAACACGCACATCATGACACGACCAGACACATACATACATATGCAGGCACAGATTCAGATACATAAGCAGGCACAGATTCAGGTACAGATACACATTTACAGTTAAAAGTACAGATACATATTGACAGATGCATACAAACAAAAAACAATCTACTGTTTAATGATTAGTTATTAAATAATTATTGTTTAGTAATGAAAATAATGCAATTGCCGAGAAATTGAAACGAGTAAACTCATGTATTCCAGCTACTGCATGATCTTCGATTATTGGATGTACGAGGATGGCATACAGCCTGGACATGTGATTGTGATTGACCTCAAAGGCTGCTCCTTGGGTCATGTGGCGCGCATCGGTTTGCTTCAGATGAAAAAGTTCCTTTTCTATGTACAGGTTGGTTGCAAATTAAATAGCCTCTTTTTAATATACCAATTTATCAAGGCGAACAGGCGACTTCTAAGACCGTAAAAACAAATCATTTTGAATTTGAGTTTACATGAAACGCATTTATAAGAAAAGAATTGTCTAGCACCAAGAGACTGTTGCACACTTTTGCGCTGCAACTGGGATTCACAATTAATCATTTCTACTGCATACTTTTGCGCTAAAAGGATAGTCCTATGTCGGCCAAATACTTCCAGAATTTTAAAGGATATGGTGCATCAGAAATGTAAGAAACAACTGTATTAATCTAACCCTTGGATGGCAGCCCTGCTTCTTACAAATACCTCGAGACAGAACTTTCCAGTTATGAAAATTTGTTAACATACATAAATTCTTTCATTATATATATATATATATATTTACCTATATCTTAGGAAGCGGCTGCCATACGGCTGATCGGTTTCCATTTTATCAACATTGTGCCCTTTATGGACAAGATACTGGCGTTGATGAGTCCATTCATGAAAAAGGAATTAACCAGCATCCTGCATTTGCACAGTGATATGAACGAGTTCTATAAATTTGTGCCGCGCGAGCTGTTGCCACAGGACTATGGTGGACCACTCGAAGAGGCGAAGGTGACGAGGGGTAAGACTACACAAATACTAAAAAGAAAATTATATATATATCTAATACACTTTCTTAAACAGATATATACTATAAGAAATTAATGGACCATCGAAAGCAAATGCTTGAATTTGAAACGCGCCATCAGGTAAACGAAAAGTTGAGACCTGGCAAGCCAAAGAACGCCTCAAGTCTGTTCGGCATCGAAGGCAACTTTAAGAAATTGGATATAGATTAATAATAAGATTTAAATATTATATTGTTTTTTTTTCCGATTATTGGTGTTTTTTGAGCTAACAATAAAGTTGTCTTTAAGTAGTATTTAATTTATTCTTTTAAATGATCGATTGGAACATGTCTTCATTTCATTCAGCTTAGAGCTATATATAGTAAGTTCAGTAAAATATTTCAAGATGTTTTGATGCCTTGATACATAAAATGAATGTACACATGCTTTCGAATGGGTTTGACGACTGTGAGATAGATGATCTTATAAACTGCTAAGAACTAAAAATTAGTTGCCCGCTTGCGGCAACAGTAAATAATTATAAAGTCCATCTCATGGTTAATCATAATTTACGTGCTATGTGAGCCTGATTAAAACTAAGAAAATATATATATATATATGTCAATATAATAAATGTCGCGTAGCGTTCTTACATCCTAAACAACTAATTATCTATTATTGTAAATGTGGTTAAAACATTCTGTGAATTTTATACAGTTTTGCGCCAGTTTCAGCTTGCGACACGCTGCGTTGCGATGAGATCCAAGATCTTCACTTTAGGAAAGTCACCTGAAATTAAATTTAGTTTTAGTATCATTTTAGTAGTATTTTACTATTTTAAGTTCTAAGTAGGTCGGGTTTTACCCTGCTCATTGTTTAATATGACAAACCGAATGATATGTTTATAATTTAATATATTATATACTCTATGCAGACAATGTACATATCTTTGATTTTTTTATACGAAAACTCTAGTTCTTCAACTATAGGATATAGAAGGTATATGCTGATACTATCTTGTTCAATTTTAGATAATATGATAGAGTAATCCGAAGCGGCCGATTGCGATTCTGATAGAGTCAAAATCATCGAAGGGCGTTAAGAGTGGGGGACTAGTTTGCATGTTAACATACAGACGAACAAGGCTTTTCAACGATGTCAGCAATATATATGAATATTTTATATCCGCTGGGCGACGTCTCCCTATATTCCCGCAAGCTAAACAATGGAAGCAGCAGGTTGTTATTTCTTCCATTGTCTCTACACTATAAATATAACTGTTAACATACCAAAGGCGCAAGGCTCGACCTTTGGGAATGTGAGTTTTCTGATTTTGGGTGTTATGTATGGAGGGAGGTTCCTAAAAAGGGGGTCTGTCTACTAAATTTTTTGTAGCTCTTATAATCATCACGTTATGATTACAAAACATGTCTCTATCGAAGAAAAATGTTTACAGTTTAATCTCCAGATTTTGTTGTTTTTAAGATGCGTCGTCGGGCAGACAGATATCGACCTGATATATACTTTATCGGGTTGTATATGCTTCCTTCCAGCTTTTGCATACATTTGTACTTAAATACCCTACTAAAACCTTGGAACTCACTGCTGAAAAACGTGATTGATTTGGTTGTGACGCATGGCCTGGGCGTTCGGGTTGTTGCTGTTGTTGGTAATGGGATTGTTTGGATTGCGGGCACGACTGCTATTCTTGAGAGAATTGCGGCCCGTGGACTTGGCCACATGCTTCTGATGCTGCTCCGTTATATGCCCGAAGGGCGCATTGCTGCTGACTGTGATGGGCAGCTACGAAAGACAAACACCACATTAATTAAGGAATTTCAACTAGAATAGTTTAAACTCACGGGTATATTATATCGCTGCACGGCAATGGGCTGCGGCTGCTTGGCACCGTAGCTCATGTTATTTCGCTGACCCGTCATGATGGTATTCTGCAGATGTGTGGATGTGGAGGGCGCTATGAGGGTGACTGGGCTAACAATGCTGCCGGTGTTGGCGGAGGGCATTGTTGAGGGCAGCGAGACGGGTCGCAGAAATGTGTTGTTGGGCAATTTGAGCACCTCGGTGGCGGGCGGGGCGGGATTCACCAACGATATCATTGACTGATGCGTCCACTTTTTGTTGGCGGTGCCCACAGTGTTCGTTCTATTTAGCTGCTGCTGGCTGGGATTTGGCGCTGTGCTGGTCACCTGCTTGTGCTTGCTACGCCCCGCATCCGCCTGCGACTGAGTCTGCAGTGTGGCCGCTTGCCCGCAGCTGGCCGAGTGTCGCTGCCAGTGCATCTGCTGGCAGGGATAGTCACAGTACGAGGTATTCCAGCAGCAATAGAGCTGTGCCTCGCGCATGCAATTCGCACACCATTGCTTCTTCTTAGCCTCCTCCACCGCACGCATCCGCTCCAGGGTGCTGTGCTGTCGCAGCTCGCTGATCACCCGCTTGTTCTCCTGCTCCATGGTCTTGCGCATCTCGGCTATCAGCACATCTGTCGAACGTTGCATTTCCGCCATCTGCCGTTCGTAGTGCTGCTTGAGTCGCTCGTTCTCCAGCGTCAGGCCAGCAATGCGAGCCTGCAGCACGCTCGGCTCACCGCCGGCCAGATCGCTCAGTGTGTCCTCAATCACCGATATGAAGTAGTCCGTAATCTGCGTTAAACAGAATATGATTATTTAATTGATTGCCTGACTGATGGATTGACTGAGAGGTTGGTTGATTGGCTAGATTAGCTGACCGACTGATTGACGGCTACATTGATTATCTATCGGACCTAATGATGGTGGACTGACTGACTTAGTCATTAAGATTGATTGGCTGGATTCACGGACCTAGTTACTTAATGGAAAAATCATTCTTGTCTGATTGATTGATTGACTGGTTAATTGATTGAATTGATCTAGTGGCTAAATAACAGATTTATTGACTGATAAACAGACGGATTTGCTAATGACCTAGTGACTGACTGACGCATTGATTGATTGATGATGATCAATCGACCTACTGACCGAGTTACAGATTGACTGATTTACTCATTGACTGATAGATTGATTATTGGACTTGACTGATAGATAAACTGATTGATTGAATCGGTCTACTGATCTAGTGACTGATACAAGGGACCTAGTGAATGATTGATATCTGATAATTTAGAAATTGAGTGACTCAAGCAGACGGCATTTTGGAAAATTCCAACCAAAATTACAGTATGCAATTTACCTTTGTTGTTTATCTAGTGGGCTTCAAGCTAATTTTTCAAGAAAACTGTTAAGTTGTTGATTGCAACTTTTGCAAATTTTATCCGATTTTCAAACTTATTTTAAAAATATCACTTGAGACGCGTTTCTCCGATTCTAGAAAATCCAGCCCCCGATGAATGGAAATGGGGGTTCAAGAAAGTAAAGTTTTGTTACTTGCCTATATGAAAAATGTTAAAGAATAACACTTGGACCGGGCAAAGACGGTTAACAGCTGCAAAAAGTGTATATATAGCTTAACCCATCTCACCTTGTGCGCATTCTCCTTTAGTCTGGTGGAGAGCGGTCCCGCCTGTGACGGATATATGTTGGAACCATCTGACTGCAGCGGGCCGCACGGACGCTGCGTCAGCTTGGGCGGTCCCGAGCGCAACACCAGCTCACTTAGTGCGGTGGCCACGCCGGGCACGATAGTCTCCGCCGGCGTGGACTCACTGACCAGGGTATCACTGGGCAGGCCGTTCAATGCGCTGGCGAGCAAACCAACCGGCTCCGCGCCACCGGCCACTGGCCTAATCGTCGCCGTAGTGAGTCCGGCCAGCGGTGGGGGCGGCAGCGAGGAGGAGCCGAATGCAGGCGGGGGTAGGGGCACAGCTGTGATGGCTGTTAGCGCGCTGCCGGGTTGTTGCAGTGTACTCTTGGATACAGCTCGCAGTGGCGGCACCGGTATGCTCATCAAATTGGAATTGCTGAGTTGGCAACCGAGGCTGCCGCCAACGCCGGCGCCGCTGCTGTTGCTGTTGTTGCCACCGTTGGTGTTGCGTGGATCCATCGGTATGACCACCATGTTGGACTTGAGTAGACTGGATGTGGGTGTGGCAGCCGGTGGGTGGGGCGCGGGCGGCGGTGTTGTGGCATTCAACGATTTGTCGCACTTGACGCGCAGTTGCTGAGCAGCTGCTAGCTGCGTCTTGGGTGGGCTTTGTGCGCTTGGGCGTTGATTGCTGCCGGATTGACTATTACATGGCTTGGGCGAGGTCGTTGAGGGCGTGGGCGTGGGCGAAGCCGGCGCTGAGGGGGGTGGCGTGGAGTTGGGCGAAAGCGCCGAAGCTGGCAATGGACCATGCGGCACGCCACGCAGCGAGCTGCGCTTTGGTGTCGTCTCAGCTCCTTTGGGTGGCGGCTTCTGGCTCAATCTCTGAATGGTCGTGTCACCCACAAAGCGCACAAAGTCTTCTGGAGCAGCTGCAGCTACGGCTGCTGCGTGCGTAGCATCTGTAACTGGATCTGCATGAACTGAAGCTGTTTGGACATCATGCGTAGGCAAGGCGG
Source organism: Drosophila ezoana (assembly GCA_035045725.1). Taxonomy (NCBI): domain Eukaryota; kingdom Metazoa; phylum Arthropoda; class Insecta; order Diptera; family Drosophilidae; genus Drosophila; species Drosophila ezoana. Next base: position 111,066 of record JAWNOU010000036.1, read on the forward strand.
CCTGCGGCGGCGGCGGCATTGCTGGCATAGACTCGTTTTTATTGTGCTCCGTGTCCATTTCCTCCTCGCTGAGCACCTCTTCCTTGATTTGAACTGGCAGAAGTGTGGCAGCTGCTGGTGCTGCTGTGGCTCTAGATGCAGCGGGAAGGCTAGTTTCCAGCACAGGCTGCTGCTGCTGCTGCGGATGCTGCAGCTCGACTGGCCTGGGCGGCGCTTCTGATGTTTGACTGGGCGCCTCTTCGCCATCTTCTGGCTCGGAGAGTACTTCCTTTTTGATTTCTATAAAGGGCACCACCTTGCTGATCAGCTGCTGCTGCTGACGCTCCACAGCACGCTGCTTGGCTACCGTTTCATCCACAGCAGCGGACTCTTGGGACTTGACTGCTGCTGTGGGCTGTTGCGACCGCTGCAGCTGCTGCTGCTCCTGCTGCGGTTTCTGGGGCTGCTGTTGCGGTTGCTGTGGCTGCTGTTGCAACTGCTGCTGCTGCTGGTTCTGCTGTTGCAACTGCTGATGCTGGTTCTGCTGTTGCAACTGCAGCTGCTGTTCCCGCGGTATTTTGGTTATGGTCACGCCTTGTCGGCGACGCACCAGCTCGACTACCGAGTCAACAGCTGGAGTGGGCTCGGCTGCCGCCACTACTGATGCTGCTGCCTGTGCTGTGTCCAGTTTTGACTCCTGTGTTTCAGCTTCCGCTTCCTTTTCTGTTGCATGTTTCTGTTGCTCCTCCCGTTCCGCTGCAGCTGCTGCTGCTGTCTTGCGTGCATGCTTGGCCCGTCGCCGCTGCTCGGCGGAACTGGTGCCCTGCTGACTCGTCTCGCTGCTAGCATCACTCTGGGAATGTTTGCGCTTGATTGTAGACAACGTCTCCCCGGCTGGCATTGATGCCATCTTGACCAAGGTTTTACACGTCTCCAGGGATTTGCGCTTGAGCACCACAGTGCAGCCGCGAGATTCTCTTAAAGCGTCGCCAGCTCTGGGTATCACCTCGTAGTTGCTGCTCTTCGGTTTCACGTGCTCGTTGGTCAACGGCGGCGGCGCTGGCTTCAACTCAGGTGAATCATGCATGGACTTTTTGATGGGACTAACAGCTGAATGATCGGATTCATTGCCCGATTCGGTGGCCTTTGTCTTTTTCACAATGGACAACTTGTCGCCGGCAGTTTTACGTATGAGAAACTGCAACGGTGTCTTGTTGGCCGGCGCCAGTTGTCTATTGATCACATCATGCACGCCCGGCATCATTTGCTCCAGCTGCTGTTGCTCCTCTTGCGGATCGTAGGGCATGCGATAGGGCGCATAATTAAAGCAGCCAATTTTAGTTCTGATATTCTCAATGTGCACCTCCACCTCGCGAATACATTCGGCCAAATCACGCGCGGAGCGTCGACTGGTCTGCGTATTGGGATCCTTTGCCGAATACAGAAAACAATCCTTCACAGGCACATTGGCGCGATCGTGTTTGCCAAAGAACCGGACATTGACCACCGCATTGGGACCGGCGCCCATGGCCTTGGCGGGCCAATAGGGGAATCCCTTCAACTTGGCCCAGAGCAACAAATGAGGCTGGGTGCACACCTTGACGAACCATTCATCACTGGAGTTGGCATTCAAATAGCACTCGGCGCAGGTATCTATCTCGTTCGCCTCCTGTCGGCACACCTTGACCACCGCCTTCGAGGCTTGCTCCACTTTAATATCTGCCAGGGTAGGGTATCAATTAGATATAATGGTCACATTTGAGCAACAGAGGAGAAACACTTACCCCCACTGTCCAAGATAAGCGCGTTGTGCTGCATCCACTTGACCTCGCTGAGAAACTCGTCAACGCTGTGAAAGGCGCGATTTTTGATGCGTTCCGCTAAACTTTCAAAGTTCACTGGATTTACAAAGTATTTGCCATAGTTTTCCGGTAACACTTCCTGTGGAGAACGCAGCTTGTAGACCTGGAAAAAAACAAGCGGGAACGACATTACTAACTGCGAAATACTCTGTTTATAGTTTATTTACATCGAAAAATAGATCGAAAAGCACTCTTAATTTTTCACTTATAAAACTGTTAGATTTTACATTTTTAAGAGACGAGCAATATTTAGCTCGATCTTTTAAAGGGGGTTATGAGTAGTATGTGGGATATTTATAGTTTTCGCGATAAATTTGTAATTCGCTTTTTACTGTCTGATCTATAAATAAAATCTTTGTCCGGCGCGGGTAAGCAGGAATACATATGGAATACAAGACGGACATTGCTAACAACCAATATGCCCTTTTTTACTTTTTAAACGGAGTATAACAAAAAGAGCGGCAAACACATGAGACTGATAGGTGCAGCACCAGCAGCTAGACAGCTGGGCAGCAATTCGCCGCTTAAGAGCGCGGCAAAGAGAGTTGCGCAATTTCTATTGTAAACAAACAAGTTTGACAAGCGAAGAGCAGCAACAACAACCATACGCAGAACCGTCAAATGTCAGTATAAGTGCTCACTGCTATGGCTCCGTGCGTGTTAGTGTGTGTGTGTGTGAGCGTAACTAACCTCAAATTACACAGCGAACATAGCTAAAGCGGCAATGCCAGGCAAATTTAAATTGCGCCATTGTAGTCGCCGCACCGCAACCTCCTCTGCGATGACGCTGCTATTGCTAAATTCTTTTCTGGTTATTTCGCTGCTTCTTCGATTTGCGGCGTGTCTGTTTTCTTCCTGCGGCTATTCCCATAAGCAGATGTACATACATTACGTACATCTAATGCTTGTGTAGACATGCAGACATACATACATTTCATCAGCCTGTACATAAGCATGTTAATTTGTCTGCGGTTTTCACTTTGTAATTGTTTTTAACGCTCATTGCTAACTAACGGTCCAAACATTAAATTAATTAATTCACTTCCCGCACATTTTAACCAAGAGAGAGAGAGAGAGAGAGAGAGAGAGGGAGAGGCGGTGCGCAGCATTAATTTCACACTTTATGGCGTGTTTTTGGCCTAGTCTCTGTTTCATGTTCAAGCATAAAATTGCGCCTACTTCCAACTAGGAAGCAAATGCCACAAATAATATCCCTAAGCTTTCATTAAGTTGTGTCGAAATGAGCTGAATTTTACCATAGACATGAAAAATCACGTATTTATTCTACATATACATACATACCCATACGTATGTATGTACATGTGTATGTACTTGTGGAAAACATGACTGTGTAATTTGAATTATCTTTGCATCCAAATTCCAAGTTAGAAGCTTCGTTAAATCACAAGTTCTAACTAAAGTTATTTCTATTCCCTACAATGAGGTCGATGTCGCGTGGGTTTTATGATTAATAATTAAATATGAACATTGCATTTAAAAGTAATATATGGTTTCTAATAAGATTACAAATTCTTTTGCATTGGGTTTTTGGTGTTTCCAAATTCTACTTCATATATTCTGGGGGCTTTCCGTTGGAATACTAATTACTAATTAATTTTATTTAACCTCTCATCCTTTGCATGCTGCTATTCATAAAACTAATTCTTTAAATGACACATTTCTACTTAGAAATATACATGCATGCGTACATTTGTCATATAAAATTCAAGCTAATTTGATGACATTTTAGGTATTTTCACGTACCAATGAGTCCCTGTATTTATTATTACAACGGACATATTTGTGTACATACATACATACATGCATATATTGTTAAAATATGTCAGCCCAGCAGCAGAGGGAAAATGCCTCCCAAGTAAAAATAAAAAAAAAAAACCCAGCAAAAGCAACGAGAACGAGACATTTCAGGTGTCTACACGTTTCGGCAGCGAGAGACAGAGAGCGAGAGAGCAAGTGGATGAGAAAGCGGACCGGCGACGGCAGCAGAGAACGCAATCTGAAGGCCTACAGATACATACATACATACATATGTATGTACATACATGCAAAGACGAAATAGTCGTCTCTTTATGTAATTGTGTTGTGTGAGCGCAAATATTTCGCGTGTTGTTTTTAAATGACAAACGAACGAACGAACATGAACCGAGGCAAAGATAATGAAAACAGCGATCGGTTACGGAAAGCGCATTATATATGAATGTATGTACGAATGTAGTATGTATGTGCATGCGTGTATGTATTTACTCACCCCGCGCACATGCTTCATGCGCTCCAGCGCAAAGGTGAGCAGCTGACTGAGCAGATCCACGGAGACATCGTTGCGACGCGGCCTTTATATTGAAACAAATAAAGGGAAATTAATTGATTGAACTATTGAACCCAACTTGAAATTTACCGCTTCGGCGCGCTCTCGATCAGCACACATTCGGGACACTTCCAGGTGGCATCGAATTTGGTGGATGCGGGTCGCACGCAGTAGTTATGAAAGGAGCGCAGGCATTTGGAGCAGGGTGCCAGGCTGCCGCAGCCGCGGCACTTCCAGCAGAAGGGATCCCAGCCATCCTGCAGCAAAACCAAAACATGTATATATAGTGGGAAATTATGTACGTTAGACAATTATCGATAAATTACCCTAGGCGCTGGCTGCCACACCTCGTTGAGCCTTTGCTGCAGCTGCTCGCGCGCATTGCTGGCACTGGCGCTGGGCGCTGGCTTCAAATCATCCGTGGCATCCGAGAACATGGACAGATTGGGATCCGTGTCTGCTGTTGAGCTGGTGCGCCACTCGCCGCTGTCCGCCTCCCCCGCCGGCGTTGCCTGCTCGAGCGGATCGAGCGTGTCGTTGATGATGCGATTGAGAAACGCGGTGCGCTTGCGGGCAAAATCTTCATTCTCGGAGCGCATATTGCCGCGTCGCGGCTGCCGCTCTTCGCTGCTCAGCGAGACGGTCTTGCTGCGGGAACGAAACCGTGTCAGGCTGTCGCTGGCCGGCTGGCTGTTGCTGCCCTCCCCAACTTCCTCCTCCTCTTCCTCCTCGCCGGCGCTCAGCTCAGCCAGCTGCTGATGCTGCTCATCGCCAGCGAAGACCGCATCATCGTAGGCCACGGAGTAGTTGCGCCGCTTTGTCTGCTGCTTGCTGCTGGACGCAGCCTGCGGCTCCTGCTGCCACTCGTCGTCTAGCGAATCCCACATGGGCGCAGGTATGCTCTTGCTGCGCTTCAGCGTTGCCTTGGTCATCGCCGTGGCGGGCAACGTGGTCGAGTGGCCGCCCGACGACTGCTTGATGAGCTGCGCTGCAACGGCACGGGATTTGCGCCTCTTCAGCTTGGCGCTGTCGGAGACATAGCCGGTCAGCACCTGGGACTCGTTGTGGGAGCGCTGCAAGGCAATCATCTCCTTTGGCACGCGCACCTTGACCTCCTGTCGGGGCGTCGAAGTGTGCGCGGGCTTCGCTTCGGGCTGCTGCGACGTCGACGGCGTAGGCGTCGTCGACGTCGTAGACGTCACCTTGGTCAGCTTCATGGTGAGGGAAGCGTGGCCGCCAGCTGCAGCGGATGCCACTGGCCAGGCGCTCGAGTTGGAGGAGCTGCTGCCATTTGCCGAGTCCGGCGGCGAGCTGACCACGTACTTCAGCCGCTTGTTGGGCAGCGACTCCCGCTCCTGGCCAGTCGGCCACAGATCCGGCGGCGGGCTGTCAATCGCCGAGGTCGCTTCATAGATGGGCCGCGGTATCGACTTGGCGCTGTCGTCGTCGTCGCTGCTGTCCATGTGCGAATCGTATGTGACTGTAAGGGAAATATATAACATATATATTTAAAGTGATTGGATAGAAAAGATTGCAAGAAAAAAGAGAGAAAAGCCGAACATAAAATACCCTCTCAATAGTCGAGATGGGTCTTACGTAAAAACCGTATTTCCGACCTATCGATATGTGATATTTTAGTCAGATGTTAAATTCTGCCCAAACATTGGGAGCATTAGATAGAGTCGTTTTTATATCCTTAAAATACGTGCAGCTAATCTTTAATAATTTGTTCATAGTTCTTTTAAAACAAATTTAATATTGAATTTATTTTGGGTAATAAGATAATCTAGTGCACATTTTGTGTGTTTACTGTAGCGTACACAACATTCAATCAAGTCAGTGTCAGGAAAAAATGTAAACCGCAAAAGCAGGGAAATTATTTTCAATATTTAAGCGTTAACCCAGTAATTTTATTTTACTCGCCAACTTTTCGCATATGCATCGGCGACGAGTCTGTTTATTCGCTGCTTTTCTTTAGCAGCTGCAAAATGATAGAGGGGGACGGGGAAGGGGTAGGGAATAAATAAAAGCGTCGCGAATGATGCTACTTACCAGGATTTGATTTTTAGTGTCGCCGCATGCCAGCACACACAGCCATACAGTATGTATTATGTACGTATATGTATGAAAGTATGTATGAACTTTTACTTTGTAGTCTTTTCTGTTGCTTCTGCTTTGATTTCACGCTTGTGGCTCGTTCTGCATTGTTTTCTCCCAGTTGCTTATTTGTTGTTGCTGTTGTTGTTGTTGGTGTTGTGGTTGCCACTTGGACGTTGCTGTTGTGGTTGTTGTTGTGCTACGTGCAACTGCAATATGTACACAAGATAAAAAAACATACAATTGTTATATACAGGCATTTTCACGCTGCTGTCTATGTATGTAAGCATGCACATTTTGTATATGCGTATTTACATACATACATACATATACAGACCAAGCGATTATAATTTGTCTTACCAATCTCCCAATTTTATTTCTGGTCTGCAGTCCACGCCATCAAGTAGCACAGCGGCTGTTGCATCTTTGTTTTCTTTGTGAATTCATTATAATTTACAAGTTATATTACAATATTCTTTGATTTTACTTTACATTTAGCCGCACTAGAAAAAAACACCAAACTCAATGCGTCGGCAAAGTGACTGAAAATGAATTCGCCTCAATCGCCCATTTCGCTCGTGTCAGTCAGATGTTGACGCTGTTAGCGCTCATTTCATGCCACTCTCTCGCTCGCGCTCTTTGCCGCTTGCGGCTCAGCTGCTCTTAGGCGGCTCTCTTTGAGGCTATTGTATGCCAATGTGGTGGCATTTTATTTGCTCATCATTGATTATGATAATATATTAAAAGTACATGTATGTACAAATATTTGTATTTGTATACATATTAAATAAATACTAATTTCAATATACGTAATATGTGCATTATTAAAGGCTCTTTAGTTTTTTGTTAAACAGATGAGTGTTTGATTAAACAGATGTACATATTTATATGTACATGCATATATGTACATACATATGTATGCATGTTTTTATATTGGACACTTTGTACAATCTTCGGTGGTGTCTATTGTGGCATTAATTTATTGCATTCAGCAAAAATTGCTGCGAAAAGTATTTATTCATATGTATGTACATATATTGATTTACATATTATACTGTGCGATGTATATTGTAGATAAATGTACATACACGTGCATACATAATTAACCAAATAAAAGTACATATACAGAAATCAATACCCCAAAGTTTGATAACACTTAAAATAATTTATATTCACTTTTATTTTAACTAATTAACATGCACCCTTCAGTGGAAAACCACGCTTCAAGTTTTTTTCGCTTAAAAATATCTTTGAAGAAAAATCACATATATAATTATACTTTATATATCCCTTCTGTATCTTTAACTATTTGTGGTTATTTGGAACTTTACGTCTTCCTTTGTAAACTTAGTAATTAACTAAGCCCTGAAGCTAAAAAGAAAAACATAGTTGTGTACTAGGTTAATGTTCCCAGAATGATAAAAATTACAAAGAGGTTTTAATATTTCAGAGAAAATTCGAGAATTAACAAAATAATAAACCTCTGTATATGTTGGATTCCCCATATGTTCATACGTATGAAATTTAAATTTGTAGGTTATGTTTAACTTTTCACGAATTAATATTTTAATTAACTGAGTAGCCAAAGTTCTCCGCCAAGACTAACTTAACAGAAGCAATTCTCACCTTTCGATGTGAAAAACAAATTATTATTTTTGTCGATGCTTTTGTTAAGCTGTCGCCATAAACAATACAAAATTTTGACAGTCTTGGACAACTTTTACCATCCAAACATAGCAAAAAAAAGGAATCCCGAATAGAGCAGTTCTCATATATTCATGGCAAATGATGGCGGCGAACCCAAAAAGTTGCCACACATGAACCCATGCAGAAAGGTCGAACTAAACAGAGCCCTTATGCGACCCTATTTCGGCATAAATTCGATATGTGGGTGTGTGTGTGTGTGTGTGTACCTGCTGCTGGAAACATGTCAATGAATGGAGATTACGAACATAATTTGTATTCCAAAAACCAAAAACTGTTCAAAAAAAAAAAGTTTCTCGGCGCGCATTTTTTACACTCTGCTCATAGAGCTAAAAGGAGTATATTGGTTTTGTGAATGATGAAAAGAGATTTTAAGCTGCGACTTTATGCTTGGATCTAGCCGGTTCAGTTTTTGACCAGCTCCACGAGACAAAAGAAATATTGCAAAACAATGTATTTTAATTCACAATTTGAAAGTCATTGCTTTGGGCCTATAGTCTTAGAATCCCCTAGACTAACGTAAAACATAAAACCACCTCCGGCAAACGGAATATGCAATATTATCGAAAGTCACAGTTAAAAAGTCACTGGTTCGATCTTACAGTCTAAGAGTCGCTTAGTCGCTTAGCTTATAAATAGAGAGCTAGGTCTCCACCATCCCCACTATTGCAAGATATATTTTCTTCACAAGTTCGCCGTTTGAAAGGAAATGCTTTGGTATTACAGTTTAAGAGTCATCTAGACAAACGATGAAAAGAGATATTGACCTACCTAACCCCCACAAATTATAATTATCTAGCTCTGCCAACTTCACAGTTTGAAAGTCACAGTCATGCAGTCTTTGATTCGTGAGTAACGAGAAAAACACAAATGTTTAAATAAACTACACCGAGGGGCACCGTTTGAAAGTCACTAGAGTCGCCAAGCTAATGAACCTTAAAAAGGTGGAGATATTACCCTGCCTAGCTCGCACAAATTGCAAACATACAGTTTGAGAGCTACTGTCTTAAAGTTTTAGAATCACCAAGTCAATAAACGAGAAAGATACGGAAATATTGTGCCCCCAAAAAACCGGTAAATAAAATTGTACTGAATGTCCCAGTTTTAAACTCACTGCGTTCGCATTACAGTCTTAGAGTCACCAAGCAGACTTATTTCGAATTGTTTTCAGCTCTAATAAGATATAACACTGCGAGCAGAGTATTACGTAGTCGCTTACACCTGACTTCAATGTTCTAACTTGTTTAACATCTTTTTTTTGGGTTTTGTATTTGTGTTTTTGTGCACGGGCAAAAGTTAGCTTCTGCCTTTGCTGGAGTGTTCCTTGGGGAGCAATTGGGTTAATATTTGGCACATAAATTTGCAAACGAAACACTTTAATCAATGCTCAGTCGGGATGGGGTGAAATGCACCTTTCGGCCGTGGGCATATTGATTTGACAAACAAAAAAAAACAAACATAAAACGCCTGAGGCATGCAGCTAGCCACGGGTTGTCCTGGCAAGGATGCGGGGAGTCCTTTAAAGCACAGAGAGAGATGAGAGAGAGAGAGAGAGAGAGATTCGCCTGTCATTTATAACATATTGCATTTCATTTTGTTGATCTTCGAGCCGCAGGCAGCTTTTGGCTTACATTTGCCTCAGGCTCGAAGCGACTCGCATAATCGCTTAAATGGAATTTATAGAAATCCTTGCAGCACCTGAGTCCTAAGCGGGGCCAGCGGCGATGCAGAACCGAGTGGCATGAATGCGGAGAGAGTGAGAGAGGAAGAGAGAGAGAGAGAGACGAAGGCCACCTCACTGACCAGCTGCACTCAGAGAAAAACGCCATTCGAAATGCTTATTTAGCTGGCACATAATTAATACCCTTTTGTTCCTAAAATTTTGAGCCCTTTTTGTTCAATATTAATTAATTTCGTATGAATCAAGGCGGCAAACCGGGTTTGGACTGACTGGACTTTTATTTTTGTTAAAAGATGTTAGTTATTTTTTAAGATATTTGAAAAATATTTTTCAACAATATTTTGGATACTTTATGTAAAATAAGCTAGTTTCTTTAAATATTGGTATATGTATATAACACTTCAAATTGGAAAAAATAAGTCGAATCAAGTTTGAAATCATGAGACCCAAAAATCAGAATCCGAACCTCTAACATATTGTTATGGAATATGAATATTGAATATGTGATCAAAGTCAATAAAGACAAATAAGGAAAAAAACTTGGATTAAGCACAAGAAAGCTTGAAACGATTTAGAATGTTTGGAATTAGCGTTAAACTAACAATTTAAGTACAAAATTGTGTCGATTGAGTAGTGAAAATAGATTTTTATTAAAATGAGAACCTTGTGCTAAATAAGTTCTTTAAATAAGAATTTTTGGCTTACTTTGAGAAATTTCGATCTTGGTTGCATTTTGAGCATGGCTGCAAGCATCGAAAAAACAGTCTCGGTTCATGGTGCAAAGTAAATTGGAAGTCCGTCTTTAATTGCAAAATGCTTGCGTTTTTCGCTGAGTGTAGGCATTGCCAATTATTGAGCGTTTGCCAAGTATTGGAGCATACTATATAGCCCAGGACGAGCTACAGCGGCTGCTGCTGCTGCTGCTGTGGGGCGGCGCACTGAAACAGGAGCAATAACTGTTTGGCAAACAGATTTATTTTGCAGCCTCTTCATTGTTGCCGCCTGCTGCCTGCAGCTCCCTCCTTTTTCTCCTGGCGGCCGTCTTCTCCTCTCTGATGCCTTAACCTAGCTGCTGCCTTCACTTACTGCCTGCTGCCTATTCTTGCTGCCTGCTGCTCCTCCTGGGTGTTGTCTCCTCCTGGCTACCTCCTCCACTTGTCTCTTGCCTTCTTTTGGCTGCCTGCCTTCTTCTAGGTGCCTCCTCCTGGCTCCTGCCCTCTCCTGGCTGCATCCTCCTACTACTTCTCTTAAATACCTCCTCCTCCTCCTCCTGTCTTCTGCCTGCTGCCGCCTCCTTCTCCTGACCGCTGCTTTCTTCTGGCTAGCACAAATATTGGTTTCTAAATTTTCATTGCCACTGCGGTCTGGCAGGATGTGCGCCTGCCACGACCCTCGACTGTTGCAGCTGCATTAAATGCATGTTTCGGCCGCCGCATTCAGGACTGCTTTGCCTGATGTGGCCTGGCTTAGCGTCCGCACGGTGCAGTGCATCATTTTTGCATTAGAAAAGTGTTCGCTCCCAGCTAGCTGTAAATAAGCCCAACGTTACGATGCCAACTGGCTGTTCCAGTCGCAGTCGCAGTCGTACTCTCAGTCGCAGCCTCAATCCAAGTCCCAGTCCCAGTTCCCAATGGCGTTGCCATTGGCTGTTCCAACCGCAAATTATGCTTGTCAAAAATGAATGTTACATTCGCAAATGTAAAAGGGGCAAAGAAGTGCAGGCGAAGATGCTGCTCCCCAGCACTGGGTGTGCGCCGGTGTGTGTGGGTGTGTGCGGGTGTGCATATGGGTTTTTGTGGTTGCAAACGCTACGTGCTCAATGCGTCAGAATCTCTGGAGGACCCGCAGCCTGCACAAATGAAGCCAAGCCATTGATGGAGGACGGCACAGGCAGTCTGTGTGTGCCTGAGTGTGTGTCTGTGTGTGTGTGTGTGTGTGTGAGCTGCTCTGACTGACTTGGTGGTTTGACTTTGCCGCAGTCACCACAGCAGCACAAGCAGCAGCAGCTCCTGCAGCGGCTCCTATAGCAGCTCCTGCAGCACCGGATGCTGGCGGCGTTTCGAGGCAGCTGCTCGCAACTTTGACTAAATGTGTTTTGAGTGCATTAAGATGAAAATGTTATTACGGTTTTTTTGTTTTCTCTCTCTCGCTCTCTCTCTCCTTGCTCGGTTCTCCACTCTCAGTTCGCAGAGTTCTCTGCGGCTTTTTCCTCGCCCTGGCACTCATTATTGCCACATTTGATGTCGGCGCCACATGGAAACGGCGGAGATTAAGCGCGGAAATGCTGCAAAATGTGAGCGCAAGAACAAACATGGATGCTGATTGAGACTGTCGGGAGGGAGGGGCGTGGACTCGGTAGCTAAGACTGGTATAGGGGTTGGCGGAGGGTTGTCCAAACAGAATCGAACGGAAATTTATGCACACAGTTGCAGGCTAGATCAACAAGTGATAGAAGCCGAAAAAGGAAGCGCTTTGCTCAGCCAAATTATGTAGATTAGACGAAGGAAATGCCAGGATATGCAAGCATATGAAGCATAGGAGGTTGCCAGTTTCAAGAGCAATTGAAAATATAAACAGTGCGCCAGCAACTGAAATTGAAATCAGGTACACAGCAGGAGCTGGTCCTGGATTTTTGTCAGATCTAATGAAAAGCAGGTCATGTATTTGGAATATTTCCGAAAGCTGTGTATAAGTGCCACCTTCTGTGTGGATATCCAGGATATTATCAAGCCATATGTAGTTGTTCCTATAAACTCAGAGGAAGGCTGGCATTTAGTACTCAAATCAAGTACTACATTTCTTTGTTTTGTACCTCTTCCAAGCCCTTTTTTCATATAACTGCAACGTTAAGGATCAATTTTAACATCATGCGTAATTCAAACTGGATTTAAACCTATTCAGGAATATTTATATTCCAAAAACGACCTCTAACTTCTAGCACATTCCCCATCCACTTCCCATCTACTCAGATAAGTTGCGAGGCTTATAAATAAGGGCGTATGACTTTCTGGAGGCAGGAGTCACCTTAACATATATCATAATATAATAATAATTTTAAGTTCTTTGCAGTTTAATTTCATTCTGCTTTTGCATTCTAACGCCATTAAATATGCTTTAAATTTGAATTTAACTCGAATTTATTGCGTATACGCAATGTGCGCATTGTTAAAAGCTGTTTTGACTACGAGAAATGGGGAGAAAAACTCTCGATTCATTACAAGAGCACAGAAATAATAAATTGGTACTGTATTTCATTTATGCGATATACCCATGGGTGTTTGTGATATTATCGAGTTGAAAACTAAAGAAGGTTTATCTACATATATAAAGGTTGTCGATAGTGATAATGATAATGATAATGATAATGATAATGATAATGATAATGATAATGATAATGATATATAATAATGATAATGATAATGATAATGATAATGATAATGATAATGATAATGATAATGATAATGATAATGATAATGATAATGATAATGATAATGATAATGATAATGATAATGATAATGATAATGATAATGATAATGATAATGTTAATGTTAATGTTAATGTTAATATTAATGTTAATGATACTGATAGTGATACTGATACTGACAATGGTAGCTGATTTAATAATATCTCAGGTTATAATTGGAATATATATAAGAATTTCTTGACCAGCCAACTTATCATATCTGTTTGCAAATGTATATTGCTGACATAACAGGGCATCCGCAGGTAGACCAATTGCGATGAAATCATCAACAATCAGCAATCAAAACTGAATGAAATCGCACATGTATTTTAGTTTTTATTCAATTTATTTCATATTTCCGTTCGTGTTCATTATTTTTATATTTATTTCATCTATGTTAATATAGTGTGTAGTAAAGCTTGACAATCTATACCAAAGAATAATGCTATCTTCATGTATTTGAGTTTTACATATACATATACATATATTTATATATATATTTATTATTTATTTTTGGCAATATTTTGTCATGTTTTTCTCTCTATGTGTGTGTGTGTGACAGTGTGAATGTTCTTTTTGATTTTATTTTTTATTTTCGCTTAGGTTAAAACATGTGAAAGAAAATACAAATATTCTGCATGTGCGGATTGCCTTTTGCTTAAAATGAACAAAATTTAAAAAATGTATTTATTTTCGCACTTTTAACGCAATTGTTACTTTTTACGTAATTTACGTACGCAGCAGGCGATCCGGAATACCGAGCGACATATTTGTAAAGGTAAAAAAGTTGTACTACGGATTCTGCATTTGAATTTATTTATTTTCTGCATGCTGATGTAAGTCAAACATAGTTGATTTCCTTTTTTTACACGCTTTGCATGTTGCATGTTAGCAGTTGCCTCTGTAATTGCATGCGTCTATTAAACGTGAGGTTCTGCGTGCACTAGAGTTGAGAGCGTGTCGTTACACTCAGAGAAATGACTAAGGTTTTTGTTATCTAATCAATCCCAAAATACCTTAATTCCGGTAAATTAATTTGTGATTGTTTTCGAAGATTATTAAATCAAATTCAAAAGAATTGTGAATTAACAAATAGTATACGATTGAAAGATCATTTTTTCCTTAAATAAAAGTGCTAAAAACTAAACTAACTAAGAACATTTTAAGTTTATAGTTCTTACAAATTATTATATATATAATTATTATAATTTAAAGTAAAAACAAAGAGGATCTTTGAACTTACTAATAAAACAAACAATAATTTATTAATCTATATTTTTAACCTTTGCTTGCGTCTTCCATGTTCTTTTTAGTGTTCGTATCGTGTGCGAAGCACGCGCACGACACGCGCTCATCTCTAGCGTGCAGCTCATCGGCCTTCGATGTGCTCGCACGCATTGTGCGGCGAGTTGATTCCACTTGACTTAATAAAGGGTATTTGGTATATATGGACGCATGCGGAGCGTACTAAGCAGTGTAATTAAAATTATATTTGCAACATTTGCAATGAGACTGTGTGTGTGTGTGTGTGTCTGTGTGTGTGTGTGTGTTTAAAAGCATAGTTTGAATGTTGTCTTTTCAGAGTTTAGTGCTGTTTGCATGTGCTGTTTGCATTCTGGCGGTTACCAACACTTTTTAATTAGTTAAAACGATTTCAAAAGGAATTACATGGCCAGTTTTTTTCTTCTTTCAGCTCGGTTATTTTTTGTTACATTTCATGAGAGAGATATATATATATATAAATTTTTTTTTATGTATATATGTACATTGTTTTTTGTTTTTCATCTTGTTTTTGCAGTATATAAGTTGAAGAGGTAAATAAATATGAGTGTTGTAAAACAAAAGCTAATATCAGTTCCATGCCTTATAGAGCCACAACAATTTAAGCAAAAACTATATAGCTGTATATATGTATATATGTATAAATGGTTAAATGCATTGAAATAAAATTTGTAACTAAATTGAAAAGAAGTTTTCATCTATACACTGAGCTTATACTCTATCCGTGCAGCAGCTAGGCATTAAATATATGTATATACGCATATATATGTTATAACTTTTGGAGAACTATGAGATCTGAAGGAAAAAATTTGCTATTTACTGACATTTATCTCTATTGATTTATTATTATTAATTTGTTGAATTTTTCTTTATGTTACGTGCAATTGAAATAGTTTTTTATGTTAATTTGTTTGTTTATCAAAAACAAAAATCCCTTTGAGCCTGTGCCCACAAAATACCAAAAAGAGGGCTTGTATTGTGAATTTGTGTAAATATTTGCTTGCATAGTATTGTGTATTCGCCGCGTACTCATATTTTTTTGTAAACAATTTTTTTTATTACATTTTTTTGTTATTTATTTATTTATATTTAAATGTGTTTCTATGTTGTTAGCAATGCAAGATTTTTTGGAGTACGTAAATCCGCCTGTATACGACAATTGGCCTTACATTATTTAAACAACAGCTGATAATACATACATATATAGTACCACATACATACATATATATATATATCGAAAATTGGTGTACTCACAGTTGCCTAAAAATAGGTATAAAGACTCTGTTAGACCTTTTGTGAGTTTGCGAGTAAAGCTTAATATTTTCAGCTTTTTCTCGATTTCATTCAAATCGCAATCTGAAATCCAGCTCTTCTTTCATTTCCACATTTTCCAACACTTGCTTTGAAGGTCTACCGTTAAGTAACTAGGGTCTGGTTTGCCAAGAAGTTGAGGAGATTCGTCTCAAAACTGCCCCAGTGAACTTTATACAGCTTGCCAGCCAACTGTGAGTACATCAACCATATATATGTATGTTGGCTTCAGCTGTCTCTTAAAATGTATTTTATGCACTTAAATTTAGTTTAAGTTTATAATTTACATTTACATTATCAAGCTCGAGTTGTAAACATTCTACACAAAAATTATTCTGCTGCAATTGTTGGGCTACACATACATATACATACTCCTACTGTATGCGATTATACATGATATACATATACATATATATACTATATATATATATTACGATTTAGTCATACATTGTTCTTACACCCATGCATATTTCAATATAATAAGTAAAATTTTAGTTTTCAACTAGTTTGGGTTCTTTGTTTTTACATCCATCTATATACAATGAATTTGTGTAAGGAGTGCGTAAAAATCAGTTAAATAAATTCGTAATGCAAACAGGTTAAGAAAGTTTTGAGCAGTTGAGGCAAACATTGAACTAATTCTGTTAAAATAAAAAACTTAACAAGTTTTTCTAGATAGGTACTCAATGGTTTTGGCTGGGATTTTCATGTTTGTCTTTGGAAGAACTAGAACCTAGGTGTATACCCATATATCTAAGTGTGCTGATTATGAACCTTTAAAAGCAGCCCGCGGGGGGCATAACAATTATGTTTAACATTTAAAACAGAGCTTTAAAATTATTTTTGGCATCCTTTAGCTTTTGATATTGAGCTGGGCTTTAAAAACAATGTTTTGATTTTAAAAATTCTAAAATTCATCTATTTACACAATAATTTCTATTGGAAAACTAAACATATACCCTATGGCATGGCTAAAAGGGTTGCATATATACGTACATTTAGAAAATTTGTAATTTTTAGTTTCAGGTATAATACTTGGGAACTCTAAGGTCTATATGTGTATATCAATGTGGCTACAGTGGATTATACAATGAGCAGTAAATTTTCTAACACTAAAAAAACGAAGTTAAAAAAACAAAAATTCTTCAAGCCTTTGCGGCTCGGTATTACGACTTTGTCCATATTTTCCTTATACACATACACATATATTTATATTTACATATACATATATGTACTGTTACGTTTTATACACCTTATGGGAAGTATTTTTGGTCTAGAATTGTTTTTGTTTTTACGCTATGCATTTTAAACATTTACCAAATTAGACATACTATGGAATATTAATGACAAATTCCACTAGCAACATTTCGAAATGAATCAGTATCAAACATTTGCCATTCACCTTTGACAATAGCATACCCAAATTAACTGTCATATTTCCCAGTGAATGGCAATTGGATTGGCTTTTGGCATAATTGGCGTTGGGTAAGCAAACATGAATGTTGACCAGCGGAATACGTTTTAAATTTAGGAATGGGTTACCATGAATCTATATATATATATAACTATATATATATATATTTCTATGTGTTTATGCGTCTAGTTAAGCTACGTGTTTTACTTACGAGTGTTAAATAAAATCATTATTATTTCTGCACGCTGTTAACATAACATTCTCATATTCTCGCGGTTGTGTTTTGTGTATCTTTTTTGATTCTACATAAATTGCTCTTGGATCGCGCGTTCTTCTTCTTCTTGTACATACAGCTTCATAAAGTCTGCGACAGTCAATAGATTGGTTTTATATTTAATTATTATTTTTTTATACTGAATGCTTGGTATTATAAAAAATTACTTGAGAAGAATTCGCTGATATGAACAAAACGATTGCCACAGTGGATTTATTTTTGACTCTGTGAACTGATTGTTTTGGCAGCTCAATCTATTGACCGACAGATGGCGCTAGCGCGCTGGCAGCACAGTCTATTGGCCGACAGGTGACGCGCTTTACACCTGTGTACCATAATACTAGAGGGAGACAAACTCACCACCGCCGGCATTACCCTTATCCATGCCCGGCGCTGGCTCCGTCGTCTGCAGCTGATGATGATGATGATGATCCTGTCCGCCAGTGTTCTCCGCCTCAGCCATGTTCGACTCTGCCGCGGATTCGCTGAACAGGGTCTCATTCTCGTCAGGCAGCGACAGCGTCGAATTGCCCAGCCCGCCGCTGGCGGTGATGCGACGGCCCATATTATCGTATTTGGGATAGGCGGAGCTGTCACGCAACGGCGTCGCCTCCACGCCAATGGGCGGCGTACTGCAGGCGGACGTGGGCGCATTATTGATGCAGCTGGCGCAATTGGACGCGGACATGGGCGGCGCCGCTGTCGTCGGATGATGGCACTGCACCACTGCGGTTACAGCAGGCGGCGGTGGTGGTGGCGGCAGCGGCAGCTCCATGTCACTGTTGTTGCCGCTACAATGATAGGCGCCCGTTTCCAGATTGTACGTAACAATCTCGTCATGTGGATAAAGATTCGCGGCCGCTGCCGCAGTTGACGCAGCTGCTGCCTGCAGCGAGGGATCCTTTTTGAGTATGCCACGGCGTGTGGTGTGACGCGGCAGCGTGGCGAACTGTGCCACAGCCGTTTGGCCATCGCTGGATGTGCCCGCAGCGTTAGCATCGGCTGAGCATTGGACATCCTGCAGCCGTTTGGGTATGTTCAGCAGATCCGGATACATGTTGATGTCGGCGCCATCCAGCATATCCTGTGTGACAGAGACGCGTATGAATATGTTGCCAAAGGTGGGATTCGGCACAATGTTGGAGCAGAACTCCGGCGGTGGTGGAAAGACGCCCACATTCAGCGGAAACTCCTCCGACATCTGGCCATGGCCATGCGAATGGGCGTGCGAGTGCGTCGGATGCTGCAGCTGATGCTGATAGCTGGCCATCGAGGTGGGCACACTGATCATGCCACAGGTGGGATCCTTGACGGTCATCAGCTGCTGTCGCATATGCTGTACAGCCTGAGCCTGGCTGGCAACAGCCGCCGACTGCTGCTGCTGCTGTTGCTGTTGCTGCTGTTGCTGCTGGGCCAAGGACAAGCCCGTGCGATGATGGTCGACGGCATGAATCTCGATCTGATTGAAGCCGAGGGTGGAGTCGGTTTTGTTAATGGAACTGGGATTGTTGTCAATGCCATAGCTATCGCCGCGATCATTGGTTGTGGTGGTCACACTCGAATCCAACAGTTTCTTCTCCTGATCATTGAAGCTGACGCTGGTCTTTACGCCCGCCTTATTGGCGTGTCGATGCTGGCGCGTGGTTCGCTTGCACAGACACACCACAAACGAGATGGCGATGAGCAGAAAAACGGTGCCAAAGATGCCCATGATGAGGCCAAAATACCAGAAGGTCTCCGGCGTCTTAACCAGCACGTGCTGCACAATCTCGCTCAGATAGATGCTGATGTTTTGGGTCATGGAGCCGATCAGATTGCTGCCCGTGCAGGCATATGTGCCGGCATCCAGGCTGCTCACGTTGAACACGGTCAGATTGCTCCACAGTTTGTCGGAGGCAATACTCTCCGTATCGAAGAGCACATTATCATTGTCCAGAATTTTGCCATTCAACTCCCAGCTGACCTCGGGCAGCGGATCACCATAGACCAGGCAGCTGAAGGTCGTATTGCTGCCAATGTCAATGTTGGTGGCCTCCTCATTGTTGAAGATCTCAACGCGTGGCGGGCAGCCAAATAGCTCATCATCCACACTATCCCAGGTGCGATCCTTTTGCGCTGGCGGTCCTTTGCACACCAGGCTCACCGAGCTGAGCCGACTGCCCACATACCAGCTGCGAAATTTGCGCAACTTGCAATTGCATTGCCAGGGATTCTCCTCCAGGGAGAGCGTCTTCAGATTGCCCATGTGCTGGAACACATACTCACTGAGGCTCTCCAGCAGATTGTTCTTGAGATTGAGAAATTCCAGCAAATTCAAATTGGCCAACGACATGGGATCTATATAGGATATCAGGCAGTCATGCATGTCCAGCGTGCGCAAATGCGGCAATATGGGAAATTGATAGGCGGACAAACGCTTCAGAGGATTACCATTCAGATACAAGATGCGCAGCCGATCATTGCCCATAAACGTGTCCTTGTCCAGCATCTCCAGCTTGTTGTCGGACAGATCTATTTCCACAAGTATTTTCAGATTGCGAAAGCATTCCTTGTGTACATATTGGACCTCGGATTTCTTTAGATAAATGCGCTGCAAATTGAGCAGGCCCAACGCGGAGAACTCCTCACGATTCAGATATGGTATATGATTATCATTGAGCACCAGCACCTGCAGTTCGGTGCTCAGCGTGGTCGGTATGCTCGTCAGCTGTAATGAGCTGCATATGGCCGACTTTTTGCCATTGGTCCACTTGCAGGTGCAGTTGGAGGCGCAGCTCTGCGACCAATCGTCCGCCCACACCCACCCGACGAGGCAGGTGAGGCACACGGCCCAAAGCAGCTGCTGCCAGGCTGCAAAAAAAAAGCGAAAGAGAAGATTTTAAAAGACATAGATAAAAGGGCAAAGCGAAATAAACACGCAAAAAGAAAGAATAGCTAGCTTGAGCATGCCGAAGATTAAATACCCTTGCTTAAAAGGGATTTACAAAAAAAATGTTTTTAATGGCGGTTTTTTTCGGTTTTATGCGATAAAACAGGCCCTGATGACAGCTCCTAAATATCAAGTTTAGTCAACATTTCTTCAAAAATAATATTCTCAAGCAATGAAATTTGACTTATTTGTGTGGAGCATGGTGAAGATAAAAATTAAAAGTTTAAATACGATATCTTAAGATACAACAAAGTTTTGCTAGATTTTTCTAGTGCCTTGTGCTCCGAAGAAAAATACGCAACTTTAAAAAGTTTTATCAAGAAAAAAAATTTGAGCGTGACATACAATTTACACACTACACTATTTTCGGGATCTTCTGCGTGAACTGTTTTTTTTTTAAAGGTATACCCTCAAGATTGTGGTCTTCCTGCTTTTCGATTTTCCACTCTAATGTCCCGGACACAATACCCGAGCCCTTAATTTATAGGGATTTTATTGTTTTTTAATTTGTATTAAATTTTACCTCATGATAAAGGTTTACTCAATTTAGGCACAAATTATATGTCGATTATATTCTGTCTCTAAACAAATCAACTGTGGCTGTTCCTATTTTTTTGGCCGCCACTGTAGCTTCAAAACTGAGAAACAAGCTTGCATAGAAAAAGACAGGCACCCAGACAGACGGACATGGCTATATCGACTCGACTCTTGACACAAATCAAGAATATATATATTTATTGGGTTCAAAGATGTCTTCTTCAATGCGTTACACAATTCGTGGCAAAATAATAATACCCACCGCAAGGGTCGTAAGAGCAATGATTGACGACCTTTGGTTCAGACTTTTGTTTTATGTGCAACTTACCTGGCAGCCGGATGCTGCTCCAGCTCCCCATGCTGCTCCCCCTGCTGCTCCCTGCTGCTGATGCTTTTGCTTCTCCATTTTGCCGCCATGCTGTGCATTTGTCCCGCTGCGTTCTGCCCCACGCCTGACCCTGTTCCTGTCCCTTTGCGTGGACCTTTTCCAGTGCCGGTCGCGACCTCGCCAATTGATGACTCTAAATGGCTTTGGCTGATTCGATTGCCATGTTTCACATCATGTTGCCGTCGCTGGCGAAAGGGGGCTCCATTACATATTACTCGGCACTTTGGCTATTTTACTGGGACAAAAGGCAAATTTTCCGTTGGACTCGACTGCGACAGTTCCTTATCGAATTTGATTTTTTTTTTTTGTGGGAGAATGTTCTCTTCTCGCTCCACTAAACTTGCTCGCTCTCTTTAAGCTGGATTCAGTGCGTCCAAACAAGAGTTGACAAGCTAAAAAGAGCCAGAAAAAATGATACAAGTTAAAATTTGCTGTCAAAAAAAAGTTTAAAATTTCTTATTAAATTTAGACAATATTAAATTGGTTCCGCGTTTCGGGCAAGCAAAATTTTGTTTTTAATTTTTGGGGGAGAAATCTAAAAAATGAAATATTCCTAATCTTAATAAATTTGATGTATCTAGCTCTTATAAATTTCGAGCTATGCTTTAGAAACCAAATCTTCAAATCGATATTTATCGATATACAAAAAACAATATATATATCAAATTTCAATCGACTAACTATTGAAGATTTCAAGATCCACAGGCAGGCAGACATGGATAGATTTTCCCAGCGTGTCGTCCTTATCAAGTAGATATATTATCTATAATATATATATAATTTTGCACCTCGACTCGGCTATCATATAGCATATAGCTAGCATATATTTTTGAGCCAATCTTAATGGATTCGGCGCATAAAAAATTCAAACAATGATTAAAATTCTTTAAGGCATTTCTGTTTAAAGCTAATTTAAAAGTTTGTTTAATATATGTTTTAGACATGAAACGGGGTTAACAACCTTTTAACTTAAACAAGTTGAAGCAACTTGGGAAGTTTATATACAGAAGCTCCCTTTTGCAAACAACATTTCCACAAGCCTATTACGCCTTTGACTTTGTCTGCAAAAAGACACAAAAAGCTGGAACTAACAAAAAAATAAGCGTAATTGGCAACACTGGTCGGCATTCGGATTAGTTTTCAGTGTTTGGCTGTGCTCAAAGCTGAAGTTGCTGCTCCTTAAACTCTTAAAGAAGGCGGGCATGTATTGCGGAGGCCGCAAAAAATCGGCTTTACTTGGAGCATCATTTTCAGGAACAATGCGCATTGTGTGCCAATGTTGTTGTTGTTGTTGTTGTTGTTTTGATTGTAATTGTAGTTGGCTCATTGGTAATCTCAATTTACCGAAGCTCGGCCTGTAAATGGAATGCCAAACAATGGCCGTTGGGATCGGCCTTTAGCCAAAGCTTTAAAATCGCCTATCAACAACAATTTGTAGTTTGTTGTTCATGCTGGCCGTGGGTCTGGGGCTGGGTCTGGGTTTGGGTTTGGGTTTGGGTTTGTCGATTCAGTGGTTGGGCGGGTGTTTCAATAGACCAACTCATGCCACTTGGTGCCGCACACAGAGAACAAGGGCGCAACAATGCGGCGCAACAGCCAACAGCTACCCGTGCCACGCCCTCCTTCTGTGGCTGGCAAAGGCATCTTCACAAAATCAGCATCAAAAGCCTGTCGAATGGTGTTTTTTTGCTTTACAAGTTTTTTCTTTTCTCATATTTTTTGTTTTTTGTTTACGCTCAAAGTAAAGCAGCAGCTGGAAAATGAGGCAAAAGTGAAATTTGCCCCTTGCTGCAGCAAGGAAATTCTGCAGAAACTGCTGAACTACACCTACATACACTCACACTCACACACTCACACACACACATACCAGCCCACACACAATGGAAACGTAAAATGCTCTGAAGGTTCATTTGTCAATTTGCCATTTGAATTTGTATTTGAGAAATTCACTTGGCCGCTTTTGCGCTTTGTCCTGCCCGCACACCAAGCCCCCCCTTCCGCCTTCCTCCTTCCCCCTTCCACGGGCCACCCATCGACAGCCTTATTCATAGCGCATCTTTCTCTATCTACTTTTCTCCCTCTCTCTCACTCTCTCACTCTCCTTGCCTGTCTGTCTATTTTGCGCTCTGACTTGGCTAAGATGCTTTGGCAATGCGGATAATATTTCCTGTGCCAGTGCAGCAGTTGGCGGGCGCAATTGCAACGGCTGCGCCTGTTCGGGCTTCATCCGACCCCACAGCCAACCAACCCTTCATGCCGGCGCCTCTGCCTCCGCCTCTGCCTCTGCTCTGGCAATTCAACTGATTTTCCCCGCCTGCCTTTTGTGGCTGCCACTGTGTCAGTGTCTGTGTATGTGTGTGAGTGTGATTGCGAGTGTGAGCTGTGCCTTACAATCGTCGACAGTTTTATTTGTGCAGCTTTATGAGCACTCACACACACACACACACACACACAGACACACACATACTTACATTTATACACTCACTTGAAGAGATCCGCAGCGGTAGACACTCGACGTTGGCTCGTTGATATATTCATAAATGTGGAACAGTGGGCCGCAAAAGCCAAAAAGCTAATTTGATGGCCAATTGCCAAGAAAAAATCTACAAACGATTGCAGAATATTAAAAAAATAAATACATATATATTGTGATAGGATCTGCGTTTATATATGTGAAGCACACTGCAGCCGCATGTCGCAAGGCAAATCAATTAACTGATGCACCCAGGCATAAGCTTAGATAAAGATCTATACAGTTGTGCTGCCTTAGCAGATTGAACTGCCAAATGCAGTTATATAGTTAGATATAGATATATTACTTGTAGTTAAGCTCGTGCGAGTGGCTAACAAAAAAGCAGGCCAACGAAATCAGTTAGCCCAGCCCTGTGGCCATAATTGGATTTCTTTGTGCATCCACCAACAATATTCGTGCCTGCCATTGTGCCAAACTAATTTGGTTTACCTAAATTCAGAAAGCTAACAAATATGTTGGAAATATATTAAAAAGTTAAATAAACGAAACAAATTCGACTTGGATATGCCCCGTAATTTACTCAATTTGATTTAAAAGCGAGTATTTTGCAGCATAGCACGAGCAAAGTATTTTTTACTACGTTTAAAGGCTGTTTTCACCCATATTCCGCCTGTGGATTTCATTTCTGTGGTTCTTTTTAATTAGTTTTATTAATAATACGTTTGGCTTTTCGTAAAAGGGCAGAATACAGATTCTCGTGCAACACGTTTTATTACTTTATATTGAAGAGAGAAAAATATAAAGTTAAAATCGATCGGAACTTTTATATATACAACATTAGCCCAACATTTTCCACGCGGAAAGGTGGATTTTATGAAAACTGTAATAGTTCTGTTCTGAGGAAATAAAAATATTACCAAACTCAATTATTGTTCATTTTGCGACCTTGGAGATGCCTTATTGAAAGTCTACAAAACCCGCATGAAGCTGAGTAAAAAGTTCAGATTTACCTACACAAGCAAAAGTCTTTCTCTTACAAATATGTCCAAATTGTAACTACCCTTTAAACAACACATTTGTAGGGTATCGCTTTAGTAAACAAGACAAGGCAATATATTTTATACAGAATAATAACAAAAGCATCGAATAAAACAAAGCGAATCATTTGTGAAACCAAATCCCCAGAGATTTCAACAGAACCGCCAGCAGTACCAAGAAACGTATAACTTTTTAGACTCCATTACAGCAATAAGTGCTCATATTGAAGTCAATGCGAATGTCGTTTACAATCAATATTGACACGCCCGGAACATTAAATATTAATTGCCATTTGAGCATGTTCATAAAACTGATGTTCGATATGTTTTGCAATGAAAACGAGGCGTATGCGTAACTTAATTAATTGACATACAACTAATTTGTATGCAGCTGATATGAATTTCGAGTCTAGAGTCTAGACTTTGGGCAAGCATAACGCATGAATAAATTCAGCTAATTATCAGTTGCAACTACAATGTGAAATGTTTGAAGAGTGTTTATAATATTATTGTCATAAACATTCATTTTCAATCATGTTCATAAAAATTAAACTAGAGAAAAAGTAGACTTGGAAATTATAATGAAAGTGATGCCCCCCGTTTCATTCGTGAACCTGATTTTCCACATC
The DNA here is from genome assembly GCA_035045725.1 of Drosophila ezoana. Lineage (NCBI taxonomy): Eukaryota > Metazoa > Arthropoda > Insecta > Diptera > Drosophilidae > Drosophila > Drosophila ezoana. The sequence goes on from JAWNOU010000036.1 coordinate 136,451, forward strand.
AATTGACCGGATGTGCTTCTTCTTCCTTTTGCCCCACACAATGTAAACGCATTCGTGATGAACTTCAATTTTTGTTGTACTTTATGCTTTCAGAGTAAATATGGCAAACAAATGTGTGCGTTTGAGAACTTCGAAGAATATCGAAAAAATAAAAAATATTGTATATGGTACAACCAGCTCATATAAGTCTACAAGTCTCCAGCACTTGTAGGAGATGCTTGAGTTTATACACACACAGGCGGACAGACGGACATGGCTAAAGAGACTCGGCTATTGATGCTGATCAAGAATATATATACCTTATGGTGTCAGAGATGTTTCCTTCTGCCTGTCACAAACATTTGCCCGAAAACAGTATACCCTTCTTACCCATTTTGAATGCGTTAAGGAAATAGAAATGCAAAAACAATTTTAAGTATCAAAAACAGAAATTGTTTCTTACCCAAAACAATTTTATTTGAAACGTATTCGTATCAAATTCGGGCTCTGGTTGGAAAAGATTTGAAGTTCCTGTTGCGAACCGTTTGGGTTTTAAGCTGCTTTGCAGCCTTGATTTAAATTTCATTGAAATTGAAAAGCAGCTCTGTGAGTAACAGCTTATTTAAAAGAAACACAACAAATTCTTTGAAATGTAATTTTTCGTATGCCAAATAAAGGTGGCAGAGGTGCATGTGCTGGCCCGTAGGCGTCTCGACTTAGACAGGCGGAGTTGTTGCCCTCAGAGACGTCTTTTCAGTCTGTCGCCTGGCACGACTGAGGTCAAGGGTCTGGCCAGACAATTTGGATATTATTTCCATACAGAAAGTTCTAAAAAAGGTATCAATTGAATTGAATTTAAATTTAAGACCATATCTTGTGTTGTTTTATGAGCTTTGATCAAATTGCACTTATTTATGCTACTCGATTTTGACTATTTATATAAATACATATACGATATATGAGTAGAATATATGAAATTAATACATACGATAGAGATAGCTAACGACCCTTTTTCGTTTGCATTTTTCCTAAGAGTTCATTTCGTTCAGACTAAGTTCGATTGAACGGTTTAACTACTGAACGTTTAGGTCTATTAACATTTTAATGAATGTATAAAGTTTAAGGAAAAGGAAGAGCAACTAAATATATCAAATAAGGTTTATTCGTTTCGTTTATGAACGTCAGTTCACGAATCGCAAATGAACAATTGAGCGTATTCACATTTTTCTCCCTCTTTCCCACTCTTCCTGTCAATCTCCCTCTCTCGCTCACCTTTAATACAATCCCCGAAGAGCCCATTTTCTATGCTTTGCTGCGACGCGTTTGTAAATAATTTACATACAGGGTATAATTTAATTGAAATGCAAGACAAGCGTAATGCATTGAAACCCTTATTTTTTGTCGACTCTTACATAATTAAATACATATGTGCCCTGTCGCATAACATAAACTTATATGTATATATTTTTAATTGCCTGCTCCACAATGCCACACTTGGCCCCAAACTTTGGCCGCTCGCAATTCAATTGACATGCAATTTAAACTGTGGCCCAGTATGTAAATTAAAACTTGCCACGCCCCGCTCATTTGTGAAACTAATGAAATTGAAATTCTAGAGAGGCGGAGCAAAATATACAAAAAAAAAAACGAAGCACAATTTATTGTTCAAGGACCAACAATTAGAGGCGTCGCTGGCCGACGCTGCATTACCAAATTAAAACTGAATAAAAGTGCAAAAAACAAATAGTAATAAAAAAACAAAAAAAAAACACAATAACAACAACAACATGTACACGAAGCACACAAAAAACAAACAAAGTTTTGGCAAAAAAAAAAAAAAGTTTATACATTTATGTATATAAGAAAACTTTTACTTTGACATCGTCCAGCTCGTACCACGGTGCGTATGCAAATGGTTTTCCTTCTGCCTTTGCCACTTGGCAGCGCCTCCGCTGGCGCCGCCCATTCGCATTGTTCTTGCCGCTGCTGCTGCTGCTGCTGCTGTTGTTGCACGCGGGGCGGAGACAGAGGCTGAGGCACGTGCGAATGCAAATGGCGATAGAAAACTTTTTAAATTGAGCAAACATTAACGAAAAGGCAAAACAAGCGCTAAAAAAAATTAAACAAATAACAATGCAACAATCGAGAGTGCTCGACTAGAAGATACCCTCAGCACAGCGAACTACCTTCTAGTGTACAGTTTGTGCTTCTTCTGCCTCTCACTCTGGTCCACGCTATAAATAAATGCATTCTTAAATAATTTCACTATTTATTTTCGGATCAGTATCAATTGTCGTCGTCGAGACTATAAAGTACACTATTCGAGGATTTTATATGATAACTTTGGTGTCCCTAGCTCTTATAATCTTTAAGATATGTTTCAAAAGACAGAAGGCTGTTATCGATTTGTATCGATATCGGGGGAATAGAAAGAGTTATCGATAGGGCCAACCTACAGTTCAAATTTGGAATTTCTCAGGCTTTAAAAGTCTCTGAACGATCGATCGGTTCATTCTGATTAAAAGTATATATACACACTGTAGACTCGGAGGCAGCTCCCACTGCCTGTTGCATGCATTTCCACGAAAACCAGCATACCCTTAGTGTGTATTCATTTTTTAATGCGTACAGGGTATATTTATAAGAAAAAAAAATGATGAAAAAGTGGAGCAGGCTGCTCTTATCGCACGCCTATTTGTTTTGAACGCTAAGGCGCGGCAATCTTTCAAGGACAACAAGCCAAGTGTAAACTGCAAAACTTGCCCATAAGCAGGACCTACCCTGCTGAGGGGCAGGGAGCGGCAGGGGGAGTCGCATCAGTAAGTTGGCAGGCAGGCAAATCCCCGCATATAATCGGAAAATGTCACAGAAAAATAAAATTAATGACACTTGGCCGCCTCGGGCGCAGATTAGTGACCGTGTTGGGAGTTTTATTGCTGTGCGGAAATGGAAATGGTTTCATAAATACACAGACACACACACTCATGCACACACACATGCAGAGTGCAATGCAATTATCTGTCAGCAAAGTGCGCGCTGTACGTGAGCAGCAGGAGGAGATGGAGGAGCAGAAACTGTGGCAGGACATTCGCCTTTGGAGGCCAACAGCAGGAAGACGCTTAACCCCTGCCCAGCTGGTTGTTGTTCTTCTTGTTGTTGCCTTGTCAGAGCTTACAATTGTTTGCCATTGTGTCCTCGTGGCTAACTGCAATTCCGTTCCGAGCTGACGCTGCAGCAGCAGCTGCGCTGCACTTGGCAGCTATACAACTGAAAACCATTTCAGTTGACAACGAAGCCGCCGTCGCCGCCGCCGCCGGACCCGCAGCCGTCTCCAGTTTCAGCTCCATCTCCATCACCAACTCCGTTTGCTGCTCCGCTCTGCACAACAGAAATCATCGACGTCAACGGCGACGCCAGCGACATGGACATGACCTCAGCGACATGGCACAATTTGGTAGCCAGCAGGCGGGCAGCTCCTTTTGTGTGTCTGTGGCTGTGTGTGTGTGCGCAGCACTGGCTGCACGGACTTTGGGCTTGCCAGGGAGCACTATATTTGTGTGCAACCGCAAAAATACACAGCCAAACGCAATAAGCAAGTGTGCTTAAGTTGAGCCTGAACGACTAGCATATACCCTTTATGCAAGCTTGCAAATCACTTCGAATCAATTCAAACCCGGCTTATTAGCTTTTATTGTACTATGAAAGGAGCCCGGAAAGTCCCTCAAAGCTAAGCTTTAATAATATGCTGTAAACCAAAACGAAGCTGAAAATCGATATTTGTCGATTGAAATTGAATAGAGGATCGATGGAAGAAATCGAAGTGCCTCTACTACAAATTTGCAGTTGCGATAAATCCAGTCCACTTGATGGCGTTACAGATGTCCCCCACAGAGTCCCTCACAGTTACAGACATTGGCAAACATCTATTTTATCTTTTCTTTAAACGTTTGCCATAGTTACAGGGTATAGACAAGAACCACAACGTTGTATCTGTTTGACGAGCAGAAGCAGTTGAGCCAGCAGCAATAACAACAACGAGGGGCAAATGACAATAAACACAACGATTGTAGACGCACACACACACACACATACACATATAGAGTGTACACGGCGGTTATTTGTATGCATACAGCCACACACATGCACACACATATATTTCGTCAGGACAGACAATTACAATACAAACAAACGTGCAACAGAATGTGAAATGCCGCAACCGGAAGTGGTAGATGCAACAGCGACTGTGGCATAAGATGGCGGCAGCGTTGAACCAGAAGAAGAAGAAGAAGCTGAAGAAGTAGCATGCAACAATGACAACGACAGCCAGGACTAAGGCTAAGGCTAAAGCTAGCCGGAGTTCTGCCACAGAAAGATAAGAACGTGGCCAGACGTGCGGCCAAAAGGAAGAGGCTAGCCGTCTATTACGACAGTACACACAGTTATCTCACACATACACACACACACACACACACTCACGCGCACATGGATGCATAGATACATTCATTTTTCACGCGTTTGTACATTTGGTTTAACGAGGTGTGCTTTACAAGTTTATTGATGCAACCGTCGATAGTTGTATCTATAATCGATTTATTTTTCAATTGCATTTTCAAATCGATATCTTGACAGCCCTTTATAGCTAAATAGCTGGAGAGTCGATTGCCGATAATTATATCGATGGTCTTGATAATTTTTAACAGGTTAACGATAACAGAATTTCAAATCGATATATCAATCGAATTCTTTAATATTTTCACTTGGTTAACTATATTATATTTTCGAAATCGATAGCGACGAGAATCGAAAGTTCTATAGATAGACCAATATCCTTAATAGGGTAAACCAATCGACTTTATATAGCTTTGTAGTCGATAGACGATTGTTTTTTCAGTAGTCTCCTATTTAAGTACAAATAATGTTGTCAAATAAAAAATAAAATAAAATAAATGAATAAAGGCTAAATGCACAAACCTAAGACAGCGTAATAATATTTTAGAACCCTGAGAATCGTTATAATTTTTATTTGATTATAGATAAATATTTTTTAATTAGTTTTGAGGGCCTTTTTTTAAAAAAACGGCGTTTATAAATAATTGAATTGAAATGAAATTGTTTGGAGTTAAATGGTACACCTCGAATTTACATAGCTCATTCATACGTATGAATCTGTATGTATTTATGTAGGTATATATGTGTGTGTGTGTGTGTGTGTGTGTGAAGCACTGCAGCGGCCATTGAGTAAAGTGGAAGTGTGTTAAGCAAACAGCAGCAGCAGCAGCAGCAGCTGCAACTGCAACAACAAGAACAACAATAATAGTTATCCAGCCTCCGTTTTGCTGCTAACCAAAAAGGATGTTGACTTGGTTTTGAGGAACTGCAGTTATTCGTATAGCATACTCATATATTCATTTACTTGACATGGTCGAGCCCACAGGATTTCAGTCCAGTCCAGCACCAATCCCAACAGCTGCTGCTGCTGCTGCTGTTGTGTGTGCAAATTTTATGCATGCAGCCTATCCAAAAATTAGTTGCATTTCCTTAGACCCGGTAGGTTTCTATAGGTGGTTCATAACCCAGCCGCAGCGAACTGTGGTGCAGCCCCTGAATGCGGCCAAAGCAATGCGGAAGAATATTAAGCGGCTTTTAAGCGTTGCATATTACAGAAGGTGGGCAGAAAATAAAAATAAACAAAATAGAAGAAAAACAAACGAACAATGCCAACAACATTTATGGCTCAGGTCACGACCCTAAAGCAGTCTCCGGTAGCTGGTCACAGCTTTGGATCATTTGGCGTTTTGCAAATTAGCTACAAAGCCCTCAAAAAAATAACAATAAAAACGAGGCAAGCGGGTGTGAGCGACTGAGAAATACTCTGTATACAATTTCTTATCGATTAAGTTAATTAAAAAGAGTTTGCTTTAATTGTTAGCTTGGTGACTGTCAACCTAAATCAGTGACTATAAAACTGTAAGCAATTAAAACTGTTAATTGTTTTAAGGGAAAGTCGTGGACATGGCAACTCCAGCTCGAATACTAAGATATTATTTGCTTAGTGGCTCCAAGACTATAATCCTAATGCAGTGACTTAAAAACTGTAAGCAAATATGACAATAATAGTTTTACATCGAGCTTCAGAAGGGGCCATGAGTCGTCCTCCTATAAATTTGGTAACTAGCTTGACTACTATTTGGTTACTCAGGGTTTAGTAGTGACTTTCAAACTGTAAGCAAATATAAATTTATACTGTTTTCAGGGGCAGTCGTGGGCCTGGCATACTTAAGGAGAGTGGGTTGATGACTCTAAGACTGTAAGCCAAACGCAGTGGGAAATGTGACGTTTATCAAGTTTTGGATCAAATGAGGCTTCAATATTTTTGTCCCGATCTTTAGACTGTTCATTCGCAAAATTTTTATTTACTTGTTCTAAAACCTTCACAGATTTTGATAAATAATTTTAGATTTTTAATTTTTAGATTTTGTCAGATCTAAATGTACACAAGAATATTTAGTATGAAGTAACAAAACCGAACTCAAGCAGACAAAGCGGCTGACTTTTCAAAACGAACATATCCTTTTACACATTTTGAACAGGGTATAGAAATGTGGCATAGCATGTTGCAGAAACAACAACATTAACTTCAAGTCAAACTCTGATAACAATCATCAACCGGCAGCTCCCAGCCAGTTTCTCAGTTCCAGCAAAACGGAAGAGTGTGAAAACTTTTCAAGCATTTCTTATTTAACTTTTATTTGGCTTTGTTTTTTCTTTTCTATTTGTTTGCTTTTTTTATGTCTCTCTCTAATGCTTCCTCTGGGATTCCTGGTTGCATGCAAAAAACGAGCGATTAAAATTTCAAACCTTTATTTTTATGTTTTTTGCCCTGTCTCACCTTTTGCCCCCTGGCTGTGCCTTGCCGTGCTCGTTCGCATTCATTTATTCACATCGGATAAATCACAAAACGTTTAATGTGTCAAATAATTACAGAGCAGTCGACGCCGTGAAAGGGTTGATTTTCAGTTAATTAAAAATATCATTAAAATATATAAAGCCAGTCCATATAAATAGAAGGAAAAAGTTGTGTTTTTTGTTGAATGTCTTCTAATAATAACATATTTATCTGGGTCTAAAGTTATAAATAGCACGAATCTCATCCTTGTAAAGTTTTTAAGATTTCATAACCTCAAAGTTTTAACACTTTGTCAAAATTGAAGCGAGTTTTACTTTTGATATCATTTTGATCATGATTTGACTTCTTGACTTATTGTGATAATAGTTTGTAATGTAGATTTTGCTAAGCATTTGAAAATACAATCGTTATGAACAATCGTTTTAAATTTAGAATTTGGATTTTGAATCCTTGAGATTAATTGGATTGTTTGATTATCTTCATTTGAGAAAACAATTTTGGGCATTCAATTACTATCATATCTGCACTTGTATTTAATTAGGCTTAATAATCTTTGTCTGCTTATATATTTATTATTTGCCGGTAGCAACCAAAGGGTAATCCTTTAATTGGCAACTGTTCACTTGAGTGATTTGGATTTCCTTAGAATTGTGTGCATCGGAGACCTCAGTTAATTACAACACGAATTGCTCGCAACTGCATTGGTCAATGGCCAACCTCCGCCAACTGACCCAATTAGCTGAAGCAGCTCAATGGGCAAAGGCAGAAGGAGCAGCAGCAACAGCTGAACTCATCTAAAAGCGGCATTCATTTCGAATTCTGTTTATGGAGTTTATAGTTAAGTAGTTTCTCATTTTTTGGTATGAAACTTCTAATACCCTTTTGTAGAGGCTATGACCATTTCATCATGCTATTTATGACGTTTCATTGAGTATAGCTGAGAATCTAAAAAAACGTATCAAAAAACAAGTAAGAGGTTCTAGGGCCCAAGGGAACCCGAACCCATATTCAACACAAAGAGGTTATAGAGAGAGAGGGGGGGAAAAAAAAAAAAAAAAAAATATAAAAAAAATTTTAGGAACCAAGAATGGACATTTATTATAAAAAAAAAAAAAAAGAGATAAATAAATTTTGGAGGGAAAGGGGAAAAGAGAAAAACGGGAGAAAACACACAAAAAACCAGGAAATAGTCAGCGGAACAATCAAATAATTTATCGACTGAACGTGAGCATCATTTTCTAATATGTCGCAGTTAGTTTTGTAATAGAACATAGACCTTTTACTTTGGTTAAGAAAATTTTGCCTACATTGTTTTTTCCACAAAATTTTGTAAATAATAATAAGAGATCAGAAAGCCTGCAGTGTTAAGAGCTACCAGATATTTTGCAGCCATTGGGTATAAATCTGGGGAAAAGTCGTTTGTTTTGCACTCTATGTAATCATAGGGCAGTCTCTATGAATAGCAAGGGGAATTTTAAACAATCTATGAATTCTATAATGTTAGTCTCAGTTGAACAAGCTGTCCAAATCGGTTCTCCTTGATATTATTTGGGAGCTTCTTGGACATGGTAAGATATCCGAAAGATCGACGTCGTTTGGAAAACTCAAGCTATTTACATTTAAGCATCAAAAAAAGGAAGAACAGTAAACAAACCAAGTTAAAGTAAGAAGCAAAAAATGTTTGACATTTTCCCTTAACTCCTGACATTCGGTCAAATTTTAACACCTAAAATGTGGTCAAACTTAAAATCGGGGCATTGAATCGTATAACCAATAAAGCTGGGAAACGAAATAAAGTTTCTGGCTAACAAAAAACTAACATCGAACAATTGCAATTGCAAGGGTATTTAAGCGCCGTCGGGTAGATAGGAACATGGCTCTTCTTGCTGTTTTTGCCATTTTCTTACAACGAAGCAGCATTAGATTGCAGTGCATATAGCTGAAGACATGCCATTTGGCTTGTCACTTACAAAAGCAGCCAGGAGGAGCGCAGAGCAGACAACTTAAACTTATTTTGCAGAAATTGAAAGGCACAAAACTTGCCGACCGACAACTTTTGTCATATACACGAGCTTTATATATATATATATTTTTTTTTGTTTGGCATGCTCGAAATTAGCTTTTAAACAGGCAATCTCAACAATACGTACAACTAAATTTGTCGGAGGCGGGCTGCAGGGGGCAGCATTCATGCATTTTTCATGCAACGCTTTTTCAGTGGGGTAGGGGGAAGGATCTAGCAAAAATAACTTAACAAAGCTGTAAATATGATGAACTGTTGCCGGGCCCGGACTTCATCATTGTGTGCCACAGTTGCGAGTGTGAAGGCGACAAACTTGGCCAAGTTTACGACTGCCCAGCGGCGGGCTACTCTCTCTCTCTCTCTCTCTCTCTCTCTCATTCTCTCGCAGCAGCTGAAAAGCTGAAGATGTAGGCTCCAGCTGTAACTGTATAACAGCAGCGGCACGCCCACTTCTTCTCCCGGTTTCTTATGCCCTTTTAAAGGGTATTATAGTTATGTCATGCAATGTGTAACGCATTATAGGAGACTTTTTCCTACTATAAATTATTATATTGAAGGTTCAATAGGAATGCTCCATCGAAAGTTCAGTTCTGGTATGACAAAACCTACCAGTTTCACATCCTATTCTCATTTTCTGCCCAAACTTGGCGTTTATTAGTTTAACTCTACTCCTTATATATGTGCAAGGTCTTATGATTGTCGGACCACTATAGCATATAGCTCTATTTGTTTAAAATTAATCCTATATACGACCCCCCATAAAGTAAAGGAGTTAATATCCAGAAACGTCGAACGCTAATCCTAAGATTATTCAACGTGTATTAATGTTACAAAGTTTTTGTCAGCAACAAAGTGCTTCCTCGATGTTTATTGAACATTTCTGCTTTCTAAGACTAGAAAAGTCGCGTGTTGGCAACTCGCACAACCTTAAGCTGGCCATAGCTACAACCATTTGAGAATTTCAAGCGAAAATGAACGCATTTCTATGCAACATATCTACAAGAGCATTTCATCTTCGTCGTGCCTTAGATAGCTGTTCTTTTGTGTATTTTTTTTTTTATTGCCGCCAGGCACTTGGCCTCCATAGAATAGAGGAAACCCAACTAGTTGCCCGGTCTCCAATCGCAACAGCGCCAGCAGTTGCTTTAGTTTAGTTTGATTCAGTTAGTAGTTTGAGAGAGTTAAGTAGTTTTCTAAAGTTTTATGAATTATTAAGAGGATTTTCGAGTTTTCCGCTAGCCTTTCAGTTACCCAAACTGTACCGCCCCGCCCCGCCCCCGTCCCGCCCCGTGTCGCTCAACCATCCGCTGTCCACTTTTATGCTCGTCAGCAAACGCCTGAAAAGCTGTCGAAATATGCAATTTTCAGTTTGTTTTTTAATTTTTCATGACAAATTCTGACGCTCTGCTTGCCCAATGTGTCCTTGTTGTTGCTGCTGTTGTTGTCGTTAGGAGCAGCATTAGTTAAAGTGTTGACTTGTTGGTAACTGGTTGACGCCCGCAGCGTGCCAAAAGAGCTCAGAGCAGCAGCAGCGGAGAGCTCAGCAGCACGAGGCCATCAGATTTTTGGGCCAAAAATTAAATACTTTTTATTGTCAATAAAATTATAAATGCAAATTATAATTTTGTGCTGCCGTTGGCCAATTAGCCAACAGTGCCACGCCCATACGCCCACCCTGCCTGCTGGCGACGAGATAATGCGCGCACAATTCCCCAAACAGCTCGTTGCCCAACACTGGCTCTGATTCTGATTCTGACGTCAATGCCTGTATTCAAAAGTTGAACATGTCGCCGCGACTGGTGTCCTTTTTTGGCTGTGCGGGTGGGGAAGGGGCATGGATTTTGGCTAACTACGTGGACGCTGGCATGTTAATTCACTTTGCAAATTGTTGCGTCGTTGTGGCTTTGCTCGGAATGCTAATCATGCCTAGGTGTGCACAACAACAAAAACAACAACGGCAACAACAACAACTGGAAACAACTTTGTTGATTTGCTAAGTGAAACTTCGATTAGCCGCCGCACACAGACAAACGTCGCTAACAAACTGTTGACTGGGTCCACACTTTTTATACACTGTTTACAGATTGTGCAAGGGAGTATATTTCATATGCTTTATGATGCATAATATAATTTATATACTAAACTAACTGCTTGCTTTAAAGTTCGGTTTTTGAAGCTGATTTTTTCACATAATTGAACCCAGATGTTAGTTCAAACCCTAGTTATTCATATAGTTACTAAATTAGAGTGAAATGAATTTAGTTTTTAATTAACATTGCTCGTTCTGCTGAAAATATTGCAAAAATTAAACCTGATCTCTGCACAAAGTTGACAGCTACCAAATTTGGTTAACTAAATGCAATTATTAAGGCATAAGCTATTTAGGCTCAAGCAATTTGTATTGAAAAAAAACATATGGGTCAGTTCAAGTTTCAGTTTGGTTCCCTTTTTGATTGAGTTTAAAGTTCGGTTCGTAGTTAAATAAAAACTAAATTCGAATTCTGGATTCTAGTCGGCTTGGTTGAAATCCGCTTAGCAGACTAGGCTAGAGTATTGGGCGGTCGTTTACGCCCGACTAGAACGTCCTAACTTGTTAGCTTCAGCTTTTTGGGCCGGATTTTCTGGCGGCTCAAGCTGCGGCTTGTGGCTGTAAAGCGAGCTGGGCTGTGCATAAACTTACGCCTCGTGAAATTTGTTATGCTCTATTTCGTTGCAAAGCAATTACCGACCCACATATACAGCTGCCTAAACAAAAAAATAAAAATAATACACACACACACACACAAACATTCATTGATAGGCAACCAAACGAGCTCCTATATGGGTCCAACAGTCTGTGTGTGTGTGTGAGTGTATGGGTACAGCAGCACTTGCTGCACACACACACCCACACACATCCAGAAAAGCACATAAGCAACGGAAGCGGCTGTGAAAATTAAATTGGTCCATATATATTTAGCCTTACCTGTAGCACAGTGAAACCAATGCAATCAGGATCAGACACAGGTTAAAGCTGCAAAGTAAGAGAATGAATAAGAGAATGAAATAAAGTAAAAAACAGTGGAATTTAGAAAGCAAATAGAGTTTTTCTAGCCTTTTCAGTTAAATTTCAGAGTGTTCGCTGAGCTGCTAGCTTTGCTATATGCTATTTTATATATATATATATATATATAAGAGTTTGTTCTGACTGATAACTGATACACGCACAGCCCCAATAGTAAGAACTACGAGGCTGAAACTTTTACTGAAGTGGGCTTAAATTGAACACTAAGTTGGGATTGGATAAATTCGATCTGTAAATGGGGAAAATGTCTGTGCTTGGCGAACCAAATTTATAAAAGCAAGTGTAATGGCGTTGGACTCAAAGACAACAGGTCGCCGCAGCAAATGCTGCAAATTTGTAATTTTTTTATTTTTTTATGTAGTTTGCTATTATTGAATGAATTAAATGAATTATTTGTTATTCTTTTTTACATATCTCAGTTTTTTTAATACCCTGAACCCATTAAAAATGGGTAATAAAGGTATATTGTTTTTGTGCAAAATGCAAATGTATGTAACAGGCAGAAGGAAGCATCTCCGACCCCATAAAGTATATATATTCTTGATCAGCATCAACAGCCGAGTCGATCTAGCCATGTCCATCTGTCTGTCCGTCCGTCCGTCCGTCCGTCCGTCCGTATGTATGAACGCAAGGATCTCAGAACCTATAAGAGCTAGAGACTGAAATTTAAGATGAAGGTGCTCTTAGTGCCTGCGCAGATCGAGTTTGTTTCCGATAATCGATAACTTACTCCGTTTCCAAGTAATCGATAAAAATGTATATCGAAATCCTGTTTTTTAAGCAATTTTTGTAAATAATAAGAGCTAGAGTCACCAAACTTGACATGTAGCTTCTAGAATAGTATATGTTTGCATTTGGTGTTGGAAGAAGAGGGTTCAGGGTATCCCCCAGTCGGGAGCTCCCGACTAGAACCTCTTACTTGTTTTTGTTATTGTTTTATTAATAATTAAAATTGATAGTTTGTTTGTCAACTGCAATGCTGTCATGCGAATTCAAAGCGAATGCTTGAGGGCAAACTGCGCGGCTTTGCATTGAAATTGTCGTCAATCCCACAAACAACTGCGCTACCAATTGCATTTATTTCAATACTCACAAAGAGCCGGCCAATGCTTTGATATTTTTTTAAATTAATGTAATGCCTACTAAAAAAACGTATACTTTTATTTTTTATAAAATAAAAGATTAACACGTTAGCGGCCATCGTAAGTATCCTTATAGTTAAATATAAATATCAAACTCATGCATTTGGAAAAACATTTCTTTTGAATGCTTGCACCAATTAAGTCAATCATGTAGAAGTTTCATTAAATTTGACCTGGGGCAATAATTGAAATTATAAATTGTTTGCGTTTTTCATCAAGCTTAAAAGCCGAGCTCACAAAAAAAAAAGTTAAATTGTAAAAAGAATTAATTAAACTTAAAGTTGGCAAGAAATTGTTCAAATTTACAACTAAAAACTCAATTTTCTGGCCTTTTTTATGGAGGTGCCTGTTAACACTGTGAGGCACGTGGCAGCAACAAAAAAGAAGGTAGAATAAAATAAAGAAATTGAGGGAAAATGGGAAAATTTTGCAGGTTTTGCATTTGTTGCATTACGAGCACTATACAAATAATCGATAGCTTTTACGCAATAGACTCTCCCCCTCCCCCGCACCACCTCCACCCCGTGACTTTACGAAAGGGAGCCATCATCGAAATACGATGACGGGGACTGGCTTTGGGCTTGGGCTTGGGGTTGGGGTTGGGGTTGGTTGCCCCAGTGTGTGTGGGTGAAAATTTGTGCAGACAAAATTTATAAGCGCATTACAAGAGCTCGTGTAGTTTTTGTGATTTGTGCGAGGGCGCGAGGGCTGTTCGCCCGGTTTCGGTCGCCGGACTGTTAAATGGGGTCGCTGGGGCAACGGCATATACAAAGTGCTTACAAAGCGTTTGGGCGATTAATCAGTTTGGCAGCCAGAGCAGCAGCACCATAGCACATTGATGGTAGCTAGGGAGTAGAGCTATTATACATATACACTCAGAGAAAAGGCAACAAAATGTTGTACCCAAATAAAGTGCAACCATTTCTTCAAGTGCGAAATGAAATTCTATTTCAAAATGTCTCTTCCAAATGCTCAAACGCCCAAATGAAAGAAAGATTGTAGTTCCCATGGCTGTAAGGTAGAGTTGTATTGAACTAGTTGCTGCAAAAAGATATGAAGTATATATTTAATATCTAATCTTCGAGACAGCAATAATGAGATATTGCCAAAAAAAAAAGACAGCCTGGTTCAGAATTAATAATTTATTATTAAAAATAAATAAACACTGAAATTAAAAAGAATGTTTTATTTTTTAATAATTTTGGACCCGATACATCACCTACCATATCTTTGACCCCCATTTCTAATAAGAAATTATAGATTCTCCACACCTCTCAAATGACTTTGAACAAAGATCCTTGAAATTTAGTTTGAGGTCAATCGGATGGTAAACTAAAAAGTTTTATACAAACGTTTATCGAGATTTTTCCACACTTTCGGGTGGAATTTCCCAAAAACCCGTTTTCATGTAATTATGAACGCAAGGATCTCAGAACCTATAAGAGCTAGAGACTTGAAATAGCTGTAGGTCCTCCTGGTGCCCGCGCAGATCGAGTTTGTTTCCGATAAACGATAACTTGCCCTGTTTCCAAGTAATCGATAAAAATGTATATCGAAATCCTGTTTTTTAAGCAATTTTGGTAAATAATAATAGCTAGAGACACCAAACTTGACATGTAGCTTCTAGTATTTAGTATATATCAAGTATCTTTAATTTTATACCTATCGCCACCTCCCCGCTACTCTCTATCTATAAGCGCGCACCTTTCTATTTTCGCTGAGTGTATGCATATATATGTTTGTGTGTCTCGGTGTGTGTGTAGGCGAGTTTGAGTTGAGTCCTTGAGGCTGCGCCTGCAAGGAGCGCTGCAAGCACTGGCAGCTCGCACGCAAGCCAACAGCCAAACCAAACGTCGTTTTGGTGGCTAATTAAGGCAATTATGCACTTAAAGCTTCAAGTGGCGTGCAGCAGCAGCAGCAGCAGCCGTTGCAGTTGCAGCAGCCGTTGCAGCAGCAGCAGCCGTTGCAGTTGCAGCCACGCCCCAAATGGTGTGGCTGCCTTCAGTCAAACATCAAAGCTAGTCACGCTCGCCAGGCTCGTCTTATGCCATCTCACTCCAACTGACGGCCGCTTCTGGGTTTTTTAATAATAAAATGGCTTCGTACAGGAAATAACTCATACGCGCCGTATGCCGCACTCGCCATACATCAGCGACAGTTGCTGTCGCCGCTGCCGTTGTTGTTCGTGTTGTTGTTGTTGTTGTTGGTGTTGGTGTTTGGTGTTGCCTTTGTTGTTGGCATAAGGACGTGTTACTTACTTACGGCCTTCTTATATATTACGTTGCCTATACATATGCACATATACATGCATATATTAGTCGCTATATAATATGTATATGCCTGTACATTATTGTGTGTGCGTGTATGTGTGTGCGTGTATGTGTGGGCGGGTGTGTGTGTGTGGGTGTGTGGCAGACACAAGAAACGATTTATCTCAATTTACATACTAAATGACAGGCAGAGGCAGGCTCATGCAATGCGCCTTTTGCTGTTGGGAAGAGGCTGGGCAGCCGGCGCTACAGTGGATAAATTCCACATAGTTCTTGTTGTTGTTGTTGTTTTTCTTGCAGTGTAATCGGCCTTCAATATGCACAAAATGCAACGACACTTGTGAAATGAGGCCCAGGCATTGATATCAATTTAAGAGTAAATGAAATTCATTAAACCCACTTATCGAGCCACAGAAGGTCTGAAAATCTGTTAATTACCAGCTGGTTATATCATTATTGAAGTGCGGCTTTGCCAAAGGCAATAGTCATCCATTTATACATATATATCACGTGTATAAATACGAATGATTCAATTTGAATTATTTAAATTTTAATTAATATCGCTTAAGAGTTCAACATATGCATGGCATTCAAATTTGCTTAAGTTCAAGGGAAGAAAACTCGATGCCGAGAAAAATTACGAAGCGTCATTTTGGCAACTATTTGCCTTTAAGAAACTATGACTTCTTAAACTGAAGCACTCTTCCTCTGATTTTCATATTATTAGACTATGATCTCAAGGGCGTGGCCATTTTAATCTGCTTCATATACCCTGTTTTTCTCTATATGTTTTCTTTCTTTTTCTTGTTTTTGGATATCATTTAACATATTTAAGCTGTGATTTCAATTTTATCTATCCGATTTTTCCGATTATGCTATCTATTTTTTGATGGCAATTCTCCGAAATCGAAAAGAACACCAAAAATAATATCCCCTTATATTAACTGCTTTAGTAATAAATAACTCCTTTACGTATCCAGTAAGGATTTGATGGGATCTAAACATTTATTTAACTCTGTGTATATTTTTCAAAGGTCTTTTTCTGGTTGGAAATGGTTCGATTCGGTTATATTTTTCGTATAACTGTTATACACCACTGTTAGACACCACTGTCATACACCACTGTTTTAAGCCACTGTTATATGCAACTGTTATAAGCCACTGTTATATACAACTGTTATACAACAGCATTTTACACATATATTCTATCCTTAGGCAACTATAAAATGCTGAATTAACAGTATTTTCCATTGTCTAAAAATTTTCGCTCACTGTTCACGCTTGTTTGCGCCACTGTGCAACACCCACGCTGAAAACGCTCGTCACTTGTCAGTTTGCTGTGGATGTAATGAAGGCGTTCGATGTAATAAATGCAAAATTTTTTTGTGACGCCAAAAAAAAAAACACACACAACAAGAAGAAAATGAGTACAAAATTACATCGAAGCGGCAGTCATCAGACAACAGATAGACGGACAGGCAGACAGCAGGACAGCTGATGGCGATGGATTTCTCATATTACAAAGCTGTCCCAAAGTCGAATAGAAAGGAGAAGAGCAAAACCTCAGACTGAAGCAATGCTTAGCCCGGGCTTTGCACGCTTCAGTCAAGAAGTTCAAGTAATTCCCCCGAGTGGCGGCACGCACATGACTTTTAATAAATATTAAAGAGGGCCACCACAAAAATTCGTCAATCTGCCAGGGCTGACAAAAAAAAAAAAAAATAAGAAAAACAAAAAACGAATGAAGCAAATATTAAATTAGACTAATAAAATATTGAGCAATTGTTCTTGTTGTTGACGGCTTCTTAAAGCTGCCAACTTGTGGTTCGGCAATTTGACAAATGTGCCACACACACATACACACACACACCACACACACACACGCACATTTATTGTTGTTGTACCCCCGCCCTCTGCATTCACATGTTTCCCGCTGGATAATTTAATGGTCTTTTACTATGAGTTTTTGCCGTCCATCTGGGCGGCATTTTGTTGCCCCTTGGTTGCGCATGTTTCAGGCTCGCTTTTTGTAAGCTATTTTCTTTTTACAAAAGAGGCGCAAAGTTGCGTAAATTATTGTTAACGGAGGCGTGTGCATTGGATCCTGCCGAGCGTCCCACCTTTTGCGCTGTGTTTTTAATACTCTGTTTACAAAGTAAACAGGAGCATATTAGCCTTGTGCTATGTCCGTCTGCCTTTCTAGAGAACCAGAGATTTGACACTTAAGATATATACTCCTTTTCCTTCGCATCGAAACGACGTACTCCTCCTCAAGCCCCTAATCAGATAAGCAGAAAAATAATGTAGTCTAAAGAGCCAAAAATATTTTAGCCACGTCTACTGTTTTGGGCTTAGTCATCGAGTCGCCAAGGACAACAACCAATCAGACTCTTCCTTTTAGCTGCAAACAAAGTATGGCTCAGTCGCTTACACCCGACTTCAATTTTGATACTTGTTTTTTTTTTGGGCAAGTCTAAGGCAGCGCTTTTGTGTATTTGAACTTGGCAGTGCGTTAAATTGTAAAGACCCAGTAAATGCCACATGCTAACACACATACACCCGTACACACACACACACACACGCATAACAACATACACACACACAGTCTGGTTGGCATTCGTAGGACTCGGCTAATCCCAGGAAGTTGCTCAGATTTGGCCACAGAGATTCCTTGGCGCATCGAAAAGGTTGCCCCAGCTCTAAATGCCTTGGTTAATCATTTCCAGCTAAAAATACGACTCGATTAAAGATTATTCTAATGCAGCATTTTGATTAGGCACGTGTGTCTGCGCGCGTGCGTGTGTGTGTGTGTGTGTGCGTGTGAAGGTGTGTGTGTGTACTGCAAGGCGCACAGGTTACATCTTATGTCTATTTGCAATGCGAAGCAAGGCAATTGCAAATACAAATACAAATACAAATACCCTAAAAACCTTGGCTAACCATGAATATTCATGAGTGAGTGTGTGCGAGTGTGTGAGTGTGTGTGTGTGTGTGTGTGTGTGTGTGTGTGTGTGGGTGGAGTGCTTAAGTTACTTGTAAGCCACAATGAAGCTCGAGCTGCCTTTGACCAGTTTCAATGTCCTGTTTAAAGATTAACGCGCACCAAATGAACCTATATAAACATCTGCTATCGTAATCCATATATGTACCTATAAACACATTACGGGTTTGCAGAAACTAGGGGAGAGTTATGAAGCTCGTAATTGATGTGTTTGCTGAAGATATCTTAAGTGACAAAAAAGTTTTCGATACTCATTTTACGACCGATTTTTCCCATACATATGATGATAAGATAAGCTTTAGCTTATATATAAGAAGGATAGTAGAACTTGTACATGCTAATATATCTTAATATATCTAAAAAAAAAAAAAAAAAGTGTTTTACACACGAACTATTGTGCCTGGCACGCCCTTACTGAACAACATTTCCTTGACCTTTCTAATAAGGTACATCAGTACTCTCTTTGCTCTGAGCTGGCGAGACAATCTCTTTACCCAGATGCCTGCCTCCTTTCCCGATTTGCATAATTGACCCAGCTTCCTCCAAGCAAAGCACACAATCTTAGCCAGGGGAGAGGCCTTTTTTGCAGTGTCTTATGTCATTTCTTGAAAGGTCACCAGTTTTATAAGCTAGCGACGAATCGGAGTCTCTTGCTAGAGTACCAAATCATTTCGGACTTCTTCTGGAAATCGGGTGCCAGCATGGATTTTGTGAAGGAGCACAGGAACCAGTTGAAAGTATTTTGGGCCCCTTAGGAAGGAACCTGATGCGGGCCTTGCAAACCTTTTATGTTCACCATCAAAGGGTTACGTTTATTTATAGCATGCTTTTAGGCTAATCTTGGGCGCTTACAAAATTTGTACACATACGTTAAAAATGTTAACTTTTTGTTAAAGCGATTAATCTAAAATACATATAAAAGTATTCCAAAAATGATCTTTTGAGAATGAAGTGAAATATTGCGGATGTGAAATATGAGATGTCATATTTTATTCAATGAATAAATTAATGCATTACATGTGTGAAAGTTCAATTGCGCATTGAAATTTATTGCAAAAATTAATAAACTATTTTAATTGTTAACTTTGTTAGCATGCATTTAAAGCTAAGCCAATTGGCAGCTTTGTAAAACGCGCAAATTGGCAAATTTGGCAATTTCATCAAGTGCAGCAGGTTGCAAGCTGACGTACTGACTGATCGATGTGCCTTTTATGGCGTCAACAGCTTTGAGCTCCTTGCCCCAAGCAGCAGCTCTGATGGGTCAGCTTGAAGGTGTCAATCGCACAATAGCTTAAGCTTTTTCGTTTCTTGGTATTTTATTCACTTAATTTAAAAATAACACTGTCAGCTAAGCCCTTGGACTTATGCCAGAAGGATTTATTATTTTCTAAATATTTTCTTTTATTATGCAGCTGGTGGTGGCGCCATCTATTTGTGGGAGGGATTTAAACCAGCAGCCCGGTATACAAACTTGTTCTTATCACAATACTTACATCTTCGAGATTTGAGCTCGAACCTCAAATGTTTAAATTTATATTCCTATATTCTATTCAGCTCAAACTCGATACCGTACTTATGCGAGGAATGGATATTTTCAATAAGTTAAAGTTTGCGAAATTGCACTTGGATGATAATAAAGCAATTAAGATATATGAAATTAAAATTCAATTGTTTTCTGACTCGCAGGCTCGGAGAAAACTAAAACGCACTAAAATGGGGCTGAGGAGGATGCGGCAAGCCTTTTGGCTCGATTGGCTGGGCTGACGGTGACGTTAATGACCGTCAATAAAAGCCGTGCTTAAGTGGCAGCAACGGGGCATGCCTTTAGGGCGCGAACAATGGCAAAACACGGCCAAGCAATTAATGTCAAAGTCAATATGCCTTATCGTGCCGTTAAATGTAAAGGGTATTATAATAAAATAAATAACGCAAAAATCAGCAGCGCTAAAATTAAATCGAACATCAACAATCTGTGGAAAACAACAAGCGAGCCAAACAACTTAACAGCGCTGGCAATCAGCCTGGCAACCACGCAGAGGAAAGCTTGAAGGCCACATGGCCGCATGGCCGGACCGGGAAGGGCCGCGGCGGTCTGGGACGGGGTCGAAACCGGAGTTGAAGTCGGCATCGTTGTCGTCGTCGGGGCCAAAGGAATCAAGCGAAATCAACGAGGCATCCAGCAACTTGGTTATCCATGCCATTGCCATCGCCAGCGTCTACGCAGAACGCCACAAGCATTTTCTATACCCTAGCAAAGGGTATTATTGATTGGCACGACATGTGTTACACACGAAAGGTACATATACTCTAGATCGGTAGCTGCAGACACAAGTTGAAATAGCTTTCAGTCCATTTATATGCCAACCAAAGCTATCTTGATTGGTCTTGACAGAGATTTGTCTTCTTGCCTTAGGCAATACAAATGTCGCTGTCGGCCGAATCGGATAAATCATATCATATAGCTGACATAAAACGGAATTGCATTAAAGCTAAATCTTATCAACATCGACGCATCGCAATATCTGAACAATAATCAAAATTTACGTGCTCTCAAAATGTTCCTCATGAATACAGCAAAATGTTGTCACAAATGGACTCTTTTGTTCCCAATTAAAAGTAAATGAAGTATTTATATGAAAGATATCCATATCAAATCATACTGATCTTGGCAATATCGGATAACTATATCAGAAAGCCTCCAAGCGAACAATCTGCCAGAATTTGAGTTTAATTTAAAAAAAAAAACTCAAAAAAGGTCAGATTCAAAATTAAATTAACATCGAAAGCTCAGATCAAAAAAACTGCAGCCAGAGTTGTGGAAATATTTTTTTGTAGTTTTTTAACGAGACATTTTTACATGCAACTTGTGCAAGGGTATTCAAGCGTCGGCAATCCGTATATAAATTTTCTTTTACGTTTCTGTATTTTGTTATTTATTTTGTATATATTTTGTTCCTTTTTTCTTCGAAGTGCAGCTCGTTAGGCACGAACGAGCAGACAGACGAGCAGACAGCGTGGCAAGGACATAAACAGCAATGGCAGCCTCATCGAAAGGGGGGGCGTGTTGGCCCCAGAGCTGGAGGCACCTTCAACAAGCGAGCGGGCCAGGGGGCGTGATGTTGGTGTCGACACTCTGCGCGCGTTTTGCCGGCTCTGGCACGGATGCTCACAACTTAAACGTCAATGTTGAGCGCTGCATTTGCCAGTTAAAGCCATTGCCCATTCGTGGCGTCTGTCCAGCAAGGAGCCAATCTGCTTGCCACTTTATCTGTCGCCTCCGACGTCGCTGCCGCTGCCGATGCCGCTGCCGCTGCCATTGCCTGTCGACCCCAATTTACAATGCTTTTTGTCTGGCTTCAGCTTGAGATGCCCGCCGCCAGCTAGCAATATTTTGGACTGTGCGGCGAAAATCGCTGACAGCCAGGTCCTGCAGGGGACAGGCCACCACATTGGCAGCTGTTAACAGGTAATCCCCTTACCCAGCTGTCGCGGTGCCACGCCCCGCCATTATTCAAGGCAACTCACGTAAATTTTTTAAGTTTCGTCATTAAGATTATGGGGGACTAACGAATATTTTCGCCAGAGCATGCACAGAATTTTTCATAAACTCGTTTAACGAACGAATGGGCAAAGAGCTAGACGCCAGCGTGAGCGCGTACAGTGGGGGAACGCGCACCAAATACCGCTTAAAAAAATAAAACTCTCAACAGTTTAGCCAGGACACTAAGAACATAAGCAGCTTAAAAAGCGAGAGCGCTTAAAATTGATTTTTTTTCTCGATACTTTGTAATGCAGTGAATGCTATTGAAAATGTATCCATTTAATAGCTTAGGTTATCGATAGTATCGATAACTTTACTAGGCTGTGCTCCCATAGCTTTCTATACGTAAGTTATCGACAACAAATATTATCTTTGCATATTGTGAATAATCGAGACTATAGAAAAGTTACAAAAGCCATTCTGCCTGACATTATTATATTAATCGATAAATCGATTTGTTTATATTCTTGAGCTATAGAAAATTTTAGAAAGTTAAGCGTTAACCTTAACCTTTCAGCTGAGTGATTTGATTAATCGAAAATACGTGCTAGAAATTGGTTTATTCTTTTTAACAATCACGAAACTTAAATAATCATCACTGTCGAAAAGTGCATTAAGGATACTCTTAGGTAGTCTTTTATCTACCGCTTAAATTAACGAGCCAATCGAACTTGGACTAAATGTACTCCAGTTAGCTTTTGTCCATTAATAAGATACCTTATTTTTTGAGTACTCTAATAAGTTTTTGTCGGGACTATCAAAAGTTGCAAGTAGGATAATCGAATACCTTAAAAAATACCATAATAATCGAAAGTTGCAAAATAGCCATTGATTAACTGACAAGAGAAGAGCGAAAGCCATACTAAATATATTCTGGCATATAGCTTTGTCTACTGCTTAGTATTAATAATCGATAGTATCAAATGTTGCATAAAGGATATTCCTATACATTTTTCCCTATTAGCATAGAAATTATATGATGTAACTATTATTAAACTTATATGGTCGAACCTATCGAAGTTTGTGATAACTTTCTTTACCTTTGTTTCGTTACTGCATAAATTGTTTTCCTGTTACTATCAAATGATTATATTGTGCGCATTCTTGCTTGCTTTAAAGAGTTTCAGTTATCGAGACAATCGAAAGTTGCACTAAGGGTATTCTTATACTTTTAGGAAATGTTAATAAATAAATTTTAAATTAACTTTATTGATGAAGGCAAACACCATTCACTCTCTCGTTCTCGTCTATTTCTCTTCCCTTGAGAGACGCACGTCCATGCCACTTAGGGGCTGAATTGAAAAGCTACGAATTTTCTTTGGATTTTTCTGTTCGCCCCCCCGCGTCCGCCCCTCGCTCGAGTATTGTGCAGCCAGTGTTCGAGCGAGCGAGCAAGCGACGTCAACACGTGCCGCAAACCTTTTACCAAACCCAAAATGAGAATCCACACCCAACTCAACTTGAGCGAGCGATGCTGTTGCTACTTTCTGTTTCTTTTGCGTTTTCTTTTCTTTTCTTTTTTTTTCGTCTGGTTTTCTTTTCAAACCCTGTATCCTACCCTGCAACAACTTGATGTAAAAATATATATTTTCGTAAGACAAGTTTATCGTTTAAGGGTTAAAATTTCGATAAATATCGATTTTAAGACATGGTTTCTTAAGCATAACTCGAATATTATAAGACTTCGAATAGCTATAGCTTACTCTTATCCAGGATATTTGTTTTTTTTTTTTGATAACTCACACCGTCCCTTACTTTAAAAGATAACCTAAGCATAGGGAAAACTCGGAAACACTGAGGTATGTCATTAATGTACGTTTTTTTTTTTAAATTATTTTTAATTAAACTACGAAATCAAATATACACATAGTTAATATCAAAGGGAAAATGTTCGGTACAGGGTAACTGCCAGTTGGGCACTTTCGACTAGAACACACATATTTGTTTAGTTTTCTCATTCTGTTCTTTCTTGAATATTTTGCTTGTATGCTTATTCCTGTTGCCGTGCTTGTTGTTGGTTGTGTAAGCAAATTGCCCAATTTTTCGTTGTACTGTGGGGTCCCAACAAGATGCTGGTCTGTGGGAGGTGGAGGGTGCTGGCTGTGGGACTGGGGCTATCAACGTATTATCTTGTCAAAGGAGTGCAGTTCGAAATTGTTATGGCAGTAGGAGAAACAGCCGCGGCAACAACAAAAAGTTTCCCGTCTATGGGGTCTATGGGGTGTTGGTGGTAGGTGGGTTGGTGGGTTGGTGGGTAGGGGGGACAAGTAAAGTGTGTGGCAAGAATGCGCAAAAGTATCTCTGGCCGCTAGTTGGGCGCGCTCTAGACTAGAGCTGGGCTGTTGCTGGAAAGCAATAATCTAACATTTCAGCACATTTTACAGTTCACTGAATTAAATAAAGAAACTTTGAGCACACACACACACACAACACACATAATGATTGTGTGTGTGTGAGAACAAGTTCTCTCAAATGTATCCACAAACTCAAACGGGACAGTTAACAGAAGACAAGCCTGGGCCCGAGCTTCGGTTGTGCCTTCAACTGCGTCTTTGCCCCTAAAACCCTCGCCCTCTTCCCCGCCCGCAGTCGACCCTGGTAACTGCCAAGCAAAGCAATTTTTATGGAAAATGCTACGAAAATTCCACATTATGAGACTCTGAGCTGTGAGCTGGGCACAAGGGACACACACACACACACACACATACAAAAAAATGCTGAGCTAACGATGTGTGATTTTTTTTCTGTATGGTTTGGTTTTGGGGCAACAATTGGGCGCTGCTGCCTAGGGCGGGGTGTCGGGGTTTGGGTGTCGCGAACCCGGGCATAAAAAAATAATAATAAATGAAAGTGTTGGCGCTGGGCGCAACGTTGTCGCCGACCCCGCCCCTTCGCCGCCGCCGCCACCGAAGCTGCTGCTGCTGCCACGTATAATAACATTCAAGTACGCCAAGTTTAATCTCTCAAAATGCTTATGCAAAAAAAAAACGAGTAAAAAAGAGAAATAAAAAAGGGCAGCAGCAAGAAAAAATCAAGTAAGAACATTTTAGTCGGGTGCACGCAACTGCACAATACTCTATTTACAGTTGAACAAAAGCTTTAAACGGTCGCACGCAGTCGGTGACCTTAAGCCCAAAGCAGTGGCTGTCAAACTGTAAAGAAAAATATTATGTTTGCTTTTTGTGTGGGCGGGGGCTGAGCTTGACTACAATAGTTCAAACTTCATGTCATGAGCGAAATTCTCGTATATCTTTCACAGAATGAGTATATCCTCTTCTTACGATATGATTCCGATATGATCGATTTTTTATAAAGTTAGGCATAAAAAGACATTTTTTAGAGTTCGAGCACCCAAAGTAAGTCAAGTCCTCCTGTAGCTTACAGTTATTTAGCATAGCTCTTCTTTTTTCACACCTGCCCCATCATTGCCATCATTCAAAATTTAAACATATTTTAACTGCGATCGTTGGAGAACTTCATGACCAGTCTATACACAAAGTTGTCAATTCTAGCTCCAAGACTGTGTGAGATATCGATTTGTGAACCAAGAAATGTTAACTTTTTGAGGCAAAAAAGACAGCGGCATGGTTTTAAAGTTTCAAGTCTTTGCACACAACCAAAAGACTGGCTTTCACCTTGTTAACAGAGTATAAATGTATATATATATGCACATAATACTACAGCGAAATGTGAGGGTAATTTACGTTTAAAGCCTGCAAAATTATTCAAATTAAAATTGTAAGTATTCCAATGCGTTGGACTGCGTCAGCAGTTGTAGCAGCTTGTGGCAGCTGGGGCAGCTGGGGCAGCTGGGAGCTGAGCCACGCAGCTGGAGCTCGTGAGTTCTCTGGACGGCATTGCTAAATTAGCTGGGACACTTAATTTCTGTTGACGCGCACATTTTTCTATGGAAATTAACGCTAAATAATTTTTGGGGAATCATTTCTGTTGTTGCCCCAAGGAGTGTGGCAGACGGTAGGTAAAGGGAGAAGCGTTGGGGTTGGTATATGTATGTGGGGCAGGGCGCGGTGGCTATGTGGCGGCAATTAGGCCCGGGGCGTTTGAATTAGTTTCGTGTTTTAATGAGTTTCATAACTTTTTGGTTCCGTTGTAAATTGTAAAGGCAGAAAATAAACGCACGCACAGCAAACACAGCGAATGAGCAAAATTTGGAGTTGAACCTATTTGTATATAGGTATATATGCATATATTTATATATACATATACTTATATAAGCTAAGCCCAGTTGACACAACCAGCCAAATGGCATTGGAACAACAACAACAACAACAACAGCAACAACAACAACAAAAGCCGCTTTTAAGCCGTGAAATATGCAATGATTTATGGTAAGAAGTCAAGAGTAGAGTCTCAGTTGTGGGGCACGTGCATGTTAATGACATTTTAAAAGTGTCTCCTACGGGGTTTTCATTTATTTATTCTTTTTTTTCCCCCTCCATATTATGTGGTCATGTGGGGCTTCGCATTGGACTTCCGCTCGCCCACCCTGCAATAGACACCGCTTTGTAATATGATTCGCTTTGCATTTAGCATACTTTTTGGCGCAACATTTGTGCTTTGCATTAATTTCAGGTTTTGGGTGCATTTTTAAGGTTTTAATATGTGGGACATTTTGTATACCCTGTACGGCTAGTTGAGAAATGGCTATATCACATTATCTATCTCAAAACTAGGCTTACCATCCTCAGAACGATACTTAACTATCGATTAACCTTTAAGTATCGATTAAAATGGTTCGTAATAGATGCTTATCTAATAGAATAGGAGATAAAATTGATCAAGAAATCAATAATCTTGAATAATAATAAACGATCATAATCGGTGATAATCGATAAAAATCGATGTACTTATATTAAAGCCGTTTTTCAGTCTTATGAATCTATAAAATCGCTAATTATAATCGATAAAAAACCATTGAGCATATATATAACTTTACTCTTGTTGCTACTGGGCAATTAAAATCAAGATAATCATCGATGGAAATCAATGTAAATAAATTGTACTTATTTCTTGGCGTTGCAAACTAATACAAATCGCTGTAAATAATCAATACAGCTCGATGTATTTATTTGTAAGCCGTTTCTCAGTGTTAACAATCTATAAAATCACTTATTCTAATCGATAAAAATCGATGTTATTAAACTACTACTCAATTAATATCAATATATTAAGCGACAGAAATCGATTTAAATAAAGTATAACCCATTTATGGTTGCCTCTAATCAATACAAATCGATGCTAATAAACGATAAATATCGATGTATTTTTAAAAAAGTAAGCTAATAATCGATAAAAATCGATGTATTTTTATGAAAGTAGATTCTGGGTATTAATAATCTTTAAAATCGATAAAAATCGATCTCATTATATACAACTTATTTTTCGTTGCGAATACTCAATTCAAACCAAGATACTACTTGATTAAAATCGATGTAAACTAATTGTGATTCATTTCTTGATGGAACTAGTGGTACTTGATGGCAGGAAAAATATATAATACTAATCGAATCGATAATACTTATATTTAACTAACTTCAGCGTATCTTCTAGTTAATCAGCATCGTGTGGAGCAATCTGATTTGTTTCGCGATTGGTCTTCCGCCTGCGCTTTATTCGTTTATACATATTTAATGCCCTGCAATTGCAATATTTAATGGCTTACTCATTAATTAAACATTATGTAGTCGAGCATAAGGAAAAAGTCGAAAATGTACTTTAAAAATAAAAGACAGCAAAAATATTCAGCACCCAATGACAAATGGTCCACGTGGAATATTTGTTATAGAGCTTTTGGGCAGGGCACAAATATGCGCAAACTGCGACAAAACAAAAAAAAAAAAAATAAAAATCGAAAAAATATTTGGCCAGAATCCCTAGCTATCTCTTTCGTTCAGTCTCTATCCCTCTTGCTCGCTCTGCTGCTTAAAACAATTTTTGTTTTTAGTCACAATTCAACTGTAATTACTCGGCATGTCCATTACCCACCCGCTCAGTTGAAGCTATGAAAAATAAGCTGCTTTTCGGGCAAAGGGCACAAAAAAATACTTTGTATTTTCTTTTAATTTTTCATTGTTAAATTGCCGTTTATCTGGTATTTGCCTATATATGGCTGAGTGTGTGTGTCTGTGTGTGTGTGTCTGTGTGTGTGTCTGTGTGTGTGTAGGACGCGCGACAGAACGGAGAGCAAAAGGATAAAGTAAAATGCCGCACCACACTGCACCACAGCGTCAAGTACAGTAAAAACAAAGAACAAAAATAAAAAGAAAAAAAAAAGGTTGCCTTTGGAAAAGCCTTTCAATGGCTAATGAAATTGTAAAGGAAAACTGATATTGCCGCACAGACAGAATTCGGGGCTAGTACCAGATATTATGGCCACACAGAGAGATACACAGACAGATACAAGAACACAGATACAGATGCAGATACAGAAGCACACAGATACTATATGCCGGCATCACAAAAATGACCATTAGCAAATACATTTTTTTGAAAAACTTTTCGCTTTGACCCAATGAATGAAACAAAACCAAAGCACACAACAAGTACAAGAACTTTGCTGTTGCAAACATACGAATGCCAAATACCCTGTATGCAACCGCGAGTAGTATTTGTTTTTCCATGCATCATTATTTAAATTATATAATGAAGGACATGAAGGTAAGGAGTTCTTTTCAGAGCAGATAGTGGGCTTAGCTAATATATATGTGTTTGATTTATAAATTCGATGCATATTTTCGATTTTAGCTCGATGCTAAAAACATAACCTAAAAACTTAACCTAACCTCACATAAAATGAGGCATGGAGCTGTATTCTAATTTACAGCTAGCTGGTCTACTTACAAAAACTTGGTTTAATCATTCAGGAATCAATAGTTTTTTGCTGTAAAGCTGTGCGGATGGGGATATGGATATGTGGACGAGCATGCGGAACGAGCTGGAAATGGAACAGAAAATAGGCTCAAATCTGAACTGCAACATTTATCTTAGCCTAAAACTCGCTTCAAATCAGTTGCTAAAAACTCAACCGAAGCATATTTGGAATACATAAATAAATAAAAAATGAATAAATATATACACTTAAAATGAATAGCTTTCTTTATTACAGAGAATTTTCAAAATAGGAATAAATCAGGTTTTAATAATTTTTTTAGTGTTCGGTAAACTATTCAAAAGGCTTAGTATAATATGCTAGATTTATTAATAAACTAAATTTTTTAATTAAAAATGTGACTAGCATAGATTCCAAACTAAAACCCGTGCGCGTGCAGCACCAGAAATTCCATTTTTTTGCAGCTAACACAAAATTGAATATTTCATAAATAATTGCAACATATAAGCAACGAACTCTTGCTGTACAATTGGCAAAAGGCGAGTATGTGTGCAAACATTTGCGGCACACAAAAGATACAAGATACACACATCACGCGGTGTGCGCCAGTGTGTGTGTGTGTGTGTGTGTGTGTGTGTGTGTGTGTGTGTGTGTGTGTGTGTGTATCTATATGCTGTGGTCCATGCTGCAGGCACTTCTCTTTGAGCGACCCGCAAAAGAACAAAAATCAATATGTTGATTTCAACTTTTTGCGTACAAAAAACAAAAAAAAAAAAAAAAGGGGAGGGGGGGGGGGGGGGGGGGGGGGGGGGAGAAAAAAAAAAATTTTTTATATTTTGTGGGGGGTGGGTTTTTTTTAAAATAAAAAAGGTTTTTTTTTTTGGGGGGGGAGGGGGGGGAAAGGGGGGGGGGGATTATATTGGTTGTTGGGGGGGGGGGGGGGGGGGGGGGGGGGGGGGGGGGGGGGGGGGGGGGGGGGGGGGGGGGGGGGGGGGGGGGGGGGGGGGGGGGGGGGGGGGGGGGGGGGGAGGGGAGAGAGGGGGGGGGGTATGGTATTATGATTATATGTTGTTGTGTTTTGGGGGGGGTGGTGCTGTTTGTTGTGTATTATAATTTTTATTATAAAATTTATTTTGATAAAAAGACAACAAAAAGGAAAAATCAAACTAAAAAAAAAAAAGGAAGGCAACAAAAACGTAAAATTTTGCTTGTTTTCTTGGGCCAACAAAATCGGGCAAATAAGTGGTAGAAGGGCGCGGCAAAGGGAACTAAAAGACGGTCATTATCTGTTTACATATTCATGCGGCCCAAAATACACTTATATATCTTTTATATATCTATATATATATGTATATTATGTATGCATATACTTGTTTACATACTTAAGCGGATATTTTTGACACTTTAAAAATTGGTATACGGCATATCTGAGGCGCATTGGCGACAGGCAATTTCTCACAGACGAGCAAAAACGTTATCAAAAGTGTTCTTGGCCCAGCTGAGACCAGGCCAGGACCAAGCCAGGCCAGGACCAAGCCAGAAGCAGCTACAGCAGCCGCCTGCTCCTTACGCGCAAATCACAATCGAAACAGATGGGCGCTGTTGAGCCGCGCCAGCAGCAAGTGGATATGTCATGTAGATGGGCTCA
The DNA here is from genome assembly GCA_035045725.1 of Drosophila ezoana. Taxonomy (NCBI): domain Eukaryota; kingdom Metazoa; phylum Arthropoda; class Insecta; order Diptera; family Drosophilidae; genus Drosophila; species Drosophila ezoana. Next base: position 166,876 of record JAWNOU010000036.1, read on the forward strand.
AAGTCTGCCGTATCAGAAGTGTTTGTGTTGTTATACACTAACAGAGGATACTATGCGTTAGTCATGATATATGCAACGCATAGAGGATGAGATCTTTCAACGCATAGGGCATATGCATACATATATACTAACAAGAAGTTTGTCTGAAGCCGGATCGGACCACAATATCAAATAGAAATTTCTAGGAGCATATTTTATTTTGATTTTCACGATATTCTTGCTAGCCTCTGCCACAGCCTCATTCTCTGCTTCCAACAGATGAGCATAACCTAAGCAAACATGATAATAAATAATAATAATGACACAATCGGAGTAAAGTTAAGTTGTTCCATGAAAACTATGAGTATAAAGAAACTATGAACACGAAAAAGAAAGAACATTGATCCGTTGACGGTTCAAACCTTGCGCTAAGGCTCGTTCGATCAACTTCAAACCTTGGCTCATCTAATTTTCTAGTAATCAAAAATGATGTGAAGGACCAGTAGACGCGTGGTGAATTGGCAAAACTGTCTACTGCACAGTTTTAGATATTGAGTAAGCTATTTAGGAGGCAAGACTTATTGTGAGCTTATCCAAAAAGTTGTTTGAGTACGGCGTGTATAAATCTTAATGAATGCAACTCTTAGCACCTTTTATAGTTGTCATTGTGCTGAGAACGTGTATTACGCAGTTCAAACTTTCTGCTTATTTGGTTTATCTATTTTGTAGATTTGTAGGTTCAGGGTTCGGCTCATAGTGAAATAAAAACTGAGAGTTTCAGGCTTCATTTGACTGTTGTCTAATTTAGATAAGTATTTTGTGTATCGCATCGCTTCTAAATAAGGGTATTTAATTCTCGGCAGCCCGCAGCTGGCTGTTGTTTCTGGTTTTTTCTATAAACACATAAATACTTCTTTTTTTTGCCGTTGTCTTTTGCGTTTTTATTATTTTGCAAATATCGATAAGAGAATAGCGAGCTGTGAGTTGGCCGTTGGGAGGAGAGCAGGAAGCGCTTCGCCTGTATCTATATCTTTATCTTGTATCTTTGTCTTTGTTGCTTTGCCTCAATGTTAACTAAATATGCTCAGTAAATAGGTGGCGGGGGGTCCATGCATGCCACCCCAACACATTATGCACACATACATAAATTTATGTGCGCGTCTTGCTTAAGCGACATGTGGGACATGCACAAGGACAGAAGAGACGCCCATTTCCTTAGGGATAGAGCGAAGCGAAAACGCTTATGAATATTATTAATGTATATATATACAATATATATATATTAAATATGTAAATGCGCTCTCGTCAATGTCAAAAGGCATTTTTGATGAATTTCATTATTATATGCATGCATATTCATACATACATAATTGGGTCAAACACAATCAAAAGAACGCACGCTGCGTATACGTAATGAGCTCCAGTGTATTCAATTGTTGCATGCCACACATAAGCAATGCATAAAATATAACAAATATCAAGCACACAACAATTAAACACATGCTCGCATGCTAAAAAATTGCCTTAATTTGCTATGCCACATTACAAAACTATTTAAATTGCACATAAATAAATGAAATGCATTCAATTTCTATTTATTGTATTTTAATTAAAATCAATTGTACTCCATAGTTTTTTTTTAAATCAGAGCAAATGTGTGCTGCACAGTATAAAACAGACACTTCGCTAACCGAATTGCTGATGCTCAGTCTCCGAAATAAACAAGCCAAACTACATTCGTATCCATACGCCCCCTTACTCCCACCCATTCACTTTAGCCCTGTCGCGAGCACATGCCAAGCAGACACATTACGTATACGACCCATGAATAGTTGGCGTAGTTGCGATGTCATCGCCATCGTTTTCGGCTACACTACCAAAATGTGTCATGATTTCGTTAGAGAATGCGTAACTCAGACCTCAATCCATATTTATTCGCATCAGTATCAACAATATTGAGTCAATATATCAATGTTCGTCTGGCGGTTCTATCCAAACTCACTTTTGAAGGTATCTTTCTAAAGCTTTGGATAGATGCATACTTTTGTTTATTTCAATTTGATCGAAGCATAACAACTATATCTCATCTATATATATTTAGCTGTCATAAGTCCTATATATAAAAATTATTTCAGTAACACTTGAAATTCGTTGTATGAAAATTGAACTTTCGCCAACACAACTTTTCCCAGCTAAATATATAAAATAAAACTACAAGAAACTTTCACAACCATCATTAAAATATAATTTAAGAAAAATGGAAAGGGCAAAAACTGTTACACAACCCTTTTCTACGAATTTTCCAACCGAGCTGCTGGAATTTTACGTAAAATAACATACAAGCATTATGCAACACTGTTTCACGAATTTTGCCTTACCTTAGAAATTTGCCTTAGTAATGAAGAGCAGAACAAAGTATTTTAAGACCCCATTTCACAAATGCTTATATCTAGCAACTTTTCCAAATAACAAAAATAAAAAAAAATAACAATTTTCTCTCCGTGTTGTAGGAAGTTTCCTAATAATGAGAAGCATAAAACCGTTAAAACAATTTTTCACGAATTTTCCAACCCCGCTTAAGTAGTTTTTCCAAATAATGAAAATAATCAAAATATACAAAAATACTGAGAATATACCAGAAATATTATATTACTTAACGAAGAAATGGCTAAAAATCCGACTCTTATATATTTTCAGTAGTATGTTTGATGAAAGTCAGCTAGGGTATATCAAATTCGGTTAATCGTAGCTAGCTTGCCTGTTATGTGATTTTTTGTTACCAGGCTGGATTCACACACATATGTGCTTGTGTGCGTGGGGGTGTGTGCGTGAATTGTGATTGTTGTTGCTGCTGTTCATTAGAGTCGCCCCATCCCAAAAATGCGTGTGTATGTGGCATGCAACGCGTCACAGCCATGAAACTGCAGGAAACAGGGGGAAAAAAGTGAGCAAATGTTTTGGCCAGCAACTGCTTAGCGAGTTGATGTTGCCGACGGGCTAACTGGCTGACTGAACAACTGAACAACTGGCCAACTGGCCAAACGGCTAACTGGCTGACCGAATGAGTGAATGACTGCTGGTTGGGTGGGCTTAAAGCTCTGGCTACTTGCCTGGGTGATTGTTAGATATTATCGGCAAAGTTATTGGTGGCTGCTGCTAAGCATAAAATTTATTAATGCCCCAAACGAGCAGGAGATGTTCTTCTTGTTGCTGTTGTTGTTGTTGTTGTTGTTAGCTGCTTGGTGTTCTGGTCCGGCCACGTAGACGCTAACGGAAGTTACGTGACTCGTGGGAATAAGCCGCAGCAAGCAAATGGAACCACAGCTAGCAGCAAAAAAACCAAAAAAAAATCTGGATGCCACCAACTCAAATTGCACTTTACCTTCGCTCCAGCTTTTGCACTAATGCGGCAACAAAAGGGCGGCAGTGATAAATCCAAGCTAGAGGAAGCTCAAATAAAAATGAAGTAGCCAAAAGTGCTTGGCCCAATGGATTTTATGCGGCTAGTTGGGGCCCAGAACATATCATCATAATGCTTGACATAAAACCAAAAAGAAACAAGCCTGCCGATTTCAACCTGAAATAGAACTTCTTACTTTACAGTGTTCTGTTCCCAAATAAGGAATAGTTTAGTCGTGTTTAATAATATTATCCGAAATTTTGTCCTTATATTTCTGCTTAACAATTAGCCAAACACAAATCTGGCAAACATTTATGACCATTTTTTCTTTCCTGACTGACTGATTGACTAAATTATTGACTGACTGATTGACTAACTAACTGACTGACTGATTGACTTACCGATTGACTGACTAACTAAATAACTCACCAGCCTGCTGGCTGACTGACTCACTGACTGACTGATTGACTAACTAGCTGACTGACTGTCTGACTGACTGTCTAGCTGACTGAATAACTGACTGACTGAATGAATGACGATTGAATGAATGACCGACTGACTAACTAAATAACTCACCAGCCTGCTGGCTGACTGACTCACTGACTGACTGATTGACTAACTAGCTGACTGACTGTCTGACTGACTGTCTAGCTGACTGAATAACTGACTGACTGAATGAATGACGATTGAATGAATGACCGACTGACTAACTAAATGGCTGATTGACCATCTAACTGACTGACTGACTAATTAGCTGACTGACTGATTGATGCACAGATTGACAGAAAAACTATCTGACTGACAAACTGACTGACTCTCTTTCTACCTTACCTTATGTGATATAAATGCACGCTAAGACGAAGTTTTGGGAAATTCTAACATCAAGTTTTTAAATGCATGCAACTTTTTTTGCTTATCATCCAAGGTTTAAAGCTCTACTTAAGAATATATATAAATCAAAGCGCGTTAACAGCATGCTTAAATGTCTTAACTAAGGCTTTTTATGGGGGATAATCGAGTAAGGCAGCTGGCTAATCAATTGAGATTATTTAGACGATCGGCTGAAGTGAAATGATACTTGAGATTCGTCTCTAGACCCCTATGAAATGTGCTAATCCGCAACATACAATGGAAATCTAGTTATTTAGTATGAGTCTGTAGTCGCTGGACATTGCGACGGTCTAATAAAGTTCAAATTAAGATTTGATTTTATATTTTCAATTTAGATGACTGTGACGAACCATGACACAGACCAAAACCTGATTTCATGGATGTTGAAAACCAGTTTTGAGCTATGCACCGAATCACTGACAATTTTTCTCCTGATTTTCTTCAGTTCAAAGGACAATAACAGGCAAGGACAAACGCGTAAAGTGCTCATAGTTATGTAAATAGCATTGTGAATTACATAAATTGCGTATACGCAACGTTGCCGGCATACGCTATAAATTTTGTATATACATTCAAATGGAAGCACTTGCCAAGCATTTGCACAACATTTAGATACCCGAGTGTAACCGTGTGTGCGTGTGTGTGTGTGTGTGTGTGTGTGAGGGCCATTGATAAATGTAGAAGAAAAATAAAAACAACAACACAAAAGGCCTGCAAATAGCGGAAAATGTTAAACGCTCGCCGCTAGCGTCGCTGTCGACAGCGGCGTCGGCGTCGGAGGTGCGCAAATTGATATTTTTCTACAACATGCAAATAACAAGAGTAATGCGTGGCGACCTTCCAGCAGCAGAGGCAGCAGCAGAGGAGGCAGCAGCAGCAGCAGCGGTCCCGCAGGCTGCCTACCCTAGTCGACATAAATGATCTGATAAGACAACAACAAACGTAAAAATTTATGCATACCAACTAAAGCACACACACATACACACACGGGCACGCGGACGCACGCACATACACGCCTGCGTGTGGCAGGCACGTGTCGGATGCTGTGGAAAAATGAAATAAAGTTAAACAGGATATTTCAACATTCAAGAACACAAAAACTCAACAAATGAACGCAACGACAAATGAAAGTAAAAGGCGACACAGAGTTGGGGTTAGCGGGGAGTGCAGGTTTGGGGGCTGGGCTCTACAACGACGACGGGACACATTCCGATTCGGTGTGTTAAAATGTAATAGCAACGTTAATGAACACGAACGCAGTCGCAGCGCAGTGGAAATGGTCACATAAAAAAGCAGCGTTTCTTCTTGCAAGGCTGCGACCCGCCAAGCTTCAACTCCCCCCCTATGCCTACCTACTTGCTGTGGTTGTAAAACAAATACACACACACACATACACAAGCAGGCTCTATATGTATACATGCCGCACATTAGGCCGCGTGGGCGGGTGTGCCTGCCTCAAACGCAGTGCATAACAAATCTCAGCAAAACGCACGTTCTTGGCAGCGCCACCTAGCGCTCAGCGTCTGTTTTGTTGGTGGCCGCACAGTCGCCAGTGCTGCCCATGCCGCTGAATTTCCGTCAAATCTGGCTTTTTTAATTGCAAAATTTTCATGCGTTAAAAAAATAGTGAGCCGCGAAGTCTGGTTTTCTTTTTTTTTCGTGTTTCTTAATTATATAAAAAATGAATGCAAAATTAAACAAGGCTAAACTTAAAGCTGATATCACTAAGTTTATCAAGTCTAAGCTGTGCTATATATGCAGCCTCTTTTAAAACTAACATTTAGTTTTTTCCGCAGCAAATGGGGAAAAGCTAAAAGTGCTGTGAAAAGCCTTCGAGGCGGCTTAGAGTCGGTAGCTTACGAATTGTGACGAAAAGAGAAGCAAAGTTTAATTAACTATCTCTCTCTCCCTCTCTCTATCTCTATCTCTCCCTCTCTCTCTCTCTCTTCTGCAACTCTGTTCTCAGTGGCAAGTTAGATTTTCCTTGCTTTATTCGTGTTTACTGTTTAATTTCACAAATCAACGCCTCAAGAGAAAACATCGAGTTTCGAGCAAGCCGCAGGGCATACTTAAGTAATGCCTCTCTAATAAGGCTGAATAAATTTGCAGCAACAGCATTTAAGCTAAGGCTAATAAATAGAGATAATATAGGGATGTATTTTAAGCAAGTAAAACAAATAAAAAAGCGACATTGTGGATGTTTTTTTGGGCTTTTTTTTTGGTTTCACCGTTAGACCCGATTTGCAGCTAGAATTTTCTTTCTTCTGCCACTTAAAAGTTGGCACCACTGTTTGCCACAGTCCCGAAAAAGCAATTGCGCCAGCGTCGCGTCGAGGCCGACGCAGGTCGCTGTTAACAAAGAAGAAGCAGTAGTAAAAGCCGCTCATCAGAAGGCCCCACTTTGCACCCAATACCAAGCAGACAAACAGACAGACAGCGCGCGGTTTTCATTGGGTCTCCGAAACATGCACATACATATACGCATACATACACATACATATATATATATTCATTTAGATGTGTATATAGAAGGTAAGTAGTGCTTGGAGACGTCGCGCAGTATTCAATGAGGCATTTTACACCATTCGCTTGGCATTTGATGAGCATCTCGCGCCACTTTGTCAATGTGCGCCCCCCCTTCACCACCCCCTCCTTTTTCTGGGCGCTCTTTGTGACCCCCTCGCAAAAATTGGTCGCCATTGCCCGCTTGTTGCTGCCTATTTAGCCGCCCTTTAAGGCATTTTTATGTCATCGGATGCGTTCACAAAATTTCCAATATGCCATTTGGATTTTCGTGATGCGGCTCAATTTACAAAACCCCGAAAATGACAAAATTAAAAGGTTTGCCCTTACATGCTCACAAGTATCATTAGCAAACAGGACAGGGGCGTCGTACACGGAAGGGGCTCAAAATGACAACAACTAAAAATTAATTACAAGGCACAACAAGTTGTGCACACATCCGTGGACAAAAGTTGTCGATCCAACACTCTGCGAAAAAGCAAGTACCATAAATTCAGCTAGGTTACAAATTGGGTTACAGCTATTCTTATTTCAAGACTTCAAATTTCTATTTTTTTAACAATGACAGTAAATTTTGGAATGCAGATTAAGACTTTTTTAAAGAATATTGCAGGATAAGATTAATATTGCAATATATTTTTAAGAAGGATAGTTTAAAATTTTTAAAAATTTTCAACTTTGTCTAAATTTAAACATATTTATTTTTTAAATATTTTCAAATATTTTTTTATTTCACAATTTTCAAAATTTTTAACTATGCCGCTTACAAATTTTGTTTTATGTAAAAAAAATTTTTTAATCCAGATTAAATTAGACTGATTTTAGGAAAATTCCAGAATCGAATGTACTTTTTTTTCGGGTATTGAAAATTTGTATTAAATATTTTTAACATTAAAAACATTTTTGTATTTTTTCAATATTAACTAAAAGTTTTTGAATCACGACTCCAAGATAATTTATATAAAAGTATATATATGTATATTTCTAAATTCCTTGACTTCTAAGGCACTTAAAATACTTACAATATAAATCGTCGATTTTTCTCTAAGTGCATACATATCATTTTAATATCAGTTAAGAGTCCGAACTACGCCCCTGGGCCATCAGGTAGCACAGGACAAGCCAAACGTTCAGCATACGCAACAATTTATGAAAGACCCTAATTCAGTTTGTTGTAAAAATGTTTACATGCCAAACAAAATGAAATGAAACAGGATGCTAAGCAACATGAAGCGGATAACGTGTTGCCAGCAACAGTAACAACAACGACGACGACAACAACAGCAACAAGGACAACAACAAGGATAGCGGTGACGATAGACATTGCTTTCGCATATAGCCATCAAATATTAAATGGAATACCTACGTAATTAAAGTGAAATGAATTTAAGTACACAAATTGAACGTCAAGGCAGTCAACCATGCCCCAAAGTTCCCCGCCAGGCACGGTTGCTGCTGCCACAGCTTTGAGTACTTGCCACGTGGACGTGACTGTCCCACGCCGTATGCACACACGGATGTTTGTCTGTTTGAAGCACTCGTGTAAGGCAGCAGAGGAAAACACACACAACACACACACAACAAACAGCGACGTGATTGTGGCCAACATGTCGCTGGGCAAGGAAGTTGCCGCTGGACGCTTCATTTGACTTCGACCAATCAAAACGTTGTCGTTGTTGTTGTTGTTGCTGTTTCGCAGCGATTTTTAGCTTTAATAAATGGCTATGTAAATGTTTAATCTGTGGCTAAGAAAAAGTTTGTGTATCATATCATGTACAACAGGTGAGAGTGCTCTAATCGGAAATGGCCGACTTGGAGATACCCTAAACCCAGCAATTAGCTGCCGTTAGCAACATTCTAGCTCCCTTCTATATACATACATACAGAAGCTCGGCTGTGCTTCTTCACTTTGCCCTAGACTATTGAAAATACATTCTTGCATAATGTTAGGTGTTTATAGTCCGACATTGATCCAATTTTAAAGACTTTAATATGCCACCCCAACTTTTGTATATACCAAAGCCCAAAAGTAAAGCTCGGAAAATTTGATTTGTTTTATGTCTTTAAGGAAACTTGGGAGGTATCAAAAACGTGATATATTCTGAATCTGTGAATACTAGTTGGTTTCTCTAACAATGTTTGAGATATGCCTCAAAAAAGAATAAAGGATTTTCAATTTCATTGAAACAAACTTGATTTTCGAGTATTGTAGAAGTTCCTGCGTTTATAGTTAACAGTTTCTGATGCCGTTCATATAGATGGATAGTCAGTCACAGAGGATGTTGATGCTCCTTGAAAAATACCTATATATACTCTATTGATAGCAGTTGCCTCATCCCCACAGTAGGCTGGCACCTTAGTTGACGCGAATCGACACGTGTGTATATATCAAGTATCTAGCTTAACTGACGGCACCAGCCCAATACACTCTCAATCAAATATTGAATAGGGCATATTAGCATTAGCCAATTAGCCACTGAAGCAATTGGCTAGAAGTGCATATGGAATTGCCAGCTAATACTCTCTGGGCTCAATTGGACTTGTTGACGCATAAACACATAAATTTCAATGAAATTCCCAACGTAGATAGATGTGTATGCAAACAGCTCGATGAGCAATCATGTGCTTGATTAAATTCTGTTTGAATATTCTTAACAAAACCGAAAAAAAAAAACAGAAAACCAAAAACAGAAAAGGAATACTTATAATCCGGTTGATGTATGCTTTTTGTAGAGCACACACGACGCTTTGCTATGATAACAAAAACTCAATCTTGGGCTCTGCAGCTCGAGCAGCGGCCAAGGAAAACAGTCCAAAATACACACAGACACATTCAAAACAACTTGGTAACACTTTCCGCTGTCGATACGTATGGCATACACACATACACACACTTACACACCCGCACAACAACGTTGTCACAGTGCCGACTCCTACACAGCTTATCGCATGCATTGGCAAATTGTCGCCATTATTGGAGGCCACAAAAGTTACCAAGCCGCGGCAGCGATCCACAGTGGCCAAAATCACAGTTCAACTGCAGTAATGTTTTATGTAAATGTTTTATGATCTTTTAATGGGTTGTCTGCAAAAAGTTCAGTTTAACATAGTTTAAGTATCAAATTTCTGAATAATATGTCATCTATACAAACCTGCTGGGTCCAGCTAGCTGTAAGACTTCTCGACTGATAAAATAACTGACTAATCAAAAAGCACCTACTGGTAAAGCATAGGTGAAGCTATCACATTTTCTTATTGTTAACTCATGGCCAAGTTATCGATTTCAAGAAATTCTAAAGTAGTCTATTGAATTTTCTTAACTCAAAGTCATCTTTTTAATCTTCTTACTTAATAATTTCAATAAGACCAAAATAAAAAGAGAGTTCTTTTCGACAATAGATTATTAACGTTATCAAAAAGATATTTAGTTTATCGAAGAATACAACTATAGGCAAAGTATCGTTTATCGTTTATCGATTGTTAAGTTATCCAACCGAAAGGCGATATATATTTAACGAAAACCGAGTGGTAAATATATCGTAGTCAACTTATCAGTTATTGATTTCCCGCTATGCTGCTCGCCTTTTAAGTTTAATTATCGATTCGATATCGACATCAATCGATTAAGTTATTGGCCTAACATTTATCGACGGAACTAGTCATTTTTTCCCCACTGTGCAACATCAGCATTTACGTTGCCAGCTACTTGAGAAGCGATTTTCTATTCGTCTTATACTCATTTTGGAGCCCCATTTCCCGCACTCGCAAATGCCCATTCCCAGTTCAACTGCGGTTTCATTAGCCGCGGTCTGTCGAATTGTTGCTGTTGTTGTTGTTCCTGTTGTTGTTGCCGTTTTTGTGGCTCTAACTGCGGCTGTGGTTGTATCTATGGGCTTTGCTGCTTGGCTTCCTTTCATTTCGTTAAGTTTGGTGGCCGCAGCAACGGCTATTGAAATTTTTTTCGCATTTAATGCCCCATAACCATAACAAGTTGAACCCACAGTGCCAGAGAGCAAGCGTTGCGAAGTTGTTGAGAACTCTACTTTAATAGCACCGGAACAAGCCACCCATCCAACCCCCCCACTTCCCACCGAGCCCCGCACACTGCCCAGCACCACGATTACAGCTGTGGCTCGTTTTTAGCAAATGCAATTAACAAAACACGCTTCTAGCATAAAGTCATTAGTTATTCCATTTCATGAATACGAGTATGGCCCTCAAATTCGAATGCTTCAATGAGTGCGCCAGCGAGTGTGCGTGTGCCTGAGAGTGTGCCTGAGTGTGTGTGTGCAAGCATATGTAGCACATATGCGGGCTTCTACTATACGAGGGCAGCCGGAAAAGTAAAAGGCCTCGACAAGATGGCCACTACAAAGTCTCCTTTCAGAGCAATACACTTATTCCAGCGCTCCAGTTCTGCCCGCTCTGGGCAGTCCTCATCAAAAATGCTTCGTCCTCCACGTAGTCCAATTTTTAACAGTCGATATCGACTATTTTTCATTTCTCTTCTGTATTAAAAATAAAAGTAAACCAAAGACCTCCAATAGTTGCGGCCGCGCTTGTTCTTGGCCCAGCCAAAGACTTTGCGAATTGCTTTCTTCATTAACTTCGGAGTTTTCAGTTCGATCTTTCTGAACCTAAGTGAGTGTGTATATCAGAGCTCAAGACCTTTTTCTAATTCAGGGGGCCATCCCCCCTAGATATACAAAGTGAAATATTCCTACAAATATTCCCTGTGAATCTTTCTCTCATAATCTTCGAGTTATGCTTTAAAAACCATGTCTCAAAATCATAGGTATTAAAATTTTGGAGATGTCGAATAAATTATATTTTCGTCCTGTTTATGGTATACGAGAATATATATTTCAACATTTTTTTCTAAATCTTGTAACAGAAGAATATGAAAAAATCGACTCAGCTCGTCGTCGTCCAGATCAAGAATATATGTAGATTAAGTATCAGAGATGGTTCCTTTTGCATAAAACCTAAGGGTATAAGACCCTCTTTAGGCATTTTGAATGGGTTCAGGTCTGGTTGCTTACGTTGCTTCGTGTCGAGGCCAATTACTTGTCAGCCTGCCCTCTTATGTGTATATGTGCGTGAGTTTATAGTTACAGCATTATTTTGGTGGATTTTGGCCAGCGTCCGGGTTGCTGGCCAACGAACGAGCGCCAATAGCCAATGGCGACAACCCTACTGCCGGCCACTGCGCGACGACCCTACGCTAAATTGGCGTCCAATGTTGCCCGACTGGCCGGGCAAAATGTTGTTGTACATAGGCCGTCCGAATTGGTATTCCGGCGCCATGTTGTTTGCTTTCACCTCAAGCAGAGTTGGCCAAATATTTTGAGGCGAGAGAAAAAGGGATGCCAGCCGGATAAAGTTTTCGGCGTGAGTTCTTACTTATATAGTATATGCAAAAATGGTATTCAATACTTAAAGATTTATGAGTCTATGAATCTTGCATGGTATCTACGTGTGTGCGGGTGTGGATGTGTGTGTGTGCGGGTGGGTGTATGCATGGCGACATGAAATACTGATACGCCTAGCAAGTCCCCATAGTGCCCCGCAATCTGTTTTAGCCAAAGTCCGACGCACTGGCGGCCAACGCCAGTGGCTCAGTCTCGAGCTGCGGCACATGTAGGGCTTTGCATAAGCCAAAAGAGCGTCGGCCAAAGCCGAAAGTCCAAAGCAAACACCACAAATTAGTCGACGCAAAAGCAACTCTCTCTCTTTCAACAAAGAAAAAAGCAGTAGAAACAAAAAGAAGAAGAAATTTAACTCAACTGCCTAACTAGCAGTTACCCTCATGGCTGTCGGCCCAAAAATAATGGTCGGGGGCTCAAACCTTGCTCTTTACACACTCACAAGCTCAGGCCTAAAGTTTGAGCTTAGGCTTGTCACATATTAAAAAATATTTCGGTTTAGTATTAGGATTTAGTCTCGGCCGTTAAAGTTTCGTTTCATAGTGCACTTAAGACAATGCATGCAGGCTTCGAGTCGTTCTAGTCCAAATCCGGTTTGCAGCTAAGTCAATGTCAAGCAACTGCGCGTACAAGGCACATTTCAGCACACATTACAGGGTATACGAATCAAGCAAATTCCTTAGGCCCTGCGGCTCGAGGCAAAAACTTTGGCACAGCTTGGAAAAGTAGCAGCTGCCAGGACACATGAATCAGCACAAAGTCCTGGAAAGTTTTTCAATGATTTAATTAGAATTCTTTAAGGTAAATATCTAGCAAACAGCCAACGAAACGTCCTTTGTGTGTGAGTTTAATTATGAAATTTTCAAGGTGACACAACAAAGCGACAATGTGCGTTTGCGCTTCAGGGGCGGGCGTGCCAAATTGCCAACGTTCAGCATTCCTCAAGGTTTTGCGGTAAATTAGCCTGAGATGGTTATCCAATGTGTTAACATGAAATGTTAAAGATATCCAGCCTTTGATAAGCTAACTGAAATCCTTTCATCAAATGGTGTTAACAAATTGATAGGTGTCTGTAGCTCAAGACATGACTGTAAGCCTACGATCAAAGCTGCTGCAATTCGAATCGAACTTGGTGGATCGAACCCGGATCGAACACGTTCCTCGCCTTTGGGTTCGATTCGTGAACTTGATTTTCCACATTCATGCACCTAGATTTACGTTCGAACTTCGAATCTTTTTTCTGCAATTCAAAGCCTGGGTCCACCCAGGCCGCCCCAAATTAAATTTTCTTTGGTGCCAATATACGACTTCGCCTTGAGGCTCATTTCGTGTTTATGGTTTCCCGCAGTACGGAATTTAAACCTTAATTTGTTATTGTGTGCTCAATCAAATTAAGTAAATAATTGAATACAAAATTTATATCAACTCTAATTTAAGTTTAACTTAGAAGTGGATATCGCCTTTCAATTTCCTTTTAATGCTGCTTCTAACTTCACAAAATTTAAGTTTAAGGTGGGTAAACAGTTCAAAAGCACTTTACGGCCTAGCTGGAAATAGATCATAGCATTCTTAATCAACACGAAATTCGAAGGAAGACGCAAATCCTTTGCTTACAACCACAGTGTTGATAATTGCAACCCAGCTTAGTTATGCCTCATCTTTCAACTGTCGAAATTTCTTGGAATTTTTGTGCTACCCAACAGTTTCCAATGACAACATGGCATCAGACTCTTGACACTGATAATTGGCATCTCATGCCTAGCACTTCGCCTGCTTCGATTAAACTTCAATCTTTTATCGAGTTGGCAGCAGCGGCAGCGGTGTGCAAATACGCAAATGGCGCTGGATGAAGGCAAAATCACGTCAAGATTAATGTTTATTGATTTTCGCGGCTTGTGATAATATTGCGCCTGGGACCAGGCACAGCAATCGAAGGGGTCCTTTTTCGTTGGCTAAGTCTACTAGGGATTTGCAAAGCCTATTTAAAATTTGTCTTGTGCTTTGCAGAGTTTCGTTTGTATTTACATTTTACTGAATGCTTTTGAAAGCGTCTTTTGGTATTGGTTTTGGACTTACTTCAACTTTGGCGACGTTGCGAAGAGTATTTCTCGAAGCTCTTTAGCTGTAAGAAAAACAATAGGTCAAAGTCTTTGAAGGGATTTTCAACAGAAATGATACTTTAACATTCAAGAAAATAACTGTTAGCTAGCTAAGATCTTACACCTTCTCACGCATTTTCCACCGCTGGGAGTGGATTTCTGGATATCTTTGCACCAAGTCACAGACGAATTTTGACAACCACAACCCAATTTTCCGCGTGGATTTATTTTATTGTTTCGCGAATATGAATTATGAATTCATATAAAGAATAAACGAGTGGTGGTCATTTAGCCCGGACGATGCCGAGTAGTTTTCTTGTTTGGTTTATATTTTAGATGTGTTGAATATGAATTTAATGATAAGCTATCAACGCGTGCTATAACTCGGAACTGCTTGGTAGACAAAGTGGCTTGTCCAGTATGACTAATAAGCCGCATATGAAATCTAAAAGCTTATCATTATCTGACGAAGACTTGATATTGATTTTGTCCCAGCTATTGAAAAGGCCGTTTGTAGTTAGTCATACAGTGGTAGTTAAATGATTAAGATATTTTAGTTTGAGCGCATACCTTGTAAAAGAGGCACCCTAGTTTTATTGCAAGTATATTTAAATTCAACATATGCAGTTCTTTAAGGGTCCTTGTCTACTCAAGCAATGAAAATGTTAAAACAATTATTTTATACTAAGTATAGCAAACTCGACCACCTGGAGTTTTTGACAAAATTCAAATAATGATTCACGTGAAGCTAATGTTATTATATTATTTTATCATGTGCAAAGCATCTCGTGTTCAATAATATGGAAAAGCATGACTTGATAAGGTATCAGCTAAAGTGGTTCAGCTATATCATCGCTAAGGCTTCATACTTCCATACGCTATGCTTATCGCAAGTATAATGCTTGATATTAGGCTCACATATAAGGGCTGCACCTAACAAAAATTTGTCAAACACAAATTCGCACAAGACATGGACATAAGCATTGGAACGCTGCTTCTCTTTGGGCTGACTTTGGTATATTCCTTACAACTGGATCCAGCTGAATTGGTCTCCATGGAGGATTACCAAAGGATTATGGAATTCCGTCCACTAGCCGTGGAGTTCTCACAACACTTTCGAAATATAACACAGGAAGACTTGGATTTACCCACCACAAGGCTGCCCAACAAGCAGGATCTGCAGTGTCTAGCGGATATGACTCAGCTGACGACTGGTCTGACCTCTGGCAAACTCTGGGCGATAAAAAGTGAGTGTGCCTTGAATACTAGTAGAACTTAAACTGACATCTTATACTTTTAGTGTTCGATTCGTGGGGCTCCTTTCCCAAGGGTTTACTATACGGAAACATGATTGACATGGGCAACTACGATGAGTGCATCGGGATCAACAAAGCAATATCCGATAACTATAATATCCAGGGAAAATACTGCCGAGCAAAGTTAACTTTAGTCGAACCTTCAACAAAGCTGGAAGTGGGCATTTGCTTACCGGCCTCCTGCTCGGCCGCAAATATGAATACATTTCTGAAACAATTGCTACAAAAACTAATTGGCATCAATATCAATGGACAATTTGTAAGCGAGGATGCCTGCAGGACTTCCGATCGAGAACCTTTCGATGGTCTAACCATATTTACCATGTAAGTCAAACCGATTTGAAAATCGACCTTCCCTCATTCATTTCGTTTTCTTTACAGTGTACTACTCTCATTATTGGGTGCTTTCGCAGTTCTGTCCACAATTTGCGATTACTTTCTTTTTGAAGACCAAAGTAAGTCCTTAATAAACTAATAACTGAAATTATAAAATTTCGAAACCCCTCCTTTAGCAGAAAAACTTCCCTTTTTGGTAAGGGCCTTCTCCATACGCGCCAATTCTCGAGCTCTCTTCCGCCTGGTGGAACCCAATTCGAATCCCAATGTCATCGACTGTCTCCATGGCATGCGCTGCTTATCCCTCATCTGGGTCGTCTTTGGACATCAATATTTATTAGTCATTCAAGCGCCGATTATGAACATGCTGAACTTCTACTATGTAGGTATTGCTATCAATGATGACTAGTTCCCAATATATGTAAACCGCATTTTGCTTTAACAGTGGGTAGAAAAGCCATTTACTAACTTTATAAGTCACGCTGTGTTTTCTGTGGATACCTTCTTATTCCTCAGTGGCTTGTTGTTGGTCGTGATTTCCATGCGTTCCCTGGAAAGGTAAGTTTAGAGCGCCCTGCAAATCCATTACAAACCACTTCTTGTTTATCAGAACTAAGGGAAGGTTAAACATTCCACTGATGTATCTCCATCGTTATTTGCGACTCACTCCTATTGTGGCTGTGGCCATACTCGTCTATATGAAACTGCTGCCTTACTTGGGAGATGGTCCCATGTTTGACAGCATTCATTTTGATGACTACAGTCGCTGTGAACGCACCTGGTTCTGGAGTTTACTCTATCTGCAAAACTACGCTACTGCAGAACTGGTAAGCGAACCCAAGACGACTGAATACAATATTCCTAACTCGTTGCTCTGATTTTAGTGCCTCAATCACACCTGGTATTTGGCTGTGGATATGCAGCTTTATATACTCTCACCCATATTTCTGCTCGCTTTGTATAAATGGGGAAAGAAAGCCGCAGCTGGAATCTTTGTTTTTATGCTTCTGCTCTCCGCCTGCCTCTTCAGCACCATGATGACCAATAAGTATCCCTCATATCTGGAGTAGGTTATTGGATTAAAAAGGCACATATATGTTTATATTGCTAATTTCGTCACTCGCTCTCTTTGCAGGCATGGAATAATCGGTATCGGCCAGCGTAAGCTATATTTTGCCACCCATAGGCATGCAGCTCCTTGGTTGATCGGCGCTTTGTTCGGCTATTTCCTTCATGTGAATCGCAACAAGAATTTTCAGCTGAATCGTGTTATGATCTGGCTAGGCTGGCTCATTAGCTTGGCACTGATATTCACCTCAATATTCGCCCTACAAGCGTCTGCCCAATGGTCTGCGCCAAACCTGACCCTGCTAGAAGCGGCCTCCTATTATACACTAAGCCGCATCGCTTGGCCACTTGGATTGTGCTGGGTGGTGTTTGCCTGCATGAGGGGCTATGGTGGTTTGGCCAATAGCTTCCTTTCTTCTCCAATGTGGCAGCCGCTCTCGAAACTGTCCTACTGCGCCTACATCTTTCACATAGTCATACAACAAACCAACGTAGGACGCATACGGACAAGCTTTTATTTCTCCGACTACGATTTGGTAAGAGAAACAAAAATAAGAGCTCTCTGTTCCCTGATTTATATATATTTTTGCTTCCTACTACAGATGCTAATCTTTTGGGGAGCCTTCGCCTTTACCGTACTTTTGTCCTACGTGATGTACATCATCGTAGAGGCACCCTTTGTCGTTCTGGAGACCATGCTTATGCCCAATCGTAGAGCTCATCCAAAGGCTAATACCCCAGTCGAGTCACCTGTTGTACTTCCAGTTGAACCTTCACTCGAAGCCCCTAAAACAAATTTAGCAACAGTGGAGGTCCGAGATATGGAAGAAACCACATCTAGCGCAGGGACGACTTAAGGCACCCAACTCAAACAGAATGTAACTATTTATACGTTTTTAAGAAGATCCTCCTTTCAATGTTCTTCGCTTTTGAAATATATATTTATCATGTCTTTGGCAGCCAAAAACATGTTATAGTCAATAACATACCATAATATGTAAAATGTAATGTTAACTTATTCTGATTAATTAAATGTTGAATCATCAGCACATAAGATATTTGTTTTACTTCGAAATTAAGCGTAATCAAATCCCGAGTAATCAGCACCCCACTTATCTGAATACGATCTCGGGGTTATCTACGTGTAAAAGAAAAGCAAAAGCCATAAATGAAATATAGGCCAAGACCAAAAGAAGATGTCAAGGCAATTACATTATCCTTAAAATAGCTACCAAATTTTAGCAAAATCTTACTTAACTATAATACAATAATCAAAATTGTATTTTTTTTTTCATGACTCCTTGTTTTGCAGAATTTTCGACTTCGAAGTCAAATCAATTCCAAGTACAACCAAAAATCTAAATCAGATATGGAATATGAGCTTAAAGCATTCATTGGAATATTTTCGACTCTTCAGAATTTTCGTTGAAATTTAAATTTAGTATTCAATAGAACTCATGTTAATTTTTATTTGATTAATGGTCAATACAAGTTCTTTAGCTATATCTCGGAACTACTTGTATTTACTTGTCAGATGGCTTGTCGAATGTGACCAATAAGACATAAGAAATCCGAAAGCTAATCGCTTTTTTTTAGGAATCGATATTGCTTTTTTTCGAGCTGTTACAAAGGCCGTTGGCAGTAAGCTATAGAGCGATAAGGAAATAACTTAAAACTTTGTATGCGCGACTAGCGGACACCTTGCAATCGAAAGGGATCCAAGAAATATATGTATATATACATATCTATTCAGCATATTAAATATACCCTTGCAGTCTTTTGATGCTCTATTTGCCTATTTGCAAGACATGGAAACGTTTGCACAACTGTTAATCAAACCTTTATATCAAATTTAAATTCATGATCACAAGACCAGAAATTTTCTGCCGAAATTTGGATTATGACTGACGCGATGTTGATAGTGTTATACAGAATCTCCTCAAGTCCAAAGTATCGGTCTTAACAATGAAGAAAGGCATGGCTTGATAAGGTATCAGCAATATCTCGATGAAGGCTTCCTTCCTCCATACACTATGCCTATCGCCATAATTTGCCTGATATTTTGTCAATATATAAGGGCTGCACCTAACAAAAATTTGTCAAACACAAATTCGCACAAGACATGGACATAAGCATTGGAACGCTGCTTCTCTTTGGGCTGACTTTGGTATATTCCTTACAACTGGATCCAGCTGAATTGGTCTCCATGGAGGATTACCAAAGGATTATGGAATTTCGTCCACTTTCCGTGGAGTTCTCACAACTCTTTCGGAATATACACAGGAAGACTTGGATTTACCCACCACAAGGCTGCCTAACAAGCAGGATCTGCAGTGTCTAGCGGATATGACTCAGCTGACGACTGGTCTGACCTCTGGCAAACTCTGGGCGATAAAAAGTGAGTGTGCCTTGAGTACTAGGAGAACTTCAATTGACTTCTTATGCTTTAGTGTTCGATTCGTGGGGCTCCTTTCCCAAGGGTTTACTATACGGAAACATGATTGACATGGGCAACTACGATGAGTGCATCGGGATCAACAAAGCAATATCCGATAACCTTAATATCCAGGGAAAATACTGCCGAGCAAAGCTAACTTTAGTCGAACCTTTAACAAAGCTGGAAGTGGGCATTTGCTTACCGGCCTCCTGCTCGGCCGCAAATATGAATACATTTCTGAAACAACTGATACAAAAACTAATTGGCATCAATATCAATAGCCAATTTGTAAGCGAGGATGCCTGCAGGACTTCCGATCGAGAACCTTTCGATGGTCTAACCATATTTACCATGTAAGTCAAACCGATTTGAAAATCGACCTTCCCTCCTTCATTTCGTTTTCTTTACAGTGTACTACTCTCATTATTGGGTGCTATCGCAGTTCTGTCCACAATTTGCGATTACTTTCTTTTTGAAGACCAAAGTAAGTCCTTAATAAACTAATAACTGAAATTATAAAATTTCGAAACCCCTCCGTTTGCAGAAAAACTTCCCTTTTTGGTAAAGGCCTTCTCCATACGGGCAATTCCCGAGCTCTCTTCCGCCTGGTGGAACCCAATTCGAATCCAATGTCATCGACTGTCTCCATGGCATGCGCTGCTTATCCCTCATCTGGGTCATTTTTGGACATCAATACATTTTAGCCATGATAGCTCCAAATATGAACTTCCTGACCGTATATAAGGTAAGCACTGCTAACAGGGGCGTTTAGTTCCAATTTTTCCTTTTTACCTAAACAGTGGTTTGAGAATCCATTTAGCAACTTTATAACTCGCGGTGTATTCTCGGTGGATACTTTCTTATTTCTCAGTGGCTTGTTGTTGGTCATGATATCCATGCGTTCCCTGGAAAGGTAAGGAGCTTAGGACACTGCATATATTATAAACCAATTATTATTTATCAGAACTAAGGGAAGGTTAAGCATCCCATTGATGTATCTCCATCGCTATTTGCGGCTTACTCCTATTGTGGCTGTGGCCATACTCGTCTATATGAAACTGCTGCCTTACTTGGGAGATGGTCCCATGTTTGACAGCATTCATTTTGATGACTACAGTCGCTGTGAACGCACCTGGTTCTGGAGTTTACTCTATCTGCAAAACTACGCTACTGCGGAGATGGTAAAGGAGGCCAATTCGAATGATTAGCCAAATCCTAACTCTTTCCCATGATTTTAGTGCATCAGTCACACCTGGTACTTGGCTGTGGATATGCAGCTTTATATACTCTCACCCATTTTTCTGCTCGCTTTGTATAAATGGGGCACAAAAGCTGCAGCTGGAATCTTTGTTTTCATGCTTCTGCTCTCCGCCTGCCTCTTCAGCACCATGATGACCAATAAGTATCCCATTTATATGGAGTAAGTTACTGGGCTTGAAAAGGCATCTTTATATTGATATTACTAATTATTTCACTCTCTCTATTCAGGCAAGGACTCCTCGCTGGCGAAGGTCAACGCAAACTTTACTTTGCCACCCACACGCATGCAGCTCCTTGGTTGATCGGCGCTCTGTTCGGCTATTTCCTCCATGCGAATCGCAAAAGGACCTTTCAGTTGAATCGTGTTATGATCTGGCTAGGCTGGCTCATTAGCTTGGCTCTGATATTTACCTCTTTATTCGCCCTGCAAGCGTCTGCTCAATGGTCTGCGCCAAACCTGACCTTGCTAGAGGCGGCCTCCTATTATACCCTAAGCCGCATCGCTTGGCCACTTGGATGTGTGGGTGGTGTTTGCCTGCATGAGGGGCTATGGTGGTTTGGCCAATAGCTTCCTTTCTTCTCCAATGTGGCAGCCGCTCTCGAAACTGTCCTACTGCGCCTACATCTTTCACATAGTCATACAACAAACCAACGTAGGACGCATACGGTCAAGCCTTTATTTCTCCGACTACGATTTGGTAAGAGGGGCAAAAAGAAGAGCTCTCTGGATTGTGATTAATATATGTATTTTTTTGCTCCTATAGATGCTGAGCTTTTGGGGCACCTTCGCCTTCACCGTACTTATGGCCTACGTCATGTACATTATCGTAGAGGCACCCTTTGGCGTTCTGGAGACCATGCTTATGCCCAATCGTAGAGCTCCTCCAAAGGCTAATACCCCAGTCGAGTCACCAGTTGTACTTCCAGTTGAACCTACAATCGAATCGCCAAAAACAAATTTAGCAACAGTGGAGGAGCAAGATTTGGAAGCGTCAACAACTAACGCAGCGGAGACTTTAGGCTCTTAGCTTAACTTTAATGTAAACATAGTTTAAGGATTGTCACATCTATAATTTAATAATATAGTATTGTGTCTGAACCTGATGCCAATGCTCATAAACGTATTTCATATAACATCAATTCTGATTATTCAAATAATACATAACTGTAAAAGCCCTTTATGTAAGCCGAGTAAGTTCAATGCTAGATCAAAGCCCAATTCATAATCTTGTTAGAAGCAGCTTTTTATATGAAGTTAATACCTTTTCATTTTAAGAGAGATGAAAAAGCTTTTATTAACCTGATTCAACACCTTTTCTGTCTAATTATCGCTTTATGTCTGATATTTAGCTGAATTATATAAGGGCTGCATTTAACAAAAGTTCATAATATGCAAATTCGCACACGATTGCTTTGTATAAATATAAAATATGAAATTCCGTCCACTTGCTGTGCAGGTTTCACAACACACACAGGAAGGATCTGTGGGGTCTGGGTCCTCCTCTATTTCATTGCCTTTTCTAAAAGCCCTTTGCCTCTATATAGAAATTACCCAGGTTTAGTTCGGCTGTCTCCACGCTGCTTGTCCCTAATCTGAGTTATCAGTTTACATTTGGCTTATTGTCAATCAGATCCAAGATAGAGCCGCAGACAGCGGCCTCCCCAGAGATGAGCCAAATGCGCAGTCAATAGCTAATCTATTAAAAACAGGTGATAAGCTCCAAACATAGACTGATTTTTACATAGATACAATTCAAAAGAATGTTATTTATAGAGTTCCACGATTCCTAAATTAAATCTAATCGCTTTTAGTCCATGAAACAGAAAGTGAGTATGACAAGCATGCTCAAGAATTAAGTCGAGTACTCTAGTTCGTCGTGCCCGTCCAGTAGATACCCTGTGCACTGCGCAGAGCAAAAGCGATTTTTATCAATATTTGCAAATGGAATGAGATATAGACAAATAATATGATAAATGCATAAGGTAAAGGAGAATGTATACTTAAATTTCAAGCTCTTGGTTTTCTAGTTTCTGAGTTTGTTGGGTTCACATGGATGGACTTGGCTAAATCGACTTTGCTTGTTGTCCTGATCCTGGGGTCTGCCTATTACATACATTTTTCAATGGTTTAACTACAGTAGTTACTATTGACCTTGACGTGAGTTATGAGTGAGTTATGCAATGCCAAATGGGCCCAATAATGCCACTTGTTATGGTAATGTTTTATATTTTTGATATCAGTAAAATGTTTCTTTGATTAGAATCATCTTAAATACTACACTATTAAACGATTATATTGTTTATGTACTAACGTGATATTGCTAAGTAAATAAAAATCAAAAATCATTAATAAATATATAAATAACTGAGCTACCGAGGCGCTCGACAATATGCCAAAGTTTATACTACTTAATACACAGATAAGTCGTGACGTCGAGTTCATTAAAATCTGTATATTTTAGATTAGATTAGCTGTTAGTTTCACAGACTTCCTATCAATTGATATGAAAACGAGTAGGTGTGCTCTAGTCGGGGCTACCCGACTAGGAGCTACTCAGTTCCCAGCACACATTTTCTTAAGCTATAAGAGAAGATCCATGCCAAAATTCGGAGGCCTAAGCTCACTCTTGTACAAATGAAAATCGGTGCATATCGATTTTTGGGTAATTGGCGGGAGTTATCGATATAAATATTTAAACTAAATATGCTCTAACTAGTTCGTTTACTCTCTGAGAAGGACAGACATACGGAACTAGATAAATCAACCCGTTTGATTAAGCTTCCTTTTTATGCATTTTCAATACTGAGTATCAAAATAACACAAATTGATAATAATCTGCACAGTTCGCACGGGTTCCACGCGCCGATAAGCCCGTAACTGAAGTACTTGAAATTTATCAGCCGTATTTGAGCGAAAGTTAGAAGCTTATCAGGATTTTTTTTAACGTATATAACGCGCGTATTTTGAGAATTGGCCCAATACTCACTAAGCAGCTCTACCATTGACATGGTCAAAATAACTGTTGCGCTGTTGCTCTTTGGACTGGCTTTGGTCAGTTCCTTGCAGCTAAAACCAGATGAGTTGGTTGCCATGGAGGATTACCAAAGGATGGTGGCATTGCGTCCACTTGCCGTCGAGTTCGCACAACACTTTAGGAATATAACTCAAAAGGACCTGGATTTGCCGAGCACTCGGCTGCCCAGTCAGCAGGATCTGCAGTGTCTGGCAGATATGAGTGAGCTGTTAGTCGGACTAACCTCTGGCAGTTTCTGGGCCATAAAGAGTATGTCGAAGACACATTTAAAAGTACTTGAATTAAACTCTTAAGATTCTAGTGTTCGATTCATGGGGCACTTTTCCCAAGGGCGTGATTTATGGAAACCTAATGGACATGGGCAATTACGATGAGTGCATTGGCATTCACAAGGCCATTGATTATAGCCATGCTATAAAGGGCAAGTACTGCTTTGCGGGCCTTTCTTTGGAACAACTTGGCATTAGGTTAAGAACTGCCGTTTGCTTTCCCGCCTCCTGCGCCGCAACGCACATGGATACGTTCCTGCAACGATTGCTGCAAAAACTCCTAAATATCAAAACAACGCAGCCCTTGGTCAGCGAGAATAGCTGCAGGACTTCGGATCGTGAACCCTACGACGGTCTCACCATATTTACTATGTAAGTAGGCAAATCAGTCGGTCAGAGTTTCAATTTCATGTTTTTGGTTCAACAGTGTTTTAGTCTCGCTTCTGCTTGCCTGCGTCGTCTTGACAACTATCTATGATTATTTCTATTGCGAGGATCAGAGTAAGTAGAAAACAACTAGGCCATACTTTTTATACCCTGTACACATTGCGGTTGGGTTCAGAGACAGAAAGAATTAGACAGAATACGTCATCCTTGAAGGCGACAAACTGATTCGATCGAGCCCTGTCGTCTGTCCGTTTCACGAACTTTTCGCTCTTTGGAGACAATATAAACTTGTTAGCTCCGTATGCCACGGCAAATTAAGCATTTTCCTCAAATGATCGATAGCTCAACCGTTTTCCTAAAATCGATACGCATCGATTTTAAGCACAAGCTATTTGTTTATATAATAAGCTCAAGAATATCTTTGTTTAGACATTGCTTAATAATTGAGTAAACACAGACGCTAAAGATTGTAGCTAGGTACAAAGTATGCTCTAGTCAGACATACTCGAACAGAGCAAACTTATTTGTTTTTAATTATCTTAACCTCACGCAGCGCAACTACCTGCTTTGATTAAGATCTTTTCGGCACGTGCCAATTCGCGAGCGCTCTTTCGCCTGGTGGAACCCAATTCGAATCCCAATGTCATCGACTGTCTCCATGGCATGCGTTGCATGTCGCTCATCTGGGTAATCTTTGGACATCAGTACCTGTTCGCCTTGCTAGCGCCGAATGTCAACCAATTTCGCTTGAAATGGGTAATGGGTAACAGCTGTCGATTGCGTAACTACGGATGCTCCTATTAAAGACTTTTGCTTTCTCTTTTAGTGGTTCGAAAATCCGTACACAAGCCTTGTCCTACATGGTACGTTCTCCGTGGATACATTCTTCTTCCTGAGTGGCCTGTTGTTAGTCATGATTTCTATGCGTTCCTTGGAAAAGTAAGTTAAAAGTGGACCACAAAACCCCTAGTTACCAACTACTCTTTGTTTCGCAGAACCAAGGGAAGATTAAACATTCCACTCATGTATCTCCATCGCTATTTGCGCCTCACGCCCATTGTGGCTCTGGCCATACTCGTGTATATGAAACTGCTTCCACTTTTGGGTGATGGTCCCCTGTTTGATAGCATTAAGTTCGATGATTATAATCATTGTAAGAGCACCTGGTTCTGGACTTTGCTCTACTTGCAAAACTATGCGACTCCAGATCTGGTAAGCTTTCCTTCTATAGAAACTGAAATAAACCTAACCCGTCTTTTGCTCTCCTTAGTGCATCAATCATAGCTGGTATTTGGCTGTGGATATGCAGCTTTATATACTCTCACCCATATTTCTGCTCGCTTTGTATAAGTGGGGCAAGAAAGCCGCAGTTGGCATCTTTGTTTTCATGCTTTTGCTCTCCGCCTGCCTCTTCAGCACGATGATGATCAAGAAATATCCCA
Organism: Drosophila ezoana; assembly: GCA_035045725.1. Classification (NCBI taxonomy): domain Eukaryota; kingdom Metazoa; phylum Arthropoda; class Insecta; order Diptera; family Drosophilidae; genus Drosophila; species Drosophila ezoana. The sequence goes on from JAWNOU010000036.1 coordinate 192,744, forward strand.
TATTTTTGGAGTAAGTCCAGAATGAATACTCTAAGTACAAATGAAAATTCCTATTCCACCATTCCGCACAGAATCGGACTCACTCCAGATGAGGCTCAGCGTAAGCTTTACTATGCCACCCACACGCATGCAGCTCCTTGGCTAATCGGGCTACTCTTCGGCTATTTCCTGCATGTGAATCGCAACAGAACCTTTCAGATGAACCGCATTAGGATCTGGCTGGGCTGGGTTGTGTGCTTGGCTTTGATTTTCACCTCGTTATTTGTGCTATATCCCTTTGCCGATTGGAGAAATCCGGTGTTGACTATGCTGGAAGAGGCCCTTTACTATACACTGACCCGCATCGCCTGGCCCCTGAGCCTGTGCTGGGTGGTGTTTGCCTGCATGAAGGGCTACGGTGGTTTGGCCAATAGCTTTCTCTCTTCTCCACTGTGGCAGCCGCTCTCGAAGATCTCGTACACTGCCTACATCTTCCACATTTTTATACAGCAACTAAACGGCAGACGCATGCGAACGAGCACCTTTTTCTCCGACTACGATGTGGTAAGGGGAAATTTGCTTACAAAAGATAGATAAAGATTCCGTATAATACTCATTCTATATACTTATATTCCATCGGCAGATGCTGATTTTCTGGGGCGGCTTTGGCTTCATCTTGCTGTTGTCCTACGTTATGTATATCATTATGGAGGCACCCTTCGGTGTGCTAGAGGGCATGCTTATGCCCAAACGCAGACCAAATCCAAAGCCTGCCGACTCCACTGAACCACAAATGGAACCCAAAATCTCCGAGACGAGCAAAGCTGCTTTGGAGCCACAGCTAGAGACTGAAACAATAACAGATACAACAAACTCTGCGCCTTCCAGTAATCAATCCTAAGCTTCTTTTTATACCCTGAACCCATTAAAAATGGGTAAAAGGGGTATTATGTTTTTGTGCAAAATGCAAATGTATGTAACAGGCAGAAGGAAGCATCTCCGACCCCATAAAGTATATATATTCTTGATCAGCATCAATAACCGAGTCGATCTAGCCATGTCCGTCTGTCTGTCTGTCCGTCCGTCCGTATGTATGAACGCAAGGATCTCAGAACCTATAAGAGCTAGAGACTTGAAATTTAGATGTAGATGCTCCTAGTTCCTACGCAGATCGAGTTTGTTTCCGATAATCGATAACTTGCCCCGTTTCCAAGTAATCGATAAAAATGTATATCGATATCCCGTTTTTTAAGCAATTTTGATAAATAATAAGAGCTAGAGTTACCAAACTTGACATGTAGCTTCTAGAATAGTATATATATGTCGAATATCTTTCATTTTATACCTATCGCCAACTCCCCGCTACTCTCTATCTATAAGCGCGCGCTGCATTTGGTGATGGAATAAGAGGGTTCAGGGTATCCCCTAGTCGGGAGCTCCCGACTTGAACCTCTTACTTGTTTACTATTTAATTAGAATGGGTTTCCATTTATAAAACAATTTACTTTTAGTTTTCTTATCAACTTGTTATAAAATTGTATTTCGGCCTAATTCTGCACTTGTGAGTTGTCAAAAACCTCAAATGCCCAGAGATAATATATTGTTCTAGTCTAACTGAACCATGGACATGATTGTAGGTCTATGAAAGTAAAATATTTTAGAAAGCCCCCCGCCTGTTCGCTTTATTAAACAATTATTAGGGACTGATTTGCTATATTATTCCGATTAGTTTATCTTAAAATAGATTATATTTATAAGCACACGTTTTGAAGGACTATTTATTAAATTATTAACGCATATCTCTGACGTACATAAGATATGACTCTTAAAACCTCCAGCTTTTTGTTGCATCTAAAGCTTATTAAAAAATCTGCAATTTTGCCCCATTTTTTTATTAACTTTTTACTTGTTAACCTTTCAAAAGAATTTTGATCAAACCTTTTCCCTAAGAATGATTTTGTATCTATAATTCGTCATATTTAAACACAAAATATCTTCACACTTTTTCGAAAAGATGCGCATCATAAATCCCTTAACTAAATGTCTCAAATATCTCTTGGAGCTTTAGAATACCGAAACTTATATTTCTTATTAAAATTTCTTGCTGAAGGAAAAAAATCTAAATAATTTATTAAATATTCTTAATGAGAAAACTAACACTTTTTGGTCAAAGATTGTTTTGGTGAATTGAAAAGAATAAAAGTGATTTTAAGAGTAAGGATATCAAAAAGAGAAAATGTTGCTGTAATACTATGAAATACTTTTGCTTCTTTTTTAATTTGAACGCAACTTAAGTATTTACTTTGTGATTTGTGGGCTTTTATTGATTTCAGGTAAAATGCAGAGATATCGGCCTGGCTTTTACCAAGCCGGGCGCCATAAAAGTAAACAAATAAATCGCATAAGAGGTAAAATGTGTCAACAGGGCATATTGTTTAACATGAATTTAGACGAGATTAACTGGAAGTGAAATCGAAACCAAAAAACTGAAATTGCGCGAATTGGCAACAAGGCAAAACCAAAGTCAACCTAGTTTTTGGCCGACGCAACAGACGACAACGAATGCAAAGCGAATACATTTGATATGCTATTGGCTGGCAAGGGTGTGCGTGTGTGTGTGGTGTGTGGTTTGTGTGTGTGTGTTTGTGTGTGTTGGGGGGAGGGGGGTGCTGAATTGGCGCCCTGTGGCGGATTATTGAATTTTCCAACATTTGACTGACACTTGGCGCCTGATGCGCTTCGCTTACCTTATACGCTGTTGTCCTTGTTGTTGTAATTGTCCCTGTTGTTGTTGTTGTTGTAGTTGTTGCTGCCGCTAATGCTGCTGATTTAGATGCGTGCGTTGCGTTGACAAAATTCCAAACGCGTTTTTACATAATTTACATGTTTTTGAATGGCGCAACGGCCACTCTAGAATAAACACAAAGCTCCTCTATATGTGTACATATATAGCTGTGTGTGTTTGTGTGTGCGAGCGTGTGTATGCGCGTGTGTGTGTGGTTGAACGCGATGATACATGGAGCAACACAATAGGCATAGGGGCAGCGGCAGCCGCAACGAAATGTATACCCGTTTATTTAATTTTTTTATGCTGGCCAAGGAAGACCCACTTTTTGTTTGGCAAATTTGTAGCGAACGCGTGTAATTGTGGCTATTATGCCGCTTGCCCATAAAATCTGGCAACACTTGAGACACACTCGCACGCAAAGGAGCGGCGAAGATGGAGGGGTGCGGACTTAGACGCAATTGTTGTCTTTCTCCACCTGCTGCGATTGGCAGTGTACATATGTGTGTGTGAGTTGTTTTCAATTAAATGTGATTTAATTAATACGGGAATTGGCGGCGGCACTGCACACTTGTACGGTCAGCTGCCTAGTTTAGCACTCGACGCGCAACGAACAAATACTGAAGAAACTGGCGATGGATGGCAAAAGGAGCAACGGTAAATTTCTTTCGTTTGTGGCTGATGCTGCGCGCTCTTTTGTTGCGCAGTGAACAGTGCTGCCCAGCGCGGCGAATTCGGCTTGCGCGTGCCTATACTCGCCGCGGCTTGCATGCGTGTGTGTCTGTGTGTGTGTGTGTGTGTGTGTGTGTCCGAGGAATGCGATAAAAAACGAAACGTTAGAATGAAATGAAAATGTAGCATAATTTATGACTGCATTGTCTTTTAAATAATTGCACGCACACATTAATACACACACACACACACCTATATACATATACTAACACACACATACAGGTTAAGGTAAAATTGTTATTTTTAAAATGTGTTTGAATTTGTTCGGTAACTCACCTGCACAGCGTAGTCTCATCTTTATAATGCCGTTAACATATTTCATGTTTTATAATATATATTTCTTATACTTTTTAATATAATTTTATGGTATTTTTCAAAGCCTAATAAAGGTTCTATTTGCAATTTCTCTTACATTCTTGTATAACTAGCTGACAACTCTTAAAGCTCGATTTATAACGAAAATTGGGTTTATCAGTTCTGTTCCGTTTAACTTTATGTCCGATTTCAATTCTTCACGTGTTTTATGCTTTTTTCAAAATAAAAACCAATTAATAAAAAGGTTTTTTAAGTGAAATTGGCAACTCTTTAGTTGATAAAAACTGTTCCCGATTCCGTTTCCGTGTTATGTCTCGTTTCAAAAGTACCAAAGAGAATTGAAATTAAAAGGCAGAACAGTTTAGACAAACTATATTTTAATAAATTCAAGCCCATATTGGAAGAATAATGCATGAATAATGCACATATTTATTATTAATTCCATTTTGGCATATAATATAATGTTGAATTCTTAATGATCGTTATAAAGTAAGTGTATTTTGAAGAGTGTGCCTAGCTCGGATTCTTCACATTGCTATTTGTCATATTTAAATGGATCACATAGGGTAGTTGTGTAAAAGTTTGTCATGCAAGTGGAATAACCAAAAACCTAATGACGGCAATGATGATTATGTGCTTTATAACTATAATTCAACGTTGTTTAAATTGGAACCGGAGGAACTGGGCAAGTCAACATCACTGGGCGGCACAAAGGTGCCCATGGTTTGGACACCCTCGTGCTTGGCGCTGAGCTTCAGCATCTCCGATTTGAGTTTTTCGAGAATGGCATAGTTTGGTTGATTCACAGCCGCCTTGCTCTGCAGCACGGTTATCTCCTGCTCCTCGAGTTTCTTCTCTTTAAACGTTTTGATGGAATTGTTGCCATACAGACGCAGCAGCGAGCCCCAAGTTTGAATGTGCGGATGCAAAATCTACGGAAGAGTGTGGAATATATAGATATATAGAATTATGCGATAAACAGAGGTTTTTTTTTGTTGTTTGCGACATTTGATTACGATTGCAGACATATAACAGATATGTTTCTATACTTTGCTACAAGGTATTATCCGACTAATTGTTCAGATTGTCTTATTAAATGGAAGTTTTGATGAACAGAATGGTTTCCATTACAAAAGTCCATAAAATTTTCCAAAATTTTCCTTTAGCAGCTTTATAATATAGTGCCTAGCACATGTTTGGAGACTGTGATACTAGTTTGCGTAAAAACAGATAGACAGGCCTATATAGACTTGACTACAGATAAAGATCAAGCAGATCAAGGATCAGCTTATATATGTCTTCTTAGACATTGCGGGACACATTTCTAACAGACTCTGGTAGCTTTTACCTGGAGTATGGCCTGCGATGCCAATTGTTTGCCCTCGCGCTTGTTCTTGCAGACCACCTTGGCCGTGTGCTTGCCCACGGTCATCGTGAATTCGTTTTTGTTATTGGCCGTACGATTGATCTCCTGGGTGATCTGCACATCGCTGCCGTAGTTACGCTGCAGGCAGGTCAACAAGATGGCATTGGGCGAGGGCTCTGTGGTCTTGTTGCAGAACTCGGTGACGCGTGGATCCTCGATGCGGATGTCATCGAAAACCTATAAGGCAATATTTAATAATATGTTCTTTGATATCGATGCCAGGCACACTTACAGATAGATCGCTTTGGCTTTTCTTCGCAGTGCCACTTTTCACATCCTTATTGTTGCCCGTTATTTTGTCCTTCACATCGGGAATGAGTATCTCAAGTGTTTCGCGTGCCGCCTCCGACTTGGCCTGCTTTTTGCTGGTGCCATAACCTGTACCGTACTTGAGATTGTTTACCGAAACGGTTGCCGAATAGGGCGTAGCTGCATTCTGCAGCTCCTTGAATTCATAGGTGGGCTGCGTCTTTAGCGCATGCTGCACATACTCATGCAAGATGCACACAAAACTCTTCCCATTCGGATTCATGATCCACTCTTTTCGTCCACGCGGATTTGTGGCACCTTCCGCACCGCTGGCCGCCAAAATGGGAAACTTGATCAGCTTGGTGCCATCGGGCAGCGTTGGCCGCTGTATATTCTTGATATGCTTGCGATTTTTTGTGAACTTGCGCCGTGCATTCCAGCTACGAAAGCGCAGCACGCGTATTACCTTGAACCGGAAGAGCTTCTGGCAGTATGTGTTCAGCTGTTCCGGTGTCACCGACTCCTTTTGTGTATTCTCATTGACGGTTACGATTTTAGCTGCTGGTATTAGTGACTGCAATGCCTCAGTGGTTGCCTCTCCCGTTTTGGGCTCCGCATCAGCCGAATTTTGGTTCTCTTTGCCATCCACATCCATGGGCTGTGCTGCATTTGCTGTCGCATGCGCCACAGGACAAACGCCCGCAGTCATCACCTCGTTATTGTTCTCTGTAGTCGGCGCGTCGTCCGCATTGCGCAGCTGTTGCTCCGCTGCCTCCGTTTCCTCGTCCAGTGCACGCCGATAGTTCAGACAGGGTATGGCACCCAGTGGCACCGCATGCTTGCGTGCACTGCCCGTGCCAAGAAAATATGGACGTGCGGCACAGCAGACACGCGTCTTGCGATGCAGAAAGAGGGGCATGCCGCTGTTGTGCGTCACCTGCACCCAGCCCTCCGGCAGCACCTCGAAGTGGTTGTGGCGCTTCTCTAAAATGTGCGGAAAGAAGTCAAAACAAATGTTTTCAATCTGTGCATTCACACATACCTTCCAGCACAGTCTTGAAGCGCTGCTCGTATTTTGGTCGCTTGGATTCGCGCAGATCTTCGGGAAGCTTTTCATCCAAAAGATTCTCAATTTCCTCATCATCAAAGTCGGAAGAATCATAGTCGCCGACATCACCTTCGCCCTCCTCATCGTCAGCATAATTCTCACCGTTCTGCTTGTCGCTGTTGTCATCTGCGAAGTGTGTATGAAAATAGTTTTAGATAAGCTAAGTATATACAAATTGAATATAAAAGTAAACCTGATTGAAACGCTAGCCTTTCGTTTAGCTCCAGGCGCACAATGGGTATCATGCGCATGTTTGCGAGCAGCTCAGAGATTACGGCTTAGGGATCGCAGTGTTTTAAATACAAGTTTCTCATTGAGCTGCAGCTGCGAGCAGCTTGAAAATATTGAAGCAAATGCGCTCGGTAGATATAACCATCCATAAAATGAATCTGGCTGGAAACTACAGTGAAAGCTCTCTAGAGCTGACAAACTACAATTTGTTTGCGTGCTTTGCTCGCTTAATATGTGAAGATAAGACAACAAATTAGCCCTGCTGAAGGCGACCTACGCCCAAATGTTTTCCCGTTGGCCGTTAAATGTGATTTTCACTGTAGTTTTATCAGCCTCCTTGGCGTATTGTTTACACAATGATAAGCTCTGGTAAGATCTTCAGATAAGACATGTAGAAGCTGTTTCTTTGCATTTTATGGCTAAGGCCATGTGCCTGTCGTTGGCTAGTCAACAAGAATGTGGATACTCCATATAGTAAATCTCTACTGTGTGCGCCCTTATCGCTTACCTGAATCATCATCCTCACTGGCGGTGCCCACCTCGTCAAGCACCTGAAACTGGCGTAGCTGCTGATCCATGGGTTCGGAGAGCAGCTCGGCGTCACGTGTATGACGCATTTCCTCAATGGCGCTGAGTGAAAAGCCAGCAACTTTCAGTTCCTGCTCCTGCTCCTCATCTAGACGTGGACGCTTGCGTGTCGTAAGTGGCTCCTCCGTGGGTAGCTCTGCAGCTGGCGATTGAGCTTCTGCCATTTTCTATATGTATGTACTTATGTGTGGGCTTAAAACTTATGCTATTTTGTTAGATGTCTTTTGTTGTTTATTTTATTTTTGGTTTCTTATAGCTGTGTTTGGGTTCTTCTGGCCAATAACCAATACTGAGAACATCCAACGATTTCGAATTGATTTTTCATTGGAAGTGCCACATTGGTTAAGCTAGAAAACCCAATCGCTCGCTTTGTCGTCGTCGAGGGGGCTCGCTTTCGAGAAGCTCCTCTCTACTCGTGTTTCAAACGCACTTCACAACATAATTAGAGCATGCATCAGCATAACACGTTTTCTGTTTGGTGTTGTAATTTTTTAGCCGGCTACGTTTTAGCAGCTGCTTTTGCAATGGATTCTGTGCTCAAACAAAACACCAAGGCAAAAGTTGCTAAGCCTGACCCACTGTGTTTATATTTATAATGGATTAAATTTGCATAATGTACTACATCTAAAAAAATAAGTTATACGTATAAAATGCCTCGACAAGGGCCACGCTCAGACATTTTGTTAAAAGAGATCAGCTGTATCACAGCTATGCAGCGCTGCCACATCGATTAAATTTCCCTGCTCATCGTCTATGTCGCTTTTCAATAGGGCGCTTTTAATTCAAATGTAGATTTTACCACCAGCTTACCGATTCCAGCCAACATGTTTTATCCCTTTCCCTTTACGTGTTTTTCAATACATTGCTAATCATAGTGGTGTTTTTATATTATATAATTAAGTTGTTGCATTTCCCTTAGCCGTTTTAGGAGCTGCATTTAGGGCAAAAGTTTTGTATTCTGTCTCACTATGTTTTCACTTATACACACACAAATATTTGTGAGCTTTAAATGCAGACATGTCAATAAACATCTATTTACGGTTCTGTAAAATCGCTCAAACTTCTCTGTGCCTAGAATTTGAATGTCATTAAAATAATCAATAAGTGATGTTTTTATTTATAGCAGCTTATTCACTGAACGTACAAAATATATAAAATGTTTCAAGAATATGTAAAATGCCTCAACTTTGGCTACGCTCAAAAAACGGACAAACGCAGAGCTGCCACCCTGCTCAAATTTCCTTGTTACGCTTCTACAGTTTAATCGCTTATCGATAGAGCGCTCAGGATTCAAATGGCGATAAATATGAACATGTTAAGCAATGTTAATTACCTACCAAAACAACATTAAGTATGGAATGTGATGAGTTAACGGGCTCAATCTGTAAAGAATAACAGCGCTAAAATCATATTTAAAGTACATATATACCCTATATATTCACAGAACCTCGTTAATATCATCTGTTACACACGTGCCGGATAGCTCCAAATGAAATGGCAAGCGACGACAATTGGAAGACCGCATTTCATCCACCTTTAAGTGCTGGATGATAAAGAATATAAAATCGTTGCCAAGATCCGTGCATTGAATGACATATAGCGTAGCCAGGAACTTAAGATGCATGATCAAATGCCGAAAATCTTGGTCTCGCAATTGCTGAGCAGATGTTATGCTAAGGACTCGCAAGTTGGCCAATTGAAGGACAACGCCGTTAAAGAAATGATAGCAAGGATTGTAAATGTTCAGGAGCGTAAGACCACGCAGATGAGCAATGTGCTTGCCCTGCTTCATTGTTATTTCCGAACCAATGCGCAAATGCTCCAAAGCATCCGGACGCAATTCGGCAAATCTTTGGAATAGCTTGTCACGTGGATTTACAAAATAATCAATATCCAAACTTTTGAGACGCCGTAACAAAACCAAAAACTCATAATTCGGATGACTGGCACAATCAATAACCAGATTCTCCAGCTTCTGCAAATGTTTACAAACTTCAATAATTATATCGGGCAGCTTGTGATCAATACATAATATCAGTGAGCGCAGGTTTTTGAGATACACACATACATTGATCATATGATTGGCCTTGCTAAGCAGCGGCTTCTCAAAATATTTGTCATGCAAATCCGACACAGACAACATGCGCATTTTGTGGCCATTCAGCCTGAAAAATGCCTCTATCTGCTGCGCGGTCCAATTGTTGGTCGGCTCGAACCAGGTGAAACATCGAAAATGTTGCCTATGCACCATTTCGTAGATGCTCATAAAGCGCTGACAGGTAAACGCAAAGTTACACTGACTCATCACATCCAATTGCTGGAGCACCATCAGCAGGCACTCGTCGGGCATATCCATAATGTGTAGGGAGTCCATTTTCCGCAAGCTCCTTTTCAGATTTGTTTACTTTAAATGTACACGAATATGTATATATCTCTTTAAATAGCATCGACTTAAAAACTATGTGTGCTATGCTTTATGATCTCTAATACTAGATTTTATACATTTTAATATCAACATTGAAGGTCAAAGCAGGACGACAACGAATGCTTCTTTAATAGATTTGAACATTTTCTTGACGTGGTCACGAAATGCGCTCATCATTCAAATTATTATTAAGATGGGTATACATTACATTACTTTGTAAGGAACAAGATTTAACAAGTAAGAGGTTCTAGTCGGGAGCTCCCGACTAGGGGATACCCTGAACCCTCATATTCCTACACCAAATGCAGCGCGCGCTTATAGATAGAGAGTAGCGGGGAGGTGGCGATAGGTATAAAATGAAAGATAATCGATATATATATACTTTTCTAGAAGCAACATGCCAAGTTTGGTAACTCTAGCTCTTATTATTTAACAAAATTGCTTAAAAAACAGGATATCGATATACATTTTTATCGATTACTTGGAAACGGGGCAAGTTATCGATTATCGGAAACAAACTCGATCTGCGTAGGAACTAGGAGCATCTACATCTAAATTTCAAGTCTCTAGCTCTTATAGGTTCTGAGATCCTTGCGTTCATACATACGGACGGACGGACGGACAGACAGACGGACATGGCTAGATCGACTCGGCTATTAATGCTGATCAAGAATATATATACTTTATGGGGTCGGAGATGCTTCCTTCTGCCTGTTACATACATTTGGATTTTGCACAAAAACATAATACCCCTTTTACCCATTTTTAATGGGTTCAGGGTATAAAAAGAAGATGGGATAGATACGAAAGCTTGAATTCGGCGCGCTTGAATGGCCAAATTAAAGCCCTAAGACGGACAATCATTTTTGCCTGACAATACTTCTAGCTCAAGAAGTAACACGATAATCAAACTTAAGGGTTAGGTGTCCGCTCAAGGGAGCTGTTTCTATCTGTTAATAAGCAATATTGTTATTTGGGAGTCACACACATTGATTCGAAATATAATAATCGAAAATATTTGTGAATTTTGTATTAATTCGTTTTATCAGATATTTTCAAATTGAACAAACAAACAAATAAATTTGCCGCATTTAAATTTTATGCTTAGGTCTTAAATGGCAAAAATCTGCACATAGTTGTGACACCATTGACAAATGTCTCTTAAAAAAAGCTTAAACAAAATCATTGCTCTTAAAAACGACCTACAAACTAAGTACGCTTAATTACAGATTCTATTGTAAAACATTTTCTATATCGATGTCCACATTGTTGGCCAAATCAGCGTAATTTTGTGCATTCTGTTCGTGGCCCTTGGAACGGTAATGGGCATTTAGATGAGGGCGTCGCATGAAAGATACTTTACATATTTCGCAGCTGTAATAGATAAACAGAATTTTAGCATTTAAATATAAATGTTTGGGAAACCTTAGCATTAGGTCTGCTTATTGATTTTAAACCCAACAAACCCAAAATTACTTTACGAACAAGTCTTAAACTGAACCATTTATCAATAAAACTTGGTAAGAAAGTAATCTGTGGACATAGATATACATATAGATATAGATATAGATATAGATATAGATGTAGATATAGATATAGATATATATATAGATATAGATATAGATATATATATAGATATAGATATAGATATAGATATAGATATAGATATAGATATAGATATAGATATAGATATAGATATAGATATAGATATAGATATAGATATAGATATAGATATAGATATAGATATAGATATAGATATAGATATAGATATAGATATAGATATAGATATTTGTACAATTTTGTACAATTTCCCGTAAAATTAGAAACAATGCGACGAAGGCAAGATTCAAATCAAAACTGGGGTCTTGTGAATGTAGAAAACCAGGTTCATTAAACGATTTTAAAGACGTGGCATTGGTGCGAATCTTGAACCAAACCAAGGTGTTTTCTTTTGGTTTTCATCCTTTATTAATTCTATACTCACTGAAAACTGCGCACGCCGGAATGGCTGAGCATGTGCCTCTTGAGCTTGTTGCTGACCACAAAGGCCTTGTCGCATTTGGTGCATTTATAAGGCCGATAATTCGTATGGCGGCTGTAAAGTGGAGGCATTATGAGACATAGGGAATAAATTGGCCAATATTTGGTCACGTACTTGCGCTCGTGCTGAATGCGTCCGCTGTGATCGGCAAATGTTTGGCCACAGTACTGGCAGGGATATGGCTTCTCGCATAGATGCGCCAGCTCGTGGCGCCGCAGCAAGTGCGGCGTGTAGAACTTCAGGGGGCACTGTTTGCAGGAGAAGTTTTTGACACCAGTGTGCCGCAGCAGATGCACCTTAAAGTTGCTGGGGCAGGTAAAGTGTCTGCCGCACAGCTCGCAGATGCAGTCGCGCTTGCGGCGTTCCCGCTTAAGTGCCACTATTTCATCCTCCGACAGCTTGCTCCAGTTGATGCGGGGCGTGTTCCTAGCGTTCGTCGCAAAGTTCACCGTTGCATAGAGTTTGGAAGCTGGTCTGCCCGGTCGGCGTGGCGTATTTGGCATTGAAGCAGACGCATTTGCAGGAGATTCCATAGTTGGCTCATCAGTCTTCGTGGTCTGCACGGACTCATCGGATTGACCATGCACTGACAAATCTTCATTTGTCCCCTCCCCTACGTCTTCCGAGCTTTCGTATTCCTCACACTCGTATTCTGTAGTTTCCTCATAAGTGTTAAATAGCTCCATCTCCAGATCTAGCTTGTCCACTTCATCCGTGTCAATTTTTTGAAACGCATCCGCAATGTTGTTGCTATTTAAAAGCAGCTTTTGTGTTTTTATAATGCGTTCGCGAAATACAATTGCTTCTCTTAGCGCTACTTCACAGGGTCCGCAAATATGTTCTGGAAATTCCATATGCTCTGGTAGCTACAAATAATACAAGATGCTTTATAAATATTTGCACTTGATATTGTTGAGTTTGCATACTAACAAAAATTCCAGTTAAAGCTGCAATTTGGTGTAGCATGATGTTGTCGGGCTGTTGAAATAAATTCTTTGAGTTTAGACAATAAATAATCTTGCCACAGGTACGACAGCGCGTCGACATTTTTTAAATCATTTTCCAAATCAAACGAGTTATTTACTTATTTCCCTCAACAATTCGCGTCGTTCGCGGGAATCAGCTGTTTATGTTATCTGGCAACGCCACGACATCTGCGAATATCGATATGCGCATTCAATATACGCTCAGCTGTTTTATATAAAATCATCAATTTTTAGAAAGATGTAGGTCTACATCAGGGTAAGTACGTATAAATCAGTTATAAAATATTTGATAATTTAATTTATGTGCAATTACAGCAGAAAACCCGCTGAAATCTGCTCAAATCTGAAACGAGTCACTGTCTATCGATATTAGGCTGCCGCAGCTCCCATCTCTATTGGGGACCTTTACTGCATTTAAATTATTTTTGGTGTTATTTTCGAGCCCATGCGCGTAAATGAGCACACAAAGCTGCTTGGGCAGCGTGTCATTCTGGTGCCCTACGAGGCTAGGCATGTACCCAAGTATCATCAATGGATGAGCAGTCCCACGCTGCGTAGCCTGACCGCCTCGGATGAGCTCACCTTAGAGGAGGAATATGCAATGCAACAGAGTTGGCGCCAGGACGATGATAAGCTCACATTTATTGTCCTTTGCGCTGAGATCTATAAAAAGACCAACGATGAGATAACCGCTATGGTGGGCGACACAAATCTGTTTGTGCGCCACGATGAGGAGTCGCAGCAATATGTGGCCGAGGCGGAAATTATGATCGCAGCACCCGAGGCGCGCGGCAAAGGGTTTGGTCGCGAGGCTATGCTACTCATGTTCAAGTACGCCCAGCAGCATCTACCCTTGAGCAAATTCGAAGCCAAGATCGACATGGACAATGCCATATCGTTGCGCCTCTTCGAGAGCTTTCAGTTTGCCGAGGCGCGACGCGTGGAGGTATTCTACGAGGTGACCCTAGAGCGGCCAATAACAGACGACTGGCTGTCCTGGCTGGATGAACAGGTGCAGCTAAGGATTGAGAAATATGATGATGCTTGAAAATGATGTACACTTAGTTAATGTTCTGTTTATTACATTTATATTACAACTACTTTGCCTTTAAGATATTGCATTCTATCTTAGATCTGGCTGTAGTCGTTGCGTAAGTAATGCTGTGTGTATGTGTGTGTGTGTGGCAGGAAGGGCATTGCATAAAATGCAGCCCAACTCGAGTTATCAAATTTATATGAATATATATATATATCTGGCTGTCTGTATGATACATAAAACTAGTTGACTTAACGTTTTACAGCGTGGTGTTTCAATTTTTTATAAAAATTATTATTAAATAATTAAAGGCAAACATAATTGTAATTGCAAATCAAAACTAAATATTTCATATCCTTTTTTTCCTTGTTTGCACTTTTGCTTAACTTAACGATAGCTGCTCAAATTTTATCCTTAAAACTAACATTTAGACGTGGTGTGCTTCTTGCTATGAATAATAAATATGCTTTTGCGTGTGTGCGTGTGTGTATGTGGGTGTTTGGGTGTGTGTATGGTCGGTTTGGGAAGCGCGATTTGTTTAGGCAGCGGCTCCATCGATGGGCATAGCATGCAGCACCTCGTCGAGCAGCTGCAGTGCACGATGCAAATGCACTTCTATCCAGCAGGGCGTCTCTTTAATGGATTGACGCGGATAATCAGGTCCCCAGCCCTTCACAAAGCTAAGCCGCAATATGCACAGGCGACGCAGATCATCCACACCAATGCCAGCGGCAGCGGTGATGCCTACAATGCAAATAGATACAAATATATAAATAAGTTTTCAATTATCTAACATAAACAACTCATTCGGCTTACTTCTGCCGCCGCCGCCCATTTGTTGGTTGGAGACACCCGCGACGGCAGCCGCTTGCGCTGCAGCAGCGGCCTGTGCATTGGTGGCCAGCGAATGCATCTGCTGATGGCATTGACGCAAGTCGAAGACCTACAGAGAACATGATTCGGTTAGTTATAAATAAAGGTCTGGAATATGTTTTTGTTTAGCATTTACTTTTATACAAGCGGCTGGGTATATTTTGTGCACTGCATCGCCCGGCGTACGTCCCGCCTCGCGATCCAGATAATAGCTTTGTACGAACACCGAATTATCGCTGAGGCAGCGCAGCCAGACATCGCCCTCGCCGCGCAGATCCAATTGCACACCCTTGCCTATATGCAGTCTAAAAATGGCAAAAAGTTGTTAATATCGACAAAAGCATTAGGTTAGCTAAAATAGCTCTGCTCACCTGGCCCGCTCCGATTGCTCGGTGCGATGCACATTGCTGAGCGCGCCCAGACAGAAACGATTCCCGCCCGACGGATCCACATAGCCGTCTATGATGACGTTCGGTTTAGCCGAGGGCACTTTAAATGTCTCGCCCACTTGTGTGTCCAGCTCAAAATATGCTATGGAGCACCAATATTCCGGCGCCGGTTGGCGAGAGAGCAGGCGCTGTTGTTGCTGTTGCTGCTGCTGTGGAGGCGCCTGCTGCGGCGAGGCCAGATCGCCAGGCAGCGGAGAGTTCCCTGTAAATGCATAAATGCTCAGCAATTACAGAAGTTAAAAGGTTCCATCATGCCAACTTACAGAAGCTACCGGGCAATGAGCGCGGATCTGGCGGCTGCATGGACTGTGTGTAGGTAAGTGTATTGGGTCCGGTCCAAGTGCCTGCGGCACCACCACCACCACCACTGGCCTGTGCAGCGCCGCCAGCATTGGGCTGGCTACCGGCTGTCGCCTGCTGCTGTGCGGACGGCGTCTGAGTTGAGCCATAGCTGCTGGCGCCTGTGCCCTGACCGCTTGACTGCGGCACATAGCCATTCTGTTGCTGGGCGTGAACAGTGGTTGGTCCCGAGCCGCTGCTGGCGTTGCCGCTAAACTTTCCCACATCGTTGGCCACGTTCTGCATTTGAGCGCCTGTTGGCCCCGCTCCATAGTACTGACCAGCGCTGCCAGCAACTCCACTCGAATTGCTAGCAACGCTCTGGCCATTGGGTCCCCCGCCACCCGGCGGTGGTTGCTGCTGCTGTTGTTGCTGTTGCTGCATGGCCAGCGTGGCAGGATCTGTGGGTGAGCTGGCCTGGGCATGATGCACGCCATTGCCTTGTGCGCTCTGTGCTTGTGTGGGCGGGGGTGGTGGCGCCATAACTGGACCGGGGCCGGGATTCATGGCGCCCATGCCCGGCATGCCATGAGGTACGGCTGTAATGAATATTAAAAAAAAAAAAAACAAAATGTAAATAAAAGCTTGAGATTCAAAGAGCTAGTCCCGCATAGCTATCCAAAAGAATCAACAAGAACAAAACAATAACGCTTACAAAGAGTGTGCGGCGCTGGCTGGGATTGGGTTTGTGGCTGCTGCTGTGACGCCGCCTGCTGCTGCTGCTGTTGCTGCTGGGCAGCCTGGCTCAACGGCGTCGGCGGATGCCGCAACATCCACGAACTGCGCACTGGCCCGGCACTGTCCGTTGGCTCAATTTTTGGTATTGCGCGCCCGGCAGCAAACATTGCACTCATTTGATTAGCATCGGGAACTACAAAACCAACAAAAGATACAAAAAAAAAATCAACGCAAATCAGGCAAAATCAAAATTAAAGGAAAATCAAGCAATATCAAATCATATATCTACATATCTATAACGTAAGCAGAGTTCTGGCAAAACTAATATTTTAGCAAAACAGAACCGCAAACTTCATTCGGCGCGCCGAAGACTAAAGACCCTTCTAGACACATATAACACGAGGAGAATTGTAAAGTTCGTAATTTTTGAGTCAGAAATACTATCTAGAAATCCGATGTTGGTATGATTTGGGCATAGGGAAACTATTAAATGACGGACTTAAGTTATCTTGAAAGTAATCTTGAAAAACAATACACTTGTTTATACAAGATCTTCATTTTAAAGCGATCCTTGCTGTGACTGAAATATGTAATATAGAAGTCCGATCCGACCGGGCCTAAGCAAAGGGTCACGGCTTATAGAAACAGACAGACGGACAAGTCCATATTGAGTCGACTGTTGAGGGAAATCAAAAATAAATATAATTCGTGGACTCAACAATGTCAACTGCAAAATATCTGGCCATACCGTACTCACCGGGCCCGGGCCCCTGTGGCGGATAGCCATAGCCACCCGGGCCGACCATCTGCGTGGGATGATGTTGTATGGTGCCAATGTCGTTGCCATCAATGTCCATGCTGCCAACGAGAGAGCCAGCTGAGTATTCATCTTTGACCAGGCGACTGGGGCCCGACTGCAGGCTCAGCCCGGACAGATCGATGCCCGGCGAGACGACGCGCTCGTAGTGGTAGGGATTCACGCACACCGAGTCGCACTTGAGATCGAAAGCAAAGGCGCAGTATTTGACATGCTTAAGCTCGTTCTTGTGCAGATCTGGCCAGCGCCAGATGCGCGCATAGATCACATGAGGGAAGCCCTTGCGACCGGCAACCTGCAGTCCGCCAAAGAGGAAGAAAACGTGAAACGAAAAACGAAATTAAAATCGAATAGTAAACACACGTACGCGTCGCATATCGCAACCGGAAATGCCACAGCGTAAACAAACAAAACAAATAGAGTGCACTAATCTAGGGTGCAAGACTACGCGATACCCTGTACCCAGTGCACCTACCTAATTACTCGTATACATGGTGTGGAAAAGAAGAAGTACTTGAAAAATTAAAATTAGTTTCATTTTTTGTATGTGAGAAACTGCGTATCAAATTTGTTGTCCCTGGCTAGTCAGATGTTCCCGATACGCTCTAAAAATCTATACTGCAAATCTATGTTTATTATTATAAATCCTAGCCTGAGTATGGTAAACATGAACCTACATACCAAGCTCGTCTCTAACTCTTGTTATTGCTGTATTAAACAAACCCAAATCGAGATTTATAGAATTCAATTAATTGGCGCGATTTTCCTCCATCTTAAAATTTTTCTACGATTTGCTTTCCTCTCCCTGTTACATACATTGGTACAAGCTCCAATTTACAGCGGGTACAGGGTATTGTAACATATAGACCCCACACAGTGCGGGGTGATAAGAGGCGTTGCTGAAACTGAAGCTGACGCCGCCGTTGGCGCTGACGCTCACCTGCAGTCGGCCGTCGAGCGTGCGCTGTATGGTGACGCATTTGCTTGGATGGGCGCCGTTAGTGGTAATTGCCGTTATCAGCGAATCCAATTCGTCGCGCTTCTCCTTTAGCTTCTTAACGAGCGACTCGATGGCGCGCTTGGCAAAGCCCTCGCTCTCCCCGCCCTGCCGATGGCACATCAGCGAATGAACAATGCTGAGGCAGGCATCCGCTGAGGTGGGCGCATTTGAGGGGGGCGGAGGCGGCATTTGAACCATGTCTCGGACAATTACTATGACAAGGAAGGGGAACATAGAGAGGAAGCGTTAAAGCAGATCATAATATGGAGTAGATTATGGGGTCCACTTACTGTCCTGTTGCGCTATGGCGCCGTACATATGTGCCGGCGGACCAGCGGCCGGTCCGGCCATGCCAAAGTCCTGGGCAATGCCCAGGCCACCGCGTGCATGTGCATCCACTTCGGCGTTGTTGGTGTCGCCGCCGTCACAAAACCCGTATCCAGCTGATGGCCACAAAGCGAAGCTGTCGCCGCAAGCGTTGCACACAAAATAACAAATAAAAAACAAAAACGCAGCGACCAGCCGAAACAAAGAGAAGCACGCGAATGTGCGCACAAAACAAACGGCAAGTCAGCGAACGTCCAGTCTCTCTCTCCCCCTTATTACTGCTTCCAAGCAGTTATTGTTATTGTTGTTCTGTTGTTGTTGTAACTTTACAACAGTTTGTGCCGAAGAGAGCGCCTTTGGGGGTGTTACGCACACATTGAAAATGCTTGCACACACACACGACACACACGCATACACACACACACACAGAGGCGCGCGCTGTTAAACTTGAACTCCCACAAAGCTGCCGTAATTATGGCAACAGCAAGGCTTTTCTTTGCGACTGGGAGTGCTGCTTCTTCTTATCTCTTGCTCTCCGCTCCTCTGCTCTTGCTACTTCTTTAGCTAAACGTCCGGCAGTAGCAGCAACAGACGCAGACACACACACTCTCGCGCAATTAGCGAGCTGTTGTTTTTGTTTGCGATTTTGTTTCTGTATATTTGCACTATTTGTAATTTATTTTAGTTGCAGCGCTTTTAATAATCGGCACAAAAAATGCACTTAATAATTTTCCGTACATCCATAGCCAGTTTTCCACCCAATTTGCTTTTCTATGCTTGTGCTCTTTCTAGAGATGTGTACTTTTTATATATGTAACTGTTACTTGTTACAAGTAACGGAACATAACAGCTAAGAAATTCGCACACATAAGAAATGATCCCAATTATTCATATCATTGAAATAAATTTATTAATATTTCTGCATGTAAAATTGTAGCAACGTAAGAAAACATTTAACAACATTTAAATACTGGTTTTGCTTGTGTGCGATTAGTGTTGGGGGCGTATCGTGTTTTATATCGTTATACAAGCACGCACGAAAAACCCAAAAAATTTTTTTAATTAAATACATACATAACTTAAGGAGTATGCAAAAACAAATCCATTTTAAACACTAAATTTATATTTAAATAATATAGTAATAATAAAAATGATACAATTAAAAAATGATAACACAATTTTAAACAAAATCAAAAAATTTTATAAAAATTATAATAATAAAAGAATGTCGAAAAAATCTAAATAATATAATTTTATTAAGATAAAATAAAACAATGAAACGGAAATAAATGAAAATAAACACATGCTCCGATATTTATGCGCCCATCTCAATTGCGCACCTTGAATAATGTCCATCGCTTTTTGTTGTCTAGTGCAGCCCTGGTCTAAATTATTCTACAAGCTGTTGCCATTGACGAAAAGAGGCTAAACATATTTTTTTTTCTAAATAAAATGAGCACGCCTGCTAAAAACACTGGCACTGGCTTGGAAGATGTTAACATTCCGGGTCAGGCATTTCTGCGCGAAGCGCTCACCTCATGCACGGATCCGCTGAAAGCCATCGAGAGCTTCCAGCTGGAGAATGGCGTCCTGTTGCCATCTCTGCGTCCGATGCTGCCGCTGCTGGATTTGCATGGAGTGCGTCGTCTGGACTTTCACACATCGCTGATGGAGGAGCTGCGCGACAAGTTGATTGCGCATATTAACGAACTGGGACAGAAGGATCCGCGCGAGCGAGAAAAGAAACTGAAGGAGCTGCTGGTCAAGAGTTTTCCCGTGGTGCGCGTCAAGTATTTGCGGCCCGTCGTGATGGCCATACTCCGAAATACCCAGCACATCGATGACAAGTATTTGCGCATTTTGATGCGCGACCGGGAACTCTATGCGGACACGGACACCGAGGTGAAGCGCCAGATTTGGCGCGATAATCAATCGCTGTTTGGCGATGAGGTGTCGCCGCTTCTATCGCAATATATACGCGAAAAGGAGCACATCCTGTTCGATCATACCAATCTGAATAATTTGTTTTTCCAGCCGACGCCCAAGGTGCGCCGGCAGGGCGAGGTTGTCCAGAAGCTGGCCAATATGATTGGCAACAGCGTCAAGCTGTACGACATGGTGCTGCAGTTTCTGCGCACCCTCTTCCTACGCACACGCAATGTCCACTATTGTACGCTGCGCGCGGAGCTGCTGATGGCGCTGCACGATCTGGAGGTGCAGGAGATCATATCGATTGATCCGTGCCATAAGTTTACCTGGTGCCTGGACGCTTGTATACGCGAGAAGAATGTGGATATTAAGCGCTCGCGTGAACTGCAGGGTTTTCTGGATAACATTAAGCGCGGCCAGGAGCAGGTGCTGGGCGATCTGTCCATGACACTGTGTGATCCGTATGCCATTAATTTTCTGGCCACCTCGGCCATCAAGATACTGCAGCATCTGATCAATAACGAGGGCATGCCGCGGGATAATCAAATTTTGATTCTATTGTTGCGCATGCTGGCGCTGGGCCTAAGCGCCTGGGTCATGATCGATTCGCAGGACTTCAAGGAGCCCAAACTGGACAACCAGGTGGTGACCAAGTTTTTGCCAGCTCTGATGTCGCTCATGGTGGACGATCAGTGTCGTAGCCTGCACGCCAAACTGCCACCCGATGAACGTGAATCCGCATTGACGACCATTGAGCATTCGGGCCCCGCGCCAGACGCCGTCGAGGCCTACATACAGGAGAGCTCGGTGGCCAGTATTTTGGCCATGTACTATACGCTGCACACGGCTCGCGTCAAGGATCGCGTCGGTGTGCTGCGCGTCTTGGCCATATTGTCCGCCTGCAAGGATGATCGCGCCTACGAGGATCCCTTCCTGCACTCGCTAATTGCCCTGCTCATACCCATGAGCGAGGAGTTCGCCACAGAGGACTTCTGCACCACACTCTTCGATGAGTTCATATTCGCGGGCCTGACACGCGAGAATGTCACCTCGCGCCACATGCTGAAGCTGCTGTGGTATGTCTACAACAAGCTGCCCGTCGGACGCCTGGCGACACTGATGAAGGCCATGCAGCCGACCACGGCACACAACGAGCACATCCACAAGCTCTACGAGACGCTGCAGGAGCGCATCGGCACAGCCGTTGCCCCAGAGACGCCCATTCTCGACCAGCCCCCAATTGACTTTGATTCGCCACTCAAGAGCGTGCCCACGCCGGGACCACATTATAGCGCACCATAAACTGCATAGCTTATAGATTCTTAGATATTAAGCACCAAGCTAGTCTTGTCTATCATATGATATATATATCTATATACAATATTTACCATATACATATAAATATGTATGTACGTTAGCTACATACCACGTCTCAAACAAAAAGGCATCAATTTGTTTAGTTTCCTTGTATTTTGTCTAGAAATGTGTAACGCTTTGAATATAATATATATATATATTCTGGACCTATATCGACCCATATATATATGCTGGGTTCATCCATTTTAAAGCAAGCCAATTGATCAAGTTTTCAAATGATATACTTCCTATCGAAATAGATTATCATATAGCTGCCATAGAAACTATCTATCAAATATCTTTATCTTTGTTTAAATATCTAGACTAAATTTGGCAATATATATTATTTACGATCGGTATTATTGTTCTTATGTAAAAAGTAATTTGTTTATACTTAAAGTTCGTTTATAAAAACAAGATCTGACTACTTTATCACATAGTTTCCATGACAAAAATCGATCCATAATTGCTTTAAAACGATTCCCAAAGTAAAACAAATTAGTGCAACAAATAAATAAATATACAAATACTTTATTCATTTTAAAAGGCAACACGGAACAGTTTTTAATACTATAAACCTTTAGCATTTAAAGTAATCAAGCTTTAGCTGCCACGTCCAAGGCATTTTTAATGTCGTCTATCAAATCTTCCGCGTCCTCCAAGCCCACCGACAGGCGTATAAGGGCATCCGTAATGCCCAAAGTCTTGCGATCCTCAGCGGGCACCGAGGCATGCGTCATAATCGAAGGCAATTCGGCGAGACTCTCGTAGCCGCCAAGGCTCTCGGCTAGGGTGAACACCTTGAGAGCCTTGAGGAAGGCCGTTGAATGTGCGAGACTACCCTTAATGTAGAAGGAGAAGACACCGCTGTAGCCATAGGTTTGGGCAAGAGCTATCTGGTGTTGGGGATGAGAGGGCAGGCCCGGATGCAAGACCTGCTCGACAAAATCATGTGACTCCAGAAATTTGGCCACTTGCAGTGCATTCGCCTGGTGCTGTTCCATGCGCAGAGATAAGGTCTTCAAACTGCGATTCACCTGATAACAGTCGAAGGGAGAGGGCACAATGCCCATAGAGTTTTGCAAAAATTTCAAGCTGGCATGCAGCTTATCGCAATTCATTGTGATACCGCCCATGACAACGTCCGTGTGGCCATTCATGTATTTAGTCAGGGAATAGCAGACCAAATCGGCGCCCAGCTCGAGGGGTCTTTGGAAGTAAGAGGTTAGGAAGGTGTTATCCACAGCAATCACAGCCTCGCTGCTCACTTCACGACAAATCTTGACCAAAGCCTTTATGTCAGCCACTTTAATCAAGGGATTCGTTGGAGACTCCAGCCAAACCAGCTTTGTCTCCGGTTTGAAGGCTGCTCTGAAATTCTCCAAATTGGTGGCATCCACAAAAGTGGCCGTTAGACCAAAACGTGTTGCCACCTGGCGAATCAGTCGATTCGTTCCACCGTAAACGTCATCGCCCATTACGATATGATCGCCGCGGCTGAGCATTGCCAGGACAGCGGTTGTTGCGCCCAGGCCTGAGGAAAAGGTCAGGCCGTACTTGGCATTATCCAGGGCGGCCAGGCACTGCTGCAGGACATTGCGCGTGGGGTTGCCACCTCGCGAGTAGGCATATCCACGATGCTCGCCCGGCGAATCATGTTTAAAGTTCGTGCTCGTGACAATGGGCGGAATAACACAGGCGCTCTGCCACTGCTCGGGATCCTGGCCAACGTGAATGGCCTTCGTTGCGAAACCTTTTGGTTGTTCCTTAAAGCTCATTTTTCTATTCTTTTTTATTGCAAATAATACCGCTACACACTTCGGCAATCAACTCGAGAATAACAAAAGATTGATCAAACTATCACGCCTTTATCTATTTATAGCACGGAAAATACCCCACATACGAGTAACAGTGGCCATTAACATTAACATTCAAGAAACTGTTATCCTTAAACCATAATAAATGTATTATGAAATTATTTTGACGATTTATTATAAATAAATACAGCTCATTTGTGTTTAAGATTAAACAACAATAAACATTTTGACAAAAATTTTAATTCATTCAGTCAATTTGAGCGCAACAATTGTTGGTTCACTCGCTCGCACCAGTTCGGAACCGGTTCTAAAGAACTGAATTGCTGCTTGCCAGCCCTACGCTGGCTCATTTCATTTAGATATTTACATATATTTGGTCGTGTCGCAGTTCAGAAAAAAGAAGACAAATACTGATTAAAACGCAGAGGCATCCGGGTAAGTTATTTAAAAAAGTGTATAAATATTCATTTAACATAATGGTTAACTGTGTTTCAATGCGAAAAACGACTTTGTTGGCGTTAACTTAACTGAGTTTGCAAGTGCCCTGCGCCACGCGTTTCTTCCAATAAGAATGCGTGTGTGTGTGTGTGTGTGTGTGTATGTGTGTGTCTGTGACGAAATCTAAAACGGAGGTTATTGCTTATTTTACTTTGGAATACGCCATTTAAGTGGATTGCTATTGAAATATTAATTTAAATTGCTTCGCCGATTGCATTTGTGCATTCGATTGCGATGTAAATACAGTTTTTATTTATATATGTAGCAGGTTGCTGCAAGTTTCTGGAAGCACGCACACATAAGCGAATGTGTGAACATGCATGTGTGTGTGCGTATGTGGAATAGCAAATTCCCTTCTCCCCATCCCCGCTAGTTCATTCAATATATCGCTTAGCAACAGCTTAAATAAAAAAGATTTTCACTTTTCTCAATAGCAGTGAAAATGTACAGTGAAAATTATACTCATAAAAATACGGCGTAAATATGTTCAACGTATTATCAGGGAAAATTGACAAGTTGAAAGATTGATTGAAGATAGATATGTAGTATGTACTCTTATGTGAATTATATTTATAGTCATTTACAAAAGTTTGTGAAATGGGCAGAATGCTTATCGGTTCTTGTACGGGCATATATTTATTTATTACTTTTAATCTACACTTGTGACTGTATAATTTATTTAAAAGAACCGCGCTTTCTAAAGGCTGCCACTGAACGTAGTTTCTAATGCAGGATTGCCAGTACGAAGAAAATTTCAAACAACCACTTAACAAGTGGCAATATGTATATAAAAAGTACGTATTCAGGCAAATTTGCGGTATTAAAATACCAAATTGCTTTTCAACATACGCGCTCTTGTAAAAAAGTGGCTCAGCATGAGCAAGCAACATTTTCTCGCTCTTCCAACGCGTAGCATTCGTAGCAACACAAGTGAGGCAACATTTGAACGAGTGAGGCAACATGCCCGTTCTGTTGCCAAAGTCTGTTTTTCTCCTCTTTTTGAAACGTCAGTTTACATTTGGAAGCAACAAAGCAAAGTACCGTTTGGACTGTAATAGAGCGCGTGTGTTTGTACTTGAATGTGTGTGTGTAATTTTGCATAAAAAATTGTGTATAATTTGAATTTGAATTTACTACATGCAAGATCAAATGTATATTTAACATAAAATAGTAGAGTAGCAAAGTCCACAATAACAGCAAAGATGTGCAGCTGATGGGAAAAACCTACCACTTTTAAACTAGTGCGTGGGAAAAATCGATCCACAAACTGTTTGCAAAGAACATGAAAAATGTTGGCTTAAACGAAAGACTCTGACAAAAACAACAACAACAACAATTTAACTGTGATACATTTTTGCAGTACAAATTAGTTAAAAGAAACACTTAGAATAGCAACAAAGAACCAAACGACAACTCCAACTGTACACTTATTTTTTCAAGTGCAATAAAACAATTTTCGCCAAGATTCTCAAGTAACTAATTCATCTCGAAACATTCCTGCGCAACATAAAAACAACAAAATGGCTGTAAAAATGTAAGCATTACTTATATAAAAGAACAAAAATTTCATTGCGTTAAATAAAAAAAAGGCCTAGTTTTTGTTCCCTAGTCAATTGTTTTTAATAGACTGTGTGTATGTATGTTCATTTGCACTCATACATAAGTACATTTGCATGAATGCAAAGCAACTATGAAGAAAAAAATTTTAGAAACAAATTTACGTGTTTGTTTCAACTCTCAATCCGTTTCCCAGCTGTTCGAGCATAAATGTATATGTGTATGTGTGTTCGCGTTCCTATATGCTTTTCATTGTGTGTGTATGTGTGTGTGTGTGAGGGGGGGATACAGTGGAGCAGCTATTCATAGTTGTTGTTGAGAGAGACGTGAGAGAAACTATGCTTGTATCTCAGTAGTAGTACAGTTATCCAAACAATTACGCACAATAGTTGTGCTATATAACATTATTATAATTAGCACACATGGATTCTCTGCATATTGAATTAACCTTACACTGTTTGCAGTTTGACTGCAGTGGTTATTTTTATTGTCTTATATTGATATCGACGAACAGAGCGAGAGCTCCAACAATTATGGCAGTGTTTCAGTTCCAAATCGTATCGTTCGTTTCTCTCTCTCTCTGTCAACATATACACTCACAGTGCGCAAACAAAGAGTTTTCTCTGTGTGTGTTATGTTCGTGTTCCCATTTGGTTTTTGCTTTGTATTCTTACACCAATACGAATGTATGTTTTTTCTGTGTGTGAGTGCAAGCTCAAAAATTGCGTCAGCCAATTGAAAAAATTTATTTATACTTGCGCATATTTACATGCCTCAAAGTCTGCCAGTTTTTAACTTGTTTTAAGACTTTGTTTAATGTCTTAAAAATGTTTAAACCCATCGTAAGTCTCACAGTTTTTTTATTTTTTATTAGTTGCTGTCTTGCTCTCGCTCTCTCTGCTTGATTTCACCTTCAGCGTTTTTTGCTTTCTGGGTCATATTTGTTGATTTCAATTTGTTGGTGTTGTCGCAGCAATCAAAAAATGTTGCTATATTTTAAATTTTGTTTCTCTTTATTTAGCCATGGACAAATAACCTCCATAAGGGCTCCTACACATACTAATTTGCATTCGTTTGTGTGTATACATGTATATATGTACGTGTGTGTGTGTGGGTGATGCTCTGCTTTGCGTACCGTTGTTTTTGTTTATTTCTTCATTTACGTGCGCCCCATTTTACATTCTTTTTACATTTGAAATCTTCAACTTTTGCTTTGGTCAACGTCTTTGGCGTCTTTTTGTTGACTTTGAGGCGTTGGCGCGCATTTCGTGTATGTTTTTATTGTTGCGTCTTGTACACATTTTGATTTGTAGCTTCCTCGGCTCATTTATGGGTGTGTATGTGTGTGTAACTGTTAGAAAGAGAGACAGAGCAGCCATCTTGATCTTGACTGCGGTCAACCGCCCCTTAAATTGTACGTAAATCCGTCTCTCCATCAACAAAAAATTTCACTTGTAGTGATGCACAGTTATGTTTCGTATCTACCTGTATCTTCGCATTACTAGCCAAAAAATATTTTTTTAAATATCCCGTTACTTGCCTGGCAAATTTTCAACAGCTGTCGCGACAGTCTCGAGTGAAACTTGAGTAAACCTAAAAAAAAAATATATTTTAAAGGCACAACAAAAATTAACTTCACTGGACAGCTGTTTGTGATTTGAGTAGAGTGGTCAAAAAAAAAAAAGTGACGCATAGTCGAAAATTGCGGAACGTTTTGCTTTTATCTATTCACCAACTCAGCGTAAATGAGCTCAATAAGCATTTTAAAATGCGCACAGCGAAAGTTAATCTATTGTCATGCCTAGAGCCGCGGTTGAAATAGACTTTTTCAACCCCCCGATATGTACGTATATTGTGGTAATCCGAGTTGCCCCTGTCAGCAATAGACGTCAGCTCGTGCCAAGCCAAAACGACTTTCGAGGGTCCACCCCTTTTTTGAATAGTTGATACTTTTTATTGTTTTTCGTTGGGAAGGTGCGTCTCTAATTCAATTGAGAGGGTGCCAAAGCATTCCAATGCAGCTGCTGGTTTTCAACACTGGCAGCTGCTAGCTCTTCATTCCATTGTTATCATTCCAACGGTTTTGAGCCTGAACTGGAACTGGAATTGATACTGGGATTGATAATGAGTCAATACTCTTGTCGAGCGATAAGATCGAATTGTTTTATCTCAGTTTACGTCATGGAATGCTACAAGACTGAATGATATGAGTACAGTGGAAACTATTGAAAGCGGACACCCATTTTTAAGTTGAGTTCCTTTTGAGGCAGTTTGTTAGTAGAGCTTTCACTGTATATCACTTCCCAAAGTCAACTTAATCCATAATAATATTTATCTCATTATCACTTCCGGCGAGCGTTTACCTTTATCTAATGTAATTACCCATTTAGATTGGAAAGAAACATGCATAAATATTGAAAACCCTGATAAAAGCACATTCAAAGCCCGCTTATCAGCTCTTGTAGTTCGTTTTGTTTTCATTTTATTCAGGTACAAAGTGCACACAGTTTCGTTAAGTAAGGGCTTATCTAGCCGAGTTCTCAAAATGCCTTTAAACCAATTACCTTTAAAGTTGAAATCACGACTGACATGGCAATTTCTGTGCACAAGAATGCCTCGATGCATTTTTCTCATTCTCATTCGCGATAATGAAAAACTTAAAGTATTTTTTGTTCTATCTTTGCTTCCTTTTATATGCCAGCATTTGGTGCATAAGTCAGGCGATAATAGAAATGCAAATATATTCGTCTGTGCTATTTAAGCGAATCCGTTGATAGATTGTCGAGACAGGCGATAGACCGCACATAAAATACCTACGTAGATAGTGAACGGCAATTCCGTCAGAGTGAAGAAGAACTAGTGAGAGACAAAGTTCGACAGATGAACTTGTGAACCGGACGGAACGGAGCTAGTCGCGTGATTTGGAATCAGAAACAATATTCAAAGGAAGGATGAGAAAGGGCGAGACGCAGCTCCTCATTGAATAATTAATAGAAAATTGAGCACAATGCCCGCGACTTTGATAACAAATAGTGGAATCTTGTTTTGTTTGTTGAACTGTTTAGATTTTAATTTTTTATTATTTGTTTAGTTTTTCGCCTTTGTTTATACGCATACGCTAGGGCTATATAAACATAGGCATACCTATACACAAAATGAATAGTTCCCTCTTTTGTTTCATTCGAAATGCAATAATTTATCTCCTGGCTCCATGCCATAAGACAGCTGCTGCGCTTGCGTCCTGTCAACGGACAACATTTGATGTTTCCGCTTTGGCTGAGTTTCGCACTTTGTTACGCCATTGATATTTACATATGCATGTGAATGTGTGTGTGAGTGCATGTGTATGTGTATGTGGTGCTGCGCTAGTGGGGTTGAAAACCAATTTTGGACGTCGCGACGTCTGTTTGGCTTCCTGGGCCGTTGGCAGCAGAGATGGGTGGGGTTGCTTGAACCCTGGTCGGCGGGCCCTTAACAGCTCGTTGCACAATTTCGTTTGTTAATTTCATCAAAGCCAAAGTTGTTGCCAACGTGTTGGTTATTTTAAGCTTAAGAGGGTTGGTTGCGCATATGCTAAGCATGGGGAATGTGGTGGCGGCATATTCACATGTCATGGATCACAACTTGGGCAGGGTGGGCAGCTCCAGCTGTGTACCTGTTTGGCGTCACGTTTGACTCGAAGCCTCTGTGTGCAGCGTGACGCAAGCAGCGCAGAAACTTCCCGAGCTGCTGCTATGGCTTGAGCTGATGCAACGGCTGTTGTTGGCGCAGTTAACTGTTTGCTCGCACTCGAAAGCTGTCTTAATTTTTTTTTTTTTTTTTTTGTGAACAGTAGCTCCAAGTGGCTGTCATTTGTTGACCTTCAGCAGCTTTAAATACGCAGCCCCAACATCAATTAAGCGCTGATAAATGAATAAACCGTTGAAAAGCAAAAACAAAACAAAAATTGCTGAATAACAAATGCTATCTCGCTCGTGCAGGTGTTTGTACGAAACTATACACGTCCCTGTCGCACTTGCGTGTGCGTCTGCATCTGTTAATTAAACAGCGACACAAATAAAAATGATGGAAAATATTTTGCAAGCTTTTAACTTGCCTTTGTTTTGATTTCGTGCACTTTAGCTAAATCAACGGAGAATAGACCAGCACACACACACACACACATACAGACACCACTTTCGTTTTCTAACACTTGTTTGTGTTTTGTATGTACCAAAGATCAGAGCGTCTCTAGCTCTCTCTTTCTCTTGCGCTCATTACTTATTTTAGTTGAAACTCGTTACTGGTGCCTTCTGTTTAAAGTGCACAACATTGAGCGTATTTATGCGCATTCATATACATGTACATACAAGCATATTTTCATATTTCACACCTGAGCGGGCATGACCACGCCCCCAAAATCGCTGCCGTCCATCGCGGTCGTCTTCGTTTAATGTGCGTTTTGCAGTTACGAAAATAGGCAAAAAGTGAAATTTTTTTAACAAGCGCTCGAAAACGTTGGCTAAGTTGAGCAGTCAATAACAATAACAACAAGAAGCAGCCTAGGTAAAGCTCGTGTATAAATAAAAACAACTACACACATACAACTACCATACAAACATACATGCGTTCATATAAGTGTGTAAGTGTAAGCGTGTGTGTACGTGCTTTGCGTCAGCGGCGCGCGTAATACTTTTTGTTTTTCGTTGCCCAAAAGATCAACAACAAAATATACGCAAGACCCCAAAAAGCAAAAACTTAAAAAAAAATCAATTTAGAAACTGTCGAATCGAATTGTGAAATGTGTATGCACATCACGATAAATATGCATGTCTGACAGAATATTGTAGAAAAATATGATGAGCCTTGATAAGATAAATGGAACGTGTGCCTCTCTCTCATTCGCCATCTTTGTTTGGATTTACATCACAATCCAGATTAACAGATCAACCAACATAGACGCATGCGCACAACTCTCCAAGCTTTAGTTATCTGATCTACTCGCTCATTCGCACTGTTTCGACTTTTGCGCAGCTTTATGCTCGCCGTAGCGTACAGTTGAACTTTGACTGGTGCCGTTAGTTTGTCGCTTGTCAGCTTTTAAGCTCTATGGCATCATTGCAGGGCTGCAGTGTTATGCTTGAAGCCTATCTGAAACTAGTTTCTTGGCTTGACGACCTTGAATTGAAATACTCGGCTCAACAGCAAGTGGGTTTATTGTTTTGTTTCGTGAACGGAAGTCAAAAATAGCATGATTCGTCTGTTTTTTATAAAATGTTGAAGTTTATTAATTCTGCATATGCGTCAGATATGTTGGTTTTGCCCTCATCGGTTGGGTTCGGCTGATTCACATTCGAAATATGATTAAGGTGCGGTCGGTCGGACTTTTGGCGAAAGTTCAGCCGAATTGATCAACACATTCTTAATAATATTTACTTTATACACAGAAAACACATTTTGAAATGAACTAAAATTAAAACGAACTTGAATTATAGCTCATTTAGGTATTTTTAACTTTGTAATGTTCAGCCTTGTAAACGGGGTCTTAAGCTGCTAGCCATGAGGCAGGTTAATGACAACTGTTTTGAAACAGACTGTATACACTTGTTATGGGTTTTTTCAGGGCTGCATGTTTACAAATTACAAATCCCCGATGCAACTATAAATAGCAGGCAATATCAAAGCTGTCTTCAACACCATATCCCGCTGCTACTTACAATAATATTTCATACGTCAATTGCAGCAGCTCTTTTCACCAATGCCATAAACATGCATCTCACACTCTCAAGTGGCTCTGCTCAGCTTCAGATTTCGAAACTGTGTTTTCTTTGGTTAGTTGCATGTCATTTATCAGCTAGCCTCTCCTCGTGTGTTTAGATTATTTAATGTTTTGTTGTTTCGCTTCCTCCATTACAATTACCCGCACACAAGCATTAGAGAAAGCTCGCCTGAGCTGTGGCCCAGCCCTGGTGCTGGCTGCTGTTGTTATTATTGCTCTTGCTGCTTGCTGTTGTGTTATCTCTCAATCCCAGCGTAGCCGCAGTCTTTGTATTATTAGCTGTAAGGCGAACGCTGAATTGGAACAAGATGGCGGCCACTTTGTTTACTCAAGTGCGAGCAATGAGCTTTTTGGTTTTTATCTTGTGTTCTTGTTTTTGGTTTTTATACGAATTTTCAAATCGGAAATCAATCATTGTAGATGCCTCAGGGAAGTCAATATTGTCTTAAATTCTCAGACACTTTTCTATAAATGTTGGATATACACAACCAGGCTATTTAAGTGGTTCGCCTTGAGACGGCAATCGCCCACCCCCCACCCCTTCTCAGGCAGCCTTGTGTCATGTTTGTGATTTGAATAAAATTGTGAACAATTTGTGAGGTCAGAAATAAATCAAATGGATTCCAATGTCAGAAATCCGTTTATTACGCCCACCTGTCACACTGTGCACTTGGTTTTATGCTCAGTTTTACGCTCAATCAAAGTTCGTTCAACGCATTGTAAACAGTTGAGTATTTTGAATAAAATAAAAAGAGCAATGCTCTTGCCATAATAACAATAATATGACATTAATGAACTTCATTTGACATTTAGCATGTACACCTAAAGAAAATCACATATATTTTGTTAAAATTTTTATTTATTTACCCTAATAATTTTTTAATATGCTTGCATAATTTTGCAGCTCGTAAGTTTTTATATATTTTAGCTAAAAGAGAGATTTTTCCACTCACTACGAGGAAAAATTTAAGCAACATTAATAGTTCTACAACGAGCTACTAAATACACTGTAAACAATTTCAGCGTCTAGCGTTTATTATCGTACCAAGCACTGAGCGAACACATAATAAACCACATTGACGCTAGAAATTATATATATTTTATAATATATTTTCACAAATTGGTAAAAAGAAGAAGAAGACATTTGAAGAACAGCGTACGTTAAGACTGACTGATAGACACGGAATATATATGATATAGATATATTCACAATTTGTCATCGTTATTGTCGTTTGTACACTGAGCACATTTGTCGCAAATATATATTGATATTTTATCAATATATGCACATTTCATTGTTGAGGGCGTTTTGTTTGTTTATAACTGTTTGCAAATTGTTGAAAGAATTGCATTAAGGTTTTTGCGGCCATTAACAGAGCTATAAAATCAAATACAACTCGTATTCGATTTTACACTTTAATTGTTTTCAGCTCTGGGCTACTCAAACCGGTGTGTGCAGCACAAGTAGCAAACAGTTCATTTTATTTTCGGTTGCATTTGCGCCAGCAGTGGATTATAATAATTATAAAAAACCTATATAAGCATATATATAGTCCCTGAAGCGCTGCATTTTCGGTCTTAATTTCGAGCTGCAGATTGAGAGCGCACTAGTTGTTTTTTTTGACAAGTGCACTCGCTGATATCTTAGCTAAAAAAAAAAAATAAAAGTAAAAAGTACTTGGCTTGAAATTACGTTTTGGGCTTTTGCTGAAAATAAAATCATATCAAACAAGTTGTTTAAGGGACAACCCATTTATTTGGCCTAAACGCAAAGGGATTTTTGTATCGTTTGCGTTTTATTATACATATAAGAAAAACAAAAACCTTGCCATATACAGGTACTAGGCCAGCCCTCACAATGTCTGTCCCTGTACGCTACTCTGCTGCCGCCGAATACGCCGTCGTTGATAGTGGTTTGGATAATACTCTAACCCAAGAAGAGCAATACCACCAACAACAACAGCAGCAACAGCAGCAGCAGCAGCAACTGCAGCAACAATTCGAACAGCAGCAATACGCGCAATACCAACAGCAATACGAACAGGAGCGGGAGCAGGAGGAGGCTCTTTTGTATTGCCAATTGCAGCAGCAGCTGGAGGCGGAGCAGCAGGCGTTGCGGCAGCAGCAGCAGCAGTTGATGCAGCAGCGGTCATCGATGTTGATGTCCTCAACGGCTATGCCAGCACTTGATTTGCCCAACAACAATCTAAATAACAACGTCGCCAGCATCAATAACCACAATAACAACAACAACAACGTTAACAACATGGATGCAATTAGCATCAATGCTATTCTGGTCGATGATGAGCAACCATCAACATCGGCTCAGGCAGCGGCGACTATTTTAAGGGGCAAATCAATGGGCAATGGCATCGGTGGTGGGGATCAGAATGCAGAGATGCCAACTGATTGGATGAGGATTGCGGACGAGGGCCGGTATGGGACACCGGGTGCTGCTGGCTTGGAATATCAAAAGTACGAACAACAAACACTGGAAACTGAAGCTGGAGCAGCAGGAGCTGGAGCAGTTGGAGCTGAGCCAACAGCGCTTAAAAAACTAGAGGATCAATTGCATGCGCTTAGCTCGGATGAACTGTATGAGACCCTAAAAGAGTACGATGTACTGCAGGATAAATACCATACGGTATTGTTGCTGCCCAAGGAGTCGAGGGTAAGTCGAAGATTCTATATATTTACCGATGTTTGACTGACTGACTGACTAGTTGATTCGAGTTAGGAGCTAGGAGCTAGGCATACTTCATTAGCTGTTGACGCTAAGGTGAGGTTTCGCTATGGAAACGATTGAATGGGATAGCTCAGCTTAAGACATTATTCCTCCGATTGGTTTTCAAGTCAAAAGGGTTAAAGATTGTGTAGAAGAAATTATTTTGTCCGATCGGACCTTAACTCAACTTCAAAGCTCTGAAAAGATAATTAATAAGTACGTGTTTCCCCAATTGTGGAATACCCCAAGCCTACGGGCAGGCGAAGTGGACGGAAAACTAAATCAATGGTGTACATTTAGAGCTCATATCATTTGTCTTATTGTTTACAGCGCGAGGTTACCGCCGGCGGACGAGACGGGTCAGCGTATGTGCTGCGTTGTCTGAAGATGTGGTACGAGCTGCCGTCGGATGTGCTATTCTCGGCCATGAGCCTGGTGGATCGCTTTCTGGATCGCATGGCTGTCAAGCCGAAGCATATGGCCTGCATGAGCGTTGCCTCCTTCCATTTGGCCATCAAGCAGCTGGACTTGAAGCCCATACCTGCCGACGATTTGGTAACAATATCTCAGGTATGTCACACGCACGCACACACAACTACGTAATATCAGGTATATACAATTGTCTTCTATTATGCTTATATAGTGTGGTTGTACCGCTGGCGATCTGGAACGCATGGCCGGGGTTATTGCCAATAAACTGGGCGTACAGATGGGACATGCGCCCATCACATCCGTTAGCTACCTGCGCATCTATTACGCACTCTTCCGCAATTTGGCGAAGGAGATTGGCGGTGATTTCTTCAAATTCTATCAACAGCTCATCAAACTGGAGGAGCTGGAGAATCGTTTGGAGATATTGCTGTGCGATGTCAAGACGACGGTCATAACGCCGGCGACCTTGGCTCTAGTGCTCATCTGCCTGCATCTGGATTTCCATATTAAAGAGTCGTACACACGCGGCAGTCCCGAACTGAAGCATGTATTTGAGTACATACTCTTCCTGCAGCAATACATGAGGGTACGTTTAAATAGCAACAATTTTATGTTATTTATATAATAATTATGTTATATCTATTTGCAGATTCCCGATCGCGTTTTCACCTGCGGTTTTAGCATTGTTTCGGGCATTCTGTCCCACTACAATGGACAGAATAAGGCGCCCTACAAGCAGCGGCTTGTCTGGAAATTATCCAGTCGCACGCTGCGCGTCCTGCGCCCGATCAATCGCTTCTCATCCGATTTGCCCACCATCGAGGAGGGTATATCGAATGCCCTAGATGATGGCCTGCGCTCGAGGTAAGTTCATATATAGACTATATAAAAAGATTGTCAAGAAAATGGCTGAGAGAGAGAGAGAGAGAGAGAGAGAGAGTTGTAGTCAAGTCTACAAACCATATTTGAACCGAACCGGGCCACGACCGGAATCCCAGTTTACACTTTTTTAACTATTAACTGAACTTTCAATCAAACCAGTTGTGAGCAAAAACTAACCGATCCAAAAATGGTAAAAAGCAATGTGAACAATGTGAAATTATATGAATAACCAAGGCTTATCAAAAGCCAAGTTCATGGGTGACTAAAACCTGGCTCACGAACCGAACTCAAAGGCAGGTTCAAAGCGTAAACCCAACCAAAATCAATTTGACTTGAGGTTTGCAGCCCTGGTTGTACATTTCCTTAGATAAAAGGCAAACAAAGTTTTCTTTTATTCTAGAACATTTCTGTTCTTTTGTCTAGCTGAAAGGCTGAGGGTCCGTTATTTATTATTAGCACTCTTTGGACTCATTCGTATGTAGGCGAGTGTATGTGTCGGGTTTTTGGCGTAAACAAGTTTTTAGAATTGACGCGATTTTATTATCACAACAGCAACAGGAACAACAACTAGCATAGAAAATCATGAGACCCAGTGGCTGGTTTTGCCTGCCCAACTCGTAGCATTTGCCAAAAGTGGTCCGACAACAGCAACAAAAACACAAACAACAACAACAACACCTATAGCTAGACAGCCCAGACACATATGTACATGAATATGTATGTGTCTACTATATACACATACACATACCTATAGATATGCATATGTATTTATATTACTTTGTTATGTCGCCCTGTGTGCGTGTTGTTTTTTCAACAACAATCTTATCAGAGAGCCCGCCTAAGCAGCAGGGCACACGCACACAAACACTCGTACGAGGGTCGCCGTTACAGTTGCCTAAGAGACATTTTGGAATCCGCATCATTATGAAATTCTCCGGCCCTGTGTGTGCGTCAATCGCTTAGCGTGGGCCGCGCTCTTCTGGCATTTGTCCATCGATTCTTTCTATATGTACACATCTACTATTTTCAATATCATTGCAAGACCTTGACACTTACGCCCACATACACTAGCCAAGGGGGCATATTAAATATGACAGCACGTTTGTCTATTGCTTAGAAAAAGGATGCTTGAATATGTAAATAAAGTTTATTATAGATTCTTATTAGATATTTATAGGTAATGATAGACGAGGTTCATTGTTACTGATATAACAAATGAATGTGGGGAAGAGCATTGCAGAGCTACATTAAAGTGCTCTTTAAAGATACATATCTGTATAGATACATGTAATATCAACTACTTCTAACTAACAACTAACTTCTACATAATAATTGATTAGGCTAGTTTTAAAAATTGTGTTTAAAATACAAAATAAACTGAAAGAGTAATCTTTTAACGATTTTTTTTCTATACACAAAACATTTGCAAACATGTTTGTATATATTTAATTTATTTTCACATCGATTAATTAGTGCTCTTGACATTGACTTGTCAGCTTTGGAGCAAAGTTTGCTAAGTTTAAAGTAAACAAAAAACAGAAATATATTTCCTTTGGCTTTTGGCAACGGCATTCAAAATTCAATGCAATACCAAAAGATTGTTTTGGTTTTTGCTTTGTTAATTTGAAGGCCTTGTGTTGTTTTCTTATCTGATGAGGTGGGCCTTATGTATATATTGCTTTAGATTAGTCATAAACACGTTAAGTTCAATGCCCGGTTCGACTTTCGCACTGCGTCAAAAAATGATTGCACTTGTGCAAAGTTTTGTTCGAAAGCAAAAATCAGCTGATCAGCTTGATAGAGAGTCGACCTTCAACTTGAATGCGCAAACGTATTTGCGATAATTATAATAATAATAATGATGATATAATACTTATTTATTGCTACTTCTTTGTCTTTGCAGAACCGAGAGTATTAGCTCCGAGGAGGAGGAGGACTGGCCAACTTCACCCATTATTCCAATTTTCGAACAATGTTAGTAGCACCCAGCAGCAAAGCAGCAGCCCCCAAACATAGGACAACAGGGGGAAGGGATTGAAGCAGCAGCAGCAGCAGCAGCAGGAGGCAGGAATCATCATCTATGAGCACAACATTAGCAGCAACAGCAACAGCAGCAGCAGCAGCAACAAATTGTGGCAGCAGTAGAAAAGACATATCTACAGCGACAACGAGAACTGAGTAACTGCTCCACAATTCGTTGTGTGACTGTGCGTGTGCTAGTGTGTGTGTGCCATGGGTGTGCGTGTGTGTATATATTGCTAAAAAACAAACAAAATGATGCATCATAATTCGTTTAGCATATGCATATATATATATATCTATATATATATATTATTTACGCTGGTTCTACCATTTAAGAAACTATTGAAGAATGCGAGGTCAGCCAGTTGTCAGCCCAGCCAGAGCTTGATTTGCTTTCGGCGACAGGCAGAATATAATTTTTCAATTAACATTTGCGGCAAGACAAAAAGAAAAACGTTACAAAAAAAAAAACACTAATGAAAAAAAAAACCAAAAAAAAAAAAAAAAAAACTATTATATAGAAATGATGCGGACCATCATACAAAAGATTGATGTCGTTCCGGACCATTTTGAGATCGGTGAAAGAAAACGATATGAGAATTGATAACGAACCCCGCCCACAACAAAGGGCACAGGCATACGGAATATGACAGCAATTTTTTGTTTAAACAATTCAAAAAACAAAAAAAAAAAATCTACCACCCGCGCCACAATTGAAATTAGTTTTAATAACTCTTTGTTCTCCATGTTTGTTTTGTAAACACTTAAAAACTGGACCCAAAAAACACAAAAAAAAAACAAAAACTGAAAAAAAAAATCAACAAAAATCTAAAAAAGTACAAAAATTCATTAAATATAGACAGACTATTAAAATATAAGTTAAATGTTCAAACCCGAAAAAAAAAAACAGTTTAACCATAATTTTTGGCCGCGCTCAGAATTCAAGAAACTATGACTAAGAACTCGTAACAGTAAAAATAATTAAAGAAAATCAAAGCAAAGTAAAGCCCCAATATGTAGTTGTGTGTGTAGTCGAACATTTTTTTCTGCTCTATATATATATATGTATAACAAAAAAGAAAATTCTTGAAAGCGATTTCAACACAAAACATTCTTTATGAATTTGTTTAACAGCGACAAACAAGATCTTTTTTTTTTGGAGGGGAACTTCGCGTCGAGTTCCCCTTTTCTGAAATGTATTTAGAACAATGCAAAATACACAACAGTGATCAATTTTATATAGATGCATATCTAGTTTTTTTTTTAAATATGCATATATATATATCTTATAAAACACATTTTTCAATTTCTTTTTTGTTATATAATTTAAAAACTATTTAATTTATTTCATACACAAAAAAAAAACACTTGTAAAAAGGAAAACAAAAATATAAAACAAAAGAACCATACATATGTTGTACTAAATATACGATAGATATTATTATAACAAAACTTCAACCAGCAAAAAAAACAACAAAAATCAAAAAAATTAGCAACTATATCTAACAATATATGTTCTACTTTTTTTTCTCAATTGAAGCGCGGCGCTCTCTGATTACAAAATTATGATGCATTATATAGTAAAAAGTATATATATATATACACGTAAAAAACTATGAAGAAATCTGGCTCGACTCTTGAGTTGAGCTAGAAAAAAAGAAACTTATTAAAAAGAAAAACAACAACTTGTGCAAGAACTACCCGCAGTATGACAAAAAAAAAAAAAAAGAAACAGATTTAAAATTTTCTCTTAGAATTCTTTCATTTTAACAAACATTTAAAGCAAAAATGGATAAACGACAACAAAGAACGTTCGATTTGCTAAAATTTTCTGTAAATTTGAATAAAATGCGCGTGTCACTGTGCACAGTGGCACAAAAATTTCTGATGAAATATTTGCAAAAAATCCAAATGTTTTATTTACCTTTGTATGTGTGTGCGTACGTGTGTGCGCTGTGTGTATTTGTGAGTGTACAGCAATATCCAGCCAGACTAGCCGAAGCGCCCCCAACCCAACCCCCTTGGAAGAGCCGCCTCCTCTCGTCTGACCAAATGTGAGTACATTTCGAAAGCGCAAAAAGAAAAACCTAAACAGGTCGCACTCTGCACACTCTGCAAATGTAAATAAAACATTATTTTCTGAAAAATTTCCAAAAATTTTTCTTTCTATTTATTTTCTTTTCAAACACTTTGTCTATAAACATTTCAAGGCAAATAACTTTTGCTTTTTTAAGCTAAGAGTTGCCGTAAACTATTTTAAGTATTTAAGCAAGCCAGAAACAAATTGTGTGTTCATAAAACCAGGCTGCAGAAAACATTGTTTGCTTTTAATTTTCTCTTAAATCTTAGTCTAACTTTTAATAATGGCAAGTGACAAATAAGACAAAGTAACAAAAACAACAAAAGGAAGTAAAGACTTAAGACTTTCTAACAAATATGCCGCCAGTCGGTTATTCTGACATTAATTGTACATTTATTTTAAAACTAGCAAATTTTACACATATTAAGTGCGGAGTTAGTTAAATATTTGCAAGGAAAACTAAAAACAGAAAACGAATCATTTTAAAGAACAAAGTACATGCAAAAGAAATATACATTAGTATTGTACAATTAATTCATTTACTAGTACAAATAAGAACAAATCATGTACTACACTTTGGCGCATACATTTTAGTTGTAGTTTTAACATGAGATTTTAACTTTAAACTTATTTTGTATGCTTGATGCAATGCA
The DNA here is from genome assembly GCA_035045725.1 of Drosophila ezoana. Lineage (NCBI taxonomy): Eukaryota > Metazoa > Arthropoda > Insecta > Diptera > Drosophilidae > Drosophila > Drosophila ezoana. The sequence goes on from JAWNOU010000036.1 coordinate 232,837, forward strand.
AACAAAAAAACTGTACATTTCTCAGCTCTGAGCCTTTTTTAGTTTTAATTTGAAATTTCAACTAAAAACAAAAAAAAAATCAACTCATTTTGTAAATTATCTATCATTCATTTAATTTATTTGTATTTAAGTTTTAAACGATTCATGGCAGGAAAAAGAACAATTAAAACAATTGAACATTGTGTATAAAATATGGATGGAGCTGTAAAAGAACAACAAAAACTCGTGATTTAATTCATTGTATACACATGATAACAAATAAATGGAAAAAAAAAGTATTATTAACTGGTAAACAAATGTCGTTTTAAATTGAATTTCTTTGCGATTAACGGAAGGCAAATTGTGGGAATCGATGTTAGATTTATTATCGGTAATCAGCCAGTGCTGTAAAGGGCAGTGTTGAAAAGTGTGTTAGCAAAGAGTTGCATCAAAGTCTATCGATAGCACGCATGCAGTGTTTTTGCTTGGTGCTGGCAATGCCGTGACACATAACCTTCCTTTTCTAAATAATTTTTGTGCTGTGTACACGTGTTCTCCACAATGGCACCCGTCGAAAAAGCTAAAAAGGTCGCCAAATCGGCCAAAAAGGGCAAGAAGCACCCCCTGAACTCATACCTCAAGGGTGGTATTCTGCGTTACTCCAAAGCCCAGGTAAAAACAGACAAAAATACATTCAGAAAATATGCTAACAAATGTTGGCATCAGATGTGACGCGCTTCCTTCGCCTCGTCTCGCAAGCGACAAAGTGTATGGACAACTGGCTGAGCTTGTGTTTAATTTATTTATTTGTTGACTTACAGATGTACAAGCGCCGCGCGCTGTACCGCCTGAAAGACAAGAAGCACCCCGTCGTGCAGAAGGAGAAGGTGCCCATCAAGAAGGTCAAGAAGATCGGAGGCCCCAAGAACGGAGGTGAGCGTACCGTTTATCTGCGCAAGCCTAAGGCCAACTATCCAACCAAGACTTTCGTGAAGAAGCGCCCCGGCAAGGCTAATTTCAGTGAGCACAAGCGCAACACGCGCCGCAATCTGCAGCCCGGCACCGTGCTCATCCTGTTGGCTGGCCGTCATCAGGGTAAACGCGTTGTTCTGCTGAAGACGCTGACCTCTGGCCTGCTGCTGGTCACCGGTCCGTTTGCACTGAACTCGTGCCCACTGCGTCGCGTTTCGCAGCGTTATGTTATTGGCACCTCGACGCGGGTGGATTTGGGCGCATTCAAGGTACCCGAACATCTGAACGACGCCTATTTCCGTCGCCTGAAGGCTAAGAAGCAAAAGAAGTCCGGCGAAGCCGACATCTTCGCGGCCAAGAAGGAGCGCTTTGTGCCCAACGAGCAGCGCAAGAAGGACCAGAAGGAGATCGACAGCGCCCTGCTGAAGGTGATCAAGGCGCACCCAGAGGGTAAATTCTTCAAGAAGTACTTGCAGAACATGTTCGCTCTGCACTCCTCCCAATACCCGCACCGTCTGCGCTTCTAGACAAAACTTCAACTTAAGGATTTTTAAATACTTTGATTACAAATAATTTTGTAAAAAGAAAATAAACAATTACAAAATCGGAATTATGTGTGTCGAGGTACGAGGAAAACGAAAAAACTAAGCGTGTGTTAATTATTTTGCAGTTACCTTCTTCTCCGCCTGACAGTCTTCTTTAGCGGGCTGGGGCACCTCCAAATTCAACTTGAGTGCGGTCATAAATTTGCGTCGCCCATGTATATACCAGAGCATATCTCGATACGAGCCCGGCAACACCTCATCCACAACGTCATCCGTCTGGTAGGTGAGATAGAATACGTTCGTAGTTGTGTTCTCACTGCTTTTGGCATCCCAGTTTTGGGCAACTGTCATTAATTGGATGTAGTTCTGCGCAGTGTACACGACATGGGCGGTCATTTCCAGGAATGCGGTAACCTTGACCGGCTGCATGAAACTAATGTCCGATATGCACTTCAGGACGGGTCGACCTCTTATATAGATGCTGGCCATTATGAAGCTCAGCTCGACGGCCTGACGCATCACATACCCACCGAAGATGGTGTTCTGTGCATTGCGATTCTCTGGAAAGGGATTCATTATTGTGGTACGCTGACTGTCTGCCATCCAGTGGCATTTGGGCGGCAATATGCGTTTGTTTAAATCGAAGCTATCCGGTGGTGTGGTCAGCTTGAGCAGGCCATACATAATGGCCTGCTCGTGCTCCAGTGGTGGCGAAATGAATACACTTTCAGTCTTGGAGGTTTTGCGTATCTCCTGCCGCTTGTCCGCTTCCTCCCAGCAGTGCTGCTCCATTTCATTGGCGGGCTCAATCTTATTCACCGGTGCAGGGCCCGTGTTGGTGGCATTGCGAGCGACCATCAGAAACAACGCCTTGGTCACGTTCAGATACTCCCCATCCAGCAGCTGGCGCACATAGATTGTTATCTCCATGGAGGTGCGACCCGACCAGGATACAAAACCGCTCAGCTCCAGATCCTTGTAGACCTGCAAATCAACAGTGTTCGTGAACTCGATGCGATCCACCAGCAGTGTGACAAAAGTGTACGGCAAAGACACACCCTCGGGCAGCTCCGGTACGTTAACGTGACGATGGCACAGCCAAACTGGGGAGCGAATTGAACAGTAATATACATGGGATGCTTGTGCTGTTCTGCTCACCTGCAAGCATATCCATGTCCTCCATTAGTCGACCAATTCGCATTCTGCCCATGTGATTTATGTAACGCTCTCGTATGATCTCATCCGCGCTGAGCGGCAAGGTGACCGTTGTATAGGAATCCTGCATGCTTCGCGGCGGCAGCTGCTCCGGATCGGGCTGATGCTTCAGCAGATGCTTTCGTGACTTGGGTACGATATGATAACCTTTTTCCACGCCCAGTCGCTTATGTATCTTTTCCACAACTGCAATTGTATCCAGAGTAAAATCAGGCACACCATTGAGGTTCGTATTGACGCTTACTTTCCGCCATGGTGCCCGAATGATGGTCAGATTGGTTCTTCAGAAATTCACCCATCTCATAGTGCCTCACAGCATAAGGCAGGCGCAGCCTTGTTTGAGCTCTGCAACGTTTCTTATTTTGAGATATTCCAGCGATTCCAGCTATGCCTTACCTGGACAAATATTGCCATGTGCCCGGGATCATGGGCCGCAGTCCCTTCACACATAGCATTTCAAAAGTTTGTCTAAATAAAAAGAATATACAATTAGGAAGCTTAATAAAAAAAAATATAAAAATGATATATAAATGAGAATATTTGCATTGAGCACTAGACAAAGTTTTCCCCGTTAAGACGCCGCAGCCAGCTTGATACAAAGAGAGAGAGAGAGAGAGAGAGAGAGAGAGGGGGGGGGGTGCATGATAGCAGCTACTCTCGGATCTTATATAGCACATATCTCACTCAGCCACCAAATCGTATCTTTATCAGTCTCCAACTGGAGCATTTCAACAAATAGGTTTTATTACACAGAAGTGTTTTAAGTACAAATACAGTAAAAACTGCCTATGTTGACCGCTGAGTATACGGCTGGATTTGGCAAAGACTTAGCTACAAATAAAGTTTTAACTTATACTAAAACTATTTTTCTTGACAAGTGAGCGACAATGGGTTAAGAGTTGCATTTTATTTTACAGTGTTCACTCAGAAATTAGGATTGTCTAAAAACTGGATATTTGTAGGTCTTATATAAAATTTGTTTATTGGAAAAATTAGATCAACATTGTACAATAAAAATAATCAAATAAAAGTATTCATTAAGTTTACTTTCAGTTAATACAAAAGCTTTCTAACTTTGCGCGTGACCACTTTTAAATTAAGCACAGTGTGTTATAAGAAAACTTAAGATTTAAGCTATGATATAATATAATATTAGTTTGGTTTGAGAAAAAAACAAGGTACAGCATTTGAGTACGGTCAACTTTAGCAGTGTTCCCTGTGTCTGTAGTATTGCCAGCGGAGCACCTCCTTATCATAGCCTCACGTAGTATTTAATTATCATTATTCGTTAACAATCCTCAAATTATGTCTTCTTCAGACCCATGCTATATTCGAACTTGCGACGTCCCTGAAGATACCACATGGTCTCGTGGTAGGAGCGTGGCAGCACTTCGGTCACCGTATGCGGTGCCGAAAAGGTGTAGTAGAAGGTATTGGTGGTCACCTGGCTGCCGCTGTGCGGGTCCAGCACTTCGGCGACGGTCATGATCTGCACATAGTTCAGTTTCGTGTACACCACATAGGCTGTCATCTTAATAAACGAATCCACGCTCACGGGCTTCTCGAAGCTGATGTCCGAAATGTGCTCCAGTTTGGGACGCGTCTTGCAGTAGAGCACCGCGGCCGCCCAGCTAATCTCCAGAGCGGTGCGCATTAGAAAGCCACCAAAGACCCGATTATGATGATTACGATGCTCGGGAAACGATGGTATGGTGCTCATCTGATAGGAATCGGACATCCAGCGGCAGTTGGGCGGCAATATTCGTTTGTTCAGCTCCATGGTGTCGGTGGGCGTGGTGCGCTTGTACAGCTCGTACATGAGCGTCTGTTCCGGATCGTTGGGTTCCACCTTAAAGATAGACTGTGCGCCCAGCAATTGACGCTGCCTTTTGCGATCTATGCCGCCGGCTAGAATCACCGACTCCTCCTCGTTGGCTGGCTTAATGGGATTAACGGGCGCCGCCGCCGTGTTGGTAGCATTGCGCGCGGCCATAAGGAACAGCGCACGGGTCAGCTTCTTATAGCCGCCGTTTTGCATCTGCTCCAGCCAAACGACGACCTCCATGGAACTGGTGCCCACCCATGAAACATGTCCGGAGAGCCGTATATCCTCGGTGCCGGAGGCAAGGGTGTTGGCGAAATCAATACGATCCACGAGTATGGTCACAAAGGTGTACGGCAAATGCACATCTGCGGGCAGCTGGGGCACCACCAAATGCTTGTGGCAGCACCAGGCTACAACGATAAGCTAATTACATTGATAAACAAGATTGATTAAGAGAGCGTGAGGCGAACCAGCAAACATGTCCATGTCCTCCAGCAGCCTGCCCATGCGCACATTGCCCAAATACGTCACATATTTGTCCTGCAGCGAACGATTCGTGCTGAGCGGTATTATGGCCGAGGTAAATGAATCCTGCATGGCACGCGCCGGCAGCTCCTCCAGCTTTGGTTGATATTTGAGAAGATGCTCCCGCGATTTGGGCAGCGGCTGATAGCCCGGCTCCAGGCCCAGTCGCTGCATCATCTGCTGCTTGACTGTGCGAATCATAGAGTTAACTAAGGTTACACACTAGAGATTATGGATGAACTTACTCTCCGACATGGTGCCGGAATCGTTGGGCACCGCCGATTGTTTGATGTGCGTGGGCGGCGCATAGTGTCGACTATGAAGGCACAAAGTTTTATTTTAGTTATAGCTCTGATTTAAACGCTTTGCTACTCACATGCTCAATATTGAGGCCAGAGGCGCAATTTGGGTTGCGCATAGTTTCATTGACGCCGCCTGTGGGCATTTTCTGTTAACCAGGCTCAAGCACTTTTGTGCTCCCACGAAAGTACGCAACATTTTAATTTTAAAGTTGTTAAAATATTGAATAAACTGCAATTTTTATGTGTATTCGAGTATTGACCCAGAACTAGAGGTTGCCGTGGCTGTTATGTACACATATTGAATACATACGCAGGTATATGTATGTATGAGTATGAGTGCGAACAGCTGATATTTTGACTGCGCACAGTGGGCCAAGGCAAAGCATTAATCGCTTCAAATGCGTTGCGGCTAAAATTTTAAGAATGACTGATTTTCCAACAATTTAGTTGTAGGCTATTTCATCTTATCTTATCTAAAAGTGCCCCCGTGTCTACATTTATCATCAATTAAAATGTGTACGCTCGCTTGCATGTAATTAAATAAAGCGCCTGCAGCTAATTAGGTTATCCGCTGTATTTGCTCCACTGTTCATTAACGGCGTTTAGTGATGTCATTAATGCCGTTAATATTTGTTGATTAGCGAACATTTTATTTGATTGTAATAGCTCGAATAATCTAACAACAAATCAAATATTGTTAGGAAAATTAATTGAATACAATCAATATCTGTGTATGCATGTGAACCGAAGATTAAAAAACCTTCTAGATTAAGAGGTTTCCTTTATACATACATACATATACCTAAGTAGAAATAACGTCGTTTTACTAAAGCTCTACTTTTGAGTTTTCTATAAAAGGTAAACAATATAGTGAACCGATGATAAGATTTTGTTTATATAGTTTAGATTTCTTTAATACATAAATATTCTTCATTTGAAAACCTGCTTTTTAAATCAATGGGAATGCTCCTTCACATTTGAATGCTACTATAATCTGAAGATTACACTAAATACGAAAGTATTCAATATGTATTCAAGTTAATTACTTAACATTTTATATATAGTGATTGATTCATATGATTCACTAGAGATTCAATTCCTTCAGCGCAAAGTTAAGAGCCATTGGTATCAAGCCGGCATCCTCCAGCTCCAGAATCTGCTGGCGCAAATTGTCCACATGTCTAGACGTAATAAGCTGCAAATACCAAACGAGATTATTTGAAGAGCAACAACAAAAACCTTATATATCCCGTAAGCTTACCTTCTTTATCTTTTCGCGCTGTTCGGTGCTTTGACAGTAAATAAGCACCGTAGCGGCCATATGTGGACGATGGATGAGCATGCAGAGCTCGGCAAATTGGTATAGATTCAGAGCGTCCACCACCGGGCAACCCTGCAGTCGCAGCAGTGTTTTCTGCAATCGCTCCTCCAGGGCAATGGAGCGCGTTTGCACTGCATTCTTGAGCGGATGCGTCAACACACAGTCCCAGGCCAGTGCGAGGCCATCCAAATGCAAAAGCTGCGGCTTGCAGCTGAGCACATCGACTAATGCATTTAGCTCGCGCACCATATTAAATATAACCATGCGTTTCAGTATGCCATTCCAGATCTTGGGCAAATGTATATCGAAGCCCAGGCAAATGTCAGCCATCACCTCCAGCGAAAGCGGATTCTGTGCATTGCGCTGCCAGACCATCTTCAAGATGTTAATCTTATCGCAGTTGTCATCAGCGAATTTGTCTATATTGGAATTGTAGCCGAGAGCCTTCAATTTGTGCACACACTTGATGGTGATGAACTCGCGTTGGCTGATGGTGTTGCTGAAGGAATTGCTACCATCGTTGAGTTTAGAGTAGCACTCGTACATCTGTAGCTGCGTCGAGGTGTTGACAGGGCTGCAAAAGCAGAAGGTTACAAAGACACAGATACAAGATCAGAACTCCTACGGTTGGCTTTTAGCTTACCCGCCCTTGAAGATGAGGCCCACCAGGAACTGCACCGCCTCCGATTTGGGCCAGCTGCTTAGTAAATAAAATGCGCGCACAACATTTTCGCTGGCATTGCCGGTATCATCGCCATTACCGTTGCTGCCATTCTCCGGCCAGTTCTGATCTTCAAGGAATGTCTCCTCTAAGATAGTACCGTCCGTGGTCTCCATTGTGACGGACAGCCAGTTCTGCAACAGCTTAAACTGTATGTTACTAAGAGTGAGCTCGTGCAAAGCACAAATCTCTTTGACCAGCGCATTGATGTCCACCTTGCTGGACTTGAGTATCAGTTCGTGATGGTATAGGCAATGTATTAGCTCTATGGGATGCTCGACCAGACGCAACAGTTTCTCATCAGTCATGCCATAAACGTAAAGCAAATGTTGCGTCTTTTGTATGGGATATCTTCGCTTGATTTTAGCCAACTGATCTTGGCACTTGGGATCATTGGTAAGCGAACCATGCTCCTTGGCATATTTCCAGCACTCATAGGAGGCCTCCACCTGATCGGCACCTTCAGGCGCATAGCCGGCAACAAAATACAAGATAAGGAACACCTTGCTGGGACTGTGCACGTTCTTAACCAAGCGGAGTATCTGCAAGTAAAAAGTGCTTCAAATTAAACTTGAAACTGTGGGAAATGAAGCTTAAATGCGCACCGATTTAAGGAATGCATTATTGGTTGGATGCAAGCTCCAGGATTCCGAATCGTTTTTCGATTTGTACTCGGCTATAGAGTTCTTAACGGCTGCCATACAAAAGTAGTCACAATTCTGTGAGATATCCTTGGAGTTCTTCAGCGAAGTGCACATAAGTATGAGGGGGAACCAGCTCTGACAGTTGTCCACGTTCAGCTCGCTATCTGCAGAAGCAATTTAATGGGTAAACAAATAAGCTATAAGTGTCTACCATAACAGCTCACCGAGAATGTCTTTCAGAGGCTTTTCCACAATGGGCTTAAAGGGAAGGCGATAGCGCGCAATCTTGGGCAGCACGCCGTTTTCCTTTTGCGACTGCAGCCACATGTCCGTCTCCAGTTGACCAGGTCGATTGCGACGTCTCCTGATCATCTTGTGGCGCAGGAAGTGTAAAATATTTATCCAGGTTTCCATCTGCTTGGGAGCTGCATCGAAGAACATAAGAATCTCAATAACGCATAGATACAGCTCATAGAAATAGATGTTGATCTCCTCAATGAACTGCTTCAGCTTGGAGGTGAAGAGCTCTACATTCTTGATTTCATTTATGTAGGGCTGGCACATATCCCGTATTTCGTGCACGCTGCTTAACATGACCAGCTCTTCGTCACCAAACGTATCCGTCTTAATCTCATAGCGCAGCTCTTGTGCATTCAATATGCTCAATATTTGTGTGATGAGCATCTTTTGATAATCCAAACCAAAGTCGGCGCTCATTCGTTCCAGCAGCTGCACGTTGAGACGCTTGTTGTGAAATTCCTTTAGCAGCTGATCAATGTTGTCCATATCGGCATTGAATTTGCCTTTAATGCTCGGATCCTGTTGGCAGAACTCCAAATAGTAATACAGCTTGTTGCGTCTGTTGAATTGCGAAAGTAGGATTAAACATAAAAAGACTAACCGCATACCCTAGGATTTAACATACTTGGCACGCAATTCTTGTACATAATCCATTTCGTCAATGTGCTCATTGTACATGGCGGAGAGCGTGAGAAAATGTATTTTCTGCTGATCCGTTTTCACCTCCATGGACAGCTTGTCCAGCAGGGCCCGAGATTCGGTATCTGCTACCAGCATGGTGAAAAGCTCTGAAAGAGTTCGAATCAATTAGAGCGGAAATTAGGAAAACGCTTAAGAGTTTTACCAATTAAGTTGGCCTCCTTGTTGTTCATGGCATTGCGCAGGATGCGGCGTAATTGCAGCGTTATAAAACCCTCGTTAATTATCTTTCTGCTGCGATTCTGTTTCTGATATTCCAGCAGATACTGCGACATTATGTACCAGACATCATGTTCCTTGGCCTTGGTCAAATGCTCCAGCGACAAGAAGAAATCGGCACGAGCGCCATCAATATCGCCCTTGACATTCTCCGGCAGCAGCTGTTGCAATTGCAGCAACAATGAATTATTTGGTTTCGTCTCAATGGTCATCAGAAGCAGTGTGCGCGCCAAGAACTTGACAATGGGCAGACTACCGGTCATGCGTTTCTAAAGGATACACATATTGTAAACAATTTTAAAGTCGAGTTAGCGAAATCGCCGTACCTTCTGCTGCGGCTGTTTCTGTGGCTGCACATCGACATCATCGAACATAGACACGGAGTAACGCTTCTTGGTCGTTTGCTCCACAGTCGCTTTCACCTCAATAGAATCATTGAGCGCCGTTGAGAAATTTAGCGTTGTCTCGCCCAGTGCAATTGGTGCGCCATCCAGCGCGCGACAGATTTGATCGTTTATGCTCTTCTCCTTACCCAGATAGTGCGTCTCTATGACATCCATCGGATAGTGTATGACTGCGACGCGCACATACTTAATCAGCTCATTGAGATCGCGCTGGCGACTGCGCTCGTGCAACAGCGCCTCCGTTAGCAGCTCGTAGGCCAGCGGAAAGCTCAAAGGATCACTTTCGTTTAACATCTTCAGCGAAGAATACATCTCTGTTGCCGGAAAACAAAGTATTTAATTAGTTTACTAACAATAATTACTTGACTTTCCCCAAGACCTAACGTATTTTCTTAGTTTTAACTATCACTTTTCCACCTATTTTTCATTTGTGGCGGTGAATTCATTGATTTTCATGCATAACTTCACCAACTTTACTATTACCTTGGACCTCAATTGGTACAATCAAGGAATTTCAAAAGCTTTATCTTAGATTATTAATTTAATTATTTTATTTTGAATCTTAGTGGCCAGAAACTAAAAAAGCCTTTTTTTTGACCATGATGAATTTTTCAAAACTAAGTGAAAACTGATTGGATTTCAAAAATTTCCCAAAACAATTCCCTTGGATATTTAAAAATGAGTAGGTCGGATACAATCAAAGAATTTTTTATAATTTCCGATCTTCGGAAGGATTTGATAAAACAAATTTCAAATTTAAAGCCAATCGGACAAAGGAAGAGAAAATATGCTTTAACAGCTTTCTGCCTGTTTTTCAAGAGTGGATTTAGTTGATGAAATGTCGTGTGATACAAATAAATGTTCACATACATTTGTAAACGAGTTTAGATACGAGCTATACATCATTAATAGTTATTCCTGCTGAATCTTTAAGCCCGTCGCTGATTACTAATGAGTTGGTCTGTTAAAATATATAGACATTAACGTATTCAATCAGACTAAATACTTACCAAGCCCATTACTTTTGGCCTCGTTAATTTGCTGCAGCAGCAGCTCAATGGCAAAATTGATGAACTCAACGCTGTTCGCTGGCACACAGTCGATGAATTCCAGGACGTGATGAGCCAACGCACAGCTGAGCGGCAGACAGGCCATGCGCTGGCTAATGCGCAACAGTCCTTGCACCTTTTGCAGACCAAGTGCGCCGCATAGATCAGCCATTTCATTGACTATAAAAGCGCACACATTCAATGCGGCCTGAGCGCGTGACATGATCAGCTCGATGCCCTCGTCGAGTAGCTCCAGGCGTTTTTGCAGCGATATCAGATCGCTGCTGGCGCTTAGCTGCAAATTGAACTTTTGGCGCAATTGAAAGCAATGTTTAATGAGCAGATAGCGCTGACTGTACACAGCATCCACATGGGGCAGCAACAGCTTGAATAACTCTAACAGATTCACATGCTCCTGCATCTTGGCTTCGTTCACAAACGAACCCGAGCTCATCTCGAGCAGATTGGCCAGGATGTCAACCACATCGCTGCCTTGTTTTTCAATATATTTGCATTTTAGCGACTTAAAGAACTCATAGGCTAACTCAATTTGACCACGTCGCGCCATCTGATAGCAGCAATTGAAATTTGCGCTGGTGGAGATCTCTGGCGCCGCTTTGGTCAGTGTGTGTATATCGTCCAGCATGTCCGGCAAATTTAGCTTAACAATTCGCATCATAAATAGCTCCAGATTGATGTCAGCCGCGCTATCCGCTGGCCAGCCGTACTTGACCTTCATGATCTTTATGACCTGTATCTCGTATTCAGCATTGATCTTCGCGCTCAGCGGATGCGTGGAATTGCGCAGTTTAATAAGCGGTGACAGCGTTTCTGGCCACGGCACTGGCGCATTTTGTAGTATCGAGAGAGCGCACTCCATGCGACTGTCCTCGTTGTGCAGCAGCTCTATGCAGGCCATTGCGCGCTCCAGCCAATTGCTAAGCGATTGACGGTTGCCCACCAATTGAGCTATATATTGTTTGATGACATTTAACGGCTGGCGACCCTTCTCCTTATAGATGGGATATAGAAAATCCTTTACCAGGTTCTGTAAATTATCCAAATGCACGCGCTGTAATATGCGCAAAGCCTTGTCATCTATGGAGTCCTGCATATAGTTGTCTAGCGTAAAGACCAGCTTGTAGCTCGTTTTTAATACTGATAAATCCTGCAGAGCATTGACCAGATCGCGCAGCTTGCCAATGTTGCGCTCCTGCTGACGACCCAAATGGCTGAAAATAGCAAAAAGAGTTTAATTTCGTTTCAATATTTAACAGCAACAAAAAACTCACGAATAGATAAACTGAACTTCCTCAAATATTTCTAAAATATTGCTCGCAAATTCGAGACCAATATCGGGCCAGTGTTCGCTATATTGCAGCTTGCGGGTCATCTCAATGCTCCAGTCGGTAATAAACGGCATAATGGTTGGATGCGTACTGCTGACCATGGGCACGAATTGGCGCAACCACTGCACCACATTTAGTGGTTCGGTATTGCTGGGTATAAAACCCAGCAGTGTGCGCAATTCATCCTCGCTGAGATGTGGCAAAATGCTGCTCGAGTGGCGCCGCCAGATAAGACAGGCGGAGGGCATATCTTTGCTAAACATGCCCTTGACCACCCTCACTAGATTCGTGTTGTACACGAACTTTTGCCACTCGGTGTTGCACTCATAGGGATCAATGATGGCCAGCGTTTTGAGGCGATGCAGTTGCTCATCTATTTCCAGCATGTGTAGCTCATCTTCCTGTGTGCGAATATTGAATATATTTATAAGCGTGTTTCAGCAATCGTTTAAAGGCTCACCTCAAAATCCAATCTCTTCTGTATTTCCTTTAAGTAACGCTCCAAAATTTGACGCGAACTTAAATTAATCATGCGATTGTTTTTGATAAACGCTTTGCTCTCAATCTGACCCAGCAATTTAAGCAGCATTTGAAACTTCTCTTCCAGATCGGCGAGCTGCGCATTGTGGGTGTTCGAATTGCACAGCTCGATGAGAATACGTTTGGCTCTGGCTTCGTAGATGGGCTGCAAACACAGCTCAAATTGTATGCCAAAGTCCTGGACGATATCGCAAAGGCAGAGACATAATAAATAACTAATGTTATACTAATAAGATGTAAGCAAGCAGCTACCTCCGCCTCTTCTAGACGTCCCTTAGCAATGAGTTTCTTCAAACGATCACTGGGATCCGTCTCGGAGACCATCATCATTTCCAGCTCCGAAGGAATTTCCCTTTCACTAATCGCCCGGGCAGCCAGATAATACAAATTGACGGCGCTCTTCGGTTGCCGTATGAGCCAGGCGTGCAGCGGCACCTCCACCTCGTTCTTGCACTTCAACGCTAAAAAAGTGGCAATCATTCGTGAGCAGGATCAGTTAATCAGTAAAATTTTGCTAATTATCTGCTTCGACTATTGCAAACTGTTTAAAGTTTTAAGCATTGCTGTCGCTTCTGCTTATGATACAACCAGAAAGTCGCAGTCAAACCCGAAGAGCAAAACGATTGTTAGCTTCATTTTTAGAAATTTCCATTTTGATTGTCTTTAACTTCGACCACTAACGGACCAGCAAATACTAGAAATAGTACACTAATTTTCTTTTGAGTCAGAGGCCTTACTTCGACTTCCTTTTTGCTTGGGTTCGTTACTCGCTCACGCTCACGCTGCCAGAAAGCAAGAGAGTGAGAAAGCCATATGCCATGTGCGGCAAATTACAGGGTATTGATTTGGCTTACTGTCTCTTCTCTTTATGCTATCTCATTATCGACTTTTGGTTTTTCATAAGATGCAGAAGCAAAAAAACTTTTTGAATGTTTTGCTGCACTGAGCAGGATCAAATACGAATTAAACCAAAACTTACAAGGATACTCGACAAATTTAATGAAACGCTCGCCATCTGCTGTGGGCTTGGTAAGTAATAACAGCTCCACATGCTCCTCGCTGGACTCCATGACCAGCATGTCCTCGACGAGCAGCGTGCGATTCAGCGTCGACTGACTCAAGCTGACGGTTCGCGTAAACGGACAAATCTGCAGCAGGTGGCCAGAATGGGTCAAGGCAATGCTGCGAGCATGGAGAACATCTAAATTGTAAATATGCAGAAATTTCTATGCTCAAACCTACATATAATGCTCCGCATTGTAGATGTCCTTTATGCTGCCCAGATGCGTTGGCAAATTGATGCGGGTGACATCATTTGAAGCACTTTTAAAATTTAGTGTGCCCTGTGCGCCAGTTATAATCAGATCATGAGCAGCAATCAGCGACTCCTGATTGTTGATCGCATAGCCGAGGCCAGTTGGCTGCTTGAGCAGTAGAGCGCTATCCACGTTGTTGACAGCACGTCCAGCGGATGTGCGCTCAATGGTGACATCATCCAGGAGTGCAGCCATGTTTTCATTATCATTTAACGTAACATTGGATAGTGATTCCAGCTGGCCTTCGTTGAACTCACTCAGACTAGAAACGGGAAACTGGTTGAGCGAGATAATCCCCATATCTGAGTTGCGGATTCTACTCACCAATAGACGCTGCCATTTTTGCAGGTAAAGTAAAAGTGCTGTTCCAATTGCTGTATGCTTGTAAATGTGCCGCTATTGATGCTCACATCTTCCATTTTGATGCAAACACTGAACAGTAACAAACCCTTGATATATACGCCATGGACCTCGCCATCCGTTAGGCCGCACACAATCAGATTTCCGCTGTTGGATATGGCAATTGCATCGATCTGTGCGCCAAAACTGAGAAAACTGCACTTGGCCACCAGCTCATCCTCGAGCAGCAACAGACTCTTATCTATCGATATAACCATTTTGCCACTTTGAACAGATGCTTGAATAGCAGGATATTTCGTAACCTAATAAACAAAATAGTTTTAATATTATTGTTTTTTTTTTTTTTTTTTACAATCAAGTGTATTTCACCTCATCTTCGCTGCTTATTTTGAAAATGCTGCGCGAGGAAAAGGCATTGGATATGGTCTCATCCTCTACCGTAGACGCTTCAAAGTTGCTCCACATTGTTTAGCACGCAAAATTTTAGTCGATACAAAAAAAAACAAATTTAAATCAGCCAGCGCCAAAATTGTAAGCGTCACTTGCCAATAGGGGTGAGAGTTAACATCAGCTAATGGCGTTAGTTTCGATAGTTCTATTGAGTGGGCATAAAAGTGCTATTTATCACTTTTTATAACCCTGAGGACCAAATACTCAGCAGGTTTATTTATATATGTTATTGCTATATGGCTTACAAATCAGTGTAAGCCATAAACATGTATAAAGTTTATGCTTATCGATATTATCTAAATGTCATATCGATGGGCTGAACACGCATAGATTGATGGTCATCCTAACTATAAAATAAAGAATGGAATTTTGGTATTTGGTTGTTGTCGAAATACGGTCACCTTGGCTGACAGGCGAGGAAAATTATTTATATTTTAGAATCCACGACGCTTCGCATACGAAAATTGCCGAATTATTAGAGTTACGCACAAATTTTAAACGCATCGGCGTACAAATGACCAAGTGTGGCGCTAAACAACCCAAAATAATGTGTTATTTGTGTTCAAATGGTTACGCAGCAACCAATTCACACATAAAAATATAGTCGGACACCGCGGCCATCAACAAAAAACGAAAACCACGAATGAAATTTGCGTGCGCAAACGGCAATACTGCATGCTGAAAATTAAAAACGTGCAAATCATTTCGGATTGCCGCACATAAGAATGCGCTCACAAGTTGTAGTGTAATTATTAAAAAAACGCAGCAAAATTGCTGCCGCTGCTTTGCGGTGGTGGTGCAAAAAGAACATTAAATCGGTGGCAAGAAGAAGAGCCAGTAAGTGAGAAAATTGTAATTAAAGAAGAAAACGAAAAGATAATCAGCGCTGTGTCTAACAAAATCAATTAATCATATCAAATAAAAAAAAACACAAAACGGTTAATTATTGCAACGTGCAGCCCATATCGCATATTGTGTTATTTGTGCTGCAGGTGCTGCTGCTTGGCGCTACGCTGCTCAGAGACGCTGCCAACGCTGACGACATGCGCGCGTAGAGTTGCCAGCTCTGAAATTGCCAAGGTAGTCGCATTTGTGGCGGCTTCTGTCCTCACAGAGGTTTATTTTATTTTTTTTTGGAAACTTTTCACATTGGGATGCAGTGGTAAATGGTGCAGCAATTAATTAAAATCTATACAACACTCAAGGAGCTCCATTTCGCACAGGTTGGCAGCCCCACTCGGCTGAAGGAAGCAAACATCGAGAGCCGCATTTCCATACAATTTGTATTTGTTTGAATAAACGCGTCGTGATCCCGCGGATCGACGACGCCATTAGATAGAAATTTTCGTTCGCCCCGTAGTTAAAGAAAAGCTGCCACCATTCGGAAGAAAAACACTTCGAATATGACCCACAATATCGGTATGGCGCCATATCGTTTGCCGGGTCCAGCGGGCGGTCTCTGTCCGCCTGATTTTAAGCCGCCGCCACCGACGGATATCATCTCGGCGCCGAGTAATCCGAAAAAACGACGGAAAACATCAAATGCGGCCAATTCGGCGGCGGCAGCTGCTGCAGCGGCGGCAGCTGCGGCGGCTGCCGCTGCCAATTCGATGCAACAACAACAATCGGCGCCGCCAACACCGCAGGATTTGTTGCCACCGCCGCCGATGGGCGGTTTCGGTGATACAATCGTCGCCTCCAATCCGTTTGATGACAGCCCCCAGGTATCTGCCATGTCCAGCTCAGCAGCCGCTGCCATGGCGGCTATGAATCAAATGGGCGGCGCCGGCGGACCTGGTGGCCATTTTGGCCCGCACCCGCATTGGGAGGAGCGCATGGGCATGGGCATGCATCCGCACATGCATCCACATCCGCATCATCCAAGCGCCGGCGGCGGACCCATGGGCCATGGACCACACGGACCGCATCATATGGGTGGTCCTCCACCCATGCGCGGCATGAGCCCTTTGGGACCTGGCGTTAGCCCTTTAGGACCAGGCGGGCATCCGCATGGCATGGGACCCGGCGTCGGACTACCGCCGCACATGAATCATGGTCGAGCCGGCGGAGTACCCATGGGCAGTCCAATGGGCGCAATGGCTGGCATGGGCGGCATGAGTCCAATGGGCAACATGGGAGGACCAAGCATATCCCCACATCATATGGGAATGGGCGGATTATCACCCATGGGCGGTCCCAACGGACCTAATCCGCGTGCAATGCAGGGATCGCCCATGGGCGGTGCTGGTGGACCGATGCCCGGACAGAATTCGCCAATGAACTCGCTGCCAATGGGCTCACCCATGGGCAATCAAATTGGCAGTCCACTGGGTCCAGGACCTGGGCCCGGGCCGGGCCAACAGCAACCAGGAGCCCAACAGCAGCAGCAGCCACAAAACCCGCAACAGACGCACATGAACAATGGACAAATGGGTCCGCCGCCCCTGCACAGTCCGCTGGGCAATGGGCCAACAAATCACAGTCACATGTCCGGTGGACCAGGTCCTGGCCCGGGGCCTGGGCCGGGCGGTTTAGTTGGGCCCGGTGGTATGTCGCCAGCCAACAGCAACAACAACAACAATAATAACAGCAACATGATGGGTGGCAATGCGGCCAACAACAACAATAGCAATAATAATAATAACAATAACAACAACAATGGCAGCAATCCCAACAACAGCAACAACAATCAAAATCCTCATCCACATCTGTCGCCAGCGGCGGCAGGTGGCCGTTTGGGCGGTGTGCCCAATGCAATGCAATCGAACGGTCCAATGCCAGTGGCGTCATCAGCAGCATCGACAGCGGCGACGACGACGTCAACCTCGGTAACAGCGACCACATCAGTGCCTACGTCCTCACCAGCGCCGCCCGCCATGTCACCGCATCATGCGTTAAATAGCGCCGGTCCCAGTCCGGGCATGCCCAATTCTGGCCCCAGTCCGTTGCAATCGCCAGCGCTAAGCGGCGGTCCTGGCAGCAACAACAGCAACAACAACATGAGCAACAACAATGGACCCATGATGGGCCAGCAAATGAATCCAAATGTTCCTATGCAGCAGCAGCAGCAGCAGCAGCAACAACAACAACAGCAGCAGCAGCAGCAGCAACAACAACAACAACAACAACAGCAGCAACAACAACAACAACAGCAGCAGCAACAACAACAGCAGCAGCAACAGCAGCAACAACAACAGCAGCAGCAGCAGCAGCAACAACAACAACAGCAACATGGCCCCATGGGCGTCCATATGGTTGGACCACCGGGCGGACCAGGTGCACCTGGTCACGGCCCTGGTGGTCCCATGGGCATGGGCATGAATCAAATGCTGCCGCCTCAGCAACCCCCACACCTTGGAGGACCACCGCACCCGCAGCTCATGAATCATCCGCACCCGCATCATCCGCATCCAGGTGGTCTGCCTCCACATCACATGATGGGGCCCGGACCGGGCATGCATGGTCCCGGTCCAGGCGGCATGCCACCCCATATGGGCGGTGGCGGCGGTAATCCGCACATGATGGGTCCACACGGCAATGCTGGCCCACACATGGGTCATGGTCATATGGGCGGTGTGCCAGGACCTGGTCCTGGACCAGGCGGCATGAATGGACCGCCACCGCATCACGGAATGCCACCTCACCACGCACACTCACACCCACATCATCACAGCCACGGACACAGTCCGATGGGCGGGCCGAACATGTTTGGCGGTGGCGGCGGTGGTGGCCCCATGGGTCCGGGTCCTATGGGCAATATGGGACCCGGCCCCATGGGTGGTCCAATGGGCAACATGGGCGGCCCTATGGGCAAGCCCATGACAATGAGCGGTGGCAAAATGTATCCACCGGGTCAACCAATGGTCTTCAACCCGCAGAATCCAAATGCGCCGCCCATTTATCCATGTGGCATGTGCCATAAGGAGGTCAACGACAACGATGAGGCGGTCTTCTGTGAATCCGGTTGTAATTTCTTTTTTCACAGGTAAGCAACGTCTTATATGCCATACTAGCAAGCTACCGACCAGTCGGATGTTAGCCTTATGCCCATACTTATTCCCCATATTTCCCACCCAGAGATGTGAATTTTTCGAAAAGCGTGATACAGCAAATTTGTTCAAGATTGTATATTTAAAACTTTGCAATGTCAAAAATTCAAGCTTTCTAGCTCCTAGCTCCTTTGGGGTAGGATCATGATAATGGATCAATCCTTCATTTAAATTATATTCTATTCTATTTTCTAGAACCTGCGTGGGACTGACGGAGGCGGCCTTTCAAATGCTCAACAAGGAGGTGTTTGCTGAGTGGTGCTGTGACAAGTGTGTGTCTTCCAAGCATATACCCATGGTCAAGTTCAAGTGCTGAAGAACCACCAACAACCTACAATAATACAACAACAACAACAACGATGATAACAACAACAATCACCACCAGCTAGCACTCATTCACTCTGTATAAATATATCCAAGCATTAACTATTTTAATTGTAGGGTTTAAGGCAGTTTAAGGTAACCCACATACATCATACCACATGCGCTCACAATAGTCAAAGGTCCCCAACGAAACCATCAATTTAAATGCAAAGACTCACTATATATATATATACATATGTATATACTATATATATATATATGTGGCCGAAGCAGTGTTGTGATTTTTCGCTTCGGCCAGGCTCAATGCGCGCATCCTTGAAAAAAGCAAAATCAAACCTTAAACAACACTGAAAACACGAAATATGTATGCTAATTGTAATATAGTATAGCATAGTATACATATATATATAAATCTATATCTGTATCGCATGTGAGACGATTCGTTGTTGTCAGCCTAGAAAGCATGATAAGCAGAAAGTAACGGAAATGGCAGAAAACAAAAGCAACTAAAATCTGAAATACACACTGAAAAAGGCGAAACGTCGATAACGAAAGCCAATATCAATCTTGAGTATAGTGTGTATTAAAAAAAAAAAGGCAAAATTATGAATAAAAAAAAAAAACAAACGGGAAATTCAAGAATGAAGAAACATAACGTTAAATTCTTAAGCAAAAAGATAAGGAAAAGCAGTTTAGAAGCGAACACAAAACGTTATTTTTACAATTTGTTTTCGAATTATTAGAGTTTTAAGTGTGTGTGGAGTGCATGCATATACTATACATATAAATATATATATATAATATACACACATAAGATATCTTTAAAACTAAATATCGATCTGACAATGAGCATACAAATTGTAACGTAAACAAAATTTAGCCGTGTGTGTGAAATTGTTTTCAACAAAAAGTCTTTCGTGTGGTGTTTTTTTACTCTTGCGTCAATTTTGCATCAACTTTTTAAACAAAAACAAACAACAAAAAAAAATAAACAAAAAAGAAGAAAAATACTTAATATGTATGCTAAGCGAAAGAGTATTGACGTATCGATTGAACTGATAAGAAGTTTGGATATTTACAAAAATTATTAAAGATCGAGAAGCAATAAACTGAACACGAAATGCGAGTGAAATCGATTGCGAACAAAAGAAAGCACAAGAAATTATTAAATAAATGCAGCGAAACAGAACTAATTTAAGCATTAAAAGTTAACGCGTGAATTCAAAATGAGAAAATTGTATAAATTGCAACTTAAGTTATTTATAATTAAATAAAAACAAAAAATACATACAAAATAAGTTGAAAACTTTTGATCGTGTTTACTCGCAACGTAAAAAGTAAAACTGTGCATGGGGGAGTACGATACAATCAAAATATTATATCGTGACTTCACTCAAATGCAAATAAGTAGGTATGTACAATAGTATTTGTTATGAAAACAGGTGTTTTCAGTCACCGATTAATAACAAATTACAATCATTTTTTCTATTGCCTAGGACTTGACAACGTTTATAACGTCTGCTATTCAAACCCAATTGTGTAACTATTAATTTGTTTACCGAAATGGTTGGCGTATAGAGGAGGAAATGTTCAATCCCAAAGGGTATATGTATATATATTCTTGATCACTATCAAAAGTCGATTCTGTTATAGCCATGTCCGTCAGTGGCTATGCAAACTAGTCCATTAATCTAACAGCTTTCTAATAATTACTTGCATAGGTCCGTTCCATAAGTTGGAGTTATCAGGATTATACTACTGTATCATATAGATTTCAGGTACGATAAGCCTTATTGTTTTTCAAGATATTTTAAGAAAATTTCGCAATTACAAGTCTCATTATCCTTATTATTAATATGGGACCGTGTTGCATTAAAAGTCTATCGAAAATCAAGTTGAAATTCTTCAGTTTTTGTGAAGTGTTAGCCATATGGTATAAACATTTTTAATGCTTCTCACTCTTAACCCAGAAGTTGCGTAGTTTCTGCAGCTACGTAAATAAAATCTAGTTTTGTATTGTTTGAACACTCCATTCCTTAGTTATAATTGTATATATTGTGATTGTATTTCAGTTTTGGAATACTTAGACTAAACACGCACAGGATAAATCTTTAATAAACAAATAATAATATAGATTGCTAGGATGAGTTTCTATAAAAACAACAAAAATCCTTTAAGAAACTCACAAAATACCCTCACAAAAAAGTTGGCAAAAATTGAAATTGTTTTGAGGGCGCCGCTTAAAGCTACATTATATATTTTTTGATTACATTTAACTTTTTGCTTTAATTAATATACTTTTCATAATCATAGTATTTGCAGAGCACGCAGAGATCCTATTAAGTCTCTGCATGGCGCGTAAGTTTATCCGATGGCTGCCGTTATGAGCTCGGCCACATCCTGATCTGTGCTACGCACGGTTAGATTCAGCGTGACACCCTCGGAGAGCGCCAATTTGGCACGCACCAGCACTTCAACGCCGCCACGGAAGGTGCCTGCAAAAGAATTAGAATTAGTATCAAATGCTGAATTAATAGTTGCTTTTATCATACCCGAGCAGTGTACGGTGTGCAGATGCGTGCCCTCCGGCACTTTTTCGGAAAGATTTGCAGCGCCTAGACCCAGTATTTTAAGAATAGTGTTGACGGCATCCTGTAGATTGTTAACGGCCGATAATACAAAGGTGTCTTCGGCTTGTAGCCACTCTGTAAGAAATGAAAGATCTCTTTAATAGGAATATTAGGTTAATAGTAAGAATGCTTAAGGCTAGCGACGGTCGTGAATAACTTTAATGTTTATAGTCTGTTTTAACCAAAAAGTGAAACATTCCCGATCTGTGTATGCTATATGAGAGCCTACATGCTAAAGTTCGTGTACTTTTATAACTTTGTAAAATAATCGAGATATTTTGGAAACATAAATGTTTCAATTATACAATGTTTCAACTGACCCTCACTATCGGCGGCATCCCAGGCGACCTGGAAGTTGTTCTTTTTCGTTTTCTGTATTTGGTCGGCGACTGTGATATCCAAGTCCTCCAGCATATACTCATCATCGTAGCCTTCATCCGAGTCAGGCTCGCCAGTATTTGGATCGCAATCCTTGACCACAAAACGCAAAGTTGCGCCAAATGTAGCTGTATAAAAAATAAATTTGAAAATTGAGTATTACAGAAATTAAAGTTCAGCTGGGACTTTACCTATGGAACTGCTGGCATCCGGCGGAAATTCGACAATTACGTATGTTGTCTGTAACTCGTTGTAGGCCAATTTGGGACAGGATAAGACGGCACGTGCCGTATAGCCCTCGGGTAGCGTCAACTCGACGCGCACATTCTCCAGGAATTGTTCGGCGAGCGTGTTAAGGCAATCAAATTGGAATACAACATGCTGTGCAAAGATATGCTTGATACACTGAACCGTATACTCTGTTTCGCTCTCGGTTAGCTGTATGGGCGCTGTGCTGCGATGAATGGGACCCAGAACTTGTATGCCCGGCAGCTGAGCCAAACGAGCGGCGCTCTCCTCTTCTCGCGTAATTTTTGGTGCACGCGGCGCACTGGTGACCATCATCACATCGTTGGTGACCTCTGGCTTAACAATAGCGGCCTTGGGCACAATGGAAATGTCAAAGTGATTTTTCAGTTCGCCATTTAAATGATCCGTCAGCGCCTTCTCGAGCAGCGCTAGTGAGCAATTCTCGCGCTCAATGATGTAGTTCTTGTAGAGCTCCGGCTTGGCCGAGTTAAGTATGCTCAGATAGTAGGTGGCACGATCGCGCACCTCATCATCCGGATCCATTTGGCAGCGTCCCAGCAGCACCAATATGTTGGCCAGCAGAGCGGGACACGAGGCGCCGAATTGGGCCAATGCAGTCACCGCAGCAGCGCGCACAATGGGGCTCTCAAGGATGACGCGATTATAGATGAAGCGTATGTACTTGGAGGGCGTGGCCGCAAATGGACCTTCCTTGCCAAGCAAATGCAAAATGCGCACGGCTAGCGAGACATGCTCGCAATCTTCAATGAACTCGCACAGATGCGACAGACCCGACTCCTTGGCATCGGCATTCTCCTCAATGATCGTTATAATGGTGTCCACAATTGATGTCTTGTACTCCAGACCGCCCTCCTCTCGCAGCATGCCACTCAGAAAGTTCATCAGGACTGTATGCTTACGCGGATATTTGGCGCAGAGTGCGCATATGGCATGCACCACCACCACCTTAAACTCATCGGAGATCTCAGCCACAAATGTGGAGATCTGCTTCATTAAACGCTCCACAGAGGATTCGGCGCCGGTTTTTAAGAGTGTTGTTATGGCCAGCGTGGCCACTGAACGATTCGAATCGGTAATTAGACTCTCCAAATCCAAATTACATGTGGTCACAGCGGCCGGATGTGTCATGGCCACCTTGTTCAGGGTGCGCACAGCAGCAAAGCGCAGCGTGGCCTTAACCGAACTACAAAACAGCTGCAGTATGGAGAAGGCCGGTGAAAGCATGCGTGGATTTGTGTTCTTCAGATTGACAATGGCATGGGCGGCCTCATAGATAACCATTTCGCTCTTGTGCCGCAGACATGATTCAATGAAGGTATACAGGGGCGAATCTGCGAGCTCCTCGGCGGGTATGTCGTCTTCCTCGATCAATTTGCAGGCGATACGTATCTGTTTGGGAGCGATATTATAAGCTTTAGTAGTTGCAATTTAAAAACATCCCATCCAGCTTACCAGCATGCACACTGCGTAGGGACTCTTCAGCGAGCCGCGCGTTAATTTGTTGACCAGCTTGGAGACGGCCAGGCGATCCGATTTGCGTATATGATAGAGCAGGCCAAGCGCATGATACTGCACCATAATATTATCGCTGTTCAAGGCCTCCTGAGCTTCGTTCGCCCAGCGTTTGACAACATCGCCGGCGGTGTTGGCCAGACGCAGCGAGCTGACCAAAGCGGCACAAGAAACGGCCGCATTTTTATCCACAATGCATTGCTTCATGTAACGTTCAACGGCCTGAAGCATGGTGTGATCTGTTATGCTGCAAAGGGCACGTATGGCAGCGGCGCGATAGAGATCTTCTTTGCCTGTCATGTCCTTGGTCAGCGAACTGGTGACAATGATGACATCCTCGGCTACGCAGCTCAGCTCCTTAATGCCCAGATAGACCATGCGGCGCAGCACAACATCCTTGGACTGGAACAGCTTGGTCATGGCAAAGAAACAATCGGTTGCCTCGCGCGGCACCAGCTGCTCGCCCTGATTCATCAGGTAGAGGATCTTGGTCAGTATGTGTATGCATTTTCGTGCATTCACCGGCGTCTCATTGAAAATGCGAGTCTCCTGCAGCACCGAGGTCTTCTCCAGATTCTGGTACGCGTTCGTCGGACCTAGGCGTTTGTTTAGCGAGTTCGAAATAAAATATTTCATTTTTTGATGTTTTTGGTTGAACCGGCCGTAGGCAATATATAACGTTAGAACTTTAAAGCAGTTTCTATGTGTGTTGTTCGGGTTATTTCTGAGACTGTGTGTGTGTGGGTGTGTTAATTTTATTGTACTCCTGTTTTATGCTCTTTTCGGCTGCCAGCAGAGCACCTTCTGCGGTCAGCAGTGTTGGCAATTGTTTTGTTGCTGCTCCGGCGGCACTGTTAGTACTATTTAGTTGTTAACCAATTACTTACCGTCCTCCTCTTCATCCTTCTCGCGGCGAAATGAGCCCATGTTATGTGTTGCTTACTTCAGTAAAGTGTGAAACAAATGAAATTGTAAAATTTATTAAAGAAAATATGTGATTTTTCGCTACGCGTACACGTCACACTACACAGCAAGAAGAAGTTTGATATTTACCATTCAGCTGTAAACGTCGTTCACCACTTTAACAGTCGCCTAACAGCCGTGTTGCTCATATGTTCTGCATCATCGATAAATTGCAACAGTCAGTTTCGAACATCGATATATTGTTCAATTTCAGTGCTTCAGTAGTGTTAGAAGCGCAACAAAATGTATTTAAGTTGTTAAGCTTATTCGAAAGCTCTTACATGGACAGTTTGGTTCTAGTCTCAACACTAAGAATTAAGCACAAACAATGCGGTATCGATGCTCTTGGTTTCGTATAGAGCTAAGTTATCTAAATATCGCACATTCTGCTTGCAAATATCGATACATTATTACGATATAAACAGATAGAGTCATACGTTTTGCAGAAAAATATTTTTATGCGCAAACAAAACAAATATTAAATATTTCTATATAAAATGCGCTCGCGTAGCAGGAGCCGTTCACGCAGTACACGCAGAGAAAGATCACGTGAGATACGTGACAGTGGCAGATCTCACGTGCGACCGGACAGGCGGGAAACACGCAAGCCGGTGTCTGAGTCTAGGCACAGAGAGCAGGAAAGGGAACGGCCGCGAAAAAATGGCTGTGAAAACTCACCTGTGCGTCGAGAGGTGCGCAATTCAAAAAAACGAGAGTCGCCACGAAGACAGCGTTCGCGTTCCCGCTCATCCAGCACGGACAGCAGCAGCAGTGGAACAAGCAGCGACGGCAGTAGCAGTGGCACAAGCAGCTCCACCCCACGCAGTCGGAGTCGCGATCGTGTTCGTAGTCGGAATCAGAATCGGAGTCGGAGTCCGGTCAAACAGAGACAAAAATCTGTGGAGCGCTGGCCCAACGATCGTTATCACGAAAACAACGATAGGCAAAAGAATCCCTTTAGAGGTCGTGCACCGGAAGGCAGCTTCATAAACGATCCAGCTGAACGGCCAAGTCGTAGCCAGCACCCACACCGGGGTGGCGGTCATCCTAAGGATTCAAAGGCCCTAAACGCGCGACGGGCGCAGCGTGTGCGCATTGGCGAAGAAGGCGTTCCAGAAGTGTGGGGCACCAGTCCAACACGGACGCACCATGATGTGGAGCTAGTCAAAGGCTCCTTTGTGGGGCCTAAGAAAAAGAAAAAGCTAAAGAAGAGCAGTAAAATGAAGAAAGCCAAGTCCAAAAAGAAAGCAAAAAAAATTAAAAAGAAGAAAAAGAGCAAAAAAGTTTCCAGCAGCTCATCCGACACATCCTCAAGCTCGTCCTCCTCATCAAGCTCCAGCAGCGAGTCGAGCTCCTCGAGCGACGACAGTTCCGAGAGCGAGGATGAGCAGGAACTTTGGCTGGAAAAGACAGCGGATGGTATTAAAATGCCCCCCAAAAAGAAAGTCAAGAAAAGCACAAGCAAAAAGAACAAAAAGAAAAAGAAAAAACGAAAATCGGAGTCCGACAAAAAATCATCATCCAGTGCAGCCAGGTCCAAATCGAAGGCAAGTGCCAGCAAAAATGAAGAGGATGTGGGTCCATCCCTTCGCAGCGGCGGCAGCCTGAATCAAAAAGACTTTGGACGCGCTCTGCTGCCGGGTGAAGGTGCCGCCATGGCTGCCTACATCGCGGAGGGCAAACGTATACCAAGACGTGGTGAAATCGGTCTCACATCGGACGAGATTGCCAACTTTGAGTCGGTCGGCTATGTGATGAGCGGTAGCCGGCATCGGCGCATGGAAGCTGTCCGTATACGTAAGGAAAATCAACTTTATTCGGCGGACGAGAAGCGCGCCCTGGCCATGTTCAGCAAGGAGGAGCGGCAGAAGCGGGAGAATAAAATACTAACGCAATTTAAGGACATGATTCACTCCAAACTGCAAGCTAAGGATAAGAAATAGGAAATAGTCATTTGTAAAGCAAAAAAAAAAAATCATTTTTAAATTGTGCATAAACTATTTGTAAAAAAACACAATACACAAATCCCTTTATAAAAAACTGTTTGCCCTGACTGACTTGGTGGTGATCAGAGCACAGGCCAAACCTAGGTAAACACTAGGAAATGTTGACTGTAGTTTGATTAATTCCACCCGCATGTGTGGGAAAATCGCGAAAAACAGTTGTATACACATTTTTGTTCACCATTCGATCGGTGGGTACCGTTTGTATGTTTGTATTTATGCTTATATGTATGCTTGTGTCTATATACATATATGTGTGGTTTGTATGTATATATGTACATATGCCTGTGTATATGTGTGTATACACGTGTCTGAATTGATGTGAGTACGTATGCATGTTTTTATGTAAGTGTGTATTTCTGTTAAGTTTGTAAGTACGTGTATATTATGTATGCATGTAAGTATATGTATTAATTTGTTATGAATTAATTTATGTTTGTATGTGATAATGTATATAGGTATTAAGTATGTATGTGTATCCGTTTGTGTGATTAATGTACGTTTGTATGTATGCTTCTATATACATACATATATGCATGCATGTATGTATGCATGTATGTTTGCATGTATATATTATGTATATTATTTATTTATATTATATATTATAACTATGTTCGTTTGTAAATATAAGAACTTATGTATGCATATATTATGCAGGTGCCGGCTTGCATTGGAGGAAAATGCTTCAACTATGGAGGAGACGGCGGCTTTTATATTGGAGGAGCTGGGGCCTTCACTAAGGAGGAGGCGGCAGCTTGAGCAAAGGAGGAAGAGGGGGCCCTAACTATGAAGGAGGAGGCGTCTTCAACTATGGAGGAGCTCCCACCTTTAACAATGGAGAAGACGGTGGCTTCTGTTTATATTTACTTCGAATAGAATTAATCCAAAAAGTCGTTAGTTTAGATAACGATTAATAACCAGTCCGATAATATTGCTATCACAAAACGATAGCAAAGAATCAAGTTCGATATATCTATGTATCGAATGATATCAATCTCTTTTTTTTCTCTTCGTGCTCTGCAAAGCGTGCAAATATGCTGATAAGTTATTTATTTAATTAAAACTTTCCGTGCTGGCAATATAAACATATAATTTAATATTTAAAATAAATCAACAAGCAAACAGTTACTTAAAAAACGTCGAGTACAAATTAATTAAGATAAATTTATATATTTTTGCAAAAATTCAATACATGTGCGTGAAACAGCAGCGGGATTACAACACGGTGTGAGCGACGCGGCATTGGTTAGAAAGAGCCAACGACAGATGTACGAAGTGGGTTAGCAAAACAATGAATGAAACGACAAAAGAAAACTGCTAACCGGCGGATTAGCGAATACGGGTATGAAGACATAAATTCACTATAAACTAGCAAATGTCACACCGTACATCCGCACCCTCAGGCACACACACGCACACACACAAACACACAGACACACGACACTCACGCACACGCACACTGACACCTAATCATACTAATCAAACGGAACAACGAGGCAACACTCCTCTAGCTAGCTTAATTAATTAGCTGGACACACCACACAATCACAAGTCAGTTTATTTTTGGTCAGTCTGGTTTTGTACTTGGAGCGTAGCGTGCGTGGCCGGCATAAGTGCTCCTCAACACTATGGCGTCCAATGATTTGCAGTCACCGTCAAGCGAGATGGTGTTGCTTACACCGAACACTGAAAATCCGCCTAGCATTGCGGCAGCTGTGACCAAGGATAAGGATGCCACGCGGGAGGGATCTGCGGAATCGGACAACAGTCGTGTTGCGATGAAAAAACAGTTGGGTTTACTTGAGGGCGTGGCCATTATACTGGGCATTATCTTTGGATCTGGCATATTTGTCTCGCCCAAAGGTGTCATACGCGAAGTGGAGGCCGTGGGCACATCCCTGATTATCTGGGTGCTATGCGGTCTACTCTCGATGATCGGCGCGTTGTGTTACGCGGAATTGGGCACCGCCATACCCAAGTCTGGTGGGGATTACGCGTACATCTTCGAGGCGTACGGCTCACTGCCTGCATTTCTATATCTGTGGGATGCAATGATGATATTTGTGTAAGTATTTTGACGATATTGACTAAGCCTAATCTTATTTTAATCCCAACACTTATCATAAATAGGTAAAAAGGGTACATTGGTTTTGGGTAAAAAGTATGTAACAGGCAGAAGGATGGAACTCCACTCTCATATGTTCTATATATATTCTCGTGCAGGGCCACAAGCTGATTGTAGTCATATCTTTTTGTACGACTGTGTGAACTCGTCGGTCTCGACAACTGTAAGAGCTATACTGTACCCAGAACGAGGGAGAACATATTTTTGATTGATTTTGAGACGTGGTTGTTAAGCATAGCTCGAAGATATGAGATACACCAAGCTTGGCATGCTGCTTTTAGTATATTACACACATATTAGGAATATTTCACTCTTTTGATATAATTTGTCATTTATTATTATTTCAAAGGTTGAGCCATTTCCTTTGGTATATAATCACAGTTTAATATATAAGACCTGAAAAATGCATAGGGGTGGGACTTTAAACATCGAAGAATGCATTTCATATACATAGCCAAGGGAAGAAAGTCGGGCACTCCCAATTAGAGTACTCTTGTTATTACATTGGGTCGGACGAACGACTCAAACAATTGTGTTGCAGCAACTCGTGAGCTTTTTGCGTCTTCAGTTTCAATTAAGGCATCAATTGAAACTTACAGATTGACGTCTCTCAGATTTGTATGCTTACAATGAGCCCGCGAATAAGCTCAAAGCAGTCAGTTTTCATCCACTTTCATTAAACAGTAAATGCTCTTATCAGGTAACACCCAGTATGTTGATGTTTATGGCAGGCAGTTGCTGCAAGATTGCGTTAACAACCTTATTATTGTTATCACAAGGCTATTTTTATTCACTTTTTTTCGATAAGTATTAGCAAAATAATCAGAGAGAACCGCTTTCTTTTGCCTGTGGAAGATTAAATACCCTTGAGGAGTTATATCAGATATGCGAGGTGATTATAAATGGTTCTTTGATGTAGGATATAGTAGACCCGATGGTTATAAGATATTATTTGAATGTAATAGGAAAGCTGGTTTTTTGATGATAATGGCTAAATGATAATGTAAATTAATAAAGAGCGTAGTTAATCTTCTAAATTTCGAGATTCGATGAAATATTTCAGGAAGCCAAATAGTTTTGAACAAAAAAACTTCGGGTTTCGACTGATTGTAAGATGGGTAGAATAGATAAGGGTTCAACAAGAATAGTTGGCATTAAATCAGACAGGTAGTCGAACTAGGCTATATGGACTCGGCTTTTGTTACTAGATATAGAATATAAGAATATAAATATATATGCTTGTTTTTTTGTCTCATTTTCTGCGTGAGGTACCCATTTCGTGGGAATGTTATAATATCCTCAGCAAGGGTATAGAATTGAAAACATTTCCAAACACTTGCATTCATAAATACTTCTGAAATTTAAGACTTATGTGTGTCTGTTTCTTATTGTTTCTTCTTGAATTGATATCATTATCTAAATATTTTCTGACTTGCCACAGGCCCACGACGAATGCTATAATGGGTCTGACATTCGCCTCTTACGTGCTGCAGCCTTTTTTCGATGATGGCTGTGAGATACCAAAAATCGCCCTCCAGTTGCTGGCAGCCGCTACCATTTGCTTTTTGACCTATTTGAATTGCTATTACATGAAAGTCACAACGAAAATGCAAAATATTATTATGTTCACAAAAATTGCGGCATTGGTACTGATCATTGTCGTCGGTGTGGTTTGGATGCTGATGGGCAATGTTGAGAATTTCAATCAACCCTTCGAGAATACTGAAACCGATCCCGGCAAGCTGTCGGTGGCATTTTACTCGGGCATTTTCTCATATGCCGGCTGGAATTATTTGAATTTTATGACGGAAGAGCTGCGTGATCCATATCGCAATTTACCGCGTGCCATTTATATATCACTGCCACTGGTCACGGGCATTTATGTGCTGGCCAATATGGCTTATCTGGCCGTATTGTCGGCGCCCGAAATGATTGCCTCCAATGCTATTGCCGTGGTATGTAGGACATGATTAACAATTTTCATGAGATATTATTGATTCCCCATTTTTGTTGCTTTCAGACATTTGGCAACAAGATAATGGGCAGCTTCTCGCTGATTATACCCATTATGGTGGCTATCTCAGCATTTGGCGGTCTCTCTGTGCATATTATGACCTCGTCGCGCATGTGCTTTGTGGGCGCACGTAATGGACACATGCCCGCAGTGCTATCCCACATAAGTGTTAAGAGCTATACGCCGCTGCCATCGCTGGCTTTTCTGGTGAGGTTCCGTTTGGATAATTGTTGCACAAAAGAAGTTGTTTAATGAAACTTGTCTGCCTTGCAGTGCCTGCTCTCGATTGTGATGCTGCTTGTGAGTGATGTGTATGTGCTCATCACATATAGCAGCATAGTGGAGTCGTTCTTTATAATGCTCTCGGTGTCGGCTGTTTTGTACTTTCGCCTCACACGCCCCAATATGGAGCGTCCAATTAAAGTGAGTTATGCCCGCTTTTCGAATAGTTGTACACATTTAATATATTTTTCTTTGACAGGTCTCTTTGTGGATACCCGCCGTATTTGTCATTGTGTGCGCCTTTCTGGTGGTCGTTCCGGTATACGTCGCACCATTTGAGGTCTTCATGGGCTTGATAATAACGCTAATTGGCATTCCATTCTATTTCGTTGGCGTCGAGTGGAAGAACAAACCCAAATGGGTGCATGACGCGATTGGTGCGTATACAAGCGACGTTCTAACCTTGACAATTGCAACGTTTGGACATTAATACCTTTATATTTACATAATCGCATATGATCAGCTAAATATCTACTAACCTATGTACTTTGTTCAGATTCGATGACATTCACGTGCCAAAAACTTTTCTTGTCCGCCAAGGAGGAGAAACAGGATTAAATGAACCCCGGATGTAACTGAATTAGGCCTTATCAACATCAGAATTCATCACATATATACTATAAATCACACACAATACATCACAAAAAGAAAAACAGGTGCAAAGACATCGAATATTAGGTTTCTACTTATTATGTTTTGACGCATTTGTGGATTACAGGAATTGTAACGCGTATCTGCCACATGCGCCACTTATCTGGCATAAATGTTGATGCACTTTACCAAGAGAGAAAAATTTGTTTACATAACCAACAATTTGACAATTATTTAAAATCAAGCATAAAACTATGTGCTTTTCATTATTTATCATAGAATATAATTAAATATTTTGCCAGATCGCAAACATGTGTGAGCTTAGCTTAATATTCATTATATTATTTACCAAAGTACGCCAGTAATATGCCAAAGTCCACAATACATTATTAAATTATTAATTTACAGATTTTATATTTATTTTCCTTAAAATAATTGCTGCGTTTGATATTTAGTTGCGTTATTTAATAAATTTTTTTGTGATTACTCGAACTTGTTAATTTGAGATAAATTAATAAAAAAAATTTATACGTAAGAATTGCCATAAGGCATTTTGATTTCGATTGTCAACTTTTAGGCGGCACCTCTTGACACATAAAAAGTATGCTATGGAATATGAATTACAGTAAATGATAAATTTTTTAACAATCAGCGATGGCATTTATTGTTACTGTCAATGTATGCCAATCCATTATAACTGATAAGCTTTATTAATAGAATGTTATTATATTTAAGCTAAGCCCCAGTGATTATAATGTACGATGCTAGGCGATTTGACAGGTTTCTCTAAAAATAAACCCTAACTATTGTCCACACAACATTTTTGGACATGCCTGGCACGTCGCCTGCCATGACGACAGCTTTATGGATTGTGTCTAAGAACATGTACGTAGCACATGTACTCTGTATATACATATATATGTCAGGCGTGTATGTCAATTTCTAGGTGTTTTTAATTGATAAAAGTGTAGTGCAACTTTTGGCTGTTTAAGATGCTATTCAGGTGCCAATCATTTATTTATATCTGGTCAAGATTTTTTATAGTATTCGCGTGTCTATGGCTAAGTATTTTGTATGGGCCTGGCGCTCACATGCGCTAAATTCAGCGCAGATTTTTTTGTAATTTTTTGGTTTTTTTTCTTATTTTTTTAATAGCTTTTTAAATATATGCCAGTGACAAGACGAATTGCTTAAGTATTGTTAGATCAGTACCATTCAATTTTATGACTTTCTTTTATGTTCGAATAATTGTGCTTTAATGTGCTCATCATTTCGGATGTGGCACGTCTTGAATGCCAAATGAGCGGCCGCTGCGCCCATAGCTCTAAAGATTTATTTGATCTATACTGACTTTATAATATGTAGTTGAACCAACCTAATCGACTTGTATCAAATTAAAGGCAAAACTTTCAAATGTGCCAATAGTTCACATGTTTTCAAAGAATAGATGGGTACTTTTTATACCCTGAACCCATTGAAAATGGGTAAAAAGGGTATATTGTATTTGTGCAAAATGTAAATGCATGAAACAGGCAGAAGGAAGCATCTCCGACCCCATAAAGTATATATATTCTTGATCAGCATCAATAGCCGAGTCGATCCAGCCATGTCCGTCTATCTGTCCGTCCGTCTGTTCGTATGTCCGTCCGTCCGTCTGTCCGTCTGTCCGTATGAATGAATGCAAGGATCTCAGAACCTATAAGAGCTAGAGACTTGAAATTTAAGCTGTAGGTCCTCCTGGTGCCCGCGCAGATCGATTCCGATAAACGATAACTTGCCCAGTTTCCAAGTAATCGATAAAAATGTATATCGAAATCCTGTTTTTGAAGAAATTTTTGTAAACAATAAGAGCTAGAGTCACCAAACTTGACATGTAGCTTCTAGAATAGTATATATATTTGGATTTGGTGTTAGAAGAAGAGGGTTTAGGGTATCGCCTAGTCGGGAGCTCCCGACTAGAACCTCTTACTTGTTGTGTTTTGTTTTCGTGAAGTCAATTTATAGACCTATTAATCATACGGGAATTTCATCTGAAGTGATTGCTTGTTAACATATTAGTTTCAATGACTTAGTAATAAAATTCAAAAACGTTGCGACAAATATTCCCCAGATATCTTGTATGCTATTATTAGAAGATACACCTTATTCCAAACTGAACATCCCTTAACTCGAGCACGCATTCATCATATGTCTCGGATTAACACGTTTAAGGGTATCATTAAAAAATAAATCGTGTCTAGTCATTTTAAAAGCAATTAGCACACAAGATTCACGCTATACAGTCAGGCGTAAATTCAAGCTAGATATTGTTTATCAAATTATTGTAAATTCGTATATAATTGATAACTGTTATTCTAATTGCGAAATTTGCAATAAATTATGAAACTCAATCAAAAAAGAGTTTGTCACAAATAAAATAAAATGTAGGTTATCTCTATATATATATATTATTTATGTACATAAGCATGTATGTGAGGATAACTACTAATTACTTGAACTGTTTTGCGCCAAGGTCTAGATTGCAGTTCGGAACTGAATTTCATTTAAAATGTCAACTGTTTGCGATATTATCATACAATGTTCAGTTGTATTCGAGCTCATAAGTATGTTAGATGAACATTCAAATGCATTCAATTTATACTTGTCAACCCCTATTAATAGCTCGTTTTGTTTTGTATTCTCCATGTATGTCACGAGTTTCCGATACGCATGTAAATGAAATGTGAACGAAATTTTAGTAAAGCAATCAGTGCATGTTTATGCCGTGCAAATCACGATTACTACTGAACTCAATAAATTAAAATAACATTTAGGCTGATTCATTTTAGATATCATAATTTGTTAAACACGTTAAATTGGCTATGCTTTACTTTCATGTGATAACGTGGCTAAATTTATAACAAATAATCATGTATTGCTGCTTGGGAATAGTATTTTTTAAAGAATATTTACCATTATGTTAGTCTATAGCTGTTATTTAAATAATTTTTTGCCAGGTTTACTGTGTGGACATGTTTCACTTAAAACATATATTTCAATTTTTGTCTGTTTTAAATTTTAAGGATATGAAGAGGTACACAGACTAATGAATTGAGCAAATATTACTTATTTATACTCATAGTAGACGTCTGCTTGTCTTTCCACTTGTGATTGAAATATATATATACATGGTATAAACGTAACAAATACACTTACTTATGTTTTAAGCCGAGCAGTAAGCGTGTGAAAATCGCTCAATGAATTTGTCTGGCCCATCGAATTCCATTTGAAGCGATAGCCACGCGATCAATTAGTAGCTTACTGCATGATATTGTCAATATTTGCCCGGTATTAGATGTCGCGCTCCTCGTTCGAGTATAGGCAATGTTGGTATGCAAAACAAAATATTATCGAATGATTGAAAGCCGTTTCCTCTTGTGTTTGCGCTGAGCATTAACTAAGTGGGAATTATGACGAATCAAAAATTTGAAATTTTCTTTGCTGCGGCACTATTCTAATTACCGTTAAGCATACGCACTGTGGTGCAGTTGGACTACTTCAAATTCAATTTCATTAAGTGGACGCATTAGAGAAAAGCTCCAACAGCTCAATACATCAATACCCCAGACAAAACGATCGATGGATCGTGTGCTCGTCCGTCGTCCGGTGTTTTTCGTGCGACTACGATTGTAGCATGTGTGTGTGTGTGAATGTGTGTGTCTATACCCTGTACCCAAGTTAAATGTGTAACGAAGTGTGTTATACTTTTTTGCACAAATATGTCATAGGCAGATGAAGGCACTTTACAGCTAATACAGAACCAAAATTTGACTTTGGCTTGAGAGAGCAAATGTTTATTGGGTAGATGTCAAGTCTTATTCTTATTATTATCAATCATGAATGTTGTTTTTACTTAAGACGAGATGTTTAATCTTACGCAGTTTCAGTACATTTTTGTTTTCCGATATCTTTTTCCAATTTTCTAATATCGATAAATATGGATATTAAGAGATATCTTGTATATTATAAGCGTTATTATTAATTGGGTTCTTCTTTCTTTTTTTGACCCTTTTTGTTAAGATTTGTTACGACAGCTTGGAGCTGTTTGTACAGGGTAACTGCACGTCGGGCATACTTGACTGGAGTATCGTGTTTTTTATGGTTCGTGTCAGAGTGTGGAGCACGCGCTATACGCGGGGATTTAAGCTTTCGAATTTTCAATTAGTTCGTTGACGCTTGGGGAAGTTGTGAAGGTGCTTCAAACGCCAAACCTCCGCACAGTTTAGAATCAGCCAGCCAAGCGCAAGGTGTTGCATTTGCCAAGTGCTCGGGAACAGGAGCTCAGTGGAGAAGGAAATCATTACAATAAATTGCGAACAGTTGACGCCTGCCATGCACTTGTTAATACTGCAAGCCGTTTTTCTTGTGATCTGCTGGTCTCAAGGTAAAAAAAGAATAACAATAATATTGGTAATAAGAGTTGTGTTTCTGAGTGTGTGTGTGTGTGTAAATACACATTAAAAACATGAGTTATATAACAGCTGGCACCCGGCTGTGGTCATGTGATACATTTGTCATTGTACCAAAAGTGCAATCATTAAATAAATCAAAGGAAACCAAAAGTGATAATCATATTGAATATACTAGGCAAGCCCAATCAATATCAATTTCAAGCTAACATACAGCCGCACGTTCTATATAAACAAAATATTTTATAGTACCTTATCTTTGATAGTTCCATGAAAAGCGTGCGACCCGCCATATACCAGGGTGTTGACAAATGTCAAGGCTGTCTGAATCATGTGCACCCAAAATAGCTAGAGTTATGTATGTGGATATTGGCCAACCTATGATATCACGCTTCTAAGTACTCTTAATTACGCACCTTACAAAGTTTATTGCATTAGCTTTATGGCATTTATGCCACTCGAAACATTTTGAGTTTTCGAATGCCAATTAATACATTTACTGCTGTCATTGATTTTGATTAAGTGCACTCCAGTGATATAAAATGGCCAGTAGGCAAATAATTATATAATAGACATACCTGTTGCGTGATCTGACAGAAGGTCTAACAAAAATTTAATATATGTAAGTGTTAATTTTCGAATAACAAATTAATTAGCTGGTCTAAAAACTAATGGCCCAATAACATAGTTTTATATAAGTTTACAACATTTGTTAACACATTTTTAGAGGTCTTCTACACTAGGGATATATTTATCTAAAAATTTTGACCACGCCCACTAAAAGGGTAGTAGCTAAATGTCGCACAGTTTTAGAGCAGGTGTTGTTGTAATCTTTAGCTAGATTTACGTTCTATGTAGGCCACGCCTACTTGCGCCCATCTTAAAACATAAAAATGTATATATCTGTAAATCATAGTTTGAAAGTTACTGTATTCGGATTACAGTATTAGAGCCAATTATTGCTAAGAAGTTTCATGAATCTGTTTTTATACCCTGAACCCATTAAAAATGGGTAAAAGGGGTATTATGTTTTTGTGCAAAATCCAAATGTATGTAACAGGCAGAAGGAAGCATCTCCGACCCCATAAAGTATATATATTCTTGATCAGCATTAATAGCCGAGTCGATCTAGCCATGTCCGTCTGTCTGTCCGTCCGTCCGTCCGTCCGTCCGTCCGTCCGTTCGTCCGTCCGTCCGTCCGTCCGTCCGTATGTATGAACGCAAGGATCTCAGAACCTATAAGAGCTAGAGAAATGAAATTTTAGACGTAGGTGCTCCTAGTTCCTACGCAGATCGAGTTTGTTTCCGATAATCGATAACTTGCCCCGTTTCCAAGTAATCGATAAAAATGTATATCGAAATCCTGTTTTTTAAGCAATTTTGGTAAATAATAAGAGCTAGAGTCACCAAACTTGACATGTAGCTTCTAGAAAAGTATATATATATCGATTATCTTTCATTTTATACCTATCGCCACTTCCCCGCTACTCTTTATCTATGACGCGCGCCGCATTTGGTGTTGGAATATGAGGGTTCAGGGTATCCCCTAGTCGGGAGCTCCCGACTAGAACCTCTTACTTGTTAGTTATTTCAATTGTTTTTAATTTTTATAATAATAGTATTTGATATTATGTAATAACAATGGTAAGAAAAAGATTTTTTTGTGGATATATATTTTATTGTTATTGTTATTGTTATTATTATTATTACTATTATTATTATTATTATTATTATTATTATTATTATTATTATTATCACTATTATTATTATTATTATTATTATCATTATTATTATTATTATTATTATTATTGTTTTTATCATTATTATTCAAAATATTAGTATTAATCACATTATTATTATTATTATTATAAATATTTGTTTCATTATTACTATCATTATTATAACTATTATTGTTAGAACAAAGTGAAGACCTGCTTTCGCTAGTCTAGAATTCGAACCCTTAAAGTTCAGTTACCTCAGGGGTTCGGTCGCTAAGTTGTTCGAAATATTTGCATTACTATATTTCTTAATTATTATTATTATTATTCATTATTCTTATAACGTCAATTAATATAAATTCAAAAACGAATACTTTTCTGTCTGCCTGCTAATTGAGAGCCGTAGAAATGTGCAATTGTCATATGATATGCATGCTAATAGTCAGATCGCTTGGCCAAACAAACCAATTATCATAGGCAAAATAGCGCTTAATTTAATTTTCCTTTCCAACTGTATGCCATTGTGTGGGACTAAGTCAAACGTGAAGTCAGACAAGTGGTGAAAATTATGGAAAAATATTTACCTTCGACGCTCATTATCTATATCAATATCAATGATTGTGCCGATATCTATATTGTGTTTAGTGTGCCCTTGTATTTTCTTTCTCAAAACTTTTTTTTTATTGATTTATCTATTTGCTAAGCAGCAAACGGTTAACATTTGTTTGCTGTCGTCCCATTTATTTGCCATAATTCACAAGTGCTCGTATATGTCAGTGATAAGCTCCGGGCTCCGGGGCAGACATATTGTGCGGGGCACGTGATCGAACGGGCATACAATTCAAATGTTTCGGAAGTACATATATGTTTACAGTTAGCATATAGTGCGCGTCATACGGCAAACATTCATTAATTTGTGTGCGTGCTGATTCAACGATTTGGATTGTTCTTTAACATGTTTTTTATTTACAGTGGTCAACAGTCATGTTTTTGGCTACTCGGAGCCCAACCAGAGGCGTTGGGCGCGTCATCATGGACACTGTGCCGGCAAGACGCAGTCACCCATTGCCATCACCTCCAGTCATGTAAGTTTACTTGAAAGAAAAAACCACGTTTTTTGTACTCGAATGAAGTACAAACCTTTTTGGCAGTCTAATTTCTTAAGATAGTGAACTTCTTATTTTAAGTACTTCTTTAAAAACGAAATTCTTGGATATAAAACTGAAGTAAAGAAGTCTACATACGAAGTTTTTACATACATTTCCAGTGTGCATTCTTTATATTTGTTTTTGTTTAACTAGATGGTGTTAAATTTTGATATCCATAATGTCAAGGACTTAGTTCGTTTGTTCGGTTCCTTTTCTGAACCAGTTTTTAGTTCGGGAACCTGGCTTTTCAGATCCTTGAACCCAGGGCTTTTATTTAAAATAGAACAACAATTTTTGATATATGCAAATGGAAAACTTCATGTAAATGTAAAATACTACAAATTTGGTAATAATATGTATGTATAAAATTTTGATCCAAAGTTTCCGAATGGTATTTTCTTCAACGTTGGTTCCATTTTATTTTAAATATTGAACTAGAATTCCAGCTTAAAACTGTTTCGTTTGCAAGCGATTTGAAAAAAGGAATTAAAAAAGAAATGCAATTGGAATTTTAAGAGCAAGACGGCTTAAAATTTAATAATGATCATTAATCTTCATAAAAAGTGCAGTTTTCTCTCAGTGCGACAGCTGCAGCCAACTTAACTAGCTGCTAATTGCCAAAAATCGAACCATTTCAGACAATACCCGTGCATATGCCGGCTGTGGACATGATTGGCTATCATAATCTGCTGCCGTATCCGCTGAAAATGATTAACAACGGTCACACTGGTAAGTCGGATGGCTCAAAGTACCAAAATTGCATTGATTAATTAGCCCATTTGGCCCTTTGACAGTCTCCATTGGCATACCCAAGCTGAATGAGAGCGAGGAACAGTTTGAATTCCTGCCCTACGTACGGGGCGCCAAGCTGCCCGGTGAGTTCGAGGTGGAGGGTCTGCATTTCCATTGGGGTGATAAGAACAATCGTGGCTCGGAGCATGTCATCAACGATATACGCTACACCATGGAAATGCATATTGTGCATCGCAACAAGAAATACGCGACGCTGGGCGAGGCCCTCAATCATCCGGATGGTGCGGCGGTGCTGGGTTTCTTTTTCAACGTAAGTGGGGCCAGTTTTTGGTAAATGTAATGCAGCTAACTTGACATTCCATTGCACAGCTGGATGAGGATGAGGGCCAGGGCTTGGTAACCATCAATCGTCACCTGCATCTGATCGCCGATGCCAATCAGGAGGCATCGCTTAATGTCACCTTCTCGCTATCCTCGCTAATATCCAATGTCGACGTGGACAAGTTCTACACATACAAAGGTAAGTGTCTGTGGGTCGGATAATTGACTCTTCGCTGGGTGCAGCCATACGTTTTGCTGTCACTGTGTCATGTTCGATTTGCATGCCTGTTCGATTGGATCACAGTGTGAATTAATGAGTGCCTTAACTGTCACGTCACGTATTATGCATTGCTTGCAGGTTCGCTAACCACGCCACCCTGCTCGGAGGCTGTAACCTGGATACTGTTTCCCGATCCCATACCCATATCGCCCAAGCAGGTGAGTGCAAGGTGCATGTTGCGTGGCGTACAGAGCGTATGAGTTATGCTTCCTCTGTTTGTATTTGACAGATCTCGCGCTTCCGCCAGCTGTCGGATACCCAAGATGGCGCCTTGGTGGACAACTTTCGCACTCTGCAGCCGGTGGGCAATCGTCGCATATTCGCGCGCACCGGACATGTGCGGCATACATCGATTGCGGCTCTGAAGCACGAGAGCGATTATCTCAAATATGATTGGTTCTATTGATCGGCTAACTGGATACGGCCCCAGACCGTAGTGCTCTGTGCCATGAACATATATATATATATGTATATAGATTAATTTAAACTAAGTTTTTGCATTTAATATTTAACTGTAAGCTAACAACTCTCACTCACTAAGTAAACAATTCTATGCTATTAGCCGTGTTTTGCGACCGTAGAGCACCAGCGAATTGGGTATATCCTCCACAAAGAAATTGGCTGGCATCACATTGAACATCTTCTTCAGCAGATCGAGCAATGTGCGCTCCAATGTTTCTACAATAAGTGGACGTAGCGTTTCATAGAAATCTTGCCAGTTTTCATTGAAGAACTCATTCGTGCTGCGCTCCACCTCCTTGCTGTGGCCATTGAACAGATTGTCCAAATAGGTCCGAACGCGGCCCACTTCCAGCTTAACGGCCACCGCTGTCACATTATAGAAGGTGTATCCGCCCTTTTCGTACAGTCGCGTCTTGGCTTTCATCATTATGTCCAAATCATCTGTCATGGAGGTGGAGGAGGAGGATCTGAGTCTCTTTTTTACTTGTAATTTAAAGTGTTTTGCTATCGTTACCAATCTCTATGAATATGTTACCGGATCCGTGAAGGGGAATTATTAAAATGCGACCGAGCATCTTATAAGTACCATTCATGCGCAGGCGTGGTATATAAATCTTGTCCTCCCAGCTAAAGTCCTTTTTGTTGACCCTGAAAGGTGGATTAAAAAATTTATTATATTTACTTTCAATCAATGAAGTATATGAAAGTGGGTTTGTCTGAGAGCTATCCTGTGCATTTGCAGATCTGATTCTTTAGAAATGTTTCTAAAGTCATTTAATAACTCATATTTTTTAAAAATGTTTATAAAAATAGTCCTGTCATCAAATATGTGAGCTGTGCTGTCTTATAAAATTCTACAATATCCGAGACTTACTTTATTAACTTTATAAAATGTATGTCGAAATAGATTTGAACTGACTAATAGAGTAATTTTCATGTCCATCTGCCTGTATGAATAGTTATATGCAATATCTGCAATCTGTTAGTTCTTAAGCTATTTTGATAGACTTGGTATACTATCAAACAAACTAACTTGATAAGACTTATTGCAGCAGGCAGTCTATACGTTGCCCAGTTCGGCCGATTTATACTATTTCAGAGAAACTATGAGTCAAAGACAGAATCTTTGTATTCAAAACTATTTTGTTTTTTAAGTCAGTTTTGAATTTTGGTCTATTATATCTTATAACCCCAATGGGAAAGGTCAGTCAAAGTCGATTAGACATGAAAGTAATTCTTGTTAACTGAACTCTTCAATTATAAGTTTCAATATTCTAGAAAGAACCCATAATATATTAAAATTGATTAGACATGAAAGTAATTCTTGTTTTTTCATTTATGTTAACTGAACTCTTCAATTATAAGCTTCAATATTCTACAAAGAGCCCATAATATATTAACATCAGACAACTTAATCATATATTGTTTGAAAATATTTGCATTATTTAAAATTAACAGATGGAAAAGGCCTAAGTCATGTGGCATCGTTTGTAAGCCCGTAACTCTATCAATCAATATATCCATTTTTCTGAGACTCAAATCAGACTGGAAATGGCATGTGTTTATCAGGTTGGGGGAAAAATAACATTAATGAAACAAGTCTCCACATGACCTTAACGAGCTGCCTTTATTATGCATTAGCTCGATATTAATAGTTAGACCGAGCCGAGTGCAAAGTGTGCTGAGAACGTCATGAGGTACTCACTTGCTCTCCTTGATAACCATTTTGCCCAGGCCGCGTACTATTAAATTGGTTAGATTTGCCGAAATGGAAGCCACATCGCTGTCCTCCTGCTTGAATGTCAGCTGATCTTGTTTCATTGGATCTAAGGGTCCGAAAGACTCTTCGATTTCAGGTATGCCTATTTAATGCAAATCAAGTTGTAGTTGTGTAACCTTGAGGCATTCAATTAGCAGCTGCTCACCTTTGATGACCGCGTTGAGGAATCCCTGAATGGAACGCGTTGAGCAGTTCGTAAAGTCGGGCTCATTAATGCGACACGATTCGATATATGCGGCTGTTGTTATAAGTAAATTAATTAATTAATTCACACATTTCGATAAAACATAATGTTTTTTTATGCCGAACCACAAGCGCACACTTTTAATTAATCAGTTCGGTGTAATTTAATCAATAGCCACTGGACGCACTTACGCTTTTCCGTATAGTATGCCAGCCCCTCGACATATACGAGGCCCACACACATATAGACTAAACCAATTACGAGTATTCGTTTGCTGTGGGTTTCGAACATCGTTGAAATAGGAATAGAAAATAAAAATAAAAATCTGCGTTTTTTGCCGTCACTGTCACCAACCAATCGAGTTAGCCGCGTTCAAATGAGATATATTTCCCCGAGTAGCTGAATCTTATATGTCCTATGACATCTAACTGCATTGACTGGTTTACGTTTTTATACCCTGAACCCCTTGAAAGTGAGTAAAGAGGGTTTAATAGTTTTGTTCAGATGAATGTTACATACCATATTATGATATATGCGTTCTCAGCTTGAATTAAAGATTATAAGAGTAAGATAAGATGAATGCCATATTCAATTTAAAAATGATCGGACTACATATACCGAAGTTATTCAAAGCGG
The DNA here is from genome assembly GCA_035045725.1 of Drosophila ezoana. Classification (NCBI taxonomy): domain Eukaryota; kingdom Metazoa; phylum Arthropoda; class Insecta; order Diptera; family Drosophilidae; genus Drosophila; species Drosophila ezoana. The sequence continues at coordinate 276,443 of JAWNOU010000036.1, forward strand.
TACATGTGTAAGATAAAGGAACAAAGAGGCAGCTAGCGATATGCGTATGCGCATGTGTGTGTTACCCAGCTTGGAGCTGCGTTTAGGGTATCCACTAGTTGGGCACTCTGTTCTAGAGTGCTCTAGCACTCGTACTTGTTTCCATACTTTATATGAATATTATTACAACGACTCGACATACTTGCTCCGAGCGCTGACTGAATCTGCAGCGACTCGTTCAATTATTTTTATATAATTCTGGAAAATACGTCGACTAGTTGAGCTGTTTTATCTTTATAGGAAAAATATGTTTTTAATACCTGTACTCAAAGGGTGCATGTGTATGTTGATAAATTTTAATTAAGTGGTTTCTTTATTAACGCTTCTTGAACCTTTGCAGCAAACCGGTTTAAACCCTAACTATTTCGAAATTATAATAGTCCAATTTTTGTTTTACTGAATCAGGAATAGAGTTATTTTCCCTAAGAAGAAACACCTAAACCAGATTTTTGTAACAAAAATGTTGTAAGATTAGATAATATTTTCTCAAAATATGAGATCTTAAAATAAAGCTATTAAAATTAAAAAAAGTATAAAATAAAACAGGGCTCGGCTCGATTAGGGTTTCAAAGTTCGCGTACACGAACAAAATTGGTTTACAGTAAATGTGACGCCATTCCAAATGAAGGGAATTCTTAAAATTACATTTATAAGTATAAATACATAAATGAATGAAAGAAGATATGATAAAGTTGGCATATATTTGCATTAAGCATGCTATAATTAAGTCACACAACAATTATTTATGTGCTTGAGTTTTCTTTTGTTGTTTTGTACACATTCCACATGCTTCCTCTCAAAGCTGTTAATCGGGCGACTATATAATACGAGTATGACGTTTCATGGGAATTCCACTAGCCTAGTTTAACGATTACTTGATGTTCTTATACTTATTTATATATACATACGTGCCTCCATTTGTTTTGTATTTGTAATAAACAAATCTTTTATAAGCATTTAGTACATACTTTTATCCGATTGTAGTATATTTTATAATACATGATCATCATTTTCTTTGATACAGAAGGTGACATACATAAGCTGTTTTTATAGTAACTCTAATCCCAAACTGCAGATATCCAAATATCAAACGAGGCTTGGGTTCTTTTTATTATTTTGGATTTCTAAATTTCTATTTAATATGCTATTTACTTATGCTCTTGAATGAGTGTATTCCAAGTTTCGGAGAGTGTTTAGCAAGTTCATCGTGGGCTTGGAATTGAAGATAAAGCAGGCAAAGATCACGCAATGTCCGTATGGCTAAATTTGACAGCTCTATCATTCCTGTATATATTCCCGATCAAGATAATGTTCTGTGTTTATCTTGCCTCATGTGCGTAGAACAACATTTTCCTCTGGTATTTTAGGCATATCTAGAAGATAATAGGAGCTGCACTCAACAAATTACGTACTCAGATCCATAATTGATCACTTGTTGTATTCCTCCCAACATTCCCCCTAAATCTGAAATAAAATTTAGTCAGCGAAGATTATAAGAACTGCCGACTTTATACTAAAATTCATAAAATATCACATTTTGGGTTCTTCCCAATATTCTCCATTAAACTGAAATAAAATATAAGCAAAATACATTTATTTCTTGCTTTATATATCCGTTTCCATTTTTCGATAAATGTCAGTAAATAATTTGAAAGTATAACGTCAATTTTATTTTCTTGGAAATTGCCCGATTTTTTTTTGCAAGTGTAAGATAGCGTGTGTAAGGCGCACTTAGGCGGGATCCAAGCTATGCAAAACATTCTGCCAACAGTGCGATATCTCCACGCTCTCGTATTTTTGCCGCAGTCTCATTTCTTAGTGGATCGGAGTAAATGCTGCACAATGCTAGTTCGGCATATACTCATATGTACTTTATTGCCCAGTTTTGTGTTGGCACAGATTTGTTTGAGAAAGGCATATAAATAGGTTAACGACGAAACTATAGTAAGTTAATGAGATACAGAATTTCGCTATTAATCATTTTATAATTCAAAACTTTAAAATAAATTGTAGATTTAAAATAGAATGTAAGGGCTATAAACGTCTGTCGGGCAACATTTTAAAGTGTGTGCCGCAATGTATACAGAATTGTGGCAACGGCATATGTTCAAAGCCAAATGCATGCAGCTGTAATAGGGGCTATGATAATGCCTACCATTTTCCATCCAATCGGTGAGTTGTAGACTTAAATTTAAATAACATCCATAAATCTGATCCTCGCTTTCTATGCCAGTTGCGTGCCCCAATGCAAGGGCGGTTGCACGAATGGCCGTTGCATATCGCCCGGTAGATGCATCTGCGCCAATGGCTACGAGATCGATGGGGCAACCAGACATTGTCTGGGCACTGCAAATCACCAGGAAACTGCGTCTGCAATAAGGACTACACCTTAAATGTCAATTCTAAGATATGTCAACTTGCCATCCAATATGTAGCAAAGGCTGCGATAACGGAATCTGTCGTGCCCCGGAAACTTGTGAACGCAATGCGGTTTAAAACCTAACTGTAGAACGTAGAACGAACGTAGAATAATCAAATTTTTGTTAATTATTTACTGGATTAGGATTAGAGCTAGTTTCCCTAAGAAGAAACACACGCAAACTAGATTTATGTAAAAATAAATTTGTAAGATTTGATAATATTTTCTCAAAATATTTTTGGTGTAATTTTAAAAAATAACACAATATTGCAGATGATTCATTAAAATAAAGCAATTAAATAAAAAATATATATATATATAATTAAACAGGGTTCAGGGGGTTTCATTACGATTCTTTGATGTTAAAGTTCGCGTACACGAACAAAATCTAAACACGAGATTCCAGTTCGGGTGCGAAATCGAACCAGCCAGAAATCTTAATTTGAATCACAGTAAATGTGATGCCAATCCAAATTAAGGGAATTTCTTAAAATAAATTTATATAAATACATAAATAAATGAAAGTAGATAGCATAGTTGGCATATATTTGCATTTAATATGACATAATTGAGTCACACAACAATTATTTATGTGCTTGAGTTTCCATTTATTGTTTTGTATACATTCCACATGCTTCCTCTCAAAGCTGTTAATCGGGCGACTATATAATACGAGTATGACGTTTCATGGTAATTCCACTAGCCTAGTTTACTGATATTGCTTTAACGATTACTTGATGTTCTTATACTAATGTATATATACATACATATGTTCCTCCATTTGTTTTGTATTTGTACACATTTTTTAGCGATTGTAGTATATATTACGTGATCATCATTTTGTTTGATACAGAAGTGACATAATTTGAAATCTAATAAAATGGGCTCAAAGCTGTTTTTATAATAACTCTAAGCCCAAACTGCAGATATCCAAATATCAAACGAGGCTTGGGTTCATTTCATTATTTTGGATTTCCTAAATCCTATTTAATGTACTCTGTACTTACAAATTGTATTGACCCTACTATACAAGCTTTTGGATAAGTGTATTCAAAGCTTCGGATAGAATGATTAGCAAGTTCCATCGTGGGCTTGAATTGGAAGATATGGGTAGCAAAGTTCAGCCACTGTCCGCATGGTTAAATTTGCGATAAGAATTCAACATATACAGATACAACTGCACTGTACAAAATTGTTTAAAATAAAAACCAGTATATATATACTCTGTAAATTAGGGCATAAGCGATTTGTGCAAATTGGGCAAATAAACTCCTGTATGTAGAACAACATTTTTATCTGGTGTTATAGGCATATCTTGAAGTTTAAACGAGCTGCAGTCAACAAACTTTGTATTCAGATCCATAATTGATCATTTTTTGTATTCCTCCCAACATTCCCACTTAATCTGAAATAAAATTAATTTTTTTATTTTAATTTATTTAATGTATTTATTGTCTTATATATCAGTTTCTTAATATCGATAAATATTGGTACTTAAACAAGTTATTTGAAGGCATGACTCGAAGATTATATACATTTTACTCAAATCCTAAAAATATCACTGATTCTTCTCTTGCCTTATATATCGATAAATGTCAGTAAGTAATTTGAAAGTATGCCTCGGTAAATCATCTCCCGTTGAGCCTACAGACTTATTTCTAACGTTTACTTTATTTTCTTGGAAATTGCCCGATTTTTTTTTGCAAGTGTAAGATTTTGTGTGTAAGGCGCACTTAGGCGGGATCCAAGCTATGCAAAACATTCTGCCAATTGTGCGATATCTCCACGCTCTCGTACTTTTGCCGCAGTCTCATTTCTTAGTGGATCGGAGTAAATGCTGCACAATGCTAGTTCGGCGTATACTCATATATATTTTATTGCCCAGTTTTGTGTTGGCACAGATTTGTGAAATAACGGAATATAAAAAGGTTTCAGGCAAAACCAAAGTAAGTTAATAAAATACATAATTCTGCAATAAATTATTTTACAATTAAAAACATAAATATACATTTTAGATTGTAAAAAGAAAGTATTGCTGCAAGGGCTATAAACGTCTGTCGGGCAACATTTTAAAGTGTGTGCCGCAATGTAGACAGAGTTGTGGCAGTGGCAGATGCTCAAAGCCAAATACATGCAGCTGTGATAAGGGCTATGAGAATCTCAACCATTTGCCATCCAATCGGTGAGTTGTGGACTTAAATTTTGATATCATCCATAAATCTGATCCTCGCTTTCTATGCCAGTTGCGTGCCCCAATGCAAGGGCGGCTGCACGAATGGCCGATGCATATCGCCCGGTAGATGCATCTGCGCCAATGGCTACGAGATCGATGGGGCAACCGGACATTGTCTGCCAATCTGCAGCAGCGGCTGTGCCAATGGCCACTGCAAATCACCAGGAAACTGTGTCTGCAATAAGGACTACACCTTAAATGTCAATACTAAGATATGTCAACCCGATTGCAAGCCTGGTTTCCAGCTGAACGAGACCTTAAATGCTTGCCATCCAATATGTAGCAAAGGCTGCGATAACGGAATCTGTCGTGCCCCGGAAACTTGTGAATGCAATGCGGATTATCAGAAAGGTCCCGATAATAGCTGCATGCCCATATGTAAAAACGATTGCTTAAACGGCAAATGCACGGCCCCAGGGGTATGTGAATGTCTCGCAGGGCACGTAAAAATAAGTGATTCCATGTGTTTGCCGGACTGCAAAAATGGCTGTATGAATGGATTCTGTAGTGCGCCCGACGTGTGCACCTGCAATAGTGGGTACATAAATAAGAGTGGGAACAATTGTCAGCCTGTATGTGAAAACGGATGTGAGAACGGATTCTGTAGTGCGCCAGGTGAGTGCACTTGTGACGAAGGCTACAGCAAAGTCAGTGAGAACAGTTGTGCACCAGTGTGCAAGGAAGGATGTGAGAACGGATTCTGTAGTGCGCCAGGTGAGTGCACTTGTGACGAAGGCTACAGCAAAGTCAGTGAGAACAGTTGTGCACCAGTGTGCAAGGAAGGATGTGAGAACGGATTCTGTAGTGCGCCAGAGGAATGTACTTGTCATCGAGGATATTCTTCAGTGAGTGCGAACAGTTGTGCACCAGTGTGCAAGGATGGATGTGAGAACGGATTCTGTAGTGCGCCAGGGCAATGCACTTGTGATAAAGGTTACAGCAAAGTCACTGAGAACAGTTGTGCACCAGTGTGCAAAGACGGATGTGAGAACGGATTTTGTAGTGCGCCAGGGGAATGCACGTGTCATCAAGGATATTCTTCAGTGAGTGCGAACAGTTGTGCACCAGTGTGCAAGGACGGATGTGAGAACGGATTTTGTACTGCGCCAGGGGAATGCACGTGTCATCGAGGATATTCTTCGGTGAGTGCGAACAGTTGTGCACCAGTGTGCAAGGACGGATGTGAGAACGGATTCTGTAGTGCGCCAGGGGAATGTACTTGTCATCGAGGATATTCTACAGTGAGTCCGAACAGCTGTGCACCAGTGTGCAAGGACGGATGTGAGAATGGATATTGCAGTGAGCCAGGGGAATGCACTTGTGACGAAGGCTACAGTAAAGTCAGTGAGAACAGATGTGCACCAGTGTGCACAGACGGATGTGAAAACGGATTCTGTAGTGCGCCAGGGGAATGCACGTGTCATCAAGGATATTCTACATCGAGTCCGAACAGTTGTGCACCAGTGTGCAAGGACGGCTGTGAAAACGGATTCTGTAGTGCGCCAGGGGAATGTACTTGTCATCGAGGATATTCTTCAGTGAGTGCGAACGGTTGTGCACCAGTGTGCAAGGATGAATGTGAGAACGGATTCTGTAGTGCACCAGGGCAATGCACTTGTGATAAAGGTTACAGCAAAGTCACTGAGAACAGATGTGCACCAGTGTGCAAAGACGGATGTGAGAACGGATTTTGTAGTGCGCCAGGGGAATGTACTTGTCATCGAGGATATTCTGCAGTGAGTCCGAACAGCTGTGCACCGGTGTGCAATGACGGATGTGAGAATGGATATTGCAGTGAGCCAGGGGAATGCACTTGTGACGAAGGCTACAATAAAGTCAGTGAGAACAGATGTGCACCAGTGTGCACAGACGGATGTGAAAACGGATTCTGTAGTGCGCCAGGGGAATGTACTTGTCATCAAGGGTATTCTATAGTGAGTCCGAACAGTTGTGCACCAGTGTGCAAGGACGGATGTGAGAACGGATTTTGTAGTGCGCCAGGGGAATGCACGTGTCATCAAGGATATTTTACATCGAGTCCGAACAGTTGTGCACCAGTGTGCAAGAACGGATGTGAGAATGGATATTGCAGTGATCCAGGGGAATGCACTTGTGACGAAGGCTACAGTAAAGTCAGTGAGAACAGATGTGCACCAGTGTGCACAGACGGATGTGAAAACGGATTCTGTAGTGCGCCAGGGGAATGCACGTGTCATCAAGGATATTCTACATCGAGTCCGAACAGTTGTGCACCAGTGTGCAAGGACGGCTGTGAAAACGGATTCTGTAGTGCGCCAGAGGAATGTACTTGCGATCGAGGATATTTTATAGTGAGTCCGAACAGTTGTGCACCAGTGTGCAAGGACGGATGTGAGAATGGATATTGCAGTGAGCCAGGGGAATGCACTTGTGACGAAGGCTACAGTAAAGTCAGTGAGAACAGATGTGCACCAGTGTGCAAGGACGGATGTGAGAAGGGATTTTGTACTGCGCCAGGGGAATGTACTTGTCATCAAGGATATTCTATAGTGAGTCCGAACAGTTGTGCACCAGTGTGCAAGGACGGATGTGAGAACGGATTTTGTAGTGCGCCAGGGGAATGTACTTGCCATCGAGGATATTCTACAGTGAGTCCGAACAGTTGTGCACCAGTGTGCAAGAACGGATGTGAGAATGGATATTGCAGTGAGCCAGGGGACTGCACTTGTGACGAAGGCTACAGTAAAGTCAGTGAGAACAGATGTGCACCAGTGTGCAAGGACGGATGTGAGAACGGATTTTGTACTGCGCCAGGGGAATGCACGTGTCATCAAGGATATTTTCCTGTGAGTGCGAACAGTTGTGCACCAGTGTGCAAGGACGGATGTGAGAACGGATATTGCAGTGAGCCAGGCGAATGCACTTGTGACGAAGGCTACAGTAAAGTCAGTGAGAACAGATGTGCACCAGTGTGCAAGGACGGATGTGAGAAGGGATTTTGTACTGCGCCAGGGGAATGTACTTGTCATCAAGGATATTCTATAGTGAGTCCGAACAGTTGTGCACCAGTGTGCAAGGACGGATGTGAGAACGGATTTTGTAGTGCGCCAGGGGAATGTACTTGTAACGAAGGCTACATTAAAGAGAATGAGAATAGTTGTGAACCAGTATGCGAAGACGGGTGCCCCAACGGTTTCTGTGAGTCCCCTAATTACTGCAGCTGCAATGCAGGCTACATAAAGTTTGAAAATGTTTGCACGCGTCAATGGGATGACACTGAAAGATCAAGTACCAGAGCTCCGACGCAAACGGGAAGAATTGATATTTGTGAGCAACGGTGTTGGAATGGAACCTGTGTGAATGGACGATGCAGTTGTGAGGAAAACTACAGACTGACCGAAGATCCACGGAACGTTACAATATTTCTTTGCCTACCAGAGTGTGAGGAGGAGTGCGTCCATGGTTATTGTGCATATCCCGGCGTGTGCGTCTGCTACGATGGCCAGACGCCACAAGAGGGCGTTGAATGTCCAAGTTTAAGAGGCACAGAAAATGCGAGTCGAACTGCCGGCATGAATATTTTCATCAAAAATTGGTTATTTTTAGCCTTAGTGGCCGTGGCTGTGGTGCTGGCGGTGATCATATACGTGATCATGTATGCACTTAGGCAACGGGATTACAGAGTGGACGAGAAGGGTGAGTAATATCGGCTAAGCTGCCAGATTTATAGCTCATTACTCTCTTCTTTACAGAACAAAGATATGGCGTTTACTTTTCGGCGAAACAAGCTGATATAATACGTGCCTGAGTCTATGTAATGTGTGTATTTGTCTTTCGACCTTACCTTACCTTACCTTACCTTAAATTCTTCAAGTAGACAGTTAATGAACTAATTACTAAATGATTTATATGCTTTGGCAAATTATAAGCTATATTATACACATGTGCATTCAAATTAACATCAGTATTACGAGTTTTAAATGTTCTAAGCTGTTTTTAGTTCATGTAATGTAATATATGTAAGTATTTTATTGTTATATGCAGTGTACCCATTGGAAAAATTCTAAAAACGTTTGAATACACAGTACAGGCTTGATTCTTAGTATATGCATCGATTTAAATACGACTTCAAAGCGTTAAATATTTCATTACGATCGGAAAATAAACACACAAGTTTTCATAGTTTTTGTGTTAAATGTAATGAATGTATTAGGCGAAGCTAGGGTATTTACAAGTCGAACACGCTCGACTGAAGCATGCATACTTGTTTTTAGCTAACTCAAAGGTAGCTTTTCTGATATTTATGATTTTTCACCCACTTTGCCATAGAGCTGCTGCGGCGTAGGAATATCCTCAATAAAGAAATTAGCTGGTATCAGGTGGAACACCTTTGACATTATATCAAAGAATATGTTTTCTACAGTTTCGAGAATAAGCGGCTTCAATGCCTCGTAGGACTCGCGCCAGTTGTCGTTAAAGAACTGATTCGTGCTGCGCTCCACCTCTTTGCTGCGTCCATTGAACAGATTATCGAAATGGCTGCGTACACGGGTCATATTCAGCTCCACACGGACGGAAGTCACATTATCGAAGGTGAAGCCACCCTTTTCGTAGAGCAGCGTCTTGGTGCGCAGCAGTATGTCGAGGTTCTCTGGAGAAACATATTTGGTAACCGGTTATATCCACACACATTTTTGAAAATAATATATACCCACACCTACCCATCTCTAGGAACATATTGCCTGTACCACTGAGTGGTATTAAAAGTATGCGACCAGCCATCTGATACTTGGCATCCAGCCGCATTTTGGGCAGAAAGATTTTGGTTCTCCAGCTAAAGTCCTTTTTGCTAATACTAAGAATACATAAAAATTGGATTAGACGAATTAACGCGGCGTTGTGTGGCCCCTTTCTTCGATCTTACTGTACATGATATAAATATATTTATATATAGTTTTAATCTGTTCCATATGTTTTTGTGCCAATTATCATTTCACACTTATTTAAGTTGAGAATGCTCGACAAGAAGATACCCAGCTCACGCAGCAGCTGTTCTGCTTCCCTCCACTGTGCGAAACGCTTTATAAAATTTTCAGAGCTTTTGTATGGTAACCATATGTGTCCAAATATCAATGCACAAGATAATAAGTCCAAAATGTTATTTTTTGTACCATTTCGTGGAGAATGGGCAAGGTATCCAAAATATGAAATATCTAGCTCTTATAAACTTTAAGTATTGTTTCGATATTATGAAAATAACAGCAGATATCGGACATAGCTGTATAAATTCAGCTAGCATATTTATGGAGAAGAAACGTCCTTGTTCCTATTACTTTCATTTGCACAAAACCATTTACACTTTTAAACCATTTCGAGTGGGTTCAGAGTTCGAATGCGCCCTTCACCTCAAATACCTATATATTTGTAAATCTCTTGTTACGCACCGGCTTTCTTTGATCTTGGCACTGCCAAAACCTTTAACGATCACCTCTGTCAGATTGGCTTTTATGGTGGCCACTTCGTTGTTATCCTGTTTGAAATGAATATCCCTCACATGCATGGGATCGTATGGCCCGATGCTGGCCACTATTTCCGGTATGCCAATGGTCAGCTGATCCAATAGCTTCTGTACGCTGTGCGTGGAGCAGTTGGTAAAACCCGGCTCATAGATGCGACATGATGGCAAAAACGATGCTATTAACATTGAATGTTAGTTGAATTGGCCACAATTGAATTCTATCTATGGCCAACTTACGCTTCTCCGTGAAGTACTCAACGGAGACGACTCCGTTTAAAAAACAAATTGCCAGCAAGCCGCAGCAAAATGCAAGCGTGCCTTTCATGATGACAGCAGGTGAGTATCTAAACACTAATCCAACTGGCAGCTACTCGATTATAAATAACCTGGGACCAGACCTTATATGAGGCGAACGGAGTGGGCTCGGAACGTTCTCGTCGCTGAGCTTTGAGCGCGCAATTAAACAGCAAAATGTTAATGTCAAGCGGTTTTATGTCTACTAGAGATCTAGAAATTAGCGACAACAAGGTTCGTCTAAGCAGTATATACGAGCAGCTATATATACTACTTATATAAGAAAACTCACTTTATTTATTCATTGAAAGTTGCCGTTATGTTTTTATAATCTCTGATTTGCAAATTTTGAAAATCCTTGATAAAGTTGTTGCCCAACATCATGTAAAATAAAATAGATCAGTTAAATGCAAATATGCAAAGAAAATTCTCTTATTAAATGTTCATTTACAAAAGTTTTCACTTAGTTAAAGCAAATTCGCATCGGTCAATCAGTGAAAGTTGTGGATAAAGTAGGTGGCCGGCACATAGGCAAATATCTTTTTGGTACGATCCAACAAAACCGTCTCAAAGGTCTGTTCAATGGCCGGTCGGAGTACATCATAGAACTGACGCCAGTTCTCATTGAATAGCGTATGGGCTGTGCGATCCAGCTCCGCATTATCGCCAAACAGATTTTGTAGTTTAATGTGAAAGCTGCCGATGTCCCGGAAAAAGACTTTTACACGCTGCACATCCGCAAAAGTGCCTTCGGGTGCGCTGCGCGCTTTGACTGCCATTTCAAGGCCGACGACAACGTTCTCTGCAATTGTATACAATTGGGGTTAGAACACTTTTTGGTATACCTTGCTTACCAGACTCAAAGTAGCCCTTGCCCTGACCATTTAAATTTAGGGCCAGCACGTGACCCTTGACCTTATAGTCGAATTCGAATCGCAATTTGGGCACAAATGCCAGAGCTTTGGCTACATATTTCGATGGACTGTAACTGAAAAATATAAAAACAAAAAGTTGATGATAAACTGGTTTTATGGCAGAAAGTGGACTTTGGCTTTGTTATTTTTTCGTCGCGCCCATTTTAAACACGTCAATTACAATTCGCAACTAGTTATAGCTGCAAATGTGAGGCAAGGGATTAACAAAGTCTGCTGACGGGTGAGTAGGGAGTTTTCAAAAAGCTACTCGCTCACTTTTTCAAGAATCAATTTAGATAGAAAAGAAATGGATGAAATAAAACTTTACTTGGCCTCCTTGATCGTTAGATGGCTGCTGCCTATCACGTGAACATTCTGCAGGTCCGCATTGATGGCAATGGCATTGTTGGCATCCTGCGTGAATTTGACACGCTTCAGAAAGAGCGGATCAAAGGAGCCCACTGTTTTGGTGCCGGGTATACCATCCTTCCACTGTACGAATAAGCCTTGCAGATTGCTCGCCAGACATTTGTTAAAATTGGGATCCTCCAAGACGCAGGGCGTCAAAAAATTGGCTAAATCAAAAAACAATATTCGAATAAAAAAATGACTAAACTAAATATATTCGTTGTTCCTACGTTTCTCGGCCAGATAATTGGAAGCCACGGTAAGAGTTGCCAGCATGGAAACCAGTAAAAGGCCCAACAGATTTAAAATTCGTATATTATTCATTATAATGCTGAGATCCAATTAAAACTGTTAGCTTGGCTTGAAAGCGCCGAATGTTCTGACGTTTTGGCGTAGAAGTCATTATATTTTATATTCTAAATGAAATGCAGAAATCCAGAAAGCGCAAAATATATATCTATGTTTATATATATAAATAAATATATACTTATACCTTTGTATATTTAATTTGATTTGTTTTCTTTGTCAAGTTCACAGTTTTGGTTTAATTGAATAAACAGTAAACAAGTTTTTGTACCATTAGACTGGTGCTTAATATACAGGGTGCCCTTTTAATATGAGCATTGTGAAATCGCGCTCTGCTCTGTGTCCAATTGTCAGCTGAGCGCCTGCTACCCTTGACATCTTTTGACAGTTTAATTGCAATTACATCTCAGCTACTTTGCGACCTTGACCCTTAAACATTGTTTAGCTTATGTCTGGCTTCTGTCAATTAGCTTAAAATAAACTGGTTTGGTGAGCTAAATTAATATTACTTTAACTAAAATTCAATGCTGTTCTACCAATTAAATATATTTTGTTCTAATCATGCCGAGAGATTATGGTTTCTTAGGGTTTAAGCGCTTATGTTATTGGACATCTCCTAATGTTTTTTATACCCTGTAAATATTCAAAATTCGTAAAAAGGAGTGAAGTTGTGCAAATGTATGATAGGTAGTAGAAAGCATATATGACCCCATAGCGTATATATATGTATATATGTCAGCATGTGAAACTAGAAGCTTTTCTAGCTTCTAGCTTTAGAAGCTTGTGCTCTTAGAGTTTGTTTACCTTATATTATATATATTCGAAAATTCGCTTGTTGATATTATTCTTGTTCGACGGGATTATCATTGACTTCGAGCCTAGGTTTGGTTAGAAGTTGACTTAAGCACGGATTAAAGACAAGAGAAATCTTATAGGTATACGTGGAGTACAATTTACGCATTTTTAAATAAAAATAGATAATATAACAAAAGTTCTAGCCTGGGAACAGGGTATCTCCGCGTCGAACTGGCTCGACTAGAGTACACATACTTGTTGCTAGTTTCATTAACATCACCTATGGTTTACTATGCCACACAGATCAAGGTCTGCGGTTGACGGGTTGATAAACTCTCGCACTGCATACAACATATGCATAAACTGAAGTCGAACCGATCAAATAAAAAGTTTTACAGCCATTGCCGAATGCTTTGCTTGAATAGTTTATTTTATTTTGTTGATGACCAGTCCACGGTGAGCAGCCAAGTGAAGCGGTAGCCATGCAGCTCTATATACCAGTTGCTCTGTGGTTTAGCCTTCTCGCACCACTGTGGCTTGCTGCGGTGCAAGCGCAACAGTTTCTGCAGGAACCACGTATGTATTTGCTTAATAACTTATTTGCTTTTAAACTGATTTACTGTCTGGTTTTAGCTGCCTTTATAAAGCCATGCCTTTTAAAGGATAGCCTCAGTAACGACTGTTTGACTGCCAACATAGAGAGCCTTTTCCAACACTGGCGTAATGGTAAGTTTTTACCACAGTTGGGTGGGTAGGAGTTTTTAACTATGTTCCTATCCTATGCTAATAATAATAAAATTAATTAACTTGTAAAAATAATAGTAATTCAAATAGAAGAAACGTGCGAAAAGTTTCGAAGAACGTTAAAACTATTTTTTAAAATATTTCCCAACTTTAAATAAAATAATCTGAGAACGTGTAATAATGTTAAAAAGAAGAAGAATATTGTAGTGCATTGAATCTTATCTTGATGAACGTGCGTGCTTTCGAATTGTGTTTCGTGTTGAAAAATTCGATACGCGCCCATATTTAGTTTCCACTTTTAGAGCACTGAAAATCCTTTTTTTATATTCACAGGCGTGCCGGGTCTGCGCGGCGTGGGCTCTTTGGATCCATTTCGGGTGGGCAGATTGCGTATTGCCCAGCGAGTGCCACCAAATGTGGATGTGAGCGTGGAGCTGCGCAACATGAGCACAATTGGTCTAAGCCAAGCCAAGATACTGAACAGCACGTAAGCAGCCAGTGGCTAATTGTGAATTGAAGTATATTAAAAATGTATCCTAATCTGCAGCACGCTGCTCAACACTGGTCAGTATACCCTGGGTTTTCATGTGCACCTCACACAGATCAACATCACGAGCAACTACAAGCTGAAGGGACATGTGTTGCTGCTGAATCTCAACAGCGCCGGCATTTTAAGCGCCGATTTGGGTAAGTTTTTCACTATTTAATCAAAAAAGTCAACTGTTTTGAAGTAATTAAATCTTATAGATAATTTGGAGTTCTATGTGGCGCTCAGAATGCAGCCACAGCTGGCGGAGGGACTGACCTTTATGAATGTCACCGCCATTAAGACGGACATTGCACGTATTGACAAGATTCGGGTGAATCTAACGAACCTGTTTGGAGGCAATCAGGAACTGGAGCGCAGTGCCAACGAGCTCTTCAATGAGAATTGGCGCGTTTTGTTCGATGTGCTGCGTCCGGTGCTGACGCAAACATTCGATGCGGTCCTCCAGGATCGTTTTACCAAAATATTTCGCTATTTGCCAGCAAAGTATTTGTTCGAGGATTTTGCATAACACTTAAGCCAATTTGTATGACACCTGAGATAAGTCATTAGCATGTAGAAACACAGTTTAATTAGACCAAACTCACAAAACGAGACACACATATTAAGTATACGCCACATAAAGAAAATCAATTTAAACAAAAAAGAAACTGTTTTAAGTGCTGTAGTCGACTTGAAAGTAGCCTATATTATATGTGGTGTCATTTTATCTGGCAACTGGAAAATACTGTTGCCTGATTGAAAAATTAAGTTGTTTGTCTGCATGATAGTTATAAGTATCACCTGAAAGATACATTTATGATAGCAGCAAATATTTTATTGTCATTATTCATAAATACAAAATGTCGTTATAAAAAAAATGTTATACCCTGAACCCATTGAAATGTATATAACAGGCAGAAGGAAGCACGAGTTGTTGTTTCGGATAATCGATAACTTGACCCGTTTCCAAGTAATCGATAAAAATCTATATTGAAATCATGTTTTTGAGCAAATCTCTTATGTTTTAAGAACTAGAGTCACCAAATTTTACATTTAGCTTCTAGAAAAGTATTTTGAGAGAAAGTTTCTATCATTTTGTAGCTATTGCCACTCTTCGATGAAGAAGCTTCAGGGTATCCCCTATATAAATATTTACAGGGTATATAAACACCCATATACAATCAAATTTGATTTAAATTGTCAGACTAGACTAGAACATTGAACATACATAAGCACAACTTAGTGATACCCTATTGCATGATTATGCTGCGCTATAGGGTATACTATTATGTGTACAATATTTGCTTTTCTTTGGTGCCCTGCTAGCAACCTGTTTTTGTGGCTATTGCCAAGCATTGACTAGGTCAGTAGACTTAAAGTTTTTTTGTTGCATTTAGCATATAGTTGCGAAAAAAAGCCAAAAGAAATGGCCAATAGCTGAAAACTGGAGCCATAAAGTAGTGCGAATAATTAAGCCTTTTAAAATGGCTTTGTGAATGGCCAAGAAGCGAGCTGTTCACGCATATGCTTTACATAACTTAAATGGTTTAACTTCTGAGTGAGTGCTGGCTGATCGAGAAAACTTCCGTATTTAATACCCTGCATTCTGTTTGCAATACGAGGATAGCTTATTGCATATGCGTGTGCGCGGGCTGGCAGCATAAATTGTTGGCGTCGAGAATTTTGCTTTGACTTTAATAACCTGATTGGTGCTGGTGCGTTCTTTTAAAGGCGTTGGGCAGGGGGGCAATCGATAGCTTTCGATTTCTATGCGGCATTCCAAAGCACACGATTCTGTTCGGGCTCAAGCTTCGTATATAACGTGCAGCTGATCGCACAGCTCTCGCCCGCAGCATGTGTCCACCTGTCCCATGTAATTTACTCTCGGCCGCCTTCGGCTCGAGAGTTTTACTTGAAACTTATTTATTTTTAGTATTATTTTGTACTCACTTGTTCGATATGCGGACTCGTGGTATAAAAGCGTTGCACGCCCTGATTTTCTTTTGAGTTGTCGTTTCGTTGCGCAGAGTCTCGAGTCGCATTTTCAAGTTAACGCAAGACGTGAGATTGGTGAAAACGATTTGAGCCAACTAAAATGCTGAAAATGGTGAGCAAAACAAATGACAAGAAAAGATAATAAATAATAGCAAAGTGTAAAATTCGAACTTCTGAAATGCACTTAGAATAAGCCAAGTTTTAGAATGCATACGCAACCGGTTTGGCAATTTGTGTGAGATTTATGTAGATCACAAAACTCTGGGCCTTAATTGCAGCTCTTTTAAATATACATATTGTATATTATTGCCAGCGACGGCGTCCTTGAAAAGCAGCCATTGGAATGTTGTTAACTGGAGCTAATTAAATATTAAATGCTTATCGATTTAATCCAGCTAATTGCAAATATAATTAAGGAAATACGCGCTTTTAATTTATTTGCAATTACGTCGTAAATTAAAATAAATTGGCATATTTAAGAGTTCCACAAACAAACACACTAAATTTTTTATGGCTTAATCATCAAATAGTTTATCCAATACATTTATTTAATTTGGGCTTAGAGAATCTCGCCTTTGATCTTTCCAATTTGTAAGCAAATCGCATAACATTAAGCTTATAAAAATCCATTTTCTTTAGTGTTTCTTTGAGTTTGTCCGAACATTTTTAAGTTAGACAAAATCCACCTTTTTGTTTGCCTGTTTCCAACCTGTCTCCGCCTTTAGATATTTTAAGCTAATACAATTGCATCTTTTTGGCATAACGACGATCCATTCTCGAATCTTTCCAATAAGATAATCAAATATTTTTTTTTATAGATCTTTAGTTTTTTCATTACATTTGCAATATCGAAACCGTTGTTATACTCATGTCTTTCAAGTTCTCGTAGTTCTTAGTTTAACCTAATAAAAAAATGCAACATTTTGGCTATACAAACACAAGTACTTAATCTTTCCCAGCGCATTAAGGATTACCTTTTGCTGTTGCTGCTGGCGCACATTGCGTATGCGCAACATCAGGATTATACCACGCCCGTGCCCATACTGAAACAGATCGACAAGCACAATGATGACGGTTCATATACTTACGGTTACGAGGCCGCCGATAAGAGTTTCAAAATCGAAACAAAGTATTCGAACGGAGAGGTCTACGGCAAATATGGCTACGTGGATGATCAGGGCAAGGTGCGCGAGATTGAGTATGGCGCGAGTAAGCGTGGCTTTGAGCCTGCTGGCAGTCACATTAATGTGCCGCCGCCGACACTAACGAACAGCAATCCCTATCCGCTGGGACCCAATGAGATAGACGATGGTCAGTACCGTGAAGACCCGGCTGTCTACTACAGGGACCAGAAGTACAATCGCCCCATTGCGGCCAGCAAGTTTAGCCTGAGCGACTTTGGCCGCGGACAGCAGCAGCAACAGCCGCAGTATGCTCCGGCTCCGGCTCCGGCACCAGCACGTCCCTATTACAATCCCACGCCGCAGTACTATAACCCTCCTGCACCCCAGCCGCGTTACTATCAGCCGCCAGCGCCGCAGCCCTACTATGCACCACAGCAGCAGCAGCAGCAGCAGCCATATTTTGGCCAGCCGGAGCAACATCATCCGGCGCTGCGTAATCTGAACATCTATACGGGCTCCTACAGCATCGACTATACGGGCAGAAAGTAGACGTTGGACCCTGGTCAATATTGTATTGGATGGCAGGCCTTTCGCCCCCTCCCAAGAGAGATAGCGACTGATGTCCGTGGACAATGTCAATTTTGTTACTGCCAAATAAATCAGTCACTCCCGATAACAATCTATATATGTATATCTATATGTCTGTAATTACGAGTTTGTGTGTATGTATATATAATGCGTAATAAACTGCCGAATAACCCACGATGAGATCTATAAAATTACCACCGGACTCTTTGCTTATTCACAGCTAAATGCACCAAGTTTGGGGTTCCGCTTCAATTGGAGCCGGCCCCAATCAGAGCCCAAATGAAATATCCAGCAATAATCGAGCACATTACGTCAACACTTGGCGTAGTTCGCTTATAAAAAGCGGACGGGCCCAAAGAATGATATAGAAAAAAATTGTTACCGATTTAGATACCATTAGAAACCAGGTCTGCTTGTTGTTATTGTTGTTGGTAATGCTTGTGGCTGGCCGTTTGTTTGTTGTTGCTGGAATTTGGTGCACTTATGCAATGGCCCAAAACCACTTTCAAATGCACCGCCAGAGCCACAGACAGGCAGACAGACAGACAGACAGCGGCCAACAACAGCAACCAGTTAGTCTGTGGGGCACTGGACAACAGCAGCACCAAACATCAGCTCCAACTGGGCATGTTTGGGTGTATGAGCATATTGTGCAGGGGCGTTTGCTGGTGTCATGCGGTTGTTAGGGGCCTGATTCGCACTGTGGGCATAAGGCAAGAATTTAATGACAAAAATTTTATGCCTTAAAGTGATTTGTTAAATAGTTGGTAATTAAACAAGTATTTAATTGGAAAAGTCAAACCTACATTTGTAGGCCAGATCAGATGTATATTCAAGGTCTCTACAAAGCTTATTTCTAAGCTTTAAAGCTAGTTTCATAAAGCGTGTTTTTCCCGGCAGGTGTATATTTGGAAGTCTTTTGGATAGTGTAACTATTTCATATAGCTACCATAGATACTATCAAAACTATATCCAGATTAGTTTAGGAGCTTTTGTATGCAGCTTTTAAGTTTTTCAAGCAACGTTCTTTCAGTAAAAGCTTTAATTTCTTGTTAAGTTCTATCTTTCATTTAAGAGCCTCCTTATGCTACCTTTAATGGAAGTGTGTAAACCTTTCAGCATTGGACCGCTATATTATGTAACTCCCATGGGAAGTTCGAAAGTTGAGCTCTAGTTTTAAAAGCACTTTCTTTTTTTAAGATACCTTGACAAAACAGGGTATTTATTTGTTTCACTATCCTTTTAACATTTTGGCCCATGGGTAAAAGGGGTATAATGTTTTTGTGCAAAATGTAAATGTATGTAACAGGCAGAAGGAGGTATCTCCGACCCCTTAAAGTATATATATTCTTGATCAGCATCAATAGCCGAGTCGATCTAGCTATGTCCGGCTGTTTGTCCGTCCGTCTGTCCGTCCGTCCGTCTGTCCGTATGTATGAACGCAAGGATCTCAGAACCAATAAGAACTAGAGACTTGAAATTTGAGCCAAAGGTCCTCCAAGTTCCTACGCAGGTAGTGTCTTTCCGATAATCGATGACTTATTCCGTTTCCAAGCAATCGATAAAAATATCGACATCCTGTTTTTCAAGCAATTTTGTTAAATATTAACAGCTAGAGTCACCAAACTTGTCATGTAGCTTCCAGAACAGTATATATCTGCATTAGGTGTTGAAAGAAGAGGGTTCGGGGTATCCCCTAGTCGGGAGCCACCGACTAGAACCTCTTACTTGTTATAGTTTGTAATTATTGTAATTATATTGTGGCCCGCTATTTGTCATTTTACTCCACTGTGCGACTTGGACGGGTCATACTTGAAATGTTTTTGTAGGCAGCAGCACGAAGAATCAAATGCTAGTTGACTGCACCTATTAAATGCACACACCAACCGTCATACGCTGCACACACAATCACACAAACACACACACACACTTACACACCAACACACACTCACACACACATACACACACACACACATTATGGCAATGGAATTATTTTTGCCAGCGTTTATATAATTTTGCAGAGCAAATATTGCTGTAGCTGCTGCCATGAAAGTGAAACTTGTCTAGGCGCTGCCAGGGCGTTGGCATGCCTCAAGAATTTCCTGCACAACATTGTATGGTATTTTTATTTATTTATTTTTTTATTTTATACTGATTCTCGACAGTGCACAGCAGCTGCTGTTTGGAATCATAAGTGCAAGGCGAACAGGCATAATAAGGCTTTATAACTTTTACTAGTTCAACTCTAAGGAAAAGCGCACAATTATCAAAATAAATAAACGCATTCAAAAAGGTTTTACATTTCCCAAGCTGTACACATTTTATTTTTCTCTTAAAATATTTGGAAAACCTTAAAAATAGTTAAGCTGAAATTGAGAAAACAAAGAACTATTTCAAATTAATTAGAGAGGCTTTAAACGAAAATTCAGGCGCCTGTAAAACTCTTTAGATAACTGAAATATATTTCGATTCAAGTTTTTAAAGACTTTGGTAACCAAACTGAATTGATTTATCTTTTAAAATATTTTGTTGCGTATAAACTTTATAAATTGATTCTGTAAGTTACTGAGAGACCTTAAACGGAAAGGCGCTTAGAAAATGCTCTTGGTCTTGTTTTTGGCATCTTGATTAATTTTTTTTAAAATATATTCTTAGCCACATGGAGAATCTATTGGATCCAATTCAAGCTTAATTGCAATAATTAAACGATATCTTTTAAAATAACAGACTGTATTTTATGTTTTCCTTAACATACAAATAGCTGTAATTAATTCTGTAGTCCGTTATAGCATACGCTACAATATTTTAAGGAATTTAATCGCAATTTATGACCTTCAATGTGCGTAGATATGCGTCCAAGTTCAGGTGCACACGCAGCTTAAAACTACCTAGCTCTCTCCCTGTTGCACTCATGGTATTACCTGGTCTATATGTAAAAACCAGTCCAGACCTGAAGAAACACTCAATACGCATAGTGTCAGAATAATTGACGCAGCAACTGCGTCATGGGTCAGACTCAAGAGTTGTTGTTTATTTCTTTTTTTTTTTGGTTTGGTTTTGTTTCCTAGTGCGCTGGGCGTTGCAATTCCGCCAACAAGTTTAACTAACCCAAGGCATTTAGCTGTATCTCACAGATACAGGCAGGCACACATTTGTATATTGTAGCTGCAACAATACCAAGATAACGGTGACTCGCTCTGTCATTACAAGTAATTCCAACGCAACGGCAAGGCCATGTCCGCTGTGTGTGTCTGCGTGTGTGTCTGTGTGTATGCACAACATTTACCGGAGCAGCTTTCAATTCTGTAAGCTATTTGGTCTGCCTGTGCAAATAACATGCCCCTGCCGCGACCGCATGACGTGCCGCCCCCCCGCAATTTGTTCATTTACATGCAGCACAAAGCGACAGACACAAATCAAGAGAAATGTTGGCATTACGCATACGCACCGTTGCCAGGCAGCCGGAGGCAGATGCACAATCAATTTGTGACCACTTGATGAGGCAATTTGCTGCTATTTACATTCGATAACAATAGAGAACTAAGCCACATATCACAGCCAATAATACCTTTGGAGATCTTTGAAATCCATGTGTATAGATAAGAACTGCTTTCAATAGCAAAAAGTTTTGTTTAAAAAACTTTAATTTTATTTATTTAGTGTGCTTAAATATGATTTTGAGAACATATATCTCATCCTAAAGATAGAATTATTAATTTATTAATAAAATTATCAATAATGTTTATTTATTTGTGATTTCTTATTTTATTAAAATGTTATTAATTTTTGGAATCATTTAAACTTTGTACAGGCCTCTTTATATACCCTACCTACCATGTTATAGCCAAAACTTCTCTTCGATTCTTGACAAAACTTATTAAGAACAAATAAATAAAAAGAACATTTTAAGCGTACAAAATGTATTTAGAATTTGTTTTTCTTAAAACATGTTTTTTCTTTATATTTTTGCAAATATTTATTTACTATTTTTATTTATTTATTCATTTAAGCTCTCCAAAGTTGACTAGTTCTATGACAACTCATGCCAACGATTGGTAATTTTCAATTGCCCAAGATTGGCTATTTTTATATTTATTCGAGTTAACTTGACTTTAAATTCATTCCATATTGCCAGCTCATTCCTCATTTCTCATTCACACACTCATTCATTAGCTGTGCCGCCTGTCGATTTAAGCAATTTTTCACATTTATGGAGCTCGCACTTTTGATTAATTGTGTCTCAATGAGCTTTGTTTGATGTATTTTCGGTCGGTTTATAGCGTGCGAGTTTTAGGAGAAGTATCTGTACTGCTTTTGGCTGTGAAGGCAATTTATTAAATTGTTGGCTAAGTGAACGGGTAGAGGCTGCTTTCTAGCGATAAGGTAATGGGCTCTAAGTTTTAGATACATAAATTTTTATATATTTATTATTGAGACCATTTTTATACCCTGAACCCATTGAAAATGGGTAAAAAGGGTATATTGTATTTGTGCAAAGTGCTTATGTATGTAACAGGCAGAAGGAAGCATCTCCGACCCCATAAAGTATATATATTCTTGATCAGCATCAATAGCCGAGTCGATCTAGCCATGTCCGCCTGTCTGTCCGTCCGTCTGTCCGTCCGTCCGTCAGTCCGTCCGTCCGTCCGTCCGTCCGTCCGTCCGTCCGTATGTATGAACGCAAGGATCTCAGAACCTATAAGAGCTAGAGACTTGATTGAATTTTAGATGTATGTGCTCCTAGTGCCCGCGCAGATGGAGTTTGTTTCCGATAAACGATAACTTGCCCCGTTTCCAAGTAATCGATAAAAATGTATATCGAAATCCCGTTTTTTAAGCAATTTTGGTAAATAATAAGAGCTAGAGTCACCAAACTTGACATGTAGCTTCTAGAATAGTATATATATATCGAGTATCTTTCATTTTATACCTATCGCCAACTCCCCGCTACTCTCTATCTATAAGCGCGCGCTGCATTTGGTGTTGGAATAAGACGGTTCAGGGTATCCCCTAGTCGGGAGCTCCCGACTAGAACCTCTTACTTGTTTGGGTTTTGGGATTGTTGTGGGCTCGAGCTACAGGCTCCTGTAGTTATATGAATGTACTGTTCCCTGTGTTTCGAACCGGATCCCACATGGTAAGCTGCTTGCATTGTCTGTGTCTGTGTAGAACCGCTTGGCTACTAATATATTTGATTTAAACATATTTTGTCTCATTATAAGTTAGTTTATTCATCATGTAATTTCAATTAATTCAAGAATTTCAATTGATAAGATTTAAAATTTGGATATGAAACACATCTAAGCGCAATCTATGAGTTTCGCAGTGCCAACCACTTCTTGGCCTTTCCAGTTATTGTGGTGGTTGCGGTGGCGTGAAAAAGCTCACTGAAAAGCACAGAGAGAACCACACAAGAGGCAAACTTGCCCAAGCTGCCACTTGTGCTCACTGCTTTGTGTGTGTGTGTGGTTTGTGTGTGTGTGCGTCTAGTGTGTGTATGTGTTGTTGTTGCTGCTATTATAGTTGGTCTCTGTCCTTTTGCGCATGCGCCGCCGACTCGTTGGTGAAGTTTTGTTTGTTGGTGTTGGATCCATTGGTATGGAAAAGGTTTTCCTCCGGCCAGAAGCGCGGTATATAAAGCGAAATACAACAACTTGGGCGGCTCAGTTGCTGTCGGTCTCAAGTTAATGTTGGCGCACCGCTAAACGTGATCAATAAGAAAAATATAAAAATCAACAACTTCAGTTTCAGTTTCAGTTTCAAGTCCCGGTTCATTAGATCAATTGAAAGTGATTTTTGGTGCCATTGTTGTTGCTGCTTTTTGGGGCTGGGTTGTTGCCAGCGAAGGTCTTTTGCAATTAAAGCCGTTTAAACGCTACGATATAGCTGTGAACAAAGCAAAACGCCAGCTGAAATGAAAGTGGTAGGTTCCAGAGAATGTTGTGCAAATACTGACAATGGGCACTGTAACAGCCACTACATGCTGCACTTGGCAAAGGTTAAAGTTGAGCCCCAATGCGTTGGAAGCCAGGCCAATCAAATGCAGTTAGTTGTAATGCCTGTCTGGCTGGTTACGTCATACGCCTTATAGACAGTGCCGTGTACTGTGTGAAAATATCGCATAATTTGCTATGCAAATCGAGTCAAACCGTTAATTTTGCTCTCTAACCAGATAGTCGAGCAATCGCTCGATTTTGTGCACCCAATTTGGTAACTGGATTTTGTTTTACTTTTTTATACCCATTGAAAATCGGATGCAAAAGGGTATATTGGTTTTGTGCATATGTAAGTAACAGGCAGAAGGAGTCATTTGAGATCCCTTGAAGTATATAGACTTTTGATCAGTATGGTAAGTAGGATGATCTAGTCATGTCTTTCTCTCTCTCTGTCTACCTAAGGAGAGTTTTTATACCTCCTTTTCCTGTAATATCGATAAATATCGATTCCTCCTCATATTCTCCCCACCTAAAATAATGGTAGATGAGAGTAGATACTTTCGCTTTGAAATAAAAGCCCAGTTTGGTTCCAAAATTTGGCCTTGCATTTTTCAAATGGATCGAAATATTAAGAGCGGAGTTACTTAAGTTCTAGATTCCCCTAAAGTTGAGCTTAGGGAAGAAGAAGCAAAGCCTCTGCGTGTAATGTGCGGAAAGCTCGTGTGTGTATGGATTCTTTTGCTTACACTATATGGGTTTTAATGCCTGTGACTGCAACTCGGCTTCTCAGTTATTTAGGGTATCTATTAGTCGTGCATTCTTGTCTTTTCATTTCGAGTCCAACACATAATTTATGAGCTAGAGCCCCAGCTGTCGACGTGTGTCTCGTAATTGCGTTGAATTCTATTGGAAAAAAAAATTGTTGCAGGAACTTCAATTTCAGAAAAAGTTGCGCTAACAAGCGCACTTCAGACTGCGATGCCAATGTGCTGCTAAAACAATCTCCAGCACCCGCCCTCTCACATGCCCCTCTTGCTCAGAGCGCAAATATCAAAGGCAACTCCAAATGCAGTTCACACGCTGCGATTCGCAGCCAGCTTTTACGGTCAGTTGCTGTCAACAAAAAAAAAAAGAAAAAAAAATTGCAGAAAAATTGGCATCAACTGAAAACGTTGGCTACAGTAGCTGCCGCTGTTACTGCAGCTACTGCTGCTGCTGAAATGTGGTCCAGTGTCCATGTCCATGCCAGTGGCAGATTGTCCAACAACTTCACAACTCCGTGAGCCAAGGCTATGGCATATGCCTGACATATAGAGCTTCAGTGAAAGGTTTGCCAGACAAAAGCGTAGTCGACTTCGAATGGGAATGGAGCATACGTATAGACGGTGTCTTGTTAAGGACCAAACGTCCATTGAATCCGTCAACAGTTGGGCGAATTTGTGGGTCTGTTGCTCTAAATCTCGTCAGCCAAAATCTGTCAAACAACAGTCAAAGAAGTAGTAAATCTACTATACCCTAGAAAGTAGTAGATTATCAATAGTAGATTATTTAACAATATTGCAATATTTTTATGAGATAAATCAACAGAACCTATGATCACAAATAATTTGTTAAGATAAACTCATACTACTTCTGATGAGTAGATAGTCTTACCCGGCTACGAAGACTCTGATGTCGATTTTAATTGCAAATATAGATTCCTTAGCAGTGTAGTTGTTGGCACTTTAAGTTGATTTATTATTTGTAGGGTATTAACTTATCAAAATGACTATTTAAATTTGTTTATATAGAAACAGCTGACTTAGACTTGATAAGTTAATCAAATTAACCAAATTGTTTGATTAGCCTTAGAAAAGTTGTATAAATACAGGGTATAACAACAGCTCAACTATATAGCTATAAACAAATAGCTGTTACTTTGCCCTTGTTTTGTTTTTTCTTAATACATTTCTCATCTATGACTTCATAATACCCTTTATAAATTCAAGTTTTTCAGGGTATAATAATAGCTGAAGTGAGTTACAGACTTGAAGTTGGTTCTTGCCAATTATTTGAGTTTTAGCAACCCCATTTATAACTATTTAATGCCTACAGGGCTTAGCAACAGCACCTGAATGACGGCTACTTTCGGGTATACAAATATCTCAATACCTTTATGCTTGACAGGATATAAGACTGCAACTCCTTGGTTGACTGGCTAGAAGATGTTTTTTTCAATCAGAGGAATTTAAAATGTAACACTATGCTTTATTTTTATGTGAATTGGCTATGCTGTGCTGTTGGTATACCCGGTGAGCATAATGTGGTAAGAAAGGTATGCACAACTTACAAAAAATGCTTCTTTAGCCTGATGCATACTTTTTTCTAAACCTTTCAATATTTACAATCCATGGAAAGTTTACTTTTCTTAGTCTCTGGCATGAGTTAGCACAAGTCGTGCATACCCATTACACCAATTAAATGTTTATAGGGTATATGAATCACACAGCCTCGTAGTCAAGCGTTTGGTACGCTTGTCAAGCTGTCGACTGACAGTCTTCACTTGGCTCCCCCTCTTTTCGCCCTCGCCTGCGGCTTTTGTAATTTCTTTAGCATTTGCATGCTTGAGATGCATCTTTCAGATACTTGTGCAACATATCACCGATTGGCATGTGTGTGGGAAATTTTCCTTTTGCATCTTCTACTTGCTGCATCGAGTGGAATTCCCGCAGTTGGGCATTATTTGTGTGCACTCGAATTATTTAACCAAGCAGCAACAACAACGCGTGGGAGTTGCAACTGGGGAAAATGAAAAATTACAGAAAAACTTTTCCATGCATTTCACCTGTGGATATTCAATTAAACTTTTGCCCATTGGCTGTGGCCATCCGTCGGCATATCGCGTGTCGCTTGGGCTTTATGCAACGTTGCGGCATACCTTATGCCACGTATACGTATCTATTTGTCGCCATCGGTTCCTGCTTGGCATTGAGGGCGTCCCAGTCACAATGACAAGCGATTCGATACCCCAGCCGGTGTCATTGGCCAGTGGGCAAAAAAAATATATATTTATATATATAATAAAAAGTGAAAGGTAGCCTGACTCAAGACTTTTGTAGACATCAAACCGTGGCATATTCTTTGCCGCCTGTGCACTGTCAAGGTGTACGGGCTACTCTTAGTGGCAGCTGCTTTGTCTGGCAATTAGCAAACCGGTTGCCATTTGAGTGCGATAATCTCACGTTCTCCTCCAATTCCAGCTACAACGTTTACTGTTAATCGGCTGTCTGCTTGGCAGCCTAGTCAGCGCTCAGGACTATCAGGATTACCAGCCGAGTGCACCACGAGCGGCGCCTCATAGACTGCATGCCAGCGCACAGGAGGAGACGCGTCCCACGCCTGTGGCCATACTCAAGCAGATCAACAAGTGAGCTTTTCCATCTGAAATATATACAACTACTTGTGTTGACTGATTGAATGATTGACTGGCTGACTGACAATCTAATCGAGGGATTGACTGACAGAATAACCGATAGATTAAAGACTGATTGATAGGCTAGCTAATAAACTGACTGGTTGATGCCCCGAGACTCTGAAGGATGGACTGACTGAATACCCGATAGTATATGAGTGGCTGGACTGACTAACTAAAGAGCTCACTGAGCTGGATTGACTGGCTTACTGATTAATTAACTGAATGATTGACTGTGTGACTGGGAGACTAGACTCATGTACTTATTGACTGGCTGGCTGACTGACTGAGTGATTGACTGACTGACTGAAGGGCTGGCTAGTGGACAGACCAACTTAAGAACTGACTGACGATTGGATAAACTGGATGGCTGATTAATAAACTGACTGATTGACTGATAATCAGGATTGTAAGTCTTTTTGTGCAATACTTGACACTTAGGCTCTTCCTGTTGCTTTTTTAGTTAAAAACTGCTTACAATTGTTTATATGAAATATCGGAATTTTTCCAGGCACAATGAGGATGGCTCCTATACGTACGGCTATGAGGGCGCCGATGGTTCCTTTAAGATTGAAACAAAGCTGGCCACGGGCGAGGTGAAGGGCAAGTATGGTTATGTTGATGCCGATGGCAAGGTGCGCGTCGTGGAGTATGGTGCCAACAAGTATGGCTTCCAGCCCTCGGGCGAGGGCATCACCGTAGCACCACCCACGCTGGTCGATGAGTCCACCAAGGAAGAACCCGACTACGAGGACGAGCCTGTGCAACGACCCCAGCGACCTTATGTAAGTTTAGTAAATCTGCGCGATTCCCTTGACTTTAAGCTCTGCTTGCCCCACAGCGCGTGCAACGTCCGCAGCAACAGCAGCAGCATCAGCCACGCCCACAGCCCCCACGTCCACAGCCGCAGCCGCAGCCACAGTATGTTCAGTATGAGGAGGAGGAAGCGGAGCCGCAGCGTCGTGTACAATACGCACCGCAACCGCAGCCGTCGGTGGGTCCAGCACCGCCCCGTCTCCAAGTGCCTGGCGCTCAGCGCACCACAGATGTGCTCTACTCGCCGCTGCAACGTCCCGCCCGTCCCGAGCCCGATTACACGCAGTCGCAGAGCTTCGGCGAGGGTCCCTCCAATGTGCGCATTTCCCGGCCTGTTTATGCGCTGCCCCCCGCCTCTCCGGCGCCCAGCAGCGCACGCGCCCAGGGCTTCCTGGCCCCCGCCTCGGGCGGTCGTCCACTCCTAGAGCCCGTGCACTTCGGACCCAGCCAGGGTGCCAGTGCACAGCCCGTGCAGCAGCCACAGCAACAGCCACAGCGCAGCTACCAGCCGCAGGCCCAGGGACGCATTGGAGGCGGCGGCGGGGGCAGCCTTCTGGATCAACTGGCGCGCGATTATGCCCTGCCCCAGGGCAATGCTCAGCCGCTGCATGACATTACCTTTGGCTATTACTAGAAGTATACTGAGGAACTGGTATTGGGTAGTTAGGCGGCGCATTGGCCGCTCCTTTGAGTCAGGTGCATATACAACGATAATCGTGTAGTTCCCCTCCTTCCCCTACCCAAGCTCCTTTTACATTTCTGTTCCAACTATTCGCCAGTGATTCCTTGCTTCTAGGTTCTAGAATCTTTAATCTATATGTATATTTCATTCGTTTTATACTAAATAAAAAATCAAACAAGTTTTTGTCCTAACTTTGGGTAAACATTCAAATTTTTTGTATATAAAGATCGAAAAAATGGTATGGTATAAGAAATCTGCTGTCTAACAGGATAATAATGTTATGGATAATTTTTTGGAAACTTGGTCTTGGACTTTAGAGCTAGTATTTTTGCTTGAGGATCCTTTGTTTTTAGTTGTCTGTATATAGAGGATTTATTCCTTATTGAAATTTCTATTGAATAATTTGCTCAAAAATGCAGCCAACTTCTAGTTGAATAAAAGCCTTTTGCTATATAAGAGCCATTCTTTGAGGAGTTGTATTGAAATATTGTGGTAAGAAAATAAGCATTTTTTTATCTTAAATTTAACATATTTAAGAGCGGAAATATTTAGTTTTTTCAATTGTTATAATTTCTATACGTATTCGATAAGAAATTGAACAGTTTTAAGCCTTAAAATATATTTATGTCGCGATCAGAAAGTTACCGCAACATTCAAAGTATTTTTTTTGGTATTTTTGCTCATGATATTTTGGTATACTTTTAGGAAGAATAAAAATGTTTCAAAAGTTTTCAACATGCAAAACTTGAACGTAGAATATGCCTAGAATAAATGGAGAATTTAAAATATATAGAGATGTACTTGACATATATATGTTAATTTAACTGTTACCTAAAGCTTCTCAACGAGATTCCCATTTTCTATAGAAAACTGAAATTTGCATAGCATACTTTTAGGCGTTAAATACAATTTTAACAAATTTCTTTATAGTGTTGTTCAACGATTATTTATTTATAATATTAATATTTATTATTATAACTTTAAATACTTAATAGTAAGATAGAAAATTTCGATAATAATTCGCAGCCAATAGTTTGTTTTTGTGTGTAGGAGTTGAGAATCGTCTAAGCTAGAGATGAAGTGTAGAAAGGCGTTTTGCTAAATCTATAGAATCGAAAGTGCTTGTTAACAGAATGGGCGTGGTCCACAGTTAACGCCCTTGGGCAGGTTGAGGGCTGGAAGAGCTGGTTCCACGTGACGACTACTGCAGATACACTGTAAAGAGAGCGTCAGGTCAGATGTGTTTTGATTGAGTAGAATAGCTGTGACAGCCAGTTGCCAGGTGGTGTTTGGTGGTGGGGATGTTGGAAAATGGGCGTGGTGGTGCAGTGTTGGGATATACATAAAAGCAGTGCAAACAGAGTGTACAAGAGCTGTGGTGCTATAGATGCATGCCGTGTGCATTGGTTTTCAAACTCGTTTATTGCTGCTCGAGCTTCGAGTTCCATAAATATATGTAAATATATATATATATTGACTATGCTGGAGCTTTTGGAAATTTTAGATAACATAAATAAATAAGGTTAGGACGAACTATAGTTAAATGCTGCATATGACTTAGTGGACTATTTAACTAGTGTTGAGCCAGTCCAGCGCTGCCTACGACTCCAGCAGGCGATTGAACATCAGCGGATCCTGTATGTCGTAGTCCTGCACCCGGGACATGGATGTGGCGCCCAATGGTCGCTTGGCTGCCACATGACGTCGCACCTTGTAGCCGCCGCTGTAACTGGGCCTGGGCGGTGCAGGTGGTGCACTGTAGACATATTTGGATTTCTGCACCACTGGCGGCAGATACTGGAATGGCGATACCTTGTGCACCTGCTTTTCAATCGAGTAGCTGGGGGGTCCACTGCTGCTGGGTCCCTTGCGTTTGGCCACCTCCAGGGCGGCTATTATGGGCGACAAATCCCTGAGTGCATTGCTCTTGCTCGCATGGTAGTTCTCCACTTTGTACTCGTTGTTGGACGCGGCCGGCGGCGCTGCTGGCGGCTGTGGTGGGTAATCGTAGCCCTCGTTGGGATGCTTCTGTATGTATGCCTCCTCCGCTGTTTGCGGTCGTTTGGCCATCTGATGATAGATATCGGCGGCTCCCTGGCTAGGTGGCGCATATGCCGCTGTGATGGATTCCGTGTGCGACAGGGATTCCAGTGTGCCCAGATTGTTGGGCAATGGAACACCGTAGCTGTTGTACAGATCTGCCTGCTCCACATGGGACCCACTGGGCACTTGATTCGTATCCAGCGCCACTGTCTTGGATGCGGTATATTCCGTCTTGCCATTCGGCAGCAGGCTCAAAATCTCCTGCAGCTGCAGCGCCGCCCGGCGTGCCTCGTCATCCGACAGTTTCTTGTGGCGTCCATAGACGTTGAAGTCGTCGGTTCCGCCGGTGTTCACTGCGTCCGTGGTTTGGTTTGAGCGGTGGTGTCGTTGGTGTAGGTGTTTATTTGTGTGTGTTTGTTGTGGTTTTTGTTGTTGTTGTTGTTGTTGTGTATGCAATGAGTGAGATTTTATTAGATTTACCAATTAAATATTTGATTTGGTTCGTTAAAGTTTCTATTTACATTTTGTTGGCATTTGACTCGCTTTTTTGTGAGTGTGTATGTGTGTGTGTATGTGAGTGTGAGTGTGTATGTGAGTGTATGAGATGAGTTTTGGGCTTCGATAGAGTTTTGTACAGATGTTCATGTTTTATTTAATTTTTAGTTTTTATGAAAAGTTTCTATACATTTATACCCTTGCAGCAAGCTTTATATTTGATTCATTTAGGCAAAAAGAGTCGCTGGCTCGAATCCCAAGCTAGATGTCTATACACCAAACTTAGCCAGTGTTATTTTAAAGTTGTTTTTTAAAGTGTTCAACTATAATGAGAATAACTATAAATAATGACAATGTAGCGGACCTCGGTAGATGAAGAACTGAAGAACAAGAAGCGGGTTCTCCACATTTGTAACTCTATTGTATATATGTATATATGTATATAATAATATTAATATTGAATAATACGTTTAACATACACATGAGCTCAAGCTTGATCCAAAGTTTTCTTGGTTTTCTAGTGCAAACAGCAACTTTTCCTGATGCTTCTTTTTGCTCTAGGCAAGAGTTGCTTTTTGTCAGGCTGCTAACCTACAAAAAAAAACTATTCAACAACGGATCATTTAGCTCCCAAAGCAAGATCGGTTAAACATTAAATATAAGAATTTTGGTCCGTCTGCAAGGGTATTTAATTTTCGGTATACCGAAAACAATTTTTAGTTGAAAGTTTCGATTTAGTTGAATAACAATATGCTAGTACTTAAAATAGATACATGTATAAATATATCTATAAAATGCAAATAAATATTTAATTTTTATTTATGATAGTAATTTTTCAGGGCTTAGGCTAGACCATATTATTGGCTTTTAGCCATTTTATAGCTAAATATATATACACATAATATTAAGTATGCGACATGTTGTCGCTTTTAATGACGCTTGGAATGTCATGAGTGCTAAGGTTGGGCTATATACACACACATATAAATAATAAAATATGTACAAAAGTAATAAATGATATATTGAAGTAGAAATGATTATTACTAACGCTTATTTATTATTATTTTTATGTACATAAAAAACAATAAACGCTGCCTTTTGGCCGCTTGCGCAATGCCATTTAAATTGTGTAAGCCGCGATTGAAACTGAAAGTTAAAGCCACACACAAGTGTGTCATCGAAGTAAACACGCTGCCTTCCATACGGGTTAAAGAGTGCTGCACGATAGATTTAGATACACTGTGCTTGAATGAGGTACGCATTTAGATACACTGTGCTTGAATCAGCTACGAATATTGACTTAAAATCTGAATATCAGTATTCTTCAATATATGGCATTAAACTTGGCTCAGAAATTGAAATCAAATTATGTCAGACTTATTTCAATATAAACAAACTGAAAATAGTTTGAATTGACAAAATTAATTCCTTATTGCCCCAAAGCTAAGCAACATTCAGTTTACAACAGACAGATTTACGCTAGGAGAAAGGTTAAAGAATGAATTTCAGAATTTAAAAAAAGAACGTACTTTAATCAAGTATTTGTGCTAAACTAAAGTACAAATCTATGAAACTTTTTTCAGTGTATAATTTTAGAATATGATTGTTAACAAATCTATGTTTGGAAGACAAATTGAACTAAAAATATGTTCACTGCAAGCAATACAAAAGGAGTCAAAAAAATGCAATCCACTTTTTTTCTTATAAAAATCCCATACTGTTTTAATGGACAGCAATTTTAAGCTTATATTAAGCGGATTTACGGTAAAGTAAAGATAAATTAATTATTTTCAAAAATTGAAATCAAGGGATTTGTGGCACTTCAATTTAAAATACTCTTCTTTTAAGACAATCCCATTTTACGCCAAAGCTGAGCAATTTTCAGCTTGAACTGAGCTGTGTTACGCTTAAAAAAGTGCGAAACTTAAGAATTTCAAAATTTAAGCTGCGGCAAATACAAAATTTGAGTAAAAGGTAAAAGAGTTTAAGCTTAAGCTAAAATCAAGCTGATTTACGCTTAGCATTTTAAGCGTAAATCAGTTTGAGAAGTTATGAATTTTGATTAAAAAATGTAAGTATTTTGAGGTAAGTTTAAGAAACTGTGATTGCAAATTTAAATGTGAATTATATCATTTTTTCTCTAGTTTAGAGTATTGAGTATAAAGTAAATGAGTTTACAAATAAAACTTAAATTAATTTTTTGCTTGAATCATGCTGATTTGTGCCATAAATACGGTCAAGTTTGAAAATTTTGAAATTGTAAAAATTTAAGTATCAAAAATCTGTCAAACGAATGGCGAATTCTTCTATTTTTTCTGGTGTAGAGTATTGGAGAAGCTGTTTTTAAAAATCTTCGTCAGGTTGTTAAGATGTGTATTTACAGTTGTGTCAGACAAATTATGAACACTTGATGCTTTCACTTTTTATCTGTTTGGGTATGCACGGAAGTGAGACCTCGTTAGAGCCAGCTGCCGGTGGAGCTGGTGGTGCGGTGGTTAACAACAGTGGTTGATGTTTAGCGATTGACTGGACAACGCCTTGTCATTGTTATTGGTAATAAAATGATTGTGAGCGACTGAGGGGTGAACTTTTTTGGCTTATGGGCGATTAGTGAGAGGATATTTACAGAGGGGATGAGGTATATACAGTTTGATTGGGCTACATTGATTTGCAGACTACGCACCATCTTGTCCATATGAGGAGGGCAGATAGTTGCTCTGGGGCGCCTCAAATGCCGCATGGCCAATGCTGAACGGCGCACCGCCGCTGCCGCCGCCGCCATAGTTGGAACCAGCCGGTGGCAGATATTGATGTGTGGCGCTGCTAAATGCTGGCGGCTTCGATGGTGGACCATAGTTGGCATGTCCCGTCGGTATCTCATATGTGGTGATGGCTGCAACAAGACACGAGAAGTGTGTGTGTGTAGGTGTGTGTGTTTGTGTGTGTGTTAGTGAGCGGGCATGTGGCAAAGTCAAAACAAACCGAAATAGGCTAAAGCATGCGAGACACGGCCAAAAACCGGGTTTAAGCCGTGCCACTAGAAAAAATGAAAGTGGAAAAATGCTACGAGGGGTCAATGCACGGTACCATTTGCAATTGCTATGGCCAACTAGTTGCAAGTTGGCAGTGGGCAGCATTGGGAGTCGCCTCTTCCTCTTCGAGCAGCTTGTTAAACCTTTCAATGTTATGTTGCGAGCGATTTAATTATAATATAGACATACATATATAAATATATAGTTCAACAGCCGATGGACAATAAATGCGTATGCGTTAGCGAGTTACATAATGACCTTAGTTTACATTTCACGGTCCGCTCGAATTGTGGGGAGGGGGTCAGAAGACAAGAAAATTGATGTTTTGCAGCAGCTGGCGGGCATACTCACTCTCTGAATGGAGCACGGGTCCCGGCGCCGAGGCGGCATGCTTGCTGCCGCTGCTGCCGCTGGATGAGGCGCCCGACAAGGAGCTCAGCTTGGCAAATGGATGCACATAGCCGCCGCCGCCGGAGTGGCTTGTGGAATAGGTCTGTGAATTGATGTGTGCCGAGTTGATAATGGATTTGCCCACATCGGTGACCTTGTCGCCGGAAGCGGCCACCAGATTGCCGCTAGCGCTCAATGCATAGCCGCTGCCCTTGATCAGTTGACCTTTCAGTGCGGTGACGCCGCCTGTGATGGCCTTGACCGCCTGGAAGATGGTGTTCAGCACGGATTTCTTGAACGACCAAGGATCATAGTCCACCGAGTTGCCCTGCGATTAAATGGTTCATTATTTGCCCGACTCAATCTGGAGCCGTGGCCAACTTACGTGCACGACAACCTCGTGGGATTTGTAGCTTTCGCCGCCGCTGCTGCCGCCGGAGCTGCCCGAGGCAATCGAGGCGGATGCCTGTCCTATGCTGCTCAATAGGCCGGACTTCAGATGCGCCACATAGTCAAAGCTACCGGACCGTTTGGCTATCTGTGATTCCTTTACGCTCTCGCCCTGCTCATTGTCCAGATCTGTGTCCTCCAGTGATAGCGATTTGTCAGCCGATGTGCCGCTTGCAGCCGGATAGGCATAGCTGAGCATTGGCAGCAACAGGCACAGGCAAAGTAGCTGCAACAAGGTAGGGGAGAGCATTAAGTGGCAGCTTACATAATCAGCAGCCATTAGTTGAAGCATAATTTGGCTTTTCACTGAATTCAATTGCCGAAAAGTCAGTCGCGTTGCATCATTGCAGGCAGCGTTGCATGTGGCATGTGGCATGTGGCATGTGGCAGCCATTAGCCTGTTGCAGCCATGCATTCATTTGTCAACTGGCACACACACACACACTCGCACACACATGCACAGCTGCCAAAAATTTATTATGCAGTTCACATCATACTCATAATAGCATTCACAAGACGAGTTTTTGAGCACTTGCTGTGGTCACAGCTGAGCGCATTTTGATGCAATCGCCACATTTCGGGCGGGCGGGGCGTGGCGTGGGCGGTGCCTGCCACGCCCGGGCGCCCGCTGAGCGCTTTACAACTGTTTCATGGACCATCAAGCAAATTGATTAGACCTGAATTGAATGGCTTCATTTGCCTAAATACTAAATCAATGAATACGTTAATTATATGCACAGAATCGAACAGAACGTATTATTAGTTAAATGTCTTTATTTCCTTGGGAGTTGTCATCAGTTATCTACGGGCAAATTTTATTTACATATCTCAAATATCAAAGACAAACATGAATTGCGTAAGAAATCTTCAGCCAGCTGTGAACCAAACTGGTTTAAGCCTATCAACTAATTTTTTACTTATTATGAAACGAATCTTAAGCCAAAGCAGTTGCAAATAAAAGAGAAAGAAGTTTGTGTGGTCTAGTCGGGTGTGTGTGAAGCATTCGAAGACTGCTTCTGTATGGGAAGTTAGGATCTTATAGTGCGATATAGTATATAAAAATCTGCATGTACCAAAGCGCAAGGCTCTACTTTTAGAAATGAGTGTTTCTTGTTTTGGGGAAAACTGTTGATGGTATTCAAAAAGTGAAATATTTAATATCTGTATAGACTATATAAGAACTTACCTACAAATTTTGGTCTATTTAGCTCTTATACTTATCGGTCTATGCTTCAAAACCATATCTCAAAATCGATTTTTATAGATATTTCGAGGCGAAATCGATCAACTAATTTCATTAAGCACCTAGTAAAAATTGAAAAAATAGGGTCGAGCTCAAACAAAAAATCTTTTTTTTTTTGTTATGGAAAATCAGGTTTACGAGCCACAGCTTAAGAGGCAAAGCTTCGAATCGCAAAGTGAATCAATAAATATATATATTTTTTTATGGCCATGATGGTCAAAACTATAAAATAGAAACATTATTAGGTCAAATATTATAAGGTAATATGTATTGCATATGAGATCCCAACTGAACTTGAAATTAAAAATGTTTCAAAAAATATGTATACTTCCATTCAAAGCGCATAATCTGAATAGATGTATATATATTTGCGATTTTAACTTTTGATACATTTAAATATATATTCAAATCGCATAATACAAATAAATCAATATGTGACTTTGACTTTTGATCCACATCAACAAACTGGGTGAATTGTTGTGCAATGATTTGCAAGGCACGCGTTGATTTATTATAAAAGTTTCGGTTGAAAGAGATCATTTTTGTTGAAGCGAATTTGGGTCGCGTAGCACTTGAGAAATGCAGACAATTAGTGGCGAGTATTGGATGTATATATATATATTTTGACAAATGCCTTTTCTTTTGCTCTATTTTGGGATTGCCCTTGCGGGACGGCCCTCGAAAAACAAACAAAAACCTTTTCTTTCCCCCACTCAATGGCTGGTGATTTGTGAAGTCCATAAATGATATTGGGCCCAGAGAGTTTGGTTTTGCCTTTAAGCCTAATTGCTTTAGCCCTCGCCGTGCGTAATTGGTAATACCATTTGCATACAAATGCACAAATTAAATTAACAAACGCACTCTATAGAAGCCTCGGCCAGGGTCTGGACTTGGAGCTGACTAGTGTATATTAATAATGCCTGCGTTTGCAACCATTCAAATTGGCTTTTCGTTGTTGCAATGTTTATTAAATTTTTTTTATATTTAATTTAATTGCATTTGTTTTATGTGCTATAACGATTTTTTTTTGTTATGTGATACGCAACGTGGTAATTAATAAAATTCCAATCAGTAGACGGCCAACATTTCATAACCGAGCGCAAATAAAGGCAAATTGCATTTGGTTAATGATATTTTATTATTTTTTATCTTTTTTTGTTTGGCCAACTTAATTGCCTCGGATCAATGGCATATTGAACTCCATGTTGGCCAATCCACTTGGCCAAGACTCTCTTATTTATTTTAGCTAAGAGAGCGTTTCGTATTTGTGTGCTGTCATCGTTTGGCGAATGAGTGTTAAATGAGTGTGTTTCGAATGAGTCGAAGAGAGTGAAAGTGTTGCCGGCTGTTGCTTCTTCTTATATATTGTCGTCGTCATCGTCGTTGTTGTTGTTGTTGTTACTTTGTGTGGCTTTCAATTTGCATGTTGCTCAACTGTTAACAATATAAAAATACTTTGTTTATATCCGCGCACAGTACTCACGTAGACGTCGTTTGTTATATCCACTAATTGTGGTAGGTTCAGTTTCGATACACTTGCTGTGGGCATTTTAATTATGTCATGCTGCTTGTTAATTTATTCATCGTATCATTTACGAGCTTATCTTAAATTGATTTGAGTCTACCAAATGTATAACTTACTATACAACGAAATGTAGCGATTCAAATTCAAATTATATACGTAAATCCAAATTTTATTTTGGTTTTTTTTTTATATCAAAATTGCAGACAAGTTTTCTATATACTGTTTGAAGCCCGGCGTTATTTTTTGTTTTCAATCTTAAACTCTATTGGAATTCATTTTGAAATAAGTTTTGAATATTTCTTGATCATATCAAGACTGACTGAAGCCAGCCTTTGGAAATAAATTTAAAGCTTTGCGTAAACATTTTTTAATTATATTATTTTGGTTTTACTTCATCTACGTAACAGACAAGGAACATGGTTTCAAAAACGTTATTGAAAATTTGATATATATTTTTTAAAAGCTTTTTTACA
This sequence comes from Drosophila ezoana, assembly GCA_035045725.1. Lineage (NCBI taxonomy): Eukaryota > Metazoa > Arthropoda > Insecta > Diptera > Drosophilidae > Drosophila > Drosophila ezoana. Next base: position 314,864 of record JAWNOU010000036.1, read on the forward strand.
ACTAGTTTAATTATATTGTATTTATTTATATACATGGCAATTGTTTGGCATCTAAATGATGGCATTGAAACTTCAAAAGTATGTTCATTTTACATGACATATTTTTGCATACTACAATCAAAATTAAACAGTTCAGATATCCAGCTGCCAGAAAATTAGACGAGTATTATATATCCGGGGATAATTTAAGCACACATGTACTTGGTTGGCAAGTGTAAAAAATTAATAGAATAGATTCTTGGCGTTAAAAAACAAAATTGCGCGACTTTTTTAAAAGTTCATATTATACACTTTTAATTATTATAGATGGCTAGATCGGAGGGTTTATCGTAATTGTGCGGATCAGAGCACTATATCATGTACGATAGCTTTCATAGGAGCGATAAGTGAGAAAATAAGTTTCTTGTTTAAATATTTTTAAGATATCTTATAGCTCATATCATGTAGCTCCATATAAGGTACCACACCATATATCTCTATAGGATGAATGTGCAGAAAAGGGATTTTCTCTGGCTAAGATTGAAGATTTTTCTAAGCTGAGCAGCTGGGAGCATCATCATTCTGCTCAATTATCTGCACGCTCATCGGCCATTTATCTACAAGGGTATTATATATTCGGCTTCTCGAAGAGAGCCATTCTGTCTGGTTTTTTCGTAATACGCGCATTAATTGTCTTAGCATGCGGCTTCTGTGCTTGGCACATGTGCTTATTCATTCGTTTAAGTCTTTTGCTTTGCCCAGATATTCGCAACATTTTAGGCAAATTTCTACACCATTTTTTCGAAAGCCGCAACAGTGACGACAACAATAATAATAAAGATTATAAGAAAGACTAGACAACGTCTGACATAATAATTATGCATGACATTTTGACTTCACACTCATTCAACTGGGCCGCATTTCTGCCGATTGGCTACTGACATAATCTTAAGCGTTGATGTTTTGAGTGTATTCACAAATATATTCACAAAATGTGCTCGAGTGTGTGCGTGCGAGTTTGAGTTGTAGCCGTATCAAATGCTTTTCATGCACCAACGAGCAGGGGCAGATGCCTCAGGTGCATTTTGGGCTTTGTTGCGTTACGCTGGCTTATATAATCGAATTGTATCTTGTATCTTATGGATGCGCATTCCTATGTTTGTTTGGCTAATAAAACGCAGCTGAAGCGCGAAACAAGTTTCCTCGTTTTCTGGCCCGTGCACTTGAACTTGTTTTTGTGGGCTCCCAAAAAAAGATGTTGCATATTATTGCGCCAATTTGGTCATTTGGTTATTAGCACGAAACACTTTCACTGGACACTGGGATGAATCAAGCTTACCTTCATGTTGTGTGAGTGTGCTTGTGCGTCGGCTTGGGGCTGGGCTTTTGATTAGCTCGGGTCGCTAATCGATTGGAGCAACCGTTTCACACACTTGTGCCTGGGCTTCAATACGTGCTTTACACAAACTTTCCTCTCACTGAACACACTTGCAATTCGGCACAAAAATTTTGTCGTATCTTTTCGCTTTTGTTTTCTGTGTTTTATTATTTATTTATTATATATTTCGACTCTTTGGTTGTGGCCACAAAGCACACATATACACATAAACACACGCACACAGACACACACACACACTGATTTCACTGTAACGCCCGGCGTTCGCGTCGACTTTCGCTTGGCTCTGGATGCGGGGGCTGGAGCGCTGTGTTTTGGTTTCTTGGAGGTGGCTCCTCGGCGACGTCTGCGTTCAAACTGTAGTCAAAAATCTGGCTGTGTGGCTCTTTTAAAGAAAACTCACTGAGAGCGCCTGCATGAGATTTTGTTTTTGTTGCTCTTAGTGGCTAGGCGAAGAGTCGCCGACGTTGTCGTCGTCGCTCATTTGAAAAATACGAGACTGCATTTTGTATTTTGGAAGCTTTTTTTCTTGAGAGTCAATTGTGTTTGGCCTCAGTTGAGGGGCATGTGGTTCGCCAGTTGCTGAGTTCAATGCGTTATTTATTTTTTATTTTTTATTTCTTTTTCTTTTTTTTTCTGTTAGCTTGCAGCACACATGTGCAGCCGGCTCATTAAATTTGCGGCTTGGACGTGTTTAATTGCAACGATTTGGCCATTCGATTTGTTTTTGGCTTTATTTTTTGTTTCACTTTCGAGGCATGACCAAAACAAATGACTTAGGCAACGAACTTGAAGCGGTTCGGCCGCTTTTTTTTTTCAGCAAGAACTGCACACAACGCGAAATTTAAATTAAACAAAAAAAAAAATGAAATAATTAAGATTATCTTATAGTTAATAACATTTACATATAATTGTGATTATACAATTTGTGCTCTAGTGTATTGAGGAAATTCACTTTAAAATTTTATTTACTGTTTTTTTTTTTATTCTTTTAGTTTACTTCTAGCAAGAACTTTCGGGAGATCGATCCCTTAACTTTGGGTGTAGTTTGTTGGAGCTAACCCATGAGTAAATATGACAGCATTCTTTTTCTTTTAAACTTTGCCATAGCTTATAAAACAAAAACTAAATTAAGAAATATTGACTGTTTAGGCCACATATACATTGCCCTTATCTTAGCAATTAGAAATTGTTGGTTAGTTTATGAACTGGCCTATTTTGTGGTTGCCAATTGCGCCAACAGCCTTGAACCATGTCGCATTGCAATGGGCCAAGCTAAGCTGAGCCCCGGAGAGCAGAGTTCGAACCCCAGAGTATGGTTCAGGGCATTATTATCTAATATAGCAACTAATTGTTTTAGCTTAGTTTTAGTTAGGTCACAGTTCACTGTCACTGCGTCAAAATCGACCCCCAAAGGGTCAACAGCAGCAGAGTCAACTATTAAAGAAGCGAAAAAATGCATAAAAAGCTATTCAAGAAAAAACTCCAACTGGCTCAAGACTCACTAAGATGTGTGCCCGCCCCCCCTCACCTAGTGTAAATGACGTGAACTGATCCCATTTCTGTTGCCCGGCTGCCCGGCTTGCCCGGCCGTCGGTTGCAAAAGTTATGCTGCCAAAGAGGGCAAACGTTGGCAATGACTGGGCGCAAAGTTGACATAAGTTGGCTCTGGCTACTGTCATTGTCCTACGCAGCGGAGTGTTCAGTGCACAATTTGCTGACTGCAGTTAAGCTGCTGCTGCTGCTGCTGCTGCTGTTACGTTCCCTTACCCCTCCCCTCCCTGCATGAGTTGCCGTGGACGGCGGTTATCTAACCAAAAGTGAAATGGGCGCAGACAACTGCAACATGAAAACATGGAAAACCGTAGCCAAAATACATGTACGTATGTACTTGTAGTTAACAAACTGTAAATTTGCTGAAAATGCAAAGGAAAATGAAGGCAAAATAAATAAAAATAAAATTAAAACAAAGTAACTAACCGAGAGGGTTCGCCTAGCAGATACCCTATAGTCGATTGCTGAGTATAAGCTTGTCGAGGTATTCGCACGGAAAACGGGATAAGGTATGCACAAAGCCAGCTATTAATACTAATTTTGGGGTCCTTACTTATTGTCTTCGTCTAGATATACCTACAAAGCACTTGTTTCAATGTCGATACTGATCGATATATATGTATATGGATCAGACAGCTGTCAGAAGTGCAGCCAGCTTTTCTATCAAAGGATAAATGCTCTTAAATATAGGCAAACAGTTGTGGCCAGGTTAAGTGAGCTCGTCGACTTGGTCGCGAATATATATATGCTTTACGATCGGAACAACTTGTTTCAATATCGATACCCATCGAATGCCTATCGATATGTATGTGCATTTTATAGGATATGTCAACTGTCAGAAGTGCAGTCAGCTTTTCTATTAAGGAATAAAACCTCTTAAATAAAGACAAACAAAGATAATAATGAATATATATACCCTACGATATGAGCAGCAGTTTTAATATCGATACTTATCGATATATTTATCGATGTATATGAGCATTTTAAATTATCTGTCAGCGGTCAGAAGTGCTGTCAGCTTTTCTATTGAATAATTACGGCTCTTAAATTTAGTCAAACAGACGTGGCTAAATCAAGTGAGCAGCTTCCTTCTGCCTGTTAAATACAATATATGCATTACCATTGCGCCCTAAGCAAACCCATTTTCCATGTGTACAGGGTATAAAAGAGGCCTCTCATGTAATAAACGTTGCAGTTGGCACACACACTCGAGGCATTTGCGAGCTGCCCCCAAGCCAAGAAGCTGCAACTGACTGCCAGGCAGGCTTTAACCCATAGATAATCCATTTACTGCGGATACCAAAAGGTTTATTGCATTTCTTTTCACCAACTTTTCATTTCTTTTAGACTATTTTCCGCCCTCTTTTAATTTCTGGTTTATTTTCATTTATTTCAAAGTGCGTCTTGTTTAGCTTCGCCAACAATTTCAATTGTTTTATTATTCAGCTGCTTATTGAATTGTCAACAAGTCATGCAACTTATGCAGAGTTTCCGAGAGCTGAAATACAATCGTTTTCCAGCAATTTGTTTTGACCATAGCGCCGGGCCGACCATTGTGTGCCAACCGGGTCGATAGTCGCTAAACGAGCGACTGGCTACGACACTGGCCATCAGTTTCAGCTGATTGCACATCTGGTTATGATAAATAATAATAATGAAATTAACGCTTGACATGTCCAACAAACTGAAAATGCAAGAATGGCATACAAAAATCAAATTAATTACGTATACGACACCGTCAAACCGGTTGGGTGCAGCAGGAAGGAAGGAAGGAAGGAAGCAATCAAATCTAGTTTAAACTTTAACAATTTTCCCACAAAAAAAAAAAAAGATTATTTATGCATATATATATATACGTTGACAAGCTGTTGATATTATTTATTATTTATTTACATGTTGGATAGTTTAGCTTAGTTATATCTATATCTGAGGCCAGGATCTCGTTGTAATCTTATAAGTTTATTTGAGATTAAAGTTAGCTTTGGAAGTTAGTATATATGGTGGAAATGTTTAGATATTAAGTTGATATTACTTTGTTCGTGGGGTAGGATAAGTAATACCATATATGTTATTGGACTATTGTTTTGAATGAATGCAATTTAAGTGTGAGCTGAAAACATTTTTTTTTGTTTTTATCAAAGTGCACTGAAAAAAGGCTGTAAGAAAAGAGCATCGAAAAATTGATTGAAAATCAGTTTAGGAATTATTGTAAAACTTTTTAAAGAAGTCTCTGTTTGGCTTGGGAAGTACATTTATCCCAGCTTAACAGATCTAACAAAGTTTATACAATATTTAAATTTAAAAAAAAAATCCCCCTTTTTCTTTAATATTTATTCGTTTTTATACATATTTTATATTAAAATTAAATATATTTATTATATTGGTAGTTATTGGAAATTATTAAAAAGTCCGGGTGTTAGTTTATTAAAATCAAAAATGTAAAATAATTTTGTATTAATATATAATTTTCCGATATATTTCTTCAGGAAAGTTACTTGACGTCGAAGACGAAACTGTTTCATTATTATGTATATTATGTTATATAGTGTATATGTATAAAAAAAAACAGTTACACTGTTAAAAGTAAAAAAATTTTGAAGGTATTAATATCAATGCGTTTTTGACCAGAAATGAAAAGTTTTCGGTTAACATAAGCCGTAAAAACAGACAAAGCCCAACCTGAACTGAATTATTATCTTTTCTAGATGAAAGATCAAATTGAATAAATTCGAAAAACATTTTTATGATTTTGACTAAGGTATCCTTAGATCTCTAAATATTTAAATTCGAGTAATATCCTTAAATATATATACCTATAAATATGTATATATACTTAAAATGCATACTCAAATTGACTGATTTTCTAATGTATGCATACAATTAAATTGAATTGTTATATTTCTCTATACTCTATTCTCCAACTCTATGCTATAGTTGGGTGAATATAACAAATCAAGTTTCGAACCAGATACTGGATACAAAGCTGTCAAATTACAGATTCCGGAAGCAAACTTTGTGAGACATTTAAAAATAGGGTTAAAAGAAATTACCCAATTTCCTTCAAGTTTTCTTAAATAGAGTCATGCAAATAAAATGCATAACATATTGCTTAGCACCAATTGCTTTGATTTCTTGTTAAATAGTTGCCGTGCAGCAGCTCAAAAAGCGGTTTTTAATTTTTCACTCACTCGTTTCGGTAATTGACGTGAAGCAATTGAAAACCAAATAAAAATTAAAATGAACAGAGAAGAGAAAAAAAGTCTGTCAAAAGTTTTCAGAGTGTAACGAGAAATGCGATAACAGGCCGGGCGCTCGCCTTGACAGCACTTGCAAAATGTTGCAACATTAGAAAAAAAAAAAAAATGATAATGGCATCCCCGACGACTTTGTGGACTTCCTGTTGCGTTGCGCAATGAACTTCAACTTCAAAAGTCGCGCTGCCCGAAACGAACGACAAAAATCGAAATAAAATTAAATTTCGGAAATGGACTCGTTTCTTTGCCATTTGGCGGAAGTGGCCGCCGCCATCGCATAATCAAATTTCTACAGTCGCGTCCAGCCCCAGCTGAGTAACTGTGTCTGTAGGATCGTGCAGCTGGAGCCCAGGAGTTGAGCTCTTCTTGTTGTTGCCGAAAAGTGAAAGCTTGCACGCCGAGTCTGCGCTAGCTCCAGATCGATATTGTTTTATATTTTTTCTTTGGCGGCATTCCGCGGATGCGACTGCCTCCATCCTCATACAATGTGCCTCTGAATGTGGCAGCTTATCCAGTCGATGATACAATCGCCTATTGCCGGCTGACAAATTGACTAACTGCAGGCGCCGCAGCAGCATCCTGCCGCATGCCAGCTGTTTATTTTGTATACCCTTACGCAGGGTATTACAATTTTGTCAGGCAGCAAAGACGGTTTTGACTCCATAAAGCATGAATATGTATTCATAAGTATATAGCTATGAGCATGTTCCCTTGCTCCTCAGTCTGTCTAGTAGTTTTTCAAGTTCTGAAGCTTTTTCTTATGAGACTTCGTTCTTTTGTTAGAGTCAGCATATAATGGAGTCAGAGCCCGATCAATATACATGATATTTAGCAGGCCTAGATATGATCGAAATAATAAGAACACACTTTTTCTTTTTTAAAATAACTTAATAAAAATTGGTTTTCACTAGCTTCACTGTACTCCTAATATATATAAAAATTCAATAATCAACCAATGTTTTTAATGCAAGAACTTATTTTTCGCTTACTTCTGTTTATTTAAGATATTTTAACTTAGTTTTGGAAATTATTATTAAAAGAAAGATTTAAAAATGGAAAGCTCGCCAAAATCAGCATGAAAACTTCCAATCTATGTCAATTGTCTTAAATTTAAAACTGTTTAATTTCTAATGATTAAACCTTTCTCAAGATATAATAGATAATGATCTAATAGCACATCTGCTCATAAGTCTGGAAGGGTATTTTTTGGGCGGTTCTCTGGGGGTTTCTTTTGCCTGCGAATTTATTGCTGAGCCGTACGTAAATTTGCGGTAGCACCTGGGCAGCGGCAGCATTGCGTGTCGTCGAGCTGCTGTCACGGCTGGAATTGCATTTGTTGCAATTGCCACACGTCGACGACGACGACGACGACGACGACGACGACGTCGACTCGCGGTGCGTCCACATTTTTCCAGCTGGCGCTTTAATTGTAGCTCGTTTTAGTTAACTTTACGAGCGGCTTGTGTGCTTTTTTCTTTTTGTTATTATCAGTTTTTATTTGCATTGAATGCGCAATGCAATTTCATTATTTATCATTTTGTTGTCGGATCGCATAAACCTGCATATATTACGAGCCAAGACTATTTCACCATTTTCTCGCTAAGTTTGCCCCGCAATTTCGTGTGCATAATAATTCTCGATTTGCTCTCGCATCTGTCAGATGTGACCAATTAATGGGCTCTAATAGTGACATTTCCTAGCTAATTTATAAGTATTAACCTTTTTTTTTGGTCATTCGTTAGCCAAATAGTTAAGAGCGTGGCAAGTTGTCGAAATTAGTATAAGGCCTTTTTCGGGTCCATTAATTTAATGGGCTCGAAGCTGTTGTTGCCTCTGATATCTCTGAACTAAAAGGTCAACCGTTTTTCTGTCAACTACTTGATAATTGGCCCCAAATTTTACTTAAGCGTGGCAATTGCTTAACTAATTCGAAGGCACCCAAAAAATATGCAAATCAAAATTGCGCCGCCTAAAAGTATGCACAACTAATTTTATTTGAACAAAATTTGAAGCCTCCGTTTAATTTTTTTGAAAAAAACCAAATTCTAAATAAAATGCTTATTTAAGATTTTAAATCTAAGTATATATGTTTTTTTTATATATGTGTTTTATTTTTTAATATCCTACTACTAAAATATATTGTTTTTTAAACTTACCAACTTTTTGAAAAAGATAAATATTGTATGTAAATAATGGAAATAATACTGTAATATCGTGTTGCCAAAATATAAATTTATAATATATTAAATAATTAAAATTAATTAAATGAAATTAATTTAAATGAAAATTAAAAAAAATTGTTGCTATCATCAACCTAACGATAACAGAAAAAATTACAATCAATGGTAATTTTCCGTTCTATATGCATAAATACTTTCTTTTTCCAGATATAAAGTCTTAGGAAAAATGTATTTAATTTATTTATTATGAAACATATATTTATTGGCTTACCTATACAAAATAAGCGTACTTCAGACAGTTTCCACCGATATTCGATTCTTAGTATTTCAGCTCAAATTAGATTGAATATGTTTGCGAAATACTTGGAACGCAAGCTTAAGATTATTATTCATTCGTTAAAAAGTCAAGTCCACGTAACATGCTTCTGCAAATTGAGAAATTAATGACTAAATGCATTTTAAGTTCTGACTATATTTATCTTTTGAGTGTGCTACGTCAGTGCTACCTTTTTGTTTTTGTTTTTTTTTTTTTGCCAATATGGCTTTTATTGTACGCCTGCGGCTTAACAATGAGTATGGATATTCCCACTGAGTCATCGTCTTTCCCAATGGATAGAGAACCCGCTAAGCGGCTTCGAAGATCGTTGGCCATTTGCGCCAGGTGACGCGTGCTGGAAGCGCGCTCTGTAATGTAAGTGAGGTTGTGTGTGTGTGTGTGTGAAACTGTTTGGTGCAGCAAGCTGTTGAGGCGAAAGCTTCACTTTTCCTTTCAGCAGTAAAACAGCTGTTTGCGTTGCTGTTAAATAAGCTTGGGTTTCTTACGTATGTTAAGTATTTCTTGGTAATTTTCAAAAGCTTACATATAAAGCCACTGCTAACATAGTGACGTCACGCTGTAAGCATTTAACAAAGACAAAAACAGCTGTAGCAGCTGCGCTCACTGCCGGTCTGCCGCCAAGCGATCGCGCGCTCTCTCTCTCTCTCTCTCTTTCTTTCCTTCTCAATATGACTTGCGTTAAGCTTTGCTTAAAGCTGCACTTGTACATTGTCTGAGCTTCAACTTGTCGTTCAGTTGCTTTCTTGTCGCGCGCAACGATAAGCGTGTGTGTAGCCAGTTGCTGTGTGCTCTCGCTCTCGCTCGCGCCGTCGCCGCCAAACAGTTAAAGCTCATGTGCAGTTGAAATTAAATATTAATGCTTATTATCAAAGACGCGCGCGTCTCCCACACGACTTATACTATAAATATTCCACCGGGGAAAAAACACGCGCGCGGAGACGCGGAGACGGCTGCTTAAAAGCGCTTGCATCGCGCCAACTGGGCTTCATTTTAGGCAAGGTCAAGCCTAGCGCAACACCACAAGCTGCGAACCATCTCGAAAGAAAAAAATAAAAATAATACAAAATCAGAAGCAGCAAATACTAAAGTGAAAAGCAAAGCAACTAATTCAAGTGTCGTCGGTAGCTGTTTGCAGGCACTGTGCAAAGGAAACAAAAACAAAGCGGAATAAGCAAAGAGGCGGCTGGAAACATTTATGAACAACAACAACACAAACAAAAAAACAACAACTAAAAGCAGCTTCGACACCAACTACAATAATAAAAAAATAAGAGGCAGAAAAAACAGTCAAAACAAAAACAACAACTACAACCAACAGCAGGCAAATAAAGCCCGGCAATCATTTTAGTCGTGCCAGTTTGTTTATTAAATATACTACGTAAAGCGCATAAGAAAAAAAACACAGACAGTCAAATACACACACACACTCACACACACAGTCTAACAAGCTTGCCTGCAAACGTGTCTCAAAACAGACGACCAGCTACCCTGTAAAAACTTGGCAACTTTTTGTAAATAAATCTTAATTAAAGAAAAAAAAAATCCTAGAGCTAATAAGAAAATGCCTCCCATGTGGTGGAGACTGATCAAAATTATGTTGCTGCTCTTCGCGCTCTTCGCCACGGTGAGTTTTAAAATGTTTATAACTTTATTTGTTTTATAACTGAACTTAACATAAAACGCGTTTCATGCAATGGGCTAATACTAAGCATTGCTTTTAACATTAAATAAGTATTCAAAATGGTTGTGGCTAACATTTAAAATATGTATATTATATTAATATTTTAAAGCGCTTACATAAAATTATTAAGCTTATTGCATCTGGTGTATATAACGCTCAATCATAATACACATATATATTAAAGGGCATATATCCTGTTTTTCGTTTCTCCTCTTTTTCCCACTTTTATTTCATACAACTTTCTTACTATGAACTTGATTAATGCGCATTCGAATGAGTATTGCAATAATACTTGCCCCGCGACAGACAGCTCGCACACGACTTTTATAGTTTATTGATTTGTGCAATAACAATGTTTTAGCTAGAAACTTAATTACAAATTGGATTCCAATTGGAATTTGTGAGTTCAAATTTGAATATACGAACAGCAAACATGCTCAAAATGAGTTGGGGAACAGACCAGTTTTTCATACACTTGCCACACGCTTATCACTGCGCTTGGGGCGATATCAGGCAAGGCAGGGCCAAAGGGCTGACGCTTTGTGGGGATTTATGACTGGAGCACATTATCTGTGAGGCAGAAAGAAAACTCATAAATTGAAAAATCTGATAAATAAATTTGATATTTGAGCGCACATTAAAAACAACATATGTACTTTTGATGTGTTCGGCAGTTAATTGCTTGGGAAAAACTATCCATAAGAAATTTGTGTAATCTAACCAGAATCAATTTATTACCTCTAATTAAGCCTATTTATAGCTCGAGCTGAGTTGGGGGCAGATTTATAGAAACTTTATGGCAGGCTAAATCCCAGGTTAAGCAAATCGAAATGTGCGCACAAATTTCAGCGGCTTTTGTGAGTTTCCAAAACTTCTGTTTTGACTTTTGTTACCTTTTTTTTTTTGTTATATATTTATAGCTTTTTTTAGGTATGTTTTTTTATTAAGTTGTTGTCTGTTGTTGTTGACACATGCAAGGCAGCTGCCAAATAACAATTATATTAGAGGCAGGCAAAGAGGTAAACAAAAAATACTAGTCAGACAAGTTATTGCCGACGCATAAATACCCTTGCTTAGTCAGGCAAGGTAAACAAAATTGAATGCCATTAAGACTTTGCAGCTCGTGGCTTACCGAATTATAAATACACTTGCACTTAGTCACACAAAGTTGTTTTTATACAGCAACTGCAGTTTTAGCTAATTGTTCCTGTGGTAGGACTTTTGATTGGCCTTTGTTTATATGTATGTAGAGTGGAGGCAGAGTGCAGAGAAAAAATATATAAAGTTGCGTTTTGGTTCAAACTGAATTGAAATTGGAATATATTTGAATTAAATATTTTAAGTGCAATAAATCTACTAAAAATCGTGCTCAATCAAGTGCAAATAACTAAGATTAAATATTTAAGTCGAATACTTAACGGAATACGGAAGATTTTGAGATTGTTTTTGCTTAATTTGAGAACAAAGTTCTCAATCTCAATCTGTTCGTAGTTAAACTACCTTTGAAAGTAGAGGTTTTTATGATAGTTCTTATGAAGGAATAGCAAGATATTTTAAGAACCAAAAATTTATTTTCATACAAAAGCGCTCTCATATCTATATAGCCATATTATATAGTGAGTTGATCTGATCAACTTCTTTATATATGGTGTTGGCAGACAAGCTTGGCTCGACTATTGACATAGATCAGGAATACATATACAGATTATAGCTGCATTTGCTGACATCATTATTAAGCCCCTTGCACAGGGTACATAGGGTATAATATATATAATACTAAGAATAGAAACTTTTGCGAAACGTATGCCTGTGCATATAAATACGAAATAAATAAAATCATTCAATAGTTCTCCCTTCATGGCACACTTTATATACTACCTATACACCCATATATACCCAAGTATTCGTATAATCATAATCTATGGTCGCCAGGCACTTACGCATACACATGCTGATTACTCAAGCGCGGATCGGTTGGTGTCATCGGCGAAAAGCAGTTGTTGTGATTGTTGTTGTTGCTGTTGTTGTAATTGCCAAATGATAAAGTGTTTGGGCAACATTTAGCAGTTGCGGCAGTCATCGCCAACTTATTTGCTTCTACCTTCCCCTCTCCCCCCTTTCCACGTTCCCCTTTACCCTTTCCACGCTCTACTCGTGAACAGTCGGCAATGTTGATCAATGGCAAACAAAAACCTTCCACATGTATCTTTCAGATAGTTTGTATCAATAGCGAAATGTCGAAGCGACGCAGCGAGGCAGCCGCTGCAGAGGCCAACAGCATCTCTAATGACACGATGTCCTTTGTCTCCGACAATCTACTGAACATGATGCGCACCAAGGCGCAGGAGCAGGACCCATCCAAGGAGCAGCAGCCGCAGCGGGATCCAGGCGAGGTGGAGGTCTGCCCCGAATTGCTTGTCCTAAATGTTTAAATTAATTTTGAATGGGTTAAATGTTAAATGTTGCATATATGTTGCGTTTGCCTGTTCTTTGGGTTTTCTATATTCTTTTTTTTCTTCTTCTTCTTCTTCTTCTTCTTATGTGCGTGACCTTGACAATTTGAAAACTAAACGTTTTCCCACTTTCTCGTTTCGACATTTTCACTGCAGCTGCCCGCCGAGGATATTGACGAGCGCGTTCGTTCCATATTCAAAGTGCACGACGGCCATGGTGTGATGCTTTTCAATGTAAGTGTAAGGATGCACCCATATATCATATCGGATCCACATTCCACATTCCGCATTCCCCATCATCTCATCAACTCGTCCACTAACCGTGTTTCTGTGTGTTTGTGTGTTGTGTGTGCTTCGTTTTGATTTGGCTTAGCAACAAACAAAAAAATAAATAAATAAATAAAAAATGAAAAGGAAACAAACAAAAAGAGAGATAACTAACGCAAAATTTACACACACAGACGACGGCCACGAACGATGATGCATCCATCATGCCCATATCCGCTGAGCACCAGGCAACCGAGTCCTGGCCACCACCCACTCACACTCAAACCCAGTCTCAGTCTTCGTCTCAGCCCAAGCCCAAGCACTATCATCAATATCAAAGCTTGAATCATCAGCAACAGTCGTTCAAAGTGCAACGCTCACCGGATGGCAAGCTGAATCTTGTCTTTAATGAACCCATCGTCTCTTTGCAGAGCACCGCACAGCAGCAGCCACCGCAGCAGCCACCGCAGCAGCCGCCGAAGCAGCAGCAGCCACAGCAGCCGCGTCGCCCCATCTCAGACAGTGAGTAGTCAAAGTTATGTTAAAATATTGCAGTCTGGAGCAACCGACTGCTTAATACTCTGTTCACAGTGCAATTGCATTTCAAATCATTCGAAAAAGTCTTTTTGCTTTCGTCGCTGGTGGGTCTAAGACTGTAATCCCAATGCAGTGTCCTTAAAACTGTTCCTTAAGGAAATACCCTTTTCAATGGGAATTACAGTTTTCTGTTTATTGGATGTGACTCAAACTGTAAGCAGAGCAGAATTCGTTTTTAAAAGGCGAGTGTCCTTTTAATAACTTATTTTTAACATTTTCAACGAGTAAATGTAAACTGAGAAAATTCTGCCTTTTTTGAAGATAATAACATATTCAATTGTGTCAAATATTGGGTGTGACTCCAAAACTGTAAGCCGATTGCAGTCTCTCTTAAAGGGTGACGTGAGAAAGTAACGCCCTTAAAAGGATTATCTTAAACATTTTGAATGAGTATTCCAAATCTCTTAATTATTGGCTGTAAAACTGTAATCCGAATGCAGACCCTTTGTGAATTGCGAAAAAATTCATTTTTAAAGGGTTATTTTGAACATTTCTAATGTGTATTAAAATGTTTAAGGCAGTCGTTTTAAAACTGTGGTAAGGAAAGGTCCAATTCCACAATCTGAATACTTTATCTGTATAATTGGGTGGGTATACTGTATATATGTTCGTAACTAACACTGACTAAGCCAGTCTCTTTAAAACTGTATCCTATTTAAAGATTGATTTTAGTGAAACTGATGTACTTGCATATTACTTGACGAATATATATTTAACGTTTCAACTCTTCAGCAAGACGAAAACAAATATACCTCTTTGCACCTTGCGAACAGAGTATCAAATTATATAATTGCCCCAAATGCAAACATTTCTATACCAATTACATTTGATACAACTTAACAAACTAAATCGATATCATGCTCGAATACACGTTCAACTCCCTTGGCGCTTGCATAACGTCCAGTTATCGTGTTTCCCGACTCTATAGATAAGTATCGACCAGCCCAACCGGCGCCCATCGATACGGGCGATCTGCAGTGCGTGGATGGGTTCAATCAGAGTCGCTCCTTTTGCACCAAGGTGAACAACTATCCGGATTTGTCTGGCCTGAAGGGCATATTGTCGCGTCGCTTTGCCAATTTCTTCAGCGACGAGCCGCAGCCCACGGATTTTGGACTGCGGATGAACGATGATGAGCAGTATTTGTGCAACAGCCATGTGCGGTACTTGTACCCAAAATTGGGCCAGAGATTGGATCAGTCCTGGCAGTATATAGTCAACACGGATGAGTTCAAACAGGGCATACTCATCGAGGAGTGCGAGTAAGTGCAAGATATCATTTAATCTGTAAACAAGCTACTTATCAAAAAACTTGATTTCCCTTACAGTCACGAGGGCGAGAGCTGCCAATTTCTGGACAGCTTTCCCAACAACTATGTGCCCGTCTGCAAGCAGCACTATGTGATACGTCATCTGGCCACCATCAACAATGCCAGCAGCGGCCAGCCCGAGGTGGCCAATGAGCCCTTCAAGATACCCTCCTGCTGCAAGTGCGTCATAAAGAGCAAATTCTCGGTAGAGAGTAAACCCTGAGACTAAGCAAAAACCAATCTGAATGTTGATTATATAATGTCGAGCCAATTTCTGCACATGTGATTTTGATGTAAGCAACATATTTAATTGATTTGTTTTAAATGCTCATAACGTTACGGCACACGAAATTTGGACGGGCTATATATAAACGCAAATTATACACATATATAGCTTCTTTCACTTCACTTGATCAGCTTCCGCAGCGTCCAGCCCATGGCATAGAAACCGACCAGCTTAATGGCCATACGCTTGCCCTCCACATTGCTTAGCTGCTTATATCTCTGGCTCAGATTTCCAAACATACCATCCATTATAAGTCACTCTTAAAAACCAATATCTCGCTGGTTCAGGAAAAAAAAAGGAGCAAAGAGTTATATAAACAAAATTTAACACATGAGAATGTAAAAATAGTTTTCGATTTTCGTAGATTTTTTTTGCCCGATACTTCCGAAATTATTATTTGTTTGTTCTAACTTATAAGGCATATCGATAAAGACTACAAGTATGTGTGTGTTGATTTTATTTTTCTGAAAGACCAAGTTGACTGACACTAACACAAAGCTATCTAGATCAAGCACAATCGTTAGTTCGAAGTGTTTCAATTTATTTCAAATTTTTTGTTATTTTATTAATAATAATTGTATAATTTCTTGTTTTCATTTGCAGCAACAAGTTTCACCCACCACAGAATGGCAGGCCAAACTGTCTAGGGTCTTATTGTTTTTATAATCTGTAGACTAGTTGTTTTATATGCACATAAAACGTATCTTAAAATAAGTATAAATAATCAGTACTATAACTAATGCCTAATAATAATTGCAAACACTCATTGAATAGCCATAAATTTATTATAAGGTTTAGTATTTACAAAATATTACTTATTGACGCTGCGCTTATGCTGAAAACAAATTCATGTCGTACTTTTTCACTTAATTTCCATGTAAAGTCTAGAATAAATGCATGTAATTAGTCTTAGTTATAAAAAAAAAAGTCTCAATAAAGTAAAAACTTTAAAAACTATGTTAAAATATCAAATATCACGCACAAAAAAAGTATGTCAAAAGTTGCAATAGACTAAAAAATACTCTGTTTGTGGTGTAAAATAAGTCGAATGGATTCTCTCTGATAATTGTGCTGCTGACTCCAAAACTGTAGGCTTTAAACAGTGATTCTTAAACTGCGATGCGAGTATATAACGAATTTGGAAATTTTTGGACTAGGGTTTGCGAATATGATTAGCTTGATCTGTTACGGATATAGTTAGATTGCCTGCTAATTTTGTTGAATGTCTGGATCATTTTAATGCTAACTCTAAAACTGCAACTGCAAGCCAATCAATTTCAAACTGTGATTAGGAAATGTCAAATAACATCTGACAATCTGGCTAAAAGAAACTGCATATTATTCTCTCTAACCAATGTTCAATGCAGGGTATCAATGTCACTCTAAAACTGTAACTCTAAAGCAGTCACAACCAAACTGTGAGCTTTGGTTCGATTAAATATGAGCTAATAATTTTGCATCTTATATAAAAATGAAACTTGCTCCAAAATTGGGGCTGATTAAGATATTTGCGTTTGGCCAGCCCCCTAGTGGACGTTAGCGATATACCCTTTCTCAATGTTCGAACAGAGTATACATGTGAGATTCTAAAATGTGTATGTGCATGTGTCTTGTCAGTGGGCAATAGTAAAGTTCTTTGAACTCCATTGTTACCCAACTTGAACACGATGTCAAAGTAAATAGCTGAAACATTTTTCTTTCGGCCAACTAGCCACATGGCCAACAGTATGCAGCATGTAAACATGCATTTGCTTATTAATAATAATTCTGAGCGCACGCTGTGTAAACTAATTACAGCTGATGTGTGTAAATACACACCCACACACCCACACACACACACGCACACAAATACATTAGCTATTTGCTGGCACACGGGGCGTATGCGCGTTGTGTCTGTTGCCTGCATTTTTGGTTTGTTAGCTGTTGCCCCTGGTGCGCGGCAAATCGATAATATTTATCGATTCTGGGCGCACTATATCCTAGTAAGTATGTCAAAGTTAGGCCGGGCAATGCGAATGACTTGGCCAAATGTCTGTGAGAACAACAAATATATGTATATATTTATATGTATTTGAGTAGGCATTTAATAACAATTATTTTGTCTTAAAACAGACATTGGGGTATTGCACGACCATTAATCATATGGCTTGCATATATTTTATGTATATATCTATCTATATATATATCCATATTTATCAATTATATGTAGTTTCCTTCACCCGGGCTCCAATTCTAATGGACTTTTTTTCCCCCGATTACGACACTTACCCTGCCAATCAGTTGGGTTGGGCAATTTTTTTTTTTTGATTTGTTTCCCAGACCAAGCAGCCATAAACTATAGGAAAAATACTGCCACGTATGCTAACGAAGATGAAATACTCTTGTTAAATTATGGCATATTATGTATACGGTTTATATTGAACCTTTTACATTTTAATACATATTCAAGCGAGCTCGAACCGACTTTAAAATATATAAAAGAGCTTGTCCTGGCCGATTAGCTGAGTGATGATAAGCGCACAGCTTAAACGGTAAGTACGATGACGCTGAATTTTGAACTGAAGCTTTATCTTGGCCCAAGAGTGAGCACTTAGAAATAAGTTTGAAAAATTCCTTACTCTAATGAAGAACAACGGGATCATATAAGCCGGACTAGCTCAAATCTGGCAACAATGTGCAAGTTTTATATAGACGTTTAAAACACGGCCTTGGTTATAGAACATATAGATGATATATCAGTAAGCGTGCGGCAAGTCGCCGGTTCAAACCCAGCAATATTTATTTCATAGACTTTTACGTTTACGGCTTTGATTTTATATATGTTTATAATTATTAGTAATAAAAATATATATGAGTATAAACAGCCAACAAACATTACTTGCCAAAGGAAAATGTATAAAAATAATTATAATTGCCTGTCAATTTCTATGTGGCCCACAGATACTCTGGCTCTTGGCTACACCAATGGCATGAGGAAGTAGACATGCCCCACATGTCCTGCGAGTGTATTATTATGTGCTGGACAGTCAGACAATCGCATTGTTGTTGTTGTCATTTGTTGTTGGTGCTGCTGGCGAGTGCTGGCTTGTAATTGCCGCAGCACATTTGCATGGCAAAAGGAGTTAATGGTGGTTGCCTGATTTGTTGCTGTTGTTGTTGCTGCTGCTGTTGTTGTTTGTTTGTTTGTTGCTGTCGCTGGGTCACGCGGCCTTATAAAAACCTTCTGTTGGCGTCAACACGGCTTCAATACGCCGGCAGTCGGTAGTTCAGTCGTGTACGGTGCAAGTAGCCGTGCTGGTTGGGTCTTTATATTTATTATACGATATTTCCTATGACTTTTACAGTGGCTGCAGCTCTGGTTCGGTTTATGCACAATTATGCAACTGACTGCATAGGTCAAAGGCTAAAGAGAAGCTTCGGAATTTGTGTATCGACGCCTTCATCTGCGCCAGCAAAACGCTTGCAACGCTTCATTTATGTGCGCAACATGTGGTGTGCGCCTCTATGTGAACCACATTCAGCGACTGCCAACGCATATTAATGAAGCACATCACAATTTATACGAGCGTTCATTAAAAAAAACAAAAAAAATAATAACAAATAACTGAAAAAAATCCCACGGGGAAAATGAATAAACGATTTAAGATCAACTAAGTTGCGGTTTCGCAGCAACGGCGACAATTCCAATATGGATGCTGCCCCACCTAGCACACGTAATCGCATCTGGACAACGTCCAGCGCCAACAATGGCTACTTCGATGAGAATCTGCAGCAACAGCCGCTGCCGCTGCAGCGTCTACAAACGCCGGGTGAGTCATGGCTAAAAAGTCCAGTTTGAAAACATGTTAAGTTCTATATTATATTGCTGTCAATCCGTAATTTAAGTACCTAAAAATGATGTGTACTAAAGGCAAACGAGCAACTCGAATTGATTTATAACAATACTACCGGGCATTATCCGGCTTTGCATGGGTAAAATTTTGTTTTTCAAACTTTCAACATATTATTCCATCGATTTCGTGAACTATTAGTTCTCAAATGAATTTTTATAAATAACTTTAGAAATGAATGTTTTGATTTCAACCGAAAAGATTTCACAAATTTTCCACAGTTGCGGGTGGAAATTTATAAAGCCTTAGGTAAATAAAGTTGGTCATCAATCAGTCATTTGGTCAGACCTCATAGTTATATATATATCAATAATGTAAAGTACTTCTCAATGAGCACAATAATAAAGTGTTTATAATAAAATCAGATATATGTACATATGTACAACTTATCCATAGCAATTTAGAACTTTCGAGTTAAAAGCGCTGCATTGATTCATTAGCCAACCACAATGGAACGCAAATTGCTTGACTTTAAATATGTATAGATTAACCTCAAGTAAGCGACTGACCGTTCGCAATTATTATTCACTTGATGACGAATAAGAATAATATCATAATATTTAAAACTTAACCCTTGCTTTTATTCATTTACTCTTTGATAGGGAATATTAAAAAAATATCTTTACCAAATAATGCTTAAATATGATCAGGTTTTACATTTGGTACTATCGAGCTTTATCTTTTGTTTCTCTGGCTGGCGTACTGAATTGGGCAACATTGTTTTATCATTAGCTTTTTCCACTTCTTTATCTGATTCTGATGCATATGTTAATTTTTCTGATTCTATATCCTTTAGCTCTCCGTTCATATCATCTGTTTGCTTTTGCTGCTTCTTTGATTTCTCCCAAAGCTTCGCCCTTTTATATTTGAAAACACAGTTAAGCAAGTACACAGCTAGAGCTATAGTTAGAAAGCCGGCCCACAGCTCCATGACGCACTCCAAGGGATGCAAAAAATTCGTGTTTAGTTTTTCAGCACGATTCATATAGTCGGTAATACCTGATACGTCTTCAGCCATGGCGTAAATGTTAACTTCTAGGTTAAAAGTTTCATAGCCAAATAATGTTAGAATTTGGGACATTGTTAAGAAATGTAATTTTGTCGAAAGTTTTTAAAGTTAACAAATTTTGTTTCTTTTGGTGACAAATAATTCTAATATATATTGTTAAATTATGTTTATAATTATTATGCTATTCACTTTATTATTATTATTATTATAATTATTTTGAATACTTTTACTATAATTATTGTTTTTATTATTGATGTGTATAGCAGCCTTTATAATCCTTAGAATTTTCATTAGTCTTCATTACTAATATCATTATTGTAATTGTACTATGTATCGCCATTTGGCTGCGTTTGATTTTTGGACAGGCAGGATACTTTTTTTCATATTCAAAATTGTTGTTTTGTCATTTTAGGAGGTAAGGTTAGATTGTAGTTAAACAGTCTGTAGATTAACACATTTAGAAACGGAAATAAAAGAGGCTATGAAAATGCGGGAAATAAACTTGATACCTCTTGCATTTTCAACATTATTCATTTGATCCGGACGACGCCGGATAATTTCTTTTAGTGAGTTAAAAATTGATTTTACAATTTAGATTTGTACACAGGATACGTAAAACTCCTTAATTACCAAGAAAAATGAATTGTTTTTATCTATATATAGTACAGTACATAGATATAAAATGCACGTTTGGGGAATAAACATATCAGCTACGCTTCAAAATTAGTTTAATGTCGCTGGACACGCAAAACTTTTGCAGTGCATTGAACCAATGGATAATGCATGTTGCAGTTGAATGTGACAGGCTAATGCAACATGCCACACGTGTCCGAAATGCAAATAGCCAACCACCCACTCGACCATAGCCCGGGCTGGCAAAGGATTGTTGCACTCCTGCCTAATGACGTGCACAGCCAGCAAATGGATCAAGATTGGACAGTAATATATGTGGGAATAAAGAGCAGGGCAAATGGCAGACATCTAAACAGACAACAGCAAACTAATTAGTTTAAAGTAAGGGGTACTACGTATTAATATTGCCGTACGAATTTTGAATACGTCAACCCTATAATACCCTATGATCATATAACAAATTACAGTGTATTAATATAACTAACTCCATTTAATGTATGTCCATTACAGCTAATCGAAATCTATTGTCCGGCCAACTGGCACCAGTTCGTGCTTTTAGCGAAAATGGACAGGCGGATAGTGCCCAAAGCAAACAGCTGCCCTACGAGACCATCAACTCCAATCTGATTGGCGTGCAATCCAAGTATGTAGTCATCATTTCTTTTGAGTTCTTAATAATGGATTCATTTGAAGGACTTCTTCTTCTTACTAAGGACTTCTTCTTAAGAGGTTTTTTTTATGAAGTTCCTAATAGGGATCTCATAATAGGGAATTCTTTTTAAGGAGTTCTTACTATGAAGTTTTTCCAAGGAATTCTTTTTAATGATATCTTATTTATGATCTCTTACTTATCCCATAGTGAGGAATTTTTTTTAGTTCCTAAAGTTCTCTTAAAAAGAAGGTCTTGTTATAGTTAATACTGAGGAATTCTGACGAAGGCATTTTTATTTTTTTCCTCACAGATTTCGTCGCAGCTATTATCACAAGGTCGTGCTGGGCATTTTGGCAGCCCTGGTAGTCATTCTGCTGATAACAATCATAGTCATAAGCATAACATGTGAGTATCTGGACAATATTTAGAGCTCCCTCAGATCGCATACTTTTTAATCGGCTGCTTTTTGGTTCAGTTAAGAAATCTAGTCATATATGCCGTAGTAAGGAGTGCATCCGCACAGCGGCCAGCCTCATTTATGCCATGGACGAACAGACTGATCCTTGCGAGGACTTTTACAAATTCACCTGCGGACGCTGGGCCAACGATCATCCGCGTCCCGATTCGGCCACCTCGAATGATTGGTTCCGGGAGCGACAGGCGCATGTAATGCGTGTGGTTCGCTCTTTTCTACAGTCGAATATTAGCAGTAAGGAGCCTGCTGCCGTCGGCATGGCCAAGACCATGTACAGGGGCTGCATGGACACGGATCTGCTGGATGAGAGGGATTTAGAACCACTTGTGCACTATTTGCAAAAGTTCAAGCTGCCGTTGTTGCCCTCGGCCTTGAATCTGACCCTGGGCAGCGGCTCAAAGTATGGCACGGTGATGGGCAACTTTAGCTATAATTGGCTGGACTCGGTGGTGACTATCAAGCGTCATCTTAGCCTGGATTTAATTGTGGGCTTCGATGTGTTTCCCGATCCCTTAAATCGTACGCTCAATCGTATTGCGCTCGGCACGCCCGAAATCGATTCCGCATTTCCCTTGTGAGTAGCAAGGGATTTATGTGTTTAATTACCAGCTACAATTGCGCCTTCATTTTCGCCTAGCAACAATGATGACTCCCATAAGATGCTGCGCAAAATCCACAGGAAAACTATCTACATGGAGAACCTGGACGAAACTGATGACAGCGATGATAATCACGAAACAGACGAGGAGGAGGCCAGCAAACAGACAAGTTCAGGCATGTCCGCCTATGTGGCGTATGTGCGGAAGATCATTGAGAAATATTTGATCTATGTGGATCCGGATGTCAATCAGGAGGAGGCCACAGTGGGCATAACCGAGCTGGTGAAGCAGGCTGTTAAAGTGGCCCGCAAGATTCATTCGGTGTGTTTGGTTCATGTCTAAACCAAACTCTGTTCAGTTAATTGCTTTCGTTTTTGTTGCTTGCAGCTAAAGGAGGAGGCGGAGAACACGACAAAGCCTTCAAAGAATCCTGTGGAGGATATTGTTTACATTTCACTGCTGGAGCTGCAGAATCAAACGGATAAGAACATTGCGCCGCAAACGATGCCCATTTGGTTGCGCTATATGCAGCTCATACTCGAGGATACAAAACATGCGTCCACAACGGATGCCATCAAGAACACGACCATTATAACCAGCCAGGCGGATATATACTATCTGCAGAACATTGTCGAATATCTGCACGAGATGCCCGCGATGTACATTGAATCCTATTTGTGGGTAAGCGTTTTGGAGGAGCTGGTGCTGCATACGACCAGCGACATGCGACTGCTCCATGCGGAATATATGCGTCTAATCATTGGCACCGAGGGCAGCACACCGCGTTCCCTATACTGTGCCCACGGCGTGAATACCCTATTCGGCATGGCCGTGAGTTATGTGCTGGCTGATGAGCGTTTTACCAGGGAGACCCTGCCACGTGTGGAGCGCATGCTGAGCGATATACGACGCTCCTTTGATCGACTAGTGCGTGCCACTACATGGATGGACGCGGCCACCAAGCGACGGACAATGCAAAAGTCGGCCGAAATGAAGAGCTTCATTGGCTACCCCCCGTGGCTGACAAATGCGACAGCCCTCAATAACCACTATGCGGGCGTTAAGGTCAATGCGAGCACTCATATGGAGAATCTAATGGGCTTTGTGCACTGGGAAATGCTGGCCAAAATCAATGATATGGACAAACCGGAGCCCATCGGCTGGGCCACGTCGCCATCCAATGTGAATGCTTTCCATACGTTTCAATCGAATGCCATAAGTAAGTCGAAGGCATTCGTGTGTTCATTATAATCGCTTTATTTGAATACCCTGTAGACATTGCAATAAGGCGAGGGTATAACGGTTTTAAGCAAATGTGTCTAACCGGCATGGTTATTAGTATATATTCTTAATACCGCGAATGGATCTAACAATAGCTGTCCAGCTCAGGGAATTCAAGTTAAGACTCTTGGTTGCACACCGATTGTCTGGCCCATACGCGGTTTAAGTATAGTTCCTAGGAGATAACAAATTTGATAATTAGACTCTCGCCCTCAATAGATACATTAAATATACTCTACGGTTTATATACCTTTCTCGTGATCGATAACATAATTTCTAAAAAATCAGTAACAATCGATATTCACTTTTCTCTGATATTCCCCTACACCTCGGAGCTTATGCTTTGGTAGCATATACACACATTTGTATGATATATATGTTTATAAAAAAATTATACCAAACATATTGTAAGTCAACTCGGTATTGCCTATAGGGTATCTACCAGTCGGTCATTATTACTCAATTTTATAACCTCTTTATTGTTTTTTCTTGCAGCTGTGCCCATTGCCATACTGCAGTATCCGTTCTATGGCCTAGGACTCGAGTGAGTTACCAAAGCTTCACCAAAAAAAAAAAAAACCAAGCACATAGCACCGAGACCCATTTGTCTGCACTCCGCACCTTGCACTCCGCACTATGCACTCAATCTTGGAGCTTCAATCCCTTAAGACAGCAACTCAATTACATTTGTTCGAACGCATCCTTATTAGAGCCCTGAATTACGGCTCGATTGGTACGATATTGGGACATGAGCTGACGCATGGGTTCGATGACAGCGGGCGGCGTTTCGACAAAGAGGGCAACATGGTCGAATGGTGGTCCAACCAGACAATCAACGAGTACGTTAATCGGACCGATTGCTTCGTAGAACAGTACAGTCGCTACTATTTGTCGGATATTGGCGAATACGTAAGCATGGCAACGGAAGGAGAGAAGGGCAGGATAAGCTCAATAAATATTTCTGTTCGGCCTGTTTGCAGATTGATGGCGACCTGACGCTGGGCGAGAATATAGCGGACAATGGCGGCATGCGGGAGGCCTATCTGGCGTATCGCCTTTATGTGAAGGAGGTGGGTCGCGAGCGCCTTAAGCTGCCCGGCCTGGAGCATTATACGCACGACCAGCTCTTCTTCATCTCGTTCGGCAATCTCTGGTGTGAGACATACACGCCCGCTGCATCGCGCTATGCACTGGAGGATTCGCACTGTCCGGGTCAGATACGGCTGAAAGGTGTGCTTTCCAATTCAGAGGAATTTGCGCGCACCTTCAAATGTGCCCGGGGCACAGCCATGAATCCGGAACAGCCCAAGTGCCGCGTATGGTGATGATGAAACCAAGTCAAGTTATTTTTCTACGTACAGTTTTATTTGTATAATTAGTCTAGAAATTGATGAAGCATACCTTTAAAGCTGCTTTCGGCGCGTATTTTTATAATAGTATATGTAATAAATGGAATTTTCTGATGTAGCTGTTCATTTTTATGGCTGCTTTAGTAATTGAATCCTGATCAATATTACGTATACGCAATTTACATGTTGCGCTTGAAAGTATGCAGCACATTTTACGCGTATTTTGTGTTCTTCTGGCATAAGGTGCTGCATACTTTTGTGCGTTCATTAAATTTAATTCCACCACGCACTCAGGCATTGTGGGCTCTATTACAATGCATTTTGCGGCTGAAATGGAGCGGAATAAAGTTTCTGTAAGCTCCCTAAATGAACTTATTATTTTGCCTGCCAAGCTGTATATTTATTTATTTTATATTTATATACAATATATACCTTTTATATTTATAATATTATTAAATTATATTTAATTTTTTATTTCGAACGTCGATTGTAGTTCTATGCACATTTATTTACGGATATTTTGTAATATACATTCTAAACATTTACATTGAGTCAACATTTACATTAATACACTTAGCACTATAAGTATGTAGACACATAACTAGCTTTGCATGCATGTACTCTAGATATAATATATCAATGGGGATTCAGCACATCTTTGGTTCAAACTTTTTTCCTTAAGTTTCTGGATTTCAAAACTGTGTGGAGCTCAGGTAGCTGGCGCCGTTCAGGTGAAATGCACCAGTTGGTTGGCGTGGCTGAAGCCTTGGTTTTGGCTCCTGCGCGGTGCCGGGAGCTACCGCAACACTGTGGTCTCGGCACATGAAAATTGGCTCTGAAAGAAATTTATTTATATGGCTGTATAGTGCCAGAGAGAGCTCTACTCACCATTTGCATAGAATTCGTGCGCAGCTTTCGTCTTGTGCTGATGTAGGTGGTGCACGTGTTCACACGATGTAGGTGGAATGCATCTTCGGTTCCTTTTCAGGCGGCGTGGAATACAGAAAAACAACAACAACAGCAATTAACAATTAACAATTACAAGTCTGGTTAACGTCTTCATAGTAAATTTAATATGTTAAATTATGTGCTCACGCATGCAGTGGTTGGGTTTTTGTGTTATGTGTACAACATGCATGGGCATATGGGAAACTCTAGGAACTAACTACCTAGGGGACCTAGCTAACCAGAAATGCCAGGCTTTTTGTTTTTAATACTCGTTCACAATGTTAAAAGGGTATATTGGAGGCATAGTGTGTACCGGGGTTAAGATTGTTTAGTTTAGAAACCAATAATACTGTCGAACGTCTCCAAAGAAAGAATAAAAAAAAATATATGTGGAAATCGAAAAAGTAAATATATCGTAATAAATTGGCCATGTAGCCTATTTTAAGCCTCTATTGGACTGTGAACGAGTATTACGCAGTCGGTTACACCCGCCTGCATACAAACGTTAAGACAAATAGATTTGAAATACATAATAATTGTACTAAAGAGATAAGGGAGGAGGCACCTAATGCGTATTTTAGGTTTCCTGACTAGACCATCACCATTTCGGCGATTGTATTTGGAGGTCATCTCACCGGTTGCTTCATAGCTGCGCTCGCCGCGACTGCGCAAATATCGATGCAAACAGCAGCAGCGCCGCAGGCCGGGCACACGGTACATTATCTGTAGGAATCCGCCACGGAAACGGGCATTCATATAGCAATAGATGATCGGATTGTAGCAGCTGTGCGACATGGCCAGCCAGTGAAAGGCGAACCACACGTAGGGCAACGGTTTCCAGTTGGCGAACTCCTCATCGTTAAGCATCAGCTGCAATGGAGAGAAAGAGAGGGGAAGGGGGTGAGGGTTTTAGAGAGAAACTCAATCAAAGGCAAGATTTGTGCGCCTTGTGGCTAATTTGCTGCCAGGGCAACCACCGAACCACCGCACCACCCACCTGTAGTATGTTGAATGGTAGCCAGCAGCTGGTGAATACAATTACAACAGTCAGCATCATTTTAATCATCTGAAAGAGCAGAGAACAGAGCAAGAATTAAGGCGAAATGTAATAAAATCTTTATTTAAGCCAAGCAGATGAGCCCAGCCACGACCCCCCCCCCTCCCCGCCCTCTTTCCAAAGTAATGTCCTGCCTCAAAGGATGCTTTGACATTTGGTGCGGTTCAAAGTTCATGCACCTACGGACCAACACACTCATTTTGTCTGTGCTGCCATATACGAGCTTGCCTCACATTGTGGCAGCACCATATGCGGCAGCATGGCGTCTGTCCATTAAAGCGGGGTCAACGTATAACCTGATTTATACGCAACGGAAGCAGAGGCCAGACTTGCAGCCAATTTATCAATGCTACAACTTAAGTCCAAGTAGCTTAAAGAGCTGCCCATGGCAAGCTAAATGAGAGGATTTGTCGGCTGCGAGCTCTAGCCTCGAGTGTGGCATGCCACATATGCACGTGTGTTGGCGCCTGAGTAATTATGAGCACATGAAAAAGTTATAATAAACGCAGCTGATTTCATCAGCTAAAAGTTAAATAAATACTAAATGCTGCACAGCTCAGAAGTGCTAGCTAATGTGTGCGTGTATGAGTGTATGTGAGTGTGTATATCCTGCATGCTTTTTGAGCATCACAACTTTACGACAATAAAAGCAATTTTTATGCGATATTTCATAAAGTTTCAGCAAAGCAGGGACAAACACGGAAGGGAAGGGTGAATTTGTATTCTGGTCTCCATAAAATTATTGTCCATAAAATGGCTAAGCGATTTTTGCCAAAGTTGTGCGAATAAATCATCAACAGTACGATGAAGGCATGCACTATGCGAGACATTTATATATGCTCGGTCTTAATCAGCCATACAAAAATCGACTGAAACTTGAGCCACGATAAATAATCTGTTGAATGTATTCAAGAGTATTTCATATTCTGTTATTTATTGTTGCATATTGACTCCCTACCGCGATAGCTTAATAATACATCACTGAATAAAGCTTTCGACTTATTTAGCTGTGTTTACAGGATATTTTTAATGCAAGTTAAAGAGGAAGCCAAAATTTGTATAGACGCTTCCTTTTTGGTCGAAAATGAGCACTATGACTGTGCTTAGGAACACTCGACCTACAACAGGAAGCCAGCGGTGGAAAGAGTTCGAAGAGCATGAACTACAACGCAGTTATGCAAGCGTGCGTTGCAAACGTGACGTGGCTTATTCGTCTGAGCGTCAGACCAACAAGCATGAGGTCGCAGCTTCAAATCTTACTGTGATTTTTATACCCTGAACCCATTGAAAATGGGTAAAAAGGGTCTATTGTATTTGTGCAAAGTGCAAATGTATGTAACAGGCAGAAGGAAGCTTCTCCGACCCCATAAAGTATATATATTCTTGATCAGCATCAATAGCCGAGTTGATCTAGCCATGTCAGTCTGTCTGTCCGTCCGTCCGTCCGTATGTATGAACGCAAGGATCTCAGAACCTATAAGAGCTAGAGACTTGAAATTTTAGCTATAGGTCCTCCAGGTGCCCGCGCAGATCGAGTTTGTTTCCGATAAACGATAACATGCCCCGTTTCTAAGTAATCGATAAAAATATATATCGAAATCTCGTTTTTTAAGCAATTTTGGTAAATAATAAGAGCTAGAGTCACCAAACTTGACATGTAGCTTCTAGAAAAGTATATATATATCGATTATCTTTCATTTTATACCTATCGCCACCTCCCCGCTACTTTCTATCTATTAGCGCGAGCTGCATTTGGTGTTGGAATATGAGTGTTTAGGGTATCCTCTAGTCGGGAGCTCCCGACTAGAACCTCTTACTTGTCTATTAATATATTTGTTTGGTTAAAGTGTAAATAAACAGAAAAATAAACAATAAAATTCCAACATATTAATAATAACAAAATTCAGGTGTTCTCTCCAATTAGCGCTCCAGGCAAGCCTTGATTTTTGGCCAGATAATTCCAACACACTGTTTTATAGTTCGCACTCTTTTAATGGTTCAATAAAATGTTCTAGCCAATTTGAGACCAACTGATATCCATGTGGAAACTGCACAAGCTTTCAGCTCAAATGGCAGCTGACGTAATAAGCCAAGCCTGACTTCTTACATATAAGCCGTCGTTTCAGTTGAGTTTTATGATGTGCACATCATTGGGGCACATTTCACGTGTTTACTACCTTTAGCCAAAGAGGTTGCACGACATAGCTGTTAAACGCTGTTGCCAGTCAGGTGACTGAGCTGCCAAAAACTGAGCGGCGCCGATGTGTGGCAGCCAGCAGAAGGCATGGGACAAGCGAAGCGTGCGTGGCAAGCAAAATGCCAATAATCGAATCATATGCGAAATTCGATTGAATTTTTTGCTCGCCAGCTAAATGTTTATCGCATAATCCCGCTGATATTGCGGCCATATTTACATATGTGACTTCTGCTAACTGTTTTTTGCGGCATCTGGACCAACTGACTGACAAATAAAATTTAAGGCCAGATGTTGCGCAGAGTCAAGAGTTCATTCGTAATATGCGCTGGTTATTGCGCTGTATACATAAAGTGGGTATATTAGGATTGTGCAAGATGGAGACATACTCATTTGACGCTGAAGAGCATATATGTTCTCCATTATAACCATGTTGTCTGCTTATGTCTGTATATAAGTATATAAAACTGATTGTCCTAACTGACTGACCGAACCGCACGAGTTAAGAAGCTGTAATTCTTACTGTGGGTAGCTTTTACATTGGATGTGCACACCTGGTCAGCAAATTCCACTCCCAAATTCCAAACCTTTGAGCTCCATTTTTACCAAGGAGATTTTTTAACCTTTTTTGTTTAACATATCGCTATATTTGTCTGCTATGCATGTTTCCAACTTAATATAGGGTATATCATTAGTTTTTTATTTTTCTTATCATATCAGCAAAAAGTACACTGAATCATATTCCATGACGACATTCATAACTTTTTGTTTAATTAGCATGTTTAGATTTTTATAGAGCTCCCATTGTTATGGGATGGCATTGAACGCATATAAACGAGGCCTTAACGAGTGTTTTAGCTTCCTCTTTAACGCCTCCTGCCAATGGATTTGGCATTGCGTGCGCAGGGACAACATTAATGATACGCCACGTTGCACAGTCAGATGTGTTAGTGGGTCGGCATTCAGAATAGCTAAACATGTCTATATGTATTGCTGTTGCCCGGGCAACTGTAACACTTGTGGCAAGTGTGGCAAACAACGAGGTCGAACTGTAAATAAAACTCAATACATTGACTACCCACTACTACACAGAAAAAAAATGAATAATTAAGTATTTTTAGACATTTTTTGGCAAAAAACTAATTTAAATGTAAGCCATGATTTGTTTTAACTATTTTTAATAAATCTAGAATTTCTTACAATAAATAAAAAATTCTTGAATTGAGTTAAAAAATCGTAATCTTAAATAATGTCATATTGTCTGCTGCTCGAATCAAACTGATTTGCGCTTTAAAATAAGCCTAACTTAACAACTTAGGATTTTAAATAAACATACTTGGGGTTTTTTTAGTTTAAGAAAATTTGAACTTTTTTTTCAGTGTAGGAGCTGGGCTTATGTGGTAGTAAAGTTGTGAGGAAAAGGGCTTTTCTACCTAATTGAAAGACCAACTTGTGGAAACCACTAAAACTTTGGTGTTGCAAATTGCATTTTATGAAAATATCAGCTCGCTATGCGCTAATGCAACAATGAATTAGAGGCATGCAACGAATTGTGGCAGCTTGAAATGTTTATGTTTAAGGCTGACCCGGACTCAGCCAGCCTGTGGAATGCTGGCTGGTTAGTTAGTTAGTTTTGTTTTTTGGCAACATTAAGATTTGTTTCGTTTGGCTGCGGATAATTTGATTCAGATTTGGCTTTTGGCGGCAGCTTAATTGTTGGCAGTTGCCACAGCAGCAGCAGCAGCAGCAGCAGCAGCAGCAGATCGCATCAACTATTTGACACTTTGACTTTTAGCGCGGTCACATGAACCGGTTAGGGTAACGTTTACGGTTACGGTTATGGCTACGTTTATGCCCACTGTTAGCTATTATGTCCACCCATAAAGCCGAATGCCTTGTCTGGCGCTTACATAAAAAATGAGTTCGTGTGCTGTATGTTGTAATTCATTAAAAATGATTTCAGCTCCATGCAAAGCACGCCCCTTCTCCCCCTTAAAAGACACCAGCAACAGCCAGACTGACAAATGATTTTGAATGGCTCTGAAGGGCCGAGCAACGAGCCAGTGAGAACTGAGTGATTTTTGTTTTGATTCGCAGCGAAGGCAGGTCCATTTGGCCTACAAAACGTGCCCCGAGGGACGCAAATGAGGTGCAAAGTTTTCTGTCAAATTATTCGCTAATTTAATTTCTTGGCACGTCGCATTTGCAAATGGACTCGACCTGAGCAATGTCTACGGGTTGCCATTTAGTTTGATTAATTAAAGTGATTATATGCTACCAACTTGATTGATATTTAAGTGCTCGGGAATTTGATTCCAGGTGTTAAGTGTGCATTTGGATGATGTACGCAGGAAATTTATACTTAAATTAAAATATAGCAAAGGCCGCAAATTGCTTTAACTCACAAGAAAATTCTCTTTTCAAGACATTTTTTCTTAAATCTTGAAATTTGTAGGTATAAGCTATTAGGCACTCAAAATATGATATTAGATGACTTAGAAAAGATAGAATAAAACATGCAGAAGACTTGTGCGCTTAAATTCAGTCAATGTTTTAACTCCTTAAACTAAAAAGAAAATTTTCCTGTCACAATATTTTTCCATATCATAAAATTGTGAGCTTATAGATAGCAGGAATTTTATCCCAGTTATGCAAATAATTTAAAAGTCACATTTTCTCTGAGTGTGGGTGTTCTCGCAATTCGAGATCTTTTATTGTTATTGCGCCTGTTAAGTCATACGAATTGGACACGCTGCATTGCTCGAGCATGATACATAACGTATGAAGGCAGAAATCTGTAGTAACAATCGGATAAATGTCAAATGCAAAGTATGACGAAACATGAACAATAAGCCCAAACTTTCATCTTTCAATTGACCAACAAAACAAAAACAAAGCAAAACTGATTTCCACTGACTTTTTAGGCATCTCTCAAAGGCTTGATTTCGGCCAACCGTCTAGACATCAAAACTGTCCAATCAGCTGAACGTGAGTCCAAAAGCGGGCCCAACTTCCGCAACTGCCCCCACGCCTTTGGCGGCGTGTGAGGCGGGGTAAGCGCTTAAAGCCGCTTGATTGCAATTTTTTTTTCTCTTTACTTTTGGGCAAGTCCCGTAATACCATTGTACGCCTGTAATCATTGTTCACGCCGCTTTTTTAGATTTACTTTTATTTGTTTACTGTCTGCGGCTGGGAACTGGCCGTTGCAAGCGCAAAGGCAAGGGCAGAGGCAAAGACAAACAGATACAATTAAATTATATTAAAAAATGAAATTGAAATTTAAACATTTCTTCTTTCATAAACAAATGCCAAATTTAACTAGAGCTCAAACCTTGCCCTATGTATATGTCATTTAATTTAATAATAGGCTCAGTTGGGACAAAGTTAAGTTAATTTATGCCGAAAGTTTGGTATGGATTTGGCGAACTTTGAAGGTTACTTCTATTAAATGACTTGACTTTTAACACAAAAATGTTTTTTTTCGAGAGTTTGACAATTTAAATATAAAACAAGTAAGAGGTTCTAGATACCCTGAACCCTCTTATTCCAACACCAAATGCAGCTCGCGCTCTTGCTCTTATAGGTTTTGAGATCCTTGCGTTCATACATACGGACAGACGGACAGACAGACGGACATGGCTAGATCGATTCGGCTATTGATGCTGATCAAGAATATATGTATATACTTTATGGGGTCGGAGATGCTTCCTTCTGCCTGTTACATGCATTTGCATTTTGCACAAAAACATAATACCCATTTTACCCATTTTTAATGGGTTCAGGGTATAACAAAATAGTAAGTATACTTTTCATGCGTTTAAGTTCTAAAGAAGAAACTTCTACAAAACTTGGATATTTAATTATGCAAAAAATAAAGTGTTTAGCAACTCAAAACAATATCTTAGACAAGGTTTTTAAATCCAAAGTCGATACAAACAATATTTATTTTAATTATAAGAAAGAAGACATTTGGTAATCAAAAGGTTGGTATTGAAAAATGATGAAATTAGTTTAGAAGAAGAAGTACAAAGTTGTGCTATGGCAAAAAAATTGAACAAAATATTTAGCAAACAAGAAATAAGATATTCATTTCTTTAATCGACACGAATAGTCAATTCAAGAGGTTGTAATCTAAAAAAATATTAAATTATGTTATCAAAATATTTGGTATTTAAAAATTATAAAGATTATTTATTATAAATACCGCTCAATGTAAGTTCCTTACAAGTTACAAAACATTGTAGCTATACCCACAGTCTTTTTCTTGGTAGAGAACAAAGATGCTGTTCGATTCCATCGCATGATAAAACAAATGGAATCTTTCGAAAAGTACCAGTAAATGATACGCTTGAATATCAATTAAGTTATGGCGAAAATAAACATAAGTATTATTAAGAGAAATAATGAGAGAGAGAGAGAGAATGAGAGCGTGTGAGAGAGAGTGAGAGAGAGAGAGAGACAGAGAGTATAATAAGCTTTGCAGCGCTTGGTTAAAAAAAAAGGGAAAACGCTTAATCAAGACGAAAATTGGTTTATAGAAATGAAACGAACAAAAAAAAGTGTTGTATTAAACAGTTCATCACTGTCAAAATTGTATCTAAAGCTATTAATCAATTCATTCGCTTATCGATTAGCGCGTGCTCGAGGGCTGCCCCAGTTGTCCAAATGAAACTTTCTTGTTGAACTGTGGCGACCCGCATGTCGCCCGTCTCGAGGCGTTGTAATGAAGCACAGTGTTAATTGCAAAACAATTACGAGAGTCTTAAGTCCCCCTCCCCCACACGCCGCATAAACATAATAAGCTAAAACAAAATATGAAAAGCTTGTTGGTCCGTGAAAAACGCTTTGAAGTGCAGGCAACCCAGTTAAAAGCGCTTTTCATAAAGTGATTAAACGAAGTGCAGCTAAACGTTAAACAATGCCGTCGCGACTTAAACTAATCAGCAACTAATTTGTTGGGCACAGTTTATTGCAAAAGTTGTTGGCCCAAAAGTCAGACAGAGTCCCGACTGGGGCAGGTTTTTACATCTAATTCGCCAGGTCTACGACGAAATGAATATTAAGAAGTAACAAAATGATTTCAGGAAAAATAGCGTCATAAAAATCCAAAAGTCATAAAAAATAATCATATTAAAAACAACAGCAAGCAGAAGCAAGGAGGGGAGGGGACTATTCCTGAAGTAGCCAAGCTGTAAATGGAATTTTTGTTGTGCAATTATAGCCGTGGCAATTTATGGGGCTAGAACAAAAGCTGCGTCCATTGACCGGCCAGCCAGTCGGTAAACCATATTGGGCGATAAAACCAAATAAAATTAAAGCCAAGTATGGCAACATATTCTGGTGGGCGTGGCAGCTCAACTTCGATGCATGTCCACGCTCCTTGCGGGTCTTCCCTCGGCGTACGTGACGCGACTTTTACTTTTACGACAAACATACATTATAATTAAGGTTCTCCTGAGGTAGGGGGCGCAACGTGGGCGTGTCCACAACAAAAAAGGGGCTAAGGAAAACGCGCAATTAATTATAACGCCGAAAGTGTCATAAACTTAAAGCAGCAGCCAGCAGTGTGGTCGTGGTCAGAGGGAGTCAGATGCGAAGCCGCCCAAGAGCCGCCTGCCTGCCAATTAAATGTGGCAGCCGAAGCCGAAAATCCAGGTCCCCGATGCTGTGGCTCGGGTTGCCACCCAACGCCGGTGGCAAGCCGAGCCTCAAGGAAAGGCCACTTAAATAAGGGTCATACAGTTTTTCATCCATCACGCGATATTTTGCGCACGTTTCGGGTATCTGTTGGAAGGCATGACACAAATATTCACAAACGTTTTCTAATGCCCTCGCTTGAGGGAATACTAACAGAGGGTATACTCTGTAATATAAAGAAAAGGTTATGTTTGATATCTTATATCAATAGATATAAAAATTATGTAAAAATGCATGTGCTCCAAAGAGGGGAAACAGGTGTGTCTCCTTAATGTTGCAGTCTAATGGAATTAGCTTGTCTCCAAATTAATTATTCTTTCTATTGGCTTAAGTGACATTTTCTGTAGTGTGCCAATAATTTTAGGCTGGCCGACTCGAGCAATATATTAATTATTATTTTTGTATAAATAATAAGCAACAAACAACAAAGTTTATTGGCACAAAATTTAACTAAATTGAAGTTTGGCTTTGATTTTAACGTTGCTTGATGCTTATAATTCCCGATATGTTATTGCTTAGAAAGGGGGAAAAAGTGTTCGTCATAAGGGCTTGTTGTTTATTGATTTTTATACCCTGAACCCATTAAAAATGGGTAAAAGGGGTATTATGTTTTTGTGCAAAATCCAAATGTATGTAACAGGCAGAAGGAAGCATCTCCGACCCCATAAAGTATATATATTCTTGATCAGCATTAATAGCCGAGTCGATCTAGCCATGTCCGTCTGTCTGTCCGTCCGTCCGTCCGTCCGTCCGTCCGTCCGTATGTATGAACGCAAGGATCTCAGAACCTATAAGAGCTAGGGACTTGAAATTTTAGATGTAGGTGCTCCTAGTTCCTACGCAGATCGAGTTTGTTTCCGATAAACGATAACTTGCCCCGTTTCCAAGTAATCGATAAAAATGTATATCGATATCCTGTTTTTTAAGCAATTTTTGTAAATAATAAGAGCTAGAGTTACCAAACTTGACATGTAGCTTCTAGAAAAGTATATATATATCGATTATCTTTCATTTTATACCTATCGCCACCTCCCCGCTACTCTCTATCTTTAAGCGCGCGCTGCATTTGGTGTTGGAATATGAGGGTTCAGGGTATCCCCTAGTCGGGAGCTCCCGACTAGAACCTCTTACTTGTTTTATAATAAGAATATCTTTTTATTTCTATTTATTTCTATTATTTTTAAATTTATAATATTAATAGCCAAAACAATTAATTTTAAAATCACGCCCAGATCCCAATTTTTACCAGAAGGGTATTCCTGGTGCGTCAACTTAAATAGATTTATTTATATATGTACTTCCTCTTTCTTGTTAGTCTTTTAACTGACCACAAATTGAACTTTAAGCATTTCCCTCTAAATTTCTAAATTGCTTGTGCTATTTTTTTTATTTTTATTTTTTTCGAATTTTGATTGATTACTTTTCACAACGAATCGCCTTATTGTAAAATGTTTGCAGCTTGAATATGTTTCCAGTAAATAACCACATTCTCGAGTCATTTGGGAGCTCTTGATAAATTAGCCAAGTTGACTGCTTAAATGGGAACATAGCTGAAAATTGTACTCGAGATGCCCAATACTAAGGCAGGCAAATGCAAATGGATATCGAGGCCAAAAGCATGGCCAAATGTCTCACAGACTGTTAAACGAATACATCGGAGGTGCAAGGTCCAAAGGGAGAACATATAAATTACAAGCACATGCCGTTCAACTATATGTATTTGGGGCAAGAGGACGTACAACACATTTTCAAGTGCCAAAAGCATGTAAGGCATTTGCCACAAGGGAAAAAATCGCATGAGTAATTTGATGCCGCCCATAGGAAAGGAACAGCCAAAGGATATTGGCGAAGTGCAGCAACAGCAACAGCAACAACAGCAGCCGCAGTTTTGTTGCCAAATGCCACAATATAGAGCGAGCCCGGACCGGGCTATCAGAACGGTTCCAACAACGACAATGTTGTGGTCGAAACTTGCCACACACACACGCCCACATACATGTACGTATATACATGCCACCCGTAGCTGATTAATGTACGTCCGGCTATCTTGCAACATGCTAACATAAGAGAAAACCCAACCAAAACAAAAAGAGAAAAGGGAGTTTGTCCCTTTTTTGTTTTTAGGGGCATGCAACACACTCGCAACTTTACGACCAGGCAAGGAATACTTGATTAAAGTGCGGCTGCTGTTATCAATTTAATTGTGCTTGCCGCACTTTACGAGCGCCGCAAGTGTAATTAAAAATTTGGACCGCATAGTCAAAGGTAGCCCACAACAAACGAATTGAGTTGTGTCTGTATGACTGATGGCCCATTGATTAGGCGTACAGCAAAGGCAACAACAACAGCAACAACTTGATTGTTTGGGTCAACATTTGGGGCGTCACCTGTACATCTAGAGATGTATGTATATATATAGAGAGACAGAGATCCGGAAGCCTGGCATGAGTAAGAGCACACAATATGTGACTGGGAACACAAGCGCATGGCTTGGGGCCACCTACAACAACTGTTGCGGCCAAAGGTAACAGCAATAACAGCAACAACAACAACAACAACCAAAGGCAAAAGTGAAAGTGACAAAGTGTAGCACAGAGGAGGAAGCTGAAATTCGAGCGACAATGACAATGCGAATCGGCGGCGGCGGCGGCGGCGGCGTCGGCGGCGGCGTATAACGCTGTGTATTTAAAGCATTAAAAGCATTACACCAAAAATAAAATAAAAAAATATAAAAACGGAAAAAAAATCACAAAGAAACAAGCAAAATAAACGCAGATTGCAATGTTTAAAAAGTGAAACAACAACCAAACGAAACTTGATAAATGATAAAAAAGCAAGGAAAAAATACCTAGAAAGTAAGTAAGTACCGAATATGAAACACCCTAGGCAGGG
This sequence comes from Drosophila ezoana, assembly GCA_035045725.1. NCBI lineage: Eukaryota > Metazoa > Arthropoda > Insecta > Diptera > Drosophilidae > Drosophila > Drosophila ezoana. The sequence goes on from JAWNOU010000036.1 coordinate 352,834, forward strand.
CTGCAAAGCTCGTTTTCTGATTTGAACCAATGCAGAAGTTCAAAACGAACGAAAAACGAAACAGATTCAAACTAATTTTATGCTGTTCAATGTAATATATACTTTTTTTAACAGTTTATAAGTCTAGAGATTAAAATTATTTTTTTTTTTTTGGTTTAAATACGATTCTTTCTTAAGCAGAAATTCTTTGTGCCTTGCTTGACGATTACATTTTTCGACAAGTTAAGCCTTCAATAGGGCATCTTCGAATTGTTTGAAGTCAATGGAAATCTCTGGTGACAATAACACAGTTTTTCTTTTGGCTATGTTTTGATAAAGGCTAGTAAACTTTATTATCTTAGGATAATTTTACAAAACAAGTTCAAGTGAAAGTTCGGTTCAAGGTACGACTCATTAGAAAAAAAAGGCACACGGAATTCGAGCTGACTTCGTTTGAAAACTGGGTTAAAGCCTTACCTTTAAATAGTATTCTTCTAATTTTTATTACGCTCATTGAGGTCCACTTTTAATGTGTCTTACACGTATATGTTTGATATAAATCAGACTTTTATTTTGAAAGGAAATTTTTTGAAGTATAACTTCATTATATCATATACATATACAAAATTATGGAACTGTTATATAACAATAATTTTTCTCAATAATATATTCTTCTATTCTGTGTTCGACTGAAAATAAAAGTACATCAATGTTTTGAATTCTGAAAAGCTGAGCGAAAAATTTAAATGGAAACAGGCCTTTTTTCAACGTGTCTCACATTTCGGGAGAACTGTTCGCCCCATAAGGGTATTAAATATTCAAACTAATGAAAAAGTTCGTGGACTTTCTGAGGTTTTGTCCCCCTGGCCAAGAAAAGTGTTTCGTGAGGAGCCACCAGAAGCGGAGATAGGGATGCTGTCACTAACTTTAGCTCTAGTTGCGGCTTGTTGCCAGTTGCCATTTGCCAGTTTTCCAGTTTCTCATTTACCGGCACCTTAGGCTTTGGCTGGGGCTTCCCCGACTGGACAGCTGTGCTGGCTTTAAGCGTGGCAATCGCAGTTGGGCCAGGTCCTCTGGGCGACCAACACCATGCCCGGCGGTGCTCTGTGTCTGTCTGTTGAGTTCAAACGGAAAACTTTGGGAAAATCATTCACACAAGTCAACTTAATTAAAATGGACTTGTCCGCCTCCAGACCCGCGTACTTGGCCCTTTTGTCTTCCCTTTAGACCGCGCTGCTTAAGTGGCGGAAACCGTTAATTTACCCTCCCATGCAAAAGATTAACCAAAATGAAAAAAAACGGTCAAAGACAAATGACTGGCAATGTGGGGGATTAGATACAGAAGTAAAAAAAAAAAAACTATAAAAAATAAGTCAGGTTTCCTGCGGCCAAACTCGATGTTTAAATTATGAGCGTAATGCTGAGAAATTACTTTTTAATTAGTTTCTAGTGGGCTTTCAGAACTTCCACACCAATTTTCCGTTCGCTTTAATTAATTTTTTCCCGTCCTGTAAGTGGGCCAAGTTTAAAGCAAGCCCGAATGATTCAGGGATAAATTGGTTTTTCGGCTGACCTAAAATCAGCCTCACTTTGTTCTACAGCTGCGTGAAATCAAGTTTAAAGTCGAAAAGCATCTCCCAGCAGGCAATGCCTATTGCCCAGGCTTTGTTAAGGATTTCCATTCAGAGCTGAACGCACGTTCTTATCGCCTGGCTGGCAGAGACGTCCATATATACGACATCATTGACGTCAGTAATCCGCATGTGGAAGCAATGCGTGCCCAATAGGTAAATATTAGAGAGGCGCACGAACAATAAAAATGCAAGGGACGAGCACAAAAATCAATTTCTCAGGCGTGTACTTTTTGCTAATGGAAAAACGATTTAAACACTCGGAAAATAATATAAACCTTATTTTAGAATTTATTCTTGGTTTCAAAATAAACGAAAACATTTCTAATTAGCAGAAGATCCTTCTTAGCTTAAGAAAAAAATTGAGTAAATTTAGTTTTTAGAAATTTATTTTCTAAAATATGAAAAAAATTGATTATTTCTCTATAAAAAGAGGGTAATTTATGGTTCCAGTCTTTGCTGAGGCAAAGTTTTTAGAAAAGCAAAATACTCTTGATCGATTTTTTTGTAATTTTGTCACCGTTGTTTTTTTTTATTGTGCATAAAGTACTTAGATCTAATAATATAATTAATGTATATTTATATTTATATGTATGTATTATGAATGGATTTATATCTCAACTTTCGCATTATCATCATCTATTAACTTCTCCTTCTTCTTCTTTTTTTTCTGATGCCCGGATGCCAAGTGAAGTTCCCTTCCCGGGGAACTCAGCACTTGTCATCTATTAGCTAATTGATTTTTTTTCATGTTTTTTTTTTTTTTAGGTTAGGCAAGTGAGAGGGAGAAAGACAGACGAGATAGTGTGTGCGTGTGTATGTGAGTGAGACAGAGATAGAGAGAGAGAGAGTGAGAGAGAGAGATGGAAGTGGTGATCTATCGAATGATGGTGTAGTTAGGATAGTCGGAAACATTTTTTTATATACAAAAGTGTTGGACGAAAGAAGCGCCCAGTTATGTGAGCCTGAGGCGAGAAAATCGTCTTGTGTCGAATTCGACTCTATCGTCCAGAGTTTGGGTCAAGTCGCAGTTTGTGGTGTTCAGTGTGGGCGTGTCTTTTTTCGGGAATATTTGAGTGTTAGCGCGTCAAAGACAGGACTAGTCAGCAGCTTGAGCCGAGTGTGTGTCTGATTGTGGTTAGATCGAGGTGAGTGTTCATCTTGTTCTTGCGGGAATGCTGCTTAGTAGGGGCCAGACTTGCCGGGTGGGCCGTAGTTGCTGGATGGCGCGGAGATGCTACCGCTATCACCACCAATGAAACCGCCATCGCCGCCGCCAGTTGTGTAGCCGCTGCCAGTGTTGGTCTGAGTGAAGCCACCGGTGCCGCCGGAGATGCCTCCGCTTTCCTTCTGGGTCTTGTATTTGATGAAGTAGACCTCGGGCTTGGAGGGCTGCGTGGGTGCGGGCGTGGGAATAACAATATCCTGTTGATCCTCGGGCTTCTTGACCAGCACATAGACCAGGGTCTTCTCTTCGTTCTGGGGCTGCAGCGGGATGACTGGAGCCTGGTACGAGGGTGGAGATGGCGCCTTAATGAAGATGATCTTGTAGTGCTTCTGGGCTTGGCCCACTGGCAGATTGGGGCGCTGACGCACTTCCTCTTGCTCTGGTGGTGGCACATGCACATAAATGTGCTTCTGCACCAAAGTGGTGCCGCCGCCGCCACCGCCGCCGCCTCCGAAACCACCGCCGATGCCTGCAAAATTATCCAAGATTAGCTGGGAAGTTAGTTAAGCTTGATGATTGACGCACCTCCGCCGAAACCACCGCCGGATCCACCGCCGAATCCACCACCTGAGCCGCCGCCAAAGCCGCCTCCTGAGCCACCACCGAAACCACCGCCGAAGCCGCCTCCTGAGCCACCACCGAAGCTGCCTCCTGAGCCGCCACCGAAGCTACCGCCACCTGAGCTGCCGCCGAATCCACCACCGGAGCCGCCACCGAATCCGCCACCGAGGCCAATGCCGCCACCACCGCCGCCGCTGCCACCGTGGGAGCCACCGCCGCCACCGGGACGATTGTAGTTGTAGCCGGCTTCAGGGCGCGCCGCGGCCAGCGCCAGGCAGGACATTAAGATGAAGGTTTTCATGGCTGCTCGAACACGCGTTCTTTTAGATGGATGTATGTAAATGTATATTCACAGATTGGCACGCACACACTTGCACTGTCACAGTAATCCTAGGTCTGTGCCGTGTATCGGTGTGTGTGTTGGGAGTGTAGAGATGGGAATAGATACGATTGTTAGGGATGCCTGGCCAAACTGTGTATGTATGGCTGAGTGTCTCACGTTTGTTGTTTTTCTCAGTTATCCTCGCTGCACTCTCGACTCTAGACTCGGACTCGGACTCGGTTCACCGATGTTTATTAGACCAAATCAAATGCTTCACTGACGAACCAATGCAGCCGCATCATCAATTTATACAAAAAATCCAAGCGGCATAGATGCCACATTCGCACAGAGCCCGAAACACAGTCGGCCAGCGGCACACACAGATACACACACACACACACACACAGACACACACAGACATGGGCAGAGGTTAGCGATCATGATGATGCGACTTTTGCGCATGTGTGGCCCAGGCCCGTAGCTGGCCAGCGAGCTGGCCAATAATGTGCAGCCCCCTGCCTCTCTCTCTTCTCGCTCTCTTTCTCTCTCGCTCGCTCTCTCTTTCTGTGTGTGAGTCTCTCAGCGTTTGCGGTGTAGGACGGGCAAGTGAAACCGAAATTACCGCACAATCAACTTATTACCGCACAGGCAAAGCCAGAGCTCCAAGATTTCCCGCCTGTCGGATGTGGCGCAGACTGAGAGCTGCCTCTGCTACTGCGGCTCTCACTCTCCAGCTGATGAACCCAATGTCGTGCACTTTCGCTCTCGCTGGCAGCGAGACCAGCTCGCAGCTACCAGTTCGCAGCTCCCATCTTCGAGCTGCCACAGCGTTTGGGACGCGCACTTGAGCTGTGGCAGGCCAAGCGTTCGGCTGCGGCTTTCCTCGGGGGCAACTCGCAATGAAAATGAAAACATGCGCTCACGATCGCATTTTGGAGCTGGGCGAAAAGTGAAAATCATAAGAAAATGCTTTGGAAAACTTCAGCCAGTCTCAGCCTGAAACCGATTCAGTTGTTCAACAATGGCAATTTGAATAATTTCGTGCGCGTGTTGTGGGTTTTCCTACCATTCGAATTTGGGTTGCCATTGTGCGGCAATCTTTACTATACATTCACATACTTGTATGATAAATGAGAATATGTGCAGAATAATGTTTACAACAAGAGCAAGTGGTGTGTGTTTAAACTTAACTCATTGTGATACTTAGCGCGTACTACTCGGCAATATACAGTAGAAATTGACTAAGTGCAATTTGCCATAAGAAAAAATGGCAATTTGCAATACAAAAAAAAAATAATCCATTATTGAGTGTCCGCAGTTGCTTGAAAATCTAGCAATTTTTTAAATACTTACGTATATTTTTGTGAAAATTTACTTTAAGAAATTTTATTTTAATTTTTTTACATTTTTTTTATTTTATTATATTTCTATGTATTGTTTCAGTTAATTTTTTTATTCTTGCCTGTCGTACTTTTTATACTAACGTCAAACTGAACTTTCTGTTCAATTCCTGTTCAATGTATCTTTTCTTAAAAAAAAAAAAAAAAATATTACTCTCTAATTAAATATATTTCTTAACAACTTAAATAAATTGTTTTATATAAGATAAGTGACAGCGTGTTTATATATAAAATAAGCTTCCCAATGTTTATTTCGCATTCACCAACCAACAATGGTCACTGTACAGACAGATACACTATAAGCATGTTATCACAAATCTTATATAAAATATCGGGTGTTCATACCCAGCCAATGTCCACTGTACATAGTTTGCTCAAGTTATTTACAGATTCGCGACGCGTCTTCCAGATTTTCAGCACAGATAAAGACGCCAAAGACCCGAGTCCATAAAACCGTTGTGAAATGCAGCTAAGGGCCCGTCAACGACTTCTTCGATAACTTTGAGTGAGGGCATTCAGCAGTCGTGCAACACTCGAAAACTTAACATTCTTTTTCGCTAGCGCTGTTTTTTACAACTTTTATTTATAGTCGTATAGCTTTTATGATTTGGCGGACCTCACGCTTACGCATCGGAAATTAGCTTCTTGCGTAATTTGGCCATAAAAAAAATGAAGAAAAATAAAGAAAAAATAAATAAACTGAAAATATTTGAAAAAACTTTTTGCAAAATGTCGCCGCTTCACGCGAATCGACTCGACATTAAATGCAATTTTATTGTGATTACTGATTGCTCTCTTTTGTTGTTGTTGTTGTTGCTGTTACCGATATTAAAACTGCGTTTTTCTTGATTTAAAACTTTGCCTTTTCTTGTTATTTTTTTATTTTTCTGTTTGTTAATTGCATTGGGCACTTAACCGCATAACGAAATGGTCCAATCGATCGTTCGTTCGTTGAACTGCGCCAAAAATTGGTAGAGGAAATTGTACAAAGTGCCCAGCGGTTTTTTTTGGGTTTATTTCTTTTCAATTAGTCGGCAATTTTCGGGTCAACCAATTCAATTGTTATTTTTCTATCAAAGCGAATCGTTGCGATTTTTAATTTTATTAAATGTTGTACACTGGCACGTTTTTTACTGCCGTTGGCTGTGTGCAAAAGGTTACAAGATAAAACGGCTCGATATTGATTATCAAAAAACAATCGAAGAGACTTTTTCATACTGTACTGTACCAAGAATATGATAACTAAATGGTATATCATACCTTACTGTAGGAGAGACAGCACAGAAGAGTTCTTCAACTTGATTCTTGAGCTAAGAGATATTCCCTTACAACAAGTTTAGCTTAACAATAAGTAAATAAATATAACATTATTTGAAACTTAATTGTTTTATTTAAGAGAAGTTAAGTTTCAATTTTCACTTGATATTTATGTAAATTTCAAATCAAATCCTGATTGCACTTATCGCTTTGGGCGTCAAAGTCTAATTAATGCAATAACAACAAATGTTTAGTCTATAAACTAAAACAGATTGAGAAATATGTTCAATAATCGTCGAAATTAAATGCAATTACAATAAACTGTCAATGAAATTTCAATAGTTGTTAATGTCTGAAACGTTGCCCAGCAACTGCATTTCCGGCCTTTTAGCCAAAATGCCGGCGATTTCACCTTGAAAAGCGCTTGCGTAACCAGACTCCATCCACATCCAGAGTCAGTCACGAGCAGCTCCTCTTAGCCAAAACGTATGCAAGAAAAGTAACAAAAATTGTTTTTTGCTAACGAACATCGAGCTTCGAACATTGAGCGACTTTTCGACTCTTCGGCTTTAAGTGCTTTTATTGTACGACAATAAATTGTGCGAGTGCGAGTGCCGCACAGAAATGTGGGAAATACTCGAATCAATTGAATGCCAAACTCCTTTGAAGTCAAGTTAACCAAGAGATGCTGCAGCTGTGGCCGCCGCCAGCTCCAATCGCAGAGCAACCAGCAACACCTCCAAATGAGCCGCCGTTGCATTCCGATTCCGATTGCCATTGAGATTTGCGCAGATTGCGGGTCCATCGAATTTACATCTACAATTTGCATTCAAGTTCACAGACAACACCAAAATTATCTGAATATTTCATGAGCCTAAACGTTTCCGATTCGACAATAGCCAAAAGCAGTTCAGTGAGGAGCAACCGATAGATAAATCTCACGCTTATTCAGCTGAAGAGACTCACTTTAAAGGAAAGTTATAAACCATTCAGAGCATTGTCTGCTTGACAGTTTCGGGGTTAGTTAGATCATTGAATTAAACTTATAAAAATTTGGGTCCTGATGCAGAATTTAAGAGAAGCCACGGCATTGCAAACTTAAACAAATAAATATATAAATACTATGGCATATATTCCGGGATTGCCTGGCAAATGTATTTTATATTCTTCATATATAGAAGATTTTTCCCAATCGGTGAAACACATAAATAAATAAAAGGGTATATTGGTTTTGTTTTGTGAAGGCAGACAGTGGATATTGCAAGTGTTCAACCTACTTGATTTAGCCACGTCCGACGGTTATTCCCCCTTTCATTTGTTCTAGTCGATGTTAGAGAATATAAGAGCTAGAGACTTGAGAGTTGAAACATAGCTCGCAATTAGATTCATTTCAAATAATCAATAACTTATCTCGTTAAAACGTAATCGATCAAGATTGATGTAGATATAATCTCTTACGAGGACATCAAATCTGTATACACAGATCTTAATCCAGATTACTTTTTCAATATTTTTTTGGTGATATAGCTTGGATATATAAAATCATCTGTAATCTATATGTAAGTACTGAATAAACACCGAAGATAATCAAGACAGCATTTCCTATAGACTGAGGCTATGAAGTAATTAAAGCAAAAGGACTAAGTGTGTGACTTTCGAAGGTGTGTGTAATGTATTTTGACAAGTCTCAAATTTTTTAATGTATTAAAATATGTGTATATAGCCAGGACACGCCTAAAGATAATATAAGTGAAAAAATGTGTCTTTAAATGAATGCTACCTGGAATAACTTTTACAGTTAGCAGTTGCTAAAACATATTTAAGGGCAGAAAACTGCAGTTTGGTAAAATATTATTCTATAGTAAATACGGAAATTGTTTGTAACCAGATTTAGAAGTCGATTACTCCGGCTTCTTTTTTTTTTTTTTTATATATATATATATATATATTTGTAGAATAGTACTTCTGGGCTTTACTTTACTCAAGTAAGTTGCGCTAGTTTCATGGTAAGAGTTTTTATTTTATGCAAACATGGCGTAGATGTAGTTTTATTGAGTATGATTTAGCCATTTAACTTGGCCCCTGTTTATGGCCAGTCAATTAGCAGTTAACCGTAAAGGATTAAGCGCAGCACGCAAATTGCATAAGAAATGGGAGGAGAGGGGCATCCTTTGCTACCGAGGCAGCGCGATTGGGGGTGACTGCGCCGTTGACACTGAAAGATGAAGATTGCAGCGACTCACGCAACTAGCTGCGCGGTCGGTGGGTGCTGTGCATCGCTGGGGGCCAGTAGGAGGAAGTTGCAGCCAATGAAGACGACGACGAAGACGACGACGACAACAGTTGTTGCTTCCTGCATCTTTTTGTCGCTGCTTATTGCTGCTGTCTGTGTGTTGGTGTGTGTATGTATGTTGGTATGTGTGCTTGTGTGTTTGTGTGTGTATGTCTGATGAGGCAGTGGCATCTCCAGCAAGAGCAGCAGCCACGGCGCCACTTCCTGCTTGTTAGGCAAACACACAGCGACAACAGCGTGCAAATTTTTGAATTGTTGTAGACAATTTTTATTTCTTTTTTCTCCATTTATTTCAGTCAGTTTTTTGTTTTTTTTTGTTTTTTGTTTGCTTAAAGCTTGGCTCTTGCACTGTTTCGCTTTTACATTTGACATTTTTGTGGCTGTGTAGCTGCCACACTGCGTTGCAGCCGCAGCATCTTTTGGCGATGCGCGCTGCTGCTCAACGACAGATCGACATGCTATATTCATAGACTTGTTATTTATTGCACTTGACAGCATGTTTGTTATGTTCGAATGCTGCTGCTGCTGCTGCTGCTGCTGCTGCAGTTGTAGTTGCAGCGGCAACTTGTTGCCAACTCTTAAATGCTAATTAGTGTCAACGGCTTTTTGCTGCGCTAGCCAAAAAAAAAAAAAAAGAATTCTATAACGTTTGACCATTTGGCAATTGCGACTTGAGATTGTCAAGAAATTAAAAGCTTACATGGTTTCGTTTTAAGGCCTTAACACTTATAGATTGCAGCTTAATTTAAATGCAACATTTAGTTGCTGTCAATTAAAAGTTGCAACCAGCCAGGTTTTGTTTCTGTTTGCAACAAGTTTTCATCTGCCACTGAATCTTTGGCAAACCAAAAGTTTAATTTTAGATTAAGCTTTCATTTACTTAAGAGTTTTCCCAAGAGCTAGATGTACTGTGAGTTAAGCCCCACAGTAATCGATACCTTCAGTTACTTAAGGACTTCTCAAATGCGTCTCAATTTACTTCAATAAGTATTTTTTATTAACTTCTTGCTCAGATTTGCCGTGCTTAGCCGTTTAGCAGTCAGGTATTTATTTACAAAGTCTATTAAATAAAGTAACTTGATGCTAACGAATAGCATTTAAGACTAACCCTTTTTAGATTTAGAAAGCTTTTCGCGCACTCTTCTTTCTATTGAATTTGGCGTGCATTTTTCCTAATGGGAAGCATTCCTGGAACTGACTCGGCTGCCTCGTTAGCTGATACTTTTAGCTGCTGCTAGAGATGAGGGAGTGTCCAATTTTCTAGGCACGATGTAAGAGGATTTTAAATGCTAGATAATTAAACAAGAGTTTAACGACTTGATTTGGAATTTCATTTGTTTTGCATTCAAATTTAATATTAATTAAACATAGATTCAATTTTTGTAAAACTGTAGGCAGAAGAAAAAAGAGTCCTATTGCATTTACATTTTTTGTTAGAAGTATATTTGGCTTAAAATATCTTGTGCCTATAGGGTGAGATCTTCGTACGAAGTAACTTTTTATACTAATATAGTAATACTTCATTTGACATAATTCTTAATATAGTCATCTAGAGTGTTAAACAAATGGAATTCGACTATCTGATATTAATTTAACCGAATAAATTAAGTCAGACCTACAATGAAATATCGTTTGCCCTTGAAAAAATTAAAGGTTGAACAAATTTGTCAAAAATGTCAGATTTAAAAATCCAACAATTTTCCTTCTACTATGTAGACACATTTAAACAGCCATATCTTTCGATATTCGAAATTATTTTAGCCTTTATATAATCTTTATAATTAAAATAAACCAAATCGATTTAAGTTTTTTAAGTAATTAAATTTAAATGCATTGATTCCCTGGATTATCCAGAAAAAAATATTTGCTGAGATTATAGAGAGTTTTTTTATACATATGCTAAAGAAAATACAGTTGATGTCAGGTCGAATACGCACGAAAATAAACTTACTAAAACATCGTATGAGGTATCGTGTTTTTTGTTATAATTAAAATGAACACGAGAAGCGGCCAGCTCTAGCGACGTCGGCTGCAGTTGCCATAACGTTCGGGTGGCTGTCGTCCTTTTAATTTAATTGCAAGGACGTGCCTCACATTTGCTGCCGTCGCGGGGTCTCCCCACTCGACATGTGCAAATTGTGCATTAAGTTTGCATGACGTTGACATTTAGCAGCTGTTGTGCGGGCGGTCGGGTGGTCGGGTGGGGGGTGGAAGCGTTTTAATGCCATTTGCATATTAATGATATCAATTGTGCGCAAGTATTTCAATTTGCCAAAAGGCCCGGAGTCTGCTTAGGATCTGGCCTAATTGTTGGGAGTGAACCTACAATTGCTTGGCGAAACATGTGGAGCCTCTTTGTTGGATTGTTTATGATGCGGAAACAGTTCAGGTCTGGGCCTGAGTGCAGGTCGTGGCCGCGGCCATGAATGAGACGCAGCTGCTATGCATTTAACGCCAGACAGTTTTTTATTTACTTTTCACCAAATTATTTTCTCTTGTCTCGACAACGGCAAAACGCACTTTGGCGCAAGTTTCTTTGAAGTAGAAAGTAAATATTTCATAGAAAAAATTGAGGAAGTCAAGAGTTGTGGGTTGAAAGTGCAACACGCTCGATAAGAGATTTGGCAGTCTGTAGCATGTGTGTAACATTTGCTGCATTGCAATGCTGGGAATATGCTATGGTACAACAACAGGAAGAGAGAGGTGGAAATTGGGCAGGAGGGGGAGCAGGCAACCTGGTTGCCAGCGGAAACAAGTTTCCAAAATGCTCCAAATCCAAAAGCGGGCGCAGAATGTGGGCCATGGGTTGTGTTGGGTTGTCGTCGGCAACGCTTCCAACTTCAATTAAGCGAATTACGAGCCAGTGCAGCGTGTCTGTCAAGGCAACACCAGCAGCAACAACGACAATCACTGCAACTGACATAAACGCGGCCACGTCTGTAAAACGAGCGAATTACTTGTTCGCGCACAACGCGTCGTATGCGTAATTTATTTTTGCTTCTATAAATGAAGCGCACAGCGAATGTTTAAAACGCGTCGTCCCTCATTTGCCTATCGACTGTGTGAAAAGCACAAAACAGAAAGAAGAAGAAAAAAAACAAACTTAACGTTGCTAACAATTGTTGCCTGCTATTTTTTTATTTAAATCGTAAAAGTTGATGTAATGAACGCGTAAAAGTCAACGACAACCGCCGCCGTCGCCGTTGTCATCGCCTTCAAGCATTAGAGCACTCGAGCGAGTGTCGCTTGAGAAATGTTGCCAAATGAGCGGAAATGTCCAACCTAATGGCGGGCTAATTTAAAATGACAAAACCCATTAAATATAAAAGAACACAGCGAAGGACATGCCAGGCCTTGGCTGTGTCTTAAACAGCGCCAGTATTTTTTATGCCCCCTGTAGAGGTTATCATAAATGTTGTGCGTCAGGCATTGGGCTGGGCACTTTCAACGTGAGCGCCATCAATTATATATATTCGTGCTGACATACATACATAAGGTGTATATGTATATTATGTAGCAAACCGAGCGAGTGGGTCTTAAAGGGACTCGTCACTTTGCAGAGTATTTGAAAAAGGCACAGATTGTCTACTTCGCCCAGAAACCTCTTTATTCTTTCATATATCTTTTCCAATTATTCGCATTTATACAGCTTATCCGACAGCTAATCGCAGACTCAGATATTTTAAAGGGCACAATATGGATTTATTTTTAATATAAAGAAGATTTTTATAATGTGCTCTCTCAGCATTATTCTTAGTGCAAGAAGATGAAGACTAATATTTATTATTTACTTTTATTATTATTATTTTATGTATAAGTAAGAAATTAGTGACACATTATAAGATACTAAATCAGTCAAGACTCTGCAGTAACTTGTTGTAAATTTGATTATTATTTATTTGAAGTAGAGGATATATTTAATTTTTTTATTTTTAATTTTTGTATATTTCATAAATTAAAATATAAAAATCATAAAAATATCAATAATATAAGTTAACTATACTCAGTTAATTAGAATAATGCTACAATAGAAAAAGAAGAATCGAAAAGCGAGAATAAAAAGGGGTAAAGAAATAACATAAGCAGAGAAAGTGAAGTAACGGAAGGGATTATAAAATATAGAATAGAGAGAGAGAGAAAGAGAGAGAGAGAGAGAACGTGTTTGTGGGAGAGAAAGAGATAGAGAGAGAGAGAGAATTGTATTAAATAAAAAGAAAGAGTTAATGTTATAGAAAATGAATGGGGTTTCATTGACCCGATAGGGGAAAGTTTAAATTTTACAAGCGAGCAACTTAACACGTAACACGTAATTAAACTTCTTGATCGCTTAAATCTTTTTTTCAAGATGAATACAACAAATATTTCAAAGTATTCTGCTCGGGTTTTTTTCTTTCTCGTAATAATTCATCAATTCTAAGCTAGTTAGCAAGTAGATAGATAGTATTAGTTTGTATTCGCTTATTTCGCGACTCGTGTCGTTTAGGAGGTGGGATTGAGTACTTTACAATATTAAATTGTTAAACTATCCTGGGACTCGGAGCAGAATCCTTTTTGCTTACCTGCCAAAATGAATGGGTCACACAACTCATATCTGGTACTGAGGAAAGTTATTTATCGCAACTTGTTTTAGCAAAGCCATCAAATAAAGCGTTATCTTATAACCTCCTTACTAACCTATTCGAGTTTTGCTTTATGGATCACGTAGCTTAAGAACATGTTTCGGACGAGGAGCATTTTTTACTTGGGAACTTCCCGAAAATGGATTTACCTTGGATTTATCAGAATCTAGGAGCTTATATTCACCAAGTTCCATTTATCAATAAGCAATTTGCATGTCATAATAATAATAATAAGAATAATAATAGAAAGATTAATTATAATAGAGAGTTTTTAAGCTTTTGCGCACAACAGCTGGCAATTCTTGCTGTCCCTATATAAATTGGAAAAGTCAGTCGCTGTTTAGTTTGCAGTCTTATAAAGTTTTCTGTTTGCTTTCAATCAGTGGCAACTGCAACTGCAGCTGTCAGATTTGCCACACCCCCCAACACACCCCGCCCTGATTTTGCTAAGGTTGGCGAGTTGCTCGGGTTTTCGTTTGTCAAAATTTTATTGCACTTAAAAGTGAATATTTATTTTTTTATTGTGTTTTATTGTTGTTTTTTTTTTCTTCTTTTTTGCCCATTGTCGTGCGATTCGTGCTGCAGTTGGTTGGCTTTAGCGTAGCCGTTGGGAATTTTAAATATGTATGTTTCACAGCTGCTGCTTTGGCACTCAATCGAAGCGAGTCAACTTGGCATCCGCCCCCCTTGGAAGTGCCGCCCCCTTTTTGCTACACTGCTCAAATCTGCGAACAGCAGTGAATAATAAAAGTCGAAGCCAAAGTGAAATCGCGGAATTGGATTTATGTATATGTATATATATGTATATAGAGTCTGGGCAGTCGTATAATTTATATTTACTGTGGGAATGCAAGAGATGATGAGCGTAGCTAAACTCCATGGGATCGCGGTCACAGAGAGGTGTTGCCATGGATCAAAGGTGAAAATGTCAAGTGGAATACTAAGCACAGAGCAGGCCTCAGCCCAGATCAAAGTTGGTTTAATGCTCCGATTATTTATTAAGTTAAATACATTTTTATAAAATTCATCTTATACTCTTGCAGAACTTATTATAATATGTATAAATATGATGTGATGTGTCTCTGGGTATGTAAATTAGTCTCTCGGTTGTAATGCAATGTTAATAAAAGCTTTTTTCCGCCTTTCTTTTGCAGGCAGCATGTTATTCAGAAGCGTCCGGATCGGACGACTATATCATAAGAATGATTCTATCAATATCGGATTAATTCATCATTAGCTCTATAGGAAGCATCGCTCGAAAAATTTAGAATAGATAGATTTTTGTTTTGATTTACAAGAAAGCACACACCCCTCCTGACTCATCTGTAAGCTCTTAAGACATACATATGTCAGAAAGAGTATTTTAAGTTCGGCGTGCCAAATTTGAAACCGTTCTTGGAAATTATAGTCTTAATCATTTTGCAAAGCAGGTCGCGCTCAACACTCGCATAACTGTGGTATTATTTTCCCATTTCCTGGGCTCATTTCTTTGAAATTATCTGGTAATTTTTGAGGTGTTTCGACGCTTGCACGTGCCGAAACACAGGCGGACAACAACAACAATGGCTGCAAACATTAACAAAAAATCGACAACATTTGCATATCTGACGAAACAACTTGTCAAGACAACATCAAGCGCCAGTCCAAGCCCCCCCACACACACACCCCTTCTGGCTGCGCCGCCTTCTCCCCCCTTTCAGCTTTGTGCCCGCATCCCTGCGCCATTCGCTGCTTTTGTGAATATTTCGTGCAATTTGAAGAACTGGCAACTGATGAGGAAGAAGAAGCAGCGGCAGCAGATAATGCAAATGGTCATTAGACACAAAAGCAAGCGTTGTCGCTGGCCCACTCGCTGCATCACTGACTGGCAGACTGACTGTCTGACTGACTGACTGACTAACTGACTGGCTGGCTGGCTGGCTGGCTGAGCCCCCGTTCATTGTCCGGCTATTGTGTAATCGTGTCTGTTTGTTGGGGCTAGAAGAAACCACAATTATTTACATAAATTGCGCGTGGCTTAAAGACCTCTTACTTTTTGCCAAACTAGGCAACGTCAATTTGTATCTGTATCTGTGCGCTTGTATCTTTTATCGGCAGTGCGTGTCTGCGTGAGTTGCCTTGACATCCGCTCGAGTGATCGGCACATAAATGACATGACAACCAACCCCCGGCCTGGGGCAGCTCTCATTTGTAGTTAAGCTAACTGTTTAATTTATATTAGCTCCGGCTTTTGAGCTTCTTTTCATGCTGACATAAATGCCCTTTTTAATTTCGCCACACAGAACTTCATTTGGACTTAGGACCTTGTAATTGAATTTACCCAACAGAAGTACTTCCGTTTCGGCAATAGAAACAAAATGAAATTAAGTGCACTTCAGTTATATATAAATGTCAGACCTTCTGTTTGATAGTTGACAGGGGCAAAGTTTCACGAATTTCGTTGGAATTTAAATTAAATACCAAGTTAATAAATAATTGTAATCTGCGAAATTGTTTCGCTTTTCCACTTCTTTTTTGCTTTTTGTTCGAGTTTTACAAGTCCTGCGAAACGAAATTATAATTTGCATACATTTTAACACTTGGGCTCAAAATATCTGCCCGGACCGCCGGCTGGCCAAACAACGGTCAAAAACTTGAGGTCAGAAGATTGATTGAGCATAAAAAGGGCTCAAAAGAGCCAATCGAATGGAAAGCTGGCCAGCTGGCGTCCAAGGCCATGTAGGCCATGTAAGATTCGCACAAAACTTGGCAAAAATCAAGAAAAAAACACAAAAAGAAATGCAGGCCGAAAAGAAATAAAAGAACAACAAATGTGATTATGTGAAAGTGCCCGACTAGGAGATACCCTGCAGCCAGCGCAAAATTGCAATCTATATATGTGCATACATGCTTTTGCCCTTTGAGAAATGGATTCTAGAATAACTTTCGTGGATGGTGTCCGATTGTCTTAAATATGGTGTCAAAACTTGTATATGTACCAAAAAAATTTTTTGAGCTTCGTATGCTTTAAAAACCCCCAAATGGCTTACTGTGACTCTGTAGTTCTTCAACTCGTTGATAAATACTTCAAAAATAATCGATAAGTAAACTTGGTAACTGTTGAGACTAAGGTCCTTTTTAGTCCTTGAGGCCTTAGAGATCGGTTGGCGTTAACTGATGAATAGATAAACGAACCTGGCCGGATTTAATTACAAACACATTCAATATCATGCCCCGTTTCACCCGTTGTCAAAAATGTATAGGGTATTAAAACATGCGAAAATAAGAAACTTATTAAAATCAATTAGGGTCAACAGCAGTAAAACGGAAAGTCAAAGAATGCCCCACGAATGACACTTCGTAAATTGATACCCAGGCTGAGCTACACGCTGTGGTTAACCTGTGGTCAACCTGTGGTTACATAAGCTTTTGCAGAATGCAAATAAAAGCTGATGCAAAGATATATGTGTAAAGCCGCGCGCGATAATCAATGCGATTTATGGCGTCATGGCTAAAACGCGTGGCAAACGCGCTAAAAGGATGCACAGGCGGGATTGCCCGCAACCCGGTTGCGTCCCCTTTCCCCCCACACCCCGTTGCTCCCGCACAATCGATGATTAGGTAAGCGCAAATTGAGCCAAAAGATAAATGGCCATTCGACGGGCAGAGATTGAGATTCCCAGCGTTGTCGAACGGGCTAAGAAACTTTCGCTTTTTATTTTCGGCTGCACTCACGCAGAGAAGATGTTGCGGTTGTGGCTGCCACAGGCAGCCCCTCTTCCCTCTTCCCTCTTCCATTAGCTTTTGCAGTTGTCCAAGATTAATTTAAATGTTCGGCGCAGGATCCGCTGTCAGCTAAATTCAAAGCAAATGAGCTGTGACTCTGCTTTGACAGCCGTCTGCGATTTATGCTGTTGTCTGGGCCCAAACACTTGGCCATGCTTGTCAATTGGGATGCATCTGGCATGAAAATGTTATTGCCAAAGTTTGCTTCATACTCGCTTTGAGAGTGAAAAGAGTATATTGGTTTTGTGTAATGATGTCCGTACACTCAGCAGCTAGAAATGGCATTCTAAAAAGCGAAAAATGTTTTAAAATGTGAAAAAAATTTCTTTCAATTTCTGAAAATATGAATACTTTTGTAAAAAACAGAAAATTTATTCTGAGCCTTAAAAAAGGTGTCAGATAATTATAAAATATTTTCAAAAACTTTTAAAAAAGCATAAAATATTTTCAGAAAATTAAAAATTTCGTCTACATTCCAAAAATATATTTTCTCAAAATCAGAAATCTATGTTCTACTTTGAAGATTTTTTTTTTTAACCAAAAATATCTTTTAGTGAAATATCCCAGAAAATATTTTTAAACAGAAAACGAAATATTTGTTTAAATATGAACACAATGTCTCCGAAACCAAGCTTGATATTTGTAATATATTCTCTTGCATATTCCGTCCAGACAAACTGCTTAAATGTACAAGTCACGCCCGCTAGGAAACGTTCAAGCCCCCAATTTCCATATTTCCGAGAGTTTTTAAGCTTGAATTACGAAATTTTTATAAACTTGTCCAGCCTCCTGAAATCGATATGGAATGAAGACTTCCGATGAACTCTCCTAAGATAAATTCAAAAATATTTTGCAAGCGGTGTGGCAAATCGGGAAAGCTTTGGCGATATCCTGTTGAACTGTTAATTGGACTGTTAACGAGTATTGCGCAGTAGGTTAAACCCGACTGCAGCATTCTTGCTCGCTTTTTTTACTGCTGCTGCCGCAATATGGCACTGCATAAAATGCTTTTTAAGTGCCGCAACAGGACCTGTGACAAGAGCAGCAGGTGAAAAGCGACGCTTGATTTGATTTTTTTGCATCTCATTTTGTATGCAAAAATCACATTGTTGAAGCAGTTGTTGTTGTTGTTGTGTTTGTTGTCTTGGTTGTTGCTGCTGCTGTTGTCATCGTTTGGCCAACAGCAACTGCTTCAATTGGCAGCGTAAATATTAATGAGCGAACGTGTTTGAGTTGCAGTCACTGCAGTTGGCACGACCAAACGAGGCAGCGAGGCTCGCATATGGATTTGTGTATATAAATTATGGGGTGATAATTATGCCTTAACGAAACGACTTCATTGAGTGCCGGAAAAGCACTGTTTCAATTGACCTGGGCCCAAAAGGGAAAACTCTCGAGTCATGCTGCTGCTGCCTATAGATTATATGACATTACAGCTGTGGTAACAACTCTGTGGCAAGGTCGCGCAACTTGTCTGCCAAACGGCTGGCTGCATTCGTGAAAACTTTAAACAAATTTTTGCAAGTTTCTATTATTTTTATATTTTTTTGTTTATACATAAACTATGGTTAGATATTGATAGCTGTGGTTACGCCTCCGTCGCCGTCACCGACGCCGCACGCACCTGACATACGGCTTGATTGGAGGCATTTGCAATGGATTATGAAAATTGTGTGCATGCCGCACAAAAGGTCACTAGTTAAACTGGTTTGCTATCGTACATTTGGCAGCAGCTTGCAATAGTTAGCCCGCTTCCCCCCTGTCCGACCCCTATCTCACTGTCTGACTCTCCCCCTTGGCCGCACATAAAACTAAAACAGCAACCGCAAGTGGTTGCCTTAACTAGCCGATCGGCCAGCACCAACACACTTAACCTTGTAGGCCTTGCCACAGTTGCAAATGCAACGCAAACCACACAACAACAGCAACAACTATAACTGTAACCACTGAGACTGTCTGGCCAAGGCGAAGGAAGTCAACGAAAGGCGCTTGGCGCTTGGCATTTGGCTCTTAACCTTTCAACAGGCGCCTACATAACATGCCAGGAAGTGCACAAATCAAGCACAAGGCCCAAGGCAAAACCAATTCGAAGCACATTCAACTGCATAGATAGTCCGCTAGATGCTTTTCTTTTGCCAAGATAAGTCGTTTACAATTGCAGGCTATATTGGCCACAAAAATAATTTTTTCACAGCAAAGGAATTAGCATCTGTATAATATATCTGTTAAATGTATCTGTATAATATATCTGAATAATATGCATAAAACAAATGCAACTGTAGGTGCAACAAAGTTTTTCTTATAAGCTGAAACATGTATGTATTTTAAAGATATTTAATCAAAGAAGGCTTTACAATAATACTTCATTTACAGAGGTTTATAAATCAATAATATGGCAAATATTACTAGTACAACTCAAAAGATACAAATATCTTTAAGATACATTTGGACAACAAGTCTTAAAACTAATTTATGCTTAAAGAAAACATATCAAAAGTACCCCAAGACCAAAAGATACAAGTATCTTCAAGATACATAAGGGTAAAAAGTCTTTTCGAAAACTAGTTATATCAAATGTATATATGTATTTCTGTTGGAAAAAGTAGTGCCTTAAACCAATAGATACAAGTATCTTTAAGATACTTTTAAGCAACAAACTGCCCGCACTTGCTTTGCCGTGGATGTCTCATGCATAGAATGTATTTCAGCTGCGCTTTTGAAACTGTAACCGAATTTCCCCATTAAATAAAGAGGCCAAACAAAGCCATTGTCGTGGACGTTATGCAATTTTAGTGGTAGCATATTTGCTTTGCAGTCGCACACAAGATGTATCCCATGGATGCAAACGGACGACGCGTTGTAGAGCGCAGCTTATGCAAGTTGACTTATGGCCAGGGATCCGTTTATTTTCGCACAATTACGCTAAATGCTCAGTTTGTCGATGTACTTAGGGATCCTGCTCTAATTGCCGCCACGAACGCAGCGCCAGGCTTGGGTCATGCGTGGCCAACGGCACCATCTGTGCCAGCTGTTAATTGCAATTCATGCTGCCACGGCAGCATCACCTTTAATCAGGCGTGCAATTCATTACAGCAATTGCTCACGTTTCAATTAAACCGACGACTGCTGGCGACTGCGTTTCGTATCTCATGAAAACAAGTGTTTGTCCAACTGCGTGTGGAAAACGCAGAACTTTTATTTACCTGCGAAAAAATTACTTGTTTTCAGCGTTTGCTTGAAATTAAAATTAAATATATGCATTGTTTATTTACAGTTCATTTCTTGGGTTAACCTTTAGATTTACCAAAAAAAAACATTGACCTTTGCATTGCATTAAACATTCGGAAACATCAGAGTTTTTAGCTCTGATTCGTTAACCGAAGGTATGATTAGGTTAGTTAAGGGAATTCCAATTTTGTATACCATAAGCCAAGCTTTAAGACGACCAATTATTTTATTCAAAAAACCGCTTGATCAAAAAGGTTTTATTTAAAATTACAAGAATTTTGACGGTTTGGAAAGCCAGTGAACCATGATTTAACTAGAAACCATTTGCATTCCTGCTGTAAACCAAATTATATGTAGACCATGGCATTGCCTGATTCCATCAATAAATAAACAAACGTTTCTGTAGTTTTCAATTTTGTGCATTTCCTGCAGCTTGACCTTCCGCAATGAGAGAACGAATTTTTCGAAATAAGAACCATAAATGCTTGTTTAAAATAAGAACTGCAGGCTCGAATCATCTGGCTAGCTCACCCCCCTTATTAACACAATGTAATCATTGCTATAGCCAACAGTTGGCCATTATTGCCGGGAATCCAGTAGATATACAACTTGGAAGCGAGGTCATTTTAATAGCTACAATAAAACGTGCCGGCAATAATGGAAGCAGAGCAAACTATCTGAGAATGCAAGTTCCTGTGGCACTGGCGATTAAAGGCGAGTGGCAACCCTTGAGGCATACAGCGCAGCATTTCGATGCCGGCCATACGCTCTGTGAAAGAAAGGTAAAAGGCATTCAAAAGGGCAATGATAGCACAATATTATTTCCGTCTGGAGAGCCACTAGCGAACCGACAGACAGACCGGTAAATGGGACAATGGAACGTGCGAGCAGTTGTTGAAGAAAGTGCCAACTGAAGCGCCACTGGGAGAGCAATATTTATGCTTTTATATATAAGACAAGAAATTATTTTTATACCCTGAGCCCATTGCAAATGGCTAAGGTGGGTATATTCTATATACCAAGAAGAAGGAGACTCTCCCAACTCAACAAGTATTATACAGTCTGTCAAGAATGAGTTTACACATTGAATAAAAATATACTTTTTCATCTATTAGACTAAAAATATGAACACCCGCCTGACATTTTGAACTTGCTTTTGGGAATTTATAATTAGTGGTGCTATTTTTAATGAAACAGTAACATCAAAAGAAAACTTTAACAATAAGAAAACAAAAAAAAACACAAATACAAAAATGACTCAGTTTGACTACTGTCAAGAAACTCTTTACACATTCTTTTCCTTCTCCCTTTTTTTCAATATTCCAAGAACAACGGTGCATTTACCGTTATCTATTCTTTGCTTTGCATTGTTTTCAATGCATTTCATTTTCATTCGGAGATTATTTTTGATGATATCACGTGTTTTGAGAAGCTTTTTGATTTTTAAAAGATGCCAGGCAAAAGATTATCGTTTGAAGTTGTCCAGCTGATATTCTATAACCACCAGATGGGAAAAAGTGTGCTTGAGCTATCAGCAATGTTTTCTGTTACACGGAAGACTATATACAACGTCTTAAATCGCATTGAAAATGAAGGTTCGTTGGAACCCAAAAGTGGAGGTGGACCTAAGCCTAAAATAGCGGAGCGTACAGAGCGTTTAATGATGAGGAAGGTGGCTCTAAATCCTCAGATCTCAACCAGGGCTCTTGCCAGGGAGCTGAAGGATGAATTTGATGTTGCGGTTTCTCATGAAACAGTAAGGCAAGCCATAATTCGCAATAATTACAAGTCAAGAGCTGCGCGCAAAAAACCGATCCTTTCTAAAATAAACATTGAAAAACGATTGTGCTTCGCCTATATGCACAATTCTTATTCAATTGATTATTGGGACAACGTCATATTTTGTGATGAAACAAAAATGATGCTTTACTACAATGATGGGCCTAGTAGAGTATGGCGGAAGCCGTTAACTTCGTTGGAAAAACAGAACATAATACCCACTGTTAAATTTGGAAAATTGTCGGTGATGATTTGGGGGTGCATTTCAAGCAGTGGAGTTGGAGACTTAGCATTTATTGAGACCACTATGGATGCGCATCAATATCTCAATATTTTGAAAAGTCACTTGTGGAACAGTGCTCTTAAATTTGGGCTCATAAGAGATAACAAGCCATGTTTTAAATTTTATCAAGACAATGACCCTAAGCACAAAGCGAATATGGTGCGCATGTGGCTTCTCTTTAACTGTGGAAAAGTGATGGATACACCTGCCCAGAGTCCAGACTTAAATCCCATAGAAAATGTATGGTGTTTTCTCAAGAAAAAAGTGGCTAAAAGGCAGCCAAAAACTAGGTCGGAACTTAAAGCCTTCATTTTAGATGAGTGGCAAAAGTTACCGACAAATTATGACTTAAAAAAATTAATCCACTCAATGAAAACCCGACTACAATGTGTCATTAATGCTAAGGGTGGACATACTAAATATTAAACTTTAATTTCGATCATTTTTTTCCTATAAATTAAGTATAAAGTCACTTTTTATTATTTGTGTAAAGAGTTTCTTGACACCTAAAAAATGTAGAGTTACTTCTTTTTTTGTTTTACTTCGTTGAATTTGCTACCTAATTTTACCTTTTTTGTTACATATTTAAGTAAGAGGGATAAGTTAACATATTAAAAAAAAATAAAACAATATACTGAAATAAATAGTTCATTCTCATTGTTATAAGCTTAAAATTTTGCATTTTTAGTCAATGTGTAAACTCATTCTTGACAGACTGTATATAAATAAATTCCTGCCGAGTCTATCTAGGTAAAACCGCCGGTACAACATGTCGAGCTCTAAAATCATTAGTGCTAAAGATAATGTTTGTTTCAAATCATAATATAATCGATATCAATTCGGTTTATTTTTTTGAGAAAATATCGAAGAGCTAGTGTCCTTTCATTTCGCATGTAGCTCCTTTAAAGTATTTTCATGGATTCACCTTTCAAATTTCGACATTATATTGGATGCCATATTGATGGACTGAAAATTCTATAATGATCGAACAACAAAGAAGAAATGAGGGTATGTTCGAGTCGGGTATACCCGACGTGTTGCTGTTATATTAAGTTGAAAATAACGTGACGGCAGCGCAGGTAATTCCAATTGCAATTCCTCTACAGGCTTCAGCTCCACTAGCCTCGAACAGAGTTCACTTTGAGCTGCCACAAATCCCAGTGCCACACGGCACAAACCGACTTTGCAGCCATTAGAGCCACAAATCATTTTGCAGCGATGCGACTTTTTGGCTGGGATAGAGCTGCAGTTGGAGGTCTGCATTTGCCGCTGGCCAAAGGGATGGGCGACGTAATATAGCTGTGTGGGGAATTTGTGTAAGTATGTGTAAGTGTGTGCGTGTGTGTCTGTTTGTGTTTGTGTGGGATTAAGTAGAGCTAACTAAAACAAAAACTCAAAACATTAAGTGTGTTTTTGTGTCTGTGTGTGTGCCTTTAATAGTATTACGACACATTGCAGCTCAAGATTTATGCCGCAATTACCGCAAGTGTAAACTAATTACGGCTTTCAAGTGGTTGCCGCTAAAATAATGCTCACAGAAAACAACAACAACAACAAAAGCAAACAACAAAATAAATTCAAGTGAGCGTTAACTAAAAACCAATCTTGCGGCTGATGCAACATGCTTAAAATCAACTCCTGAAAATGTCTGCAGCATGTCTTATTATTTGGCGCTATAATTTATATAATAATAATAACATTTTCATTGATTCGGTTCAATTTCTTGCATTTCGGTTTGTTTTGTTAAGCTCAAATACATATATGTTCTCGTTCTCATATATTCGACTTTAAAGGAAGTTCTATTGAGCTTCTTTTGTTCATCAAAAATGATTCATCTTTAGCTTGGATTACTTTGAATATTCTTAATTAGAAAATACTGTCATATTATTTTTTTAATGTGCAAGCAACATCAATTTTTAAACAGATCTTTTATTCCATATAAGGTTCGGCTCAGGTCAGCATCGTCTGATTTGCTTAGTTAATAGTTGGTTCTCTGCTTTAATTAAGATTTATTTCGACTTTTATATTTTACGACATTTATATTTTACGCCTCCCTTAAGCTCAGTTGTAGTCAGCTATAAAATCTTGAATATATAAATAAGCAAAAATATGTATAAAGAAGAACATACAAGCTATAAGTGAGGCTTAAATTTCCATTATTAAATTTCTGGCCCTATATACACAGAAAAGTGCACTCTAGAGAATCTATCGAAAGTTTGGCACGTTGGGGGACAGGTAAAGCCCGCTTGAGTTGCGCCCACCTTTTGGACTTCTCTCAATTTAAAATGTACATCGATTCGGTAGCCTTTTGTTCATTTCATGGTGTTGTAAACATTTTAATTACAACAACTTTGACCCAACGGAGCGCTCCCTACTGTCAATGTTATTTTTTTCACTCGCTCTTTTTCATTGTTTCCTGGCTTTTTCGAACGCCTCGTAAAAAACCAGGTTAATGCGGCGCAAACTGTTGGGCACCATTTAAGCTTTGTATAGAGCCTAAAGTTCGGGATTAAATCGAGAAAAAAACATTTTTGTTTGGTTTTTGCTTTTGCTGTTCACAAACCGCAAAAATGATCAACTTTTGAGCTGAGTTTTAATAAGTTTTCTGTTTATGTTGCCTCCTCAATTATAAGTACTCTATTTAATTGGATTTCAACTATTATGAATTGTGCAAGTAAAAAGTCATTAGAGGTAAATACATTTCAGGCTAAGCCATGATTATTGCAATGTATTGACCACAATACTCAAAGCTGTAATACTGATGATGTTAGGGCTCATAGATATTTCATGAAGACAAACACAATTTGCCAAAAACAACGCGCTCTGCCTGTTGCTGTGGGAAACCAGATTCGAGCCAAGGCGTGACAGAATTGAAACCTTTTAATTTTTACTTGTGTCACAAGCACAAGCACAACATTTAAATTAAATGGCAGCAAAAGACTACACTTGGTGTCCGAAATCTAATTAGGGTCATCTTCTCAAACGGAAAATTGATTACTCTTTGGCCTAAGGTTTCGCAGAAAGGTAAGAATAAATGTGAAGCTCTTTATTGCTAAGATTGGTGGAAATATCTTGAGAAACAGACCCACTAAAAACTATCAACTATATCATTTGTTACGATCTTACTTATCCGTTCCTGAATCGATTTTGTTCATATATATGGAGCATGGCGACACACGAAACGGCAAAGATAAAAACTCGATCATTCCTATGTCAGATTTGAGACACGGACATGATCATACCGAAGTCTGTAGATACAGATTAAGAATATATATATACCTTATGAGGTCGAGATATCCATATCTACATTACACACATTACACATTACGTATACATATGCTCGCATTGGCATCAATTTTATAAGATCTAGCAGAGAGACTGAGCCGGACAACGCCGGCAAGATTCAGCTAGTATGAATATGAAAGACTGACTAGTTGCTGTCCCCGCTAGCCATTGAAATTGTGCTGCTGTTAATGTAATGAGAATATGTGCAAAGTGTTTGCCATGACGATCGCGCACAGACTTGAAGCTGAGCGGTTTTTTTTAGTGCGTCACTGACCCGAATTTGGCGGAGCCGCAATTCAAAAAGTTCAGCTGCTAGTCCAAAGCCTTTCACTTTTCGCTGTAGAATAAACTTGTTCGGGCGTCCAAACAAACAGTCAAGATGTTTCTTTATGTAATACAAACAACAACAACCGCGGCAACAGCAGCAGCAGCAACAACAACACCAACTTCAACAACAACAACATCAGCAACAGCAGCAGCAGCAGCAACAACAATGAGCAGATGTAACAACAAATGCACCGACAGCTGTCAGCCAAATGCAGCTACCAAAGTCGCCCCTGTCGGCTCAGTCAGCTCTCAGGAGCTGCTTCTGCTTCTTTATTGGAATGGTGCCAAGTCATGCTGATGGGCTTAAAGTGAAATTATATATCGGGTATATAAAAGAAGTTTGTACGTTTGTATACTCGTATTTGCAGAGTAACTTATGACAGCTGTTGCTTGATTTACTGCAGCCACTGTTTAATTTACGGCCATTAATTGACTAATTTATGGGCCAATAGGCCATGCAAAAGCTCACATTTCATGTTTTATTTAGCTAGTCATTAAAAAAGGTTAAGCTATGAAAAACGAAAACCAACCAACTCAAATATCAATAACAATTTAATTATTACATAATGGATACATCAATTTATTTACAGAATTTATGTTTCTAAGTCACCATTTAATAACACAAATGGCCAGAAATTAATTTGTTTAGTTGGGGCGGGAGTAGAAGAAACTATTAAAATGATTGAAACAAACCTTGGGATTGGTTTAGATGAGCATAGGGCTTATAATTCCCAAGAGCTATTATATTTAAATGGGGGGAAAATAGCTTAGAAAACTTCTAAATTCACTTCATCTTTATCAAATAAACTGCTTATGAGATTACTTTTTCTTTATTCCAGAGGCCAGGCAGATAATTATGTTGGTTTTGATAGAATTTTGTACTGCTGGAGTATTAGATAAACATATTTGTAAAACTCTGTCATATATTTATTTTAACTATTTGTGTGTGTTTTTTTTCAGCTGTTTAATAAGTTAAAAGTACCGCTATCAAATATTTAGTATCCAAAGTCCAGGCAAGTAATCGATTAATCGATGCTAGTGTTTTCCTGCGAGGTCTGTACCTAGCTCTTTGCGTTCACCAGAACTAGTTCTGGCTTTGCAGGGAATTTTGTTAATATTGATAGAATATGCTTGTAAGGGCTCGAGTATTAAAAAGATAACAGCCATCCAAAGAAAGCGAGCTATCGATTAATCGAAGTGGGTTCCTCGTTCCGATGCCTCTGCCCAGCTTTGTAAGCGCACCTTAAAGACTTCAAACGGGTTTCAATATTTAAAGCTAGGCAAACCTGACTTATTTTGTATACATAATATAGAGATATATATGCATATGCACGTGCTTATGTATGTCGCTGCAATATCCTCTGCAAAAAATAACTTATCCCATCTCACAGTTTGTCACGTAGCCCTTGGGCGATGCTTTTAAAGCGGATGCTTTCAATGGATTTGCAATAATGCACAGAAATGTTGCTCAAGTCATTTTTGCATTGATATATTTGCAGACATATTTTAGGAGACGAATTCCAGTTATGAAATGTTGTAGCAACGTTTTTGCCAACGAGACAAATTTCAATTGCATTTGACTCGAACAAATTGCAACGAAATGAATCAGTCAAAAGCCAAGTGCAGCTCAGAGGACTCAGGAATGCGCGGAAACTTGTGCCGCGAGAATGAACGGCAGCCAGCAGAAAGATACAAATTAAAGCAAATTTGTATGAGTGTGTGTGTGGGTATGAGGCTTTGTGTGGAGAGGGGGACAGCTAATTGTAGTCTGTGCGGCTGTTGTCTGTAGTCTGCCGCTGCGCGTCAGCGATATCTTTTAATTTGCCACAAAACGCACAAAATGTGCAAACCATGTTGTTGTGGGAGACTGTGTGTGAGTGTGTGTGAGTGGGTGTGGATGTGGGCAGTCAACAGCCAAGCAGCTGTAGCCCTGGCCAAGCCTGGGAATCCTCTTACTTTTATTCCCATGCACATTGCCATTGTCTGCGTGAGTGTGTGTGTGTGTGTGTGTGTATGTGTTTGTTTGTGTGTGTGCAGCGATGATGAAGATGATGCGACTTGGGAGCGCAACAGAGACTCAAGCTGCCGTTGGCCCAGCCCCTGCTGTATGCCCCGCCACAGCCGGGCTGCCCGGCTGGCTGGATATGACACAGATTACGTAATGCGAAATTAACATTTTAACACAATTCAAGAGACGAGGTTGCAACTGCAGCAGCAGAAAGAAATTGCAGCAAAGAGACAACAGCAGCAGCAGCAGCAGCAGACAAAGAGGGAAAGAGTGAGTAAGAGAGAGAAAACGATACATCAAATGAGCCCGTTGCCGCCTCTGTTTGGGCATTTGGCCATGTCTGGCTGATCATCAGTCTTTGTTGTGGCGTGGTCAGCAGACACCTAGGATCAGGCATATACAGACTGGCCAATACACTCACACACACATTTGCGCACAGCCAGACAAACTGAGCAGCCGGTTGCGCCTCTTGCAGCCAATTATGCAATTAAAGATTTACATGCGAACAAGTAGCAATTGCAGCCAAATGAGGCAAATTTCCAATGCGCTGGCGTCGATTTGACAAAGCGACAGCTGCCCCAACACCACAGCATCCCGGCCCCTGTCCTCAGTCGCCGCCCTGCCACTGCTCCTGCTGCAGCCAACTATCAATGAGTGGCCACGGGGCAGCATTATGCATCTTGCTGCATGGCAGTTATTATATATATATTTTTTTCTCTTATTTTTTTTCGCCACTGTCCGACTGACTGTCAACTGTGACGTGTCATCGCCGTAAGTCAGCGGTTTTATTATTACTTTTAGCTGATTGTTTTTATTGCATTATATTTGGCTGTCGCCGCCGTTTTTTCCCATGGCCAACAAAACTGACGCTGACGCTGGCTCGGCTCGAGCAATTAGTCCGTCTGTGATTTGCAGCTCGTGCAAACAACATTTTGGAGGCATTTCCCAAGTTATTAAAGAGCTAGTTAGAACAGTTAGCAGCTTAACTACTGATTGTTCCTATAACAACTATATGATATAGTAGCCGGAAATATCCGGTCTTCTAATAAGAAGGATTTTCGCACGTGTTAGAAACATAGTAAAATTAGTCAAAACTGAGTGTGGTTAAGAAAACTAGAAAACAAAAAGTATTTTCGTAAAAACATTCATTAATCGACTCATTCTTAAAATTAAGCCATATTACCTAGTAGTATTAATTAACTAGTATTAACAGAACGACGCTGAAAAATTTTATGAATATGGCTTTAAGACTAAGAGACTAGTTTGCATAGAAACAGACAAACCGACAGGCGGGCAGGACTATATCGACACGGCTGTTGGAACTAATCAAGAATACTTTTATATATATCAAGTATATATGTTATCTCTATCGGGTCGGGAATGCTTTCTATAAATGATGACAACTTAGTTTGCAAAACAAATTATTGCTATGAAAAGTAATACAAAAAGTACTTCCTTGACGAATTCGAGCCCCAACATTAATGCTGGCTGCTCAAGTTAACATACAGTTAAGACTCTGCTATTATCTACATATTATCTAAGCAATATAAATCTAGTCACACCCACCCCGCCGTCTATTAAGCGGGTACAATTCGCCCCACAGTGTCTTCACTGCATATATTGTTAAAATTTTGTAGATGTCAGCCCCTTCACATTACACAATTTGACAGCATTTTAATCCACTTTGCCCTTGCGGCAACAATTTGGCAAGGGGAATGCAGAAGTCGGTTTATTTGCCGCATCACGTATACGCCACGTGTACGGCACAATTTGGCAATTGAGTTTAAAAATAAAAGTAGCAACAGTTTTTTTTTGTGTAATTTTCATACATTGGCTTTTAATAACAGTCTGATGGTTGTCATCATTATTATCGTTAACGTGATGATCCCGTTGCTGTGGCCGTAATTTGCTAATCATTTCAACTGCCGCTTGGCCAACTATTTGAACAAGGAAGAAATTGTCAACCATTCAAGTCATGAGAAAATGCCAGTAAAATCTTCAATGCTGGTTATTTATTTGGTGCCACCAAAGGATGGTCTCCAGATTGACCAACAGTCGACAGACAACAGCGAAAAGTGAATGGCAGATGCGGCTGCCGCTGCCGCTGCTGCCTTGGGCTGGAAATTGGGCAACATTCGCGGCAGTGGGCGCAACTGTCCAGCATTATTATGGAGGAATCTGTCGCTATTGGTATTTCTTTGTGTTTAATCAGCAGATGCACATGCCTGACTGAGCCAGGGCAAAATCTGATGGCCATAATTGGCCGAGCAGTGGACGGATAGATGGACGAACGGATGGATGGATGGGTGGATGTTCGACACAATGGACATGGCTTAATTAAGCATCGGCAAATGTTAATTAAAATCCGCCAAAATTGGGCAGCTGCTGCTTTTACTCTTGGAAGCCCAGCTGCGTGGATGACTTGCAGAGGTCATGTAGATAAATTCGGTACCCTAACTGGCTGTGGCTTTCTTTGTGGCAGGCGTCTATGGAAATTCCACAATTCGATTGGCCATAAAGCGCAAAGGCTCGTTTAACAACTAGTTACGTGGTCGTCGTCACCCGCCGCCAAAACGCTTCCTGGAAACCGCAAACTGATCACCGCCGCGACAAAGGTGGCATCTGCCACCGCCAGCTGCTTCAGCAGCCGCCTCAGCTGTTAGGCGTCTCACGTACTGGGCAACAGGTAAGCCTGCTGCTGCATGCGCTGCATAAATCTTTTCTCATTTATTTATTTCAAATACAATATATATACTGCAAATGCATCCAGCTGCTTGGGTTGGGTGTCTGCCAAAGCTGCAGATGAGCTTGAGCCACAGACTGTTGATTATATGTGCATTTTATGCGATTTGTTATGCCGACAAGCTTCACCTTCAGTCGAAATGTTACCCCTGCCGAAGGCAGTTGAACTCTTCAGGATATAATTGGAAACCAATTGACTTAATGCCTAGCATTGACTTTTGCCTGAGCAATGACATTTAATGTATTCAATTGTGATCTTTCGCATTCAAATCTTCTGGCTTTAACCTTTTTATAAAACACGCTTTACAACTTATACAAAAATACTAAATCTATCCATACAAAACTGTTTGACTCAACTGACTGAGCCACAAATATCTTTTACTCACTGTGACTTTTGAGAATTTCCAATAAAAACCTTTGTACTAGCTTGTCTTAAAGCTAATCGTTGCCAACTTGTTACCTTTCTTCGAACTGCGAAATACGAAATTCATGTTTGCTAATTTCTCGTTTAAATCCGCGCAGCTTTCACTCAATTTTTCGAGTCATCGTCCTAACAATC
This sequence comes from Drosophila ezoana, assembly GCA_035045725.1. Classification (NCBI taxonomy): domain Eukaryota; kingdom Metazoa; phylum Arthropoda; class Insecta; order Diptera; family Drosophilidae; genus Drosophila; species Drosophila ezoana. The sequence continues at coordinate 384,100 of JAWNOU010000036.1, forward strand.
TATAATATTTGCTTCAATTATCTCAACTATTCTCAGCTCACGGAATCTGTGCAATGTTTGGCACAAGAGCGGAGAACAACAAAATGTTAACTGGTTCTGGAAATATTATGCATTTGAATAAAAGGCAAATGCAAATATTCAGATAATCGCAAAGGGGTATTCAGTTGAAAAGTGCGCAACGTAATTTGCATGAGGGGTGCGCGGTGTGGAGTCGGGGGACATGCTAAATATTTAAAATAGATTTGCACAAGAAATTTCCATAGCTAAATATAAAACGAAACACTGTGCAACGGGTAAAGGACTAAAAGGATTGCGAGTGGGCATTCCCATTTTCCGTTTATCTAATACGATTTTTGGTTGGGTTCTATCCTCAGCTAATGACGAAATCCATTTACCCACAAATTAGTTTTTGTGGTTGCTATCTGAAAGTGGTTTTTGGTCTATCGGTTTCTGAGCGTGGGTGGACTTACCTTGCGCTTGGAGCGCGCCATGCGCTGGTCGCGCGAGTTCTCCGCCTCGCCCGGCGGCCGCTTGCCCCACACGGCGATGGCAATCCGAGTATAGGTGAATATTAGCACCAGCAGTGGCACGATGAACTGCAGCGTGAACAGCGCCAGCGTATAGTAGTAATCCTGTTCGGTCGAGGGCCAGACCTCGCGACAGATGTATCTGATGTGGCAAGGACAGAGCAGGATGCAGCGCATGTCGTCGTCGTTGTTGTTGTTGTTGTTTGTGAGTGGCATGCAAAATAAAAGAGCAAAGCCGGATGCGGCATAAGATTGCGTTGATTTTATGGCATGCAGGCGGTAAGGGAATGGGGGGAGTGCACAAGTGCCGTCAGTTTGTGCCAGCCATACAAGCCGTCAAATGCAAGCACACACACACACACACACAAGCTCGCGCAATTTAATTTTTATGTTATTCGCCTGAAAACGCTTCACTCTATTATGGCAGAGAGCAAATGCGCCAGAATTTCGCCACCATTTCGCAACTATTTTTCGTTGCTCTTTTGCACTTTCATTAATTGATTTCTGCATTTTTTTATTTTTGATAGACCCCACTTTAAGGCCCTATAAGTATAATGACAGAAACAAAAAATCGCCACAATTTCGAAACAATTTTATTAAATTCGTTTCACATATTCTTACACGTTTGTTAGATCCAAGTCTCAGAATCTCAACTATAATGACAGAATAACGAAATTGGCCATATTTTCACTACCATTTCGCCAACATTTCGCTACCTTTCGTTCATTTGTTTTTTTTTCGGCTATTTGTAAGTCTAAAGCTAGTCCCTACTTTCAACCCAACTAACAATAGTGGCTAGAGCACATACTGGAAAAAGCAAAAGCGTCACAATTTCAACAAGTATTCCTCCAACATTTCGGCAACATTTCACCACCATTTCTGAACCCTTTAAACATTATGTTATTTATTTATTTCACCACTTTTTCGACAACTATTCCCCATTACTTCGTCAAAATTTGCATAGCTCTCAACCGCCTATACTTAAATGGCAGGTAAAACAAGTACGTCGTCGTTTCATTTCGTCACAATTTCGCCTTTAATTCGCCACTATTTCGTTATCATTTTATTTAATTTTAATAAATTTGCTTAACCCCCAAACGCCTCAACTTAAAAGGCAGCAAAAGTGAGCACGCCATTATTTCGCACCTATCTATCCATCTAGCCACCTCTATCATTTTTATGTTTTTTTATTCATTTTTCTGCATTTATTACAACTTTTGACCATGCAAATGAAAGAGGCATTTTATTTTGTAGATTGAATTGTTTGCATAATAAACGCTGCCATTTGCCCTCCTATTTTATATGCACTTTATTGCATTTTCTGCCCATGGTGCTGTGTCAGCATTGCCTGTTTTTGAAGGTCCCCTAAACGAAAGCTTCTTTTGTTCCACCGACCAGCTGATGTTGTGGTAATTAGGCACGTTCTTTGACAGCACACGAACGCCCGCAGCTGCCACAAATGTTGGCTTAACTGTGCAACAAACTAAGCTGCCCGGCGGTAATTGAATGCGAAATGAGGTGAAACTTTCGCTTAAAGTCAAACTAAATCATATTTGGCCAGCTCAAAGGGTCTCGCGCAATTTGTTTTATTTGCAATTCACTCGATAGCGTCCCACAAACTACAAAGTGTCTTCAACTGTTGACTCGAAGGTTGTTCTTGGCTGATTTTGAATGTTCACAGAGAATGTGGCAAGTAGCCCATTATAGGACAACAACTGCAAAGTGCTTGTCGACTGACTATCGATTTCAGTATGTGGCAGCTTCAGTTGCATGCCACCACCATCCAGGCTGACGAGCGGGGCAAAGGCACGCACTGCGTATGACTTGAATGTGCCCACATATATTTGCTCAAGTGCCACTCGTCAGACAATGCCATGGTCATATCTTTAATGCTACACTTGAAGCACACACACACACACACACACACACACACACATAAACACGCACACACACTATTTGGTTGTTAATGGTTTCTACTCACTTCTCGCATTTCTCGTGCCATATGGAGCTGGGCACCATCAGGCGGGAGACGACGGGTATGGGAAATGCAGTTGCCAGCGCAATAAACCAAACGCCAGCGATAATAAATTTGGCGTAGCTGCAAATAAATAAATATAAAGAAAAGAGTTGTATTAAAATATTTAAAAGGACCCCCAAAATTACGCTGACGCACGCATGTGACGCGCGACGCCTGAAGCTAGAAGCATGGCGCGTAGCGTGTCTTTCGCATTGCGCATACGCCCTGAGTGTCAGAATGCGATCTCGTATGCCCGAATTACAGACAGCCTGGATAATTATAAACCGTATTTATTTGGGTGCCACACAAATATTTGCACATGCCACGAAAGCCTCGCTCCTTAGCACGCACTCATTGACAGGGCGTGACATAAATGCTGCCAGTTCCGCACCCCTGCACGGTCCCTACACACTTAGCCGCCATTAGCCATTGGAAAAGTCAGCTAGCTGACAAGTGGCAGCAGTGAAGGGGGGGCCATTCTGTGTATTCAGTTACAAAGCAAATTGACGTTCAATGGCAGCCAGCGGCGCGGGCTTGCAGGATTTGCAGCAGAAGCAGCAGCAGCAGCTGCCGCACTGCGTCCGCCTCGTGTCTTGGGTTACTATTTAAACCAATTAACACGACACAGTTCGCCACCCCCTTTCCCACTTTTCCTCCTTGTGCCTAGCGTACGTGCTGGCATTGCGTGTTTTTCAAGTCTCTGGGGGCGAGGCCTTCTCTTGGTCAAGTGCGGCTGGCAGCCAAATGCCTAAAGCGCCAAGCAATGCAAATACGCCGGCGGCCACTTTACGGCGCCAGTGTCCCAAATACCTACAAAAACATCAGCAACAAGAGCCCAGGCATACGGCGGGCTTTCAATTAGTTTTTATGCGCCTTCAATTAACTGAAATGCTACTAAAAGCCAGCTTTGCATACTTGACTAAGACTCAACACAAAAGTAAAGAGCCAAGTTTGTAATGCTTAATGGGCGTCCCGCAATCAGGCTTGACTCGGAAGGATTTCTCGCAGTGTTATCTAAATTGCTATCTAGAACTCTTCTTAGCTCGATTTTCCGCTTGCTTCTGTTAGGGCATCAGTTCGGTTGCCAATTGGATTGGCTTAAAGCTTGGTTCATTATTTCTTATAGGTGAAATGACCGTAAGTACTTTTAGGCATGAAATTTAACTTCATGAGGAGAGTTCGGTATTCATATATCGAGAATTTATTATTATTATTTTTTTAAGTATAAGGTATTGTTAAAAACTCCAACTTCAATGATACTTTTGTAGCCTGAGATTCAAGTGCGGTTAAGCCTTTGCAGTTGACTGAACTTTTATACCAAAAACTGTGACAGAAGGAGTAGCTAGCCAAAAAGCAAACGATCTCAATCACATATCAAAATTTAAATAGATATTATACATAGATATATGGATATACATTGATATACGCACCGCTTTGTGATGCGTGGACGCAATGGCCACATGATGGCAATGTAACGATCAATACTGATGGCCACCAGAGTGTAGGCGCTGACCAGGACGGAGACCACCTGCGAGTAGTTGACAAAGTGGCACAGGACAATGCCAAATGGCCAGTAGTTGAGAATGTATTGCGAGATAAACGAGGAGGGCACACAGAAGAGCGACATCAGTATGTCACCCAGCGCCAGATTGGCTATAAAATAATTGGTAACCGTGCGCATGCGCGGCGTGGACTGCACAATGTAACAGACGATGCCATTGCCCAGCAGGGCAAATATAAAGATGGGTATATAGAGCAGGTAGACGACGCTCTTGAAGTAGTCGCTGGACCACAGATCATCCGAATGAGAGCTGACATCAGTGCAGCTGAAGTTTAGCAATACGGTCACATTGAAGTGCTCCGTGGCGGGCGTCGTCGATATATAGTCGGCGTCCTCGGCGCCCAAGGACAGCTCCGTCGAGCTGCTATTGTACATCAGCGCCCCAGCTGTATCCTGATAATCATCCTCGTTTCGCAGCAGCGGCTGCTGTGGCGCAATATAATACAAACGCTCGTCATTCAACACGGTCCGTTGAAGGTCCAAACGACGCCGGTGCCAGACAAAACTGTTAAACTCCATTTCCAAGAATGTTTTTGTTGTTGTTCTTGTCTTGTAAGCAAAGTCCTTGGACTTTTTTCTATATAAGCAAACAACTTTTGCTCGTGTAACTTAATCTAAATACTTTTTTGCATAAGCAAATACTAATTGCAGCCTCATTATAATCAAGCAGCTGCTATTACGCTCGGTTTGCGGTTTGAATTTAATTTCCACAGCCAGCTGAAGGAGCCTGCAAGTAAAAGGATATGAAATATGTAACAGCATGTTGCAACTATTATACAAGTTTCAAGGTATTTGTAATGTGGATAGCTCTATTTACCATATAAATTGATTAAGTATTGGATATATATAAATATATAAATATAAATAAATGCTTTTTCTAAAATCACATGCGAAAGGTTAACATTTTTGCATCTTCAATTTTGACTGCATACTTTTAGACTTGCGCCACAAATCAATATATCAGCTAGCAAATAATTAGCTGATGCCTAAAAACATTGCAAGCTTTTGTGCTGCTCCCAAAACTGAAAACTTATAAATTTTACTGTAAGCTCTTATACTTGCCAATTTAAGAGCGGGGAGTGAATATATTTCAACAAAAATATAGCTTAGCCTTGGGCATATCCTTGCGAATTTCTAAAAAACAAAACTCACAAAGTCCAACTTTGTCCAAACACATTCAAACATAATGTGCTCAAAGTTGACAGCTTTTGTAGGTAGAACATTTTTGACAACGGATGCCCAATTATTTCTTTATAAAACTATCTTTTCATATTATTCAGGCAGATTTTCGACTGTGACACAAATGGACCACTTCTCTCTATTGGTAAAAATTTGTCGTTGGCAAACAAAAACTTTAATTCTAAATTTATAAATATAAATTTAAAGCTTATAAATTGATTTTCTTAGTTAGAGCCTGAAACGCGTCTTAACAAGCATGGTTAAAGTGCATAGGGGCAATTTTGTATTGCACTATGAATTGATTTATGGTCAGGAAGTAAAAGATCTACCTCTGTGCAAGTAAAAAACTGTTGCATACTTTCGCGCGTTGGCAATATAAGACTTCACTCTGTATAAGCGAGCAAATGGATGTGGGCAAAACAATTTTGGCCACATGAAAAACGTGTATAGCATGGGCAAAACGCATGTGTATAAATCACACAGGCAAACAAAATTGCGAAGAAACCAGAGAGCATAACAACTGCCAAAAATACAAACAAACCGCTTCAGGGTGCAGAAGCGGTTGCTATGATAAATGGGACGCAATCGAATGCCATTTTATGCTGAGCCATGGCTGAAGAAAAAGGAGAAACCTTTGAGCGATGAGAAAGTAAAAGCGTTGGGAAAATGCGAACAGATTGCCAATATGAGTATGTTTTTTTGAATGCGCACACTTTAAACATTAAATTTCAAAGTCAATAAGCTAAAAGAGATCATTCCAAGTTGCGCCTTCTCAACTTAGCCAAAATGATGTGTGCTGCACAAATTCTACTGAAAACTGCATACATTTTTCGAATAACTAACCAAAGCATGTTACCAAAAGTAATGGTAAGATGAATATGGGAAAAGCATATACTTGCATACACATTTCCGACCCCAGAAGGCGAATATATTCATGATCAGTATTAATATCGGTGAGTGTCTGTCCGTCTGTCTGTTTCTATGCAAACAAGTCCCTCAGCTTCAAAGCTGTCATCATGAAACTTTGCATATTTCCTTATTTTTGTGGCAGGTACTATATTCTATAGCTACCAAAGGAACCATCGGTAAAATTTGTTCTTTTATGAAAAAGTTTTATTTTATTATTATATTATGCATTCTAGATCTAAGCAAAATCTCATCAACATCTTCTTAAATTTTCTTGGCCAAAGTCGGCACTTATGAACTACACTATTCTTCTTACGCAGAGCTGCTAAAATGTAAGTTACATTTCAACAAGGGCATTTCATCTTCGACGTGGCTAAGATGGCAATTCTCTTTCTCGTTTCTTGCCAGCTTCAATTGGAAAAGCTGTGGCATATTTTAACTTTAATGTGCCGCAGGCGGGAGGATGCTGTTTGCCTGGCAAAAAAAATGTAAACGATTGAAATGCATGGCTGCTTTACATATATTTATATACTTAACTATATAGGTAGATGATATAGCTATATGAAAATTTCTATTTATAACAAGGCATTAGGCAAATGAAAATGCGAAGCAGATTTGCGTGCGCGAACAATTAAAGCCTGGCAACAAAAGACAATTGTTAAAGATAATATGAGAGCTGTAATTTGATTGCCAAAACTTATTATTGTGTGTGCGAGCGTGTGTGTGTATGTGTGTGTGTGTGTGTGTGTGTGTGAATGTGTGTATATGTGTGTTAAAAGAAGTCATTTCAACTTTTACTGTCGCGTCGTTTTAATGTGCCGCTAAATAAACTCCGACACTGACGAACTGACGGACTGACTGACAAAGCACCCTCGTGTGTGTGGACGCTTGCTGTAAAAGCCGGATAAGGATATCAGGCAAGTAAACTGCTTATCTCAGCGCAATAATGAGGTACTTGCTGAGGTTCAGACCGTACGCTCAGTTTATGCGTGAGTGTGTGGGCGGGCTGTGGGTGTGTCTGAGTGTGTGCGTGACTTGAGTTTTTGTCACAGCTAGTAGGTCTACTCTTTATCCTGCTTCTGCTGCTGCTGCTGCCATACTTTATCAATTATCTGCCCAAATTCCGAAATCCCTGCGAAGCTTCATAAAATTTCAACATACGATTGCGTGCCTAAGGATTTGTTATTGGCATTTTTGTCAGGCATGCGAGACACAAAATAAAATAATATAAAAGCATTCTCCTAATTCCTATTTGCAAGTGATTTATTTTTTAATATACGCATATCTATCAACATTTTGCACATTACATCTATTAATTTTTAAATTAAAAATCGACCCAAGGTGAACGACATGCGCGCCAGCAAATGAGAAAATTAGGCAGACCGAATCGCATGACAAACGAAAAAAAATATATTCAAATAAGTACGAGTGCTAAGTGGGGTGTGGTCGACCACAAGATACCCTAAAGACAAACATTCGAACACCCACGTGCTCTTTTTGTTGCGCCTTCTTCACTTCTAAGCCTAAGATGATGTAGGAAAATGCTTTCTTTTTTAACTTCGGCGCTGATAGACCCATGTTTTTGAACTTTTCGGGGCCAAAAAACTAGGCTCTTTTTCTGATAATTAGTTTTCTCCAGTTATTTGCCTTAGCTTCTCGATTTGATATATGGTCTACGGGCTGAGAGATACCTTTTTCTGCCCGTTACCTACACTTGCACATAGCCATTATACCCTGCCTATTCATCTTCAATGGGTTCAGGGTATTACAAAATTCATGAGATTTCCAGATGTGTTTGCCAGAGTTCAATTGCAGAAAAATTCGCTTTGATTTGGCTTCAAAAAAGGAAAAGGAAAAACCTCACGTTTCCATCACTCTCCAAGAGCTGTGCTCGCAGTGTCCCGGCCGAAAGGCTCATATACATCTCATTAAACATGGGCCCCGGACCGAGTGTGTTAATGAAAAGTCATCAATTTTGTATTAGGCCAACATGTTCATGTGGATGTGAGCGGCATGCCCAAGTTAATAATTAACACGGGCAAGCGAATCCCCAAATAATTCCAATGCATTGAATCCTCCAGATTGGAGGACGAAAATCGAATGCAAAATGTGGGCTAAGGCAAATCTTTTCGAAATAGAAATATTTTGCCGCAGACATAAAACACGCAAAAAATAAATAAAATAAAATAAAATACTGCTATGAAAATGGCAAAAAAATCACGTACCAAAATGTAATCACAACACGTGATGCAGACGAGGGCTGAGCATAGAAAGCGGTAGCTAATATATTTGGCCCATAGCAAATATTATATTTACGCAGAGTATAAGACGGGCACCAGAAAAAATGGCGTCGAAAAAGGCGGCAAATCAGATTTGATCGGCTTAGTTGCATGTAAATTCATTTAGCGCCTTTTTAGGCGGAACGCGGAAATGGAAAAGGAAGACGAGCGGCAAGCGGCGACAGGCGGGCAAAAGGCGCGAAACGTCCCCAAATCAGGTGCTACGCACATAAATTCAATTTACAAAAGGCGCTGTGCCAAAAAAGAAATATGACTGAAGGGAGAAAAACATTATAAAGCCCACAGTAAATCTTCAAAGAGAGCTAACCATAGCTCATATTTCCATTTGCCATCATTGTATTTCAGGCTTATGCTTTGGGATTAGCTTGCGTTTTATGTCCGGCAAATTTCGAGGCAAGACTTATGCGTAGAGCATCAGCAAAAGCAACATTGGTAAAAAGGAACCCACAAAAAGCCCAAATGCAGCAGCTTCAGCTTCAGCTTCAGCTTAAACAGACCGGAGCACACTCAAACAATTTTGAGAGCAGAAAGCCAAACGAACATTTGCTCTTGGCAAATTGCTTTTGAAACCGCCACAAAGTGAAAATAGTAAAGGTCCCTGCTCGGGCGCCAAACCGTGCAGTGGCAAATATTTTGCCAGCGTTCGCTACTGTTTCTCTCTACTCGCCGATGGTAGAGATGAGCGTGCCTTGGATTCGTTCAACACCATACAAGGGCGAAGCAAACATTACAAATCGACATGGGTAATAGGTAAAAGAGCTCTTGTCGGGAGTAACCGACTACCAGAAAACTTTCTACCTTTCTTATATTTATATCTATACAAAAACACCCACGCACACACTATCGAAAAAGGTTTCTTGGTTTCTTCTTTTGATTGGCTGCTTAAAGTGTATATATACCAAAGGTGGGATACTTTTGAAAAGAGTTTTTCTACAAGATTGAGATACTTAAATCATTCTTTGTTGAAGATAGAGTGTTTGTAGTAGGCTTACATACGGACAAGGCTAGGTTGATAGATCGATTATAGAGAACAGAGGATACTCTCTGCTGCCTGTTACATACATTTACACAAAAATATATTACCCTTTTTACTCACATTTAATCCACCTAGGGTATACACATTTCATCATCACGACAAACATTGTATTTTCACTTTTAGAGATCCTTTTGAGAACTAATGTGAGACGTATTTCATATTTCATTAAAAATCCACCTGCCTGGAGAGTAAGATTGTGTACTCAAGTTTGTGTGGTTCAAAGTTTAGTTTCCGTTCAGTTTATTATTTAGTGAAAAGAATTAGAATGAAATGGGTAAATCACAGCCCGCTTTGTCACAGTTTCTTGTATAATAATAATAACACCAAAAATGACATCCTGGATTACCGTATTAGTATATCCTTTCAAAAATTGTAGATTAAGAGAAGGCAAGCTATTTCCCGGCACTAATCATAATATATGAATACAAATAAATCAAAATATTTTCCAGATTTTCCCATTTGTTGTGCTTGTTCTTTTAAGTCAGTTTCTTTCATGCTTTCGAGCTGATATTCTCCGGCTGAGCAACACGAACACGTCGTGCTAGAACGTCTCAGACCACGTGCCCAACTCTAGTCTCCAGTCATATGACTGATTGCCTGCTGCTAACCACAATGTCGTTGTTCCTTTTAACCTCGTATACCACAGTCTCCATTCCCAACACCATCATACGAGTCGAGTCATTCCGTTGCGTTTTTCCGAGTGCTTGTAATTATAATTAATGAGCTATGTGAAGCGCACTTGCCGCTGCCAGAGCTAAGTCAAAGGGCAAAAGGCAAAGGTAAGGGCGGCATACTTAGCCACGGCATTGTCACTTGTGGCATGCCAAGGCGAGGGCGTGGGCGTGGTCGTATCTTAGGAGTGTTTGTGATAGTTTTATCATTTGACTCATATTTAAATAGGCAACCAACAGCGCAAAGAGCTCAGCTGGAAGTCACCCTTCGCTTGTGTTAATTAGCAAGGCTTCAAATGAATTGCAGTGTTTGTGTGTGCGTGTCTTAGCCTGGCTAATGCTTTATTTGCCTCGAGACAGACATTTGTACTCGTGTTTGTCGTTTATTACTTGAGCATAGAATATTTTGATGTCCAGAGTTCATTGAAAATGCACTTTAATCGTAGCAACTACAAGAGCTAGGCACTTTAAATATTAAATATATAAGCACGTCTTTTGCAAAAAGAGTTTCTCATTTTGTGACAATATCTCGCCCTATTTCCAAAATATCGAAGGGTCCTTTTGTGCTTCATGCTTGTACTCATATACAGAAGGAAGCTAGTTTCGGAAAACCTCCTAGTCGTAGAGAATTTTTTTCTTGATATTCGTACACATTTAGCCATGTATGAATACGACAAATGCTTAAATTCTCTAGCTTCAAGCAGTCCTTATAGCCGCATTTTATTTGCTGATAATGCTGATTTATGCGTTGGCTTTTAAAAAAAAGTTGAATTGAATTTTATTACGGCCACAAAGTCCACAAAGTCCGCAAAGTCCGCTCTGAGCGTTTTGTAAGCATTTAAAACCAAACTCGTGCCGAATGCGACACAAGTCCTTGGCCCTGGGCTGACCCCAGCTTGGGTTGAGCCTACCCTTGTCAAATATTATGCTGACTTCATGCGCCGTTTTTGCGACAATGAAATTAATTAAATGCATTCGATTTCAATCGGGTGTGAGTATACAACATGTAAATAGCCGCCCCATTATGGCATATTAATTTGGTTAATCAAACGCGAAAAAGCGCTGTTAAAAACTGTTAAACGAGACGCATGCCACACCCCCACGCCCTTCGCCTCCACCTTGCGAGCAGTTTGAAATGCGACACTTTTGAAAATGCGATTAATTTGAATTTCATTGAATTTTGTGCGCGTCACCCCTCACTCCCCTCCACGCCGCTCACAAAGGCAACTCCATAAAATATTTAACATAATTAAACGAACGTGCCTCCGGCCTGACCAGTTGCATACCTTGCCAAGGACCTCACACGGGTCAGAGCTCATATTTTAATTGAGTTATTTTTTTAATGGTGTGCAACAATAGGTGCAAATTCAAGCGAAATGTGTTAATTAAATGCAACGAGAGCCATGCGACAATATTTAATTATGCGTCTGCAACTCACTTAGAGCAGGTTTCCACTTGCAGGCGGCACTTTTCATTTTTCCATAGCACTGCAATGTTTTTCACACATATTTCGCAACTTTTCTTTGTTTCCAGTCTTAACTATACAAAGCAATCTTAAGAGTTACTTCTCAATATCAAATCCCAAGGGCTCTTCACCGCAGGCTCATTGCCATTGTCTCTACAAGCCCCCAGGAAATTTTCTTCCTAGCCCTTGAGTTCTTACAGCGCAGATAAAACATAAGAAGTGTTTGAACTTCATGACATTTTAATATTGCTGATTGCTTCTGCATATTGCATAATATTTATTTCTTTGTGTCAACAAATTTGAATACTTGCTTCAAAATTAGCACAAGAAATGATTACATGTTAAGTCCCAAGCTGTTCCAAGCCGTTTTTTAGGTTTTTTGTGGTTTGGGCATTTAATTGAACTCTAAATAGATGCTGCATCGAATAAATATATTTTTTTGTAAAGTTAAATTTGTTAGTGGAATCCAGCATACTTAAATTGTGTGACGAACAAAATTATATATTTAATATAATATTAAAAAATAAGTAAATAAATTGATGTATTTACTTAATTAATAATTGCAAATGAACTGAATTAATTGTTTATTCAAGTCGAAAAAGTGACAAAAGAAAGTTGTAAATTTTAAACAAAGCTATTTTTAACTCAGCAATTTAATCTATCTTCGACATCTGGATTCATAAGATAATTGAATATTTTGTATATTTCTAAAAATAAATTAATATATATTTTAGTTTTCTCATATTAAAACCCAATTACTTAGTAAATCAAATTCAAGTTTTAAATATTTGATGTTAGTGGGAATTTCCATTAATTATTTATTACTCAGTGGGGAATTCTGCTATTCTACATGCTTTTGAATTCTTAGGGTGACCAAATCGTCGCTACGTACCGCCAAAAAGTATGCCACGTTTTTTTTGCAGGCACACATTACTTGAGCATTTTCGCAAGTCATTTAATTCATGCGCTCAGCCAGTGGCCAATTAACACGAACAGGATAATCAGCCATGGAAAACTCATTAGCGGCATTATGCAAGTGCAGTCCAAATATGTAAACACAAAAGGTGGATGCTGAACGGGGGGTGGTGGTGAAGTGTTGGGGCGGAAGTGTCAAAGCACATTGAATCATTATTAGCCGGCTTTTGTTGGGTCAGCCGAGCAATTGTTTACTGTGCTCGTTGGCACTTGCGACTAGCCAAATAATAAATATATTAAAATATAGAATATATATAAGTTCTGGCCACTGTCAGTTTTGGCACAAGAGCTCGCCCACATACTCAAGCGATAAATCGAAGCATTCAAGGCATTCAAGGGTGCCGACAATTAAGCCCATTTGAGAGGGTCACTTACAGCCGATTAACAAGCATTAACTGTGGAGTGAGAGCAAGTGTAATCGATATTGATAGGGCTAAGGCATGGGCCGGGCGTGTAATGCTACCACCTGATAAGGCACAGCTCGCGCGCCTTGACTGTCGATTGCGTCAATTCCAAAATATGCGATATTTATACCATTAAGAACACTTAATCATAGCTAAGGCATCTACTATAGCACATTCAGTTTGCATATATTCTAATCAGGGAAAGGCACTTGAGGGAGCCTATTTTTAACACCCACTGTACCCCAGCAAAGTCGGGTAGTAGTACTCGTCTTATTGCGCGGCATGAAATGGCAATTAAAAGATAAATACTTTAAAAACACTTGGAGAACTCATTGCATAGCTATCAGATGCTAATTTCTGTGCCTAAGCTGGTTATCGAGTGCCTGATTAGGTGGTTATGGACATGCGATATGGCCTATAAAAGACCATTGTTGCCCGAAATGCCTTATCAGTCGAAAGACACCCCCAGCAAAATGAAGACTATTTGGCTTTTGGCTTTCTGTGCGCTAGCGGGTAAATGTAACCATTTTTATGGATGAGAATCCTTAGCAATTACTTTGAACTCTGCACAGCTTCGGCCTATGCTATTGAGGAGTCCGACCGTGTGAATGGCGAGAACGGCTGGTATGTTCCAAAGCTGGATGGCACTTTTGAGTGGATTGATATGGACGACGCTGAGGATTGGCTGGATCGCCAAGAGATGATGGAGGATCGTGGACTTACCACCACACCTGTCAAGTTCTATTTGTTCACCAAATCGAACCCAACTAAGGGCACCAAGATCACAGCCACCAGCAAGTCTATCGATGCATCACACTTCAACCCCCAGCACCCAACCAGGTAAGTTTAATATATACATAAAAAAACGCCGATTATCCGGCATTGCTGGGCCCACATTTTTTTAAACCCGTATAAATATTTATACTTTTCCATTAATTAAACTTCCTGTTTCACCTTGATCTCTCATTACCGCTCAGCGGAGATGATTTTTTGAAATCGGTGGATCGTGTTAAAATTTTCCTGGATACTAATAGTTTTTGCCCATCTTTCGCGGTGGACTTTTCAAAATTATTAAATTTTGGTTTTGTAAATAGAGGTTTAGAAATATCTTCCAAGCCCGATCCAACATGATTTGAATCTTTGCACATACAACCCTTGAACACCAACGTGGTAGATTTTCCGAACAGTAATATAAATATATAAGAGAAATGCACAGATATAGCCCTTACTCATTCATCTTTACCACAGATTCATCATCCACGGCTGGACCCAGAGCCGCTCATCTGGCATGAACAAGGAGATTCGTGATGCCTGGCTGAGCCATGGTGATTTCAACATCATTGTTGTGGACTGGGCTCGTGCACGCTCCGTCGAATACGCTTCTTCCGTTGTGGCTGTGCCTAAGGTGGGCAAGAAGGTCGCCAGCATGATCAACTACCTACACTCTGACCATGGCATGTCTCTCGGCGATCTGTACGTTATCGGACACAGCCTCGGCGCCCACGTGGCCGGCTATGCTGGCAAGAACACCAATGGCCAGGTGCACACAATCATCGGCCTGGACCCCGCCCTGCCTCTGTTCAACTACAACAAGCCCAACAAGCGTCTGTCCTCCGACGATGCCTATTATGTGGAGTCTATTCAGACCAATGGCGGCACCTTGGGCTTCCTCAAGCCCATTGGCAAGGGCGCTTTCTACCCCAACGGTGGTAAGAGCCAGCCTGGTTGCACCCTGGATGTGACTGGTGCCTGCTCCCACGGACGCTCTGTTACCTACTACGCCGAGGCCGTTAGCGAGGACAACTTTGGAACCATCAAGTGTGGTGACTACGAGGCGGCTGTCAATAAGGATTGCGGCAGCACCTACAGCAGCGTTCGCATGGGCGCCGACACCAATGCCTACATGGTCGAGGGTGACTTCTATGTGCCCGTCAACAGCAAGGCTCCCTTCGGCAACATTAACTAAATAACTATGACGCAATTAAAGAATTTATAACAAAAACAATCAACTCATGTTCTGTTATGGGAAATAGGTGCCTAATACCTAATCTAATAACGCTCCTAACTAATCTAGTTGCGTTTACGACATTAATCATAAAGTTGAATGCCATACCTTGAATTAGAAATCCCGCACTTATACCATTATGCCTAGAAGTAAAACTGTCATCTTAGCAAACGATCAGAAATCACTTTATACCCAGACAATATATTGATTTCTCGCTTGCCACGAAGTACTTAAATCAGCCCGTCATCAATGTATGCTCCCATTGATAAAGATTTATAATCAGTAAAATTCACAGAGGGAAGTGTGATTTTTAATCAACACAATCAACATTATATGACTAAATTTAATCAATCTGAAGTGCTTTTAAAATGGCGTAGATGATGAGTTAAATTTAATTTAGAACTGGGACTATAAATAGGCAGGAACCGCATTCCCTATGACAGTTTTACTTCTGTTTCCAAGATGAAGGCAGTTTTTATAGTTGGACTAGTAGCGCTGGTGTCCGCAGGTAGTAAGCCCTTTTAGTCCAGTAAGTAATTGCAGTTTCTGAAGAACTGTCTTGCCTTGCAGTGAGCGCCCTGCCCGTCGATGATCGCGTTAACGGTGAGAATGGGTGGTACATACCCAAAGAAGACGGCACCTTCGAGTGGATTGATTTGGATGATGCGGAAGATCTATTGTCAAAGGGCGAGGATATCGAGGGTCGCATCAGCACCAATGCAGTCTCCTTCTATCTGTACACCCAGTCCAACCCTACTAAGGGTCAAGAAATAAAGGCCAAGGCATCATCCATAGATGATTCGCATTTCAACAAGGATCATCCCACGCGCATTGTTATTCACGGCTGGACACAAAACTACAAGGACTCGATGAACACAGAAATTACGAAGGCCTGGTTGTCTCGCGGTGACTTCAATGTCATCATTGTCGACTGGTCGCGTGCTCGTTCCGTGGATTACGCTTCCTCTGTATTAGCTGTGCCCGGCGCTGGTGCCAAGGTGGGAAACATGATCAACTATCTGCAGGAGAACCACGATATGTCTCTGGACAGCCTGTACGTAATTGGTCACAGCTTGGGTGCCCAAGTTGCTGGTTACGCTGGCCAAACAGTTGGCGAAGGCAGAATTCACACCATTATTGGGCTGGATCCTGCCCTGCCTTTGTTTAGCTATAATAAGCCGAACAAGCGCCTGTCCTCCGATGACGCCAATTATGTGGAATCTATTCAGACCAATGGCGGCAAGCTTGGTTTCCTCAAGCCCATTGGCAAGGGCGCCTTCTATCCTAATGGCGGCCAGAAACAGCCCGGCTGTGGATTGGATGTCACTGGCTCCTGCTCCCACGGTCGCTCTGTGACTTATTACGCCGAGGCCGTTACCCAGGATAACTTTGGTACTATCAAGTGCGGTGACTACGAGGCGGCTGTCAATAAGGATTGCGGCAGCACCTACAGCAGCGTTCGCCTTGGTGCCGACACCAATGCGTACATGGTCGAGGGTGACTTCTACGTGCCCGTGAACAGTAAAGCTCCCTTTGGCAATATTAACTGAACAACTGTAACGCAATTGAAAAAAAATTAAAGAATTTCTTGCAAAATCAATTGAAGTTTTGTCATGCGAAATATAAACCTAATACGTAATTTAATAACTCGACTAACTAAATAGATACGTTTACGACTCTATTCAAAAAGTTGAATGCCATACCTTAAATTAATTAGAAAACCCTCTAAGAATAATATCTATTTGTTGTCTAGGTATAAAGCGATTTCTATAGGCTGCTAAGATGACAGTTTAGTTCTAGGTGTATACTTATATATAGGTATATAATTAAATACCTAGAAGTCAAACTGTCATTTAAGCAAACGATTAGAAATCACTTTATAACCAGTCAATATATGGATCTGTCGCTTGCCACGGAGATATCAAAATATTATCAGTGAAACTTATAAAAGAAGGTATGATTTAAATCAACGCAATCAACATTACATGACCAAATTAAATCAATTATGAAGTGCTTATAAAACGACGAAGCTGATGAGTTCGACTAATAACTCTGCTGTCCGCCATTAGTTAGCCCCTTAAGTCAAGTAAGCAACTACAGATCTGAAGAGTTCTTTTGCCTTGCAGTAAGCGCTCTGGCCGTCAAATATCACATTAACGGAGAGAATGGTTGGTACGTACCCAACGCGGACGTCACCTTCTATTGGATTGATTTGAAAAAAGCGGAAGAACTATTGTCAACGGGCAAAAAAATTGAGGATCGCATCAGCACCAATGCAGTCTCCTCCTATCCGTACACCCAGTCCAGCCCTACTAAGAGTCAAGAAATATATCTAGAAGCAAACCTTTCATTCTAGCAAATGATTAGTAATAACTTTATACCCAGACCATATTAGGTTTTATCAATTGCCACGGAGTATTAAAATCAGTCCGACATCAATAATTTCCATAAGTAGAGATATATTATCAGAGAAATTTACACAAGATAGTAGGATCTTAAATCAACGCAATCAATATTAAATGACCAAATTTAGTCAAGCACGAAGTACTCAAAAAGCGGCGTATAGATGATGAATTTAAGCTTTTTTATAACTGGTACTTTAAAAAGCAGGAAACGCCTTCCCTATGTCAGCTTTATTTCGACGAGTAAAGCTGTTGTCCACAGGAAACTAACCCTTTTATTGCAGTAAGTTATTGCAGATCTTAAGAACTCTCTTGCCTTGAAGGCCATAATGTGGAGTCTATTCAGACCAATGGCGGCAAGCTCGATTTCCTTAACCCGTTTGGCAAGGGCACCTTCTATCCCAATGGCGTCCAGAATCAGCCCGGCTGTGGATTGGATGCAACTGGCTTTTGCTCCCACAGTCGCTCTGTGACTTATTACCCCGCGGCTGCTAGCATGTTGTAGGAAGTTAAAACAACATTTTCCCTAATCAGCGGAAATAATAAGATTTAAGCTTAACTTAGCCAAGCGTAGAGTCAAAGGTGCTGAAGAAAATTAGTAAAACACTTGGAACGGTTGCTATTATAAAACGCAACACTTATATCTATATAAGAGGTGTAACTGCCAACCAATTCGAAAACCTGGTTGACGACCCTAAATGAAAGTATTCCTTGTACTAACTGCTCTGCTGGCCGCTGGTAAGTCACTCTTTTATTCGTATAAGAGAATGCATTTCCTTATTTATCAGCCATTTCAGACACTGCCCTGTCCACTAAGGAGCGCATTAATGGCGAGAACGGCTGGTATGTACCGAAAATAAACGGCACCAGTGAGTGGATGGATCTGCACAAGGCCCAAGGGCTGTTGGACAACGTTAAAAGATTCCTTTTCGAAGCTGATGTCTCCTTCTACCTCTACACAAGCTCAAATCCAACCAATGGCAAAAAAATCAGAGCCTCGAAAGCATCTATTTATGCTTCCCACTTCAACAGAGATCATCCGACGCGTTTTGTTATTCACGGCTGGACGAAGAGCTATTTGGACTCGTTGAATAGCATAATTACCAAAGCCTGGCTTTCCCGTGGTGATTACAATATCATTGTTGTGGACTGGCCGGATGCTCGAACCCTTATCTACCTCGCCGCTGTGCTGGCTGTGCCCGGTGTTGGTGCCAAGGTGGGTAAAATGATCAAGTACCTGCACGATAGTCACGGAATGTCCCTGAAGAGCCTAATAGTTATTGGTCACAGCATGGGCGCCCATGTTGCTGGTAATGCTGGCAAGACCGTTGGTAGTGGTCGCATCCATACCATTATCGGATTGGATCCGGCTCTGCCCCTCTTTAACTATTACGAGCCCAGCTGTCGTCTGTCTTCCGATGACGCCTTCTACGTGGAGTCCATTCACACCAATGGCGGCATTTTGGGTTTCCTCAAGCCTATTGGCAAGGGCGCCTTCTATCCCAACGGCGGCGTGCGACAGCCCAATTGCAGTTTAGTCGGCTTCTGCTCCCATATTCTCTCTGTCATCTACTATGCTGAAGCTGTCACCTACAACAACTTTGCAGCCATCAAATGCAGGAACTATATAGCAGCTATCAGAAGGGATTGCAGCAGCACCAGCAAACAAGTTCGCATGGGGGCCATTACCAACGCGTTTGAGGCTGAAGGCACCTACTACGTTCCTGTGAAGCAGAATGCACCGTATGGCTACAACAAACTACCAACTGATTTGTAGAAGAGTGTATTTTTCTGATGCAATTCTATTATAATCGTTTTGGTAATGGTTTAGTTCCTTATGTTTCTTATTTACAATCAGCGTAACTAACTTCCTGTTAATCAATTGTAACGTGTTGAGAAATGCTTCAAGCTAATTAGTTAAATATTTTGAACTTTTGGTATTATTTTGACTATTTTAGAAAAACGAGTTGAGATCCAGAATGGAATTCCTTCCAACGCTTTATTAAACTTCATTTTTAAGCCCTGAACATGTTGATAATGGGTAAAAAAATATATTGCTATTCTGCAAAACTATGGAATAGGCAGAAAGGAGCTCCATAAAGTATATATATTCTTGATCAGCATCAATAGCCGAGTCCATCGAGTCATGTCTGTCCGTCTGTCCGTTCGAATGCATGAAAGCAAGGATCTCAGAGCCTGTAAGAGCCAGACACTTGAAACGCATACTTCTCCGCGGACATATGACGTTTGACGGCGACATAGCGTCGCCTCTAAAAACGACATTATTTTGCGCGGAGATATGTCGTTTGTAAAACGCAGAGATATGTCATTACCCACTTTATTCTCGGTATAGTTGTGGAGTGGAGTCCGATTAGAGTGAAAAAACTTTTTTTAATTATTTATATGCTTAAGCAAAGTAGCGCGAAGCCGAGCTGCCTTTGGTGTTGGAAGAAGAGGGTTCAGGATCTCCCTTAGTCGGGAACTCCCGACTGGATCCTATTGCTTGTTTAGTATGACTAAAGTATTTGGTCAATTTCTGTGAAAGATGCGTGTTTCGGGTACGATAGAAAATACAACACGAAACCACTTTACATCGGAGCTATGAATTGGGTCAAAAATGCTGGCTAGACTTTCGGATAAGTGCATGGCTTTCAATATCGGGGGTCTTTAAACTTGTAATAAAGTTAAATATGGAGGCTAGAATCAGTGCGGCTCTGATTGCACGCCATTGGCTCCTGGTCCCACAGTCGCTCTGTGACCTATTACGCCGAAGCCGTTCCCCAGGAGATCTTTTGCACCATAAAGTGCGGTTACTACGAGGCGGCTGACAATGTGGATTGCGGCAGCACCTTCAGCAGCGTTCGCCTTGGTGCCGACACCAATGCCCACCATGGACAAAATCAACTAGACGACTGCGTCAAAAAACGTGTATCCTTTTGCGGCTGTTCTTTTAAATCATTATTGGTTGGGGAAGTATTATTACTAATGGTATAATAGTAGCTCATAGGATGGCTTCATCGACCCCCTAAAACTAATTATCTGATTATCAACAACGGAGTCGTTCTAGTCATGTCCACCGACGTTATTCGAGAATGCATATCCCACACTATGGGATATGTCAGAGTAATGTGAATATATGCGCTTCACTGTATAAATGCGTACTATGAAGCTAGAATGTTGACTATGGCAGCTCAAACTTGCTGTATAGGAAGTTAAAACAACATATTTTCTAATCAGCGCAAATAATAAGATTTCAGCTTAACTTAGCCAAGCGTAGAGTCAAAGGTGTTGAAGAAAATTAGTTAAACATTTGTAACGGTTGCTAATATAAAACGCAACACTTATATCTATATAAGAGGTGTAACTGCCAAGCAATTCGAAAACCTGGTTGAAGAGCCAAAATGAAAGTATTCCTTGTACTAACTGCTCTGCTGGCCGCTGGTAAGTCACTCTTTTATTCGTATAAGAGAATACATTTTACACATAAGGTGTCAGCCCTTTCAGACACTACCCTGTCCACTAAGGAGCGCATTAATGGCGAGAACGGCTGGTATGTACCGAAAATAAACGGCACCAGTGAGTGGATGGATCTGCACAAGGCCCAAGGGCTGTTGGTCAACGTTAAAAGATTCCTTTTCGAAGCTGATGTCTCCTTCTACCTCTACACAAGTTCAAATCCAACCTATGGCAAAAAAATCAGCGCCTCAAAAGCATCTATTTATGATTCCCACTTCAACAAAGATCATCCGACGCGTTTTGTTATTCACGGCTGGACGAAGAGCTATTTGGACTCGTTGAATAGCATAATTACCAAAGCCTGGCTTTCCCGTGGTGATTACAATATCATTGTTGTGGACTGGCCGGATGCTCGAACCCTTAACTACCTCGCCGCTGTGCTGGCTGTGCCCGGTGTTGGCGCCAAGGTGGGTGAAATGATCAAGTACCTGCACGATAGTCACGGAATGTCCCTGAAGAGCCTAATAGTTATTGGTCATAGCCTGGGCGCACATGTTGCTGGATATTCTGGCAAGACCGTTGGTAGTGGTCGCATCCATACCATTATCGGATTGGATCCGGCTCTGCCCCTCTTTGATTATTACGAGCCCAACCGTCGTCTGTCTTCCGATGACGCCTTCTACGTGGAGTCCATTCACACCAATGGCGGCACTTTGGGTTTCCTCAAGCCTATTGGCAAGGGCGCTTTCTATCCCAACGGCGGCATGCGACAGCCCAATTGCAGTTTAGTCGGCTTCTGCTCCCATATTCTCTCTGTCATCTACTATGCTGAAGCTGTCACCTACAACAACTTTGCAGCCATCAAATGCAGGAACTATACAGCAGCTATCAGAATGGATTGCAGCAGCACCAGCAAACAAGTTCGCATGGGCGCCATTACCAACGCGTTTGAGGCTGAAGGCACCTACTACGTTCCTGTGAAGCACAATGCACCGTTTGGCTACAACAAACTACCAACTGATTTGTAGAAGAGTGTAAGAGTGTTCTGAAGCAATTCTATTATAATCGTTTAGGTAATTCCTAAGAGGGAAACAACTTTTTTTAATTTTTTTATATGCTTATGCAAAGGAGCGCAAAGGAAGAAGAGGGTTCAGGATTTCCCCTAGTCGGGTACTCCCGACTAGATCCTCTTACTTGTTTAGTTTAATCAAATATATTTTTAACTTCTGTCGTGCTGATAAATGCGTGATAGTGGGACGATAGAAAACACAACACGAAATCACATTACATCGGATCTATGGATCGGATAAGCCTTGTAATAAAGTTATATATGATAAAGCCCATTCATAGTTTGGCATCAGCTATCGAATCCAAAATTAGATTATCGTGTCAACAAACTAATTTAAAGATTCACTCAGGAAGCGAACTTATCAGCGTGCTTGGCAAATGGAACTTCCAAAGTGGGATTTCCTATCAGAAGCATGGGAATTATCTGATTGAGCGCTGACAAGTTTAAAGTGTTATCAAAATCTGAAAGTGATTAGCTTCAAATATGTTTGGGGGGTGGCTATAAAAGGGAACGAACTGCCAACCAAATAGCAAAACTAGTTGAGATCACAGAATGAAAGTATTCCTTGTTCTAGCAGCACTGTTGGTCGCTGGTAAGTCCCAAATTTATCCTAATAACAGAATGGAATTCTTTACGTAGTTGGCCTTACAGTCAGTGCCCTGCCCATTCAGGAGCGCATTCATGGCGAGAATGGCTGGTATGTACCGAAAATAGACGGCACCAGTGAGTGGATGGATCTGGATGAGGCCGAGGAGCTCTTGGCCAATGGTGAAATGATGGAGGGCCGTATAAGCACAAATGCCGTCTCCTTCCACCTATACACCAAATCAAATCCCACCGACGGCAAGGAAATCAGCGCCTCGGAATCGTCTATTCATGATTCGCACTTCAACAAGGATCATCCAACCCGTTTTGTCATTCATGGCTGGACTCAGAGCCACTCAGACTCGATGAATACCGAAATCACCAGGGCTTGGCTGTCGCGTGGTGATTACAACATTATTATTGTGGATTGGGCGCGTGCTCGCTCCGTTGACTATGCATCCTCGGTGATTGCTGTGCCCGGTGCTGGCGCCAAAGTTGGTGAAATGATCAAGTACCTGCACGGTAGCCACGGCATGTCCCTGGACAGCCTGATGGTCATTGGTCACAGCCTGGGCGCCCATGTTGCTGGATATTCTGGCAAAACTGTTGGTGATGGACGTGTTCATACCATTATTGGTCTGGATCCTGCCCTTCCCCTTTTTAGCTATGACAAGCCCAACAAGCGTCTGTCCTCCGACGACGCCCATTATGTGGAGTCCATTCAGACCAATGGCGGCAAGCTGGGTTTCCTTAAGCCTATTGGCAAGGGTGCCTTCTATCCCAACGGCGGCAAGAAGCAGCCCGGCTGCGGTGTCGACGCCACCGGCTCTTGCTCCCATGGCCGTTCTGTGACCTACTATGCTGAGGCCGTCACCGAGGACAACTTCGGCTCAGTCAAGTGTCCCGACTACGAGGATGCAGTGGCCAAGGAGTGCGGCAGCACCTTCAGCAGCGTTCGCATGGGTGCCGATTACAATTCCTACATGGTCAGCGGTAACTTCTACGTGCCCGTGAACAGCAATGCGCCTTTCGGCAAAATTGAATAGGTCTTGCTATCTGTATATCTGAATAAAGTGTCAACTGAACAATTGAATTTTGAAAGTGTGTACTCCTAGCCGTATCGCCATCGAGATACGATACTCTGACAGACCACTTGGGGTCCGTGCGCTGCGAATCAAGTGCACGGGCACACGTCAGAGATTAGCGAGACGCGTCACTCGGTGGGGGCATGAATAGGAATTGGTTTGTTTTTATTTTGCGTTTACCACATTCTATAAATACAATGGGAGAGTTGTTTACGCTTGCATTGCTCGTGCTGGCAGGTGAACTGATTGGTTTGGAATTCATCAGGCGATGAGATTTTTGATTGCGAATTCTGATAAAACCAGCCTGGGCCGGTGAATGGGAAAAGAGTTTGGACCTTCCGCGATGGAAACCATGGCCTTAGGCGGGTTTATACAGCAACAGTAATTCCGAGTAGGGGATACGGCTCAACCAGCATGTTTCAACTATTAGTAGCTCACATTTCTATGCGAAGCATGCAGCCAAGTTTGACAACTACAAGAATTTCACGAACCAACGCCTGGCTGGAATGGGGGGAGCTCAACAGGATTATTATGGATTGGGTAGATGCTCGTACAGAGAACACTGTGAGTATAGCGACGTCTGTGGCAAGGTCAGGCTTTGGAATGAATCAAAGGATGGTGCTCCTCCTATGCTTTACGAGATACAGCTGGACAATCTGTGACAGTGTGCTTGCTTTGCGTGGCCACAAAGTGCACACAATTGTGGGCTTAGACCCGGTCAAGCTTTTTCAGTTGTGCCTCTGCAGCTATAGCAACCCGTTCTAGTCTGGCCAACACAGATGCGCACTCCTTAGAATTTGACTTTGTTAGACCCATTGGCGGAGGCACCTTAAGGCTTAATGTGCTCCTCAAGAATGAGGCTCCTTTTGGCCGTATCTGCTAAGCTGACAAATCAAATCAACTTTCTGTATCTGTTAAACGATTGCGTTTACCTATCAGCGAATGGGCGTAGAAAGAGGGTTAGAGCCTCATTTGAGGCATATTTTTATCGCTAACATCCTAATCTGACACGTGTCAGTAGGTAAAGTGGCCAAATAACAAAAGACATGAGTTCTACTGTGTAGAGTGGCTGGCCAAGAGATACCCTGTATCCAGCTAGCGTAACGCACAGCGCAATGGCTGTAGTTCGGCTCCCTTCACTTGGAAAAGGCATTCTTGAATATGTGAGTATATACTAAAATCAATGCTACACTATAAAACGGGGATAAGAATCCAAAAGCGCTATTGGAGAACAAATTGTCAATTGCTTATTGGATCGGTTTTAATTACACAAAGTGAAATATCGAATAAAATTTAATTAACTTGATCAACGAATGGTAATCGAGAGCCTAGGGAGACTAGATCAGCTCGTCTGTTGACCAAGCAATTCACATTGTGTGTTCGTAGGTGCATCCTGCACAGATGTAACATACCGTATATTAATCATTTAGCTTGAGTACAGGGCATAAGCAATGGCAATAGCAAGAGTCAATGATCATTCGATTTTGTACTTGTTAAATATTAGCGGTCCAATTTCGTCAAGTTGCTCGTTATCATACCTATCAATAGAACGAGGGGTGGGGCACTTATCAATCAATTGGCTAAATCTCAAGTGGCTCTGCAGAGCATGCCTGTGATTTGATAAACGGCGTCCATATAAAGCCCCAGCCAGCGACAGGTCCGAACATCAGTTTAGGTGGACTTTTGTTAAGCGTCATGAAACTGTTTTTGGCTCTCGCATTCTGCGTGTTGGCGGGTAAATTTCTGGAAGAATATGTGCCTTAATCCATAAGTGCTAATCCAATCTCCTAACTTTATTCACAGCCAGCGCCGTGGAGCATAGGATTAATGGTGAGAACGGCTGGTATGTGCCGCAGGCTGATGGCACCTTCGAGTGGGTGGACAAGGATGTGGCCGACGCCTATTTAGCCGCCCATGCTGAGCGTGAGCGCAGCGTATTGAATCCCGTTACCTTCTATCTGTACACGAAATCCAACATGAACTCACCCCAGGAAATCAAGGCCACCAAGGCAAGCATCTCCGCCTCGAACTTCAATCCCAATAATCCCACTCGCTTCACCATCCATGGCTGGACCTCAAGCGCCGATGACTATGTAAACTATGGTGTCCGCAATGCTTGGTTCTCGCACGGCGACATGAACATGATCACCGTTGATTGGGGTCGTGCCCGCTCTGTGGATTATGCCTCTTCGGTCTTGGCCGTGCCCGGTGTCGGTGAGCAGGTTGCCGACCTGATCAACTTCCTGCGCAACAACAATGGTCTGTCCCTGGACAACACGATGATCATTGGCCACAGCCTGGGCGCTCATGTGTCTGGTTTCGCCGGCAAGAACGTCAAGAACGGTCAGGTGCACACCATCATTGGCTTGGACCCCGCCCTGCCCCTCTATAGCTACGACTCGCCCAACAAGCGTCTCAGCTCCACCGATGCCTACTATGTGGAGTCCATTCAGACCAACGGCGGCACCTTGGGCTTCCTCAAGCCCATTGGCAAGGGCGCCTTCTACCCCAACGGTGGCAAGTCCCAGCCTGGCTGCGGTGTTGATTTGACCGGCTCCTGCGCCCACAGCCGCTCTGTGATCTACTATGCTGAGGCCGTCAACCAGGACAACTTCCCCACCATGCGCTGCGGTGACTATGAGGCCGCCGTCTCTAAGAACTGCGGCAGCACCTACAGCTCTGTGAAAATGGGCGCCGTTACCAACGCCTACATGGTGTCCGGTGACTACTATGTGCCCGTCAACAGCCAGTATCCTTATGGCTATGGCAACTAGACTGAATATGTTTATTAAACATTCAAATTTTATTGCAAAAACTGAAGTTTGTTGAGTTGAGTTTCATTGTCACATCCATAAGAGACGCGTTAAATTAACGCACCTTTGTATTTCAATATATAATACAAGTAAACTTTTATGTGCCTATGAAGCAGATATACATTAAGTTTACATGTTCTTTACTTAGGACAATCACGATAACAGCTTGATATAGATAATATATACTTTATAGTGTCAAAGATTCAGTCTGTGCATTAACTCAGCCTATTTACATATACTGAACATTTCTCTACTACAGGGTATTCATATGTTGAGCAGAGCCTTAGCACTGCTTTAATTTAAACAAGCTTTCGCAAAGCTTTCACTCAAATCGAAATATGAGTAGTTTTAGGTCTTGGCCCATTGAGTGTTAAATGTATGATTTATACTCAATGTATTATTACACAGAAAAAAATTTGGCTAATATTGAATTCGTTATTCTTTTTATTGTTACCAATATGAGTAGAAATATTATTATTAATGTTAATATTATTTCATTTATTAGTATTACAAAAAAACAATGTTCAGGGAATTCGAAGGTTGGGATTCCCATCCTAGAAGTCGAAGTCGAATTCCGAATGAATAAAAATTAAAATCACTTCGCTTACGATTTCAGTGCCGACGCTCTCACTCGCTCTCTCTCTTTCCCTCTCACTAAGTAAATCCCCTTTCTACCTCACTCTCTCTCTCTCTTCATTTAGAATTAGATGTTTAGTTTCCATTTCGACGAACGAGTGGCTTATTAGAAATTCACCCACTAGAAAAATAAGATGCAGCATGCATTGTGCACAGCTTTTCCTCCTTCCATACTATTTTAAATGTTATATTTTGAGCTCTTTTGGTTTTTATTTCAGAGTACAATTCCGGCCTGTGAGTATTGAGAATTCGTGCTCAATGGATATTACACGCAATCTAATCGGTGTTTGCCAATCTATCGCCCAGAGAGATTTGCACTTGGATTTAATTTATGGTCATGGTTATAGCCGATCCAATTTGGCAAATTCCTATAAATACTGGCGTTAGCTGCGTTAAGTGTATCAATATAAAAGCAGTCATGACATTGTGCTTGTTCCTAACAATTTGCGTGCTGACTGGTAAGTAGTTTGCACTTCAATTAAAGTTCATTTGAGTCATCATGATTTCAGTCAGCGCACTGCCCATTGAGGAGCAAACGGGACGCATCCATGGCGAGAATGGTTGGTATGTGCCACAGGTGGGCGACGACTTCAAGTGGCTGACCACAGACGAGGCCCAAGGTCAGCTGGCCGCCTATGCGGCGCTAAATGACATGGAGATCGCCGAGCGCATTTCCCTGAACTCGGTTAGCTTCTATTTGTATACGCAGCGTAATCCCAAGGAAGGACAGCTCATCAAGGCCACGCGGAGCTCCATTGATGAATCCAACTTTAACGCTGCAAATCCCACCAGGTAATGCATGTCCGTGGCATAGTCGCCCGCTTGCTCATGCTTGGATTATATTTACAGATTTACCATACACGGCTGGAACTCCAATTACAAGGACGGAGTCAACAGCGGCGTGCGCGATGCTTGGTTCCTGTCCGGCGACTACAATATGATAGCTGTGGATTGGTCGCGCGGCCGCTCACTGGAATATGCCTCCTCGGTGGCAGCCGTATCTGCAACGGGCCAGAAAATTGCCAGCCTAGTGGATTTTTTGGTGTCGGAGTACAGCATGTCCCTGGAGACACTTGAAGTGGTGGGCTTCAGCCTAGGTGCACATGTCGCCGGCTATACAGCCAAGCATGTGTCCAGCGGCACTGTGCAAAAGGTGGTGGGTCTCGACCCCGCCTCGCCGCTGTTCAGCTATAACAAGCCGGCAAAGCGCCTGTCCAGCACTGACGCCATCTACGTGGAAACCATTCAGACAAATGGCGGCACTATGGGCTTCAGTAAGCCTATTGGCCGTGCTACCTTCTATCCGAATGGTGGCAAATCACAGCCTGGCTGTGGCCTCGATATAACCGGCAGCTGCTCCCACACACGCGCCGTCTCATACTATGTGGAGTCGCTGCGAATGAACAATTTTCCCACCGTCAAGTGTCCCTCATATCAGGAAGCCCACAAAAAGGATTGCGGGAGCACCTACAGCACGGTGCGCATGGGTGCGATTGAAAACGAATATATTGCCGTTGGAGACTTCTATGTGCCTGTTAACAAGGAATCGCCGTATGGATTGGGTGAGCCCATCGAAAATGGTCAGGATGAGAGTACAACCCCGCAGCCCACTACGGTTGCGGATGGAAATGATGCGACAACTACGCCTGCCGATGATATCAACACCAGCTCCAGTGCCACAACCCCTGAAGGAATTGTAACAACGCCCGCGCCCGAGGATGACAAAGACAACGGTCGCAAGACGAACATTTATATCCTCAATTTAATATTCGTCAATGCGCAAATCAACAAGCGCAACGACTAATGGCCCAAAAGTGGGCTGCCAAGAAGGCTTCCAAGTTGATCAATAAAGTGAAAATGAAATCGAACCGAACTTAATTGCAGATGGATAGCCTTTGATGTGCGCTTAGCAGCAGCCGACTTGCCACGCCCACAGCCCAAGTTTCTTACAATTTAAAATGTGTAGGCAAGGGTATAAGAAAGTTCGACGAAACTTACAGGAACTTACTCTGTGTAGCCTTAAATGTGTGTCAAATGGATACTGTATGTGTCGAGTACAGGGTACTTTCTAGTCAGCCACTCTCGACTAGAGCACTCTTACCTGTTGTTATCTAAGTTTGTGCCCGGCATTAATTACAAAATCCTCGCTGTAATCGAAAGCACTTTGATGTATTTTACTGCATGCCAAACGCTGGCAATTGGTTTGAGGCTGCACTGCGGGAATACTCTTAATTAAGACCAGATTCAATCTGATGCCCAGAGACATTGAAACATGTGCATAAGTTATGTATAACAGCGAGTCATGCTCTTCTTTTTCATTGGCATTCAGTTACTCCCAATTACCGAAAAAATCCAATCTCTAATCATCTTGTTCCTAATTAGGACACAGCTGATTTAATACCGAATTAAACTGCTTCTAGTTAACGCTGCTTACATTAAGTTACTGCTGCCATCTAGCTATCTAGCCAGGAGTTGGATTTATATGTTAGCTGTGCATTAAAGCATTCAATTAGAAACACATGTTATAATTCTTGTATTCCATTAACCACCACCAGAATAGCTCACTTAATAATCGCAGCTGTTCTAAAAGCTATGTCAGCAAAAACTTTGCATCTAGCCTTCTGGAGCATATGAAAAAAGTCTCTATTAACAATACCCAGGGAATATATTTGGCTTATCGTTCTCTAGGCCATAATTTGTTTCGTTGTTACTTAATTAATATAAATGTATGTGTGAATAAACTAAAGGAATTTCACATATTATTGTTTATTTAATCACGGAAAACTGGTATTCCCTTAGTTCGCCTGCTTGATACAAACACATTTCTCATCCAAAATACAGGCTTTATTGCCTACATCAAAGTAAGTGCCATTTACACACTTCTGTGCTATGAAATCGCCAGCGATGCACTCCATATAGGCGGCACAGTCGTCAGGGTCTGTCTCCCGTTCACCTTCCTCACATTGATCTGACAATGGAGTACAAACACCATCATCGTCCACGACGCAACTCTGGAGAGTTGTGTGAAAATAGCTGCCATATGAGCAGAGTTTCTTAACTAAGTCACCGTTGATACACTGCAAATAACCAGAGCAGTCCTTGGGATCGTGTCTAACCTCATGATTTGCACATTTGTTACCAAGCGACGAGCAGATTCCATTCTCATCGATAAGACAGGTTTCTAACGTGGAATTGTAATAGCTACCATTGGCACATATCAATTCTACGAGGACTCCATTGATGCACTTTAGATACCCACAATTATTCTCAGGATCTACCTCAAGGTCACCCTCTGAACATTTTGCAGCAATAGGAAAACAGATTCCATTTTCGTCAATCTCACAGGTCTGAAGAGTGGCATTGAAAAAGCTACCACTGGCACACTTCTTTTCGATGTAGCTTCCATAAACACATTCCAAGTAACCAGCACAATCCTCAGGATCCTCCTCTAGTTGACCGTCCAAGCATACAGGAAGCGTAGAACATATTCCGTTCTCATCGATCTCACAGATCATGAGGCTGGTATTGAAGTAGCTACCTATATCGCACTTCTCCTCTTCAAGGCTCCCGTTAATGCATCGTAAGTAACCACAACTATTTCCGGGAATCTCCTCAATCTCATCTTCCGTGCATTTTTCAGGAGCTGGAGTACAGACTCCATTCTCATCAATTTGACAGACCTTAAGCGTGATATTGAAGAAGCTACCATTGGAACACTTTTCCTCGACGAGGCTTCCATTAATGCACTTCAGGTAACTGGCACAATTCTCAGGATCCTCCTGCAGTTCTCCTTCCGAACAATTCCCGGGAAGGGTAGAACATATTCCATTCTCATCGATCTCGCAGATGCTCAGACTGGCATTGAAGTAGCTACCAATATCACATATTTCTTCCTCGAGGCTGCCATTAATGCATCGTAAGTAACCGCAACTATTACCGGGAATCTCCTCAATCTCATCTTCCAAACATTTTTCAGGAGCTGGAGTACAGACTCCATTCTCATCGATCGCACAGATCTTAAGAGTGGAATTAAAGAAGCTACCATTGACACACTTTTCCTCAATAAGGCTTCCATTAATGCACTTCAGGTAACCGGCA
Source organism: Drosophila ezoana (assembly GCA_035045725.1). NCBI lineage: Eukaryota > Metazoa > Arthropoda > Insecta > Diptera > Drosophilidae > Drosophila > Drosophila ezoana. Next base: position 415,290 of record JAWNOU010000036.1, read on the forward strand.
CAATCCTTAGGATCCTCCTCTAGTTCACCCTCTAAGCATTTTATGGGAATGGTAGGACATATGCCGTTTTCATCGATCTCACAGATCTTAAGAGTGTAATTAAAGAAACTACCATTAGCACACTTTTCGTCGATGAGGCTTCCATTGACACATTTTAGGTAACCGGCGCAATCCTCGGGATCCATTTGCAGCTCTCCTTCCAAACAATTCCCAGGAAGGGTAGAACATATTCCATTCTCATCTATCTCGCAAATGCTCAGACTGGCATTGAAGTAGCTACCAATATCACATTTCTCTTCCTTGAGACTGCCATTAATGCATCGCAAGTAACCGCAACTATTCCCGGGAATCGCTTCAATCTGGTCTTCCGAACATTTTCCAGATGCGGAGGCACAGACCCCATTCACATCGATGACGCACACCTCGTAAGTTGGATTAAAGTAGCTGTCATTGGGACATGTTTGAATTGAAATTTCTGCATTTAGACACTGCAAATAACGGGCACAGTCATCTGGATGAGACTGTACAGCGCCCTCATCACACTCATTGGGCTTATTTAGATCGATGTTCAACGCTAACAGTGGAAATCCAAATCCGAGTACGAGCAATAAAAGAAGTACTGTACAATGATAAATGTTATAAGAAGTTGCCAGGCTAAAGCTCCAAAATTTCTAGCTTACCATTGTTATTCCTCAAAACTGACTGCGACAACATTTTTAAAAACTGAGTTCATTTCAACTTGGGGGCTGCTTTTATATTTTCTAATGCTCTTAACGTAATGAATTTTCCTGTTGTATTGTTGTGCTTTGATAAGAAAATGCCAATATGGGCCTTATCGAAGATTTTTAAGTGTTGCATGTGTCTAGTCATGCCAAAGTAAACAAACCTATTGCCATTTGTGCATCACATCGGAAATTACACAAGAACAAATATCAGAAAAATATCAATAAAGCAATGCATTGCTTACAAGAAACAATGGCAGATCGTAGGCAACAATATAAAACCCTAACAATTCCTGTGTGACAAGCCGTTGAGCCTAATAAGTCCTCTAAGGTTTTTCCATTTCCCAGGCAATTTAAGGAATTTTAAACAGATTTAATGGCTCAAAGGTGAAACGGCCCATACATATATTAGGATCACTCCGGACCCCTATATGATGACGTTGGTCTGCTTGCTAAAAAAAGAAAAAATTCATTTGAATAGGAATTTAGACGAGCCTGAAATTGTGTGGAATGCCAGAAATTCGTGTCGAGTGATTTGCATATTTCTTTCCTGCTTTCTCCGTCAGCTTTTAAATTTTTCACTTAGCTCGCGCTGAGGTCCTTGTCTCGAAATGCCTCGCATTCATATTGTTTTACATTGCCCCCAACGTCCCACACACACACACACCTTTAACGCCTCAACTTGCCTTAAGGGCAGACCATCAATAATGCAGGGCACAATATTAACATGCCTAACGGCACCGCTGAGCATTTGTTGCTTGCCCCACCAACAAAACACCAAAAAAAAAAAAAAAAATAAAGAAAAGATAAAAAATAAAAATAAAAAGACGTATGCGAAAGGTCAGACAGCTTAACGGCCGTGCAATGCACCGACAGGAGACGTAGAATACACGGTTCGACGCTTGAGAGCTCATTACTCACCATTGCGAGGAGCTACACGTGTGGTAAACGGATGTGCCTACGGCGTGCTTAAAGCCTTTAAGCCCACGCAGCCATGCCACATCATTGTTTGTAATATTAATTTATCAAAAACAGTTCACAGTTGAACGCTTTCGGCTCCACTTGCCAGCCTACGCAGACTTCTAATACCCTATATAAATACCCTGTATATGTAGGACATGTGACCACTTCCCGGCTCTATCATCGGCAGACTTTGCTATTGACTCTGTGCCCCCGTGTTTATTATATTTAATAAATTTTCATTATTTTTAATTTTGTTATAATTTATTGCAGCAGATTTCTAACCGAAACGTGTTCTGTTTTGCGAGCGACTTCAGTAATAAGCCCCAATGTTATTCGAAAATCTAAATGTGGATACCAAAGTGGGTCAGCGTACCTCAGTCTTGTACACAGAGAGTATTCCCTAAGCTTGGCTCCAAATATATATATATATAGTCTACGGTCTCCATGGTCTCAAGCGTATAGAGAACTAAACGCCGGCAATAAATACTAATGCCGTTTGTGCTGATTTTCAAAAGGAAATTGTTCGGCTATTTTGAGCGCAAGTTGTTTTTATACCCTAAACCCATTTAAAATGTGTAAAAATTGATATATTGTTTTTGTGCTAATGAATGTAGCAGACAGAAGAAAACCTTGTATATGTTCTTGAGCAGGACGATGAGCTGAGTCGATGTCGCCATGTCCACTTGTCCATCTGTCAGTCCAATGTGAAATCGCTTCGATCTCGCAAAATATAGAAAGTAGATGATGAAGATTTAAAATAAATATTCTTCTTTGTTTTTGATATCTGCCATGTTCATAATATCTTAAAATACCGATCTTAAGACTGGGGTTTTTAAGCATAGTTCGAGTTATATACCCTTAATTTCGTACAGTAAATTTCTCGTACAGTATATGTAGACTAAGAATATTTTACGTTCTGGACACCTCTTCCATTTCCCCAATAGATCTGATAATTTCATTAAATTCCCACCATAAACACCGAAGTTAAGAAGCTAAAAAGAAAGCTACAATGTTTGTAGGGTGAGCCTGACGCTAATTCCAGGGTATCTCCTAGTCGATACTTGCTGTAACTTGCTTGGGCTGCCTTTTGGCCAAAAAGCTGCCTGACGTTTGGCTGAGTGGCCACAGCGGCTAATGAAGGTTGCCGCCGACCGCCACAACTAACACAAATGTGTCAACTGGCCATTGTTCTGTGGTGGTCCCCAATGACTTGGCCATGGAATGTGGTCGAGCTCGTCGAAAGGTGCACTAAAGGACAACAGAGAATGCTGCGTGAAGGGACATTTGCAGCAAATGAAATTGGCAGCCGTCGTTTAAATGGATTGTTATGGTAAAGCATGCTGAAATAAAGGTAACATTACAGAAACTAAGTATCTAGATTTGTATTTGAACGCTTGAACAATCTTTTAGGGCCGTTGGGTTTCTTCAATTGGGACACGAGTGGAGTGTCCCCCAAAGCACCCCTCGCCCCCTTTTCCCACCATTTAAGAATAGCCCGTGAATGCTGTTTACCCATGTCTTCAGCTTGGCTGAAGCTCAATAGAAAACTAAACGCAATAAAACCCAACTACTTATCTGTCTATCAAAAGGTCCTGCGAGGCATAAAGCTGCTCCGGCCTGACGCATTCTCAACCCAAATCGCGCACAATACGCATAAAATTTCTAATTTTATTCGAATTAATTTATGATTACATTTTATTATATAGTAGTCGACCCCCGAACGCCAGTCAAGTGTGCAGATCGGGACGCAGTGCAAAGGGGTCGTCTGTTGCATGCCTCACTGCACTTAAGCACGGGTATGTAAATGTTTATGATGCATTGGAAAAATGCGAAATATCTGAGAAATAAATATAAAAAAAATGGCTAAGATAAACGCGACTTTTAAGCCAGCAGTTAAACATAGCCGAAATTTCATATGAAAAAAGAAACTGTTGTCTTCGAGGTGCCGAATTTAAAATACCTTTTTCAGACATGTCTTTGCAGAGCTCAATGTACTCATGCAAATAACTTCCTCAGTTGGGAAGCTATCATGATGAACCTATATAAAAATTTTCCTTTTTGTGGCAGGTCAAGTTAAGGGCGATTGGGTCGAACCAATATATCATAGGGTGAACAAAGGAACAATGACTTGAAAATTGAGTACTTGAATGAAAAGAGTTTTTTTGTATTATGTCGATTAAACTTGCCATATAAAAGATATGCTGTCATAGAAACAATTAGTCGAAATTAAAGTTGTTGTGTGAAATAACTTTTAGGCTTTGATATTTAAGATGCTTCGGAACTACTCAAAGGCTTACATTACTCCTAACCACTTTATTATATAGCTCCCATGGAAACCAACGGTCAAAAAAATGATTTTATCCCTTATGTGATAAGGTAGTTATAACAAGTAAGAGTGTTCTAGTCGGGAGTGCACGACTAGCGGATACTCTGAACCTTCTTCTATCAACATCAAATGCAGCTTGCGCAAAGAGAGGGGGGTGCGGTATCTGGAAACAAAAGATACTTGATCTGTATATACTATTCTTGAAGCTACATGAAAAACTTGGTGTCTATAGCTCGTGAAACCTAAGAGATCTAGGAGGAACGGACAGACGGAGGAACGGACAGACAATGTGTCAATGGGTTCACGGTATAAAAATATGCCCCGCATATGCTTTATGTCAGCAAGGGTATTAAATCTTCGATAATCCGAATTTTTATTAAGTAAGTCAGCTTTTGACAATTTGCTGATATGAAGCAATATGAGCTTTATGCGAAGTTCATTATAAAATTGTAATGTGCCCTACATGTTCATATTATAAGCAAATGGAATTGTAATCCGGTAAATCCATAAGAATAGCCAAAGGATATAAGCAAAATAAAACATTCAAAGATGTTTTGCTCAACTCAAATCGCATTGTTTGTGATGTGTGTAAGCAGAGCATAAGTCAGATAAACATGATTGGCCGGCGGCAAAAATACAAAAGCTTAAATCATGGCATATTCCACATACGCCATGTTGGTCCACGTTACCTGTCGAAGTTGTTTCCACAGACTCTTGCAGTTATTCACAATAATTCTAATCACATTCAAAAAAATAAACCTGAAAATATAAATAAATATATTAAAGTAAATTTCGCCCGAATGACCACGGAAAATGTTGAAAACACTAAGGAGCTGGAGGCAGAGTTATAAAAAAAATGACAAAATGATAGAAAACTTTGACGGTTGCAGAAATAAGAGCCAAACAAAGCCGCAATAAGGAAAAAAGTAAAGAGGAAACTTTGTCAAGGAATTTTTAATATGGCCGCTTGAAACTTGTATCATTTCGAGGCGGTTTCATCTTTTCTTCCCCTTTGCAGCTGAATATATCAAAAGGAGCTCGTTGCATCTGACAGATTGTTTTCGGGATTATTTTTAAAGCTGTTCTAAATATGTAAAAGAGTTTACTCTCTCTATCTCTCTCTTTCACCCTCTGTCTCTATCTCTCTTTTTGAGTGTTTTTCTGGCAAGAAAATTGCATTTTATAAACACCCGACCGGTTTATTATCACGAGTTGCCAACTATTTTAAAGTTCTTTGTGTTGTGTGTGTATGTGTGTGTGTTTGTGCTGTGTGTTTTGTATATGCATGTGCAAACAAATTGAATTTGTTGCTGTCGTTCCAGCTATTGCTCAGTTTCAAAGGTGTTCTTGTTGAATATTGTTAAGTGCTTTGAAAAAAATGTAACGAAATTCAAGTAAGGCCGCAAAAGAGAACCAGGTATGGTCGGGAGTGCTCGTCTAGAAGATGTTCTATGCCCACCAACTTTCTAGCTGACTTTCGGCATACACCAACATACACACAAGCAAGCAGGAGGTGTGCTTCTTCTTCCCTTCTTCCCACTATAGGAAATGCATTCCTGATTAACTTAGTTTTTGGGGGGTTTCCGCAAAGTGAAATGTTCCGGATGTGTGTACAATCTAAGATAACCTGCATCCAAAATTTAACGTACGTAGGTCTTCCTATTTTCGAGAGTTGCTCAAAAAATCGTGTCGCAAAATGTATATATTTTTAAAATGCAGGGAGATATCGAAAGCAAAAGATGAGCACATTCTGCGTGTGGCATGGAAGAGCATATATCTTTCAAATATAAAGCTCCTAACTTCCATAAACGGACAGGCAGACAGACGAAAAGCCAGGCGGACAGACGTACTCGGCTGAAGCAACTCAGTTTGTCCTTCTGATCATATATAAATATACTCTATTTGGTCAAAGAAGTCTTCTTCTCACAGTTACTTACTTTTCCACAAAAGCAATACACCCTTCTTAAGGTTGAGGGTGAAGAAAAGTAACAAAAATAAAGTGCTGTTAAATTAGAGAAACCTACAAAAAACTATCATGATGTAAATGAAGCAATTTTTGCCAAGTTTCTTTACGCCAATAAAAGTCTTAAATCAATACAAATTACCCAATTTAATGCACAGCATGGATTCTTCAATGACCTGGTCTTGAAAATTAAAATTTAACAGATAATCTTCTTCTTCGAATTAAGGCTAATAATAAAAACTGAGATCCATGACATACAAGATCTGGCACACACTTCTAGACTTCTTTGCCTTGTGTATGGAATATATTGATCAATATTAGGAATTTTGAAAACGAAAGAAAGTTTTTTTAAACATTAGGCTCGAAGCCAAACAAAATTCTTTACCTAATTGTATTTAAATGATTTATAAACATTTTTCATATTTTCAATCAGAAAATAGAACAGATTAATTGAGTGTAATTTTGTTTTGGCTAAACAAAAGGCATTCAACAAGCTGAGTGTGATCAACTTATACCCTCTCTATGGTATTAAAATATAGATAAATACTTATAAGTATTAAAATTTTATTAATTTAAGTCAAACTGCTCTAAATGCAAATTATATTTATGAGGCATATGTATACTTTTCAGCTTTGCCAGATTGTAAAATATATAATTGAACGCATTTCCCTTTCACCCATTTAAATTAATTGTCACGATCTTCCAGTTGAACTATTAATGGGCAAATGTGCAAAATTATTGTTGTTGTTGTTGCTGCCACCAAAAGCGGAAACTCTGAAGCAATTTTTTGTTGATTGTTAAGTATTTGTTTCGCGCTACTAAAAAGTTTAATAATAATGATGATGCCCAAAGATGGGTAGCGAAAAGCTACCGGAAGCGTAATAAACATTGATGAAGTGTTTTATTGATTGAAATATTGATTCAAGTAACGACTGTGCTTTTGAATATTTACAAACATAAAAGGCCATAATCTGCTTTTATAAATTTAAGCGCTGCAACAGCATCTGCAGCACATTTATTACAACAAATCGGTACACTGAGAAAAAAAAAACAGTATTTTTTGCATGTATCAAAACTTTGTAACCTAATATGAGTTTCTTCTGATTATTTTGTAATGCCCAAACTTATCAAAACATAGCTCTGTCTTTAATATAAAAAATGTCGTAGTTTAATAAACAACTTTGAAGTTCATAAATATTTTAGAAATTATTTGACGTGTTCAAATGATTAATTTAAACTCAAGACTGATACAAATCTATTCCACATATATTAGAATCGAATTCAACTCTTTTCTGCCAGTGTAAATGTCAACCAAAAACAGAAACGGCACGCTATAAAATCTGAGGCAAACAGATGAACGTCCTCATGACACGCTTTGACATTAAAAATGGTGCAATAAACCGAGCCAAGTCTTTGAGGAGCAAGCCAAACAAAAGAAAGCAGCCAAACAATGGCCAACGAGCCGTTTAAAGCCCAAAAGCCAAAGGGCATTAGGCGCGGCTCAGACAAAAAAGAAAAGTAGCCGCAGGCATTTAAGCCAAGGGGATTCAACGGTTAATTGCTGATAAAATATGCGCTCACCTGCAGCATAAGCAGCAAGAGCAGCAGCAGCAGCAGCAGCAGCAGCAGTAGCAGTAGAAGCAGCATTAGAAGCAGCAATAGCAGTAGCAGTAGAAGCAGCAGCAGTAACAAAACAAACATATGTGTCTGGCGCTGTTTAATGGCCGAGGCAGCGGCAGACTTTCATGTGTCGTCCAACACCTCCCCCCCCCCCCCCCCTTCCTTTCGGCTCATAATTTATAATTAACTAACTGCTCGCATTTTGTTGCCAGCTGTCAGCACACAAAGTGGCCAAGGGATTAAAGGGCTAAAAAGGAAAACTCTCTCTTTTTTTTTTTGTAGCCCAACGCGGCGTATGCGTAATATATCAAATGCTATTTTGCCATGTCACTTCCGGTGCTCCTCCACAATTTCCACACAACTCAAATGCAACAATAACTGTAAATTGAGCAGAGCTGATTTATCAGCTACCGATTGAAACATATATCCGGCTCAATGCAATCAATAAATAAAGAAATACAAGTAAATTTAATTATAATAAATGGCTTTTGCCCCTTTGACAGATATCTGCTTGCAAGGAATGCAAACATTTCCTTGGTAAGCATATGCCTGTGATATAAACAACAATCAACTGTTGAAAAGAAAATCCAAATCAGTTCTTTAAAAAATCAACTATAAAAGTCTATAAACGTTTTATGGTCAATGAGATTATAAATATTTATATTTGAAAAATTTACAAGGTACAAAAAAATGTTTGTCATAAAGCCAGTTTTATGTGATTGCGCTTCGCTTTTAATATGAACTATTTATAAAAACTTAATATTTAAATTTATCACACAAGTTTAACTCCAAAATAGGAACGCAAAACTGTTTAAAATGTCCATGACCCTAAGAATTATTACAGATGATACGTGGTATATGAGCAACAATGATATTTATTAAGACCTAAACATGCTCCGTGTTAGTTGTGATGCAAGCTATACGAAAAGGTTACACATTCATAAAAATAACTTGGCTCAGAATCTCTTAGACAATAAAAGGGACACACAGCGCCTAAATAGATTACATGAGCTGGATCTTTCACACATTTCATAAATTAACACAAAAACAAAAACATATTTTTCACATATTATAAATAAAGTCAAAATTAACAAGCTGAAATATAATATATATTATGTCTGAACTCATTTCTAGCTTACTTTATTTTCTAAGCAATTTGATTATTGTCCTTTGACATATTACAAATAAAAGCCGAGGAAAAGAAAACTTCAATCTGGAGGAAAAGCTCTTACGAAAATTTCTTTTAATTTTTATAGCAAAATAATTTAATTTAATAAATTTACTATATTTTACTTTATTTTATAATATATCCTTATAAATTAAAAAAACTTTTTTTCTATTTAAAATTTATTTTTTTTTTTGTGTTTGGTTCAAGGTTGGCTTGCAGCCTTAGATTAAACTATAATTAAACGATTTACTTTAAAAAGTTGCGAAACAAGTTTATTAAAATATTAGCTGTTGTATTAAAATGAAATGTATTTATGAGACAAAGCTGCACAATCCCAATTTATTTACAATTAAATGAAAAAATATGAAAGGCAGCAAATGAATTTTGACAACTAACCCACTTATTAAGTGGTTCAGTGACAAGGGTTGACCACAAAAATGTCTAAAATAGGTGCTCCCCAGGGTCGAGCCTAGTTTATTACTCGATGCATTAAGGAAGGAGACCAGCACGTGTTAACGGCTGACAGCTAAGAACTGACAGCTGCCAAGTGAAGCCGCACGAGGAGCGAAATCCTATCGAAATAATATCTGAAATACTTTGGCATTGTTGTACAGTGAAGCCTTGATAGATGGCAACGGAACTGGAAAGTTCACAATGTACTTATTGTAAAGTTTTCCGTGATTGCAAACATTGTGCAAAAGTTATGAAAACTAGGCAAATGCGAACAATGGACGAGTTGAAAGGAAATGTTGAAAAGAATTGGCCAAGTACAGAGCAAAGCTTAACAGGGCTCATTAAAGTGTCACTTATAAAATGCAGGCGCTAACAGAAATAAAACAAGTAAGAGGTTCTAGTCGGGAGCTCCCGACTAGGGGATACCCTGAACCCTCTTATTCCATCACCAAATGCAGCGCGCGCTTATAGATAGAGAGTAGCGGGGAGTTGGCGATGGGTATAAAATGAAAGATAATCGATATATATATATATACTATTCTAGAAGCTACATGTCAAGTTTGGTAACTCTAGCTCTTATTATTTACCAAAATTGCTTAAAAGACGGGATTTCGATATACATTTTTATCGATTACTTGGAAACGGGGGAAGTTATCGTTTATCGGAAACAAACTCGATCTGCGCGGGCACTAGGAGCACCTACATCTAAAATTTCAATGTCAATGTCTCTAGCTCTTATAGGTTCTGAGATCCTTGCGTTCATACATACGGACGGACGGACGGACAGACAGACGGACATGGCTAGATCGACTCGGCTATTGATGCTGATCAAGAATATACATACTTTATGGGGTCGGAGATGCTTCCTTCTGCCTGTTACATACATTTGCATTTTGCACAAAAACATAATACCCCTTTTACCCATTTTTAATGGGTTCAGGGTATAAAAATGGTAATGGTCGGGTGTAGCCGACTGCGCAATAATCTGTTAACAGTGTACAAGAAGCTGATTCGATTGATTTCAGAGCCTTCTTGATAATTGGGTTGTTGTCTCTTAAATTGTCCGTGACATTCTAACTGTGACTCGATGAAAATATTGATGACTAACTATACAGTTTATCCATGCCTAAGTGAATGTGCTCAATAAAAATTTGGTTATCTGAGGTGAATATACAGGAGTGTATATTTTAAGTATAGACGAGCAGACAAACAGACGGAAAGACGAGCATTAAACAGAACCAATATACTCTTTAACAGTGTGAGAATAGAGTAAGAAAAGAAACACAGAATGTGCAAAAAAATGGCACCAGGAGCAACAGCTCGTTTAGCACTTGAATAATGACAGTGACATGGTAGGTGTATGTGTTATATGGTATATAGGGGCTGTACTTACCACCCAACTATACTGACACACAGTCTGGCTTGTCGAGATGTAGAGCTCCCGGGTGACAAAATTAGCATTTAACGGCAAAACAAGCACCCAACATTTAGTTATGTGCACAATTTTAAAATATGCAGCAATTGCTTAATAGACGCACACACACACACACACATGCACAAATTGTTGCTACAACACGCATACGACTCGTTGGCCGGCTCGCACCTTTGGCAATTGCAGAAAGCGTCTTGATAAACAGTCAATTAATTGCGGCGTTTATTGTGCGCATTGTTCGCGTGCTGGGCACACTCAAATTGGCATTTAAAGTAAACAAATCGCCTGAATTGCGCGAATTATGCGTTTATTGCGCCCAAATAGTTGAATATCAAATGGAGCAAAGCACGAGAAACACCCGCAAACGGTCAGCGACGCCGCTGCCGGCCAATTAGAACTGAAGGCGTTTCGAAATGACGCCAAAGCCTCAGGCAACAACAACAGCAATTCGAGTAGAACCAGCAGCAGCCGCAGCAGCCGCTAAAACGTTGCGTCGCGCCCGAACACAAAAACCGAACTGAATGCGGCAATCCGTGACTGGCGGAAGCGCCCGCAATGACTGAATGGAGATCAGCCGGCAGCACAGTTCTAGGCGACACGAACTAGGGACACGAAGTCGGCACACGAAGTCAGGCGTTCAGCCTTCGGCTGCATTTGTTGCACACTCTGCGCAATTGCTAGGATTTTGGCGCCAAAAGCAGTCAACTAGGCAACATGTTGCCAAGTACATGCTGCCATGGCACATCGCATGTTGCCAGTCCTTCAAAAGTTTTATTCAAAAGTGAAGCGTTTTTGCCAAGTCTTAGACTTTTATTTGCGGCTAGTTTAAAACAAATTGCTTAGCAAAATTTATTAAAAAATTGATGTAGCACGAAGCGAGCGTATAACTTTCTTATTTTCATGGTTTTCTTGACTGAAGCGTCAGCACCTAAAGACCCTTGCAATATGTAGCTGGCATCATGTTGCCAGAGACCTTGAATGTTGCCAGACAATTTTTCAATTTAAGCCACGAGGTGTGTTTTGAAAGTAAATCAAAGTTTTTAAAGCTCTGCAGGCTAAATGAGCCTATTAGTCATTGTAACATATTGGCAGTTGTGCAGTAAATATTTACCAACATTTTTTTAAAAGTTGACCGCAGAATAAACAAACGATTGCACTAACTATTTGCACTTCCACTTTAGAAATGTTTACATAGTGTAAGCCCACACTTTCGCATGTTTGTAAAAAATTCTAGAATAAAAATGAGACAATATATTTAAGCGGATATTGTGATAGTGCCATACTCTGTTCCAAGTACAAGAACAGCTGACAACAAGTGAAATGGGGAGTACTTCATTATGAAGTAAGTGATTCTAAAACTGCGACTCGACAATTGTGCTTTTAAAACTGTAGGCTTGCAAGGGAGTTTGTGTTGAGCGACTCTTGAGCATCGAATGAATCGTATTTGAGGATTTTCAAATTACTGTGTTTTAAATTTTAAACCTTCAAGTAACTAACAACTGTAAAATGGGCATTAATTTTAAAAGAGAAAGTCTAGCTATGATAAATTATGCGATTCAACTGTCAAAGTCACAGATTTTAGGGCGCTCAACTGGGTTTAACATGAGTAAGATATCTTTGAAAATTGCATAGGCTGCAAATATACCCATCTTATTTAATGACAGTGTACATGAAAAAGTATGTTGGAAGCTGTACGTAAAGAAAAGATGTTTCTATTAGACATAACTATTTAAATTGTTAATAATTTTTGGCTTTATTATGGCACGCACAATTTTTTGCTTTTCGAAATTTAAATTCCTACGCGGAAAATCGTGAAATTAACAAAACGTAACCAATTAAAAGAAAAAAAAAAGAAACAAAGCTCGTAACGACGCGACTTCAAGGCCTGAAGGTCAAGTTTTAAGCGTACGACAGGGCCAATTGTCGTTAACTTTCAATAACGTGTTAATAAACGGCTTAAATAAACTCGCTTTTTATGCAATTGCAAAAAGGGAAACGCAAAAAATGTTTAGTAAATTCGAATTTTATTGACTACAAACAGTTTAACAAACAATTTAACAAATTTTATGGAAAAGCAACACGCGGCGATATGTGCATGGGTACGGGGCACTACGGTGTGAGTGTGTGTGCGCTTGTGGGCGTGGCACGCCATTTAGACTAACTACAAGATTCGCTACTGGATTCACTTGAGCTTCTTCAGGAAGTAGCGGCTGGGTGGACCGTAGTTGGAGGCGGGCACATGGCCGGACGTCGGTGCTGGCCCCTCGATGGCCTGGCGCTGCTCGGCGGGCTCCTCGACAATGATGGGCGCCATGGAGGGATCCTCAATGTTGCTGAGAGCAGCGGATGCCGTTGCAGGCGGCAGATATTGATGGGCGGGTGCGGTCAGCGTAGTTTGCACCTCCTCGCCCGTGTAGGCGGGTGCTGTGGGCGGACCGTAAATGGATGAGGGCTGCTCGGGCTGCTCCGACTCGGGTGCGCTGGTCGTGGGCAGCACATCGGCCACATCGGCCATGGGTGCAAAGTCCTCGGCGGTGGACTGCCGCGGCTCCATATCGGCCGGCGGTGGTCCATAGACGGGCGCCTCCTCCTTCTTGGTCTTGTACTTGATGAAGTAGACCTCGGGCTTGGATGGCTTGGTCGGTGGTGGTGAAGGTATGACAATATCCTGTTCCTGATCGGGCTTCTTGTGCAGCACGTAGATCAGAGTCTTCTCCTCGTTCTGTGGTGGCGGTGGCACAACTGGTGCACGCAGCGCTGGTGCCGATGGCGCCTTAATGAACACAATCTTGTAGTGCTTCTGTTTGGGTCCCAGCTCATGATGCACACGTGGCTGCACCGCATCCTCCTCCTCAAAATCCTTGGGCGGCACATGCACATAGATGTGCTTGTGGACGCGCGTCTCCTGTGGCGCATTGTTATAGCCGCTGGCATGTTGCACGCCCGACAAGCGATGCGCCATGTTGTAGGAGTCATCATAGGCGCTCAGTTGCTCAGCGGCGGGTGCCAGCTGCTCCTCCAGCTGTGACTGCTGAACGGGTGACAGGTAGTTCATTTGAGGCTGAGCTGGCTGCGCGGCGAAGTTGGCGAACGATTGCTCCTGAGGTAGCGCCTGGTAGATATGTGACGGCGCATTATGCACTGCAAGAACCGAGAGAAAAAGAGAGAGAAGCGGAGAAGAGGATAGATAGTGCTCAGCGGCTGAGTAGTGTCGCGGACACACTCACCATTCAATGGCAGCGCACGCTGACTCTGCTGCTGTGGTAATCCATAGTAGGGCGATGGCGGCTCAGGACGTGCCTGGACAGCGCCGAGGAGGGCGACGCAGCCAACAAGGAGCGAGAAGGCACGCATGGCAAAGGCAATGGCAATGGCAAACGCTTGAGTCTTTGGGTCTCTTTTACACTTAGCTTAGATCACGTAATCCTTGACTGGTCAGCGGGGCAGCTGCTTCTGCTGATGTTGTGGTTCGATTGGAAAGCGCAAATCTCGACTGATGCCCCAGTGAACTCAGCGACGAGCATTTATATGATTCGATTGGGAGAGAGAGAAGCGAAGCAGTCTGCAAAAGCAAAGACAGCAACACGCTGAGCGGCAACTGGCCAAAATCTCATTACAAAAGGCCGCGGCAAAAATGAATTTAATTAAACATCAAAAGACGCTAACACACACGCGCACACGCACACACTCACACTCTCACACACGCGCGGGCTCAGCTACAACAAAAAGAGTTCGACGCTGGACAGGAGCTAAGCTGAAGCTCTGTCAATGGCTGCCCGCTTGTCTTTTGATGTCTCCAAGCGAGAAACTGAACCAAGTTGCAAACTAAATTCACAACAAAAACTGGAAAAGTACACTTATTTACCGCTAATCGAGTGTATGTGTGTGTGTGTGGGTCAAGCGACTGTGTTCCCAGGGTGGCCACTTGAATGTTGCCCAGGGTCTGTCGGCCTGGCAACGACACCAGCTCAAGCTTCCTTGGGCTCGTACTCTGATCTTAAGGTCATTAAAAAACGTGCCACTTTTTGCTACATACACTTGGCGAAAATTAAAACAAATATGTTGTACTTAAAAGAGACACAAAATGTTAAAATGCGGACAAGCTTAAAGCTTCTTAAGCTGAGAAAGAATTAAAAAAATAATTTGTATTCTAAAACTTCGAAAAACAAGTCTGAAAGACAACACATCTTGATTCCAGACATTTTTTATTCAATCCAAAAACCACTAAAGAAAATAAATATTTTAAATTATTATATAGTAAATAAATTTGTGGTATAAAGTACTTTCACTAGGAAAGAAATTCTTGATACAACACCTTATTGATTCATCATATTGATTGATCCAGAAACTCATGAATAAAAGAAGTATTTGAAAATATAAATAATGTTATATAATATAAAATAATAATATAATATAATATAATATAATATAATATGTATGGTAAGGTACGGTAAGGTTTTAATAAAAAATAAATTCGAACATAGATTCGTGAATTCATCTTTTTTTTCTCAAAACCTTGGATAAAACAATTATATACAGTACCTCAACTTAAGAAGCTAAATGCTTTCAGAATGAACTTCTTATTTCGATAAGTTTATATAAATTCCAAAGACTTAATTCCTTTAAAAAAGCCACATCCTTAAACTTAAAATGTTAAGAAGATTTAAGAACCTCGTTTTTTCTCTCAGTGAATCTAGCAAACGTTTCTTACGGATGTGCCGAGAGACCGACACACACACACACACACAAGCACATACACACACTCTCACACACAACAACAACCTTCGCCTGAGTGTGCCAAGTGTTATTTTCACAATTGGAGCACACTCGAAAATGTTGTCTTGAAAACGAAAGTGACCCACGATTACACACTTGGACTGTGCACAACATGCCACCGCCCCCCTCTGCCCCTTCTCACATGGTCCACATGCCCTTCCATTGATGAATCTTCATTCATGGCCCGTTGTGGTTTGCAGCCGTTTAGCGGGGATTTACTTTAGCTGTTGGCCCTTAATAATCAGCCAAACACTAAGCAAACATTTGTGCCAACAGACAAGTGAGTCCAGTTTAATCTGAGCCAGAAATGGCTGCCTAGACAAGGCCGTTGCACATGGGCCAAGTAGCTCCGGCGCAGCATCAAAACTGTCAACTGACAACACTTTCAACACCTACATCAACAATTTTAAACAATTACGAAACAATCAAAACAAAATCAAATCAAAGTTTTATAATTGCGGCCAAATTATTTCAAACAAGAGGGCTCTTTGCACGAGAGTGTTCGACTTGGAGATACCCTGTGCGCAGCTTTGTAACCTCCACAAAAGCACACATATGCACACACACACTCGCACGAGACTGTTTCAGCCCAAATTTGTTGTCTCTTGGTCTCGTAATGTGCGAACTATGCTAAAACGCCGGAGCTGGCCATCGATTTAGATGAAATCGAGAGTGTTAGAGATAGGCTTAAAAGAACCAGAGCTGGCCATCGATATTTACTGATTTTAAAGGAGACAGCATGTTATCGACAACCACTTAAATAACTTTTGCCCTTTTATTTTTTGGAATGTTCTCGTAAATACTTTTCAAAAAAATAAACGGGTTTATACGGACAGATGGGGGGAATATGGAGACAGACATGGCCAGATGGACTCGTCTGTTGATTCCAATTAGGAATATAAGCAAAATCTTCCTATGCCAGTAGCATACATCAGCTTATTAGTGTAACTATTCTATAGGGTATAAAAAGAAAATACAGCTACCAAAACAAATTGATTTCATAGAGACAAAAACTGAGAAAGAGATAGAGAGTGAGAGTGAGAGGGAGACGCAGCTTAAAAACGAATTTAAGCACTTGTCATCCACGCTGGCCACAAATTATTAAACGTAATTGCAGCTCGTCTCTCGATGGCGAGAGAAATTGTGAATCCATAAAATAAATATATGTATGTACATACGCATCATATTTAGCTGGGGCGACAGGCAACAGGTCTGCTGATGCCGCTTCTGCTGCCGCTTCTGCTGCTGCTGCTTTACGTCATCGACATCAACAACGCACCATTGAAATTGGTGCACTTGGACACACTGAGGAAGCCAAGTGCCCACAGCGACATGGAGCAGAGGGCGCACAAAGATTGCCACAAATGTAACAACAGCTGCAACGCGAGGCGTCGCGTCGATTGCGACATCGCTGAGTGTGGAAACGGGGGAAGGTGGACAGGTGGGGCAGGGCGAGAGTGTCTTTAAAATCAGGTCACCTGTGCAGTAGCCCCCGCCAAGTGGCAGCCAGTGCGGCGACTTTTGCGTCTCGCTGTCGGTCTTCGACTTGGTCTCCACATTGGCATTGGCTCTACTTAACTCCGACTTATTGGCATTTGCGTTTGCCCTTCGTTCGATTTTGGGGTATGAGTTGAATGTTGCCAGCCCGTTCGGTTTTTTTTTTTCTCGGGTATTTCCACAATATCTAGCAGCTTAAAAATAGACTGAAACTCTGAAGAATGCACTTGAGCACCGGCGTTGTTGCCACTTGTTGCACTCAAGTGCCAACTGGCCTTTCAACCAATTTTGTTTATCATTGCCACAACGCATTTGTGCTTTGTGCTAGCTTGTGAGGGAGCCAAGCGATGCTTTGGAGGCCCCGTCATTGAGATGCGACCCTACAAATCGATTAGTTGGTCAATGCCTCCAAGCCAGCTCGTTCAAAGCTGCCGAGCTGAACTCTTTTCAAATGGGACAGTCTTCAGTTTAAGCTAATTCTTTATATTAACTTTAAAACCCCTTAAATATTTCACAGAAGAAATAATTGAATTTTTTTATTTTTGCTGTTTTTATTGTCAGCAATAAATAGCATGCTAATCCCAGACATTGTTAATAAAATTTAATTTGTATTCAATTTTCTTTTATTTTTCACGTTTATATACTTTACTTTAAAACTCTTTATTATGTTCCCAAAAATAAGCGCTATTTATTTATTTAATATTTTTATTTTAATTTATTTCATTAATTTCACTCTTACCCTCAACTCCAAATAAAAAATAATGCAAATCATGGCAAAGTGTGTTACACATTTAAATGCTTCAACCTACATTAAACAAATTATCACAATTTTTAAATGAGTGTCATGAACGCCCCCGGCCGCCCCGCTGCCCCGCTGCCCCCACCGCCGCCGCACCTCTCATCCCATCTTGAGGAGGTAGACTTAGCCGGGCCGGCAACTTGAGCCGGCGCGTCGTCAGTGCAAAGCAAGCCAAAATATTTGTTGACAAACCGTTCGAGCAAATTACTTAATGGCTTAGCCAGTTAATGACCATAATGATGACAAACGTGATAATGACAAACAGGTAGCTGCTGGATGGGATGCTGCCTCGATGCCTCGGTGCCTCGAAGTCTCGATGCCTCGATGTCTCGACGCCTCGTGGATGCTGCCGCACTGTGTGCAGACAACTTAAAATTTATTGCAATTTAAAAGCCAAGCTTTAAACACTTGCACTAAGGCAGCTTAAAGCGCAATTAATGTAGTTGTGACTAATTACTTATATATCGCTAAAATAGACAAATAATATTTTATATGATATGCTCGGAGAATACTTTTTATTAAATAAAACTGTTTTGAAATGAATCGTTTCAATCAATCCATTTCAATCTCCAACGAACCTTGCACCAAATCAGTTCTTCAAAGAAAAGTTCAAACCCAGGAAATGTAAAGAAATGTGTTGGGTTCGATCCTCAAACTTGTTGCGTAGCACTAAGCAAGTATATTAGGAATATTCTAAAATGTATTCTTATTATTTTCAATAGCTTGCAATTATCTAAATATTTTTTAAGTAGCCCACATTGATTAGTTATCTTCATTTCGGTTTTCCAATGACCTTCAATCAGTGTGCAACGTCTCCAACGATTATCTTGTTAATTAACGCTCAACAGCAACTGGCTTGATTTTTGTTTTTGCCTTTATTGCCGTCTTTTCATGTGAAACACTTGGCGTGCTTTCGCGCCAAGGCGAATGGGGCACAGTGGGCGGCTGGGCTGACCAAATGACTGGCGAGCGCTGCACAAGGTCATCCAATTTGCCCCTAAACGAGCACAATTATCGAGCAGCTATCGTCTTATATAACGCATACGACCCGTAGGAAGTCATTTAAATTCGAGTTACACGCGCGCTTCTTCTTCTACATGTTAATTTTTCTTTACTGCGCCCACCTGCTCCAATGCCTTGCCTGCCAATGGCAATGGGTGGGTGGGTGGTTGTGGGTGTCGATTGTGGTGGGTGTGCGGCTGATGTCATGTGGAGTATCCATGGCTTTTCAATTACAATGAATAATGAATGTTAATGGCGCCGACTAAAGAGCCTTAGCCCTAAACTAAGTCAAAAGCGCTAATGGAATTCAAAGTAAACTCTATTTATAAGCCTGCATTTCCAGAGAATGTTCTTAAAGTGGTCAAAACTTAGTAAATGGGCGCTTGACAATTGTCAAGGCTCTAACATACACTTAAAAAAAAGGCGGTCAAAACAATCGCAAGACATAAAAAATAGGTTTAAATTTTAGATCAAAGAAGATTTAGGAAGATTTAAGAGGATTTTAAGTTTCTAGCTCTTATAGGTTCTGAGATCCTTGCGTTCATACATACGGACGGACGGACGGACGGACGGACGGACAGACATACGGACATGGCTAGATCGACTTGGCTATTGATGCTGATCAAGAATATATATACTTTATGGGGTCGGAGATGCTTCCTTCTGCCTGTTACATACATTTGCACTTTGCACAAATACAATATACCCTTTTTACCCATTTTCAATGGGTTTAGGGTATAAAAAAAGAATAAAATAATAAATAAATAAAATTCAGCACATAGAAAATATTTAAAGTAAGTTTACAATAAATGGACTACAAGAATATTATTGCAGTGTACTAAGGGGCCGAGATCAATAAACTTTAATGGCCTAAAGTGACGCATATCTAAGCTAAAAATGCCATTAAAAAGGTGAAAGTTCAAGAAGCCTTCTTCAAATAATTACAATAATTAAGTGGGCAGTACAAACAAACAAACAAACAAACAAAGGCAGCAACCAATCGAAATGCTGTAGCGTAATTAAAGAAAGAGAAAACATTGACATTGAATTATAATGCCGCGTGCAGGGCACAATAATAACAATGAATAATTGTTGTTTAAATGCAATGAGTGCGTCCAAAAAAAGTAAATAATAAATTAATATAAACAAACACGCACAAAATGTGCCTTTATTAACGGGCTGCCGACCATTAAAACATAAAGCTTCAAGCACAGGTGGGCGGCGGGCATAAAAGTCAACCAAACAACAAATCAATGTATGCAACAAAGGCAAATTGTGGACAATCTGGGCGTGGGGCGTGGCACATTGTCGCCTCTGCCAGAGACTCTAATGTCAAAAGGCAAACGCGCACTTACAAATCGGTTAGTTTCACTGACGTATCTCATGGATGCCCAATGCCAGTGCATGTATCTGCAACTTGCTTTGCCCGTGTGCGTGTGTGTGTTTGTGTGTGCCTGTGTCATGTTTCATTGAATACAATCCCCAGTTAAACACTGCTGCCGTAATTTGTATCTCGCACTTTGTTTATTTACGCTGTCATCTGCTATTGTTTGGCGCTAAGAGTGCCCCCTCCCCTCTGTTTTGGCCAACACACACACACACGAACACACTCATACTTATACACATTCACAAAGCAGCATTTTGTTAGCCATTTGCAGTCGTCAGTCACATTTTGTGGGGCCCCGCAACAAAAACAACAACAACAAACTCGCTTGTCAGCGCGCCCCTGGTTCAGTTTTGTTTTTGGGCACTTTAGCTCTTTGATTTTGTTGCTGTGGGGCACTTGGGGCTGCTTTGAGTCTCGACCATCATTTTTGTTTACCATGGCGCGTTTTCTGCGGCCTAACTGGCAATTAAACATGTATTTGCTGGCATTTTGCCATTGTGGCGCACACTTAAACGCTAGCCACGCCCCCTTTTCGCTGTAGGACTTTTCACGATGTCAGTGCAAAACCAGCGAAAAGTCGAAAAAGTCGAGTGTACGTTGAGCTGGCTATAAGCCAGCAATTTATATGGGCTTTAGATTAAAAACTGGTGCACTTGTCGTATACGTGATGCTGTCGACAGGATAAACTACGATGTACTAAGCTGTAGTCAATTAAATAATGTGTTTATGTGAAATGCAATAGATGTGCTCCCATAAATAAGTTGCAGCTAAATGCATTTTAACATGTAGTTAGTTACCTTCATTTGCTCAGATGACTTTCAGCTGATCTGCCTGTTAAGACTTAACAATTAGTTCATTCTCCTGTCAAATATGCATATGTATCTCGCAACTAACATCGACAGTTCCTTTTGGTTGTACTTGTAAGCTTATCTATCTGTCAAAAATGAGCAGTTTTTTTATCCAATGATTAGGAATGGCTTGTACACTTGGCTACTGTCCAATTAAAGAGATAGAGTTAAGACTCCATCGAGCAGACTTTTTATACCCTGAACCCATTAAAAATGGGTAAAAGGGGTATTATGTTTTTGTGCAAAATCCAAATGTATGTAACAGGCAGAAGGAAGCATCTCCGACCCCATAAAGTATATATATTCTTGATCAGCATTAATAGCCGAGTCGATCTAGCCATGTCCGTCTGTCTGTCCGTCCGTCCGTCCGTCCGTCCGTCCGTCCGTCCGTATGTATGAACGCAAGGATCTCAGAACCTATAAGAGCTAGAGACTTGAAATTTTAGATGTAGATGCTCCTAGTTCCTACGCAGATCGAGTTTGTTTCCGATAATCGATAACTTGCCCCGTTTCCAAGTAATCGATAAAAATGTATATCGATATCCTGTTTTTTAAGCAATTTTGGTAAATAATAAGAGCTAGAGTTACCAAACTTGACATGTTGCTTCTAGAAAAGTATATATATATCGATTATCTTTCATTTTATACCTATCGCCACCTCCCCGCTACTCTCTATCTATAAGCGCGCGCTGCATTTGGTGTTGGAATATGAGGGTTCAGGGTATCCCCTAGTCGGGAGCTCCCGACTAGAACCTCTTACTTGTTTTTATCTAGCTAACGGAGATGACCGCTAAAGATGAATGTCGAAGTAGTATCCAAAATATGTTTTTATCATTTATCATTATCTCACTGATGAAAACTTTTTATATTTATATGTCTTTAAATATCATTGCGTTTTCAATTAATATCTTAAAAATTTGTGAGAATTATTTAGATATTTATCCTATCGCTTCTTGTCTTGTCTTTGACTTTAAGTCTTGAGACAAATTCAGTTTTTCACTTTTAAAATATCTGCTGAAAAGCTTCATTTTTTAATTTATACACAATTTGAAGGTTAAGTCAGGTTCGTGTAAACGAACTGTTAAGTTAGCATAGTGGCGCCATCTGTGTGTCGCGCTTGTGCGCTTATCAAAAACTCACAGCTGTGCTGATTCGTCCCGCTCTTACTAACTACCTTGAACAAGTTCAACGCGAAAGCTTCGCCGCCGAACCTCAAGAAGCCACAGAAAATAAACAAGAAAGAGGCAGAGCGTAAAGATTGTAAAAATAATACACAGTAATACACAAACGCGAGCAGTTATCAACTGCAGTTCCGCACGAGAAGATCCACACGACGGTGCGCCTGATAAATCCAAAAATACAACTTTCGCTATAGACTTTTGCTAAGAAAAACTCCAAAGAAACATGGAAGTATTAGATGACGACGACAACTACAGCGAACAGGTGGGGTAAACTGTAGCTTATCTCGCCACATTCTCAAATACAAATTCTGTGCATACTCTGTTCACAAAGCGCAAAAGGGTATATTGCCTTTGGGCAATGTCCAGCCAGCTGTCCGGTATTCTGTCCGTCTGGGCTTATCACTTGAAAAATATACCTGTTTGAATACGCTCTAATATGAACATTTTTGGAGGAAGCTGTGAAAATCTATATCCTCCCCGGTTTTTAAGCTAAAGTCCGTATGAGGCATTCTCCCGACCTTTTCTACAAATCAAGCCAACAATAATGCGGCCACGGCCACCTCATAAGGAAGCCACGCACATAAAGAATTCTTCTTTCGACTGAATAAAACAGTTATTGGAATATGAACAGAGTATAGCTCAGTTGATTAGACCCGACTTCAACATTTTTAATTGTTCCCATTCGCCCAGCTCATTCTGGTGCAACAGAATCTGCGCTCGATGCCCATCGAAATTGTGCAGCGCTATGCCGATAGCACCGAACATTTGGATTTGAGTCACAATTGCCTCAAGGATCTGTCCTGGCTCTCGGAATTTGAGCAGCTGCGTTATCTGGTCCTGGACAGCAATCGGCTGCACGAGTCGCAGCTGCGCACGTTGCAAGTGCCACTGCCACAGCTGGAGGTGCTCATGCTGAACAAGAACGAGGTGAAGCAAGCGAATGCGACCCGGTTATCAATTATTATAGGGTATATCAATTTACAGTTCAGCGATCTGGCGGCAACGATTCGACTTATCAGGCGGCTCTTTCCCAACCTTCAGTACCTCAGCCTGCATGGCAATCCCATTTGCCCCGACGGCCTGCATTTGCAGCCCTTCTCCAGCTACTTGGATTACGATTATGCATACTACAGGTGGGCATACATATTTAAACTAAAGCAAGGATATATCTATTTCGGATACTTCATTTTTCAGCAATTTCATAGCACAATCGCTGGGAAAGCTAAAATTTCTGGATCACGCCCCGGTTAAACGTTCCTTCAACTATGAGAGTTTTCCTATCAAGGGCCATGATAGGGCTGAAAATACACTTGTAAACACGACAAAACTTTGAAGAAAAACAAATGTACTTAACTTAACTGATAAAATCTCAATATTATAAATCATATGCCTGAATTCGTGTAGAAAAAGCTCTTAGTCATGACAAGCACCCATTATTATGGATAAAAGCTCAAGGTGAAGAGCTTTTATCAACAGCCGAAAAGGCGCATAAGACATAAAGCACAAAAAATATTAAAGCACGACTAATAAATACCTCGCAATGTCCTAAAACTATTCTTATAGGCTGACAAAATGTAAGATATCTTTTCAATATTAAGGACTTTAACTATACAAAAATATTAAGAAATTAAAAAAACAGTATAAAATCATATACTAGATTTTTGATAGAAAATATACGAAAGCAAAAGAAATACTAAGCAGAACATATTAAGCCAGTACTAAATAATAAAAACGCCCACTTAAAAGATAAAGTAGGCAAAAATATACGAATAGATCGGAAAGAAATCATTTCTAATTATAACTAGGGTTTCGTTATAACAAAGAATATAAAAGGTTAAAAATAGAAAAAATATGCACCAAATTTAATGGGTATTATTGAACTAAAGCAATTATTAAGCATAAAATAATTGAAATACAATATAAAATGGTAAAAATAAGTCCTAGATAAAAGACAAAGATTAAATTTGTGTTAGAACATGATGACATAGCATATTGACGCATACTAAATAATTTAAAACAAAGTGCCGAGAAATCAAAGATAATGATTTATTAAATTTGTGCTTAGGTACAAGTACAGCAATACAAGTATAACAGTAAATGGTAAACAACAATGCGAGCTAAACTAAAATGCAGAAGCAGGAGCCAAAAGCCAGCCTTAAGCTTTGCAGGGTATATAAACATGCATAACAGTATAAATACACACACACACACACTACTATCGTGTTTATTTTCTGTTAGCCTGCGTCGCCGGCCGGCATATGTTTTGCGGAGCGAAAGACAGCACAAAAGGGAGACAGCGTTAAAAGCACGCGCAGAGGCAAATCAAATAAACGCACGCATATCAAAGGCAGCCATAAAACGAATCTAGAAACCAATTGCAGCTTCAGTTAAGTGCGAACGTTCAAGCAGTCAACTTGTCAGTCGCTCAATTGCAGCTCTTCAATATGGCCAATCCCAACGCGCAGCCCAAGTACACAAAAGTAAGTAAACAAGATATTGTTCTAATATTTAGATGTATTTGTATCCGTAACTCTCTAATTACGGCTAACGAGTGAGGAATTTCAGCTACCTGACGACTAACTGTGCTAAACTTGGTTAGGATAAGCCCAAAGCCTTGAACTGCATATAAGAAATTTATTTTTTTCTTATCGCAAATTTTAATTGAAGCACAATTTACACGATTTTTTGTGTTTGATGTCAGTTTAAAAAACTTGTTTTTGCTTTCCTTTGCTATATATGTATATCTTGCATATATATATAACTTTACTATATAGCGTAGTATGTGTGTGTTTGTGTGTGTGTGTGTGGTGTGGCACGCACGCGAGCCCGCAATATGTTTAAGGTGTTATTGTATATTTTATATAATTAGTTGCGGGCCCATCTGGCGTTTTATTAGCTGACACTTGCTATCACCCTTTAAGCATTATCAAGTGGGCTCTTTATACTTATAAAAACATTTCAATCTAATGCATATATGTACATGTCCGATTTGTATGGTTGACTTTTAAAGCGACTCGCCTGCAATATCAATTGAAAATATAATTATACGCTTACATTGGTTTCCTATCAAGGAATTAATTGTCTTATGAAATTAGGCTAAATTGCTGTTATAAAGGAATTAATGTCTTATGTATTTAGGCTATATCTCAGTTATAAAGTTTTATTATTATTATTGTTTTATTATTATATGTTATATATCTTTAAGCTTCGTGGAGTTATCCACGAACAAAAAAAAAAACAAGTATTTATAATCGTCGTAAACATTCGCAAATTCTATTTTATTTTCACGCATTTCCAGCTTATCTAGCAAAATAGAATTATTGTCTTAATAGCCTCTTTATGCACACTCTCATAGTCAAAAAACTCTTTTTCAGCAACAATGAGGTGCAACAAATAACAACAAGAAAACTTCTAAAAAAAAATGCTTCAAAATACTTTACATTCCGATGCGTAGTGTATAGAAAAACTAAAAACTCTGTTTGAGCTAAACATTTTTTTATTTAAAGTAACATAATGCCAAAGTGTTTACAAATTGAATGCAATACGAAAATAGATATTCTTTTGTTTAAATAAACATAAAACACATCGAAACCCGACAAGTCTTGCAATTTACTCTTAAAACATTATTAAACAAATACTATGCAACAATCTACTCCGGGCAAAGCCAAAGTATTTCTATTTACCAACATTGAACATTCTGAACTCTTGAACTGTTTGCAGGGTATTATCTCATCAAAATGCTTACCCTTGTTTACATTAACATAATTTGATAGTCGCTGGTGGTGCTCTGATAATGGTATTCTGATAAGGGACCAACACAATATTAGATTAGTTGCGCTCGAGTGTGGACTTTAATTGTCATATTTAGAAGACAGCATGAGTTGGCAGTATATAGTTTGAGTTGCTCTTAAATGCTTAATTTATTCCTTCATTTTATTCGGTTGCAATCTTGACATTCCCACATGCATAAACTCCACTTTAGCTAATTGCTTTAAACTGCGTCAATTTCACATTCGTTTATTTTTTTCCCCACAATCAAAACTCGGAAATTCATTGACAATGTCATTATTTGTTGAGAGTTTAATAAAGTCTAGTTAGATCATTTTGTTTACATTGAGCGTAACTGTCGCGTGTTTGCAGACTGACAACTTGTTAAGTTCACGTCAAGCGGCGGTTAGTTAGGCACGGGGCAAAGGTCGTCGATGAAGTGGCGCCAATTAGTGGCAAGGCAGGTGGTGCAGCTGAAAATGCATTGCAACAGCTCGAGCTATGAGCATTGCCCACCCGCGTACAGCCGGGTGAGGCGCACAGTTTGACAGGCACAGACACGTTTATTACGTATAATAATTGCTATATAATCTGTATTTGATTGCAGTTGTTTATCAACAATGAATTCGTTGATGCCGTTTCGGGCAAGACCTTTGCCACCCACAATCCGGCAACGGGCAAGGAGATCATCCAGGTGGCCGAAGGCAATAAGGTGAGCATGAGCTCGCGCTGATAACGTGTGCGGCAGGTTCTAATCTAATTTGCAATCTTTCAATCCAATCCCACTCAGGCTGATGTCGACCGAGCTGTGGCTGCCGCCAAGAAGGCTTTCCATCGCGGCTCCGCCTGGCGTCAAATGAGTCCGCTGCAGCGCACCAATCTAATGAACAAGTGGGTGGTATTGAGCCTTGATCCTTGCATACTCATATAACAACTGCTCCTTCCCCCATTCCGTTCCAGACTCTGTGACCTGATGGAGCGCGACAAACAGTTTTTGGCCAGCATTGAGACCCAGGACAATGGCAAACCCTTTGCGGAGGCACTCTTCGATGTGACCATTTCGATTATGACGCTGAAGTATTATGCTGGCTGGACGGACAAGTTCTTTGGTGACACCATACCCGCCGGTGGTTTTGTTGCGATGACACGCAAGGAGCCAGTTGGCGTTGTCGGTCAGATAATACCCTGGAATTATCCACTGTTGATGTTGTCCTGGAAATGGGGTCCCGCATTGGCCGTTGGCTGCACCATTGTCATGAAGCCAGCCGAGCAGACGCCACTCACAGCCTTGCACATGGCCGCACTGGCCAAGGAGGCGGGCTTCCCGGCGGGCGTCATCAATGTGATTAACGGCTTTGGACCCACCGCTGGCGCCGCAATCAGTGAGCACCCGGACATTGCCAAGGTGGCGTTTACCGGCTCCGTGGACATTGGACGCATTGTTATGCAGGCGGCAGCCACATCGAATCTGAAGCGCGTCTCCCTGGAGCTAGGCGGCAAGAGTCCCGTCGTCGTGTTCGAGGATGCGGACAGTAAGTGGCATAGAATCCTAGACATTAGCGTTGTGTAAACCCATTTGATGTGTTTGCCCTGCAGTTGACTACGCTGTGGAGACCGCCCATGAGGCGCTCTTCTCCAATCACGGCCAGAGCTGCTGCGCTGGCAGTCGCACCTATGTGCACGAGAAGATCTACGACAAGTTTGTCGAGAAGGCAGCCGCCAAGGCCAAGGCACGCACAGTGGGCAATCCCTTCGAGGAGAACACTCTGCAGGGCCCCCAAATCGATGAGGAGATGATGACTAAGGTATTGGGCTACATTGAGAGCGGCAAACAGCAGGGCGCCAAGCTGCAAGCGGGCGGCAAGCGTATCGGCAATGTGGGCTACTTCATCGAGCCGACCGTCTTCTCCGACGTGAAGGATGACATGCGCATTGCCCAGGAGGAGGTAGAACCAACACATTAAGTAACCTCAGTTAGTGTACTCATGTCCTGCTTTTTCAGATCTTTGGACCCGTTCAGTCCATCTTCAAGTTCAGCTCCATCGAGGAGATGATTGAGCGTGCCAACAATGTGCAGTACGGCCTCGCCGCCGGCGTCATCACCAACGACATCAACAAGGCCATGAAGTTCGCCAATAGCGTCGATGCCGGCTCCGTTTGGATCAATTGCTACGATGCCGTCCTGCCGCAGACACCCTTCGGTGGCTACAAGCACTCCGGTATTGGTCGCGAGCTAGGCAAAGACGGTCTGGACAACTATCTGGAGACCAAGACAATTACCATGAAGCTGCTGTAAGGTGGACAACATCTGGTCCTCTTTGTTTTTTGTTTGTATATGGAATATTTGTATTTTATTTGCACCTTCTGGCTTTATGGTTAGACTATTGCATTTCAATTAAAACTATTTGTCGGAAACTAAAATCGATTATATTATAAATTTAAACGAGGCACGAGTTTACTTAGCTTAAGCTTAGATAATATCATTCAATTGTTCGAAACCTTTATGTTTTCTTATGTTGGAAGTTCAGCAGACTTCAAATCGGAACTTGAAATTGCCTATACCCTTGCAGAGAATGTTATTATGCTCACGGGCATACTTAAAACTGATATATATATCGGGCCATCATATAAATATATCATATAGCAGCGAATCGCTCAATAGAGAAATACTTTTTGTTTTCCGAGATATCTTGACCAAAGTGGACCTTTATGTGCCTAAAATCTTATCCACAACAGACACCTTTATTATATAGCTCTACAAAGGCCCCAAAAAGCTTAATTATAGACCGACAAATCCTATCTTTACCAGGTACGAGCATTATTATGTATATTACTCTCTGGGGAAAAAATCTTTAGAGCATGGTATTTTCCTATATTCCTTCCTTTTCCACTTGCTTTAACAAGGATTTCTTAAAAGTTGAGTATGGTGACATTTTTGGGTGTCAATATGTCTTACCATTATTATATTCCGAACTTGAGAGCAACATATTCGTTAAATCGGACTACAGTTATAATTAGCTTGGGAAGCAATCTGCAAGGGTACTTAATATTCGGTAAGCCGAAACTAACTTCTCTTGTTCGCTTGTTTCATTTTGTTCTAGTATTTCTTCTTAATCCCTGCTTTGTTCTCCAAAACAATCGTATATAAAAATAAACCTGAGATTTCTGATGTGCTTCAGCTTGTGACAAAGTCAAGCCTTAGGCGACAGTTGTTAAGTGCGTTTGTTGCCGCTGTTGTTGCTGTTGTTCCTGGGCTTTCAGCTCAAGCAGCGGCATGGCCACATCGCTGAGTTGTGACTTGGCGCTCTGATAATCATCCTCGGACTTGGGTCTCAACTGCTGCTGCTGCTGCTGGTGACGCTGTGGACTCGTCTGCAGCACCTTCGAATAAATGGGTTGTAAGGGCTGAGCGCCGGCTGGGCGATGATCGAACATATCATCGATATCAACCAGCTGGAAATCAAAGGCATATATGTAACGCAGCACCATGACCAGCAGGGCCAAAAGCCACAGGATCATGCTGATGATATAGCTGCACCGGAAGAGATCCAGATAGACATCGTGCGAGACGCTGTGCTCGTGGATGAGCGGCCGCAGCAGGGCAATCGCATCGCCACAGCTAAAAATAAAGTTTATTAAATTTGTTTCAATCAAGTTAGACACATGTAGACCCACCTGATGGCCAGGGGATTGGTGAGACCCTGCCGCAAATGCCCACACAGACGTCTCAGATAGCCATTGGTCAGTATCGTGTACGCCGCGCTTCCCAGGCTCATCAGCGTGAAGATCAATATGGAGGGCACCACAATGCGCCAAGGTTTGGGCAATACACTGAAAAAGATAAAAGAAAAGTTCATTCCAGTAAGTTGTTACCGACTGCAGGACACTCTGTTCACAGTGTAAGAAGAGCTTAAAATCAGTTGAAAGGAGTCTTTTGGATTGGTAAGATTGTTGACTCTGAAACTGTTAGCTCACACTAGTGACTTTCCAACTTTGAGTAGAAAATATTGCTTTTGAATTTCTGTGAGCGGACGGACTCTATATAGAGCTGCTCATCAAAAGGCTACCTATCAAAACTAATGAATCCAGCTCCCATCCCAGTGGGCGTGGCAAACGTTGTAGTCTGACCCGAAGACACAAGACTATATTTCATACAAGTTTCATGAATATATAAATAGATAAATACACACTCTTGCTCTTTGTGAACAGAGTATAAGAAGGTCAGGGTAACCGACTAGGATGTACTCTCAGCCCAGAGCTAAGCAACAGTTGCAAACATTATCGCTTTCTTCTACTCACACACACAAAAAAACAAATACACACACATGCAGAGACGCGCACGCCGCATGCTGTGCACTTAATCTGCGGCAAAATACTTTGTTTAAATACTTCGGTGTTTATTGTCCGATCTTGATCAGGACTTTTATATGACACCCAAAGGTGGTTATATACCAAGGCACAAGGTTCTAGCTTTAATAATGAATTTGCGGAGAATGAAATATTGAAATATTCTGAATGTGTATATACTGTACAAGAACCCACCTACCAAATTTGTTCCATTTAGCTTCTTTAATCTTCGAGTTAAAATCATGTCTCAAAATCTATTTTATGGAAATGGGGTAGTTATTCTGTTTATGGAATATAAAATTTCAAGACAGGCTCCACACAGACAAAAAGTCTGACCTGGATAGATCGACTGAGCTGGTTGCCCTCTTCAAGAATATTTATACTTTATGGCGTTGGAAATGCTTCCTTCTGTCTGTTACATACGTTAGTACGAGAAACATTATACCCCTTAACTCATTTTCAATGGGTACAGGGTATACAAACTAAAAGTCGTAAGGCACTTACGATGTTTTCTTATTGCCTGTTTGATAGATGAGACACATGGCCGTCCAGATAATGGCCACAGCCTCGGAAATCAGTGGAAATGTGTAAACAAACTGGGCGCCAATGCCGCGACTCCAGCGTGTGGCATGTGTATCTATGGACTCTGCAAGCAATCAAATCAGATTTCATACCAAACTACTCTATGCTCTTCCCACTATCTACTCACGGCTAGCCAGAAATTTGCGATCCGC
Source organism: Drosophila ezoana (assembly GCA_035045725.1). Taxonomy (NCBI): domain Eukaryota; kingdom Metazoa; phylum Arthropoda; class Insecta; order Diptera; family Drosophilidae; genus Drosophila; species Drosophila ezoana. The sequence goes on from JAWNOU010000036.1 coordinate 446,276, forward strand.
TTCCGCATTTGGCACCATCTCTGGCGGTGCACTTGTTGTGGTTGTTGTCGCCTGCAGCGCATCCTCCTGCTCCCGTTCGCTGACCAGCCGGGCCAGCAGGGGCGCATTATCCTTTGGCTCGTAGATATGTTCGAATTTGTATTTTGGCTTTTTAGTTTCTGCTAAAGGGAATAAAACAAGTTTAGTTACTTGAGTTAGAGCATACGCCAGTTTACTTACGGCTGTCGCTCTTCAGCGATTGCGGCGTTTCATTAAATTCATACGGAAGCTGTGCAACTTTTTGCAGATCCTGTTGGAAGATCTCCTTGCTTCTGTTATCCATTTGTCCGTAGTCACGCTCCTTAAACATTATTTTGGCACTGATGATTCCATCGTAGAAATCGCCGGATAGCACGTGCAGGGAAACGCTCCACATAATGGAGAAAATCGCCACGAGCACCATGAGACATATTACTAAAACTGCAAAAAAGAAAAGTTAAATACAAATTTGGTTACATAAAGAAAAAATTATAATAAGAGGTTAATTTTATGGAAATAATAATAAAATTCAAATGTTATAAAAAAGTAAGGAAATCTTCGGTATAGCTAAGATTTCATACCCTTTTAGACATTTCCCTTTTTTATGCGAGAAAAGTGAACCTTCTAAATGCTTAGTTTTATAAAAATATCTTTGAAAAAATTATATTTTTCCATATAAAAACTTACTTTTCGAACGAACTTTCTTATGGCAGCTATATGATATAGTGCCCGGATGTTGATAAGATTTTGAGGAGAATTTTGAGATTATGAGGATCATAGTGGAATTAATAAATTATATTGAGAAAGGGTTTCATATCAGAACCTAGTTAAGGACCGACCGTTTCTATAGCAGCTATATGATTTAGTGGTCTGATCTAGCCGATTCTGACGTGTGTAACACTGACAACTCTTTTTGGGTTTGGTTAAATGGTTCTTAATTAAGTATTTATCTCAAAGTTTATCATTAATAATCATAAATAATCATCAATAAATATAAATAATTCTATATGTTTAGACCTCTAAAACATTATCTATGACAATCATTTCGCCCAACTCAAACTTTTTGCATTTGAAATTGTTAAAGATAATAAATATTCAAATTACGATCTTTTAACAAAACTAGAAGGAAGCTATGTTTAGAAAACCTGAGAATTATATGATGTGCTTGGTCATTATTACAACTATTTAAAGATAAAGGTTAAGGTCTAAAGAATTGCAAATATAGAGGTGATATTTTTGGGCGAGCTTAAGCACAGATGATAAATAGTTGCGCATATCTGACAGCATCCATTTACAATAGAAATAGGTGGGGCTTGGGGTTGTAAGGGGGGCTGCCGAGCCAGAGACGTGGCGGCGTCTACTTTTGTATACATATTCGTAAATTTACTAGAAGACATCGTGAAAACAAACATAGACAATGCACAGTCCATAAACTAGCTGGCCAGAGTTTATATTGGAGGCATGATATCATGGCAGATGTTGTATATGGCTTGGTTAACGAGCCACGAAAGCAACAACAACAACAACAACAAAAACAACAATTAAAAACATTTGCCGATGACGTCGAAATTAGCGACGGAGCTGCTCAATAAAATCCATTTCAATTGATGCTAAATTTCAAACACGCCAAGTTCACAGAAATGCCGAGCAAAATATAAATTTTAATGGAACGAAATGAAAAATGCATTGTGGCTAAAAGTCAACAAACATATTTACGAATTGAAATATATATGTTATGTGTGTGTTCCATCATAAAAGTCCAAATGAAAATGGGTTTTTATTTTTGTTGTTACGCCAAAATGGGAAAATTTTCATGTTCCATGCGTGATGTCAGGAAAAATGTAACGCATAGAAGAAAACGTTTTCGATGATATATATTCTTGATCAGTATCAACATCCGACTGCTTGGAATAATAGGTAGAAAATTAAATTGACATTCGTAAAAAACTTTTAAGAGGAAAGCCCTCATTAAGTTGATCTACCTTATTGTAGGTTCCTTTGAAAACAATCGGCGGGAATAAAAGCTTTTGTGTAAAAGAACTTTTCTGTCGTATTCAGGGTATTCAATAGTCGTCATGCCAAAGCCAGCGCTTGTTTAATTTATAATTTTGCCCATTTTTATGATTTGCAAGGATTAATAAAAAAATCGTAAACATAATGACAAATAGACGGACTGTCAAGTGCACCCGTGAATGGGGCGAGCAAATAAATAATGAATGTTTTCATGCACAAATGAACGCATAAATTAGAGAAAAACATGCATTCATTTATTAATGCTGTATTCATAAATGTGTGTGCCACTTGATATTGCGAGTTGCAGCAACAGCGATGACATCATGCCCCATCTCCAGCTGGGTGTGGACCAGGGTCGCGCACCGGAACGTTAATAGAGCCAGGCCTTGGGGCATTGTTTCTGCCAACAAGAGACTACTTCAGCTGCCCGAAATCAGCTCAGCTGCTTGGCAGAGGGGGCGGGGAGGGGGGAAGGGAGGGGTGGGGCAACTAACTGAAATGCTAGCCCAGAGTGTCATTAGCGATGATGGCAACTATTTTTGGTCAGTCAAATTGGCGATTTGTGTAACTGAATATGGCTCACCGGGGGCCAGACGATGGCGTAATTCTACAAAGCGAGTCGAGCGAGTTATAAATAAATATTACGGCTCGAAACTTGATATGAAAAGAAGCAGAATACAAATCAAGTATTGTATTCATGAGACGCCAAATGTATGTGCGCCTAATATTCATAGAATTAAATTATGCACAGAAAATAAGCCACGGTTCGATTCCTCACTAGCCCTCTGGATTCTTAAATAGTTCTTTAATATTGTAGTTTAGTTTAAAATGAAACAATATTAAATCCATGTGCATATCAAATTAGAGTGCGAAAAGAATATTAAATACATTCTATTTTCAAGTCCTAACTACATATGAAAGTGCATTCTTTATTAACATGGGTGCTTATATCCTGATCTTTATGAAATTTTCCGCGTTTATATATCGCAAAAGACTTGTATATGCCAAGACTCTATCTTTTTAAAATGAGCTCTATCTAATTTTTAGGCAGATTGTACAGATAAAGAAAATGTGACGTATTCTTAATCTTTATACACTATTCTAGCGCCTATTTAACAATTTGGGCATATTTAGCTCTTACAATTTTTAAGTTATGCTTAAAGAACAAGTTCTAAAATCGATATTTATCGATATAACAGAGATGTTAGCCTCTGCCCATATGACATTCTCGTTCCTACGTATAGTTTTTATTCATATATTATATATATATATATCATATATAATACATTTATTTACATTTCAAATTTCTAGCCCCTTCTTTTTGTGGTTTTTTGAGATCACATTGACAGAACCTGATCGTCCTGATCAGGAATAAATATATGCTTTGTAGGGTAAGAGATGCTTCTATTACATGCTTAAAAACTTACAAATATAAAAAAATTCTCAATGTGCCTTGAGTATAAAACTATTAGTGCTGACAGCAGGAATATTGGTAATCAACCACAGTCGAACTTGTAAACGCTGGAAGGAGCTAATATTATGGCTGTACCCAAAGTAATGTAAGGGTAAATTTCACCCGAGTATTACACGATTATGCTTATATATATTTAAGATTTCACTTGTCAGCCGGAAGCTGTTTCAGTTTATTTGCAGTTGCCACTTTAAAATGAACCACATGGCGTATGCGCATTCTTTTATAAACTGCGCCCACGCAGCACTTGGCGCCATTAACTGCACAATCTTAATTGTTTATCAATATCTCAGCTAACATAAACAAATAGACAAACGTCAGAGCAGCCGAAAAGTGGCCAAAATGCTGAAAGCGAGGGGCTAAGCAGCAGAGGACGGCGCCTCCATTCAGTGGCCAATTAGCAGCCAAGGAAAAAGCAGCACAAATTAGCACATTTGCAAAGCCTTTAGGCCAATTTAGCACCTTAAACTATTTGCTTACGCATACGGTAAGAGTGTGAGTATGTAATGCTATAAGTACAAATTTGTAAAAGGTCCGGCACATACATATGTATGCATATCCAATTTTAAGATTGAGACTTCAGGCTCGTACCTTAGATCACGGTCTGTTATGTCTGCTATAACTTAAAATTATGGCTTCAAACTGGTTGTTAATCGAACCCTTTTGAACTTTGATTTCCATTTTCTTATTAACCATAAACCAAAACTGAAGCCTGATTTCTGTTTAAGAAAGCAAAGTAATACTTTTAAGCTCTTGAAACTGCAGTACTGATTGTTTCGCTACTCTAAATATAAAATCTCAAAACAACAACAAGAAAGACCGACAATCTTCGGCACGCCGAATTTTAAATACTCTTCTTGGCAGGTTTGCAGGTTTGCAGCCGTGCTTGGCCTAGATATTTTTACAAACAAACAAAATTTTCCAAACAAAAACTAATTTTTCGACCAATTCTTCCCATTTTGGTATATGAAATACTATATACTTGGTATATGAAATAATATGCCAGGAATTAAAAATGTGTACACATTACAAGCTGAAGCTTTAAGAAAATGTAATTATTCTATTAAAAATTTGCCAAGACTTGGGCCCTCAGAAATCATTATAATAATAATAAATAGCATAATATTATTATTAGTAATACAAATTAATAATAAAAAAAGTACACATAAAATTCATATTAATAAAAATAATAATAATAATAATAATAATAATATCAAAATAAATTAAAATAATGAAATTTATTATCATCACCATCATCAGCATAGTATTAATAATAACAATAACATTCGAAATGTTGTTGATTTATTTCTAATGGCTAACAAACTCAAGTGCGTTCTTGTCAAAATGTCAAAGTCATTCATCAACAATCGTTTGCACATTTTCGTAACATTATTGATGAAAGGCGCATTCCACACACATGACAGACGACAGACGGGGGACGGGGGACGGGGAGGAGGACTGAGAATGGACAGGCAACTTGTTTGCCATAATTGATAAAAATATTTTCGCTGTCAATTTGGTAACCAATGAAGGCGCCTTCTAAAAAACTCAATTAGTTATGTCAACGTCACGCACATATTTATACATATATCTATATATCTTTCTATCGGAATTATTATAGTTTCAGCCGAAGGTTGTTTTTCACACAGCCCTTTGTGGGCTAAGGCCTTAAAAATAAAAGACTCATCTATACACATATATGTAAATTACATTGTGACGCATTTACAACATGTGAACAGCGAAATGCTTGGGCGTATAAGAATAGAAATTGTGTTAGAAAGTGTTAGAAAAAGGAAAAGGAAACATACGATTCAAGTTGCGCACATCGCCAGTTGTTAACTTTCCCTGTTTGTACTTTTTTATCAGCTCCATTTTGGCATTTTTTTTTTTTTGTTATAAATATATTTATTTTTTTTGTTGTTTGCGGCTTGTTCTTGGATTTGCAATGCCAAACAGTTGGCTTCTGCTACGCGCGGAACACACGATAAAAGCACTTCCTATGGCAAATTTATTTGATTTATTTTTAGAATTTATTTCACTCACACTTCTTTCGGTTTTGGAATTATTTACATTGCTTTGAATATTTTATGGAGCACAATGTTCCATCAAATTTTCAGATTTAACGACTGCTAATCAGCTGTTTGCGAGGCCCAAGAAAAATGTATGACCAAAACAATAAACAATGTGAAGGCGCAATAAATATTAACAATAGTCATAAATGTTATGAATTTTGTGCTTGTTTGGATTTAAAGAGTCAAAATTCAATCGAGCAGGGACAATTTGGTGCAGCTTGTGGATGCACTGGAGCGAAAAGAAAGCTTTATCCACATAGACACTGACTGATTGACTGGCTGACTGACTGATTGACTGGCTGATCACTGATTGATTGATTGATGATCAGCGCACAGCACAGGACTTAAGGGCTAATCCAAGCGATGTAAGTGCACAGTTAGGCGAATTCCACGCGTAGCTGTGAAATATAAGTGGAAAACGATTGCATAAAACTTGTTTGTTTACCATGCGAACAGTCTTAAATTCATTTTCAATGATCTTTGCGAAAATTCATTTGACACATGGGATGACAATGAAAGTAGGGTAGCTCTTCACGGCCGAAAAAGTATTTTCCCAAATTGAAAGCAAAAAACTTGTTTCAGTTAAAGCTGGACAATGCTCGCTACTAATTAAAATTAATGTAAAATTTAAAAGACAAACGATAATTAAAAACTTTTGCCTTTGTGTGTTTCTTAATGTTTTTACGTCATTCGATTTGTATGTCACATTACGTATACGTCATGCAATTAACACCTATTGTTAGCTTTCAATTTGAGCGCGTGGCTTGGGCTCCTTAATAGCTGTGGCGTGTTCTTAGGCATACAAATAGAACTTTGTTTGGCGCAGACAATCAAGACACAAGACAATTCCCGCAATGCAATCCCACCGTCGCAGTTCAGGGTCAGTCAAACAACCCCCCGCCCAAAAAAAAAAAAAAGAAAAAAATGGGTTTCATTGAATATTTATGCTATTTACATTATTGTTGTTTACTTAATTTGCATAAACGCGCTCAAGCGTTGGAAAAACAAACCGATTGCCGTATCGAAATTAAATGGAAAAGAAACGAAAAAAACACGCTCCGCACGAGAAACATCAACCGCCGCTCGACGCAGTTGCTCAGACACTGAGGCGGCGGCAGCATTTGGCAGCCAGGCCAAAGCATAATATTTCTCCAGCAAATCACTCAAAGCAGAGGGCGAGAGCGAGAGAGCGAGAGGGAGAGAGGGTGAGGGAGCGTGAGCGTGAGCGAGAGGCAGAGGCTACACAGTTAGACAGCGTGAGCGAGTTTCTTTTTGAGTTTTGTTTTGATTTTCTCAGCCTGCAACTGGTTATTCAAGTTGTTGTTTTCACGTTTTGTTTTGCTTTTGTTTTCTCATTGTTGTTTGTTATTTTTCGCATAGACCCTTGCGGCAGCTACCTATTGTTGTTTGTTTTCTTCTTCTTTGATTTCGAATAAGATTTCGGCGCGTTGGAGGGGGCGTATGCGTAATATATGCGTTGTCTTATAAATATGAGAATATTTGTAGCTATGATGATATTATAAATTTGTCATCAAATAATATGCATTATATATATATATATTCTTGGTCAGTATCAACAGCCGAGTCGATATATCCAAGTCCGTCTGCCTATTTCTATGCAAACTAATCTGTCAGTCTTAAAGCAAGTCTCTCGGCATCGGCTGGAACAGAAAAAACACTACTTATATTAAAGCAAGATCTAATCAACATCAGACTAGCATATTATCTAAAAAAAATTAGTTCTTGCATTGGATAATTTCATTTTTTTCAAAGTTTTGAAAAAACTATGAATCAAAAGTAGACATTTACGACTTTTACAACACTGCTTATATCAGGCTGTGATATCATCTATTTCAATAGAGTGTATTGGTCGTTAAACGAGTTCCTAGAAGAGATAGTTATATGTGTTTCAAAATGTTTTTGCCTAACTTTGACTCCGCTGAGCTCGCAATCTTTTGCTTTTAAAGCATATTATTCTTTAAATACTGCGTGCTACAACTCCTTGCCGTTGATATTTGTGAGTTTTTTACGGACGCAATTATCGGCGATGACCTTGAAAACGAAAGTCGCTTTCTAGGCTCAAGGTGAGCTTAATTAACAACCACAATGTGAGTATGGGCCGAAAGGGATATATATGTACTTCCATCGCGTGCTAGGCAGACATCTAGAGTTCTTTGTTTTCCACCAACTACAACTGGCAGCCGCTTTACATTTCTCTAGTTTTTCCAACTATTGTTCTTCGCATTTTAATTGTTTTTTTTTCTTTTGAATTTAAATTTACAAAAACGTCTTATCGCGTACAATTTGTTTAACTGGCAATCCTATGTTAACACGGAAAAAGAAGAATTTAATGATAAGAGTTTTATTTGAATGGGAATGTTTAATCTTTAACATAATATCGTGCTTCTTTGGCTCTCTGAAGTATATGTGTACTGTATTATTATACATATAATATGTGTGTATATTAATAAATACAAAAAAAACCGCAAACGCAATATAAACATGTCGACATGATAACACAAATACCCAAAAGCATAATCTTTCGAACAATATAATACCATATCTTTATAATATACTCATGTATTTGCAAGATAAGCCAAATTTTCAGGAAGCATTTCCCGAATTCATATAAGTTTTATAACATTGTTTTATAGCCCGATTAAATACGTTTCATTCGATTTAACTTGAGCATTCAATACACATGAAATCATAGGAAAACATTATGATATATACTTGTTATCGAAAAGTTCCACACAACAAATATGACCTTTACATATGCCTACAATATGAGCATATAAAGTTATTAATATATTCTATTAATATATTCTATTTACCTACGGATATGTGCGAAGCCCGTAATGTGGCTTTCAAATTGGCGATGACGCTGTTCGCTTATGCAAATGCTGTGAGTAAGCTTCATAAATTTGTTACAACGTTACAGCCAACGGATACATAGATACAGATACGAAACAAAAAGATACACAACACCAAGGCAGTAAATAACATTTGGCGATCAATCACATTGACATGATTAAATGCAAATGCTGCCACTGAAGGACATAAACAGCTCAAACAAATAGGTGCTCTAATCGGGTTAGCCCGACTAGGAGATGCCCTTTTGCGAGTTTACTTTGTTTGATCTTAAGGGATGGGCAGGGAGTATCCAAAAAGTTATAATACATGTACTTAATATCTTGTATACTCTACGGAAACCAACATTTTAAATTTGATTTCTCTAGCTCTCAAAAGCTTCAAGATATCCCAAGAAGAGAGTTTCTATATCGATTCCATGAAAATATAGTTATTAATAGTTCATTTGAAATAAGCTTGTTGTGCAGAGTTATTAGACGGATATGCATTCTAAACTTCAAGTTTCAAGCTTTTCTATGTGCTTAAATCATACGAACATGTTTAGAACTACGCAGCTATTGCTGACCAAAACATATAAACTTTATAGGGATATCGGTTATTCTTACTACTGCCTGTCCCACATAATAAAATATAATAAATTGAGGAACTCTCGGAGTAACAGTTAACACGGCGTATGCTTAATATTCGAATTTAGGCTTTTAAAGCTGTATGTTTATGTTTGAGCTTAAGTAGAAAATCGAATACAAATTTTATCTGATTTTTGCTTATTTTTAGGAGGTGACTTTCACAATTTAGCTTTTACATTTATCTTGAGGATAAAGTACTTACGCTCACAGCGAACGACCTCGCGATGCGCCTCCTTGGTCAACAATGTCAGACTTTCGCCTATCTGGCGTATCCTTTTCGGCGTGCTCATTAGCGCACTTGAGGTCATTCTGAGCTTGTAGATTCAACAAAACTGTTCCAGGCATATTTTCCACTTTGTGTTTGTGCCCTCTACATGAGGCAAACAATTAACAAAATGGCAATGCAAAAACTTAGCACTTGGCTGCGCATTTTTCTAAATTATTTCTGAATTTGGTAGAGCACCCGAAATACAGCCAACACGTTGACGACGTTAAATGGAAGCAAGCGCGTTCAAATTGACGTTCAAACGAAGCGAATGCTCGACGTGAACTGCGCGCAGCAAAAGAAGCGCGACATAGTGGGCACGACTATGTGTGTGTGTGTGTGTGTGTGTGTGTATGCTCGAGTGTGTGTGTGCAAATTCAAATTTGGTGGCGTCACTAGCCTGTGGTAAGTAACCGAGCATAGATGCCAGACAGTCAGGTATTCTGTCAGTCTGGCTAGGCAGAGCAGCTGTCTATAGGGTGTGTGTGTGTACGTAAGCGTGTGTGTGCATTTGTGTGTTAGTCACAAGTCACCCCTAAAGGACCTGCACGCACCGATGCCAATGACCGACCCAGTCTGCGTTTTGGGACACATTTCTCAATCCCTGAGCTGGGTATTACGTGTGCATTAGCGTGCCCAGCTGAGTTGACTGTTAATTAGTACAGCCCTAAAATACAACACCTGGCGTTTGTTTGGGCCAGTTTGTAATAAAAACAACTGTGAGTTGCCAGGAAGGCTCGACTAGAAAATGCACTGTGTCCTTAACCAACCTTTGCAATTGCTTTTTACAGACTAACTAGGCTAAATCGATTCATACGTTCATCCTGTACTTCTCAGGGATACGCAATAAGAATAAGGCCAATAAGGATTCTTGTACGAATTAAAACATATAATATACTACACAAAAGTATAATAAACAATAGCTGCAATGCAGATAGCTGCAAGACACTTATAGAACCTTTAGCTAACATTAGATAGTATATCATTTGTCCAATTCCATAAGCTAAACAATTAAATAAAACTATATACCCATTTCAACTATTTTCAATGGGTACAGCGCATAAAATGATGTAATATCTTTTTAGAATTGAATTGCATTTTTATTTTATGAAAAATACTCGTTTGTTTCTTAAATAAATTAGTAAGTAGATTTATAATTTTAGTTTTTGTATAATGCGTAGTGTACTTGGTGTTAGTTACAAAAAATTGTCGTTTGCATTTTGCTTAGGTTACGATATTTTTGCTTTGTTTTATTTGTTTTTGTTTTTATTTTTATACAAAAAAACTTACACACATAGATAATTACTAAATGTTATTGGTGTTAATTAGACTAAAAATTTCATAAAACATTTGTGCAACAAAAACGCATTGCAATTAATTTTTTGTTTTTGTTTTTTTTGTTTACTTGCCCGCTCTATAAATAAATATAAAATTAACATATATATGTATGTATACATATAAATTTGATCAATTTGTTGAAATTATTCGCCGAACAATATAGTAAAAAAGTGTTCGCATTTCTTTAACAATTTGTTGCATATAATATTACATATATATTTATATAATTAAAACCCGATTGTTTGAACAATTGTGAATCGATAGATCGACTCTCACTTTTGGATACTTATTAGCTAGATTGTCTATACATAGAGCTCGACTACATATAATACTACGAGTAAATGTTGCTTGATTTAATATGGATTCTCGAATTGTAAAATGTATAAATAAATTTTGATTTTGTTGCTTTTTATCAACGAATTCTACGAATCTATAAATCAAACATTGAAATAATGCAATTATATAACATAATTAAAGATCGAAATTAAACGAGTCCTGGGAACTCCCTGACTTATAAAAAAAATATATATATGTTAGTGCATGTTAAACAAAACTACAACAAACAAAGCTGTGCCAATATTAAAATCAAGTTAATTATAAATTGTTATATAAATTTATGCACTCATATGGGTAAAGCTCAAAATATATAAAATTAATTAAAATCAATAATGTTATTAGATTAAATTTGAATAATTAGATTTGAGTGGACGCAAGTAACATGGAATTGCTTTTGAATCGAACAAACTTATGAATTAATACGTAACTCTTGTAATTCCAATGCGTTTTGCAGTTTGGGGAATTGGAATTTTGGCAAATAAATAGTTAAATACAGTGATAAGTTAGACTAAATTAGCAACGATATGAATGAAATAAATTACAATATAAATAGGAAATATATAGGAAATTTATAAAAACATAACAGGAAACGTGTGTGTGTGTGTGTGTGATTTGCAAATACTATTCATGTTTCAATAGAACTCCGCGATGGCTATTCCAGTAACCGCCTTGGACAGGCTTGCTTGCAGCGGGGAATGAGTTGAGTTAGGGGATGGTATTATATAGTAGTAGTAGTTGGGGTAGTAGTAGTATTAGTGGTTGTTGTTGTTGCTGGTGTTGTTGTTGTTGCAGCTATAGCCAGTGCGCGTTATAGTCTATTTGATGCGACGCAGCGGCAGCGTGGGACTCTCTGGTGGTGTATCGCCGCCCGCCGCACTGCCACCGGAACTGCCGCCCACCACAATATGTTGTAGCGAGTGCTTCTTGGTAACGCCCTTGAAGGGCGCGCCCAGCTTGCGTGGACCACGTGGCGATGCAGAGCTCATGCTGCTATTGGAATTGGCCTCCATGGCCGCTGTGGAGCCAGCCGAGGCGGAGGGCGCTATGCCAAGCGGCGGCGCCGCATCAATGGATGCCTGTACCCAGCCTGCAAGCAAACACATGTGGGCTTAGACATTTATGCGACATATTCATATGGCATTGTAGTTACCTTTGACAGAGGCACGATTGGGATCAATTAAAGCAGCTGCAAGAGGCGCGCCGGAACTACTCGCATTCGACTCACGCAATGTGCTCAGCGTGGACAACGGCATTGGATTGTAAATGCGACTGGCAAAGTCCTCGAATGTAGTGCTCTCCTTGTAGCGCGACGAGACGCTGTCCAGCGAGCGATTGCGCTCCTCATAGCTGTCAGGAAGAGAGCAACAACCACAACACTTACAATTTGTCAAAGTCAGCTTAAGGTCGATTACTTACAATTGCTGGTAGAGCGGCAGGGCGGCGCGCTTGGTGCGACTCGCATTGATGGCCGTCGCTCGTATGAGCGTGGCCAGGCAGGCGCCACTGACGACTGACTCGTTGGCAAGTGGCCCAAACCAGGGCACCTCCGGCTTCCGATTGACCGTCACACGAAACAGTCCATTACGCAGAGGATAGACAACGATGAGCACATCGCAGAATTCCGTTGGCAGAATGTCGCGTCTGTAGTCGCGATGATGCTCGCTCCAGACAATGTGCACCTCATCGTTGCCCAGATGACGCGTCTTCAGCAGCATGGCCTCCGATGAGTCTGAGGGCATGCGCGTTGCCACATGATAGACAACCTCCAAAAAAGGCGTAGCATAATATGGCGCAGTGGCGCCACAACCCTGACGCGGCAAGCCGCCCAGAAAGCCATTGTGCGTCTCCAGCTCTATCTCCCAGCCGAGCGCCGAAACGAACATCTCGTACATGCTGCTGCCGTTGGTGTTGCGCAAGATGCTCGTCTTGTCTTCCTGCCCGGCGGCCACATAGATGACAGCCATTTTATGCGTTTCCCGGCACTTTTGCAAATCAACGTTGCGCAGCTCGCGCAACAATTTCTCGCTGCGCTGCAGCAAATGGGTGCGCGAACGTCGCTCCCAGCCGGCCAGTCCCAGATGGGCGAAGAGCAGGCGACAGTATTGAAAAGGCGTCTCGACGCGATCCGGCAAACTGCCACTGCCGCCGGCGCCCGTGAACGAGTCAAACGAAGCGGTTGCACTGTGCAGCGAACGTTGATCCGGCTGCTGCTGCTGCAGCAGAGATGAACTGGAGCCCGCATGCCGCAGCGAGGCAGCCGTGGGCGTCTGTTGTGATTGGCGAGCGACAAACTCCTGCTCCAGCACACGCTGATTGAGTATGATTGATATGGCCTGCGCCTCCTGGGCGCTGCTCAACGGACTGCAGCTGGGCGCATTCAGCTCGGCAACCGTGGGCGGCACACATTCCGGACTGGTGTGACCAATATAGGCCAGCATATCGTCCAGCTGATCCAGATCGGGCGCCGCATCCTTGGCCAGCGGCAGCACACCGACTGGACGATGCCGCAGTGCGTGTCGCGGCAATTGCGGGTCCTGGTGGGCCAACGAATCCATGGGCTGACACAGCTTTGTCAGCCGCGACGGTCCATCGTAGCGTTCCGAGCTGTACTGGGCGTGCGCGGGTGCTGGCACAGTTTCGGCCTTGCGCGGCTCCGAATACAGTATGGAGGCATCCCAACAGGCTTTGCCATTCAGATCACGCATGAGCACACGCACCTGCTTCTCGGCGGTAACCAGGCCGGCCGTAATGCCACCACCAGGCAGCTTCAACGTGGGCAGCTCTATAAAACTGGCTACCAGGCCCGAGTTGAGCATGAAGAGCTGCAGATTCTGTGCATTGACCACCGAGGGCAGCTCCATTGAGTCACGACGCTCCAGCTGACTGCCGCCGGCGCCAATGGCGCCATTGCCGACAATATCATCCTGCTCCTCGACCATGGAGCTCAGGCGTGACGCACCGATACCCATGGGAAAGTGACCCAGATGCGTAACCAGATGCATAGCTACAGCTCGAGCGCACAGCCTTATGGCCGAGATGCAGGCCTGTATTGTCTCCGATGTTTGATAGTTAGCCTCCGGCAGGCGTCCATCGCCCTGCAGATCATCGCTGGCAATGTGCATATCGAAATCCTCATCCGAGGTAAGTTTAACACGTTCGTGACGCGGCGCACCGGATGCCACCTGGAGCAGGACGCGCAGCACCTGCAGCACCAGCGTATCGCCCTGGTCATTGTAGGGCGTCAGCATCAGGGCAGCTGGTATGGCCATGCAGAACTCGCCGAGGCATAGCATCAGCGATGTCAACACCACCTTGTCCGCATCCTTGGGCTTGGACACGTTCTGTATGTCCACGGCACGACACAATGCCGTTACAATCAGGTGCGGCACACGCTCAAGGGCCGCCAGTTGACGTCCGCGTTCCGCGCACAACTTGAGCGCATCCACCGCGATGACAGCAATAGTGTGATGCTTGAATTGTAGAGCCTGGAGCAGCACCTGCAGCACCTCCCGTATGCGCGGATGAAAGCTATGCGCATGCGTTTCCTTAGGCGGCAGCACATCTTTGGGATGCGGCACCGATTGCTGAAACGGGACACGCTGCTGAGCGTTGCGTGTGGGCTGGGAGAGACGCAACAGCAGCCACTGGCCCAGCTGACAGAGCGCAATGCAGCGCGCCTTGGCCGAGGGTTCGCGCCGTGCACAGCGCAGCATAATGTTGAGTATATGGTCCTGCAAATCGGGACATTCCATCAGTTCAAATTGCTGCGGCGTCGGCTGCAGCACGGGCCGCGGCAGCAGCGTTGCGGGATACGCCAGCAGCGAGCCCAACAGGGCAGCCACCTCAGCGCGCGGCGTAGTGCGTGTAACCTCAAGGGAGGTCAACAATATGGCGCTGGCATGCACCAGATCCAGCAGCAGCAGCGTGTGCCCCGGCAGTAGTAGACTCAGCAAACGCGGCCCCTCCAAATGCTTCATAATGGCATAGATCAGATCCCGATCCTCGCCGGTGAGCAGCTGATGCAGCGCATGATAAAACAGAGGCAGCTGTTGCATCCCAATGGCACCCTGCAGCGCCAACGAGCAGAGCAACTGCAGCGCCCACAGTTTGCCCTTTTTGAAGGAACGATCGAGGGTGAGGGCGCCGTAGCACCATGGTGCAACCACAGCAATGGGCGGCACCAGCGGCGGCGGTGGTGGTGTGCTTTGGTTATCCGTCGAGATGCCCTGGTTCTGTTTGATCTTGATAAGGTTTTGGGTCATCTCCAGCAGATGCTTGAACACTTGCGCATGCAGCTCTGATTTGGGTATGCGATTCACATCGCCCAGGGCGCCCAACATGCGTTTCCACATAATGGACGTGGAGTCGGGCAGCCAGCCGGTGGCCGTGCCGCCGAGCATAATCGAGCGACGCTCGGAGCCATAGCCGCCGGTTCCAAAACTGCCGGAATTGCCATCCTCCAGGCTGCCCGAGTCCACGGCTAGCACATCGATCTGTAGCTGGGCATCCTTGATCGAACCGCCTTCAATGCCGCTGCTGGCCGTGGGCGATGGACTGCGCGAGCCGGCGCCACTTTCAGTGTCCTCAACCGCATCCTGATAGCCATCCACATCATCCACTGCCTGCTGTGAGCCGCGACGCCGCCGACTTTTGCGTATGGGCGCCAGCGAATCCAGCGACATAGCGCGACGCATATCCTGGACAGTGTTCTGCGCCTCCAAAGTAGCGCGTATGCCAGCTGCCGCGGCGTCTGTCTTGGGCGGCACGGGTCGTCGTCGCCGTATACGTGAATTGCGCGCCGCCGACGCCAGGCTGCCCTCGCTATAGCTGCGACTCAGCATTGGGGTAAGCGGTACAGGACGTACACCGTGGCCGGTGCCGCCATGTGATTGCGAGTGCTGGTGATGGGTGCGATTGTTGGGCTGCAGCAACGGCGCCTGGCTATTGCTGCCCGCCTGGGAGTTCTCATCGGAGCGACTGCTATTGGATTCAGCGATGCTTTCGCGCTCGCGCTGCAGCACGCTGGTCGCCACGCTGGCCCCGCTGGCACTGGCGCTGCCCGATCCCTGCCACACGCTGCCAATGCGTCGCCGCTTGCCACGACTCTCAGCTACACGGTCCAGCGGCAAATCTAGCAGATTGATTCCGTAGGTATAGCGCGAAAATACGCGCGTCAAGGTCTGTATCGTCTTACTCCACTCGACGATGAGCTCCTCGCGATGCGTAAGCGACTGGAGAACGGTGAGAAACTTCTCCCAGAGCATCACGTTAACGGGCACATTTGTGTGTGCTCGTATCCAGGTGACGATAAGCGTTTGAAATATGGCCGAGCCGAGAATGCCGCCCAGGCTGGCGCTCTTGGAGCCACTGGGCGGCGGATTCTGATGCAGCACAACGGCAGTCACCTGCAACAGCACAAGCAGCATCTGTTCCCACGTGCGCGACTCCATGCGGGTGTTCATCACCATGGTGCGATACACATTAAGCACCTTCTTGCATATCTCCGTCTGCTCCTGCAGCGGCGTCGATCGATAATCCCGCGAGCGTGTGGGAAAGCATATGTTCAGATTTGCCGTGTTTACAAGGAACACATTCGCCGCATTGGTAACAAACACCTGCAGCACATTCTGCATGCCCGCGCGCACCACCTGCTGCTGCTCCCTATTGCCCTGCATGGCGCCCACGTAGGAGGGCGTGCGCAAGCGTTGGCTACGCGGCGTGCCACCAGGCGGCGCCGTCGGTGCGCCTTGTTGTTCATCATTTGGCTCCAACAGAAATGGTGGCGGCGTGCTGCCCGTCATCCAATCCCGATAGACAGCAATGGCCGTGCGTATGGACTCGATTTGTGCCTTTGATGTGAAGTTCAGCAGAAACGCCTGCCGATAGACCTCGTGCACAAAATTGATGTTCTCACGGCTCACATAGAACACATCGCGCACAATGAGGCCCTGCTGATAGCCGAGCAGTCGCACATGATCCACGCCCTCGATGTGCAGGGCACAGTCCAGGCGATGGCTAAGCAGACGCTCGTGCGTGAAGCGTGACACCCAATTGATGAGCACCACCACACAGGAGGCCATGACCTCCTCCTTCTTGTGTATCGAACGCATGACAGGCATCTCCAGGCGGGGACTATATATCGAAGTGCTCGCATCAAAGCTGGGCGAGAAGACAGGCAGAAAGACGTCCTTGAAGCGTTGCAATAGAAATGCAAACGCTCGATGATCCTTCTGGGCACGATTGTCGCGCCAGCGCAGACAGGCGGCCGTTTGCACCATGCTATTGAGTAATATTTCCAGCCCATCGCGTGGATCTGGTGGCGCGGACTTCTCGCTGGACGAGGGCGGCAGCAGAGCAACCACCTCAGAGCTCTGCACGGGATGTGAAAACGTATTGTCATGGAAAACGGAGGCCATGCCGCCGTCTGCCTTCATGTTGGGATGTGTCAGGAAATCCGTAGCGCTGAACTCCGTATCGGGACC
Source organism: Drosophila ezoana (assembly GCA_035045725.1). NCBI lineage: Eukaryota > Metazoa > Arthropoda > Insecta > Diptera > Drosophilidae > Drosophila > Drosophila ezoana. The sequence goes on from JAWNOU010000036.1 coordinate 463,768, forward strand.
CACAATGCCTTTCTGTGGCACAATCAGGCCGGGTATCAAATCCGCGTACATGGCGTGCACATACCCTGGGGCATTGTCGCCGAGTGTCTGGTACCACAGCAGAAAGTATCTGAAAGTTGGAAAGTATTTAGTTAACTTCCAAGCTCGTCAAATTTCGAATACTTACTTCACACCCTCGCGTCGCAGCTTGGGCGAATTGCCCAAGTGCAGCAGCTTGGCCATGATGCGGCTGAGCGAGTGGCATTGCCAGCGGCGAGCCAACAGCTCCGGCAGCAGGCACAGTATCTTCTCCAACAGCCATAGCGAGCCATCCAGTTCCTCGCGATGCGCCTTGTGCACTGCATAAAGATAAAGGATTATTGTGGGTTAGAGAGCCAATCTTAGCAAGTAAATTCCTGAAACAGGCAGTCTGAGAGAGTCCTAAGCAAGCACATGCCAATGGCGGGACGAGCACAAAATGCAACAGAGCGAGTGCGAGAGAAACGAGGCGAGTGGAAGAAATTAATGAATAATTTTATTGCATTTAAGAATATTAGAATTTAAAGTATAAGGAATTAAACAAAAGCTTACAAAGCTTATTGAACATAAAGCTTTAATATAAAACATTTTTAAAAAGCTTTAGGAAACACTGGAATTAAACAGATCTTTCTGTTAGTGAGATCAATACTTTTAAAATGGAGCAAATGCCAATGGAAATGGAACAAATTCCCACATTTCTTGATATGTATACGATGTTAGGAACGCTGAAATAGAACATGGTTTCTACTAAATGAAGCTTGTTAATGAAAATAGCACCATTTTCAAATACCCAGATGCATAAACATATATGCTTAAGGAACGCTAAAATGGAACAGACTTCTATACTTAAGACATTTAAAGAATGGCAAGTGACATTTTTAAATATATTTCTACATATTCTTAATGGAATGCTGGAATGAAACAGTGTATTGTTTCAATAGACAAATTCTCGATGGTATCATGATAATTTTATTGTTAATTTTATTGAAATCATATGAAATAAAAATGACAAATATACTTAATATTCTGACATGTTCTTATGACTAAGAGAGGCTGGAATGGAACGGAATGGAACAGTAATGAGATCTGTTAACGTAGTGACAAATAGAAAACAAAAAGATGAATAGATTGAAACAATAGTAAACAATGTGAGGGAAATTTAAAATCAAAGCAAAGTCGAAATGTGATGAATTACTGGATAAGTCAATAGGAGACCACGCCGCAAACTTACCAATGTGAAACGGAAGTTCTGCCGGTAAAAAGGTATACAAAAGAGAGGGCAAAAACAAATTTAGAAGGAATTGAATTTAGAGTATTTCCTTAAACATAATCATAGAAACTTTATTTGAATGAGAAGAAACGTATTAAACAAATGTAGATATGTATATTTGTAGACAAAAGACACAAACAAGAAGCAACCATTAATTTTAATGTGGTTTGCTTTCTTAATTGGTGGGGAAAAGATTAACAAATTGAAAGCGGACAAAAACAAGTAAAAGTGCTCTAGTCGGGAGTGTCCCACTAGCAGATACCCTGTACCCAGCTCTGTGTCTCTGTCGCAGTTTGTATATACTAACTAAAAGCCCCGAGTTCATCTAAAAAACTATATCGATTTAAAGAAATCGGAGTAGGTTAACTGTGAAAAAAAGTAAACTTCTTTGTCCCACCTTAAATTGAAGTTTTTGTTCTCATATCCACAGAAAACAAAACTTAGTGATCAAAAATATACTCTATACTTTATTGTCCGCCAATATCTCTTTCCTGTGACAGACATTTGCACAACTGCGGCATACCCCATTTTTTCGGGTACAGGGTACAAAAACTAAAAGACAACATTTTTATGATTTAATATACTTAATTACCTTTCTGCTTAAGATTGGCCTCGGCCTGTATAAAGGTGTCGTAGAGTATAAAATAGACATGGCTATAATTTGTCTCGAACAGCGACTTTGACTCCTCATAATCCACATTATCTAAAAAGAGAAAGATTTAGAGAAATAATTTAGCATATGCTGAATGTACATATATCAAATCCGAGTAACCCAATTCCCACTCTGATCTGATAAGCACAACGCGCTTCCCACTTGAGCAACAGGTGGTGGACGCTGACGCAACGTCAACATTGATTGGCCAATAAACAAAGAGCCAGCATATGCAAGTGCGCCGATAACGATAGACATGTATATATATATATATATATATATATATATATGTGTATACGTACGCATGTGCACATAAACATATATGTTTATATGCAGGCGATTTCCATAGTTCTGTTCTGGTGCAGACTCGAGAAAAGAAAACCACACATGACGAACGGGCGAAAACCGCAGAAGCGGGTTCAAAAATGCGTTGGAAAAAATGCCAACATTTGATGAATCAGTGCCAAAGCGGTAAAAGGGTTGCTGGGGAGGTGAAGAGAGGGGCGGGGGAAGGTAGCTGCGGCCGGCATGTGTAGCTGTCATCAGCGAAACGCTGCAAAACAGAAGAAAGCTAAACGTTGAGCGGAAAGAGTAGGCCAAGAAACCTTTAAAACTGGTTTCATAGAAGGCCAAATGCGAAGCGCGCTTGTTGATAAAGTAACAAACAATTGGAAAAAAGAACTAGCTACATGTGTATGAGTGTGTGTGAGTGTTAGTGTGTGTGTGTAGCACAAACTGCGTGTAATTTGCCGAGTAAAAACAACAATAACAATGGAGCCGAGCGGGTGGGCAGGCACCTGTTGGGTGTTTTTTTTTTAAATAGCTGCGTTCAATGACACAAAAAGAAAGTTACACAGCCACATACATACATGTATGTACGTAAGTATGTACCTAGGTATGTGCATTTGTATATGTATTGTATGCATGTTTTTTGGCTGGTGTTGAAATTGTAGCAACAAAGTTGCCACTCAGTCAACAGTTGCCGCCAGTTGGTAAGCGCCGTAATAATTGTGTGCCGCGTTTATCATTTGACGTTTTTTCACACATTGCGCGTTAAGTATAAATGTGTGCGTGAGTATGCGGTGTGCGTTTGTATGTCTCATTTTTGCATACATTAGAATGTGGTTGCCATTTGATAAGTTATGATATTTAGTACGCTGTTAACTTTAACAGTTGAAGTAGGAGAATAAAATAAGTAATAAGTATTTACATATGTGCATGATGCGTGTGTGTGTGTGATGTGCCTGTCTACCTATTTACAATAATATATTTGTCATTTGTTAAGTTATGCTTTTTTTATTTATTTAACGAAACATTAACATTAGTTAGTTAACAGAGTTTGAACAAAACAATGAACAGTGGGAGTAAATGTATTAGCATATGTATGTAAATATGTACGTGTTGTGTGTGCTCCAACAGGAAATAGCATTAAGCGCTGTGGGCCGCAGCTATAAAATAATAATCAACATTTGTCGCTTAATACTGCTACATTTTAAATGGCAGCGACCACGGTCAAACGCCCACCTGTCCACTCCAGCAGCAAAAACTCGTTTTCTTTTGTTTGCATAGTTTTTTTTATTTAATAATTTATAGAGAGGCGTTAATTTGTATTCAAGTACATTACCTAATATTGTGCGCAGGTGGCGCAGGCGGGAGGCCGAATCCTTTTTGCAATCTTGCAGCTTGGCCGTCGACTTTTTAACATCCGCGTGGGATTTCTTGGTAAACATTTTAGCACTTTTGCGTTTCTTATAATTAATATTTGCACACAAACATTCTTAAACTAATTCGTTTGATTTCGTTGCTAAACAACATAAATAAATCGCACGCACGCACACACACACAATACGTATATACACAGTCGCACACTCGCACACTCGCACACTCACTGTATATACTTTCTTTTCGCACTTTGTCCAGCGGAGCACCAGATGCGCGAGAGCCCCCGGAGAAATTATTAGCATCGACCGCCCGAGCAAGCAACCATCCGTCCCAACGAAGCTGACGTTGCTGTTGGGTGCGCTGCTGCCGCGGCTGCTGTTGCTGCTGCTTTTCGCAGTTCGTTGTAAATTTTTGCTTTTATTTCATGTCTACACATTCGCTCTCCCAGCAGCCAATTGCACATACACACAGCGGAGTCGCGCAATTGCCAGATTGCAGTTGAATTCATTAATTTTTGTTAAATATAACGTCTCACTACACATTATTAAACATTTTTCGCTGCAGCACGGACACGGGAGAGCAGGTTTTATGCGTTTTTACGAAATACAAATTCATCTGCGACGCGTTTGATGGACTAAAATAAAAATTCGGCCAATCAACCAGGTGGAATGTTATTTAACAGTTAGACATAACATTGGCAAGAGCATTAACATGGGCTCATCTGTTATTAACAGAGAACGATAAATACTTAGTATGTTTTTTAAGTTAACACTAGCTCTATATATATTAATTAATTTGATGACAGTTGTTGGTTGCCTATAAAAACAGTTTCTTACTATTTTTTAAATAGAAATAAGAATAATAATTTGAAATTGGAACTCAAACTTTGGCTGCGATACTATCGTTTGTTGTCTTATAGTGTTAAGACATGACCAGCTAACATATCGATATTTCTAATGCTTAACAGTATGCTCTTATATTTTCGTTATTGAACAGCCCGCAAAATAATTCAAAATAATAATTCATGAATAAAACTAGCGATATAAAACTTTATAAGTGCTTTGCAATTTATTTTATTTAATACTTTTGTTGGCACTATACACCATGCAAATGTTGGCATACTTACTGCCAACAGAACTGCTCGTCACACAAATCTTACTGTTACTGCTGACAGTTATTCAAACTGCAGAGCATCAATTATAGTTTTACTTTCTCAAGCAGTTGGGCAACCTTGTTTCAGCTGTCATTTGCAAAGTCCGCTGTTCTAATTTCGTTCCTTTGCTTTTCAAACGTCAAAATCGTTAGACGTGATTTGCAGTTTTAAGTCCGGTGAACGCAATTAATTTGCTTCCAATTGAAATTTGAAAAGTCAAGCGCTACAAATCTAAGGCGAAATGTCATCCCAACCAGCTGGACGTCCACCGCTGAATGATGAACGCGTGAACGCGTTATCCAGTTATCGTACCAAACTCTTGGAGCATCGCGAAATCGAGTCACGCTTGAAATCGCTGCGCGACAAGCACAAGGAGCTGCATCTGGAATTCCAGAAGTCCGAGGATGACCTGAAGGCACTGCAGAGCGTGGGCCAAATGCTGGGCGAGGTGCTCAAGCAGCTGACGCCGGACAACTTTATAGTCAAGTCTGCCAATGGGCCGCGCTATGTGGTCGGCTGTCGTCGGCAGTTGAACAAGGCGAAGCTTAAGCCTGGCACACGAGTCGCCCTAGACATGACCACATTGACCATAATGCGCTATCTGCCACGCGAGGTGGATCCACAGGTGTACAACATGACTCACGAAGATCCCGGTAATGTGGACTATTCAGCCATTGGTGGTCTGGGTGATCAGATACGCGAGCTGCGCGAGGTCATCGAGTTGCCCCTGATGAATCCCGAACTATTTATACGCGTTGGCATCAATCCGCCCAAGGGGTGTCTTTTGTATGGCCCGCCCGGCACTGGGAAAACGCTGCTGGCACGCGCCATTGCCTCCCAGCTGGACGCCAACTTCCTGAAGGTCGTATCCTCGGCCATTGTGGACAAGTATATTGGGGAGAGTGCACGTCTCATTCGCGAGATGTTCTCCTATGCACGCGACCATCAGCCGTGCATAATTTTCATGGACGAGATCGATGCCATTGGCGGGCGTCGCTTCTCGGAGGGCACCTCAGCGGATCGTGAAATACAGCGCACACTTATGGAACTGCTGAACCAAATGGATGGCTTCGACGCTCTCGGCCAGGTTAAGATTATAATGGCCACCAATCGTCCGGACACTCTGGACCCGGCACTGTTGCGTCCCGGTCGCTTGGATCGCAAACTGGAAATACCTTTGCCCAATGAAATAGCGCGTCTCGATATACTCAAGATTCATGCAGCCCCTTTATCGAAGCAGGGCGAGATCGACTACGAGGCGGTTGTAAAGCTATCGGACATGTTCAATGGCGCCGACCTGCGCAACATTTGCACCGAGGCGGGTCTGTTTGCACTGCGCGAGGATCGCGAGTACGTCATTCACGAGGACTTCATGAAGGCCGTGCGCAAGACTGCCGACAACAAGAAGCTGGAAACCAAATTGGAGTACAAGCCACTTTAATTCAGCAGATACATTTTATAGACTGACGACAAATGTAATTTATATATGACATAAAATTTAGAGCTAGATGGCTGAATTGCTTACTTTCTTTCTTTTTATGATTTTAGTTAGCGAAGAATTCCACTCTTAGGCATGGAAAATGCATGGAATGGGATTGACAATTAACGAAGAGACAACATAATCTTCTTTAACAGATCTATAGGAAAACTGATTAGAGACATGATTACAATTCACTGTTAAGGGTGAATATGTCATGGAAAATTAGTGGAACCATTTACTATAAACAATACGTCGAAAAATATCTTTTGCGGCTTGTAGTTTTTTTCAACTTTTTTGTGACAACTTGAAATAATCTAGATGAATGTTATTGTGAGCAGTATTTAATTGATTTTCGATAATTCACTGTTAAGCGTGGAAATGTCAAGAGAGATGGAGGAATTAGGTTCTAAAGGCGAAAGATTAATTTCATAGGACATGTAAAAAGGAGCAGTAAGTGGTTTCTCGAATGTTGGCACGGCCACAGGCGGAAAATGGGTGAGAAAACCAACTTGTTAGTATTTTAATAAAAATAAACACTGACAACTACTATTTAATATGACATTAGAACAGGATTTAGTTACTTGTACTATGAACTTTAGCAACGACAGTGAAGTGGACCCCGGATTGCCTTTTACAAAATTAGTCAACCTTAATTTGTTAAGTGCCTTAATTATGCTGCGTATGCGATAAGGACGCAGCTTAATTAAGGGGCAATTAAATCGTTGCCGGTGCGCGTCAGTGCCATGCAACACCTGAAGGCGGCAACACGCCGCATACGCGCCTCCTGGCGGACGCCTCGACTGCGCAGCTCCTGGACGCTGACCAGCCGCGTGGTGATGGGCTGTTTGATAATTGCCATAGTGCAGAATATAGTGTACGGGATTTTTCCGTGTTGTTTCGATTTCAAGCGCAAGAAGTTTGTGTTTTGCAAGTCCTTGGCCATTTACTGCTTTTCTGTGGCCACGCTAATTGGCGCGTTCTATGTGACTCAGATATGGGTGGCATACAGCGAGAACGAAATCGATCTGCGCGATCCCATTCAGATCTATTGCTATATGAACCTCTGCGTGGCGCTGCTCAACTATGTGACCCAATGGGCCATCATACCGGAGATCTTGAGTTTTCAAAATAGTTTGCCATTATTCAGCACCATCGACTTTTTTACCATCTCACTGAGATCGGTGGGCCGGGCCACGTCTCTGGCCTGCCTCAAGATGCTTGGCTGTCCGCTGCTGATGCATTTGACCCTGTTTATATACCAGAGACATAAACAGCCCGAGCTCAGCTGGACGAGCACGGGCAAGATAATGCTGCCCATCTACTTGGGTAACCAGCTGAACAACTGCTTCTTTGGCGGCATTGTGATCACCAAGATTGTGCTCGTCGAGATCAACAGGCGATTGCGTGAGATTCTCAACGAGGTGAACAGATTGCAAACACCACTGGAGCTGCTGCTGCAGAAGCCCTACTATCGTATGCAACGCTTCTGCGACCTGGCCGATCGTCTGGATGAGCTGGCGTGCAAGTATACGCTGTCAACTGGTTACTCCATGGACTATTTGGTGCTAACCGCCTTCTCGCTGGTCTCATCCATGGCCATTAATTTGATTATCACGACGCTGGGCTTCTACACGCAATACCAAGCCTTTGCTGATCATATTCTGCTCGAAGAGACCTATGATATAGCCCGAGCTCTGGCACATTTTGTGTTTCTGGTGGTTCCCTTCACAGAGATATGTTTGGTGGCGCGCGTCAGTCAACAAGTGCTGGATGAAGTAAAAGTTAGCCGAGTTGTCTGTAAGATTGAAATACAAATATTGGCTTTCTTGCAGGCTAAGGAAACGGGTAACTTGCTGCAGCGCATCAACTTGGAGCACGCCGACGTGCGCTTCAGGCAGGTTGTGGATGCATTATGGCTGGAAGTGAATACAATTAAATACAAATTAATGCCAATGGGTCTGCTGGAGCTGGACGGTTCGCTGATCAATAAAATATTCTCAACAGTCGCTGGCTTTCTATTGTTTCTCATACAAAATGATCTAACACAGCGGTTTTCGTTAAAATAATATTTGTTCATTTATCAGCTTCAAATTAAAAAACGTTACTGGCGTCTATCGATAAAAGCTCACTTATTGCTTGTGGTGGCTGTGCGATAGGTAACTAGGCACTTACCAGCACTAAGCTCTTGGTTCTATGCAACACTACTTGCTTGTATCGAACGGCTGATTGTAAATAAAAGCGTTGAAATGCAAATGCGCCTTTTTATTTTTAGTTAACAAAATAAGAGCATAAGTTAAAAGTAAACACAATGGCGCGCATTACATGGCGCACAAACTCCACACAGAGTCTAGTGTAAGTGTTCGATTATCTGTATGTTGTGCATATGTTAACTTTGTTATTCTACCGGCAGCTCCACTTTTCGCCTACGCTGGAGCTATATGAACCACTGCTGGCACTCGCTGACCTTCAATGCACACATGAATTCCAGCTATGCCACCGACGTGTGCATGACGCCGATCTTCTGGGTTGTGGACAACTATACACACTGTCTGGGACCAGTATGTAATGACTTTTTCATTTGTTTACAAGCAGCTCATGGGCAGCGTTGCCAACTGCTGCTTCAAAAAAGCTGAATTCAATGTTAAAAATGGCTAAACCAAGCTAAATTATTTACAGCCAAAAATAGTTGTTTCTGGCTAAATACATATGAAAAGAGCCAAATTCAACTGAAAAATAACTGAATGGGCAGGACTGCTCGCAGATGATATATTCACTGACAATTAACCATTAACCCATATTCATTATCTGCATCAACAGCCAGATCCGTTTGTCTAATTCTGGGCAAACTAGTTTAATCAGTTAAATCCGTCTTTTAACTTTTTGTATTTTGAAGATTTCTGAAAGTAACTATTCTTATTAGTTATTTTTTTAAGCCCATCGAGCTAGATGGTTTATCAATTATATAGTGTCTAACTGCTTTGGCTAACCCTTAGCAAAAAGTGCTTTCTTGTTTGTACTTTCAGTTCTTTGTTGTGGGCGTGGCTATACTAACTACTGCCGTTGTGGGCATCGCCTATTGGATTGGCCTGCCCTTTTGGTGGGCCAAGAGCCAAGTGGCAACAATACTGCTGCTTATCGTGGGCAACTGGCTGCTCCTAAACATTATTTTCCATTATGTGATGGCTGTGATAACGCCCGCTGGACAGCCACCAGAAGGTGTTACCCATGTGGAGGCCGTCAGCATGTGCACCAAATGCATTTCCCCAAAGCCGCCGCGCACGCACCACTGTTCCGTGTGCAATCGCTGCATTTTGAAGATGGATCATCATTGTCGTGCGTATAGGGAGTGTTTTCTCTTCTTGTACTGTTTAAATAGCAAAGTTTATTTGTAGCCTGGCTTAATAACTGCGTGGGTTATGCGAATCATCGCTACTTCTTTCTATATATGCTGTACACCACGCTGGGCTGCCTGTTTCTTATTGTGTGTGGCCTGGAGATTGGCTACAAGTATCTCTGGCTGGATCATAGCGAGCACTGGACGGAATTGGAACCGCTCGAGGGTCACCCTGTCAAATTCAATCTAAGCGGACATGCCATACTTGTTGTACGTTTATTCAATTTAATTATTATTGCTACTCTCCTTGTATATGTATGTATTTGGTTTGCAGACGCATCCGCATGAGTACGATGACATCCTGCTGCCGGCAGCTGTGCATCATTTGCCCACGCCCATGGCGGACACGCTGGCTGACTCCACGCCCACACGGCGACGCATTTTATGGTTTATGGCCGTGACCAATGTGGCTGTGGTGATTGCCCTGGGCACCCTTTGCACCTGGCACGCCAAGCTCATCACGCGCGGCGAGACCAGCGTGGAGGCGCATATTAATGAGGCTGAACGCAAAAGATTCTTACAACTGAAACGCATTTACATTAATCCCTATAATTTTGGCACCAAAAAGAATTGGAAACTATTTCTGGGCCTTGTGCGTGGCAGGTAATTCCTGTCGCTAAATACATTCCTTTACTTCACTTACACAAATCAATTTCTTTTCAGATCGTTTTGGCGCACCGTGTTGCTGCCCTCGTGGCACAGACCCGAGGGCAACGGTCTTAGTTTTCATACTGTGCACGATGCAATCTTCGAGGATGAGTGGCCATAGTCCGTGTGCGAAGGATTGAAGCTTTTGTGATGTCATCTTAGCGAACTAGTTAAATTATTAGGCTTAAGTCAAGCATTTCCATTAGGGTGGCATGCCACGAATATTTATTAGTCATCTATTAGTAAAAGCTAAGACTTGATATTCAGCGTTTCCATAGAGATTGTGAGCTAGATATGTGTATGTCCTATCCAAATAAACAGAACTGGCGCAATTTACAAGCTTAAAACCTGTTGATTGGAATAGTTGCTAGGATATGCCTCATGCGCCGGTATGGCAACTTGTTGCCAGGACGCCAATTTATGTACTTTTGGGTTTAGTCGATACGAAGAGCTAGCTGAGTTGAAGAGAAGCAAATTTATATTATCCAAAAATGTCCAAAGCTTCGGGCTCGGAGGACGAGCCGTTGGTGCCAGACGACTTTGATGATGACTTCTTCAGGGAGCTCAGCGAGAAGATACCCGAGGTGAGCCGCATCTTTACGAGAATCTGAACGTTCTAACAATTCCGTCAAACATTTTCAGGCAACCAAGGCGTTGCGACAAAAGGATACGCCCAACAATGCGGACAATGTGCAGCGTCTGCTCATCTGTGGCACACGCTACAAGAATGATCTGCGCATGGAGGAGGGTCGCTCGCAGGAGCTGCGCGAGCAAATAGCTGTGCTCGAGGAGCGTCTGGAAAATGCGGCGAACAAAAGCAAATTGGATATGGCCACCATTGAGCAGCTGCGTGGTGTTATAGGTGAGTGTTTGGAGAGTGCAAAGAGCTCCTTGTCTAGAATATACTATGTTAACTGCACAGAGGGCGCCTGGAAGCAGAAGGATGCCTCCCAGATACGCGAGCAGTCGGCACAGGACGAGGTGTTGAGTCTGCGCCAGAAACTGGATGCTGCCGAGCAGATGGTCATGCACCTCAACGAAAAGGGTCGCGCCAAGAGCAACAAGCGGGATGACAGCAAAGAATGCGAAAGACTCAATGATGAAATTAAGGAGCTAAACAAGCGCCTTCAGCTGCAACGCGCCTACGCGGCGGAGGTGGAGGCCACCATACAGGCTCTGGAGGGCAAAAACAAGGATATCCTCAAGCTGCTGGATGTATGTATGAAATAAAGCTGATTGCTAGACATTGCCTATAATAGATATTTGCCCGCTCAGGAAACCTCCAGCGATGCGTGCAATTTGAAGCGCAAGAGTGATGCTCTGTCCAAGGAGCTGGCGACCATGAAAAGCGAGGAGACCAAATATCTGGAGCACATAGCACACATCAAGACGACCAATGAACATCTGACCAAGGTCAAGGTGCGTCAAAATCTGCAAATACTGTCGCTGAAGACCAACATGGAGCACCTGAATACGTTGCACAACAGCACCTGCAATAAGCTGGCCAAGATTACGGTGGATCTGGAGTATACGGTGCAGGAGCGGGACAAAAACAAACGTGCCTTGAATCAGCGCATTAATCTGCTTAAGGTGCGCGAGGATGAGCTCATCAAGCTGCGCCAAGACAACGCCAAGCTGGCCAAATCACAGGAGACCATCGCACGCAAATATGGCGGTCTAGAGATGTCCAAGCAGGAGGTGGAGCAGGAGAATATGCGGCTTAAGTAGATGTGCCACATCCTCCATATATATATATGGAATACATTAAATATTTTGCATTTACAGAACCCAGCTGGGCACCCAAGACAAGGAGCTGGAGTCCATGCGCCGTGTGGTGCACCATTTCGAGAAGAACAATGAGCATCTGATCAAGGAGCGCGATGTGCTCAAGCGGGATCTGCAGGGCGAGCATCAGAGCGCTGAGAAAAACGCCGCCCTCTATCAGGAGTCCCAGCACGAGGTGCGCGCGCTCAAGGACATCATCAGCAGCATGGACTTGAAGCAGAAAAAACTGCAAGAGGACTTAAAGAAGCAGAAAAAGGAAAATGCCAAAAAGCTGGACGACATTCAACAGTGGGTTGATAAAGTCGATCTACTGCAAAGTAAGTGTGCTGCTGTATGGGAAAGTTCCATTAAAATTCATGTCACGTCCGTCTACAGACGAAATTCACCTGAAGGAGAATCAAGAGATCGAGCTAAAGCGCACGATTAGCGATCTGGAAACCAAGTGCTCTAAGTTCCAGCAGCAGCACGATCTTTTGTCCAGCGAGCGGCAGGGTCTGCAGCGTTCACTGCAAGCCGCGGACGAGGAGCGGCAAAAGCTGCGGGATCAGTTAAGCAATCTACAATCACAGATCGAGACGCTCAAGGGCAAGATTAGCTATCGGGATGGGGAGCTGAGCAAGCTTCAGCTGCAAATTGATCGCATGGAGAAGGAGCGTCGCCTGCTGCGCAACGATGTGCGGCATGCGCAGCTGGGTCAGCAGCACACCAAGGCGGAGCTGCTGGACAAGCGCAAGGAGAACGATCGTCATGCCAAATCGCTGCAGGAGGACGAACAGCGCTTGGCACGCCTGCGCAAGGATGTCGACAATCTGATGAACGAGAAGAACTCGATCAGTGCGGCGCTGACCAAGCGCAACGAGGAGTACTCCAAACTCCAGCACAATTTGGAGAATCTGCAGACCGCCCACGATCAGACGGAGCGCCAGCTCCTCCAGTGCCAGGACGATATGCGCCTAATGGGCGTCGAGATTAAAAACTTGCGCACGGAACGCAATGTGCTGCGTGCAGATCGCGAAAGTGCCGCCGATCTGCGGCAGGAGCTGCTGCAAATGCAGCGTGTGCTGAACCAGGAACGCATCAAGGCGCGTGCCCTGCAGGACGAAATGATGACGCCAATGAATGTGCATCGCTGGCGTCTGTTGCGCGGCAAGGATCCGGAAAAAATGGATCTGCTCGAACGCATACACATCCTGCGCAAACAGCTGCTCAGCCAGAATGTGGCTGCCCTCGAGCAGGAGCGGGCTCTGACTGAGGCCCAACAGCTCTATGCGGCACTCAAGGAGTTCATGCTCAAGCTGCCCAGTCACAAGGTGCAGGCGGAGCTCAACACTGTCAAGGTGGGCGTGGCTACTTTTTAAAACTTGGGCGTTAATCTAGGATGTGCCTAAATATTAAGCATATATTAGCCTGCCATGAAAGAAGTTCTTTATTATTTAGAGAAGTCTAAATCAGGTTCAATCTTTGTGAGATATTCACGTTTCAAGTCCTCCATGGTCAGACTATTTAACTTTTCTGTATATTGTTAACAGTTGTCCCACTTTTTATCGCGACTCTCTTAGAATTGTACCTAATCGTATCACATACTTTGACTTCAGATAACAATTGACTGACCTCTATGGTCACATTATTTTGTTTCTAAATTTCTTGTTTAAAAAGACCATCCACCATGGTCACATAATTATGCCTCAGTTTATACTAGATTGTCCTCTTTGGTCACATTATTTAACTTCTATATTATTTGTCCTGTGCATTACTTTGCATTCGATAGTGAAATATTCACCATGGTCACATTATTCCACTTCTACCTAAAAGTTTCCATATATTCAAAGAATAAAGGAAAATAACAAACCCCTCTTCATATTAAAAATATAATCTGTTCGTAATAAATAATAGTTTACAAATCTTCATATTCTGCCGCAATTGTGGAATTGTGTTTCGCCTGCAGGCCTGCCTATCCGCCAAGGATCGGAAGCTGAAGGTGCTCATGGCCGAGCTGAGTGCCCGGGAGGCTGGCGAGAAATGCAACGCACAGCAGCTGGTTGAGCTGCGCGGCAGCCTGGCGCAGACCAAGACGCAGCTGCTGGAGGAGAAGCGACGCAAACAGAAGCTGCTGGAGGAGCGTCAACTATGGGAGCAGATGCAGGCGCATTGCTACTCGGCACCGGCGCAGCTGCCACGCACCCTAGGCGCCGGCTTTAAGGTGATCAGCACGTTGCTCTAGAGGATTGGCAAAATAAATGCACATATACCAGTTAAAGCTACAGTCGTTGGGGTTTCCTTTCAAGCGGCAGAGTAAGCAAAGTCCCCGCAAAGCTCGCTGGAGCTCATGTGGCAGCCGTGCTGTCGCTTGTCGAGATGGCCTTTGCGCGATACGGAGACTATTTTAAGTAGCTTATCGATCGTTTTGCTGGGCTGCTGCAGCAGTTGCTCCTCTTTGATTGCCTGCTGAAACTCATCAATGATAAAATCCCGTGACTTCAGATCAATCTCATTGATGGCCAGCTCGGCTTTCATCGCCCTCACCTTGCGACTCTGCTGCTGATTGATGCGTTGCTGCAGCCACAGACGCTTCCCCGTATCGGGATCGGGCATACGTTTCAGCTGCTCCTTGAGCGTATCGTACAGTCGCTGTATATCCTGCACCCGACGCTCCATATTGCCACGCTCAACGCTCAGTCGTATGTTTCGCTTGAGCAGCACCTGAATTTTGCGTATCAATTGATATTTACACGGATCCTTGCCGATTAGCACACGCCAGCGATGTATGCGATATGGATACTTCATCTCCTCCGTGAACGCGGCCACGTGCAAGCGTTCACGATTGAGCTGACGCTCGAGCCGCACAACCTCGTGGCGCATGTTGGACGTATCGTTGAGGGCACGTTGCAAGCACTCGTTCGACATGGACAGATTGGAGATCTCCGTTTTGAGCAGTCGTATATCGTCCACCCGTTGATTGTACTGCATGGTGCCACGCTTGATTGCCAGCTGCATCATGGCGAGCTGCTCCTGCTTGATGCGCAGCTCGCCGTTTCGTCGCACCATTTGCTGGCCGACCAGTGTCTTTTCTTTGTTGACCTCGTCCAGGTTGATGGAGATCTGTTTGAAACGCTTCTCATCCTGCTCGATGGTGTGCTGCAGTTGCTCCCCATGTATCTTCATCTCGGTCAGATCGGCGCGCACGCGCTCCAAATGGCGATCCTTGTCATGAATCTCGAGCTGCTTATGCCTCAGCAGATTGTCCAGCTGATCGCTGCGATTCTTTTGGGCAACTATTTCCTTCTCGTTGTTGGCCAATTGCTGGCACAATTGATTGATCTGAAAGCTGAGCTTGCCATTGATATTTTGCAATTTCTGCCTCTCCCGTCCGCACATCTCCAAATTCTTCTCCAGAATTATTTTCTCGCTATGCGCCTTTTCCATTTGTTTTTTGCCCTTCAGATAGCTCTCGTGCTTATAATCCAGCTGCTCCTTACATTCCGTCAGTTTCTCCGTTTTCCTCGCCACTTTCGCTGTAAGTGCAACATGCGTGCGTGTGTGTGAGTGAGTCTGTGTGAGTGCGTGTGTGCTTACCTTCCAATGACTCGATTGTCTTGTTCAGCTCATTGCCCTCCACCTTCAGCTCGGCGACCTCCCTCTTTATCTTTTGTATCTTTGAATCCTTGTCGTCCAACAATTTGTTTGCACGACTCAGCTGGGCCTGCACATCCTGCATATTTTGGCGTTGCAAGACCAGGTCGTGCCGCAATGCAGCCATCGCATCGTTATGCAAGGCCACGTCCGCTTGCATCTTTTTATAAGTCCGTTTGATATCCTGCTTCTGCCGTAACGTATCGTCCAGCTGCGCGTTGGTCACTAACAGCTTCTTTTTGAGCGCAGTCAGCTCATTACTGAGAACAGTGAGGGAACAGTTGGAGAGTTTTTTTTTGGTGATTGATTGATTGACTGACAGGCCAATTAAATGACTTGACGCTATGGTTAACTGGTTGGTTTACTGACTGAATGAATCGCTGCCTGATTGACTGACCTAAAGACTGACCGACTTTGATTGACTGACTGAATGAATCGCTGACTGATTGATTGACCGAAAGACTGAATGACATTGATTGACTCACTGGATTATTTAATGACACACTGATTGATTGAGGCTCTGGTTGACTTACTAACCGACGGTTTGTTTGACTGACTGATTAACGAACTGGCTAATTAACTGATGGATTGACTGACAAATAGTTTGATTGATATTATAAATTGATAATGATTGACTTACTCACGGTGGGCGGACTAGCTAATTAACTGACAGAAAGACGGACTGACTGACTGCTTGATTTAATGACATATTGATTGTCCGACTGACTGACTGATTGATTGACGAACTGACACTCAGACTGATTGATTGGCTCACAGCCTGACTGATTGACAGGCTGTTGATCAATGCACAGCTCAAACTAGAAAGCTTACAATGAGACGGTGTTTTAAAAAATAACTTCCTCAAATCAATCTTTATATTGATTGCCACTTACTGTAGGTTCGCCTCTTGCTCAGCGTATTCGGCGTTCTTCTTAGACAGCTGATGGAATCGACGATTGAGCAGCAGATAGACACCGGCTTTCTTTTTCTTATCGGCCAGACTCAGTCGAATTGCTCGCTCCAAATTATCCTTTTCGTGCAGTAGCGCTCTATGGGTGGATTCCAAATTTGTGAGTGCCGTTTTGGTGTGACGATGCTCCTCATCCATTTGATGATTAATCTTTATCAAATTGTAGTTCTCACGCGAGAGCCGATCGAATGCCTGTCGTAGATTATTATGAGTGGTCGCGTTCTCATGAAATTTTTTCTCAAAAACGCGCAGTTCGTGATTCACTGATGTCAAAAACTGCAATTCCTTGCGCTGATTGATGACCTTATCCTGCAGGCCCTCCACATGTTGACGATTCTTGTGCTCTAGGCTAAATAAATCCGATTCGAGCTGCTTAAGGCTATTTTGCTGATCTTTAATCTTACTGCGATGATCTAAAATGATGGCCTCCAGGGAAGCGGAATAAAAACGATTCGTTTCCAGACGCTTTTGGTATTCCTTCAGCTCTCTGGCCAGACGATCACGTTCCCGAAAGACAACACCGCGTAAGCGCATCTCCTTGCTGAGCGAGATAGAAGAAGAGGCAGAGAAAGAGAGAGAGAGAGAGAGAGAGAGAGAGGGGAAGAACTTGAGTGAAAGAAAGATCTTAACTGCATTTCTACTTACGTATTACGTCTGTCATTGGAGTTCATCATCTTGCCTTGATTTTCCTTTGTGGTGTGGTCCGCTTGAGCGTCCCGCGACACGAGCTCGCGATATTGGGCCGCGTCAGCTGTGCGCCAGGCCTCGGCCAACGATTCGCGCAGTCGCGCCATCAAATTCTGCGAATCGGCAGACGCCTCAATGGCCAGCAGTAGCTTTGTATTTGCGGCATTGACTTTTGCCTGGGTGTTTCTGGCAGCTTCCACCTCTTCCACGTAGTATGCATGCAATCTGGCCAAAATGTCGACGAAACGCTTCATCTTGCCGGCCACAAAGTTATTTAAAGGGCCCAGCTGCTGCACCAGCTCATACGATATGCCAAAGAAATCATCGTTCAAATCCTTAATCAGATCCAACTGCGCCGCGTCCACCTGGTCAGCGTACTTTGGATCATCCATCATCGTAAGCCAATGCATCGATTCTGATTTTTCAACGTTTTTCTTTTTGCGTAACTTCCTCTCCGGCATGGCCGTCCTTTAAGAATGATGTGCGACGAATATGAAAACTTGTGAAACTAATGCAACAGCAAAAATAACTCCAAACCAACAAAAGAAATTGGTAAAAAGCGCGCAAAAAAAAAAAAATAAATCAAACACGCTTATGAAAAATTCAAAACAAACAAAACGAACAGAATTAAAATGCAAACTAACTTTGAAGTCTCAAAAAAAAAAAACAGACAATTAAGATCAATTCGTAACATTGGCATGCGTTAAAGTTGGTAAGTACTATTAACTATTAGCTGGACTTCATATATCTCCCTGAGGATAACATGTTCTTTACCTTAGACAAAGGGATTAATGGACCGCAGGATATATGTTAAATTTTAATTTGTAGCACATATGCTATGCTTAATAGATTCTCCAAAATCAAGTCGCATACAGACCTCGATTCAGGCAATCCTAAAGTAAAGCCTCCTAATACCTAATAAAATTTCGTTCAGCTTTAAATTAAGACTAAAAAGAACAGTGATCTTAATAATACCTTCAATATATATCTGCTTCTTGAATCATAATTCAGCATGGCATATTACAAACACAAAATTTACGTCCGATTGTTCCTATTATAGCTTCATTTTCCAAGTTGAGCTCAAATTTGGTTAGTTTGGTAAACATATTTCAAAATGCAAATGCAAATGCAATCTCTTAAATATAACTCTCAATTTTGTATCGAACCAGCCGACTTTTGTGTATATGCATATATTCATCAAGTAAAACAATCCTTTCAGAATATATCAACTTATTTTAATACTCTCTACAAGCCCAAAAAAACTTTCCATAAATTTTAAAATAGATTTCTTCTATATGAGTTTATTTTTAACATACTGAACACCACCCAATCATTTAGAATTTCGTATTATGTATTTATTAAAGAGATTTTTTTTGGCTTTTGAATCTTTATTAGTTTTTATTTCAAGTCAGAAAAATATATATAGGCATATATGTATATTATGTGTAAAACTGTGTTTTATAAAGTTGAAATCAATTTTCCGCTAGCTTAAAGAAATGTTTAACATAAAATGGATTTCGTATAAAGTAAGAACACAATAGTCGGTTCATGCCGACTATATATATTTATCTGTATATATTTATATGCCCTGTACATAAAGTAAATGTTGTTATTACATTTAATTGTTAATGGGTATTGTTGGTGCTGTTTGCGGAAATTAAAGTTGGGACTGATACAGGGTATATAAATAACAATAAATCACAATAATGTTATGCAAATTTTCGCTAGAATTTATGTCTATTATTCTGCTCAGTTTGCTGCACATGCTACAAAAATATATATACATTATGTACTAAAATCTAGATCTTAAACGTGACACGAGAACAATTTCATTTAAATAGCTACGATCCGTTGCGCTACGAACCCCAGTCCCAAAACCGAAAATGATCTATTTGAAATGCAGGCCATCATCTGATATAGACATACATAGAGAAATGTGTGTGTCTGTGTGTGTATATATATATTCTATATGTTGCATTGATACATATGATATGAGCTGAAAGCATTTGTTTGCAGTTACATATATATAGGTTTACCGAATGGTACATATATAAATATATATATATATATATATATGTGTGTATATATAGTTACATGAATAGTTGCGTATAATACATAGATCGAAGCTTTATTGTACAGTTTTGATACGACACTCGAATTGGTCAATTCGTTATAAATAATAGAATCAAGCGGTACATCTATATATATATATATCGTATACATATATATATATATATATGTGGGGTATATGCGGGCTTGTTGTCTAGGAATTGAAAATCTTTCTCTTTTTCTTGTAGGTTACAAAATATAATAAAAAACGAAAACAATTTTGACGAACGATTGCGTTTCACAGTTTTGCTTTTCCCCCCATTGGGGCGGCGCCCGTAGAGTTGCGCACATATTTGGTCTCGGCGTTGGCAGCGCCAATGGCCACTCCTAAGAGGCGCTTGCTGCCTGCGGCCTGCTCGCCTGGCTGTGCGCCTGTGTCCGGGACGAGCGCACCTCACGCACATAGCATTCGCGGCAGACGCGCACCGCTTTGGTCAGGCCATATTTGGGCAACGGTGCGGATGCATTCGAGCAGACGCCGCAAAAGACGCCGCCGCAGTTGCGGCAATGATGACGTCGCCGGAAGGCAGTGAATGGCGTCTGGCAGGACATGCAACGCGGCGCCTTGCCATCGGGTATCCAGGCGGGTGGCGACATTGTTGTTGTTGTTGTTGATGTTGTTGTGGTAGTGGCGGCTGCCGCTGCTGTTGTTGTCGTTGAGCCCATGGCCGGCATCGAAGCCGAGTTGCTATGCAGCCGCCGCCGGCTGCCACTGCGCGTGCTTACGGGTGAATTGTGCTCGGAGCTGGAGCTGCTCGAGGAGGCGCTAGACGGAGAATTGCTGCCAACGGAATTGTTGCGCTGTCGCTGTATTTGTAGCTGCAGTTGCGCTTGCTGTTGCTGCTGCCGTTGTTCCTCCTGCAATGTGCCGCTGGTGGCTGCCTCCTGGTCACCCAAACTGCGACTGCGCGCCACATGGCTGCGTGCCACTGTCGAGCTGTTGGAGCTGCTGCCGCTGCCGCCGCCGCTGTTGTTGTTGTTGTTGTAGCCGCCACCGGCCAAATCTATGGTATTGTTGCGCTGCATTGCCGCGCCCGCGGAGTGACGGGCTGCATTGGTGCTGCTACCGTTGCCGCTGCCCATGTTGAACACATTGTCCAGCTCCGGATTGACCTCCTCGGCTGAGTAAATGCTTTGGTTGGAGCCGGCGCTCTCCTGTATCACATCGTTTTCCGAGGCACGAAACTCGAATAGCTCCGATTCCTTTGTCTTTTCTGGTATATCAATATCCTCCTGGGAAGAGGACATATTGATAAGGAACACGCTGCGCAATATCTGGCGCAGATCAGAGGCAAAATTTGTCTGCAGCTGATCGGCAACACCAGCAATGCAAACGAAGAGACGATGCAGCAGATTCTCAGTGCTCCTGTGGGTAATATGATGATCATAGGTTACGGAATTGCCGCCATATATCCCGATATATATGTCAGAAGGATACTCACTTGAACTTAAGCCGCGCTGTGGTATTGCGCATGGCCAGCGACACATCATCGGAGAAGGACGAGGCATTGCTGGTATCGGCACTGGCCAGGCCATGGCCATGGCCATTATCCATTGCTTGCTGCTGCTCAGCGGTCGTCGACTCCCAATGCTCCTGGCTGCAACGTTTGCGTGCGCTGCGACTTGTGCGATGGGGATGCGTCTGATGGTGATGATGATGATGGCCTTGACTGTGCTGCTCCGCTTGTGCTGGCTGCTGCTGCTGTTGATGATGCTGGCGGTGATGGTGATGGTGGTGATGGTGTCGATGATGATGGTGGTGACTGTGGTGCCGTTGGCGATGGCTTCCGCTGCGCATTGACTGGCCGCCGCCATTTGGTGTTTTGATTGTCGATTGCTGATTGCTTCCGGTCGTTTGCTCATTCTCGCTGCTGCTGCTGGGCAAACGCAGACGCTGCAGTGTGCGTCGTGCGGCCAACATGGCAGCACTCGTGCTGGGCTCCTCCTGCTGCTCTGATGGCTGCAGTTGCTCCTCTTGCTGCCGCTGCTGCTGCTCCTGCTGCTGTTCTGTGCCAAACTCATCGTCTTCGCTGGCCACGAAGTTGTCCGTGAGTGGCGCCGTTTGCGGTTGCAATAGATTGCCCAGATTTGTATTGGGTATTAGATAGCCAGAGGCACAATCCGCCGCTGCCACAATGGCCTTCAATTGTGCCTCAATATATTCATCCATGTCGCTGTCGCTATCATCATTCAAGTCCTGCTCATCGCTGTCCAGCATACCACACTCCTCCTCATCGTCTTCCCTCTCCTCGTCATCATCATCATCCTCGCTCCAGTTGGCCGGCGGATTTGTGGACGTCGTGGCCGCCGAAGAGGTGGATGCTATGGAATGCGAGGGTGTCGGTGAAGGCGCTGGCGAGGCTGTGGGCGTGCTGCTCGCTGAGAGCGACAACATGGACGGAGAGCGTGCGACGGCCTGTGTGGCTGCACTCGCACTGCAGTTGCTGCTGTTGTGGTTGTTGTTGCTGTTGTTGTTGTTGTTGCGATGATCCACCAGGCGTTCGACGGCTTTGTGCGGGCTTGTTGTGCTGGTTTTTGCGCTGCCACTGTCACTGCTGTTTGAGTTGTTGTTGTTGTGGTTGTTGCTGCTGTTGTGCTCAGGACTGGGTGCCTCAATGCTGCTGTAGCCTAGTGGCACCTGCAGGCGAAACCCGAATAAATAAATAAAGGCTCCAATTAAAAACTGAACGCGCATGCTTACCTTCGTGTTGATCTCTTCGTTGGTGCAGAGCAGTTTCTCCAGCTGATAGAGCTCCTGTTTGCTCAGGTTGCGCAACAGATCCCTGATCTTAATAAGTATTGTGCGAAATGGACGAAACATCTCGGAGAGCTCATCGCCCGGCATATCCATATTCAGCGGACCCTTTGCATAGATTACCAAACCGGCCACAATAGCCAATCGTGGTATAGAAAACATAAGGCCCGGATCGAAAGCATCCACCATGTCCTGATCGAGCAGTCCGATCTTCAGGGCACGCTGCAGCGTTTCCGAGAAGAGCACACCAATCCATTGCTGCATCTCGTATTCGTGACGCGACTTCACCTGCACCATGGCGCTCACATAGCTCAGTTCGAACTCGGCGAAGAGATGATCGAAGATCTTGAGACTCTCGTACAGCTGCTCGGTGGTCGAATCATTAAAGTCCAGATGAAGCGTCTTGCTGTTGGGCACATTGTTGCGCAGGCATTGATCCCGCAGCAGAACTCGCACATTGCTCAGACTTTTGGTGACGGCTTGGGCCAGCGGACGCATCTCTTTGCTCTCGGATTCGCGGTTCAAAATCGATGAGCCGGCGGCAAGGCACTCGGCGCCAAACCACAGCTGCCCGGCCAGGTTCTCCTGCAGCACTTCTTCCGGGAATTTGGCGCGAAAGGCACGCGGATCACGTTCTTCGCCCAGCAGCTCCTCCATTATCAAGTTGGTTATGGCCAACACTTTGTCCTGCAAAGGATTAGCCAACATTAATTATGAATCGTTAACTGGCAGACGTGGCACTCACCTGATTCTGGCGCAGTCTGCTGACCAGGCGCGTGCACCGATCCGGCTCTGCGCGTCCATCGAAGCTGTCCAGCTCACTAGCCACGGCGGTCAGCGAACGATCGGCATGGTAAAAGCGTGCCAGCAAGGATTTGTCATCAGCCTGCAAGGAAGCAAGACCAGAAAGATAGGTATTACAAACGGTGCTCTTATCAATGCAATAGGACGCAACTAATGTGACGCAGCCTCACACACACATGAAAACACTCACACGTACATTTGCTAACTGCGTTGCGAATTCATGTATTTCACAAGCACCGCATCACGTAATGGAACAAACAGCCAAACGCAGCTCAGGTGAGTAAGCGCTGGCAGCGATAGCTACTGGCAACTTCTGACGATAAACAGTGTACAGTGTACAGTGCTTGCTCGATATGATTAACCATAATAGTAAGATGTGTTAACCTTGCAAAAGGCAGTGTAGCGTAGAGCCGAAATATGTAATATCTTACTGCATACTTTAGAAAGTATTTAGATTAGAAAAGAATACTTGATTAGCTGGCTCGATTTATTAAAATTAAAAGTAAACTAATTTGGTTTTAATAAATTTGTTTCCATAAATATATATGTATACATTTTATAGGTTAACTATATATATAAACTATCTTGATGAATCTTTGCAGGCCAGTACATTTAAAAAAGTTTAACGAATCGGTGAAAAGTTGAGTTTCTTTATAAAAGAAACTTTTTCAAGAAACCATGACAAAGCTATCCAAGCACAAGATTCAGTGTGGACCTAATATTTAAGCAGAAAATATTTCGCAGTGGAAGTCATTACGTAGCACCTATAGGAATTATCGAATAGCAGCATAATATTTATAA
Source organism: Drosophila ezoana (assembly GCA_035045725.1). NCBI lineage: Eukaryota > Metazoa > Arthropoda > Insecta > Diptera > Drosophilidae > Drosophila > Drosophila ezoana. Next base: position 487,586 of record JAWNOU010000036.1, read on the forward strand.
ACTAAGTTTTTCAAAGCACGATCTCTATTTAATATGCTCATAACAGTGTGCCAAACCTTATCTATTCTATTCTACAAGTGAATAATGTGATTAGCTCTTGTCAGAGAGTGGAACCAGAAAAATACCGCTTCACTAATTAGCAGTATCTTTAGATATTTCTTGGACTGGATCTAGATCTTTATTAAAAATTAAATGTTATGCATAAAGCTTAGCTGCGCAATATGCAGAGTTACAACTTTACTGATTTAGATATTTATTTTACTTAATTGTGTATAAATCCATGTTAATTCAATCTGCTAATTAAAATAAGTTAAGCATTCGTTGCTGCCAACCTGGGGCAAAAATCAAAAACCTTTGAGAGAGAGAGGCAGTCTTCACTCTCCAGCTCTCTGGGGAGCTCTCTCTCCCTCTCTCGCTCTCTTTCTGTTGGCAAGTTAACGGCAGCTGAACTTGTTTAATTTTTGCTCTGCTGCTTTTTTTTTCTTTCCTTTTGCTTTATTTATGCATTTGTGATCTGTTTAAATATGAAATAAAAAGCGGACGAAAGGCAACAGAGCTTAAATGCTAAATGCGTTGGAAGGAAACAGAAAACGTACGACGAAATGTGTTTATTATAAAGACAAACACGTCGAAAAAAAAACGTTGACTCCGTCGCAAACTGCGCAGTTCGACAAGCCAAGTCAAGAGAAGAACAGAGCATTAAGAGTGGGGGCAGCAAACGGGGCGAGGCCAAGGCAATTGCAAAAGTTTTGCGTAAAAGAAAACTAAAACGAAAATATGTTTGAAGGGAAATTACGGCAATAAGAAACACAACAACCACGACAAATACAATGAGAGAGAGATATGTAGCTTAATTACCACGTTTCCAGTTAGTATTTCAGTGAACGCCAGCGAATGGCCAATAAGAAAACTGAACCAAAACTGAAAATGAATCACGCGCGAATCGATGAATGTGGAATAAGTAATAAAAACGTATAAAATGAAGTTAAGAAAACGATATATGTACGTACATATATATAAAAAAAAAAAATTGAACCGAAAGCGAGGCAACGGCAACACTCAATGCCGACGTCAGCGTCAGTGCCTACGTTGTGTTGTTGTTGTTGTCGTCGTTGTTGTTGTTGCTACATGTGGCAATTCCATTTGTTTACACAACAATTAAACGTGCAATAAGCGGAACGCTGTGTATGAGTGTGCGTATTCGAGTGTGTGTGTGTGTGTTCGTTTGCTTGTGAGCCTCTTGACTTTCGGTTCTTTGGGGCCATGTCTTAGGTAGAAGCAGTATGTCTATTATATATGTATGTATGCAAGGTCGTGAGTAAATAGTTCAATGACTGCCGCCATACAAGTTCTCACAACCGCTCGCGCTCCTCTCTCCCTCTCGCTCTCTCGCTCTCTCCCTTTCTAACCGTCTCTTTCTGCTGTTGGTCAAAAAGCGACGTCGCAGTTGATCGACCATTTGTTGCTTAGCGCCAGATTTATTATGGACATTCACTCCACGCCATTGCGACACTACGCAACACGTTTTATCAAACTGCGCATCGGCTTGGCTAAAACACAACTTAAACATCAGTCAAATTTGATTGATAAAGAGCGTTACTTTGGTGGGCACTGCTTTTTAAGCGGATGCCAACGACCGACCTTAAGGTCTACTGCAAACACATACTTAATTAATTAATTACACTTAGCTTATATTAAGTTTTATGCACGAATCTCAATTGCAATTAAAAGCCGAGAACCGCAGTTCTCAGAAAAAAACAACAACACATGAATGTGTAATTAGGTATTCCAAGTGTGTTTTGGCCAAGTGTAATGTCGTTAGGTGAAGGCACAGCTTTTGCCGGTTAAGGCGCCGTCAAGGATACATTAATGACATTTTCATAACTATAAAATTGAGGAAATCCAGCTTTATATTTATTATAGTTATATGATAATGCCTTGGATTGTGTAATATGTGCATGCATATGTTTCTAATTTCCATCCAAAGTGTACTCTATTTAGAATGTTTTTGTATACAATTTACACACTGAGTCATCGATTTTCTAAGGTACAAAAGTATTAGTGTTCCACAAATTTCTGATAAAAAGGTTTAATGATAACTTTGTGATTCGCATGAAACTAGTTTTTTTAGTTGATTGTATTGTTGTGGTGTGTTATCGTTGCACTTGAAAAAATACACCTTGATCTCTTAACCTAACTTAACTTAACAGCGGACAAATGCTTAAGCCTCTTTCTTTTTGGTCAAAATCATGCGCTGGCACTAAATTTTGTGTTAAAAAAACTACTATTTCTGAACATATAAATATGTATACATCTTTAAGGGAATTCAAGTTTTGTAAAGCTCGAGCATTTATTATAAAAATGTGGCACTATTCAACATAGTTTAACTTTTAAAATTCCTAAAAATTGTAAAATGTAACTCTTATTCGTTTATTCAGAGATTAAAAACAAAATATTTAAGAATTTGCAAACTTCTTAAAAAATAATCTTCTACGTGAATAAATTTGAAAAACGCATTTCGATATCCATTACTAAAACAAAAATGGGTATCATCAATGTGGACAACATCTAATTCTGTTGCATAGTGTGATTAGGGGTATTCCCCATAACCCAATGTTATATTAAATGTAAATATGCAAAATATTTAAGAATTTGCAAACTTCTTTAAAAAAAATAAGCTTCCACACGAATAAATTTTAAAAACGCATTTCGTTATCCATTACTTAAAAAAAATGCGTTTCATCAATGTTGACAACATGACATTCTGTTGCATAGTGTGATTAGGGGTATTCCCCATAACCCAATGCTATATTAAATGTAAATATGCTGTTGTTTTTTTTTAGCAAACATGATAACAAACCGAAAACAGTGTTGATTTTAGTTTAATTTGTACAGCTGTTTGATCTTAATTTATGTTTGATATATAAACAAATGTACAGAATGTACAAATGGAAACTAATATAAAATAATTGAATTTGAATAAAATCATAAAATACAAGAGAAAATTTGCGGCTATGAAATGCAAATGGATAGCAAAAACCGATATACATACATTTGTATAGCCTGATCTTTAAATTCTTTAAAACAATGCTCTCAAAACTGCACATTAAAGGCCCGCAGAAGTCTTGTTAATACTAAAGCCCATATGTTTAGGTATTTTTAGTTAGTTTTGGGAAATAAGCACAGAATATTTGAATTATTGCCCCAACTGGTTGATTGTAGCTTATCGTAAAAACAGCAGAAAAAAAAGCAATAATAATAAATTAAATGTGAGTAAGCGAATCGAATGTTGCTGATAGCACACACACACACGCACACACACATGTATATATATGCATATACATATACATATATAGCCACACTTACAGTAAACATATCAAAAGTCCAGACAAAGGCAAGTGTTTGTAGGCGCATGTGGACTTCGGGTGTACGGTTGCAATTCGTATTAAAAACAAGTAAGAGGTTCTAGTCGGGAGCTCCCGACTAGGGGATACCCTGAACCCTCATATTCCAACACCAAATGCAGCGCGCGCTTATAGATAGAGAGTAGCGGGGAGGTGGCGATAGGTATAAAATGAAAGATAATCGATATATATATACTTTTCTAGAAGCTACATGTCAAGTTTGGTAACTCTAGCTCTTATTATTTACCAAAATTGCTTAAAAAACAGGATATCGATATACATTTTTATCGATTACTTGGAAACGAGGCAAGTTATCGAATATCGGAAACAAACTCGATCTGCGTAGGAACTAGGAGTACCTACATCTAAAATTTCAAGTCTCTAGCTCTTATAGGTTCTGAGATCCTTGCGTTCATACATACGGACGGACGGACAGACAGACGGACATGGCTAGATCGACTCGGCTATTAATGCTGATCAAGAATATATATACTTTATGGGGTCGGAGATGCTTCCTTCTGCCTGTTACATACATTTGGATTTTGCACAAAAACATAATACCCCTTACCCATTTTTAATGGGTTCAGGGTATAAAAAATACGAAAATGAGACAAAAATGTTGAATGCCAAAACGTAAGTCAATCATTTTCAGGCAACAGCAGTTGTTAAGGACACAATTTCTGACGTCACACAAAAAGCGACCTCGCTGGCACAAAATGGCCAGCAACAGGCAACTGACACAGGTCCTTGAGCCGCCCGGGACGAGGACAAGGACGAAGGCGAGCACGAGCACGAGCAGGAGCAGGAGCAGGTGACAGGCTTAAATTGCAGGCAGTTTTTAACCTCGACTGCAGCTGGCAAAACGAATGAGGTACTCAACGAGAAAATCCCCCTGCCCAGATTGCACTCAAGAGAAGCGTCATGCGGTGGCGCCAAGCCGACTGCGAGTTCCCTTTCAGCAACTGCTCGTCTATCTATGGACGCACTTGACATTGAATACACGCTGTGAGGTCGCATCTTTTCTGGCACTCAATCAGTTCAACAATTGGCAGGGGGGAGCGGGGGGCAAGTGAAAGAAATAAGAGAAAAATATTAGCAATTGAAAGCCTTGATTACACACAACAACAAGAATGCGAACGAGGTGGAGACCCAATGTTAACCCCACAACATGACCTTACGAGTATGAGTGCATGCATACATATATACATATATATATATATATATAAATATCTGAACGATTGTATAACAGAATAAAGCAATATTTTGTGCGCTTCCCTGAGGCGCTGGCACCTGCCCCAAAACGGTTAATTGCCAATTAGCGACGTGTGTGGGACGTGGCAGAGGGATGCAGTAGGCAAGTGGGCAAGGGGGGTGGGGGGGTGTTTTCTATTGAAAAATCAATTGAATTTAATTGCTGTACAATTTATAACTAGAATTAGAATAGTGTCAAATTTAATAGAGTCACAAACGGTGAGAAAATAATCAAACAGCTAGCAGCTGTTCTAGTTTGCCCCAGGTCCCAGGCTCATGATTATTGCTGCCAGTTATCAGTTAGAATGCTACAAATACACACTCACAGATTCACACACACACACACTCACAGATACACACACACACACACTCACAGATACACACACACACACACACACACACACACACATAGACACACACGTGCATACATTGGTTTGCCATTATAATCGGCATTCGAAGCAAAGCAAAACAAAGAGCTTCAAATTTAGTTATCACCTCACACAGCACTTGACAAATGCCAAACACAGATAATTTTGTAGGCTTACTTTTATAGATTTCAACTATGCTCACCATAAAAATATAAATATAAAGTTGAACAACAAAATGCGTCGCAAACAAAATAAGCTAAACAAATATAATAAATTTGAAAGTGGAATCACGAATTAAAAGCATGCAACTTAATAGGAAACTGAGACTAAGAAACAGTGCAAATTATTATTGTTATTAATATTTTAAGAATATTTTGAATACAGAAATTGATTGGGATTTTAGGTATTTGATTTTATACCCTTGCAGAGGGTATTACAATTTTGTGGTGAAATGTGTAACGCATAAAAGGAGACATCTCCGACCCCATAAAGTATAATATATATTCTTGATCAGTATCAAGAACCAAGTGTCCATATATTGCCATGTCCGTCTGTCCGTTTGTCTGTTTCTATGCAAACTTGTCTTTCAGTTTTAAGGCTATCGTCATGAAACTTTGCAGAAGTGCCTCTTTCTGTTGCACGCAACACAAATATCGGAATCAGCTGGATCGGACAATTATATAGCTGCCATAGGAACGGTCGGTTGAAAATTTAGTTGTTGTATGGAAAACTTTTTTGTTTTCCAAGATATCATAACCATACTCGGCATTGACTTTTTTCCTTGTGCTTCTTAGCTACGGGCAGTATGAGCATTATGAAAAGGTTGGGTCTGCAAAGGTATTAAATCTTCGGCTTGCCGAGTCAGGCACATTTACAAGGGACATCTTTAGCTAAAAATACTTTAGCTTTACTTTACTTGAAAGTCTTATTTATCAAGTGATTATACAATTATGACTACTATGTCGAGAGAGACGCTTGCGGTACCGAGGTTTGATCTACTTCGTTCCGTACCTGTTCACGATATCGATCTAATTTATCGATTATAGATATTTCATTACCTTGTCTAGCCACACAATCGAAAGTTAATCGATTTCTCCAAATCTAATTGAAGGTCTCGATTATAATTATATATACATGTATAAAAACATTCATACTGAATATAAAAGTTGATCAATCGATTAACATAATGAAACTGATCTAAGCTATGCGTAATCCTGGATCTATAACTGAAATTAGAACAGAACAGTTAACAGAATTGGCCATATCATTTACCCATTTGGTAATTGTTTCTAATTACGACTGTGCTTAATGGGCGCTTCCGAGGAATTAAATTAGCTTTACAATTTGATTTACAGGCATTAAGTGACACGCAAGCCCAACTAAAATTGAATTGAATGTATATATAAATGTATTTATATATGTATATATATACACACAAAATGTATGCCTAGATATTCGAATATATATACATATATTTTCACTTTCGATAAACAGGCAATGCACGAATTCGAACTTCGAGTGTAAAAATACAAATGCGATTGTGAAATTGTCGCCTTTGGCAATGGTGTCGATAATTGGGGAACTGTCTCAACAAGGGAAATGAGCGCAATTTAATGAGGCGGCAAAATGTGAGTCATGGTCAAATTAATTATATAAATAAATGATAATCCCCATATGCACATACGTATACATATGTATATGCACGAATGCACAGCAGCAGCTACTACAAAAGATTAACAAAAAGAAATCAATGCAAACCCCACCTCACAGCATTTCCCAGGAACAATTTATAGGCGCAATATTTATGCCGCGAGCAAAGACAAAGACAATAAAAGAATATTGATGCAAAAATAACTAAAAGACATAAAATATGAAACGAGAAAAACGCACGATTCAAACGAATTTGTTGGGGCTTTAACATCATTATTGATCTGAAACAAAACAAGAAATAAACTTTTAACTTTTGTTTCCGGGCAATGCGTAATGCATTGCCTCCGGATTGCGAGTGCATTCAACTTGCAAAGCGAAAAATATAACTAAAGGCAAAAAAAAAAATTCGTAATGCCGAATCCGGCTAAAAAGTTAAACGGAAGTTAAGCTAACTCTCTCGATTCAGGTTCTATTTGCCGAAATTTTATTGCAGCCCCGTTTTTAAGAGTCAACAAAAGTGGTCAAAAATTAAACATTTTATTATGTCACAATTTATTCAATTTGTTAACAAATAAAAGGTCACATTTGCATACATTTCCAAACAAACTTGCAAGCGCTAGAAAGCGACAGACAGAGAAAGAGAGTGAGAGGGGTAGAGATAGCGCGAGTGAGTGAAGAGAGGTTTAATGAGAGAGCGAGGGATATATAGATAACGAGATAGAGAGGGCTTGAGATAGACCGAGTGAATAACCAAACAAACAAACTAATGCAGAAGAGGCGACAACAGGCGAACAAACAGGGCCAAAAAGAAAAGCCATTCCAATAAATTGTATAATGACCGCGTTGGGTCTGGGCCAGTTTAGGCCGCAATACCAGCTGGGCTGACCCGATTACATATTCATGAATCGTGGCGTAACCCTTCCATCATATCATTCTTATGTCATTTGTTGATATAATTTCAATTAAAGTAGAGTATCTAAAAGGCATTTTAAATAATTTCTGGTAATTGTTGCCTTGCCCTGGTTTCACACTACAATTTCCTGGATTCAAACGCATAAGAGTAGTCTAGTCGGGAGTGCTCGACTGGGCAGATGCCCTACAATCCCTCTAGATCCTTCTTATAATATATAACCACACATGCGTGCAAGTTGCGCCTTTGCAGCGACTGTGCTGCTTCTTTCCCCACACTATAAGAAACCAGTTTTTGATTATCTTCGGTGTTTATTGTCCGATCTTTTTTGGAACATAAATATGTCATCAAAACGAGCCTAGATGTCATATGTATGTTTTTGGAAAAACGGGCAGAGCTTTCTCAAAAATAAAATATTCTGTTAAATAAAATTTGTTTTTAGCCAAATGTACGCTTTTCGAACATTAGAAATATTTAGCAGAGCTATCATTTGTCTGTCCAGAAGAGATTTGTTTTTTCTTGTTTCATAATATACACACAAAATAGTTTTCCTCTTATCGCCCGCATTTTTGTCGAATACTTTTAATAGCTATCAGTGCATTAAGACTATTAAGCGCTATGGAATTTTCTTTATATAGCAACAACAACTGCACATCAGTGTGCTTTATCAGATTTGCATGCCAAGAGGCACACGTAAATGGAATATTTATAGACAAGATAGATAAATGATATAGGTTTATAGTAATAAACGTGCCGGATTCGCAGCCCAAGCTATTGCATGAATACAGTATTTTATTAGCCCACAGCCTTAGCAAGCAAGTTTATAGTTTATAAGTAGTTGTTGTAACTTAAAGTAATAAATATTATTTTAAACAATTTTGTTTTCTTCACATTTTTGCCCATCTTCTGGCGTGACCTTCCTGCGCGTCGGGCGACCCACTTACATAGAGGCACCACAGTCGCCTCGAGTTTAAGTGAATTTTGCAAGCCTGAGACAAAAAGCGGGTTAAACCAAACATTAACTGGCTCAGAGGCTGCACGGTTTAGCCACGGATCTGTTGTGACTATAGGGCAACGCTTTATTCCCATCCACAGGGGCCACAGTTTGTTGCCCATTGATGACAAAGATGATGAACCGCAAACGCTTTCACTTTTCTTTACGTTTTGTTTATTTGTATACCCTGAACCCATTGCAAATGGGTAAATGGGGTATTATGATTATCTACAAGAAGCATCTTCAACCACATAAAGTATATTCTTGTTCAGCTACAGCAGTCGATCAAGTTTGATTTGTATCATCGTTAGCTATCGAACCTATGCTAATTTATCTTTTATACCAGATTTTATGGGATCCAAAATAGTTCACTTGTTGGATACCTCTTTAATTTTTGAGGCACCGTTTGGGGCTTATAATTTTATACACATTTGTATATCAACTTTAATCCCTAAAAATTAGTTATTCAGGAAGAGAGGCTAAAGCAAGAAGAAGCGTACAGTTGAGTCAGGGTATCTCCTAGTCGGACACTCTCCACCAGAGCACTCTTGCTTGCTTTTACTCGGGCCCCTCACGTGGGCTGAGGTTAGAGTGCAAGCTACGCAGCGTTTAATCATTCGACATGCGTTGTCCGCACTCGGAAGTGACGCGTCGCTAATTGAATAACCAGAGATATTCTCAGTTAGTCAGCAAATGGTTTACGGGGAACGTGTGGGGGGCGTTGCTTTGTTCGCAGCACGCGCAGCAGTTCCAGTTTCACAGCACCAAATATACCTCCCCCCAACAATCCGACCCCTCTCTCTCTCTCTCGCTAGCTTTCGCATCTCATTGATATGCCGGGCAGCGCGCGTGGTCTTATGCAACTGCCGCTTTAAGCTTTTGATAAGGCTGCTCTGTAGGGCACACTGTGGGGCAGTCTAGCCTGGGCTTCACTCTGCTCGCGGGGATTAGGTAATATATGTGTATATGCCGAGTGCCTCGGTGGCTATTCGAAAGTAGGAGATTGGCTGCTGGCCAGTGCATTGCACTGCTCGCAATGCAGACGCCGACGACGTCGACGACGACGACGACGACGACGACGACGATGCGACGAGATCGATTCGATGTGAATGGTGAAAATTTCACCGCTTTTACTTTTCCCATTGCACACGGTCAGCGGTCTGCTTGGCTATAAATACTTATATATATATCTATATATATTTATTTTTTGGTTGGAAAATGTTGCTGTCAGCGCGCGTCGGGTAAACACGTAAGCCGCAAACGTAATAATTGACATATTGGCGCAGACAACGCTGCGCCAAACCACCTGCAGAGTTGGCCAGGCCAGAAGATGGCCCGGTCTGGTTGCAGTACTGAAATGGAAAAGGGGCTTTTACTTTGGCATAAACATGTATTTAATTGTAACATTTACCGCTTGCAATCAGATCCCAACTAAGTAGGATCCATCAACAATCAAATACAGACAGCTGTCGGTGTGAGCGTGAGCTTGATGCGATAACAGAGAGCTGTCAAATAAGCTCGGCAACATCAAAAAAACTAATGGGATTTATTTCAGAAATCAAAACTCAAGATTAACGACGGGCAAACCATGATATACAACGATAATGGCTGGCGCAGCCAACTTAATAGCTGTACTTCATGTTGCCAGATCGGTGTAGGAAATCAAAAATTTCCTTTACTTTTTTGTGCCTCTCTTTTTGGTGTCTATAGACATTGCGTTGCCCAAAGGGGTACTTTACAACAAAACAGAAAACTTCCATTTATTGTAAGGATTTTGTACTGGCGAAGCCAACTTAACACAGATACAATATTATATTGTGTTGCCAGATCGTTAGAAATTATAAATTATAATTCATATTCGTACATTTATTGCTACATTTTCTTTCCTAATACCCACCTTTTACTTTTGAAGCTCAAAGTTACGACTCTCACAATCGCCACTCTCGCATGAACTCATGAAAATGTCATGAAAAGTTATTTAATAGCAACGTTAACAATCTCCCATCGACTAGACAACTTTCGTACCTTGCATTATCGCATTAGATGCAAGATTTATGTAGATTATGCCAACAAATCGCAGCTCTACAATAAAAATAAAAAAAAACTTTGCCAGGCCACTTAACAGCCAAGGCTTTTTTTTCAGTTCGAGATTTTCACTCGTCAATCGTAGCTCGTAAATAACCGATTAAACATTCACACTCTGTTAATTTAGCTTATGTATGTATGTAAGTGTTTACATATGCAATACATTTTCCGAAATGCTCAACTGACTCAGATGTGCGCTGCTTGCCTTCATTCAGTCAATACTTTTCACAATTCATCAGTTTTAAGTGTTGTTATCACTTGTTTTCATAGTGCTTGAGCCGCATGCGTTACAAAGGGCGTACTAAACAGTGCACTAAGTACACAAGACACACACACACACATACACGCACACACACACACACACACACGCACGCACACACACACACTCTCACACACACACAATTGATTACATTTATTAATATGCATGTGTAGGGTTTTCATAGTTCCCAATGGAAAAGTTACAGATACGCAGAATTTTTTACACTGGTTCTTGTCACTGTAGATACATTTTATTTGAAAATAGCGACAATCAAATACCCTTTTGAGAATCTTTATACACACCGATGTTTATATATGTATGTTAGGTGCAAAATTTGGCACGTAGTTAGTAAGTTTTCTTAGAATATATTTCAAAAAGAAAAGAAAAGATCTTTTTGAAGCTCAAAATTTAAACAATTTTTTCTCTGAAATTTATATGAGTGTATTTCAATTGGGACTAATCAAATACACAAACCTAATGTAATTATAATCTAATAATGTAATTAGGAAACTGTTCAGAAACATTTAACAATTAGGTTAAACTCCTTAAAAAATATATACATATATTTATGAAAGTTTAAAAAATGCCTTCTCCAACGTGTTGCACTTCAAGTGAAATAATTCAAATACCCACTGGAAGTGTATTAAGAAAACACTTTAATTCATCGTCGTATCAACAACAAATAAAATGGTTAAACCGCTTACGAAATTCTTTCCAGCGTTAAAAATCACGTGCAAATCATTTGGGGAAAAAGCACAGTTCAGCGAATTAATTTAAATGATATCCAAGTGCAAAAGCATGTGAAATACTCGTGAATAGACCGAATCAAAATCGTGCATTTCTTTATTATTTATGTTTAGCCAGTGTGTGTGTGTGTGTGTCGTAATATTCAGATGGCATTTTCTGGGCTTTACTAGAAGAACCAACCAAATGGGGCCAACTAAAACGAGCGCAGAGCAAAAGTTGTTAACAGACGGCGGCGTCAACAGTGGCACATGTCAATATGGCCCAAATTGTATGAGCCAATGGATAACAGGTTCTTGTTGTTGTTGTCGCTGTTGTTGTTGTTGTTATTGTTGCTGTGGGCACGCGCAACAGGCCGCGTCCGCCATTCACTTGACGACACCAATAGCAGACGCGCACACATGAACATAGACACGCACACGTACACACACACACACACACAGACTGCTGCAGTCTCATTTAGATTAACGGTGCGTATGCGCATCGCACTCATTCATAAAGTCTATTTGCTTATTGTAAGTGTACACTGCAAGAAAATCAGGTGCACTGCGTTTTGATTAGTCGAAATGCGATCAACAAAATAAATAATACAAAATTATAAACACAGTTTAAGTTTAATTGAAAATATATACAACTCGATCAACATTTTCTTGACTTCTTCCATCACGGTTGCTAATATAAATAATATGTGTATATAACTATTTTCCCAACTATAACAAAATTCAATGAACAATCACTTAAGTTGTATTTGATTTTTGGAACAGGGTTGCCACCTAATTCCCAATCATTCTGGTTTTTCTTTTGCTCAGGTTTTTCACCTAAAAGACTAAAAACAGGGTTGCCAATTGTTAGACCAAAACTTTTTTCCTCAAGTATTTTCTGGTATTTCTCGGCCATCTAAAATGATTTTTAGCGGCATTTACTAGTTGTTAAAGGTACGATAACTATGCCAGATATAAAACAGCTCCTCTTTCAATGTGCCGATATTCCCGACCAGGGTTGCCATCTTATGCACAGTAAACAGCCTACATTTTTGAAATGTCACAAAAACATTAACGATAAGATAAACATTGTTATCACAAGTTATTGTTAACTATCTAGCTGGCGCGCACTTTTACAAATTACAAAGCCGTCTTTTTATTTTTTCTAGTGCATAAAAAGAGTTTAATTTTTGTCGTGTGTGTGTGTAATTAAAGTAGTCGTGGCACTACTACCATTACCAATATTAAGTATACAATTAGCAACTGTACTTTGCCACTGGTCTTGAGTATTTCATTTCATTTCTACGTTGTTTCATTTGCTTCCTCAACATGAAATGGGCATATTGCGTTTGTGGTTGCTTTATACAATTTTCTCGCATTTTGTTGTTGATTTTGTTGCTTATTTTATAGGGTTAAGAAAGCGTTACAAAATGAATTTTCAACAGGCAGTCGGCGTTTTGAGAATGACATGCAATTCGACCTCCATTGCCCTGCAAGTCAGTTGCTTGCAACATCTATCTCTCTTCTCTCTCTCTTTTTCTCTCTTTTTCTCTATTGCTATCTCTGCAGCAGAAAGAAAGCTCTTTGGGCCACAGAGATTTGTGTCAAAAATGACTGTTAAATGTTTTTATATTTTTTTTGTTGTACTTTTTGTATTTTCTTATTGTAATTGTTGCCATTTTGCCTGCTCATGTTTTTTCTTTGCACAAGCAGCATTATTATCGCGGCAGGCAGAGTTTACTGTGTTAATGGACGCCTTTCTGCTGATGGCGCGAACTTAAGTGCTTTAGCCTTGCAACATACTCCGAATGCAGAGAAAACCGAATTGTAATTGTGGAAAAATTGAAAAAAATATGTAACTACATTTTTGTATAAACGAAAACCTTAAATATTAACCAAAACCGAAAATAAACCTTTTTTTAAAGGTCCAAAGATTGAATACCCTAAATAACGACATATGTATATATATATATATACGTAACTTTTCTTTGAGACCTATGCACATTTTCTGCCAACTTTATAATACCCTATAACAACCCATTGAAGCCAGATTTCACTTTTTATAACTAGTTTTGTTTGCTGACAAGCTATAAAACAATTCAATGCCAACATTAATCGAGTTAACGACACACAATTCAAATAGGCAAGTTTTCAGGCAGTACAAAACTTTTAAAACGTAGTACGTATAATGACGCAGTCGAACAGATCCCAACAAAGAAGTGTAAAAATAGAGAACTGAATAAAATTGCCAATTGTGATTGTTCACATTCCGTGCTTCATAATTAGATGAACAACAGGTAGCAGGCGGTCCAAAGACGTTAAGGTCGGAAAGATGGGAGGTGGGCAGATCGACTCAAATACTGTTATATAGTATTTATGTATATATACACACGGAAATTCGGAATCAGCACACCCACAAGCTTTAAGGCAAATAAATATAAGCCACGTGCACATCTTATAATTTGCATATGCATATGTTTACATAGAATAAAAGCAATATTTATTGAACAGCTCTAGACTTTTAAGCATATACAGATAAATTACAATAGAGTGCACATTGAACTCTAATCTTGTTTATTACATAATGCTTGCAATAATACATCTGGTCGGTGTATAGTAGGTGTATTTACGATTGTGCCCATTTGATAAACAATTTCAACACCAAGGCAATGAAGCTGCCCCCTTGTTGCAATTGTTTTAGCTTTTATTGGATTTATTTTGGCTGTGCTTTGTTTTTATGTAAATTTTTAAAATTGCATGGCTTAAATGTGTTGTTGTCTATTTTAAATATAGCGTTGCCACATTGTGAAAATGTCATTTGGTAGACCTAAAAAATCCGGCAACTGTTGCGCTGAAGACTTAAATACAAACAGTGCTTGTATTTTTAAGTATATACATACATACATGTATGTATGTAAAAATAAGCAAACATACTTTGGCCACACTTGCCTTGATTTATTAACCAGCGTCTTCGCTCAGAATCGCAAGACAAAAGCAAAACAAAGGAAAGTTGCCGCAAAGCCACAAAAAAAAACATAAAACAAGACACACACACACACTTCAGCACAAACAATAACGGCAACAATGAAGCACCAGGAAGCATCTGACGGATTACACATGTGCAGTCAATGAAAGAAAATGAGCGAGAGAGAGAGGGAGAGAGCGCAGACAGAGTGCAAAAACTATGCTGCATTTTCTATTTCATTCATTCGCCTGCTGAGTTTGCCGCCTCTTCTACTACTTTGATGTTGGAAAACGTAACGTTATTTACGAGGTTTGCAAGCCAAGAGTAGGCAAACAAAGAAGTGTGTTAATGAACAGCGCAAAAAGAAAAGTAAGACTAAAAAGAAATTGCAACAACAACAATAACACTAGCGAAGCAACCGGAAAGTGAAGCAACTCAAAAAACTGCTTCATTTTATTTGTATTATACATCTACATACATACATATGTGCTAAAACAAAAGGAGAGAGAGAGGAACAAAAATTAATTCCACGATGCATTAGTATGCGCATGCATGTATACACATGCACATATGTACTATATGCATTTCCAGTGGCTTATGTGCAGAAAAAAAAACTTTAATGAATTTATTGCATTGCAGTGCAGCAAGCGTAGAAATTTTCAATTAAACGCAAATGAAAATTGCACTATGTATAAAAAACAGCTATAAAAATTGGGTAAAGCAGCAGAAATTGATAAATGGGAAATGGGAAGCACCTAAATCGATTGAGCCATGCTTGGCTGAACCAAAATGATGTGCATGTGTCTGTGCGTGTGCGATATTAACGTGAACGTAGGCCCAACTTGTGGGTAATACCAAACGAATTGACCGTATATGCCGTTAGATAATCACGTATATGTACAAATGTGTGTCTTTAATCTAACTGCATTGGCCATACCCTCTAATGTTCCAGTCACAAATTATTGAGATCTTTAACTGTACCTTATACATACATACGTACATATTTATTGGTATTCATATGGCCTGTGATATCGCATTTAATCGGGCGAGCTCTATTCCATTGAACCACCTTTAAATCTTATCTAATCTGTACAGTTATTTTATATGCAACCGAGATAGAAGGCTACAATTTCAGAATCAAATCAATATTACAAACATAACGAAATGCCGAAGCTTTCTTTTTCCACCGAACAAATAATTAAACAATTTCTTTAACCCCATTTCAGTAAGTTTTCAACAATTATCAAGTAAAGTTATTTCTTTACATCATTTTGAAAATGACCTCCACTTGGCGAGGTCACGAATATAAAACTCTGATTTTAAACTGATTTTTAAATGGATTTTTGCGTGTAAATTGTTTCTAATTTCATTTTATACACTTCACATTTGTATACGTATGTATTTGAACAGAGCTTGTGAAATGAGCAGAGCGGACGGCAATCAAAACGTCAAGCGGATTGATGGATTGACGTGCGATTGCAGTTAAGAGCAACAAGGGAAGATACAACACTTAAATCGTGAGTGTGGGGGAAGGAGGAGTGAAAACTTATTTTTGGAACAGTATAAAATGAAAAAGATCTTAACGGGACACATTATATATTTCCAGGCAGCACCGTGAGAGCGTCAAGCGATTCGCCTTACGCCTAAATTTAGAATTCAATGAATTTGTATTTGGAAATTTCTTTTATTTTGAGTGATGTTTGAGGCTAAAAATAGCTAAAACTGAAATGCTCGATACAATACTAATAGAAAATCTGATATATCCAATTAGACTCGAGTCGATTTGTGCAATGCTTATTATAATTGGAAGAGTTTTCAATTGGAAATTCCAGGTTTTTTTCCATTGAAATGAGCTGCCTGGCAAAACAACAAAAATTCCCAGTCAACGCGGCCATTTTCAAAGTCGTCTCAGACAATTACATACGTACATATATATATACACGTATTACTAAATACGTATGCATACGTATATACATACATATATGCCTTTATTAAAATCAAGAACAGAATCAAAATTACTATACGTAGTTCGCAATTTACAACACGAACAGACTGATGGCTACTGTTGTTCTTGTTGTCGTTGTGTTGTTTCTTTTTGTTGTTTTTGTTTGTGCTGTATCAAGTGTTGTGTTCCGCACATGTTGCCAATTTGTATAGTGTGGGTAACGTATGCAGTTTTCACATGTTAATGCAACTGCCTGCGCGCTAGTGTTGGTAAATGTTGCGGCTGTTGTTGTTGTGCTAGCTGGTTTTCAACTTCTGCCAACGTCAGCGAATTAATCATGCAAGCCCCAGTGCCAGCGATTACAATAGCTAACTACGAATGAGGAAAATAAAAATTGCGGTTAAAACGCAGCTGGCCGTTTGTGTGAGTGAGAGGAAAAGAGACTGAGCCAGCCAGGGCCAAAGCAGCGCAGCGATGACGTCACAAGCGCACACAGCCGCACGCTACTTCTCGCTGCTTGACACCATTTGCGCTATTGCTCTTAATTAATTACAGGTCTCCTTCATTGTATTTTTTTTTTCTTTGTAATATATTTTTAAATGATAAGCAGAGACCAACACAAAGTGAGACGCACCAACTATTATCATAATTATAGAACTGAATAGTGTGCGCGTGTGTGTGAGAGTACAGACAAATGCAAATTAGGTTATCAGCGTTTTGATGTTGCTTTCTGTTGGCATACGCACCTTCGGTTTATTTAGCCACTTGCGAAATGTATCCATGGTTCAGCTTGGCCGTCCCGTTACCGTCAGCTTAACAGCTGTTAAAACTTTAACTGAGCCACCGTCTCTCTCCGACCGACTACTACACACCGATGACAATTAATCTGTGTGTAAGCAGGCTGTCAAATGACTAGCAGTTGGCGCCGATTTGCTCCAATAGATGGCGTCGTTGTCGTCCTTGCCCAACGCGCGCGACTCGCACACAACAACAATAACATAAACGAAATGGCGCGTATGACAAATCCAAACAAAACAATAGCAAATATGCAAGAGAGCACAATAACAACTTTGTGTCTGGGTGTGTGTGCCTGTGCCTGTGTTTTGTTTGTGTGAGTACTATGTTCTGCTTACTGCTTGGCCACACTGCGTTCAATACAAGCGCATATGCATGCGTGTGTGTGTTGTGTGTGAGTATGTATGTTCGACTTTGTGCGCTACTGTTGCATTCGCGTTGTAGGATTTTCACTTTTCGGGCATTTTCAATGCTTTTTATCGAATTTTACACTTTTTGTATAATTTGAAATTGCTTCGTCTCATGCTTCCTCTTATTTTGTAACTTTACAAGTGCTAAATTAAATTTCTTTTTGTTAAATGCCTTTTGCACTTGGCTTCGTGTATTCGTATTCGGTTTGCTTTCAACACACACGCGTGACTGTTGCGTGCTCTTTCACTATCCAAAAATTATTTGAACTGCATTTCTTTATGTGGAAATTGCGTCGATTTGTTAAAATTCTTAAAATATATTGAATCTATATCAGAACACAATGGGAAAATAGGTTTTTTTGCGAAAAAAAACCATTAAACTCGCGCAACACTTATCCGCCCTACCGTCTAACCAAGCGAAGCATGTACGTTGCGTTCAAAGATTTTTTTCGACTAACATATGTTAAGATTTTTTTGTTATTTAAAATAATGTAAACTAAATGTTAACACACTAACCATCGATAAGATATTCGATAACTATCGATGATGTTGCACGCTGGAAATGGTACGCTGCACAATGTTGTTAAGCTACTATTCGAACACTTAATAACTGAACACGGTCAATTTGTAAGCCGATTTTGGCTTATCACTTTTACTTTACTCGATGAAAGCAAAAAATAGTATGCATTAACAGCTTCTTTTACATGCTCTAATTTGCGTTAACGTGCTCATATTTGCGTACACATCCTCCTGGCGTTAAAATATCTGTTAAACGCCAGAACGGATTGACTTGCAAGGCCTAATAAAAAATAAGATGTATATGTATATTATGTATATATATAGTAAATGTATTGAATGTATATGACATGATTTGTACTCGCAAAAAACGTTTCTAATTAGAAATTTAAATTCGCCCCGTATTTTAAACTTGCCGTATCAGTCAACTCAGAATTTCATTGAAACAGCTGGCAGCTACCAGCGAAAGGTGTGCGAACGAGACAGCTATATGATGTGGCGCCAACATTTGAAAGATTATATATATTATGCGGCCATTAAATGTATTTCAATGTACAAATTGAGTGCAAAATATTCTAAGCTAGTGATGTCTATTTACTGCAAGGCAATTCGTCGAAAATGATTGTTGAGCGGACCCTCGTCCGAGTAGCCAGCGATCTCCTGGGGTATTATACCCGATTCTTCAATCGAGGTGCACGGGCGGCACATGCACTCCAGCGGCGCCTTGGTGAGGACTTTCTTGAACTTGCGTTCACCATGTTTGACCTTGGGACAGAACAACGAGACGGCCGCCTCCCGCTCGCCCGACTCCTGGCAGCACATACAGGAACGCTCCATTTGCCAGATCTTGCTGCCGGACACCTGCCAGGGAGAGTATCAATGGATTGTGCTTGAATTGATTGATTGATTGTGATTCGATGCCCACCTGTATATAGCTGGCACAGCGACCCACACAGGCAAACGAGGGTATGGGCTTGGGCACACAGCCCGGATACTGCAGGACATGGATGACGGGCGTTACCTGGCAATCATCGCCCAGATGCCCGATATCTGCAGATGCAAGCAAAGCGGATCTGAGGGCTGTAGATAGAACCATTAGCTAAATAATCATATATTCTTACCGTTATCGTTGGCACCCGTCGCCGCGCTGTCCGCCTGGGCCATGCACAGCTTCAGCAGGCTAACCAGGACGCAGTACAACAGAATCAGCACGAATATTCTGTTGTTCTCGTGGCGTAGCACATGGCGCAGCATTTTCGTGTTGTCCAAGTGTCCCCCAAGTCGCGACGCCTGCAAATGGAAAACGCTGCCAGCCGCCAAATGCTTTTTATAGTTGCCGCTCCAAAGTGGGCTCCGTGGCCCGCGGCCGGCCGCAGCTGTCGCCCTAATGTCCTCTGCCCGGCCACATGACTTATGGCCCAATAAAGGCGTCGCGGCCCGGAACAAGCCTTTTTGCCTAGTAATTGCATACATGAAAAGGGCATTTGTCCCGCTGCGCTGCGCTCCTCGCGCTCATTTATTGCCCCACTAACAATCACAAATCACAGCTTAAGCAAAAACCCGAACAGCGTCGACATCATCATCAACGACAACGTCAGTCCAGCAGCGCCATTCCTCTGGGCCAGAAAGCTGACCAGCTTGCCCAATCGCTGCTCTGCCCATTGCACATTCGAGTCCACCGTGGCCAGTGCCTGGCTAAGTGTCTCCGCGGAGCTGCCGAACTGCGTCTGACTCTCCTTGTAGAAATCCGAGAACAGCTGCTGCTGCTCTCGCGTGGTGAAATATTCCGCCAAATCGCTCAGCGCCTGGGCAGTCTTCGGCCAGCTCTCCAAGCTGCAATTCATTAAGTGGAATCCAACTTAATTGGAAGTGCCAGAAACTAAATTATAGAGGAACTTACGCCTCAGCCAGTTGTGCGATGTCCTCGGTTATCATTTGGAAAATGGGCGTTATCAGGTCGGGGTTCTGCTCGTACAGCTGAGCCAGGCCCACAATCTTCAGGTCCACGCTGTTGCGCTTGCCTAAGATCTCGTTCTGGTAGTGCGTCCGATAATCCCTAGTACAGCTGGCGGCGCGCCAGTATATCTCTCTGTCTATATAGTTAGTTTCCTTTGCATAGTATTCCAATACGCGGGCATATCCGCCAGATCTGGAGGCTGCACAGTAGAATGTCTCCCGATAGTCTGGAGATGGCTTTTCTGTGCCGCCTTCAAATAACTCCTTTACCTGGTTGGTGCAATGGGAATTCTGGTACTTGCAGAGCCAGGCGACCTGCTTGTTGCGATTGTAGACATCCAACACCGTGTCCCCAGAGGTCCAACTTACGCCCAGTTTATCGAAGACCGCAGCTGCGATATCGCTTAGATACTTGTTAAAGTTGGGCAGCTGATGTGGAGTCAAACGCTTTGCCACCCCTTCCATACCCACATATGCCGCATACCAGGGTATATATTCGGTTTCTGTGCTCATGTACTCCATGAACTCGAAGACCTCCACATAATCAATCAATCCAGCGAGGGCAAAGTTGAAGAGATCGTCAATAATTGCCGCACGATTCTCGACGGGTATTCCACTGTGGTCAGTCTTCGTCAGGGCTACTTGAATCCGGCCAAGCAACGGTCCGTTGTAAAAAACTCGATAGTAGTTGGCTTGTTTTAGATTAACGATAACCCAGTCAATGGGCTCGTCTGACCAGCGCTGATATATATCAACTATTTTATCAAAGTAGAAAGCGGGCGTCAGATTTTGGAAATTGGGCGACAGGTTTGTGGCGTAGGTGATGGGTACCGTGTAGCGCAGTTTGGGATCGCTACCATCGCTGGAATTCAACAGGAAGCGTTGCTGATCCCAAGATAATACATGGTCAGCCAGACTGAGGCTCACTATGATCCGTGGGTAGCCCACCTGCACGGTGAAATCGTATATGAATTGATTCAAGTCGACGTACGCGAGTTGAGGCCAGTTTTCCCTGATATGGTCAATCAAATCTGATGGCAAGGTGTTACTCAAGTGGCTGGAGAAGAACGAAATCTAAAGTTTATATGATTGGACTTAAGGATATTGTGCTTACTGCTGCTTCAGGTAGTTCCTCATGGCCTTGTCAAAGTTCTCCTCGCCCATTGCAAGGCGCCACATGCGGATTATACTGGCGGCCTTGGCAAATGCGATTCTCCCGAACTTGTAATCGATGTCTGCGGGTGTTAGGATGCTCAGCTCTGAGCTGGTCATGGGTTGCGTAAGATTTAGAGAGTCGGTTGTTAGGATATGCTGAAGCTTATGCACAACAAACTGCTGATCCAGCTGGTATTCCGGATATAGCTGCAAGGCAACAATATGAGAAAGGAAAATGAAAAAGAATGCAGTCGGTATCCCCCGTCAGTGGAATAAGGCTCAAAACAGATCGGAAAGAACCTTCACGATTAAGGGGCTAGTAACTTCTAAGCTGACTCTAAAGAGGGAGTCGGAAACAAAAATTGAATGCTTGATTTTTAATAAAGATATCAAAATGTTTATTATGGCATCGGTACTGTGAAAGAAAAGGAATTTTTCGCTTTGCGAGCATTTCGTTGAGTATGGACATGACTCTATAAGCCTAACACTATATTTGGCGTATTATTCAAAAGAATATATCTATATATATAAAGTTTCGTGTTTCTAGCTTAAATGGTGTCGGACTACACTGCATAATACCAAATATATTCTGAACAAAGCAAATAATCTATAGATGATAAGGCATTTCAGATACCACAAATCGCTTCTCCTATCTTACCTTGTGTCCCATGAAGAACTCATAATAGCGCGCGAATCCCTCATGCAACCAAGTGTAACTCCACCATTTGCATGTGACGCTGTTGCCGAACCACATATGTGCGTTCTCATGGACGATGTTGCGAATGGTGAACTCCTTCTGCGTCCAGCCATCAGTAACGCCTGGCTGTTCCAAGACGACCTTATCCCTGAAGCATTGAAGTACTTGTATGAGTTTATGACCCCCTTCGTCATACTTGACCACGTCTATACTTACTTGAAAATGACCAGGCCCCAGTTCTCCATGCTGTTGTGGGGAAAACGGGGTGTGGTTGCATACTGCAACAGCTCGTTGCCCAGCTGCTGATAAGACTGCTGGAACAGCTCACCGAATGCGGGAAGCACACGCTCTGCTACGCTGTAGCTGAACTCCGTGTAGTTGTAGTACGCCGGACGGGTTAGAATGGACAACGTGCTGTTGCCCCGTGCCTGGTACTCGGAGACCACGAAAGCCAACAGATAGGTGGACATGATGGGTGTTACCTCGAAGTGATCCGTAAAGCGATTATTCCTGTAATTTTCTATTGATTTGAAAGTACTCTATGAAGGAACTGTCCGCTTAAGCATACCCCTCGTCTGTAGTTTTGATCAATTGCGTGTTACTGACGACGCTCAGATCACTTGGTCGGCCAATGTGCACCTGGAACTTGGCCTTCAGGGCGGGTTCGTCAAAGCAGGGAAAGACCAGCCGTGCGTTGATGGGTTGCATCTGAGTTAATAGCACCCATTTGGTCTTCATCGTAGCCTCGTCTATATAGCTGGCGGAGAAGAGACCCACCGTATCGGACTGAACTTTCCCGGAGTACTTGAAGTATAAGGTGTAGTTGGCATCGGCAGCTAAGGACTGCGCCAGGGGCACTGTTAGCTGCTGTGTCTGCTCCTCAGTCGTCAGACGAGCGTTAAGTCCACTCTCCACCAGCTGGCCAGGAGCATTATAGAGTGAGCATTCTTCTATATTGATGGATATATCCTTGTGCAGCGTGATTTCCTTCACATCTGCCAACACCGCCTTCAAAGTAATGAAGACCTCGCCATCGAACTGTGTACCAGGGTTGTCGGCATCGCCGCGTAGACCTATGGTAAGGTTATAGAAGATGGGCAAGACGCTGCCTTCGAGCCGATAGTTGAGAGCACACTCATTGCTCCTGATGCAGGCTAATGAGAGAAGTGCGATTAAGGGCCAACTTCGGATTCGACAACTGTTCATGTCGCAGGTGGTTCCAATACTGAGTTTGCTTTAGGCCAATTATATTCATATTGACTTATGAAAATCCTTCCAAAAAATAGGTAATTTTGTTGAAAGATAAGATTAAAATCTGAGCTACGATGAGCAATCGGCCAACTAGTTGATTTTGATAGTTAGCAGATAGCTGTTTCCAACTGTGAATCGGTATACCTGGGGGTATATCTGTGGGGTTCCAAGCTATTGATATGAAATATATTTATGAAAATTTATTGGCTTTATAATTATCGGAATTGATAAGCACAAGATTGAAGCTGTGACGTAGAAATGATTATTGTTAAAATCATAAACACTTTGTTAAATGATTAGATTAGTTGAATTATGGCTTGTTTTTTTTTTAAGTCGATAGGGGGGCGTGTTGGAACAGAACCATAAGCTGTTTGGTACGTCTAGTGTTAAAGAGATATATATATATATTTAAAGATGATATAACTTGAAATACATGTATAGTTATAGATAAAGATATATAGATGTACATGTAACATGAACATAATTAAATATGGATTAAAGTATATAAATATTTTTCTCCCATTTATATATACATATATAGCTACAAAAGAAGTAAAAGCAAAATCTACCTAGTCGGGAGGAGGAATTTTTCGTGCAAGTGAGAAAAATATCCCAATCACCTTCTTGTCGCCTTACAGTAGCCTGAAGGGACTAACCTGTAAGAAGCTGGGTAAGGAGGGAAGGTGCAAAAACTTTATGCCCCAAGAAAAAATACATTCTCACTAGACATTAAGTAAAAGTTTTAAAACACAGCATTATAGGTTGAGCAAGACACCAGGAAATATGGAAGCACGAAGACTTTACTTCAAGTAGTTCCACAGTATAACTTTTTGGGCTGAAGTACTGGAAGAATCGACCAGAAACTGAAACTCCCTAAAACGTTTACAAATTGGACAAGAGCTTAAGTTAAATCTATTATGGTCTAAACATCTGGGAACCAAAGGCATAAAGACAGTTGATCGTGTTTTTCAAATGATTTACAATCTTGTAAACTAGCCCACAAATTTATTTTAATTCCTATTTAAGCAACAAATTCAAAAGTGTGCACATCATCATTAACAAGGAAGATACCAACGTCAGTCCAGCAGCTCCATTCCTCTGGGCCAGAAAGCTGACCAGCTTGCCCAAGCGCTTCTCTGCCCATTGCACATTCGAGTCCACCGTGGCCAGTGCCTGGCTAAGTGTCTCCGCGGAGCTGCCGAACTGCGTCTGACTCTCCTTGTAGAAATCCGAGAACAGCTGCTGCTGCTCTCGCGTGGTGAAATATTCCGCCAAATCGCTCAGCGCCTGGGCAGTCTTCGGCCAGCTTTCCAAGCTGCAATTCATTAAGTGGAATCCAACTTAATTGGAAGTGCCAGAAACTAAAACTATAGAGGAACTTACGCCTCAGCCAGTTGTGCGATGTCCTCGGTTATCATTTGGAAAATGGGCGTTATCAGGTCGGGGTTCTGCTCGTACAGCTGAGCCAGGCCCACAATCTTCAGGTCCACGCTGTTGCCCTTGCCTAAGATCTCGTTCTGGTAGTGCGTCCGATAATCCCTCGTACAGCTGGCGGCGCGCCAGTATATCTCTCTGTCTATATAGTTAGTTTCCTTTGCATAGTATTCCAATACGCGGGCATATCCGCCAGATCTGGAGGCTGCACAGTAGAATGTCTCCCGATAGTCTGGAGATGGCTTTTCTGTGCCGCCTTCAAATAACTCCTTTACCTGGTTGGTGCAATGGGAATTCTGGTACTTGCAGAGCCAGGCGACCTGCTTGTTGCGATTGTAGACATCCAACACCGTGTCCCCAGAGGTCCAACTTACGCCCAGTTTATCGAAGACCGCAGCTGCGATATCGCTTAGATACTTGTTAAAGTTGGGCAGCTGATGTGGAGTCAAACGCTTTGCCACCCCTTCCATACCCACATATGCCGCATACCAGGGTATATATTCGGTTTCTGTGCTCATGTACTCCATGAACTCGAAGACCTCCACATAATCAATCAATCCAGCGAGGGCAAAGTTGAAGAGATCGTCAATAATTGCCGCACGATTCTCGACGGGTATTCCACTGTGGTCAGTCTTCGTCAGGGCTACTTGAATCCGGCCAAGCAACGGTCCGTTGTAAAAAACTCGATAGTAGTTGGCTTGTTTTAGATTAACGATAACCCAGTCAATGGGCTCGTCCGACCAGTACTTGTATCCGTTTGATTGTTTTCTAAAGTAAAAAGCGGGCGTCAGATTTTGGAAATTGGGCGACAGGTTTGTGGTGTAGCTGATGGGCACCGTGTAGCGCAGGTTGGGATCGCTACCATCGCTGGAATTCAACAGGAAGCGTTCCTGTTCCCAGGTAATCAAGTTGCCATTGGTATCTAGGCTCACTATGATCCGAGGGTAGCCCACTAGTATGGTGAAGTCGTAATAGGATTGATTTAATAAGCCATTTTCCTGTAAAGGCCAGCGTTCGTTGAGAAGTACATATAAACCAGGGGGCGATGTACTGCTCAAGTAACTATTGGAGAAAATTCAAGTAAGATTTATGGGGCTTCATATAAGGCATTTGCACTTACTAATGCTGGAGGAAATCTTGGATGGCCAAATTAAAGTTCTCCTCGCCCATGGCCATGCGCCACATGCGGATTACACTGGCAGCCTTATCAAATGTGAGTTTGTCGAACTTGTAGTCAATATCCGCGGGTGTAAGGATGCTCCCTATTGGGCTGGTCATAGGCTGTGTGGAATTTTGAGAATCACTCAAAAGGGCATTATGAAGCTTGTGCACAAGAAATTGCTGGTCAAGCTGATATTCCGGGTAAAGCTAAAACGAAATTTGCGGTATATTAAAGACAATTTGAAATCTAAGCTTATAAATTCTTAGGCAACCTCCTGTCCCATAAAGAATTCATAATAGCGCGCGAATCCCTCATGCAACCAAATGTAACTCCACCATAGGCATGTGACGCTGTTGCCGAACCACATGTGCGCGTTCTCATGGACTATGTTGCGAATGGTGAACTCCTTCTGCGTCCAGCCATCAGTAACGCCTGGCTGTTCCAAGACGACCTTATCCCTGAAGCATTGAAGGACTTGTATGAGTTTATGACCCCCTTCGTCATACTTGACCACGTCTATACTTACTTGAAAATGACCAGGCCCCAGTTCTCCATGCTGTTGTGGGGAAAACGGGGTGTGGTTGCATACTGCAACAGCTCGTTGCCCAGCTGCTGATAAGACTGCTGGAACAGCTCACCGAATGCGGGAAGCACACGCTCTGCTACGCTGTAACTGAACTCCGTGTAGTTGTAGTACGCCGGACGGGTTAGAATGGACAACGTGCTGTTGCCCCGTGCCTGGTACTCGGAGACCACGAAAGCCAACAGATAGGTGGACATGATGGGTGTTACCTCGAAGTGATCCGTAAAGCGATTATTCCTGTAATTTTCTATTGATTTGAAAGTACTCTATGAAGGAACTGTCCGCTTAAGCATACCCCTCGTCTGTAGTTTTGATCAATTGCGTGTTACTGACGACGCTCAGATCACTTGGTCGGCCAATGTGCACCTGGAACTTGGCCTTTAGGGCGGGTTCGTCAAAGCAGGGAAAGACCAGCCGTGCGTTGATGGGTTGCATCTGAGTTAATAGCACCCATTTGGTCTTCATCGTAGCCTCGTCTATATAGCTGGCGGAGAAGAGACCCACCGTATCGGACTGAACTTTCCCGGAGTACTGGAAGTACAAGGTGTAGTTGGCATCGGCAGCTAAGGACTGCGCCAGGGACACTGTTAGCTGCTGTGTCTGCTCCTCAGTCGTCAGCCGAGCGTTAAGTCCACTCTCCACCAGCTGGCCAGCAGCATTATAGAGTGAGCATTCTTCTATATTGATGGATATATCCTTGTGCAGCGTGATTTCCTTCACATCTGCCAACACCGCCTTCAAAGTAATGAAGACCTCGCCATCGAACTGTGTACCAGGGTTGTCAGCGTCGCCGCGTAAACCTATGGTAAGGTTATAGAAGATGGGCACTACGCTGCCTTCGAGCCGATAGTTAAGGGCACACTCATTGCTCCCGATGCAGGCTAATGAGAGAAGTGCGATTAAGGGCCAACTTCGGACTCGACAACTGTTCATGTCAAAGGCGGAGCCAAAACTGATTTTGATTTCGGCCAATTCAGGCCAATAATCAGGTTGACTCGTACTCGGTTCCGAAAAATAGGTAATTTTGTTGAAAGATAAGATTAAATTCTGAGCCACGATGAACAATAGACCAACTAGTTGATTTTGACACATGGTTGCTAACTGTGAATCGGTTTTTTACGTGCTTGAGAAGGATTACAAGTCCATTGTCAGTATCAGAAGTGCTAACGGCTGTTACTTTGAAATAATATTGTAAACCTTGTTAGCTTATTAAATTAGGCGAACTGCGGCAATTCGTTTTTATCGAGGAGTGTGTATTTTTATACCCTGAACCCATTAAAAATGGGTAAAAGGGGTATTATGTTTTTGTGCAAAATGCAAATGTATGTAACAGGCAGAAGGAAGCATCTCCGACCCCACAAAGTATATATATTCTTGATCAGCATCAATAGCCGAGTCGATCTAGCCATGTCCGTCTGTCTGTCCGTCCGTCCGTCCGTCCGTACGTCCGTCCGTCCGTCCGTATGTATGAACGCAAGGATCTCAGAACCTATAAGAGCTAGAGACTTTTGAAGAATCTGAAATTTTAGATGTAGGTTCTCCTAGTGCCCGCGCAGATCGAGTTTGTTTCCGATAAACGATAACTTGCCCCGTTTCCAAGTAATCGATAAAAATGTATATCGAAATCCCGTTTTTTAAGCAATTTTGGTAAATAAAAAGAGCAAGAGTTACCAAACTTGTCATGTAGCTTCTAGAATAGTATATATATATCGATTATCTTTCATTTTATACCTATCGCCAACTCCCCGCTACTCTCTATCTATAAGCGCGCGCTGCAATTGGCGATGGAATAAGAGGGTTCAGGGTATTCCCTAGTCGGGAGCTCCCGACTAGAACCTCTTACTTGTTAGAATCTTATCTTGTGCAGAGATATAGATACCAAACATTTATATATTTGTCATAATAAAAGACATAAATATGGATAAAGATTAAGAGAGATACACAAATTGAGCTTTTGGCTCGATTAAACAGATTTTAAAATATAGATATACATTTAATATATAGGAAATAAGACGTGGATGATTAAGATAATATCGGATTACCATTAATCGGAACATGCTGGTGAAGTACTTTATGACTTTACTGCTGAAAATCCTTTGTTTTCGGCGAACAGTATATTAACTAAAGGTGTCACGAAAAACAGCTGCAGGATATGCAAGGGGCCATCAGGGTGTGTATATAACCGTTAAGTCAAGCAGCTAGAGACCAACTAAAAAAAAAAAATTCATTGATTGTAAAACTATAAAACGTCGAATTAGAAGATCTTGTGTGTTTGGCATAATACATAAACATTATTTATTTTCTTTTCTATCCAAGCAGGAAAGTCAAAAGTGGGCTCATCACTAGCAAAGTCGACACCAACATAAGTCCAGCAGCGCTGTTTCTCCGGCCCAAAAAACCGATCAGCTTCCCCAAGTTATTCTCTGTCCAAGTCACATGCTTGTCGACGTTGGACAGTGCTTCGGTAAGTGTTTCCGCCGAGCTGTCAAACAGCTTATGGTTTTCATCAATGAAGGTGGAGAAGAGCTGCTGCTGCGTCCGTGTGGTAAAGTATTCCGACATACTGGCCAGCGCTTCGGCAGTCTTCGGCCAGCTGTCCAAGCTGCAATTAATAGAGTGGGATTTTTTTTTTAATAAAATACAAACTCTAGCAGGAATCTTTTAAGGATCTTACGCCGTAGCCAACTGTGTGATGTCCTCAGTTACGGCAAGGAAAATATGTGTTATCATGTCGGGATTCTGTTCGTACAGCTGTGCCAGGCCAACCATCTTTAGGGAGACACTGTTGGCGTTACCTAAGATCTCTTTTTGGTAGTGTGTTTGATAATCTCTTGTACAACTGGCGGCGCGCCAAAGGAGTTCGCGTTCGGTGGGGTTGGTTTCCTTCATATAGTATTCCAAGATGCGGGCATATCCGCCCGATCTGGAGGCTGCACAGTAGAAGGTCTCTCGATAGTCTGGCGATAGCTGTTCGGAGGAGCTGCTTTCAAACTTTTCGCGCACCTTGTTGTTGCAATTCTTTTCCTGATACCTGCAGAGCCAGGCAACCTGCTTGTTGCGATTGTAGACATCTAACACCGTGTCGTTAGCCCTTAAACTTACACCGAGGCTTTTCTGTACCGAAGCTGTGATATCGCCAAGATATTTCCCGAAATTGGACAGATGCTCTGGGGGTAAGCGCTTGGCCACGCGTGCCATGCCCTCATAGGCAGCATACCATGGAACATAATCGACTTCCCCACTCATATACTCCAGGAACTTGAAAACGTCCGCGTAATCAAGCATTCCAATGTAGGCAAAGTTGAAGAGATCATCAATGATTGACGCACGATTCTCGACTGCGATTTCACTGTGGTTGGTCTTCGTCAGAGCCACTTGAATCCGATTTAATAGCGATGGCTCATAGAATACGCGATAATAGTTAGATTGTTTTAGATTGAACACAATCCAGTCAATGGGCTCAGGCAAACTCAACTGCACAAAATCCACTGACTTATCAAAGTATATATAGGGTGTCAGATTCTGGAAATTGGGCGACAAGTTCGTGGCAAAGGTGATGGGCACCGTGTAGCGCAAGTTAGCATCGCTGCCATCACCTGGATTCAGCAGAAAACGACGTTGTCGCAAGGTGATCATGCGGTCCTCCCAGTTAATGTTCACTGTGATCGTTGGAAAGCCCACCTGCTCGGTGAAGTCATAAAAAAACTGATCTAAGCTTATATTGACAACTGGCCAGTTTGTCTTGAGATGTGTAAACAAATCTTTGGGTTCTGTGTTACCCAAGTGACTAAACGAGAGAAGAGACATAAGATTTATGGGACTAGACATAAGGAATCTGTACTCACTGCTCCTTAAGGTATGCACGGATGGCCGTATCAAAGTTGGCACCGCCCATAGCATTACGCCACATGCGAACAATGCTGGCGCCCTTGGCGTAGGTAATGCTGCTGAATTTGTAGCCGATTTGGGATGGTGTTTCTATGCTCGCCTCTGGGCTGGTCATAGGCTGGGTGCTGGCCCTGGCATCGGTTGCAAAGATCAACTGAAGCTGGCGCACAACAAATTGCTCGTCCAGTTGATACTCTGGGTGCAGCTGTTGAGAAAAAAGATCTGCTTGGTATATATCTGAACTGATATTTCTTTATAGATATATGTTTACCTGATGCGCCATGAAGTACTCGTAATAGCGTGCAAATGCCTCGTTTAACCAGAAGTAACTCCACCAGGAAAAGGTTACGCTGTTGCCGAACCACATGTGCGATGTCTCGTGTGCCAGAATCCGTATGGTATGCTCCTTGTCATTCCAGCCGTCTGTGTAGTAAGGCTCATGCTCCAGCACGGTATCTCTGAAAAGTAAAGCCACATTTTGAGCATTAAGATGAGGTGCAGGGCTGCAAGTGGGATTTGAATCCATTCCAAATGGATTCAAAAGATTGGAACAACAAGAACTGCTACATAAACATGTAGGCCTATGGCTGAGAAGTTGGTACTTTATTTTCAACCTGTTGACCCTACAGTTTCCATATAAAATAGTATTCCGGTTTAATACAGTTTTGCAGATATGTGGGGAGAATAGTAAAGCTCTTAATAGCCGAAAAGCAGAAAAGTTTCCCATGAAATTAGATTATGTAATGGCTTGTCTTTATCTATTTAAGAGATAAAGGGGTTGAGTTTTTAAGATTTATATTACCCTTTTTATACCCTGAACCCATTAAAAATGGGTAAAAGGGGTATTATGTTTTTGTGCAAAATGCAAATGTATGTAATAGGCAGAAGGAAGCATCTCCGACCCCATAAAGTATATATATTCTTGATCAGCATCAATAGCCGAGTCGATCTATCCATGTCCGTCTGCCTGTCCGTCCGTCCGTCCGTCCGTCCGTATGTATGAACGCAAGGATCTCAGAACCTATAAGAGCTAGAGACTTTTGAAGAATCTGAAATTTTAGATGTAGGTTCTCCTAGTACCCGCGCAGATCGGTTGTTTCCGATAAACGATAACTTGCCCCGTTTCCAAGTAATCGATAAAAATGTATATCGAAATCCCGTTTTTTAAGCAATTTTGGTAAATAAAAAGAGCAAGAGTTACCAAACTTGTCATGTAGCTTCTAGAATAGTATATATATATCGATTATCTTTCATTTTATACCTATCGCCAACTCCCCGCTACTCTCTATCTATAAGCGCGCGCTGCAATTGGCGATGGAATAAGAGGGTTCAGGGTATCCCCTAGTCGGGAGCTCCCGACTAGAACATCTTACTTGTTTTAAAATAGAAATTACTCATGGATGAAAATGATGTTGTGATATCTTCTAGTTGGACACTCTTGTCTCGAGCACACTTACTTGTAGATAATGAGACCCCAGTTCTCCATGCCATTGTGTGGAAAGCGCGGTGTGGTCGCATGCAACAGGACTTGGTTGCCCAAATTCTTATAGGAGTGCTGGAACAGATCGCCGTAGGCATCCAGCACGCTTTTACCCACATTGTAACTGAACTCGGTTTTGTTGTAGTCTTCTGGCCGAGTTATCACTGCAAATTCGTTTATATTGCCACGTGCCCGATACTCGGAGACCATGAATGCCAATAGGTAAGTGGACATTGGGGGCGTGACGTCAAAGTGATCCATAAAGCGATTGTTGCTGCAATTCGAATTTATTCAAGTATAAGCTGGCTTGGGCATTATCTTCATTTTTTTAACTTACCCCTCGTCAATTGTTTCGATTAGCTTCGTATTACTGGTGGCATTTACGCCGCCTGCTCGGCCAATGTGCACCTGGAACCTGGCCTTGAAGGCGGGCTCGTCAAAGCAGGGAAAGACCAGGCGTGCATTGATGCGCTGCAGCTGCGTTAGGAGCATCCACTTGGTCTTGCCCGTCTCCTGCTCCACATAGCTGGCGGAATACAGGCCCGTCATGCCGCTCTGCACTTGCCCAACGTACTTGAAGTGCAGCGTGTAGTTCCTGTTGAGGGTCAATGTCTGCGCCAGATGCACAGTCAGCTGCTGTGTCGGCTGGTCATAGGTTAGCGAGCTCTGCGCAATATCCTCCAACAGATCGCCAGTATCATTATATAGCCAGGCACCATCTGCTATTTCAATGTCGTCCTTGTGCAGCGTAATTTTCTGCACATCCGTCTGCACTGCGTGCAGCGTTATTTTCACCTCGCCATCGAATGTTGTGCCTGGATTATTAGCATCGCCCCTCAGACTTATGGTCAGGTTGTAGAATATAGGCAATACGTTGCCTTCTAGCCGATAGTTGGCAGCGCAAAAAACGCCGGCAAACAGGGCAATCAGTGATAGAAGGCTGACGAGCAGCCAGTTGCCCGGTCCAAAACTGTTCATGCCGAGAGCAGGTACAATACTGAGCAAATACTCATACTAAAACAAAAATGCTAAACAATCAGCCGAGCGCAGATGATGTTGCTTTTTTGTTGATTAGATAACACGGACAATGGGTGTCGATGCGCTGATTAGCCACACCCCGCAAAGCAAAGTGGTTCTTGTAGTTATTAGGGTTGTACTTGTCGCAAAACAGTGTAAAACAAACGCTACTCTTAACCCTAGGACTACCTTTTTGTTGACAAATGGCTATTTACATCTATACAAACAATAAATAACAACAAATTTCCATATATATATATATATATCAAGCCTTAACTGTTTGTATTTGACATACATTCCCTAACCGATCTGAGCCCGGTTTGCTTTTGAAAGGTTTGGCAACCAGTTTTGAATGAATTATTCTTTTGTTGTTGTATGGAATATTTTAGCATAATTGCGCAATTTACCGAGTGTAAGACCTCAACACATCTAAATTGACGTATATTGTTTATGTACATAAGATAAGCACATATATAAACCTATTCATATAACCTTATCAAATTGTTCTCTCGATGATGCTGATAATCTCAAGAAAGTCCCCCTAACCGTACTCACATTTACTATCGCTGTTAATAAAAATACATTTGTATAAAAACGTTTGTTTAGCTAACTGAATGGATCGATTATTATTAATGTATATTGGTAAAGGGTATAATGGTTTTGGGCAAATGTATGGAGCAGGGAAAAGGAAGAATCTCCGAGTCCATAAGGTATATATGTTCTTGCTCATCCGGGTCGATCAAGCCATGTTCGTCCGTATGTGTGTGAGTATGAGATTATAATTAATTCTTTTTCCATGAAATCGATAGGAAGAAATATCGAAAATATGTTTTTAGAGATTATCTAAAAGCTGGTATTCTAGATCCGGAATGTTTTGCGATCAATGTAAAATGGAGAACTATAAAACATTAGTCCCCTTCCATATAGATAAGATAAAATTGTAAACTTTTTTATTATAAGTTTTAGCCGATAAATGTAGTTTTATTCAAAGACATCTTATCTGGCGTCTTTATGGCCTCTTGAACAGGCGGTAATTGTACAAATACTTTTTGTTGGAAGAGTAACCCTATTGCAGTTGGCAATTGGCTAATCTTGGCCTTAACGCAGCAACGTGACCAGGGCCACCAGCAGCAGGGTGAGCAGACTGAAGCCGCTTAACATGGCGCTGCCGTTGCGTTGGGCCAAATATGTGCGGAATGTGCCCAGCTTGGATGTGGCCCAGTCCAGATTCTCCTTCACGGTCGTCTCGGCTGCCGTCAATGTGGCTGCCGAGCTACCAAACGTGCCGCTGTTCGCGGTATTGAACTTTTGCAGTTCCTCGTATTGCGATTGCTCCGTGAAGCGTGCGGCAATGTTGGAGATGACTGTGGCCACCGAGGAGTAGCCACCCATGCTGAGCGGGGCAAAGCAGAAAAAAGAAAGAAATTTAGATATGCTAACTAGTCTGGTAAATCAACTGGCTACTTACGCAACGGCCAGCTCCTCGAATCGTTTGGTGACCAGCTCGAAGACTGGGCCAACATTCTCATTGTTCTCAGTGTACAGGGTGCTCAGCACTGAAGATTTGTCCTGTCGTCGAATCTCATCAGACAGCGTCAGATTGAAGACACGTTCGATTAGCGTGTTTTGCTTCACACAACCGAATGAATTCTGCAGCAGTGTTTCCTCTGTGGCCACCTTCTCGGTCTTGAATTTCTCATACAAAGCCTCAAACTCAGTGCTGCCACCCTCGCGCAGCGCCACACAGTAGACCACGGAGCGTATGTTCTTGGGCACAGTGGACAGCGATTTGAAGTGGCTCTGCGCCTTGCTAATACAATCGGCATTGCCAAAGCGACAGCTCCAGGACAGCACCTTCGTGCGCAAATAGATATCGAGTGCGTTGTCATTGGAGGTCTCATTAAAGCCTAGCTGGCTATAGACCTTGGCGGTCAGCTGCCGAATGTAGTTGCCGAAATGGGCGGTGTCTGTGCCCAGACGGATGGCCAAGAAGTTGAAGCCATTAAACGCCGCTGTCCAGGGTATATAATTGGTTTCCGTTTCCAGATACTCCAGCACCTGCAGTGTCAGATCGTAATGGATATGTCCAGCGCGGGCCAAATTGAGCAAATCGTCAACCACCTGGGCGCGATTCACCTCATGTATATCGCTCCAGTTGGTGCTGGTGAGCGCGGCATGAATTGCATGCCAATTGCTCTCAGTGTAATTGACGCGATAGTAGCCCGTCTCCTGAATATTGGCCAGCACCCATGTGACTGCATTGGTTAATGTAACTGTATGTGAGGTGGTCGATGCCAGCACAAACTTCGGCGTGGTGTCCGAGAAATTCTTCTCCAGACTGGTGGTGTAGCTAATGGGCACCGTGTATGTCAGGCTGGCATCTGCGCCATCGTTTTCCTTAAGCAGGAAACGCTTTTGACTGAACTCAACGCTCTTTCCATCACTGCTCAGCTTGGCATTGATCAGCGGATAACCCACCTGGGTGGTAAAGTTGTAAAAGATGTGCTCCGAGCTGCTGTTGAATCGATCATTGGGCCAATTGGCCTGCCAAGCGCCCAGCAAATACTCTGGCACCGATGATTGATATTGGCTGTGGATGGCAAAAACTATTACAATCTGTCGCCAAAACAAGCAAGAGTGCCTTAGTTGGTAATGCCCGACTGGCAGATACCCTGTACCACGTCGTGATCCACACTATGGGAAATGTGCTCTTGAGTAGCTTCGGTACTCACAGTCTGATCTTAATAAAAATTTTACTGCATTGACATGTCAGACAAATGTGATTTACAACCAAAGCGCAAGGCGAGTTTTTTGTTTAAATTTTTGGTAGGAATAAGAATGGATGCTTTAAAAAGTGAAACATTTATACGTTCTGCCTATCGTAAAAAAGAATAAAGCTTTAAAATTTCAATTCTCTAGCTTTTGTAGTTTGATAGAACGTTAGAAAGTTTACTCAGGCGGAGGTTAGACTAGAAGCTCGCCGTCCTGATCAAGATAAAAGTTGATATATACTTCCTTCTGTCTGTTACATACATATCCTCTTCGCCCACTTTAAATGTACACAGGGTATTAAAACTATAAAATTTACTTACTTTTTGACCAGATATTCCTGCAGCGATTTTCGGAAATTCTCAGTTCCCATAGTGTGCTCAATCATGCGTATAAAGGTGGCGCCCTTGTTATAGGAAATGCTATTGAACATACGGCTTAGATGAGCTGGCGTATAGGTATTCAAATCGCTTAGGGGATTTGTGGCATTCGTGGAGTCCATGGCCATTACCGATTGTATTTGATCGACCACAAACTGTTTCTCCAGCTCCCATTCGGTTTCGACAAAGGCAGTACCAAAGTATTGGAAGAAACGGGCAAAGCCCTCATTCAGCCAGGTGTAGCTCCACCATTTGCAGGTGACCAGATCACCGAACCACATATGCGCCTGTTCGTGGGCGACAACTGCAGCAATTGACTGGCGGGATGAAAGCGTCGTGGCGGACTCATCCACCAGCAGGCTGCGCTCTCTGTAGGTGAGCAGACCCCAGTTCTCCATGGCGCCTGCTGAGAAATCGGGTATGGCAGCCATATCCATTTTATCATTGCCCAGCGTATAGTAGCTCAAGTTCAAGTATTTGCCCATCTCCTCCAGAATCAGACGACCCACATTGAAGCTGTATTGCGTCTGCGTATAGAACTCGGGACGTGCCAGGACACCAAACTGGTCATCCTTGCGTACGGTGAACTCGGAGATGATGAAGGCCAGCAGATATGTGGACATTTTGGGCGTGGTAGTATACACATCCACATAGTACTCGCTATTATGGGAATATAGTTAGTAGAGGCTTTTCAGGGACTCACCCTTAACTTACCCATTGTCGGTGGGTGTGCTAGACAGTTGTCTGGTATTGCTAACCGAGCTGAGAGAGCGATGACGTTTCAGGGTCACATCGAAGGTGGCCTTGAACTGCGGCTCATCGAAGCTGGGAAAAGCGCGACGTGCATGATTTGTCTGGAACTGTGTGGAGCCCAGCCATCTGTCAAAAGAAAAATAAAGCAAGCCACATTAACTCCTCCTAGCCTGGCAACAGAAAGAATCAAGCCTACTTGGTCTCATTGTTGTCATTCACATAGTAGCTGCGATAGAAGCCATGCATATCATCCTCCATCAGACCCGTGTAGACAAAATGCAGTATATAACCTTGACTGGCCTCCAGATCCACTGTTACAGTCAGATTTCTAATATCCGTTTCATCGTTCTGTGACGATAAGGTCAGCGCTGTGCGAGTGACTGTTGCGCCCTCTGTCGCCGGCTTGGTCCAGTATTCGCTGAGCGAATAGGTCAAATTTTTCGAGTGCAGCACCACATATTTAGTTTTTACCACCGGCTCAATTTCAATCCAAACCTCACCGTCAAAGGTAAAACGCTTGTCGCCGTCGCTTTCCAGCAAATACGGGCGCAACGATATGTTATAGTTAATGGGATTAATGTCCTCCGTCAGTCTGTACGCAGAGTCTTCGGCGGCATAACTGGTCGGTGGCTGCAGATCCAGTTGCTGCCGAGGGGCTGCGAGCACAGCGCACAGGCAGGCAGCCCAAAAGACAGCCAAACGCAGGGCAGACATATCAACTGAAAGAATTGGGATTTTCCATCAATTAGTGGCTCCAATAAGTAGTAGTCCAACTATTTCACCACACACGTTATGCAATTGCTTGGCACTTACTTTCGATTCTTCTTGTTTCTTTTCTTTCTTGTCACTGGACTGGACTATTATTCGCACGGCCTGCGGCACGCGATTCGAAAACTTAACTAACGTCAGCTGCCAATCGACGGTACTATATATGAAGTCTTTTAAATGGCTATAACAGCGATTTATCTCTAACCTTAAAACATTTTATTTGACTCAAGATAAGTTCGCATTGCTTATAGATTATATGGCGATTACGATGAGGCTCCGATAAGAGAGTCAGGCGGTGATTTACGCCCTCTGTGTGCATTTGCCAATCAAAAACTTAAGCATGGCCGACAGGTATATATTGATAGATTTAATGCTGGACTTTAATCCAGTTGCCATAACGGATATGACTCAGAGAACATAGAGCTAAGAATTGGGGAAAAACTTTTCAATCATACAATCTTTTTATACCTCGGACCTTTTAAATTGGAAAGTAATAACTGTGGGAAAGGCTGGTGAAATGGTACGTTCGTAATGAAGACATGTCTGATACTATGTATTCATTACTAGATAAATTATATACTGATCCAGTCCAGTTTTGAAGGCATAGAGATAGCAAGCTTAATCTACAAAATGTTCTTATATTGATATTAAAAGATTAGGATTTGGGTGGTATTGACAAATCTTAATGTACGTGTGCTATGTATATAAGAATATATATAACCAATCTTGAGTTCTTGGAGTTATTTCAATCGTAAACAAATTGTTAGTTGTGTTTACAGGGAATGGGACAAGCTTTTATTAATAATAGCTGCCAAAGATTGATTTAGTTAAATAGTAATGACAATCAGAACAAAAATAAAAAGAAAGATTTTTTTTTTCTATATATGTACATATACTTAATTCCCAATTTACGACAACAGGGTATATAAATAATTTTTTGCAAAGATAATGCTTTTATTAGCACATATATTTTTGCCTATCGTCCTGGTGTGCTAGAAATATCATTGTGATCAGATAGCAAGCACTTCAACTTAATCTTCGATTGAGTATGCCATGTATATGTTATTATTAATTAACTATATATTTTAAAGCATTTTATACCATACGTATATAATATGCTATTTTTATACCCTGAACCCATTGAAAATGGGTAAAAGGGGTATATTGTATTTGTGCAAAGTGCAAATGTATGTAACAGGCAGAAGGAAGCATCTCCGACCCCATAAAGTATATATATTCTTGATCAGCATCAATAGCCGAGTCGATCTAGCCATGTCCGTCTGTCTGTCCGTCCGTCCGTCCGTCCGTCCGTCCGTCCGTCCGTATGTATGAACGCAAGGATCTCAGAACCTATAAGAGCTAGAGACTTGAAATTTTAGATGTAGGTGCTCCTAGTGCCCGCGC
This sequence comes from Drosophila ezoana, assembly GCA_035045725.1. Lineage (NCBI taxonomy): Eukaryota > Metazoa > Arthropoda > Insecta > Diptera > Drosophilidae > Drosophila > Drosophila ezoana. The sequence goes on from JAWNOU010000036.1 coordinate 526,560, forward strand.
AGATCGAGTTTGTTTCCGATAAACGATAACTTGCCCCGTTTCCAAGTAATCGATAAAAATGTATATCGATATCCCGTTTTTTAAGCAATTTTGGTAAATAATAAGAGCTAGAGTCACCAAACTTGACATGTAGCTTCTAGAATAGTATATATATATCGATTATCTTTCATTTTATACCTATCGCCAACTCCCCGCTACTCTCTATCTATAAGCGCGCGCTGCATTTGGTGTTGGAATATAAGGGTTCAGGGTATCCCCTAGTCGGGAGCTCCCGACTAGAACCTCTTACTTGTTATATTTATTTACTATATAGTTTGGGTTTAAATTATCACAAAGTTAAAACTATATTCATACTTTAGGAATTCGAAATGAGTCGCCTTGCAACTTATTTACCCTTAAAGGCGTTCGTACATTCTTACATCTTTCTCTGTAATTAATAGTTGCTTGAATTTAAAAGCAAAAAACGAATCTTTATCTAATCGCTCCAATCATAAATTGAAAATATAAGAGGTATTACATGCATTTTTGTCTAATAAAATAATATTATGAATTGTAGTTTTTATGGCCAATAAAATAATGGTGATATGGGGTTTATTTCTAATCTATCGGCTGCGTCTAGACCACTCGGAAAGAAGTGGTGCTTACTATGAAATTTTTCAAATTCGAATTGCATGCATTCGACGAAATAATGTTGTACATAAATCTTACTAGAATTCGAAATATAAATAGGATTTTAGATGTCATTCAATAGCCGAAACCCAAATTCAATGTCGGCAGCTGATGATATATAGAAAATGGCGCTTGTCACGAACGGATTAGCCAATTGCCGATTGTTCGTTATCGTTATCGATGATATACACTTAACGGTTATTGTTGCCATGTGATCATATTGCTCGTATCGCGCTATTTATGATGAACATAAACGTAAAATTTCTATGTTGGATGGTAAAAAAAAATTGTTCCTGCCCAAAATTGTAATAAATACTAAAATATTTGTGCTTAAGAGTAGATAATAGTTACTTATCGGGCTACATAGAGCTATAAAATTCATAATAAACTGAGTGACAGAATCTTATAGTATTTGGCAATGACGTGACCATTTTTTTTATTAGCAAACGGAAATGTATAGAATTTTTGTATATACATAGCTGCGAATCGAGGAAGACCTTAAGCTAACTTAGTAGCTCCTAAAATTATACCTAGAACAGTTTGGCGGCCAAAAGGCACAGGGCTAGGGCCAGCACAGATGCGGTCTTAGCAGGACTGCTGTTGCGGAAGCTCGTTACCCAGGAAATGATGGGCTCCCGATTGACCGACAGCCACTCCATGTTGGCCGCAATGGTGGTATCCACGCTGGCTTGCAACGTGTCGGGCACAAATTCAGAGCCTTTGACCGCATCGATCAGTTGCTGCAGCTTTTGCTTTTGACTCTCGGTAACCACATAGGCAGCCATGCTCTCAATGTCAGCGTGGAGTGGATTAGTACCACCAAAGCCTGGATTCAGATTGCCATACTCCTGCCAATGATCGAGCAGGAAATCAATGCAGACGAGCAGACCCACTTCACCACGGGAATAGGTGGGACTGAGCAAAGTGTAGCGCTCCTGGGTGCGCAGCTTGTTGGTCTGATCAATGCTGCTGGACACATACTTCATCAGCTGATCCTCGTTCTGGGAGCAGCCCAGGGCTGAGATAAGCAGACGACGCTCGGCCTGATCGTTGGAGTTCATCAATTTGTCATAGACAAAGTTAAATGCCTTATCCTCGGCCTGCTTGAGGCCATTGCAGTAGACGGGCGTCTGCAGATTCGGTTCAATCGGAGTGCCCTGATCGACCAACGCCTGTAGCTTGGCGTTCGTCTCCTCTAGACAGCTCTTCAGACCAGCCAGACAGGCCACATTGATGACAACGTTGCGGGTGAACTTGACCAAATGCTGCTCTCCGTTGATGTCATTCACGCCAAATTTGTCGAATTGATCGCTGACCAATGAGGCGACATAGAACTGGAAATGTTCGTAGGCCTCATCGCTGCTCAGATACCGATTGAACAGGGTAATCGCGGTATTGGCCGCCGACCAGGGTGCATATTGATTCTCCTGCGGCAGGTAGGTGAGCAGCTGTAACAGAAGAGCATGTGACAAGCGATTGCTCGTAGCGAAACGATATGCATCGCTAATCAGTTGGGCACGATTGCGAGGATGAATCTTATGCGAACGATTGGCCAAACCCTCAATAATCAGCTGCCAGTTGCGCTCGTCATAATTGATGCGATAGTAGCCTGTCGACTGTTTGTTCAGGATCAACCAATCATCGCTGCTCAGCTTAGCATCGGCAACGCTCTTCTCCTTCTCCTTGAGCAGATAATGTGTGGCCTCAGTATTGCGGAAATCGGGATTTGATGCAACCGCATAGTTCACAGGCACATACCAGAGCTTTTCGCTCGTGTATGTCTTATTGTTGGTATACTGCTCCTGCTTAATGGTGAAGGAGCCATCGTTATAGTTGCGCTCCACAGTGATCAGTGGGACACCACCCTGTCGCGTCCAGTTTGAGAGCATGTCTCCGACGAGAGCTGGTACCTCATAGTTCAGCTCGCGGGCGGCCAACGCAATGGCATCAAACAGATCTGTCTCGTTGGCAGCGGAGTAGGCCCTAGAACATGCACACTTTTATGATTTTTCAGTTGCAACTTACAGAAAATCCACTTACTTGGTCACCAAATAGTTGTTCAGACCTTGCTGGAACACGGTGTTAGTCAGCGCATGACGCCACATGTCCAGCACGGAGCCAGCCTTGGCATAAGCAATTGAGTCATAGAGCTGTGAAATTTCCGACGGTTTCTCAACAAAATCCGTCATGGGTCGTACATTGGGATTGGCATCAGCAATGAGAGCGCTCTGATAAGAGCCAGCATGGAAGGTTTGGAATATATCCCACTCTGGATAGGCCTTAGACAGAAAATCAGTTGAAGTTGGGCATAAGTTAATCTTCAGCTAGCCACTAGGTCACTTACCAAATCAACAGCTAGGTTCTCGAATAGCGTGGCAAAGCCCTCCTTGAGCCAGAGATAGCTCCACCATTCGATGGCAACCAGGTCACCAAACCACATATGTGTATCCTCATGTGCCTCGATGGTGGCAATGTTCGTCTGTGTATTAATAGTAGAGTTTTCGACATTGTACAGCAAATACTCCTCACGATAGGTGGCCAGACCCCAGTTCTCCATGGCACCAGCTGCAAAGTCGGGTATAGCCGCCTGATCCAGCTTAGGTAGGGCAAAAGGCACACCAAAATAGCCGGAGAGACGCTTCTCGACCAGCATGCCAGTAGTCAGTGCCCATTCCTGCTCATGCTCGGTGCCCTTGCGCGAGAAGACGCGCTGGGGCAATCCATTCAGCTCACCATCCGAGTACACAAACTCCGATACAATGAAGGCCACCAGATAGGTGGGCATACTGACAGAGGTCTTGAAAGCAGTAATACCGGAGCTAAAAAAATTAAAAACCAATTAAATAAGAATCCAGTTGAAATTCCATAGGGATCCTTAGGAATTTCATTGAAATTTCGTATGAGCTTCCAAGGAATTTTGTAAAAATTCTATAGAAATTAAATGGGAATACCACAGGTGGGATTTTGCGTATTTTGGCTGGTATAACAAACCTGGTCTTAGAATCATCCACTGGCATATTGCTGATGGCGTTGTAGCTGGGATCGTGATGGATGGTAATCGTAAAGTTGGCCCGCTTGGCTGGCTCATCATAGCAGGGGAAGGCGTGACGTGCATCGGTGCTCTCGAACTGTGTGGTGGCCAAGTATTTAATTGCACCATTCTCATCCGTATACGTGGACAAGTAGAAGCCCCCATTGTCCGTTCGCAAATTTCCCTCATACTTGATAGTCAACAGCCAACTGGTGCCCTCCTCAAAGGTAAGATCCTTGGCGGACAGTTTTAGGAACTCACGGTCTGTATCGTGTGTGATTTCCAGTGCAGTGTCAGTTGTCTCTCCATCCTTGCGTATGGTCGCCGTAAAGTTCTCCAGCTGTCGCGCATGCACCACAATAACTGTGCTGGTCTGCAAAACTTTTAGGCTTATGGCAACCGTGCCGCTAAAGCCTGTGTCGCCTGTGTGCACATTCGTGTGCAGCTCGACGGTATATTCCACAGGTTCCGTGTTGTTGGGCAACCGATAGGTGTCATCGTCGGCACGTGGTGCTAAACGCAGATTGGGATTCTCCAGTAGCTGCAGCTGCTCAAAAGGGGGAAAATTCCGAACAACGGCCGCATGGGCGGTGGTGGCCACTACCACCAGCAGGGCCAAGATCGTGACGAGAACGCGAGCCATGTTGTCAACGGTGCGACGACAACTGGACAACAACTGCGTAGCGCTTGGTAGCTTTCCACTTTTAAGCCAAATTGTCGCCCCAACCGAGACAATTTTTCGCTCGTACATATGAACTAGTGAGCTCGTCTTATCGCCTAGCCAGGCATAAAGATTATTTTAATCATTCAGGGCCGCCCCTAAGCCTTGCCACGCCCCAATTCAATTGGTTGGCCAATAAATGCCGTAAATCAAAGAAACGATCTTTGAATTGGCTGCGTTAAGTGGAACGCGTGCGCCTTGGCTATAACAATTGAACTCCTTGAATGCGGTTGTCAGGTGTGGATGAATTAGAGGTTAGATAAGAAATCAAGTGGACGCCAGTTCAAGATACTAATGTCATTTGATGATAAGCAGTTATATTGCTCGTTAAGATAATGTATCTCCAATTAAAAACTACAATAAAAATTCTAGTGAAGAAACCTAAATTTACGGACTATTTGAATTTAGTTTATCAATAAAAAACAGTTAAGCTTGTGATATATAATTAGGAAAATAACAAAAAAATCATTCAGTCACGTGAGAATCAAAGTACAATTAAGAAAGTACAAAGGCTAGAAGGTTACAAGGAGTTACTCCCAATAATAAAAAAACATGCACAACAAAAAACAAGTAAGAGGCTCTAGTCGGGAGTTCCCGACTAAGGGATACCTCGAACCCTCTTCTACCAACACCAAATACAACTCGCGCTAGTCTGCTTCAGCAGTTATAAAAATAAATGAAAAAAAAAATATCCTTCAATAAGACTCGAACTCTTTGCAGACAGCACTGCCTACCACTGCCTCCAGACAACTGACATAACACCAATTCCCAAGAAATAAATGAATTAGCGAGAAATAAATGTATAAAATAAGAACTCATACACACAAATCAGAATATAATATAATCGCAGTTGCAATGCTGCAACATGTTGATAGAATTTAATAAATATAAGGATGAACGTGTGTGTGTACATGTATACAGAAATTCCTGTAATTTGCGCTAGCCGCCTTAAGCACGTGGGCGGCCAAAACACATTTTCTTTAATTTCTTCTTTAGTTATAATATTAAATATATTTGGTATATACATATGCTATTCAAGAAGCTAAGTGTAACTTTGGTGCCTCTAGCTCTTATAATTTACGAGATTTGCTAAAAAAATAGGATTTCTTATCAATTTTTATCGACTATCGGACTATCGACTACTAGGAAAACCTACAATCCAAATTTCAGTCCTTAGCCTAACCTAACATTTGAACAAAAAACAACATTTCGATATCGACTTTGATCGGTTACTTAGAAACGGAGCAAGTTATCGATTATGGGAATCAAATGCGTACTGGGCGGACATGAGGAAACCTAAGTTCCAAATTTCAAGTCTCTAACTCATATAGGTTCTGGGATCCTTGCGTTCAGATGGCAGAAGGACATGGCTAGATCGACTAGGCTATGATTGCTCATTTTAAAGAATATGAGAACTATCGAAAGCTAATGCTAATATATGCATCTGGTTATCGTAGATCAGGTTATCGAAAGCCATTGCCTTTCGTTGAAACTTAGAAAAATCAAGTTAAAGATCGATTTTGATGCAGAGTATCACAATCCTAAAGGATCTGCTTTATAATGTCTCAGATGGTCAATTTTATAGATTAGATTCTTCATTACATACATATGTTGGACTATATTTAACCTTATTGACTCATGTTTTTTTTCCAAAACCGAATGAAATTATGACTCTGCCCTTGACAAACAGCCACTCGAAGCATTCAAGGCTTGTGTGGTTCATAAAGTTCGAGTATTATCGGAATTATGGCCGAATCATGATGTGTACATTTGGTAATGACAATTTTATATAGGCTTTAGTCGCAACTATCACGCCTATATTAGTGCTGTGTTAAAGGCGATAAGATTGATCAAACTGAAGTGGGGCCAATAAAACCAAATTCCAGGTAATCAAACTATAGCAATTGTTTTTAAAGGTGCTGCTACAAAAACTTTAAAAATTTCACCACATTTCCAAATACACAAGGTGCGAAATATGTGTATATACTATGAATGTATTTAAAAAAAAAAATTTCGCTTAACGGAGGGGGAATTACTTAGATTTATTATCGGTTTATTTTCTAGAAATCTGAATTCAATTGAATCTGTACAAAAGCAGAGTTACGAACATTGCCAGTATGGCGAAGGTGGAGGCAGAGAGGGAGCTGCTACCGTTGGTGCGATAGGCAACTAGCCAGTTTATGACCGGATCACGATGCACATCCAACCAATCAAAGTTGGTCTTCATGTTGGCCTGTACCGCGGTCTCTGTGTTATCTGCGAGATACTCAGGACCGTTGGTCTTGATTGACTCCACCAGCGCATTAAGCTGTAATAGAAGATTTATGAAAATTGGGCACTATTTTTAATAGAATTATTAGCTTACGCGATTCTTTTGCGACTCGCTAACCACCGAGCTGGCAATGCCGCGCAATGCTGAGTCCAGTGGCTTTTGAGTGCCTGTGCCCAGGTCGCCGTATGCCTTCCAGTTCGCTTCCAAGAATTCCAAGCTTGCCGTAAGACCCGCCTCGCTCCTGGTGTAGGCAGCACTCAACACGGAAGTGCGCTCCGAATAGCTAAGATTGTTTGTCTCATCGATGGTGTACGCAACAAATCTCTTCAGCTGGTCGGCATCCTGCGCGCAACCTAGCGAAGAGATATATGTGCTGCGATCTGTGGCATCATTGGAGTTCAGCAGATTGGCAACAACCAAATTAAAGGTTGCATTCTCAGCCTCGCGCAGTCCGGCGCAATAGGCCTGTGTCCTTAGCGTGGGCTCGATGGGAATTCCATCATAGAGGGAATCCTGCAGTTTTTTGTGCGACTGTTGGTAGCACTTGGTGCTGCCCACCTGGCAAGCCAGACTGACTAGGGTCACGCGCAGATAGTTGTTCAGATAGTGCTCGCCAGGAATTTCGTTGACGCCCAGCTTATTGAAGATATTCTCGACCAGTTCGATTACGAACTCTCGGAAATGCACGTAATTCACATCACCCCGCAGATATGTATCGTAGATAGTAAATATGCTATTGGCTGTGGACCAGGGCGCATACTGATCCTCATTTCTGAGATATGCCATCAGCTGATACAGTGTGGCCTGGCTAAGACGACCCGTATCCACGAAGCGATACGCATCGTGCATCAGCTGAGCCCGATTGCGCGTATGGAAGGCGTAGGGCTGCTCCAGTAGACCTTGCGAAATTAGCCTATAGTTCTCCTCATCGTACAATATACGATAAAAGCCAGTGGATTGTTTGTTTAGAATCAACCAGTCATCCTTCGATATTTGCACATCGCTCACCGTCAGCTCCTTGAGTTTGAGCAAATAGTGGGAGGCGGTGGTGTTGCGGTAATCGGGATTGGAGGCGGAAGCACAGTTGATGGGCACATGCCAGGTAGCCTCATTTGCAGCATCCTTGTCATTGAGATAACGTTGCTGTTTAATAGTAAAGGTGCCAGTCTCGTAGTTACGCTCCACGGTTAACAAGGGAAATCCAGCTTGTGTGGACCAGCTGGAGAATATGTCGGCAACCCCAGCGGGTAGCTTGTGGCCAAGCTCATCGGCTGCCTCTTGCAGTGAGGCGAACAAATTCCACTCGTCCGTGGAGTTGTATTGACTGGGGGATAAATATGTTTGTAATTATAAATAAATGCTAACACACACCTTTCCCGAACAAGTTTGGGACAAGTCTCACTTTTCACTCTCAAAGCCTAAGAATAGACTATCCTCTATCGGGGAAGAAATTAAATGAAACCTTGCATATAACTTTACAAATAGTCTTTTTTCCCCACCAACTGATCGTAGCGTAAATGCTCCAAGCTTTTAAAATTAGTTTTAAGAACAAAAATTAAATTTAAAAATTAAGAAAGTCTTACGTTAATTTTTACTAAGATCTTTCAAAATTTGTTAAATGTCGATGGAATGGAATGCACAATTCCAATCTTAATTGTACACAATTCAGTTTCCTACCTCTAAAAGCTTGGGCTGTGCTTTGATCGTCAATCATCAGTCTGTCAGTCAACCGGGATAAACAGGCTTTCCATTTGAAATACTCACTTTTGTGTTAGATATCTGTTTAGGCCACGTCGAAACACAGCATCTGTAAACGCATTCTTGAACATGTACAACACACTGGCTGGCTTGGCATAGGATATGGTTCCATAGCGTCCCGATATCTCATTGGGTGTTTGGACGTAGTGCGACATGGGCGTAGATATGGCAGCATCGTTAATCAGGGCGCTGTTGTAGTCACTCACATGAAAGATCTGATAGGTATTCCATTCGGGAAAGGCTATATCATTGGATTCATACGAAAAGAGGGTGGCGAAACCCTCTTTGAGCCACAGATAGGTCCACCATTTGAGCGATACCAAATCACCGAACCACATGTGCGCATACTCGTGTCCAATAATATTACTAATGCTCGTTTTGAGATTAATCGTGGATGTCTCCTTGGTCCACCACATGTACTGCTCCCGATAGGTGGCTAGGCCCCAATTCTCCATGGCGCCGGCTGAAAAGTCCGGTATGCCCGCCTGATCTAGTTTGGGTAGCGCAAACGGCACACCAAGGTATTTTTCCAAGCTTGCCTCAACTATTAGACCGGACCAGAGGGTCCACTCCTGTTGATCCTGCTTGCCCTTGCGCGAAAACACACGTTGGGGTAAACCATTTAGCTCTCCGCCTGTGGACTCAAACTCCGAGACAATGAAGGCTATCAAATAGGTGGACATCTTGGGTGTTGTTAGGAAAACCGTTTTGCCGTTGCTATCATAAAATCGATGTCGATTAGTAAACCCTCTTTAACTCACTTTTGGTCACACTCACCTCGATTCGGCAACATTCACTGGCATGTTACTGATGGCATTGTGGCTGGGATCGTGATGGATGGTAATCGTAAAGTTGGCCCGCTTGGCTGGCTCATCGTAGCAGGGGAAGGCGTGACGCGCATTGGTGCTCTCGAACTGTGTGGTGGCCAGATAGCTGGAGAGTAAGCCGTTCAAATTTCAAATCGATTCATTAACATACTTCAATGTCAATGAACTTACTGTACGACATTGCTGTCATCCGTGTAGGTGGATATATAAAAGCCGCCCATATCGGTGCGCAACAGACCCGTATAGTTGATGCTTAGCGTCCAGTTGCTGTCTTTGGCAAAGCTTATTGTGCTGTCGACCGGGTTGAAGGTCAGAAATTCGCGTGTGCTTTCATAACTCACATTCAGACTTATCGGTGCACTTGTCGCAGAATCCTTGCTTTGAAGTATGGCTTCAAAGTTTTCAGTTTGACGGGCATGCAGAGTGATCGTATTGGAGGCCTCGATCACCTGCAGATCGATCGTGACCGTGCCATTAAAGTCACGAGTGCCATTGTGAACCTGTGTCCACAGCTCCACATTGTAGGCTATGGGCACCGTATTATTGGGCAATCGATAGTTATCCTCGCTGTTGTTATCCTCGCGCGTTTCGATCAATCCCGATAAGGCCTGATATCCTTTGGTTTCCAGCTGCACCACATCCTCCACCGGCGGCAGCCGAGCCTGTTGACTAGCCGCAACCAGCAGCAGCAGCAACAGCCACGAATTCAACACCCAACGCGCCATGTCGAGCGCTCTAAATTTAAATATATATAAAGCTTCGGCTACGCAATGCTCGCGAATTTATAGAAAACTTCATATCTTATCCTACAGGGCAACCATCATATAGATAACTCCCTGATAAACGAGCGATAAAGTACACTTAATGCACTCATTAGCCCAAGTAGTTAAGTTGGTTCGGTATTTGGTACATGAGTAGTTATTGGCTCGTAAAATAAATCGATTGTTCATCGGTTAGGCAGCTTATCTCTAGACATGGGCTATAAATGATTTTAATTTGGTTGCTGCATTAAAATAGTTTACCAGTACAATTGCACTTATATAGAAATTCAACCTTACAATCATGATAGAAGTGAAAAACTTTTAATTTCTACTTCATCAATTAGTTTCATAATAGAATCATCAATGAATGTATTGCCTATTTAATGTGTATTAAAAATTCCCTTTAACAAGTACGTTGCTAAATATGGTATCTGTCAAATGGTAATCGAGCAAATTGGTTAAGGTACTAAATTTGAAAACTCTGGTTAAATTTATGAAAATCGCATAGAAAGATGACTTTATTGAGCGAGGAATTAAGAGCGAGAGAGAGAGAGACAGAGAGGGGGAAAGTACATTAGAGCAAAAAGCCAGAAAATTAGATAGAGAGTGGGAGTGGTTGGGGTAAATATGAGAGACTGATAGAAAGAATGACAGAGAGAGTGAGATAGCAAGGGAAAGTGGCTGAGCATGAGAGAGAGAGGAGTGCGAAAATATATATTTAATAAATTTTTTTTGGGATTTTTTGTAGGCGCAGCTTTCCTGTTTAGATTTGTTCCTTAACTTCATTTCGATTATTTTGCTACTTAGTTAAATTTATTTTAGCTAACTTTCGACTTAAAATACACACTTAATACAATGGCTAAAACTGCAACTTTACGCGTAACGCACTTCGTACCATTTTGCTGGCCGCACTTAATAGGCCTGCGGGTCGATTGGAGCCGTTGGCCACGCTGAAAGATGCTGCAAAGGTGTTTTCACTGCCAGTTGGAGACAGTTCTTTGAGCAGCCAATTGTGTATTTGGCGCTCGAATTTCTCCAGAAATTGTTCGCTGTTGCGCATCTTCTTGCCCACCCGCCGCGAGTCTACAGATATCAAAGGCTGCTTGGGGCTGAGATGCTCCAGTTGCAGATACATATCAATATTTTGACGCAGCGTGGCAAACTGAAAGGTTGAAGGAAATGCTGTTTAATAAAACATGGCTAATGCCGATAGTAAAAACTTACATGGTGTTTTTGACGTTCTGGCACGAATTCGGTAATATCATTAAAGAGCTGCACAAAGAAGGTGGAGCGAGCGAGCAGCTTATAGTTGTGATCTATAAAATGCCAGATAACGGAACGTGCCGCCATATTCGATTTGAATACATAGGACAGATACATCATAGCCTCCCGTTCATTCAGCAAAGTATACGTGGAATTCTCGCCCAGCAACAGATTCAAATAGTGTCGCATATGCTGATGACTTTGTGTGCAGCGCAGCGAATAAATCATATCGTCATAATAGGCAGAATTTCGATCCGTAACATGCAGCAAATCGATTAATCTGCCGAACTCCTCATCGCTCAGATGTCTCACACCCATGCACAAAATAACATCGTGCATGGCATAATAATCCGGATAATCGCTCTCAAAGTTATTTTTCTTGAAGATATACTCATGCGCCAGCCGATGCGTATAGTCCAGGCACTCAGGCATATCCACACGGCAGGCCATGTGCAAGATATCGGAGCGTGCCAGTATATCCATAGTTGCCTCTCCAGTATCATGGTTGTGGAAGAGACGCAGAAATGTGGGCGCAACCAGGCGACGCACGAACTGCTTAAACAGCGAATGGGCTGTGGTGCCATAGAGATTGCAGTCGAGAAACTCTATGGTATTGGCCACCTGACTCCAGGGCGTTAGATCATCTTCAAATTTCAAATACTTAAACAGCTCAAAGATCACATCAACCGATTCAAGCTCATTCCTTTCGATCAGTGGAGCCAGATCTTGAAAAAGAGCCGCGCGATTCATGGCATGTATAAGCGAATGATTCTGCTGGAGCTGCCGTGCAATCGCATGTAGATTGTCCGTATCATAGAGCACATGATAGAAGCCCGTCTGCTGTTTATTAACAATCAGCCAGTCCCGTCCTCCCAGCTGCAGCTGCAGTTCCTCCAGACTCAACGTATGCTCCATCACAGGCGGCATAAAGTACTCGGCATGCGTATGCTCAAAGCTGGGCGACTGGGCGCTGGCAAAGTTCAGTGGTATCCACCAGTGTTCACTTTTCGAGTGTATCGAACGTTGTCTCAAGGTGATTGTATCGTTCTCATAGTTTCGTATAACAGAGACAATGGGAAGCCATTCACTGTGCGTCCAGGACAGCATGATGTCACGCACCAAATGCGCCCAGGATTGCTGCTGGAATTGTGCATCCTCCAGCACGGACTCCTGGATGACATCGAACAGATCCTGCTCGCTGACAACGCTGTATTGGCTGGAAGATCGTTAAACTTATGGCACATCAATTGCAATTGATCAGTTCAGTGGCTCCCCTCCGGGACTTACAATTTCTTCAGATAACGGCTAATGCCCTGTACAAAGGTCTTTTGATGGAAGGCGTGATGAAACATCTTGATGACGCAGGCGGCACGCTTATAGCTTATAATATCAAAGACATGCATAATATCCGGCTCGGTTTCCACGTAGTATGTCATTGGGCGCACATCAAAGAAACTGCTGTAGCTATAAGCATGCTCCGCTTCATCTCTGATAAATATATCCATTACCCTGTCTTCGGGATGCAGCTGTGGGCAGATAATTTGGTTAATACTCTTATTTGTAGATGGTATTATAAATTTGTTATGAAATATATAAAGAATAGACGATAACACCGAGCCGAGTGAATAATCTCTCAGTTTTAATATCGCCAAGGGATCAGTACGTATATCAGAATCAGGCGGATCGGGCAATTATATCATAAAAATGCCTCATGATTGATTCTTGTAATCGTTGGGATATCTTGACTTATTTTGGCATTTACTAATTTGAATTCTGCAAAACCGTATCAAGTGGGATTACTTTATTATATGGGACAGATCGGCTAGAAATGGTGCTTTGGTATACAAGCATATGCAAGCACTTCTCAAGAATATGTCTGGAAGAGTATTCAATCGTCCGTGTGTCATTCATCCTCTTTACAATCACTTACCAAATCCGTTATAACATAACTAAAGTAGGTGGCAAAGCCTTCGTTTATCCAGACGTAGGACCACCATTCCGGCGACACCAGATTACCGAACCACTGATGCGATATTTCGTGATTCTGCATTAGTTTATTTTTCAAGCGCTTGTGCTTGTCCGTTACATCCAGAGACAGAAGACTATCGTCCCGGAAGGTGATTAGACCCCAATTTTCCATAGCAGCGCCCTGGTTCTTTTTTAGCGCCACGTGATCTAACTTGGGGAGCGAGTATCTGACATCAAAGTAATCCTCCAGTGCGGCCACAGTAAGCACTGCATTCTTCAGTGGGGTGCGACCCTTATCCTTGCTTGTGGGCGAGGAATAGATGCTCTGCGTAACGCCGCGATATGTCTCCGAGATGTGCTCAAAATTGGAGACAACAAATGCCACCAAATATGTGGACATGGGCGGTGTAGTCTGGAAAGTGGTTGTTGTCAGCTCGCTGCACTCAATATGAAATCTCATTATAACTAAGTCAAAGATTAGGCTTCAGAGGGGACTTACCCGTGATTGAGCACCTCGAGCACTGGCATATTTGAAACTGCCATCAAGCTGCTGCTGTGCGTCAATCTTATGCTATAGTTGGACTTAAAGGCAGGCTCATCATAGCAGGGGAAGATCAGACGTGCATATGTCGGTTCCGATTGGGTGGCTGCCACATAGCTATAAATAAACAATTGAAACATTTAATTGTTGCTATTTATTATGTTGCGCATGGTATCAGACTAATTCCTGTTCTATAAATTATATATACTTCATACTTTTCATCAGTAGAAAGATTTGTCCTGAAACTTTGCATAGGTCCGCCTGTGCTTCCTATATCGAAATAGCCTTAATTGGAAAAATTGAGCAATTTTGGTAAATAATAAGAGCTAGAGTCACCAATCTTGACATGTAGCTTCTAGAATAGCATATATATCTGCATTAGGTGTTGTAAGAAGAGGGTTCAGGGTATCCCCTAGTCGGGAGCTCCCGTCTAGAACCTCTTACTTGATTAATTAGGAACTGCTAGTTCTTTGAACTGGCTTCAAAAACAATTCTCAGCATTGTACGAATTGCTGTGTAAAGCCAAATCAAAACAAATACATTGCCTTGTTTCCATCGAGATTCATTGAGAAAGCGGCAATAATAAAAAATAATCTATATATTTTGTTGTTGTCAGCGCTTTATCGGGGCTGCTGCTCAGCTGTCGTCGTCGATAAGGGACTGACAAGAGTCGCAGCCAGATTTTGTTGTGGTCACAGTCATGCCCCTTTATGAAGAAAACCATTGAGCCATTCGACACAATGTTTGTGCGTCTATAAAGATTTGTTTATATGCAACGTGAATGACGCGCATAACGAATATGAGTACTCTACTATTGTGTGATAAGGCCACGCTTGACGTGGGACTATCAACAAGTGAGTGTGCTTAAGATAAGAGTGTTTGGCCAGACAAATACCCTGTAGTCAAGTCGAAGGGAAGAGGAAAGGTGCAATCTTAAATATAAATGAACTTACAGTTAAGTTCGTATTTTAATGTTTGTAATTCAATATTTTGCATCTATGTTTGATATACAAGGCTCTACGTATCGAATTTCCCAACTCTAGATCTTTTAAACACTGAGAACTCACTTTGTTTATATGACTGCTACCCTATTTAAGCATTTGTCTGCTAGCAGGGTATAAAAAGTGAGAGCTAACAAAAGCAGAAAAAAAAGCAAAAGTTATAATTATGCGAATGTCATTATCGTTTAAATTAAGAGTTGTGATTATATAATAAGAAAGCACGCGCGCGCGTTTATAGAATAAGTGTTTGTACTTGTAAATGTAATGCATTTGCGCCTTTGAACCCAGCTACAAAATGAGACTTATCAAACCGGAACAACAACAGCCAGAAACAACAACAGGTATAACTCACACAGTCCGATTGTTTAGCGGCTCCTCATATGCCATCCAATACAGACCCTTTGGACGAGTGCCCATCACGCCCGTGTAGGAGATGTGCAGTCGATATCGCTGTCCGGCCTCAAAGGCCTGATAGTTAACGAGCGGATGTACGATGAGAAATGTAGTATGCGGATCATACGTATGCGTAATATCATCCACAAGTTCACCCAAAGCCTCAGGCATGTTTGGGTCAAGTAGTCGCAGCGTTATCTGAATATCGCTCAAGTTCTTTGCATGTAGCACAATCTCATTAGTTGAACGCCTAATCTCAACGTCTATGGTGGTATTTCCGTTAAAGCGCCAATCCCCAAGATGTATATAAGTGCTAATGTCCAGCTGATAGCTCAATGGGTACGTATCGTTCGGCAGGCGCAGCGATCGCGTGGACAGCAGATGTGGCGATGGGGTTGTCGTTGCCATTGCCACTGCCTCAACTGCCCCAGCCTCCTGCGACCAGCCGAGTGCCGCAAACAGCACAATTATAATACTAGCACACGGAGTATGCATTACGGCAATGTGATTATGCGAGCACACACGTTGGCTACCAAAACTCGACTAAACGTTGCGTTGGGGCGACTGCGGTTAAGCGCTTAAAGCCTACTGTTTGCTGCTGATAAGATAACAACTGATTGATCGTATAAGAGCGTCGAGTGCTGCTGTTGTTGCTGTCTTATACATTTGGGAATCGAAATTGTGCTCACGCCATCCACTTGCGACAGGTCAGTGCACAATCCTGACTCTCCTTTGAGCTACATAGGCGCTCTTAAGTCCTCTCTTTAGTTTCTTTAGTAATTTCCCATTCTTGTGTGTTATTGTGCACTGTGAGAAATTGGCAGCGACGTGCACAGTTCTACACGAAATTTCAAATTTTATAATTAAATTGAAAAACAATAATTTTGACTTGAACAAAGCCGAGCAGTCTCTGCTTGTATACATGTATTTAATAATATCATCACCGATAGTAATAATTTATGCTAATTAAACAATAATTTATATTAATAAACAAAAACAGACAATTTAAATTTTAGATCAATATGCAAAATATTAATTATTTTATTATATTATTTTTAATTTAATATAAATGTTATAAAAGAGCTTATAACTTCTAACATATCTAACTTAATTATTATATAAATGCAAGGCTACGTATTTTAGTACAAAATGTATGCACGAGAATTTAAATCAGAATACATATATAAAATTATATAAAAGTTAATATTCATATAATACGCTATTTTATTTAAATAAATACTTTACTTATACTTATTCAACATATTAACTTGTACTTATATAAAAAATCGTAAGAAATAATATATGTGTCTATAATTGTCTACTCTTACACACATATTTAAATCGATCGTTAATTTGTTTGACACCTGTTATTTTTCGCAGTGTATTGCCTGTGCTAAATGTACTGAAATAATTGCCCTTGCGATTGCTTCGGCTAAGTGTTCGTTCGCATTGTTGTTTTTGTGAGCAAAACACCCGATCGAATTTGGGCTATAGACGGGTGTGCGACAGCATATATCATCGGGTTGCACAAGCCAAACGCTTCAGTCGATGCTTCACTCTCTTAACGTGAAAATGTCAATTTGCCGCTGCCTCAAATTATTGTCGATATGGGTACTACTGTGCGTTTGTATTATGCGCCATGTTCAGGCGCGACAAGATAACATAGTAAAGCGCAATTGCTCTGAGAATGGACAATATGTGAGTATATGGCAAAATCAGAAAGTTTTAGCATTAATAATAACAATATATATGTTTGTTTTAGTGCCAAATGCATTTGGACTGTTGTTCCCGAAAGTGCATGACATATATGTACAAGTGCGCGCCCAGAGTGCCAGAGAAATATCCTGAAAACAATGACAGCCCAACAGGCTTGAATTCTCTCCAAGACTTTTGGTGGCCTCTATACCATTCGAATGTGCCACTCAACGAAGATCTTGAGATTGTTACCCTGCAAGATGATAAGACCACAACAAGTTCTGAGCTCGTTGAAAACAGCAGCCAATCAGCGGAGAAAGCGGGCATCGTTTACGATATAGTCAATCCATCAAGCACTGCTCCATCTACGAGTGCACCCCCTGTAAACGCGTTGGACATGAGGTAAGCGGATGGAGAGCTTGTCTTACTTTCACCTTTATATATTTATATGTATATATATTTATTTGCTTTTCAGTGCTCAAATAGCAGCGAATGCTGTACATTGCGTTGTCACACCTACCTCCATAAGTGTGTCACCTGAATTCACAAGCCCGCTTATAAACTGAACCTACCCACATGTATTTATATGGCATAAGTTTTTGTATGCTGATTGTCTTTCATTATTAAACAAGTCTTTGCACATATTAACAACTGGATTTTTAATTTAATTAAGGGCTCAGCAGCAGCACATTTTGATCTTTAACTATATTAAATATTGTTAAATCATTTTATGATTCGTAAATTTGATGAATTTTAACTATTAGAATTCACTATACGAAACGTATATGCAAATAATGTTTTTAGACTAATCAATACTGTAAATCTAAAAAAGATATATTGCTTGTTTTGCAACCAAATAAATTTAGTTAAAGCTAAGAATTTAAGGGTGACAAATTTAACAAATAGAAATATATGAATATGGAAACCATCGGAGGATGAGGAAAACAAACAAATTTTTTGGTAGTGCTCTTGCTTATAACTAGCATATATAAACGAAAAAGATTATTATATATAGATACTTATTTATATATAAATATATGAATTTGAACTTATTTAAACGAACTAGTTCATCAAACCGAAAAACCCTTCACCCCAATAAATGTGTGAAGAATTTGGATTCGGAGGTTGCAAACTTTCTGATAGAAATAGAGAAAAGTCAATCTAGCTATTTATAATGATGAAATTTGGTACCTCATATACCTCCGGCAGGAATAAACGGCCAGACGCGAAACTTTTGCATTAAAGCCCTGTATAGAGATAAGCGAGCTATATGCATGCAAGTGTATATAACCTTCGGCTCTCGGAAGATAGCTGCTCTTTCTTCTTTTTCATTTATTTATTTTTTTTTTCTATTAGTATTTTTCAACTCAGAGCGGCTGATAAGAGGTATATAAACAAAATACCCATATCTGAGTATGTAAGTGCAGCTAATTCCATCTGCGGTTTTTTCGAGTCGAAGCCCGCATTTAAGTATTTTAATCAGCACACAGTATAATTTGCGAATTCCCCGCCCTACGCTGAATTCGATTATAGCTCATTTAATATACAGAATGATCATTTCTGACAATTAACTGGATACTCATTTGGAAAAACAATTCTTTCTGATTTTCTACCTTTTGATACAATATATGCAATTAGTTCACGGATATTTGTGTATTTTTCAAACCAAAACCCATTGAAAGTTTATAGAGTTTAAGAGCTTAATTTGGTATATGTATTAAGTGGCATTTAATTATGTAACAGAATAATTTACCAGGCGTTGCCTGGGTCAAATTAGTTAAGTGGTTTTTTGTCTGCAATTGAGGGAAGTCAAAAGATTCCCTCTTTTTAAAAATCCATTTTGTTTAATAATATACTATAGAATATTCGTGAATTTTCAAAAAGGCATTTTGATTAAAATTGTGACTTGAATTGGTTTTGTATATTTACTTGATTTATAGCTATGTTGTGGTAGCGGGGTGGTCACGATAGCTATAAAATGAAAAATCGTATATACATTTATACTATTCATTCATACATGGCTAGATCGCCTCGGCTATTGATGCTGATGAAGTATATATATTCTTTATGGGGTCGGATATGCTTTCTTCTGCCTGTTACATATATTTGGACAAATACAATGTATCCCTTTTACCCATTTCAATGGGTTCAGGGTATAAAAATATAACAAAGGAATAATTTCAATTTTTTTTATTATTTTGTGAATAATAACAAATTAAATAAACAATATTAATAATTACGCTACAGCAAATATTTTACCTTACTATTGGGCTCTGTTGATGATGTTGTTCTTCAACGAGCGGCTCTTATAGAGCGCATTAACTTTGTTAAACTTAATAAAACATAATATAAATGCATGCAAGTAAATATATATACATAATTAAAAGAACTGGTGCAGATTCTGAATTCGTAAAGCCCAATTCATGCGATGCTCATTGTTTCACAATACCCGCCGTATACGCAACGTTCAAAAACGAAAATTTTCCCTTGTGCTACATATTGCATACCAAAAATGCAGTACCCGCTGCATAAGCATAAGAGTAGAACTTATGCCACTTTAAATGTAACCCAGCTACCTTAAGGTCAAGCATCAGAGCAGCATTGATTGATATGAACACAGTGTTATCTGTACCTGGACTCGGTTTGTTTGGTTGACTTTAAATATTTGCCCAGTAATTTAACTGAGGAGAATATTCAATTATCTCGAACTCTTGACACAGATGTTATCAACTGCCTTGACTTGGGCAAATAGCAATTGGAGTTGCATGTCAAACGAGCTAAAAACTTGGCAATTAATTAAAGACCGGGGTCATCTAACTAAAACCTGCTCTTAAAATCAAGCTCCAATCGGCTGAGCACTTCAGTTCACTCGAAGCTGCACTAGAAGCAGAAGCACTGGGAAAAAAAAATGATGCTGATGCCACTGCTGCTGCTGTCTCTGCTGCTGTTTGATGCTGCTGTAAGTTGACATTTGACTCTCATATTGCTTAGCTGTTTGATTGGGACTTCTTCGAACCCAGCAGAATGCTAAGGCCCTAATGCCTCTCAACACCAAGGGCAATGCAGCGAACAAAATTCCAATTTTGCCGCCGGCGCAACAGAATTCAGCATCGGTCAATCCGGAGGATATTAACCTCTTCACAAATATGTTCCTTAGCCTATTGAAAGGTACTGGCGATTGGCGCAATCAGGTGGCCATCGATACGGTGCAGAGCGTGTGGCAAAGTCCGCCAATTGTTGACTACAGCCATCGGCTTTTTTCCACTTAGCTTTATAAATAGTTTATAACCTTATCGGGGAAATGAAATTGTAGACAAATGTGTTTCCAATAAATAAACAAAATCCACACACCCAAAAGCATTCCATGCGTTCCGAAACCGCCTATAAAAGCAGCTGCAAATTTGTATTGCCAGTTAAAACATATTTGCCATGCAACTATCAAGGAACACCCTGTGGCTGTTGTTCGGTCTTGGAGCGTTAGTTAATGTTGTACTTAGCGGGGTTGTCAAGAATATCACCAGGGCGGCAGAAGACCCATTAGTTACAGATGTCACCGATTTTGATATGAATAGCAGCATAAGGAAATCCATGGTCGAATTACCTGAGGTATGATTAAAATACATATATAGTTTGAATAAATGTTTATAATTGAATTAATCTTAGAAAGAGGAGCCAGAAATCCATGATTCCGAAATAATTCCCTTCAGAAATGATTTGTCCCAGGTACGATTTAGTCTTCATTAAACACATTTATAATTGGAAACTATATTGTCTATTTGATTATTCAGTATAAGCGCATGGAGTTAATGGACTCCTGCAAAGGAATTGGCACCAACTGCTCGCGGTCCGAGGAATGCTGCACGCTCCAATGTTTGAAGAACAGCAAAATATGTTCCTTCTAGTGAAAACCATGTAATGAATCATATTAAAATAAATTAGTTGCTGTGCACCTTAATTATTTCTTTAACAATTCAGTTATTCAATTATATAAGAAATTGTCCCCGACTAAAGTTGTTGGTTGTATTAGTCAATAGCCACAGTAGTATGTTGCATATATTTTAAAACTCTTGCTTCTTTTTATACATACATAATACATGAAATTTTGGCGATACGGAAAAGATTTTCAAATAGTTAAATACATTTATTCAAAATACTTACGCTTTACATGAACCCAATCCCTAAGAGCAGTGTCTCTTACTTTTATAAGCCTCGATGTTTCAAGAAAAAAAATAAATTGAAAAGCGATACATATCAATTTCGTTGAAACGAGATGAATAGTCCACGTTTAAATTTAAAGTCTCTAGCTCTTTACGTCTTCGACATCGACGCCTCCAAACAGATGAGTCGACAGGCGGTCCGATGAACCAAGAATTTATGTATAAATGCCATATGCTTTATTTTCCCAATTACATAGATTTGCACAAAAAAATTACATATACACATTTAAAACAATATCAATGGGTTTGGGACACTTAAATTAATAAATTTCTCCTCACGTCCCTCACTTTTTCTGAGTTTTATATTCCCAAAACTGGCATACTAAATATACAGCGAGTTTAGCGATATGGCAACACTCAACAATTGCATTGCTTCGTTAAGTTGGTTACACCTGAAAATTTCGTAAGGCGGCAGTTTATATTTAGAAAGCTATTAGGCATTTTTTATTCTATTGAATCTTGGAATTTTAATAAATGTGAGTTTGTTTAATATTTAAAAAATCTGGCCAGTCAGATATTTACAGCATGTTCACAGTAAAACGAATGAATCGAACTCAATTTATGCTTATCGTCTAAAATGTTTTTCTTGAACAAAAATTGCAATGGAAACAAGTAAGACTGATCTAGTGGGGAGCTTCTGACTAGCAGATACCTGGAACCCAGGGTCTTCAATAATGAATATAATACTGAATATACTATACGATAGACTACAAGCCAGACTTGGCTTTATAACCGTCAAAATATGCCCCGAAATGATCATTAAGATATTGATTTTTTTTTATTTAATGGAAATGAAGCAATTAATCGATAACCGGGCAATATGAGAACTAAGTTGGAAATCTCTAGCACTTACAATGTCTGAGATTGATACGTTCGTACATGCAGACAGATGGGATGGACGAATGTTTGTTCAAACAGGCGGACGTGTCTTAGTTGTTGCTGCTGAAAAAGAATATATTATTTCAAATGATGTCAAAGATACCTGCTTTTGCCTGTTGCATACGTTTGATCCAAGCCATTATACCCCTTGCTAACCAATATCAATGGCTTCAGGGTATATTATATTATAAATTGCTTATCGATATCGAAATTCTTTTCTTGTATAAACAAAAAAAAACAGCTGTAAGCCAGAAGTACAGATGTTATAATAATATACACGATTTATATGGCCACAGTTGCCTATAAAGGCTCGAATATGTATGAATTGCTTACAGTATTAATTGTGCAATTACTAAGAATACTTACTTATTAAGAATGCAAATAACTTTGTGCGCATTATTTTTAATACATTCTTTTGGAATGGTGCTACTTGTGGTTGCGGAAGAAGATATTTCCACAATAGCGTTGAAAATGATTCCGTACATTAAGGAACCCACTACAAAATTGACACAGGTGCAGTCTGCATAAGCATAAGAATGAACATGCATATATAACAAAAATGTATACATCTATTATATAATGTTTGTTGTCCTGTTGCTTTCAGCCAAAACGGGTAAATCCATTTTTCAGGTACAGAAACGATACCCAAGTTATGCCCCTCTCCACGCATTTGTCACAGGTATGCATTGAATTAAGTTTCATTTAGCAATACAATTTTGTAATCGCAATTGAAATTTCTTCTTACCGATCCGCTTTTAGAGAGAGCGCTTGACATTATTTGAAGACTGCCAGTCATTAGGTGAATCGTGCAAAGTGCCCGAGGAGTGTTGCACCCTGAAGTGCTTAAAGCTATCCAAATTATGTGTTATTTAAAATCGGATTTGGTCAATCGAAATTAATTCAATCTCCAGATAACTGCAAACTTGCTTAAATTATGTAAATGTCGTAAATCCTACTAATTTTTTTAAAAAATTTTAATATTTAATGTTAACCATTAAGTATAAGTAATAAACACAGATTTTGACAGAAGGTACTGTTCAATATTGCTGTCCTACTTGTATTAGGGTTGCTGCTGACAGCATCGTGTGAGACAACGAAGATAGTCTCCGCCGAGCATGGCCCGAGTATGCTGTGTAGCGTTCAGTTTGGTGTTCAGTGTTGAGTGTTCACTAATAGACCTAAAGGTCAGAATGGAATAAAGAATTATTATTATTTTCTTTTATTTTTTGCGCTAGAATCAATCAGTGCCTTCTGATCTCTACCAAGCGAATGACTAAGGGGATTAAGAATATTAAAGATAAAAGATCAACTCGATTCGCGACCGTCCGCCCGTCCACCCAACCGTCCGTAAGCTCGGCCGTCCGTCCGTATGCATGAACGCAAGGAGCTCAGAACCTAGAACAGCTAGAGACTTGAATTTTGGACGCAGTTCTTACTAGTGCCCGCGCAGTACGACTTTGTATCCGATAATCGATTATTTGGTCTGTTTTCAAGTTATCAATAAAATTCGATATCGAAATCTCTTAGGTTTTTAGAGCTAGTGTCACCAAATTTGTGATCTAGCTTCTTGAATACTATCTATATATATCAAGTTTATTTCATTTCATAGCTATCGCTACAGCCCCGAGTACACGACCTAGCTATAAATCAAAAAACTAAACCAATTGGATCTACCCACTAATTTGATTCACAATTTTAATGGAATTTGTCCTTTTGAGAATATACGAATATTCTATAATATAATAAGATTTACTGTTGATTTTTCATAAATCTGCCTCTCTGCCTCTCTCATTGTCTTTTTCTCTCTCTGTCTCCTCCGGTCTTTCTCTCTCTCTTTTTCTAGAATAAGATTATGTGTATCTCTTTAATTCCATCTCTCTTTCTCAATTTGACAAACCGCCAGGCACTCTCTCTCTGTCTTTTATTTCTCGCTTTCTTTCTCTGTCTCTGCTTGCCTCTCTCTTTTTTTTTTTTTTTCTTTTCTTTCTTCTTCTCTCTCTCTCTCTCTCTCTCTCTCTCTCTCTCTTTTTTTTTTTTTTTTTTTTTTTTTTTTTTTTTTTTTTTTTTTTTTTTTTTTTTTTTTTTTTTTTTTTTTTTTTTTTTTTTTTTTTTTTTTTTTTTTTTTTTTTTTTTTTTTTTTTTTTTTTTTTTTTTTTTTTTTTTTTTTTTTTTTTTTTTTTTTTTTTTTTTTTTTTTTTTTTTTTTTTTTTTTTTTTTTTTTTTTTTTTTTTTTTTTTTTTTTTTTTTTTTTTTTTTTTTTTTTTTTTTTTTTTTTTTTTTTTTTTTTTTTTTTTTTTTTTTTTTTTTTTTTTTTTCTCTCTCTCTCTCTCTCTCTCTCTCTCTCTCTCTCTCTCTCTCTCTCTCTCTCTCTAATTCATCATTCAGTCGGCTGGCATTAATAAACTGTATCAACTGACACGCCCATCAAGCACCCATTGACAGTAATGTGAAATGAAGCACAATCAAATGGCATCTGTTCATCAATTTGTGTGTGTTTGCAAGACCTAACCCACACATAAACACACACAAACACGCAAACATACAAACACGTAAGCACACACGCACACACTACATCAGCAAACAATATTTCCGCCATTGCAGACAATGCGACTGAGTCGTCATGCAAATTTTTATATTCATAGACATGCATTGACACATCGCTTACATATACAAGTGCACCCCCTCCCTCCCGCTATTCACACACTTATACACACACACACATATGAGATACACACGTATCTCAAGTGATATATTTTTTGCGGCAACACAAAACCAATACAATGAATTTAGACAGCAATTGTTTGGTTTTGTTGTTGTTGTTGTTTCTGTTGTTGTTCAACTGTTAGTTGGTTCTTTTGTATATTTTATCGGCTTATTCAATATGACAACATATTTGTGGTGTATTTTGTTATAACAGCTGTAAAATTTTAAGCCCCAATGCGAAGTTCATTCATATCTAAAGCTGTTTAAGCAATTAGCATTTGATTCAAATGCAGCTTATCGACACTTTATGTGTACTATAAGGCTTGGGCAACTGATGAGCTGCACAAAATAATTAAATATGCTCTCAAAAATTGGATATTGACAATTACAACACAACTATATGGTAAATATAGCTGCGAATTGAGAGCACTTGCTCAAATGTTCTCTTGTACTAAACTAAATAAAAAAGAGCTTTAATGGCTTTCAACTAAACTTTGATACCCTTTTTACAAGTCTGATTTTAAATACGAAAGAGCTCGTGTTTATTATATATTTTAAAAGCTTATCCATCACCAAGTCGAAAAAAGTAAACTTTTTAGAACCACTTTACTTTTACTTTTACGAATCTTTTATCTTATAGACCTCTGGCGTTCTAGTCAGGACTGCCTGAAATGGATCCTTATGGCAAATGTGTGAATATACCAAAGCGCAAGATTACACTTCTACAAAAACGTTATACTCTTTTTACCAATTTCAATGGATTCAAAGTATAGCCCTATTATAAGCTTTACTTATTGGTGTTACATATGTTTATTTGTAATTCCTTACCTTAAATAAGTTTATTTGCATCCTCTCTCTCTAAGATATTTGTTTTATTTTAAATAGTTGCTGCTTTCATATTAGTGACTTGTTTCAATTCCATTTGTTGTTGTAGTTGTACTCATAGAATTCATATACATAAATAATTTTTCATTTGTATTTTTTTGTTGTTGGTTAGACACACACGTGCTGCTTGTGCACATACGCTACGAACATTTGCATAAAAATCGCATTCATAGCTAAAATGTGGCCCACTTGAGTGCGAGCAATTGAGCGGGGAAGTGCAGTGGCTGGAGGGGGTAGGGGATATAAAATCCAAGGGCCATCAAGGTAAATAAAACAGCGGTCCGTGGCACGATTTGGGTTGCCCGGCAACCTGAGCTCAGCACGTCTTTCGATTTAGTGTCTTGGATTTTTGGAAGTGAGCGCTCTCTTTTTTACATCTTCTTCTTATTATTATTTTGCGCTTATTTTTCGTGTTGGGAGGAAGACATAAAATCTGCGGAAGTCTTCAACATATCCGGCATGCATTGAAAAGCTGTTCTACCCGCTCCCTGCCCCCATTCTACCCTATTCACATCATTGCAAGCGATAAGAGGTCGCGCTGCGCGACACAATTTGCGGGGCAAACAGATTTTTGTGCTCGGGCTCTTTCGCAGTGCTGCAAACCGGGAAATCACTTTTCATGGCAAGCATTTCGGGGTCTGAATATCGATTGCGTGGCCCATCAAAATTCCATATGCACACAATCGGCTTCAGTTTCATATGCTTAAGCATTCCGCCTTAAAGTATGCAGTGAAGAAAAAAGATACGCGTGCAATTTGTCATGTGTGGCAAGTGCTTTCACCCCACCCAACCAGCGACCACCATCTTATTAGGGATTGCATTTGACAGTTGCTGTTGAATGTGTCTTTGGTCTGTGTGTGCCGTGGCTCAATTTGCTTTCCTTTTGTGGCTTATGTGTGCGTTGGTGCATAAAACTTTTACATTCGCTCTGTTGCCGACGTGGCAGACACTTAAATGTTGAATGAATAATTTCACATGCCACGACCCACGGCCTCCGAAACTTTTTGCCGTTGACGTCAGGTGGCAACTGGCTTGAATTTTATGCAAGAACTTTGCTTAATAAGTGGTCGCAATTTCCCTTTGCCATTTGAGAAACTGTTTAATTGAAGTTCCACAGCCGTTGAAAACGACATGTATCCCACATAAAGAAACCTTCTCCTTAAACATATTTTAAACAATTATCTAAGTGTTTTCATATAAATTTTGCTACTTCATTTGGAAGTTGTGTTTTATTCAAATACTACGCTTAATCTCACAACTACTTATTTATATTACTGTTAAGTTTTTCCAATTACTTTAATTTCCTTACGTATGATACAATAACAAAACAGCTGCGTTTTAATAAATATCGAGCAGAGATAGTTTCAAATGTTGGAAATTTAATTGTTGGACTAGTTTAACCTGAATATCAAACAATTATACAAAAATTATTTAAATAAAAATTTCTTGAATTATTAAAAATAAATATCTAGTTTTTTCTACATAGCCTTGCCATAAATAACTGCGTTTGAAAGTGCATAACAATTTCCGTTTATAGGCTATCGTTGCATTTACCAACACTGACTGCAAATTCATCGCTATTTCGTTCCGTGCAAGCTGATTAAAAATGTGTAAGAAAAACAAGAACGAAGGAAAACCGATGGCAAGTGTAAATATTTATATTTACAATTTAATTGCTAAAGTTTGACGTTCACGAACATGTACATAATTAACTTTTCCAAATTCAATTAACAATCTATAAACGAATAATGAATAAATTTAAATTTTGTTCTAAATATGACCAACTTGTTGTTTGGCTGACACTCCCCAGTTCTTCGCCCTCCAGTGGGAATATTATTAATGTTACCAAGAAAAATGTAATTACTTTGTTTTACGCCGCTTAACACGACTTAAATAGAATATAGATTAATTTATTACTACCATAATAGTGTGCAAATGCATTTAATCTTCTGATAGTTGAACATATTTTGTATTTGAACTCATAAAGTCAATGCACGACTGGCGACTTGTTGCCAGTGCCATGGTCCGTGCCCAGCCTGCGGCCCAGGCAATGTCAACATGACCCAAATGAACTTTTGCTTCCGCCTGTTCAGAAACAGGAAGCGTTCGCCGGGCATTGAACCGGCACAAGCTAAATGCAGCATGATGCAACTAAATTTTCTATGCTTGACTGGCTTATCAGCACTGACCTTCATATCGCCAACCAAACCACGGAAGTGGGTGGTTCGAAAAAAAAGAAGTATAAAATTAATGACAAAATGCTGCAAAAGTGTATATAACAGCAGCTGTGTGCGTATGTGTGTGTGTGTGTGTGTGTGACATGTGTGTGTAAAGCAGGCAAAGAAAAAGCACATCAAAACCTGTGCACACGCTTATGTCTGCATATGGCTAAGCTCTGGCGGCTCATTGGACTTGACAGCAACAACAAAGAGGACACTGACTGAAAAAAGGCAGGAATTTTCCGAACTTTTACATGTATGTGTGGGTGGATTGCCACAAAAATTGATTTTAAATGTAACGTTGCCCAAAGCGGTGTCAATGAGGTTTGCTGTAGCGCAGCTTAAACACAAAATAAAAACCTAGCAGCATAAAAAAGGCCTGTATGCGAGCGAGATTAAGTCCGACATAAGACTAGGCCGAGCGTTGTTGTTGTTCTTCCAACCACACATATGACATCAAATGGCAACTCATTATGCGGCTTTGCCCGGGCTTAAACAAAAAAAAAGGCTAAATCACATCAGCTGCCGCCGTAGCAAATCAAAGCGAATGTCCATCAACATTATGAGACTTTAGAAAGCAACCTGGCAACATGCTTGCAAACACACACACACACGCACACACGCACACACAGACACCTACGGCAGCCCTGTGACAGGGCAAAGTGTCAACGGTTGTCGCTTTGTTTGCCAGCTGCGGCTTTGGTCTGGACAGCGAATGGCTTTGAGCATTCAAACGAAACTCATTATATGCCATATAAGTACTTGTACGAGGATGGGCTTTCCCTTTTTTTCTCAATCGAATGCGCCAGTGTAGCAAACAATTTTCTTTTTTATACCCTCTACACAAAGTTGTATAATTTCAAAGTGTTGTATAATGTTACATCAAAACAAGAAAAGGGAAGATTTAGTTTAGTTTAGCTGTTTTTAACCAAAGAGATTAAAAAATAAATATGTTTTGTTTTTGAGTTTGTTAATTCTTTAAAAATTCGTTTTAAAATAAACTTTGAAGCAATTGTTTTTTTTTTTTAGTGAATTGAATGCTAAAATTTACAAGACTAAAGGGCATCCTTTTGTCAAGCAATCTCTTCTTTATGCCAATACATGT
This sequence comes from Drosophila ezoana, assembly GCA_035045725.1. Lineage (NCBI taxonomy): Eukaryota > Metazoa > Arthropoda > Insecta > Diptera > Drosophilidae > Drosophila > Drosophila ezoana. The sequence goes on from JAWNOU010000036.1 coordinate 555,468, forward strand.
TTTAATACAGATTTTGCACTCGTTTGCATTTGCTTTTGTCAGACGCAGCGCTTTGATGTTCAATAAAAGCAGGGAAAACTTTATAACTGTATTACAAAATAAATGTATTAAAAACACACGCGCCCTTAGGTCACCTTGATGTTGTCTTTGTACATTAATTTTTGGCCAGCCTTTAATGCAATTTAAGGCCAAGTTGTAGTTTTAATTGGATTAAAGCCACTTAAAATGCATGTCCTACACAAATTTGCATATGTATAGCAAGTACAGCTAATGGCAGTAGCCCCCGTTTTGGCGCCACATTCAAATTAATGAGCCATTAAACAGCTGCTTCAACACGCCTGCCACGTGCCCCAAGCGCCAGCTGAGAGTGGCTCGATTTGGTCATTTTTGCCTGTTGACTTTGTATACCCTTATAGAGGATATACCAATTTTGTCACGAATTGTCTAATGCATACGTCTCCATAACATTATATTCTTAATCAGAATATATAGTTGATATATAGCCATGTCCCTCTGTCTGTTTGTTTGTAAACTAATCTTTCAGTAAAGATATTTTCATCGGATCGTTTTTCTGTTGCAAGTAGAACTTAGTCGGAATTGCCCGACATATAGAGCATATGTCGCAGTCCCCGAATCGGAACACTCAATCATATCATAAAGTTCTTGTAAGTAAAGCTATTCTCTTGATTGAAAAGTTATATTTTTAATGGATATTTTGTTGTTGTCTTTTCAGATATGTCCAACAAACACAGCAACTACAAGGAATAGCCTTACAAGGATATTTAAACTTCGGCATGCCGCGATAGCCGTCCGACTAAAAATTTGTTTTTTCAACTTGTGTTAATTGAATTGGTCAAAATGACAACGCGCAGCGCGCTGTAGTAGTAGCCGCCTTTTGTTAGCCCACGGCCTGGCTGTCAAGTGTGCTTCAATTGCTCGGGCTAAAAGTACTTGTTACGCATACGCCCCGTGTGCCAAACAAAACTTTATGCATGCCGCATACAAAAAGCAGCTTTGAAGTGCTCTCGTGATTTTGGTTTTTGTGGCAGCACACGCACGTACACATACACAGTTGTACCACGCCCATTTAAATGCGCATAATACATTTATGTGTGTGTGCGTGTGTATTTTAGCCAATATTTGTTGCAGCGCCAACAGCGTTAACAACTTTTTGTGCTTGTCGTAAACATTTTATTCAGTTTGTCAGTTGCGCACGACAGTTTCAGCAATAATAGTTTGACCTTTGGGAATTTGCTTGGGTTGCCATCGAAACAAGCAACAAGCATGTTAAACATTTGCTTTTTTTGTTTTATTTATTTATTTTCTATTTGAATTTCATTATGATTTGATTGTGCTTTCGTTTCAGTTGTGTCGGCTTTGATTGTAGGTGTTGCACAACTGACACGGGCAAACCTTCACGCTTCGCAAATGTTTGGTAAATCAGTCGCAAATGCGTTTTTTACATTTTATGTAATGAAAAACAATAAAGACAGTTATATATATGACTTTGGAGTAGAAAAAGACATTAAAGAAAACAGTTTTAACATTGAAGAGCATGATAAATCGAAATATAGTTTAGCTACTCGACAAACTTAACTCTTCATCAAACATAAACTTTAATTCCATAAATTAAATACCATTCTACCTTTGTTTGACAGCCACGGCAAATTTGTCGGTTGGCATTGTTCCGCCGAAAAAATTGTATGCTTGTATAAAATTGCTTCTCAATTTCATTCTCCTGTCAATATAACATGTTTATTATTTAAAAGCAATAGCCAATCTGTCAGGCTATTTATCTGTCAGCTAAATATTTAACTATAAGATTAAAAAATCAAATAAGATTGAGACCATGAAATAGAAAGTAAAACAATAAAAAAATTAATAAGTAAAACAAATTCATCTGCTTGTCTTATTCAATGTTACTATTTATAGCCAATTTGCCGGGTGATTTATTTGTCAGTTAAATATCGATACTGAAAATTTAATTTCTCTCAGTATATATTTAACAACCTAACAATTTTTGACTATGATATTGTAATAGCCATAATGAAAAAGAAGAGTATAATTAATTGAAAAAATTTTACTGCCTGTTAAGTCTATGTATTAGTCAGTGTACGCTCTTAGTTCTTTCCACGCATAGCCTGCTTTCTATTTGCAAAATTGTTATTGACCTCTCGTATGCAAATTTTGAGAATGACCAACACTTTTTTAGCTTCATAAATGGTTCAGCATAACTGTGCTGCAGGCAACATACAACACCACAAAAAAGCATAACAAAACACCACACAACAAAGCAACAGAAAACAACTAAAGGCTTCAACACCAGCAACCGCAATAATAATCATAACAGCAACTACAACAACAGCAAAACTCAATATGCTGTAAAAGGATTTTCTTGTCAAAGCCTATGCCAAAAGCAAGTCAAAGCTCTGTGACAATACACACATACACAGTTTAATATACGACCACATGCACACACACGCACACAAGCCCAAGACACAGACAGACGCGCGCGTCGAGTATACGCAGCATGTGCCCGGGTTTATTTGCCTGCTGGCTTTAATGAAATTATTTTGTGCAGCTCGGTCAAAACTGTTGCATTTAAAGCTGCACATGTTGCCACATTTAATACAATTTTCATGGTAATCCCATTTGCCATCAATTATGCAACAGGCCATGGCCAAATACATGACACACAAACTAGATGGTTTTCTATTCCACTCAATATTTTTACTTTAATGGTAGAAATGCAACTGTACTAGCGCTTAGATAGTAAAATAAATCTGTTGATTGGGGAATTTAATGTTAAATATGATCATAATGGAACGAGTTTTGTGTTTATTTGAAGGTTAATTGAAGGTTAGCATATGTTAGGAGTACTTTATGAGTAGTCTATATACACATATGAGTATAGTATGAGAGCCCAGGAGGAAGGTCCAACGTTTAATATAAGCTCATACTTCTGGTGTGTACATATATTAACTAGCGGTTGTTACACATCTTTCCCCGGACTAAGTTTTTTGCTTCAAATATTATACAGCATTTTTTCATTCAGTTCTTCGCACAGGGAAATTTAAATCTACACGTAGCTTTTAAAAACCCACGTATAAAAATTGTATATTTTACATATTCATATATTATTTTTGTTTTAATAAAAAATTGAATAAATTTAAAAGTTAACAATTGCAGTTGGATTTGAACCGGCCACCTCTCACTTTTTAGCCTTTTATTAATATTATGTTATTAAAGCTGAATTGATTTGCATGCATATGTGCTCACTTTCGACTTTAAAAGAAGATTTAGTAAAAATTGTAGCTACTAACTCTTACGTTGAGTCAGCCTGTAATAATTATTTGATATGTGGATGCCTTTGACTAACTACCTAACGAACGAATAATGAACACATCCTGCTCCACGCTTGTCTATAACTATGCCCTGTCTTAGTTTTTGGGGTTAGGCTAAATCCTGATTTCATTTCTGGTTTCTAGTGTCTGATAACAGGCAAAATATCTGCTATGGCAACCAGATGTGTTGCCTGGTCTGCACTAAACTTTAAAGCTTGAGATTGTCAGAAGTTGTCAGGGCTGCAACAGTATGCAACAAGCATGTGGCAAGGACACACGCATAGCATGCTTATAAGCCGTTCGGCTCAGTTGCTGCCAGTATAAGCCGTTGGAAACCAGACACCTGCATGAGCAACAACCTCATTCATTCACTCACTCCCCCACACCCTTTCTCGCTCTCTTTATCTCTGTCTGGCTGCCGCTGTTGCTGCTGCTGTAATCCTTTCGCTGCATTTATCAAAGCAACGTTACGCCACGCAATTAATGGAAAATGTTGGCAAGTGAAGCACTGGCAGCTGGGTTTCCGTTTGTATGCAGCTGTGGTTTGCTGTCAACACTAATTACCCGCTCAACTAGTTCAATTTTCAAGAGATTTTCCAATGAACACAACGGTTATGAAACCATTGCAAGGCACAAGCATTTCCTAAACCTACCCCCCGACCACAACACCGCTGGCTGCCCAAAAATTCATTCGTGGAACTCAAAGTGACGCATTTGGTTTTAATGTATGCCGCATTGTATGCGATTTGCCACATTTAGTGCACCACGCTCAAATTTCCACAGTTTCAACATAATTTCCTTGCAACCGAGTTGCCTGTGGTTTTGGCTTTTGTCAATGACTGCTGATTATGCCACTCGTTAGAGCTGAGCGTGTGACGTGCTTGATGTCCTGACTTAGCGTTGCATGAATATGCATAATGCTCACAAATCCAATACGCGCCCATCTCTGCTACAAACAGAGCACTTAACTCGATTTAAATTGGTAGAAATTACAGATTTGTTGCACCATTAAATGGCACTAATTGAAATGCGTCGGTTGGCCCAGTGAAATGTGCAAACTAGTTGCTTCTCATTAGATGTTTGGCAGCTTATTATTGGCTAACCATGGGCGTTAAGTTGTGGAGTTCAAAATCAATGTGTTGCTGCTCAATCTGTGGCTATTTATTATGACGCCAGCTTCTGATGCCAGCTGTTGAAATTCTTTGATCTAAGGCATAGTCATTAATCATACACACACACAAACACACACTCATACACACGCGCACAGCTTCAAGTGTCACTCATTGTTGGTGGCAGATAACTGTCATAAACTTTAATTATATTTTCATCATGACAACGGCGACAACGACAGTTCGCTGTTGATGCGCATGTTGCATGCCTCTCGCGCTTCCTCTTTGACTCTTGTTAGTTGCCCCAGCTGATGTGACTTGAACAGCCAGCACGTGCCACAGGCGCTGCCTGTAAAAAGCAAAAGTTGCAAAAAAAAAAAAAAAAAATTACAAAAAATAAAGGAAAATTTGCCAAAAGTACCAATTTCTTGTGCTGCTTCAGTCTTCACCGTGGCCGACTGAAGTATTATATCTGGGCGCTGCATTGACAGGCCAACTAGTTGCACGCCAATGAAATTGGCATTCAATTTCAATTGTTGCCGCCATTGGCGTGTAAATGACAATTCCAGTTATCCCTTACAGTTTTTATTTGATTTTTTTTTCAAATTGAAAGCAAGCCACTTAATCCACCACAGTCAGTGCCAAAGTCAATTAAACGAAAAACATATATATAAAATGATAAGAAAAAAGGCTCTAGACGAGCGTACTTGACTTGGTGGTACCCTATACAAGGGGTATATAAGCAGAGGTAAATTCAGTGTTTTACATGATGCTGTTGAAAATCGCTTAAAGTCGTAAATCTCATAAATCCCTAGATGTGTATATTAAGAATTCAAAAGGAATATTACAACTTTTTGTATTTTTATTTAACTTTGATTCATGTTAAATTATTATTATTATTTTTACTTAAGTGGAGCTGAAAGGTTTTAAGCAGTTAATATGTAAGCTAGTAAAGTATTTTTTATAACAATTTTGGGGAATCAAGCGCGTAGAGTCTCTGAAAATAAGGTCCCACATATCTACTTTATAAGGAGATGAAATACCTTCTTCAACCTGTAGCACAAAAAAACAAAGGTATACAATACCCTTTTTAATCCATTTTTAGCATTTAAAAGGGTATGAAAAAATTGAATGTGTGTGCGTTTGTATTTGCCGATTTTTATTCAATTTATACCCTTAGCTGGTAGCTGCACCATAAAGCGAACTCTTCAATTATTTCTCGTTCAAATATAAAAAAATAAGTAAGAGGTTTTATTTGGGAGCTCCCGACTAGGGGATACCCTATAACCTATCGACCATCTTTACTACTGTACAATATTGTACCATAGAATATATGTATATTCTCAAAAAGTCTATTGCATTACAATTGTGGCTTATATTGGTGGGCAATTTATAGCTATGTGGGGGTAGGAGCTGGCGATAGCTACAAAATAAATATAATTGACATCTATATACCATTCTTGTAGCTGCATTCCAAGTTTGGTAACTCTAGCTGGTAGCAAAATAAAATACAATTGATATATACATATATACATATATACTATTCTAGAAGCTGCATGTCAAGTTTGGTCTTGTAACTTCCGAAATTTGCTCAAAAACAGGATTTCGATATCATTTGTATCAATTACTCGGAAACGGAAGACTATCGGTAGGAAAATCATTCTGCGCGGGAACTATGAGGAACTACGTTCAAAATTTCAAGTCTCTAGCTCTTATAGGTTCTGATATCCTTGCGTTCATAAATACGGACGGACAGACAAATGGACATGGCTAGATCGACTTGGCTATTGACGCTGATCAAGAATATATTTCTACTTTATGGAGTTGGAGATGCTCCCTTCTGCCTGTTACATACATTTGCACACAAACATTATACCCTTTTTAACCATTTTTAATGGGTTCAGGGTATAATTAAGAAAAAACCGACGAGCATGTTCGATATATATACTAGTCCTACATGCGTTGCATATAAATATATATATATATAAATATATATGTGCGCAGCTGAAGGCCGACATTGATTGCCATTTAAGTGAGTTAATAAAGTTATTGATGGAGTATGCCGCCCGTTATACGTGTAACGAGCCTAACGACTTTTTTAACTTCAACTCAATTGAAAAGTGAAATAAAAGCGTGTCCTTACAGTTTAAATAATTGCCTCATTAGTATTAACAAGCTCAATAATGTGTGTTGGCAGACACGTCGTATACGTAATATCAAAATTTATTAAATCAACGGTCCATTTTAATATCAATGCGATGCTGATCAGTCAGATAGGGCAAAGGGGGTGTCTCATTGAAGTGTCAAACAAACAAAATCCAATTAACAACGAGTGCGAGAAATAATAATAGCCAAGACTTGGCATAGAGATTGGGCCAAAAGCGAATAAGTTGATTGAGTTTCGGAATTCGAATTTATTTACTACATTCAGTGGCCATTCAATGCGTTGCCAGGCACACACACTCACATATACACAGCTGGCAAAGCAACAGGCGCTTGTGTTGTAGGATGTGCATGGAGGATGTTGCATGCAACTTGGCAGGCAATGTGGGAATGTGGCATGGGGAAAGCTGAAGTGCAGGTTAATTGCTTTGGAAATTACACACAGCGTGTAACGTATGGCAATCGGTTGGTTGTCTGCCATACACAACGCTAATCGATTTATAGAGCAATTTTGAGTACGTTTAGCGGGAGTCAAACAAGGATGATGTGTTGAGTAGCTGCGAGTGAAGTGAGGTTAACGCGTTTAGCTAGTTAAGATGTTTAGCTGCAAAGTGCCTACGATTTAATTAAGTATGTTGATCATTCACGATGAAGTTTAAGTTTTGCTATAAATTAGCATGAATAATTTGATTAACTCAGTAATTAATTAATGCCAAGACAAACATCAGACTTTTGCTCAAAAATCCATACATAAGCGAATATAAAGTATACATTAAGAATTGTTAAGGCCTATACTTAAAAGAATAAAAATATAAACAGATATACATATATCAGTTATCAGGTCAGAATCAACATCTGTATCTATATCTTTAAAATATAACCTTAGAATGCTGGGGCTTAAAAATAAAAAATGAACACGTTTTGAAGGACCTGTATTTTAAATTTTCGGGTTATGGCATTTTCAGTTACTAAAATCAAGCATGCCAAACCCGGTCTCTCACGGATAAAAATCTTATCTATCTTCTCTATGATTACGCTCAACGATAATGGGCTTTAAATCGATAGTATCGATATGACTCTCTCTCTGCTATGTATATGTGAAAGATAAGTTCAAGTAATAATAAAAAATATTTGATTGTGGTTGCAGCAGCTGACCACAGCTCCGATTACCAGAGAGCTTATATAGACAGACGACTGAACACCATAAAAAAGAGACTTTAAATGGGTAAGCAATTAAAAGATTTTAATAGCCGTAAGCTGAAAATCATATATATATTTCAATATTTTTTCACAGCTTTTACAGTTGAACATGACAACTCATAAAAAAGCAGAAGGAAATTTTCAAACTAACTGTGTGGGCCACACGGGCGGGATATACATATTTTGAGGCGTCATTCGGCTCAAATGATAACTGTCAGGCGCTAAAAATGACAATAGGTTTAGTGCTGTGTTGGCCATGTTTGTTGATGCGTCGTTAAACTTTTTAGCCTCACGCATCGCACACATAAAGCCATATGGGGCACATATCAATGCCTTATGCAGGAGCATATATCCGAACGCGGGCACCAGGGCAAACGCAACGGCTGAAATTGAATTATAGCTCTCACACACACACACACACACGCACACGGACGGACGCATACAAACACACGCAAACACACACACCAACACAATTGTATAGCTGAAGCCTGACATATCGAGCGAGACGTAATGAAATATCTGACTCTCTGACTGCATAACGCTGCGACGTCGACGTCGCAACGGCGTCGTAACGGTAACTGAAATAGAAACGGTCGCACACCAAAGGGGGACGGGGCCATGGGCCATGGGCCATGGGCCTGGCTATGGATGTGGATGTGGATGTGGCTATGCAAACAGCAGCAGCCATGCCACATTGTTAGACTCTTTCATTTTCAGCTTCGCATTTATGTATCTCGCACGTTTTTGTTGTTTGCTGTTGTTTTTGTTTTTGTTGTTGTTGTTGTTGTTGATGTTGCCGCTGTTACTGTAAAATATGGCTACGGCCGCAGAAATATAACAGCAAATAAAATCAACAAAGAGAAAGAAAAACACTTTTATTCGAGTTAACCGAAGATGAAATACCCTTACAGACATAGAAATTGAATTGATCTTGGAACAGATGTACCATATATAAATAAAAATTTGAATAGAGAAATGGGATTCTACATTATTAAACTGGGTTGTTACCAGCTCCCTGGCCTTGGGTTTAGTTGGTGAACAACCTGGTTTTATACATTCCTGAAAACGGGTTTCGGTGCACACAATATTTTTTTCACACGAATTTATAAACTTTATGATTAATTTAATTATTTATTTATTTTTATAATTTTTTTTTGTTTTTATAGATAGTTATATGCTCGTTCTATTGAATTCTATTGAATTGTCTTACATATTTTCCAGTACAAGATGCGTGCTAAATTTTTTTTTTAAATTGGGCATCTAGAAAATATAGAAAATATATATAAATGATAAATACAATCGGTATTTTTTTAGTCGAATTATTGGTCCCTTAAAAGTTATAAGCATCCTGAAGGTAAATATAGTTGGACTTGGGCTTCGGCTCGACTTAATTTAAGCTTCGGCTTAAGTCTAATTTGACATAGACAAAGACATAATTTTAAAAACGATTCTGTGTATGAAGTGGCTATTCTGATTTCATTCGTTTTTAAACAACGATTTCTCATATAAGCGTTGAATAATAATTATAATTAACAGATGTCTTTCTCCATGTGTCTCAAATTTGGTTTCAAAATTGAAATGCCCTGTTGCTAAGACATAAATAAGTTAGACGAAGCCAACGCAACTGCAAAAGCCAACAACCTGTGCAGGAATCTGAGTTGGGCAGATGCTAGCCTGGCATCGGCATCAGCACCAGAACCGGCACCGGCATCAGCATCAGGACTAGCACCGGTATCGCCATCGTCATCAGCATCAGCATCGTCATCGGCATCGTCGTCATCGGCTTCGTTTTATTCTATTGTTTCATTTCATTTTATTGTCGTATGTCATACAATGGCGTTACATTTACATTTCCCATTAAACTTTTTGCTATCAGTTGTTCTATATTTGTTGTTGTGCAATAAATTTAAATGCTTTGTAAGCCATTTTCATGAATTATATACAAGTAGGTCTCTTAGTGTGTGTGTGGCTATGCGTGCAATAGGCATATAAATAATTCCAATATACAAGCTTGTTGCAAATAATGTTTTTTCTTTTAAATGTTTTCTTGATAAATCGATTTTGATCGGTTTTTTTTTGACACCTTATAAACAGTTGTTATGATTGTTAAGATATTTTTATCTCATGCTGATTTTTTTGAATACTATTGCTGCAATTTTTCATTTAATGGACGATAGAGCTCTGCTAAATCGGCTTGCAACAATTTAAATGATGGTTTCAGCACACATTTATGTGTTTTTTCTGTTTCAACTTTAATTTAATTTGGTATTTTGTTATTTCATTAGATGAAATAACCCTTGTCGCCCGGCAACCTCTCGCTTTTTAGAAGACTCTCAGATGCCTCACCAGCTCACAGCACGCTTATATGGCTGCGTTCCTGTTGACATGCTTCAAGCCGACCTTTGCCACGTTTTCTCCTACTTGCAGGTAGCATTTTCGAAAACCACAATTTAATGCTCACTCTCGACCCATAAGTTAACTTCTGTACAGGTTTCAGCTTCATAGCCCTTTCTGTTTAATCTGTGCGTCACCAATCAGACATTCAGTACATGAATTTTACATTTATATATTACATTGTTTATTAAGTCTACTAAAAAATGCTGACATAAGTAAGAATATATTACAATCAAAGACCTAATTATACAATTAAAACTTGATGTGAGAAAGAGCTTGAGAGAAAGAAAATATATATATTTTTTATATATTTCAAAAACGTATTTTTTGCTATAATTTTTGTTATTTTTTATTAGCACTCATTTGTCATAAGAATTATAATTTATATTGCCGAATTGATTTATTTACTAAAAAATTCCATTGCGTTGTAGCAGCTGGTGAAACCAAATGCAATTATTCCTTAAATTCCTAAAGCAAGCGCCTCACCAGGTTCCAATAACAATATGTAGTGTTGTAGTGTGTGTACGAATGGACGTGTGCGTGTGCGCTTGTGTGCGGCCCACAAAAGTATGCATCAAAAAACAGCCGAAATCACTCAGAACAATTTTGAGATGAAAAAAAAAGCAAATGAAATTGCAAACAGTAAACGGAATATTGATTCAAGCTTGCACACAAGCATTCCTCACGTGCACACACACACACGCACACACAAAAGTGCACACACACCATACCACATACACCAGGTTGTCAGGTCGCTACTTGCAGATGCAACAATTTGTCATTGAAATGCAAGCGCATGAAAAACTAAAAACCAACCGAAAAAAAAAGAAAAAATAGCCGACACCGACACCAGCGACGACGGTGCTGTTGCTGGAAAAGCTGTTGCTGCTGCTGCTGCTGCTGCGGCGAATTCTTCGTGGCAGCAACACGGCCGCCACAACAACAGCAGCAGCAGCAGCAGCGACAAATACGAAGAAGGATACGGCCGAGTCGCGGCCATGGCCGTGTGTGCAATTGCCGAGCGCTTTATATCGTATACGATAAGCGCACGACCAACAGTTGCTCGCAACTGGGAGCTGGTTGATAGGCAGCTTGGCGGCCAGGCCAAGGCACAGTCCACACTCGTCCGTTGGGCTGCACAGACGCGTTGCACGGCAGTTGACAGGTGTTTTTCTCAAGTGTCGCGTAACGGTTTAACAGAGATTTGAATATTAAACATTGACTTTTGTGACAAGTGCAGGCAAATAACAGTTGCAAGTGCAGTTGAACGTTTCGCAAATTCAGAGTTGCGTTTGCTGTTGATGGCCGTGGCGCCTGCGTCGAGGGCAACTGTTGCTGCAGCTGCTCAAGTTGTGCACGTAAGTTTCAACACACACACACACACATATACGTATAAATTTGTATTAATATACAAGTACATATATAAATAAACAGACAAAACAAAGCTGAGATTGCGCCATCAATCCTGGCATGAAATTAGATCAATCAAACTGGTTGTGCTGCGATATGTGTAATACTATCGATTTACAGCCAAGCACACACAAAACACACACACACACACACACACACACACAACCACAACACCCATGCCGAACAGACACTCAGCTAGACAGGTGCCAAGCTAAGGTACATCTGCCTAGAAAAGTATTCTAAAAATATGTAAGCTCACAAGGCAGACGACGACAACAGCCTCCGGTTTCGCTGGCTGTTGGATTAAAGCCCAAGCCTGAATGCAAGAGGCAGGAAAATTGCGGCAATCTAAAATTGAATTTCAAACTAACGGCTTATAAATAAATTAAATGTATGCCAAGCAGAACGATTCCGACATAGATTGGCCCAAAAGCTGCGCTCTTTTTCAGCTACTCATGCATTTTCAAGATAGCCACCCATTTTTAAGCCATCAATTCATATTTAATTTGTATTCAAATTGCAATTCAGGTAAAAAAAGACCTGCTCAATTTTCGTTCTATAAATTTATACAAATTTACATACCTACATCGCATTTCATAAAATAAAATAACAACATTTTTTCTGTAATCCATTAAATTCCTTAAAAAAAGAGAGTGTTTTAATTGCCAAATGCCCAACAAATTCTTCTGACCGCAATATCTAATTTACGGTCTTGTTTAAGGTAACCCATTCCATAACATGGATTTTATAGACTCTTTGTAATTGATATTTTTAATCATTTAGGTTAATAAAACATCGGAATCTAAATTTTTCTAAAATTGTTCTCATAGTTTTTTAAGACCAAAGCCATTCTAAAAAGTCGAAATGGAAACGGGACCAAAATCTAAAACAAACCTCTTACATTTTTAATTACAAATGGTATTTGAAAAGTTTTTTTTTTTTGTAAAAAACAACAAGGCTTAAATACCAAATAATGTGCAGCTTATTCGCTTAGTTCGTATAGCCTCCCAGTTCTATCCTTCAGAACTGAAAATATCTGGACCGCTTTTCGAATCTCTAACTTGTTGACAATTGCAAACGGCAAGCAACGATATTTGATTAATTTTTATTGCTCGAATATGATTTTAATTTTTTAAAGTAGTTTGGTAAGTAAAGTCGCAACTAAATCTTAATGAAAGGAATTTTATATATTTCGGAGGAAATAATAACCACAGCTCGTAGTTTTCCTCTGTAAACTACAGCTTAAAAGTGCCTCATAAGTATCTTATGATTAAGTTGAGCTACTCTGTAAAAGCTCGTTTTAATACCTTCGCCAGTTGTGAAAATGCATTTAACATTTTCACATGCTTGTGGGCCAAGTTGTTCAATATGTTGGCCAACAGCAGCAGGCCAAAGTTTTGAAAGTGCTTGACCGCTGTGAGCTTCACCTGTGTCCAGCTGAAAAGCAATAAGCAATGAGCCTAACCCACCCTGACCCCATCCCCACCGCCACCCCTCAGCGTTCTCTCATCAACCCGTTTTGTCAAAAGAGCTGCCTTTCAGGGGCCTGTCAGCAGCCAGTGTGGGTCTGAGGGTTTTATAGGGGGGTATGTTCTCTTATGCCCCTCGCTTGCTTCCGACTGGCCAAATCGGAGACTATAGTATCCATATCCATTGAAGTGAATGTCACTCACAATGTTGAGTTAGAAAGTTATCTGAAAACGGGCTACACCGAAATGATTTCCGTGGAAAGAAATGCGCTTAAAGGCATGCCAAAAATCAATGGAAAGCGTCTCCGCCCCAGGGCCAACTGAAAGGCGGCATTTAATGCACAGCAAATGCCGCTGGTAGGCGTGTCAACGCCCCGCACTTAAATTACAACTTCACACACTTGTATAACGTGTAATAAGAACAAAAATAAAAAGAAACAAGAGTGAATGGCTATCATCCGCAAGCAGAAGATGAAATACTCTTTTCATCAAGTGGCAATTGCTTTTATACGAAAGCTTAATTTCTGATCGATTGTTCCCGTCGAAGTCATATAATATTGTGGTCCAATTTGATAGAGTTTTGGAGACATATTAGGAGTATAGTGAACAACATAATGAAAACTCATGAGTCAGTAAATTATGCCCATAAAACTATTTGATATATAAGCCCGATATTGATAATCTCTTACTCTTATGTAATGCAAATAGTTCAAGTTAATAGCAAGATAGATATTCTTGAAAACATGTTGCTTAGAGTAGAACTTTGTTATTCGACTTTCCTTGGCAATTATATGTTTTAGTGGTCTGATTAGAACCCATGCAAGGTTTCTTAACATAAGATTTCAAACTGAGAGAGAGTTTGCATTAAAACTGGCAGACAGGCATGACTTTATCGACTCGCCTTTTGTTACCGATCTATATTAAATACATGAATTATTATCTAGGAAGCGTCTGCTTCGGTGCGCTACATATTTCCCGACAAAATTAAAATACCCGCTGCAAGGGTATAACAAGCCACAACACGAAAAGCGCAAAAGGAAATCCAACAGCGACCAACTGACAGAGGGCGGTGGGGGGAATAGAGGGGCCTCCCAGGCAAGCTAGTCATCGACATGTTGGTCATAGTCATCATCTTGGGCCACATTTTCAGCGTTTCGCTTAAGGAAATTTGTGTGTCAGAAGAAAAAAAATGAGGAAAAAAAAACTAAGTATACAACTATTTTTTTTTTTTTTGGGAGGCGTATGGAATGGCGCTTTACAGTCCCCAGCGGCCTGATTAAATTCGTATGCCACAGCCCAGTTCGGCCGCAAGAAGAAAAAATGGCCAACCGCCAAGAGAGACACTGAAGCTGGCACAGGATGCGTTTAGTGCGGCGCGCAAATGATGAAATAAACGAAACTAATCCAAAAGAAAGCCCAAAACGCGAGCGCAAAATTCCAAAATATTTACACTGCCAGCCGCAGCCGCCACTGGCCACTGGCCACCGCCACGCCCTGCCCCTGCCCCTGCCCCTGCCCCTGCCCCTGCCACTGCCCCAGTAGGATCAGGGCAACCGGCTGCTGTGATAAACATCTTTGCCAAGTAAGCAACAATTTTTGTGCCCCAAATTGGGGTTTTCTCTTCACTTGGTTTTTTTTTTTTATTTTTCGGTAGGGTGGCTGATTGGATGACGAGGCTTAGCGCGTGCAGGCAAATATTTTTAATGATTTTTCCGTTCAGGCGCTTCGCTTCGATCTGAGCGTTTGTTTTTTACGCCCCAGTTAGTGCAAAACTAATTATATTGAATGCCAGCGCCAGCGTAGATATGGAAACAGAAGCTTGGACAAGAATTTCCAATTACGGACAAAACTCAGAGACTTCACACACTTCTCAGCATTTTCTCGCCTTCAGTCATCGTCAGTCAACAGAGTTACATTGCTTGACAACCCGTGCCCTATGTGTGAAATTTAATCGAATCACATAGCAGCGCAATTTTTTAAAGCTGCGCGAAATGTCTGCTATCTCAAAGAGCTGAAGTCGATATACACTGCCTTAAGTCAAGTACATGCATGATTGAAACAAGCCTGTAACGTGCTTTATGAATCTGACATTTTCATAGATTGAGTACAACAATTTTTAGCTTCATTGCATATTGTTGATTTTCAAGATTGAAGATTACAATAACCGATTTAATACAATATTTTTACTTGATTCGAGTAAAAGAATTTCCACATTTTTGTAGTTCATTTATCATATAAATTATACATGTGCATATCAATTAATTAATTAATATACAATAATAATATATTATGCTTAAAATCAGGTTACTTTTTATTAATTTATTTTTATTTCTGTAACACAAGTGTACATATATGTACATATATGTATATACTTGCTCGAGTCAATCATTATTTATACTCCCCCTTTCATAATTTCGATAAATTTTGACTTTGAGACATGATTTTCAAGCATAGCTCGATAATTATAAAAGGTACAACATACCATATATACCTATACACAGTTTAAATATGCCTTCACCCAAAATGGAAAAAAACAAATTTGAGCCCAGATAAGTTCATAAGCCAGCTGTTCCGTCTGGTTCTAAAACAGTGTTCATTTGATTTCTTACCAAACCGCATCACAAATCGTTAATGCCTTTGGCAGAGTGTGGTTCAATCGGGCACCACGTGAGTCCATTTATTAATTTTTTTCCTTTACTTCTTATTTTTTTCTTTTGCCTGCGCTGCATGCAAATTTGTATCACGTTCGCGGACATTTCCAATGAAATGTGGCAAGCAGAAAGGCTGGTATGCTGCTCTCGGCTGCTTCTTGTTGCGTTTTGTTGGCGCTGCTAATGCAAAATTATGGCTTTCAGCTGAAACACGCTTCTACATTTCCGTTTCCGTTTGTGCTCTTGTAGTTTTAATGCATATCACGCAAAACTGTGTGTGCTTCGGTGTATGTGTGTGCGCGCACGTGTGTTTTTGAATGAGTGAGCAACACGTTTCCTTTGACATTGATTCACTCGCGCGTCAGCTGGAGGGATAATGTTTATCCTTCAGCCTGTACTACTGTACATGATCATAGTCAGCAGTTTTTAACCAGAAACTTGGTATAAGCCTAATAAAAAAGCCGCTTTAAATGGAATTATGCTTGCCTAACTGCTTTTTTGTCGTGCATATGGCAAACTTTTTTCACCTGCACTTTAAATAAGGCACAGCCCTTAGCTGCACTCGCTGCAGGACGCGTCTCTGGCCAACTAGCCGCACATCCTTCACTTGGCCAGCCAATTAGGCCAACACAAGTGGCCAGAACGTGTGCTTCCACCCACTTAACAGCTCCTGGCCGGGCTTAGCCTTTGGTCAAGCCCTACTCCTTCATTGTGGGACAACCCTTCCGCCCAGGCAATTACAAAATGCTGCCGCCTCGTTGCCATGGCTAAGACGCGTGCCCTTCGTCCCTTGGTAGATTGAGCTGGCGGCATAACTTATTAATTAGTTGAATACATAAAGGCGCGTCAATTTCAATGCAAATGCACTTTTAATTAAATTTGAAAATAACAAGTAAAAAAAAAATTGCTTAGAACCCCAGCTCAACGCTAATAAAATGCAAATAAAATGCTCGCTAATTTAATTTCCGCTTAATTGTTAATTAAAGTGCAATAAAAAACACGCTAATTGCCGGAGAGTGATGGGGCAGGGGAGCATCGTGCACAGCTGCTGTTGCGAAATGAATAAGCTAAATACATAGCTTGCAACATTCCATTTCAGAAATTGCGATTTCAGAGTCCGACATTATAATTTGCTTATAAATCTGCACGAAGTTTTACAGCTAACAGTTTCAATTCACAAATTACAAACTCTAAGTGCAATTAGGAACAGGCGTGTATGTGTTAAACAAGCTGGTATTACACGCCACATGCCGCACGCACGCACACACACACACACACACGCACTCACCCACTCATGCACATACTCTCGCATCGCACTCAAGTGAAAGACAACAACAAAATCCAATTTGGGTCTGTTGGGCACCCACAGTGTGTGCCACCGAAGCAGCCAGTGCCACACCCACAAAAACACTCGAAAACAAAAAACCAAAAAAAAAAAAAATAAAAATGCAAAAGCCGTTAGATTGTGGCATCTCAAAAGCAGGCACGGCTCGGTCCACAGGATGTCCATGTTTTTGGTTGCCCAGCCAAGCCGATTATCTTTTCATGCTACATTTGTATCTCAAAGTCAAATGGCACTAATCCAAATTTTACAAAAGGCGAACAACAAATTCAAAAATATGAGCTAAACGCATGTGTCTGTTAGCGTGTGTGTGTGTTTGTTGTGTGAGTGTGTACTGGGACCTTCAAAATATTGCAGCCTAAGCGCAATGGCAACAACAGCAGGATCAGATTTTGCCTCCCACTTACATGCTGTGTGTGTGTGTGCAAATGTGTGTTTGTGTGTGTGTTCTAACTCCAAAAATTAATCTGACATTTTATAGTGTGGTCCTTTAAATACTCTAACAGACTGTTGGGTAGCGTTTTTCTGTAGCTTAAAATATATAATATTTTACAAAATATTTCATATTAAATATATTTAAACTCACATATTTAGTTTTTGATCATCTGCAAACTTTATATATATATGTATGTATATATTTTTATACCCTGAACCCATTAAAAATGGGTAAAAGGGGTATTATGTTTTTGTGCAAAATCCAAATGTATGTAACAGGCAGAAGGAAGCATCTCCGACCCCATAAAGTATATATATTCTTGATCAGCATTAATAGCCGAGTCGATCTAGCCATGTCCGTCTGTCTGTCCGTCCGTCCGTCCGTCCGTCCGTCCGTCCGTCCGTCCGTATGTATGAACGCAAGGATCTCAGAACTTATAAGAGCTAGAGACTTGAAATTTTAGATGTAGATGCTCCTAGTTCCTACGCAGATCGAGTTTGTTTCCGATAATCGATAACTTGCCCCGTTTCCAAGTAATCGATAAAAATGTATATCGATATCCTGTTTTTTAAGCAATTTTGGTAAATAATAAGAGCTAGAGTTACCAAACTTAACATGTTGCTTCTAGAAAAGTATATATATATCGATTATCTTTCATTTTATACCTATCGCCACCTCCCCGCTACTCTCTATCTATAAGCGCGCGCTGCATTTGGTGTTGGAATATGAGGGTTCAGGGTATCCCCTAGTCGGGAGCTCCCGACTAGAACCTCTTACTTGTTTATACTAGCGCCTATAATACGGCCTTGCCCGTGGCACCTATAAAATAAATTTTCTCGAAAAGATTTGAAAATTATTTTCAAACTGATCGGTCGGTAAGCAACAAACTTTCATACAATCGTTTTCCGCCAATTTCCCACTATTGCATGTGGAATTTCCCAAATCGCTGAAACACGTATTCATTAAACTCTTATGTAGAACCTTGAAAATGACATTGAAGCAAATCGGACATAACTTAAAACCTAGCCATCAAATCTTTGAATCGCATTTCTACCGAGGAGTCTTGGATTGCGCGAAAAGTTTGAAACACGTCTCAAATGATTTTTCATAATGATCTTTGGAGATGAATTTGAGTGCGAAACGTCACCTACCTAATCTTTGACCCCCATTTCCACCAAGCAGGAATGGATTTTTTAAAAAGTATGAAACACCTTCAAATATATTTGAACAAAGATATTTGAAAATGAGCTTGTGGGCGATCGGATGGTAAACAAAAAAGTTTCATACAAATGTTTTTTGCGATTTTTCCACACTTGCGGGTAGCATTTCCTCAAACCCCGACCTATCTCTTACGGTTGGAGTTTTGCGTTGATCACCAATCGGTCGATCAGTCAGTCAGGACAAACAGTTTTATATATAAAGACAGGCTAACGCAGACAAAACCCTAGCTAATATTTGTGACAGCCGATAGTTAACGTTATGCGATAGTCTTAAGTATTAGCCATTGATAAAAATTATCGATGGTTCGGTTTATGATTTAGTTCTGTGCCTTTGGGTCGGGAGTTTTAACACAGCGGAACGATGAAAAACTTCTTATAGATAGCTTATTTAACAAACTTTAACCAATTATTTTGTCAGTTGGTCGAGCTCTTAGGATGTATGTAAATAACATAGCGCATATAATATTCGGTGTTTTGCATTGCTTATGTTCTTGTTTATTCTAACGCTGGCATTTCCCCCTATTGTCCTTGTCGTTTGTGGCCGTTGCCAGCCACACATATAAAGTTGAGTTTATCTCAAGAATGTAGATTGCCTGTAAAATATTTAATTACACACTGCGGTGCCGCCGCAGACGCACAGAGAAAAAGCCTGGCAAGCGACAGCAACAGCAACAGCAATGGCTAACCAGAGATGACATAACACGCATACGCCATGTATGGCTGGGTGGCTTGTGCTTGTTCACTTGGCAATTTGCAAGTGTTGGCAACTGTGGAGTGTGCTACACACAAGTGACACTTGTATGCATGTGACTGAAGAGCTCTGTCGTGTATGTGTGTGCTTGTGCTTGTGCAATTTTCTGTTTATTTATTTGCCCTACAGACTTACGGGTAACCTGGCTGTCAGCTTTACAACCAAATAGTTAAGCACATTTTGCATTTTTAATAAACTGTAGCAGCTCACTTTGCATATGAAATGTGTGTTGTAGAAAGAACTTCACAATGTTTTCCGCACATTCATTCATTAGTCGCCCGGCCACGTCGGAGTGCCAAAATGTTAATTATGTTTATTGAGTGCCCAACCGGGCAAACAACTCATAAGGTAACTGGCAAACAGTGCGCGTCACATGAATAGCTACACAACGATGCCAAAAATCACAAAGCTTATGTGAATAATTTTTTAAAGGTTAACTAGCAGAACAATATTTGTTTAAATTGTTAGCTTTATTTATTTATTCTTAAGAATTTAAGGCCAATTAGATCTCGGTATGAGCCTTCTACTTGACAGGTTTCCATAGCTGAACCTCTTTCTACCCGCATTGTAGCAAACAAAAGCAACTAAAGTACATAAAACCTATGAGAAGAGATATCTTTGTACACTTAAAAAAAAGTATTTTACCAGTTTGTCTGACCATCTTGTTTTCCTTCAAAATACGTTGATATGGACACAATATTCGCGCTGCTTACTCCAAGTGTAGTCCCGTATATTCCTTAGTTCTAGACAGTCATTGCCACTAAATCGGCTTTGACCTTTCCTGAGAGGCAAACGCGTTACGCTGGCTGCAGGAAAACTTTGCATTTGATTTGCGCGAAGGTCGTTTTAAAAATAAGCAGGCGCCAAGCCAACCGCAAGCCACAAGCGCTGACACACGGCCTGTCGATCAGAGCACGTCAGTCAGCCAGTCAGTCAGTCAGTCAGTCAGTCAGTCAGTTAGCCAGTTGCTTGGTGAAAGCCATTTCACTGTAGCCTTGAGCGCGCCCAGCGGCGTTCAGTCTTTGCATTGACATTGGGTGTGGCAGAACCAGGGGCTGGGCCACGGTTCGTGCCACACACAATCTGACGTGCGTCGAGGTGCTAAATGGCGCTCATTGGCTACCTGGCTGCTAGACAGTCTGTGTTTTTGTATGTGCGTGTGTGTGTGTGTGTGTGTTTGTGTTCGAATCCGTGGCAAGCACATAATTAAAAGCGACATTTGCTTGGCTTTTGTGGCATTAGAAAGTTGTTGCAATTAGAAAACTTTAATGAGTGCCGCACATCAAATCAGACTCGATGTGCGCCTAATGAATGATTGGCTATAACATAATTAGAACAGAGCCAATTGTAACTAAATACAGTCAAAATAACTCGACCCACAAATTGACTGAGCCACCAAGGGCTTAATATAACAACTCCAATTTGGCATTGATTCTGCAGCTATAAATATAAATGGGGTATCAGCAACAGCTTCGGTGTCTGACAAACTTAGTTATTTTGTTACTGGACCCAGGAGCTGCAACAGCTTAAACTGACCTTCAACGCTGGCATTTTATTTATTTTATTTGCCACCTTTGCTTGCGTGTCGCTAACAATTTACGTATATATATTTATTTATATAGATTGGCAACAGCAAGATGTACAAATTGATTATAGAATTTTTCGTAATTTTCATTCATTAAAGCTTTACAGATTATGTCATTTATGCATAACTATTTGCAACAAAAATGTCCACATTTTACTTTGTTACAACAGACTCGATATTAAAATGCTTTCATATGATTGCTTTTTGAACCCTCAACAAAAACTAAACAAGAAAAAAAGAAAAACTTTTGTGAAATATTTGAAATATGTGTTTTGTCAGGAGCTTAGCAAAATGCGTAAAGGGCAGCTGTCTACCTGTACTTGCCGTTGGTGCTATTGTTACACTGAAATGGAAATATAAAATACATGAAATATTTATGAAAGGGAATTCGTTTGGTATAAAAATGAACAATGCACGGCAGACTGCAGCACACAACCTTAAAATTCGCATCAACAAAATGAAAATTAATAGGGAAGACATGTTTAGAAATTCTACTCGAGCTGCTGAATTAATAACTCTCTTTTACATGATATATCATTATTTTTACTATAAGATGTGGAATTAAATTGAACAACGCAAAACATCAATATACTAGACTCAAATATGAACACTTGCTTTCCCTTCCCTCTCATCTACTGAGCACTGGCAGATGCATGATATTAGAATTTATATACTATACATATAAATGTGTACTTAAACATATACATACGTATTAAACCATACTATCTATCTTTTCTGTAGTATACACAATCCGTAAGATAGCTGAACAACACATTCCAAGGGGTCGACTTACCTTGGTAAAGGTGATTTAATTGGATCCCATGAATACGTAAAGGAAAGGAAATACATAATTCAATTATTATGTTTGTTGGAATGCAAATTAGATATTCGATACTTTGCGTAGTCAAATTAGAATTTCAATGCAATTAAATGCACATTCGAAATAACTCATACGCACTGTTGCGCCGAAAATCATAGCAAGAAATTGCTGTAACTTAATACGTATACGCTACGTAAGCCAGCAAAGCAAAAAGCTCAAACCTACGTGTATTGACGTTTGTCCAAGTGTAAAGATGTAGCAGTGTGTGTGTGTGTATGTGTCTGTGTGTCTGTGTGTGGGGTTTGGCAGTCGTAGGGTGGGGCCAGCTAGTGTCTAGAGTTGGACAATAAGCCAGAAGAAATGGCTTAGCGAAACGAAAAAGTGCTGCAACACGAACGTGTCAATGAGGTTTTTAAGCTTCTTGCTGCTTGACTAACAGTAAAGCACACTGACTGACGCAATGTGGGCAATCTCCAGCCAACAAACTAGCTGCCATGCCACCTGCCACCTGCCACCTGCCACCATGCAGCTGCCACACAAGCTGTACTGAATCCCTGCCTGCCCTTTTGTTATAACATATTACTTTGCTGCTCAACATGTTGCGGCTCTGATGGCAACAGCATGTAAACAGACAAAAAGCGAATGCAGCAGCCAACGAGGCCAGATAAGACGAGCCTGCAACATGCTGTGCGTGGGAGTGTGTGTGTGTGCGTGTATGAAAGAAAAACACAAACAGCAAAGTACACACACACACACGCACAGCAAACGGATTATTTGTTTTCGGCAGCTACTTCTTTGTTTACTATTCATTTTTTCTTTCACTCTTTGCACTGTGCAACATACAGAGGCCTTTCTTTATCTGCAGTCCGTGTGAGCACAACTGCCACCTGCCTCTTTACACACACACACACAGACACATATGCATATATGTATATGTATGCACAGCATGAATAAGCTAAAGTGTTGCGCCTAAGCCTGAGGGCTAGTTCAGTGTTATATGCCAAGTGAAACTAATTTGGCAACAGCTTAGCAACTGCTACCAGACCTTTGAGCTCAATACTCTATACTCTCGATATCTAAATATGTATAGTAAAATAACATACAAACATATCTATGCATAACATATATGCATACACATATATATACATATATATATATGGTATGATATGGTCATCCAGTCAGAAAGGGATGACATAGTTCCATAGCTACGCCTGTGTGCCTCATTATGGCTTGGTCAGAAATTAGTGCGTCAGATATGGCCGACAGCCTTTTTTTTTGCAGTGTTAATAAAATCACAACAGCTACTGTCCGCTGTGGGTGGGTGCTTTTAACCCAAGCGCCAGAGCCACCCACACCAAAGCGGGGCCACCACAAACGCGACATTTTCAATATGCTGGCCAAAAGCAGCGCGAGGCGTTGAGCAAACATTGGTCAGGTCCGTGCTTACATGTGCGCCTGGCGTGGCATAAACAAACAAAAATAGCCAACAGATACAAACAGACACACATACGTGGTGTTCTTCTTGTTGTTGCTTCTTTTTTGTTCTTGACGGTCCCGCTGGTCGGCCTCTAACGTGTGCAGAAGTCAATTCCCGTGCTCCCAAGGCTCGCCTGGTCGCGGTTGTGGTCATCACACGAGCTGACGCTAACAATGTTATTAAAAACTCATTCAAAGTCAATGTGCGTGTTTGCATATATCTCTGCGTGTGTGTGTGTGTGTGCCACGGTGTTGATAAGGGGCGTCAGAGAACGCTCGATATTCCGGTAAAAGCTGTCGCATCTGTTTTTGCATTTGACACGTTTCAATTAGCACATGCACGCAGTATCAATCATCATCTCTTTTGCTCTGCTGAACAATTGGTCGTTTTACAGCACTGGTAAATGAAAACAAGAGCGCACGAAAAAAAAAAATATTCAAAAACTCATGTTGCATTTCAATTGCTGAAAAACGTGCATGACATATCATTTTAATTCTCCGTCCAGCCATCTAATTAACTAATATTTATGATTGATGATATTTTTCTTGTGATTCTTCATATGATTTTGTCTAAAACAAGTATAAAATACAACATTACAAAAATTCGGAGGGATACATATTTTTTATCAATAAATTTATCAAGAAGCCGGAAATAACAAAAACTTTGACATGCAACATTTTTCATGGGAACAATATTGATTCTGTTAAGATCCAAAATGTACTTTGCAAAATTTTAATTGTTATAACTTTGTCAAAACTTCCTTTGGGTCATGGTTGGACTTTAATTGCAGCTAAATTTTGTTTATTTTCCGATTAGTCCGATGTCTTATATGTTACCCAGTATATTAACACAATTCTATTACCCCCATCTTATCCGCATCGAAATATTTATTAATTACGATAATAATTGCCAAAGCATAAACATTAGCAAGGGGCAAATGAATGTAGGAAACTAAAATATTGGCTGGCTGGCGGGCGGGCTGGCGGGCTGAAAGGCATGGCATTTAATTTCCTGTAGCTGGCAATCAATAGAAAGTCAACTAAAATGGACTTATTTGGTGCCAATGTCTATGGAACATAAAACCCAAAGGGTCTGCGAAATGAACAAGCGCCAAAATAAAATGTTACCGAAAACCTTTAGCCGAGGATTTGCGGCATTGGCGATGAACTGATTAAATTGTTGACGGAAACAGAGTTGGGCTATGTCGCTGGGGGTTTATTTTTCTTCCTTTTTTTTTCTTTTTTTTGACTGTGCGGCACATTGAAACTAATTCCGGCGGCGAAGTGCTGCCAATGGGTAGCTGCCGCACCCTACTCCCCTGCTCCCAGTTGAACTTTATCGATAAGCGTTGAAGCGCGCTGCACAGCAGGAATGTCTATTTTCGGCACGTCGAAAATTTAATACACTTGTGGACAAGTGGCTTAGAAGTATGTCAAAGCTTACTTCTAGAGAGCTATATACTGTGATGATATGACATTATGTTATGGCCAATATGTAAGGTAAGGTATAGTAAACATTTTAAATGCAAAAAGGTCAAGAAATCTTGCAAAACAGAAATATTTTCCAAACCCCCATGTTTCTTACGATTTTGCTCATATGCAAATGCCAAAGTCGGTCAAGAACTTTCGACATACGAGCTGCCTGCAACAGAAAAGGGGATCTATCTATCTGCGACAGAGGGCATGTCTATGTTAACTCGGCTGTTGATACTGATCAGGAATATATGTATTAAATAAATTCAGAGTCGCCTCCTCCTATGCGTTACATATTTCGTGAGAAAATATGTAATACCCTGTACAAGGGTGTCAAAAAGAAAAGAATAAACATGTTTGGGGAGATCTTTGCTGGCTAAAGGGAAATACATTTTTATGGACAATTTGGTTTTTATGTCAATTTTCTGTTGTTGCCCAGTGTAAATATGTACAAGACAATTCAAGCAGTTGCACAGCAAATTCCAATACCAATACCCAGACCCAAAATCCAAAACCAACGGCCAGAGCCAGAGCCAGAGCCCGAGCTCCAGTTCCAGTCAAGTTGGCGCACATTAAAAATGGGCGTTGTGGGGCGCATCGCTCACTGTTTGCCTGATTGGTTGCCGCATTTTGTTGTACGCTGTTCGTTTGGGTATTATTGTTAGTGTGGCAGGATGGCAAGGACGATGACTGCGACACGATGTTGTGATAATTGCCAGCAGCACTGTCAAGCAAAGAATGGAATGTGCCTGCTGTCTTCGCCCCACACAGCCCAGCCCCTGGCTGTGGCAACTGTGGCACGCTGAGACTTTAAAGATTTTCCCCGTGGCTTGCCGAAAGATTTCAGTTTTGTGGCAGCTGTAAACACACAGTCAGGGATTTGCTGCTAAGCCGCGCATAAAGCGTCGACTATGCTTCATACAATGCGCAACGTGCTGTAAAGTGGCAAGTCCTTTATGGTTCATAACTTACGAGTCTGCACAAAGCGGCAGCATATTATGAACCCAGTCAGAGATAAGCATAAAAGCAAAGCAATTCAATTGAATATTATGCTGTTGAAGAATATTAAATATTTTTGTCTGGAATAAAACTTTAAAGCAAGCGTTTTTACTAAGCAGGCGGCTGAAGCTATAAGCTAAGGGCTAAAGAAATAAATAAATAGTCCAACAAAAATATGATCCTAATCATATTTTGCCCTTAAAAGTATGCTATATGCTCTTCAGTTTCAGTTATTCACTATTAGTTTTAGGCTGGAACTCAAACCGTGACTAGATTTGAAGATATCGATAGAACATGTTTCCCAACCCATAGCCCAAATATTCTATAAAAACTTTGTTTTTAATATTTATTCACATAAAAAAACATTAAACGACAACTGCTGACAATTCTCAATCTTTGTTTCGTAACCATCGACTTTTACTGTCGAGCTTGCGAAGCTTCATTTTATACCCTGTTCCCATAAAGTGTATATTATTGGCGGAAGAAACGCCTACTCTATAATGTATAGCTCAACTAAGTCCATCCAGCTTTGTCCCTTTATTTGTCTGTCTGCATGAATTCTTCTCTCTTAGAGACTACAAGTACTAAAATATCGTTTCTCGATCTCTGCCCATGATCTCTATATTAATACATATAGACTTTCAACTCCGATTGATGAGCAGGAGCTATCTACCACCTGCCTAATTTAATAATATAGTTTAATACCTTGAATTTTGACATATTGCTAATATTTTATATATGTCTACAAGACATATTGAAGTACCCAAAATTTCTGAATGAACTAAGAAAAAAACTGAAGTTATTTAAACATTTTTCAAAATGTGGTTCAAGGGAAAGAACCGAATGCGAAGCATAGAAGGCGTGTGTGTATTTGTTGTTGTGCGTGTGTGTGCGTAGCTATGAACCTATGTTATGGCAAGTATGAGTTATAGGGTATTTCCTAATCGAGCTTCCTCAAATCTAGCACTGTTGCTTGTTTTATTATCTTCTTTGTTTTCTTTTTTATTGCGGTCGCATTTATAATTCATTTTGCGCTAATTTCGACTATATTGTTGCTGACCAACTCTATTGGGCGGCCTGTGATTTTGCTGCAACTGCAGACACACACACACACACATACACAGAAACCCGCAGCCACGCACACACACGCGTACGCACACACTCACACAGAGAGAGAAGCATGTGTGGCAGCAATTTCTCATTTTTATGCCTCGACATGTTGTAAAACCACATTAATGCGATGTAGTCCTTCAACAGAAACAATTACAATAACAACAACAAGAACAACAGCTGCCGACAGCGGCATGTTGCATGTGGCACCCATATGGCTCCCGTCCCCCCCAACATGCCGTCTACTATCTCTCGTTTGTCTAAGCTGAATTATGACTTCCTGGCAACACGTTTTTACATTTCCGTTTCCGTTGTCTGAAATTATTACCATAAAAGTAAGCAAAACTGCCGCAATAGCACCACAACACCACCCACCCCACATATAAACCACCCACTAAAGTGCACAATTACGCGCAGCAACTCATGGCGTGTTGGTTGGTTGCCCATTGGAATTTCAAAATAAATCTTTAACGATGCACTGGGGGCTCACGTGCTAGCCAACAACAACAAGCTCGTCCTCCTTGAGCTATA
Organism: Drosophila ezoana; assembly: GCA_035045725.1. Classification (NCBI taxonomy): domain Eukaryota; kingdom Metazoa; phylum Arthropoda; class Insecta; order Diptera; family Drosophilidae; genus Drosophila; species Drosophila ezoana. Next base: position 582,951 of record JAWNOU010000036.1, read on the forward strand.
TATGTATGTATGTTGTCATCGGTCTCGGTCGCTTGGATGGTCCGCTTGTCTGTCTGCTGTATACTGAAGTGTTTGTATCTTTTTGCCCACACAATTCGCTCGCTAAGGCTGAAAGCACAGCACAGCGACTGTAATAAAATGGGCCACAGCACGTTCTCAACAAAAAACGTGGCTTCAAGTGGAAGGACTCAAGGATGTGATATTTTGTTTTTTTTTTTTTTGTTGCTGGCAGCCATTTCTCATAATTTCATAAATAATTACATAATGCGTTGACAGCAGCGACAACAGCAACAACAACAAAATAAAAATATATAAATTAAAAAACATTTTTTGGCGCAAGCTGCAGAAAGAGGCACTTGCGTATTACTTACGTGTTTGAATATTTGTGCGTTATATTAAAGCATAACGTGATCCATTAGGCACAGGGTCAGCTTTTAGAGATTTCCTTATCAATCAGCATGAATTGGGATATAGAGAACAGGTTCTTGCCAGAAAAAAAAATGTGATAAATTTAATTTTTTAAATAAGAATTTCAATATCCATAACAAATAGCTTTGGTCTATTATTGTTTGGATAAAAATTGATCTATTAATCAAATCCCTGTATAAACGAAATAAATACAGAGTGGGTAAAGGTAAATAAATCGAGAGAGAGAGAGAGAGAGAGAGAGAGGGAGAGAGAGGAAGACAAAGAGGTAGAGAACAAAAGATAAAGAGAGAGATTATGAGCAAAGCAAGTTGTCAATATATCATGAGAATCGCATAGTAGAGCATTAATTTAAAATAGCTTGGATAATAAATGTTCTTATCTATATTTTTAATTAAATTTGAGGTTAAACAAACTTAATTTTAATTAATTTCAAAATCAATTTTAAAATGTAAATAAATACTTTTTATACGTGTTCCATTATGATAATTGCCTATGCATATCTTTGCTTATCATGCCGTTTCCATCGCAAAAACTTTGTAGTTGCATTGTGGCAGCTGCTGCTGCTGATTGTCACATATTTTAATAAAGCACAATTTTCTGCACAATTTATGCAGTGCGATGCCTCCCCCATTCTCAATCAGCACAAAAAAAAACAGTAAAATAAAAATAAAAATGAATACAGAAAGGGAAACACTGCGAATCAAAATGCAGCCGCGCAAATGAAAATCCATTTCCCCCGAGCGAGCTCGAACTGTGCTGGGCAAATGGGAAGAAGAAAAATACTATAAAATACAGTAGATTCGTTTTCATGTTGCTGAAATCCTTTAAAGTTGAGCGCACGCCTGAAATTGAAAAGCCAGACAAAAGCCATTGCTCGAATAACGGAAAATAACTGGAAAACATGAAAAACTACTCAACAGCAAAATTATATGCAGGCATAATATAATAATGACCCGCCCCCAAGCCCGCCAGCTGCTCGCCAGCGATTATCCACTTACATTGTATAGAATTGGCTGCAATTTATAATGTACATAGATTATGCACTTAATTAAGCTCTTGATGTACTTGACGTCTGCCAAATGTTTAATAATTGCCTTTACTTTTCCCCATGTACCCTGTAAATAAGGCTTGCATTTTTTATTCGTATAAGTTTTGGATCAGTCAGAATTCAGCAAAGTCGGCAAATGTTAAAAAAATGCGACGTAGATTTCTTAACAATCCATTCTCTTAATGGGATAATTGAGGTCACAGATGGTATTAGGTACTATAAGTGTTAAAAGGCTAAAATCATATTCAAATCTGATAAACCCCAATGGCGATAGCTTTAAAGTGAAAGATACATGGTGACACTAGCTTCTAAAACTTAAAAACAGGATTTTTATATCGATTATCGGAGTTATCAACACTAGAAGGATTAACGTTGTAAATTTAAAGTCTCTAGCTCTTATAAGTTCTGAGATCCTTACGGATCGGACAAACGTAGAGACGGACAACCGGACGGACATGGCTAGTTCGACTTGGCTATTGATACTTATCAAGATTAAATAGACTTTGGGTGGTCGGAGTTGCTTTCTTCTGCCTGTTACATACATTTGCACAAATTTATTATACCCTTTTTACCCATTTTCAATGGGTCCTGGGTATAAAAAGTACAGAATAACAGTCAACCACTTGAAAACAGCTAGATGTATTTAATATCGTTTTTTTGGTAGACATCTCAGCCCTTAGTCTACAAATTGGAGCATAGAAAACTGTGCTGGTCGTTTTATTTTTTTTGTAACTGGTTCATTTTAACAGCTGTCATCTAACGAGGTCAGCATGTTTTAATTGAAATTGTGCGAAACTTTTTATTTTAATTCAGCTTAATGCACTTTTTAGCTGACAAATCGCAAATAATTAAATTAGTTAACAGTAAAAGGCTGTTAATTTGTTGTCAGCAACACCCACAGAAAAACACACACCACACACACACACACACGGCAAATAACTTTTACTTTGAGCAAAACTCATTTCCCAGCTAAAATCTATTCTGAGGAACTCATTTCCGCTGCTCAAGGATTTACAAAAAATATGCCACGTCTCCCACCCAGTGGTTGATTCATTGGGCGCGAAAGTGATATCAAGGCTTCTTTAAGTAGCTATGCGGATAAGTCCTTACACATAAGTACGATAGTATGTTAATGCGCAGGACTTCACATTTGGTATATGGTACATTGAACTCACTATACTCACCAAAATCGGGTGAAACGTATTCAAATTGTCACGGAAAAGAATGATCAGCAAAAACAGCTGAACTATCTTCATTATCATCATATGAATATGACAAAGGGACAATCTTTATATTGTGTCATCATTAAACTAATACAAAACTATAAATTATATTTGATCAGTCTCGACAGATGCAAATACATTTTAAGAAGTTCATATTGCTAGTCTAGATTTAACAAATACTTTGAGAAAATACCTTTAATTCAGAATCAATTTATAAGAATCTCGATAAATAAATATATATCTTAAACAAACTCGGCATTTATTATACCCTCATAAATATACCAAATATAATTAACAAAGGACCACTATCATATAACTATAATTGGAACAATGAGTCGAAAGGTGAGTTATGGCTCTTATGTAATTAAGATAACTTGACCAAATATAGCTATATGAAAGATCGGTCGAAAAGTAGGTACTTATATGAACTTAATATTGTGTTTTCCAACATATTTTCATTAAACTCAGCATTTACGACCTTTACTATTTTCACATATCTGCAAAAGGGAAATGTCCACAAGGGCATTAAATCTTCGGCGTGCCAAACATATCCTTACTTTCTCGTTTATATTTCTTTTATGTTTTTTTTTATTGCAAGTTCCTTTTTTGGATTTCGTACTTTAAATATGTGCAAATATGACATTTATTTCTTTATTCATAGTTAGAGATAGAGCCGATATAAGCTTCGATATTCAGCTACTTTTTAATAATTATTGCTACATTTTGATTTCGCGTTTTTTGAGTTATAGCTAAAGCGGACAAGAAGCTCAAAACTCGCACTCTGTTTCGAGGTCCAAGCCCCAGTCGTGTCTGTTCTACTGCCCAAGCCATTTTCTCCAGCCCAATCTATGAACAAGTTATCTCCCAGTGAAAACCACTCAACTATCATTTTTCTGCTCATTTATTATGTAAATTGTCGAGCGAGGACAGTTATTTGTTTAGGCCAAGCTGCACGGCTGCAACTGCAGCCTCAGTGTCTGCATGAGTTATGAGTCGAGCTTCAGTTGCGCCACAGCTTGTTGCATTTAATTATGAAGGGAAAAGTTTTGCAGTGGCCCTGCCGGCTGGGATGCGAGAATTTTGGGGTCAGCTAGAATCGCCGGCTGTCAGCTAATGAAATCAACAATGGTAACAAGTTTTCCAAACTGTCATCGAGTTGTTGCAAGTTCAGCGCAATCGTTATTTAACGCTCAACGCAATGCAAAGCCAATTTGCGGGGTGGGCAGACAGAGCTGGGAACGTCAGCAGATGTCCTGCTGCTACCCCATGCTCCTGTTGCTTGTGCGCTGCTGCTAGCTGTGGCACGTAGCTGCGGTACCATAAATCTGTTGCATAAACTTGGTTGCTGTGTGGCAAGCAGCAAGAGCAGCAGCTGCCAGGCACATTAACGACATCGTTGTGGCACCCATGAAAGATGCATGAGACACAGGCGCGTGCAGCAACAATGCCGCACAAGCTGTTTAACTAACCTGTCCCACAACCCTGGCCGCAATCAACGTTGGCCAGAAAACTTACCTCCCAGCACGGTAAATACTTTATGCGATTATAATAAAGTCAACTCTATAAAGTTGTCATATATTCAATTCCCCAACGCATGAAGCGGCATAAATTAGGCTTAGGCCGCAAGCAGCAAGCAGGTGGGGCACCTGGGGAAAGTTGGTTGGGGTGGGAGTGCGTTGATTGTATGTCATAAAAGTTCTCATGTTTTCCGTTGTTATTGCAGCTGCCTCATTGATCGATCGATTCGACATGAAAATGTCAGCACAATTAAGGCACATTGGAATCATTTGGCCAGGACTCAGCTGAGCCCTATAGCGGATGCAGCACGCAATATTTGCCGAGCTGAGCGCACCAAGGCAAAAGCCTGGTGTTCACAGTCTAAGCCTTTAAGGCCTGCTAATTGAGTGCTTATCGATTAATGTGCGGCAGTCCGAAGTCCCTCCATTAATTATGTGAACACGCAACGGTCTGTGGCAGATGGTGGGGGACCGGGCAGTGAAGTGTGCTTGGAGCGTGTAGCGTTTCCACACGGCCTGCTTTTAATTTGTGTACTCAAAAATTCCGCTTGCAAACGCATAAAATATGGCGTACCATAAGATATATAGCAGAAGCGTTCAAGTTCCACACAGGATGCTGCGCAGTAGGATAACAGGATGAAATAAGTATGAGTGCTCTAGTCGGGCGCGCCTGACTATGATATACCCTGTAAGCAGCTGTGAGTTTCCCTCCAATGCTTTCGCATTTACAGATACAGTGATAACTCTCCTAGCGGACCCATCTTTTAAACGCAGACCCCTCTTGGGCGGACATTTTCTCTCAAGTCATTTTAAATCAAGTCATAGTCATTCCCCCTTCGGCGATAACCATTCACCCTCCATTCCCTAAAAACATAAAAACAAAAAACTTGATCTGGAAATCGAAATTTATCGATTAAGCCAAGAAAAGCTTGATCTTTCCTGGACAAACAAACAAATAGACATACCTACATCAATTCCATCAATATACCCCTTCTTTGTCCATTTGCAAATGGGTGCAGGGTATCGAGAGCAGCGGCATAGTTAATGTTGTTGACAACGGCAGCTGCGGCAAAACTTGCGCAAGGACAACGCAACTGCTCTCCATGATTAATGCCATTATTAATTTCGGACACGTTAATTGCGCAGCCAAAAAAAGAGGGTAGACGAACGAAATTGTAAACAAGTTGCCTGCACATTGCACATACGCAACGTTGGGCCAGAGACGCTGCCACGCAACATTCAATTAACAAGCAGCAGGGAGCAGGCAGCAGGCACGAGGCATGAGGCAAGCTATTCGAGTCGGTGGCATCATCAAAAACGCATCAGTGTCATTAGGGTCTGGGGTGGCAGGCATTTGCTCTGTCATTTTATGGCCATGGCGACTCTTTCTTGCCCAACCCCCTCTGCTTCCATACTTCCATCCGGTGCCGCATGCCTGCCGTTTGTTTACTTTACCTTTTTTCGTTTCTGGTATGGCAATGACTACGTCAAACAGGAGCAGAACCTGAGCTTTGCAGCAACTGTGCCAAGCAATTTTCAGCTCGAATCGCGCCAAATGAGCGCAAATCGGCTTGCACGTTGGATGGGCGGCTGGGTGCGGGAGGATGGCTGGCAATTTGCAGCAAGTGTCGCCAACGCATTTTGCAGTTGTTGCACAAAAACAGTAGGCGGTGCCAGGTTTCATGGCATTATCATTGCCATAATCATAAAAGCGTATGGCAAAAGCCAACAAATGAGCTCGGGGCGGAGCTGAACCTGTGCACATCGAGTTACCCGTCTCGACAAGTGTCAACATGTGGCGCATATCCTTTTATTACAATCAGGTCCTTTTACAATAAAAAAAGAAAGCAATTTCAAATTGAATACAATTGGTGAAAGCAAAGTGTATAATTTATTTGTTATGCTTTGCCAAAGACGCTTTTTTTAAAACCCACTAACTAAGAGTTGGTTTCAGTTTGTAATAAAAATGCGGTCAAAACCAGTGTCACATTAGTAGAAGAAGTAGAAGCTTGGCGAACTTCTTTGTCATAGTTGTAGATAATCACTTTGTATCAGCCACAACAAATAAACAAAGCAAACGTCGTTAATTAAAAAGGATTCGTAAAGTAAATACGCCGACCAGTGCGCTTTATGATAATTCTTGTATATGTTACACATTTTGAAACAAAAGTGTATAATACCCACAAGAAGGGTATCAAAACCGCTTAAAGTGAGAAACTCGCTTTGTTGTCCGCGCAATTTGCACATTTGAAAGTGTCGTTGTGGCGGCATTTTGCATTTATGCGCTATCTTTCTGCCGGATATAAAACTAACAGCACACAGTGTGTGTGTGTGTGTGTGTGTGGTTGTTTGATGATGTTTACCACAAAGACAACGCCACGTGGCCCATGGGCGCAATTTTGCCATTGACGCTCGTTAAATTTGCATGCGGAAGCGCGGGGCTGCCTATGTGTGTGTGTGTGTGTGTGTGTGTGGCAACAATGCTAAATGAGCGCAACAGTTACACACTCTGCCACTGCCACAACGGCCACGACAGCTTGTGGCTTCGGCACACGCGTCTTGGCAAAGAGCTCGTGTGTCTTTCCGCAAGCCCAGGTTCATTTGGCATGCAAGAAGCGTGCCAAGGACAAGTCAGCTGCAGCCACGCCCCCAAACGCAAGTAAACTCTATATGTATGCTGTTTGTCCAGGCGAAATTGAAATTGTCTGCGCCCGAGACAATTGGCATCATGGCAGCAGTCAAAAGGGGCCAACGCGTCGTATGCGCAACATACGCGTCTATTGACTAAAAGCTGACTGAAAATGAGGAAAAGAACTAAAATTATTCAACACTTTGGCTGGGCGCTAATATTTATTTAAAATGTCGCTTTGATTAAAATGCAAACGCCGAAGCCAAGCCAAGGCACTTCCTTGAAGAACAATCTAATGCCAGCCTTATGAATTAAACAGCATCGCCCGACAACAACAGCAATAACAACAAGTTCATCTACGCGAACAACTAAAAGAAGCCGAGTGACGCGTTTTGTAATTAAAACTTGCCAAGCGCACTTGCAAAAGTTTATTATGCGACCCACGCAACCCGCCCACACTCAAAAACCTGGCCAGATTCTAACCCCATTCTGGTCGGGGCATGCGGCTGTCAAATTCATAATCTGTGGCATAGCTGGCGCTCGCCTGGCTTTGACCCAAAAGAATGGCCGCTGCTGTTGACAGTTTGACGCCCGCACTAAGCACAGGCACCGCTGCAGCCAGTTGGTCTAAAAGAATGCAAAAAATGCCTTTGTTAGCCAGCTCTGATATATACCTGACGTGGCTGGTCGACTCTGTCAAAGCTGGCGTGGTTATTAGCGCATGATTGAAAACCGCAGGCTTTGAGCTCTACAAACTGCACGGCCTGAAAATTAGGCGGGTGCTCAGAAAACCCAAAAAAACAAGTAAGAATGCTCTGGTCGGACGTAATCGACTAGAAGATACCTTACATACAACAACGAGCTCCCGTTACAAACATTCTAGATGACTTTAATATATAAACAAATAACACTTGGAAAAAAAGAGAAGGTAAATATTTTTGGTTAATATATACTATACTAAAAGGTACATACCAAATTTCTAAAAACCTCCGAGATATTGAAAAAAATGACACAGAATATGTTTCAATATTTTGCGATTCTTCGAAGCAATGTGAGTTATCGAAGATTTGAAATAAACTCGATCTTTATGAAATATTTTGGTTTCGACTCTTAGCATTTTATCTGTGAGTGAATATATTCTTATGCCATATATACTTATGCCGAACGTAGCATAAAACCAATAGACTCTTCTGCAATTTGTGAACAGGGTGAAAAAAAAAACAAATCTCGCTCTGAGCCCTCATGCAGCTGGCTCAAAATCGAGCGCTTATCCGCCTCCGCCCATCAATTTGCATTTGACAAGCGGCCGCATTGAGCTTTGACGCAGTTCCCCATTTTTTTTTTGTGTGCAGGACCAGGTGCTGCTCACCTGGCCAAACCCTTTTGTTATCGACATTGCTTGCCTTTTGTTTGCTTGATTAAATTATTTTTCATTATTTGGCAAATAAAAGCAGCAGCAGCAGCGGGAAGACACTTACAAATTTAATAAGTTTATTATTAGCAAACAGCAAAAGGCAAAAGGCGGCATAAAGCGCGCCGTTATGACAAAAAATAAAAAAAAACGAAAAAAAGGAAAATCTTATCTAAAGGATGGCTTAAATTGCGCACAGGATTTGTCATTTTGAGTTGTGTCAACAGGCGCGGCACAGCGAAATTCATTTTCATGCCCAGCTAAAATTTGTATAAGGGGTAGTTGAGTACAGGCAGATGTCTTCTTTGCATGGTATAACATATAAAATATAATTTCCTTCCTGTATTTCTCTACTCAAGCTATTCAAAACTGTTGTTTCTATTGGGAAGCTTATGATATAGGGATCTAATGTAAAAGAAATTTTGCCCAATCATAGAGTATGAAAGGAATGGAGGCTCTTAATTTGGTAAGTTTGAGAAAGATATCTTCAGCATAAAAATTATGTTTTTATGGTTCCCATATATATAGAGATAGATCTGGCTTTATCGAGTGAGATTTTATATGTATAGTTTATCACCTTTTACACAATACACATTTTGCGATAAATAAAATATCATTTGTCAAAAAATCTATCGCTGAAGGAAAAGAAAATAAGAGATAATGTATATTAGCTTAAAAACGCAGTTTGCTTAATAAACCTTACTTGAATTAATGAGAATTGCGTAGAAGAGCAATTTCTTGTTCGTTTTCAGCTCAGCTCAACATACTCACACATTTAAATACATACATACTTGCATGTGCATGTATTTAAATACTTGCATGAGTATTTATTTATGTTATGTAATAAAATATAGTTATGCTTATAATATGCACCATTCAATGGCCACATTTAAAATTGTTGATCTCCTTCATGAAACTTCGTGAATCCGTCTTCTCCGTTGTTTCAGCGGCCGCCTCCTTCATAGTCTAGCCTCCACCTCCTTCTTTGCTTAAGCTGCCGTCTCCGCCAATACTAAAGCCTAATACACAGCTTAAGTTGTCGCATTATCTGTAGTTGAAGCCACCGCCTAATCCAATATTAAAGCCGCAGTCTCCTCCATTGCTGAACCTGTCGCATCCTCTAAAGTTGACGCCGCCGTCTCCTTCTTTGTTAAAGCTGCCACCGTCTCCTCCATAGTTGAAGCCGCCGACTCCTCAACTTTAAGTGAAGCCTATTAGACTTACTTTAATTCATGAGAATCGAGTAGTAAGGCAGTAGTTTGGAATACTTACTTCTAATTTGCAGTGCAGTTAGAGGTAGACTTGGTCTTGCATATAAACATAAAAAATATATGGACACATTCTTTTACATATATAAATGCATACAAATTGTATATATATAAATCCATGCATAGACACGCATATGTGCTTGCAAACATATATATTTTCTTACATACATACATACATTCGCATAAACACTTTCACGCATGTGTTAAGCTAAAGGCCGGAAACAAGTATTCATTATGTTCTCATGTAAGGCTTTAAATCGGACCAAACTAAAACTTAAAAGTCCACTAAAATCTTTGAATCGCATTTTCCAACAAGGAAGCTTCGAATGTGCAGCAAATGTGAAACGCGTCTCAAGTGAATTTTTATAAAGATCCTTGAAGATGAATTTGAACCCGAAACATTACCTACTAAATCTATGACCCGTATTTCACCAATCAGGGATGGATATAGTTTGATTTGAAAAGTTTGAAACATCCCTGAAATGAGTTTGAACAAACAAAAAACATTCGTATAACCGTTTTTCACGAGATTTTTTACAATTGCGGGTGTAATTTCCCAGAAACCTGTCTTAATTACGGTAAAAGTTTCAGACCAAGGAAGTCTTACGGTTTGGGCTGTGCGTTGATCGGCAATCAGTCAGTCTTTTAGTCAGTCAGTCTTATTGTTGGGTTCGCCCAAAGGCGCTGCAGACTCGGCACCTTTTGATTTTGACATTAGCTGCATCTGCTTGCGCTGTACTGCGCTTTGTGCATGCCCACTCGGTGCTTTACATATTATATTATACTATTTAATTGGCTCACTCTTAACTTAAGACCCACTCGAAAGGATTTATTAGTGCAGCTCTTGTTTGCATACAACTTAAAAAGCTGCTTTTGGGATTTAGAAGCAAATGCCATGCAGGGCATTCATCAGCTTTTGTACTGCCATGCTCAATGTGGAGATCCGCTTGCGGTTAATTTGCAGGCAAGGCAAGCAAAACCACAAGGCCAACAAACGGTTTCGTGTCAAGGCGTTCCACGTACCCCCCATAAAGGCAATTTGCTGCACATTAGTCTGTTGAATGGCAGGGATTATTACCTTGAGGACGCAAACTTTCAAACTTTCAAGTCAATGAAATGTTTAGATTTCTGGACTAAGTAGGCGATAACTGTTAACGTCTTTTCATTTATTTACTAGCGGGTAGATTCCGGCTATGCCCTTGGCTCGTATAAAATGAATTTTAACAAGAAGCTTTGAAAATTATTTTGAAACTGATTGGACAGTAAACAAATATTCTTTAAGTTCTTATGTAGAGCTTAAATAATAAGTTTGAAGCAAATCGGACAAAACTTAACATTTACAAAGGATAATACATTCAATTAAACTGCAGCAGCTGAATCAAAGTGAATGTTAAGCTCTGTCAAAGCTATGAAAGTTAAAAGTCTAAGCAGAATATTTACCATAAAAAATGGTGAATGTCCAAGTCTTAAGTCGTAGGTGAGCTTTTCAATTCTTTTAGGCAACAGCTTTGACCCATTTCAACGTTGGGGCCGGCATTTTTGTGCATCTGACATTCAAGGCGACTGAGCTCCACTTTTGATAGCACTCAATTAGCATAGAAATTGGGTTTTGCAGCTTGATTGAGGTGCAACTGATTCAAGAAGCACAAGTTTTTTAATGATTGAAAGCCCGATTGTGTCGCCTCTCGGAATTTGGTCGGACACCAGTACGACTTGCTGCACAGGATTACATAAACATGCCACAAAGGCCGGAGTCAAAGGCCTAACTTTTAGAGTAAAGGCAAATAAATGTTTTTAATTGATTTCAGTAATTGAATTTCCAGGCAATCAACAGGCCATAATAGGTCAAAGCAACACCAAAACAACAGGCATAACAAACTGAATTAGATACCTGTATGAGTGATCCAGTCGGGTGTGCTCGACGGGAAGATAGCCAAAACCTAAACACACAAACAGCGTCTGTGCTTCTTCTTACCCTTAGCCTTGAGAAAATGCATTCTAAAATATATTCTGTGCTTATAGTCCGATCCTTGTGCAATTTGTAGGCCTCAAATTTTACACCTAACTGTGTAGGCTTTGGTTGCAAAATTTAATTTTTTCTATTTGACATCGATGAGATCGGAGATCGGTGAGATCGCTGGGAGGTATTCAAAAAGTGGAATATTCGTAATCAGAGTATACAAGAGCCTACTACGTCTTTAAAATCTATCTTTACCTATCTTTAAATCGATATTATGAAAATGAAGACAAAATTATGATAGATACAACAAGATATGTGAGAGTTTCGAGAGAGGGACATACACTCGGGGAGATTCAGGTCTTCATCTAGAACATATACACTTTATGGGCTCGGAAATGCCTCCCTCTCTCTGCGACATACATTTGCACAAAAGCATTATGCCCTCTTTACGCATTTTCAATGGGTTCATGGTAAAAAGAAAATATGTATGCATGTTTGTGCATGAGTAATTGAATTTTGTTCCTGAGAAATTCGCCAAGACAAACTTATCGATTTGTTTGAAAATTATATTTGAAAACTTTGACTAACTCAATTTGATGTTGCAATTTGTAGTCCCGGGTAGTCCGGGTATCCGTGCACATTGGCAGCATCAAATGCAACAGTCTGCAGCGCAAAGTCAAGTCGTGGACAAAGTTCTGTCAGTTTCCTGAGAACACTTAGTTTTAAATAATAAATAGCATTAAATGGGAAAAGAAAAAAAAACACACACACAGAGAAAAATCAGTGCAGAGTAGAGCGGAGGCCACTTCAAAATCAAGTGGCATAGACGGCACAAATCGTGCCACATCATAATGAGCACCAAGGACAGCAGCAGCAGCAGGATGCAAATGTCGCCGGCGAAATTGCATTCCCTGGCTGCATTTGGCTATGAGTTTGACTTCCTGCCCGTTTCCAGTTAACGGCCACAAAATTAGTTTAAACTTGGCGGAAGCAAACGCAAAGGCCAAGACAGCGGCAGCAGTAGCTAATGCCTAGGCAACTCCTTTAAATGATTTGTTGTTGTTATTGTTGTTGCCTCTGTTACAGATGCTGCGCACCTCCACCTGGCCAGAGACGAGGCCAACCACACAGACGTCAGCAAGAACGATGGCCAACCGCGAGTAGATGGACAGCGACAGCACCGAGGAGCAGAGCCTGGAAATTAACATAAAGAAGTAGAACAACAACAACAACAGCAACAGCAAATTGGAATAGAAGAAGAAGTTGAAAAAACCACTCAAAATGCGTACTCCAGCCAAAACATCTGGCTTTAATGGCAGCGATGACTATCTAAATGGACTGGATGCTGCAAATAGAACCGAATTTATATACACTATTAAGTCTAACTGGATTACGGAATGGTAAGAGCAATGTTCGATCTGATTCAAATTCGACCAAGTAATATTTTTAAATAATTTTGTGTAACTTCTATTTCGTAGTTAAAATATGTTATAAAAAGTAGAACGAAATTCTTGAATAGATCCACTCGGTTTATAGCGAGGTTTCTTTTCAATATAATATGTATTTAAGATGATCTCTACAAATCGTTCTTCTAATATGATTTTTCTACGATTTTATAATTATTCTTAAATTTATAAATTAAAGGCCATACCAAACAGCTCGATACTTAAGGAATTATAGGATAAAGTCTGTTCACAGTTTTGCAGTTATTCACAATTTTGCTTTGCAATATCTGAGTTATAAATTCTTGTTAGCTGATAGAGTATCTGTAAAGGGGCAGTCGGTTGTATCCGACTCCGTTTCTTTTCGAATAGAATTAAGTCAGATAATAACTGATCTTTGTCCAATTAAGTCAGATAATAGCTGATCTTTGTCCAAAATTTATGCTACGTTTAAATCTCTTTCTCAAGGCGCATTCGGAAGGAGCGCGAGAATCTCTGCCGTGGCCTCTACAATCGAGTCATCGAGCACGCGGAGTGCAAACGCCTGTTGGAAGCGGCCAAGATCTATGGCGAGATTACGGACTTTAACGCTTGGTCACCCAATGAGCAGCTGCAATGGTATCGCAATTTCGGTTACAATTTGACCAACTTTGGCCGGAACAGCTCGACGGAGACAAGTGCCACGCCCGTGGAGGTTAGTGGGCCGGTGCCCGTGTTGCCGCCATTTGAGACCTGGCAGACAATTGCCATTGCATTGTGTTTGTTCTTGTGCATCATTCTGACGGTGGGTGGCAACATTCTCGTGCTGCTCGCCTTCATTGTGGATCGGAATATACGTCAGCCCAGCAACTACTTTATAGCCTCACTGGCCGCTACGGATATGTTGATAGGTAGGTAAAAACTTGGACTGCAATGCAAACATTTTATTTGACTGACGTTTAACTGAATGACTGACAGAATGATTAACTGAATGATTGAATTTCTTATTTACTACTAAATGATTTACTGACTGATTTACTTACTGAATGATTTACTAACCGAATAACTAACTAACTAACTAACTGATTGACTTTCTGACTGGTTAACTGACTGGCTGACTGGTTAACTAACTGAATGATTGCCTGACTAATTGAGTGACTGACTGATTAACTGTGTGATGGTCTGATTGATAAAGTTACTGACTAACTAAACGATTGAATAATTGACAGATGGACCGACTGACTGACGATTGATTGACTGACTGACCAATTTACTGAGGGATTATTAACTGTCCGATTGACTGTTGTAATACCTGATTGACTGACAGATTGATTGAATGATTGACTGCCTATTTGGCAGACTAGTCGGTCCATCTGACTGACTGATTGGCTAACTAATCAATTGATTGACTAAACGATTGACTTACTGCCTTATTGACTTACTGATTGACCGACTGAGCGACTAATTAATTAGCTGATTCACTGACCGACAAACAGATTAACTGACTGATTAATGGATTGAACAACTGATTAATTGACGAACCAAAGGACTGACTGACTGATCGTGTGATTGACAGACTGACTGACTGACCAGCCTTAGAATCAAACTTATTTCCGAAGCTTTAAATTTATATTTTAAAAAACAAGTTTTTAAAATTTTAAATAAACTAGAAATTGGGTAAAAATATAGTAAGCTTAAATTTTGATTTGGTTTCCGTTCGGTTTTTATACCCTGAACCTATTGAAAGTGGGTAAAAAGGTATTTTTTAAATATATTTGTGATAATCTCTTTAAGAAGGATTTATATATAAGGAGATTAGACTAGACTATGTATGTATTTATTAATGCACACTTTTTTTTTGCAGGAACCGTTTCCATGCCCTTCTATACCGTATATGTGCTGAAGGGCTATTGGGACCTGGGACCTTTGCTCTGCGATTTGTGGCTTTCTGTGGACTATACCGTTTGCCTGGTCTCCCAATACACTGTCTTGTTGATAACCATTGATCGCTATTGCTCGGTGAAAATCGCGGCAAAGTATCGCAGCTGGCGCACTCGGACACGGGTCATTTATATGGTCTCCATCACCTGGATCATACCGACGCTGCTGTTCTTCATCTCGATTTTTGGCTGGGAGCATTTTACAGGAAAACGCGATCTGTTGCCGGGCCAGTGCGCTGTGCAGTTTCTCAAGGATCCGGTCTTCAATACGGCATTGATCATTGGCTATTATTGGACAACTTTGATTGTACTGTTCGTGCTGTATGCGGGCATCTATAAGACCGCCTACGACATGCAAAAGCGGAGCGAGGCCAAACAGCGCAAGATGCAGTCGATGGTGGCGCTGAGCGCTGGCGCCATGTCCGGCATGGCTGGTCATGCTGCGGGCATTGGTGTCATCGAGGAGAAGATACTGAAAACTAAGGTGCAGCTATCGGAGGTAGATAGCAGCGGCTGCAACACGGCCGTAAAGCGTCTGAGCGGCTCGGGCCAAGCCAATCCGCTGGCGCAGGCCACCGAAACAGTTGCCATTGTGCAGATGACACCCGAACAGCGGCGCGCCTCCGAAGCCAAAATTGAGGAATCCAAGCGTGCAGCAGCCGAGGCAGAGAAGAGCGAACGTTCCAGCAGTCCTGCCTTTGATTCCGATGAGGAGTCCTCTGTTAACCAAACACAGCAGCTGCTCAATCAACAAAAGCTGGCCAATCTGCGCAAGCGTTCGTCCATTGGCCTGGTGTTTGGTGCACAGGCGGCGCTGTTGGCGACGCGCAGCAAAGGTAACTTGCAACAGAGCACCACCAACTCCAAGTCAATTGAGGCCATGCACTCCATGGGCGCACGATCGCCACACCATAACCCAATTAACCAAACGAGCTTGCAGCGCGCCCAGAGCAAGGAGGAGGTGGGCATGGGTCATTATCAGGCGCATACACCAATTGAGCGACCCAAGCGCACCTCCTGCTCCACTTTGTCCCAGATAGCCGAGCATGACCGTCTCATTGATATCCATCAACCCTCGTTACCAGCCAAGCATGACCCGCTCTCACCCGTGGATCTGGCGCCCATTGAGGTGCCGCGCGAGCAGGTGCAACAGTGCCTGGTGCAGGCCATATTGCCGCCGCCCGAAGCCTTTCAGTGCCCCACACCCCTGTCCGATTACTCGGATCGACCCTTTGGCAACAGCTCCGGCAACAGCGAACTGGCCATGAGCTACGATCTGATGACGAACAACTCGGAGATGCGCTATATGGATGAGAGCTCCGCTATGATGGCCACCACCAATGATAATAGTATTAGCTGCTCTCAGAGCAGCGCACCACGGACTGCTCCACGTTCCATGCCCGTTTCCACAGCACAGCGCAGTGCCATTCCACCACCGCCACCCGCACGCAAAAAGCACCAAAGATCCAGCTCCCCCATTGTTCCAGCGGCTAAGCCCAGCCAGAGCCGGAGCGAGTTCCATGAGGAAAGCCAATCCCAGTCCCAGGAGCAGGTAGCCATTGAAAAACGTCTTCTCGTCTCATACACAGGCATCGAGGACTTTGCCAAGGGTCGGCGAGAGAGCTGCATTGAGGCCATTTGCCTGCTGGATGTGCCCGGACATGGCAATGATCGAATGCAGGCGGATTGTCCGCCGCGTCGCGCCTCCAGTCCCATGGAGACGAGCAGCAAGGATGCGGTGCTCTACTCTCCCATGCCACCGCCGCCGCTTAAACCAATGCCAGTCACAGGCAATGCCGCAGCAGGCACAGCTGCTGGAACCGCTGCTGCAGTGGCACCACCGGCCCCGGTTGCTATCCAGCTGGAGCGCATTGATGAGCGTGAAGCGTCGGACTCAAACACCAATAAGATGCCCTCCACATCGGGCACCACCAGCAGCTCGGCTGGTCTGGCCGGCGGCATGAGAAAGGATGCCAAGGATCTCGATGAAGATGGCGGTGTCTCGCGTCATGGCTCCAGCAAACGGCATTTCATGCACTCCATTGGCAAGCATTTCAAGAGCAAGAAGGCCCTGCCCCTGGTCATGGGCATGGGTGGCAGCCGGCAAAAGTCCAAATCGGAGAATCGTGCACGCAAAGCGTTTCGCACGATCTCCTTCATCTTGGGCTGCTTTGTGGCCTGCTGGACGCCGTATCATGTGTTGGCCCTGGTCGAGGGCTTCTGCCGGAATCCGCCGTGCACCAATGAACATTTATATATGTTCTCCTATTTCCTGTGCTATGCCAACAGTCCAATGAATCCCTTCTGCTATGCATTGGCCAATCAGCAGTTCAAGAAGACATTTATGCGAATTCTCAAGGGTGATCTGCACATGACCTAAGCGAGCCTCCGGGCTGATGATGATGATGATGATGATGATGACGAAGAGATTTGGGATGAGATAAGATTGATTGAGATGACAAGAGCCGGATCCGGCTTTGGCATTGCATTTGTCAAGCGGTACACAACATTTCCGAGAGCCCCGCGGAATGTTGAGCCCCAATTTTATTCTTACTCTAGATTATGGTTAAATGCTCCGCCAAATTGTGGATCCCGCCCCTCGCCCCTCTGTGGAACACCAATTGAATTCAAAATTTAAGCGGTGTTTGTAGTTTAAGGTCAGCCAAAGGTGTGTGTTAGTTAGTGAAAGGAACTATTTGTTTAGCGACTAGTAGATGCTATTAGAACGGAGTTGTAGTAAAAGTTGAGGCAAATGTTTTAGACAATAAATAAATTAATGTTTATATATAAAGCTATTAAGCTATGAGCCCAAAAAGTGGTAAATAGCATATTAGTAAATAATCTATGCAGCTACATAAATGTATACATAATAATGATAACAATAATAATAATAATAATGACTATATTCTCCCGATACATACCATATGCATTACATATCCCAAACTGAAGAATTTTTTTCATATATAACACACACATAACATATATATTCCCAACTGTGAGATTGCAAATTATATGCAAATATTTACACAAATTGCATTCACAAAATAATATAAAAATAAATAAATATTCTATATACAGAGGCAAACACCGATATCCGACCTAACTGAATGTTGAACAATAAGTGTTAACCAGCAACAAAATCAGAAAATACATACATATATAGACAAAAACAAGAGATTGATGTAAAACAAAAAAAATATTTAACAAATATACAAAACCACAAAAAAAATGCTCTTATATGTAAATCTATATATGTTCAAAATATCCGTGTATAAATGTCAATTTCTATTTGAATATCGGGAACCGACAACTACAAAAACTGCCCAACGGGGTAGCATCGTGCTCTATATAAATATATATACACACACATATATCTAAATATATTTGTATTATAAGTGAAACAAAAAAATTATATATAGATATATATATATATATATTATATTTCGCGTCTATGCCGAGCTGCCTGAATTAGTTGACTTTGTTACACTTAACATATACGTATTAATTATTAATTATTATATATTATATATTATAATAAACTGTTATTTGTTTAAATATGTCTCGAAAAGTTTTCAAATTGATTATTTTTACTTTAGTCTATGCCAAGCTGCCTAATTGGTTTGATTTTTTTTTTGAAAACTTAACTTTAATCCGTTAAGAACTCTTCATTTACCTTCTAATTAGTTACCTTAAGCATTTCTTTTGTCTTAGTCCCTAAGTGAAGCATGTTACAATAACTACAGCATTAAATAAATAAAACATTTATGTCAGCAAAAAACAATATAAAAACTATATTTTCTTACAAATTCTACATACATGTTAACTCAAAAGTGAGGCTCTCTTCATATATCTTCTTATACGTAAGTAAATATTTCATCATTAAAAGTCAGTCTTACACTTTAAACAATTTTTACTTAAATGACAATTTGTGTTTGTTTTTTATATTCATTTAGGAAAGATTTTAAATGACTTTTAATGTTTTATCATAAAGACTCTTTAATTTTAAAACATTTTCATTTTAATTAAAGACTTTACTAAAGGAAAAAATACAAAGATTTTAAATTATTTTAAATGTTTTATCCTGAAAAGTGAGTTTTCAATTAAGAAAAAAAATTCAAAGATTTTAAATTATTTTCAAATATGATTTTAAGTCTAAAAAAATTAATTACCGCTTTATTAATAAATCCACGTTCGAAAAATGGGTGGACAAATGTTAAACATTTTTTACCCGAGCAAATTAAGTTTCTCTTTGAAGCAGCTATGTAAAATGTTGTTCGTAACCTGGTTTACAACCCAAATCCATTCCTTGGAGTACAAATGGGGCGTACAAAGTAGCAGATTTTAAACCAGAAAGTTTTTCAAGTTTTTCACATGCGAAAAGTAGCTGGAAAATGAATATTTAAAATCTTATGATTAAAACTTGACTACAGCTTTGTATGTCTGCAAAGTCTATAGCTTGAAATTTTCAAATAGCGCCTTACTACGCGATTCTCATGAATTCATGTAAGACTTTAAGGTGCCGTTGCACGTGAATAAGATGTATTATATACACAAATTTATGTATGTATTTATTTATTTATATTGTGTATATTTTATACATAATGTACATTATTTTATATATAACTAAAGTTTTGTTTATTAACATAATTTCAAATTTAGCAAACAATTAAAAATACATATTCCTTATTTGAAGAGGGCAATTAAAAAGATTCTAAAAAGCAGAACGAAATTTGTTATCCAAATTTTGCTTTCCAGCCCTGGCTGTCATCAAAATTGTTGCAATTTGCAACACTTTTAAAACTTGACATCAAAATTCAATTGAAACTATCCGAGCTAATTAATTCCGAACTCGGGTGTCGGGGCAGCGCGTAGTCCGCTTTCAAACGCCAAAGTGTGCAGTAAACAGCAAGTGGTGGCCAGTTGGATACCCATCGAGCAGCTGCAGAGCATAGCGAGCATTAGCAACAACGCGATATCCACTTCCAATTGTTGGAAGCTCAAAGTACGAAAAACAACGCATTTGAATTAGGCCCACCTGTTGACCCCGTCTGCGGTCGTTGAGCGACACCGAAACTCACAATGGATTTATTCGTACGTATCATTGGCTTGATTCTGACCTTTCTGGGACTGTTGATAAATAAGCTGCTGGAGTTTCTGATACTACGCAAGAAGCCCGATTATCCGCCCATCCGGAATCCCATTCTCACAAAAGCGGTTGTGCAGCTTGTGACGGATTTGCGACGTGGCCAGGTAATCGAAATCGTGAAGTTGTGAAATACCCAAGTATTCAATTATTTCCGGATACAGCTCACCTCCGAGCAGCTGGTCCGTGTGTATATTGGGCGTGTGCGTGAGGTGAATCCCTCGCTGAATGCGGTCATTGAGGAGCGCTTCGACGAGGCGCTCCGCGAGGCCACGCATGCGGATACGCTAATCGCCAAGGCACCCTCAGAGTTTGATCGCGTGGCGCTTTTTACA
Source organism: Drosophila ezoana (assembly GCA_035045725.1). Taxonomy (NCBI): domain Eukaryota; kingdom Metazoa; phylum Arthropoda; class Insecta; order Diptera; family Drosophilidae; genus Drosophila; species Drosophila ezoana. The sequence continues at coordinate 603,275 of JAWNOU010000036.1, forward strand.
CGATATCCCCTGCTGGGCATACCTTTCACCGTGAAGGAGTCGTGCGGGCTAAAAGGTAAGCTACAGGCTAATCAACTCTTTTTTACCTCAAACCCATTGAACATAAGCTAAGAGATATGCAACCCCGTAAAGTATATATCTAGTCCGTCCTTTTTTTCTGCTGTCCATCTGTCTGAAAGCTTTCGATATTCTCTCCCATTTAAAAAATTCTATAAATATCGATTTGGAGACCCGATTTGTTAAACATAACTCAAAGTATACCTGATAAAGGTTCTTGTATAGCATACACTGACTGGGAATACTTGAATTTTTGGATACTTCCCTTGTGAAGAAAAATCCGTGCGCTTGGATATGTGTGTACAGTTGGGTTGCATATTGGGGCTCCAAAAGCTTGATAATAATTGGACTATAAACCAAAAAAACCAAAGTTATTCAAGAACCCATTTCCTATAGAGTGGGGCTAAAGTGCAAAAGAGCAGTGTGCTTTTCTATAAGTACGCACGGAAGTTAAGGGTATCTGCTAGTCGAGCACTCGCGACTAGACCACTGTAACTTGCTTAACCACAATTTGAACACCTTGATTTGTGGCATAATCCGTTCAGGACTCTCCTATGCGGTGGGCAGTGTTGTGCGCAAGGGCATGAAAGCGCCCAGGGATGGGGATGTCGTGGAGCTGGTGCGCGCTGCCGGCGGCATACCGCTGCTGGTATCCGCCAATCCCGAGTTCTGCATGAGCTTCGAGACGAACACGGTGGCCAACGGACGCTGTGTGAACCCCTATGATCTGGCACGCAGCTCAGCCGGCTCCTCTGGCGGCGAAGGAGCTTTAAATGGCGTCGGTGCCACCACTTTTGGTGTTGCCTCCGACATTAGCGGCTCCATACGGCTGCCGGCAATGTTTTGCGGCGTCTATGGCCATAAGCCCACAGGTGGACTCACCTCTGTGAAGGGTCACTTTCCCTACTCGCTGGTGGACAAGAACTTTCCAAGTTATCTGCAAATAGGACCGATTACGCGATTCGCGCGCGACTTGCCGCTGCTTCTGGAGATAATGGCGGGCGACAATAAGCACAAGCTGAAAATGCAGGAGCCGGTGCCGCTCAAGGAGATTAAAGTAAGATGCAAATAGTCTGAAAATGTATACTCTGTTCACAAAAGAAAACATGGCATATAAGCTATGTCCGTCTTGCTGTCATTCCGTTTGACTAGGCTACACAAAATATATTCTCGTATTTAAGCATTCTAAAAATACTCTGTTCACAAAAGGAAGCAGGGCATATTAGTTAATTGTAATGTCCGTCTTGCTGTCATTCCATCTGTCCGTCCGGCGCTTTGAAGCACAAGCTAGGAAAATATATTCTCGTATATAGCACGTCAGATCGTGCCAAGAACAGGTTCATATCGAGATCAAAGTGAGATATACTCTGTTCACAAAGCAAATATGTATACCCTGTTCGTAATAGTATAAAGGGCATATTAATTAGCAGATAACCTGCTTTAAAGGAAAAGTGATTCCAGTAATTGTTGTTACAGTTTTAGAGTCAGCAAGCAAATTATAAAAGAAAAAGATTTTTTTACTCTTGTGGCACTGTGAACAAAGTATCGCTTAGTTGGGTACACCCGACTGCAACGTTCTTGTTCTAAATTTGCACTTGCAGATCTACTACGCCTACGGCTATTCGGGGCTTAACGGACTGACGCATCCGTATGTGGACACGGACATCAAATTGACAATTGTGCGTGCCATCAAATGCTTTGCCAAGGCTGGCATTCAGCCGCAACTGGTGGGTCTTAATGCATGAGTAATAACCAACATTGTGTACGACATAATCCTTGATCAACCTATATATAGCTGGATCTCAGTTTTCTGCGCAACTCCTTCGAGGTGGCGATCACGGCACTGGTTGACCTGAAGGGTCTGCCGAGCATTATAACGCAGCAATCCGATCGGCCGCCGCATATGAAGATGCTGCTCATGGAAATGCTTAACAGCACCTTTGGCCACTCGTTGTTTACCAAGGAGGCGCTCTTTCTGGAGCTCATGCAGCGAATGAATGGCATGATGTCCGCCGCGAAGATGGAACAGTATCGCCAGGAGGTCGTCGTGCTGAAGGCGCATCTAATGGTAATGCATGGGCCGTATATTTTTTAAAAAATTTACTGGAGTTGTTTCTTTTGGTTTACAGGAATTACTTGGGGATCGCGGAGTGCTATTTCTGCCCACATTCCACACGAGCGCGCTGTGTTTTCACACGTCTTTGGTGAATATCACGGGCATTGATAATCTGCTGCTCTTCAATGTGCTGGGCTTTCCGGCAACGCACGTGCCCATGGGCCTGAATGTGCGCGGCATGCCCGTGGGTTTTCAGGTGATAGCGGCGCCATATCAGGATAAGCTCTGCCTGCAGATTGCGGCCGAGCTGGAGGTCGCCTTTCATGGCTGGGTGCCGCCCGTGTTGCATAAGCTGGTCAGCCCGAGCTCAAAATAATCAATTTCCTAGACAATTAAGTATAATGGTTAGCTTAGGTAACGGGTCAAAAATAAATGAACAACTCGTCATTTGAATCGTAACGGCTGCTTGAGTGTGTATTCATTCTATCGATATACCATATACTGTTACTTTCACAAAAGTATTAGTGTTGGCTAACCTGACTGAGTAAGGTTTAATTAAACACACACTCTCTCGATTTACCTCTCTCTCTGTCTCTCCTCCTCAAAGCATCGCTAACGCACAATTTCATTTCACGTTCGCTTTCTGCCGCTCTCTCAGCTTTCGGCTCAGATCATTAAGTGGCATACACAATATTAACAGCCAATACGCAAGAGAGCTTCCCAAAGCTGTGTGTGGGTGTGTGTGTGTTATCGATATCACTTTTTAATACGAGAACTCGAGTTAGAAAAGCTTTGCACGCAAACAATTCGCGTGCGCGCTCTCTTTTTCTCTCTCAATTGGCCTTGCAGTATGTAAACAAGTCTTTGGAGCTTGTTCATCCATTCATTCGCCCTCATATAATCAGTAAGCTGCCGGCATTGCAGGAAATAAGTTCGTTACGTGTTTTGCTCATTTTTTCATCGTTCTTTATGCGTTATGGAACTTTTACTACGTTTGCTATTAATATTCATTAAATTCGTCGCATTTATTGCGCAAGCGCTGCAATATGTATTTTTATGGGCGCGAGGACGTCAAGTAAAGCAATGTCTACCAGCTAACAGTAATCCTCTGCTGATGCTTAGCATTCAGGAGCTGCGCACGCGGCTTCGCGGCCGCCAGGTGAGCAACTTAAGAAGAAGACCAAGAAAGAACAAGAAGAACAGTTATCGGCTTTGCCGGAGATGAAAAACTCTCCAGGGTATTGGGTAGATTGACTTGACTCTTAAAATGGTTTCCACATGGTTTTCCTCCTATGAGTTACATGCTTCTCGACAAAATCATAATACCCCAAAGAACCTCACAACTCTTGTGTTTTAGCTGACCTCCGTTGAGCTGGTGGGCGCCTATATCGAGCGCATAAAAGTCGTGAATACCCTGTTAAATGCCGTGGTGGAGGCGCGCTTCGAGGCGGCGCTGCGACAGGCAGCCGCTGCGGATGAGCTGATAGCCGCTGCCGGCGGCGATGCGGATCAGCTGTTCGTTGAGCAGCCCCTGCTGGGTCTGCCTGTCACCGTGAAGGAGTCTTGTGCGCTGTCCGGCATGTCCTTTGCCGTAGGCAGCCTGACGAGAAGTGAGCGGCGAGCGGATCAGGATGGTGCTGTGGTGGCTCGCATACGCGCCGCCGGTGCGATACCCTTGCTGGTCTCCGCCACGCCCGAGTACTGTTATTCGACGGATACGGATACGCTGCTAAATGGACGCTGCCGGAATCCGTTTGACTTCGAACGCACGCCGGGCGGCAGCTCCGGCGGTGAGGTGAGTGAACGGAAGTACAGTTAACACGCTCCATGAGTAAACAACTACAAAAGCTCGGATAAAAAATATTACGTATACAGTAAAAGCTCTCCTAACGTACACTCCTAGTAAGCGGACATGCCACTTGGGTGGAATTTTGCGCTCGAAACCTTACAAATCTGGACACCCTCCGTGCTCGACCATCGCAATTCGCCCAAGAGAGTTTTCACTGTATTTATTAAAACTCATGCTAATCAAGGCAAGCCTGTCCGTTAGCAGAGTTTTCACTGTACTTCAACAAGATCCATTGCAATTGCTCAATCTTCGCTTAGGGTGCACTGAACGGCGCCGGCGCCTCGCTCTTTGGCATCGGCTCGGACATTGGCGGCTCCATACGCATTCCCAGCCTTTTTTGTGGCATCTTCGGGCACAAACCCACTGGGGGCGTGGTCAGCGTAGCGGGCCACTTCCCCAACTCGAGCGATGCAGATTTCCAGCAGTATTTGGTGCTGGGTCCGATGACCAGATTCGCCGTCGATCTCGCCCAGCTGCTGGAGCTGATGGCTGGAGCAGAAGCGGCAGCGCAGCTGCGTCTGCGCGAGCAGATCCCGCTTAGCCAGCTACAGGTGCACTACGCCCTGGGCTTCGACGGTCTCAATGGGGGCATGCATCAAGCTGTCGAGGAGGACATCAAAACGGCCATACGCAAGGCTGTGGTGCATCTGCAGACACTGGGACTGCCCGTGCAGCGGGCAAAGCTGACGGGCTTTGGCGATTCCCTGGAGATTGCGTTAAGCGGCATTGCGCGTCTGGGCCAAATGCCTTTTGTGCTGGACTCGGCAGCTGCGGAACGCAGCCAAGTGGGGCAAACCGTGATTCAGCTCTTGCGCAGCCTGTGCGGTAAATCCCGTTATACAACCAATGCTCTGATATTTGATCTAATGCGTCGCACCAACGCCTTTATGCCCAGCCAGCGGCTGGAAACTTATCGCCGCGAGGCGCTGGCTCTAGCTGGCCACTTGACTGTGGGTATATCAAATTAAGAGCTGCTGCTGCCTAACCCAAAGTCTCTCTAATCCTCCAGCAATTGCTTGGCACAACTGGCGTCCTGCTCTTTCCCACAATGCATGCGCCGGCCACAAGGCATGGCTGGACGCCCCTCCAGCTGTGGGGCGTGGATTATACGCTACTCTTCAATATACTGGGTCTGCCGGCTACGCATGTTCCCATGGGCCTTAATGGCCAGGGTTTGCCCATTGGTTTCTCGGTGATTGCGGCACCTTATCAGGATCGTCTGTGTCTGCGTGTGGCTGTAGAATTAGAGCGTGCCTTTGGTGGCTGGCAGCCACCAAATGCCACAAGATCTGGTTAGCTAATAATACTAATACTCTCTCTTATTCAATGTGTACTAAAACTCGTTAAAATGAAATTTTCTAATTTAACGTATTTTCATTTGAAACTGTTTGCTTGCGCCATCTGTCGTTAGAATTAAGAACAGCCAACGCGTTTTGGTTTGAAATGTACAACAATGCACTAAAAAATCTCAAAGAAAAAAACAACAAATATTCTATTTAATGCAAGTTATTTTTTGCGATTTGATTGCATTTAAATTTAGTCAGTTTTTATAGCTTTGAATAACTTACCAAAATCGTACAAAGTAAATTTACTGAGTTAAATAAGTATTGAATTATTCGCTGTGTAGTGCACCTGCAGCTAGTTAAATATTAATACAAACAAATATATAGTCTAGCAGCAGTTGACAGCTTAATTTGTTTATTTATTCACTTTTACTAATAATTTTTATAAAATATACTTATTTGGCGCCAGTTAGATTCATGTGCCGTTCTTTTTTAGCGCATTTTTCTCCGATTTTGTTGGTATTTTTTGTATTGCCGCTCACTAACAGATGTTGTCGCGCCCCTCTCACTCACTCTCTCGCTTGCACACGCAACTTGCATCAGCCACTCGTTGCGGTAGTATTAGTAGTATTACTGAGCTCGCGTGTGTTTCGTTTCGTGTGTGTTTCGTATCAGCGTTACTTCTGTCGGGGTTCACTTCGTTTGTTGTCATAACGCGAGAGACTTTCATCGAGAACGGACGTATTTTTGTGTACGCCGAAGCAAATTGACAATATTGTTGGAAAAATATTCCGCTGAAAATATATCGGAGACTATAGAGCATGGGCACTTAGCGGATAAGCATAGTAAATACGTGTCGCAATTTAGGCAGAGAAGTGATACGAAATTGCAAAAAAAAAAGAGAAGCATACAAAATCTGAAACGTGATCTTGTAGCGCAGTGTATCACATAACCAAGCTGCTGGTCCAGAAATTGCCTTTGCGCGTGTAATCGTCACTTAAACAGAAATAGAAACGAGAACGTACAACATTTGTACAACAATTAAATAAATGTGCGCGTGTTCAAAATTTTGAAAACGCAACAACAAGTGGAAATACAGCTACAACTACAACAGCAACAAGAACGGGAAGTGCTCGCGGCCGCTCAACAAGTGTAACAAACAAGCGCACTGGGATTATCTAATAAACCAATAACATATATATAGATATATATATATATATACAAGACTCGGGCTCGCACCTCCCCACATAATAATAAAACAGATTATATACCAAATAGGCAGCATAAATATTAAATTTAAACCAGTCAAGTGTTTGAGAGCTCATTGTGTGTGTGTGTGTGTGCGTCGTGTGTATGAATGTATCTGCATGTGTGTGTGTGAAACGAGCAACAGCAGCTACAACTACAACAACAACAGCAACAATACGGCAACGTCAACAACACGCAATTGCTGTGAGCGCGACGGAGACAGCAACAGCGTGAGTCATAAAAGTGAAATGAAAATGCGGATAAAGAGAGAAGCGCCGTGTCTACTGCTATTTATGCCAATCCAAAATAACAACAACAACAACAATCGCATTGGTGGTAAGTCGCAGAACAAAATACAAACACAGAAATAAATATTTAGTTAATATTAGCTAGAATTACTCACAAGTATTTTGAGATTAAAAAACGAGGCAATTTTCCCGCTTGGAATGCCTGCTGTTTACTTTATAAACTTTGCGCGCTCAAGCGTACACCGCTTGTTTGCAAAGGGGGTAGCGGCAGCGGCAGCGGCAGCACACACGTAAGCAGCAGCAGCAGCAGCAGCAGTAGTAGTAAGCAGTGCTGCCATTTACGCTTTTTTTCCGTCAAATCTGGCGTTCTTTTGTAAAGCCATTGGCAGCGGAAATTCCAGCTTACATTTTGAATTGTGTTTTGCTTTTTGCCGCAAATTTAAATTGCACAAATATGTCATTTTATAAGCGTAAATTAATGTCTGTCAGTAAATTATCAATTGTTATCTGTCCACGGAAATCTCATAAGCTTTTCTTCCGCTTCTGTTAAGTAAAATGTATTTGGTTTTTCACCTTCTTTTGCACTTAGAACCAGCTATATTTTTCTGCTGAAAAGCTGGCAGCACTGTTGTTTAGCGTAAGCGTCGTCAACGTTTGTCTGCCGTGCGGGCCAACGCCTGCCCCTGCGCCCTGTGCGCCCTACCGACAAAGCATTTTCAACGAGTCAGACTTGAAGTCAGAGGCAGCGGCAGCAACAGTGCCGGAGCGTCGGTTTCTACTTACTTCATACGTGACTCACATTCGCGTGTCTTTCAGAAATAAAAGCAAACGAAAAAAGAAGCTTTTTTTTTTCGTTGAGAAAAAAAATGTAAAGCAAAGCAGGTTTGTGCGACAGACTGGCAACGCTGGCAACGAAACCCGCTTTGAAACGACCTTTCGAGTACGAATTCGTCGGCACAGCAACAACAACAAGAACAACAACAACAATAAAAGCAACAGCCTCTGTCGGCAGCGGGCAGCAACAACTTTAAAACTTGGCGAAGTTTCAGTACACACACATGCATGCATGCGTGTGTGTGTGTGTGTGTGCAGTGCATTGGCATGCGATTTGACTTGTTTCTGTTAGCCACAGCAACAACAACAGCCACCACAACATTTCCTGCCGCGAGTGAAAACTTTTTTGTTGGTTTTTGGCTTTTGAGGCTTTGAGGTCGCTCGACACTGATAAGCGAAGTTTCTGCTCTATACAAATTGTTGCTCGTTTCGGTTTTTTTTTTTTCTGCCTGGACAGCATAAAAGCCACAGCCACTAGAAACTGTTTATGCGGCTGCGACTGATAAGGTTTCTACTCCATACACACAGACACTAGCACACTAACACACATGCATTTGCCTATTCCCTGCCATTCATTCCAATGATAAGCGCTTTCCAAGCTCTTGTGCCCTTTTTTTTGTGTCGTAGAGCTTTGCATTGGGCCTCGCTTTGGTTACGTTTTTGCCTCGCTCTGCCGCTGCGCCGTGCGCTAATCAAGCTGCGTGCCGAAATAAATGTCTTACGTCAGTTTGTCAAACAGCAGCAGCGAATATTTGCGGTTGTTTTTTTGTTTATTTGATGTGAATGTATGTATTCATGTATTCATGTGAGTCGGCGCGACAAGTTTTTAGGTATTCGTTCACATCGAAAGCTGACGTCATTTGATCGCAAAGAAACCAAAATAGAATTAAACAAATCTTAATATAATGTATTTACTCTGCATTGCAGCTAATCACAAGGACTATCCCAACAACAAACGGTCCAGGGAAAATCTGGCATGTGACGAACAGCAGCTGACGGCGACGTCGACGTCAACGGCAGCAATGAATGCTGGCAGCAATGGCGGCCGAACGCCGCCGCTCATGCGCAGCTGCTCCAGTCCGGCGGTATACGGTGAGCAAATAACTGTTTCCAAATATGATTATATGTTTATGTACGTAGATAGTTTATGTTCCGCTGCAAGTGCTTAGCACTTTTTATATAAACCAGTTTTGGTGGCAGTTGCAGTTATAGTTTCAATTCCACTTCCACTTCCAGTTATCTATTTAAACTGTCCATCTATCAGCTGTCAAATCTGTTATCTGCATATTTGCATGTACGCTGTTTGTGCTTTTCATTGCATTTCATTTCCTCGTCCCAGCCTAGCTTAGAGAGACCTTCTCCAACACTACACACACATACATATGTGTGTACATAGTTTTCGCTCTTGGCTGCACTCTCTCGCTCGCACGCGCTGTGTAAAGCTCTGCTTAACATTATAAACAAACAATGTTGTTTTTGTTTTAGCACGTGCTGCCAGATAAACATGACATTTTTGCTCTCGTTCAGATTGTTTTATTCATTTTGCACGTTATGAAATACAACATATGCACACAACCTGCAAAACATGCACAACAATAATAACAATAATTGCACTTGACAAAAGCAGCGACAGCAAAAAAAAACACAAAAAGAAAAAGAAAAGAAAAGCGAAGAGAGCACAATGCTCAATGTCGAAATTTTGGCATCTGTGTTGCCATATGTAACAAATTACTCATTACGCTACACTATTTGCTTGCTGAGCTTTTGTGAACAGTGTAAAGTGTGCTAAGCCTATAAGCTCAGCCCTAAATCTAATTGCTGAATGTGCGGCGGGGAAAGAAGGCTGCTCCTGCTGCTGCTGTTGTTGCTGTCACTGCTCGGGCATGTGATCGCGCTATGATGCAAATAGATTTCAATGTCGCCTGCTGTTATGACAACAGCGCTGAGATCTGTTATTGCAGCTAACACTCCTGCCCTCCCGCTCCGACCCACAGAGGCTTGCGCGTTTTGCGCTAGCTTTCACGCACAGGTCATTCGAATTGTTGTTGTTGTTTTCTTTTGCAATGCATTTTCTATTCCTGTTTACATCACAATCGCTTTGAGTCATAAATCGTTCGTGTTTGTTACTGTAATTTAATTGCATTTACTTCGTTTTTTGCACTTACTGTTAATATGTTTATTATCAGTCGATGGCGTAAATACCCCGCATTTCATATCATGACAAATCATATTTTTTTTTGGGCTACTTATGCATGTGTGTGTGTGTGCTTGTGTGGGTCTCACCCCGAAGGTGTATGACTAATGCAATTGATTTCCGTGCCACACTGTGACCCACAAACGTAATTACATGTACTAAATACAACTATACATGTGTGTGAGTCTGAGTGTGTCTGTGTGTGTGTGTGTGCTTGGGTGCATGGGCCCGAAACATTGGGCCTGTTGTTGCCTTGGCTATCAATTAACACGCGAGCGACAGAAATAATCGATGAATTGGAAACAGCCAGCAGCATAATGCGCAGCCAGCATACAACTAAGCATAGAGCCACAATAGATACATAGATACAGATACATAGATACACAGCTACACAGCTATAAACTGAACTATTGTGCGCCTCATTGAAAGTGCTACGAACCCAAGAAACGACGCAAAATATTGTGAGATGGCAAAGCAACCACAACGGGGGCAGCACCTCCACCCCCCAAAAGACCCACCCAGCTAGCTAGCCGCCACCCTGCTTGGCCCGCAGCCGCCCACAGCAACTGCCAATAAAACTAAACTGTGCGATTGCTGGCATGACTCATGCAACAACAACAACAACAACAACAACAGCAGCAACAAAAACAAAAACAAGCGAAAGGAAGGCGCAGCAACAACAAAAATAAACAATTTGTTGTAGAAAACGTAGACGCTATTGTAAACACACACAGATACACCCGCACACACACACACACACACACACACACCATACACAACAATAGATACACAGCGCTGATCATCATGAACATCATTTGAAGCAACGGCACTTTTGTTGCATGACATCGCAATTGGCAGACCGAACGCGAACCCCTAGAAAAAAATAGAGATACACTCGAAAAAAAAAGTTGAATTCAATGCAACAACTTTTCCATAGAAACTGAGTGCAAATATTAACAAATCAAAGATCATTTAAAGGAAACATAATTTCACTGATAAATAAATATAGAAAATTAGGTTATTAAAACCAAGAGAAAAAATAAAACTTCTGAAATCTACAAAGTTGAAAAGTTTGCCACAATTTGAAGAAATTAGAAAAATAATTTTCATGAGCAGAAGAGACTTAAAATAAAGAGAGAGATGAGAAGAGAAGAGACTATAAATTAAAAAATAAAAATTCTTTGTATGTAATATGATTAGAAAGGTTATTTAGGAACTGTAGGAAAATCTTTTATCGCTTGATCTAATGTGCTCATAGTTTTCTTTCAGTGTAGAGATATAGAAACAAAGATCTAGAGCTAGATTTCCTGGGCTAGAGATGTGCGTATGTTTCGCCTAGGCTAGTTTCAAGTTGTTCTATTATTCTAAACAATTTAGATATATAATTAATAATATATGTTATCGATTATTTCTTTTAGATATCGAAACACATCCCGCCTCGCCAGTATTCCCACATCTGCTGCTGGGCAATGGCCGCGATGCGGATGATCCCAGCAGCGTGGGCGCCAATTGTGTCCTAAATGTTACCTGCCAAAGTCCCAGCGAGAGTCATCTGCAGGGCCTCAAGTATATGCAAATACCTGCCAGCGATACGCCCCATCAAAATATTAAGCAATATTTTCAGGAGGCATTCGATTTCATAGGTAAGTTCACCAAAAACAATCGATAGCCAGCTATCGGCGCTTTAAAGCCACATAATTTATAATGCGCCTAGTCATCCAAGGCTGATAAAACGTGACTGGCCGAAAGGGCATTATTTGGCTCTTGGCGGTGGAGGGTGAGGGCGGGTAGGGGGAGAGGGGGCGAAGGTTTTGCGTAACGGTTTTTGCTGTGGCTACCACTTGGAAAATTCGTTTGCCTTTGTTTAGTATTTCTTTTTTATACCCGCAAGGGTATATTGGTTTTCTGCAATAGTTTGTAACAGGCAGAATCCATAAAGTGTATATCTTCTCCGGATCAGGATGAGGAGCTGAATCGACATTTCTTTCTATATCGATAAATATCGAAATGAAGTCATGCTTGATTCTATATAACATACAGACAACATATATTTGAGACTGTGATAAAAAAACCCGATTTTTTAAAGCCAGAGTCTTACGAGTTTTTATACTATATACTTTTCTCGGATTATTACCCTGAAAACTTAAAAAAAAATCGAACTGCAAACACCGAAGTTAAGCAAGTGAAGAAGAATCCCATCACAATGTGATGGGATTTGGGTATTTCCTAGTCGGATACTCCCGACGTGAGTACTCTTATTTGTTTTCTGCTGCCACAGGCAGTTTTTTCTTTTCCCTCTCTTTTCAAAGAAGCTCGTATATTTAGTTAATTTTAAGTGTAATACGGATGTCTATACGTATATATATAACAATAAATATATTTATATATATATAGATATATATATACCTATGCGTACATATGTATCTTTTGTCTGTGCATAGTATCCATAGCCATGGAATATTTTGCTGACGTCAATCGCATTTTTCCATTTTCGTTTTTCTCGCGGGCAAAAGTTGTGTTCTACGCTTTTGTACATTTATAATTTTTTTTTTAAGTATTTTAATTTATTATTTTATGTTTTTTCTTTTTGTTGTATTAGTAGCTTTATAGCTTAACAAGTCTCGGCACGTGTGCGCACGAGCTTGGCGTTTTCTTGTTGGTTTTATTGAAAAAATATTTTAATTTATAACAATTGACAAATGCTTCGCGACAAGTTTGATTGACTTTTGAAAATTTCGTGCAGCTTATTAAGAAAAGAAATTATTTATTTTTGGAGATTGTAAAGACTAGCATCTAAATATTACAAATAAAATCGTAATTATTTTGAAAACTACTTGAAAAATCAGTTCCATATAGAAATTCCTTAAAAGGATTCTTAATAACTGTACTTTCTAAGAATATAAAGGCAGAATTGCCGATATATACGACGAATATGATAATTCACTTCTTCTTTAATCCGACATAACGGATTTTACATACACAACTTTTCTACTTCAAAAAATTACCTAAAAACATTAGTATTATTATATTATGGGGTTTACAGCTTTAAATTGTTTCTACAAATATAAAAACTTTTGATAAAGAGGATTTACTTCAATCAATATGCTCTATGAATGTGGATATACCCTTTCATTTCGCAATCCAAATTCGCAGGGTATACAACAATTTGTCTGCCTGATTTCAAAAGGGTGGCAAGCGTAACTGTTGAAGGGCCCGCCGCCGCCACCTACTTCTCACATCCTCTGAGCGCCTGCCAGCTCCTACGCTTTCCACTCCATTCGTCGGCAAAGCGACGTCATTGTTGTTGTTGTTGTTGCTGTTGCGTGTTGGCGTTGGCAGACAGCATGGCGGCTGCGACGACGTCGCCGTCGTCATTGTTTGTCGTCGTTGTTGCGACTCGGCTGCGACTACGACTTTGACTTCGACGGCGTCTGTGCTGCTCCTGTGTTTTGGTTTTTGTTTGCTTTTTGCATAATGGGCGATGACGCTGACGTCCAGCACAGAGTTACACATTAACGCCATTGCGCAGATACATATCTATATGTGTATGTGTGTGAGTGGAAATTTTATACAAATTAGGAGCGGCGACAACCGCAAACGTCCTTTCTGATAACGGTTGTCACCCTGCCCGAGTGCCATTTCTCTTCATGTTCTTGTTGCTGCCGCTACTGTTGGTGTTTATGTTTTTTTAGCCGCCACTGTAACCATGTCGCATGACTCATCGTTCGGCATGGCGCACAGTGCAATGTGGAACAGCGCACACACACACACACACCGGGGGCACACTCCTTGTAGCATTCAGCCATCCGCATCGATTTTCTCGTCTTATTGTTGCTATTTATTGCCGCCACCGCCGCCGCCAGCGGTACTTCACCCCCGCTAGCTGCCGCTGCTCGCCGCGCTGCTGCGTCGCTGCTCTTGCTCTTTGGCATATGTTCTATTTTTAAGCACACGTCGTTCAGGACGACGCCGACGTTCGTTGATTGTTGCTGTTGTTGTTTTGTGCTCGGCCGTCGTCGTTTAGTTCCTGTTTATGAGTCATCGCGTCTCGCTTTTGTTGGCATTATCCTTGATGCGTGGCCTCGACAATGTGCTGACGTTGACGTCACAGCCGGCTGCCGCTGCCGCTGCCACTGCTGTTGCTGTTGCTTGTCAGGTGCGTGTGCAGCAACAGCTGTTGCTTTAGCTTCATCTTCTCCATTAACATTTGTCTGGCTGTTTCAGGAAGAAACAAACACCCACACACCCCCAACTCCTGTCGCTTAGCTCTCAAAGCCAAAAACATGTTCAAGTATGCATTATTTTTGTAACTGTTCTGTTCGGTGCTCTCTCACCACCATGCTCTCGTGCTCTCCTCACTCACTCACTCATTTGCTTGCTTGCTTGCTGGCTGTGTGTGTGCTGCCAAAACACATTAGTACTCAGGCACGAAATAAAAGAAGAAAAAAATATTGTGAACGAGTGCTATGAGTCATGATTTTGCCTCTGCCGCCGCTTTTGCCGCCACCCGCCCGACCGCCTGGCCACTGCCACTGCCTGCCTTTTGCGCATTCGTTTTCTGTCATTGTTGTTGGCTCCGTCGTCACCTTATGCTTATTATTATTACTCTTATGATTGTCTGTATTTCTTACACTACTTATGATTTCTCATTGTTGTCCGTTGTTGCTGCTGTGTTTCATTCATCATAATATAACAGCACTTGGCGTGTGTGTATGTGTGTGCGAGTGCAAGCGAGAAGGGGCCAAGCACCGCTAAGTGTTGCTTGAAAGCTTCGTCTCTCATTAGAGTGAATTGTCGTGTTGCTCATGTCTCATTATGCTTGGACTCGGTTTTGTCATTAACACTAGCCGAGCATAAATAGGTAAATGAGCTTTTCAGCACTAGCCACTTGGCCTAGAAACCAATCAAAGCAACAACGACCCACGGCAACTTTTGACACACGATAAGCCCAACCAATCAATTTTGAAAGTAACGCCAGCCTGTCTGATTAGACTGTACCTTAATAACGCACTATATACATACATACATACATATCTATATGTACAGTATGTACACAGTAGCAGCTCGCTAATTAATACACTTGGGTTTCACAGGTGATTCTAATTTGCGGAATATTGTTATATCTGAAAGCCCTATTTTTCCATTCAAAATATCAAAAATCAATAAGAATAAATAATTTGGTTTCGATAGAAAAGAGCTTTTGAGATATCTAAAGAAGTTAACAATTTATGTATATTATTGTTATATTTCTTGGTTACGATAGAATAGAATTCTTGGGTTGTCTAAAGAATTTCTAAAAATTCTATTTTCGAGCGTTCATTGTACATGTCCGTACGTTTAGGCTTAAATAGATCTACATACATATGTGTATATAGTATTTGTGCAGTTTTCTTATCAACCTTTACTATCTGGCCGCCAACAGAGGCCTCTTTTGAGGTATACTAACAACTAGCCGAGGCATTTAAAAGTTGACGCACAGCTAAACAAACTCGAAACGGAGCCCGAACCATTTGTTTATCTTGCAGCTCATATAGGTACATGTATATATATATATATGTATGTGTATATAGTATCTCTATTTGATATTAACACAAACGCAAACACACTACTAAAATGCTGACTGAAGTTTTATCAGACAGGTCTGACGAGCAAATAGATAAGATAACGTGCCAAGTTTACATGCACCCCACACACGGCAGTACTCGCAGCTATTTTCGAGATATGTAGTATATTTCAACCAATCCAAAGTTTCCCAGTAATCCTGCACGGCTCTGTTGCGATCCCGGGGCTCGCTGGCTCGCTCGCCGCTGGGTGACTAACGCGGCCTCGGGGCGACATTTCTGTTGGCCCCGTGCACATAATTTCAATATTCGTCAGCGAGCTATTTATAAAAACAAAAAAAAAAACAGAAAACAAAAACAAATCTCTGTGTGCAGGAATTTTTTGAAATTTTTCAGTCTGTGCCGGGCGCAAGAAAATTTATAAAAACACTTCATCATACACTGTATTTATTACAAGGAAGGCATACCCAATACGCCCCCGCGCCCTCTTACTCTTACTCAGAGCTATCGGGGAGCTGCCCGCGCAATTCTCGAATTTGTTTATGAAAACTTTTCGCGTATTATGAATCACAATATCACGAGCCGGTCACATATACATATACATACACATATACATATAAATACAAGCCCACCTACCCGCTCCCTTCTCCACTCGTCTTATTATTGCGGCCGGGCTTTGGGTTGAAGGCAACATCAAAGTGCAGCCAGGCAGGCAAGGCAAATCTCCAAGTCGGACTTGGAGCCGCTTTGTTTCCGTATGACTCGTCGTTTGTCAAGTTGAAGGTCAGCGTCAAGCTGAGCGGCGCTTCATCAGCTGCTTGACGGAATGATTCATGATCGGGCGATCCTGAGAAGCACCTGCCGCATTTGCCACACGGACTTCGGCACGGTGAACGGTGTTTGGTGATCGCTGCCTAGGCGCAGCGTGCTGAGTAAGCGTTGCGATTAGCTCGGGAGTGCCCGACTATGAGGTACTCATAACATACAACACACACACACACACACAGCTCAGATCTTTCCTCAGCTTCACACTTTGAAAATTACAGACTTGAATAACTCTTGTGTTTGTTGCCCGATTGTTATGAATCTTTCAGGTCTTGACTTTGGCCTTTATATGTGTGTATATACGAAAAATTGGGCTTTTAGGGTATCCAAAAAGTTAAACATACTGGAAATCTGTTGGTTAAACATGCTAAAATTAAATGATTCTTGTTTCTCTAAACTTCAAGACATGGTTTTGAATAACAAGAAAATGCGGCTGAAGATCGATATTTATAGATTTTAGAGTAACCAAGATTGGTTGTAGATGTTATTGTCGATATATGGTCAATAAAGCTGGTTCGACAATCGATATATATCGATTTCAGAGAAAAGGTATTTGCTCTCAAGAGCTTATGAACCCGACTGATCAAGCATATAAATCCTCCCCGGGTTCGGAGTTGCCACCTTCTGATTATTCCCCATTCTGAGACCTATTTTAATGGCTACAGGGTATTGACAGCAACTCGAAAGTAATTAAATATTTTAAAACAAACAAACTACTTGTTGCCCGGCGAGACACAGACATCACACACACACACACACTTACACACACAGAGACCCAGACACATACTTAGGAACAGTCATACAACGATATCATGTTGCCGGGCTCTGGTCTGGTGGTTGTTTCACTCTTTCTCCGTTTCGGTTTCTGTGTTTCTGGCCATGACTCACAGGAGTTGCCATGTGTGTTGCAAGGTAACCCGAACAACAACAGCAATCAGTGCGACCCTTGCGCCGGCTTAATCATCATCATGAACATCATCGCCAAAAGTGAGAATGATTTGAGGAATGGGAACAACATCATTGTCCGCACATAGGCCCGTCTGTTGGCCCAGTTCTCTCTGTGACGCACACCCCGGGGCCAAATAACGCACAAAAGAACGCAACAACGCCGCCGGCTGCTGTTGCACTTAATCATCGGCGCACGGTCGGACGGTCGAACGGTCGCACGGGCTACTCTGGCTACCCAAAGTTGGCATTACGCATCAGCCGCATCGCCGCCCCAAAAATGGAGTCACGACGACGACGACGACGACGACGGCGGTGACAGCCCTATGAATGGCCGGGGACTGCGCTTAAATAGACACGATTCGAGCCACTCATCGCCGGGCTATGCGCGGCACAGCGTTTAGTCATAAGTGTCGCACCGTAATTGATGATTACTAATCACTTCCCACCCCACCCCACCCCTCTCATCACACCATACACAATATCGCATGAACAATATGCATATGGCCAACCTATCGACAATTACCACCTAAACGCCTTTTCCGATAAATACCCCGTTAACAACAGACGGTTTCCCCAATCTCAAGCTACAGTCCAAGTTCCGTTTTATATGATGACTACATCATAGCTTCCGTTTTTGTAATCCCTCGTCTCATCTAATAGGAATGTTCGTGTTGCAACAGTTTTTTAAATAGCATCATATTTTTATTCAAATTATAAATGTAATCTTTCGCAGACTTCAACATTCCGATTTCAAGTTGCAAACAAAATCGGTTTTTTAACATAGAACCTACTGAGAATAGCAAAGGAGAAGCTAAGAGTTTATTGTTAAGATTATTACAATTCTCAGGTTAAATAGTTCAATGGGCCTATGAAATATGTAATTTATAATATTATTGCTTCAAATAGAAGCAGATTGAATATGATCCAATTTTAAAAGATTTTTAAAATTCATAGTTTTAAAATTTAGAGTATACATAAAAAACTTTTTTTAAAGACCTGCAATGTATGGAAAATGACAATTATATATATTTCAGTTCTTATTTCCACTAATGTATTTATCCACAAAATCAAGTTCCTTGTTATATACTAAAGTATATTTTATATAACATATTAGTCAGTGCTGGAGATTAAAGATATTGCTCCAATATATGTATTGCATTATAAAATATGAAAGCACAAACAAGGATCTTTCAGTCTTATCTATAAAGCTTATGTCATATAGCTTATGACTATACCATTGCTAAATCCAAATAAAATCTAATCTCAAGATTAGCCTAGACAAATTCCCGGAATGACAGTAGAATTCATTTTAACTCATATTTCAAAGTCAAATTGTATCATAGGACATTAAATTGTGCTCACCAAATGTGTAACGAGAAAAACTCTTTTTCAAGAAATCTGAACCATTTGACTGTATCATAAAGGTCCTATAGAAACAGTTATTCGTTCATTCTTTTATTATTTCCTTGCTCATGTAATCTGTTATATTTTGCATATTTCATGAGATTTCTTTCATTTGAGAACTGCATTATTCTTCAATTTGAAGTTTCCACTATCCTTATCAATTGATGCTTGAGCTGTTCTATTACTCAACTGTGATTTATGAGTTAATTCCGAGTTCCGCTTAAAATGATCTCACTGTAGAGCAAAAAAATCAAGTTGTTTGGCAAGTTCTTTTTCCCCCTCTTCGAGTGTTGCCTGTTTCGCTGCGTAAATCTTTAGCCTAGTCCAAGACGGGCTAATACTTCTTGGCCCACTGTCTGAGGCCTCTCTCTCACTCTCTCTCTCTCTCTCTCTCTCTCTCTCTCTTTCGAGTGTCTGTGGCCAATGCCTGGCAAATGAGTCACTTGGGGCGGGCGCGTATATGGCGCGTTTTATGCGCGTTTTTAAATGTCTGAGCGACGGGGTCATTAACTAAGAGGATTTATGAGCACCATGAGCACGGTGACCAGTTGTCTGCTGACGACAAAAGACACACGCACACACACACGTGTGTGTATATCTCTGATGAGTGTGTTTATTTTTGGCTAGCCTAGAATAGCGAATTTATAGACACTATCGAAAGCCCAAAAGAGGCAGCTGATGTGATCGAGAGCTGCTTTTGTAACTAGGCACTTGTATTATTCATTATCATTATCATTATCATTATTATTAGCATTATCATTAATTTATTACAGTGAAACTCTACTAACTAAATGCTATAGGCGGAGTACTACTTTTGCCAGCTCATTTTCATAGTTCCAACTTTTTATCATCTAAAACTTAACTTGAATTGCTTTAAAGTGGATAAAAATGGATTTCGAGATATGGTTTTCGAAAATTATAAGAGTTAGATACATGCGGCAAATTAAAAATGTTTCACTCCCAAAACCTCCAAATTAGACTAAACTCATGTTAAAAGGTAGAGCCCCAAAAACTTCTCGAAGAACGGACTTTAAACAACGAAGTTACATAAGAACATTTTCCTCGTACATAGTGTGAGGGGGAAAGCGGACTATTTTAACAACATTTCAGGTGTTCACTGTACTATCATGAGATTATCATTATTATATTATTTATGACTCTTATTATTTATTGTGGGTTTTCCACCCTTACGACTCATAATTGCAATATCATCGTTGTTTGCCCAGTCGCTTGCCAATTCGTTCAATATTTTTACGGTTATCATTGCTTAGTGCTGATAAGCGTTAACTAACTTGATTTGATTTTTCCGGGCCGTACTTGAAACCCCTATGGAATTAAAGGCAGCTTTTTTTTTGTCGATGTTGTTTTCAATACCGTTACTCGTAGTACGTACAGCAACGGCAAACAGTCAAGCTCGTTTCTTATCAGGCCAACACTTTGCACTCATTCATTGATAGATCGAATGTGCCTGTGTGTGTGTGTGTGTGTGTGTGTGTGCTTGTATTGTGGTAAATTGACTTTGCGAACCACTCGAAATTTCCAGGCGCAATTGCTGGCGGATTTACACGCGATGTGTAGCTTCCCAAAACGCTTATCACTGATAACAATTATTGGTTGTATTTGTTTTGTGTGTGGCGTAAAAGGGGGCAGGGGGTGGGTGTAGTGTAAATAACAGCTGAAAGGGTGGGCGGCGGGGTGTACGTTCAACAGGGGCGCCAGCCTGGCGAAGTGTCCGCTGACGACAAGCGATGACTAATAACGATTGACTGACTGCAAGGCTCAAAATGCAGCTTATCAGCTGCGCTGCGTGTTTGGAAATCAGACAAGTGTGCACACATATGTTTATACATACATATATACAAACAAATGCATATGTATGTGCATAAATGTGTATATGTATGAGTAATCATTGATTAGCAACTGCAAGGCCTGTGCTCGCGCCCCCCTATTGCGATTAGATAGCCAGCCACAGGCCTAAATGTTGCGCTGCGTAGGGTGGTTGCTATTTCAGCACCACCCCAAAAAAATGAGGCAAATAAAAAAACAACTCGAAGCTGCGTACGCTGCCTGGCCCGACTGGCTTATCTTGCCCAAAAATAACAACGTAAATTATGAGTTAATGTGCGCGCGAGTGTGTGTGTCTGTAAATATTCTCGATTGCTGTGTTTGTCAATAAAGCAGCAGCGCTTTGCGTCTGCATGACTCATCCATCCATTGCACAGCAAACAGTTTACACACACACACACACACATACACGCACGCTAGCGTGAGAGCAATATACGCATACAATTACAAATTATTGACAGCACTGAGCGAGCGCCAATATCAGCAGCAACAGCAGCAGCAACAGCAACATCATCAAAGCTTAAAAGCCCGCGGCAACAAAAAGTTTCTCCCAACTCAATACATGACCAAGTTTGTGAGCGGCACAGCCTGTGTGTGTTTTTGTAGAGGGAGAGAGCGCGAGAGCAGCGCAGCGCGTAGGTTGGCAGCAATCATTTTGCGTTGTCGATACATTTTTCGAGCTGCTGAACTACACTTCTTATTTATTTATTTATTAATTTATTTTTTGCATGGTGCAACTAATTGGCATATGTTGATGCAAATCGTGGCGCCTTATCAGCTGATAAGAACGTAATTTTCATAAAAAGAAATGCTAAACAATTACTCTTTTGCTCTCTTTCTTGCAGAGGATGCACGCAAAACAGGTTCGCGCGTCTTGTTGCATTGTCACGCGGGCATCTCGCGCAGCGCCACCATCGCCATTGCCTACGTCATGCGGTATAAGTCGCTCTCGCTGCTGGAGGCCTACAAGCTGGTGAAAGTGGCACGGCCCATCATTTCGCCCAATCTGAACTTTATGGGCCAACTGCTGGAGCTGGAGCAGAGTCTGCGCAAGAGCGGCGTCCTGGCGCCGCTGCCCGTAACACCCGTTGCCAGCAGTCAAACCCCGTTAGCGGCCCCGTTAGCGGCCACAACTAGTCAGCTCGTGGAGCAGCCCGAGCAGGAGGCGGCAGCTGCTGTAACACATTTGGCGCCGACGTCGCGCCCGCTGCACA
Source organism: Drosophila ezoana (assembly GCA_035045725.1). Taxonomy (NCBI): domain Eukaryota; kingdom Metazoa; phylum Arthropoda; class Insecta; order Diptera; family Drosophilidae; genus Drosophila; species Drosophila ezoana. The sequence goes on from JAWNOU010000036.1 coordinate 624,841, forward strand.
GTAAATCCAAATCGGATAGCGAGGCCATGGATGAGGATGTGTATGATTATGATGATGTGGATAGCGGTGCCGGCAGCTTTGCCGGCAGCAATTGCTCATCGCGCCTAACCTCACCGCCCATCACACCGGACGAGACGCCCTGCACTTCGGCAGCTGCGGCTGCCACCGAACTGGATTCGCCCTGTTCCAACAGCAGCAGCGGCATCTACTCCATGTCATCGTCGCGGCCGTTTAGTGCGCCCAATAGTTATGCTGCTGCCACGCCCGCACCCGCCGCTACTCCTGCAGCGCCGGCGCTGCTGTCGCCCTCCCGACCGCTGGCGCTCTTCAAGCGTAACTCGCCCGTCAAGCTAAGGCTCAATCTGGAGTCCAACTACACGCCAAACATACCAAAATCCATATCCTGCATATCCATACACAATGCCAGCCTGCGTAGTCCGTTGCAGCGGGAGGCGCCAGCCACGCCCAGCTGCGAAGCGGCGCCAACAACGCCCGGCGACAATAACTGCAGCAGCAGCAGCAGCAACAACAACAACAACAACAACCTGTTGGCGGCCACGTCGAGTGATTGATCCATCAGGCGGAGGCGCCACCGCCGGCCCTTAGCTGTGAATAAAATAAAACTTATGTGTAAATTTAAGTGATGCGAAATTTGTATGCTTGTATACAGAACACTGGATTGAAAGGATTGATTGATTGATTGATTGATTGATCGATTGATTGATTGACTATTTGATGTGAGCGTGTATATTTTGTACCTAAATATGTTTTCCCAAAAGCGAAACAACAATGTAAGCATCCAAAATTGGGGCAAAATTCATTGAGCATAAAACGGAATATGTAGTCTAATTTGTAATTTGTAAATCTTTTGTAATGTATTTTAGATCACAGCAAAAGAGAAAAACAAAACAGAAAGAGAAAGAGAAAAAAAAGAAAGCAAGAAAAATAGAAAACTTTGAACTAAAAGCATCAACTTATTAAATCTTGTGCTGCTATTATAAATTGTTTAAAAACCTCGTAATGTTTAATTTAGTATAATTTATGATAAGCCAATCTTAACTATACATATAGTAAACAGAATAATCATATATAAAAATTACAATGAACTTTACAATCGCACTGCAAATATTTCTGCTCACTTGCCACAGAACGAAATACCCTGTACCGAAAATTTAGAAATCCAAATCCCCCCCAATTATAAAGATGCGTACTATCCTACTATATTATCAAAACTGTTCTAAGTTTTATGCAATTACTGTTCCCAGCCACCGCCAACAGACACACACACACACCCACACACACACACTCAGTCACACTTTTCAAACTTATTTTTGCATGTATGTATTGTAAATTTTAACTTTTTAAAGTGAGCAAGCAACATTGTTTGGTTTGTGTTTGTGTTTTACTAGTTTTAGTTATTTATAAAAACAGATGATCGAGAGAGAGAGAGAGAGAAAGAGCGAGAGAGTTGTATGCAATCTGAATTCATTTGGTTTAGTTTTTAAGCATATTTTAATTTAAGGCTCTACACCCAAAAAGTGTAACACGTTAAGTAAATAGAAAACATAAAAAAGTAACCAAAAAATATCAAATGATTTTTATTCAAATTTATCTTTTGGCGCCTAAATGATTGTTACACAACTCTGTTATATATATCCGTGAGCAACTCTGCTCGCATACAACCCTGCTTGCGATACAGACCTGGCAAATTCTCGTGTTTATTGCGAGCGCCTGTTTGATTTGTATTGTCGACATTGCTTTTCTCTGCTGGAAATAGTGTGTGTATTATATGTTACGAAGGTATTTATTTTTAACAAGTAAAATATTTATTTACAGCGCAGCTGCATTTAACATATTACTGTGACTCAAGCTGACTGTGGCCATACGCTTATTGCGATTTAGATTTTGCGTTACGCTTAAAACGCCATTTTGGCTGCTATACCAAAGGGAATTTACCGTTTAAACGCTGACCTTGCAAGTACTCAAATTGAACATTTTCGCATCAACAAGGATTTACAGAACGTCAAACTAAAAAGCAGCTCCAATTGCAAAATGTCTGAATTGGATTGGGATGATCCAAACTACGTGGAGCAGCCAACAAAATACACGCAATCAACATATAACGAAAATTACAACGATGATTATTCTCGGGGTCGGCGCAGCGGCGGCAGATTCGACAGCCACAATAAACGCGACAGAGAGCATCGCGAGATTTACAGTAACAAGCGTCGCGATAATTATGAAAGAGATGGAAACAGCTCCGTTAAGAGCACTGGCGAGCACGCTTTCAGCGAATCGCTTAAAATCTCCACGGATATGGTGGGCCGAGTCATTGGACGCGGTGGTTCGAATATAACGCGCATTCAGAACGAGTTCACGGTGCGCATCAATGTAGATAAAGTCGATCTACTGGTCAAGGTGTATGGTAATTTTCAACTTAATGTCAGCGATGCGGTGAATGAGATACGCAAGCAAATCAGCGGCAAGGGTGGAGGAGCAGGAGGAGGGGGCTACGGCCGTTCCAACGAAGGAGGCTATGGCCAGTCTGATGGAGGCGGCGGCTATGGGCGTGCCCATGGTGCAGGCTATGGTCGCTTCGACGGTCGTTCGGACGAAGGAGTCGATGGCTATGGTCATGCCAACCATAATAGCAATGGCGGTGGACACTCCAATTATGAGTTTACAGCGCCGGCACCGCGAACAGAAACTGCAGCCGACGGCGACTTGACGGGCACCATCGACTGGGAAGCTCTGAACAAGGCATCAGTAAGTCACAGTTTAACGAAGAGTAGCCATCAACTAATCATAATATTGTTAACAGAAAATAGCTGAGGCCGCACGCTGGGCCAAATGTCCGAAGTTGATAAAGGACTTCTACAAAGAGTTGCCAGAGGTGGCTAATCTGTCCGAGGCAGAGGTGGCACGCATACGCATGGAGAACAACAATATTAGTGTTTCGCATGTCTTTGAAGCGAAGGAAGGCGAAACCCCGACGCCCATACCCAATCCTGTATGGACTTTCGAGCAGTGCTTTGCCGAATATCCCGATTTGCTTGGCGAAATACAGAAGCAGGGCTTTGCGCATCCATCGCCCATACAGTCGCAAGCTTGGCCCATTCTGCTCAAGGGTCATGACATGATTGGCATTGCTCAAACGGGCACGGGCAAAACGCTCGCATTTCTGTTGCCCGGCATGATACACACCGAATACCAGAGCACGCCACGTGGCACACGCGGTGGCGCCAATGTCCTGGTTTTAGCGCCCACACGTGAGCTGGCGCTCCAGATCGAAATGGAGGTGAAGAAGTATTCCTTTCGCCAAATGAAAGCGTGAGTTGTAGGAATAATTTGATAAGGCAGACTTTTTCTACGGCACTACGAAACTAACATTGCTACCTTCATTGTAAACAGTGTTTGCATCTACGGCGGCGGCAATCGTAATATGCAGATTTCGGATGTGGAACGTGGCGCTGAGATTATAATCTGTACGCCGGGTCGTCTAAATGATTTGGTGCAGGCCGGCGTTGTCAACGTGTCGTCAATAACCTATCTGGTGCTGGATGAAGCTGATCGCATGCTGGACATGGGCTTTGAGCCGCAGATACGCAAAGTGCTGCTCGACATACGGCCGGACAGGCAGACCATAATGACATCGGCCACCTGGCCGCCGGGCGTGCGCCGTTTGGCACAAAGCTATATGAAGGATCCCATACAGGTGTGCGTCGGCTCACTGGATTTGGCCGCTACGCATTCCGTGAAGCAGGTCATTGAACTTCTGGAGGATGACAGAGATAAGTTCCACGCACTTAAATCGTTTGTTAAGAACATGTCCAAGACGGACAAGATAATTGTGTTCTGTGGCCGCAAGGCTCGCGCCGATGATGTCTCCAGCGATTTATCCCTGGATGGTTTCGCCACACAATGCATTCACGGCAACCGGGATCAGAGCGATCGTGAACAGGCTATTGCCGATATTAAATCGGGCATAGTACGCATTTTGATTGCCACCGATGTGGCCTCACGTGGTCTGGACATTGAGGACATAACGTGGGTGCGCCACAAGTATATCATATATATAACTGTTAATCCTGCTGTCTGCTTTTAGCCATGTCATCAACTACGATTTCCCACGTAACATTGAGGAGTATGTGCATCGAGTCGGTCGCACGGGCAGAGCTGGACGCCTTGGCACATCCATTAGCTTTATTACACGAGACGACTGGGGCATAGCCAAGGAGCTGATTACCATATTGGAAGAGGCTGCACAGGAAGTGCCCGAGGAGTTGCGTCACATGTCCAATCGTTTTGCGGCCATGAAACAACGCCGTGCAGCGGAAGGTGGTGCCGTAGGTGGACGCGGCGGAGGTCGCGGTGGCGGCCGTCGTGATCGTTATTAAATCTGACGAAATTTGTATTATGCTCTAAAGCAACAAGGATTATTGTTTTAAAAACAAGTCAAGACAACGCATTGAAGCGCTCGAATTTATAGTTTATATATATGTACTTAAACAGCAATGCAATCAGTTCCTAGATTTCCAGTGTATACAAAGATACATTAAATAAAAAAGTTAAGGAATTGTATTATAGAAATGTAATTAATTTGCAACTCCTGCGTATTTTTGCAATAGCTCCTGCTTGCGCTTTCGCAGCAGCGCCTCCTGCACATCCTGTTGTGTGGGCACAGGTACATGGGCAGTGAAACGTGGCGCCAGCAGACCGAGCGGATCATTTTCTGCAGCACGTGTTTTGGCATCTTCGGCAGCTTCGCGTGCCGGCCCTGAGAGCGGATAGATTTCTTCATCATCCTCCTCCTCGTCAATAATGCGGCCATCGCGTGCCATTTTCTCGCGCCACTCTTGCACAGCCTTTTGCAGGGCGGCTCGCTCAATCTTCTCCTCGAGCGGTATGAGGACGCCGTCCTCGTCGTCGCGATAACCATAGTATTCGGCGTCAATGTCTTTCATCAGTTCGGCGCGTGTTTTGCGCGGCGGTGGCGGTGGATCCTGTTCGAAGAGCTCACGCACACCGGGCAAATCTTTGGCGGCACCAAAGTACTTGTAGCCACGATTGCCCGGCACCTCACGGCCCTCGGCATCAAACATTTTGGGGCCATAGCGACGATAATGTGGACCGCCTAGCGCTGATATTTGATTCTCCCAGTGCCGTTTCTCGCGCAGCAGCTTATTGATCTCATCGTTGAGGTCGCGTATGCGAAACTCGCCCAAGCCGGCTGCAAACTGAATGTAAGTACTGTGATTCCTCAATATAACAATATAAGCATCACTTGCCGTTTTGAATTTGTGCTACTTTTTTGGATATTTCGCGTATAATCTCCAGACGAAATTTCTCACATTTGGGCAGGCTGTGACACTCCGAAGCCAAGTAAGGACGTCGTTCCTTTTCACCCGATTCGACTTCTTTGGCGGCTCGCCAACGCGCCAACGTTGTCCTGCCGGCAAAATAGGTAAGAGTAAAGTTCAGGTGTTTTTCCTAATATACAGCATACTTACATCGCCTTTTCCGCATTTCTAGCCTGAAATGAATCAATTTTTATTGAATATTATAATAACTTAATTAATTAAACGTTTACTTACCATATTTATTTATTGTTTATGTTCCAGATTGTGGTTGTTCGTCGATAGTCGATAGAATTATAACGTGAACTACCATTCTCCACGAAATTCAAGATTTCTATTCGATTATTGACATCGATTATTGTGCTGCTGTTAAATAACAGCTGGCTCTGTTGTGGACTTTGACTGTTCGCAGCTGTTAAGTTCAGTTTGTGGCTGAACGCCTGCTTGAATCAAATATTTAAATCATTGTCCAGCAGTTAATTGCATTCATTTTCGAAATATATTCTTTACTATTGTGTAAAGTGAGAATGCAATATCTATAACAGTAAATAGTGGCAAAGTTGGCAAACTAAATATTTCTAGCGAACTAGATGAACGAACAATATTGTCATTCGTTCATTTGATTCGGTAGCTCGATTAAACGTGTTCCGATACAACTCGACTGCTGTTTCGCCTACGCCATTTATTTGCAAGGAAAAAATAAATTAACAAAACAGAAGAATCATGCTGGCGCTTATCAACAGAATCCTGGACTGGTTTAAGAGCATCTTCTGGAAAGAGGAGATGGAACTGACGTTGGTCGGCCTGCAATTCTCAGGCAAAACCACGTTCGTCAATGTTATTGCAGTGAGTATGCTTTTTTCTTTTTCTTTTTTTTTTTTTTTGCAAATAATGAGTGTGTGTGAGGGGCGGCGGCTGTTCTTTGCGGGCGGGGGTCAGCAGCAGAGCAGTGTGCCGCAGGCTATGACAATGCAATAGCCAGAGAAAGAAACCAATAAACTAAACGCCTCGGGCAGAAGGAGGAGCGCGGGGCGCCAGGCGCAAATAGTGACAAATCGAGCGCTGTTGTTGTTTGGCTGTTTTCTATTGATTTGCCTTTGTTTCTAAAAACGTCACGCAGTTATCAACTTTGCGTTTTGTGCTGTTGATTTTCACAGAATTAATTATTGACGCTATGTTAACTTCTTTTAGCACTTGTATTTATTGTGTCTGGCGTTAATCAATACATGGCATACACATATTTGCATAAATGACCACATTATCAGCTCCCAGCACATAGTCTGCCAAGCTCTTAAGCTCCATTTACTGATAAGCACCGATTCGGACTTAAAACCTGGCATCTAAGCTGTACACAAACTAAATAGTATGTGGGCGCATTTGTTGTGAGTCATGTGCATGCAGCTTAATAGAATGTTTAAGTTAATTAAACTCCCACAGCCAATAGGTGAACTATTATTGTAATTGTACAGTGCAACCTCTAGAGACGCACCAGGTGTCCAGCTGTGTGCAGGAATTGTTTTTACAAGATAATGTTTTTCTTGTACAAAAACTTAAAAATGAATTTGAATATGAATGAATATATATAATACGGAATTTAGAAAAGCTTTTAAGCATTGGGACTATTAATTTATAATCAATTGAATAATTGTTCTGTAGACAAATGTAAGAAGTCTAAGAACCAGCGCTCAAACCAAAAACTGGGGTCATTCAACAAGACTCAACAATCGAATCTTTAGACGAGGCAAGGGCTCCAGCTGTGAACCCTACATCGAACATTTTGTATTATTTGTGATAACATATCTCTTAAGCAGGGTATAATATTTACTTATTTATATCTCTCTCTCTCTCACCCACAGTCCGGTCAGTTCGCAGAGGATATGATACCCACAGTTGGTTTTAATATGCGAAAAATCACCAAAGGCAACGTGACCATCAAGGTCTGGGATATAGGGGGCCAGCCACGTTTTCGTTCCATGTGGGAACGCTACTGTCGCGGCGTGAATGCAATTGTGTAAGAAACTCAGCTTTATCTAAGTTTTGTGTACACTCACATTACCGCCGTATCTTTTATGTATTTTAGTTATATGGTCGATGCGGCTGATTTGGACAAATTGGAAGCGTCACGCAATGAGCTGCACTCGCTGCTAGACAAGCCGCAGCTAAATGGCATTCCAGTGCTCGTCCTGGGCAATAAACGTGATCTTCCAGGCGCTCTTGATGAGACCGGGCTCATTGAGCGAATGTGAGTGGTTGCTATACACCATATATAGATTTATATATCTTTGATTTCTTGCTTTGCAGGAATCTGTCCAGCATACAGGATCGGGAAATTTGTTGTTATAGTATTTCGTGTAAGGAAAAGGACAACATCGACATAACGCTGCAGTGGTTAATTCAGCATTCGAAAAGCCAAAGTCGTTAGATTATAGCCCAACACACACACACACACAACACACACAATACACACACACAAACACATATACACACATTTTGTGCACTCTCTCGCATACACACTGAAAAACTAACTTAATTTGCAGTATATTAATTTAACGTAGACTGTTAATTGATGTATGAGAATGATTCTATGAGCAAAAGTTATTGCAATAGCTCGTTATGATTGTTGGCATGTGTGTTTGTATGATAAATTGTAGATCGTGTGCGAGTGTTGATGGTGCAGTGCATAGAATTCGCGTTAGGTGGGCGGCAGTGACTCGTCGTGTTAGGACCAAAAATCTCGAATTGTAATTCACAAATGATAAAAGGACTAATGAAAAATAGCCAACGGATTCTGTATAAAAATGAATATTAAAACGCAAACATACACACATACCCACACACAAACACACACACATATACCCTTGACTTATACAATCACATTGTACACAGCGAGAAATCGCAAAGTATTTTGCATAATGATGTGCTTTCACCTCATACAGCCGTTGAATTTGGTGTCTATCAATTTGTTGCTTGTATGAACAATAGTTAGGCTTATGTTTAGTGTTTTATTGGTGTGATTATAAACTATTAATTTTTTTTATCATTTTATATATATATAGAGATATACAAATACAAATTATGATTTACATATATAATAAATATGCAAATATTTATATTTATAGTTTACATTTTTGCTTAGCGAAAATTTTTTAAAAAAGAAATACGTTTGAAAATATATACAAATATATAAAAAGTACATACTTGCAACACAAATCAACTAATAGAATGTTTGCAAGCTTAAAGGCCATTGCTAAAGAAAAAAGTATAATTATCAAAGAATAGTAATTAATAATAATTGATACCCGTGTAAGATACGTGCATATACCTATTGTTCTGTTTCTGTATCAGCGAATTTTGTGAGCGTTAACTTTTAATGCAAGCGCCGGCACGCTTTATGTATGACAACTCTTTCACACACACAAACACACACACGGTTGAATCATGCTTATGTACTATAATTTATATTTTAACAACCAATTCCAATTATTAACAACATTATCTAACTGACAAAGTACACGCCCAAGAAGCGAACAAAGCATAACTAATAAAGACTATTATAAAAGAACAGCTTAAACATAGAGAATCCTATTAAGACAATGATATTCGTATGTGAGATGCGCTGCAATTATTTCAAGAATAAATATGTATGTATGTGTTTTGAACTAAGCCCTAAAGTATGCAATCAAATGACAAAACTATGCTATAAGACGAGCAGATAAGTTACTTTTGGTAAAGATGAGTGTCAAAAGTGTTTTTATTGATCTTAATTCCTTTAAGGCAAGCAATCTTATGGCATTTGAAAAGATCACATGGAATGTTGCAATAAAATGGGTCTTCAAGTTGTTTCAGCTGTACACTGCGATATTTATAATTAGGATACATGTTCATATGGGAAATATCCCAAATTGTCTACGGTTAAAAGCTATGTTAATGTTCGCCTGAAAAAAAAGAACTGTGCGTTTCTATTGCATTAGCTGCCTATATTGAATCTATATTGTTTATTTTTGAGTCTTGTATGTTTTATAATCTGTTTTTGAAAATTTACAAAAATTTAAAAAAAATGTACTTCATTGATTAAATTTAAACTATTCTTATATTCGTTAATTATATAAAATGGAATGCGAAGAAATTCAAGTTTGTTGCAAACGCGTGAGAGAGTCTAAGTCGACTTTTAGCATTAGCTTGTGTTATATATCCATATAGCAAGTCTTCTATTTTCGCCGATTTCTGCTGTCAAACGTCAGAATCTGCGCTTCAAGAAGTTGAGAATGGATATAGGATAGCATACTTAGCTTGACTTGGCAGAATCTCTCTTTGACTGATCGAGAGACTGACTGACTGACTGAATGAAGCTTTCTTCTGGGTAAAAAGTGAGCACTGAGACGGGGTTGCGGAAAATTTGATCTAAAAGAATGTTAAAGTTCAACAACGGAGACAAATAGTGTGCGAACGTGATATCTTGGTGATAGGTGTCTGAGCGTCGGACTAGCCAGCAGCTGGTCGTTGGTTCGAATTCAGCACAACTTTTTAATTTTTACATTTGTTATTATTCACAAAGAAAAAAGCTATTAACATACATTTGAATTGGGCGAATAAATAGACAAGTGCTGTGTATCTGAAGTTAAAGCGAATTTACACATATTCTCAACATTATTCAGCCCAGCCGTGCGATGCCGGGTAATTTCTATATATTTATCGCATTTAAAAAACACTTAAAAGTAACTTTTATTATTTTTATACATATTATTATTATATAAATTCCATGCGCATTCGTGATGGTTCCAGTGTGATAAGAACACTGCACACTGCTCTCAGACCCATGAATCAACGAAGTGGCAAGTGGCAACATATTTTGTTAGCCTAGGCCCTAAAAAGGGTCATCAGCTATTCCGAGCGTATATTGAATATAATTTATAGCCGCATTTGAGGCGCTGCACAAGACTGGTAGTTGGCCACCCAGTTGTCGGAGCAAGTCAACAATTGATCGATGCCACAAATGCGAACGAATCTGAACGCATAAATACTCCTAACTGCTCGAAGCCGAGACCGCGGCCGAAACCCAACACAGACCAGAGCCCTTTGGCAGCAGCGACGAACGCCTGGCTGGGGCTAATTAGAAATTCTGTGTGCAGAGGCCGTGTTCCAGGAATACGTGTCAAGTGCCTGGTCCCAAGTGCACTGACTGCGTCTACTGGAGGAGCCAACTGTGCGACACGAGCCGTGTGACTCATAAGCAAATATTCTCATGCCTGGGCTGTTGGTTTCCTGCTTCCTTTTCGGCCGCAGCCGCGTGCACTGCGCAACAAGTTCGCTGCCTAAGTCTTTTGTTTTGGTTACTCGCCCCCCTCCCTCCCCCTGCGCGAGTACCTCAAATAATTCAAATTGAGTTAATTACACTTTTAAATGCTGGAAATTAACATTGCGCCGATAAGCATCTCAGCTGCTGCTATGCCTTTTTGGCTCGCTTGCTGTTTGGCCGCAAGCCACAACAACATAACTGGCCATAACTTGGCCAAATCAACCAACAGCGACAACGGGTCGCTTGTGCTCGTGCTTGGACAAGCTCATAAATTTTCATAAACATAACAAAACATTACGCATACACGAAAGAAAAATGCTAACCAGAAACTAAATTTCAATTATGTTTTGTGGCTATAAAAAAAAAACAAAACTAAAATTCTAGCTGTTAAATGCGATTTCTTGTGCGACTTGTGCTGATTATATAATGACATTAAAAACATGCCAAAAAAATAAAACAGACAAAACTAAAATGTTGCTGCCAAGCAACATTTAAATATTTTTGCAGCCCAGCGATAAGCACAACAACGGGAACACGATGATTTGTATGCGCCACAGGCGCCAACGCCAGGCACCAACCCAGTCAGCCAGACAGACAGACAGCCAGACAGTCAGTCAGTGAGCCGTGACTCCTTTGATATAAAGCCGTCAAAGCCAAAAGCTGGGCGGGGTGTTGACCATAAATATAATATTATATATTAATTAGCCAATGTCAATGCAATACATAAAGCTTATCACATATTATATTCGATAATATATCTGGCTAGCTGGCAGCTGTACTGTTGCCTTATAATGCCTAAATATATTTTAATTGCAAGCACTGTGGGTCCCCACAATGCTGGGCCCACCAAAAGTGTGTCTGTGCCCAACATGCTGTGCCACCTGAAAAGTTCCTGGAATTGCAGCACTAAAAAGAACCAAAAACAAAAAACAAAAAAAAAAGAAAAGGCTGGCTAAAACAATAAGCCCAAACAACAATAACAACAACAACAACAACAAGAACAGCAGCAGGCATAAAGTTCAAACCTTAACAAGATGAACAAAAGACCGAGCCCAGACTGCGACTTGGACTCAAGCTCGAACTTGGACTCGGGCTGGCTGCCTGGCTGGCGTACTTGGCAGACTCGTGGGCAACAATTTTCATGTTTTTTGGGCTGTCAGTAGCAAATATCGCCAAAAAACAACAACAAGTAAGAGTGCTCTAGTCGGGCGTGCTCGACGAGCAGATATCCTGCATGTAAATAGTTCAGCTTTATTATGAATATACATACGGCTGTGCTGCTTCTTCTTTTGTACCACACCATATATATATTGTAAATGCAGCCTCTTTTAACTTCGGCTCTAATAGTCCGATTTACATATATGAAAGTTTTCGGGCTTAAATATGGCTTAAAAATGTGTGTGTATACCAAAGCATCTTTCAAACTTTGTTACCTTTCTCGGTTTTTTAATTTTTTATTTTCAAAATATTTTTTTCAAATGCACACAGTTTATTGTATGTGACTTTTAAATTCTTGGGCTATGCTTAAAAAGAAACATGCCTCAAAATTAATAGAGAGAGAGAGAGAGAGAGAGAGAGAGAGAGATATTATAAAAGTATAAGAACATATCAAATAAAAGGAAGATTGGCCAGTTCTATATCTTCTATATATACCCATTATGGGCTAGAAGCTGCTACCTCCTGCTTGTTACATAAGTTTGCGCAAACACATCATACCCGTTTTGGGCATATTCAGTGGGTTTAGGGTATAACAACAGGATACGCTGACAAGAAGTTGGCCTGACAACCAGGCAAATGCAAATAAGTTTGTTTCACTCGCTTTTCTGCTGAATTGGCCAAGTTAAGCTTAAGCAGCGCCCGCCTATGCTTGATTTCCACCTTCAGCTGCAAGTGTGTGCCCCTCTCTCTCTCTCTCTCTCTCTCACTCTTTCTCTCTCGCTCACTCTGTTTCTTTTGCGCTGGAGAATCTTGGCCTCGTCTGCCTTTTGTGATTTATCGTCTTTTATCGGCTGCGCCATTTGCCTTAGCCGGCTGCAGCACTAGGCCATAGGTGAACCATAATTCACGCAGCAATTGCCAAAGCCAGGGCTGGAGCAGGGATCGTAGGAGGAGGAGGAGGAGGAGGAGGAGCAGTCGCAGCTCAATCCCCATAGCTGCACTAATAAAGTGCTCAGGTGTGAAGCTGCGTCGCAGCATCTGATGCGAACGCTTGCTTTAATTGATGACAACATCTTGGAATTTTTGTTGGTATTTTTGCGCTCAAGTTTGTCTTGTCGCCTTATTTCACACTCGCATTCCCAGCAGCAGCGACAGCAGCAGGAGAAGCCAGACCAAGGGCAGCCAGCTGGACCGGGCAGCCAATAAGATCTCTCTGCCTCTCTCCCTCTCTTTCTCTGGCTGAGATCTGTTAAATAATGAAACATTTGCACGATACTGGAATCGTATCTGGCGCTGGCGAAGTAGCCATTGCCACAACAATCCACATCCAATATCCACACAATCCGCCATAGCCCAGCCAACTGGGCTGCTGCTTCTGCTGCTGCTGGTGATGTTGGTGGTGGTGGTGGTGGTGGTGCAACATATCGTACAAGATTTCCGGGAATTGAAAACTGCTAAAAATCGTGTTTGATTTTATACGTTTCGCTGTTTCTCTCCTGGCCTGGAGTTTGCCTCTGGTGCATGCAACAGCAGTAGAAACTGTAGCTGTGGTAGCTGCGGCTGCGGCTGTGGCTGCGACTGCGACTGTGGCAGATACCTGTAGCATCTACGATATGCGTCGTGGTTCAACATGCAATCGCAACAAACGAAAGCAGCTTGTTAACTAATTAAAACCGAAATATATGCAAATCAAAGGACGCTGATACGAGGAAATCCAACACAAAAACCAACCAGCTAGCCAGCCAGCCAGTTAGCCAGCTAGCCAGTTAGCCAGCCAGCCAGCCAACCAGCTCGTAGCCAAAATGTTTTTGGCTACCGTTTGGCTGTTGTCCTACTCCTGGTCGCAGGCAATTAAGTGGAGAGCAGCTGCCAACTGCCATAATGCTGACAACACAACTAAATAGCACAAAGCGCATTGTCCAAAAATTAATTGCAACATTTTGGTGGTCTTCACCCACAGTGCGCATTGACGAGTCGCCACCAGAACCGGACTGGAATATGCAATCAATTCAAATGGATTTCATTCGAAGCAGCAGCGATTTACGACAATGCCCACAGAGTCCAGGCCCAGGCCCAGGCCCAGGTCCAGACGCAGCCTGCCTTTTAGAGCGCTTTTATTGGGTTCATTGTCGAGCTACGTGCAGCATCCCCAAGGGCCTTTAGGGTCCAAGTGGCGCGGGCGGGCTGACCATCGTCTTCGTCGTCGTCGTCGTCGGCTTGGTCCACCGTCTTGGTCGCCAAGGTGCGGGACATATGTAAAACAAGCCTTGAACAACCGCAGCGTCAGTCTGGCCAGCCAGCCAGCCAACCAGCCAGGCAGTCGGGCAAAAAGGATTCGGAAGTGAAATTTATTTTGCATATCGCCGCCTGACAATGCCCCCAGTTGCATTGTCTCAACGGCCAAAGGCAAGTGCTCCTGGGAAACTTTTGCGCATCGCATTTATCAAGCTGCAGTCAATTTGGCCAGCGAGCTACGGATTGTCGATTGTCACTGGGAAATTATCCAATTTTGTGCCTTCGGCATTCAATTGCGCCTGTCAATTTACAAGCCAGATTCGCGGACCCCGGACGAGTAGCTGTCAGCGTGATGAACGGGCCGAGCTGTGTGGTCGGCTCTGCCTTGGGGGCGAGGAGGAGTGGAGGGGCATGGTGGTGGCAGTAGGGAGTGTACAGCGGACCAGTGGCTTGTGTTGTGCCATCTAAAATCATAATCGCTGATCAGCCGCATTGCCTTAACCCTTAGTCCAGAACAACTAAACCCTAACCCCCGACATGCCCGACAATTGCTTCCGGAGATGCGTGCCAAGTCATGCAATGCCGCGGCTAATATGCCCACTGCAAAGGGTATTCTATATTCATCCATGGTATTTGTACTACGTAGAAAAAAACGTCAGCAAACCCCCAAAGAATATATATAAATATATGCCTGATCAGTCGATATGTCCGTCTGCTTTTCTATGCAATATATTCGCACAGCTTTTAAACTCTTATCATGAAACTTTCTAAAGGTCCGTCTTCTTGCTTCAGGCCGTACCTAGGTCTATATCGGTTGGATCGTAACACTATATCTTATAGCTGCCTTAGGATAGATCTGTCGACATTTGAGTTATATTCTATGTCTTGAACAAGCTTGGCATTTACGACTCTAATGCTGTCCTTCAAATCTTAAATCTTAACCCAACATCGGACAACCTTATCATTTATTGAAGCTGCCATGGGTACTATGAAAAAGAGACTTATTGAATGACGTGTATCTGTTTGTCTTTCTAGATATCTTAATCAAGTTCAGCCCTTACAAGCTTTGCCCTGCTCGAAACATATAAACAAAATCTTAGCCTTAACAGACAAATATAACATAAAGGCATGTCTGCGAGGGTATTAAGTCGTCGTTAGTCCGAAGCACAACAGTTTTTAATCGTTGGTTTTTTTCGGCATTTTTTGTTGCATTTTTTATTAATTGCATCAAGATCAACTGCAGCAGCGAGCGCCGCCAGCGCCAAACTTGTGAAAATATGATAAAAAAGAAAAACCAAAAAAAAATTCGCTAATGAGTATTTACCTTTCGTACAGGCATGGTTGTGGCTAAGGGCGGGGGTACGGGGTAGGGGGTAGGGGGTATGGCTACGGGGCGTATGCTTAATGCTAGATTAATATCGCAAAATTTCATGTGCGCTGAACTTAACGGCTGATCGCTCATAAAATTAATCAAGCTGCTTTAGGCTACTTTAAACGTTGCCAACATTTTACATTTATTTTGTTATTTTCTGGTTTGTTTTTTGTTTTTTGTTGTTGTTCGCCTGCCTGTTATTATTATTTTCACATACTTTGGTGGGATTTCCTTTCCTTAACAAATTGCTTTTGTTATCGATGCAAACGGGCGAGTTGAATGCACTCAGCATATATCCATATCCATATAGTTAGCTGCGACGGGTCTCACGTACAGGCGAACGGGCGATCGACTTATCCCGATCCCCGTCAGGTCTGTGGCCCTGTGGACGACGTGCCATTTGTTACATTATAAAATATAATAAATTTCTGTGTGAGTGTGTGTGTGTGTGTGTGTGTGTGCTGGCTTGGATTTGCCCATAAATATCCTAGAAGACGCCTGATGGACTCGTCGATTGTCGCTTGTGTGTGGGGCCAGCATTTGCATAAGTTCATCGGCGAAAAATGTCAATTTTAATTGAATTTCTATTGTACACGAACCGATCTTGACGAGCAATTCGATTTATGTCTGCCTGTGCTCGTCTGTCCGTCTCTCCGTCTGCCCCTTAATGGTAATAAACATGTCAGCCGCAAAGCGAACCAACTAATTTGAGCGCTAGTTTAAAATGCTGCTGGTTGCTGCTGGCCATCGGCAAACGGGAAAAAACCTGCTTTTGGGCCAACACAGATCTTGTCTTGGGATGCTGCTGCTGCTGCTGCTGCACCTTAGCTGGCAACGCGTTGCACCAATCCCAGGCGCTAGCTTAATGCCATAATTTATGCGCAACAACTCGCTTTTGAGTTGGCTCCGCCTTTTGGCCAATCAGCGGCGAGTTTTCAGCTTGTCTATTCGCTTGCCCCCCTCCCCGCCGTCCGTGCACTGTATCGGCATCTGTTTACCTGCACTTGCCACAACAGATTGCGAGTCCTGTCCGGTTAATGGTGTGACAACACTTTTCAATACCCTTACATCAGGCACACTCTCGCTTATCAGTCCGTTTCGGGTCAAGAATTCAAGAATTTTTAATACTAGGATAGGGCTTGTCAAAAACTAAATTTCTTTATTGTATTGCAATATATGTTCTAATTGAGTTTGGCAAAAAACTGTAGCAAAATTATGTTACTTGTTGAAAGCGGTTTGGTTTTCAGAAAGATCTGATAGTTGGAAATCTTATGGGAAAATTCCTTACGGATCCAAACAGAACTCGACACGAGCAATGCATTTAAAATCAATTTATGTGCTAAATAAATCAAGAGCTTAGACCATGAACAAAATGAAATCAAAAACTAACAAGGCTTTGGGAGCCTAAAGAGCAGGAACAGTCTGCTTAACGGATGTGGCAGATGTACAAGTCAATATTTCTTCTTGGCATAGTTTTTGACAGTCAAATAAACCAGCTCAGAAACTTTTTTATTTGATTCCAAAAAAAAGGAAAAAATATATGTACATCAATATCGAACTTATTTGTTAACGCTGAGGCTTGGGTAAAATATAGATAAACGAGAAAGTAAGGATATCTTCAGTACGAAGATTTATTACCCTTATTGTATCTTGGTAACAGAATATTTTTCTACACAAGTACCAACTTTGATGGCAGCTATATGATATAGTTGTCCGATTCGGACGGTTCCCGATATGCGTACTGCCTGCAAAGGTCTGGACGATAACTTTAAAACTGTAAAAATAGTTCGAGATGTCTTTGTCCTTGTATGCGTCACACATTTTATGACAAAATTACAAATACCCTCTACTGGGGTATACAATTAATGGAGGTTTAAAACTTAGATCGTAGAGCATTGGGAGGGTTACAAGCGCAGAATTTTGTCGCTTTTTATATTATTTTTGAGTAAATAATAACCCATCTCCAAGTCTTCCTAAAATTGTGGCAATACTGGAATCGAATCTATGTTGAAAATCGATGAAAAGCAAAAAATAAGGACTCCAAATGTAACAAACTTTTGTTATGCAATAAATTCAGCAGAACGCTTGAGAAAATCTAAAAATTTTCAAAGGAAAAGGAAATCATATTTAAATGCTTAAAAAATTTGAGTATAAGGCCTAACTAAACTGGTATTATTTATTCGAATCGGTTTTGTTTTGACCAAGTTAAGAACTTTTTTACTAAGCAGACTTTTTGGCAGTCGGGAGAAAGATGTTCCACCCAATATATATTATATTAATTAAATTTAATAAAGAATAAGTAATATCTTAAAGTGGAAATAAATTTTTTGTTTGTCCTAAAAATTTTAATGTTTGGAGACGTTTAAAAGTTGGTAATTACACTATTCAGTACAAGTTTGTATTTGATTCTCTTATTTTCATAAAAAAAGTACTTATAATTGAAAGAATTTTGCGAAACACATAATCAAATTCTCTAACTTAATTTTCTATTGATTATTTTACTCTTTATGTTTATGTCCTAAAAATGTCTTTTACTAAAGATATTTGGAAATAGATATGCAAACTATTTTATATTGAAATAATGTAATATTTAATATTATAAAATAATGAAATATTATATTGAACATTATACAAAAACATTTTATAATATAATGGGGTTGTAAGACATAAATTCTCAATTATTTTTTAGATTTGTATATTTCTTCTTCTATGTCCTTAAAAATTTCTTAACCTTACGGTGTTCGAATTTGAGTCTTTTTTTTAAATATTATTAAAGATTGCAAGACTCTTAATATCTCTAAGCAATTTGTTATGCTTATAATTGCTGGGTTAAATTAAAATTGTAAAGTTAGTGTATTTGAAATTCGTGTCAGTTATGTTAGCTTTCCCCCTTTGTTATTTCATCTTAGTTTTGGCTTCTTGTATTTGTTATTGTTGTTGCTGTTGCTGTTATTTGGTGGCACGCTGCGGAAACATGAATTACAAATTTCAGTTCCAATTTGGCTCGCACGGAATTGCACCTGCCCGGGCTGGCCCGAGTGTTGTTGCCCCTGCGGCCGTTACGCAAGCGATGCTGATGAAGCAATAAAAATGCAGCGCGTGCCACAAGCGGCCAAGAAGCCGCCAAAAAAGGTGCAAGGTGCATCCAAATGCAGCGCATCCATACCACGTACCACACACACACACACACACACATACATAGGGAAACAAACACACAAGTATAATTAAATGTCCGTTGCCAATGAACCCCGTCGAAAAGAAAACCAGCTTGGGAATGTTGACTGTGTCCCGATTTGATCCTAAGCCCTGCCGTGCCTAGCGGATTAATGAATTTCTCGTTATGCGCTTGACTGACAGCCAAAACCGCAACAGTTTCTGGCCGGGCGGAAGGGAGGGAGGTAGACTGAGCGGGCATTATGTAGAGCAATGGGATTCCGGAATTGTGGCTCGCTTTGATTTGTACAGCGATTTAACGCCTGATTGGCTAATGGGCTGAGCGGCTTTCAAGTGGTTGCAATTGCCAGTTGCAATTGTTGGTTTGTTATTTGTCAATTGCCAATTGATCTTTTGGGCAATTGATCCGCTTTGCGTGCGAAAAATCCACAAAAAAAAAAAAGAGACGAAGAAAAATAAAATGGGAGTTCCTGACTGTGAAATACTCTGAACTGATTTTGCCTTTTACCCTACAGCTTGTATGAAAAATGCATTCTTGATTAACTTCGATGCTTTTACTTCGATCCTTATGAAATTTGTACGTCATACGAAGCGCAAGACTCTATATTAAAACGTTGGACCTTTTCCAATTTTGAGAGATATGAAGAGAAAGAATCGAAAACTGAAATATTCTTTATCTGTCTATGTTATCAGGTTAGGTACTTATCAATTTTGGTGTATCAAACTCTTATAATTTTTGAGGCCTGCTTAAAAAATAAAAATCGTCAACTCAAAATTGATATTTATCGTTGTTAAGAAAATAGGGGAATGTATTGAACAGAAATGATAAGATCAATCGTTATTTCTTAGCTATTTCCTAGCTTTTGTTTACGGTCAGTTGACTATGAGAAGATGAAGTCGGGCTTGCCTCCTTCTGCCTGTTACATACATTGGCACAAAAACAATATACCCCTCAATATACCCCATTTTCAATTTTATCAAAACACTTTTAAAAGCGCGCACATTACTTTTAATTAATTTCCAGTTGCCGATTGGCATCTAAATGTTGTATTAATTGTTGAGCATTATGTGCCAAGTGACCACAAGATATGGGCTATGTTCCAATCGTCCGCTCCCTCCCCCCTTCCCCAACCACTTTGCTGCCCGGCTCAGATAGCTGCCTGCTGTTACAAGGTGGGGCCGCATAAATCTGCTGCCTTAATTGCAGCTTACAGCTTAGCCTGGCTTAGAGCTGGAGCTTGGCGCGTTCCCGAAATTGATTTCGTATACGTTTATATGAGTTTACGAGGCGCCGTAAAAAATCGCATCAAATCGAATCAAATGCAGGCAAATCCTGGCCAGAGCCAACGCACGTGTAAATAAATTGCTAAAGGGCAAAAAAAAAAACCGGTCAACCCTTTGACCGTCAACCGTTGTCCTTTATCGCAGCTGCCCAAAAGCTGACCCAAAGGGTTCGGGCCCCTTCTCCATACTTGTGCACTAATCCCGGTCAATAAAACACAATTTTTGCCACTTGATGGCCGATGCTGGATATATGCAGTCAACGGAAAAGCAAAATAAAGCTTAGCTACATTTACTTTTCAATTGCGTTACGGCGTTGTCTTGAGTGGGCTGGAGGGGAGTTGGGGGAGCATATCGGCACAGTGTAGCTAAATAAATAAGAATTGTGCCAGTTGAACTGTGCGACAACAACGACGGACGTCAAGTTTTATGTTTGTTTATCGCCAAACTGAAAGCTGGACACTCGCAGCTGGATAGCTTGGACAGCCGGATAGCTAAGCAAAAGGGACAGTTGGCCACACACTCAAGCCCCACCCACTTGGCTAGTGGATCTGTTGTGGGCTTCAGTGTTGCCAATTTAGATATTTTATGGCTGTTTTCACAGTTCCTCAGCTAAGAAACTGCAGCTGCCTGTAATTCTGGATGTTTTCAAACTCATTTAGCTATTTTTATTTTATAGTTTTTTCAGTATTTATTTTAGGGCCTATTCACATCACAAGTAATATCAATAAGTTATAATGCCTATTATCATCACTAGGCCCTTTTTGTTGCCTATCGGTATCGAAATTTTACGCTTTTGTCCTTTTGATTAAATTGTGGCGTATGTTGATTTAATCTGTGGAGCAGGAATCTTTTAGCATAAATGCCAAATTATTGAGATTTTCTGGATGCATTGTGACTTCATTACATAGAAGACTCTTGCCAATACGGTTCAGCTATTTATAGCTATTTTTAGCACTGGCTACAGCTAGAATTGGCAGCACTGGTGGCTTGCTTCACAATTTGCCTCTGGATTTATGCGTTTGCCATTGGCTATTTATTTTCTTCAGCTATTTTCTTGATTTGGCAATTTTCTGTGCATTCAGCCATGTAATTGAGTTGGCAATTTTTGAGAATTACGCAGCAAATGTGGTATTTTCTAGAGGCCCATCAAACTGGTTGGAGCTTAGTTAGAATTCAGACTTTGGTGCAGGCAGATGCATATCGCGTGAGAGACAGAACGCATGCAGAGAGAGCCTAAGCAAAGGTTTTTTTGTTTTGTTGTTTTTATGGCTCATAACTGCCCTAATTAAGGCCATTGTCAAGAATGGGCCGCGGCAACAGCAACTTGCAACTAGCAACTGGCAACGGGCAAGTTGCAATTGGCAGATTTCTGCTGTTGCATGTCGCCAGGGTTCAGTCGCCCATTTAATTGTCATGTTGTGCATTGAGAATGACAGCATTTTGGGCGCTCAAATGCGGCAGTCGCACGTGAGGCGACAATTATGCACAAACACACACTCTCACACACACACACACACACAGAGCATAAAAGCCTGGCAACATTCAGCGTCAGCAACATTTGCTGCTGGCAACATGTTGCTGCTGGCTCTACGCATATTGTAAATGAGTTTGGGCCCAAAGCTGACACAAAGTGGCATAATTACATGTTCCGATGACAAGACCTGCTAGGTTTGTTCACGCGCTCGTCTGGGGTTAAGGAAGCAGAAGGAGGGGCTAAGGCACAGGAATGCTGCACGAATGACCAAAAACCAACTGGGCAGGCAATTGCATTTTTGGTTACATTTCGCTCACGTTTCGGCTGCAATTAAAAACGAACTGAAAAATGAAAGAGCCAGAGAGACTCAGGGCCAGGAATTACACACAGCCTAGCGGAGGCGCAAAAGGCCGCGTTTAGCCAACTATGAAGATTTAGATAAGCGCCTCATTTTGCTGGCCGCTGGCCCAGGCCAGGCCCGCTTGGCACCAGCACCAGCTCCGACTCCGGCTATGGCTCGGCCCTGGTCAGTTTTGGGTTCGGTTCTGTCTGTGTACACGTTTTCCATTTCATTTCGTGTGTGCTGTGTGTGTGTGTGCCCCTGTCAGGCGAGCGGAGCGTGTATTGGCTTTGGGTTACCATTTGGTCTAAATTGTCGCGCAGACCTTGAGTGTCCTACACTTGCAATTAAATTACAGCAGACATTTTTTTTGTTTTCTTCTTTATTCTTCTTGTTACGAGGGTGTAAAATGTATGCCCTCCAAAAATTTATTTGTCATAATGTAATTTTAAATGTTGCCTTTCGCATTTGCTAATGACTTTTTAGCGTCGGCATATTACATTTAAATTGTACACAACAACATTTGCTGCAGATGGAGAGGTGGGAGGCGCATTTTGTACAAATTGTATGCCACCCAATCAAATACAAATCGGCACCCACCACGACAGACCACGCAAACGGCGTTGATCCACAGTGGGCCAGTCGTGGTCGTTGGCAATCATCGCCGGGCTGTAATGATTGCAAACACAATCTGGCCATGTTGATCTCTGTGGCTCGAAAGACTGGAGTCCAAGGCACACAGTCGTTCAGGCGCGCGCACGCCGCAAAAGTTTTCCGCAGAATTTCCCTCAGTTTTCTATTGCCCGCCGCTGTGGTCATGACTTGGGCGACTGCATAGAATTTCAACAATAATCGCAGCGAGCGGCTAACAAACCAGCAAACAAGGCGAAAACAACACACAGACAACGCCAACAACAGCAGGAACAACAACAAAGCAGCTGGTATCATCATAATCATAATGCGCATAAGCCGCATTGCAAGGCTAAGGGCGGGCTAAGGGGCGTGTCGAGGTATGAGCGGGAGGCAGCGGGCAGAGATGCAGCGGGAATTCATTCCAACGAATTCGCAATTCTGCGAAATCAAATTGCACAAATATTTCTCTTATGCAATGCAACAGCAGAGAGGCGCATTGGGGGCGAGGTAGTGTGTCGATCCCCCGAGCTGCCATTGCCAGATGGGGCACCCAACTAAGTAACTAAGCGAAGCTGAAGCTCCAGAGCGCACTCGCGCAGCCAGTCGAGGTTGCCCCGCTGCCATTGTGGTGGCCATTGTTAGACATAGACACACAGACACCACAGATGGTCGCCGAAAGTTTGTTCAGGTTTACACGATGATCGCAAATAAGAATTAACTTTTTTAAATGTAAAATATTGAGGTCTCAATAATAAATTAATTCACTCATTACATTTATGAGATTTTTATACATTGATAAATAAAAAATAAAAATAAAAAGTCAATCCGCCCCCGGGTGGACTCGAACCACCAACCTTTCGGTTAACAGCCGAACGCGCTAACCGATTGCGCCACGGAGGCAGTTAATAATCATCTGGCAAATTATAAAGATTACACGATTACTAAATATAAAAGCTTAAAGAATAACATAACAAATTCTTTTTGATATTTACTAAATATTTCCCTTATCTGTTTCTTATCGTAAGAAAAGCTAACAGCAACGTTTAATATCTAAAGTCTTATATGTAAGAAAATAAATCAAATATAGAGTAGCTAATAGCGAAACGTATTTTCACTGAAATGTTTTTATTAATGCAATTCTAAGCGGTATGCAATATTGAATAATATAAATTATGCATACAATATTATAATGATCGTTACCAATCTCGATGTCATATTTATCTCAAGCCCACGCCGTGCACTAATATATATGTATAATAAGAAATAAATATATAAAAACTAAGCTTTTTGCTTGTAACAGCAATTATATTTTTATAAAAAATAAATAAAAGTAAATTTTAAAAACTTCGATCCTGCCAGGAGTCGAACCTGGAATCTTCTGATCCGTAGTCAGACGCGTTATCCATTGCGCCACAGGACCGCTTATCAACGTTGATCTTTATTGCTGTTCACGTATTTTGGCAAGCAAATTGATAGTTCTATAAATAGGCTGAAATGCTTATGTGTTTATGATACTTTTTTTGTGGCTTGCGTGTTAACGAACTTATTTACATATAATTTTCATATCTTATTGAGTTAAAAAAACTTTGAATTTATGTCATATTCCGGTTCACACTCAGTTTTCTTTACGACGTTGTTTTGAGCTAGCTGTTCTCAGTTTTCTGTATCATGTGTCGTGCATGATAGGTGTTCTCAGTTTTGTTAAACTTGTTCTTTACGATAACTGTTCGTAGCTTTCCTTATATTATGTTTGTTTATGCAAACTGTTCTCACTTGTTTGTATCAAATTAGTTTATGCAAACTAATGTCTATTTTGCTAGTTTTGTTCTTTTCGAGCAATGTTATATAGTTTGTTTTCCTTAATATATAATGTTTACACTTATCTTCATAAATTTAAAGCTTACTGTTCTCTGTTGTAGATATGATGTTTTTGCCAAAGGTTTTCAGTTTCTTAAGCTTCTTCTTTTCAAAAAAATGGTTCTCAAAACTCATATTATGTGAAATGTTTTCATATATTCAAATGATGTTTCGATGCTTGTTTTACTTTTATTTATTTTCAATTACCATGGACAAGAAAACTGCATAATTGAACATTTTGAAATATATTCGATCCTTTCTTCACGATCTTGAGATTTGGCCATTTCGTGTAAACGTTGGCAGCGTCTGGCAGTCTCCTGTGAACGTGATAAGCTCGAAATCGAAACCGCATCGTCATCATCTTCGTCGTGGTGGCGGTCGCAACCGCCACTACTGCTGCTGGCAGAGAGTCCAATCGGCATGGCCAACTCGTCGTTGTCGCCGTCGTCGTCGTTGGAGCAGTGGAATTACAGCAACTCTAATCTCTCGACAATTGTGGGCGCACACAGCGCGCAGGCGCAGCGAAATCATGCGAAGAGGAAATGAAATCGCGCAACTGCAACTGCAACTGGCAACTGGCAAAGTGGGACCCTGAGCTGGCGGGGTGCTGCGACGGGTGGACAACCAGAGACCCCAAGCAGTCTGCGAGGCCTTCCTTAATGTTTCAGTGTTTGTGACTCTCTGTTTGCTGTTGCCATGTAGAGTCCGGGTCCTGGTCGTGTCTGGCTTCTAACTTTGGGAGAATTCCTTTAAATGGTTTTTTGGTGCGGCTGCTGCTCAAATGAATCATCCCAGCCGAGCTGAGCTGAGCCGAGCCGCGCCGAGCTGAGCTCCTCCCTGCTGTGGCGTCGAGTGCTGACACAGCCAGAGACCTGCACAAGATGTGTGAATTTTTTTGTGTTTTTTTTTTAATGTTGAGTTGCCCCAGAGACTCGAGCTGCCACATCGACTCGATCTGTGGCGAAAGGAGTGAAAATTTATTGAGCTGTGGGCGCGCATTATTCATGCTGCACTGCACCAGCAAACGGGCTGGGGGTGGAGGGTAGCTAAAAGCGAACGGGCTCTAAGCCAGCCAACCAGCGTGTACCCGAGTCTTGGCACCAAAAAGTAGGCGACACCAGTCGTCGCGCGCTGTTGCTTGGGGACTTGGTCGCCGTCAGTTTGGGTTAACAGGTTAATGTTGTCCACCGGTCTGAAAAGTTAAACTAAAAAAAATATATATAAAGAACTATGCGCTATTGTTTCACGTGAGCAGCCCAAGACCAGGCCACTTATCGCCTGTCAAATGTAATCGATGATATTGTTGTTGCTGCGGCTGCTGCTGCTGCTCCTAATGATGACGAAAGTTGCCGTTGTTGCGGCTGCTGCGGCTGCTGATATCTGCATCTAATCATCTCACTGTTTTACACTTGCCAAAGGTGTTGCACGCTTATCACCTGGCCCAGGTAATTACAACAGAAATGTTGTCGAAAACAATAATTCGTTTGGCTTAATTTCTGAGAAAATGTTATTTATGCCAGCGGCAGGGCAGGGCTGGCTCTTGGGGATACGAGCTGCATGCTTGTGGCGCGTTTATCGTGTTGCATCAATAAATTGCCCAGTCGAGCAGCAGCAGCAGCAGGAGCAGGAGCAGAAGCAGCAGCAATCGCAGGTCTGAACATTTCATAATATTTACAATAAACATGCAACTGCTGAACAAGAAGGATTCTGGCCATGCGAGTTGGCAGCAACAACAATTGTTGTTGCACAGTTGCTGGCAACATTTAGCGCATCATGTTGCGTGAAATTTGACACTTTAGTCATGTTGTTGCCGTTTGTTTTTGTTGTTGTTGTTGTGACTGCTGCTGCTGTTGCTGCTGCTGCTGCTCTTAGCGATGACGACACAGTCAAACTGCCAGACACACGGGCAACACATTTGAGTTTTGTCTTGTTGCTGCTGCCTCTGCTGCTGCTGTGTCTGTTGCTTATTTATGTGCGTCAGGTTTTTGCAGGCATGCGACGGTACAGTAAAAACTGGCTTTGGGCGCTACCGAATTTATGTGCCTTTGTCATATTTGCTGGCGGCCTTATAACAATAATACACAAATATGGCCAATGCGTTGTCAACAGCTGCAGGCTCCAGCTAAAGACTCGCACACACTGTGTCTCTCATTGCATGCTGCATGCTGCAGGCTGCTGCCCCATGCAAAAACGCACACAATCAAGCGACAAATTGATCGCACTTTGAGATAGGCAAACTCCCAGCAACAAGCTGATGGTCTGCTTAGGCCTACAAGGCAATGGCCCAGGGACAGCGGCCAGCAGCGGACAACTGGACAACGAAACTAATATCTGTGCAATTGCCAATGCCAATTTTCCTATTTAATATGCCACGAATTGACATGGCCGTTGCCATTAACCATTTGATATGGGCAACAGAGACCAAAGAGAGCCAGAGTTTTAGGTTTTGTGGTGCGCGCAACATGGGAACATGCTGTCACATTAAAACGGCCAATTGGCATTGGGCCTTAATTTAATCAAATTAGCTGAGAAATGAAATTGTTTATGGCGCCAGTTTGTTCAGTTCAGTTAATCGAAATCTAAAACAAATTATGAGAGAGCACAAATTGCAAATTGCAATTACAATTGCAAATTGCCGACTGCAATATGCTCGGCCATGGGCCAAAGGCAAATGCAATTTAAATAATTAATAACGCACACACAATTTAATTTCATTAGGATAATTCTAATTAGAAAGAGGAGCTGCGGTAGTTGCTAGTTGTTGTTGCTGTTGTAGTTGTTGTTGTTGTTGTTGCTGCTGTTGCCCTATCGCCTGTGCCCAATCGCTGCCTACAAAAGCCCAATTTTCGTCTGAGTGTGTGTGTGCATGTGTTTAAGCTGAAATTTAATTGAAATTGTGGCTGTCATTGTAAAATTAATGAATAGACAAGCAGCACACATATACACACAGGCACACACTCTGCTGCACACTCATAGAAAAGCAATTACATTTAACAGCTGCCTGGGCAACTGCATTGATGAGCTTTGGCTCTGATGCAAGTCTGATAAATAGTCATGCACATGCTATATATACTATATACCATATATATATGTATGTATAGTACATTATGTAATGGCTTTGCAGATAATAACGCAACATGGACACTGGCTAATTAAATTGGTTTCCAGACGAGGCGTCGGTGTTGAACTGTGCTATATTAAAATCCATTTAAATCTAACAAATGTATCGATATTCTTTTGGACCAATGGTCACAGTGCCCTATCATAGTTAATCATCTAAAGAAGCATTTTGTTTGTTTGCCTGTAAAAGTATGTGTGTGCTTGTGCGTGTGCGTGTGTGTGTGTTGGTGTGCGTGGCCGTTTGCTGTGTGTCGCCATTGTTGGCCATACATTTCCAATCAGATAAACCTGCAGCCCAAACGCACGAGCGCACAAACCATGGCCATGGCAGAGACAAGAGGAAGAGCAACAGCAGCAGCAGAAGCAGCAGCACCAACGGCAGAGGAGCAGACAGTAGCAGGCAGGGTGGCAGACGGTAGGAGGCAAAGGCCCAATGTTATCGGAACGCTGTTGCCACTGCCACTAATTAGTTAATGCATGACCAAATAATTGTTGCCATCGCTGCTTTTGTTTGCAACTATATATATGAATGTATATACCTATACATATACATACATATAAGCCCTTATTATATGACGCACTAAGTGCCTTATACAGTTGAACGGGCTAATTCGAATTCTATCTCTTAACAAAAATAATATTAAAGCTGGAATGAAGAAACCATCTCAGAATATTTAAAACTCTCTTTTTGCTGATAGGTTTATGAGATGGTATTTGATAAAGTTGACCGATGCTATTAGGTTTTTGCTCAAGTAAGATTTTTCGTAGATCTGTGCCAACCATCTGACTTTGACATTTGCCTGCTGCAAATAGACGGATACCAAAGTTATTTATTTTTAAAAGATAATTACGAGATAGAATGTCTATCTTCGGCGTATCGCCAATCCTTGTAAGGGTTAGGCTTAGGCTATGCGAGTAGAGCTATAGTACTGCAAATTTCTGAATTTGGGTGATGATATCTTGAAAAACTTATTGATCGAGTTACTCTTCGTATATACATATACATGATATAGTCGTGCGATGTTGATCGCAGAGGTGTATCCTTTGGAGGCGCCTCTCTGTAATGGAGTGTAGCGGCTGCTTGAGAAATTGATCTGATCTTTGACGCTTGTTATGCAAAATTTGGATAAGATATCTTCCATACACGACCTTAAGCTTCGACCGATGGTAAAGATTTTGCTCTTATGTAAGGAGCATATGGGAATCTTGGTCAAGATATCCTTGTTAACCAAAAACAGTTTTTTTAACAAGATCTTAATTTCCGACAGAGCATTCCGACGAGAGCTTTTATTTTTATTTTGCATAGAAACAAAATAAGTACAGACGAAGTTGGTCATATCGACTTGCCTATTGCTACTGATTAAGAATATATATACTTAAGAGCTTGGAGATGTCTCCTTAAGTGCGTTAAATATCTCTTGTCAAACCTTTGATATCCTGCTAGAATATAAGCCTCCTTTTCGAATAGTTTTAATATGCTTTGTTGAAATGGGTAAATATTGCAACTCATTGGAGAAATATTAAACTTTTCTCTATGTTGGCACAAAACGTCAACTTCATTTTATCATATATCTAAAGATAATTTATAAAAGAAGCTATCAAAGGTTATTAAGAAGTTTTTTCATATATATTTCATTCTAGTCAGCTATATTGATATAGTTGTCAGAAAAAGGACTGCGTTTGTTGATTAGCATAAGCCGTTCAGCCTATTAGCCATAGAAACGCCCCGATCGCAGCGACTATAAGAGCTGGCAGCAACAAATATGATATGTCGTTAGTCACATACCAGGCACAACCAATCGAACCAATCGAACTGCTACCACATGTTCCTAGCTATCTATTAGATAATCATAAAGGCCCTACGTTTGTTCTATTCCTGTGCGTTCGACCTGGCCTAAACACTAATTAGCTAATGCATGCCCAAATATTTGTGACTGCCGCTGCTGCTACTTTGTTCAGCTAGCCATTGATTTATGCTGCCATATTGTATTTTAGGCTGGCTTATGTTTTGGTTATGGTCAGCTGCGTGTGGCATGTAGCCTTTCCCAGGCACAGTACATATGAATATGCGGCCCGCCAGTGCTTATCGCAGATGCTGATTAACTGATTTATATATGGCTAGTCATTTGTAATGCATTGATCGCCGCGTTCAAGTTCTGCGACTGTCCATAACTGATGGAGAACAGTTCAACTAATGTCATAGTTTTATTTGTGATTATTTCAAGTTAATTGCGCAAACACCAAAAAAAAAAAAAGTACCGAATAACAATGTAATTATATAACAATTATGGGCGTGGTCAGGTAGAAACATTGACACATGCGAACTTGAATGCAATTAGACAAATGAGGGACCTCCCAAACGGGACTCACGCTCATGTGATGCTGTGCAAATTCTCTGACATGGATCTGCACAATATGGCGTCTATATAAAAGATTGTTGTTGTTGCTGTGCTTGGCTGCATTTAACGTGCATTTAATTGTCGGCTCAATTACACTGCCCAAAAGATGCACTCGCCGTGATAAACTAGGTATTTGTATATATTGTTATTATTTCATTAAATAGATGCTTGATGAGCCTTGCGTGTGACTGCAAAAACCAAAAAAAAAATTGGCACAAGGTGCAACGGAAGCGGATGCCCGTTGACAATTAATGGAATTAGCCAATGCACATTGATATGTGGCTTTAAGCACATACAAATTCGCTTAGCTGGATGCCGACTTTATGGCCGCCAGACACGCGTTGGCCATTAATTAGCGCCATGCCCGTAAAACCAGGGGGCAGTCTAGTTTTTAACTACTCATAAACTGACTGAAGGTACTTTACATACCTATGCTTATTTGCAGTTGATGTGCGCTTTATGACCAGCCGGCGCACTCGTAAAACAAAAGACTTAGGCAACGAACTTTGGCGGCTAATGCTTGTGTGTGTTTCTACTGTGCTTGCGCTGTCTGTTGGCTGGAGTTGCCGTTGTCGTACCAATAAATTAACATGCCATTTCACGCCTCAATACAAGCAGCTGCGTCTCCAGCTCATAACTCATGCGTTCAATATACAACAAATGCCGCATAACAAATGACCAACTGGGCCAAAAGACGTTAGAACCTCGGCGTTGGCCAACACCTCGGCGGCGGCAGAGACGGCCAAGACGGCAAAGACGGCGCACGTTTTGTATTGAAGACGCATCGAAATTTAAAGAGCAATTCATAAGCATAAATGGGCATTATAAATACATTGCTTCCACACAATTGTCTGTCTGCACAATTGTGCGCCTCGGCTGATTTCGATTTCGATTTGTGTCCAATCATCTCACCACAATTAATCAATCTTTGCCGTCAGTTACCGTTCTACAGTTTCACTAACACAATTAGAGGCAACTCGCTTTTTTTTTCATAAATTATTTTATTTATTTTTTGTTGTTTGCTTGTTTTTGTTTGTAGTTTTTTTTTTGTATTTTTATATATTTTTTTTTCTGATTTTTGTATATCTTTTCTGGTGATTGCCTTTAAATTTAAATAAACGTATGTTTTTTTTTTATATATTCAACTATCAATATGGCCAATTACAATACATTTATCGCATATGCTTACAACATATATATCTGTAGCTCTAGAAGTAAGTATACATATACATATTACATATTCTTTTTTTCCATTTTGTTTTTGTTTTTGTTTTGTTTTACCTCACACGCACATAAATTAAGTTTAACACTAAATTTGTAGTATATGTACACAGAACTTAAGCGGTTATTTCAAGTTTTATAAATACTTTTGTTTTGTTTTCTTTTTGCTAAAATTATACAAAAATTGCTAACAAATGTTTTTTTTTGTTTTTTGTTTATGTTTATCCTTTTTTTTTCTCATATTTTACAAATTGCCTTTAACATTGAATTGATTTAAATGTATTTTATGCTTATTTTTAAGACTTAGCCATAAACATTGAACATTTATATGTACATATATAGTATGGGCTTGTGTGTATATGTATATGTGTATGTATGCCTTATAATACATACACTGTCCTACCATTTGACTTCATTTTGTTTTTTCTTCCTTCTCTTTGTCTTGCTATTAGGTTAAGTATGTGTTATTAAAAGTTAATTTTACATTTATTAAATTGTTTAAATTTATGTTTTTTTCTTTTTGTTTATCACGTCTGTTTGTTTAATGTCTAATAATTTAACTAATTTACAGTTAAAAGTATTTTGCAATTTACAATTGCATTGCGTAATAGGACAAACATTTTGCAGTTGCTTTATACAAAACAGTTTTACAGTTTTTATGCGTGTTTTTTTTCTTTTATTTATTTTGATTTTGTTTTTGTTTTTGTTTTTTTTTTGGACGTGCATTTAATGAGTTAATATTAATGCTTAGTTATCGTTAGTTTCTGTGTGCTTGTTGTTGTTGTTGTTGTTGTTGCTGCTCTTGTTTTCAGTTATGGATATACATATATACATATTAATATTTATGAAATTCCGTTTGTCGGGCTTTTGCATTTATTTAATTTGTTTTTTTATAATAAGTTTATTTTGTATACTTTTGCTGATTTTATGGCAGTTCATAAAGCACAATTAAAAACGCCGAAATTGCGTCAAGAAATTAAATTAATTAAGCGAAAAATAAAACAATGAATACACACAATCACACACACACACATATACACACACAATCGCACACACACACACACACGAACAAATGAGCGCAATAAAAATAATATGTGCGGCCCTTTAATTAATTTTAATGGGCTTTGTTTTAGCTGCTGGCCGACAACGACGAAAACTTAAATAATTAAAAATTGCACGCAATGTTTACAATTAGGAATAGCCAGCACTTGACCAGCGAGCACATCGCCCGCACTTCCCGCAAAGATAAGCTAGGAGATCTGCAGATGTGGCTCCTGCCAGCTTGAAGGTTCTGACGCGCTGCTCCTGCTCCTGCTGCTGCTTCTGTTGCTTGTGCTCTGGTCAAATGGCTGCGAAGGGAGAGTCCTCAGTTTGGCATTGTGTTTGTTTGGAAATCAAGTCAGTTTACAAATCGGCGCTGCTCTAGCTGAACAAGTTGTTGTTCAAATTGTTCCCGCTCCATCACGTGTAGTCAGTCCGCCATGTGCCCTGCAAATGTGGAGAGGGGGAAGAGTGGGGAAGCACCCAAAATGGAGACATTAATAAACATTGCGCTACGCTCTCGCTCTCACTCTTTCTCTCTTTCTCTCTCTCTCTCACTCTCTCTCACTCTCTCTCTCTCTCTCTCTCACTGTCTTGCTCTTATATAACTCGTCTCTTATACGACGCGTACTCACCATCGAGCTGAGACCCAAGTGATAGGGCTGAGAGTGTGGCACAACGCCGCCGCCCAGTGAACCGGCCGTGGAGAAGCCACCCTGGAGTCCACCGGAGGCGCCCAATGCGCCCATGCCGCCGGTATACCAGCTACCATGCATATGCGCATGTGCCGGATGCAGCCCGCTGGAAAGGTGTCCATGTTGCGCTGGAATGGAAACAAAAGGCGATATATGTTAAGCATGGCATTGGACACGCTGGCTCATTGTTGCTTACCCATGGAGGCCGAGAAGCCGCCGCCAAAGCCCTTGGACGGATCAAGCGGCTTGAAATCGCCCATGCCCAGATGTCCGCCAATTGGTAGACAGCCGCCGCCTAGGCCCTTCTTCTTCTTTGACTTGGAGCTGAGCTTGCGATTACGCGTTTGTATGCCCTCCTTTTTCATGGTAAGTGGACGATTGACCTGCAACAAGAGGAACAAACACAAATGAGGCAGCTGTTTAGTGGGTGTGTTGCAAATAGGCGGCAAAAAAAAAATCAATAAACTGTGTCCGCTGCTGCTGCTGCTGCTGCGGCTGCCCAGCGGCAACTAAAATGGGTCAAATTTATGCAAATTCATGGCGCGGCCCTTTTTGGCCGGAAATGCCGCTAACTGCACACGCTGTCTGTTGCAACGCACTGTGCGGCACACAACTGTGTGGCAGCAGCAGGAGCAGCAGTCGGGAACCGGGAAGTGAAAATGAAGTATTACAAGCATTTCTACACGATCAGATAAGCGACATTTGCGAATGCGATTAGTTGGCGCTGATAGCAAACGTCGCGCTGTCAGAGGGGCGAGACGCAAACGAAGCTACTTTTTATACCCTGTTTTTTTCTCTCTCTAGTGTTTTTTTGTTGTTGTGTGTATGAGTCCATTGTTGAGGCTGCCTGCCTGCCGCTTCATATGCAATTTCCTATCACTTGCGAACATCTAAGCGGCAACAACAGCGCCTCATTGCGCTACAATTACAATATTGAGTTACCCATTCGCCGAGGCTGCGTTGACGACAAAGAAAAGTTACATTTTCTCTAAATAAAAAGGTATATATATATATATATAAGCTAGCAGTAGTTGCACTTAATGGAGAGTGGAGTGTGGAGTGTGGAGTGTGCAGTCCGGGACTACCTGGGCGTGAATTACGACATTGTTTGTGGCCCTTTTTCTGTTGTTGTTGCTGCTGCTTGTTGCCCCGAAATTGTTAAATTGTCGGCCAATTGTTTGTGTGAGCCGCTTGACGAAAGATTTGTAGAGGCGGAGGGTTGAATTGTGTAATGCAGCGAAAACAACGGCAAACAAGAGCAAAATGTATCAGTTACAGTGGGCACACAGAGGGATGGCTGTAGGGAGGCGGGTAGGGGCGAGGGATGCTGCTGCTGAATTGGACGATCGGTAATTGATAGTCTCTCTGGTCTGTGCCGCCTCCCTAGCGTTTAGCGCAAATTGTGGCAATTAGCAGCTCAGCAGCAGCTGCTCAAAAGCTTTAATTGATATGCAGCAGCAGTGGCAGCAGCAGCGGCAGCCGCGGCGACTAAACAAAGCATAAAGTTGTTAATGCGCTGGGGCGCACAGGCCTAGCTCATTAAGGAATTCAGCAGAAACTCCAGTCGCAGAGCAGCGCAGCGCTGATTTTTATGCATAAAATCTTAATCGAGCGTGCGAGCGAGCGTTTTGCGTTTGGGGCATGCAACATGGGGGCAACACGCGCCGCTGCAGCTCACTTGCAATCTGACAGGCTGCCAAAGACAGCCAAGTGGGTGGGCTGCATGTAAATAGGGGCGAGTCGCACAGAGCTGTTGCCTGTTCTTGGCAAATTGGCTGAGACGGCGCCAGGCGCATGTCTCTAATGCTGCTACAGTTAGCAGTTGCAGCTGCAGCTGTGACACAACAGGATATTCAACAACAAGCGCGCAGCAGGAGCTGATAAACAGTTAAACAGGCTGTGCAACAGGACGCGTGCTTGGGCGACGGCAAGTGTCTGATTTTTGGTCTTAATTAGCGCACTTTTCCAGCGAACTGCGTGAAGACACGCGCAACGACAATCACAGAGAGAGAGAGAGAGAGAGAGAGAGAGAGGGGTGGATTGCACTAAATGCAGTCAACATTTCCATAAAATGTGCCAATCACATGGCCAGATCGCTCAGCCAAGAGGCCCACACAGGCTGACGACGACAACGACGACGTCGACGATGGCGGCCAAATGACAAACGAATTGAATTGAAATGAACTGCTAGAGCTAGGCAGCAGCAGCAACAACAACAACAACAACAACCATTGCACTGAACACTGAGCAATGCAAAAAGCGCGCTGATTGGCATCTTATCAAGATGGGACACTGTCCAATTGAAAGAAAATTTTTGCAAAATAAATTTCGCCGCTATGAATGCGCAGGCTCATGTGTGTATGTTTGTGTGTAGGCCATTAGCTGGCAAACACACACATACACACGCTAACACACACACACACACACACGCTCGCGCGCCACCCAAAGCGTGCACATTTCTATATATTTTTCCTTTTTGGCGCATTGCTCATACGCCACGTTGCAAGCGGCCGCCGCTTTTAGTGTTAACATGCCTACACATCAGATTAGATTTATATGGAGCATATATGCACAATGTATATGGCTTGTGCTGCACTTGCTTTGATATATACATACATATATATGCCCCACTCCGACTTCGCGCAATTAAAATTAAAACATTTCGCCGCCGCCAATTGCCGATTGCCATCGAAATCGAACTGCACTTTCAACAGTTGCAGCTGCCACACAAATAAAAAGCCCCCACCACAAAATTAATTAGCTTGCGGTCACACAGGTGGCCCATCAATTTTGGGCGGCCCACACTGACATGTAAATGTGCGAAAAGTTCAAGTGATTTCTCTCAAAGTTTTGCCACATTTACCGAAACTCATTAAAAGCTCACTGGCGGGCATTACAAAAAAAAAAAAAAAAAACAAGGGTATAAAATAAAAGATTCCAAAAAAAACAAGAAAGAAATCAAAAACAAAGCAGCGGTGTCTAATGTTGCGAGTCTGACTAGGCAATGCCCTGTAACTACAGCTTCATATTAATTTTTATATAAAATTACCTACTTTTTAATAAGTTTGATACAAACAACTAAGGGCTACATACTCTATCATAGCTCTGCTTCTAAAGCAGCTATGCTGATTTCTAAATAAAGATAGCGTACTTTGTACAGTCTCTTTAGAAATACATAAATTTCTAAGATCTTATATGCTTATATTATGAACCTAGAATATATATTTTAGAGAGTTCTTGCCGTTTCTAAGGCATATTAATATTGATTCCTAGGTAATACATTACGAACATATACTCTTAAGAGCCTGAGCTATAGCAAAAGTATTGCCAGCTATTGAGTTACACCTAAAAACTAAAGTCTGCTTCTAGAAGCTACGAGCTTTCATAAATCTAGAAAATATGTACCTTAAGTTACCTGAAAAGGACTTCCCGGAAGCACAGCACCTCATAGAATATAGAATTGTATTTAAATTTATAATTAAAGCAACAATAGCAACAATCTCCTTTTTGAAAGGCTCGCTCTATATTGTTATTTATTATATAAAATGTAAAATACAACAGATATCTCGCAGTAGTATATCATACCCTATCTAGCCAGTTATTTTTTACAGAGTATCGCATATCCTAAGCGCTAACGTTTATGTGCCGTCGTGGCTAATGAATATTTAATAAGCCAGAAGTTGGTCAAAACAACCCTCTAAAGCGAGAGGGGGCAACAGGGACGTCGGCCAGCCCCTCAGGGCGCGAAAATGTTATTAAATCTAGTTTCCACATGGCTCGACAGCGTCTATATCATTGGCTGCATTTCAAGGGGGGCGCACAGAGGGGTAGCCAACTCAGTGAGCCGTAGTCTATTACATAAATTACGCCAATTTCTGGGCGCTCGTCGCCGGTTGCCGTCGCCGTCGCCGTCGCCGTTTGCCGTTTGCCGTCGCACGCGTTAGCCATAATAAAATCAAAGCTTATCGCATTTTCACAGCCAAACACCAGACGCTTATCTTGCAACAGCAATACCAACAACAACACGAGCAACACGAGCAGCAACCACGACGGGCATCTTTAAATAATCATCAACAATTCATCATCGGGGTTGTTGCTGCTGCAACCTGCCACCCTCTCGGGGCGTCTTACAAAAAGGGGGCGTTGGGTGTGTGGTACACTTCATTTTTGTCACTTTTAATCTGTGTGTGTTTCCCGTGCGCTGCTTCCGCTGGAGAACGCTTGAGTGGCCCGAGCGGCTGTTAAATGTTGCGTTTAATCGCTTAAGCGCTTAACGAGGGTTAAAAGCGAAGCCAAACTGATCACAAATCACAAATCGATGGCCCGCTGGGCCAACCTCTGATTTATAGACAGCTATACACATATACATATACACGGGATTTAACTATAGCTATTTGACTTTCTACTTACATTGTGCAGCTTGTAGTACAATCCGCAGGCATTGCACACAGGCTCGCCGCTGGCATTGCGCCGCCAAAGGGTTGTGGTTGTGGTCTTGCAATTGGCGCAGGATGTGCCCGCCCGCTTGGCCGCGCTCTGCAGCGACTGTAGTGTCTGTAAAAAGAAGGAAAAAATTAGAATTTGATTAGTTTAGCTTGGTTAGCTTGGTTATGCGCTTGACTGCAGTCGTCGTTTTCTCTCTTTTTTTTTAATATTCTGCAATCAGCCAGCAGTCGAGCTTTAACAAAATAATTGAATAGCTAACATTAGTCGAGGAACTCGACATTTTATTGCAGTTTTCAGAGAGTGCTCTTGTAGGGAGTGCCCGACTAGGTTATACCCTGAACCTAGCGCCAAGCTGCTTTATGCAGCGACTGTGCGTTTTCTTCCCATTGCCTCACACTATATATGGGAAATTCACTCTTGATTATCTTCGGTGTCTATGAAATGCCAAAGAAAATCTATTCTGGGGTTTTCTTAGCGAAAATTAGTGCATTTCAGCGGGCTTGGAGGAATTTTTTCTTGAGCAGTATTCAATTACACTGAGCAACTCTTGTTACCCATCAGCAGCTTGAGGCATGAAAATTGATTATGCTAATGTCACACGCCCACAAATATGTTGGTCGCACTAATTGAACGGTGCCAAAACTAACGCAGCAACACACACACACACACCCACATACACACGTACACACATACACACACGCACACACATAAACAGGTATGTGCTTAGTTGTCTGTTCAGGTCCTGTTCTCTGGATGGCAAACAAAGTTGCTCGACACACCAGGCAACAACATTTTTTAAATGGCATGCGGACTCCAAGTTGGGGCCTTTAACAGCAGCATCAATTCATTAAAATGACAATTTTTACAAAACTGCCCAAAAACAACAGCAGCAACAACAACAACAACAACTGGGGAGCATGTCTGCGCCACGCTTAAATTTCCACGAATTGGCTACAAGAACCGTAGCCCCAAACTCGAGACCCAAAACATTGTCTGCTGTGCCTCGTCGTCGCAGCGAAGAGCCAGAATTGAGAATCGAGAACTCAGAACCAGGCAGCAGGCAGCAGGCAGCAGGCCCCAAAGTCGTCTTGTGGCCTCGCATCTGGGCTCTGCAGCTACATCCACAGCTACAGCTTCAGCTTTTGGCTTATGTTCATGTTGCTCGTACAGCAACAACAACTACGACAGCAACAACAACAACAACAAGAACAACGCAAACACATTGCAACGCGGCCCTAAACTGGCGTTGATCATGTTTGACTTTGATTTTTAATTGTTGCCTCCTGCCTCTGCGCCCTGCTTGTGGCTCACCTGTTCTGGTTTCGCCTTGCTGCCACGCTGCCATTAACATAAATCAGAGGTCATGCCACAAGACTCTCCCCATCCCAACTGCAGTCGGAATCGGAGTCGGAGTCCGTTGTCGCAGTCGCGCTGCAACAGTGTCTGCATATTTTTTGGTGGCACTGTTGTTGTGTGTTAACGAGCTTGTAACAATTTCACATACAGACAGCTGCGACTTGCGGCCAAATCGAAATCGAAATGTGCGAGAATTCAAAATTCATTTGCAACGCCTACAAATGCTGGCTCCACCAACAGCTCCAGGTAATTATGTGGCCTGGCCAAAGCGACTTTATATATATATATATAAATTAAGTTGTTAACATGACACTGCAACAAAACGCACTAAGCAGGCGAATGCCACAAAATGTTGCAAGTCTCAATTCGTAATCCCTAACCAGGCCAAACTGGTCGCATTCAGTTGTAGGTGCTAAATTGCAGCATGTTTATTTGGGACTGTTTAAGCAGGCACTGTGTTTAGCTAACAGTGCCACAAAATGTGGCACATAAATCAATGTCAGGCTGGGCGGGTTTCGGCTGTTGCGGGGCAGGGCGCTTGGGGCGGCAGCATCGTATTGACAAACTGTCAAACTTTGTCAAAGGGGCGCATTTTAATTGAAATGCAAAAAGCGCAAGCGCCAACACTCAAACAACAACAGCAACAATAGCAACAACATAAACAGCAACAACAACAAGGCGTATACAAGATGGCGCTTGCGATAAATAATATTATACAAAAGCAGAAGACAATACAGCTAATTCTCATATATATCCATATATACATATGTATATAGTTATATGCACTTATATATTGTCTTGAATCCATAAATTTTAATTTCTCAATGCGCTTAAGCATGACAAAATGCCCCTGTCATACCCTAACCGAGGCTATGACAACTTTGTCGCGAATGTGGCATATGTGACCAAAAAAAAAAATAAAGTTTATATTTAAAATCTATTTTATTTTTTAAGATATCTTGGGCAATATACTACAACAAGCTAGTGAGTACTTTAACAAAACCTAAAACTAAAGAGCTGCCTTGAAATGTGGAAAAAGAAATTGTTTGAACACCACCTTTTTAGTTTTTTAAGATATCTGTAGACAAACCTCGTAGGTCCTGTGCTGTGTTCTTACATCGAAATACTATATATATACATACGAGCAAAAAGTAAATTTTGTGCTAATTTGAATATCTTAAGCTTTGTTTATTTAATGAGACTGGAAGATATGTAGATAAGAGAAATTTAATCATTGATTAGGGGTATCCAATATAAACAATGGGATGTTGTTTAGGCGTCTTCCAAAAGTATACAGATATGTTAACCGTGAATAAAATTTGGTGAAGCTAATCAATTAAAAATTTCATTGAAAGCTGTGAAAATTGAAGACAAGTGGTTTAATTTTTTAGCAAATCAACCATTGCTAGCTTCGTACATCGAAGTACTTTATCAAAAAGCTGTCTAAGAAACCATTGTGTGATTATAATATAGTGCATTTATCATTTGTGTGCAAGAGTATTTAATCTTCGACATGCCAATGAGGAATTTCTTATTTTATTTTTTTCTTTATTGTTGCCACCTTGCATTGATTTATATGAGTTGCAGCGGCGCACAAAATGTCTGCAGTTCACAAAATGGCGGCTGTTTGAATTGTTGCTATTTACTTTTGGGTTTTGAATTTTAATTGTTAATTTTTGAATTGTTTATAAAATGTATGCAAATTATGTTTTCATTTACACAAAGACGCATTTGAATATTTAATTGAAATTGGGAAAACAAACGCAATAACAAAATGTGCCACGAAAATTGTGTAAAGCAAATGAAAAGCGTTGCCGACAAAAGTAAATGCTTTTGTATATATGCATATATATATATATATACATATGTATATAGCGAGTAGGACGGTGGTGTAGAGGGAGCGGGTTCCGACAGGGTAGTCAAGAGGTGCTGGGTCAGACAGCAGAGCTACAGTTCTATTTATTGCGCAGCTTTTGTGCGCTGGGGATGGCAATGCCCTTTGCCATCTTAGATATCGCACCAAAGACGCAGGCCAAGGAGGTGCTGGCGGGGAGCGTTGGTTGGAGCAGCTGAACAGAGGGAGAAACAGAGAGAGAGAGATAGGCAGAGAGTGACAGAGAGCGAAGTGTGGAGGTGGAGGCAACAGCAGCAGCAGCAGCAGCAGCAGCCCCAGCCGGTTGCCCAGCAAATGTTACGTTTATCTCAGTGTAACATCTTTTACTTGGGGGCACACTCAGGCCGGGTGTGTGTATAAGTATGTGCACTGTATCTGTATCTGTATCTGTAGCTGTATCTGTATCTGTATCTATATATGTGTGCGTGCTATGTATTTGCAGCTGTATCTGTAGCTGTTTATGTGGCTGTGTGTGTTACCCCACTGCCCACACAGCGCAGACATTTTATCAGCTCATTTTTTTTCTGCTTTATTTTATTTTTTTTTCTCTGCTTTATCTGACAAAACATTCATTAAATTGTTCGCAGCCAGCGCAAAAAGTCGTTTGCAGTTGCCAACCCTCAGCACTGAATTGCCCTTTGGGGGTTGTTTTGGAGCAGCCCCCACAAGGCACACACACACACACACACAAAGAGAAGATGGCAAAAGATAGCGCCCAGATCTCAGGCAGCAGCGCAACGAAAATTTCTATATCTGATGCTGGCTTTGACTTGGGTAACTGTCAGTTGGTGGTTGGGCGGTTGGGTGAGGTTTCTTTTTTTTTGGGTGGCTGCCAGCGCAACGAAATGAAATGAAAAGCCGAGGCATCGAGGCAAGCGCCAACAAAATGTCCGGGCCATAACAGTTACACATATTTACATACATATATATATTTAGCTATATATATATCTTTTTTTTTTTGATCATGTTTTGCAGTGTTTGTAACAGAAATAAAACTTGTGCGACTGTGAAATTTAATTTAAAAATTCAAATTTCGTTTGCGGCAGCACAAAATGAACTAGGCTCGTGTATACCCTATTTTTTCTTCTTTCTTGCCTTTCTTTTTTTATATCCTGGGCTCATTTCCTTTTTGCCAAACGGATTCGTTGAGCACAGCCACATGCTGTTAGCAGCTTTGGGGCGTGGCAGGGCAGGCTGTTGCTTTGGAATTTTGTGTTGGTTTTTTTTTCGATATTTATTTCAAGGGTTGCTAGCACAGCTCGTTGATTGGCTTCGTGCGTTTTTTTTGTATTTTTTTTTAAGACACATTTGCCTAATTAATACATCAGCTTGGCTCATTTGCAGGCACGCACAAAGAAAGCGAAAAACTATTGCTAAAAATCACACCTGCTGCTAGGCTAGAAAAATCAATAAAATGTTTTTACTGAACAGGTATAGCAACAACGACAACAACTTCAGCTACGACAAGCTATTAATGTCGCTCATTAATGCTGCTCAATGAATTTTACGAGCCCTTTGGAGCTGTTGTTGTGCTGGCCACAACTTGTCGTCGCATGGAAATTTGTCGCAGACAGCGCCCAAAAGGTTTCAGTCTTGTGCATTTTAAACAGCAGCAACAACAACAACAATAACCACAACAACAGTGACAGCAACATGGTCAAGTCCCCGCTCCTCCAGCCATGGCCGCGATTTGTGAAGGCATGAAAATCGTCATTAATATTTGTCACTGGACATTGCAACTGCACATATAAATTAAATAGAACCTGGTCCCCTTTTGGCCAGCTGCTGTTACCAAAATGAATGTGCTCTAAACACGCGCTTTTTACAGCATTTCTGACTGTGGGGCTGCGTGCCTGACCACATTTTCACATATTGTCTGAGCGAAAATAGAAGGGTTAGAAAATGCAACCCTTTCGGGGCGCAGCTCAGCTTTTCGGGGCCAGTGCAAATTATGCCTTTGCATATTAAATAGATTTATGTTATTTTTTTTTATTATTTTTTCAACCCGTTTGCTTGCCTAAAGCTGTGGCCAGGGTCGTCCTAACGAGCGGCAGAATACAGGCCTTAATCATCTGCGACCCGCGCACAGACTCCACGCTCGCACACACACTCTCTCGCTGTCTCACTTTCTCTCTATCTGTCTCTTTCTCGCTGTTGCTCGTTGTTTGTGGCTTGTGTGAGCCTGTTTCATTATATTATTGGCACGCCCAGTTTTGCGGCTGCGGCTGCGCTTCATATCGTTAATTTTTAATTGATCTGCGCTGCGGCACAATGTTGCAGTTCGTCAGCTTGTGCCCCAAGCAGCATCAGCAGCAGCAGCAGCAACAGCAGCAGCAGCAACAGCAGCAACAGCAGGACACATGTAGCCCGCTGCTCGCTCCCAGCCTCAGCCACAGCCTCGCCCCTTAGCCTCTTGCTGGCCGGTTCAAGTGCATTTTAATGGCATTAGGCTGCCCACTTGATGAAATGAGCGCACTCTTAACAAGATCCTAGCGCCCCACAAAATATAAAAAAAGGAGTATAACAAGTGAACATATTGCTCTGGCCTCTGGCCGAGCCACAGCGAAAATGTCCGGGCGACTTAATGCGCTCGATTGCGTATACGCCCCGTTTGCCGAACGTGCATTGAACTTTTACTTTGGCTTAGTTGTTGATGTTGTTAATGTTGTTGCCGTTTTTGCCTTTTGCTTCAGTTTTGATACGTTTTGCTGCTGCTGTTGTTGTTGTTGTTGTTGTTGCTGTTGTAGTTTTATCGATCGCTTTGACTTTGACTTTCATTTGGCGCGCATTTCGGTAACTTGATTTATACGTGAAGCGTCTGCGCCTTGCATTTAATTTTTGGCGTAACTGCCTCCAGAATTGTTGCCCCGTTTATTGTTGCTCTTCGCTTGGGTTTTTTAATTCGCGTTATGCGCGAAATTCCCACGCCAAAGGGC
The DNA here is from genome assembly GCA_035045725.1 of Drosophila ezoana. Classification (NCBI taxonomy): domain Eukaryota; kingdom Metazoa; phylum Arthropoda; class Insecta; order Diptera; family Drosophilidae; genus Drosophila; species Drosophila ezoana. The sequence continues at coordinate 668,129 of JAWNOU010000036.1, forward strand.
TGCCAATTCAATTCGATCCAGTTCTCGCTTCGAGCGTCTATCGCACATATGGCGCACACACAAAACGCGCTCAGCAAAAATGTGTTAATTAGAATTTCGGTTGGTTTTTGTTTTCGTTTTTGAGTTTTTGATAAGCGTAGCACACAAGCTACCCCATACTCCCCCGACAACAACAAAAACAAGCAAAACTGTCGAGTCAGCGTTTGTCAATCACTTGACGCCAGTTAATTTTATTGATGATTCTGGCTCAGCTAGTTGTTTGTTGTTGCTGTTGCTGTTGTTGTTGTGGCACAGTGGGGTGCCTAACATTTGAAATACCGATCGGAACACAAGACACGTATAATTACTTTGTATGGCGACACACCGATGCTCGGTTGCTCTGCCTAACATGTTCTGTTAAATTAAGACTATTTGAAATTCTTTTTAAAACACGTTACATTCTTTTCGATTATGCTGCAATATTTTTGATGCAATGTGTTGAAATTTGCATTTTGTTTTATTATTATCTGGTTTTACAGACTTTTCGGTTGAAATCTGCTTTTATTTAAAAACAAATTTTATCCAGGCAACAGTCGAATAAGACAACTTGTCTTATTTGGAATTCCATGTTTTTCGTTTACAAATTTTCTGGGAGTCTAAGATAATCAAAATTTTCCTTTCTATCTCTCTCTGCCTCTTCTTTGTACATTCCTTTTTTTTGCTTTCCAGTAGTATATTTTATTTACAAGTTAATTTTTGTAGTGCTTTTTTTTATGAAAATATTTCTTCTGCTGCGGGCTGCTTGAGACAAGTCTTTTATGAGGGACCGCATATTTTAGCTGTCAGCATATTAAATTAGTGCCTGACTTTTTATGTATTAAGTTTTGTTCAAATAAATCTATGACTAAGTTAGGGCATTCCAAATTGAAATTGATGTATTTAATGGCCGTTAAATGGCGGCTAATGTAAAGTGTTGTTGTTGTTGTTTTTGGCGTTGAAATACGCCTTTGATAAATAATTAATTAAGCAGCTTTGTGGGCACTTAAATAATACATTTATAAATGATTGTGTCAAGTGTTGATGGGTTTATTGTTACAGCGCCGGCAAACAGCAAAAAAATAACAAAAACAACAACAACTGCAGCCACAAAGCTGCAAATGGCAATTGCAAGTTGTAGTCTTTGCATTCAAATGATATAAGGCAACGTAATAAGCATAAAAATAAACAATTTTGCAGCGCTTAACAACAATTTATATATATACGAATGAACAGAAACAACAACAACAACAATAACAAGAACAACAGCCAACGTTTTGTTCAATTTATTGTGTGAAAACTCGCATAAATTAAAAATAAAAACAAAACAACAACAACAAAAAAAAAACCGACTGCGGCATAAATATTATGCAAAATGCAAGCAACGCCCGTGCCCACAACCCTGGGCCTCCTCCGCCAGCCCCTCAGGGGCCTGACTAACACATGTCGTTTATATTTATACTTATATAAGTCACGATTGCGTTGTTGTTGCTGCTGTTCGCCGAGATGCGCTCGGCAGTTGCTGACCTTAACAGCTGTGTTCCTAAGCATTTAACATGCATTTGCAATTAGCCATAGTCAGAATAGCCTTAAAGCCAGCGCCGAATGTGACAAATCCATACTGAAGGTTGGCTAGCCAACTGGGGCTTGGCCTGGACTTGCCACAGAGCCTGCGGCAGCGAGTGGCGCACAAAACATTTGTGGCCTTATAATTAAATGCAATTATTGAAACGCCATCGGGCCAAGCGGGCCAAGCGGGCAGCCAAAAAATAAGAAACAACAATGAAAAAGAGCAACAACAACTGCAAACATATGTAAGCGAAGGCGACTGAATCGTTGTTGTTGTTGCCGCTGCCGCTGCTGCTTGGTTTGCGGGCTAAAATACATAAATTAAAAATTTGCATTGTTCTGTTTCAGCAAGAACAGCAACAACAAAGCACAATTTTTGTGCTGCTCAAAGTTACGACTTGTTGACTGTTTTCATACAATTCGGAAATTTAATTAAAGGCGGCCGAGCAGACAATGAGATGCGCAAGTCGCCGTCGCAGTCGCCGTCGCCGTCGCAGTCGCAGTGGGGCAGGTGCAGTTGCAGTTGCAGATACCATTGGCCAGTGGCCAGCGTTGTATGCAAAACGCAGAGTCAGAGCAGTCAACACAGTCTTGACCCTCCTGCAAAATCAATACAATTGCCACCCAGCGCGAATTGAAAGCGAGTCTCCAGTCAATATTGTTGGCAAAACAATTGAATTGCATTTCAGCCGCAGGCGATGTGGCCGGCCCTTCAAAAAGGACATTGATGGGCAGCATCCTGTGGCATCGGGCAGCTCGGCCAGCTCGCATACAACCGTCGCTGCCATAAGTCGAGCGTTAGGGCATATAAATTTTAATTTGTTGCATATTTTGTCAACGAGAAATCAACAAACACTTCGTGCCACCACAAACAGGCAAACGCAGCGTTCGCTTCCAGCTGTGAATTTCTTGGGAATTCCCTGCGTTTGCCCGCGCTGCCACGTCAGTAGTATGTGCTGCTGCTGCTTCTTCTTATTTGATTTGTTTGTTTTTGTTGTGTTTTTTTTTTTTTCATCCAATAATGGTTTATTTATGTTAATGTTATGCAATCAAAATGCATACGATTTAAATGCCAATAAAAAATCAACGCGAACAGCTACGAGCCGAGCCGAGACACAAACCCAACTGCAGTTAACAGTTGTTTGTTGTTGTTGCTGCTTATTTTGTTTTTACGCATGTTTAATGGACTAATTTTGTATAGGCCCAGCGCAGTAAGCTGTCTTGCTTTCTCTTTCACACGCAGTGACAGCGTGTGAGTTCGTTGCTTAAGTCTTTCGTTTGCTCTTCCTGCTGCTCTGCCGCTGTTGCTGCTGATGTAGTTGGCGCCAGGGCAGACCTTCGGACGGACAGCGTTACATATATTTTCATAGTTTGTTGCTGTTGATGCGTGCGCCCGATAAAAAACGATAATGTGCCTCGGCCAGCGACACAGACAGAGACAAAGAGAGAGATAGATAGAGAGAGGGAGGGAAAGGAAGAGAGAGAGAGTGAGAGAGTAGATGTTGTTTTGTGGCATCTCCAATAACCCACACAAACAACTGGCTGCTGCCTGATTATGTTTTTAGTGCGTTAAGTGATAATGATGATGCGCCTTGATTGTTATCAGCCAAAGCGTTCACTCAGCTCTGCAATCAAGACGCCAGCTAGTCAGAAAAATGATAATTAAATGCATATACACGCGTGTGTGTGTGTCGGAGTGTGCTGCGTTATGTTCCTGGAATTATTATGACATTTGAGAACTTTCACGCTGCTTTTTATGGCTTTTGGCGACAGAAACGTGCGCTGAGATTGATGCGCCAGCAAATTCCCAGGAATACAGTTTATAAATTTATTGATCAATTTGTGGCAATGTGTGGAAGCTGCACGCAGCGGGTGGTTCAGTGGGTGCGGTTGGGCAAGAGGGGGCTGTATTAAACTAGCATTTACACATTTTGCTGCAACTTACCAGTCTTCGCTTTGGCTTAATCAGCGGTCGATTCTGTCCGTTCATTTTGTAGTACAGGCCACAGGCATTGCACAGATAATGTCCAGTGCCGTCCCGTCGCCACAGCGGCGTGGAGGTGGCGCCACAGTTCACACACTCGCGACCCTCTGTAAATACACAAAAAACAATGTTTGTTAAAACTCAAATATAATATGTGCTTAAATTTGGCTTAAATTAGAGTTTAGTCTGCACTGCAGTCCGCAGGCAGCTTGTTTGGCAACAACAACAACAACAACAACAACAACAACAATACAAAGTATTTGCGGCAACAACAACTCGCTGCGGCACACATTTTTCAGCTGGTTCTCAGTCTTGTTTCTTGCTCTTAGTTTACATTTTTTGTTGCTGCTTTTTTTCTCTTTGTTGTTTTATTTTTTCTTTTCTTTTTCGCTGGCATAAAACGCATGGAAGCGGAAATGATGGATTCGCTGGCACTGGGCGCTGCAGCGCTGCCTTCCTTGCTGACTCAACACATTTTAATTAAGCAGCGGCCGGTTCTAGTGGCTGCAATCGGCCCCGACTAGCCCCTGCCCTGGCAGTAACTGTTTCGCGGCAAACGCAACTCATTTGAATAACTTTAGGCATAATTTGTAAGCGACTTGACTTGACTTGGCTTGGCTTGGCTTTGAAAATGAAGTTGCAAATGTAACGCGTTATTAACGTTCGTATATTACAGTTGCCTTTGTCTTTGTATGGCATATTCTGCTCTCGCATTTAATGACGCCACTAAATGGGCTTCATTATATCGTTTGTCTGTCTGTTTGTTGGTTTATTTGTTTGTTTGCTTGTTCGTTCGCTTCAAATTGAAATTTAGTCATAAAAACAAAACAAAAGAGGAAAACTTGCGGCGCATTCTGGCTAAAACAGATTTAACGCTAACCACCAAAAAAAAAATGAGGCCAAATTGGGCTAACATATTTTTGGTGCATTGTAATTAATTAACGTTTGCGCTTTACATGCTCGCATAGGCATAACTTTCATTCCTTTGAGCATGCTGGTTTTTTATTGAATATTAGCTGGTCACACCCAGTGGCTAGTGGCGGCTCATTAAGTGCGTTGTCAACTCGTTGCCTGCCCAAATGCCATTAGAAACATTTTGATGACAGTTTTTCTGTTTCGGCTTTTTAAGAGCCTTACGTGATTTGCTGCTGTTTATACGCGCTTCGACTGCTAGAAAGAACGCTCAAGCCCTCCCCCACCGCCTACCAGAGTCTGGCTGCGCAGCAGGACAATCACACGTGTGTCCTGTGTCCCGCTGGCATGCCAAGCATTTTGTTTTTGAGCTTTCAAAGAAATTAAATTAAACGTTCTGCGTGTTTCGTGTCCCCCAACTCGCGACAGTCCTGCGCATTGTCCACACTAAAGCTGAGCCCAGCGCCACCCGCAGCCACCCCGCCCACGCACTCGCCAGGGGCGCGTAAAATAAACAGTTCATTTGTTTTCATTTAATCGCAACTTTACCTTGCTTTTTTTTTTAGATATATATATATATATTTATATCTGTATATATTTATCTGTTTATAGCGCGTGTACTTGATATTTTTTGTGCGTTTCGTTTCGTTTTCTTTTTTTCTTTCTTTTCTTGCTGTTTTTTGTACGACTTTTTTAATTGCCGCACATTTGGCGCTGGGCGTTATTTGCTTTTCAGTTTCAGTTTTTCTTTTTTTCGGTGTGGCGGGGCAGGGGGGAATGCGTAACAAAGGCCCCAAGCCAAATTGCCGCCAATCAAAAAAGTAACACCCACTGTATAAAAATTGCATAAATTATTTGAAAGCCGCTGAAATCGTTTACAGTTATTTGTTTGACTTGACTTTGTTTTTATTTATTTACTTATATTTTTTTGTTTGTTTTTTAGCGTTCTACAAATAGCTTTCAATATTCGTTGTGACAACTTTTATTGAGTTGCTAAAGTTGCAGATGGTGTACTATGGAACTCTTATAGCTGGTTGAGCACTTAATTTGCGCAGGTTTCGCCTTGAAAGAGGGTTTTGCGTTATTACTTCTCATTATCTTGGTTTATCAAATTGAAACTGAGATCTTTCGACATATACCTATGAGATATACATATTTCTTTTCAACCACAAATCTGAGATGTAGACTTTTTTAAATTCCCTAATTCGTTAAGCTTTCATTTACTTAAGCTTACATTCACTTAAAATTCTCAGGTTCCAATACGATTGAAGCAACTCTTTTGTATTAATCTTATATCTTTTATCAATTTGTAAACTATAGACTTTTATATATGTAATTGAAGCAAGTGTCATAGTTTTCAAGTCTTGATTAAATTCTATTGGTTTCAATTTGAATGTTCTTATATCTTGTTGAGGAATTCATTTTGTTAGCTTTTCTATAGGTTGCTTCCATTTCACCCTTAAGAACATATAACTGCATTAACTCGGATAGCTCGAAATATGTGTTTAAATCTTGTTATTGTATTCAGCATTTTCAAGGGTTTGCTTTCATAGTATATGTATATATATCTTCCCTTAATATCAACTTGATCTCTCAACATGCTGTGGAACATTGCTTAAGAATCTATGTATATTCTGGATTATTTTATTTCAATTAATACTTTTCAATCCAATTTTAGCTTTTAACTTTCTTGTAAGAACTTTTTAAAGCAAGTTGTGAAACATAATTGTAGAGTTTGGTCTTCTTTTTAACTACTTGCATACTTGACTGCCTGAGATCAAACTATATTTTCTGTAGATCTATAAAGCTACATAGCTTGTCCTTCGATGTCATCTTGACTTAATATTTCACCTCAATTTCGACTGATTTGACTGTTGCCTAATGTCCTTTACCCGTTCACAAGTCGCACACAGTAGTCGTTGAGTGCGGAAAACTTTATGCATTTATTGGCTGTTATAAATCCGAATAGAGGTCGAGTGTTTTGTTGGGCTGCCACATTCAGCCCATATTAAGCCATAAAGTGTGGCTTTGTGGCATTGTGAGTGGCTGCTGCTGCTGCTGCTGTGGCTGTGGTTGTTCTTTTTGTTGTTGTTGCTTTTGTTCTAGCACAATTCCAATGAAGTTCGCTGTGGTTGCTCTGTTGCTGCTGCTCCAAGCCACTCGCCAGTTAATAAATCAAATGTGTTAATGATGTTTTTACCCAGTGTGCCCACTTTTGACAACAAAGGCAGCACAAGAGGGCCAACAGCGACGGCGACAAATACAGCCCCTGCGAGAAGTATACGTATCCGTAATATGAATCCCACAAAGCGCTATATGGCATACACGGCGCACGCGCACAGCCTCTCTTTCACTCTCTCTTTCTCGCTCTCTCTTTCTCTCTCTGACTCCCGCTCTGTATATGCCTTTTTGTCTCACTCCAGTGCTGGCCTCTTTTGTTTTAGTACATTTTTATTTGATTCTCTGGGGCTGATCTGCAGAGGATCCTTGTATTCCGCTCTCTTTCACTCGCGCTCGCTCTTGCTCTTTCGCCGTGTGTGTGTTTTTTTATGGCCATTAAATTATTTGGGTTCTTTGTTGTTGTTATTGTTTTCCAGCTTTGTTTTGATTTCAATTTGCCTGTCGCCAGGCTGCTGTCTGCTGCATGCCCCCGCCCATGCCTTTGACAGTTTTTCACAATTTTATTTATTTTCATTTTCATTTTCCACACAACAACACGTAGCAGGTTGGCCAGATTCTCAGTTAACCTATGATTTAGTAGCATGTTATAACTGTTTCTCTTGTGGTCCAGCCACAGTCATAGTCGGACCCCGAGCCGGAGCCGGAGCCACAGCCACATCCACATGGGCACAATCATCCACAGCATTGCGTTGTAATTTCTTGGAAATTTGTGCACACTTTGGTATTTCGTTTTCGTGTGCTCTTCTTTGGGTTTGGGTTGAATTTTTTTATTTTGGTTTTACGGCCACGGGTTCGTGTGACATTGTCTGGCCATGGGCCTGAACCCGAAACGTAGCCCAAGAGACACCGGAGAGCATCGGCTGAACCTGTTTTTAGGGCCTGATTTGGCATTAAGAAGGTCTTGGGCATGTGTCCGAGTTTAAAGGTCTAACTAACTGTGCTCGCTGCTTGATTTGACATTTGGCGTCAGTGGCCATAATTGTCTAGAATTTATGTCTTGTACCTTTTCAGGAGAAGAAAAATTCCCTTTAATTTGTTAGTCGCAGTCGTGGGCAGGCCCAATGCGAAGGGTCAACTGCAGTTTTAATTAGTTGCCGTTGTATGTTGTTGTTGTTTGTTTGTTGATATTAATAAACATTTATACTAGTTAAAGGTTACTTAGAGATACATAGATATATAGATAGATGGTTACAGCAATAGACAGAGAGAGTAAGAAAGAGAGAGATATATATAGATCAAATATATATATATAATATATATATATATATATATATATATAATAGATAGATAGATAGAGAGAGACGTTTACTGGTGAACAAGACAAAAGACACATGTGGATGTGTGAGTAAATAGTTGTTGTTGAATTTGATATATATTTTTCTTTTTGCTTTAATGAAAATGAAAATGCTTAAGAAAGTCACAAACACAAGGAAAATAACGTTTAAAATACAATAAAATCGAAAATAAAACACAAGCTGAAGCTGAATAAAATGTATGCGCTTAGTATGAATAATTTACACAGAAAAGCAGGAGAGCAGGAGAGCGGACGGGAGAGAGCTCGATTCAACTGGGAGTTCGTAGGCCTGCGCTGGCTGGCATAGCCGGTTAACGCCTGTGGCCATGCCACGCATGCCTCAAATAAGCGGCAAGCGCCTCATTTTAAGGCCACAGCTGTCAAGGCGCTGGGACAAAGGAACAATGGACGCGCGCACAAGAAGCTCATCCCCGCTGTTAAGCTGTACTGCGACTGCGCCTGCCGATGGACATGCGGCCGCACAGACCCACAGACCCATGGACAGCAGGGCTGATTGAGTGAAGGCTGCGCGTACCATAGAGGTCTGACCATGGACTCGTACCCATATCAATTACTTAAAGCTCATTCACAACATTTTTTATTTTCACCTGACAAAAGCCCAAATGGCATCCAATCAATTTGGCCAAGCGCTGGCCAAGCATAAATCCAGAGTCGAGCCAACTGCACAGTGGACTCGACTGAGACTTGGGGAATGCGCGACTGGCGACTACCAATGATTTTTGGGGGGGTAGTGGCAACAAGAGCCAAGAGCACCCAACACATGTTCTTGCGCCCCGAAAAAACTTATCGCAAGCGATGCGATAAACGATAAATAAATACAAAAACAACAAACGGACAGACAGACAGACGAACAGTGGACAGTGGACAGTGGAACGTCGGATCCTTGGCTAACGAACGCGCCCGCAGCCACAACAATAATGTCGCAGACAACTTTTTGGTTAGTTAAACAGCAACAACCACAGCAGAATGAAAAAAAACTGTCGAGCAAATGAAATAATATGAAGCGCAGGCAAAACATTTTGTCAGCCCGCAGCTTCCTACATCGCGTACAACACACAGCTCAGCAGATGCAGATGCAGATACAGCTACAGATACAGATACAGCTACAAAGGCTGAGGTAAAGATACAAAGACGTTGGCTACTTAGTTCACATGGCAACTTTTTGCTTCCTCATTTGACTTTTGACTGTTAAATGTGCGAGTGCTTTTAACAGCAAGCTGAACATAAACATTTCTGTTACGCTCTTTTAACAGTCTGTCACTTAACAGCTGGCTGTTAGCTAAGCCGGCTGTTAAGTTGGCTCGTATAATACTTGGCTGCCTTTGCGAGGGGTTGCAACTGCAACTGCCGCAGCGACCCTCAACCCGCAACCTCTCACGCATTACCGAGCGGCTATAAAGTTGTCGTTGTTGTTGCTCTTGCTGCTATTGTTGTTGTTGTTGTTGTTATTGCTGGCAGCGACATGCGAAACCGGCTGAGACGGCGACTGCGAAGCAGGTGCAGCGACAAACTTCCGCAGCGAATGCCAGCGTGTGCTTGTGTGCGTGTGTGTGTGTGGCAGCAGCAACATGAAGTAATTAACAACTACAACACAAAACAACAATAACAACAACCAGCTGATGACGCAGCGCATCACAGCTAAAGCGTTGACAATAGCATTGAAGTTTTGCAGCAGCGTCAACTGCAGTTCACTCTCTGCTGCTGCTGCTATTTCTTCTTCGTCGTCTTCGTTATTGTGCTGATTTCATGGTGAGCGCACGCGGCGTATACGCAATGCTACAAAACTGCCGGGCAAACAGGGGGGCGTGTGTAAATCTGAATCTGCCTGACTGCATACATATTTTAAGAGTGGAGCAGGAAACATGCCCAAGTGGCGGTAATGTGGACTGAGCTAAGAGACAGGGAGAGAGAGAGAGAGGGAAGGACAGTGGAAGGGATAGTGGGAGAGGCGGAGAGGAAGCACACACACATGTCAAGTGCCGCTGAAAATGTTGAAGAGTGGTGCCACAAAGTGCAGTTAAGTGAGCGAGCTTCCCACGTGTGTGTGTGTGTGTGTGTGTGCGAGCGTGTGAAACAAATGAAAATCAAAAGCCAAAAAGAGAATAAAACATATGAAGAACTTAGGCTACAAAGTCAAAGAATAAAACTAAACTAAAAACTAAAATTGATAAGTGTTTGCATACAACACAGATCTAATTATAATTAAGCAAATCGTTTATCGATCAACAATATTTTCTATCGTTTATCGATCGAACAATTAACAATTATTTATCACCCACACCAATTTCGCAACAGTGTTTGAAACTTTTGTCTTGCTTACCAGCACTGGTCCGGGGCTTTGTGCGCACGGGCTTCACATCGAGTCCGACGCCGCCAGCGCCTCCACCACTTGAGCTGCTGTGACCGCCGCTGCTCATGGCGCTGCCCATGCCGCTCATGCCAATGCCGCCGCCGCCGCCGTTGCCGCTGCCACCGCCACCGCTGCCATGCAGCCCCGCAATGCCGCTGCCAGACGCGGAGCCGGACGCACCATGATGATGACTATGACTGTGATGGTGATGATGGTGCGCCGCCGCCGCTGCTGCGGCACCCATGCTATGCCGCACAGCGGCCGCTGCCACGGAGGAACTTTGGAACATGTTGGCCGCGGCAACAGCCGCCTGATGCTGCGCCGCCGCATGATGATACGAGGCATAGCTGCTGTCATAGCTGTTGGCATTGTTGGCCGCATAGTGCGCCTGTGCGGTGCCATCGAACAGACCGTTCGACGTCGAGGCGGAGGCGGATGAGGAGGCATTGCTGTTGTTGCTTTGCTGCTGCTGCTGTTGCTGCTGCTGCTGCTGCGGCGCTTGGTTGCCGGCGCTGCTGCCGTTGCTGCTGCTATTTGAGCTATTTGTATTATTGTTGTTGTTGTTAGTACTACCTTCGCGCTGCTTGGGCGCAGACGATTGCGCCGGTCCAGCGCTGGCCGCATGCGCTGCAGCTGCGCCGCCATTCTGTATGGAGGGCTTGATGTCCAGCGCACAGCTGGCGTCCGTCAGTGAGGTAGAGCCCGTGGCCTGCTGATGCATGAAGGCGTTCATCACGGCCTGTAACGGTATCAATCGCAAAATTAAAGTGGATAAGCAATGAGAGAGGTGGATGGGGTGGCAGGGGGCAGGGGCTTGACTTACCTGGTACTCGGACGGGCCGGTTTGTACTGAGTCGGGTGTGGAGTCCTTTGGCGGTGTCGGTGGGAATGGAAACGAATGCTGGCCGGCCGCCGTCGTCTGATGGCTTTGGCCCACCTGGCCAAGTTTGTGCTCCACCTGCGGCTCCTGGGGGCAGGCGAACTGACCCATGCCCCAAGCGCTGGCGGGTGCAAACGATTTGTGCTCGCTGGTCAGCCAGGGACTGAGCGGCGGATGAAAGTGCGGCCGGCACACTTGGGACGTGGCATGTGAGGAGGGCATGCGGGATGCTAAAGGAAAAGTAAACGAAAAGAGAGCAAAATACAAGGATAAGAATTTAATAAAACGCGCTAAAAAATCAAGTTAAATGCAGCATTAAATCAATTATGGCCAAAATTTATAACGAAGATTAACAGCCTAAGCCGAGATGAGAATCAAGAGGCAGAGTGAGTGAGGTAGAGAGGGCAGGGAGGGGCAGAGCGCTCAAGACAGAGACCAGAAGCGATAAAAAATTCATAATAAATGACGTTGTTCTCTTTTTTCGAGGCGGAAAAGCTGCGTTATAATTTATGAAACACCAGCAACAGTTGCTGCTGCCGCCGCTGCCGCCGCCTCTGCTGCTGCTGCTGCTGCTGCCTTGGCAGGCAGTAAGGCACTCGGACCACGGACGCTCGCGGCCTTAGCGCAGACTGACTTTGCATATGGCCAAGACTGCGGCTGCTGCTGCGGCTGCTGCTGCTGCATTGTCATAAATTGTTTAATTTGTATCATAAACAATCGCGTTAAACTTTTGTCCCAAAGCTAAAAAGATCGATCAGCAGCGGGCTTCGAATGCGCCTGCGTCGCCGCCGCCGCCGCGCCGTCGTTTCTGCTGCTGCCCTCAAACCCACAAAGCCGGGCTTTGGCTAAAAGTGTAGCCTAAATGTCTGGCAGTGTATAATTTAGCGGACACCAAGTGAGATTTATGTGCGCCAATGCTGCCGTTTCCATAGTGCTGCAACGCATCGTTGCAACGTGCCACGCCATCTCATATACATGCATACATATATCCTGCAATTGTTTGCGGCAGTGGCAGTGAGGTGTGGGCAGCGGGGTAAGGGTGGGGGCTGCTTGCTCTGCGCACTTATTCTTATTATTATCATTAATATTGGTGCCCCGGCTGCAGCTCCAAACAGCTCTGTGTTAGCTTTGGGGCTTGTTTGTATGTGAAATTATTTTTGATTATGCAGCAGCCGCTGTCGAACGCTGACGCCAAAGTCGACTCCGACTCCGACTCCGACTTTAACTCCAACTTCGACTCCGACTCCGTTTGCCATGTTGCCACGAAAAGCCCCGCTTGGATTGTCTGTCTAACAGTAGGTCAGTCAGTTCAATGCTCGCCGAGATGGATTAGTTTTGCGGCCCAAGCAATAGGCTGAGCAGACGGGCAAATAAAGCTATCAACAGCAATCCGAATCGTAGATGCTCTATCGCACAGGCCAAGGCTTCTCAAAAAGCTGCTGAAATGCATTAATTGACTTAAGGAAAGCTCTAAATGCGCTGGAGTCGAAATTTCAAAAAGTAAGAGTCTATTGTAATCAATCGGTTAGGGTATTATTAATTATTTGTTTTTGAAGTATTTAAGTATGTGATGTGTATGAATTACACTGGGAGAAATATCCCAGAATAATGCACCCAAATAAAATACAAAAATTCGTACAAATTAAGTCACAATTTTATTTTTTAACTCGATTTTGTATTTTTCAATAGTTTTTTTTTTTTCGTAATTAAAGAATTCCTAATTTAAAGATTCAAAAACAATGCTCAATCTGAAAATAATGTCCGATTTTTTAATGCTCTAAAAAGTATTCTGAACTTAAACCAAGCCTTTATCCCGTTTATTCTGACAATAAAATATGAGTCATTATTTATTTAAAAAAATTGTCAAGAAGGAAATGCGCTTGAAACTTGACAAGCAAATCTGAATGCATTTAAGTCCAGTCAAATTTAAAATTAGCAGCGCATTTTTCGCCGAGTGTACAAAGCTCTGTTGGCTGCTCTTTCCCAAGGGTATTCGAAACTTGCCACTGCCTGCTGCCTGCTGCCTGTTGTTTCACTGTTGCGGATCGATCGCTGCCTGCGATAATATCCATTTGATTATCCTAATAACAGTGCTTTAGCAGCGATATTATATGTACGTGTGTCTGATTATAGAAATTATGCACAGCAGCCCGACGCAGGCACAGGCGCAGATTCTTTGGTCCCAGTTGCTGCTGTCCGTTGTGAGATAGTTTTGTGGCTCAGTGCAATGCCTCAATTGTTGCGGCTTGTTACCATCCAGCCCCAGCCACAGAGCAAACTTCACACTTTGGCAGCAGAGACAATTGCTGCGACGTGCCACCAAAAAGTTCAGCTGCCACAGCCTTAGATACATGCATGCAGTATGAAGAAGATATATTCTATATGAAGTCGTCATCGACTGGCGCTGTGTATATAATTTTGGGTGCCCAAATAAGCGCATTGGACATGCCAAATTATATGTGAGGAGGCATCGCTTTCAGTGAGCCTTCACTTGCCACAAATCAATGGCAATGCGAACTTTAATTGCGGGCAATGAAAACTTTCAATTTGCGATCGTGTTGCCGATAACAGAGCGCTGTTAAGGCTGCTGTTACGCGGCGATGAGTCACTGTTGTTGCATTTGCGGCTGCTGTTGTTGAAGGCTGATGGCATATTCTATTTTTTTTTTTAAGACCAAATAATATATATTTTAAAATTCCTTTTATCTTAATTTGAAGATAACAGAGCGCTGTTAAGACTGTTAAGATGAGTCACTGTTAACTGTTGTTGTTGTTGTTGCGGCTGCTGTTGTTAAAGGCTGTTGGCATCTTTTTTTTTTTTTTTTGTATAAAACAATTCGCTAATAAATCAAGCTGAGTACAGCAATTAAAGTTGCAAAAACACATACACACACACACATACAGCGACATTTTTTTGATATTGCTGCTGCTGCTGCTGCTGCTGTTGTCATTGTCGGTATGCAAAGCTCGTGCTGGTGAAAAGCGGCGGCGTCGTCGTCGTGCCCTTGGCCGTCCCCCAAAGCCAAAAGCCTGGCTGACACGTTCTACACAACAGCAACAACAGCAACAACAGCAGCAACAACAGCAATAAACAAAGCGCTACAATAAAATCTGCCTTTAATTTTTGTTGTAGCGCACCGCAAAAACAAAAAGCCAAATAACAAAAAACATTTTGAAGTTTTTGGCCTGCGCTTGATTTCTTCAAACTGACAGATCAAAGCCACAAAGCCGACTCGTATGTGTGTGTGTAAGAGACACTCCATAAAGCGACGCTTGGACATGTGTGTGGCGTTTTAAAAGCGTTTGACAAGCGCTCAACTCGAACTCAACTCGAGCTGAAGTCAACTTAAAGCCAAGTCTCAACTCAGCGCCTGTACGTCTAAGCCGTGTCTGCCTCAGACTCTAAACAGAAAAGCGTACCGAAAGCGCCTTTTAATTGCAGTCTCAAATTGTTGTTGTTGTGGTTGTTGTTGTTGCTATGGCCAGTCGCCAACGTGAATGACATAATTAATTGTATGCACAGCCAGCCGAGCACTTAGCTCGACGTGTTTGACATTTGAAGATGACAATCCCTGACAGAGCGACAGGAGCTGCAGGCAGTCAGGCAGCAGCAGCAGCAGGTGATGGGGCAGCGTCGGGCCTATGGCCAATTCAATTAACCAAAATGCAGCTAAAAAGAAAAACAGGCAGCTGGCAATAGCCATGGCGTCTTATCACTGGCAGCACATCGCATTTGAATGATCAGCAACAAAAGGCCCGAACTGAAACCTCAGCCTAAGAGTGACAACACTCGATTCATTGTGTGTGCTGTGTGTGAACATCTTGATAAGCAGGCTGGGATGCTATTAGAGAGCGGCCATTGGGTAAATGTAACAGCTTTTCGCAAAAAAGGATTGCCAGCTCTTTGCTAGATTAAATTCACACCAAGCGGCGGATTAGGGGTGAGAAAAAGAGCGAGAGTGAGAGAAGGAGAGGGAGAGAGCGGGTTGGCAGCTTGCCTTATCGCAGTCAGCAAATCAAATCGCCAAATGAGTGCGCGGCGGCAGAAATGTAACGTATGTCAGTCAGTCAGTCAGTCAGTCAGTCAGTCAGTCTGCCAGTCAGTCAGTTAGATCGGCTCAGTCACTCACTACGTCAATTTGGGAAATGCGTCGCCTGCTTCAGCTGCTTCCGCCTGGCATTAAGCCACAATCAATCATACAAAAGGCAGCCAGCGGCTGAGACAGTCGATCCAATGTCTTAGCCGTGGCTCAGTGAATCCTGCAATGACCCCTCGCAGTTGCCGCTGCCGCTGCTGCCGCTGTTGCTGCAGGCGCTCGCTTAATTTATAACCTGAGCGACCCTCGATTGTGGCCAGGACATGAACAGAGACTTTTCACCTGCCTCGTTTGTAGGCGCGTGGCTCCAAAATGCGGTCAAGTGTCTCTGCGAGTCGAGCTGCTGCCTGTTTGCCACTTACACCTGCTCCAAATTGAAAAAACAAAAATAAAATGCACCAAGCGGCGGCAATAAACTATAACGGATTCCAGTTTTAGCCACCACCATGTAGCCGTGTAGCCAGGTAGGTCAGTTAGAGGCCGATGCCGCTAAAGACACCTTCAGCTGCTCAGGGAGCTGCCAGCTCTCCACCAGCTCTTGAGCTCACGAGCTGCTTAGCATTTTGCGCTCTTGTTGTTTGTTTTAATTATTTCTTTGGTTTCTTCTTATTTTTTTTCCGGAATTTTTTATTTTTCATATTTTGCTAGCTTGGCGCATATTGCAGCTCAGTTGCGTGCCAACCGCTTGACGGACTGACTGTTTGACTGGCTGACTAGCTGGCTGCTTGACTGACTGACAGGCTGGCGGCTGCTTTATTAAGCGCAAACTGCGCTGCCATTGCCATCTATATTATTAACACTTTATTTGCGGCTTGCTGCCGCTGCTGCCCCCAAACTACACGTCTGCCCCGCCCTCTGCCTTGCCACATTTCCGTCTTCAACGCTGCGCGCTGCTCCAGTTGCATGCCAGCTTATCATTAGTCATAAGTTGTCAATTGTATTTATGATAATGCGTTTAATAACTTAACCACAAATTCTCATCCAGCTCCTGATGCCACGCAATTATGCCACTCATATGTGCATTGCACAACAACTCAACATAGCTCAGGTATTTTTTGTTGTTGAATATATTTGCATGGTTTTTCAAAATTTCAAGTATTTTTTAAGTGTTTCATTTGTTATTAATTGCTTAATAATGATAGACTCTTAAAGCAAGAGTTTTTATAAATAGTATGCATTTATTAAGATTTCCGTTTAAGCAGTCTTCGGTTTAAGCTTCAAGAAGGTTGCTGGTTCTAATCCCAGACTAGGGTATGAATGTAATGATAGATTTGAAAATTTGGTAGATAGTCTGTAACAGTATATGCTATCAATCATAACAAGATATGTCATTACATGTAGATCTCTGATTTTAACTCATTCAAAATATTTAAAAATATACAAACTTGTGTAAGAATCTTCGAAAAAACTAGAAAATTTCATTGGACGCTAATATCTTAATATTTGAAATTGATCTAATAGCAAATGTTTTTAATTGAAAAGTATTTACTCGATATATTTGATTGAGGATAAGAATTGCAGAATGTTCAGCTAATTATCCAAGCATTTTCAAATTACATTTCTTATACGTTTTTTTTTTGATGAGGCAATAAATTATGGCTATGGATAGAGAAAACTGGAGCTGTGGTTAACAAGCATATTTAGCTTAACGTGTGAATTACGTGGCCTGACTAACTTTTGCATACGTGCAGCAATGTTGCCACAAAACATGTTGACAAGACGACAAGCAGCAGCGGCTGCGGCTGCGGCTGCGGCAGCGGCAGCAACGAGCGACAAATGTTGCCGCACTAAATAAAAACTTGCAGCAAGGCGAGGCAGCGGCAGCGGCAGCAGCAACAACAACAACTACATGAAAAAGCCAAGTTGAGGGTTTGAAATGCGCCATTTTTGTTGCCATTTGTTTGCGTTTGCTGCTCTCGTTGTTGTTGCTGCAGTTGCCGTTGCTGTTGCTGTTGCTGCCGGGCCACACCATTTTCTTGCAGCTTTTTGTGTGTGTTTTATTTTATTTTATTTTTTTTTCCATTTGTTATGGTGGGTGCTACGGCTGGTAAAAATGTTAATAATGCGGCTGCATTTGCAGCAGTTGGCAGCGTGCACGCGCACTCATTTTGTAGCTGCAGCTGTGGGTAGCAGCAGCAGCAACAGCAGCAGCAGCGTCCAAGTTGCCGTTGATCCTTTTTGGCCAACACGCAAGCATAATAAATTTATGCAAATGCCGGGCCGGAGTCTAGGCGAGTGATTGGGCCGACAGTGTCACTCAGTCAGGCTCAAGTCATGCTGACATGCTTTGCAGTGGCCATTCAAAGGCATGGCTAATGAGCAATACACACACAGGCACACGCACACAAACACATACACACACACAGACACAGACAGGATCTGCAGTCACTGTCAGGCGCGCCTCAAATGCCTTTGGCGCACTTATGACAGTTCGAAGCGTCAGCAAAATCATTAAAATTGACAAGTTTTTATATGACACAACCAAATTTGGTAAGCCAAAAGGCTGCAGCGGCCACAACGCAACGTTTGAAGTGTTGTTGGGGCAAGTTGTTGTTGCTGTTGTTGCTGTCGTTGCTGCTGCTGCTGCTGCTGTGGACCACCAGGCAGGCGGGCGCTGTTTCACATGTCATAAATAAGAACGCGTTGACATTTATCACAACAAAGGGCTTCAGGCTAAAAACAAAGCTGCGCCCCCCGCACAAAACAAAAAGCAAACTCGAAACGTTGCATAAATTCATAAGCCCTGAACTTGAGAAATTCAATTGATGCGACGACAACAGCAACGGCAACGGCAACGGCGGCAACTGTTGCTGTTCGCCGTTTGCTGCGTCCACTTTTCGCATATTAATAAAATATTTTATTAAACACACGCGCCGCCGCAGGATGCTGTGGCAGCAATATTATGCTAAACAGTGTGCCCCCAAAAAAGGCTGCAAACGAAAATCGTGCCCGGTGGGTCCGTGCAGCAGTCGCAGCAGCAGCAGCAGCAGCAACAAATTTTTGGCGGCGTCTCTTGCGACACACTCGTATGACATATTTTTATTTTTTTTTTTTTTTGCCAAGAACAACGCATTATTATTTCCCTTATTCTTGTTGTTGTTGTTTGTTTGCTGTTGCTTTTATTGCTGCATTGTTTCGTCCCAAAGAGCAGAAAGATTCAAGCATTTATGCTAAGCAGGCGGCTGAAAGATATGCAAACTGGTTTCTTGTTCGAAAAGCTCGCAAGTTTCTCAACAAATTTTCGCTGCTCATCGAATGTTAATGAGCCGGAGGGGGCGTCATTTGTTAGTTTCGCGGCCAAATAGGTATTGCCACCTGATCAGGTCAGACCAGGTGGTCCCCAGCGTGTTAAGCGTGTGTTCTCCGCTTCTCGGTAAGATTGTTCTATTTTGATAGTTGACGACGCTTCTTGGAAGCCATTAAACATTTACTATTAACCATTTACTATTAGCCATTAAGGCATTAGACATTAAACATTTGCCGATTAGCTGCCAAGCGTACAATGACTTCGCCCCGGCTGATTAATATGCCATTGGGGCTAGCAGTCCCTGCTCGGGCGCTCGCCCGAAAGATCAGTTAAGGCCATGTCGCAGCTCGAACTGGCAAAGTCATTTGTAAACTTGACACTGCCAAATCCAGCACACAAAAGCCAAACGGTCCAAACGGCTGCACAAATGTATTAGCAACAGTTTATCACAAAATGTTGCTGCTGCTGCTGCGGCTGCTGTTGCTGTTGCGACTGCATGTTGCTGTCGTTGTTGCAGTTGCAATTGCATTGACAGCGGGGGCGACAACGTCAGCAGCAGAAGCAACAGCAGCAGCAGCCAACAATGCGCTAATATTCAATATTGTAATTGCAGTCACAAATCGTGCTCGACGGCAGTCAAGAGCAGCAGACGGCCTGGCAACATGTTGCTGCTGCTGTGGCTGCTGCTGTTGCTGCCGTCTGTTGTCGGTGAATGTTGCTGGTTGCGCATAAAATTAATGAACGCTGCCACATTGCGCTTTGTATGTTCAGTGTCGGCATATTGACCGCTTGCTGTGTTAGACAAATCACAACAACAGCATTGCCTGTTGTTGGCGTGTGTTGCAGCAACATGCGTAAGCTTTGTTTGCCTCTTGTCATTATAAATTGCTGCCGAGCAGCATTTTGATTTTACAAATTAATAATGAAAGCAGCAGACAACACTGTACAACACAGCAGCAACAGCAACAGCAACAGCAGCAGCAGCAACACAGGGCACAGTAGCAACATTATTGATGATGCACATCAGGCACACTCACACACATACATGCTTATGTATGTGTGCTGTAGTTCCAGGAATCTGGCGCTGACAAATGACAAGCAAGCGGGCAAAAGGATGTCGAGCGCAAAAATGCCAGCTAGCTCAAAGACTTCCGGCCTAGTTCATCAGAAGCGTCGGCAAAAGCTCTAAGAAGAATGCCGCAGCCGCCATCTTGGCGAGCCGAGATTGATGCCAGCAACAAGCAACTAGCAACCAGCAACCGGCAACCAGCAACAGGCGACATTGATAGTGATTGAAGGACAGCTGTTCACACTAGCCAGGCGAAGAGCCAGCGGGCAAAACGAAATGTCAAATTAGAATGCGAAACGTGTTGGCAATGGGAATGCCAAGAACTGGGTAGCTGGTCGCTCGCTGCTCGGAGCTGCAGCTGGACAATGGAGTTTGTTTGCTGGACGTGGCGGCACCTTTGGCTCTCGGCGGCATGCAAAGTAGCCAGTTGGTCGGCTAGGCAGGCAGCCAGTGAGGCGACAACGGCAACTGTTGCTGCAGTGCAAATTAATTGAAGCATCGCCGCAATGTCAACGACAGCAGCAGCAGCAGCGGCAGCAGCAACATCACGTGTTGCATGTTGCATTTGGCGTAGGCAGTTAAAGTTGAATTCAAAGTCGGGCTTTGGGGGCCTGTTGTGGCAGGCACATTCTTATAATTATGTCATTTAATTAAGCAAAGACAGTTTGCCGTTGCCACGACTAATTAAAACATCGCGCCAGCAGCTGCAGTAGCGGGAGCGGCGGCGGCAGCAGCAGCAACAACATGTGCAACGCGGGCGGTGCGCCATATGAATGACCGGTCACTGTCGAATGCAATAAACAATATGCAACAGCAGCAGTAGCAACAACAGCAACAACAGCTACAATAGCAATCAGGCACAACAACAAACAGCTTGCCGCTGCATCATACGATGCAAAGAATGCTTCCAAGAATTTGGGTCATAATTAATGTGGCATGATTTCAAGACATTTTAATCAAAGCGAATTGAGAGGGCAACTGCAGCAGCTACTGCAGCAGCAAGAGTTGCAAGAAGCAAGCTCAAGGTTTGTAATACCTTTGAAAATTGTCACAGATACACACACAGACACACTCACGCACGCACACACACACACACAAGCTGGGCGAAGCGCATTTAAAGTCACATCAATCATACGCAGCGGTGGCCCAGCTGTTCAATTGCAATACCATAACTCATTTTTATAGGCCGCCGCCACGCTCCCAGTGCCCAGTTCGCTGAAAACTTGCGCACCGGGATTAAGATTTGCGGCCCGAGATTCGGCCATGCCCAGGCTCAGTCAGCCCGACGTCGCAGTCAGTAAATTACAACAACTATTACAACCAAACACACACACACACACACACACACACATTTGTTGTGGTGCCGTGCCCGACTGTCTGGTGCTGTTGCTGTGCCGTGTTGGCCTGCCTGCAGCCTGTTGGGGCCCTGCTCTATGTCTATGGCTTTTGTGCTTTTGTGTTGGCCGTGTTGTAATTTCTTGGAAATTTCTGTTTTATGCGCGCACCACAACTTGGGCCAGCGCGAAATTTATGAGACTATGGCTGACCAAGTGCAACACCTGGTAGCCTGCCAGCCTGGCAGCCTAGCAGCCAGGAAGCGGCCCAGCCTTCACTTCGCATCAGCCCCCAAAGGCTCTGGCGAGCGGCAGCGCAAATTGCATTGGCATTGCTTTGGGCTTTAAATGGACTTTGATATCCCTGGCTGAATGGGCCCGCATTTATTTGATATCCCTTTTGTGACTTTGCCACTGTGCGTGACATTTGCGTTAAGTGCGTCAAGAGTTGTGTGGGAATATTTTCAACTGCAGACAAGACACACATACTCGCACACACACACACTGGCACACACACACACTGGCACACACAGCGCACTGCCAAAGTTTTCATTTGCCTGATTTTGTCAACGCGATAAGCAACAAAGTTGCAACAACAAATGAAAATTCACGACGAAAAATATTGTCAAAAAGCCGAACTGCTGCTCACCTATTCTATCCCACACTCTGGCCCCAATTATTGTGTAGGCAAATGTGCGAGTGCAATGGCAATACGCACGGGTAAAAACCGTTAGTTTGTATGTGTGTTTGTAGCTTTGCTTAAAATGCATTTATTGCAGTCTCTGGCTAATTAAAAGTGCATTTAAGTGATTGCAGTCGTGCAGGCGGTCGAATTCTCTTGTTGCATTCAAAACGAAGCCATAATACCCTTTTATGTCTAGTTATAAAACAATATTGGAGATAAATAATACTACGAATAGCAATGCATAAAGTTTAAATAAGCTTATTAAAGATTGCAATCCGCATGCCAGAAATGGATGCAGTGATGTTTTGGCCAAAGGCCTTGACAGCTAGTCCTATTTAGGTTTTAGCTACCTAAGTGACATACTAATTTAAGCTTAAGAGTTGAACTAAAAAATTGATGATATAAACTCAAGATCGAATCAGATGACAATATCTTAAAGTATCTATACGAATAATTGGTTCCAAATTGAATTGTTTGGTTCTTAGTATATCGTTACCAAAGTCTTCATTGAGCTGCGAACATAAAATTAAATGTTTATCAACCTAGGACTTTCAATTAATAAAGTATATGTAGATCCTATTGGGCAGTAAATCTTATTAACAATCTCATGAAATAATACAATGGACTTGCTAGTAAACAGGTTCCAAGACCTGCTCAAAATAAACAAGGATAGTAAGATGTTAAAAATTGTTCAAATATATTACACAATTATCATGATGCTCTTCTTTTTGGGAATACTGACGAAAATCCAGATTTTGATTGTTACAGTTAGCTTTTATAATCCT
The DNA here is from genome assembly GCA_035045725.1 of Drosophila ezoana. Taxonomy (NCBI): domain Eukaryota; kingdom Metazoa; phylum Arthropoda; class Insecta; order Diptera; family Drosophilidae; genus Drosophila; species Drosophila ezoana. The sequence goes on from JAWNOU010000036.1 coordinate 690,551, forward strand.
ATATATCTACATTCATTACATCAAATTATCAAAGTAAGTATTAAGTAAGTAGTAAGTATTATTATTAAGTATAAGATAAGTACAAACTCGATGGCATATGCACGAGATCCGTTCTAGTGTAGAGAACAAATGGCAACACGAAAAAAAACCTTCCAAGTGAGGCCATATTGCAGACTATATATGTACAAATACATATATACATGCACATGTTCAAATACAGATTTTTTCAACGAAAAGGCAACCCAGAAATAAGAAATGAGCAACAATAAATACGCGGCCAGAGCCAAAACAATACAAAAAAAAATAAAATAAATAAGTAAATAAAAATAAAAAACAAATAAAAATCAGAAAAAAAAGTTATTGCCAAATTTTCGGCATGTTTGCTTTTGAAATTTAAATTTCACATGCTTGTTGCTATTATTGTTGTCGGGTTTTATGGCTTGTATCATAAAAATCTGCAAGTGTGTGAGTGTGCATGTGTGTGAGTGTGTATGTGTGTGTTTGTATTGTGTTTGTGTTGTGTTTAAGTGAGCGCGTCAAAATCCATTAAACTGCATTTGCAAACACACGGCAGGCGTCTCAATATTTGTATATGTGTGCGTAAATGGCTGCCCCTACACACACACACACACACGTCCGCACACACACTTTAGCCCGCTTTACGCGCTGTTATTTGGGCTGCTCCAAATGTTAATCGCTTGAGCTAAGCAGCAGAGTCATGTGTGCCAGCTAAATTGAGTTACTGTTGGAATTCCGTTTTTTGACAACTCTGGCGAACGTACTCATCCGAAATGTGACACATGCAGCCTAATGAATTTTAAAATCAACGCTCGCCACAGGTGCTCCAACGAGATCTTCACCAGCAGCAGCAGCAGCAGCCACAGGCACAAGCACAGCAGCAACTGCAAGAGCTGCTCCAGCCGACAAACTGTCTGTCAAAAAATGGCAAACAAAGAGCGCGCGATTTGAATGCGCGGGCTTTAGAGAGCATGAATGGAATTACAGCAGCCGGATCAGTGCCTGCGCGTTGCCATCAAATCAAATCAAGCATCAATAAAGTCCGCATATGAATAACATGAATTAAACATAAATGCAAACGGGACGGCGGTTGGCGGGCAATCGGGCTGTGGAGCTAAGGAGGCTGTGGCTCGCCAAAAGAGCTGATTGATCACTTGCAGCCACCCGCTTGGGCTGTCTTTCAGTGCGCGCGTTCCACATTCCGCGCCACGGAGAAAAAAAATTTTAAATTAAAATTTTCGCACACTTGAGTAGCAGGAAATAAATTCAACGGCAGCCGCATCGATGCATGTCACACGTCCGTCCTCTGTCCCGCTCGTCGCGTTTTACGTGGAACTGTCAAAATGCAGGCAAAAGCTGCGCTCAGCTACAACAATAACAGCAACAACAACAACAATGAAAGCAAATAACAATAACAATAACAATGGCAATGCCAACTGCAGCGCAATGCTAAGTGCCAAGTGAAAATGGATTTTCGGGCAGTCAACTGTCAAAACTGACAGCAACAGCAGCCGCCGCCGTCTGAGCCGCCGCAACGGTGGCACCCACTTTTTCAAATTGAAAATTAACTTAGCGGAACCCAAAATTTCTGCCTGACTTTTTGGCCCCAAAAAAGTGCTCACATTTTCGGAGCAATTTGCTGTTGTTGCAGGCGTGTGAATCTAGAAATTGTTGTCGTCTGCTGCTGCTGCTGCTGTCTGTTGTCTGTTGTTGTTGTTGTTGTTGTTGTTGCTGCCAAAACACTAATGAGCATAGATAATTTGTTTCTATTTTTCGTATACTCTAAAGGGGCTTTTGAAATGTGTCAGGCATAAAGACAAGCATAGATTATATATATTCTTGTTCAGTATCAACAGTCGAGGCGCTTAAGCCCTGTTCGTCGATTCGTCTGTCTATATCTATGCAAGCTAGTTCATCAGTTTTAAAGCTCTTTTCCTGCAAGTCTTATGTTGCAAGCAGCATATATATAAGAACTTGCCGGATCGTAGCTCGATAACATATAACTGCCATACAATTGATCTGTCGAAGTTAAGTTCTTGATTGTTTATTAAGATATCTTAACGAAACTTGGCGATTATTAGCTGCCCTACAATCCCATTCATATGAGCAAATTGTTATTAACATCGGTTGAAAATAAAGTTCTATAACAATATAATTTTCATTTTACAAGATTTCTTGATCAAACTTCTCAAGCTACTCTCTCACGCTTCACAATCCTCCTCACATATATGCAAGATCGTAAGTCATATGCCCACAAGGGTATTTAGTCTTCGTCGTGCCAATAATAGTCGAGTTTTCTTCATTTTTTTGGGTTTTCTTTTTGTGGCAACAAATTGCGCGCAATTAGAAAACATGGAGCTGCAGCTGGGAAAAGTTAAAGTGCGCCAAGTCTGGGAGACAACACTTCTAGGCTAGTTACACCACAATTGTCAAGCTGTAAGTGAGCTGTTTACAGTTAAAGCGAGGGCCCGTTAAAGCTGCCACACACACACACACACACACACACACACACACAGAGAAATCACATTTGGGGCAGCCAAAAATAAAGCAGTTTGTTAAGGGAAAAACCAATGCCAGGGGTTGGGCAAACAGATTCAGTTAGTCCCAAAGTACAGCTAAGGGATGTTGCCCCTGTCGCCGTTGCCCCTCCCTCTGTGCCTCGCGCACAGCCAACAGGAAACGTGCGACAAAAAAAATGAATACAAAAAAAAAAAGAAGGCGCGAAGCAATCGATTTGTGGGCTGAGCCAACCCACACACTCACACTCACACACGGAAGAGAGCCACCCCCCATTCATTAAAAACGCATTAGAAATGACATTAGGACAAATGTAGCCTCGGTGCGCCACTAAAATTACTTAAACAATAAATAAAACATAAACCTGGAATCAGAATTGGTTTGGCGGCGGAGTGGGAGTGGGAGTGGGAGGGGGTGTCTCTATTACTTACTGTGCTGATGATAGCTGGGATAGTAGCGTCGATGGTGTCCATTGCTTTCGAGCGCATAGAAGGCGCTCATGTCGCTGGTATCCAGTCCGAGGCCGGCGCCGCCAGCACCGCCGCCCAAGGCGGCACCAACGCTGCTGCCCGCCGATGAGGCGCCGCTGGACAGGCTGTGATGGCTATGGGCCAGGCTGCTGCCGGCGCTGCCCAGGCCATTTGTTTGTGGCGAACCGCCGCCGCCACCGCCGCCGCCGCCGCCTAAGCGCGGACTGTCGTACCAGCTGCGAGCGGCAGCCTCCGCTGTTGAGGTCATATCCATTTCGAGTATAATTTTGAATGTTTTTTACGTAGTACGTGGGGCGCGCAAAATTCTACAGAGAATCAATATCTCTGTGCTCCTGCTTCTGCTCCTGCTCCGGCTGCTGCTTCTGCTTTGCACTCTCTTGCTCTTAAGCTCGAGCGTGTTGAATAATTGCCGTTATTTATATTTATTTTAAGACGCTTCTCAACACATGTTTATGCGCGCGTTTTGCAACACTGCGTGGGCTGTAAATGAGGTGGAATAAGAACTTCTTGAAAACTTTATTTCGATTGTCTTCGACTCGCAAGTGATATGATTTTCAACGGTAGCTCTTGCGTGCCTTATCAGCTTCACACCTTTTGCTTATCAGCCTCAATCAATTTTATATTTGGTTTCTAATTTCTTTTTATAGCCAGCCAGTACAGTTGGCAATCAGCTCTGACCAGTTGATTTACAATTACGCGGTAGCCACAACAATTACTGGGTACATATATAGTATATATATACATATATATATATATATGTATGTATATAGTCCAGGTCCAACAGTTCCTGATTAGAATTTGATGACCACATGCGTAGCCAAAGTGTGGGAAACGGGGTATTGCATTTCGTACACACTTGATGGATGGAACAAAGAAACAGAAGGCAGACACAGTATTTTGCAGCAGTCCTCCCGGGGGATCTAATAAACATGTCGCATTCTGAGGAGGCACAAACAATTTTTGGACCATTGTTCTGCATTGTTTTCTCGGTGTTTACAGTGCAACTCGTCTAATAAACCCAAACAATGTCAAATCATGTCAATTGTGTGCCCAACGCTGTGTGAATTTCAATGTCCGGTATGCTGCTCAAGCCAAATAGGCAAGCAAATAGCGAAAGATGAAAAAATAGCAAATATTTATCACCTATTATTTTGGCATTTTTTCAAGCAATATTAATTTGCTTGTCTTTAATATTTGGGGAAGACATCGAAAAATAAAACCTGGCTGTCTTTAACATTTATATGTTAATGATTATAATAGTTATATTAAAGAATTTTATTTACTAGTTTGTTAGGCAGGAAATCTAAGCAAACAAAGAAACTAAAAATGCTTATTTGCATCCATTTTGATTAGTATTAAGATCTTTTATATAGATATGGACCGATCTGTCTTGACATACATATATATCACAAGATAAAGGCTAACTGATAGGCATTTTTATAGCTCCTATGTATTTCTTTTTTTAACTTTTAATTCTCAATTTCAATAGCAAATATGCTGATCAGGCAGTAAAAATATCAACCAAAAATTTGGCAAATAATAGTTGCTATAAATTTGGTAACAAATTGTATCATGAAATTTACTACATATGATTTATAATAGAAATATCAATCTGATTCGTCATACTTATTTCAACAATTTCATTTCGAAAGATGATAAGAACTGTCTCATATTTCAAGTTTTCAAGTTAAGAATTATGTAGTATTCTACAAAGTTGTTCAAATGCTGCTGTCACTTAAAAAGTCAACTCCCTTGAACAATAGAACTTTTGTGCGTGCAAAATTGGTGCGCTGCATACCTAGCCTAAGACTGTCTGCCTTGCAGGCAGGCAAGCTGCAATTGTGAATGCCTTTTGCCTGGCTCTGGCGCTAGAGCCCACAACTGTATTCCGAGAGCGACAACTTGTTGTGTGGGCGTTCGGCACCGACGGCAACTGAACTGGTGAGCGCACTTGGTTGAAGCGGGGAAAGGTGCTGCAATAGATTCACCTGGCCGGCAATTAGCGCTAAACATGCGGTTTATATCCTACGCTCGACTAGGCTCAATTAGATGAGTTTTTGGGGGCTGGGGGTTGTTATCAGTCGCATCATTGAGTCCACAAAGCAGCGTATATCAATATGCTAGGTATCTATTGCCGCGTTTGCTTAGACAGGTAGCTGGACACAAATGTATATATATATATATATAGAGATATACAATTTTTGAAAAATTCTTATCTGGCATTCTATGTGTGTGCCCTATAGTATCTGTTGGTTGTATCTAGCTGTGTATGTCTGTTCAGTTCTTGCCAGATTTTTATCAATAATTTTGACTACTTTTTGTTTGTATTTCATGTGCTTGTTTTGACTTTTATAGTTGTTGTTGTTGTTGTTTGTTTTGGCTTCAACCAAAAATTATTAATAATAAAAAGACAACAGAACTTGTTGTTGTCTCAAGACCTGTCCAGGTTGTTGTGGCTTGCTGTTGTTGTTGTTGTCGCTGTTGGGCCTCAGATGCCTATCGCACAATTGACAATTGCGCTACAAACAACCAGGCAACTGATGATAAGGCAACATAAATTTCGTCTATGAACACTGCGCACTGTTTTCAGTTTTTGATTTCGATTGTTTAAGGTTTCACTGTAAAATTGCCGGGCACCCAAAACTCAATCAATTTATCAGAGGCAGAGATAGCTGCACTCGATGACATTGTTGTTGCTATTGTTGTTGTTGTTGTTTTTGGGGAAAACACTTTTCATTAAAATGTTGGAATTGATAGCAATAAATTGATAAGCAAACTGTCAAATATTTTGGGTTTTTTTTTTAATGTTTTGTAAGTTTATATTGTTATGTATCTATAATAATAATGCTGATTGTGGCACTGAGGCTGATAAGAACTTGTGTTGCAGCTGCGTTAAAATCACATCAGTTGCAAGCTTGCTTGCGTTTTTTTTTATTGAACACTTGTCATTTAACTGTATTCTTTTATAAAAATAATATTTGCATAATTTTCTTACATTTTGCACACATTTGTTAGTCACACATTTGTTTTGTTTATGTTTTCTTCTGGTTTGTTTTGTTTGATTTAGCACTAATTTGTTGTTAGGTAAATTTTTGCGCGCTTTTGCCGACGCGATTTGTGTAGCTGGGCTTGTTGTCGCTTGCCGCTGTTTATTAATGTCGAATTGTTGATGTTGTTGTTGTTGTTGTTAGAGCGTAGTTGCTGTTTATTGCTGTTGCAAACGCGACGCGCAACGTATACGTAATACGTAGTGTGTGAGCACACGAAAACGATAAACGAAACGAGCGAACGGGCGAACGAGGCACGAGCAAACACTTCAACGGCCGCAGACCAACTGAACCACGAGCGCAAAACAGGAAAGCCAGCGACAGAGACACGCGCTGCGTATGTGTGTGTGCGTGTGCGTGTGTGCGCGCGTGTGTGTGTGAAACTCGTCTGACGAGGGCCGGGCTTTGGCATTTGGCACATACAAGATGGTCGCAGCTGCAGGCGGCCAGGCCAGGCAACAAAGCGAGACGGCACTACTGTCAATGGCAATATGCTTGTCACTGTTTGGCTTGCATGCGGGGCGTGTTTTTTGTTTGTTATGCACGCGGGCAGGTAAACCGGTTTGCGTTTCGTTTCGCTTGGCTCTGGTTCCTGTTGTTGTTGTTGTTGTTGTTGTTGCAGTTGCATGTTTGTTTGCTTGTGTAGGGCATTTCGTTGTTGTTGTTGTTGTTATTGTTGCGGCCGTCGCTGCTGCTGCTGCGGCTCGTCATGCTCGAGTGCATCGTTCAATAATCTCTCTGTGGCACGCCTCTCTGCGCTCTGCACTTGGCACGGTGCTTCAACGTCGACTCACTCATGCGCCAGGTGAGGCTTTGGCTTTGGCTTTGGCTTTGCTTGTCTGTCGACTCTCTCTCTGCCACTGCCTCTCACTCTTTTTGTGCCACAGCGTTTCGGCCACTGCTTTCTGCCTGGTGCCTGCTGCCTGTTGCCTTTGCCTTTTACCATTGCCATTGCCTGGCTGTCAAACAGTGACAACAATCATCGATCGTTCCGTTTGTGATTATGTGGTTTATTTATGGGCTTTAACATGTGTGCAGATTTGTCTGCCGATTTTGAGTTATGCATGTGAGACGCACAGTCTGTCTGAGTGTAGGTGTGCGTGTGTCTCTCTCTGTGTGTGTATGTGTATGTGTGCTGGTGTTTAGCGCACATAAAACTAAATTTGCATAAATTAACAGCTGGAAATTAAGCTAAATACACAATTATGCCCATGTTTATGAATATAACTGTGCACACACACACACACACACACGCACATACACTTAAGTATGTAAAATAGCTAATAAGCATAAGATTTGGCCTCCACAGCCACAGCTTTTGTTTCTTTTTTTTTCTTTTTATTTTTTTTTCTTAGGCAGCAGCATCTTTGGCTGCCACACAAACTATCTAGATACAAATTATTAATATCGAGCTCATATTTTTTGTGGTTGAACAACTTGGCAAGTTGGCTGCCGTCTTCAACTTTTCGAGTCTGAGTCTTTGTGTAGTTTGTGTTGCCTCTGTACAGCTGCTGCGCATAAACAGCAAACACACACACACACACACACACACACAGAGACAAACAGAGGGAGAAATATATGCGCTTGTATATAGGAAGCGCTGCTACGTGAGCTGCCTTTTTCGGGGTTCCCGCATTGATTTTCGCTTTAAAAAGTTTTTCATTTTCTGCGCTCGAAACTTTTTGGCAAAAGGGTTAAATGCTGCGATTGTTGTTCCTGTTGTTGTTGTTGTTGCTTGCGTGCACCTGAAATTGAGCGCAAAAGTAGCGCAAAGTCTTTTGCAAGTGCCTGGGCAGGATGCTCTGCCGCAGCTGGACCAACTTTCCCAGGGCAGGGCCCCGCCAAACATATTTTGAAACATTGCATTCTCATTTCATAAGTTCATGCAACTGAGATAGAAATCTGAGTAGCCCGCTTTAGCTTTATGCCTTTAAACAGCTAAATTTGTGCCACGGCTGCCCCAAAGCAGCAGTCAGAGAGATTGCAATATGCCGCTGATACTGCGAGATACATGTTTAGAGAACCACAAACACACATTTAGCACATATTTATTTTTTGGTTAAACTTGATCTGTGATCGGACAACAACAAGACACATATACATACATATATGTAGAACGATATGAACATAAGCATGGGAACCAGCCAAAGCAAAACTAGGTTGGGTCATTTATAGGGCATAATCGAAGAAAGACATTATTAATGCAAATGGTCGAACAAACGGATCTAACCAATACAAATAAACACTTAAAGATAAACCATAAAGAGGTCTATCTTTAGGTTGACTTCTCAGACAACAACAATTAGCAATAGCTGTGGATAATCAATATATTTGGCAGTTTGATAAGATTAGATACTTGGCGACTATATTAAATACTGAAAGGAACGAAACTATACGAATCATTTTTAAAGTTTGATATCAATATCATCTAAGTGAAGTAAGTGTCTGACGCAGGGATTATTAACTGAAATTTCACAAAACGGAAATGCCAGACAATTCAACTTGGGCTTCTTTTCGAAACCTACAAAAACACAACTTCAATTACGTATACAAAAATGTTGATTCCAAAGCGTTTAAAATACATAAGGACGATAAGATAATACATGCTTTAATAAATTTAACAGTCCAAAGGGATTCGTTAAAAGCAATTTTGCATTTTTAAAAGAACCCTGCAGCAAAATAATATATTCCGAAATAATGTTAAGTAAGAGATCAGTCAAATTTGAAATTCTAAAACACATTTAAAACAAGTTAGATCTAGTTAGCTCTAGTTAGCGGTGGTCGACTGGGGGATACCCTGCACCTTCTTGGGGGCTTTAAAATGAAAGATGCTTGATCTGTGCATACAATTGACTCTTGTTCTTAAAACCTAAGAAATTCGGATTTCGATATTGATTTCTATCGATTACTTGGAAATGGGGCAAGTTATCGACTATCAGAAACACTGCGCCGTTACCAGGAGGACCTTGCGTTCAACTGTCTTTAATGTCTCTAGCTTTTTATACCCTGAACCCATTAAAAATGGGTAAAAGGGGTATTATGTTTTTGTGCAAAATCCAAATGTAGGTAACAGGCAGAAGGAAGCATATCCGACCCCATAAAGTATATATATTCTTGATCAGCATTAATAGCCGAGTCGATCTAGCCATGTCCGTCTGTCTGTCCGTCCGTCCGTCCGTCCGTCCGTCCGTCCGTCCGTCCGTCCGTCCGTCCGTCCGTCCGTCCGTCCGTCCGTCCGTATGTATGAACGCAAGGATCTCAGGTTCTCAGATTTGGTGTTGGAATATGAGGGTTCAGGGTATCCCCTAGTCGGGAGCTCCCGACTAGAACCTCTTACTTGTTTCAATTAAATATATTCAAATGTTTATTAAATATATTGTAAAATGTTTGATAAACTAGAATTTTTATGGAGCCCAGCACAATAATCATATTTTAGCTTGTTTAAAATTGTTTAAACTTAATTGTTTTTTATTGTTTGGAAAACTTGTTTGCATTTAGCTGATTTCAGATAGCCTAGCATTCGCTTAGTCTATTATGAAGCTTAGTAACTGGATTTGACCGATCTCAACTTGGACCTCTACTATTCAACTTAACGGTTCTTTAGCATGTTACTTTTTCCTCACATTTTCTCCGACTTTCTTTTGATATGCTCGCAGTCTACGCAGAAATCATCAAGCATATAAATAGCTCGACCTGTACAGGTCTGGCACCCACACACGCACACAGACACACACGCACACACCCATGGTGGAAAAGTACTTCTAATGCATATTTTTCCAGCACGTGCGCAGCTTTTCCGGCTGCGTTCGCGTCGTTGTCCATGTCCAAAACTGTGCGTCGTCGACAGAGCGGAGCAAAGCAGAGACAAGGCCAGCCCCCCAATAGAGTAAGCCATGTGCAGCGCAGCGTATGGAGTTACCCCCTACTATAAGCCTCCCCATCCACAACCCCCCCTCACAAGAGACCCCGCACTTAGATCTAAGTATTCCTGCATTGAATTGAAGCCGACGCACGTTGCGTGTAATTTTGATTTTAATCGCATAAAAATGTTTTGTTTATATGTATAATTTAGTTTTAGCAATTTATGTTAACCTTTTGTTACCATTTTTAATTTGTTATTGTTGTCGTCGTTGTTGTTGTTGTTGTTGCTGCTGCTGTAGCTCATAAGCAGCAACAATTAAATGCGCCATAAAATTGGTTTAAATACGAGCTCGCTATTTAAATGTATCTATGAGTGTGTTTGTAGCTATGTATGGATAGATACATATAGTATAAATGTGTGCTACGCGACATATAGACAGTTATTATTATTGTGGCAGTTGTTGTTGTTGTTGGTGTTGTTGTAATTGTTATAATCATTGCCATGCGATAGAAATCAGCGACATTTTTACAGCATTTAAACAAAGCATAAATTCTGATTTAGCTTCCAAACTGTCGCAGCTTCTGCCCGACTCCGTGTGTGTGCGAGTGTGTGTGTGTGTGTATCTGTGTGCTTGTGCATCTGTTTGCATGCAATATGCTGCTCGCATATAATCATAAAAATTGTGCGGCAGATTATAAATAAAATCAACAAAATAAAATGCTATTTAAATTGCCACTTGTAATTGCAAAATCCCTTCTTGCGCCCCGCCCAGCCCCTGGACCCAAATAGAGTTCCACATATTATTGAGGCCATAAATATGCATGTCGCGTTCTATGTACGATCCACACACACATAAACACACACACATACACACACACACTGAACTAAACTAACTTTTTATGAATGGTTTTTAACATTAAGATAAAACAAATATAGCTAAAGAGCTTACATATGATACGCTGGAATGTGGTAGATAAAATAGTTTTCTATAGAAAAGATAGAGAATCTTAATGATAATTATAGACGCTTTGCGGGTAGTATATGCATTATTTTATGACATGGCTAGACGAAAGTTAATTGCTTGTCTTTCACTTTTCAAGAGCTGTTCCTTCCATATTGTTGTTAATATTGTTTTATGATTATTTCACATATATCTAATGCATTTAGTTTTATTTTAATTATTTATTTTTCAATATTTGAAAAGTGACTTAATGGAAGCATATATAATCTGGGACCCAGAGTCGGTTAAAACCTAAAATCATATAAAGCTAAGAAAAGGTCATTTGTTATACATCATAAAATATATTTTAAAATTGTTTTGAAATTATTTAAAATTTTTCTGTTGCAATAATTGTTGTTTAAAACCATATTTATTATTTGATATCTTTATAGAATCTGAAATTGAATTTGTTTTTGAAGTTGCTGAAATCCAGGACCTAGAGAGGGCCAATGACAACGTCCAATTGTTATATATAGCTGAGCTATATTTCTCTATTTCCGTTTCTTTTCGAATATTCGCGAATTGAATGAACTGGGGAAATTACGTCTTCTGATAATAAGATATCATTAAATTAGGTTAACTGTTTTTGAATAGGCGCCTCTTTAATCTTATCTGCCTGTGCTCAAGGCTGTTTCAACGTACTTGAACTTATTTTTTAAGATATAAGTATATCTTTTCTTAATCATATCAATTAGCTGGTGCGATGTAGCCATAGCTGTCAGTACATCCGTTTGTCAATAAATGCGCCAACTAATTCACACAGTTATAGTATATAGATATCTTTATTTCATTTCAGTTAGATAGCATATCATTGTCAAGAGTTACTTTTCATTGTCATACAATTGAAATAGTTTGCCGAATTGCAATAAAACATATGATGAAGGTTGAGTTGTGAATATAATAAATAATACATTTAGTCAGTGTGATTGAAATTGGATAATATCTGTGTTTTGTGCCAATTCCATTATCAGCCACTTCAGGATGAACACAACAAACGAAAGGTCATTCCTTTTAATTTAACCTAGGAAGAATCGATTAGAGCTGTCTTTATTTTTTATAGCATGGGGCTGCTCTCCAGGATAAACTTTCTTGCGTTAATCTTAAAAAAAATCATATAGTCATATAGTCAATTTAGGTTTAGATTTGACTTTTCCGTATCCAATCAATCCGTTTCAAGCTTCGATTTGCGGTAAATGAAATGATGATAATTATTGACAGCTATTTAATAAGTACTTTAGTTATCTTTAAGCCAATCGTCAATTGGCTCAAAGGAAACCATCAATAGTCACGTACATCACCCTTGGCAATTATCGGCAAACATTTTGCTAAACTTTGCTGTTGATTTTCTGTGTATATATAATTTAATAACTATAACAACAACAATTGCAATAGACGCCGGGGCAGTTCATATGTCATGTGCCAGTTTTGCAACTGCAGTGCAGCCAGCGCCCTTCCTACAGCCCCATACCGCCCACTGCCGCCAAGCTAGTCCACTTGGCCACGCTCTAATTTCATAATAAACTGGCTGGCAGCCATTGCAACAACAGGAACAACAAGGCGCATGCATGGCGGCCAACCTGCAACGAGAGGCAATTCAAATTGACTGGGGCGCCTACCCAAACCGCAATGGGTGTAAATTTCATGGAGCGGCATAGCAGAGCCTGGCGGCACATCCTGTGCAGCTCGTAAGCACCTCATGCGCCAGGCTATAAATGTAAATTGCCTAAATGTGCAAAAGCTCGAGCATAGACCATACGTTGCCCGCACACTGACACTGGCCGTGGGGAGCGGGTAGGGGTTGGGAGCGGGATTGCAGCAGAAGAGGTGGCAAGTTGGGGCTGTGCGGCCCGTAAATGAAATCAGTTGGTGCGCGAATCCTGCATGGGTCAATTATGCAAATGTCCGAGCGGCTCGTTCTCGACCTCGTCTGGGCGCGCACACACACATGCATGCGAATGCACATGCACATGCACATGCCCATGGAAGTGGACGTGGACATGGACATACCATGTCCTGGCCAGGACATGGACACATGTGCGGCATGGCGAAAGTGATTTGTTGTTTGGCAGCGCAAATCTGTTTTCATATTAAGTATTTTAGCGCAAATTAAGTTGAAAATGGCAGCCGAAACAAGCGATCCAGACATTTTTAATGGTCTAGGCCTTTGGGCCCACAACTACCAACTGCTCAACAATGTCCAAATGCCCACAACTTTCACTACCCGCCCGCAGTGCTTTCCATTTCGCAGCAGCAGCAGCAGCAGCCGCCGCATTAGCAGCCAAACAAATGCCCGGGCACGTATGCAAAGCATGACGAACAGGATGGCAAAATAGACGAGGCTGACAGAGGGGGACGGTTGGTGACTGAGGAGGGAAAGCAGACGCAGTGCAGCAGCTACAATATGCTAACACAGCCTGTTTTCAAATGCGACCTTTCGGTAATAATATATGTTATATATATATGCTTACGAGCATCAGGGGCGGATTAGAAGCTTGCCATTTCAGCATCGATCTTAAATATGAAAATATAGACAGGGTCTGTCTAAAAAAAATTAAACTTAATAAAATAATTCAATTTAATGCACTTTAAGATCTTACAAAATCGTAGGGATATTTTACAGTTCTAAAATTAAAAACATCTCCCAAATTCGAATAGTAATAATAAAAAATAAAAAGCCGAAACTTGTACACAAAAAATTATGCAAATATAAAGCTTCAGCTCAAATGTCGCAGGATCTATCATGACCAGACTTATGTTATTGACTCTAGAGTTGCGAACGCCTTGTTTCCTAAACGAAGCTTTCCTTTAACTTGTTGGGAATTACAAGAAATATATAGATAAATTCATTTTAAGAATACGATTCTTGTGCCTAATTCTCTTTCTTATCCTTATGCTTAAACTGTGTTTAAGTAAGCGCCGTCGAAGAGCTATGCAAAACTCTTAATACCACACGACTTAATAATAAATCGTATACGATATTATTTACTCTATTTAATTTTCTGGAAAGAACTAACTGCAGATTTATTCAATATTTTGTTATACCAACTTACAGATACCTTTAATGCAGCACTCAATCCTAGCCATTTATATACCCATGTGCTTGCTCGCTGCTCCACTCCGTCCCTGGTTGAGTCTAGGGTCTAGAGTCTAGAACAACGTCCATTGTTTGCGCAATGTCTGCGCGAAGTTTTGCCAATTCATGAGGCGTTGCCCGTTAGTCTGTGCCCTGCCGTTAGTTCTGCTCCAGCACAATACGCTTGGCAAATAGCGGACAGCCTGCCAGCCATATATGCATGCGAGTTTTCCGCTTTTCCGGCTGGCAAACGTAACGAACAACGTGCAGGCAGGCACACATACGTGGCGCGACCAGCAGACGGACGTACAGACAGCCAGACGCGGCAGCCGTCCCAGCTGGGGCTGGACTGTGGCTGTGGTTACTTCCGCTCCTGCTCCTGCCGCTCCTGCTGAAAGCTTGGCTAAGCACCTGAGCAAACTTATTGTTGGACTGCGCATTGTTTGCCAGTCGCCGACGCCGTCGCCGTCGCCGGTAGTTCAAAATGAAACCAAAACCGAATACGTCAAGGTTAACGTGAGTGTGGCGTGCCCCACACCCACCGCCCTCTCTCTCTCTCTCTCTCTACACCTTTGGCGACTAACTAACGAGGTGTCTGCCAGGATAATTTTACGATTTCCTTGCTATGCAGTGCGAACAAAGCGAGCAGCCCGACTTGCATTTGAGCCCCCTTTGCTTGGAACTGGAACCTCTGCCCATTAAGCAATCTGGCCCTGGCCCAGTGTGACAATCCGTTCAACACCTACATGACTGCAGCTGAGATGCGTCGCAATCTTCAAAACTAAATATAAAAAAAATATAACAAGGGAAGAGTAGAATGAAGCAGGCAGATGAGGCACATTCATGCGCATAATGCGAATCTCTGTGCAAATTACTTTAAACAACAACAAAATCTCAACTGATGGTCGAGAAGTTGTTGTTAAAAGGCCGCCGAGAGAGATGAGACGCGAGCGATAAACGTGAGCGATAGACGATAAGCGATAAGCGCTTACGCATTTCTGAGTGCGAAAGACGCGATTCGTATGCCCAGCCAAGGGCGAGGGGTAGCCGCTGACAACGGGGCCATATGTGCTAGAGCATGCCGCAGCGACAACAAAAACAACTGAAATGTATTTTTTTGTTTTATTTTTTTTTTTGAGAGAATTTTGCGATTACGCTGATCAGATAGGCGATCGTGTGCGACGGGGCGTGCGGCAAAGGGAATGCCAAACCGAAAAGGGAACCGAGAGCTGCGAACTCGGGCACTGGGAACGGGAACTGGAACAGGGTTTGTCGTAATTTGATGTCATATTGTGTCACACAAACACACACATACACACACAGACAACAGTATGCGATATGAGTGAGAGATAGCGAAATCCTAGCTAGCCGAGCTATGTCAACTGCGATTTACCTGCCACAAGCGGCAACTACACAGGATCTGGGATATGGTACATTAGATCTAACTACCGTTTAGATATTGGCGCTATCTTTGAGACTGTGTGTTGTAGGCGTATTTGAGACGATCTGCCACTCGAATGATTCGTTCATCTAAGCCATTGGTTACATTCAATGTTGTCTTGAATCCAATTTCAGTTTGGCTTTGCTCGGATATATCTGTGGCTGGGGCCAAGCACGCGTTTCTTTCATTGCTTTTGGTCGGCGGCGCTACTTTAATGGATACTCTTGTTGTTGTTGTTGTTTTGGGTTTGACTCGGATCGTTTACGAGCTCTGCAGTTGACTCGGACTTTTATGATAGTCGTTGCGCTGCGCATACAAATGATTTGATTTTGATGTGATTTTTTGGATGCGTGTGCTCCGCTTTGGCCATGATTTCAGTTACTTCATTTGTCACTTGGCCATTTAATGCGTTTTCCTGGGAATTCCAGACAGCGACCGCAGCAGCCGACATCGCGTCGGCTATTGACTTTGAATTTTATGACGCAGCCAGCTCCTGACGAGGCCATCGTCTAATTTCACTCGTGCTATGAGCGCTTCAGCTCGCCCGCTCAGCACTTTCTTTAACCGTTTTGATTTCGCTGCAGATTGTAAGTGGAGTTGTCTTCTTTTTGTGTTCGACCTGTTAATGAGTTCATTTTACATGGTCCACATTTGGCCATTGGCTATTGGACGTTCTAATTTGGTTCGATTTGTATCTGAGCTGAGCGCTGTTTAAGTGCCTTTTAGCTGTGATTAGTTTTAATGACTAGTTTTTCGTTTACTGCTACTATTGAGGTTTATGTTTTGGTGCCCGATAACGCAATAGAGCGCAATAAATTGACTTTTACCGCGGCCAAAAACTAGAATGCAGGACTCGACGCTGTCATTTAAATTAAATTGCGTTTACAATGAGACTCAACAGTCAACAAACGCAAAACACAAACAAACACAGACAAACATTTGTTAGACACATTGATAAATGTCGGCCAAAAGCCGTTGGCACCTAATAAGCCAGTTTTTGACAGCAGTTGGCAACTTGTTTCAATGAAGCAATTAACGCGCTGCGCTCACCAACAAACAAAACAACAAAAGCAACAACAGCAACAGCCACAAGCGAGCAGAAAAAAGCTGTGAAAATTGCCAGCAAATGAATTGAACCAAACATTTTGCGGAAGGACATCAAAAAGTAAACATAACACAATTTACATGAGTGTGAGCGTATGTGTGTGTATGTGCGTGTGTGCGCCTAAAAGGCTGCAGCTGTCGACGTTTGGCCCGCATAAAGCAGACGCAGCGCTTATCAGAGATGCAAATAGCAAAAAGTGCGACAAACACAGCGTGCTCATGTTTATGTGTGTGTATATACGTGTGTGTGCGTCGGCTGCTTTAGGGCAGCTAATGGAGACAAAAGATGTCACACACACACAGCAAGCCAATGCAAATATTTTTGACGTTCACTGAACTTTGCATAGAAAATTATGCAAGCCGCCGTCTCTCTCTCTTTCTCACTCGCCTCGCTTTTGCGCTCTCTCTGTGCTGTGTCTGTGTGAGTGTGTGACAGCTGTGTGACCAAAATTATAGCAGAAAACTGCAGCAAACAATAAAAGCGAAACGAGCCACAGCCAAGACAAAGTTTTCTGGCTGCTGTCGCTGCTGCTGCTGCTGTGGCTAAATGTACCATTTTTTAATTTCTTGCCGTCGACAACAACGAACATCTGCAACGCCGTTTCAGCATAGATGTTCGGCACATTGCGCATGCCCACGGCCAATGAGAGCGCGTCTGGCAAACGCCGCCCAAATCAAAAATGGCGAGTTTAAAACAGAGAGCACATGCCGCACAGCTAGAGCTGTCTCGCTTTAGCGCACGCGTAAGCAGGCTGGCAGGCAAGCCCAAGCTGGCCGTTTGGCAAGCAGTGCATGTCAAGCAGTGCAAACGGATTTGTTTGGCTGCGGCGACAAGCGTTTTGCTTATTTTTGCCGGTCATCTCGGCCAGCTCATCATCGAAATCCAACGGGTGTTGTTGTTGTTCTTGTTGTTGTTGTTGATCCTGTTGCTGCTGCTGCAATCCTTTTGGTATTTGATTTCAATTTCAATTGTGGCGCATCCTTTGACGTCGCCATTTTGTTTGTTATCAACAACGAAAGCTGTCGCTTTTGTTTTCCATGATAATTGCATTTGTATGTGTATTGACGTTGCCGCCCTCCGCCTCTCCGCACTCTCACTCTTCCTTTGACATTTATCAATTTTTGCTGATTTCTTGTTTGCTTTTCTTTTTGCCAGATTTTTGCTGTTTGCTTTCGGTGCAAGCTTTTGCTCGACAAAGCGTGCAGCGCATGCAGATTAACTTTTCACCTGTGCACGGGTTGAAGGTGAGTCAAAAGTTGCTGATTGAGTGTGGAAGGGGAGAGGGATCGGGACTCTCAGCAATCAGCCAGAGTTGTCATTGTCGCATCCAATTGTATGGGCGCTGCTGATTTTGTTTTTGTTGTTGCTCGTTTTGATTGAAATGCTGTTTGTTTTAAGCCGCCGCTGTGGCTTTTTATTATTGCTCATTCGCAGTCAACAGAAAAAAACAATGGCAACATTTTAATGAAAATTGCCGCTTGACTTCATTTGAACAGTTGGGCATTTCATAAAAGCTCTCTCTCTCCCTCTCTCTGTCTCTCTCTCTCTTACTCTGCCAACGCATTTTGGCCATTTTCATAATAATTGCGCTTAAATTTGCAACAATTGTTCATGCCACAAATGCCACAGAAAGTGGCCGGGCTGCGATTTTGGCGCCAGATTAGAGACCGCCCACCCACACAAACCAGATATGATACCAGCCAGCAACCACCGATTGCAACCCCCAAACAAACAGCCCATCGACTGACGACAAATCCAGCACCAGCAGCAGCCACAATCCCAGTCTCATATCGTTGATCGCATCGTTCTATTAAATTACCAAAAGCTGTCGCTCGTTCAAATGGGCAAAACCCGAAAAAAAAGGCAACCTCGACGTGTGCAACACAAGTTGCAGGCTTCAATTGCTGTTGGGGGAATGGCGGTGTTGCTGCTAGTGATTGCCAGCTGGGATTGCCTGGTCACAATTGAGATAAGATTGCCCCAGCTGAGATACAAGATATGTCATGTATCGCACGTTTGCCTCAAATGTGCTCGGCAGGAGCTGAACGGGGGTGGTGGCATATCGAAATGCATCAAAACCAAATTACATCAAATTCAAAGTGTCTCAACGTCGTCGACGGCAGCTAAATAATTACGACAGGCACAGCATCAGATCGAAGATAGAACAGGCATAGAATATACACACAAACAAGCTAAATAAATGTGTGTGTACACACACACACACACACATACACGCACACACTTAATGCATTGGGCGTGCATAATGGAAATTTGCATGCGCAATTATTTGAACAAACCGCAGCAATTATACGCCAGCAACACGACGCACAGCAGCAACAGCAACAGCAACGGCAGCAGCAATCGACAGACAAGCTAATTAGAAAAGAAGAAGCATCGGCTGAGGTCCTGGCAGTGTTGGCCCGTGCTACCCGCCACTTCTTACCAGCCGCAACGAATCGATTTTTGTATTTTATTGCGCGTGCAACGCTGCTGTTGCTGCTGCTGTTGCTGCCAGCAATTTGTGCCTCGTTAAGGGTTAGTGCAACGCCAACAGCGCCCCACAATGTTTTGATTTGTTGTGACACTTACTGGCTGGGAACGTGGCCCGAAATGTTGTTATGCAAAAATTAGGCGCATAATTTTATTGCAATTTTTATGATGCTGGGAAACTTGGCCCGGCTGATGGCTATTTAATTGGGTCCTGGGCAACTGGACTGTGAGAAAGTTGCGCGTGCCCGTTGCGGCATCTAATTAAAACTATGGCCTTTTCAGGACAGCTTCCCACAATTATGTGGCATGCATTTCTTCTTCTTTTTCTACTTGCCTGCCTTCAATTATGTTGATTTCACTTGAAAATCCTTTCTGCAGCTATTTGAGAATCCCTTTCTCAGCGCAATAAAAGAAGATACCTCTACACCTGACATAGCCCAAATAAGAGAATTTGGATAAAAGGTTGATGAAATGCGTTTCATGTTTGGCAACAGCAACGGCAACAACAACAACAACAACAAGCGCTGATTTCAGGCACTTAAACAACATCAACAAACAACAACAATAATGCGCACCAGTGCGTTCTTTTCCCTTTGCCATAACAATGCGTGGAAAATTATGAAAATTGCGTTGAAAAACTGTCACATCATCGTCCGATTTGTGGCACTCTTTGTCGTCCTGCCGCTCGCATTGCATTTGCTTTGAAGCTGCACATCCTTTTGTCTGGATGCATTAAGAAAAAGAAATAACAGCACCGAATTCTAGGGGGGCATAGGATTACACAAATGGGCACGACAAAAAATTATTCCATTTAGAGATGGCTGCGTGACATCGTTGATATAAATGGGAAATTTATCCATCACGAAATGTGCAAAAGTACAAAGGATTAGAGTACTCTGGAGAGTGCCCGACTAGCATATGTTATGTACGTAGCTCTAGATGCCTGTATGACTGCACTTTCTTATATCCATGTATATCTCCTCTCATATATCTACCTGAGGCGGACAGTATATGTGCAATACATATTACATGTAAAGCAGGTCTGTAATCCCAAACAAACCGAACCGGATCGAAATCGGAATCGGACTTTACAATTTTTTGTAGCTTGAACCGAATCTTTAGCTAAATCTGATGATCAAAAAACAACCGAAACGAAATCGAATCAGATATATTTCATTATAACTTTTAGATTCCAAATAGCATAAATGTGTACCATGGATCTCAACCATTGCCAGACTCGGGGGTTGATATAAGATGCGGAGATTAAACATTATAGCAAAACCTGTATATGTAGATAGTCCTCCAATAAAAATAGAGTTATTCTACTTACATTTTTATATGATATGACAAACTAGGGCTTGAACCAAAATCTGGGCTCAGAAGTGTGAAAAAGCAGTTTCGTAAGCCGAACTAAAAAACGTTGATCCGGCTCATGAACCAGCAACAGTTTTTTATCGGCCTTGCAGCCCAGTTGTAAATATCTTTGAGATCTCACGTCAAAATTCTTGTGATCCAGTTTTAATTATCAGATTGGGAACTGCTTTTGGTCCGCTCTGATTTGACACTTGAAAATGGTCTTGAACATTATTTTTGAAAAGTTTCTAAGCTGTAAGGCTAACCAGCCTTCCACGGAACGCAAAACATATTTTAAATAGAGCCCCTGTCGTGCCTAATTTTATTTGCCAGACTTCAGAGATCGTGTGCTCCTCTCTAATGCTGCGTGTCGCCTACCAAATGCTGCTGCAGTTCTCGGCTGTACCTTCTGTTATTGTTGTTGTTTGTTGTGCCCAAGCACTCGACATAGTTTTCATTAGGGCGTTGCCTTTGTTGCCAAAAAATAGAGTGGAACAAAAACCGAAAAGTAGGGGAAAATTATTGAAATGTCGCTGCGATGGCAGTCAACACTATGTTGCCTGCGAGCGAGCAGGTTGCACTTGAGCAACGCTTCGGGCGATTTCTACAATCAGAAAGCAGTTCTCTATTGTGCCCCGCTCCAGCCGCCCTGCCGTCCTGCCGCTTGCCACATAGATACATCTCTGAAAGCCATAAATTCTTCAAACAGAGCAGCGAACTCCTAAACCACCACCGCTGCGGCCTCAACCTCCGCCTCCACCTCCACTCAGTTATCCCCTTGGCAATACAACAAAAACAATAAAACGTGGCAACGGCAGCCGCCACCCGAAAAAAAAAAACAGCAGCAGCAACAACAACAGTGCCCCGCCCCCCATGGCTAACCTGCCCACAAGTTGGAGGCCAAAGTTGCCGTATGCCGTTGTTATTGTTGTTGTTGCTGTTGCTTCTTTTGCTTGCTTTTAGCTGCGAGCACACTGTACGCGCCATTTTCCGTGCGATTGCCAATGTTAAACGCAGCAGCAACCACACAGAGCCAACCACCCTCAGCAGCCCCACCCCACCCCACCGCAGCCCGACCTTTGCGCTGGCGTGGGCGTACTTCGTCCTTGCTCCGTGGCTGGCTGCTGTTGTAGCTCCCTCTGGACCAGAAAAAGAAATGTTTCGCATAAAATGTTATCGCAAAGATTTACGACCCGACTTTTGCGCATCACACGCCCGTACCCCCCGACCAGTCCCACACAAATGCGCCCTGTTCAGCCCCCTCCACACCCCTACAGCTGTAGTATTGCAGCCCTCTCGTCGCATCCAGCAACTTGTTTTATGATAATATACGAGCTTTCTCCGCTGAAATATAAATGTTGTGTGTATGAGCTGACTCGCTGTGTGCTCGTGTGCGCGTGTGTGTGTGTGTGTGTGCCTCCTTTGCGCCATTTTTGTTGCTGGCTGCCTTGTCATCCTTTCAGGAGGCATCACATGGCAACGCTATCTATTTATCTGCGCATTTGTACATATTTATTTTAATGTTGAGCAGCCACAACGGCAACAGCAGCAGGAGCAGCAGAAGCAGCAGCAGCAGCAGCAGCGGCAGCAGCAGTTGCTACAATTGCGTTAGCATCCACCTAAGAAGTAAATCTACAATAAAAATGGCTGGCTGTATCCATAAGATACATGCCACTGATTTTGGCAGCGCTTATCTCACAGCTAAAGCTGCGCCTAGCACACTTGATATGTTTAGCCTCGTCCTGTGAGTGGGCTATGCTGCTGTTGCCCACCCTCCCTGCTGCTGCTGCTGCTTCTTCTTTGTGTGTGTGTGCGCCAAGAATCGTAAAATGAAGATTTTTCATGTGGATTGCTGAGGCGCATCCTTGTCGCTGTCATTGTTGTTCTTGCTGCCGACTTCATGGCTAATGCCAAAAGCTGCTGCTGCTGCTGCTGCTACTGCTGCTGTTGCTGCTGCTGTCGTTTCCCCAACGGAAGTAATTTATGACTTTTCGTTTTGCAAATGTTTAAATCTAAACATAAATTTCCAAGCTGTATGTCCTAGCTCGCTTTCGCTTTGTATCTCTATCTCATATGTGTGTGTGTGCGTGTGAGTGTGTGTGTGAAACATATGAGCTGCGTTTATATTTATTTCGTTTTACGCTACTTTTATTTGCACTGATAAATTGTGCAATATATATGATAGCCATAAAAAGCCAGCTGAAATTGGCTTAAAGCGTACCAAAAATAAAATAAAAGAAACTTAAAGATACAATTTCAAGTCAAGCAGCACTCGCCATGACAAAACAATTTTGACTCGTGCCCACACACACGCACGCAAACACACACACCAGGCGGTTACACACTTAATCAAATTATCTGATATGTCAACTTTATCCGCGTCAAAACAAACACGCAGCTAACCCGGCTACAAAAGCAACTGTTTCCAGGCAGCAGACAAATTAATGTTATTAAAAGCAAATATTAAAAAACTATATAAACTAGTTATGCAGCCCACACTGAGAGAGAGACAGAGAGAGAGACAGAGAGAGAGAGAGAGAGAGAGAGGCCTTGAAATTAATGAATTTCCAGCGATTATCCTTGCGACATCATCAGCGTCAATATCAATAAAAACAAAACACAATTTCAATTACTTATGCCAAATAAGTCGAAATGCTTAAATCAACAAAACTACACAGCCTAGCCACAACCCACACACACACACACACGCAGACACACACACGCAGACACACACACATCGATAAGGTCGATTTGTGGGCAACTGGAAGGCTATCTGGCAGACAGTGGCTGCAGCCCAGACAAACTGATCAAATATGCTTAATTATAATTTGATTTGATTTATGATGCTCGTCGATTTCATGTGACATTTGTAATTATTCTTGTCGCGCCCGAAACTACCTCGGCTCACGATCAACGAAATCACAACAGCAACAAGCACCAACAGCAACAACGGCAGCAACGGCAGCAACTCCAACAAGGAACAACATCATCATCATCAGCGACAATTGTTGTTGGGGGCCACATGATCAACGATGTCGTCGCTGACAACGACGAGGAGCAAGCGACAATCCTGAGCTGCATACGAAACTAGAAACACACACACCACACACCACACACACACGCACACGTATAGGTGTTGTGTGTGTGTGTGTATATAGATCTGTATATTTATAAAGAGGGAGTTGCGTACTCGTTTGTCTCGCTAATGTGCTTCACGTTGATATTTATTTATTATGGGTAGATATATGGGCACAGTGTTGGAAAAAAAGTTAAGATTGTATAGCTCTCGACTGCCATACGAAGCGATCAATTGGTTCTGGAAAGACATTTGATGCTCAATAAAGCTATTAAGTACATACAAAGTTTGCAAACCTAAAATTGTAAGTGGTTCGGTTCACAGATCGAATAATCCTCCTGCCTTTGGATTCGTTTTGTGGACCTGAGTTTCTATGAAAATGGAAAACTATTCAATTTAAAATTATATTTTGCAAAATCCACGTCCTTATAAAAATATGTTATAAGCGCCTTAATTGATGCTGGACTTACCTGCAAAGCTTTGTATTTGTAACTAAATTATTTGTAAAATAAATTTCGTTAGGTTCAAGTCTCGGTTCGGATTAATTGGCAGCCTAGAATAAATGCATTCTTAATATTCTACTAAAATACGGAAAAGACTACCTTTGTATTTACAGGAAGGCTTATAAATATATCAACATTTGAGAGACAAAATAAAATTTATACAATGTCTTTTTTGTTCAACTTATATATGATTATTACTATATTATATATATATTTAAAATATATTTTTATACATTGATAACGAAGCATAAATTATATTTTATTATATTTTATTTCAATTTATACTATTATACCTATAAGAATTGACTATTTTATTTATATTGGTGCTATTATATTTATATTTAATAATACTTTTAGGCATAAAATGTATGCATATAACTCTATAGCTCTGTTTATACACTACATATGTCAGATTATATTTATATAATTTATATCCGTTTTCAAGATCAGATTATCTCTTTTTTAACATGGAATATGATTTTTCTAGAGCATTTACAATTCGTGCCGAAACCTCTTGAAAATAAGAACCCATTTTTAATATAATAACAATTTTGATGGCGTTGCTTGGGCTTGTTGACTGCTCATTATTATTATGGCAAAGATCACATACTTACAAGAATTATAGCTGGAGAGACTCGAGGCTGCCAAGTCAGCTAGAGCTAGAGCTACAGTGCTGGAGTCTATGGGGAATAAATCAACACGCTGTGTGGCTTCGTCAACGATCCATCTTTCTATCTTACCATACTCATATTGCAGATCTTGTGGCGTGGCCTGCTGCCGTCGATCACAGCACAGCCTGTTGATCGGAAATTCTCGCCTACGAACGAGTGACAACGTACAGAAACACAAACAATACAACAAAAACAAAATAAACATGACAAAAATACCTATATGTGCATTATATAGATACGTGTATGTATGTGTATAGATATCTATATGGATATGTAGGTAGGTAGGCTGGCCTGCGTTGCTTTTGATCAATGGATCGCAACAACGCCCCAGCGCCCGGTTGTCAAGTTTTATATACATTGAATACTCTAACAAAGTGTTGTTTAGCTAACGGATTAAAGGAATTATTTAATGAATGAATAAATTTATTTAAAAAAACAGTTGTATGCAGCTTATGCAGCTTATAATTTCAATGTCTACCAGCAAAGCCGATGGGACTCCGACATTTAACATCAAATATCTTTAGCTTAACTATAAGAAAAATGTACTAGAAAAACTTTAGTGTAAGTGTAAGATTTACTTAAAAAAATTAGAGCATATATTAATTTTCAGGTGAAACCTATAGGACTAAGACGTTAAACTGATCGTAAAATATTTAAAGATAAAGAAGGGAAGCTTTAGCAAGATAAATGCTTGAAACAAGAACTTTCCTTTTTCTTTAGGTCTAGGGTAAATTATTTAATATAAATTATGACCTTCAGAACTTAGCTCAAAATCATCGCTTGCGGTGAGCTAAATTGCCGCACACTGATCGCAAAGTTGACGGTTTTAAGCCACAAAAATAGACAATAGACATCATTTGATTATTTGAGTGGCTTTGTATATTTGTTAAGTTGGTGCCATTTACACAAGAAATCTTGATATCGTTTGCATTTTCAATATTACTTACATGAGCCGGGCGGCGTCGGGTAATTTTTTCTGGTAAATAATAATTAGAATCAAATTAATAAAAATAGTAATAATAATACCAACATATATTTTATAAAGTGTATTTCAATTTCGTCTTAAGCCCATTTCTCCTGCTGTTGTGAGTGGTTGTGTGTGATTATCGCGGCTCGATCACAAGGTTCGATCAGTTAAGGGCAGCGCACTTTTGCGCTGGATAATAAGCCGAATAGGCGTATGACAATAAGCCATGTAATTAAGTGGATGGCATATCAAAGCGGAGCAACTGGGGCGGCTTTAGCCCGGGGGATTACTGGGAAATGCGTGGGTCGAGCGTAACCCAAAACCCTAGCGGGGCCACCTCCAACCTTTATGGAATGTGCACGTAATTGGGTTTGACAAATTGCAGTCCAAATATGATAGATTGCGCAAAAGCAATGACTCTCGAGAGCGAGACAGCCAACCACCTGCTATTGTTTGTCTCTCTCTCTCTCTCTCTCTCTCTCTCTCTCTGTCTCTCTCCCTCCTTTGTTTGTCTCTTACTCTCTCTAGCTGTCTGTCTGTATGCGTCGGCTGTTTGTGGTCTTTTAATTAGCATGTCATGTGTGTCAGTCGGGCACTTCAGCATCGGGCCCCAGCCTCAGTTTCAGCTCCTGCCTGCGCTTGGATATGCCACGCCCTCTGTGCTGAGCTGGCATGGGCTGGGCGCGAAATGCATTTCGTTTCATGACTTGCACTAAATTCAATTTACTTTTTAAATATTTTTCTCAGTTGTTTTCATTTTTGTATTTGCTGGCTGGCTGCCACTCAGCTCGGAGCCGCTCCTTCGATGATCGGCGATTTTTGGGCCTCGCCAGTTTTACGCGGAATTGAGCTAATATCGATGACTCGACCATTGAGTGGCCACTCTCATGAGTGCAGACTGTAGACGGATTCTGACGGACTTATGGACGCATTTATTAGCCCAGGCCACTTGAACCCAGCGTTTGCGTTTTTAATAAGCGGTTGTCGTCTGAACCTTCTGTTTCCTGGGCCACTTTTCAATTAGCCCGGTTTTCGGCTGCTTGGCTATGCAGCGCCCGGGGCGCGGGCTCTCTGCACTTTAATTAATCGCCGTGTCTAACAAAATATGACAAGCGCCATAAATTAAAGGAAGGCTTCCACTGCTGGCTGCCAGCTTCCAGGCAGCTCTCAGCTTTGGGCAGGTGTGCGCCACAAAATTTGCGTGTGCGGACAGCTAAACTGCTACTGTGTCTGCTTGTAGCTGCCGCATATAAATGAGAGATGTTTAACTAGGCGACAGTGGCTCCAAAAACAGCGCACGCATTGCATGCAACCATGCGGCAGTGAATGTGGCAAGCCGTGGGCAGGAGATTCGCTGGTGTAGGCTGCCCACTGCTAGCTGAGTTTAGGGAAACAGTTAAGGCTTAAAGGAATTCTTTTGGCGAAGAATATTCTTGAAGATTTTGAAGATCGATAAATTGACAGCTTTATCGATAAGCACATCAATAAGTCAGCGATACGAATGTTGAAAAGTATATAAATAAGTATGTTGATTTTTATAGCGATAAATCTATCGCTATGCATATCGAATATTAAGTCTATAGCTATATCGATAAATATGTCGATAAGTGTATTAATACGTATATCGAATATTATGTGTCTAGCTATATCTATAAGTGTGTGTGTGTGTGAATATTGATATGAATATCGTATCTTATTTCTATTAGTATATCGATATTTATATCGATAAATGCGTCGATAAATATATTGAAGAGTGTATTGATATGTATATCGAATATCATATTTAAAGGTATAACAATTGGCATTCTCTTGGTGTGTTTTAGCTCAAGCTAGTTAATAAGTAAGTAAGTAAGCTCTGTTAATTCGACAACTATCGATCACTATCGGTTTAACTCAACAAAGATTTATATATAGCTATAACCTATATAAAGAAAAATGGATGCTCTAAATTGTGACATGAGTGGTGGTGGTGGGATATGTATTTTAATCTGTCGTTTTCAAAGATAAATCGTTTAAGCTCAGTGATGGGGTAGTAAGCAAGAAACTTTGACTGACAAGATACATAACTTGTATATATTGCAAGTAAATGCTATTTTTTACCTACATAAATACTTTTCGTTTTACAATTCAACATTTTTGGATTTTACACTGTGGATTATACGTTTCAGCTTTAGTAATGGTATTAATTAGATCTTTGCCCTTTGGTAATATAAATATTTCTTCAATCTGTTCAATTGCAATGCGATTTTCCCTAATGGAACTTTAACAAGACTTTTAGTAACCATTTTTACCGACTTGGGAACTATAAAAGTTACATTGGGATACATTTTCGACTCCTTTACTCCTTCTTTATTTTATACAATTATATAATATAGCAATAAATTCTCTTACAGCCGTATATAAATTTAAAAAACAAAAGGGTTTGACCAAAACTTATGGTGGTGGGTGTGAGGGGGGGCTACCTCGGCGCCACACAAGCCACAACCACGCACATAACTCAAGGAGTTTGTGACATTTTTATAGCATGGTATGCATATACATATATACGGGAATATTTTATACGTAGATTTTTCGTCGCTTTTGGGCATTACGCGCTCAGCCACAGCGCAGGGACCAATACAATTAAAACAAAAAGGACACATTAATCCTTTTTACACAATATCCTGTGTGCAGTGTGCAATGTGGGCGGCTCCATGGATCACCAGCCGTAGCCAGTGTTGGCAATTCAGCTTTTCGCTAGCTAAATTATTTACAGGGCTCGGCAACTGTTAACATTTTTCAGAAATCAAATCGTGTGTTTTGTTTATTTGTATAGAAGTTCCAAAGGAATATGAGGATACTTTGACGGATAATCCAGAATTCATGCACTGCATTATAGGAGGTGTAAAGAAGAAGCTTTGCGTTGCTTGATTGGATAAACACAAAATAATTGGGAGTTAACCAATTTAACCTTTTCAACTGTTTCAATGGAAACTGCCTGTTGTAGTTAATCCTATGTACCCCTTTGCCAACATAATTCAGCTATTTTGAGCTACTTTTAACATTAGATTTAGCTAATTTTTTGAAGCGACATTTGGCAACACTGGCCATAGCAGCAGGAGCAGCAACCGCAACGGGAGCCTGGTCGGCCATTTTCTTTTGCCAGCTGCCATTTTTATGCTCATTTTTTGCGTTCTGCTTTTAACTGTTGTTGTTGTTGCTGTTGTTGTTACCGTTTTTGTTGCTTGGCATTAAAAATGTTTTATGTTGTGCGCGATTTTGCGCAACCTACTTTGCACATGCTTCAATGTTGGCCCAGAGAGAGGCAGAGGCAAATGTTAGCCGGTCGGTTGGTTTTGTAATATAAATAAAAATAAATACCCCTTCGCTAAGGCACAAGGGGTATGCCAAGCAAGTTTGAGAAGCTAACAAAAGCCTTAATGATAAAAATCATTTGTAATAGACATAAATGACTCCGAATCGGCAGTCCGATTAATGGAAACATTTTTTAAAAGCTTTGAAAATTTGTTTCATATTATTACATCACTTAACATCGTTGTTACGATATATGTATTTTTGTAATTACCCCATTTTTCCCGTCAAAATATTAAATTAATTTTACAGATTATGATTTTAATTCATCAATTTAAAAGTTTTAAGAGCCAACAATGGATATCCTTTTAGCTGATCATTCCAAGCAAAGAAATTTTTACGGGTCTATAAATAAATGTAAGTGTCTATCTACACACAGCTTGGATGTGAGCTCGTTTGTTTATGTAGAAAGGCTTAATTTGTACAGAGCACCGCACACATTCGCACATCCAACGTGTGTGTGTGTGTGTGTGTAACTTTTGTCTTGGCTTTAACTGTTTTTATGGCGCATTGCGACTTTTTATGGCCTTGTCTTGTTTTCGCTTTGCCTATTCTAATGTGTAGCACAGTCCTGGCCACGCCCCCGTTAGCCCACAAAGTAAAAAAGAGAAGGATAATAATAAAACTGTGGCTTATCGCAGATGCTGATGTGAACGCCGCTCGCTGTGCGTTATAATAAAACAAATGGCAGGCCATTTAATTGCTGGCCATAAATGGGCGCCCTTTATCCTTTGAAGGATGAAATGGATGGATGCTACCAAAACAGTTAGCTGCTGCGACGGGTGGGGCGCAGAGCTGTAAGCAGGAGCTGAAGCAGCAGCAGCGCTGGAGCGCTCGAGTAGCATGCGTGAGGCTCTTGTTGGTTTTTGGCCAACTCGGCTTTTATTATTATTAGTATTTAAATTTATTTGTTGCTTTATAGCGTGCACAGCAATGCGATAAATCTGAGCAGCGGCGCTTGTCGTTTTCATTTTTAATGGCCCCGGCCGCCATAAAAGGTAAGCCCAAAAAATTACATATAATATAATTTGAGCACTTTTTATATGCGCTGCACATAATCAAAGCAACTTAAAATTCCATTTAACATTTGCGATATGACATAATTGAGTGGACGCTTATCGTGTTGGCCAAAAGGAAAATGAGAAAAACAAACTGAAACAGGTTACAAGGTTGCAACCGGCTGCATAATATCCTTTTTCAGTTCAACAACAGCTTACAACCTGCGACTACGAAACTTTCATTTTTTTTCCCGACAGAGAATACATTTTTAAATCGATCTTTGTATAAGTAGTCAGTAGTCAGATACCGATTCCCGAATTTTCAAGCTTTAGGTGGACGTAGATAACATATTTTTAACCGACCTTCTAGTGGATCTTAGCAGTCTTCATTCCAAATTGGATCAATCTACCTCCAAAACTGTGAAGTTCCTTTTTTTTGCAATTTGAGGGGTGGCAATGGGCATGGCCAACCCCATTATGGGGCGATCTTTAAAGGAGGTCTTCAATGAGCTATCTGCAAAATTAGTTGATAAGATACGGTCTGCATACCCTTAGTGGGCGTGACTTTTAACTTTTAACATCTTGTGTGAGGGTTATATAGAGGAGTATATATTTTATATTTGTAGTCTCAACCTCAAGTTGAATCTGCACAGAAACAATTCTTGTTGCTTAGGTGTCCGGAGCCGCTCTTCTCTTCTAGTAGACGACTGTTGATCATTTATGCTTAAATCATTTATGCCTTAAATATTGTTAAGATAAATACGCTTTGGTTGAACTTTCCGGGCATTTGGTTAGTCTCTAAAAGCGTACCTAAGGTAGTTTCGAATCTACTTAAAGAATCTTAAATCAGTTTTATCACATATTTCATGTGTATTTCCCACTTAAATTAACTACGAGCGGAATAGTGCAGTAATTGGGATCTTTTGTGCTTAATTTAAGTACAAGATATTTGATTTTCGCAGAGTATTGTCAATGTCTTAGTAAACGAACAGCCAGGCGGGCATTGCAGAAAACCAATATACTCTTTCCACTCTTTGGGTGGGAGTATAGAGGGAAAGTAGAGAATATTGGCTTAAATTGCAGCATATGCAAGGTCCATTCTGTGGCAGGGCAACCCGTGGCTTTTGTGTTGCCCAACTGCAATGCAATTAATGCAATTGTACAATTGTTATTCTGCCACCGCAATCAAATTGGGTGCTTGACAACAGCAACAACAACATCAACAAGCGGCAGGAACAACAGAAGCAAAAGTTGTTGAAAAGTTTTGTAACATTTGGCACATTTGTTTTTATGACTCAATTACGCAACTAATTCGTGGGGAGTCAAACGACTGAAGGATTCACCGCGTATCTGTATCTAATAGATAGCACAGCAGAGAGGCTGAGAGGCAGAGCCGCAGCAACCCTTAGAGCATGCCTCATTAATTGCGTCTGTTGCCACAACAATTACAACTGCATTTGTTATGATTTTTTGCGTTTGTCTTGATTTCAATTTCAGTTAGCCGTTGATTTATTCAGTAGCCACACCTACTCGTCCGGGACAAGATCTGCCCTTAGCCCATGATAAATGAACATACGAACTGGCGCTCACCTCAGTATCTGTTAGATGCTTATCCGTGGCATTCCTGCCGCCCAAAGTGTCATTGTTGTCGATCATTTTTATGTGCCTCAGCTCCATTTGATTGACATGCCCAGCATACGCAGAGCTCGCAACCGTCAGATCTTGTGGCTGATCAACTTTCTTGCCCCAGCTCCGCCTCCCGCCTGCCGCTCGCCATGTTTGGGTTTCAGTTTATGGGCAAACAACTTTTGTGTGTCGCCTTTTATGATCCGTCTCTGAGTGATTTTTATGAGCCAGCATCCAAAAGTTATTAACATAAAATACGCATTAATCATTTTATGAGCTGCACATAATGAACTGTGCGCTTAGTTGGTGGCCAGTTAGTTGGCCCAGCCCCAAAAGTTTGCTGTAAAGGCGGCTCGGCGCCAAATTGCCAAAAACCAGGCGCAAGGCAGCATTGATGTGTTTTATTATACCCTGTACCCGTTGCAAATGAGTAAAGAGGAGTATGTAACTGGCGGAGGAAGCAATAAAGTATATATAAATATTCTTAAACAGGTCGACGATGTGATATTATAATAAATATATATAATATATATTCATAGTTTGTTAGGGTATGTGTATGTATGTTAACCAGTTAATTTAGACGGCTAAAATATATGTGATGTCATCTCGGCGCACATGATATCTACTAGTCGGGCCCTCCCGACTAGACCACTCTTACTCGTTTTGTTTTAGTTTTTTTGCGTGGCAGTCTGGCAGTGGTTTTAGTTCTGGGTGACTAGCACTTAATCCTGGCGCACAACTATGCCGTTTGCATTGTTTCACGCACAATGGACACAAAGGACATGTTTGCACTGATTATCAGATTAGGCCATTGTACGTACAAATTGATATTGTCATGTTTCAAGTGCCCAACGCCGCGGACGGCGCACACAGACCAGAAAACTCATTGAATGCTGTCGCCAGTGCCGATTAAGAGATTTTTTTGTTTTTCGCACTCGCAGCCAACCAGGCAAGCAGCCAAACTGGGAAACAATGGTACGCCAGCAGGCAGAGATTTGCAATATTTAGGCACACAGCCCAACAACACACACACACACACACAACGGCATAAGATTTTTTGATGAAACAATCGCCAGACAATGAGCGTTTGAGTGGTTTTTGCACTGCGGCTGCGGCCAAGGCCTGGTCTAGTTTTTGGTCGTACCGATCATTAGCATAAAGCCACAACGGCGGCAGACACTCGAACTCCCTCACATCAGCCGACCGTCTGCGCGGGGCGTTAGCCGAGCGTGAGCAGAAGGATTAGCATCGACTCGGATTCGGACTCAGACTTGAGGAATGTGCATATCATTCTCGATCAGCGGCGTCACTGTGTCCATTCAGTGGGTGAGCTCTTGCTGCAGATCTTCTGCTCTGATAGCGAGCTGCCTAGATTGCCGATCAGACAAGTGCTTATCGTGTGCAGTAGGCGTTATGCGCCTTCGATCATATCTGGCCCTGAAAAACTCGGCCAAATCATATCAGATTTCCCGGGAAATCTCTCAGTTCTTAATCGCAGGGATTTGCCTATCAATTGCATTGAATCAGTTCGGCAATTGTGCCGACACCATTGCCATCAGCCAGCCAGACAAATAGTCGGGCCTCAAATCACATGCAGATGTGCTGAACACAACAATATAAACCTAAGCCGACATCGGTTACATGAGCCATGTACAAATTCACAACGTGTTTAGTTTACTGATGCTTGATAAGGTAACAGCTCAATAACTGTCTTTCATCTATGATATATTATCTGTGTGAATCAACATTTTTAAGAAATATTTATGGAGAAGTCAGGTGGGCGCCTTAAGAACCTAATCTTTGTTTCAGTTCAATGGTATAAAATATTAAAAAAAGAAAAATGAGAATATATTTTGGTATATTTTTCATATGTGATCGCTTCATAGCTCAATATTGTTTAAATAAATTAATTATAATTTATTAGAGCTCAAGTTGTAGACTTATCAAGTAATCTTTTAGCACCATATCAGTCTTTTTTATTTAAACCATGCTGAATAGCTTGGTTAAACTCCGTTAACAAATATCTAATAAATACTTGTGTAGACTATTTTACGGCTTATCCCGTTGAAATCCTGGCGCCAGTAGGGAATTTTTGGCCCGTACGATCGGCTCTGCACGATCACCGCATGATATTTGTGCATTCGAACTTGCCAAAATGCCTTTCACAGCCTCTCTTTGGTTGAGGTCCTAGCGCCGGGTCATAACTCTTAACGGCCGCTATTTGTATTTCATAAATTTTCTACAAGCGGCAATAAAAATATTGGCCTGCCTTCGGCAAGTGCACAAGAGCACAAAAGAATTGCACCATAAAATGAATACACAATGCTCGCATATGGAGACAGCAGCGCGGGGAACAAAGCGCCGCGCGGCTAAAACCATATAGCCTTTTGTCTCTAAGAACTCAAAACTAGTGCAACACTTTTGGCTTATAGACAAAGCCAGCAAACCTGTAACCTGCAACCTGCAACCTGCAACGTGCTACGTTATATGTGCAACGGTGCAAACTGCAAACTCGACTACAGACCTGAGACCCGGGCCAGAGACAGAGGCTGGCCATTGTCTTCGCAGAAGTCGTTAGTGTGACAGGTTGGATTTGTTTTGTGTACGGTGCCTAAGTCTGTCATCATCATCAGCATAAGACTTGTCTGGCGCCAGCATTAGGGACAATATTTTCGACTAAATATTTCGTCACAGGCAGCCAGCAGCAGCATAGCAGCTGAGGCCGTAGGTCATGCCTCTAAGATTCCGGGCTCCGAACTCTGGCCACTGAGGTTCAAGGCCCAATGACATGTAGACGGCGCTGCGGGCGTTTATATTACTGACCCCTTAAGGTGGTACCTTATATTTTTGTTGTTTTTATTGCCGTTGCATTCATGATTTATGCACATACTAAGGTTACAGGTGCATTGGCTCAGGTAGGATCGATAACGTTATCGATAAAAAAAGAGATTTCATTCAGCTG
This sequence comes from Drosophila ezoana, assembly GCA_035045725.1. Lineage (NCBI taxonomy): Eukaryota > Metazoa > Arthropoda > Insecta > Diptera > Drosophilidae > Drosophila > Drosophila ezoana. The sequence continues at coordinate 725,102 of JAWNOU010000036.1, forward strand.
TAATTTGACTTTGAGCCATGTCTTGGACAGAAAGAGACACAAGCATTTCTAGTCGAATAATACAAATTTTAAATCTTAAGCTAATCTTATCTAAATTACCAGACAAATCCCTGGTAAATGCCCTACGAAGACTGCAAAAATTCATAGCCTTGTTAAAATTTAACTTTGTTTCACGTCTGGCTTGATTTTGATTCATCCTCCAATTTTAATCTGCATCAAAGTTATGTGTATTTCAAAGAACCCTTGTGTTTGCTTTTATTTAATTTCTAGCAATTAACTTATTTTTTTTCGAAAAAATGTCTAATTTAGTCATCATGCCAATAACTTTCAAAATTCATTCATGCCAAAAACAACTAAGATGTTCACTTCTCTCCGAAATTCCAATTCCTTAATTTCTTAATTTCTGAACCCCAATAATTCGATTTTCATGCTTGATGTCATTTTTATTATGTTTGGATATATAGATTTAGCGAATTAGTTATGGAAAAATTATGGAAAATTTATTTGGCCGAAATATCTGCAAAAAGAAGAGAACTAAAGTAAAAGGAATTGAGAGCTTGCCAATTATAATTATAGTACTCAATATGATTATGCTGATGATTATTTGTTTGTTGATTAATACAAATTTCATATATATATATTTAATGCTCCCAAACATTTGAATTTGCATTAGTGTGCTAGCGACAAATGAAATGGTATTTCGAAGCCTCAAAGCTACAGTTGAATAAGATTGCGATTAAAATCGGTTGCCAACACGTATTAAATATGGAAATATGCAAGCAGGCATCGATGTGTGCCCCTCCGTGTCCTTCTGCTCGCTTCCTGCCAATGGATGCGACGGCATGTGCTACGGTTCGAAGTTGAAACATATTGGGGCACTTGAGACGGCACGGCCTGGCAGCCCAGGAGGTGTTCGACAGGCACGCGCGTTGCAACACTTGAACTCCAAGCACCAAGTGCTGCTGTAGGTCCTGCAGCACAGACAGATCGAGCGGTGGGAGGGTGAGTAGGTGTGGGGTGTGGGGAGTGGGTCTGGCTCGAAAACTTTTTAACAGCCGCTTTTTTAGTTGGCAAGGAAGAGTCGCACGCTCTCCATTGGAATTTGCACAATGAAAACACTTGAGTTTTTTCCTTCATTTTTTGTTTTTATTGTGCCGAGACGTGTGGAGTAGCTGCCGAGCTAGCGGGGTGGTCTGAACTTTTTGGTATCAAGAACAATGGTTCAAGAGCTGCTTGCAAAACAAAAAGCGTTTTAAGTTTTAATTACAGCAGGCACAAAAGGTTGCAACAATATGAACAGAGGGAGGGAGGGAGCTAGGGAGGTAGGTAGCGACACGTGGTGGTCCTTGCGATTAAGTCCAAAGGGGGTTGAATCAGGAAATTGTATTTAGCTGGAGAACTTAAGCTGAAATTGACTAAACTAATGACAGTCCTAAGGCATATTTTGGGCTATATGCAGACAGCACTTGTGCTTGGCACCACGCTTATCAACTAGCCCAAATCTTTAGCCACCTTTCTGGCTGTCTTCAATGGGCCAACACCTAGCCACAATATGGCGGTTAGCATGACGTGCCATCTGAAACTATCTATCAAATACAGGCAGCCATAGCTTGTCAGCGATTAGATTTCCAGCTCTCAAAGCAACTTCAGCCAGGTAAGTGCAGCAACAACTACAAAAAAAAAGAAGAAACTTATAAAAAATTTCTCAATTGTGACTGATTAGACTTTGTTTTCAATTTGTTTTTGGTGGTGCACGGAGCGCTGGCAACAGAACGAGGAGGAGGGGATGGAGGAGCTACTACCTCTGCGTAAAGTTTTTAATCAAAATTGTACAGGAAATCAAAAATCAGTTTGAAAAATAAAAATCACAGTTTCTTATCATGATGTTTTCTAACGCCTTACCCCAATTGCTATCCCCCTGCCATCACGTATTTCTGAATACCCTGCGTGAGCCAGGGAGTGGGGTATATTGTTTGTAAATAGAACTAATTGAAAGAGGTTAAAAATGGTAAAGCTCGATTAAAGACAAACAAAGAACCTAAATTGAGTGTTAACATTGTTTAAAAATATATATTTAATAAAGGTATTTTATAATAAATGTTAAAGAAAAACAAAGTTTAAGTTAACTTTATAAAATTTTAAAAAAATGTTCATAGTTAGGAATTCGTAAATTTTACATATTTTTATGTACAAAAATATCTAAGAAAATGGGATTATGTTCTAGATTCTTGCCTTTGAATAGTATTCGAAATTTGTACAATTGAGGCAAAATATTTATAAAAAAAAGAATCGGGTTCAAGTTGGCACAGGGCATTTGCTAGTTCAGCATTTAAGCTTGAATTACGACTTGTTTCTTTTTAATTTTTTTTCGGGTTTTTTTTTTCAGCCGTTTCTTCGACTGTCTAAACAATGGGATGGTAAAGACTCAGCGGGCCCTTCTTGGCGTGTAATTTGAAGTACGCAACGCAGTAGCTATGAAATCAATTACGCGATAAAGATTTGACAGCACAAGCGCAGCAATGTGGCAGTCGATAATTAATTTTAACGCTTTATCGCATTGAGGTGCGCCTCGTCTGATAGTCGCTGATAGCTGATAGTCGATAGCTGCTGGCAGCAACAACAACAACAACAACAACAACAAAAACCACAACAACTTTGTCTGATTTGATTGAAGTCTGTCTAAAGACGTTAGTTATTTTTTTTTCTTTTAATCTGTGACACAATTGGAAAACTATGAGTATGCCGCATGCCTATGAATTTATTATTATATACACATATATATATAAATATTTTGTTGGTTTTTTATTTCATTCTTCCTCTACTTTATGGCTGCGCCGCAGATGTTTCCCATGATATGCAAACGAACTCAATTATTTATTTTATCACAAATGATTTTGCTTATCAAATCTAGAAATCGGCTCGTCTTCAACAAGCCACAAGCAAACCTTTTCTCAGCTACCAAAACTCCAAACTCGAAAACTCGAACGGAGTTCGCTCTCTCATCCCATCCCATCTCATCTCATCTCATCCCATACCATCCAAAGCCAACCCATTCCAACTCATCTCATCTGTTGTGTGTTTTATGTTGTACCCTCTTGAGTTTTTCTTACAATTGCTTGGGTCCAAACGTGGCCGTCCTGTTCGTGGCCGCCATTATTCAAGGAGCAAGCCAGAGACTGCGACTCCGAGTCTCTCATTCGCAAGCGGTCGTCGCATCTTTTGGCGCTATCTTTGCGTTGAAATCTCACAGTTCATGTCAAATTTCTTGTGTTTTTATATATCATCGCCATGGCAGGCTTTCCTTGCTTTCCTTGTAAGTATGTAAATGTCGTTTGCGTCTCCAGTTGCCAGTTGCAAGTTGCAAGTTGCAAGTTGCGAGTGGCTGCAGCTGCATTTTTGCACTTCCCCCGCAGCTGCGACTGATTGTCGTGCGTTTATCTTTTGATGTGGAATAGCTTCTGTGGCCAGAGATATATCTCCACTGTGAGCCGGCGTTTGGTTAATTAAGTTTCAAGCAGGTTCCGCCTGGTCGTCGCCAAAAACAATTTTTAGCACCTATTGACATGCAAAGCGACTGCGGAGCCACGGCAGAGTAGGCCTCTGGCCACACAGGCTGCAATTGGCCCAGCAAATCAATCAATTCAGCACGCAATTTAAGCCGCAGTCAGATGTAGGCAACCAGTCCGATAATTTCTCTATTTTGACTTGGCTCCGGACCGGGCTCCGACCGGGGACTGACAATAAATAATAACTCAATACAAATCCCAATTACAGTCGAGTGCCACCCGCCTAGTTGGGCCAACACGAAGACAGTCACGGCTGAGCAAAGGCAACCCCTCGGTCTACTTGAGTGTGTCTATGTGTCTGCTTGTGTGTGTGTGGAAATCCTTGCTAGCTACCATGCAACCTTCTGATTGTCCTTTTTTTGTGCACCTCTGTTTTACCCCCCACCCCCAAAGCCATGTGTGTGTTCGTTTTATTTGATTCGATCAGCGGGGTTTCGCCTACGTTGACGCCGTCTAGCGCCGGGTTTTTCGGTTTATCCTGCCCTCGACCGCCACATAAATCGTTTGTTTTGGCCGGGACCAGCCCTCGGGCTGGATTGTGATTTGTGTTTGTGTGTGAGAGTGTGTGTGCGGGTCTCTTTTATTTAAATTTTCATTTAATTTGTTATTTGTTTACATGAAATACACCGACGTGCGACGACAACGGAGGCGACATATGACAACATTCTCAGCCGGCCACAATTGCCATTGTCTGCCTCTCAACGCGCCAATTCAGAAGCAGGGGGCGCGCTTCTATAGACCGGTATATATGACCACACACACCTGGACAGTCTGCTGCAGTTGGCCACTGTTTTGGCAACTGTGTCTAATTGCGGTCTTGACGCAGACGGCTATTCCTCGGAGAGAATCCTGTGTCTGATGAAACCAAACCGCAAAGCACACGCTTCGAGAACTTGACAAAAGTGCTTAATGGCGATAGGGTTGGTTACTTGTAAATGAGAAAAACTACCAATATAAAACCAACTAGAGATTTAATTCAAAAGAAATAGCTAAATAATTCATAACACATTTGTTTTGAAAACAATATTTTATAATAATAATTTATGAATTAAATATTAAATATTCATAGTTAATATGCTTATAAAATAATATTTTTTAATAATATTTTATAAAAATAATTTGAGTTGAATATGAATTGAATTTTCTTAATAAAAACTGTATTTAAAATTCTCATTTAAAGTAATATACATATTAGAGTATTTATATGAATATATAATTAATTATACCCTGAACCCATTGAAACTGGGTAAAAAGAGTATATTGTATTTGTGCAAAGTGCAAATGTATGTAATAGGCAGAAGGAAGCATCTAAGAGCTAAGAGCATATAAGAGCTAGAGACTTGAAATTTTAGATGTAGGTGCTCCTAGTGCCCGCGCAGATCGAGTTTGTTTCCGATAAACGATAACTTGCCCCGTTTCTAAGTAATCGACAAAATGTATATCGAAATCCCGTTTTTTAAGCAATTTTGGTAAATAATAAGAGCTAGAGTCACCAAACTTGACATGTAGTTTCTTGAAAAGTATATATATATCAAGTATCTTTCATTTTATACCTATCGCCACCTCCCCGCTACTCTCTATCTATTAGCGCGAGCTGCATTTTGTGTTGGAATAAGAGGGTTTAGGGTATCCCCTAGTCGGGAGCTCCCGACTAGAACCTCATACTTGTTTTAATATTATTATCATTAATAAACAATAAAATTCTTAAAATAAATATCTTAACATTCCCACGACTTTTAGCAGATCATTTTAAAGAAAAAGTAACAATGAATATTCATAAAGATTATTCTTCAAAATAATTTCTTTAACTAAATGCTATTGTACAACAAAGCGTAAAAAACAACTAAAATTTCTATAAAGTGTGAGCATATTTTCTCTCGCTATATATGTCGTAGTAAACTTTATATATATGTATATATATATAACTTTACTTATATAACTTCCGTTATCTTAAAGTAATAATCTTTAGCGCAGCTTGTGAACTCTTTCAAGATTTGTGTATAAAAATAAAATATTAAACTTACTTTTACGCTAAATGCATTATAATTAAGTTAATTAAATACATTTAATTTAACAGATTTGCCAAATGCTCAAAGTTTACCACTTAAATCTTATCTGTGGGTTATGCAAATGGCGTACTTTATTTGAATGCCTTCCAAGAAACATTAAATGCATTTTTGTTGGCTTTTAAACAAAACTATTTCTGTTTACGTTTACGTTTGAAAATTGCTTCAGAGAAAAAACCAAACTTCTCTATGATAAACAACGGATCATAAATAGCTGTTAAAATCCGAGCTGGGGAGCATTTGTAGTCGAGCAGGCTTTAAAATGCGACAAATCTGAACAGCATCTCGAACAAATTAAGTGGACGACAATAAATCAGCGGCTGACGACGAAATTCAAATGAAAAATCAATAAGCTGAAAAAATCTATTGGCCAAGTCACAGAGCACAGCTCAGAGACGCGAGCCCAGGCCCAAGCCTCGAGTCTAAGGCAAAGGTTGTTGTTGGGAACGAGCTGCGTGTTTAACAACAAACAATTAAGATGGCGACCAATTGATAAGCTGGCAGCCAAATCATCAACCACAGCAACAACAACAACAACAACAACAACAACAACATCATCAGCAGCAGCAGCAACAATCACAGAAGTTGTGGCCAATGGGTTTGATGAAAGAAATGGCTATAATGAAATAATTATGGTTGCGCCTTAGGGCTGACCATTTATATGTTGGCCAACAAGACACACGCTCCGTTACAGCCAACTGAGACCTAAAACGCATGTTAATCAAACATTGATTGCAACAGCAGCAGCAGCAACAGCAACAACAATGCTTGCCACTGTATCGTTACAATATATCGACTTGGTTGTGCGTTTGTGTGTGTGTGTGTGTGTGTGTGTGCTGCAGGATGCTCAGCAATGTGTGGCAGGCTTTGCTTATCGCCGCATTGGCATCTGCCAGTTGCCAGTTTGATGGCTTTGATTGCTGCTTTTGGCCATGCGTGATATTTATTTGTTATTTGACACAAGCTGAACAGAACTGAACTGAACTGAACTGAACTGAACTGAACCGAACCAAGCCTGGTCCAAGTCCGTGCCACCTTGTGGCACAATTGAGTGACCAACATGAAAAATGAAACGCAGCTCTGGCCATGACAAAACCAAGTTGGCAACATTTTTAATTGTGAACCAAACAAAAAAACGAGAGGTAACAAAAAAACAAAGCGAATCAAAATGTTGCAGTCGGGTGTAGCCGACTGCGTAATACTCGTTCACAGTTCACAGTCATGCTGCCCTTGTGATGCATCGATTTTCACATTTCGAATAAACTAAATCTAATTCTCAATCTAACAAAAACTAATCTATTGCTTGTTTTTACAAACACGGACCTCGAGCCAGCCAACAAATATTTTGAAATATGGAAAGGTCGCCAGAACCATCAATAAAAACTAATCTAAATATTAAAAAATTTGGTCGCTTTAGTTTTAAAGCTTTAGAACATATCGATTTGCCAGATTTCTCACACCTCAGAAGGTTTGATATCCAGACCCAATCTTGAGAGGAGCTCATCAGTAGGCTTCATTCCTAATTTGATTACTTAAGCTATAAAACTCTGAAAGATAAAGATAGACAAAAATTTGTTAAGTCGATTTTTAGAGGAAATCATCATTTATATATCTTCGAAATTTGTTGACTAGCCTTAAAACTGTGGGAGGTATAGACTTTCATGGGTTAAATTGTAAATCACTGAGAAGAAATATTTTATAAAATAAAAGTAAATAAATGTGCATAGCTGGTTTACTTTCATAACAGGACAGAGGGTCAAAACCAATACACTCTTTTCACTCTATATGAACGTGTATACAAAAAAAAGAAAGAGCAACCAAATTGTAAACATTTTTGCGCGCCTGCATCAAGATAAACAACAAACCGCAACACAATGCGCACTCCGGGGCCAGGGGACTATTTGGCCAGCGAGAAATTAGACACGTGATGGGCCAAGCGACTGCAACTGCGAGATGGCCAGGACAAAAACCCAACTGATAATCGACAAGAAACCAACAGAACAAACAAAAAAGGTATGAAAAAAAAAAACGACTTCACTTTTTGTTGGACTGCGCCAAATGCAGCTAAAGACTTCCGAGATTAAGGCCACAGCCGATGCCATCTCGGCCAGCTCATCTAGCCATCATTTGAATAGGTGCGAACAACGATTCAAATGTTGCGATAAGCAGCACGAGAAACAGGAAGCCATCGGAAATCGAGGCTGCCGCCAAATTATGATTAGACTGGGCATAGGGGACTAGCATTCAGTCTTTAAATTGTTCAGTTTGCCACAGTTGCCACAGTTCTGGGGGCACTACGGTGGCATCCAATTAAATTCAATTTTCGAACAAGCTCGAGCGATGCTACTGCGATAAATTAAGCAAACATTTTTGTCGTCCGCGGCAAACAACAAGTTGAAGTCATATTGTGGCGCGACCTCATGCATACCCCATATATCTATATACAACAGATATTTAGCACTTTTAGAAGCAATCCTCAAAAGATGAGCTTTTTAAGTAAATTTAAACAGGTAGGTGAAGAGAGAAGTTGCCAGTTCGAATCTCAGGTCTAGTGTATAATAATTAATAGTCATAATATTTATATTTTATATGAAAATAATATTGAAACGATCAGAGTAAGCCAAATCGAAATATAACTTGTTTTTTGATTGACTAAGCTATGCGGTCTGAGACATAACTAATATTACAGTATACCTTCTTTTAGGCCTCTTCTGATTGGATTAATGGTTCGACTTTGCGTGGGAGTAATCAGCTGAAGATCAAGCTCCCAGAAGATAGGCACTGCTGCATACAATTACATAAGGTTAAGCCTAAGCTAGACAGTTGCATATTCTAATGTCATAGACTATATTCCCCGGATTCCAAAAGTTTACTTCAAAAGGTAACTATAAATTTTGTGAAAGATCGACCATTATTTCCAATCAATGTTTTATTTTTATACACTCATGATTATATAAATGTATATCATACAAACTAAGAATATATTAACTATATAAAATTATTCAATTGAGTATATTTTGATAAATTAAGCTCACAATCGTCTCACAATTTATGCCAAATCCTAGTTCTTTCCTTTTACTTAATATGCCCGTTATGGCTGACACAGCTGCAGGGTATACAAATCAACACACAAACAAGGCACACCGTACAAATACCGCAAAGCGAGAGACAAACACACGGCGCGCTGATTATCAAAATTTGATAAAGCATTAGATACCAAAACACACGCACAAACACATACACATACACACACACACACACTGGGTACCAGCTCGAGAGGACTTCTCTGACATGTTGCGGTTCACTTGCTCTGCTAGAGAAAAAAGAAAAACGAGGGAACACACGTAATTTCTAACGCGCGCTACAAGTTTATTTGTGCGTAACAAATATTTATTGGAAAGGTAACACTTGCCCCACGGCTGTTGAGCGTATGGGTAGGGGGAGAGGGGCAGATTGAAGGGTGACAGGGAAAAACAAGGTCCAACTGTTGCCCAATTGACCAATTAAGAGTTAGCAGCTTGATGATGTGTGTCGCCAGATGTGTGTGTTTCCACTGGCACTGTTCCAGGCCGAAGCAACATCTACATCGATTTTCAACGCTGTCATTATTTGTGGTTTGTTAGCATTAAGTTGGGGTTACACCAAACGGGTCACTTTTTTAAACGGTACAGTGAAAACTCAATGAAATGGAACCATTACAAAACCATTAACAACAAATTAATCAAGTCCCTATGCAATTTGTCTAATAAGTTTTTTATTGAATCAGTTTTATATTGAACATTAATATGGGAAACTGTTTGCAAACTAATTTTATTGACGATTTCTAGAATTAAGATAAATCAAATTAATCACAAAAAAGGAAGCAATCTAATTTTAAAAGAAACCTTATAGCATCTCAACAGTCGGTAAATGAGCTGTTCATCAACTAATAGTATTCACTGTGATATTTACAATTATTTCTATGCGGAATTGTCAAATTGCTCTTTCTCCTCCTTTACCCTTGCCCCGCTCTCCCGCTCTCCCGCTCTCTCTCTCTCCCTCTCGCACGCTTACTCTCTTTCTCCGTCTCTGTGACTTGTTTTCTGTCATTTGGAGGCGCCAGTGACGATGACTTGCACTATGTTTGCCATTTTGGTCTAACAACTTTGTAATTTTTTGTTTACACGCTTAAATTGTGGCGTAATTGCTTTGGGAAGTGGCAATTGCTGTGTGTATGTATGTGTGTCTATGGGTCTGAGTGTGGCTCGGAACATAGGGTATTGTGTGTGTGTGTCTCAATTGTGAAGCGCTGCGAAAGCGCACACATGTCACAAGTGGAGTTTGCCACGACTTTTGAACTTAGCCAACAGCAGAAAGGCCAGTGGACAACGACTGCTCGTACGCACTGTCAAAAGCAGCAACAGCAACAGCAGCAGCAATAGCAGCAGAGTTCAGAGATAAAACAGATGCTAACGTTTCGATAAGCATGTCGACTGCGTCGTAATTCGTGTAATTATATTCTCAATTACTTAACAAAGCAGAGATTCAGATGCCCGATGCCAGATGCCAGATGATGTCGTCTCGATTAGAGAGTCCAAAGCGTTTTTCCAAAACCAAAAATATGGAAAAATCAAAAGCAGACCAACAACAAATATAGCTATGAATGGGATAAACTTCTAAATGCTGTTCACTCGTGCACACTCCAAGCCAAACAAACAAACCCCAGCGGCAAGGGGAGTGGCGGTGTGGATGGGCATGCCGCTGGGACACAGGCACTGATACATACATATGCAAATGGCAGTCATCCTGCGGCCTGTCCAGGCAACTTAAGTGGTTTCTCGGCAGCGATGTGATGCCTACAACGATATGATATGATTATGTTAAACGCTCGTTTTGTTTGCTCTCTCACTCACATGCACATGATTCCGATGCGGATTCACGGTGGCAGTGGCAGAGACAGCGGCAGAGACAGAGGCAGCGGCCACATGCTGCCTGCTGTCATTGGTCATTGGCGTAACGCGCGGGCAGCTGCTGCTGCTGCTGCTGCTGCTGTTGCTGTTGCTGTTGCTGCTGCGTCGTCATGCTCTCTTAACTGATTTTCCAGTCTATGGGCTAAAAGGAGCAGCAGCCAGGCTGTATTCAGCTCAGCTTCAAGTTGACGATTTCATAATTCAATTTACAAGATAAGGCGTACAAACCAACCAACCAGCCAACCAGCCAGGCGACCAGCGACAGAAACAACAACAACAATAACAACAAGGCATTTTGGGGCGTGTTGTGCGCAGTAAACAAAACAAAAAAATACAACAATCAAAACATTTAAAAAACCTTTTAATTAATTATGCATCAGCGATTGCGTTTAAATAAAACACATATCAGTTAAATCTATTTATAAGAGATTTTCACATATTATCTCTTCTTTTTTTTGCTTTTCTTCAGCAACGGCAGCAGCTGTTGCAAGTTACCCATACGCCCTGTTGCACATACATGTAATACGATATATATCACAAAATTATGCGCCCTCTTGTATTTTGATATAGATATCGACTGATAAGTCAGAAATGAGCTGCTAATTTAACTAAGATCTGATCAGAAAAAAACACACACATGATTTATAACAACTACTCTTGTGGCTTCAAATGACATCGCACTTCCAAGTTAAGATGCCAAGATAACCTAATAAATTTATTGATCTGTTACGGCTTTTATACGGGTATTTATTTAGGAAATAAAACAATACAAATAAACACTATTTACTATCCTCGATCTTTTATATGAGAAACTTATGCTGTTTTTCAAGATATTGTTACGAAATTCACCTATTAGCGAAATCTTATAAGCATCCGTCTATCATATGATATATAGCACAAAACATTAACGCTCCCATATTAAATTGTTTGCCAACCTTGCTAAAAGCTTTTTTACTTCTATCTTATTAGTATTATCAAAGAAGACCTTAACAATTTCCACATAAAAAAGTGCGAGTTCTTTTGTTAACTGAGCAAATACGCGAGATCCTTTAATTCCGTGCATAATTTCAAATCAGACAAGCGTTAAAAACATTTCATTATAACGCTACACAATCGGAATATTTAATGATTTAATCGGCCAACGAAATCAGCCACAACAGCAACAACAAAAAAGAGTCTGAAAGGCAACAACAACAACAACAACACCAACAACAAGAACTGCACAGGCAACACCTAAGCAGAAGCAGGAGCTGAAGTTGAGGCTGCAGCCAACTGCAGACAACGTGGCTCGATTAACTGCCTCAAATTCACAGATTTTAAATTTAAAACGTAGCCACAGAGCGCAGAACATGTAAAAAACCCACAGAGAGATACACCTTAAGCCCCGCTAGCCCCCTCGCCACCCCTTACCAGTCAGATATAATGGCGCGAGTTTCATGTTTACAAAAAAGATTATGCAGCGCCCAGCAAACGTGCTGAAGAGCTCTGGAGCTGTGTAGTTCAGTTCTTTAGCTGGAGTTCTAATTAAACAATTCGTAGAATTTCGCGTTAATTGCGAGAAAACGAGTTGAACGTGCAACAGCGTGGCAGCAACAGCAAATGCGAATGGGGCATGCGGCTTGGAGCCATTGCATTTTTGTGATTTTTTATTTACTTTTTTTTTGTTGTTGTTGTTTTTGGTGAACTGCACCTGAGAGACAGAGCTGTGACACGTCTTAAGCGCAGTGAGAAAGCTCTGAACTTTGATTAGCTGCCATTATGCCTATGATATGGCATAATTATGTGGGCAGCGGCTCTAGCTGACCCGCATCGGGCAAAGAATTCATCAAGCTCTATAATTAAACCACACGTGACAAGCCGGGCAAAGCGGTAGCGGGCGCGGGAGCACTGACGGGGGACAACTAGCGAGAACTGAGGATCGCAAACGGAGAAAACTCAATTCAAATAATCGGCAAACAAGATCGACAGATGTTCAACAAAAACCCAGAGCATGGACAACAGCAACAACAATGAAGACGACAACGACTACGTCTCGGAGGCAGGAATGAAGGAGGACTGCAGAGGTCAATGGGGTGCACCGACCGTTGTCCAGATCGATCGAGCCAAAAGCCAAACCAGTCGCACGTTTCGCTGAGCAAATAACGCCCCATTTGTTGCCAAAATACTAAACTAAAGCCCTTAATCTAAACCACTTTGGGCAATGAAAGGGTACAAGCAGGAGCAGCGGCAGCGGCAGCGGCAGATCGGTCTGAGCGATCGACATTCGACAAAAGCCACGCATATATCGCATAGCCCAGGCACACCTTTTCACAAAAGCCTCAAAAAGAGAAACGCACCAAAAAGGGAATAACCACAGCGCAACCACAAGCACCACGCAAACAAGTAAAAGTCCTCTATACGGGCCAGCCTGACTTGAATATACCCTATACCATATTCCAACTTCGTTCTATGCGTACAGAGCTCAGCTCAGCTTGTCGTCCTGATCAAGATAATATATACTTTATGGAGTCGCAGATGTGTCCTTCTGCATGTTACATACATTAGCAAACAAACCTATATACCCATTTTAACCATTGCCAATGGGTTCAGCGTATTAAAAAGCATAGAATATGAGTATGAGACACACACAAATGTACTCATGAGTGTGCGTGTGTGTGAGAGTGAATGTGTGTATGGGCATTGTTGAAGTACCCAAAACCCGCACGCAGTCAACGTCAACGCAACGCTACCGTCGATCATCATCCTCGTCATTGCGGCACGTCATCAGTCCAGGCAGACGGACAGAGACAGAGACAGAGGGACAGACAGGCTGAGAGACACTCGACGGGGCAAACGGGGCTGCGCTTGCGCGCTTATCAGCGGCGATTAATCTGCATCGCTGTTGCTGATAACGCCCTGGCGACCCTGTCGAGCTTGTAGCCCAGTGTAAAACGCATTTGTACCTCAGCAGCAGCAGCAGCAGCAGCGGCGGCAGCCACAGCTGAAGCCTCATCATTGTTAGCCGTGCGCAGTGGCAGCCAACACTCATGTTGAAATTATGATGGCTTCTAAGTTGCGCCCCGACTCCGTTCAGCGATGGCAATGTCATGTGCACGCATGCATACACACACACACACACACGCATACACATACACATACACACACAGATAAACACACATACTTATGTGGGCATATGGGCAGCTTGATCGTATCGTGCCTTAGATGTCATCTTGATGATCTATTGACGATATGTCGGCTCACAAGGCGCAGATTTGTTCGTTCTTTCTTAAATCAAATGCTGTCAACATTTGTAAAACTTGTGGCCATTAACATATTTATATATATACACATATATATATATATATAACTGTTCGACCTGGCTGAGTGACTGACTGACTAATTGATGCTTCACATTTTTCGCAAAATCCTTTCCTCCTGGATGGGCGAAGTTGCGAGTTGAAGATAAATTTCAGAAGCGTTTTCCAATTTTTTTGTCCGAATGGCCCTGAACTAATTTTCAAAGCCCTACATAAGCACTTAATGATCCTAAATTTACGGAAAACGGTTGAATGAAAGATTCTTCTTTTTTCAAACTTATTTTCAAAGATTTTCTTCAAATTCATCTGATACCTGTTTCACAATTTTCACAAAATCGGCCCCTCTTCGGTGATAAACGTGGGTCAAAAGTGAATTACGTTTTAGTTAAAGAACGATTATTTTTAACATCAATATTCTAATAAGTTTGACATGGACCGTAAAAAGTAGTAGTAAATTTTGTTTTAATTCGATGGATTTTAAACTTAAACAAGTTGTGTTGACAAAATAGGAAACTTTATCTGTGTTCATACTCTCACTCTCATTCAATCTCTAGCTCTCTATCGCTCTTTCTCTGTCTCTCTCTCTCTCTATCTTTTCTCTGTGGCTCTTTCTCTCCCCCTCTCTCTCTCTCCTCTTTTCTCTCTCTCTCTCTCTCTCCCTCTCTCTCTCTTTCTTATCTTATTAATATTTCTTTCTCTTGCTGTCTAAATGTTCCGTCCACCCCCACCGCTTTGCTTGATCTTTTGGGTAAATCTATACATAATTATTTTTAAAAAGCAAATTCAGACCTACGCAGATCTTAAGAAATGGAAGTTGGTAAAGATAAATAACTAAACTAGCTTAACTTTTGAAGCACACAAAATGATTATTTATTCATTTTACTAATATCTTACACGCCGGACCTATATAGTTGGTCGCGAGTGCATTTCTTTTATTCAGCTGACAAATACCAAAAGAAAACAAAAAATTTAATAAAATGTTCAATTCAACATTGTTGCTGACAAGCCGTTTGGCTGTTCGAAGAGCTTCCCAGAGGGGAAATAATATTACACACGCTTGTTGTCCGGCTTATCTGGGTAAGCATATAAGTAAATGGTAAATCATCAGCCCGTACCTCGCTCCCCGCCCCCTCTCTCACTCCATCAATACAGCTTCGCCCGGCGATAAGCCCGCAGCAGCCGTCGTCGTCCAGGTCGATCGTGACTTTAGTGCATTTAGCGCGTTTTAAAGCGTCGGTTGTAGCGCTCACAAAATCGAGCAGAATATGAATATATATAGTATCGGAAGTATCGGAAGTATTGCAGTAATGTATAAGCAATGTCTGCTGCTGCTGCTGCTGGGAGCACAGTGCCTGCTAGCAGCGCCCGTCTACGATGATAACGAACGCCTGAATTTGAGCGCCAGCTGCCCGGACGCCGTCTGCCGTCTGTGGGAGCTGCAGAGCGACTATCAGCGGCCACTACGTTACGCGGGCGGCCAAGTGCCGCGATTGCAGCAGCTTCTGCTGGGCAACAGTCGCATGCGTGTGCTGCCCGTGGAGCTGCTGCGACAGGCGCCCAATCTGCGCAGCCTGCTGGTGCAGAACTGCAGCGTTTACCATGTGAACAAGGAGGATTTCCAGGCGACGCCGCAGCTGAGGGAACTGCTGCTGCAGCGCAATCACATCGCACGGCTGAAGGAGCAACAGTTTGGGACACTGCAGCAGCTGCAAGTGCTCCAACTGGACCACAATATCATACAGATTGTGCACGCCAAGGCATTTGAAGGTCTGGCGCAGCTGCAGTTACTGGGACTGCTGGGCAATGGGATCACGCAACTGATGGAGGGTGCTTTTGGGGCACTCACAAATCTCAGACACCTCGATCTGAGTGACAATGAGATTAGCCAGATCAATGGACAGACATTTGCCGGGAATGGCAAATTGCAAACGCTGCTGCTGGGTGGCAATAAGCTGGCACAGTTTGAGCCTAACTCCTTGGCAGCACTGTCCCAGTTGCGTTTGCTCGATCTGAGCAATTGTGGCCAGCTGGATGAGCTGCATCTGCTAGGCGCTCAAAGGCTGATGCTGGAGGGCAGCGGTGTGCGGCACCTAATCATCGACGGCGGCGTTATCAATCTTCAGGCGGGCAAAAATACACTGACTCAGCTGGACATTGGCGATAAGAGCGCCGTCATCGAACTGGACCTGCATGGGAATCAGCTGAGCGGCAATGCGACATGGTCGTTGCTGCAGGGCATGTGGAACCTGCAGCGTTTAGATCTGGCCAAAAACCAAATTGAATCGCTGTCCAGTGCGGACAGCCTGAGCCTGCTGCTGCCCAGTCTCACCCATCTGAATCTGGCCCACAATCAGCTACGCAGTCTGCCACCGGATACGGCGCTGCTGCCGACGCATCTGCTCCAGCTGGACATATCCTACAATCATATGCTCGTGGTGAGTGCACAAAACTTTGCAGCACTGCCGCGCCTACAGCGTCTGCATATGGAGGGCAATCGCTTGCATCAGTTCGACCACGAGCTCTTCCATCGCCAGCATCCGCATCTGCAGGAGCTGGGCATCTGCGATACCGAGGGCAGCTACAGCTTTATGCACAAGATGTTGATCTACCTGAGCGATCGTAACGTCCAACTGCCCGTGCACTGTCTGCATAAGCCGAACAGCAACATGGACGCCAAAGCATCGCTGGATGAGCCAGCAGAGCCGGATGCGGCACAGGCTCAAACAAGAGCGGGTGTCACCGGCATTCATCCATATTGGACGACACGTGATGTCTTGGCTTTCCTCACCCTGCTGGTGGTGTTCATCATCTTGCTGATGCAGCTCTATCGCATCCTGGAGGAGGAGGGCTGGCTGCGACGCATGCACCACTGGATCATGGGCAGGCAGCCAGCCGTGGCCAATGGCACCAGACCCAGGCGCCTCGACGAGCAGGACTCTCAAGTATGAATTGGCGTCTGATTATTTTTGTTTTATTATTTTTTCTTTTTTGTTTTGTTTTTTGTTTCCACTTTTGCCCCCATCCAACAGAGCTCAAGTGATTAAATGTGAGACCAAACATGCACTTAGAGAAATCTTTAGCACAAATCAATTGGCCAAAACAAGGTAAATTTATTTAAAAACATTGTTTGTTTTGTTTTATAATGGTTAAACATAAATAGAAAAACTTATAATAAAAAAAAACAAAAATGCGCAAAAAGATAAATAAATAATTGTAAATATAATTATATATTATATAATATTAAAAGTTATGTAAACTATGTATGTAGGGAAGAAAGCTCTTTTATAAGCTGTAAATATTTCATTAAAATCAGCTTAAAAATTTAAGAAAAGTTCTATAAATTATTTAACTTATTATTATTTAAAAAAGAATTTCAGTGCTTAAACTTTATTGCAGAGTCATGTTGCAAAAAAATTGATTTCTCACTACACAAAAATTAGGAGAATTCTTGTAAGCCCAGAAACGTATGTTATTTAACATTTATTTAAATGTTAACCTTTGCCTTCATATCTTAGTTTCTATTTTTCTTCTTTTTTACAAAGTGTATAAACCTTTTTGCTATTGGAAAAAGTTAGCTTCCAACTAAATATGGGAGACAATTTGTTACACTTTTATATACAAACCCATTTTATTTTAGATGTATTTTGAATTTGCCGCTCAGTGTATTAACTTTGCTGTTATCAGCAAAGATTTGCAATATATTTTTCAACTTTTCGCACATATTTTGCTCAGTTTCCAATTATACCCCAAGTTTTCTGCACAGTGTATAAACTTTATTGCAGCCACATGTTGCAGAGCAGCATGTTGCCAAGCATTTCAAGCTGCATGAACTAAACGACAATTGCTGACAATTTAGCGCTAGTTAAAGTTGCATGCTGACATTGTTGTTGCCATTGCTGTTGTTGTTGTAGATGTTGTTGCTGCTGCTGTGGCTGTTGTTCTTGTTGCATATTGGCATCTAGGTTTGCATATGAAATGTTGCCCAGGCACACACAAGGCAGTCGCAGAGACAAGATGCATTTGCCAGATTCGTACAAAATACGAATTTAAGTTCAAAATAATTGCACGGCATGAGGCAGAGGACAAGTCGTGTGTGCAACATGTGACTGCCTCGCGGTGGCAGCCTGCAGTTGTTGTTGCCTCCGCCTGACCAATAACGACAACACAAGAACAACTTGAACAACGACTTTTCCGCCTCCGTTGCCGCCTGCACTTGCGCGACGCTGCCTTGGACCGCCCTCTTCTGGCCAGATTTGCCTACGACATGTTTTGGGTGGAAATTGTGACCATGTTTAGAGGGTTCGGCTGGGGAACAGGCGACGGGCCACGGGCCCCGGGTGCTGGGGCTCGGGCTTGGGTGCCAGCGCGCACTCGCACTCAAGATTTTGATATGCCATCGCAATTTCTGAGAAATTGTATTTTGATTTATTTATAATGTTACAGCGACATGCACACATAGCACAAAATGGGACAGAGGGTTTTTGGACAGAGGGACGCGTTGGTGGCAGCATTGCACGGCCTTGCCTCATTGCATTTGTTGTTGTTGTTGTTGTAGCTGCATATTCAATTTTGGATTTATTGTTTTTGTGGATGTTGTGAAATCATTTCGATTAAATTAGAAATATGCAAATTATGTGCAGCGCATTAATTATGCAAACAGGCCTACCCCCCTGCCAACACACACACTCGCCTTATCAAGTGTAAAGTTTAGAGCGAGACAGCATTGAAATTATGTTAGTTTAAGCTACCACGCGTTTTGCTAGCGTTTTTCGCACGCTCTGTGTTAGCGTTTTGGGACGCGCGCAAAACGCGCGGCAATTAAAAAAACTTCACACCAGCGCGTTTCTTGTGGGCGTTCAAAAGTGAAGCGCGCGCGGCTTTTTCTGTATGAAAAATATTTCAACGATTTGTAAGCACAGAAGAAATAAAATCGAAAGGCAGCGATTGCAATTGTGCCACAAGCGACCAGCAACGTGCAACGTGCAACTCGCAAAAAAAAAAAAAAAAAAAAAAAAAACAGAGCAAGCAAAGAAATTCAACGGGTGGAGGGGGCGGTCAGCGCAACAATTTACCAATCGTTCACGCGTCCAGGAGCGTCCAGTTCACAGAGCATTATTGCTTGCCACTAGAGTAGAGG
This sequence comes from Drosophila ezoana, assembly GCA_035045725.1. Lineage (NCBI taxonomy): Eukaryota > Metazoa > Arthropoda > Insecta > Diptera > Drosophilidae > Drosophila > Drosophila ezoana. Next base: position 744,116 of record JAWNOU010000036.1, read on the forward strand.
CCAGCACACACAGCCCGCAACCCGCAGCAATGCTACTCCCCACCGCCGCCGCCGCCGGCTCACCCCTTTTTGCCGTTTTCGGGGTGGGCGTTGCCGCGGAGGCTGTGCAAAGTGTAAATTTATGATCATGCGATTTTTATCGAATGTGAATGTGAAAAAGAGTACAACGTTTTTTGCACTTTATAAAAGAGGCAGCACACACACACACACAAACAGAGACACACAATCACAATCACATTTCGTGCCACATTTGGCGGCGCAACAACAACCAAATCCAGGCACCGCCGTTGGCCTGAACGCATTATTAATACTCGCACGCCGTCTGTCATGTTTTGTATTTAGTCAATTTTTACTTGGATTTTTTTATTGAATGGTTTTTCTTTATGTTTTTTGTATGTATTTTTTGTATTTTTATTTTTTTAAATTCTTATGTATTTTATTTGGCTTAGCTCGCATCGCCGCCTCCTGCTTGTGGCTCGCTTCATAAATCATGGCGCGCGTTCTTTTTTTCTTGTTTTGTTGTTGTTTTCGGCTGCGTTTATCAAATTTTCGCACACTTGGCTTTGGCTGGAAAATGTGATTTTCCAAGCGTTTTATGAGACACGCCCCAAAGACAAAGTGCAACAGCAGCCGCCGGCAGCTCCCAGACATTTTGGGCCCGGGCGGCACGACGATGACACGGCGCGACCCCACGCCGACGAACGGCCTGAGCGTCAGTCAGTCAGCCAGTCAATCAGTCGGGCAGTCAAGCAGTCAATCAGTTAGGCAGTCAGTTAGTCATTTAGTCAGCTCACACGTGGCTGAGGCTCCATTAATGCGATTATTTCAGTGCACTTTTGGCAGTCGCAAAGTTTATGGAATTATTTCCAAGTCAGTGAATGGCATACGTCCAGGGAGGTGGGAGGTTGGTAAAGAGGGCTGGGTGCCGCATTAAAGACATTTTAATGGTTTGGCAGCCTGAGAAGAGACAATGGCCAACCACAAGAGATTTCCCACTGCTTGCAACATGTATCAATAATTTTTCATTTCATTCTGCCACATACATATATTTCACACCATGCTTAGGCGCGAATTTGTTGTTCTAATCCTTGACAGCGTCGCTGTCTCATTAGCGCCCCACCCTCCCCTCCCGTAGCCCGGCCAAGCCGCAGCAAAGTGCGCTAAGCGCTGCGTGTTGCACGTTAATCGCATTATTTACAGCAAACAGGATCAGCGGCATGACTTTTGCGTCTGAGCGGACAGGGACCAAACTGCTTATAGCCCGTGCCCGCCCCCCCTCCCACTCAAAAGTCAAGGCGACAAACACTCCCACGGGGATATCAGTGACATATGTAAAGTGTAAGCTCACCCAAGGACGTGCAACGTGCGGGGGTTGAGCTACTGTCAAAGCGGCGGCGCGTGCCGGCGTGCGGTTCGTGTAATGAATATCCGCTTAGCTGGTGCTGCCCAGGATGCTGCAATAACGGGGTTGCAAGTGCGCCCAAACGTGCACCAGCCCAACAGACAGCAGCCACCCTGGCCGCTGGCTGTGTCCGCCGTGCCGGGCGTGCTATGGGAAATTGATCGGGGTGACATCCAAAATATGCCAACGTTCAGTTCAGAGCTGATTGACTTGCCAGCCCAGCCAGGCACAACAAAAAGGGCAATCTCTTAAAACGATTTTAGTAGTGTGAGAAAAAAAAACACATTAAAAAATACTTTAAAAAATATTAATGCCATGATTGAGTGTGCTTGACTGGGAAATGCCTGGTGTCGAGGTTCAAATTTCGGGTTAAATACTATTATTATTGATTGTATTATTTATATATCTAAATATATACCAATCTATCTGACAAATAGCATTCAAAGCATTTAACATTTACTGCCAGATCTGTGAGAGACCAATATCTTACAGCTCCCATGGGAATGTTCGCTCAACAAGAATTTTTTGTATATTTTTTTAATTTTTTAGCTTTTCATTAATTTAAATTTTGAGCTAATAAGTTTCTTATGATATAGTCAAGATAAAGTCTATTTATAAGATATAGTCAAAATCGTATTTTCCAAGGTCTATATATATTTCTATAGAGTACCATGTACTATTATATATGTTTCTACAAAGAGTTCAACAATCCGAAGAGAACTATTCGATCTTGCTTTGCTTGGAAATTTGTAGATTTTTATACCCAAATGAACCAAATGAAATTGAGTAATGAGTAAAAAGAGTATAATGTATTTGTTCAAATGTATGTAACAGAGAGAAGGAAGCTTCTTCGACCCCACAATATTATTTGATCAGCATTGATCAGCATCAATAGCCAAGTCAATCTAGCCATGTCTGTGTGTCTGTCCGCCTAAATGTATGAACGCGTTAATCTCAGAACGCGTTAAGCTAGAGCCTTTAACTAGAAATTTTAAAATTTGCCCGCGCAGTACGAGTTTGCTTTCGATAATCGATAACTTCCCCGTTTCCAAGCAATCGATAAATAACGATATCGAAATCCTGTATTTTTGTGAAAATCTCTTAGGTTTTAAGAGCTGGAGTCACCAATCTTGATAGTTTCTAGAATAATATACGGATCAGCATTGGAATTACGATTATGGATCGAGTCCAATTGAGGATATATTTTTTTCAATTTATGTTTTTACTTCCTAAGGCAAACGATCTCGTAGACGATCTGTATTTGGTGCTGGTAGAAGAGGGTTCTCCTAGTCGGGAACTCCAGACTAGGGGCTGTTACTTTAAAAAAAATTAAGTATATATCTGTAGAACAATGAGTGATAATTAAAAATTTACCTTAAATCAAATCAAATAAGATACATTTATTAGCAAGGCTGAAGGCTAGAAATCAAAAATCATTTGTTTCGGTTCGCGACTCGAAGCTCCAAGGTTCTTAAGGTTCAATCCTAGAGTTCCGCATCCACGAACCCAAGTTTTTAAAATTATAATAAAACTATAAAATAATTAACTTATGTTTGCCGAATTTCTATTGTTAAAAAAAAGATTAACTTATTTTTTATTCAACTGGTTCATTTCCTTGGCCTCGAACTGTTTCGGTTCAAAACCGCTTTGCAGCCTTCTTTTTCAGCTAATTCCTGGAGCTCAAAGCACGTTGATGCAGTTGAACTTTTAACCCCCCCGCAAAGGTACGTCTGGCGCTTAGCTGCTTGCCTCAGTTCTGTGTTATATGATATTTTTTTCAGGCACTTCTCAACGGAATAAAAACAAATTAAAGCTCATTGTTCGCCTTTGCCACATTTGGTGGCAGCGCATTGTCTCAGATTACAGTTCCAGTTGCAGCGCGCAGCCTCAGCTTGCGATTCCCCTCAAGGTCCTTGCCAAGGACCGATTGCCCGCCCGCGTTGGCTTTGTCAGCTTTCGCATCTTTTTATTTTTATATATTTTTTTTGTTTTTCGTAAAGCGAGTCACGTGCCACAATGACGACACTTCTGACATATCCGGCGGACCACACGCCGTCACCAACCCCCGTCCCCCCACCCATCTCCCTTCCATTCCATCGCCCTATCCTCGCTCGGAGCTGCGGGCAAGTGTCAGAGCAAAAATTAGCGCATCACGTGCGCCTGTGCCGCAATATCCTTTAACTGGCTGCGTTTGCTATCCTTATCCTTATCGCTATCGATTTCGTTTAATATGTTAATCTGTGCCGACAGCGTAGCCATCGCCGTCGTCGTCGCTGCCCCGCTTACCCCCCTCTACCACCAGGCCAACACGCTGTTCATTAGCTGACAACAATAAGAGTTTCTTTTTATTGGAGCACTCCCCGTTGGTAGTCCATTAAAATAGCCATACTCTTGTCCTGGCGTCCACTTAATGGCCGACACTTTCGGGAATGTTATTTAAAACAAGTAAGAGGGCTATGGTCGGAAATGAACGACTAACAGATACTCTGTTACAGACCTACTAGCTGTCTTCTCTGCATTCTCGATTAAGTGCGGTGTTTATAGTCCGACCTTTAAGATATTTTCAGGGCTTCAATACGCAGTATAAAAGTATGCGTAAGTAAGCGCAAGGCTCTACGTTAAAAATCAGTTTTTCGCAATTTTATAAATGGGCTTGTCCCCGTTTTGTAAGTAAAGTACAATATTTTAAATGTGTATATATACCATACGAGAATCCATTCCGAGAATCCTTCCAAATTTCTAGTTGTGCTTAAATACCCATGTCACAAAAGCAATACTAATCGTTATTCAGAAAATTGAAGAAGATATCGAATGAAGTGATAGCCTTGTATAGATTTAAGACTTCAAGTCTCTCGGTTTGACAACCAGACTGACAAATCTGACTAGATGGAGTCAGTCCTCGTCCTGATCAGAAATATATATATCAATATTTACATTGAATGCTTTCTTCCGCCTGTTACATACATTTGCTCTAAACAAATATGCTCCTTTTACCCATTTTCAATGGGTTCAGGGTGTAAAAAACCAAAAGAACCAATAACGAAATCAAATAAAAATAAAAATCAACGAGAAAGGCTTTAAATGCGCCTCGCTTAAGAGACTGGGCAGCAATCGGGACGCATTAACTGGGGGTAAAACTAATTACTGGCATATCTCTGGCACTGTCTCGCTCTCTCTCCCTGCCTCACCCTCTTTCTCTCGCTATCTCTCTCTCTCGCTCTCACGCTGCGTTTAATGCCTGCGTTAATTACCTTTGCTAGGGGATTTTCACCGCTTACTTTTAGTTTTATGGCATTTCTGTTGAAAACGCGTGAAAAGTTCTCAAGTAGGCAAATGAATATTCGTTTTCCCAATAACGAGAGAGACAGTCGCAGCTGTGCTAAGTCTGTTGCCAGTGCCGTTTAAATACTCTGTGCCTTAAAAAATGTTTAAGTAGGGATCAACTCACTCATTCTATTTTTATACCCTGAACCCATTAAAAATGGGTAAAAGGGGTATTATGTTTTTGTGCAAAATGCAAATGTATGTAACAGGCAGAAGGAAGCATCTCCGACCCCATAAAGTATATATATTCTTGATCAGCATCAATAGCCGAGTCGATCTAGCCATGTCCGTCTGTCTGTCCGTCCGTCTGTCCGTCTGTCCGTATGTATGAAAGCAAGGATCTCAGAACCTAAATGAGCTAGAGAAACCTAAATTTTAGAAGTAGGTGCTTCTAGTTCCTACGCAGATCGAGTTTGTTTCCGATAGTCGATAACTTACTCCGTTTCAAAGTAATCGATAAAAATGTATATCGAAATCCTGTTTTTTAAGCATTTTTTGTAAATAATAAAAGCTAGAGTCACCAAACTTTCCCTAGCTCTTATAGGTTCTGAGATCCTTGCGTTCATACATACGGACGGACGGACGGACGGACGGACGGACGGACAGACAGACGGACATGGCTAGATCGACTCGGCTATTAATGCTGATCAGGAATATATATACTTTATGGGGTCGGAGATGCTTCCTTCTGCCTGTTACATACATTTGGATTTTGCACAAAAACATAATACCCCTTTTACCCATTTTTAATGGGTTCAGGGTATAAAAAGAATGTGAAAACAGTTCTAAGCTTGAACAATATGCTTGTATTGTAAAACTTCTATTTTTAAGCAAGAAAAAGAGGCCCATTTTTTTACGTTCTTAGGAAAATATGTTTTTCCTTTTTTTTTCTTTTATTTCAAGCAACCACCTTGAGTTGAATAAATATTAAAAAATGATTTGTTATAAAATCTGTGGAATATAATGCCAGGGTGATTAACGATTAATGGCAGCTGCAGGAGGGCGTTGTTTAGTGAGCAGCCAATCCCCTGCCAAATGCAAAATAGGCGCAAAAATCACAGCAACAACTGTGGTCAGGCCGCTCTCATAATGGGCAACAAGTTTCTTGTTGTTGTTGTTGTTGTTGTTGTTGTTGCTGCTGTTGTTGGCCGTTACAACTGGCGAGGCCAATGCAAAAGGATTGCATGTGATTGGATCTTTTCGCTGGCACTGGCACTGGCCCAGGCACTGGCACTTGCAGCAGCAGCGGCAACAACAGCAACAACAACAACTACGACAACGAATGGAGCCCGAATTGATGCAGATGCAACGTGATGCTTGTTGGTAATAAAATTGGTGCTTAAACGAATCCACTCACAGCCATTTAGCAATATCAGACATGGCTGTAAAATTAACAGAGCAACACACAACGAACGATGCTCCAAACAACCAGCGAGGGTACGGCCCCAAGTATATCCGTGCCTGCTGTTGTTGCTGCCATGTGCAATTATTTCTTTGTTGTTGCTGTTGCAATTGCCTTTTGGCCGCGCTCGCTGCGCGTTAATGATGCAGGAGGAGCTGGGGCAGCGGTTGGGCGCGCGCTTGCAAGCCAGAAAAAAAAAATGGCAGACTGGTTAAGCAAGCCCGAGCCCGAGCCCGAGCCCGAGCCCGGCCAGAGCAGACCCAAGCCAGGCCAGGCCAGCCATTGCGTCTGCAGCATCAGGCACTTAGCAACACCCACTTTAAGATCACGACAACGATGACAACAACAATAACAAGCAAGCGTTATCTAGTAAGAGAGTGCTTGACTTAGAAATACCCTGTAAAAGTGTCTGAAGGGAGCCAAGACATATTTGCAGCTGCCTACATATTTCATTATGATCATTACGGGGCAGGGTGTATGAGAATAATCCCTGTGACTTACTTAAGATAGTTAATAAATCGATACTTATCGATTTGTTCAGAGTTATCGAAAAACACGTTTACGTGTATGGTAAAGAAAACTTAGCATTAACCTAGACCAAGTACCTGTATATTTAAATTTGCAGACACTTTTTCATCTAGTATCGATAATTTACTTAAAGCAAGCCAGTAGGACATCGATATATGTCGTTTCCCATGGAGCCGTGCAGAGTTATAGGTTATCTAAAATAAACATGCACTTGGCGTTGTATACAAGAATCGATATGTCAAATATATGTTTCGAGGCGGAGTTCTTAAAAAACTGAAACATCTTTAGCTGTTATGCAAACTTCAGTTATCCAGATACAGATGGATGAATAGGCTGTTTAAACAAGTACAGGGTATAACAAGGGCCAGTGCAATATGCAATGTTCTGTGGCAAATTTTTATTTTTTGGTGTTCCAAGCGCAGCTTCATGAAAATGTTTCGCCCCCCCAGTCCCCCTCAGCCAAGTCTGCCCAGTGCTAACTGCAGAGAAATTTATGACAAAAGCTCATGAGCTTTTGATGAACCAAACGGCGCAGTTTTATAAACATTAAACCCTAAACAGGGTATGATGATTGTGCGCAAATGTATGTGAACTATATTTTTTGCTCAATATCCACAGCCGAGTCGTTCTAGCCATGTCCTACAGAATGTATGATCTCAGAGACTAAAGAAGTTAGTTAGTTAGTTTATTTAAACGCAACCCCTCGAATGGCTCTCGCACGTCTGGTTTGTTTCAATTTATCGATATCTTAACCCCTTTCGAGGAAATCGATAAAAATCGTTATCGAAGTTATTTTGTTTGAGCATATCTGGAAACTATTCAGAGCTAGAGACAACAAATTTGATATGTAGACTCTCCTATAGTATGCACAGATGCCTCTCCCTGTTTCCCCCAAAATTCTAAATTTGCACACATTGAGATGTGTGTGTTTTTAGTGTGTGTGTGTTCGTATGTGGTTTAGCACTGGTTGCAGAGTATCTCTGTAGCCGAGCATTCTAGACTGGAGTGCATTTACTTGATTTTATTGAGTTTTGAAAATTCTGACAAGCGTTTTTGGGGGAGCTCTTTTTGGTCATGTGGATTGCAGTCTGAGCCGTGCACGATCGCATTAATTTATTAATTTAATGGCAAAAACGTTATGCGGCCCGGGATGGGAGAGGGGAGAGGGGTAGAGTGTGGTAGAATGGTCGAGGGGTACGGCGGGTGCAGATTTTGAGGAACAAGTGGGAGGATGCGGAGTACCTTCAGGCGAGCAGCGCATACACACGGGGCGTTTCTAACAATTTTATGCCAGATGAGCGCCTAAATGATCGCGATCAGTTACCTGCCCCAGCCCCATCCGTCCAGCAGTTGGAGCCGGGGCACCAAGACAAGACACAGAGGCCCGGCAAACGTGCGTCCACTTAAACCGCAGACAATCTTCATTATGGACACTGCAGGGCACACAGCTGCAGCAGCTCCGATTCGAGATACACCCGAAGATGCTGCTGCAGTCGCAGTCGCAGTCGCTGCTGCTGCTCATGTTGTTGTTGTTGTTGCTGTTGCTGTTGCCGCTGCCAGGTGAGGTGTTTATTAAGGTGTAATGCAATTTTTCATATTTCCTTTTATTTAACTCAGAGCGCGCGTGGGCGGAGCAACTGGAAAATTGCAATAATATGTTTGTGTATCTTTTCCTTTGGCCAGCAACAAAATGGATGCACAATGCGGGCCACGGAAAAGCGGCGGCGGGAAAGCCGGCAACACGGCAAACGGGCGAAACGGCGCAAAAAGTGTGGCAACATGTTTGAGGTTTTCGCTTTTCCGACATAAATAATGGTCATAAATTGAGCATGGCCGGAGCTAAAAATTCAGTATTTATAGCCAAATGATAAAAATAAGATTTATTAACATTTTGCTGCCCCGCACTAGCCGCACACACACACACACACACACACACAAACACACAAGCCCGAAAAAAAGTCTAAGAACATTGCACTCGGCTTTGAATGACTGCGCAATACTCTGTTCGAGTACTTAATGCGAAGCCAGGAAGCAAATCACAAATATATAATTTGTTTGAAATAAAAACTTAAATAAAATAAGTCGAAAAAAGTCTTGAGTATGGAAATTGTGGCTTTACAACTGCAGCCCGTCCGTTGTGACTTTCAAACTGTGTGCACAGGCGAAGCTGTGAACGTAGCTTGATCTTAAGATGCGGTCTTCAAACTTTTAGCTGTAAACGTTACCGATATCAGTTACAAAATTGTTTTAGATATCGATTCTTATCAACAAGTATATCAAGTCTGAACACTTTGAAGTTTAATGCCTGTAACCCTTGGAAACAGACACGCTTAACCTTCCCTTTTGGCTTTGGGAACAGGGTATTCAAATGAGCAGAGAGGCTGCGTCGCTGATGCCGGGCAAGAACATCCGTTCCGCTTTGCCGTGTGGCTGATCCTGCGCCCAAAGTGTTCGTATTTTTCCTTTTATATAAATATTTAATTCTTTTTTTTTTTTTTATAAATTTTTGCGTTTCAGTTAACGCGCTTGGCTGGAAAGTTGGCGAGCAACCAACTAATTAGATTGATTTTTTTTGGCTACATTGTAAATGTGCCAAGTAGCTGAGCTATTCTTTGGCTCTGGCCTTGTTTTAGAGCTCTTGGGCAGCTATCAAACTCTGGACGCGGACCTTTTATGGCGTTTCACAATTAGTGCAACGCAGCGCCTGCGGCTGCGGCTGTGGCTGTGGCTGTGCCACAAACAAGATTTCAATAAGAAAATCAGAAAATCAAGCAAATGTAGCAGCCAAAAGCCAAACAACAACAACAACAACAACAGCAACAACTGCGACGCACACGCAGCCTGATTTTAATCAAATTCACAGCATTGTTTGCCTGTCTAGCAGCAGGCAAAGGGCGATTATCACAGGCGCAGGACGAGGACGCCGGCGAGGACGAGCACGAGGACGAGGACGACTAAGAAGGCGCGACGACAACGCAAAGGCCTGCATATTGTTGGAGTTGCTGTTGTTGTTGTTGTTGTTGTTGTTGGCGTTGTTGGGGCAAATTCCAAGCGCATTTCATACAGCACCACGGGCATAAAAAAACAGAAACGAGAAAGAATGCTCTAGTCGGGAGTGTCCGACTAGCAGATACCCTAAACATAGCATTACTCTATACATATGTATATACACAAAAACAAGCACTTTATGCAGCGGCTGTGCTTCTTCTTCCCTTGGTGAAACAACTTGTATGGGTTATACATTCTTGGTTAACTTCGGTGTTTATAGTCCGATCTTCAAGGAATCTTCAGGGCTTAAGTGTGGCATGTTGTTTATATATAAGGCTTAAGAATGTTTACTTTACAATGATGGGGGAATAGGAATTCAAAAACTGAAATTATTTTAATCTGTGTATGCTATACGAGAGGCTACATACAAGGCTCGCTGCATTGAAATCCTTTAATCTTATATTCTTTGTCTTAAAATCTATAGCATATACATATATCAAATATCACTTTCTCTAGCTTATAGTTTGCGAACTCGTTCACACTGACGGACGGACGGACTTCATCTGGACGGACAGCCTCCATCTGCATGTTACATACATTTGCCCACAGCCTTGATACTCTCTTTAGCCATTCTCAATGGATTTAGGGTATTAAAGTAATAATAACAGCAACCAGCCATAAGACTGCTCCATATTGTTGCAACAAAGGCAACGGCATCGGCATCGCGCGTGACCACAGCTGCCCCCAAGCGCTGCGGTGCCCACCCACTTATCGGAACATTGCTTTATGGCATTTTTTGCTGCTGACCGAGAAACAACGCGCCTTCATCATGTAAAATATTTAATGCAAAACTCATGAATATCATTAAGAAACAAAAAAAAAAACACCGTGAGCAAGCATTAAATTGTTGTAATAACAATGAAAATGCGATGAGCCTCAGATAGCTGCTTAAATTTAGATTAACAACATTTTTAAATGTGTAACGGCGCCAGGTCAACGCTGACGTCACATGCTTTTCATATTTTTAAGTCAGCTGGCAATCTTAGTGTGCTGCCAAATCAGTAAAAACACAACATCACCTATCGCTTAAAAAACTGAACGGTCACACTCTTCACTTTTGCACACAGTGAGTTCGATACATTTGTGTGTGGAGGCACTCGATAGAACTTATCGTTACAAAATATTCGCAAACGTTGTCGAAAGTGTTGTCGATGCGTTGCGCAGCGATTAGTTTATTGTTTGTTAAAAGGTAAATAAGTGCAATAAATGATTTTTCGTGGAAATTTTTACGTTTCTAAAGATCATAACATACAAATTGTGTCTAGTGTGCAAGCAGAACGGTTCAATTATGTGTTCACCTATTAACATTGAGTGACAATTTTCTCTTGCCCAGCTCGATTTACTGTATAATTTGTGCGTCATCATTGTCTTGGCTAGTGTATTGTAAATATGTGCAGTATTGTTGACGAACTAAACAATTTGCCGGTGCACTGTACATCTTGTTTCGCATGTGTTTGTTTGATTAGAAAGTCGGCTGCCGATATTGTGGGAGTGAATACCGTGCGGAACGCGACGCGAGGCGCAAGCAACAGCAGCTACAAAAATTTCTCATCGTACGTCAAGGCGAACTCGGCGCTAAATAAAAAATCATAATATAATCAGCACTCGCCGACACCCGCTGGCCTAGAGCTATGCTTTTTTCTTCTCTCTCTCTCTCTTTCTCTCTCGCTATCTGCCGCCTGACGGCTGCTACGCGCTCAGTGACGAAATATTCTGCCCGACGACGACGCGTCGGCACGCGTAGCTCTTTGTAAAGGTCACGGGCGGACGCAGGAGGCGGGCGGTGGTTGTTGTTGCGCTTTGTTTTGTTTTGCGGCGGAAAGAACGCGAAAAGACGATGATAAAAAAAATGTTTGTCGGGTGCAAGCTACTGCTTAATGCTCTGTTTTCATTGCAATAACAGCTGACTCTAAGAATGTTACCGTAATGCCTTGCGTCAAGATTTGACTAGGAAATAATGGTTTTAGCAATTTGTGGATGTGGAAGGTTCGCCAAATACCTGACTTCAGCCTCCCGCGATAGAGAGATTATCTGATGCCAAGTTTTAAGCGAACCCTATATACTCTCTTTTTCATTCAAGAAACAGAGTATTAAATTCGCTTTTTGTTTTGTTGTTGTCAGGCGGCAAGATGGATTTCGCCAGCGTACTAAATAAGAGCGAACCACACCAGCGCACCATCATACACCTGGACATGGACTATTTCTATGCCCAGGTGGAGGAGCTGCGGGATCCCACACTGCGCAACCGCCCTTTGGCCGTTCAGCAAAAGAACTGTGTGGTCACCTGCAACTATGTGGCACGGGCGAAAGGAGTTACCAAGCTGATGGCTATCACAGAGGCGCAACGACTGTGCTCGGATCTGGTGTTGGTTAATGGCGAGGACCTGGCACCGTATCGCCTGATGTCCCAAAAGATTTTCGATCTGCTGCTCAACTACACGCCCGATGTGGAGAAGCTGGGTTTTGATGAGAACTTCATGGATGTGACGGCGCTGGTGGATTTGCGGCAGGCTCATGCAGCCGAGGCACAGAGTAATCCACCGATTGGACACATTTACCCGGCGGATGGCACAGCACTGACCGCCTGCAGCTGTGGCTGCGCCCAGCGCCTGGCCATAGGCACGCGCATAGCCCAGGAGATACGTGACGAGCTGCACCTGCGGCTGGGCATCACCTGTTGTGCGGGCATTGCCTATAATAAGCTGCTGGCCAAGCTCGTCGGCAGTCGCCACAAGCCCAATCAGCAGACTGTACTAGTGTCCACCTATGCGGAACAGTTTATGCGGGAACTTAACGATTTGCATAGCGTCACAGGCATTGGCCAGAAAACGCAAACGCTGCTGTTGGAGGCGGGCGTTTCCACTGTGGAGCAACTGCAGCAATGCGACATGGAGTTTATGCGCAAGAAGTTTGGCTTCGAGACGGCAACCAAACTGCGCGATTTGGCATTGGGGCGCGATGGCAGCTCCGTGCGTGCGACGGGCAAGCCCAAGACGATAAGCGTCGAGGATGCCTGCAAGACCATCTCAGTGCACACGGATGTGACGGACAAATTTCGCATGCTGCTCAAGCGACTGATGGAGCAGGCAAGCAGCAGCGTCTAAGCAAAAACAATTAGAAACTCATTCTCTTATCCCCATTCACAGGTGGCCGAAGACGGTCGCATACCTATTTCCATCAAGGTAGTTCTGCGCAAATTTGATTCCCAGAAGAAGACCAGCCATCGCGAAACCAAACAAGCTAACATATTGCCCTCCCTCTTCAAGACCTCGGTATGCCCTGGCGAGACAGGTGTTTGCAAAGTTCAGCTGGCGGATGGCGCATTAGATAAGCTACTTAAGATCATAATGCGTCTTTTTGAGCGCATTGTGGATCTGAAGAAACCCTTCAACATCACATTGATTGGCCTGGCCTTCTCCAAGTTTCAGGAACGCAAAGTTGGCTCCTCATCGATAGCAAATTTTCTGATAAAAAAAGCTGACCTGGAGGTCCAGTCCATTACATCTCTAACGAACACGAGTCTCACTAGTCCCACGTCGGAGAGCAGTCCGACAGCAATGAGCGGCGATGAAGCCGCCTTTCGTTCCTCGCCCACAACATTCAAACCAAGTGATCAGTTTTATAGGCGACGCGCGACCACAGCGTCGCCGGTGCCCATGCTCTTGGACAATGGCTCCGAATCGGCGGCTACCAATTCGGATTTTAGTGATTTCTCTGAAACCGAAGTGGAGCCCTCGCCGAAGAAGAGTCGCATTGGTCGTGTGCTGGTCAATAAGCGCAGTCGCCTGGCTGTAGATGCGGCGGACACGGCCGCCGATGTGGCTTCGCCGAGCAAACTGCGCGTTTGCGATCTGCGGCTAAATTCACGCGACAGTGAAAAGGATTTTCCCATGAGCCCCATAGCCGCGTCCACATCTGGAGCAGCTGCAGCGCCACGCTTTCGCACGATTCAGCCACCCAATACGCTGCTCAACCGCATAGATGGTAGCCTGCGTTTTATACCAACACGCACGGCAAGTCGCTTGAGCTCCAATGCCAGTTCAACGGCGTCATCGCCGCTGCCCTCGCCCATGGATGATACGGTTAGTGCGCCTAGCACGCCCACCATGGCGCCAGCGTTACAGGTGGCCGCACCAGCGCCCAGTGTTGCTGACAGTGGCGCGACTACAGAGGCAGCCACTGGTGATTCACTCGCAAATCTCGCCTGTCCCGCCGGTGTAGATGCGCAGGTGTTTAAAGAGCTACCCGTTGAGCTGCAGAACGAATTGATTGCCTCGTGGCGTAGTTCGTTGGTGGTAGCTGCAGCCAACGCCGTGGAGCAGGCAACAACAAGCAGTGGCAATAGTTCAGCCAGCACCGGCAGCAGTGGCGGCGGCGGTGGCGCCACCGGCAGCAGCACACAGAAGAATACCCTATATCGTTATTTCCTGAGGAACAAGTGATGTCGTGTAGATGCGTTCAACGCAAATTCTGCCTATTTTAGATTAAACACGATAAACGTATGCATATAATACTTTATATTTTTTATAGGTTTGTGGTATTAGCATGTATGTTAAATGTAAATTTCTATAGATGAGCTGTTGATGAAATTCCCGATTTGCATTATTCAGTACATTTATTAATTCATATACACTTCATTAAATACTCACATATGTGGCCACATACATAATTGTTAAGGTGCCCTACTTAAGATTACATTTTTAAATCTTGTTCTTTAACCATACAAACAATGCTGAACTGGAACTTTTGTATGAGCTCTCACATCTTACATTTATAGCATATTCGTTTAAAATACAAAAACAAGCGTATTCTTCTTTAACTAAGAAATTATGGGAATCTGTCCGCTTGACTTGATACAAGTTCAATTTAAATACAAATAAGAGTTTTGTAGTTTACCTCAAAATGGCAACAACGAAATCTGTACAAAAAAAAAAAAATTATTTATATATCGAACAATATAAAATTTGTTTAGGGCGACCTATTATCATACATTTTAACTATATAACTACATAATAAAATAAAGATTAATTTCAAGTCTTTGAAGCAGTGAATTGATTCTGTGTGTGTGTGTTTTCAGGGAAATGGCAACAACAGCAAAAACGACAATGACATCGCAAAGTTCAGTGGCTCAGCCAGCCGCATTTGATAAAGAACTTGCGTAACGAGACTTCCATGGGACTGCCCAAAGATGGAGCACCGCTTAGGCATACCGTTTTTAGGGAAAGATAAGTTGTGGGCGTAATGTTGTGCTTTTTGCAAACATCCAGCTCGTTGTGCGTGAGCAAATTGCTGCCCAACGGCTCTGGCAGACGCTTCAACTCATCTAACTGGCTGCGCAGTATGTAGCTCATACTGGGCGGCGGCTGCTGCTGTTGCTGCTGCTCCTCTGTCGCACTATTGCTGCCGGCGGCGGCCTCGTTTAGTTGCGACGGCATTTTTGCGCCGCTTTGCAGCAGCTGCTGCTGATGTTGTGGGTTGCCCTTCGCTGCTGCTGTCGATTGTGGCAGGTTCGCCTGGGCTGCCGTCATCGTAGCCGTGGAAGTCACTGCCGTCGCTGTTATTGCCGAGTCCAACGTCATCCCCTGACCCATGCCCGTGTTCAACCCCATCGCCGCCGCCGCCGCCATCGTCATTGTCGTCGGCAGCATCGTTGTCGTAGCTGCCGACGATGTCCGATAGCTATCCAAGTAGCTTCTGCTGGGCAATAATGCGCCGGAGCAGGTCGGGTCGCCGATGTGGTGCATGCTTCTTGGTGCGATTGAACTTGAACTTGCCTCGGCGCCGCTTAACGGTTCGCTTTAAAATAGTAATCAATAGATTTATATACATATATATGTATTATTTCATGGAATAGGCAGACTTACGCCTTTCTGGGGTTCGCTTGAGGGGAGTGCAAGGAAGAGCTTAGCGGCCGATGACTTCCACTGTAGGGCTGTGTGTTGTCCTGTGGTTAAACATTGTCTTATACAACCATTCAAACGCTGCGAGTTGGGCGCGTTGATAATACAAAGGAGCTGAATATCGTGAAAGTGAGACAAGAGACAAGGAGAACAGTTTCATTGCGTTGCGATTCAACTAACATAGCTAAGAACCAGAGCTGGAAACCAATTAAGCTACTCTTTATTCGACTTTCGATCGATAAAACTACAATTTCCAGTTGCCGTATTGTTTTCCAGCTCTAGCAGACACGATATTCAACTCGCCATGCATTCAAATATGGGGGACACGAAACAAAGAACATGGCCAACTTACTGTCTTCCCATGGCCATACGGTCCCGTGGAACGATGTGTAGCCACCGCCGCATGCTGCTCAAAGTGCCGGCAATCATCGATCTTGGTGATGCCATTATAGCGATAGCGATACAGCTCCGACTGCCTTATGCGGAGCTCCTTCTCGCGCTCCAGTGAGCCCAGCAGGCGTTCGTACTCATTGCATGAGTAGAACTGTGCAAAGACACGAAAACGATCACGGAATTCCTTCTGCTCTTTGCTCAAGCCCGGATGCAATGCATAGTTGCGATTGCGAAAGAAATTGGACACTAGCTGATAGTCACGCACCATGCGTTTTCGGCGTGCGCGCTCCCGAAGGCGACGTGTATAGATATCAACATGCGCCAGCTTTAGCATGACATCAACTTCCACATCCTCGGAGCTGAATGTAATTGTAGAGATCAACTGTTCAGCAGTTGGATCATATTCGCGTTCAAAGCTATCACGATTGGGCATATAGCCCAGTTGAAGCGCTTCCTCGTTGCTTATCTCTAACGGTGGCAGGCGGGCAAGTGCATTGGCGCCCAAGGGCCCAGTATCATCCTCCGTATGATCGATAAGGATGGGTCGTTGCAATTGCGCAGGCGTCCATGTGGCCTTGCCAATGGTGCCGTTAACAAACTTGTTTACATACTCCTCTTTGGCATCCTCAGCGGACTTGGTTTCAATATGTTTGCTAATGTCCTCCCAGTTTCCAAAGCCATATTGTTCTATGGCATCCAACAGACGAATCTCCTCGCGTGCCGTCCAGGCGCCTTTTCCGCGGAACACGCTCAAAATGGCAGTGCCGGTGTCCATGAACTGATATGCGTGATTGTTTTGATGGGCGCCAATCTCTGCGCCAGTAGCGAAGCACTAGAAGAAAAAAAATGCAATTAAGAACGTTGTCGGGTGTTGCTGACTGCCCAATACTCTGTTCATAATGTAAAGCAATTGGTAATCCACATAAAAAAATCCACGAGACGCCGAACTTTTGACTGTGACTAATAAATATCGATCTCGATATATAAAATAGGCCATCAGTAAAATAACTGCCAAATCTGGTGACTCTGGCTGGAAAACTATGAGATATCGATTTTGTATATCGAAAGTCTAACATTATCTTATACGGATATACGGGAGCATATATTCCGAGTTTCAAGTCTAGCTTGAAAGGGACATCAAACCAATATATTACACCATGTGAACAGAGTATAAAAACATATTCAAACATATACACATACATATACATATATATTTTAACATTTTCCTCTGTGCATATACAAAAAACAGCTGTTCAAAAACAACATTGTGAAATCGCCCGGCTATATGTACAGTTTTAGATGCGTCAGCACATACACACATACGGGGGCCAGCTCTTTTCGCGATGTCTGTGTCAGTGTGCGTCAATAATGTACATGTAGATGTGGTAGCGTACACACACACATATACATGTTCTTATACTTACTTGCAGGCACAGATCGAAATTTTCGCACTCAGCACAATGCACACGTATGCCCTGGATATCATCCTGGCAATTAGTGCAATTATACTTTGTGAACAAGTCCGCAATTGTGGTCATTCCGACTTTAAATAGCGCTTTTTCTTGAATAAATGAATATGCGAAAAACGCACTATGCGACAGACGCCATCTTGGCCCAAGAACAGAGTTGCCGTATCGCTCAAAACATGCAAACACCCTTGTTTTGTTGGTGTGACCAGCGCAACAATAAGCGAGCAGCTTGCGCGCGTAAATTAAAATATCATATTTTTTTGGTTACAATATAATATATATTTATTAAATTTCAAAATTTTAATTCGAGAGTTGCCTTCTTCTTGTAATAATCAATTTTTTGTTACGCTAATATCACAAAAATAATATATAAAACTAAAATATGAGAAATTGTTGCATAATATCAAACCGAAACCAATGAAATATATATAAATACAAATTTATACATATGCATATAAATACCGATAAATCTGTGTTTAAGCTAAAAACGAAAATAACGTAAAAATGGTAAGCAATTAGCTGAATATAAATACAACGGTGGTTACGGGAAGGAACACTTATAAAATTATACAAATTTAAATAGCGATTAAAAAGCAATTAAAGTTTGTAATGCAAATGCATTGAATGATATATATACCGATGCTTAAATCTAAAAAATAAGGAAATAGGAATTGCGCTGGGCTTTTAACGTCTTGTAGGAATTACAATGAAGCTTGCTAAGATAAGGTTATATTAAGATTGATTAATATTGGTTAGTTTTATACGTTGAATATGTTTTATAATATTGCTGTGTCCTTCCGAGCAGCAGCCGCTTTGGTGTGAGGGTTTCTCAGGACGAGGACTAGTTTTTGTTTGGTTACTGTTGCTAGTTTGCTTAGACAAAAAATAAAAATAAAATAAAAAAAACTAACATAAAAAAAGATAAAATCACGATATGAGAACTTTAACATAATTCTTATGGCAAGATGTTGTACAGCTGCGTTTTAAAAACGCACACTTTACATAAACATTTCAATTCGAATACCTAAAATCATCTAAATAAGTCTATTTGAGCGCCAAATTCGTGTTGAGAGTCGCGCCTGCTTGTGGTAGGGAGCACACGGCTAGAAATATATGTATTTTATTATCATATATATATTTGTTTGATGCTTTTCGAGATTCACAAGCGAGCAAGTATCTGGCAGTTGGTCGCAAAATTTGTCACAGTTCACAGTTGTCTCTATTCGATATTGATTGCGATTTTGTGGCGTAAGGAACTAAGAAATACGATCCACACACTTACAGGCGCGACGGCAAGCGTTGTCATGTGCGACAGGCAACAGCCCCAAAGAAAATAGAGCCGCCTCCTTGTCACCGCAACGAAACTCATAAGTAGTTGTCGATTATAATGCCCTGATCGAGGCGAACATAAAGAAATGCAAGAGCTTTACCTAAAACATAACTATTAACTAATTTGGTATGTAAAGTCTTTGTGTCTTTAGCCACAATTTGATTATGATAAAAATTCCATGGCGTACAGTAACCGGCTAAGCAAACTAACAACAGCAACAACAAATAACTACCAGTTAACTCACATGGCGATTCCTTGATTATTATTAACGGATCACACTCCGCGGCTGCTGTATTGCTCGGCTCTTGTTGTTGTCCTGTTGTATCGTCTGTTACGTTCTGTTCTGGGGGTATCGGCAAGGAAGCATCTAAACGTTGGCTAAGCATGGCTACAACTGGCGACAAGGCCAGACAGGGATTGTGATTGGGGCTGGGAGCGATGTTGGCTTGGTTTCGAGTCACACGAATATGCAGCTCTGTGCATAAATTGTGCCCGAAAACATTCTGATCGCATTGGCTGCGGCTGCATCGTTCAGTTCTAGGTGTCGTTGGTGCGGTAATATTAGGTGGTTGTGGGTTAAGTTGCTTCTTGATAAAATACTTGTGGGTTTTGTTCATCTTTAGTTACGGTTGAATCTGCTTCTTGGGTTTTTTTAACTCAGCATCTTCGTCACGCTTAACTTCAGTGTAACGCTCGCCCTTAAGAGACACAATCTTATTATCACGATAGCGCACAAGCTTGCGCGGCTCCATTTTGGGAACCACCGGCTTATATTCGCGCTGAGTGGCATTCTTGTCCACATAGGAGTACCTAAGGAGCAACAGTTACGTAAGTGAAAAGTCCATTTAATTTTTTTTTTTACAATATTTACCTTGCTATTATGCGATTCTTCAGCTCATTGTCATCAACCACGATATTCTTCTTCATGCCCACAGTATGACTTTTGTCGGTCAGGCTCTGATTGGTCTCCTGGCGATGCAATAGGATTTGAGTAGCGCTATCAATGTCGCCCTTGGATATTGCAATGCAATGCTTTATCTGAAAAAAAAGTATATAATTGTACCCATTATGCGATACTACTAAATGACGCTTTATCCGATAAAGGCGTTATTGACCTCCACAATTTATATTGTGTAAATTCGTCTTACACAGCTCCAAAAGAGGCAGTCAGGTTAAAATAGTTTTTGTACGAAAATCTAGTGCTAAACAGGGCATTGGCAGTTACTACCCCTTCTGTTAGCTCTTAATATTAATACTTAAAGCATTTAAGTACACTACCAACTCACCTCCACGTAGGCGGTGTCGGGAAACATCTCCTGCAGCACCTCAGCCTCATCCAAAAAGTAATCGCAATTGGAGCTAGAGCTGTCAGTGGAGCCTCCATCACTGGTCTCAGACAAGTGCTGAGAACGCTTGCTGCTGCCATTGCCGCCGCTGCTGCTGCTGTTGTTCGAAGATAGTTCGTCCTTTTCGGAGATGGAAGAGTTGCGTGCACGCAGTTTGGACTCTGGTATAATGCTGGACAAGCTTAGGGCGCTGCAAGGCGTCACAGCATTTGTAGAAAATAAGGCAAATGAAAATGATGGGACAAAATGTCATGACTTACTGGAGCGATAAATTGACCGTGTTATGGTTGCCTTGATTCTTTTCCATATCGGTTAGCTCGTTGGCCAGCTTGTATATCCATTCGCAAATGACGCCCTGATCAATGGTGGGGAACTCTTCAAAGTAGGCGCCCATCATCTCTACAAAGCCCTCCACATCAAAGCACGGATCCTGCGAAGCTTCCTCCAGTATAGAAATGATATAGGAGAGTACAATCTCATCCACAACGCTAAAGTCGGCACCTGGTATGTGCGCACTGACGAACTGGACAAGACTCCGCTTCACCATCTCGTGTTGCTTTTCCAAATTTGTCATGGTTGCACTATTGTTTAGCTGTTTGTTTTGTTGATTTAATTTTTTTTCTTTGCTGTTCGGCGAATTTCTGTAAAGTATATATGTATGAGTGTGTGTGTGCAATCGGTCAGCCGAGCCTAGTGGTATTTAATGCAAAATGTGTCGCTTAGTAAATTTAGTGTAAAGCATTAATATCAGCTGGACTTTAAGACAAACTTGAAAACAGAATACGGTTTAAATAGCGTACTTTTTGCTTGCTGCGCCTTTCTTTTGCTGCTGCTTCTTCTTCTTCTTATTTTCAATCAATAATACTTTTGCAGCGCAATTGTGATGAATATTATCGTTATCGATAGAAAAATACCATACTCAAAAAGAATCAGTATAATACCGTATATGCGTGCAATATTTGAATTAAAATACAACAACTTTTGCAAATACCAAGAAACTTTTTGAGCTTGTTAATATGTTTTGCTGTTGATAAATAAAAAGTCTCATATTCATTCATTTATGCGTTACACGACAATGCAGTGGCCTTGTGTAGAAAAATGTACAGAATATTATATTAAACATATAAACTCGTTAAGAATAGACCGTATTGTATTTTGTATATTACAACGATGTTCGTAATTGATAATCATTTTTGAAAAAAAAACATCTACACACACCCTCTGCGCGCATTATACTTTATTACTATTGGAACTCATGCGGACTTACTTCAGTTAGGAGGGAACGTTTCAGATAATGAAAACTATCCGCAACTGGTCTACGGCGCCTAACTAAATTCAATTTAGAAAATATCGATATGTTTTCTAATCATTTCCAATTTGGTCCGATAGGTATTAGCGGCAACAGTTATAAAGCCCACTATTTTGATATATTTTACAGCACTGATAACAAGGGCTAGTATTCAAATGTCATAAAACACAAGTGTGCTTTGTAGCTTGGCAGGTTAAATATATTTAACAACCATGGACCATTATGGGACGCAAAACGTTCAATATAATGAGAAACCTTATTAACAAGCTGTCAAAATTACGTAATAGCTGCACTCCACGTCGGCTTTCACTCAGCACAAATATGATTACAATTGTTGTAGCTTGTTACTTGCAGGTAGAAAACTAAACCAGGTCAACGTTTTAACAAAGTCAAGGCATCGTTCTGATAAGCTCACATTAGCCGGAGCTAGCAAAATCTCGGCCAAGGAGCTGCTAAACCTGCCGCTGAACGATGTATTCGTATCAGTATTAGTTGCTCAGTATTAGCGGTAAACTCTATCATATGAAACGATGATAGTATTTATATTGAAGTTCAAGGCCTTAATCGCTGCTAGACAAAAGAGAATCGAGAGAATCACTAATTAAAAACCACACGAAGCGCATACCAATGATAAACATACTGAATATGTAAATACGGTTTCGGTTTCGGTTTTGAAACATGTATTTTAAGACTAAAGACCCGGAAGACTGGTGAGCCGGTATTGGGACAATTGAATTGCCTATTTGGACTGGAGCAAATATTGGTCTATGTAGTTAGCAGTTGGGGTTTGGGAAAGCTCTGACTGTTCGATGGGCAATTTTTCCCATAAATGAAATGTGTTAACTGGTTTCGCATTTGCGTAATTTCTCATAAAATACCGTAATGGAGCAGCAACATGTCATAAGAGCTGCCTTTTTAGTTCGTGCACTGACATTACAATTTGTTGCCGTGACAATGATAATAAATCAATTAAGTGGAAGCTATTTTTACGCTTCTTAGCGTTTGAGTAGACATTGTTTTTGTATATTTCGACGGGCTTTTATTTTGGATTATTTTGGATTTACCGGCCGATATCATCTCGATGTACAGCGCGTGACTTTAAAAGAGGTTAATAAACTTTTTAAAAATAAACAACCAAAATTTTGCACAAAATGGCAAATCAGAAGAAAAAAAAACAGTTTTGCTTTCTTTTGTCCCGCTTAGCATTCGCATTAATTGCTTCAAACTTGACCTTACCACCAAATATAATAAAAAAGAAAAACGCAAATATAAAAAATAAAATAACCCTCCGCAACTCAAATCGGCAATTAACGCGACTTCGACTTGCATCAAGCCAAACAACAAAGAAACGGCAAATGGATTGACCAAGACCAAGCCGAAACCAAAGCGACAGGCCTGGGCCTGGGCTTTTGCTTTGACTGTGTGTGTCTGTGTCTCTGTCTCTGGGCCTGGCTCCACGTTCTGGCCGCTGCCAACGCTGCCAACGCTGGCCGCGCAGCGTCGTCAGCGACGTCAACGCTTCGGCCGGCGGTTGAGCGCGCATATTTTGTTTATTTATACAGCCGAGCGTGTAGAACTCCGTATTAGTGTCTTCTTGGCGTTCGCCGTTGACGGTTTTCTCGTATCTATTTTCCCAGCATATCCAGTGTGAGTTTCTGACAGCAGCTTAGTGCTTCGTGGTGCAGTGCGTGTGTGTGTGTGTGTCCGTGCGTGTGTGTTTGTGTCCAACGGGATCATCGCAGGCAGTTAAAAAGTACAAACAGGTACGGAAGTGTCTCGCTTTAGTTATCGACAATAGATCAGCGTGAAAGTGAAACCTATCGATAACACATGCATAAATTAGTATTGCCGAATTGCTTGCAGTTTTTGACAGCTGGGCAGCGTCCCCAAAGCAGTGTGGGGGCAGTGCCAAACTGGCTGCTAAATCATTCTGTCAAACTTACCTGCATTGCTGTGCACACAAAGCTGGTGATGTTTGCACCGACTGGGCTCCAGTTGGTCGACGGGGCACAGCTTGGCTGCCTTGACTAATTTGTCGTTAGTTGCAATTTTGTTGCTCTTTGCTAATGCTTCTTTATTGGTGCTTGGCTCTGGCTGTCTGATTTTTTTCTAGTTGACCTTAACCCAATGCAATGCACATAGATTAAGTGCTGAAAACTTGTCTGAGGAGCTGCTGTTCTGCTGCTGCAGTTGCAGCTACTTGTGCTGCTGTTGCTGCAATTTTGCCAGTCAACCAAGGCCAAGACTGACAACTTTGAGGCGGCCAAAACTAAACGCTTTGAACTTGTAATCAATAAATGGCGATTGCATTGCAGCTGCACCAAGATCAAATCTAACCAGCTACACCCCCCCGCTACCCCACACACACCCAACTTCATGGCTAGGCCCACAAATGGAGCATTCGCTTTCGAGCCAAATCACGTGTGCAATAGTCACAAAAGGTATTGACAACATGAAAATACCCGAATAGTCCAAATCCAATTAACGCTGCAAATATTTACTAACTAATTAAACAATGCCTCTTTGCCAAAGACGAACCTGAATGGTTAAATGCCCTGTTGCCAACGCAGCGTTTCGGCTAAACTTTGGCCCGACAGTCAAATTAATTCATAGTCAGTAAACACATAAATTTGGCTATATAATATATGTCTGCATTTGGCGCTAGCAAAACTAAATGATTAACCTCTGCTCTACCCCCAACTAACGCACAAATACACAAAACGGTTTATGCAAAGCAATTTATGTATTGGGTTTTATACTAAGTAGTACCATGGAGCATGTACTCTATGAGCCTCATTTCCATGCGGTGTACTCACCTTCTCACCTGCTTCGTAGAACCTAGAGCGTTGACTAATACTACAATGAGGAAATCTATTAAGTCCAAGTTTAAAACAAAAAACGGCAACAAAACACATTAATATGGCTTATAATAGGTTTAGCCAAACTTGAAAATTAATGTGCAATGTATTAATGTATATATATATGCATATAATTTTTTCATGTGTCTTTGTATATATTTTTGTATATGTGCAGACATACTACTTAAGAAAAGTGTAATATATCCAACAAGTATTATTTTTTTGAGAGACTTTTCTGATATTTCACAGACTGCATCGGATGTTTTTAAGATTTTAAATTTAAATTTTTAATGGATTATTCATAATGCTTCCAATATAACTTTTTAAAAAACAACTAATATATATTCATATAGATTATCCTCAACTTTAACTTTGGTTCAAAATAAGATTCTGCAGAGCTTTATCTACATCTTTAGATGACTCATAGAACAGCAGATGACGTCTCAGTATATACTATCCATCTGGCATTTGCGCACTTGGATATTGTTGTTCTCTGTGTGTATAGTGCCATATAGTGCTATATAGAAAAGTCTGTGTCTACGAGCGATTGTTTGATTTGACTTTAGCATATATGCGTGTGAAAATCTCGTTACAATGTATGCGCACACCAAACATCCGTGCCGGGGCTTAGATCTGGTGCTTTTCGGTGGTACTTTGAGTCTGAGCTTAGGGGTCACACGGCATTTGTGTGAAAAACGACAGAGGGAAAATTATACAAAAAAAAAAAAATCAACACATTTGTCGCCCATTGGCCTGTAATTATTTGCCCAGTGCAATTATCTAAGTGCAACTAGCGACCAGCAGATGCAGCTGCAGTAAAGATCATTTATTGCGGCGTGTGAAAAAACAAAAGAATAGCTTTACATAGACGTATTTGTATAGATATATGTATACGAATCAGTGCCAGCCAAACTGCACTTGTGCGACCTTAGTTCGCTTGGTTCAGTTTGCTTTTTGTCAGCTGTGGTTCACATTTTTTTTTTTGGTTTTCGTTGTTTCTGATTTCCCCACAATAATTAGATGTCAAGCATTTGGAGTAGCTTCAGTCGGGACACGATTTTTGACACGAGTTGTCGATGCTGCTGTAATGAAAAAACGAAAAAAAATTTAAATTAAAATCGAACCCAGCGCTGAGCTATTCCGATTCTGACAACGCTGCGATTTTATTGTTGTTTTTTTTTTTTTAGAAAAGCAACAATTCGAGACAAATACACGCTGTTAAAGGCTACGAAATTCGCAAAATCAATTATGCATACAAATCAATTTTGCGCTGCCTGCGCTGCTGCTTTGCTCCCCGCCCCCCCCTACTCGTCCATTGTTGCTTTCATTTGTTTATTTATTTATATATTTGAGTAGTTGGTTTTTTTTGCTCTCAACTAATGAGGCGGAAGAGCCTAGGCATATTGACAGCTCAGACTGCACGGCCAGCGGCCTTTTGGCTTACAAAACGATGGCAAACTGTAGCAGCTGATAAGGTGCGCTCCCCAAACTGGGCAACTGGGCAAGGGCAGGTGCAGTAGGTGTCAACTGTCCAGCTGTCCCGCTGTCGAGCTGGTCGACTGTCCGTCGTTTCGCGTCACATTTTTGGTCATGATAATGCCGCGCAGCCCATTTTCCTGTCTCCAGTGTCAATCGGCTGCTGACGCTAGCAGCTCGGCCCAGCCTGGGCTTGCATACAAATCAGTTTCGGGGCTCAGCAGATTGCCAGCGTCACTTGGTACGCTTCGCTGCTCTAGGCACAGTCCGGTCCACCATAGCTGGCGTTTGGGGCTGTGAATTGTCTGGGCTGCAAATGTGGCACAGTCGTTGGCATTGCAGCATTCGTGTAAGATCAGTGTGATAGAGACATCAAATGTCCACAGCTGACAACAGCTCTGCAACTGTCACAGTTAGCCAGCTCTTCAGATACTGTTGCATATTGACACAGATATATATCAAGCATACGCGATGTGTGCTGTACGAGTTATTTGCATAACAATTCGTTAGTAGAGCAGACATTTTGATTGATCAGCCAGGCTTTGGATAAAACGTTTAACAAAAACAACAAAAATAATTATAATTATATTATATCTATAGAAGTTTTACAAATTAATAAACACCAAGTTCAGTTCAATAGTCGCGGAGGCCCGAGAAGCTGTTGAAATTCCAGCCGACAAACTGGAAATTTCCAAGAACTTACACAAAATACAAAACCAAAATTATAAATATATATAATAGAAAAACAAAATACTGGATTCAACGGCGGCCCTAGCGAGGCCGTCAACCGGAAGTGTTGGCTATGTTACGGTTCTAGGCACTAGATCAAATTTGTTTACTCAAGTTAAACATAAAACAAGTTACCCAACTGGGCTCACACAAAACGAAACGTAAAGTAATTGAAAATTAATGTCTCTTAATCATTTTCTAAGCACATTCAGTTGAATAGATATGTTTGATGTGCACACAAAACAGAAACCCCCTCCCTAGCCCCCCCTACCAAAAATGTTGTGCTCAAATTTGTTCCGCGTGCAATTTAAATAACAAAAAAGGAATAAATGTGTATATATTTATTTAATATTTAAATAAGCGAGCCATAAGCGAGTTATGCAAGCAGCAGATGTTGCTATGTAAATGCTTAGAACATTGCCTTTATGTGTCGCCGTATCCGTGTGTGCGTGTCTGTGACTGTGTGTGTGTGTGTGTGTGTGTGTGTGTGTGAGCCTGCGCCATCTTGAATACTAAAATCTCACATGTGTGTAGCTACACTTGGTATCTGCAAGATGAATGCCAAAGTTATACGACTTTAGTGCCAAGGCGAAAAATTCAAATCTAGCCTTGTAGAATGCCACTACATACACACACACACACACACACACACACACACGCGCGCGCGCGCTCACACTAATACCACAGCACAGCTTGATCAGGTCTTTCAGCCACCAACTTGTGGTCGCTGCCGCAGAACCACTAAAACCAAAAGCCATCAAGAAGCCGCGCGTTTTAATTATGCGAATTCTCTTATTATTGATTTTTTTTTTTTAGTTTCATTTTAGTTTTTTTTTTTGTTTCATAGCAACTACTTGTTGCACCGGCTTGGCATTGATCAATTGAGACATTTGTATAAGTGCTTGCTGCAGCCTCTGTGTGGCAGTTGCTGGCGTCATTTATGGCTCATACGGTTTTGGGCTTGCGTCGAACCCCCGCCGCCGGCTCCGCCTCCCATGCCGGCAGCGGCCCCTTTTGCATATGGGATAAGCATTTTCTTTTCATTAAATAAAATATTTGCGTGCTTAACTGCATTCCTATGCCGCGCACGCTCACCTGGCGAGCATAATCAAGCACCCGGCTCCAGGCAACAGCAATAGCAACAGCTCCAACCCGTCTCCGTCTCGGAGCTGAGCCGGACGTGCGCGGCCTGTCTAAGCAGCGGTCAGCTTAGAATATTTCATTCAATAATTTGGCAACGCGCTCTACAGACGTCAAGCGGCCAATTTATATAAAAAAAAAAAACTAAAAAAATCACGCTCGAGCTAACAAAAATTTCTAAATGTCTTGCGATCTCTTTTTTATTGCAGTCGTAGCTAAACTAAAATGGCGACCTACATGAAGATATTCGAGGAGCGCATCTCCGGCCTGGCCAAGGGTGTGGGTAAGTGTAGACAACTTGTTCTGTATATTGGTCAATTTTTATTAAGCCTAAACTTTATTGGGACAGATGAAACCGTGGATAGCTGGTTTCTGATGAGCTCACCGGCTCCCGTTGTGGCTGTTGTTCTGGTTTATTTGGCATTTGTGCTTAAGATTGGGCCGGAGTACATGAAGAATCGCAAGCCCATGGATCTGAAGCGTATTATGGTCTTCTACAATGCCTTTCAGGTCTGCTACTCCATTTGGATGTGTCGCACGGTAAGTGCACGTGGCGTATACTTAACAGAGACAATTGTTAATTGTATGAAACACTCTCTCGTCCACAGTCCATCAAGGAGAGCAATGTCATGGCATCGATATTATCAAAGAAATGCGAAATAAATCGCACACGCGAACAGAATTTGGCACTTTATTCGGGTGCCTGGTTCTATTTCTTCTCGAAGATCATTGATCTGCTGGACACCACGTTCTTTGTGCTGCGCAAGAAGAACAATCAGGTCTCGTTCCTGCATGTCTATCATCATACGATCACAGTGCTCTTCTCCTGGGGCTATCTGAAGTATGCGCCCGGCGAACAAGGCGTCATCATTGGCATTCTCAACTCTGGTGTGCATATCATTATGTACTTCTATTATATGGTCGCTGCTATGGGACCCCAATATCAGAAATATCTGTGGTGGAAGAAGTACATGACCAGCATTCAGTTGATTCAGTTCGTCCTCATCCTTGGCTATATGTTGACCGTCGGCGCCAAGGGCTGCAATATGCCGAAGACACTGACCTTCTTCTTTGTGGGCAACACGATCATCTTCCTCTATCTGTTCGGCAATTTCTATCGCAAGACCTACAACAAGAACAAGAGCATCGATGCCAATGGTCATGCCATGCGCAATGGTGGCAGGAGCTTGAACCTGGCGCAGTCGGCGCTTCGCGCTGCCGGCGGCATGGGCTGCATGCCGATGCCCTCCAAGAACAACAATAGCAACAACAACAACAGCAGCGACTTTAAGCCCTACATCGATCTGAACAACAACAATGTGAAGCCCCTGAAGGCGGAATGAGCCATTTGGCTATGCACGGGGCTTGGTGGGGTTTCTTTGTATTTAGTTTAACTTTACGTTTTGTTTAGAGCAGGGCTTAAGTCTAGTGTTAAATCTTTAATCCATAACCCTAACTGTATATGAAATGATTCTGAATAATGAGCTTCTTAAATGTAGAATGTATAAAGTTTATGCCAAACAGCAGAAGATTACATCCAAATACCTAGGCGTGTAAGTGTTAGTGTGCGAGTGTGCGTGTGCCCGAGTGTGTGTGAATGTGTGCGTGTCTGTGCATTGCCCTAAGTATTGAAATGCAAGAAACTTATTGTTAATTTTTTATTCGAAATTTTATTGTTTCCAATTGTATGATTTCTGAACAAAATAAAAAATCTAAATTTATGTTAACTTTTTTAAAAACGAAAGGAAAAAAATCAATTTAATTTTTTATTACTATCTCAAATGTGTTCTATGCGTTCTAAGCCATTTTGACCTTCGAGTTCTTTCTAATCACCTGACAAACCAGTTGTCTTTCAATATATATATATATATAATATATATTTATGATAGCCGTAGGGTTCCCCCCAGCCCCTGAAATTTGAGACCAAACGCTGAAAATTAGCTCGTGTCAAGCGATATACTAAATTTATGCAGATCCCAACTGTTGAGTTTCTATTATTGCTGTGATTAATACCCAGACAAATCACGGGGCCTTCGACTCGAACTTGACTCGCGTGCCTTATAATTATGCAATTGTTTCTTATTTTATTTGTATTTCATTTTATCTGTCACAAAAACAGGTTCATCCGGCGATTCGCTGAGACATTATGGCGACTCTTAAGAATCACAAATTCAAAGGAAATTAAAAATTCAAATTCCTTTTTTTATCATCCAATACTCAGCCACACATGGGGGCAAAGGGTATATTATTATTATTGTGGCCTGATATATGTATGATGCATAAATAGTCACTTATTTAAAACTTTGTGCTCGAAGCGGCGAAGAGCTATTCTGGCATGCTGTCCGGTGCGAATCCATGCCGACTAGTTATTCCAGAAATTTAAAGGCGAGGGACTTAACATAGTCAGTATATTATACCATTAATCACCACATATGCAAATGAATGTTTCTCAACACGTCGTGTCTTCCAGAGATCAAGAATACATCGATTTGTCTATCTGTCTTTTTTGTAATCGTTATATATAGATTGACAATTTGAAGGTGGAATATTTTATGCGGTCGTTTTTAGAACCTGAACCTTTTGAAAATTAATAAAACGGGTATAATTGTTTTATGCTAATTGATGTAACCGCAGCAGGAGACTTCTCCAATGAAGCTATGTCCATCTGGCCTTATGACACCATACGAGCTGGAGACCTGCAGTTTTGAACGAGGGTGCTCCTGTTACATAGAAAGATCGAGAATATATATTATACATGGAAACCTTGCCCCGTATTCACCAATTCGAACATAATCGATATCGACAACCCGTTTTTTTACTCTTTCCTGAGGCTTATAGCAGCTATAGACTCCAAATTGGGATACCTTCCACCGTTTCCCACAATATGGAAAAGAAAAAACATTTTTTAAGATATAGCCTAAGTCTTTGCTATTAACGCATATTTGGATGACACACCTATGCTCTGCAAATCTTATCAAGATTGACAAAAACTTGGAGCCAATCAAGAATACATTTCTCATTGTATGGAGCTAGAGCTAGCCTTTGTATGAAGGTATAGATGGAGATATAAATTATAGTTATAGATTAGAAACTATTAACTTTACTGTTGTAAATAGCACTGACAACTACGGCTAATATGGCTAAGGGAAGACTACATCCATAAATACTACATCGTTTTTCAGTTGCCTGGGACTGTAAGACTTTGTTATATATTGCATTCTCAGTTTCAGTTTAATGGAATCGCCTGATGTACATTTAAAAACCTGCATAGAAAAGGGTCAGCAGCATTGAATATATTGAAAAATGGGAGTTCGCGTCTCAAAAAAGCTGGCATACTTTGAGGCACAATTGAAAATTTATGGAAATGAGTGCGAAAATGAGCTGTAAAAATAACAGATCTTATTATATCAGCCCGATAATGATTTGGCACATGTATTCAATAGAAGATAACTTCACTATTATATTAATCTCGATCAAGATTGTTTTCTTTTTGTTGAAGATCTCAACACTAATGTAGCCTTCAAATCTGATTCATAATTGATTCCAATTTGAAACTAATTACTAATGAAAATCATATATAATAACAATAAATTTAAATACTCACAAAAGACTAATTTCTCTTTTACCAGATTAATAGTCATTGAACATAATTTTCAATTGGATCAAAAGTCTTTCAATTTCCAATTTCAAAAAAAAATATCATCATGAATTGTTCAGGCGACCCCAAATCACGACCCTGCGCTGAAATCTGCGATAATCTAAACAATATCAAAAGCAGACCGAAGATCGAAGAGACAAAGAGTCAAATGCGCAGACGCTAAGAGTTTGTGGTCAAGATCAAGGCCAAAAGCAGAACCGGCTCAAATGCTACTGTTGGCAGCTCTTGATGTTGATGCTCACAGATGCTGCTCGCTGCTCGCTGCCCGTCAATTATGCTTTTAGCTTCCGCTTTGGGTTTTAAGGTTCCGTTTTTCAAACAAATTGATCAATAAAAGGTTGTGTGAAAAACCCATGGCCTGTGCGCATCAAATATATATATGTTTATGTATACATATATAAATATTCTCATCTCAACGGCTGTCATCCTCAAGGTGAGCTTGAAATCGGTTTACGAATTATGTCTTTTGACTGCCTTGCCGGGTTCTTAACAATGGCAATATCTGTTCTGCAATTATATTAAAATTCATGAGCTTGATCAATCTGCATGGCAAGCATCGATCGAGCGCTCTGGGACCTGATCTGACACGCCCAAAGCATTTGTCCAAAGTTTTTTTTTTGTCCATGTCTTAGATAAAGATTTAATGCTTCCGCCACACTCAGCTATATCCGTATGATTAAGATAAAATTGCAATTCATGGAGCACCAGAAATTCTACGCAATGCTTAAAAATAATTCAAAAATTCTTGGTTTGTTTGTTTTTTTTTGAAAAATATGACGTATATTTCTTTGTATTTGTGGTTTCTTTTCGTTTATGCCTAAGTACTTTACATGCCAATATCTATGTATATGTATATATATATATAAATGTATACTTTATTTGTATAAAATCTAAAGGCACATTTGCTTATGCCAAATGCGTATCTTAACTTATTTACACGACTAATTCCGGTTTTTTCTTCTTCTTGTATTCCTAGGGGTTTGCTTAACTTAAATCGAGGTTTTTGTTTTTTGGGCCGTAAAACATACAACTTCTTTCATTTGTGTCAAACACACACTTCAAACGAAGCGATGGCTGCGAAAAGCATTCAAATGTTTGCCTATTAACTCGAACCTCAACTTCTCGATATTTTCATTTGTTTGCTTCTTGTTGTTTTTTCAGTTTTTTCTTTTTTTTTTTTTGGCGACGGCGGCGGATTACTTAACAAATTAGTCAACAAAGTTGTGCATAGAACAACGCCCGCTCCATAGACTTAAGATTTAGATGGTTTAATTCCCACACTCGAAAATGAAATGTTTTGCCTAAATTTTAGAAAATTGCCATCAAATGTAAAATGTTCTTAAATTTAGAAAATTGCAATGTTGCACATTATCTGCAATTTTCTAAATATGGGAAAATGAAGAACTAAGTAAAATAATCATTATATGGCGATTTTCTAAACTTTAGATTAACCATTTCTTCAGTGCATATATAAATTTTGTATGTGAGTTCCCATTACGTATTTGTGTGTGTGTGTGTGTGGATTTTTTTTTTGAGGGGTTGGAGGGGTTAGCTGCTCTACAGCACCTTCTTTTGTTGTGCTGTATTTGTGGCTATGGCGGCATTTAGATTCTTGGCACAGCTGTCGTTGTTGTTGTTGGTAATGCCCTCCTTGTCGGCCTTGGCCTTGGCCGCTGCCTGCTTCTTCTTATAGGACTTCTGGTAGAAGTCATTGAACAGGAAGTAGAAGAACACGGCATTGGGCAGCGTAAAGCAAACGGACCATCTCGGATAGCCGCAGTCGGTGTAAAGCAGTTGGGTTTGATGTATAAAAGCGCAGCAGAATTGAATCTGAATCGAAATAAATGATCACAATTAAATAATTATACATATACATTGATCTATACTGCACTTACCATTTGCAGGTTGGTGATGTGCTTCTTCCACCACAGATACTTTTGCATTTTGGGTCCAAATGCAGACAGGAAATAGTACGAGTACATGATGATATGCACAAACGAGTTGATCCAGCCAATGAAGGTGCCA
This sequence comes from Drosophila ezoana, assembly GCA_035045725.1. NCBI lineage: Eukaryota > Metazoa > Arthropoda > Insecta > Diptera > Drosophilidae > Drosophila > Drosophila ezoana. The sequence goes on from JAWNOU010000036.1 coordinate 777,453, forward strand.
TGGCCGCCAGGATAATACTTGGATGTGCCCCAGCTGATCATGGGCATGACTGTGTGATGATACACATGCAGGAATGTCACCTGACGATCGTTCTTGCGCAGCACAAAGAAGATCGTGTCCAGCAGCTCGGTGATCTTGGCCAGATAATAAACATAGACAACACGCGCCTCCCTGTACGCTTTCGGCGTTCGTGACCAGTCAACCGGCTGGCAGCGCCAGCTGTAATACTGCCAAATGACCACGCCCTCGTAGACCATCCAAACGCTGAGCGCCACCTGAAAGAAATTGTAGACGAGCAGCGTGCGCTCCAGCTTGAAGGGTTTGCGATCCCGCATAAAACGCGGACCCCACGACAGCACAAAGTACAGATAGAAGGCCAGAATGGTCAGCAGCGGCAACGGCGATTTGATCAGGAACCAGTCATTGGTACGCGGATCTATATAAGAAAAGATAAAACATAATTAGAAAGGTTACGTGCTTGAATCCTGCTGCAATCTGTTGCCAAAAATGACACTTACCGGCCAGCTCTATGAACAGAAAGTTCCAATAGTCCGTTTGTGTTGCGTTAACGGCCGCCATTTTCAAATTTTGTGTGTCAACTTCCTCTGCTGGTTGTCGTGTTTTAAAACAAACGTTCGGTGGGTTACCGGTGGGAAGAGGGGAAGAAGAAGTTGTTGCTGTGTGTGAAATTTAAAAATCTGCTAAGCGCGTAAGCGTCTAACACAAAGCGAACGAGTTTTGTCCAATGTTCTGCAATGGGGAGGGAGAATTCATATTGAAAATAAGTTAAGAAAAAGTGTGCGTTTTTCAAGTTCATTAATATTTAAAAATATGTTAATGGTTAAAACGAAGAAGAAGCAGCAGCAGCAGCGACCAGTTACTTTGCCATTAACAAGATCTTTTGGGTCTTTTTGTTTTGCAGCGGCTTTTGGCTGTTGCTGTTGCTGTTGCCGAGCGGGCATGAGTTGGCCAAAATGATAAAAAAAAACACGATAGCAGTTGACTTCTTAGTTGCGGCACGCTCAAGCGGCTAAAGATGCAAATTGAGATACAGGTACAGATACAGATACAGTGTGCTGTGTGATGTCAACGCTTAGGGCGTGGCTATTAGACAAACGCAATGTTGGCACCAAAAACTAAAAACTAAAACACGAAAGAATTGCTAGCTTCGACAGGCCGAAGATTAAATACCCTTGAACACAAATGGCTTAAAGCTTGAAAGATATGCGAGGAGAATTGTGGAGATCGTATTGGTTGACGTTAACGTTGACCTTACATTAAGATAACTCGTAAAACAGTTAAATATTAAGTAAAACTGAAAATGTGATCAATTCTCTCTAAAGAGTAATATTATAAGGTAGCCTGAGGTTGTTAAGGTGGAGCATGGCACAACCAATTAAGTAAAACATAAACAACAAAGTTTTTCACAAAAGAACTTCGTTTTCAGCCGACTTTTCATATGATATACTGACCAAAAAGATACAAAAAGGATTATTTCCCGTAGAAACAGACAGCTAGACACACGGACATACCGATTCGGCTGTTGTTACTGATCAAGAATATATATACTCTATGGGCTTGCAGATCTTGCCTTTCATGCGCTACAAACTTATGACGAAACTAAAATACCCTATACGAGTGTGTGTAGAAAAAACCCTGTATATAAAAATAAACCCTGGGCTGCTGAAAGCTGTCGCCGTTTACTTTGGGCTGTTGTTGTGCCCGCTTGTGTGTGTGTGTCTGTCATTGCTATGCAATGCAAAATTATCATGTAACCGAGTAAAAGTAAATTATATTCATTATTATGAATTAAACAAGCGTAGAAAACAAGTTGCTTCACAAGATCACAAGTAATTGGGCGACGCAGCAAAAATTTTGGGCATCCACAAGCTCACGTGTGGCACAGTGGCACGAAACGAACGAAGCAGTAACAAATTGTACGTTAAATAATTAACAAAATGCAGCAACAACAAACCCCACTAATAACTGTAAACGAGCTGGTACAAGTGGCTACTTGAACTCCACAAAGGCCAGCATTTATCAAGCGTCTATTAAGTAGCTGGGTTTTTTGGCCATTTCCGTGACTGCGTTTTTTGGTTAGCACCAATATTCTGGGCAACTTCATCTATTTGGCTCGATCAAAATGAAATATATTAATTGTGTGTTGAAGGGCAAAGCTTGGCTCTAACAAGCCGCTAGCTTTAAGCCAACTGGTTTGGCTCATTTCCTGCACTGGCCGCTTGTTTGATTTTCGTTGCTGCAACAATAAACGCAGAACGAACCAGAAAATGAGCTGTGACCAAAAACAACAAAAAACAAACACCTTAAAAAATAGAGGTGCTAAAAGGCCCGTGTTTGGAACCGAAAAAAAAACCGTATTTTCGGCCCAAAACTATGCCGCACAGAATCGGGTTTTCAAATTATCAATTTTAAGACTGACAAAAGTCAAATAAACAAATAGACGCGCAAATGAACCATCAAATTTGCGCTTGGCTAATGAACAAATGATGCCTAAGACCTTGCCATATTTGTTGGTTTTGTCGTTTGGGCCAGCCCATTCTGACCAATGGCCACACGGCGAGACCTGTGCCTTGGTGGGAACCCACAGGCGGTTGTACTAGCCAAAGACAAGGCATACAAATCGCTTTGTCTTGCGTTGCGCCTCCGATCATCTAGAGATTTGTGTGTGTATGTGTGTGTTTGTGTGTGACTTCGTCGCATTTCCACTTGGTTAGTCATTTGTTAAAATGGGATTGAAGCTATGCAGGGGCAGGCAGCTTCTTCTACCTTGGGCCTTGGCTACGCCTAAGGTGTGCAGCAAATTGTGTCAACAATTGCCAAATCGAAGCGACAACATTTCGTAAGAACCATGCGTCATTTTTGTGGCTTAATTAGTGAGAGCTGTGTGGGGGGGGAGGTCTACTAACAGTTGAATGACCTTGGTGACAACCTATTGACACGCGTGTGCCGTTAAATTTTTGCATATGATTTACATAATAATAAGCTAAGCGCGCAGCTCTTAAAATCGCCCAGCTGCCAGAGGTGCCTCGCTGTGCGGCTACCTGATAAACGCATGCACTGCAGTTCCACACGAATTCTAAAAGTCTTTTAAAATCTTCTTTATATATGAGTGTTTATATATATTTAAGCACTGACAAATCGGAGCACAAGCACCTGTCGCAATCGTCGCAGTTGACAGTTGCCTTCTCCAAGATTTACACTTAATTTACAGCAGCAGCAACAACCACAACAACAACAGTGACTGCTCTTAATGCTAACACCATGACAACTGTTTTTTCTTTTTTTTTTTAGTTTTAGTTTTAGTTTCAGTTATTTTTTATAATTATTGGTATATTAAGGGAGAGAGACCTCTGCTGGCATCCGCTACCCACGAGACTTGTACGCGTACTGAACTGCTACGCCGATTTGTGTGCTGCTATGTATAAAAATTTCGTCTATAGCTTTTGAATTTTGTTTTTTTTGTTTTTTTCGAAACTGGCCCTTGCCCCCTCCCGCTAACCAACTAGTTGTTGTTGTTGGCTTAGTGATGGTTTCTTCTTGGCTAGCTGCTGCTGCTGCTGTTGCTGGCAATTGTTGTTGTTGCTGCTGATGCTGCTGCTGCTGCTGCTGCTGCTGTTTGTTGTCTCATCTGCTGCTTAAATGTTCTTTTGTGTCGCCTCATTTGCTTGGAAGCTGCGTTTCATTGCGTTGCCTGGTCTTGTTTTTTTGTTTCTATTGATCACATAATGACAACAGCCTTTTGGCAACAGCTCAGCTGGCATTTGGTTTATTGCGGGCTCTAGAGTGTTGTCAGGTTTGCCGGTTATTTCAAATAGTTGTTGACTGAATTTTAATTGCTTTGGCGCATACGTTTGCAGCATTTGTATAATAATTAATGCTTACCATAATTGTTGTTATTGGCTAGAAAATATGGTATTGGCCGAAAGAGAGCATGCAAGAACTCGGAAACATATTCTATATACTTTATATACTATATATTCACGCATTAAGCTCTAGGTACAGCTGTTATTTGGCATACCCAAACCTTGTTCCATATTTTGGCTTTAAACACTTTCTTGCTTTAGGCCCACAAGAATTACACGCATTGACCTCTGACTAGAGCCGAGCAAGTGCTGACTATTCAAAATGCTTAAACATGTTGTAATATCAGATTGTGTCTATGAACAGGGAGAGGAAATAGAGCACAATAAAGAAGTTTAAAAACAAATCTTCGTGCGCTCAAGGTCAACATTTGGCTGGCCGTTGAGTTCCGTTGATTGCGGCTCTATTCAAGGAGACACCTGACCGGGTAAGATAAAAACTAAAACCTGTCGAAAAATTATTAAAACATTTTGATAATTTACATATGAATTCTTAAAGCCCGGGGCGCGATTCTTGAGCACAGCACACAAGCCACACGCCGATCGCCATTGCGCACCAATGTCACTTCCGGGTCAAGTTTGAGGCTAGGTTCGTATCAATATGAATTAATGGCCAATATTTGCTGTTACCTAGCTGGGGCTGGGGTCACTTGAAGTTGAAATTTGGTTAACTGTGTCACCGGCAAATTGAACTTGACCCTGCCGGACCAACGGCAGATTTTTATCGTTTTTTCTTTTTATGGCCTGCAAAACTCGTCCAGTTTGGCTTGGACTGGTACCAGCTGCTGTGGGCCAAGATTGCCACTTTTACGATTAGCCGGCATAGACAGCATGCCTACGGCTGTGAATGATAACAGCTGCTCGTCAGCTATCAATAGTTTATCCTTAGTCGAATGAAAGACATTACTCATACGCAGCGTAGCGCGCAGTCTTCCGGCCATAGCAGCATTCAATTTGATTTGTCGCTTGCTTTTGTTTGCCGTGTCTCTCACAATCTCCGATCATTCGGACACACAAACACACATTGTAATCATATGCAAAAGTTTGTTGATATGGTTTATTATCGTGCTGCAGATGTTTCCAACTCGCTTAGGAGGCGACTGCCACGAGCTGTGAGTCGAGCGCCGCAAGACACGAAACACTTGCAGATTATGCTAATTCCTTCCGCAACTATTTACATATAAACATCGTCAAAAAACAAAAACCGTTAACAATTATTATTGATTTTTAATTATTAATTGCGATTCTTTATAAACAAAAAATAAAGGTGCGCAATTAAATGTGGACATTTCTTTGACTCTTTGTGTTGCCGCTTTATTTTTATTCAATTCCTATTTTGACAGTTTCAAGTTCCGAGCAATTGTAAATTATTTATTAGTTAATTTCGCCTTACATTGTCATAGATTCTCATATTCTGTCAAAAAAGCTGATAAAATGCAACTCCCAAATCCACTTTACAAATGCCACTATTAATTAATAAGGCATTTGTTATATTAATCACTTAAATACAACATTAATATGTTTATTACAAGCCATAAATGACAAGTTGTTGTAATAAAATGCTTAATGTATCGTTTAATTGCGGCTTGCGCGTTTTTAGCTGCTTTGCAGCATTGTTAGCGCCATCTACAGTTCCTTGCTTTAAGCTTGGCTTGGAGCTTCTACAGATGTGACCAGGTATTTTTTCAAAGTTAAGCTTGGCTTTGATTTTGTCGCTGTTCACGCTAAAGCTTTGAAGCTGTTTTCGACGCCTCAAAGTCTACTAACTAATATTATTCTTCACATGGCCGAACTATTGCAAAAATAATCTGCAATACCAACCAGTTAATCATAGATATCAATCATCTCTAACTGCGTCCGAAGTAATGCGATTTTGAAAGTATTTTGATTTTATTCTTGGCACATTAACTAAGTGAATTGGTAATCAATGGTATTATTTTGAGTTGATGTGGGCCTCTAGATTGTTTCTAAATTTAAGTACATTAAGTAACATCAAAATAAGTATAAATGTAATCTTCAAGAAATAAATTCGAAATTATATGGGTCTGTGAAAAATCGAGGATCAAAGATCTCTCTCTATCTGTCTCCCTCTCTTTCACTCTCTCTCTCCATCTGTCTCTCCCTATTTCTTTATTCATCTATCTCTTTCACTTTTTCCTTCTTTCTCCCACTGCCTCTCTCTCTCTCTCTCTCTCTCTCTCGCAAATCCATAATTTCTGCAAGTACCTTAACTTTGTTAAAACTACACCTAACACATTCCAATGTGCGATACTTCTTTGTCCATGGTTTGATCTCTAGAACAATAAACCGTTTCATATTATCTTCTTATATGATAGTTAAATTTGAATGGAGTACAAAACGTGTACAAAACACGTTTATCTCGCAGCATCACATTTGCGAGTAAATATTTGAAATACATGTAAATGTTATTTTTGAGCCCTTGCGTATTAACAAAAACACATGAGAATGTGTTTGTAAAAAGTCATTGCACTGTGATAAGGTTCTAGGTGTATCATTAGTCCAGTTCTATGCTGTGTACTGTGGCGCAAATTAAACTTGTTTTAAAGCACGGAAATACCGTCTGAATCTATCAAATTATATCACGCCGTTTAATAATTTAGCGTCTGGCGTTGTGGATCGATCGAGATGGCAAATGTAGCCTCAGCGCTTTTGCGGCTAATCGAAATCAGCGAAATACCGTTGAGGCTGCGTGCCCTTGCCAGAAACTCGTTTAACGCATTGAAAAAAGATTAGTTAACAGAAATTAAAAAAAAATCATTTATATACTTCCGTTTCCTGATCACAAGCAACTGCGAAAAAGCCGATAAACCTACTTACAGTTAGACGTTTTACATATTGCGCCAAATGTATAGCATTATGCAAACGTTTTGCATTTTACTTGATTAATTTATAGTTTTATGTTTTTTTAATTCTAGTTGGCCAATTTGAGGTGAGCAGTTTGCGATTTAATGAAGAAACGCAAGAACCCAACTATGTCAAGTTCAAGCTGAAATTTTGTATGGCCAAAGACGGCGTCTGATGAACTATACTTAGACTCGCTCGCGCTGGGCTATTATTTCGAGCATATATTAACTCAGAATCAAAAAAAAAAAACAAAAAAACGCTGTTCAAGTTCAAAGTCGGGGGTTAAATGTTGCCAAGAACATTTCCAGTTTGCGGCTTTACTTGTGCTAACTACACGTTAAACGGCGTTTATGATTTTGTCTTCACTTCAACTCCAAAGTCGTAGAGACTTTATATATGTTTGACTACCCTGAACCCGCTGAAAATGGGTATAATGCTTGCATGGGAGTGTATGTGACAGACAGGCGCAAGCATAAACTTTAAATATTCTTGATCAGTATGAAGAGCTTAGTCTATCAAGCCATGTCGGCCTGCCCGGCCTTCTGGCTGCACGCGCTAATCTCGAAGACTACAAACCCAGAGAGTAGTCTAACAAGTACAGAGCAAGTTTTACAAATTTCTGATATCTTCTCCTATTTCTATAATGGTTCCTTAACTCCATATCTCGAAGACTTTCAAAGTTACAAACAGCGAACTTTGTATCTAGCTTCTCGTATAGTACACACATATAGAGTACATTTAACTTTCTGGATACCTCCACAATTTACACAGTTAGACGCCACATTTGGATGCCGAAAATGACAAGATCGGACAGTAAAAGTCGAAGCTCCAAGATGGAGTTATGTATTGAAGAAAGCTGTGTTCAGGGTATCTCACAGTCGGTCACTTCCACTAGACCACATTTACTTGTTTTTTTTTTTGCGCTCGCTTAACACGAGCCATACTCACAACTTGTGCGGTTGTTGCTCCGTCATGACGCTATTGATGTACTTTGACTGGCCTCAAAGTGAACGATGATGGGTACATGCATAAATATGACGTTCATTCAGACTCAGTGGCATTTGTAAGCAACGCATATATATATTTGGCCAACTGTTTAGCAGCCGGGCTTGCCACATGGCCACACGGCACTTTCGGGCAAATTAGTGAGCGTCGGGAGCTGGCCGGCCATCAATGGATCTATGGTTCGGGGATTGTGAATACCATGTGTGCTATGGCCTTTCCTAATGTCTCTACTACTACTGATTCTTTGGTCCAAGCTGTTTGCGTTGGGTATTGCCCAACTAACTTCTCAGCTTGTGCTATCAATTAGTACCAAAATGTTTGTGTGCCTGCCAATATATGAAAACAAACAAGAACAATCTACGTTGAGCGCACACGACTTTTAGATTCTCTATACAAAACATATATGTATATACTTATGTATCTATTGTTACTTTAAGTTTAAATCAAAAATAGTTTCACATGTAACTATATAAATAATATATTATACATTATATGTTATTAGCCACACTCTTGATGACATATAATATGATTAGCCTTTGTACTAGCATCTACTTTTAAAAAAACACTTTCTAACTATACCAGGCGTATACATAACTGCCACAAAGGCCACACAAGACGCAAAAGCTGTGATATTAAAATTTAAAAAAAAAACATTTTGTTTATTTACCCTGTTGTTGCCAACTATTTTGCACTGTTTAATTGAACTCGCAAAGAGTATTATAATTGATTGAGAAATGGATATACGACAGCACAAACCAGATTTATTATGATATGATATGATGTATTAAATAATAGCTTATTCTTAGTTACGTTAAGTTTAAATTATATATTTACATATATTATTAATAACGGGGATCCGGGTTCAAATTCCAGCCCAGTATCTGGCCATTATAAGCTATTCAAACTATAGCATTTATGGTCAACTAAATGTAAATTAGATATAATAATAAAATTAACTATAATGATAATAATAATAAGAATAAGAATAATGATAATAATAATAATACTAATAATATAATAATAATAATACTAATAATAATAATAATAATAATAATAATAATAATAATAATATTAATAATAACAATAATAATGTATTAATAATAATAAGAATAAGAATAATAATAATAATAATAATAATAATAATAATAATAATAATAATAATAATAATAATAATAATAATAATAATAATAATAATAATAATGTATTAACAATAATAATAATAATAATAATTATAATAATAATAACAATAATAATGTATTAATAATATTAATAATAATATTAATAATAATAATAATAATAGTGATTAAGCAATATCAATTATAAAACTAATAATACTTATCAAAAAATTAAAATTAATTGTAATATATAGGATTAAAAGAGATTATAAAGCATCGCACCTTACTGTTTGATAGCTATTAAAACAATATTATTCGATCTGCAACAAAGCACAGAAGAGGCTATATTTTGTGAGACGAAAAAAGTTTTCAAGGTCACCAAATAGCGGCTAAGCAGCGGACTCTTTTGGCTAATACGAACAAGAAGATAAATTTACATTTATCGTCGCAAAAGCCACGCGAAAATCCAATTGACAACCCTAACTGTTTCTATGACGCTGGCAATAAAGTCGTGTAACATTGTTAACAAATTGAATCTAGTTGTTTAATTGCAAATCACTGAATAATAGCATCTATATATATATCTGTTGATTCGGTTAATAGCTGCTTATTAAATTGCCAGTCAACAGCCAGAGGGCCTTTCGAAAAGTTTCCGTTTATCAATGAAAAAAAGTACAATAGGGGTTAGCGGTCAAGTTGGATAGCCCACGCCCCCCGCACGTTGTGCTAATTTAATTAGAAAAAAAGTATTGATTTCATGTGTGGTTGCTAATTAAAATTATTGCATTTATTGCCTTAATTTTTGATTGCTGTTGAGCAACATGCTTTTGTTATTGTTCTTTTCATTAGTCTGATTCAATCCAGCAAGTTATTTGCCGGCTAATGACGCTGCACTTTTGGAGCACGACTTTTAAAAAGACTCTAAACTTTATATAGTGTATATGTATATGAAATTTGGCTGGATGTGAAATTAAAATGTTTCAAACAGTTTGCGGCGCTGACAAACTGCATCACCTTGGCTATTAATCAAAGGCGCGCATCTGCGCAAAAATTTAATATATGCATAAACATTTTAATACACAAATTATTATTAGTTATGAGTCAAAAGTGTTTTGCCATGGGCTAACTGGAGCTATGAGACGGCGGTAGCTAGATTGTTTCGCCGCGTATATTTATCATCGATGTTGGTCAGCTGTTTTTTTGTCGACTTTTTAGCGACTTCCGACAGCCGGCGTCTAACCAAGACCTAGACCTAGACCGTGAAAGCAAAATAAAAAAAAATCACACACACACACACACACACCGGCTACAAATCCGGCTCACGCCAAATGAAACAAAACACAAGCTGCGCAGAATTGATCAAGCCTTAGACTAAATCGTGCTCATTATGATAACCGTTAGCAACAGCGTCGACTGCAATGTCATCCTGCTGCCATTGAGGCAGAGTTCGCTGTGGCTTTGCCAACATGGCCAAAATAATCAAGTGCCAGAGGGTCAAGCGCACTTTAAAGAACCATTTTCGACAATGTTAATTTGTCAAATGAGAATCATTTTGTAATTGTCTTAACAGAGCAGTCAGTCAATTGTTGTTGCACGCGCACATTTCAATGGCATAATTAAGATTTTATTTTGTTTACACAAAACGACAACCGATTGCGACCTCGTCCATGCACGTCCGCGCCCTGCCACGAGCCACACATACCCCCATACAGTTTATTATAGATGAAGGGTCTGACGTTCTTGGTCACACGTAAAATGTTGGCTCAGAGTCCAAGCTGAAATATTTAAAGATCTTAACACATGTTGATCGATAACGAGACGCTTCTGGATGCCACTTTTATTTGTTGATCACATATTCAAATGATTTACTCCAAGGGTGTGCATTAAAAACTGGCTTGGAAACATCGAAAGGCTAAATATATATGAATGGGCAACCAGAATTTAAAATTAGACTTGAGCTAAGAACAGCAACAGCCGGCGAATGGCATCTATTATACAAAATTCTTGTTTTGGTTTAACTATTTTTTTATTTTTTTTGTTCTTAACAGTCTGGCATAAGAGTCGATTATTTTGGCATGGTTGGCATAAGACTTAACTTAGGGCAGGCATATTTTGAAAACCATTTAATAAACTTATTTGAAAGTCTCAGACTTATTTAATAATATTTATGCGTATATTTCCCACTGTCTTATGATTAATTATTGCACTAATTATCGAATTTAGTGTTAAGCACAAAAACCTTTTTTCTATTATTTTAATACTCATATTTATAGCATAAAGTACATATATATAGTCACATAATTTGTTCCATAGTTCCTGAACTGTGTGCATGTGTGTATGTATCTCAGGTGAACCTGTTTTATATCTGAATACTTTTTGATCTTCGGGAAGCCTTAAAATCATTTAAATGGGTTATAAAAAGCATAAACTTCTGAAAATGTATATTAGCTAGCAACGCAAAACCCATTAGGAATGTTGCACTCAAAACCCAAGACATTTTATGCACAGTCTTAGAATAGCTAATAAGTAATTAATTAGATTGTTTTATGAGTAAAGTATGAAACAAACTACACAACGATTGCCTGGACATATGCATATGCATATGCGCAGCCCAGCATAGAGATGAAAGATAATAAATATGCATTTAACCAGTTTGCGAGTGACAATAATTCATGTTTTTTAGTGCAAAACTTAATTCAGGCAAGTAACAAGTTTGACTTAAATGTAATTAAGCCACACGTATTTGACCCGTTTTTCTTTTATTCTCAAAATTATTTTAGAATAGCGAATGTTTTTTTTTTGTCATTGAGTAAAAATGAAACAATCTTTATATGTTTATTAACATAAATATTGTACACAATATTTTTTTAATATTTAAGTTGTGTAATAAATAGAAATTGAGAATATATAAATATTGAGTAAAATGTTTATAAATTTAGATTCAACAGTTTAAATTTACATACTGTATTGAAGCTAAGGTTTTTGGGTTTTTAAATCTCACATTGATCCAAACTAGTTTATTAAGACCATCCCCCGTTTTGCGGTGCATTGACCCATAAAAATTGCAATCTGGCTAGCCAGCTCATGAGCACTACAATAACAACACCAGCAACAACAACTGCAAAGTTGAATGCCATTCGGAACTTGCTAAATCAGCTAACACCAGAGCGTCCGCTCAGTGGGCCAAGCCAAGCTGCACACACAGACACACACACACATAGTCACGAAATAAGCAGCGCTTAGAGCCGCAAACATGCACACAGACACACACAAACTAACACACATACACACAATCGTCGAATTTAACGAAACTTCCGCCGTTCTGTGTGGATGTTAATAACGTTCGTCAAGTTTTTGAGCTTAGGCCAGGCGAGCCAATCTACGAATGTGTGTATTGTTGAGTGTTCGTGTGTGTGCGTGTAGACTGGGGTACATACCCGTGCCTACTTGCACAGCGCTGCTTGCGTTGGCGTCGCTGCCGGCGCTGCTGCTAAAAACTTACTTTATCTTGTGATTGCTGAGAAGTTTTAGATTCAGTTGAGCATAAACATTTCTACGGTGCGGTGGTTCAAATTGGTGGCTAACTAAAATCAGCAAATGCTAAGCAGCGCGTGCTAATAACGAGACTTACAAATCAAATCAGATTCTATCAAAAAACAATAAGAAGTGTTGTGAATTTGTGCCCGTTTGGCCAAAACTAAACGAAATCTTCAAAACTAACTAACGTGGCAGCATGTCGTTTGCTCTTACCAGCTGACATTGACTAAGAGGCCTGTTAAGCTAGCAACACTCAAATAGGATACAGGATATACAAATATATATTGCATATATATATATATATATATAGGAATAACTTATCGTATATAGAGCAGTATATATACAGTCCAACAAAATGGCTATGCAATACCACAACTACAACAGCAGCACACGCTACGAGATGGTCGTTGAGATAGCCAACATTGCATTAGATGAGTTTAAAACACATCATCTGACCCGCAACTACACGGGTCTGGTGCAGCGCTACTATCAGCTCGTCGAGGAGGATTACGGCGGTAGGTGTAATATGCTAAAATGCTTAAATGCTTAAATGCAAATTGCAGTTAGTAGCGCCCCTTGGCCATATCAAATGTGGGCTAATAATGAAACAACAAAAAAAGCCCCTCATAAAGTTGAGCACATGCACAACTGGGTACGTCTGATGTCATTGCTAGGCCATCAAAGTGTTTGTCGAACACTCCGGGAAGTGGAAATCTTAAATGTTAGCCCATCTGGTGCACTGTCTCAATTGGCAGCTAACGCTGTAAGATCACAGCGAAGACTTAAAAAAAGCATACAACACGATGAATTGCCAAATTTTATATGCCTTTTTTTTTCTTCTTTTTTTTGCGTACAAGCAAATCGTAACAAGACAAAAATTGGCAAGCCACAAATCTGCAATAGCAACAACAACACAACGAAGCGACAATAACGAACTTCAAAAAAACCTAAAAGAAACCAAAAATGAAAACAAAAATATGCTTCTAGGACAATTAAAAAAGGTTTCTTTTGTGTACTTAATGGCGACCTTGGCAATGCCAATTGTATTTTTGACAATTATTAACGTAATTAAAATGTATTTACATAGTTGAACTTAAACATTTTTTATGACGCGACCGTCGTCATTTGTTGTGTGCAGCTGAGCATGTACAGTACATACAATATGTATACATACGCATCCGTACAACAATATTAACAATAACATTTGCTGAAGATGATGCATGGTGCTATATGTGCTTACAATACGATATATTTAGTCGTATACCATTTTTTTCTTTCTGTATTTTTGGTTGGTTTTTCGTTTTCTTTTTAAAACGTGTTTAAGTATACACCACACACACACACAGACAGACACACACACACACCATCGCACACATATTGACATTCTCGACAGCCGCGCGCGGGTGAAAAGGTCAATGGAAGGTAGCAGCAATTAAAAGCAAAGCCGACAGCGTGAGCCATGCCAAACGACATAATATACATATAAGCAAAAAATGCGAATGCCAAATGCTCGAAAAGTCCGCAATAAACAGAAAATTGAGGAAAAGAAAATTATTATATTAAAAAACAAATGACTTAGAACACAAACTTGACATGGACGACAATACGCAATTCGATGGCAATAGCAAAGATGGCGAAAAAAATCTATAGATTTAGGACACAAGCATAAGGAGATAGATATAGATGCAAATGTAATATATAGATAAAGTTGCAGATATTGATATTGACAAGATATATATACATAGTTATGCTTATATATAGATAAATATATTGGTAAAGATTTATTATTTTAGTTCAGATAAAAATATAGATATAAATATGGATCGAGAAATGGAATGGATGATATAGATATAGATATCGATGTAGATGGATGATAGTGCTATATACATACAGATACATGCTCAATTTAATTAAGATGTAGATCAACTTAGACGTGATTTGGGTTTGAATTTCAATGATATATATATATCGATATAGATAGTGTTATATATAAACAGACACGTGTGTGTCTTTGATTAAGATCTGGACCTACTCAGACATGATTTGGATATAGTTATAGTCAGAATATAAAGGCACAAACTTATTAATAAATCAGAACTAACTTTTAATTAGCTTATAATGTGTATTCAAAATGGTTTTAAGAGCTGAATAATAGAATGCATAACATTAACAGACAAGCAGAGCAAATAACTATTCTTATATTCAAGAAATGCAAATTTTTTGACAAACACAAATTAAATATTTAGTTTTTACTGAGCTCCACATTTTGTTAAATAAGGTGTCCAGCTCGTTAAAACTTACTGCTATGCAAATTTGTTGACAAAAATGTTGCTAATTAATTTGAAGAGCAACTATTTGCAAAAAGAAACAGTGCAAGTTCTTCACAGTTCTGGAAATTTAAGTTGACAAAATAACAGCCTTTGAATTCCATCTATATAATTACTCGAGTCCACGTGCAGTCAATGCAGTGGAAAATTTCTAAACGAAAGATTTGTGATTAGCTAGAGGTATTTATTCCGGAAAATTATTTATTTATGACGGAAAATTGATGGAAATATCAATAACAGATCTGTAAATGGGGTTCACTCAAGATTCATTATTCATAATAATCTATGACGACATTGCCGCCTAGTCGTATTAACTAAGCCAATTTAAAGTCCAGTACGGTTCCATTAAAGTGTTACCTGCAAATCCGGTTTAAACTAATGTACTTCTTGTTGCTGTTATTGCGGCTGTATTCAAATGGACCCTAAGTGTAAACAAGATAATTGTCCACTAGAGCCGCTCGCATTACGCCCCGAGCCGTAGTGAATAGTCAATAGAAACAAACAAACCGAACCGGCATATTCTTTAGGTTTAATTGTAGCTGACCACGATTTCATTCATTCGTGCAAATTGGCTACTGGCTTTAAGATTATTTCTACAGATTAATAAAAGTTGAGTGTAAATAATTAAATGCCATTGACTCGACAATAACACACGGAATACGTCAGCATTTGCATAAGTTGATCGAGCGAGAGACAGAGAGAGAGAGAGAGAGATAATTTAAATTTATAATTAATATGTAATATATTTATCATTTTATTCTGTCTTGACAGATCCGCGCGCTGTACGCTTTCCTCTTATGGAGCATCCGCTGTTCACATTCGGCCTGGTCGCCATTTACTTATCCTGGGTGCTGTTGTTGGGTCCCTTCTTTATGCGAGACCGCAAACCCTTCCAACTGCGCCGCACACTTGTCGTATACAATGCCTTTCAGGTGCTGCTCAGCGGCTACATGTTCTATGAGGTAAGCTTTTGATTGCACTAGGAAGTGGCTTTTGTTTTGAACAACTTTATTAACGGGTTTCTTTTATTCTACAGCATTTAATGGCAGGCTGGCTGAACTACTACAATCTGAAGTGCCAACCGGTTGACTATTCGGATGGGCCCATGTCTAAGCGGGTAGGTTTCAAGAGACTGCATACACGCGAAATTTTCGATTTTTATTGGCACACGCCGCCAATTCTGTGAAAGCTATAAACATTAATAGCTGATCTCAGTTTTATTAGCTTAACATTTGCTACCCCAAACCCATTAAATAAGTCTAAAACAGGCAGAAAAATAGACATCTTCGATCCCATTAAATGTATATATATTCAGGAACAGGATCTCAGATACAACAAAAACGAAAGTTCTCCTATCTTGTAAATCTCTTTCCATTTTCATAATATGGTTTTCTAAGCATATCACCTCAAAATAAGTAGAGCTAGAGCTAGCTTCACAAATTTGGTATATGGTTTCTTATATATGGACAGCTCTGCCCTCAAATATGGGAAAGCTCATTTCTAAAAGTAGAGCCTTGCGCTTTGGTATATACTCACAGTTGGTTGGCATATTCAAGCCATGCAAATTTCATAAAGATCGGAGTATGAACACCAAAGTTAAACAAGACTGCATTTCTTATTAATCTTGCGTATCTGAACGAAGAAGAAGCACAATGGCTAGACAAAGAAGGAACCTAAAGTTCTTGCAAAGTTCGCAGGGTATCTGCTGGTCGTGTACTCCCGACTAGAGCACTTTTACTTGTTATGTCTTTGCCGTCTGCGCAGCAGTTCGTTGCCTCTGGATGAATCATTGGCCACGTTCGTTTTCAAGTTCAGTCACAGACAGTACAAAAAGCTATTTTTGTCCAGTCATTTGGTCAGTTTTTTTTTCTTTCATATTTTTGTTGCCAACATTAGCTTAATTATGGCTTCTGACGTTGCCACAAAGCAGCTGCCAAAGTCGAGTAGGGCCCAATTGAATGTGCGTTTTGGTTCTTGCTAATCAGCGCGCAATTTGTTACGCCTGTCGATCTTATTGTTGGCACAGAAAGCTCTCAAGCTATTCAATTTGTGTGGCGTAAAAGCATTTAAATAAATAATTGGTTAATAAGCGTTTTAAGCTTAAATGCATAATTTGGCACCAATTTTGTGAGGCATAAAACCTAAATGGCGAACTTAAACTGAACTAAAAAGTGCAACAACCCAAAAAAATCGAAGAAAAAACAAAAAAAGACTAAAAAGCACATAAATTTACATAGCTTTTGGAAACCAAGGCTGTGCATTTTTATGGTGTTTAGCAGTCGAAGTCAGCCACATTTGTCAAATATATAATCAAACACTTTAGGCCCAGTTTTGCCTCTTGTTTGAGCCGCAAATCAATGAGCTGCGAAACTCATAAAATTCGATGCTGGCCATAAACCAGGCGCATATTAACACAATCCCAAAACTCGCTGCTCGAAAAGCATAATCCTCCACACTCTGATAAATTTCACATCCGCCAGGGAAAAATAATGACAAAGAAAACAGTCCATAAACTGAAGGTTAAATGCTGGATGCCACAAATTTTCAGCTGCGGCGTTTGTGACACCTATCGTAAAGTTTGTTTGCATTGCGCATACGCCGTGGGGCCCGCACAAAATGTGACAACGCGGCGAAATGCTTGAAATGGAAATTGTTTGCCAATGTCATCAACAAGTTTGGCCACGCTTCAAGAATCGCTGACCAATACGACCTTGCCGCCAGCTCTCAACGTCTCTCACTCACTCTCTCTCTCTCTCTCTCTTTCTTAGATGCTGAATCTGTGCTACATTTATTATCTATCCAAGCTGACCGAGTTCGCCGACACCGTGTTCTTTGTGCTGCGCAAGAAATCATCGCAAATCACCTGGCTGCATGTCTATCATCATTCGGTGACGCCGCTGGAGACCTGGGTGCTGGTCAAGTTCCTGGCAGGTGCGTTGAGATAAATACTAATAGATAAATTCCGAACAGACTTGACTTAGTTTCAATTTGATTTACATAGGCGGCAATGCGACATTCCCCAATCTGCTGAACAACTTTGTGCATGTGTGCATGTACTTCTACTACATGATGTCCGCCATGGGACCGGAGTATGCCAAATTTTTGTGGTGGAAGAAATACATGACGGAGCTGCAGATCGTAAGTGTCGCCAAGTCATCATTATCAGAATAAAATCTGTTCCAGCATATAGTTGGCTAGCCGCCACACAAGAAATATTTAGAAACTTGTTTAGAAGTTTGTCATAGTCAAAATATATATAATATATATATATATATATAGTTAACTAAGGCTCCGGCAGAGCCCAATGGCAAACCTGTTAGACCTGACCGCCGTCACATAAAATGGTATTAAACGTGCTGGATATACCTATTGCCAAAAACCCCAAAAAAAAAAAAACATGTTACTTAATGCTTCTAACTGTGTCTTGCAACTGGCCAGGCCAAGTCACACTCAGCTGCAAGTGGAAGTGGTTTGTGTTTAACACACACACACACACACACACACACACAGTCAGACAGGCAGACAGCCAGCGACTCAGTCAACGCTTCAGCCAAAGGCCAAGTTGGCAGATTTTCAGTTTGTCTTTTTTTTTTGTGTTTTTTTTTGCGGCTTACATAATTTGTGTCCGTTATGGACATCGGCTTTAAGTACTTGGGGTTCATTGCGCCGCTTGTCACTTTCTTAGCTGGTCTCAAAACGCCCCACGAACTGTGTTCTACGACCTGTTTATTGGACACGACAACTAGTTAATGTTTTAATGTAATAACTTGCCAAAATATCTAACTATGCTGACCAGTCAAGTGAGTTTTTGTTTTCGTTGTTGTTGTTGTTAATTTAAAGCTCGATTTTACTTTCAGCTTTAGTTTTAGATTTCAATTGGCTGCTTGTCTTTCCGTTTTCTCAGTGGCGATGGCATTTGCGCCACTCCACTGATTTTCCATGCAGTCTTCCAATGTGTGTGTATGTGTGTGTGTGTAAGACCAATACACACACACACACACACAACACGCACACATGCGGCATGGTATTCGTCGGTAAATACGTTTTCATTGCAGTATTTCAATGTTGCGAAATTCTTGAAACGCATAAAACTTGCCGAGTTTAGTTAGTTCTGCTACTGTTGTTATTTGTAAGTTGTTGTTATTATTGTCGCTGGCCTGCTTCTAAGTATTGTCTGTGTGTGTCTTGCCTTGGGGCTCACTGGGCTACACAGTTGAGTTGTCAAACGTTCGGTCACTTTGTACGCGTCTCACAGGCATTGAAGATGGGCTCGTCTCCGATCTTGAGAACGCGACACGCAACACAATTCGGAAATATGCATGCAAAATTCACGATCACAGACTCCTAAGTTTTAAATCGAATATATTAGTATTTGAAGATATTTGTATTTTTTTCTTTGAATTTGCTTTACATTGTTTTCAAAATAATTCCATTTTTCCCCCCAAATCTATTCAAATTATTTGATTTTATCATGCATAAAACTTTTATTAAATTTCATTTTAGTTAGCTTGATTTTTATAGAATATTTTTGAAATTTGTCGTGTTCACGTGCTTAACACGTGTCACGCACGAAGTTACTCTTTTTCTTGACACAGGCCTCTCGTATTGACTCGTGTCACGGTCTCATCTCTAATAAACATGCATGCAAAATGCACATTAGACGCGCGTCCATATATATATGCTCGTCTAGATACATATAGATGTTCGCCTCATGTTTAGACTTCACTTGATTCTTTGAGCGCAGTTGACATTTTTTTTTTTAATGACACGGCAATCAAACGCAAAATGCATAAGCAGATAAACATGGGCGCATCAGGCGCATAATTTAGCTGCCGCAGTTCGCCGTTGTTGCAGCAGCAGCAGCAGCAGCAACTCTTCTTGTTGCTGTGAGCCACAAAAGCAACCGCAACAATATAAACAATATAATGAATAGCACAAACACACAGTCTAATTTGGCAAGAGACGAACAAGTTTAAGTTCCAATTAGCCAACGCTGGTCACTGCCGCAGCCACAGCCGAAGCGGCAGCGGCTGCTGTTGCCCGCTTTTGTTGCAACATCCTTGCATTTTGGTTGCTGCGCCAATTCCACAAATTGCCACATTTTCGCGCGCTCC
This sequence comes from Drosophila ezoana, assembly GCA_035045725.1. Classification (NCBI taxonomy): domain Eukaryota; kingdom Metazoa; phylum Arthropoda; class Insecta; order Diptera; family Drosophilidae; genus Drosophila; species Drosophila ezoana. The sequence continues at coordinate 797,297 of JAWNOU010000036.1, forward strand.
GATCCGACCAGTTTCGATTACATTATCTTTGGCTTGGCATTCGCCATTTGCTGTTTTTGCCGTTGTTCCGTTTTGCGGCAATGAATGTGCCTCGTGCTCGTTCGCCGCGTTCACTTTTATGCGCCGCCGCAGCGAACTTGCCACACCGTGTGAGTGTCTATGTCGACGACAGCCAGCGCCAGTGAGCCATAGCCACAACCACTCCAGCTATGTGTGTGTGTGTGAGTGTGTGTGCTGTGTGCCTGTGTGTAAATATGGGTAAAAGTCAACCGGTAAATTGCCGCTTTCGGTTTCCAGGCGCCTGTTGCCCGTTTGCTAATCCCAACACTCGTTCACATTACAAGTGCAACTGCATATTTTCCAACTGCACAACTGCCCCACACTAGACCTCCCGATTGTGCAACCAATTGTGTAGATGGCGCCGGCGTCGCAGCTGCCACAGTGGTATTCAAATCTGCAACTGTTAAACAATTGTTTTAATACTCAAAATTCATTTCTTGGCATATATACAATATGGCATTCGCAACAATTCTTACACGTTGCCCAAAAGCAAATCAGATCAGTTCCATAATGTTAGCCTGAATATATCATTAATAAAACACACCTTTGCAAATGATGCAAGCAAATCGCATAATACACAACCATTAAAAGTGGCTAAGAAAGGATATAATTCGCATAATACACAACCATTAAAAATGACTAAGACGGGGTATACTGCAGTTGTGCAAGTGCATCTAACGGGCACAACGTACAACGTAACTTTAGTATACACACGCCGCTTCTACTCGCCTGATCCGGGGTATTTGCTAGTCGGGCTAGCCATCTCTGCAGATTCCTCAAAAAATGGCATATCAAAGTACTTGACTTTTTCGATAGGCGTCATAGACCCTGAATTCACACGCTAACTCAATAAAGTATTTCTTCTCTAAGTGCTTTGGGAACTGATCAAAAAGGTTACTGGTTCAAACTTATAAATATATAAAATACATTATATGCTTAAACAAAGTTCATCGACTATGTGACAGCCTTTGTCCATAACTGCAGATGATGTCAAGCACTTGCAGATTAAATTAAGCTTATTAACATTTTTCCAAGTAATACTTATGTTAAGCTCTTAACTCTTAACTTATGTTAAGCTTATGTTAAAATTTAAAATTGAACAAATGAAAACTTGAAAGCTATAGAAAATACTACACAGCTATAGGGAAACTTTGCGGCTTTAGAAACGGATATCAGACCGACAATATTGAAGGCGTTTCCATCGTTTTTTTTTTTAATAGCTGCTTCCGATTTCATAGAGGCCATCAGTTGGCTCCAATATGTTTGACTTCTTAACTCTTTGCGCACAAAAGTAACCACTTATATCCACCGTGCACTCAGATGCACTTGTACAAACAGACACACACACACACACTCAAACACACACACATGCAGTTGAAATTGCGTGTGTAATGGAGCGTTTAAGCGTTGACGTTTGCTTTCAACGTTCAAATGCGACCAATACTGCATTTGGCCAAAAACGAGTGGCTTTTTGGCCAGCCAACTCTTGGTCCACTGTGTGTGTGTGTGTGTGTGTGTGTATGGCTGCTCGTGTGGATCGTGTTGTTGGCTCAGTGACTTTGCAGCGTTTGGCATGGCTGTGTTAATGGAAACTTGCAGCGCTTGGTTGACCAACATGTTGCTCGTTGTTTGTAGGTCACAAAAAAGCGCAAGTTGCCAACTAGCTGAAAACAAGACAGCAACAAAAACAAAAACCAAATAAATAAATAATAATAATAATAATAGAAAAAAGTCAAAAACAAACAACTGGGCGTTCGCAAAGTGGGCGTGTGCATTAGTCGCATTAGGTGAGGTGATGCCCGGCCATTAGCAAATTGAAATATGAAATATACATAAATTGCCGGCCATCAATATCCATAACAGTATCTATAATCGCAATCTGAATTATGGCTTGCATAAAGCGCACACTTATGGGGTGTCGCAAAAAAGGTCAATGAGAGCAGCAATCAAAAGACTTAGACAACGAACTTGTTAGCCGCAGACAGGCGGAGAAGCGTGCAAACCAGTCAAAGTCAGCGCCAGACAAACAGGCAGCAATACACTGGGCTCTATATACTAGAAGCAATGCCTATATGACATTACAGTTATTATGGCAAATTGCAGTCTGTGTGTTTATAATGCACATATTGGTACACTCAGAGAAAAACACCATTCTAAATTCTAGTGTTATCGTAACACACAATTTGCATGCCGGTAAATTAAAATCTTCTCAATGGAAGCACGCAATTCTCCACTCTCCACTCTGTTTCTCTGTCACACACATTCTACTCCTGTTGTAGACTTTCAAGCTTAGTGTTGGTAAATACACTTCTTTTGTGATTTCTAGTGGATATTGTTTGACACTTTCTCACGAAGAATACCAAGTGAACAGTATAAATAAGAATGTCGTCAAAAGGTCGTGTACAATTCCCACAACTTACAGATTTATAGACACAAAGATAAAAGAAATTGACGAATATACTAAACTAACAAAAGATAGTTCCCTCCGGCATCTGCAGAGAATCAATTACATTCCCTATATTCAAACTTTGTATTAGAACAAAAGTTCTCAAAACAAAAAGAGAATCAATTACATGCCCTATATTCAAACTTTGTATTAGAACAAAAGTTCTCAAAACAAAAAGAGAATCAATTACATTCCCTATATTCAAACTTTGTATTAGAACAAAAGTTCTCGAAACTCTTGACTTTTCTCTAAGTGTATGTTGCCTGGCAACAAGCAAACAACAGAAGCTGCGCTTGTAAACGCTTTTTGATTACCTTGCCACGCTCAAGGGTGATTACGGCCCATGAGCGCGTAATTTGCCATTTGATTTGCGGGCAATTAAAATTTTCTGCGCCTGGCCACACTTCAGGGCTTACATTTATTTTTCTTTTTTGTTTCCTTCAGTAGTCAGTTCCGCTGCGAACCACGCCCCCAGCTTAAGTTAATGCCGGCCCTAGAACATATTCCCAGTATTGAAAACAAGACAATTTCTAAACAAATCACACGCTGTGCGGCACGAAATCTCACATCCTACTTATATATTTAACTATATTATAAATCTGAACTACACGCTTACAAACATTGCTTTCTTCTTCTTCTACAGGCGCAGTTTGTGCTTTGCATTGTGCACACCACACGGGCGCTCTTCAGCAATCAGTGCCAGTTCTCGAAGTTCATATCGGCGCTTCTGCTGCTGAATGCGTCCATATTCTTCTGCCTCTTCATGAACTTCTATATGCAGAGCTACCGGAAGAAGCAGCAGCAGCAGCTGGCGGCGGGAGCGACAGCGACGCCAGCGTTAAGCTCGAAGGCCGATGGCAACAACAACAACAACAACAACAGCGCACTAGAACAGGATAAGCAGCAGCAACAGGAGCAGATCCTGGCGCACAAATTGAAGGCCCACTAGGCGCAAAAGACAGACAGACAGAATACAGAGAGAGAAAAAACGCATCCAAGCGCTGCTCGCTTGCTAAAAGCTGTAAAATACGATAGAAATTGGTGTTGGTGTTGAAACAAGGCGGGCAGCTCACAAATTTGGAAGTCGTTTTTGGTACAAAGGTTTTACTTTAATTCAAATGGGGAGCCATAAATGTGTTTAGCTAGAACTGCAAAAAATGCCCAAAAAAAAAAACAAAAAAAAAAATTTGAAAGAGAAAAAAAATCAGATGCTTAGCCCGCATAGATTTTCATTTTCTGCCAGGGGTTATGCAATATATAGTATAGATAGAAAGATAAATATATGTCTGGGTTTAATTTTGTTGCACCTTCTGACCATATAGATAACTTTGCTTGATCTTAGATAACTATTGTAGAACTGGGCCAATTTTTACGATCTTAAGCATAAGTTTAAGTCACTTAATTATAGAAACTCGAAAATGCGCTCCGTTTACAAATGTATACATAAATATATGTATATATATATATATATATATTTATACATATATATATATATTTATACATATATATATAATTTTGCCCAGTTTGGCAAACGTAACTCTTAAGTGTTAATTGTAATGTGTAATATGTGAGTTTTGTAAATAGATTTTGTAAATGTTAAATGTTAAATATTTGTAGCCGCTAAGCATAGCCTAAGCCAACTAGTCTTAGTTACAAAATGCGAACGAACAAACAGAGCAATAATAAAAGTTAAGACAAATATAAAAGAAAAACAGACCACGAACGCATTCATTTGCTTGCTTTGCCCGTTTAAACAAGCGTCTCTTACAAAAAAAAAACAGAAAAACGAAGCCTGTTACATACTCAAATTGCGTATTTGAAGTTTTCTTAATAATTCCTTTTTATTTATAAAAATTTAATTAAATACAAATAATGTTTCAATCCCAAAATTCGTAATGGGTGTGTGTCTTGACTTGAGCCAGGTGCATGTCTACGCTTCGCCCATCATTGTTAGACTTATGTGCAGCCAACTTCATGTGACTTCCAATTCGGTTGTGTTCTTCGCTTTTAATATTTTCACTGTATTAGCGCAGCCAACTTCACAGCTAAGCAAATCTCGTAACTTGCAACCCAAATCACTAGGTGGCGCTGTATTCCAACAACCCAAATTATACGATAAAAACTTTTACAGCCATCAGCATTTTTTTAAGTTTAACGCCAGGTGTCGCCCGCTGCTTAAGTTTCTTGTAATTTCCGCTTGGTATCACTGCAATTTTAAACATTCAGCAGTCCACTATGTTAATTTGTCAGTCTGCAATTTAACAGTAACATCAGCATTTGTTAGCGATGTTATCAAAGTATCTTTATACTCTGTAAAAAGTGCATTGTTTTATTGCGATCGAGATTATGAAAAGATTAGTTAGTCTATCAGCAAGTAATATTATATTGAACGAATTCATTCCCTGACATCTATCAAATCAAAAGTTCAGACTTGATAAAAGGATATATATTAAACTGCATAGGGTATCTAACAGTCACTATGTTACGTCAACAGTGGCATTCTGTCTTGTTTTAACAGCTGGCTGTTAGTCTTATTGGACAGCTGCGCGAGTGCGGTTGTGAGAGAGAGCTCGGTTGGCGATTGTATTTGTGCGAAAAGAAAAAAAGCGAAATACAATAAATTGAATTAAAAGGCGAGGCAAGTGCCAGTCAGCACATTCGATGAATATTATTTATTAGGGCAAAGGCGAACAAATTCCAAAATAAAACTCAGCACCAAAAATTAATATTGATTTTTGTGGCGTGCACAAAAAAAAAATCAGAAAAAAAGGCGACAAAAAGCAACCACTTCGTCTTCCAATAAGAGCCAAGATTATCTGCTGGTCTTGTTGAGAAATTTGCCAATTCCGCTATGAACGCGACCACAGCAGCAACAACAAGAACAACAATGTAGACGCGTTTGTTGTTGTCGCTAGTAAGTGTTATTAACTAAGTCGAGTGTCAGTGTCGTTGAAGTGGGAGCGAGAGCGAGCGACAAATGCAATAACAACAACGCCAACGACAACAAAAGCAAAAGTTCAACACTGTGTCTGTGGTTGTGCGTGCGTTTGTGTGTGTGTGTGTGTGTGTATTTGAGAAGATGCAAAAGGCACACAAGAAAATGTGTTCAGCAAATTCAAATTGTCATTGAAAGTTGCTCGTAAAAGCATAAAAAAAAATAAATAAAAGGCGATTTAACCGGCAGGACGGCAGCGTTTTGGGAGTGGCCTTGGACTGCGCTTTAGCCATATTCCAATTGGATTGCGACCAACAACAAAAAATATATAAATACGCTATGTGGATACCATCGAACAACAAATACGGCGTCGGTGAGTAAAACAGTTCAAAAATTGCCTGTGCTTGTGTGCGTGTTGTGTGTGTGTGTGTGTATGTATTTGTGTGGCTGTCGCATCCCTCGCTTTTGGCCAAGGCCCAACAACACCCCCTGAGCCGGTGTAACGGAGGTTTTGCCAAGCGGGGGGGTCGGTGCGGTGCGCTGCGATGCGTCACGTGCACGATTACAACGCTTTGTTGTTATTGTTGCTTTGTAGCTGTTGTAGCTGTTGTTGCTGTTGTTGCTGTTGTAGCCATGCGTTGATTCACCGTTTTTTCCGCGAAACACCGTGCAGCATCACAGACAGACACCCCCCAGCAGCAGGAACAACAATCACCTCCAGCCACCCACTGTAGCGGCGTGCCGGAAAGGCGGAAAAGCGATTTTTCTACATATTTTTATAGCATGCCCGCTGCCGCTGCTGTTTGCCGCTTTCCATCTCTTCTTCTTTCCTTCTCTTAAGGCTTTTCATTCGCTGGCAGCGACGAAACTCAAAGAGATTTCTGTTTGTTGTTGTTCATGCTGTTGTTGCTGCTGCGTTTTGATGTGTTTATGTTTTCATTTGTCCGCTAACCGCCCCGCCCCGCCCAGCCCCGCCGCCCGTGCGCAATTGGCATCAAGCTCTCACTCGTGTTGCCAATTGTGTTGTGCGCCAGGTGTTGCCAATTTAAATGCCGCTGTAATTACCTAGCAACTGGCAACGTTGTTGCGGCTGCCACTGTAATCGTGACACTGGCGTCGTACAATAAACTTGTTTTGATAAGACTCGAGACTATGTACTGCCAGCAAATAAAAATGTATCTTTTCCTTTTCATACTCTACGCAGGGGTATTCAAATGTTGCCACGAAATGTGTAACTGCATAATAAATGTGCTATAAAGTATCAGATGCTATAAATTAAGCACATATTTCTTCAGTTTATGCCAATCTAAGTTTTATAGTTTTCCCAATGAATATTTGCATAGGGTCGACTTTTTGTTGTGTTTGACTAGATCATTTACCAAAGCTCAAGATCAGAAGGTGTGCAGGTGTGTGAGTCTTCCGGTTCAATCATCCGTCGATTCTGGATTTGCAAACCCTTAGTCCAAAGTTATAACCACTTGCGAATTTTAAGCAACGAAAACGACGCTAAAAAACCAAAGTCTTCTTTGTACACTATACTTGAAAGCCGCGTTTTAACAACAAAACTCTGGCCAATTGTTTTTGTTGTTTAATACAGGTGTATAAAAAAGATTTTCTTTTGTTGTTTTTCTTAAGTTTAAGTGCGAAAAATTTACCTCTCAATCATCTTATCTCCATTGAAGCAAATAAATAATATTTAACTTTTTATGTTATCTTATTGGACTTCCATATCCCATATTCTATAGAAGTCATTGTTAAATCATGTATTTCGTGCATAAAAACTTATTTGTTTTTCTAGATTCATATCTTAACAGAACTCTTTTCTCATACTATACCTAATATTTTGGAGAGTATTGTTCAGCATCTTGTTACATATATTTTGGAAACAATCGGCCAAGGACTGAGCTGCATTAATGTTTAGTTTGTTTCGTTTAGATCGGAATACTATATAATACATTTTCGAATAGAATATGTGTGAGCAAGGGTATTTAAACTTCGGCATTTCGCAAACACAGTTTTCACAAATCTTGCTTGCAACTAAGTTGTCTTTGTTGTTGTCGTTGGTGTTGTTGTTTGTTGTTGTTGTCGTTTTAGTTGTTGTTATTGCTGTGTTTTCTCCGCACTCGATTTGTCTGTTTTATTTTCACATTATCAACGCACTCGTCATACTTTTCGCTTCAATGGCATCGCTTTACAAATGACAATTGCCTCGAAAGAAGTTGCCGCTGAAGCTGCCCCCGAAGCTGCCCCCGGAGCTGCCACTGAAGCTGCAGGCTGGTCAGTAGCTTCGCTTCCGTCTGCGCGTTGTGCCAGATAAGCTTAAGCTGTCATCTATATTTGTTTTGCTGCTGCTGCTCTAGTTTCCAGTTTTCATCTGCTGATGATTTGTGACATGGCAGCCGGTCAAAGTTTACTCAAATCAATCAGTCAGCCGTCAGCTACGGCGTTTGGGCGGGGAGATCATCGACCAATGTAAACGCCATTAGCGGCTGGCACAGCCCAGCGAGCAACGCCCTAACCTTGCACAACAAACAGCCGCAGCGACTGCGGAACTGACTGTCATCCGACACGTGCTGGTCGGTTGCAGCTTTCGATGCCTGGTCAATGGCTTCATTAACATCCGCATGCCGCAAGTCCAGGCCCAGTCCCAGGCCCAGGCCCAGGCACAGACCCTGGCCGGGCACACATTCTTTGTCTGCTTTTGGAAGTAATTGCAAGCATTGTCAGGGCAACCAATCAGAGATTTTTAATACCCTGTACCAACTGAGTAACTGAAATGAGGGTATAACAAACTATGGCAAACATGTGCAGCAAGCGAAGAAAAGCAACTAATAAAGTGGATTTTTGATATGGGAATCTTTATATATAGCATTTGTAAGCCCTGAAATCTCTTTAAGGTTTGAAAGGATAAAAACGGCATTTGTTAAATAATAAGAAGTATGGGTAGACAACAAAGCACAGCTGCTGTTTTATTGTTATATATGTAAATCAGGGGCCGAAAATATATTAAATTAAATTTTAACTAAAAAATCATTAAGAAGAAATCTTACCAAATAAACAATATTCTTAATTTATTTTAAATAAAATAAAATCGTTTTCTATTTGCAAGAAAAATCTAAAATAAATATTAAGAAAACACTTAAGATTCTTTCAACATTTAAAAAAAAAATAATAATATAATATTAAATGGGGCTCAATTTGTATTTTGTAAAGTGATAACACTTGCGGGTCCTCATGTCAATTCAAATGTCTGTTTGGTGCTGTTTGCAGGGCATCACTTAGTCGTGCACACTCAGCTAGAGCTATTCTTTCTGCTCGCTCTCAATTACGCAGTTAGTCGGCGACAGTTTTGGGTGGTTGCATGCAACTGAAGCTGCTGCCGGCATTGTAGCTGGTAGATGGTAGCTGGTAGCTGGGCCATGCGGGCAGTTTCATCTGTGCGCAGCGAATTGGCAGAGACCGCAGCCACTGAAAACTCTTGTCGCAACTTTGCCAAAAAACCAAAAAAAAAAATAAAACGAAAAACACAAAAATTTGTAGACAGGCGCAGGCCGGATGTTGCCAATGCCTTTTCCAGTGAATTCCGTTGTTGTTGCCGCTTGCCGCTTGCTGCTGTTACTCCAATAGGGGGCAAATTCGTTTTCAACTTTAATTTAATATTCATTTTATGCATTTGGCTACTGGCTGTTGTGTGTGTGTGTATTCGTGTGTGTGTGGAGTCAGCGCACAAATTTGTGCAGCGTTTCCTTTTCGTTATGCAAACACAGATACATTGATGTGTGTGTGTGTATGTGTGTGTGTGCGCATTAAATTGATTCATATTCATTGTTTAATATGCTTGGCGGCAACTTTGTGTTGCTACGCCCTTCCTCGACCCCCACAACCCCAACCCTCACCCCCCTCACCCTCGCCCATGCCCATTGCCTCATTTATCCGTTCAATGGCCCATCTGTACTTTGGCTTCAATTCGGCATTTGCCTAACCATTATTTGTCTTTAACGATGTATTTATGATTTGTGCCATAGCACTATGCCACTGTCTATGATTAACTACGCACACACACGCACACACAGGCACACACGGGCACCCACACGCACACACATTTATCACACTTCCGATTTGTGGCGCATTATCAGTCACTTTACCGGATGAGGCACGTTTCTGTCGTGGCTCTCTCTCTCTCCACTTCTGCTTTACGCATTTATGTAAATGCAGTCCAAGAACTGATATGCATTTATGTCCTATACGAGTCTATGAGCCACAGTTCTTTCTACCTTACGTCTGATAAATGTCCGGGCGATAAGACAGGCAAGCGCTTATAAAACCATAAACTAAACAGATGTGCGTCCAAATACGGGAATGCACGACTAAAAGTGCGCGTTAGCCCAGCTAACAGCTAAAGATTTCATCTATACACAAAAACACGCAAGCACGCGGCAAGCTGTGCACACGGTAGGAAAATGCATTCTTGATTAACTTCGGTGTTTAAAGTCCGATCTTTATCAAATTTTGAGGGCTTCGATATAGCATACAAAAGTGTGCATATACCAAAGCCTACGGCTATATCTCAATTAATTCCTGACATTCTCGATTTGTGCATACTCTATGAGAACCTGAAAACTTTAACTTCGTCAACTTCTGCCTCACCAAACCATTATACCCTTTTAATGCAATTTTCAGGGGGTTTGATAAGCTACGATTATACACACATAATATATTATACTATACATGAGTTCTATGACTTATACGCATGTGTACACAAATAATTAACAAGTGAATTGCAGTTTGCTTCTGATTGGAGCCACAAAAACTGTCAACAATTCCGGTTTTTTGATAACCAATTGATAAGTTGGGGGGTTTTTCGCCAACTGGCACCAATCCAAACTGATTTCACCCTCAAATTTGTGGGCTTATCCCATAAATAAATGTGCATTCAAAAATGAGCAAACATTTTGATTGCCAATTCAAATATTTATCATGCGGTCTTCTGCATTTAATTTTTATATCATGCAAATATTAAATATAAATATGCAAATATTTAATAGGCTGCACATTTTTCATTGTGCGATGCACTCAATTAAAGTCCATAATATTGGCAAGCGTTTAAATTACATGCTGAAAAGTTAGCACCGACTAACAGATGCCCTTTTGAAAGTTCATAATACTTAAACTTCATAGCCCAAAATAATTTTAAATATAGAATCAGTTGTAAAGACACAAAAAATTAACTCATAGAACTTGTTTAAATAAATGCAATAATTGATCCCAATTAATACTGTTTAAGCAAACTGTACTCAAATGAATCCAACAATCCATTTTCGTCTATTTTCCGCTCCTTGGAGTGAATTTTAGTTTTGGAAAAAGGTTAAAGGTTAAAGGTTCAGCTTAGCAGTCTTAAATAAAATTATTTTCACCAATTTTCCGCCCATGTGGGTGGATTTATTAAAAGTGTAATTTTTAACATTCTATAATAGTAAAAGTTAAGCTTAAGCTCTGTCTGTCAGTGCAAACGTCAGTATCTATAAAGATTTTCTTTTTTTAAAAAACAACTTATTTATATACGAAACAAATATACCCTCTGAGCATAGGGTATAGAACTGCATATTGCTCGTTTCAGCAGCATGCTAACACGTTCTCTTATAAGTTCTGTCTGAGTATGTGTTTGCATACATGCATATTTGTGCGCGAATGTGCTTGTGTGTGTGTGTGTGTGTGTGTGTGTATGTGTGTGTGTGTGCTTGTGTGCCTGTAGGAAAACATGATGTCAGATGCAGTAATGAAAAGCTGCTCGTCGACCAGAGAATGGAGAATGTTGAGCAAGAATTTTACATTTGATTTGCTACTCAACGGAAGGGAGAGGAAAAGTAGCTCACAACTGTTTTGTTAAAGTATTGCGCATTCCGTGGCCAACTCCGGCATTTAGTGCGTCGTCTAATGACATCTGATTGACATTGAGGCCACGTTTCCTGTAGGCGTAGCTCGCATCAATGGATTGATATATGAAACGCAGCTAGATAACTTTATGCCCAGCGTAATGTTTTTTATTCGTAATTTCATCTTTCAACACTTTGGTTGTTTATAAATGCGTGGAAAACTATCTTCAGCATGTGTAATACCCTGCTAAATGTGTGCGAATGGGTTTGGCATAGCTTTTAATCACCTTTTGTTATACTCTCTGCGCTGAGCTCCTCGAGTAGCTGCTTGACCCATTTACCAGCTCCCTTTAGACTAGAACAATTGCCCCGCCCTTGCCACATGACTAAACTGTGTGCGAAACAACACAATTAATTAATTAAATTCTTGAGCCCTCAGCGCGCACAAGGGTCAAGTGTGAAGATTCTCCTTTGTGGCTTGCCAGCTCCCAATGCTATTATTCGCATGCCTTGCATTGTATACCCTTTATGCTGAAAACCTATCGGCTATGCTTGACTGCCTTGACATAAGCCGTTTTTGTGGCCTACTCGAAACATTGAGCAATAAGTTATGAGGGTTCGAACCCCCGAGAAGTACGAAGAACGGAGTCATTTAAAAAATATAGTTCGTAGGAAAACTATTAAAAATAACCCAGTCATAAAAATGTGAATTCCAAACAAAAAGCAGGTTGCCGGTCCAAATTGTATTTTATTTCGTTTTTAGATTTGTTTATTTAATTGAAAATGCAATAATAATAAATTTAAAAAAAAAACAAAGAAATTTCAAATGAATGTGTTTTGACAATAATAATAAAAATTGTTCTTTTGTTTTGTTTGTTTTGTCTACAACAATGGCGTCATATGTCGGACTAAAGGTTTATAGATCAAACTTCGTAAAGACACGTGTTTTTTAGTTCAAATAAATATAAAGTTGTTTTATTTTTGTAATTGTTTAAATAAGAAGAACAGTAGTTTTTTGTAATATATATTAAATAACGCGAGGAGACACTTTAAACGCCCTTTTATAAACATGAAGTTGACACGACTTGCGTTTTCAACATTATTCATTTGATTTATTGAGTCACCGGGTAGTTTTCTTTAGTTTTCTTTAGATTATACATCATATAAAGATGTTCATATATTCATATTCATTTCTTTATACATATTCACATTAATTTCTATATTCATACTCATAAGAGAATTGTAAAATTATATCTACCATTCATTTTACCACTAGATAGTATTTTAAGTGAATTAATAAATGAAAATTAGTTCTCACAAGAAAGGGTATCTATGCATCGGGTTTGCTTAACATTTACCTTGTTCTGGTTTTAATCCATTTGATGACGTTGCGGCAAAAACTGACGTACAAGATGCCTTTTGCTATTTTGTTTTCACAAAGAGAGACAGGAGAGAGAGAGAGAGAGAGAGAGAGAGAGTTTGGGCCGTAATTTTATAGAAGTGCTTATGTTCACATACATACATACATACATATATACGTCAAGTATACGTATGTATATGCATTACAGATATGTACGTAATGAAGGGGTTTAATGCTTTGAGAGCATATGTATGTATGTATGTGTGAGGCGCTCATTGCGCTAATGCAGCTCTTTTATTTAATTTAAAATTATTTGCCGTTGGCTTCTTCTTCTTCTTGCTTTGGTGTCGTTTTCTTCATTTTTGTTTTTGCGTCCACTTGGCTTAACGACTTTTTTATTTAAATACGTTTGTTGACATTGCGGACTTGTTGGACTGTCTTGCTTGTTCTATCCCTCTCTCTCGTTGCGCCCTCCAATCCTCATCCTTTCTCTTGTCTTTATCTTTATGCTTTGTTTTTGGTGAACAAAGTGAAACTCTGGCAAATCCCATTTGTTGTGGACCTGAAGTACTTTATCAAAAGCGCAATTAAAGGGCAACGGTAATTATCTGCCCTACCCTCTACTCCCCTCTCCACTCCACTCTCCACTCTTATACATATGCGCTGGCGCCATTCTCAACTATTTCAGGCTATGAAATATTAAAATTTTTCCCGCATTTTCATTAAATGCGCGTTGATGTCGAAGCGACGGCTAAAAAATGCTCATTAGAATTATGCACGGCTCTAAAGCCGGATGCTTGTGGGTGGGTGGATGGGCTGTTAATATATATAGTATATATAAAATGGGTGTATGTGTGTGTAAGTATGTATGTATATATATGTACTTATAAAGTGTTCGTAGGGCGGGGCGGGGCCAGCCCGACGCCTGTCTAATGTGACTGACCTAAATAGTGCGACGGTTGGCACTGTGCCTGCCTGTAACTGCCACTACGTATGTCTGCGAGTGTGTGTGTGTAGTGTGTGTGTGTCTGCATTGTGTGTGTGGTGTGTGTGCTCATTTGCTTGAGTGTTTACTTGCGCAAGTTGAAGTGCCTCAAGCCCAAGCTTAAATCCATGCCGCCCTCCCTCGCTGCCGCATCCATTTAAATTATAAAATTTTAGCTATTTAGCAGCTTGAAATCCATTTAAATCCGGCGGTGACTCCAGCCACAGGCGGCTCCAGCCAGTTGCAAAAGTAACGCGGCAGCCACGAAAATGCTGAAGCAGGAAGACGCAGACGAAGACGCGGCAATCATAATGCACAGCAGCAACAGCCACGACATAAGCTACAATTTAATGTTGCTTGAACAAAAAATACCCTGTGTCCTGACACATATTCATATTGAATTACAAACTGACAAAAGCGTCTCACAAGCAAAATGGAAAGTTAGATTTCATTACGATTTCAGTATACCCAAATTCATCCGCTAATAGAAAGGTTTCTTATAACTTAACCATTTTTGCATCATTTAATTGTTAATAACAATAATTTTTTAATTGTTAAAAAAGTAAGTCATTTCATATGTGAGGATTTGTAAAAAGCATTTAAGAACTTATGATATATTCTTACTAAAGAAAGATTGAAAATCGATACTTATCGATATGGTAGGAATGACGAAATGGTAGTTATCGAAAATTAGATAGTGTTAGCTTTGTCAGAGTCCTTTTTTTCTTTTTGTTTAGATATTCATTTTTTATCCAATCTCCGACCGTGGAAACTGTAACAAAATTTCCTGTGATATTTTAAATTCAATTAGAATTCAATCGAAAAAAAAGGGAATCAAAGCTTAAAGACCATTTAACTTCCGACCTTAAAAAACGACAGGCACATAAATTAACAGTTCGATTAAGCTCGACGTTCTGCTTGAAATATGTTTATAAGAATGATAGTTTTGTTGATTTTGCAATTGTTATTATACCCGCTTTCACTCACTTCGTAAAGGGTACGTGGTATAACAGCAACAACAACAACAGGAAGCAGTTTGCCCATTTTCATCGCATTGAAGCATTTCATTTGACAGACAGACAGACGGAAAGCCATATAGCACTTACATACATTCAAGTATGCCCCCCTGCCCATTCTACACCGCCCGCTCTCTTCGCTCTCTCTTCTTATGCCTGGTTGTGCGTTTTATTAGCTCCTTTCGTTGATATGCTAAGGCCGTGCTCGCTCGTTTGTCTTTCAGCGCGCGCAAACACACACACACACTAACACACATATACGTACACCTACACACACACACACACACCTACACCCCGCTTCCCTGGCAGCGGAGAGCAACATGCTCTTGCGGCGCCGGCCGGACTCCAGTGCGTGCCTCGCATTTGTAATTGGCTGGCATGGCGGCCACGTTGCGGATTTATATGTCTACTTATCAGCAGCTTCCCTGGCCGAAGCTTCAGCTCCAGCTCCAGCTTCGGCTTCAGCTGAAGCGGTCGCTCTTTATTGTTCATTGGTTGCAAGCAAAGTGTTCAATTGCTGGCGTGCCCAAGTGCCAAGTGCTGCTTGTGGCAGTTGTTGTTGTTGTGTTATTGTTGCTTCTGCTGCTGCTGCTGCTCCTGGCTGGCAGCTCTTTGAGAGACATACACCCCCTATATGCATGAGTATTTTGCTTCCAGAGCCATTTGCCTATTTATAGTTGAAGTATTTATTGTTGTTGTGCCACTCGTGGCATGCTCAAGTAGCCACTCATGGAGGCACTTTAATTGCCTGCAATCGCCTGACTGTTGCCTGGCGTCTTCCGCCCCATCTCTGGCAATGTCATGGCCAACTGACGCAACTGGTTGTTACCATCGCATCTAAGATTTATTCCATCTCATTCTCCATTTTCTTTTCCAGCCATACACAACTGGCATGGCGACGTACGCTTCGGCCTGCCCCTGGATGTTGGCGACTCTGTGGATATTGTTGAGGAGTGCCGGCATTGGTTTCGCGGCTCCTGTCCGCGCAGATCACGTGCCGTTGGCATCTTTCCCAAGACCTACATACACATCAAGGATCTGTCGAAAATCGATCCTGTCGTTGCCGAGTGCACCCAAGTGCTGCGCGAATGGTCAGAGATCTGGAAGCGTCTCTATGTGGTAAGTGTCTGAAGATAAATGTAGCAACACTTTTTAACTAACACTTCCCTGGACAGGATCGCGAGGCGTACAAGTTTCAGACGCTGCGCAAAGTTATGTACTCCATTTTGGAGAGCCGTCGAGAACTTCTAGGCGCGACCATGACACAGGACCAAACGACTGAGCTGCAAATGGTTGTGGTCTCCAAAATTGATTGGGGCAATCGGTAAGTCAGAGAGCTGCAACTGCCTAAGATAGATATGCCTAATATAATAGTATCACCAAAATAATAATTTAAACAAATTTGTATACATTTAATTCTCAAAAATCTATTACAAATAAGTTCTACCAGAAATTAGCATTTTTATACCCTTGCAGAGGGTATTATAATTTTGTCGTGAAATGTAACGCATATAAGGAGACATCTCCGACCCCACAAAGTATATATATTCTTGATCAGCATCAACAGCCGAGTCGATATAGCCATGTCCGTCTGTCTGTTTCTATGCGAACTAGTCTCTCAGTGTTAAAGCTATCTTAATGAAACTTTGCAGACGTCCCTTTTTCTGTTGCACGCAGCACATATGTCAAAACCAGCTGGATCGGACCACTATATCATATAGCTGCCATAGGAACGATCGGTCGAAAATTAAGTTGTTTTATGAAAAAACATTATGTTTTTCAAGATATCTTGACCAAACTCAGAATTTATTAGTTTTACTAAGCTCCTCATATGTATCCAAAATCCTATTAAGATCGGACCTCTATATCATATAGCTGCCATAGGAACGATCGGTCAAAAATTAAGTTTTGTATGAAAAAAAAACTTTGTTTTTCAAGATATCTTGACCAAACTCGGCATTTATTAGTTTTACTATGCTCCTCATACATATGCAAAATCTTATTTACATCGGACAACTATATCATATATCTGCCATAGGAACGATCGGTCGAAAACTAGGTTTTTAATTAAAAGCCTTATTTGTTTATCAAGATACCTTCACCAAACTCGCCATCAACCATTTTCTCGGCATTAAAAGGTTGGGTCTGCAAGGGTATTAGATCTTCGGCGTGCCGAAGATAGCCTTTCTTTTTCGTTTGACAGTAAAATAACTTTTGGCGCGATTCCAACATGCGAACGAGCTCTGTACTAGGCCTATAGAGTTACGAGGCATTCTAAGATTTCAGCTGCTATCAAAGTTTGGGTTCAGTTCGGGGTTTCAAGATCGACATTTCCAGTTCCCGCTTAGTAACACAATCTCAACTGGTTTTCTAAAGTTATATATATTCCCCTCTGTTTTGAAATGTTGAGCAATACTGAGAGACTCATGAGTGTATATATACATATACACATAATTATGCAATATTTTAGTTAAGCTGAGTCAAGGCAAATTTCAATTACGTCATGCCTCTATATAGTACATTTTAAGAGCATGTATCAAGAGGGGCTCTATAATGCTGGCTAATGCCTTCCCCTAATGTTGCCCAAATTCTGATAAGTCATTGGCAAACAAAGAATTATTTATAAGTACATAAAAATATCAAAATGAGTTTTTTTGTTCAAAAAATCGATTCCAACAAACATAGCTGTAGCAAATAATTTAAAATTTAACAAGATCGTCTTAATGAAATAAATTGCAAGATCTTCATAGGTAGATAGATATCTTCTTTTGATTGCATAGCCAGATATTATAAACTGTATCTTTAATTGCTTATACTGAAAATCATCAGATAAACGGCTTCGATTATAAAGTTTCCTATATCAAAGAAAGCCATACTCCATGCTGATCCCGAGAATTCTATGCACACCCACAGAATAAAAAGTATCCTCAGCCTCTCTGGTACCTGGTATATAGGAAACCCTCTTTTAGAAAATAGTCTCTAGCTTTTTAGACTGAAAACGTAACAAATTAGACTGAAATTGAATAGACTCGTATTTCATATTTATTACAATTTAAAACTTAGATAGTTTGTTTTCTTTTTATGTAAAATGTGTTCTTTTCTAGCAATAATCACAATAATTTTGTTATAAACAAAATTGCTTAAAATTACATACATATGTGTGTGTGTTTTGCTTTTGTTTTCATATTTTGTTGTTGTTGTTGTTGTTGTTTATAATTCGATTACTACAATTTAGTTGCAAGTATTTCTCTTCTGTGTATATATATATAGATCATATATATATATATATATATATATATATGTAGATCAACGTTTCGTGAGCTGCGATCTTGGCTTGATCAAAGAGCAAAAAACTATAGAGCTAAGCGGTAAACTAAATTGTATATATTTAAATGGCGCATCATTGTTAACTTTACTACGGATACAATTTTGTATTGGGCAGTAGTATAAGCATATATCGGATAATTAATATTCATTATCGTTTCACAAATCCAACCTACAAATTGCACGGTCTGCCTGTGTGTGTGTGTGTATGTGTGTGTGTGTGTGTGTGTTTGAGTGTCTCTCTCTCTCTATCTCTCTCTTTCTCTCTTTTAACTTGCACTTTCTCTCATACTCTCTCTCTCTCTCTCTCTCTCTCTCTCTCTCTCTCTCTCTCTCTCTAAGTGTGTGTCTAAGGGCTTTTGTTTTATATAGGCGTTAAAATTTTGCTAAAGAATTCTTTTTGTTTTTATAATTGTTTCGTTTTGTTTTTTTCTGACGTTTCCTCAATTTCCATGTTTCCACTTAAAAACAGTCTTAGAGATGTACATTCATTCATATGTTATATGTATATTATATTAGAAAGCCTAAAAGCCTAGAACACCTACTACGAAAAAAAACACCTTCGAATTGGTCACATCTCTGGCTACAAAATATTATTGAGAAATCATTGAAATTTTATATTAGCGCCAACTAGTTGCTATAGCGCCTATGTCTCGGTCTCCTTGCCGCCGAACAGCTCGGCGGGCGGATAAATTGAATGGCTAATGGGATTCATTTCCAGCGTCGAGGGGGCAGAGGGTGTGCGGGAGGCGGCCATCAGGCTGCATAACTGTTGCAGCATATCGCCGTATGATCGTGTGCTCAGATTCTGGCTAAGGAAGTGCAAGATCAAGAAGTCGCCAATCTGCAGCAAAGAAAAACAACAAAGGGATTTAACATATTTATAGCACACAGTTTATAGTCGCAACGCACCTCCAAACTCCGCACCAGTTTGGCAATTTCCTTGCGCTGACCCGAGCGATAGGAGCGCTTGATGATCGTCTCGCGTGTGGTGGGCATCATGATAACCACCAGGGAGTAGAGCACAGCCACGCCCGAAATTGTGGCCAATATAATGAACCAGAACCTGTTACATTAAGGACTCCATTAAGAAACATTCGCGATAAGCTTTTGTGACAGATCTTACCACAGGAATATATATATCTTCTCATTGAGTATATTCAGAGCTAGCACACAGAGCGTATCGTGTTTCTGTAGGGAACCACTTGGACCAAACTTACGGAATGTACACTTGGTCAGCCTTGGAAAGATCTCAATCATGGGATCAAAACGCATATTCTGATCCATATTGGAGAACTTGACGACATCCGTGCCATAGGACATAAAAGCACCGCCCAGAAACTTATCCACCATAAAGATGTTGACAATCACATTGACAAAGTTCAACACCTCGCAGAAGAAATACGCAAACGAGTAGCCATTGTGCGTGTTGAGACTCTCCATAAAGTATTTAATAATGCGATCCTGTCGATCCTTTCGATAATCCTCCGGCACTGAGATCATGCCGCGCAAGCCATCGGTTATCATGCGTATTTTACCATCCTCCATATTCTTCCAGATCCAATGGGGCACATAAAACATAAGACCCTAAGATATTGAACGCATTTAGTCAAAATTCAGTTTAGGTCTTAGGACTTGCAGAGTTACCTGAAAGAACAGCACAAAGGGCACCCACTGATAGTAGCTATGATAGCGCTTCTCCTGGCCATACTCATTGCCCAGACCATGGCCGGCGACATCGGTGCCAATTTGCCTGTGCTGTTGACCGGGTATCGTGAAGGTATATGTTATCCAGCAGAATGTGTTGATCACATGCATGGGTATAGAGCCATCGTTGATGCAGCTAATCGGATCACCTGCAAGTGCATATTATTGATATATGTATAAGTAGGCAGCTGAAAAAGAACATTCCGGGCTCAAATCCCAGACTAGTCCAGTTTTAATCGAAGTAACCCAATGGATTGATAGGTTGTAAGTAGATGAGTGGACCAAGTCTATGACTAACAGCTGAACAAGGAAGTTCCGGGGTCGAATCCCAGCCTTATCTTTGCAGTCGGCCATAGTTGCCAGAGCTAATCAAAATGTTTGCTTGATTGCTTGTAGCTATATGCTATACTTACAATAATAAAAATATGAATTCGCTTTTTGTGCTCTGCAAATCGGGGATTTGAACCGGTGACCTCCCTCTGTGTACATCTAAATCAAATGCACTTGTATTCCTCATTCCATTTCATTTGAGTGCAGTCAAATGTCGTTCATCAACGTCAAGTGGCATTAAGCCAATCTAAATCCCTAACCCTGGTCATAGGAAAATTCTCTGTGGGTACTGACAACCTGATGATGGGTGTGCCGGACAAGCTAGAACCATGCGCGCGGTCTCCTTCCCTCTCTTTCTCTCTTATGCTTTTGCGTAAACAACTAGCTAATGTAATGAGGGGGGCAGGGTGCGCGGTGCTTTTGGGTTTGTATGAAGTTTCCTAGAACTCAATTGTCAATATTTATTTTGGCACCATATACGTTTGGAGCGCTTCTTTTAAATGCACAAACATTGGCTCTGGCTGCGTCTTTTGGCCATAAATCAACTCCGCAAACGGGCTCAGACGTGCTGTTGTTGCTTGCCACACGAAAAAGCTTGTTGTCTGGCTTGTTTCATTTAAATTTCGGTCCGCTACATGGATCTTCACACAGCCACGACACGCAACCACCCGCTGTGACTCACATTGTACTCATTTGACTCATTCGAGTCATTTGAGTGTTCGTCTGAAATCTGATGAACGTGCCACAGGCATTTGCGGACCATTGAGTATTGGGCAAGCGCAAATGAGTTTCAAAATTCAATAAGCACCAAGGTGCTTTCTACTCTACTTACAAAAGGCAAGCAGGGTATATTGGGTTTTTCGTTTGAGTCTGGTTTAAATATAAAATAGTTTGTGTTAAGGTTTTGTTGGCCCACAGTTTGTACAGTTTTAGAGCTATGATTTTCTACGAACATTTTCCAGAGTCAAGCTAAATATGCTGCCTTCTCCGATCTTAGGGCAAAAAATCTCTATCTACCAAGTTTTAAATTCACTGTTTTTGAGTTACAGTTTCAGAGTCATAAATGACATCAAACAAACTATTTCATTATAATTCGTAGCTGAGAACAGAGTATTGTGTAGTCATGAAATTCCAAGCACAATCTTTTTACTTCACTTTTCAGCTGTTTTTACACTGGGTACAGAATATCTCTCAGTGTTAAGATATGAACTACCTGCTTTATAATCTGTTGGATTCAGCTAATTTCACACTGGGTAGGGATCGTAGTGGGTACGATCGTAAAATATTAACTACCAGCTGTCTTCCCTTCTGTTTTCAGCTGTTTTTTCCCTGGGTACAGAATATTTCTCAGTGTTAAGATATGAGCTACCAGCTTTATTTTATTCTGTTCTCAGCTGCTTTTACACTAGGCACAGAATATTTCGTAGTATTAAGATCTGAACTATCTTCTGTATATTCTCCTGTTCTCAGTGTCTTTTACATTGGGTACAGAGTATGGCGCCGTCGTGCATTGCCGCATACAATCTTTTTAGTTCTTTTGTTAACTCTTTCTGCTGCCTTAGCGCATTTGGTTTAATTGTATGCACAAATATGGCCAAATGCATGGCTAACACATTTGCATAGACTGCACTAATTTTCACAGGTATCGAATCGAGTCGTGCTTAAGAAAATAACAAAAAAAAAAAGCACTTACCAATCAAATTGTTGGCCGTAACAATAATGCAACAGGTGAAAAGTATGGCTGTGGTTATCCTATAATGACAGCGAAAGACCATATTATCGATGACCGCCTTGTCCAGCAGATAGCGTATCTTGATGAAGCTGGACACAGCCGAGACCATGCCAAAGACTGCCATGATTCTAGCTGCTTCTTCTTCTTCTTCTTCGGATTATTATTGCTAATTGATGTTGTTGTTGTTGTTCCTAACTAAGCTGTAAATAAGAGAAAATATTTATGTTTATAGTTGCCTATTATGCAATTAGACGCTGACAACAGGCTGTAATGTGGAAATTTATATGGTGTAACTGTGTGTATATATGTGTGTATATCTGTGTGTGTGTGTGTGCGTCTAAGTTCTGCGTTATCTGGCACAACACACAACGTGACATATTTGAAATGATGATGCACGACTACAGCACACATTTCCGCTGGCTGCCTCTTATCGGCATACTACAAGCCGCACTTACAATTAGGTAAGTGTTCGCTCTCGCTACGTCTGAGGCCCGAAAGTCAGGCATAGATAGATCTGTGTTTTTTTTTCTTTTTTCGTTTCTTTAACTATTTATTTATTTTGTGGCACAATCTAATCTAATCTTTGTCTTCTGTGCACACACACACACACACATAAGTTGAATGGCCTCAAAGCGAGTCTTGGGCCACCAGCAGAACCGGTAAATTGTGGCTCTGGTTAAAGCTTTTGTCAACCCACGCATAAATTTCACTTTGGGGCAAGTCTGTTTATATGTCTGTATACAAACTATACGCATATATATATGTATCTATATACACAAATCTCTCTGTGCGCACACTTGAAAGTCAAAACTTTTGTCCTCAGCTATATACGCATATATATGTACATATATGAGCTAACGACTTGAATTCGATCATATAAGATCGAGATCAGGTTCTGTTTGGCTTTTGTTTTCTTTTTTTCATTTCTTTTCAATTTTTTGAGTTTCTTAGCTACGAAATTCTTTGGCGCTTTTGTTTATATGCAAATTTGTCGTGTTTGTTGCTGTTGTTTTAAATTCGAGCTGTGTGTCTTTCATTTCAGCAGCGCATATCGCATAAATCTCCAATACACACACACACACGCACACACATAGAGTCGTCTCTGTCGCACACACGCTGCAATTAAAGTCAAAATGTATCTGCATCTGCGCAGCGGCCGCGGCAGCTACTCCTTTTTTTTTCAAAATGCAGCAGCTTCTGCCTTCAGCACTGAGCATTGAAAGTTACACATAATGCTTCATGCCCTACACACACACACACACAAACACGCTCACACACGCACACACACACACACACACGCCATACACAGAGGGAGAGAGAGAGCCAGGCACTTCATTTCAACTTCAATTCTTTTGCTGCTGCTGCTGCGGCTGCTTTTTCTTTTTTTTCGATAAATTTTTTAAAAAACTGGTTTTTAGGTATTTTCTTTTTTTTTTTCTGTGCGAGAGCGAGAGGCTTCCAAGTTCGGCTCGGGTCGGGTCGGTTAGTGTATTGCCACTGTTGCGCTTTGCTGCCGTTTTTTTCATTTTTTTTTTTTGTAGTTTTTTTGCGCTACCAAGATTAGCTTAGCCTGGTTGCAGCATTTTGGGCCGCTATTCTTGAAAGTGATTCCTTTGCTGCTGCCAATTTGGCATTTCGCGTACAAATTTATGGCCACTTTTGACACATTCAAGAAACTTGTTTTAAACGCGTTGCGGGCCATTAATTTCTTGTCTTTATTATTGTTAATATTTATTGTTGTTTCGAGTTTTTACACTTTGTTGCAAATTTTGTTTGGGCTATTCGCTCACACACACACACACACACGCATACACAATCGCCTCAGCTGTGTTGGCTGCACTTGTAATTGCATATGTATCTGTATCTACAACTGTGTAAAAGCGTGTGTGTGTGTGTGTGTTTTTTTTTGTGTGTAATGTAAAACTGCAGCTTGATGATTGGCTGTGATTACCGTTTTCTAAATATGTGCAGCTGCGCTCAGCGGCGTTCCAAAACCTACTGAATCTGAGCCGAAACGCTGCCAGGTTCGAGCAGCAGCAGCAGCTACACACACAGATACGCGCTGTCTCTCTAGAGCTCAGATACACCCCCTCTCTCGCACTCTCTGGCTCTGGTGCTCTCTCATCGCTCTCTCACTTTGTCTCTCTGGGAACCAGTTGCTTGATCGCAATCGCCGACTGGTTCCGGCTCATGTCTTGGAAATTACGCTCAGATTGCATTTGCACGGCCTGGTTACCTGGGCGCAGTATCGGCCACCACCTCCAGGTAGAGCGCCTTGCATCGCTTATTTATTTAGCCCGGCATTAGAGCAGGCAAATGGCATTCAATGTTGATTTACTTACTTGCTTAACCCCAGACCATGACAACATACATACATACATTCATATGCATATACATATATCTGGATCGAAAGTTATCTTGCCTCGCTCCACATTGTCAGCGACAGCCGATTCAAAATTTATTGCTTCATAAGAAACCTGCTGCCGCGACTGCGCCCACTGCCGCTGCGCTGCGTACAACTCTATCGGTTCTGGCTTGGATCTGGGCCTGGTTTTGGTTCTGGCCACGACTAAAGCACATTTTCTGAACGCAATGTTAGCCGAAATAAGTGAACAGCCGCCTCAGTTTGGGCTTGTTAAGCCATTGAATACCCTTTGCGGCAAGATTAGCACAGCTTAAGCAACTCATAAAATTGTCTTACTTAATAGTTAACTGGACCTAATCTAGCTTTATCATCTGTAACTCGACCCTGACTTTATTTAGATTCATTAGACTCGATTTCTATGTTGTTTATTTCTCAAATCACGAGTAAATCACAATTTTCATTCTTTTAAAAATGTGAACAGTCACTCAAAAAATTGCTATTTTTTTGGCAAATCAGTTCTTGATAGATTACCTATTCAAATCATTTAGGTCAATTTGACCACAAAATATATATGAATCTGGGCTCGAGCCTGAATCCAAGGCTATTAGATATGCTGTGCTCTCTCAGTTGAAGGACTCTTAAGTGCTCTTTAAATATTATGGTAATATTTGCCAAATATTTCGTAAATAAATATTACAAATAATTTTGAGCATGAATCTAATTAAATGGCTTCGATCTTCCAAAATCAGCAGTTTTGACTGAAGCATTAAAACATAAAAACTCATTTTTATTTCAACGAGAACTGCATTCCTTTTTGGTCCTCACCTCCTCCTCTTCAAAGCCCCATTAACTAAAATTTTTCTTTCTACTCTACCACAATCCCCGAAAGGCAATTAGTTTTTTTATCATACAAAATTTAATATCGGAACCAGCAGGATCGGATGACTATATCATGCTGTCCTGGGAATGTTCCGTCATAAATTATGATAATGTATAAAAAACTTTTTGGTTTTTCAACTTATCCTGATCAAAATCGGCATTAGTTAATTTTACTAGGCTTGCTACCTATAAGCAAAATCTTATCAACATCTTAGTATAATATCATATAGCTCTTGTGTTCTGTTTTTCGTAATATCTTGACCGAAGTTAGCAAATAAGAAATTAACAATTCTCCAGGAATATCTGCAAGTCCTATGAGCTGTAGTTCTTCAAGAATATAAATATTTCAGCTGTCCGTACTTTCTTGCTAATGATCTTACTAAGATCTGAAGATCGTTTAGGCATATTAAGCCCAAAATTAAACTGTTTTTTATACCTTAGTAATCATTTTGAAGAGCATTCATGTTTCGAGCCATGTTGCCTAGACTTTGTTGCATTCGTGCCTGCTCAAGTGCGGCTGACCAAGTGCGTCTGTGCGGACATCGCGCTCTCCAGACTTAAAGTGTGTCGTTGGGCTGTCGATTGTTGCAGCGGCACACACACACACACACCATACACAACACACGCACACACGCACATCTAGTGCAATTTGCATGCCGAGAACTAGTGGAGCCGGCTAGAGCAAAAAAGACGACCAACTTGTTGCCAGGCGTAAATGCCCAACGCCTGCTCCACCTTTTGGTTAACCCCTTTGCTGCTGCTGCGGTGGCGGCAACTTGTTGGCCAGATGACTCAGCCATTTCGGGTTGGCTTTGGTCGCTTTGGACTCTGCCATAATGAAATGGCATTTCGTAATGGCTGCTGTTGCATGTCCTGGCCCGATCGCTTCTTGTTTGTTTATTGTCTGTGGCTGTTGCCCGTTGCCCGTTGCCTGCCACAAGTTGCCTGTGCTGGTTTCTATAGCTGCTTGAAAATGTATCTCACAGCTACACACCTTTTATAAAGACATTAAATACGAGATATATGGCATGTGTGATTGTGATAAAAATGTATCTGTTACTGCTGCGACCTGTAGATGCAGATACAATTCCCAACAACGTGTTGCCCTTGTTGTTGTCGTTGTTGTTGCTGCTTGTGGTTGACAGCGCTGCTGCTGCTGCTGCTTATCGATGTGTAAATAATTAATTTTTTTCTCTCTCTGTATCGCCTTTGCAACGCCTTGCCTGTTTCTTCTACAGCTTCGAGTTGCATCTGCTTTCGTATCATATCTTCAATAGAATTTTCAACACTTTAAATTGGAATTGGTTCTCTACGCCGCATGACGCCTAATTAAACAACAAATTTGTGAATTTATTAAGATAAAAATTATAAATCACGCACTCACACGCACACACACAGGCAAAGCATCTTTTTTTTTAGATACTTTTGCTTGTTCACCTGTTGAGCTGCGTTGCGGGACTTAATTAAAAACAATTTAAAGGGTTTATTACGCGCTTTGCTACCGTATGTATCGCTCGTTCAGTCAACAGCTCGGTGGCAGTTCGGGGCAGTTCGGGGCAGCTCGGGGCAGCCAACGGGCGCAACTGCGCACGCGCGCGGGTGCCTCGCTTTTTGCTCTTCTTATATTTTGGTATCCATGAGATACATTTTGAGGCGCAAGGCATTTCTTTTGGTCACGTCAACTGCACACAGCTACCCAGTTGCCAGTTGCCAGTTGCCCAGTTTAAGGCGTAACAGAGGTGGCTCAACGCACACACACACACGCACACACACACCCACAGCTATGCCAAAGAGCGCTCTGCTCTTGGCCGGTTCCAGTTCCAAAATGGAAACCACATTGTTTTTTTTTTCACTCTTAAACACTGGCCACTCTCTCGCACTGGCCGCCACTCTGGCGCTCTCGCACACTCTCACTCTCCCGCTCTCGGGCAGCAGCATGAAGAAGAAGAAGAACAACAACAACGACAAAGTCGTTTAGGCCTCGTTAACAATAAAAACGGCTTCTTGAACTGCTCTGGCCAACGCGTTCGAAGACTCGCCTAGACACGCTCGCTCACTTGCCATCTCTCTCGCTCCACAGTCTCGCTCGCTGCGTAAGCCAGGTAGAAAACTGAAGCGTAGCCGAGGTAGCAACATCGTCGACGACGTCGGCAACATATTGCTGATGACGTTGGATGGGCTCTCGCTGCTGCCGCTGTTGCTGCTGCTGCTTTAGCTGCTGTGGCTGGCAGGTTAAGTCGCGTATGCGCCACCGGAATGCCGTGAACCCATTACCTGTGCCTGTGCCTGTGCCTGTTGCTGGTGAATGTGTCTGTGCCTCGTTGGCTGGCCCGGTCGAATCGGGTTGGCCGCAAGACGGGCAGCTACTTTGTAAGCCAAATTTATGCGTCATATCATGCGGATCCAATGGCCATGCGAGAGAACTTTAACTTTAACGCTAACGCCGATCGTCACAATGTAAATTTCTCTCGGCTTTTTGTTTTTCCTTTTATATATTGGTTTTTTTTTTTTAGCTCCAAACTGAAACTGGAAGCTGTTAACACGTTAGAACCTAATTTATAAGGCTAGCGGGGTTGTTATTATTAAGATTACAATCTTAATTGTAGGTTGACATATTTTGTTTGAATGAAATGTATTCAAAATGTGCAGACCTTTGAATTATGATGAAATTTAAGTATTTCAGAAATGACCCAGTTGACCTTTTAGATCTTCTTGAAATTCTGATTGGGAGGTGATGACAAAATTAACTCATTTAGGTACATTGCGTACACTCAACATAATAATATATGTATTATACATAAAACTTTAGAAATATTCCAGATTTAAATTGACTTTTATTTATTTATCATTACTATTATTATTACTTATATTATTATCATTATCATTATAAACATATATATTTATATATTTATATTATTATTAACGTAATTCTATAACTATAGCTATACATACATTATTATTACTATAGTTACTACAATTATTATATAATTAACATTATTAAGTTGATTATCTTTATTATTATTATATTATTCTTTTACATCCACATACTTTTTAACTTCATTAGGATAATAATAATAATAATAATAATAATAATGAAAAAAAAAAAAAAAAAAAAAAAAAAAAAAAAAAAAAAATAATAATATATAATAATAATAATAATAATATATATTTGAAGAAGTTAACGGTTTTCGGTAGAGCTCTACAATTTTTACTGTAACTAATATTTGTTTCTAAATCGTTTATTAATACTCAAAAAGGACTATAATTCATATAGCTTGATCATATTGTTAATTTTTTTTCTAAAATATTCAAGCGTTTGAAGCAATTAAATTTGACAACAATGCTGAATTAACTTGCAGATCTAGGAGCGTGGGGCCTATAAGAATAGTTGTAAACAAACCTTCAATGCTGCAAAAGAAGACATATTCCTATATGTAACACTTTTTCATTACTCATTTATTGCTCGCTGTATCTTATAGATATTCTCCAGTATTTATATGTTTTCTCACAAAACTGCCAAACACTGATCAAGCGTAACTCTCGAAATCACCCAGTGTGAACACAATTAAGCTCACTCCGGAGAGTCTTGAGCTATCTTTGCAGCACACCTTTGTTGATACCTTCAATGTGCCTCTCGTTTAAGGATACCCATTCACCAAGTGTTAAGAGTATATCGGCTTTGTGCCATACTCATCTTGCTGTCCTTCCGTCTGTCCAAGCGTGGAGCGAGTCGATCAAACCATATCCGGGTAGATCTTGGGCGGATTCCATATAAATAAGACTATAAACACCTAAGTTTACCAAGAGTGCATTGCTTATAAACAAAGCTGGGCGGAGGAAAGAAGATACACATATTTTAACTTCGAATGCCTGCAACGGCAGCTGGGCACTAGACATAGGGTATCTCCTAGTGAACTCGACTGCCGACTGGAGCGAGTATTAAGCAGCGGTTTTATTTTTGGGAACGCTCTTTGATTAATGATCCCCACTGGAGCCGCATGGCGCTGACTGACCAAATTGAATTAAAGTTGTTGGCGTTGCACTCGTCTCCAGTGTGGCAATTAATAATGAATGCGTCAAAGTCATTTAAGCTCCGATAGTTGCCCAAATAAACGCATCTGGTTTGCATGCGGTGTTCTCCCTCAGCGACTGCTTCCTCTCCGCCCACTGTGAATTCATTTTCAGATTACATATCAAGCAGCACGGAACGTGACTAAGTGGCAAAGTTATTTTAGCTGTTCCCATTTGATTATATTGTCGCCTCACCTATCGTTTGTCAGCGACCATTTTTGATTGATCTTTGATCTTTGATCTTGAATCTGTTGCAGCAAACTTGGTCTCGATCTGGTGCCGCGCGTGGGTCCATTGGCCGTCGATCCGCATGGCATCGGCATAGTGAAGCTCTACAATGTGCATGTGAGCAGCGCGGATAATGCCAAGGCCTCATCGGTAAGTAACTAGGGGCAGAATTTATACTTAATTCCTAACTACCCTCTACTTACCCGCAGAGCCGAGGCACGCTGCGAAGGAAGACACAGCGCAAGATACTCAGCCATCATTTGTACTTTTGCATGCGAGATTTTGGCCATCGGATTGGCGGCGATGATGCGGAGGTTTATTTCTTTTTGTACGATGGCAATCGCATGCGCCCGGTATCCGAGCGTTTTCTCGTCAAGATCTCCAAAGATGGTTTCTCCAATTACATTGAGAAGCTGCACAGCAATTGCAGCGTCTTCACAGATCTGGGTAAATGTTGCCCAACTGCCGTCAGTTGCAGCTCGTCTAACTCTGTGTCTTTGCAGGCGCCGCTGATCTCAACGAGGAACTGCATCTGGTGGCCGTCGTTATGCGTGTGGGCAAAATAATACAATCAGATTCCATAAAGAAGACTGAAAAGAACAGCTCCTGCCTGACTGGACCCACCTATCGACGACCTTTCGGCGTGGGCGTGCTCTCCCTGGCGGACATCTGCCAGTTTGACAGCAACCTGGAGCAGCAGTCCACGGAGGAGCGCGAGTATAGCTTTAAGCTATACCAAAGCGAGGAGAAAGATTTCCATGTGCTGCCCGAGCTGATTATCAAGAAATCCAGCGGCAAATATTCACCCATACAGCCGGGCAATCAGAGCACCCAGGGCATTGTCGTCTCATTAAAGCTGCTGCACGGCGGCTTGGGGCAGGCGCGGCAGGAGCAGCCGCTGCTCTTTCAGGGCACCACAATTACACGGAAAATGGGCTTTCCCGATGTCATCATGCCGGGCGATGTGCGTAACGATCTCTTCCTTACGCTGGAACGCGCCGAATTCGAGCGCGGCGGCAAGAATACGGGCAAAAATATACTGGTCACCGTTGTGGTTCTGGATGTGGCGGGCAATGTTCTCGGGGACTGTTTGTGGGGCGCCTCCGGCATGGATGCACTGCCGCAATACCGCTCGATGATATTGTATCATCAGAACGCGCCCAGCTGGAATGAGATGCTGCGCCTGAGCGTGCCCATCGATAAGTTTGCCACAGCCCATGTGCGCTTCGAGTTCCGGCATTGTTCGACCCGTGAGAAATCGGAGCCCAAATTGTTTGCGTTCAGCTTTGCCCGGCTCATGGACACCAGCGGCGCCACACTGGGCGACGGCCTGCACGAGCTGTACGTGTACAAGTGCGAGGATCCGGCCAAGCTGCAGGCGGCCAGCTATTTGCGGCTGCAGTGTCGCCCCAGAGATGCGCAGGCCAAGCTGGATTGCGGTGGCTGCTTTAGTCGCAGCTCCAAGGAGGTCTTTGTACTGCGCTCACTTCTCTGCTCCACCAAATTGACGCAGAACGCGGATCTGCTGTCGCTGCTGCAGTGGCGCGCACATCCCGACACCATACAGGACTCGCTAACCGGCGTGCTGCGGCTGAACGATGAGGAGCTGGTCAAATTTCTGCAAGATGTGCTCGATGCGCTCTTTGCCATGTTCTCCAACGAAGAGGGCAACAGCACACAGCACTCGGGCCTGGTCTTCCATGTGCTAGTTAGCATCTTCAGTCTGCTGCAGAGCAACAAGTTCCAACATTTTCGGCCCGTCATGAATGAATATATCGAGAATCATTTTGCCGCGGCGCTGGTCTACAAGGGTCTCATCACCTCTGTCGAGCATATGGCTGTCTTCATGACCAAGGCCGAGCATCCGGATCCCTTCCAGAAGTGCTTCGGCTCGCTGGAGTATATATTTAAGCTATTGATTCAATCACGTCGTTTGTTCGCACGCGCCACTGGTGGCCAGTACGAGGACTCCTTCAGGCGGGATTTGCACTCGCTGTTCACGGCCCTGAATGGCATGTTGGCAGTGCCGTCGTACGATGTCATCATACCCACCCAGGAGGCGCTGCTGGCCTCGACGGGCGTTGTGCTCGAACAGCTTAAGGATACGCTGCCCGCACCCGAGCTGGGCATGCTAGCGCGCAATATGCTGGATGCCATACCGCGAGGTGCGCCCATACGGCTCATACAGGCCAAGCTGCAGGCTGTCAAGGATCTGGTTTCGGGCGAGCTCTTCCATGAGGATGGTGAGTTACTTTGCTTGTGTTCTGGCCCCGACTAGAAGAGCTAACCAACTCCTTTAACCTTTTCCAGATTCCCGCACCGTTGTCCTTTCGGTTGCCTGCAAGCACCTGCGCATGCATCTCAGCCGACGCGATGAACTGCGTCTCTGCTCCGAAATTCTCTCGGAGATTCTCACCCAGCTATATGAGCTGCAGCGCGAGCAGCGCGACAAGGTGACCAATACGCTGCAGCATGATCTGGACTCGCTGTGCAAGAATATTCTGGGCATACTGATACGCACCATTAGCATCATAATGGAGGGCTCCAATCCGAATCTGCCACAGTTGGTGGCCTGCCTGTTGGGTCTGCTGCAGCTGCTTGACGAGACGCACTACAAACGCTACTGGGACGAGCTAACGCCCAACAAGGATCCGCGCGATCTGAAGGACTTTCTGAGCAAATCCCTGCTGGTCTATGAGGAACTGCTCACCCAGGATTGGCTCGTCTTTCCCACCGACTGGCTGATCATGAAGCTGGCCGCAAACGATGTGATGCGCAAGTCGCTCGAGGAGTTTGCCAAGCCGCTGGTCTATCGTTTCCTGGGACCCCAGGCCTTTGACTCACAGCTCTGGTGGAGCTACTTCAGCCTGGCGGTCACATTTCTCACCCAGCCCTCGCTGCAGCTGGAACAGTACAGGGAGCCGAAGCGTCTGAAGATCTTGCACTCACACGGCGATATGCGCGTCCTGATGGGCTTTCAGATACTCAGCATGTGGTCGCAGCTAGGTGAGCAGAAACTACACTTCATACCCTCAATGGTGGGCCCATTCCTGGAGGTTACCCTGGTGCCCGAGCCAGCGCTGCGTAAAGCCACCCTTTCGGTCTTTTATGACATGATGCAGTGCGAGCAGGTAAGTGTGTGGTTCCTACGTCCCCTCTACCTGAAATCTAATCCTTCCTCTAATCCTCCAGGCTGCACGTGGCTCCTTTCGTCTGGTAGAGAGCGAGCTCATCGACAAGCTGGATCTGCTGATAAGCGAGAACAAGGGCGACGATGAGTACCGCGAGCTCTTTAGCACCATGTAAGTACTCCCAGCTATATACCATATATGTATATATCTACTCGTTAATGTTTGTTCCAATATGTATATATATATAAATATATGTCTGTATAAATGTCTCACCTCAATCACTCATTGCAATCGCCATCCATTTAAAAAGGGAACATCTCAGCTTGGTGTAAGTTCAACTCGCATTTATTTGCCTTTGTCGTAGAAACTCCTTTTGTTAAACATAGATATACTATACGACGCCTATGCCTACATTAAATCTTGATTTCCTCTTTATTACCTTGTAGAAATAATTATAATTTTGTTTCGTGCTTTAAAGAAGACATTTTAAAACCCTTCAGGCAAATACATACATAGATTTTTGATCAGTTTTAACTATCCGCTTCATCTGTCTGTTTCTACGTAAGCTAGTCAACTAGCTTCCATTAGAAAATCGCTCGAAAATTGAGTTTTGCTTCAAAATCTTTTTCGAAAGCTACACGGCTTGTCTGCATAATTTGTGATCTCGACAAATTAATTCTTAATATATATTAGTGTATTTACAAAGCAGAAGTATAAAAATATTTCCAATACTTTTCTAAAAATCATATTACATATTATATATAGCTACTATAGGTACATATATAGCTGCTATAGGTAGACGACCAGTCAAAAACTACGAATTCATAAACACACATACTGTAAAAAGGCATTTTTTAAGATTTCTCCGATTGGCTTTAAGTTTGTTTTCAACGCACTGCATAAAAACTTAATGAATAAGTGTTTCCGCAATTTTGCTAATTCCACATGCAACTGTGGAAAATTGACGGAAACGGTTGTATGTGGGTTTCAAGTATAACATATGTCTGCAAGGGTATCTAGTCTTCGGCAATGCGAAGATATCAATTTTTACTCACTTTTAGTTCCTTTTATAAAATCAACACCCAAAACTGACGATTGGAAACGTTTTTAACATAACCATCTATTTTTCCGACCAACTAGTTTGCTGGAGAAGGTGCAAACGGAAAATCCAAATTGGAAGGATGCGGGCACTGCCTTCATAGCCTCCGTCACCCGCTTACTGGAACGACTCCTGGACTACCGCAGCGTGATGCAGGGCGAGGAGAATCGGGACAAACGCATGACCTGTACCGTCAATCTACTCAACTTTTACAAAAACGAAATCAACCGCAAGGAGATGTATCTTAGGTATGTTCACTCAATCCAATTCAATCAAAAGCAATCATAATCAAATATGCCTCCAACAGATACATCTACAAGCTGCACAATCTTCATCTACAGGCGGAGAACTACACGGAGGCGGGCTATACGCTCAAGCTGTATGCCTCCATGCTGAGCTGGGATCGCGAAACCCAAAGCTTTGCGCCTTTTGATAACAGCGGGCAGCCGGAGTGGCAGCGCAAGGAGCGACTGTATCACGAGGTAAGCGACAAGTAGCTTCCAGTATAAGTTGTGCATTCTCTCAACAAATAAAAATGATTGACTGATTGACTGACTGACTCACTCACTTGCTGACTAACCGACTCACTCAGTGACTAACTGATTATCTAGAAACTAGGAAGCCGAAATGTTGACTGTTATTACATTATCTCATGTTTGTCTACACTCATACGTGGTTTTGGAATCGTTTAACCTAATTTTCCCTCCTGTGTTAAAAATAGCGTTTAAAGATTCGGTGGGAAAGTTTCGGGCTCAAGCTCATTTCCAAAGATCTTAATTGATCATTGATCAGAAAAGTGCCTTACACTTTTTGCAAAACCTACCTTTGAGCTTCAAACTTGTCTTTCGATCGGCTTCACACTTACTTTCGAGGCCCTACATAATAACGGGACTTAATAAATACATGTGTTTCAACGGTTCTGAAAATTCCATCCACAACGCGTAAATCGGTTGTATGGAGTTATTTTGATTATTATTCCTTCTGCTTTCAACGAGTTTTACTATTTTCGCAAAATACACCTATGTACATATATTCAATGAAAGATGCGGCTTAAAGCTTGTACGTAGGAAAGGTTATTTTGCGGATTCAATCTTTTAACCAGAGGACTAAAATGGGCGAAAACTGTTAATTCCAACATTTGTTTCTTATTTAATGGGTTTCAAACTCATTTACAAATATCTATGTTTAATATAACTTGAGACTTGGACTTCTGAGGGTAATTAAACATTTTCACAGACGTGAAATGGGTGGAAAATTTAAGCAAAAATTAAAGGCTAAAATCTTGGACGTGGCAAGACCTGATAATACTAGCTATATACATATACATAAATACATAATCCCTTTGCCTCTTGCAGATACTCAAGTACTTTGACAAGGGCAAATGCTGGGAGAAGGGCATTCCATTGTGCAAGGAGCTGGCACAGCTCTATGAGACGCGCCGCTTTGACTACAACAAGCTGAGCGACATCCTCATTCTGGAGGCCAAGTTCTTTCAGAATATATTGACGCAGCTGCGTCCGGAGCCGGAATACTTTCGTGTGGGTTTCTATGGCATGGGCTTGCCGCTCTTCGTGCGGGTAAGCATTCAGACTGTTTGGTTAATAGTTCCTTATTATTGAGCCGCCGCCAATCTTTCACAGAATAAACAGTTCGTCTATCGCGGTCTGGAATACGAGCGCATTGGTGCCTTTACGCAGCGCCTGCAAACGGAGTTTCCCAGCGCACAGATACTGGCCAATAATAGTCCGCCCGAGGCTTCTATACTGAATGCACCCGAGCAGTATATACAGATCAGCAATGTGCGGCCGGTGGGCGATGCGCAGGCTCTCAAGACAGCGATGGTGCCCGTGCCGGAGAAGATAGCCCGTTT
This sequence comes from Drosophila ezoana, assembly GCA_035045725.1. Taxonomy (NCBI): domain Eukaryota; kingdom Metazoa; phylum Arthropoda; class Insecta; order Diptera; family Drosophilidae; genus Drosophila; species Drosophila ezoana. Next base: position 832,708 of record JAWNOU010000036.1, read on the forward strand.
CTATGAGGTGAACGATGTGACGCGCTTCATCTATGATCGACCCATGTACAAGGGACCCATTGACAAGGATAACGAGTTCAAGTCGCTGTGGATTGAACGCACCACGCTGGACATTGCCAGTGCATTGCCTGGCATTTTGCGCTGGTTCGAGGTCAAGCAGAAGTCCGTGCAGGAGTTAACGCCGGTAGAGTATGCCTGCGAGATAATCAACAATGCGGGCAAGGAGCTGGCGGATCTGATTGTACAATACAAGCGCGATCCAAAACGCAATATCAATCCCTTCTCGATGCGGCTGCAGGGCACCATCGATGCCAATGTCATGGGCGGCATCAGTAAGTATCAGGAGGCGTTCTTCTCGGAGCAGTTTCTCAAGTCGCCGCAAGGCGCTGGCCAGCAGGCCAACGTGCAGCGGCTCAAGATTCTAATACTGGAGCAGATACAAATTCTGGAGCAGGCACTGGAGCTGCACGGACAGCTGGCGCCCGCCGGCGTACAACCGCTGCACAACCGCCTGCTGGAACGCTTCTCTCAGCTGAAGCAGAGCCTCTCCGGCATGGGGCGCCTCAAGCGTCAGCCCTCGGAGAGCATTGTGAATACACCACTGCCGCCACTGCCCACGGAGCAGCGTTCAGCTGCCCAGCAGCTGGCCGGTGGCCAGCCGAATGCCAACTATGTGTATGAGCTGGATGAGATATATACGCGACCCGGCGACACGTTGCGCCCGGTGGAAACAATGAATTCCTATCAGACGCTCAGCAAAGAGAGCCTCAGCATACCGCTGCCACTCGCTGAGCAAGGCGATGCCCCGCCCGTGCCCAATCGGCCGCGTTCCCAGAACTTTGTGACATCTAGCAACGGCGCCATGGACAGTCCGGAGGTGCCACCCAAGCGGCAGCCAGCTAACAGCTCACCCAGTGCACCGCCGTTGCCGCCGCGTGGCATAACGCCGGACAAACGTGCCTCAAATCCGTTGATCTTCAACGATTTTGGCGGCGGCATGGCAGATGCCGCGGCACGCCGTCACTCGGCCCAGCAGCAGCAGCACGGCCAAAAGTACTCCGTGGTCGACATTAGCTTCGATGATCCCGAAGCGGATCAGCAGCCGCACTCGCTGCCTCATAATCTGCAGGAGGCCGGCAACCATTTGAACGTTTGCTTTGCTCCCAACGATTTTCGTGACTCGGGCATCTCCACCACCAGTTCGCGTGAGCTTAATCAGCTAAATAATTTGAGCGAGGAGTCATCCAGTATTTCGATGAGCACCGTGCATCATCGCGAGCACTGTCGCATCAGCTCCAATGGCAGTCTGGATGTGCACATGCATGCGTCCGCCATGAATATAACGCAACGGGACAGTTCCACCAGCTCGTTTGATGTTGAGGATATACCTGTGCCGCCGCCTCCCATACCGCCCAAATCACTGGGCGTGTCAGCGAACGGAGTAGGCGGCGTTGGCCTTACCAGCGAGGAGGCACACTCACCCAATACACATCCATCGCTCAATCATTCCATTATCAATCACAATCATCTACACAACAATCAGCTACAGCAGAATGGCGACAGCGTTGGCGTTGGCGTCGGCGTCGGCGTCGGCTCGCCGGAGCATCAGTTGCCCAATGGCAATGGCCTGGCAGGTAGCCTGCCCGCTGCGCCGGCGTCCACAGCTGTGGAGGCGGCCACAGCTGCAGCCAGTCATCCACACGATGGCGGCACTTTTTGAGTTACAATATGTCGCTGCCATCATCCACCCGATCAGCCGCATCAACCACACAAACCATCCTCGTCCACATCGACCTCGGACAGCACGGCCACGGAGACGGCCACCGAGAGCAGCGACTCTAGCGCCTCCACAGAATCGTTGACACCACAAACACCACCGCCAGCACCACCACCACCGCCGCCAAATACGTCAGCTATGTACAATCATTTCCATGCGACAGTCCACAGTCACGTGCATGCCCCAACGCCTGGGCCGTCGGCGCACTACTGCCAGGATTGCCTGTCATCGCCATCACCGACGCCCACAATTATTACGGAGCAGGCCCAGGTGCATGCCACGCCGGCGACTGCGCCGCTGCCGCACATTGAGCACTGCTCCTGTGGGCTTAGCTTCTCGGTGCAGGCACATGCAAACTCCACGCTGGAGCGGCACACCCATGGCTACCAATTGGAGCAGCAGCACAGCTGCCAGCACCATCATCATCAGCATCATCATCATCATCAGCAGCAGCAGGTGCCATCAGCCCATGCCCACGCCCAGACGGACTGCGTCTACGAGCCACGCTGATTTGAATGAAATCCAACAGAGTTACCCGCAGAGAGTGAGGATTAGTTTCTTATATGATAACAAGTATTGTGTCGATATTAATATACATTAATCATTAAACTTTATTAAATTTAATTTTAATTTTAACTACATGCTTGGTGCCAAATGTTCGCTGCAAATCCAAAGCGCAAGTTGTAAAAATAGGTTGCTACTCAAAATTTATAATTTTAATACAAATTTTTATTAAATATATATCAGTTAGGATTATGTTATATTTGTATATCCAGAAAAGGGGGAATTGTCGCTAAAGTTACTAAGCCGCAGCAATAAAATAAATAAACTAAATGTTAGCTACAACAGTTTCTAGATCTAAGCAAATAAAGATCAAATTTCTATAAATATGGAAAATCAAAACTGTAAACCAAAATATTAAACGCTAATCAAAATGATCAAGCAAAATTTACACAAACACACACACACCGACGAAATGTGCAATGCAGTTTTTACTTTAACATAAAATAAAAAAGATATATAATACATATGGATGTATAAACAATCTGAAATTTCAAAGCTATCATACATAAGGCCGCATGCGATTTCAAGTTTTGTACATTTTCTAAATATTTATAAGCATAAAGTCCCTTTATTAACGTAAGATATATCAGCGCATATACTCATACTTATAAAAGAAACTAAGGAAAATAACAAATCCAACAATTTTAATAACTGAAAAGCATACTAGTCAACAACAATGAAATCTTTTGATATATATACCTATATACATATACCCTATGTACTCCTTCAAACGCGCATATAGAGTATAAAAAAAATTATGAATTTACTAGAAATCAATAAAATATCAATCATTTACACATAAATACATTTATTTTCAGCGCGCAGAGTTTCCAATTTGACCAGCGAGAAAGCGAAAACAGTTTGGTAATGTCCTAAAAAAACTCGATATATGTATTTTCATTAATATATTTCCAATCATATTCGGTATGCATAATAATTAAGCTTAACTAATCAACTTATCGCTAATGTTTGGGTATGTGCGCAGCACGTGGGAAGGATCTAATTGGCAGGTCCAATGCCTGTCATTTCCTTGAGCTCTTTGATTAGATGTTTGTTGTATTCCTTGTAATTGATGGGGCTCATCGACTGAACAGTTAGCTTGTTGCGCGTCATGTCGCCGTACATTTCGTTTTTGCAGCGCAATTTGAAAATGTATGATGAGAAATTAATGTCGGCAAACATTTTCTCAGCGGCAGCTGGATCGTTCTCCAAAGCCTCACCAACTTCCTGAGCGTTGTGCTTGAGCAGCTGCTCGCCCGTCTCGCTGAAACAGGTCACCCAGCGGTTCGAAGTCCAATCGCCAATGCTCATCTGCAAGCCAAAATATTTCATATTAACACTTTGAATTTAGCTATATGTATAGAAAAGGAGACTCACATTAATCAGCAGGCGATACTTGAAGTTGGGAAATGCTGCATTGCAGCGCTCGCAGCGGTACTGGCCATTGCCCTCATCGACAACCTTCTTGTTGCAATCCGCTTGCGGGCACGCCTTGTAGAAGGCGTTCTCCTGTTTAACAATGTGCACAACCGCCTTGCACTGGAAGTAGTCCGGTTTGTCACCCGACCCAAGATTGCGCAGGCGAGCATCCTTGAGCGTTACCCAGTCAGTATTGAAGCTTCCACCGCCAGTGCGCGCGGAGACCATATTGCTTATATTATCACCACCACCGTTGTCAAACCAGCCGCGCAGCTTGTGCGCCTCTGGTATATCTGGATTGATTTTAAGAATTGAGCCACCGCCCATGCTGAGACTTTTACCGCCATTGAATTCATTGATGCGCGAACCCTTGACCAAGATGACTGGCTGCACATGTCCATCGAAATTGACGGCTTCATCGCCCCATAGCGTAAGAGTGACGGCGGCATTGCTCATGTCCACCAAAGTGAGTTCGCGTTTTTTGAACTCCTTATTGGTCGTACGCGAAGTAAAGGCCTGCAGTTCGCCCACATCCTTGCAAATGCCAATTGTATCAACGGCCTCCTTATTTTCCATGTTTGCCACTTGCGAAATTGGCACCAGATCGAACTTAATTTCGGGTATGCCGCCATTGTCCTCATCATCACATGGCTGCACCATTGTCTCGCCGGTGAAAGTCATCTCGTAGTCATTTTTCAGCTGTGAATACTGCTTATTGGCCGGCTTAAGCTGGCACTTGGAAAAGAAATAAACATTGTCCACCTCGATAAGATCATAGAACTTATCACACTGCTCTTTAAAGGCAGTGGCACGAATTTCGCCGGATTCGTCCATTAAATCCATGCTAAAAAGCTTGCCCTCGCCGCGTGCATTACTCCAGGTCCTTATGGCCGTCTTGGAAGTAACGCGTGCCTTGATAACCCATTTGTTCTGATACGGACTCAGACTGGCAATGGGATGTGTGAGGCTGGAGTTGAGTGTTCCGTTCAACGTGCTATTCATTGTGTGGTTATTATTATTGTTATTGTTGTTGAATGACTGTTCCTTTTTCACTGGCACACTTGCCGCAACAGCAGCTGGCTTTGGAGCGGTATCCTGCTTGGCCGCGTTCTCGTAGGTGACAGGGTCACCTATTTTGGATTTCACTTCATCGCCCGAGTTAAGCACAGTCAGTTCGGTGACAATAAGCACGCGTCTAAGAGGAGCACATGATAAGCGTAACATTATCATCAAAATTCAAATTGCAACTTACTTGCCAGAGCCCTCTTTGCCCACCATGGAGGTCATGTATTTATCCAGACGCACAATGGTATTCTCATTGAGCAGTCCCCTGTTCTGCATTTCATTCAATTGGCTTGCCAACATAGCATAGCTATTGTAATATTTGCCATCGGACATAAGCAGCCGATAACGTTCCTGATCCGAATTGGTATTAATTCGCTTGATGCCCAAAATTTGCAGCACCGGCTGCGACACATCCTCGCCATTCATAATGCGCTGCAAGCAACGCCACATCAATTAATGAGTCTAACAACACAAAGATTCTACAAATATTTACCGCAATGACGCCTGTGCTAAGACTTGCAATCGGTGCCATTATAAGCTTTAAACAAAATTGATTTTTTGCCAAAAATTAAATAGTCGTGAATTTCACAAAGGCGGCGCAATTCCAATGTGAGTGATGCCCTAAGTGGCGGGAAGAGTACTGTAAAAAACTGTATTCGATGATTTTATCAATATAACGCAGTGCTCTTAAATTAGCGACAAAAATACAACCCTGTTTTGTAATGTCTATCGATGGCTTATTGACCGCAGCGCTATCGAAAAGTCATCGTAGGCTGAACTGCAGGCCTGTCGTGCTAGTTTCTGTCGTACCTGCCTCGTTTGCAAATTAATAAATTTGGCTTATCGTGCGGATTTGCAATCACATATGGCAACAAAGTTGCCAGAAACCCAATCCTAAGTGCAACTGAAGGAAAAGTGTGTGAAAATAAGGAAGAAAACTTTATGAAATTTTCAGCTGCCAATACGAAGCAAGGCACAAAGAGCAAACAAAAGAAACAATGAGCGAGCGAAACAGCAGGCGCCAGTGTGACAGCTAGTGCAACTCTTCTTTCCAAATAAAACAAAACAAACGAGAAACAAAGGATAGAAACCCCGAAAAACTCCGCACACACACACGCACACCAATACATACAATAGGAAGAAGAGCAGATGATGAAGCAGACAAAAAACTGGCCGATAAACGACAATAAAGTTTATAAAAAATGTACGACTATAAACTCCTATTTTTATAAATCAGATTGAACAAAAACTTACTGTGAACAGAGTGCTTAGTCTGCAGCAATGCATGCGAACTGCAAGTGAAAGGAGAAAATCCGTTGTCATCGGCTAATAAAACTGTTTCTCTGTCTGTGTCTGTGCCTGTGCATGTGCATCTGTGTGTGTGTGCGTGTTTGCAAGTGTGAGTGAGTGTGGAATTAGGTTTGGGGTTGGTAAATTGTGAAAAGTGTTAAACGCCACAAGACTTTTCCCCCTCACTCCTCCCGGAGCAAGAATTTCCATTAAAAAAAAAATGCCCAGCGCCTCGTTCACATCATCGCGCACCTATGTGCGCCGCTCCAGACGAAAAGGAGCCAATCGCATTGCCATGCCAAATCGTCCAACTGGCAATATAATGGATCCCATGCTGCAGCAGTCCGTGCATGCCCAGCAAAACAGTGCCGCAACCACAAGCACTGCCTCCGTGGCAGCATCAGCAGCTGGAAGTAGCAATAGCTCCAACAATAGCAACAACAATAACAATAATGCAGCTCCTGGCAGCGGCAACTCCACGGAGTACTTCGACAGCGGCCAGTCGACGAGTAGTGCCGCTGGGGGCAGCAGCAGCAGCAGCAATGGTGCAACAGGAACCTCCGCTGGTCCCAATCAAAACCAGAGCATGAGTAATATCTACAATGCTGTGCAGATTATGGACACCTCCGACGGCAACTCCGCTCTGGCCAGCAACTCGTCAGCCGCCGGTCCAAGCAACAGCAGCAGCAACAACCTCACCTGCAACTCAAACTTTCCCAGCACATCGGCTGCCAGTCAGAATAGCAGCGCCTCCTGCTGCCATCAGTCGCCATATGATCTGCGTCGCAAGATATCCGCTGTGAACAACCACGACCAATGGTGCTCCACAGGCACCAGCGCTGGCCAATCGGTGGCCATAATGGTTGGTCCAGCCAGCAGTTCGCCACCTCTATTAAATCCCAGCACATCACCTGCCAGCAGCTCCTCAGCTTCAAGCTCGTCAAGTTCAGCCTCGTCGTCGTCATCGCCATCGGCCATTGTGCAGGCACCATCGACCAGCGCCACCTTTCCCGTAAACAATGCGCCCACAACAGGTGCAACGCTTGCCCAGCCGCCGAATGTGCATAGTTCTGTGCCGCAGCAGCAGCATTGTGGTGCGCTTCCAGTGGGCGGTGCAGCAGCGGTCATTGAGGAGAATAATTATATGTTGCCGGCACGCAAACGCTCGCGACGCCTCTACACGCAGAGCGGGGAGGCCGACACGGCGGCAATGCCCAGCATGGAAGCGGGCAGTGGCGGTAGTGCGGCAAGCGGAGGTGGACCCACGGCTGCCCAATATCTGCAGTATGAGCTGGCAGATGAGGTGCTTCTGGCCATTTTCTCATACCTGCTGGAACAGGATCTATGCCGACTGGCTCTGGTGTGCAAACGCTTCAATACCATTGCCAACGACACGGAATTGTGGAAGCGTCTCTATCAGTCTGTCTTCGAGTACGATTTACCGCTATTTAATCCGGAGCTGTGTAAATTTGTCTTTGAGAAGCCTGAGGAATCTGAATTTGCCAATCCCTGGAAGGAGAGCTTCCGTCAGCTCTATCGTGGCGTTCATGTTCGTCCCGGCCATCAGGATAGACGGCAACCTGGTCGCAGCATTGTCTTCTTTAATACCATACAAGCAGCTCTTGATTATCCCGAGGAGCGTGCCGCTGCAGCCTTTGCCTCGGGCTCCAATGCCGGCGCTGGCGCTGGCAATCTCAATGCTGGTCTCTCGAACACCAGTAGCGCCGGCAGCGGAGGCGCCGCCAGCGTCAATGCCCTGGCCAACATATACGAGGAGAATGTGCCGCCAGCGGAGCATCCAGGTCCACTGATCTTCCTGCATGCCGGCCACTACAAAGGAGAATATCTATTCATTGACTCCGATGTGGCACTCGTAGGTGCGGCGCCTGGCAACGTGGCCGAATCTGTGGTGCTGGAACGAGAGGCCGGCTCCACTGTGATGTTCGTGGAGGGCGCCAAATACGCCTATGTGGGCTACCTGACGCTCAAATTTTCGCCAGAGGTCACGTCCACGGTGTCGCATCACAAGCACTACTGCCTGGACATCGGTGAGAACTGTTCGCCAACGGTGGACAACTGCATCATACGCTCCACATCTGTGGTGGGTGCCGCTGTCTGCGTTGGTGGCGTCAGTGCCAATCCCGTTATACGCAACTGTGACATCAGCGACTGCGAGAACGTCGGCCTCTACGTGACGGACTATGCCCAGGGCACCTACGAGCACAACGAGATCAGCCGCAATGCCTTGGCCGGCATTTGGGTAAAGAACTTCGCCAGCCCCATAATGCGTGAGAATCACATACATCATGGGCGCGATGTGGGCATATTCACCTTTGAGAATGGCATGGTAAGTGCTAAATGATTATTATATATATATATGAGCAATGCTAACGAAGAGTGCTCAGTCAGGAGTCCCGACTAGAGGATACCCACATCCTAGTGCCGAGCTGGCATTACAAGCATGAATATTTCTATATTTATCTGTATGCAAACACACAAATATGTACACACACACGAGCTGGCACCCCATTTACTGCGCACTTCCGCCAGTTTTTCAATTTTGGTGGGGGAAATGCGGAGGAGGGGTCTCGTAAAGTTAAATATACGTACAAGAATATACATAACAAGTTTAGTGAATATAGCTCTTAAATTCTTGGACCTTTTCCGAAAACTCAAAATCTATATTTCAAAAATGAGCAGAGAATAATGATAAAATCTTTTAATTTCATGTCTTTAACCTGTTACCCAGGGTATTAAAGTGGCCCAACATAAAAAAATATATATGTATATAAAAATATATTTATATATACTTGAAAATCCCAATTTTGAATTTCACTACATCCGAAAAATTAGTATATTTTAAAAGTTTGTTAATCATTTATGAGAAAGACAATTTAAACTTTAGCAATCTCAGTCATGGTCATATGCCAAGCTTTATATTTTAGTCTACAGCTTGCTAGCTAATTCTCAACTCAAAATAGGTTCGGTCATGGTCGTAACTACATTGATTGCTATCATTTCAGGGCTATTTTGAGAAGAACGATATACACAACAATCGCATTGCCGGCTTTGAGGTCAAAGCTGGCGCCAATCCCACGGTGGTCAAGTGTGAGATACATCATGGACAGACGGGAGGCATCTATGTGCATGAGAATGGACTGGGACAGTTTATTGAAAATCGAATACACTCGAATAATTTTGCAGGTAAATATGAAAAGAATAAACGATCAAAATATTGGTGAAAGCTGAGCTACAGAAACCAAAATGTTTATAAGGAATACATTAAGATACATGGAAATATAGCATTAATTTCTGAGTTCTAGACTTAACCTTAGTACGAAGCTTAAGTTTGGCTATCTAATCAATTATTTTGTATACACAGGCGTGTGGATAACATCGAACAGCAATCCCACCATACGCAAAAACGAAATCTATAATGGTCATCAGGGTGGCGTCTATATCTTTGGCGAGGGTCGCGGCCTCATTGAGCACAACAACATCTATGGGAACGCATTGGCTGGCATTCAGATACGGACGAACAGCGATCCGATTGTGCGGCACAACAAGATTCATCATGGCCAGCATGGTGGCATTTATGTGCACGAGAAGGGTCAGGGTCTGATTGAGGAGAATGAGGTGTACTCCAATACATTGGCTGGCGTGTGGATAACAACGGGCAGCACGCCAGTGTTGCGACGTAATCGCATTCACTCCGGCAAGCAAGTGGGCGTCTATTTCTATGATAATGGGCATGGCAAGCTAGAGGATAACGACATCTTTAACCATCTGTATTCGGGTGTGCAGATACGCACTGGCAGCAATCCGGTGATACGTGGCAACAAGATCTGGGGCGGCCAGAATGGCGGCGTGCTGGTCTACAATGGCGGACTGGGTCTGCTCGAGCAGAATGAGATTTTTGACAATGCCATGGCCGGCGTCTGGATAAAAACCGACTCGAATCCCACGCTCAAACGGAACAAGATCTACGATGGACGCGATGGCGGCATATGCATATTCAATGGCGGCAAGGGTATACTCGAGGAGAACGATATATTTCGTAATACGCAGGCGGGCGTCCTGATCTCAACGCAATCGCATCCGATACTGCGACGCAATCGCATCTATGACGGACAAGCGGCTGGCGTCGAGATTACCAACAACGCAACAGCTACGCTAGAGCACAATCAGATATTCAAGAATAAATTCGGTGGCCTGTGCCTGGCCAGCGGTGTGCAGCCAATTACGCGCGGCAATAACATATTCAACAACGAGGATGAGGTAGAGAAGGCCGTATCCAGCGGCCAGTGCCTGTATAAGATAAGCAGCTATACATCCTTTCCCATGCATGACTTTTATCGCTGCCAGACCTGCAATACAACGGATCGGAATGCTATATGCGTGAATTGCATAAAGAATTGTCATGCAGGACATGATGTTGAATTTATACGGCACGATCGGTAAGACACTCATTTAATTATATATGTAGCTTATATAATTTAATTGTCTTTTATTTTTTATAGTTTCTTTTGTGACTGCGGTGCCGGCACCCTGTCCAATCAGTGTCAGCTGCAGGGCGAGCCCACGCAGGACACGGACACGCTCTATGACTCGGCAGCACCCATGGAATCGCACACACTGATGGTCAACTAGGGTATCAGCAGCACCAGCAGCAGCATCATCATCATCAGCAAGAACACACTAATGGTATTTTATGTTTTCAATTAAGCTTACAAGCTCTCAACTGTTTAGACTTTAAGGCGCGCTCGGTAAAAAAAAAAAAACAAAAACAAAAAACAACTCCCACACACGTGTTGCTGTACATATTCACTGAGACACACACACGCTCACAATAATACAATTGATTGTATATAAATAATAATTAATCTGCGTTCAAAATTTAACTCAATGTGCAATTTAGTTTAAACTAATTCAAAATACAATTTATGGAAATGCTTCGCTTGTCACAATATCCCACACAAACTGTCACAACGAAACAAAATCCGATTTCAAAATATTGCATTTCTTTTTGTACGAGAAACGAGAAACGAGAAACTTGAATAAACAAAGAAACGAGCATATGATTTAGGGCTGATAAACAATGATATAAGAAACCTAAAAAAAACCCAGTGAAGAAATCGATTTTGTAATGTAGCTAAGTAGAGTTTTTTTGGAAATTCCAACCTAAACTAAAAACTAAAGCAAAATGAAATGTATTTTAAGCCGTTGACAAACGACAAAAACAACTACAACAACAATTCGAAAAGCAATTTTAAGTATTAATAACAAATTAGATGAACGAACAGCAGCCGCTTTTTGCTTTAGCAACAAAACTAACAAGCATACAAATATACATACATATATATATATATATACATTTATATAACTCTAACTATGCATAAAAAACAGTTTACAGAATCAAAAGCGTTTAATAAGCATCAACAAAAATGAGCAATATTTCATGTCTAAATGTCAAATTTATAGCGAAAAGCATAACGAATATATTTGTGTCATTTTAGCCACTTAAGCTTAAAAAAAAAAACAGTACTGTTTCGGTTTGCGGGAAGTATTCAGAGTATTCGAATAATGCAAACTCATTATTTTAACTATAAACGTTAATACTAAGTAGCATTATACTATATATATATACATATATATATACAAATTTCGTGAATGTTTTGTAGCAATACAAAGCAAAGCAACTAGTTTTTTTTTTTACATTTTATACATATGCGCAGCGTAGATGAGTTTTTTATTACAAATAATTTGTGCGTTTGAAATTTTTTTTCTTTTTAAGAACCTAACTAGTTTTGTTTATCTATTAATTTTTTTATATGTTGCCAATATGTTTATTTATGTTACAATTTGCGATTCGCTTGTTTTTACATAACACAAATATGAATTAATGAAGAACAATTTAAATTTAACAAACAAAAAAAAAGAAGAAAAAAAAACAAATCATATACATAAAATACATATATGCTATACATACATACTTTACTTATCTAAATTTAGGCAAAAACAAAAAAACACACACACACACACACACACAATCGCAACAAACACACACATATTTCAAGTATATAAGCATATTAACTAACAAAATACAAAACATAAAATAATAATAGCGTTGTGCATACTACTAAATACACACACATGTATTTGTATTTCGATGTAAGCAAAAGCAACGACAATTTTGAATTGTAAAACATGCACACACTCAGACACACACACACAACATACACACCACACCACACCACACCTATATTATGTAGAAATGAATTTTAATGTGTTACCTACGCATCGTCGTCGTCGTTGTCGTCGCCATTGACTTGGACGCATAGACAACAAACTAATTATACATATACGAGGTATAAGCTAAAATTATATTTGAAATTATTTCACATAAAACAAAACAGAAGAAAAACAAATATCTTTTTACTAAGAGTGCAAACCAGTTTTGAACCTAACCGGTTCGACAAACCGGAATTCCAATTTTATCTTTATTATGAACCAGTTGCCAAAAAGGTATTCATAGCATTATTTAACCTTGTTTGGCAGATAAAATTTAGGCCGTAGTTTATATTTGAAAAATATTTGTCTTGCATTATTTTCAACTGTAAATTAAAAAAGGAAATTCAAACGAACAATCAAGGTTTGCTTTGAAACCTGGTAACTAACAGCTATAGGAAGCCAATCCAAAAGCAGGGAGTTGGTTCGAACTGTGAAAAGAACAGAAAACAATTTCTTTTGGGAATGATATCGAACAAAGTTGCCGGATTTGGCCATATAATTATTCGACTTTTTATACTTGGAATTTAGTTCTGTTTGTTTGCACATAACATGGCCACAATGTCACAATGATTGCCTACCTTGGCATATTGTATAGGCCCCAGGCCGAGTGAATCGTTAATACTGGGATTCTCATAAAAGGGCAGCAGATACTTCACCACGTCTGCTTTGCCCAGCTGGCAGGCATGATGAAGCGCTGATCGACCGGTGGCATCCACAACATCTAGATTTGCGCCCGCCAAGCGATAGGATTCTAGACGTTCGATTCGGTCATGCTCGGCAAGGGCACGCAGTTGCTCTGCCAACTCTACTGGGGTTTCCGGCAGCTCGGCGCCATTCTTTAGCAATAGTTCAATAATCTCATGATTATCCGAATCGATGGCTTCGTGCAGTGGCGTCCGATTGAATCGATCGGTTAAGTCCACTGGACAACCCTCTGCCAGCAGGAACTTGACGCTGTCTTGTTTGCCCAGAAAACAGGCCAGATGCAGTGCAGTGCGTCCCTCGGTATTGGTGTCGCTCAGGTTGGCACCGTATTGTCGCAGATTTTGTAACTTAACCACATCGTCCTGTCTGACGGCTGCCTCGACAAGCGCCGGGAAGAATGTGGAGCACATTTGATGCCGCTCGATGGACGTGGATAGATGCAATGTGCGTGCCACGCCCTCAATTAAATCAACATCGTTTATTTTTGCCACTTTGTTGGTGGTCATCTCACCGCGCAAGCTTATCTCCAGCATATTTTTCTTATTGCAAATGTCCCATTCCCTTTTGCCCAGCACATAGGCTAACTTTGTAAGCGCAGCCTCCTGTGTCATATCACAGCCAGAGATCACACCTGTTTCCATCCAAGTGCCCGTCTCGTAAATGGGAGTAACTGAACCCCTTGAACATTGCGATATATTAATAATCAGGACTCCACGCTTGACGGCCTTGCTAATCTCGTTCATGAGTTCGTTATTGTTGGTGGGTAAATTACCGACCCCAAAGCTCTGTATAACAACGCCCTTCATGGGCTCGCTGAGGAAGGCTCGTACTATAGCTGAATTGATGCCTGGATAGATGCGCAGCAATCCCACATTCGGCTCCAGCTCTGTGTGCAGCGAGAAGGTACCCTCATTACAGGATCTAAATATTTTGCGGGTTTTAATGTCGATATTTATGCCAATTGTTCCGAGAAACGGATAATTGGGCGAGTCGAATGCATGAAAAGAGTCTGGGTTAGCCTTTGTGCTGCGGCAGCCACGCAACACCCGACCACCAAAAACGAGCAACACCTCGGGAATGTTATAGTTGCCCGCCAGCAGCAACGACCCAACAAAGTTGTCCCGTCCATCCGTTCGCATATCAAAGATGGGTAAGTGGGCGCCCGTAACCACAACGGGTTTGCTCAGGTTCTCCAGCAAAAAAGCCAGAGCAGAGGCCGTATAGGCCATGGTGTCCGTCCCGTGCAGAATAACGAAACCATCATATCGCTGGTAGGCGTCCTGCAAAGAAAAGTGCGCTTTAGTTGAGCTTTGGGTTGGAGTTGGGTTAATGCGTACGCCCACATCATTGGCTATGCGTTGCCAGTCCCTCGTGTTATTGCAGCTGGAGTCTGATAACGACGAATATTCTTCTATATCATACAGCACATGCACTTCGCTTTCAACTGACGCTGTGGGCAACACCAGCCACGGATCTTCATTTTCGTTGGACCGCTCGTAGGTCTTATCGTGGCAGCTTGGATATTCGCGCAGTCGCCTGGCCAATTCATTTGGGATGGGAGCCAAGACTAAAAATTTGTTTTCTTTAAATTTGCAGCATTTATAATTTTGTCACTTACCGCCCGCATCATCGCGTATCATGCCAATGGTGCCTCCGGTGTAGATGACATGCACACGCGTTTCCTTTTTTGAGCTGCACAGGCATGTGGGGCTTGTCATCTTTCCCAACTGCCACGGACCTCTAATTGAAAAAGATATTTAAAAGTTTGGTTGAAAACTTAACGTCACAAATTTAACCAGGCAACTGACATAGTTTCAAAACAACAAATTTAAGGCTTTCCGTTAAGCTTAAATAGGTGGCATTGCCAGATGCACATAAACAGAAGAGAACAGTCAATGCTTATGTTATTACCAACTGTTACTTTACGAAATTTTGAGCTGTTGAAATATTTGGAAATAATTGTTTGCAATTAAGATTATTATTTTAACTATTTGCTTTAACAACATAGTATTGCTGTTAATAACAGTTTGGAAATGTTAACATAGGCAAATTTTCTCTTAGGCCACATTTGCGCCTAGCTGCCGAAAATACTGTGGTGTGACCGTATTTATAAACATGTTAGATGTGTAAACATACATATGTGTGTGCACACATGTAAATAAATTGGGCAGCGTTGAAAGCGGCAATCGCATGTGCCGGGGCCAAACAAATAATTTAAAAGAACAGCAGCATATATTTTGGCATTGATTTACAACTGTGTGAATGCGTCAGGCGATATTAAAATGAGTTCGATAGTTGCCTGCAGAGAACAGCGAGCGTGTGTATACAAATTGTTAAGATCATTGGCCCAGTTTAGGATCGCTGTCCAACAGCAATGGTGACGCCACGTGCTACTTCTTTTCATGAGTAACGCACCTGCACAGACTGGAACCTATGCCATGAGGCCGCAGGTCAGGTCTCCAGGATTGTATTTGGATAACCAAAAGGAACATGTTCGCGTAGCATGATTCGAGCTCGACCAACTTGCTGACATATAATTAAGATATAAAACAACAATTCGCGGCGTGTCATTAATTAATTAGAGCAACAACAATGGACTGATGCGAACAGTTGTTGCCGATGTCTGCCAAAAAACAAAACAAAAAGAAAATTAAAAAGAAAAGAACGAAGCATGCAACAGCAACATAAACAGCCCAGTGGCAACAAAGGCAACAACAAATTATTTGCTACAATTGAGCAATTTGCTAGCTCTGCGTTACATATAGGCAATATTAAAAATAAAGTACGAGCGCCCAGCAAAAAGGCAAGAGCACATCACCTGGTCGCCCCGCCCAGAGTGCAGCTAATCGACTAGGAATCCCGTTTAGAAGATGAACAAACGCGGCATCATCATTTTGTGCATCATTGCCACACTGCTGTGCATTGGACTCGGCGCCAACTTCTACTTCATGTACTACCTCAATGCCGAAGAGGGGCAGCTGGCGAGCGTGCGTGCCCTGGAGAACATGATTCGGCACAAGATACGCCACCTGAAGCCGGCCTATCTGAATCGCAATCCGCGCTTTTTTATGTTTCGCAACAAACTGCTGAAGAATTACAAACAGGCAGCATACGAGAATGCCAGCGTGCTCTGGGAAATTGCCAATTGGGTGAGTTTGCTATTCATGCATCATTATTTAAAGTTGCCCAAATATTATTAATTGCTTGCAGTGGCCGCACGAGAACGAGATATATCCATTGTATGACTCCTCCATGGGTCAGCTGCTGAAAACGCTGCGTGAGGAGCCCATAACACGAGCCAGCAACCTGGCACGCGGCACACAGCTGAAGCTGCTGTTGCGTCTTAGCCAGCAACAGAAGGTGATCTTCAAGCCACAATGGTATCCGCGCGACATTGTGATCGAGGGAGTCGTTTACAGTGGAAAAGATCGTCATGTGGCAGAAGTGTATGCATTCTATTTGGGCGCTGTTTTGGATCTACGCTGGACGCCCATCGTAGTAGGTCGTGTGGTGAATCTCAAGGATGAGATCTATGCACATGGCGATCAAGAGCTACAGAATACAATTAAAATAGAAGTGGACGATGAGGGCAAGGAGACATATTGTTTGTATGGCAAGTGCCACTATTGCAACGAGGAGGAGACCATCTGCGGCGATGAGCAGCATAACATTGAGGGCGTCATCATTTACATTGTGCCTGGTACGTTGGCTAAACGCCGCTCGCCCTGGCAGCGCACCTACAAGGAGGATAAACGTGCCGTCTGGGAGGATGACATGACCTACTGCAAGTAGGGAGAGACACATCTAGTTAATATCGATTCTAGTTTAACTTATTTGTAATTTGCAGAGCGCTCAAAAACAAAATGGAAACTATTCGCCTGCTGGACCTCATAGATGTGGCCATTTTCGACTATCTTATACAGAACGGGGATCGTCATCATTATGAAACGCGCGAGGAGCGCGTAGTGCTCATCGACAATGGCAAATCATTTGGTAATCCCCATAAGGATCATCTTGATATTCTGGCACCGCTCTATCAGTGCTGTCTGTAAGTTAGAACTGAGTAATCCTTGAGTTTATTGTCTGATTGGATATTTGTTTTTATTTTTTTAAGCATACGTAAATCCACCTGGGATCGCTTGCAAGTTTTTTCCGGCGGCGTACTAACCGAAATAGTTGATCGCCTATCCAAACAGGATGCTCTCTATCCGCTCATCACAGACAAGCACAAACGTGGCGTTGAACGAAGATTACTTGTTGTATTTGCGGTTGTGGAGTACTGCATGGATAAGGAGGGTGACAAGATGTTTAAAACTCTCTAGTTCTAGTACCAGTTAGATAAGGTCTAGGTTGTTATTAGTTTTAGTAAGCAGGTTGCCAAATCAAGTGCCAAAATACACGCATCAATCATAGATTATGACAGTAAACGATTTCTTAAAATATCTAGATATTGATTATGTATCGTCTACTGCTCCAGACCAATTGAAATAATAGTTTAAATGCACAATATTGTTTAATTTAATGTCACAGTTCATTGTAACTATTAGTTTTATTTATAGTTAAGACTGTTGCCTAGTATAAACAGAATACAAATTGAAAGAAAAACAAAACTAAATATTCTCGGAGTGTAGTTTCCTTTACTACATATGTCGGTCTAATGATCGAGTCGAAATGTCAATATTTCTCTCATTTACTTTTTTCGCTCTTTATTAATTTTGCTGAAAGTAAACAGTTTATTAAACTGTTTATTGTTGCGGTTGTTGTGTCGACTCTGCAATAGATCAAACAAAATGAATACAAATTTGTATTTTAGTTTACATTAATTTAAAACCTACCTTGCCGCGTATTTGAGATTTGATCTCTGTGCTCTGTGCACGTTTAGCGCCGCCTTGAAATTGTCGAAAGTCCACATTCTTATAGTCAAAGTTTTGTGCCGTTGCGGCATTGGTAGGCAGCTGCACAGGTTTATTGGAGCTCTGTGCCTGCATGCGTGCTTTGGCCTTAAAGCGCTTATTCTTCTCTTGGCGTTTCTGCTGGCGCTTACTTAGAACAGGAGTGGGATTTTCCGTAGCACTCTTCTCGATAGGCACTTCGAGCACAGCATCATCCTCACTATCCTCTCCGTTTGGGGATTGTTTAATGGCAGGAACTGGTTCACTCTTAATTTTTGGTTTTGGGCCTGACATGGACGTACTGGGCTTTTCTTCATTTTTATTGCGTTTAGCCAAGCTGGGTTGATCCGCTGTAGGCTGATGTTTACGTTTCAGCTGTTCTTTCAGTGGTAATTTATATGCGGAATCCTCCTCTTCTTTTTTAGTGATTTCCAATTTGATGTTTACTGGCGCAGGCTCTGCGGGGCACAGGCGCCGCTTGAGCAGCTCATTGTTTTCCTTAGCGGTCTGCTCTATTTTCTGCTGTTGCATGAGCGGCAAAATAGCCATGTAGCGCTTGAAGGGCATACGCATTGTCTGACTTTCCTTGCGAGCGCGCAACCAACGCAACTGTTCCTCCTGTGTTGATGCCGTTTGTCTTTTGAACAAGGAGAGAGTCGGAGCAACCAGGGCCACCGAAGGTGCTTCAAGTTTCGGTTTGCTTGGTCGCTGTAATTTGCCCGACCCGTTTCGTCCAAGAAGTGTGGGCAGATCATCGCGTGTCTCCTCCTGATGCGAAAAGTCATGCGGACAGTTCAGTTTGCTGTTGTAATCCTTGTTCGCTGTTTGTAAAAGTACGGGTCCCGTGATGTTGTTGCAGGCCTCTGATATGGGCTGCAAATAGGCAAAGAATGCAGAAGGATGGGGTAAACTTTCATGGGCATGCATGCATGATTAGGGCTGGAGGACTTACTTTAACAAGAGGTTGTTCGCGTGCACGTAGCACGATCTGATGCAGCGTGTGTAGTTGCTGGCGCACCAGTGGCGGAATAGGATTGCAGCAGGCCAATATGCCTTGCATTTCACGGGGCAAACTCTCGGCAATCTGAAGCATCATATGATTGGGCAGCACATAGCCATAGCTCTCGTCCTCCTGGCGTGCGGTCGCATCGCGCCAGACAAAGAGTCCGCGCAGTGCAGATAATTGGCGATTGTCAAAGGAGCGCTTCGTCTTGCGCACCAAATCCAGATGTGAATCTGGACCAATGTGCGGCTTGGTGTAGCGCTTCTTACAAACCTCCGTGCTCATCTGATAAACCATGCGCAAAGCCTGCGGTTGTCCTTGCTCTGCTTGGAGCAAATCGTTAGTGAGACGCTCGTACACATAGATGAGGTAGTGTGTGTCCTGGCGCGCATAATCAATCAGTTTCTGAGGCAGTGGGCGCATACGCCAGTCCGCCAGTTGCAGGCTTTTATCCACATCGAGATCTAAGTAATGTTTCAGTAAAAATGCCAGCGATAGACGCGCCATATTTAAAGCTTTGGCAGCTCGATGCGTATCAAACATGTTAACAATATACAGGGAGAGATCGCGTTGCAGCCACTCGATATCCAAATCACCACCGTGCAATATCTTTAACACCTTGGGATCGGTGAGCACAAGATTTAGGATGTGCATGTCCTCGCGCAACGTCAATGTATCAAATATATAGTCTTTTGTTCGCGTCGACATTTGCACCAGGCAGGTGATGCCCATAAATGTACGATACGAGTGATGCTCCACATCGATGGCTATTTGAGGCGCCTGACGCAGTTCTTCTAGAGCCTGCTTCAGTGCTTCCACATTGTCCACTACCATCAGTTCGGTTTGGGCTGGTGGCGCCGGCAACAGCGGCATTTGCTTCTGCAGCTGCTCCTTGGGCGGCTCGAACTTCAGCAGCTCAAACTCATACGGATGGAGGAAAGACACTACGTTACCTGCATCATCATATTCTGGCAGTAGTGCCAAAGGCTTCAATGAATTGGGTTTCTCCTTAAGACGAGGCTTAAAAGGGTTTTGTGCGCTATTGTCTACAGGCACCTTAAATTGCATTTGCGGCCGCATAATATTCTGCGCTGTAAACAGACGTGCCGAGACCATGCTGCGAGAGGGTGTGCCCGGAGCTGTGCTGTAGCGATTCCAGCTACCAGCACGAGGTGTTTCTTTTGTTATTGTTGATGTTGCGGCCCTTGATGTGGATTGAACATCGACCTGGGTTTCGACTACCATGTGTGGATTGCCGCGTCGTAGGCCGCTTATAATGTCTAGATTTGTGGTGATACGCTCGAATAGAATATCATTACATTCCTGCACCATTTCCAGCTGCTCGTCGCCCTGACGCCTATGTGTGTGTGTTAAAAAGTTGTGAAATCATGTTTGGATATGTCTAAATGGAATTGTTGCGCACCGTTTAATATCCCCTGAAATATTCTCCGTCTTTAAAACCTTGTTAATCAGGCCCAGCACTCGCTGCGACTGCTCCTCCAACATGCGTGCATAGCCCGGGTAACTCATATAAAGCGAACGCGCTGCACCCTGGGGAAACGCATTACAGTTGCGTGTGGCAGCTACAACATTGCGATAGGCCTCCTGAATGTCGAGATGAAGGGGAGTTATCGTGGTTAATATTTGCTACATACACTTACCGTCGTAAAGCTGATCAAGTCTATGGGCTCTGAGGTCGTTTGGGCATTGGTATCCACTTCGGGTCCTGTCGACTGCTCTGGCTGAGTTGGATTGCTTCGATTTGGTGGTTGCGGCATTGTGTTTGTGTGTAATTTTTTGCAGTTATTCTATATTTATGTTTTCAATGGTCTTGGATTTGCGGACTTGTTTAATGCTGTTCTCTTTTTGGTCCGGTGATTGGTTGGGTACAAAAATGTGCGTTTCTTCTTCTTCCGAAAGAATTGAAAACACCGATAATTTAGGGTTGTCAATACTACTACCAGCGGCAAAATTTTAGCAACTCATTGAAATCAAAGACTATTAAAAATGTGCCAATTCGAGCTGGCCATTCAATTTTACAGCGGAAAAACTTATAAAAAATTGAATGAGAGATTGGAATGATTTCGACAACATATTCGACCGCATCATGTTTTTAATCTGTCAACTGGCTGCTGTTATCGTCAGGCAATTAAATATCGAAAGTATCGAAAATCGAATAATTCGCTCAATACTGTATAAGATTATTCAACATTATTTCCAAACTGTGGTTCGGTTCCCGTTGGAGCTAGTAGCTTGATAGGCCTTTTGAATGAACAACATGAGGTGTGTGTACATTTTATTATTTTTCTAAAAAACTGGCTGACCGATTTGTTTAGAATTAATGCGTAAGGCTTCATAAAACATGTATCGTCAAGTTGGCATGTCGTGCAATGAGTGCCATTATCCCTAAGAAAAGATAGGGTTCAATTGCAAGGATAATTTTGTACGGTCGTTTTGTATGGGGCTAGCAACGAGGTTGCTGCACTGTTGTACAAATATCTTAAAAACGTGCTGATCAATTTTTATAATTTTCAAGATTGGTTAGTTAAAACTATAGGTTTGAATCGTGCTCATGACATGAAATATCCCTGAATTAAGATATTTCTAGAATGGTGGACATCTAATTTATCAACCCCTTAATTTACCCATATTTAAGGCAAAAATTCAAAAACAAATGAATGTAGACAGTCAATAATTTAATGTTTTGCAATTCTGCATTTAAATTTATTTGGTTTTGTGCTTAAAAACATAAATAAATGCATTTAAAAGTAGCCGATTCCATTACCGATACCAATTACCAAAAATCGACGCTAAGTCACCGCTAATTTGACGCACATTAATTTGTAACGATAACTGCAAATGTGGGTTCGCATCGAATATCGATACCAAAATCAGCAACAATACTAGCTCGCTATTTGATTTCTTTATATGTCTAGCTACCATGTCTTCAAGACCGCGACGTGTGGCAGCTAAAAAGTCGGTTATAATTGAGATATCCGACTCGGAAGATGATCCCGCTGGAGCTGAAGACAACGATGAATACAGGCCAACAGAGACACGACGTCGTTTTATAGATCGTGCAGCTGCATTAGTAGCATCTGGCTCGTAAGCCCTTGTATATTTAAACAACATTTGATAAACAACATGATTTAACAATTTATATCAACATTAGGGATACAAGAAAACGTAAAACGGAACCTGAAAGTAGTGTCAGCAAAGACGATGCACCAGCAAAGAAAAAGCGCGCGAAAAAGGACAAAGAGAATGCAATTCCCAATCAAAGCAGCAATGTGAACGAAGCAGGCGTGGAACAGCCTTTATCAATAGCAGCAGAGCTAGATGGAGGCGCACATAGCCAAATTCCAGTTACTTCTAGTACCTCTACAGGTCGCAGCTCATTCTGGGAGCGTCGCAAAGTCTGGAACATACATGAACTCTTAGCCGAGACAGAACAAATCCAACCCACAGCGGCACGCAACATTGTTCAGCTCTTCGAGAATGAGAATACCATTCCATTTATATGCCGGTATATTTAAAATACAGTATTTCTTGATATTTACATCATAGTATTTATGTGTCCATCGTTAGTTATCGTCGGGATTTGGTGGATCACATAACACCAGATCGATTGCGTGACATACGAAACACCTACACTGAGATTGTGGATCTGCGCAAGAAGGCAGAGAACATCGTCAATCAGCTAGAGCGCGAAAATGTGCTCAATACTGAAATACGTGAGGAGCTGATGTGCGCTAAGACCAATGAAGAACTTGAATTTTTGTATGCACCCTATAAACCGGCTAGCAAGGGCACTTTGGCAGAGCGTGCCAAGGCTTTGGGACTGCAACAGTATGCTGATGCCTTACTGTATGGAACAGCGCCAAAAGTGCAATTGTTCTCGGCTGTTGACCCGACCAACAAGGACTTGGCCACAGAGGAGCAGGTAATGGTGGGAATATGCAACATTATTATACACAACATAAGCAAGAACACAAGGATTCTGGAGGAACTACGACGGCTGTAAGAACAGAACAAAAGCTGAACATATCTACATAATCTCTAAAATCTTCATTTTTTGATTGCCAGACAAAACGTGCAGCGCATTGTGCTCAAGTGCAGCAAAGCTAAAACGTCGACAGTCTCAAAGGCGGCGGCTGGCAGTAAACCTGCTTCTGGTGGCATTGCGGACAAGAAGCTGGACAGTTCCAAATTCGAGAACTATTTTAATTTTCAATGCGATATAAAGACAATTAAGCCACATCAAACCCTGGCCATTAATCGAGGCGAAAAGCATAAATTTCTCTCAGTAAAAGTCGAGACTAACAATTACTTAAAGCATGATCTCATGCGTTTTATATCGCAAGAGTACATGTCCGAAGGTCTACAGTATCCTTTGCGTAAGGAGGTATTCACTCGCGCACTGGAAGAGTGCTACACAAAGAAATGTAAGCTACAGATCAACAATAAGCAACAATTGTAATAAGAAAACCTTTTGCTAGTACAACCGCTGCTCTGCCGTCAGGTGCGTGCCGAACTTAAGGAAAGGGCTACACGGGCAGCCATTGAAGTTTTTGGAAAAAATTTAAAGCAACTGTTGCTGATGTCGCCGTTAAAAGGTGAACGGATATTGGGCATTGATCCAGGTTATACTAATGGCTGTAAATTGGCGCTTATATCAGAGACAGCCGATGTGCTGGAAACAGGAGTCGTTTACCCGCATGGACGCAATGCCAATCGAACGGAAGCCGAGCAAAAGCTGGTACAGCTTCTTAGCAAATACAAGTAATTCGACTACTTCGTATAATTATGTGATTTATTATTAAATTGTCTTATGATAAATTATAGTTGTGGCGTTATTGCTCTAGGAAACGGCACTGCCTGCCGTGACACAGAGATGTGGCTGACATCTCTATTCCAGGCGGGCATTTTGGACAGTCGTAGCATTCGCTATAGCATTGTAAATGAGAATGGCGCCTCTGTTTACTCTTGCAGCGATGTGGCCAGCAAAGAGTTTCCCAAGATGGATATGAATGAAATTAGCGCAGGTTTGTAGTGCACAAAATGTCAACCATTTGAAAGACAAAATCATAATCCAAAAACCTTTTTAGTGTCTATTGCACGTCGCCTGAATGATCCGCTAAGTGAGTACGTGAAGATTGAGCCACGTCACTTGGGCGTTGGTATGTATCAGCACGACGTGAACGAGAAAACGCTTACAGAAACACTGAACGATGTTGTCTCTGAGTGTGTAAGCTATGTGGGCGTGGATCTGAACACAGCCAGCCTCAGTGTGCTTAAGTAGGTAGCATAGACCCCAATAATCTATATGTATACGCAATTATTTTATAATGCAGACACATTGCTGGTCTCTCCGAGAAGAAAGCCGAGAAGATCATTGAATATCGCAACAAAAAGGGTCCGTTTCAGTCGCGCAAGGATCTACTCGCTGTACGCAGCATAGGAGAGAAGACTTTTGTTCAATGCGCAGGTTTCGTTCGCATCGAACCTCTTAGTGTAGGTGGAAAGATAACTAATCCGCTTGACTGCACCTGGGTGCATCCGGAAAGCTACAAATTGGCGGAAGCGTAAGTTACACAAAATATATTTCATTAAGCCAAAAAGAAGAAAGGAAAATGCGTAAATTGCGCACATTTACAAATTTTTAAAACTAATTTAAATCCTCACTTAACTTGTCTAACTCGGCCTGCGGCCCACCTGAGGTGTCACTTTGCTTCTCCATATGTCCACTATCGCTAGAATCCAGTTGAGCATTAATTTCTGTGCGATGTAGCGCCAGCTTAACATCTTTTTTGCGACGATCGCATCCCTGACACCAGCAGGGCAGATACGGCTCCAGTGGATTTTTGTTTCGGCAACGCTTGCAGGTGCAGTGTTCGGTGCCAGCGCGTTTAAAGCTCTCGAAGTCGCGTTCACCGCGCAGGAGGGCCAAATAGTCATCGATGGAGTGCTCCTGGGCGGCATCGATAAGCTGTGCCCAGGTCTTGTACTTGCGCACCACCTCAAAAAAGTAATCGTAGAGATCTTGTATAGTTTGCAACACCGTTTCCAGATTTAATAGATACGGACTGTCCACCGTGCGGTCCAGCTTGTCCAAACGCTTCCGGAGCTCAGGCATGGCGTCACGGATGACCAATACAGCCCCAGCCAGCTCAGCGCTGTAGAATGCAAAGATAAGCTAATGGCATTTTGAATGTATAACATAGTTTACTTGGATTGCTTGATAGCATTATGGGCCTTTTGAAATTCGCAGAGAGCACGTGTTTCTGCCATCTGACTTAGGTACTCCGGATAGATCTTTATGCCACAAGCAGATCCAATCAGCAGGCGACGGCGTATGGACTGATAGCGCATTTGTTTGCCCATCTCTATTTGCAACGTCTTGGCCTCTGCCAGCTGATCCTCTAGATCCGCAAATAGTCTCTCTATGAGCAGTATCTGCTGATGCACACACTGCTCCAGGCGGAAATCGCAACGTGTGTAAATAGTCTGACAGTGATCAAATCTTGGCATAAGATAATTAGCTGGAATAGTGGCACCGCGACATGGCGGCGGCAATGGACGACGCCTGTAACGTTCCGGCGGATAATCCCAGCAGGGGCCGTAACGTGCATCCGCTGTCATGCCCATTGGAGACTTCCAGCACGGCATTGTAGCCTTCGGGATCCCATAATTGGGACTTTTGCCACAAGCAATAAATCGAGTCTTGGGCAACTTCTGCGCCGGCGGATAACTCCAACGCTCTACGTACAGCTTCTTGAGCTCACTGACCTTCATTTTGGGCGACATATTTTATCAAGAAATTAAGAATGTTCCTCTATGCAACATGTACGAAATTGAAAACTATAATAATTTCGTTGACCTTACAGCATTATACAGGAATGTGAGTTAAAACTCTCGGACATTGGCAAGGCTAGCTTTATGCAGCGCATCAAGGAGTTCAGTAAGTCGCAGCAGAATCTCGAACAGCTTGCCGAGCAGCACAAGCTGCACATGGAACGCGTAAGCACGGTTGTACCTATACCAATAATGATCGTCCTCTAATTCCGCTAACTGCTTTCAGTTAAAGTTTGTGCTGTTTGCCCTTCAGCGCGAGCTGCTGCAGGATTACCGCGCCGATCTGGACAAACGGCCGTTGTTTAAGCAGGGTCTAACCCGCCTGGATGAGCTCAGCATTGGTGATGTGGTCACCGGTGAGTTATTACAGCCAAATTAAAATATAATATAACTTACAAATATTAACTTTTTGCTGGTCTAACTCTTCACTAGGCGCAGTCACCAACGTAACGCACTTTGGCGCCTTCGTGGACATTGGCGTGGAACGCGACGGTCTCATACACAAAAGCCACATGAATAATTGTGATCTTAGCATTGGGGATCGCATAATTGCCTCCGTGCTTAAGGTTGACATGCAGCGACGGCAGTTGGGCTTGCGTCTGGAAAATATGCTGCAAGAGACGGACACATCCTTTACATTGAAAACCGAGTAAAAACCAAAACAAATTTTTTTTTAAGTTTTTAATGAATTTTCATTTTTATGAATGGTTGTTACGTTAACCATACATTCTTGTATGTTTAAATAATATGTATGTCTATATAATTAGCACTTAATTGTCTCATCAAGCGCCTTTATTTAACGGAAATTTTGTTTCATATTCTAGAAATTTGAGTTTACAAATGGGGTTTGTTTCTGCGCAGTGATTAAATAAAATATATACATATTCTTCATAAGCAGCATAAGTTTTGGGTATTCTTTTTTTTCAAATATTTTGTCTCATATTTCAATTTATTGCCGTTTCAATAGAATTGTTAAAAATAATTATAAACAATTGTTATACAGTTTACATTTACATAATTACACAATATAATATATATATATATATATTAAAAAATACACATACGTATGTAGTCAAAGTTATTGTATTTCGTTTTATTTTTAATTCTTATGTGTGATTCATTCTCGATTCTTTTAATTTCATATTCTAACTACGTGGACTTGTCGCGTAATCAACCAATTGTTGTCATATAAATAAATATATTTATATATGCATTTGCAAACGTACAAAATATTGGAGAAACATACTTATCGCAGAAGGCCAATCGAGCAAATTATATATATATATATAATATAATCCTTCCGACATAATTCGCTGTTGTTGTTATTGATGTTATTATTGCATAAAGAAAGTGTTTTAATAATTTATTTTTATCATTTATAATGATAGCATAGGTAATGATGTAAGTTTCATTTGTTTTTTTCTTTTTAAATAATAAGTTTTCTTGATGTGAATAAGCAGTGTATACAGTGTATACGGGGTTTAGCACAAAATGCCGTTCAGCAGAGTCCATTGCCAAATCATAGAACGCAGATAATGTTAGGAGCTTAAGACTTCAATTAACAATTTGTGTGAAAACTAGGTGTAAGGACTTGACTGGCAGGGTTAAGCTCTCAGCAAAAGTGCCCGCAATCATGATGCGATATATATATGTGCTATATATTAGATTATAGGCCCGACGTGGGTTAAATTTCATGTTAAAAAGCCAAATAATTGGGCTGTAAGTGTTTTTTCGATCTTTTCTTTAGTACTCTGTTGAACAAACGTTTTGTGTGTAGGATCCAAAGACCCTTTAACAACTTGCGATTACAAATAGTCATCAATTATGTTTTATGTAGCTAAATAAATGTACATAAATTCTGTATTATTGGCAGACTGTTTTGGGCGCCGCACGGCACAGCCGCAAAGCGCGAGTGTTTTTCTTTTTTAGTTAGTCTCTAATCCCCCCTCCCCCAATCCCTTGCTCATCGTCATCTAGTGATCATCTAGTCCCCCTCCATGTGAGTGATGCATTGGTGTGCGAGTTGTGTGTGTTGTGTTTTGTGTTGTGGCAATTGGAGTATTTTTATCATAGACATGGGCTGCATTAAACAGAGAAATGAGCATAAATTAAAGATTTATGAATACGTTTTCCATTTGATTTTTATGGTTGCGGCACTTACCAATTGCCAAAGTGTTTTTTTGTGTATAGTTAAAATGATGAAAATCAATAGCGAAACGAAAATGCGAAATTATTTCTTTTTCTTCTCTTTTCTGCAAGTGAAAATCAAATTTAGTATTAATACAAATTATATACAAGTTTAAAGAATAAAACAACATATATATGTATGCATAGTTGAAATAGAAATAAACAGAATATAATCAAATATATATATATATATACAGCCAAGCTATACAAAACTGGACAGTTTACAATAACGTTAAAACATTTAAATTTTGCATTTGACTTGCTCACATTTGGGGCGAGCCATTTTTAAGGACTGATTCTCTATAGATTGCTTGTTCTTGCAGTTTTTGTTGCTAGAGTTGTTTTATTGTTGTTGTTCTTGTTGTTGTTGTTGTTGGCTCCAATGTGCAATTGTTGCTTGTGATTGCTGTTGTGGGTTTTGTTGTTGTTGCTTTTGTGTCTTCGCTAATCGAAAAATGTGACAAAAATTGCATTCTTATATTTAGCTTTTGAAATAGGAGAGCAATTGCCGCCAGGGCGCCAGACAACAGCAGGTGCCATCGAACCATCTGTAAAAATTTAAGAATTCTTCTTTTTGGTTTTTGCCATTTTGCTTGCTTGATATGAAAAATAACGCAACAGAACAGGGAATATGCTGAAAACAAGCAGCATTTGCATATGAGTTGTCCACATGGTTAGCATGACTCTTATAAGTGTATTGTATAAATCAGTTGTTGTGTATGTATGTATATGAGAGTGTGTGAAATATGTTTGTCTAACAACATTTAGGCCAAAATTACATTGTTTTTCAAACAGCAACATTTGGGTGTGAGTGTGTGTGTGTTTTGTGTGTGTGTGTGCGCGCGCATACGACTCAAAGAGCTCTATTTATATTAATTGAATTGTCATTCTACAACTAGTTACATTAAAATGTATTCGCTTTATAAACGACTTTACCGATTTAGATGTATATTTAGAATGCGTTTAGGCAAGGTATAAACAGTAAACGTTACTACATTTGAACCACATTAGTGTTTTTTTTTTTTGGTTTCTTTCTTTTTCATCTAAAATTTTTAGTTGAACGCCAAAAACTGTTGTTTGCTACGAGTGCTACAAAATCTTATTTCTGTTACAGTTATTTTTTGTTATACTAGGCGAAACTTTACTTTCTTAAACTCCTAATAAATTTCTATTCACGAGTTTTCACAGTAAATTGTGTGGCTTTAAAAAAACAAACTTTAATACAAAAGCAAACAAATTGGTATATTAACTAATTCGATAAGGCTTCTTACAGTTTTAAATGCCTACGCGCATCAATTTAGACTGAATTAATTATTGTTAGGTTTTTGTTTTTTTGATATAAATTGTGATTAAAGCTTTCAGCATGGTCTGATAATTATAATATCGATAGGGTCATACGCCTTGGACACACGAATAGTGCAAAGCGTAACAACAGAACTTTTAAAACACAGGACGGTTTGTATTTACATAAATGTTTGTTGAGTTAGTTAGAGGACTGGCCGACAAACACAACAATTAACAAAGCAACACAAGCGGAAGAGGAGAGTAACAACACAGAAAACAAGTAAAATTAAAAACACACAAAATAAACAAGAACAAGAAAAACTTATTAGAAAGGGCATTAAACCACACAAGCTGAGAAAACTCCCATTACGCGTCAGCCAATGTCCTGCTGGGCATTGCCGCTAGAGGAGGAGTTCCTGGCGCGCTGTTGTTGACTATACCTGCTGTTGGTTGACTGCTGTGGCTGCTGCTGCTGCTGCTGTTGAGTATTAATACTTTGCGGCGTTGTGGGCATGCTGCCTGTGCCCGCAGGGAATGTGTCCGCGTCCTCTTCAAGCGTTGGCGGTACTGCCTGCTGACATTGCAGCTCCAATGGCTGCTGATCGGTGAGCAGTTTGGCGGTTAAAATGTTTACATAAGCCTCGTAGCGACGGAGCTGATAAATAAATACATTAGTTGATAGCTAAGCCAAACTGTTGCCCATCAGGACTGACCTCATATTGCAAGTACGCCTCCTTCTCCTTGTGGTTCTGCAGCGGCAAACCTTTGCTGGGCACGGGCGTCTTTTGATGCTCCTTCAGTTCATGCTTTAATTGGGTAACTTGTAACTCATGCGAGTCAAGCTGCTCCTTCTGGATATTTCAAATAAAATAAATATATAATATTAAAAAAAATATAAACGCTGCACCCACCATCAACAGTTTTGTTTGTGCACTGGGCAACAGCGGACGCTGGAAACGCTTTTGACTACCCACACCGCCTTCTAGAGGCGGCGCCGAAAACGCTGCGCACACATAGTTGATGGTCTCTACCCAGGAGTGCAGCTCCTTGGAGTCGCTGGTCTGAAACAGATACTCGGCCTGATCGGCTGTTTGCAGCCGGAACACATGTTGCTTCTTAGTGTAGTCGTTGGCCATGGTGGCCAGTGCGTGATGTATGCGTATCGCGTTATGCAAATTGTCGGACATCTGGAAAGGAAAAAAGGCGAGAGGGTTAGGTTGGGATGAAACTGACTACACCCACTGTCAACTCACTTGACTTTTGCGAAAGCCGTGCTCGTCCTTGTGCAGATATAAAACAAGATCGCGGAGCGTTATAAAAAACATTTTCCAAGAGCGTTTGCCAAACGGTGCTATAAAAGAAATCAAATCTATTTTGATATTTTTTAGATTAGGAATTAATTGGAAACGCACTCTTCTTGAAACTTGTATCGTAGCAGCACTTGCGCATCACATAGCCCTTTTTGTACTCCACCGCTGTGGCCGATTCAGGTGCATCGAGGAAAGGATTCTGACTAACGCCAGTCAGTGCGGTACTGTTATTGGCGCGCTGCTGTTGCTGCTGCTCCCCGGTCTCATCATCGCTAAAAGCAGATCAGAGCTTTAATTGGGATAAGCTGCTTAATAATTAATTCATTTGCTTACAGAGCCCATTCCAGTGGCTTGGTTTTGATGGCCTGATACAAATACTTGAGCACATCCTTCGGAAAGTTTTCGCCATCGTTGAGATCGGCCAAATTGTCAACGAATTCGGCACAGCTCATCTTGCGATTCATGTTTTGACCATGCAGATCTGTGTTGAGCAGCATAATGGCGCATGTTAGAGTGTGAACTGCATCCTGTGAGTTAAATGTGCCGGGATTGCAGTCCAGGAAACGTTTCGAGAAATGTACCAGCACGCGTTCACGCTCCTGGGTCTCGCCAGATAGCGAGAATTGCTGCAGAAATTCACGCAGCGCCAGATCCAAAGATTTCTTTTCAAAATTGAAATGCTTCAAATACTCATCAGCTACAGCGCGGCTAAAGTCATTGCTGCAAACATAATAAACGAAATTACATTTGGCCCCCAAATGAATATCAAAAGAGCAACTAACTTTTTGCTAAGATGCCGCGACACATCGCTCTTCTTGAAACCATCGAGACAGTACAGTCTTTTGGCCAGGCGTATGGCCGAGGGCATGTCCACGGCTTTGGGCGAGTAGTGATACGAGTGAAGTGACTCTACATCGCTGCCATCATCCGAAACGGGCGGCGATCCATCACGCGCCCCAATCGCTGTAAGCGGCTCCTCTGTTAATGTGGTGCCATCCTCTTCAGAACGTGTTGCGCTGCTGGTGTTGCTATTATCCATGCCGCGCACCTGAATGACCAGCTTGTGCTCGGACGGATCTCGTTCACGTTCCCGCTGCTGTTGCTGGGCGCGCAACTGTTGCTTCAGCTGCTGCTGTTGTTGGCGCTGCTGGGCTGCCGCATCCGAGACGAGTATGGTGGAGTCCGAGTCGCTGGGATCGCTAAGTACCATGCCGCCTAAAATATCGCGAGAACTCAATAAGTTATCGTCGTCTTGATAGTCGGGACTAGAGATATTTGATATGGCCTCTGAGACGCTCTGATCGTTGCCAAAACCACCACCACCACCATTAGCACCATTAGCACCACCACCATTAGGGCAGCCCAACAGACCCGGCACACAAACAGATGGCTGTTCCCGCTGCTGCTGTTGCTGTAGCTGATTTTGCTGTAGCTGCTGCTGTGCGCTTTTCGAGCCTGACGAGGACATAACGGACGAGGACACCGACGTGGGCGAGGCCGGACTGCCGGCTGCCGAATGCTGTGGCGATGAGCTAATGGAGCTTGAATGTGAATTTGAATGCGATTGCTGACCGTAGTATTGTTGCTGCTGCTGTTGCTGCTGCTGTTGTTGTTGTTGCTGCTGCTGCTGTAACTGCTGCAACTGATGCGGCTGCAGTGGAGCATTGTAAGTCCAAACGATGCGATCGCGATTTGATGCCTGCATTGAAAGAGCATTAATTAGAAAGAGGTCAATTGGTATGCTTCTTAAAACTAATATGTATATATATTATAGTCGATTTGTTTAATTTCCATATGCCGTTGCCCAATCTGAGAGGACCCTCAATAATTGCCAAGTGTAGCCGTTTGTGTGTATATGAGTAAGAGTATCTGTGTGTCGGTAAGCGTTAGTTTTGTCTACATACAAACGTTTGGCACAAGTGCAGGCAACAAAACATAAAGAATTTGCAAATGATAAACGCAGTAAGTCATATTAATTCAGAGCATGCCATGCTTAACAAATGGCAACCTTTTTGCGTAAAATATAGTTTAATTTGTTGCTGCAGCCGCTGCTTGTTGTAGCTGTTGTTGTTGTTGTTGCCGTTGCTGGTGACAATTCGTTGCTCTCATTGTTATTGTTATTGTTGTTGTTGCACGGCTCACTTTCGTTGTTGTTCAGCGCCGACGAGTTGTTCTTAATCGTTGATGCAGTTGTTGATGTTGTCGTTGACTGGAAAGCGCGTTTTTTTTTTTTTTTTTTTTTTGTTTGTCAAGAATTTGAGCATTGATTGAAAAAGTTTAGGTAAAATACGAATCAACAGAGAAAACGAAAGGAAGGAAAGAAAGAAGAAACACAAGTAAGAGTAAGATAAACAAGATAGAAGTTGTTAATTGTTGTAGAGTGGGAAAGTAAATCGTAACGAGTAACGAGTAAATAGTAAAGAGTAACAAGTAACGAGAGTAAGTAAAGTGACTACACAGTAATAGAGAACATTTTGTATAATGGATTACTGTGTATGCAAAATACAGCGGATGGTATTTACTAAATATATTATGATGGATTTGAACAGTACTACGAGGTTAGAAACCAACCATAGCTAGTTATACACAACAGTCATTACACTACAAAATCACTTTAAAAGATTATATACTACAGGCAATGTGACACTGTGCGTGTTCTGGGGCTGGAAGTTCTCAGCTATCTCTGTCTATATATTGTATTTTCGGCTTTATTTCGCCCTGCATATAAGCCCTTTCTGTAGCTATTTACAATTATTAGCTTGGGCTAACTCAAGGTCCATTGATCCAACGCTTACCTGCGAATCTTCTGAATCGTGACGCGTATCCAGCAGCGTATTCAATGAGCTATTCACATCCTCATCAATATCGATGGGTATCACAGCCGCAATGCCCTCGCGCTGTACCTGCTGCAGATGATCCTCAGACTTGCTGGTGCGAAAGCCTGCAGCGTCACACTTGCGCACCACGTGACCATTGTGGCGACGCACCACAACGGCCCCAACGCCAGCGGCAGCATTACTCGACTCGGCCGCCAGGGAGCTGGGCTCCGGGCTGGTGGGCACCGAGCTGGCCGTCTCCTTATCAATTAGAGGCGTCGACAGCGAAATTGGCGATGTTGGCACTGAGAAGGAGGTCTCATCCTGACCCAGGGCCAAAACCGCCTCGCTTTTAACCGTGCCAGATGAGTTGGATGTGGACGCGGAATAGCCAGCGGTCACACGTGCAGCACAATCAACGGCATCGCGATTCCGCTGTTGCTGTTGTTGCCGCATCACGCTGCGCTGTTTCAGCATACGCATACGCTGCTTGGTTGAACCGGAACCGGAGCCAAGTGAATTTGTAGAGTATTCCTCATCGCCGGCATCATTGTCCTCCTCATCGTAGTCCTCATCATCGTCTTCATCAACCAAACACTGGCGATCGCTGTCGTCCTCGTCACCGCGACCTAAACCACTCTGGTACGTTTCAATGTTTGTGATGTCGTAATGTGTTTGATCTTCTTCGCGTTCATCCTGCTCCGCCTCCAGCTCATCTTCGTTTTGGTAGTACTCATAGCGCTGTTGTTGTTGTTGCTGCTGCTGCTGTCGATAGCGCTGTTGTTGTTGCTGCTGACGTTGCTGCTGGCGTTTATTGTCCCCATAGTCCGTAGTGGCATCCTCATCGCACTCCAGCTCCTCGCACATTAACAAAGTGTCGTTGGTCAGCGAATCCCGACGATTGTAGCTGTTGTTGATGCTGTCGCGTTCCTGCTGCTGCTGTTGATGTTGTTGTTGCTGCTGCTGTTGCTGCTGGCCCCGGTGAAGCCTTGCCTCACGCTTATTGGAATCCGAGCTAGCCGTATTAGTTGGCGAATCCACCGATGAAGAAGATGTCGGCGAAGACTCGCCGGAGGCACGCGGTGCTAAGGCGCCATTGGCACGTGCATTCGCCAGATTGCGTTTCGGAAAATCCCGCAGACTGTCCACCTAAAAGCAAATTGAAAATGTTAATAAATGCGGATAGGGAGGGCTTTATGTCGAGAACCATTTGCCGGGATAAATTCTGGTTTGCCTTTGGGCATTACCTTCTTTGCTTGAGCCGTTAGCAAATTGCTGGATTGGGGAGTTCTTGATAGATTCAATATTAAATCACCGGTCATCATATAAGCCTCAAAGCGTGGCGCCTTTGCCGGCTGCGGCGGTGCCGAATTCGGTTCCGGCTCTGGCTCGCGTTCCGTGTGGCGTTGCCGCGAAACGGCTGGACTCCCGCTGTAACTGTTCGAGTGCTGTAACGGCTGCAAGCCGTTGCCGTTAGCTGCTTTCGTTGGTATTTGGGAGGGGCGTGGTCGCTTATGCTGCGGCGACTGCACTTGTGGCACTGGCTTTTGGGCGGCGGCTTTCAGCGCCTGTGGAATGCGTGAAGGGCGAAATGTGGGCGAGGTAGCGCCGCTGACAGCTGCAGTGGGTGATGTGGCAATGTTACTGTTGCTAATGCTCGTCGTTATTGTGGTGGATTCCACCATTTGAATCTTGGTCGAGCTGGCGGAAGAGTTGCGGCTGTGCGTATAAATTGAGGTTGTAGTCGACGCTGCGGCAATTGATGTTATCGCTGTTGTAGTTGGCGAATTCTGACGCAGCGATGGCAAATGCGTGGGCGACTTATAACGCAACGCTGGCGAACCAGCATTGGTGGGCGTGGTTCCGCCCTTCTGATGCTGGCGCTGATGCTTGGGAGAGGCAGCGTTCGGGCTGCTGCTGTAATCGTAGATATTGACGGGAGATTCAATGTCCACGTAATGCGGACTCTGCGTATTAGCCAACTGTTCTTTAATGCGCGCCTTGAGCTTGGGATCTGTCAGAAAAAAAAGAAGTGAAATAATTGTTGATCTATTTTAGTGCTTGTCACTTGCCTCGTTTCAGTTCCAAGGTTACTAAGTTCTCCGATAGGCGCAAACATTTAAGCACTGTAAATGAAATTAAAGATTAATAAATAGATATCTGTAGATAACACTACACTTACCTTCTTTTGTGGTGTGACGATGCACGTCGATGCCATTGACCTTCAATATAACATCGCCCGCTTCAACCTGAAAAAGTAGAAAATAAGCGAAATGTTTAAAATATATTTACGGAAATTTGGCAACATTTAAATAGTATGGGACTCCAAAAGTATTATTGATTTTCCTTTCTATTTTTTTGATTGCTCGGAAGCGGCGATACACGCGTCTATATGTACATGACCCATCCGTCCAACTTGTCGGCGCTTGGAAACTATTTTTAATTCTTATTTTGCTTCGCATCAACGTGTCAACAACAACGAAAACAAGCGAATCGGCATTGGCGCCTTATTCGCCTGTTCTGACGTCAAAAAATTGTTCACCAGGGTGGTGGTACGCACTTCTTTAGTCAAGGCAAGGCACATAGTTTATTCCATAAATTTGATAAACATGCTGCTTAAAATATGAGCCACTTAATCCAAAAATGAAAAACGGGCGCATCGCTCCGCAAGCTAAATGCAAACGAGAAATTGCTTTTATTGCATAATTAATGGCGCGCAAGTGCCTTTATTTGTAGTCGATTTTATAATTTATGCATACGCGTGTAATGTGCGACACTTTCGCTTCTTTTGTCTGTCTTCTTAAAAAAGTATTTGGCTCGCAGCGATGCAAGTAAATAAACTTAAAAATTGCACTAATTTATGCGGTATATGCACGTTTCATTCACAATAGTCGACAGATGAGCGCAGAGTTGCATGAAGCTCTTGCCAGCGTCTGGTCTGCACAGCAAAGAGAGCGCAGTCAGTAAGCGCTGCGACGAAGAGAGCGAATGCAGCGCGCTGCTATAAAAGGCAACGTCATTGAAATGCTGATAAAAAATTAAATTCAAGTCCCTTGGTTTGCGGGAAACAAACATGTGCATATGCATGTGTGTCTGTGTGTGCATTTACGTAATTTTTTGGAAACTCCAACAAACAAAGAGATAAATAATTGTCCAACATACCTAATGCACATTTACTGTTAAGAAGGCCCCTTAAAAATCTCATTAATGGTTTATGCTAATCTCATCGTTTGTAATTTTGCGTAATTAAACATCTATGCATAGAGTAAAATGCGCCAATAACACTTTAACCAATTGTTTGTAGTTTTTCGCTTTGTAACTTGGCAGCACACACACACACATATTGTTGCCGCTAGCCAACACAACACTTTCTTATAGATCGCTGGATCTATCGCTAAAATTGAGATATGCTTGCATGCACATATGCTTGTATGTTTACGTATAATTTGTTTGCAAATTGATTTGATTTCACGACGCTCAACCTTCTTCATTTTCTTTCCTGCGCTAAGTCACGTTTTTATCGATGATGTCTACTTCGTGTAATCGTGTAACCCTAAACTAAATACCTAGTTTGATGTTGATTAGGCGTGTTCAATTGGCTTAAGAGAGTCGTGAGCGCATGGAATTACTGCTCTCTCGCAAGAGAAAATACATACATATGTACATATACAATCACAAGTCAGCGGCTGGCATTGAGCAATTAAACCAATTGAAAAGTTCTTCAATCGCAATCAATAAAACATTAATATATAAGTTGTTCATAATTGTTTGTATTTTTAGTATTTAAAGGCTATATAGCAAACGCGTTTAAATCAAATTTAATCGTCAAAAACACTGATAACGTCTACAGTTGAGGCGCCTTGAATCGATTTAGTATTCACGCCAGGTTTTTATTATCTACTTCCACATAAAAACTAAATGCCCCAATTAGTGTCAAAAGCATTGACTTAATATTATATATATATTAATATTTATTTCGGCTGCTTTGTTTTATGGCAGTTGTCTTTTCTTGAACTCATATTCAATGGCGCTTTTTTGTTGATTGCAAATCAGTTTATTGTGCCAGCAATATCAATTAACAATAGCAACAACTGTACGCCCACCCAATCACAACCTGGCAGGCTGGCTGCCAGGTATGCGCAGGTAAACAAGCCAATCATTTGATTGTATTAGTGTCAGCGCAATGCCATCCATGACGACGTTGGCGACATGGCGTTGACCTAGTCAAGTACGAAGCAGTGCGGCACGAGCATTGCCTGTGGCTGCAAATAGAGTTGAACGGGCGTCGCGCTTAATGTCGTGACACGAACACATACGACCTAAAACGTGCTCGTGCTTAACTCTTTGGGAAAAACTGGCAAAATTAAAATAATTTTTATATTACGCATTTCCTTTTTATTTGTTATTTTTTTATTTTTTTTATATAATATTTCCATAGAAGAAAGCAAAGTCTTATTCTGATAAAAGCTGGAAGCTCTCGAAAAAGCTGTATGGCAACATATGCATATACCTTTGTGGTGTTCGATGAAAAACCCGACACGCGTTCATCTCTAACAGAACAAAAGAAAAAAATACTTTCTTACGCGTCACTCAGCCAGTCGTTTGAAAAAGAGACATGCAATTTATATAAAATCAATGTTGGGTTAAAAAACAAAAACAAGGCTTTACATAGGCGTAAAAGCTACTTTCGAGTGCTAGCAATGCCACCTGCCCCAATCAGCCATGGAGTGGCTTACTATCTACAAAAGGTAAGCAAACACAAACTGGGCAACGCTGTGTTTAAGTGGGCTACGAGCTGGATAGCTGCGGTTCAGTCAATTTTAAACTGTTATTAGACTAATAGCTTTGCCACTTCGCTTGAACGTACTTGTTTTTCGCTTGCTATTGTTTTGCGTCTCCTTTCTCTTTCACTTGTGCTCATAGCGTGAACCATTGTGAATAGAGTGACCACTGCACAGAGTCACAGAGCTGTCTGTCATTTATCATCATGCTTGTCAAGCACAGCAGTCTATATCTGTCAGTTTGTCAGTCTACAGTGACGTTTCATTTTAATACGCTGCATATACATATATTCTGTTTTTTTTTACTCTATTTTGCTTCAGCGTATATCTACCTAATTCGATAACAGCAGCATCGCGCGGTCGTTTATTCGCATTCATTCAAAATG
Source organism: Drosophila ezoana (assembly GCA_035045725.1). NCBI lineage: Eukaryota > Metazoa > Arthropoda > Insecta > Diptera > Drosophilidae > Drosophila > Drosophila ezoana. The sequence continues at coordinate 871,333 of JAWNOU010000036.1, forward strand.
TTTAACACTTGTATGTTTGAACGACCTTGCCAGCAATCCGAACTGTTCATTGTGTGCTCCCTATCATTTTAAATGCAAGCAAATAAACACTATAAATTTCGTTTTATTAATTCACTTTCCGTTCATAGGTGTGTAGGAGTTGTGCAACCGGCAAAAGAACGGAAGTCACAAATGGAGTTATGGCACCGCTTTCGTTGTGCTTAATTCTGTCAAATTGAGTGTCGGTTTTCCCCCTTAGCATGATGTTAATTCTGACGCGATTGTATGTGTACATTTCTTTTTCACACAAAACTGTTTGCGAATATTCGAATTGAGTTATTAACGCGTTGAGCGCTCCAGTGAACTAAGTAAATATGCACATTTAAAGACATAAAATACCATTACCGTAATTCGTTATTTAAATAAACCGTATCGCAATGCTCCAGAACAAGTTTTTTGCGAAATTCTAACTGTGCATACAATGGCATTCGAGCTGGCTTTCAATTTTAACGACAATTTCACAGCTGCTTAACTTTTTGCCTATTTTAGTGCGAGACGCAGAAATAAAACTAAAAATAACAGCCGAGGCTGAGGAATTAGCACGAATTGTAACCCCTTCCTCCAACGGCCGCGCAATGTGACCTGTATTTGCATTTGTGCAAAGCGTAAACTACAGCACGGGCAAACCACCCAGAAAAATGTTTTTAAACAAAGCAAGAAGAAGAAAAAACAAGTTTATTTTTGGTGCCCGTTTTGCTATTGATTTGCGTTCGCATACAAATCCGCGCCTGCACTGCGCATACATGCCCAAATAGCTAACCAGGGCACTAGGGGTGGGGGGATAATCCAGTCTACTATGCCAATCAGGTAGGTAGCCGGCCGGCTCGTCGGCCACTTTGCGTCTAATTGAGCATTCTTAAGGCGGCAAGCAGAGGGAGTGCGAACAAAGAAAACAAGAGACAACAATAACATAGACACACACATGCACGTGAAAAGAACTCAAGACGGATGACAACTACAAGTGCTGCCACTCAATTTGCAGCCAAGTGGCAACACCGTCAGACAAAGTGCAGCCATTTATACATACACATGTACATTAAGTGCATTATATACAAACATACATATATGTATGTTGTTAGTGTTTGGTAGCGTCTTTTGCGCCGCTTGAACGCACACAAACAAACACATTTTTAATAGAATGCTCAGATTTAGCGCAAAGTTTACTGCACACTGCGCTTTCTTCGGCTGCTTTTTGCTAGCCGAGTGCCTTATGCACTCATTGTTCTAACTTATTATTTCGTAAATGCTTGTTGTTATTGTTGTTGTTGCGCTGTTCGCTCTGCCGTGGCGTGCAACGAACCGCAGCGTGCGCTCAACGCCGCCAACAACCTCTCCAAAGGCCACCCCCCACTCAGCGTACCTCACACTTTAGTCTACTTCACCCGTTGAGCTACCATTAAAAACTAACTTAATAAACGCGCGCAATTTTTTTTTTTACTTTTGTAATTCAATTAAAGCGAATTTACTTTAGTGTGTGCACTTTTGACTTCCAACCCAACCAAAGAAAACTGAGAAACGACAAACTCTCTTGTTCATACGCGGACCGTTGACATTTATCGAAATGGCAAAATGTCGCGTGCACGTTGCTTTTGTCGTACCGTGTCGTGACCTACCCACCAACTCGTGTACTACGCACGTTGAACCCACAAACGACAGTTTGTTCAAATTTGTTGTTTCTGTAGCAAACTTAGCTTCATTTTATATTTGATGACAATTTTCTATATGTTTGAAGACATGTATGTGCTATATATAAGAGGGGCGGCAGACGCCCAATGCAACTAACACACGACAATTCGCAATGCTGACCAAACCGTGCCTTAATGTTTGTGTGTGTTTTTGTGTAAAAGTTGCACTTAGATAAAAAAAAAAATCAATATAGCCTTGTGCTTTTCTTTTGTTCCTTTTGTTTGCCCGCATGTCTGCGGCAATTAATTTCTTTTCAGACATCACAATAACAAAAGTCGTTAGTCACTTCCAGTTAAAGTCTAATTAAGCTTAGCGTTAGAATTTTGCAAGACCGAGGGGCAGACACATACATACATACATTCATGCATACAAAAGATGACAGACAATCGTGAAAAGGGGCTGGGCACGGAAGTGGGTGGGGTAGATTGTGGCCACAAAAATATGCAACCATGTGCGTTCAGCGGGAAATGTGGATGATTAAAGCTGTTAATGCGTCTTTTGGACCAGTTTGGAATGAGCGCACGCACACACACACAGCCATGTGCATATGTAATTGAAATGTAAACTGTTCTCGTTTTGAAACTGGTCTCTTTTTAAGCCACAGACAGCTTGTAGGTAGAAATTAAAAAGCAATTTAGCTAAGAGCAGAAGAACAAATTCACCAAAATGTAGAAGAACCCAGAATTTGATTAATGACGACTCTGTATGCATGTTTGTATTCACGTATAAGCCTGTTAATGTGTGTACATAAGTTGGTATCATAATGAAACTAATATACATACATTTATGCACATGCAGGTGCGAGTGTTTATAGAAAACAAAATCACTTAAATGGAAACAACATTTGATATGGCAAACAAATTACCTGTTCTTCAGTTTTCTGTATTTAATGCAATTAATACAAATTTGCCGTTCGTTGTCGTATCAAATTGTATACAAACAAAAACAAGCAAACACATAGAATGCAATAGAAAAAGGGGGACTTTTAGAATTTGTGTACAACAATTGGTTCATTTTCATACTAATATGTGCCTTATTATAAGAATTATGCAACAAAGCTCAGAAATTATTTAAATTTGCACATATTTGCACAAAACGTTAGTAAAAATGCGATGTTTTTTAGAATATGTGGCAACCCTCCTAAACTCAGATCTCACAAACTCCTGTTGTTTAAAAAGCTTTTTACATAGTCTCGCATCTCTTATTGAGAATACATATTGATATCGTTTGAATTTAACATTAAACTATCGCTTAAATCACGATCCAGCAGATAGCTCATATCTATGTATACATGGACTTACATATTTACATGTACCACAAATAGTGTGTGAACTGTGTGAGATTCACAACTCATTGAAAAAATATTGCGCACCCAGAACAACAGAAACAGACACAGCAAAAGGCAACAAACGTAAAGACGTCGAACGAGATAGACGACAAATATAAAAACAACCACAGCAATAGCATCCCCTCTGGCAGCAACAACAAGTTGTAAGCGAAAGCGATAATAACAAATTGAAAAAGTGCGTGCCGCTGCGTGTGTGAGTGTGTGTGTGTGTGTATGCATGGGTATGAGTAAATGTGAGTGTGATTACAACGCCGGCAACGAAGTCGGCGAGTTGGTTGCTCTGTTAGCGTCGACGTCGACGCTGTCAGCAGACTGCAGGCCACGTTGCGGCTGCTTATGTTGTTGTTGTTGTTGTTGTTGTCATTGTCACTGTTGCTGCGACTGGCTGACAACTTTTTTTTATACGAACATATCTTTTTCTCTTTTTAATCATTTGTCAAATTACTTAATATTTAAATATAAAATTCCAAACACGTTTTTTGCACTCGACTCTTTGTGTCTGTGTTCCTTAACTCTTGCACACTTTTCTCTTGTTGTTTTAGTCGTGCGAATAAAGTTGTTTTTAATAACCAAAAGACGCGCTCGAAAAGTCAAAAGCAATAATAATAATAATGTACAAACATTATGTTGCTTGTTTGTCTTATTGTTTTCGGTTTTTATTTTCTTTTTTACATTTGCTAAGTCTGATAACTATACACTGTGTGCACGTGTGTGTGTGTGTCTGTTGGTGTCGTGTCTGTGTGTGAGTGCGACTTATTTTTATAATTTTGTCTTCGCTTTGCTTTTTATAGCTGCGCTTTCTGCTTGTTGTTGTTGTTGTTGTCGTTTTTGCTGTTGTTGTGATTGTTCGATTACTTTGCATTTCTTTTGAAAACCAAACTGTTTCAACGAACTTTGTGCATTTGAAGTTGCATTTAAAATGTGTGACACGTTCGGTACCGTCTAATACAACTCCCGGTACGTGGACATATTCCCAACGAATCATTTCCGATTTGTGTTTGGGATTTTCAACACATATCTCTAGTAACAACCTCTTGAGGGAATTAAAATGAGGCTTACATATGAATATTTTAAATATTTATGTTTTTTTTTCTATTCTGTGCGTAAATTTCTAAGATAAGGAAGTCATTACACTTATGGGCATATGTGCGTATAATGTTAAAACTTCCAAAACTTGGAATACGTTGTATCAATACAAGTATTATCTTTAAAAGTAGTCAAGTTTACAATGCATTGTTGACCTTCGACTCGAAGAGATCACAAAAAACAAATATCCTGTGAGACAAAAACCTTTATAAAAAACCGAAAATGATTGCTATTTTGTTATTATGTAAAATCTGATGCGCAAAGCAAAATTCAAACATACATTTTCTTTAAGATTCCGGGTCGAAGAGTAATTAAAGCTAAGAATAACTCATTTGATAAGAAAAAGTTGCGCTGCACAGCACCAAGATAAAAGATACTTCAAAGATATCATCTAACAGAATTAATTTTTGGTTTTTAACCACGAAACTGTTGACTTATCTCATATGTATTAATAGCTCGCTTATCATAAGGAGAGGATTCTCTCAAGAATATCAAATACTAACTAATTTTTAATTTATTATGCAATAGCATTTGTCAGGCACATCTTTTGCGTCACGATTCTACATTGCCAATGATTTATTGACTTTCAGATTTATTTAAATGAAAATGGAAACTTAAATAAATATAGGAAAATGAATTGCCATTTCTCGCATTTTATTTTTTACTGGCTGTGCACACACCCAGACACACATTCATGTATGTTTATGTTTTTTATTAAATTGAAATCGAAATGAGCAAATGGGCAATTCATGGGAATTTCAATAACAAAAGTAAATAGAAGTGAAACCCAAACGAAAATTGATACATAGCGGTAGTTCTCCCTCTCTGTGTGTGTGTGTGTGTGTGTGGTATACACTGTGGAGCTGTCACTGCGCCCGGCTAGTCAGTGCCAGCGCCCCCAATAAAATGGCAAGTGACACGATGACATCACAGTGGGCGTTATTGAAGATGGGCAACGCCGATGACTGCGTCGAGGTCGCGATTCGCGTTTCGCGACTTCTGGCAGCTTTTTGCCTGCAAAATTAAGTGCTTTTCACACTCACACACACACACACACACACTCAGAAAATCATCAAACGTTAAAAATGCGCTTATCAACAGCGGCAAATGCGACAAAAAGGGGGTGGTGCACGGCATATTCACTACATGAGTCCGTTATGCTACCTCGGTGGTTGATGAAGTCATGGGGCAGTCTCAAATGGGAATACAACCACGCCAAGTAGGATAAGAGAGTTTGCAGTAGAAGGCGATAGAGTGCAGTCATAGCATGGTTCACAATGTGTGGTATTCTTACAAATACTGGCATAGCAGAGGAAAGAGTGTGTACATATGCGAGGATTACTTACCGCACCACAATCGGCGGCCGGCGAATTCTCAACAATGTCGTAGATGACATGCGGCGGTCCAGTTGTGCCGAGCAGCGAAAACCCGAAACCGGAATGCTGCTCACTGCGACTGCGGCGCAGCACCACTTTCAATTCCTCGGTCATTGCGCGACGCTGACGTTGTCGCCCACTGCTGCTGCTGTTGCTGCCGCTCCCTGTGCGGGTGTGAGTGTGTGTTGCTGCTGTTTTTGTTGTTGTTGCTGCTGCTGCTGCTGCAATTTGCTGAACACCTGGAACTGCTGACCGCTGCTTACTGCGGTATTTCTTTTTTGACTTGTATTTAATTTGCCAATGTGTTTGGCGCTCTCGTCATTTGCACTTTGTTTTAATATTTGTAGCGTTCTTCTCTCTCGTAATGCTTGACTGAAGTTTTGGGCTTGGCTGTCGCTGCCGCCACTTCACAACTTCTTTGCGCACTCATTTACAATTGCTTTTATTTCACTTACACGCAGGCATAAACGCACACATAAACACGCACGCAAACACAGACACAAACACACACACACACACACACACAAGTACAACTTAAAAATTGACTGCTAGTTTGTTGATCATATTTAACAATTCAATTGCTGCCCAGGCAATAGCGCAGCTTTCTTTTAACGCAATTTTTCAGCTGCCGCATCTGCAAACACAAAAACTTGTTAAGGATTTTCGGTGTTTTTTTTTTTTTAGAGATTTTTTCTCTCTCTACTTTCAACACTTCGCCGCCGTCGCTGCTGTTCTGCTGCCACTATCGCGGCTTGTAGTTTAATTTGCCATTGCGGCGCGCATTTGTACATTATTTTGTGCTATTAACATAAGCGTTAACTTACTTTGCATTAATTTAATTAATTAATTTTCGAAAAAAAAGCTGATGCGGATGCGCGACTCGCGAACCGAACACCACGGACGCCTTTCTGTTGTTGTTTCAGCCTATCGATGTTTAATAGCCGCATTCATTTATATTCACCTAGGTATGAGAGTGCATATCGAATGGTGTACTCACTCGATTTTTTATACATGGGAGCATTTTCATGTTATCGCATGACGGCAGGCACCAATTAAAAGGCTTAGAAAAATATTATATTACAAAGGGTATAGCAAAAAGCCATATTTATTTATTTCTAATTAATAGAGGCAAATCAAAAATTGATATTTAAGAACATTAATTAATTTATTTTTTATTTACTTCTATCAGTATTTAAAGAGCAATAGAGTCCATTCTCTAAATGGCGTTGCCAGATGTTGTGTGCTGTTTGGCGGTTGTGTTGCGAGTTTAAAATTTAAATATGTCACTAAGTGCCGTGTTCATTATTAAATCAACTAAACCTAAAGAAAAAATGGTAGCCTTTTATTATTTACTTAAAATTTGAAGAATAATGATAACATCAGGTTGAAGGCAAACTAATGGACAAGTTGCGGTCAGTGGATAAAGTTGAGGATGTGGATATCCGCGCCGTAGCCTAACCAAATGATGCGCGAAAATTAAAAAGCGCGTGCAATTGACAGTCAGTCATCTACAATATAAAACCCCAACTGACGATCGACTTTTACGAGCGATATTAAAATTTTAGAGTTCTTCAAAGCGCACAAAGCACTTGACTCATGTTTGTTTTTAGACCTAGAACCACACACATGCGCGCTGCAGCTACTTCCGTTTCTAGTCAGTTTTCTTTGTTTTGTTTTGAGATCAGCGGGCTGGTCATCCGAGTCTTAGAAAAACAACAACATAGTTTGTGGGTGTCACAAGCGCTCAAAGGCAAAGCAGAGCACGCGACGTTACGGCTGGTTGGTCGAGCCGGAGGCTGTGGGGAGCTGTGTGTCCAGATGTTGCGCACAATTATCATATCAGCGGCACATCATTTACATTTAAGTGGAAAAACAGATTGAGCCAATCGGCTGCGGAGAGTGAGAGCCAATCAGCGGCTAGCAGAAAAGTCGTTTTAAGAGGCATCTTCATCTGGCCGAGTGTTCAGTATTAATTAGAGTGTGCGCCCATAAGGAACTCCAATGAAGAACTGCAGCGCCAGCAACACGGATCCGTCCGCTTTCTACGTGAATGACACAAAAGGTTGGCCCAACTACGATGGCTATGCGGAATATGAATACAACTATGAACAGAGCAATGCATCCAGCTATGAGGACTATGGGAAAAGGATCTGGAGCAATGCTGCGACTAATGATTGCCACGCCCTGCAAATAACAGCTAGCGTAACCACATCCACAACGACTCCAACGCAGCACATCGCCACAGCACCCATCGCTCAGCGCAAGGAACGCACTGCGTTTACGAAAGCCCAACTCAAGCAACTGGAGGCTGAATTTTGCTACTCCAATTATTTAACCCGGCTGCGCCGCTACGAAATTGCCGTCGCCCTGGAGCTGACCGAGCGCCAGGTGAAGGTTTGGTTTCAAAATCGTCGCATGAAATGCAAGCGCATCAAACTTGAGTTGTCCGGATCCACAAAAGAGCATTAGTTTAAATTAAAAAAAAAAAACACAAATATTTTTTATACAACGTTTTGTTTACTTAACTATTATGGTAAATATACTATAGTTACTTTTTCAGCTTCTTGCCAACCTTAGTTGGCAGCGGCTTGGCCAGCGGCTTGGCCAACTGCTTGGCCGCGGCCAGCTGCAGCGTTTTCGTGGCCGCCTTCTTGGTCACTTTGGACGCTGCAGCGGGCTTCTTTTTCTGCACACCACCCGTGCCGGGTTTGCGTTTGAGCAGCTCAGACTGGCGCTCAGCGCTAGTGTTCTTCTTAAGCGACTTTTTAGCTGCTGGTTTTCGCTGCAGCTCTTCCTCCTCCTCCTCCTCGTCATCGTCATCGTCGTCATCATCTTCAGCGTCGTCGCTATCATCTTCAGCGCTGTTCAGCTCCTGTTCAGTATCATCTTCACTTGCATCAACATAGTCCTCATCTTCCGAGTCTTCGTTGATGGTGTTGCCCAGCAGATCTGCCAGTTCCAGCTCTTTTTCCGGCGCTTTCTGTTTGCTGCTTTTTGACGCTTTAGATTTCTGTTCCGTCAACTTTGATTTCTTGACAGGTTCGACAATGAAATTGGAAAAATCAAGTCCCAAATGCTTATATTTGTCTTGCATCTTCTTTAGTTTTTTGATGCCCAAAACAGTGCGTTTCTGGCAGGCACTTTCGTTCCAATCGTTTTGTTTCTTGACACTGCGCTGCGTAGCTTTGGTTACATCCGAAACATAAATCTCTTTGCCAGCCTAGAAACCATAATATTAGATACAATTTATATGTTCAACCTTCATCCGTTGCTTACCTTATTTGTGACTTTTTTCACCGTTTTCTTGAAGTAATTAAATTTTTGCTGCTCGGGCGGTATATACGAGGCCTTGACCACTTTCTGAAACATCAGGTAGTTGTCCATGGTATCTGCCGCTACTTTGGCCACCTCCGGATATTCGAACTCAACAAATGCGAATCCTTTGCTGCCGCCGGTGCGTTCGGAACGCGCAAGGCGCACACGCGTTACATGTCCGAATTGTTTGAAATATTGACGCAGTTGTTGCTCAAAGAAGCCATGTGGCAAATGTTTGATGAACACCACACCGCGCTCCTGGCGCGCCTTTGGCTGCGGCTTGGCTTGATTCAGTTTTTTCTTCAACTGCAAAAATGGTTGCGCATACAGTTTGGGCACCGTTATTTGGAGAGACTTTAACTCACCTGGCCGGAAATTACGGTTTTACTTTGGTCGGTCGATTTGGTCGGTGTCACTTGTTTCTGCATTTTAAAGGGCTTGGGTTTCCTTACCGGCGGCATCTTGACGTCTACTATTATTTAATAAACAAACACTAGAATAGGATGAGACAATTTTTAAAGCTGCAGCCGCACGTGGAATATACAGTAATAAATCGGCTGATTCGATAACGATATCTAGCCAATGTTGAAAAATGTAGTACGCAAATTCAAACACTTTTTTAGTATTTATTGGAATGCATAAATGTCAGCAAGGGCAGTCCTGCTAGAACAATTACACGAATCCGCTAAAAAGCATGACGAGCATACGCACGAAGGTGCAAAAAAGTGTGTGAATTTTAATAAAAACGTGAATCAACAAAGTATAACTGCTGTTTTAATTATAAATTATTATTATTTTATACATATTAATCCCAGCGCTAGTGTGACCAGCTTATTCAAGTATATCTTTCCGAAGCGCCATTAAATCAAATTGGAAAATGACGCACATGGCAACACTGTAAATCAGATGTTAGTGCAATCGCGTCGTCCGCGCGTGAAGAAGCAACAAGCGAGGTGCAAATCTAATATAACGGGCACGTGTCGGTTTCCATCCATAGCGCTTAAATATATTTACACACATATATATTTGCAAAAAAAAAAATACTCACAAGGTAAACATTGTAAATTGCGCACAAACAACAAGACAGAATGTTCTATCTAATTGGACTCGGTCTGGGCGATATCAAGGATATCACAGTGAAAGGCCTTGAAATTGTAAAGCAATGTAGTCGTGTGTACCTGGAAATGTATACCTCAATTCTGGGCTGCAGCCTTGAGGATATGGTGAGTAGGGACAACTGTGCGTGAGGCGCAAATATTAAATCTGCATATATATATGCGATTAATATTCGTTGTTTTTGGTTTTACATTGTTTTGTTTTTTTTTATGTTGTTGTTGTTTAGCAAGAGTTCTATGGACGTCCCTTGCTGCTGGCTGACCGTGACCTGGTGGAACAGGGCGCGGATGAGATATTGGCTGGCGCTGGTGAGGCGGACGTCGCCCTGCTTGTTGTGGGCGACCCGTTTGGCGCCACAACGCACACAGATTTCATTTTGCGCGCCAAGGAGAAGAACATACCCTACAAAGTTATACATAATGCGTCCATTATGAATGCCATTGGCTGTTGTGGCCTGCAGCTGTACAAATTCGGTGAAACTGTCTCCATACCGTATTGGGATGAGACCTGGAAGCCGGATAGCTTTTACGATAAGATTAAGCTGAATCGCCTGCACAATATGCACACGCTCTGTCTGCTGGACATTAAGGTTAAGGAGCCCACCCTCGAGTCGCTGATGCGCAAACGCAAGGAGTACATGCCCCCGCGTTTTATGAGCGTCGCCGAAGCCGCACAACAGCTGCTGACCATTGTTGAAAAGAAGGATGCTCTGGAGCGGAATACAGTGCTAAATGAGCAGTCGCTGTGCGTGGGCCTGGCACGTGTTGGCCAGGATACGCAACAGATTGTTGTTAGCACCCTGCACGGTATGCGTGCCACCGATCTGGGCGGCCCACTGCACTCACTGATCATACCCGCCAAGGAGATGCATCCGCTGGAAGTGGAGTTTATGCAGCAATACGCTGCCAACATTAAATTGGACGATTATAATCATTAGAGAATGGCCCACCGCATGAACTTTATGTATTTAAGTGTTTAGGACACATTGAATTGAATTTAAGTAGCTTGAAGCTCTATGAAGGATGAGTAAGAAAGATGAGAAAGTGATATGCATACGTATGTGGTTTCCCCCTGCTTAGTTCCAACTGTGTGTAGTTTGCAAACAATAATAAAAAAATCGAATTATCAACAGAAAAAAAAATTTGTATTCTGGCTGGCGATCTAGCAAGTTTCCCCATAGAGAGTTTTACAATATAATCGTTAGATTTTGTTGAGTTTTCTTTCTTGTTATTGCTTAGAAAATGTTTCTATAGAAGTTATATGATATAAGATAATGATAAAAGATTGCTCAGAGGTTCGTAATTTGTCATTTTGGTTAAATATCTTGATGAGGGACAGCATTTATTCAATGGCAATCAAAACTAAGGATCTTCGAAAAGTTGTATCTTGTCAGCTAGAAAAGGACGAACAATGGGACACTTATGATTATATCGATCTGGCTATTTATATGAATCGAGAGTAAGGACAGGGAATATACAAGGAAAAACCTCTTGACATTGTGGTGTTTTTCATTTAATCGGCAGCAATTCAGAATATATATAAAATAAATATCTCTCCACATGTCCGCTTAGGGATAGAGACCACGCATGCGCCGCGATGAGCCCTGGCGATCGTAAAGCATATTGAATTTGTTGACAAACTGATGCATATCGTTGCAGCCCTTGGTCAGCGTGCCCAAGTAGCTGATCAGGCCCACATCGTTGCATTGTGTGTAGAGCTCCTCCTGGAAGGCGGGCACCTGCATTATGGGCAGACGATGGCACAAGGCATACGCCTCACGCAATATTTCCTGGTTCGCCTTAAGCTTGCCCGCCTCCACATCTTTGATGTATTGCAAAACGATTTTAATGCGCGTATTTAACATTTTAATGGCGCTGTCCTGGGCAACCAGATGCTCAGCGACCACACTCTTTTCGCCCGATTCGTTTGTGGTCATGCGTGCCACATGATCCACACCAATGCGTTCGGCCTCCTCGGTGGCCAGTGTATAGGTGAGCGGAACAAATAGCATGGTGGCCTCGCCGTCGACCAGATCGATTAGCGATTCGAATAGCTTAACGGGCAACTGGTCCACGCTGCGTGGCAATGGGTTCAACTGCAGCATGATGGGACATTCGTTAATCTCGGCTATTTGTTTTTGAATCTTTATGTCGCTCGCAGTGGGACTGTCACCCGTTGTATACCAGCCAATAAAGTCCAGATCGCTGAACACCTGCAAGCCACACGTACTTATCAACTGGCCACTATTTGGATTAAGTTAAACAAACTAACCTGCTTGTACTGCTGCTCCTTTTTGTTATAATAGTCCTTGTTGATGATTGTCTCCTCCGCAATTTCATCGGTTTTAAGCTCAAACGAATTCATTACCTCAATATTGCGGCCCTTTTGTTTGCCTATCAGTGCGCCATACACTTGACGCGATTCGCCGTGCTGTGCCCGGAAGCGTGTCCAATGCTCCGATATATTCATTATGACCAATGGATGCAACGAAATTGTTACCGACGCAATTGTACCAGACGCAGCCATAATATTGCCTTTGATTTGCTGTTGTTTGTTGCTGGCAGCATCGCCAGCGGCCGAAGTTGCTGCCGCTGAGGATGATGTGCTCGGCTTGGCAGTTGGGTCAACATCAACGTCCATTTGTTCCATGCTGTCACTGTGGGAGATTTGCGAACACGAAAAAGAAATTACAAATGATTTGCAATTTAATCTATTTTGTGTTTGCTGTTTTATATAGAATTTATCGACTAGCCGCCACCGCTTATCGATTTACGATAACGACGTAATAATTTTAATCTTTTTCTTTGTCTTGTTTGTGCGCTATTTGGTCTTATTTTATATAAATGCAATTTGTTGATAATATATTAGAGTTATGTATTTTATTTTATAGCAATAACCATTTACTCTAAGAAATGACTCTAACTGCAAAGGCGTACCAGCAACTTTAGTTTACGCAAAGTAGCTCATTAGTTTATAATTACTCGCAACACCACTGGGGCTTGCTTAAAATATGCGCTTTCAAAAAACAATCCTATTAAAAAATGAACAGCAACCTGAAAAGTATTGTCAATATAGTTATTTTGCTGAAAACTGTGGTTTTGAGCAACTGTTAAATTTAAAATTCGAGCCAGCCTTTGGTATTTTTTTGTCTCAAGTGTTCGCTGTCAATAACAGTTCGACAAAATGTTAAGCTATAATCGTTTTGTATAGTCCATCACTAGTTCATCACCAATAAGATTTGGCTGTGCCACGGATAACCGCTGAGTACGGACGGTTGTCGTAAAACAAAAAATATACGTGCGCTATTATTTGTTTTATCGCGAAATGTGTAAGAATTATAAATAAATGCAATCGCTCAAAGTAAACATTTAAGATAAAGCATGAAATGTGTCTAATCAAGGCAGCAGCTGTTACGAGCCACTAAGAACTTTTGGTCAAGGTATGCACTAAACTTGTCGCTGTGTGGGAGACTCAATAAAATCTTCTTTTTATGTATGTGACAAAACCTACAAGAATATTCGAAACACTAAATGTTTTTAGACGCTTTGTCGCTCTTATGGCAATCTTAATTATAAGTATATCATTAAAGCGAATGAAGAGTTTGACAAGTTTTCAAGTTTTTAGCGTTTTTCGTTTGCGTTCATATTTCCTTTTACAGGAAAAATCAATAAAATCCAATTGGCGCGCGTGTACGTGTGCGTGTTTGAGTGTGTGCAAGCGGCTGCGCCGTGTGTGGGTGTGTGCCTGTGCATCTGTATTGTCTTTTCAAGCTGCAGGCTCCTTTATCAGCTACTTTGGTCGTGTGCGTGCCGCGGCGAAGTCGTTGTTGTTGTTGTTGTTATTATTGTAGGTGCTGTTAAGTGAATGTGGCACAGCTAATTGATAAGTTTTCATTGCTATTTAGTCATTTTTTCCCGCTCTTATTGACCATAATTAATCACTTTGTCTATGTCTGCATTTGCGTTGTGGTTGCATTCGCAAATTAACTGTTAAATGTGTGCCTGTGTATGCGTATGTACATATACATACGTATGTTCATGTATTTATTTATTATGCATGCTCTGGGGGTTTCGCCTGTCGCTGTTGTATTTTTATTGTTTTGGTCGAAAGACCGAGAGTCAGAAAATAGATAAACTACTTGCATAGTTAAAGTATTTAGTTTCCCTTTTACTTTGCTTCCATTTACATAATCATGATCTCTGCTTGCAAAAAGAAAACTGGACAAGACGAAAATTAAAAGAAAACAACAACAGCAAAGGCGAACGAGGTTCATTAAAATAACACATACATACATACATACTGTCATGCGCATACATACATACATATATGTACATTCATATTTATGGGAACGGGCGCGTACTTTTATTATGCCACGAAGGGTACTTTAGTATTGTCTTCAAACGTGTAACGTTTTGAAGGAGGCATTGTCGATTATGAGTTTTTATATGTTGATACAGTGGGCCCTCACAAAAAAAGGCATTAATTACAGAATATATTCAAATTTGCAAAGCAAGAAAACATGTCGATCAATATTGACATTATTTAATATCTTTGTAAGTAATATATGAACAATATCTTGTTCACATATTCTCAACCTTCTATATTTAATAGTTGGTTTGTCAGAATCAAAATTTTTTGTATCTTAAAAATAATATTTTTACTTTTTAAATTTTCGATAGCATATCGTGTTAATAAATATATGCTCATTTTGTATTTCTTAATGCAGGATTATCATTCGGATAAATATGTTTAAATCATTTTGTATAATGGGCAAGGGCATTTAATGTTCAGCTTGCTTGCTGGTTTCTTTGGTTTCGCGCTGGTATTTTTGCGCATACTTCTATTATATCTCTTTAATGTCTGTTGCCTGCCCATCTCATTTCTCAGTCTTCAATCGTATTCCACTTCGGCGATAGTTCTGCTGTTTGGATTTTCGGTATGCAAAATGTGTGCCAAGCCAAAACGTCTCTTCCTTTTGTGGTCTGCAAATATGTTTGCATACATATGGATGTGTATGAATGCATATATGTATCTGTAGCTGGTCGGTTAATGACATGCAAGACAGCGGGAGTTGCGGCGGCAGAAGAGGCGCCGGGCTAGACAAGTGACGCATACGAATACTTGCTGATACTTGCCAACAATAAGTGCAAATATAGTCCATACATATATATACATATGTATGTAAGTGTGTACACTTGTATGGGCTTTGACTAATTGATGAACTGTTGATTCATTCGGCATGCTAAAATGCCGGCTATGTACGTAATGTGGACATGCATTACGTATGGGAATGTGCTCCATTTATCATACCCAGCCGACTAATCAGAGACTGTTGCTTATCAGACTGCTCCGAATTTGTATAGCTGCGTATTGTATTTCAGAAAGGGGTGCACATGGATTGAGTAAGCACTTTGGGGCTAAGTAGTCGTTGGCAAATGTACGTTATTTCCAATGATTTCCAACTGTCTGACAGTTTTTATTGGCATATTATTTACTCATTTACAGTGGAATTGGCACCTATAAACCAGAATCGGCTCCTAACTTGAGGTTAATTTCTTTTCTGGGTTAATTTGAGTTAGTGAATTAATATTTGAAATGCAAGTACTTAATCTAAGACTAATAACCAAATTAAATGGATTTTTTTTCAAACGTGTATAATTTCCTAGCTATTTCATGCCATGCAATTTAGCGAATGTCCAATTGGAACGACGTGCGAATTCGATTCTGTTGGGTTTGCCAATTGGAGCCTAAAGCATTTGATTTGTAGGATTGTCCCAATTCACAGACTGCTGTTCATTTGTGAGAATATTCAACTTAACCATGTCATAGATCAAAACACACACACTTTTTCATCTCTATATAAACATGTATTCATGTGTATACGCACATATCCAATTATACGGCGCATGCGCCGCTGCCATAAGAAATGCAGCTCCCAATTGCACAGCGCATAACTCAGCGGCAGCTCAAATGAAAAATGTAACAGCAGCAGCAGCAGCAACAACAACAACAACAATGAAATTAAGCAGCTGAAAACGCATCTGTATCTTTTTCATGCACTGGAAATTCCGCAAAGACGACGCCGATCCGCTAACTTTCTAAAAAAAAATACATGCAGCGCGAGCTAATCATGATCATAATGATTGTATTAGTAGTACAAGGTAACATACTCAGAGGGTATATCAAACTAATAATCCGTTTGGTAATTGACTAATATGTATCAATGTAACACATTCTGTTTTCTTGAGATAACGCACTGCCTTTCTATGCGATTTTCAATAAGTTAAGTAATGCCGACGGCTCTTGATGTTATACTTCTAAGTTAGGTAGAGTTCTCGAGAGAGAGAGAAAGAGAGAATGATTGAGAGAACAAACCAGTTTAATTGCGCTGCATTCATAATTGCATAAGTTAATCTTATTAAGAAAAGGGTATTTGGTAGCCGATGCCCATTTGAGCTCAAAGTTGTAGCCGTTTATTACCAGTTATAGACCGCAGACTTGACTTTACACCTGATATTCTGAAGCCTCGACTGTTGTTGAATTTGCCAGCGTCTCGCTCAAGGGCCCAACTTGGCCAACTGGTGGTGGGCAGAGTATATACTATATATGTGTATGTACATATATGTATTTGTAGATATAAATAGAAGTGCGTCGACTCGACGCCCAGCTGATCAGCCAACTCATCTTGCAATTTATAACAAACGCCTCTCACTCGTAATTGCAGGGCATGGCGCATTGACTCTCTGGCATACTTGGCTCTGAAAACCAAACCAAATCCAGTTGAGCTGCGGTCATGTTGCAGCCAACGCTGACGCCGGAGCTGGAGGATGGCGGCGGTCAGGACAGCATTGTTCTGGGTATGGCTGGCGTTTGCCTAGACGACACAGATGTCGATGTGGACGTGGATGTCGATGCCGATGTGGAAGTGGACGTTGATGTGGATGCGGTTCCCGATCGTAAGCCACATTTCTTGGACTATGATGCCGCAGTGCCGCCAGATTACGAGGACAACTATGGCTATAGAACCGCCGCTGGAGAGCAGCTGAAAATGGATAAGAAATTCGAGCGTGATGGCGAGATTAGCGACTATGAGCTGGCCGCCAGTGGCTACACCAAGAAAGAGTTCACCCAGGACGACAATACGCTGCATTTTACGCAAAGCAGCGGCGCAGCTGGCAGCGCCAAGAAGCCAGCCAAGCACTTTCTGGATGAGAATCCCATACCGCCTGACTATATGCTGGCGCAGGAGCTGCGCGAGCATCGCAGCCTGGATCGCAATTTTGAGCGGCAGTCGGCGCAGCAGCAGCAGCAACAGGAGCTGTTGCCAGCGCAGCGTCTGGGCTCACCAGCTGGAGGAGCAACTACATCAGCCGCATCAAGTGGAACAAGCGGCGCAAGTCGCGTTTCACGCAGCAAGGAGCCCTCGTATACGCTCTCTCGATTTCTGGATGCGGATGCGGCGCCGCCGCCGTTGCCGCGTCTGCCTAAAGGTGCCGCCTGGACGAGCACAAGTGAAGTGGATGCCACGCTCGGCGCCAAGGTCGAGTGCGTCTACTCGCTGCTCTCCATGCTGGGCTCCAATGATCCGTTGGAAATGGCCAAAAAGTTTCTCGAGCTCTCCGGCAACAGTCAGAGCTGTGCAACGTTGCGTCGCTCCGGCTGCATGCCGCTGCTGGTGCAGATGATGCATGCGCCGGACAATGAGCAGGAGGTGCGCAAATGCGCCAGCCTCGCGCTGCACAACGTGGTGCACAGTCATCCAGACGAGAAGGCGGGCAGGCGTGAGGACAAAGTGTTACGCCTGCTCGATCAGATTGTGGACTATTGCAGTTTCCTCAAGACGCTGCTGCAGAGCGGCGGCGAGGCCATAGCCGATGACTCCGATCGTCATCCCCTGGCGGCCATTTCGTCCCTGATGAAGGTCAGCTTCGATGAGGAGCATCGCCATGCGATGTGCGAACTGGGCGCACTGCAGGTAATACCCAATCTGGTGCATTTGGATCATGCTGTGCACGGACCGAAGCCGGAGGATCAGTGCTGCAATTCGCTGCGCCGTTACGCGCTGATGGCACTTACCAATCTCACATTTGGCGATGAGAACAATAAGGCGCTCCTCTGTGGCCAGAAGCAGTTTATGGAGGCGCTGGTCGCCCAGTTGGACACAAGCGGACCCGACGATCTGCTCCAGGTGACGGCCAGTGTGCTGCGCAATCTCTCCTGGCGCGCCGACAGCAACATGAAGGCGGTGCTCAATGAGATTGGGACCGTGACTGCGTTGGCCAAGGCCGCCATGCGCAACAAGAGCGAGAATACACTAAAGGCCATACTCTCGGCGTTGTGGAATCTTTCGGCGCACTGCAGCACCAACAAGGCGGAGTTCTGTGCGGTTGAGGGCGCACTCGCCTTTCTGGTCGGCATGCTCAGCTATGAGGGACCGAGCAAGACCCTGAAGATAATCGAGAACGCTGGTGGCATTCTGCGCAATGTTTCCAGTCACATTGCCGTCTGTGAGCCCTACCGCCAGATCTTGCGCCAGCACAATTGCCTGGCCATATTGCTGCAGCAGCTCAAATCGGAGAGCCTGACGGTGGTGAGCAACTCGTGCGGTACATTGTGGAATCTATCGGCACGCTGTCCGGAGGATCAGAAGTTTTTGTGGGACAATGGCGCGGTGCCGATGCTGCGCTCGTTGATACACTCCAAGCATACCATGATCTCGGAGGGCAGCTCCTCGGCGCTGAAGAATCTGCTAAATTTTCGGCCCGCTGTACAGAATCAGGATCAGTTAGATCCGATTGCCCGCTCCATGGGCCTCAAGCAGCTGCCCACGCTGAAGGCGCGCAAGCAAAAGGCCCTGCAGCAGGAGCTGGGCGAACGGCATGCCGAGACCTGTGACAACCTCGAGAGCAACACCGGCAGCAGCATTAGCTCCAGCAAGACGCGTCGCCATCCAGCTCCCACACGCTTGTCGCGCTCCGCCCTACTGACTAAGAGCGAGAGCCGTGACTCTGTCTATTCGGCCAAGTCGGACACGGCCTATGAGCACTTGATGCGCTCCGATGCCGCACAGCGACAGGGCAACTTTGAGCTGGAGCTGGAGCACGATGCGGAGGCCACGGAGGAGCAGCCCATTGATTATTCTGCCAAATATAGCGAAGGTGCTGCCAATAGCAGCAAGACAACAACATATCAGGAAACGGATTTGGATCAGCCCACAGATTTCAGTCTGCGCTATGCGGAGAATCAACTGGAGGCCGATTTAAAGTCAACCACGAGCTGTGCGCCGGCCGCCAAAGCAGCAACGGGCGAGGGGCAAGAGATACTGCTCATTCTGGATGACAGCGTCAAGTGTTATCAGACCGAGGATACGCCCTACGTCATATCGAATGCGGCATCTGTCACGGATTTGCGACAGGCGGCCAAAGCGGAAGCGGAAACATCGCCGCCCGCTAAAGCCACCATCAAGCCCAGCGGGGCGGAGAATGAGGCGGCGGCACCGCAAGCGCCCATCAAACAATCATCCGCAAAGCTGTCCTCTGCTCTGGCATCCGGCTCCTATACGCCCGAGAAGCCCATCAATTACTGCGAGGAGGGTACGCCGGGCTACTTTAGTCGCTACGATTCGCTCAGCAGCCTGGACGAGCCGGGAAAATCTGCATCAAAAGCAGCCGCCAAGTCCGTCAAGCTGGAGGAACAGCAAGCGCAACCGGAGCTGCAGCAGCAACAGCAGCAGCAGGAGGGGGAACCCATACCGGCCAAGCCCAATTCGGCCCTGGAGACGCCGTTAATGTTTTCCCGGCGCAGCTCCATGGACTCGCTGGATGTGGATGTGGCCAATTGTGATGACAAGAGTTCGGTGGTCAGTGATTTTAGTCGTCTGGCCAGCGGTGTCATCTCACCCTCAGAGCTCCCCGACTCGCCCACGCAGAGCATGCCGCAATCGCCCAGGCGCAGCAGCATGGCAGGCGCTAGTGTTGTCCTGCCATCCGGCGGGACCGGTCAGCGACCCCTGCGCAGCGTCTTCGAGGATGATCTGAGCAAATTCAATGTGGAGCACACGCCCGCACAGTTCTCTGGCGCAACCAGCCTGAGCAATCTGAGCATTGCGGACGATGATAAGCCCATGTGCGTGGTTGATGTCGAGGACAACGATGTCGACAAGGAGGATGAGCTGCTTCTGGCCAGCTGCATCAATATGGGCATGCAACGCTCTGCGGTCGTGAGCGCAGCTGGAGCTGGAGCTGCAAGTGCAACAACAGCAGCAGCAGCCATTGCCGAAGAGACCACGCGCAGCTACTGTACCGAGGACACGCCCGCGCTGCTCTCCAAGGTGGGCAGCAATACCAATCTCTCTGCCATATCCATTAACTCGACGGCCGAAATGCAGCCGCAACGCTGCTCGCTTAACCTCTCCGACGATGTCTCTTCCAATGCCTCCGATTGCGGTGGAGGCGGCGGCGCTGCGGCAGTGCTGCAGCAATGCATTCGAGATGGCATGCAGAAGCACAATCCTGTTCCGGTTGCGGCCTTGAATGCGGATCCCATTGCCATGCTGCGCAGAGGCGGCAATATTCTGCCCCCCTATTTGCCCGTCAGCGATGAGATGAGCAAATATCTGGTGGAGGATAGTCCCTGCAATTTCTCTGTTGTCTCCGGCTTATCCAATCTGACTGTGGGATCTAGTCTCGTCGGACCTGCGGTGCAGCTAAAGGAAACAGCTGGGTAAGCAAGTCATGAACCTGTTTTTTTTAATCTTTGACCTAAGTTTTTGAACGAAGCATACTTATTGAAAACAGTTTGGACTGATATCGCTAGATCCTCCGACCTAGGTGGAAAACAGAATTTCAAACTCGGAAAATATTTTCAAAGCATATTCCATATTCCATAGTTTTCGCTATGTAAAGTTGACTGAAAAAATGTTTCTTTAATTTGTGGAATATCCACAGGACTCCAGGGATTTTTTTTTAATATATTTCAAACTAATAAATTCATGCTTATCCGATTTATGTTAATCCACGCATACGGGTGAAAAATGGTTAAATGACCTTTGCAAGACTTTGAAAAGTTATTGTTTTTATCCGATCGATATTAAAGACATTTTTATGTATCCCAATCAAAAGGATTTTGGAAAAGCTAAGTCACTCGGTGAAATACGAGTTCTTATACCCGAGCATATATCTAAAGATCTATATTTTTTTTTCAGCATTGCCGAAGCGACTGGGGCAGAGCCAGGCAGCCAGGCGGCAGCCGTGGCGCCCCAGAAAGAGAATACCAGACGTCCGCCGCATTGGCAGGATGACTCGCTGAGCTCTCTGTCCATAGACTCCGAGGATGATACCAATTTGCTGAGTCAAGTAAGTGCAGCGGGTTCACAAAGAATGTACATGAATTAACTGAATTTATCGTTACCCTTCCACAGGCTATTGCCGCCGGCTGCAATAGACCCAAGTCGAATCTTGGCTTCAGCACGAGCGCAACGACCAGCAAGCGCTCCAGTTCGCTGTGCTCCTCAACGCAGCCCATAGCCATCAATGCAGCCACCTCGGCGTGCTCGCTGAATTCGGCGATTAGTGCGCGCAAGACGGTGCAACAGGAATCGTACAGCTCGGTGGATTCCAGCGACTCGAATGACAATCAGTCGAAGTCGCTGTTTGAGCTGTGCATACTGAATGGCATGTACAAGTCCAAAGAGCCGGGCAAATCCCAGCAGCTGCAGCAATTGCAGCAGCTGAGCAGCTCCTCGGCACAGTCCGATCCCAATCTCAAGCAGTTTGATTCGCTGCCCGTGCAGTTGCCAGTGCAACCGAAGCGCCAGCGTCAGCATCATCATCATCACCATCACCAGCATCAGCGGGAACGGGATCGTGAGCGCAAGGATGAGAAGCTGCTGCTGGAGTGCATCAATACGGGCATATCCAAGAAAATCAATGCCGTGCCAAAAAACGCGCAAGCTACGTCTGCAGCTGCATTGGAACCGTGTCACCCAATGGCGGCTACTACATCAGCAAGTGCCAACAGCACAGCAGCTCCAGACGTAGAGCAGAAATCGCACGCAATATCAATCCAACACAGCAGCCAATTGCCCAAACAGAGCAGCCTGCCCAGCCACGGCATCGACACCGACACAGACGCAGCAAAAAGTCCAGCTCCAAGTCCAGAGATCGCGAACACGATCGCTCACATGACCGTTATTGGGTCTAAGTTGTCGGAAAACGATGCGGATCGCTCTAGCGACGAGTCGAATCAGTCGTTTATACTGGAAACCACAGTCCGGCTCGATGAAATTTCGGATGCCAGCAGGCAACGAATCAATGCCAGCTGCAGCTCGGACAAGCATAAGGATCCCGATCTAATGCTCAAGTCTGTGGAGCGGCTCACACTTGAGTTTGTGACCTCTGCGGAGCAATTGCGCACGGGCAATCACAGTCACAATCACAGTCACAGTCAGAGCAACAATCATAGTCACAGTCACAGTCAGAGTAACAACACCTGGAACGAGCACACCTGTCCCAATGATGTATCCTTTCCCAGCATTAGCCAAACGGCGCCAGTGCTTGGCTCGCTTAGCCTGGACGATGATGATGCTGATGCGAACGATGCGGATGCCACACAGGCACCGGATTTGCATGACTTCGCCGAGATTACGCCCACCAATGAGACGCATATGCCGAGCTCATTGGGGTTGGTTAACGGCGAAGCAGCTGCTGCGGGCTTGACGCAGACGCAGCCCAACTCCCTGGAGAGCCACACTCTAACCGAGACCTTAATTGAGCAGCAGCAGCAGAGTCTATCTTCCGGCCTGAACTTCCAGCTGGGCGGTCAAGTGCTGAGCGCTGCAGTGCGCAGCTGCGAGCAGCAGCAGCGATTACTCCTGTTCAATGGCACCAGCGCCTCCATGATGACCAACTCCACAATGATTGCGTACGAGGCGCGTGCTCTGGCCGAGAATCTGCAGCAGCTGCAAGCGTGCGACCCTGAGGATGGCATCAACCATGATGACAGCACAGCACAGTTAACGTTCAGTATCAATGGCAGCCTGGATTTGGACAATGTGCGCCCGCCTTCTGGCATGGAATCGCTCAATTCTGCTTGCAACACGCAGCCCAGCTCGTTGCGGTTGGCTTTGCCCAGCAAATCACCCAGATTTGGGCGCAAGGCGTTTCCAGCTGGTCTGGTGGCCAGGCGCGCGCTTGGTCAGCTGGCGGGCAGCGCTGAGAGCGTGAACTCAAGCTGTAATCTGCTGGACAACATAAAGCCACCATCGCTTATGGATGAGCTGCTGGACTCCATGATCAGCGTGGACAGCATACAGTCCGAGGTGGCGGATGCCGATCAGGACTGCAGCATGGCTACAACCATATCGGTTTCCAACTACGAGACGGCTGCTTGTGACGATCAAACGCTCACATTGACAATGCTCCAAAGCTGCTGTGACTACGATGACGAGGAGGATGCCACCATGAACGAGGATTTTAGCTCTGCGGAGTCAACGCCCAAACAGGGCTCGACGCCCTCGCCAAATCGTCGCACACTAATGCCCAAGCAAAAGCGTCGCCTGGCCAAGGATCGCTACAAGACGTACACCATCACGAGCAGCGCCCTAGACGCGGCGGAGGCAAATGAAACATTGCGAATTGAGATTGAGGAGTCCGTGCAGTCGTCAGCAGCGCCAGCGACACCATCGCCACGGCTCAATGGAAGGCGACGCGGCAGTGCCGAGCGCTACAAGACCCAGCTCATCGAGTGTCCGCGCCAGCTGCTGCTCTTGCAGGATGATTGCGCCAGCGAGCAGCTGTCCTCCATGCGCGCCATGATGCAGCAGTTCACCTACATCACAGACATCAACATTGGCCAGCCCAGTCAGCCGGAGGAGGAGACGCCCGCTGCGCTGGATGATCCGCCTAGTTGTGAGGGCGATCAGAACTCGGAAACGGAATCCTGTCATGGTCGTGGCCAGTCACCACCAGTGGCAGCGGCACACCCCAAGCCGCTTACACTCAAGAGAGCTACGCCGCCGCCTGCTCTGGAGCCGGCCGCGGCTGTCAAGGTGGTGCGTGGACGCAAGAAGCCCGCCTACATCTCGCCCTACAGCATGCAAAGTCAGCGCAATAGCAGCGCAGCCGCCGCCGCTGCCGCTGCTGCTGCCAAGAACAAGACGAAGACGCTCTCGCCGACCATAGCCAAGCGCAATGCTTTACCCGGCACACGGTTGCCGGCCAAAAAGAAGACAACTCCGCCACCAGCAGCTACGCGTTTGGAACGGCAGGGCACTTTTGTCAAGGATGAGCCCACAAATATGGACGCACAGGTGCCCATTGTGGAGCCAGTGAGTCCCACGCAGCGCGCCTCTAAGCTGCCCACAAAGCGTGCCACAGCAGCAACAACAACAACAGCTGCTTCACCCAAACGCGTCTTAGCCAAAGCCAAAGCAGCGCCTCGTGTGCTGCCCACCCAGCAACGTGCCAATACCAATATACGCCTGGCCAGCGCCAAAGCGGCCGCCGCCTCACGCGTAGCCGCCCAAGCGTCGCGGGTATCAAGCACAACGCCGCCCTCGCGCAGCAATTCCAATTTGAATGGCGGCAGTGCAGCCGCTGTCGCGGCGGTCAAGATCAATCAAGCGCAAAGTCGCATAGCCAACATTTGGAAGCGTGTGGATGAGGCCAAAACCAAAACGAAGACCAAGCAAACAACCAATCTGAAGACACAGCAAACGAAATCTTCCAATACGCTGAACGGCACAGCGGCGCGTCCCATGGTGCTGCGCAGCTCCACATTCGACAACACGCCGCCAGATGCTGTGGGCACGGTCAGTCAAACAGCCGGAGGAGCAGCAGCTGCCGCCCGATCCCGGCTGCCTATTGGAGGCGCGCGCAAGTAGAACCGAACGCACAAAGCGAATCCCGTCTTGCATTTTCGTGTGAATAGCAGATAAACGGAATCAAGGAATGTTTATTATATATAATTATATATCTTACAAACCTATACAGTCTTGATATACATATATATTTATATATATATATATATCTCCTACTTCAATTAGCGGGTAGCTAGATTTGTTAAGTCTAGAAACTATATCTAATCCAATTCACAGTCAGAAACGAAGAGCCTAAATCGCGTTGAAATCAGCTCCAAGTTCTTGTGTAGCCAAATGTATTGCATTAAAATAATAAATTAGATATTACTTCGGGCCTTTTCAGATGTGTACAACCTATATAGAGCATATATCCTATATACCTACGAAACATATATCATATAATACGATATTTAAAGTTGTAATATTTATCAATATTATTTATAGCAGGTATATAAGGTCTATGTGTGTTGGGGCTTCTTATTCAAATGGGCCAAAATTAATCAAAAAAAAAAAATAATAATAATAATAATAATAACAACAAAAAAATACAAATTTTATACACATAGTGAGCGTATTAGCCGTCGGCTTCCTTTCTGCAAACCAAATATTATTTTGAGAATGATTATTGTAACACATTTGTAGTCACTGCTTTTTAATTATCATAATTTTACAAATCTTTATTTGATAAGCGTATTTGTATCTCGTTTTAAGCCGCTTTCGTATTGAACTTAAGACATGGCGATTTTTAGTTAGCTTTGATTTAAGCCGATTTAAATTTCTAATAATATATTAATAAAAACGAAATGTTTTCCAACAAAATCAATTCATTAAAAATTACATCAAACTTCTTTACCATTTATTTAACAGGTGCTTAAATGTATGTAACAGGCAAAAGGAACTCTTATGCAATTTATTGTATAAATATTTTCCGATATCAAACGCATTTAATTTTTGTCGATATCTCCTCTCAAACTGAGAATACCAACAAATACCAATATTGGTACATGATATTCTACATATTCCCCATTATCTCTAAAAATATTTTCAAAGATCTTTGTTAAAACTCATTTGATGGGTATTTCGCTCTTTGTGGAAAATCCAGAATGTGAAAAAGGGGTCAGAGATTTGGTGGGTGACGTTCCGTGCTCAAATTTATTTCCATGGATAAAAAATCATTTGAGACGTGCTTTATACATTCGGCAAAATGAAACCGTACTCGTTGGAAAGTGCAATTCAAAGTTGTTTTGGGCGAAGTTTTAAGTTGTGTTCGATTATTTCAAACTTGCTTTCAAAGCTATACATAACAACTTAATGAATACGTTTTTCAGCGATTTGGGAAATTCCACCCGTTACAGTGGAAAATTGGAGGAAAACTATTGTATGAAAGTTCTTTGTGCACCGGCAGTGTCAAAATAATTTTTAAAGCATTTTGAGAACATTTGTTTTATACATGCAAGGCCGGGTTATACCCGCTTGTATATATATATATATATATGTGTACATACATACATACACATATGCATACACACCCACATACCTACATACCCATATACATACATACAAACATATATACATACAAACATGCATGCATACATACTAAAAAATTTTTTAAAAAAATTTTCGAATCGCATTTTTCACCGAAATTTATTTTAAATGAATCTTCATAAAGAGCTTGAAAATGAAGTTGAACCCGCAACATTGCCCACCAAATTTTTGATTCCCATTTTCACCCAAGTGGTATGGACTTTCCAAGAAAGTGTGAAATACCCTTCAAATGAATTTGAATTGCATTTATCATCAATCAGTCAGTTAGTCGTCAGTCAGTTAGGACAGTTTAATATACAAATATGTGAATTTAAATAATGCTCTGAGAGAAAAAAAAACTAGATTTATCAATTTAGTTTTAGAGTTTGGGTGGAATTTAGGGCAAATGGTTTTGTCAGGAATCCGTCGGCCGATAGGTTTGCCAGTTGAAATTCCAGCTCTTGCGGCTAATTCACCCGGTTTGAATGGAGGATCCATAGAAGAGGATGCCGATGATGTGTATAGGGAACCCTGGTACGCAACTCTTGGCCAGATACTTATACCGTTTATCTTGGCCAGCATGGGCACCATCACAGCTGGCGTAATGCTGGGCAAGGTGGAAAATTGGACCGTTTACAAGGAGATGAACGAGCTGTTTATCCTGGTACCCGGATTGTGCGGCCTCAAGGGCAATCTGGATATGTGCGTGGCGGCGCGACTGTGCACCCAATCCGCTATAGGGAATATGCGCCAGAAATCCGATATACGCAAACTAATTATTGGCAATGTGGCCGTGGTTCAGGTGCAGGCCATAGTGTGCTCGCTGTTCCTGGTCATCGTTACGGTGGTGCTCAAATCCACTATTGAGCACACGCTAGTGGTTCAGAATCTTTTAACGCTGGCAGCTGCAGCCATTATCACGGCATCAACATCCTGCATAATACTGGACACGATGCTGCTGTTGATTATATTGTTCTCGCAGCGGTATCGCTTCAATCCCGATTATATGGCCACGCCCATGGTGGCCTCCGTTGGCGATGTGACGTCCGTTAGCTTGCTGTCATTCACAGCCGCATTTCTGTACGAGATGGATAAGAGCTCCAAATGGGTTAACATACTGATTCTTGGATCGTACGTGGCGATACTGCTGCCATTAATGATCATTCTGGTGTGCCATAATGTCTATACGCGACCGGTGCTGATCTACGGCTGGATATCTGTGATTGGGGCACTGTGCATTAGCGAATTTTGCGGATTTGTGCTCGGCTCATCAGTGGAACAATATCCGGGATTTGCTGTCTTCTCTCCTATTATCAATGGGAGCGGTGGCAATCTGGGATCCGTCCAGGCGAACAATATGAGTTCCTTGCTCTACCAGCGCAGCAGAACGCTTGGCAAATTGCCGGAAGGCACGAGGATCTGTGAGTCGCCACATCGTGTACTTTGCTATGGCACAATATATTCGCGGGTTTCCCGGATTGTGATTACCATTACGATACCCTGTAGTTTAATGCAAGTTTATCTGGCCGACTTCATTTTCACGCTTAAATCAAACGTACATATAGTGTTTGTTGCCGCATTTGTTTTAGCAAGCTTATTGCAATTGCTGATCCTTTTATGGGCCGCACACTTGCTGGTGCATACTCTCTGGCACTGTAAACTCGATCCGGATACCTCGGCGATACCATTTTTGACTGCCTTTGGAGACAGTCTTGGAACGGGCTTTTTAGCGGTCATGTTTTACATTTTACAGTTCAGTAGGTATTCCTATCGGACGCACTAATTTCTGTGAATACAAATCCATTCACATTAAAGTATATAGATGCGCGTGATAAAGTATATTAAACAGATATTTAAAAAAGAAAAACTCTTAAAACTTTTAAATTAACGGCAATGCTCGTGCGCGTTTTTCAATATGTGGCGTGGTAGCCCTGTGCACGGTGTTATCGATAACGATAGCTTGAATTTAAAAACGGCTTTATCGAAGCGCAGGCAACTCTTAAGCAATTTTCTATTTTCAGTTTGCGGTCACACTGTGCTGGTATTTTAAGATTTTTATTAAAATAAAAAAAAAAACAATCTATCCAAAGACAGCGAAAAGCAGCAACAGCAACGAGTGAGCCAAAGTGACAAACAAACAAAATACGTGAAAAAAAAATAGAATAAAAAAATCAATAATTATTATTGTGCGCAATATGCAGCCACGCTAAAAGACCTTGAGAAACAAGGGAGTGAACAGTGCCTTGTGCTGCTGTCTGGCAGATTTTCAAGCGTCTATTTACATTGCCACCCCACCTGGAGCAGACAGGTGTTGTTGTTGTGCTGCTGCTGCTGCTGCTGCTGTTGCTGTCATCGATATTGTCATTGACATCTTCAGTTAGCTGCGCAGCGTCGCGTTTTATTGCAGGCCAAAAGTGAACCCCTTGTGTATTTGTTAAATAACTTCAAACGCGCACACACACACACACACACGTACACACAAATGTAGATACATTCGTAGCTAATCAGTTGCCAAAGATAACAGCCAGAGCGCATTTAGCCAGGCCAAAGCTAAAGCCAGTGACAGTGACAGCGCCAGCGCCTTTGCCCACGTTTTGTACGCAGCTGGCTAACTGACTGGGCCAACTGTGACTCAACTTTGGCGTTAACTGCCGCTGCCGCTGCCTCTGCCGATGGCTCTGCCAGCGCCCCAACATTACAATAGTCTCGAGTCTCTGTCAGCGTTTGCGGTCGCTGCTGCTGCTGCTGCATCTTTTATTCATAATTGAAAAGCAAAAAAAAGAAATACGAAACCGTAAATTCAGTTGACCAAAATTGTCGCCTTAGCTGTGATTTGTTTTATTTGGGCCTCACTGTGTTTGTGCTTATTCAATTAATACATTTGTCTCGTTTTGCCGTTATTGTGTGAGTTGTTTTTTAATAAATGTATTCATAATATACGTTACACAGCACAGCCGTTGCGCCGCCGCATAAATGATTAGTACGAGCAGCATGAGGTCACAGGAGGGTCAACAGGCAGCCGGGCTGCCGCGACCCAAAAACAATGCGTCCAGCACACAGCTGACCCAGGATGAGAACGATGCCGTCTTCAGGCTACTGGGACGAAAGTGTCAGGTAAGTCAATTGATAAATACCAAATATATATACTTATTTATACGTTAAGTATATGATTAATTTCGTGTGAATAATGTTGCAAATTCGTAAAACACTTTCGACAAGCGTTGGCGATAAAGTCATTTTTTTCTGCATTTTTGTGCGTCACAATGTACTCACACACACACACACACACACACACACACACATACACACACACGCATGTGTAACTACAGTGCGCCTTCGTTATGACAAACTTTCGTTGTATTTTCTTCGAAATCAGTCTAAACGTGAACTAAAAACGTTAACAACAGATATACAAGTTTCAAAAACTTTGAGGATTTTAAAAATTATAAAGACTTTTTCTGAATTTGCAACTTTTTTTTTAGAAATATCTTTGTTAACTATATTGTATATTATTTAAAATCATATCTTAATCAGCATCTGTTTGTCAGCCAGCTCATATTGTACTTTATTATATATCTGACTTACGAACTATCGATCGCAAGGTTATATGAAAATCTTTTGATCCTCAAGATAACTCAAGCAAATGCCCATTATTCCTTATTTTTCTTGAAACATTCTGAGATATCATTACGTATTTCAACAAAGTATGTTTATATTGTTAAAATTATGCTAAAGATCTGCCCTGTCGTTTTGTCAGTTCTGTTGTTAACTTTATCTAGGTTGTATGTTATTTTATGTTCAGCCTAATGGAGCATTTCCTGCGGGGAGGCAGTAGCTCAAATAACACCTAATGATCATATGCGCCGTGTCAATTAAATGATCCACAGCAACCTTGGTAACATTAGATGGGGGTCTACATCGTTGTTCATCGAATTTGCAATTCATAAGACAGATATCCCTGAATTTTTGTACGCCTATCTAAGTCGTTATCAGCAATTGGTTGGGACTTAAGTCTAACGAATTTTCTCGACATATTTAAAAAGCTGTTTTTTTTTTTCATATTCGCACCGAAAAACATTGAGTAAAGGCGAAAACAAACACAAGCACACATTCTTACACTATTCAAAAAGTCGATAAGCTTTTGCAATTGATAAATTCTATAGAACAAATACTGACCAGACTTATCTTATCGCAACCTTAGTACATCCGATACGTTCCCTATCCAATGCCAAAAGCAATTACAGATAGCAAACTTGGGGCCTTAAAGAACGCTTTGAAACTTGGTAACCAAACACAGCAATTTTTCACTGTACTCTAAATATGATGCGATCCATATCTGGCTAGCTATGTGTTTAATTATATTGCTCACACGATATGTAAAAGTTGTTGTGTCTGTTTTTAATTGTAATTCACGCTTTGCTAATTTTCGACTTTCCATTGACAAACATTTAAAATGCTTTTGAACTTTTGTTTTGCGCGAAAAAAAACACGCTAAAACAAGTAGATCTGGCTTAGTGAAAGAGTGCCCAACTAACAGATACCCTGTAACAAAGACGTGATTAAATAACATTAAAAAAGCCTTGGCTTAGTTTTGATTAGATTAGATTTTCTCTTGTTGAAAAACTTTTACTCGTTTATACCCTATACTCATTTCTAGAGCATCGTAAGGGTTGAATGAATTTTTCAAATTTTAATTTTAATAATATTTAAAATTTTTTGTAGTGGAGACTAGTTCCTAGTCGGGAAGCCTAGAGACTAGACTACTTTGGTACTAAAATGAACCATTTATCTTAAAATATAAACATACATATATAGAAGGGATCTACATATATAACATTCCATTTTGAAATAGTGTATATGTATATGTTATATGGCTTAAGGTGGCAACCTGTTAATTTCGTCTCATTTAGCAAACTCCTCCCCCTTTCAGCGCATTTAGTGGGTGCCGTGTATAAAATAATATCAGCGCTATATTAGTTGCAGAACACGCTCACATCTCGCCCCTTTAAAAGCTGTTTGTGGTTAATGACACAGCTGCAGTTGCAGCGGGCGTCGACGTCGACGTCGACTGTTACTGCTACTGCGACGTCAGCGTGTGTGTGATAACGTTAAGGCCTAGCAGAATTACCTCACAGTCTGTTGTTGATGCAGCTTTTGTTATTGTTGCTGGCCATTTGTCGCTCGATTGTTTGCATTTATTTTGTATAAACTTATTTCACGCATATTTCTGTACGTTGGCCAACTGCGGCAACTGGACTTTCTAATTGCTGTTTTGTCTTTTGTCTGTTTTCGTTGTTGCTATTGCCGTTTTGCAGACGCTGCTGCTCTCGTTGTTATTGTTGTTGTTGTTATAGCTGGGCTTTTAATGCGCTCCATTGCTCCCTTGCCCTCCTCGCACACACACACACACACACACACACACACAAACACCATAGCGACTTAGCAAAGCTGCGCTGTGTCGGCCAGTTATTTTTGTTATTGTCGCTTGTTGTTGCCATCGATTTTTATGCTTTGGCAGCAACAACAACAACACACAGCAACAAGCTTGTCTCATGTAGTATGCACATAGAAGGCAAGACATCATTTTACAATGCTACTTATGTGCACACACACACACACACACACACACACACACACTTAAGCACACTCACACACAAACACATTTACAGCTGCGCTTAAACATCAATATAAATTCAAATATGTTCACAATTTCGCACTTTGCGCCGCGTGGGCAACACATCAACGTCAACATCTCTTTCATCTTAAGCCAGCAGAGGGCAGAGAGGGATAAAGAGAGCGAGAGAGAGAGAGAGAAAGAGATAGTTGTTGTTCAGCTCAAATGAGCTGCCATTAGCTACTAATGTAACCCATATTACATCACATTTAGCTGCACTTTTTCTATAACTAACACCTAGTATAAACATTCGTATTGCCATTGCCCATGGGACAAGTGCAATCAATTAGAGTCATGCACGGCTCGGTCAGGGCCGACCATTTTTGGCCAAATGTCAAGTGTTGTGGCCATGACCAGCAAAGCAGTCTTAAAACCTATGTTTTAGATTAAATTCAATTTCCATAGGTATTTTATTAACATGAAGCAATTAAAATGCAACTAACAGAATGCATTTCACGTTGTTTCAGTTTATAACAGCCATTTAACATTGAAGACATTAAGCTTTTAATAGACAATTAACATTATACGTTAGTTACTAGAAGCTACAGACGCTTGCTAATTAGAACGCTTCAGTTTCAGTGCTGATTATAAGATTAAAAGAAGCAGATGCCAAGGGCATTACTCTTTATGCATAAGAGGACAAATTGTATTTTCCAAGCTCTAAGAACACAAACTGAACGGCGTTGTTTAACAGCTTGCTAACATATAAGCGTACTGCGTTCTTACTCCTTATTAACATAACATGCGCATGTAACAGTGGGTCCGTTCTTAACATCAGCTCATTAAAATAATATGCCATTCAACATAATAAACTTTGGGCTCGAAATTGATAGCTGAATTTTCTCCTCAGCAAACACCTTAACAATATACATTTTTGTTTATAACTTAAATAAACAACTTTTGCAAATGCAGATATTTTATTTAGCAGAGCTAAAATGGCATAATAAACAAATAGAAATCACCTTGAGAGGCAAAAGTTTTTTAACATGCTTTCCATTATCTTCTCATACGCATTATATTTAAGATCTTTTGTTTGGTTTTTAGAAACTGTTGAAAGTTTTCTTTGGCGATTGATTCACTGCTGATGCGAGGAACTGGCGCCGCTTAAGCTTGTTTTTACACAAATTTGTTTAGTCACTTTTGGCAAGGATTTTAATTGCGGCCGTTTTGTGGCCCTTGGCGTTGCGGTTGTCGCCAGCATTTCCTGCGCTGCCAAACAGTAATAAAATGAAGAAAAACGCAGTCTTAAATCACCACAAATATCATTTCCGTTGCGCACAGACAGAATAACGCAGTGCGCATTGTGCAAGTCCGCACAAAACTAGCTTCCCCCGACTCCAATGAATGGAGTCCATGGCGGCTATCAATTTGTGGCCCTACGTGCTGGGCATCCCAAGCGTACGAGCGCTGCAGTTGCAGCCAGGCAGCAGCCAGCCAACTCGAATGATATGCTAATGTGAATGTTCGTTCATAGTGTAGTGAATGTGGCTAATCGGTATTCAAATAAGCAGCGTATGGCCAAAGACCTGGTCTGCGACAAACCAAGTGCCGGAGCGCGAAACTGAAAGTCAGATGAGTTTCTCAACTCAATCGCGACGGTTCACAGTCTTTGGTTGCTGCATTCAAATGAGGCGCAAACTAAAGGTGGGGCTGCCACGATTAGATAATAGGCTATTTTTTGTTTTTGTGGGATTAGGGACTGCCCTAATATTTGGTAACCGATCAAATGCTAATCTATTGCTACATCTTTACAGACCTTAAACACTGCCGTTGTGCAGATCTACAAGACGGAGGGCAATGCGCACTCGCACTGGAAGAAAAAGCACACGGGCGTCGTTTGCTTTGTCAAGGATAGCGCCATACGATCCTATTTTTTGCGCGCCTACTGCCTGATCAAAAACGAACTGATTTGGGAGCACGAGATATACGATGGCATGCAGATTGTCAAATCGCGTCCCTTTCTGCTTACCTTTGAGGGCAGCGTAAGTGGTCCAACAAATCAAGAAATTGCAAAAATTTATTTTCTACTCTCGTCTAGGACGGCAACGTGGGCTTAAACTTTATCTCGGAGGATGAGTGCGATTCGTTCTTTCGCCTCCTGGACGCCACAATAGAAACCCGAAATCGCAAGCGTCTGGAGAAGCGTAATAGGCAAAAGTCCCAACAAGCTCCCAATGCGCCAATGCCGCCTGTGTCACGAGAGCCAGCGCGTCCGCCCTCCATTATTGGCAATAGCCCGATGACGACGACGACGGCAGTAGATAGCGGTGCCGTGCAGCTGCGCAACAATAAAATCAACTCGGTAACGCTGACACCAGCGCCCGCGCAGCCACCAACCAAAAACTTCTTGTCGAGCAATTTCGGACTGAGCGGCTCGGCGGGCAAGGATAAGAAACGCAAGGTGACCAAAGCGGATATTAGCCAACCGACGAATTTTGTGCATATCAGCCATGTGGGCTGGAGTGCGAACAAGGGCTTCGATTTGACGGGCAATGAGAGCGATGAGATGCTGACCAAGTTCTTCGCCAAGGCTGGCGTCTCCGAGTCCCAGCTTAACGATCGAGATACACGCGCCTTCATCTATGACTTTATACAGAGCAATAATGTGCTAGCCTCGGTCAAGCAGGAGGAGATTGAATCGCCCACGGAGCCAACGCAGCATATGCCGCCACCGGTGCCGAGTCGTCATCATCCTCATCATGTATGTGACACTCACTCACACTCCCCACATTTGTATTCCAAATAACACTAAATGGAATTTCTTTGCAGTCACAGAATGGCAACCAAAGATCCGCACCGCCGCCTCCACCGGTGCGTCAGCCGCCGCCACCATTGCCAACGACGGCACCGGGAGCAGCACGCGCGCCACCGCCACCCAGCAGACCGCCACCCATTAATGCGGCTCCACCGCCACCGCCACCACCAACGGTCTGCCCACCCGCAGCAGCGGTAAGTTATGATTGAAAATGTTTTCTCATTCTTGAAACTAATGGCATTGCCTTACAGCCACCCCCACCACCACCACCACCTCCGGCGGCTGCGCCACCTCCTCCACCGCCACCACCACCCATGGCCGTGCCGGAAGTGCCGATTGTTGCGTCAACGCAGCCAACGTCTCAGGCCAGCAAAATTGCACCCGAAGTGGACACGCGCAATGCGCTTATGGATGCCATACGCAAGGGCAAACCGCTTAAGGTAAGTGCAACACGAATCTATTTTTTTTAAGGAATCATAATAACCATAATTGCCGTTGCAGCCGGTGGAGCCAGTAGCTACAAGCAGCAATAGTGTTGATCCGCGTACCGATCTATTGGGTCAGATACGTGAGGGCTTCACCTTGAAGCCGGTGACTGAACGTAAACTGCCTGATCAGCGGATCAGTGATGGTAGCGCTGGTGCTACCGATGCCCTGGCCGATGCACTGCGTCGTGCACTAGCGGCACGTGGCACAGTCATGCATTCAGACGACGAGGAGAGTAGCACATCCTCGGACAACGATTGGTCCGAATAGATTAACAACTAGGCGGCCATTTGAGATGATTGTTGGCAAACACATTATTCCAAATATAAGCAATAATTTAATTTGTGCTTTGGCATTTTGATTTATCGCCAGATAAATCACTGTAAATACTGTTTAGTGAATTTTTCATACCTCTATAATTTAATTTTTCTAAAAACTGTTAAACAACAACAAAATACGCAAATTTATTAACACAAGTTAAAAAACTAAAGAAAAAGTAACGAAAATATTTATGATTGCAAAAGAACGATTTTTTTTACTACAAATTCACATATGCATATATTTCCATTCAATTGCTCAAAAAGAAAAGAAATTCATAATCAAAAATGACTTAAAATTAAAAACCAAAACAACAATATTTATGTACATACATATGAATATGTATCCCACAACAATAAACCCAAAATATATATCTGTATTTGCTTAACTTGTTCAGAGATGTGCCAAAAAAAAAAAAAAAAAAAAAACTATAAATATGCCCCTGTCAAAACACAAAAACACAACCCGAAGCAAAAGTCTGTATATAAGACCTAAGATATATTTTCTGAAAATGTGCTTAACTAAACTAGTTAGTCGCAGCCCATTTGGAGTTGTTTTATAAAACTTGAACCATGCGTAAGCCTAGACAAATGCGCGAACTGAGGTTTTTTCAAAATCAGCGATAATAACTAAATGTGAATGAATATGAATATGAATGTTTTATTAAATTTAATAACATTACTAATTAACATAAAATTAAAATATTGCAATTGCGACCCCTAACTGACTAATCGAAATTGCAAATTTATTAACATTTATTATAACATTTTTTGCTCAAAACTATAAAAAATTCAATAATTAGCAAAATTGTTTGAATAAGTAACAAGATTATAATAATGGTGTATAATACCCAATATAACCAGACCATAAGGCTTCCTAATCTTCTTCGAAAGAAAGTAATCCCCAGTTGTTTATTTGAACCCACAACTAAGGGAATTTCGAACTCATACCTAAACTGATTCCAAGTATTAATGCTTTTAGTTAAAGTGCATTAAATGCAAATTTTTGTAGTCATTTCTTTAAACAATACACATATGTGTTGAAATTAGAATAATTTTTTTTTGAACACTTGAGAGATCGATGGTCATGTTGTATTAATGAATCGTTAATCTATGTATGTGTGTGTCAACGAGTCGAAAAAGAGTTTTGTGCGATTTGTGTATTTAAATAAGTACATCTACGTACATGTATTCTATATATATATAGTTTTACATGCATATATATATTCTATAGTATTATATAAGCCATTAATTTATGTAATTTACGTAAATAAAGTTGTGTATATCTAACTTAAACTAATTGCCGCTTTATATGCATTATTTTATTCGAATTTTGGTAAAGTATATATTTATATATATACATAATACGAGTATTATGCGTTTAGGTTAAGGATTCAGTATGGAATATATGCATTACATATGTACAAAGTGGGTCGATTTATGGCCTCTATAAATGTGATCGTATGTTTATGCTTAACTAAGTTAGGAATTATTATCTAGCTTATGGTATAGGGTTTTCCTGAGCCACATTCGCATCGTCATTGAGCTCCCGTTCAATGTTGGCATTATTATTATTTTCAGCTATTTCGTTGATATTCGAATCATCGTTGACTGCCAACCGCAGCTGCTGCGGTGGTTGCAGCTGCTCCTGCTCCTGCTGTACTTGCTCCAACTGCTGCTGCTGTTGCTCATTGATGCGGTTCTCAGTCTCTTCGTTGGCGCTGCGCTCGTCTTCAGCGACCGTCTCAATGCAGGCTCTTGTGGTTGATGCTTCTGAATTCGCCTCATTCAGCTGCTGCATTTGAGCACTTGCAGACAGTTCGTGGTTCAGCACATTCTGTTGCTCCTCAGCGCAAGTGTAGTTCGATGAGCTGGCAAAGAAAGGCTGCGCCAGCGTTTCATTATCCTTTGGCCCGCTGAGCGTCACAACTGGACACGTGTTGTGCTCCTCGCTGTTTACGTGTTTCTCAGTTGCTTCTCGCTGAGATAGCTCCTGGCTGTTGTCTCCGATCGCCTCGTTGTCGCCTTCCATGGGCTGTTCCTCTGCCTGACTACAAACGCTGGTGATGACAATATTAAAAAGTGCTGCACTGGCTGGTTCCTGTTGCGGCTCCGTATCTGAACTCTCTGAAGTCAACTGTGGCACTTCTGATTCATCTTGCTGCTCCAAAACATTATGCTCTGGTGTTAGGGCAGGCTCCGACTCCTGTGTCATATCCTGCAGCTCTATTTGTTTACTTTGCGTCTCTGCAAGATTTTGATTCTCTAATGCGCTGGTTGTTGGCTCCTGCACCGCAATCTGTGCCTCTTCTGAAATCATTTCTGTTCGCGGTTCCACTGGCAATATATCCGTGTGCATCACACCCTCTGTTTCCATTGGCAACATTTCTGGCTGCTGCTCTATTGTCATCATATCTGATTGCGGGTCCACGGGCAATATTTCCGACGCACTTTGCGCTTCTGGAGCCGGGTTCTTAATTGGACTTTTCTCCTCCAATGGCGGCAGCTCAATTTCACGATAAATGCGCTCCTCCGGTTCCTCGTACGTGTCCATGTTTTCCTCCTCAGCTTCATCCGCAGACGAAGCGCTCCCATCGTCATCATCATCCTCGTCGCTGTCCTCACTTTCGTGCAACCCATTGTAATGTATGTTGTCAGCCTCGCTGCCATTGATATCGATATCGGAGATATGCAAATCCTTCTCCTGCTTAATAATCACATTACTTAGATCTAGACTGTTTATATAGGCAGACTCTTCGTCTATTTTCTCATTGTGGTTGATCTCATCTGATTTTTCAGCTCCGTGCTGTTCTGCCTCTTTTTCGCCTTGCTCACTCCATTCCTGCTCATCCGCATAGCCACGGTTCAGTGGCTCCGGTTTGATGGCAGCCGCATTGAAGGGTACCGAGGCGCCACTTTCCACTGCCACAATTTGTGGTAGTTGCAGTTCAGCTGGCGGTAGATTTGACGAAGATGCAACCTCACGTGGACCGCCACCGCCGGTGCTTTTACGTGCTGTGGACTTGGTTGAAGTTTTCTTGGCAGACTTTGTTGGTTTTTCCATATGACCTTCGTTGGGCACTGCTTCCACGGCGCTCTCTGGGGGCATTGCCTCCTCTGCCATGACCACACCGCTAGCTATATGCGTTATTTGCATAATACGATCTAGCTCCAAGCGATTCGGTTTTACATCTTCTAGCTCTGCCGTCGCTGTAGGCGCCCCTTGGTTTACTTCACTGTAGTTGTCCCCTAGCTGGAGCATAGGTATGCTCGTCATAACAGTGGCCTGCGGTTCGTACTCGACTTGTGGCACACAATCACCTGCATAGTTGTCATCCAAACGCTCCTGCTTAATGGACACGATTGCGCTGCCTGCAGCTTCTACTGTTTCTTCGGTTGGAGATTCATCGGGTGCTGTAGCCGGTGCCGTCGCTTTGTCGCCAACTTCGGACTCCTTATTACGCTCCTTATGCTTTCGTTTCTTTTTCTTTTTAGCACTCTTTGACAGCACCTCGTTGTCATCATCATCGACAATGGATGAATTAAGCTGCCCATGATTCTTGGTTATCTTCAGCTTCAGCTTGAGCGGCTCTTGTTTGATTTGTACGCCGTCGCTACTGGACATTGGCTGCTTCTCATAAGATTCATCAAAAGGCTCCTGCTTTACAGACACAATTGGTGCAATTGATGCTGCATTGGCACTGCCACTGGCCGCATCCTCATCGCTGTCATCATTGCCTGCATCTGCGTGGAAATCATCACAGGCAGGTGGGTCTTCATCTGGCTCGCTCTCGGGCTCCTCGGATGCAAGCGGCGGTCCGGTGTCATCGATGTGCACCTCCGGCTCATGTTTAATGCTAACAAGCGTGCTCATTGTATTTTTTAGCAGCTGATCGACGCGTTTCAAATACTTTTTAGATGACACACGATCACTGCTTCGGCCCAGCGAGTTGGGCACAGACGAGGCGCGCAATAGCGGCGATGCTAAGCGTTCGAGTACGACCACTGGCTGCATGTCTCCCGCCTGAGTGTATTCGATGGACGCATTATTGTCCTCGGCATCCACATCGTTTTCATTCTTGATGCGCATCTGTGCTTCATTGTCAGCTGCCTCTGGCATTATATGCTTGGAGTGATTCAAATAAATCTTAGCACAGTACGGTGCATGGCGCATATAGGCGATTTCACTGTTGAGCAGACGACTGCAGCCACCACATTGGCGTGTGCGCCGGGCACAAGGATGTGTATTATAAAAGTAATTTGTTAGAAACGTTTTCCTGCATAGTGGGCACTCGCGGTCAAGCACCAGCAATTCGATAGGCGTGGGCAAGGTGTGCTCCCGCAGATGTCGCGTGTAGGCATAGTTATTTGCAACGCTTGCATCGCACAGCGGACACTGGTATGGCGTCTTGGAAAGCTTATGCCAGAGCTGATGGGCTTTGATATCGCTGAGACTGTGATGACTCTGATTGCAGGCAGTACAAGTGTAGCGCAATACAGTGGGCACATGTGCTGTCGCCTTGTGCTCCTCGACCAGCTCCTTGTTCTCAAAGCGTTCGCCGCACACGCTGCAACTTGCCTTACGGGCTTTCTTCGCGAGCATGGTAAATTTGACAACCTCTGTGGGCTCTTCCTTGCTGCGCATGAAAAAAATACAAATAAATTTTTAAGATTAGGATTTATGTGGTTCCCATAAGATGCTTACACTTCAGTTTTGCTCGGAGCCAGCTGTTGGTGCTGCAGGCGCAGCTTCTTGCGCCAGTTGAATGGCTCATTTT
This sequence comes from Drosophila ezoana, assembly GCA_035045725.1. Taxonomy (NCBI): domain Eukaryota; kingdom Metazoa; phylum Arthropoda; class Insecta; order Diptera; family Drosophilidae; genus Drosophila; species Drosophila ezoana. The sequence goes on from JAWNOU010000036.1 coordinate 911,690, forward strand.
TGACGGCATCCAAAGCAATATTCATCGTAGTGGACTTTGCGCTGGTGCTGGGTGCTGCTACCGCAGGGTCCTCCGTTTTACGTTTACGCCCACGCTTCGCAGGTGTAGCGACTGTTAGTGGCTCCTTTTTAAATATCGGCTTGACATCCAAAATCTGTAAATGGGACATAATTCGGTTATAGGTCGGTATGATTATGGACTGGTGTTGCTGTTTACTTTTTGTGAATCCACATCTTTGAGGCCCAGTAGCTTCCGCGTTTGATTGTTTGTCGCGAAACACATTTCTCGAAACTCGTAAAAATCATTGATTTTATCTACGCATAGGCTGCACATTGTCTGCGGCATTTTATCGTCCTGTGTCACCTGCAAATGGGGTGTTGTTTTCTAAACCAGGCCACGCCTTTCTAATTGATATATGTGCCTTACCACAAAGCCAACCAGTTCGAAGACTTTTTGGCTCAAACTGGGCTCGTCCAGGTCTATAACATCGCTTTCATTGGGTAGTATTGGCACCTTGGACGGATTATCGATGCCGCACAGACGACAGATCTTGTATAAGTTCGCCTTGAGAGCCGCATCAATCTTGAAAGCGAAGCGCTCCATATTGATGTCGGGGTTTATTTTACTTTCTGCTTAAGTGCTTATGCTACATATTTACTGTTTAACTTGCAGCAAAAGTGTTCATTTTTTTGTTTATTACCCACCAAAACAAGTGTGGCCAAGTAATGATTTGTGGCATAAGTACGGTCACTCTTGCCAGGGCTACAGTAGAAGCAGGGAAAAAGTTTAAGGATATAAATAAGTCAGTGGTAATAAGAGATATTGGTAATGCAGTTAGAATAAGCTTTACAAAATTAAAAACAAAAGAGATAAAATAGTATGTAGAATAAGAACATAGCCATTTGATTAGAGTACCTGAAAACGCTCAGCTAAATTATAAATATTAAATGCAAAGTTGCAGACATATTTTGAATTTCTTTATATTTTAATTTATGTTTATTTAGCAGTCTGAATTGTACGGTAAGTGCGATATATTTGTTGCCAATTATGAACTCCATTCATGCATTTAAATTAAAAGTGCCAGTTGCAACAATGTTGATATTTAAACCAGTCACAATCAGGGTCAGGGCTGTCACATGTTTATGTAAATCCGAAACCGTACAGAGCTTATAAATGTTATAAAGCTGGCCTTTGTTAAGGGGGGAAATTTTGTTAATAAATTATTTATAAAATGCAATTGGTTTTAATTAAATTGTGCGCAAAATCAAATTGAACTGAATGTGATTCGATGTTTCGCAGTCACCGGTAACAGATTTACCGATATTGACATCTCTACTCTGTCGTAAAAATTTTGTATACACAAGCCAACAGATCTCTTAAAGGAGCAACGAGCTATACGGATTGTGCACAGAATAACACCATGGATCAGTATCTGAGTCGGCGAGAGAGCTGCTTGCTGCATCAGCATAAGCACACGGGCTATGAGAACTTATTGATGCGTCGCATTTACAGCTCGATGGGCATGTTTAACAGTTACCATTCCAATTGTAAACCTGGCACGGCCGGACAGGACACTGGTGCCATATTTAATCTGGAGTTTAATGCCGATGGCAACATAGTTGTTGCGGCCACGGAGCGCAAGTGCGTCCTGGTCTTTGATGCAATCACACAAAAGGAAATCTTCAAAATACCAGATGCACACACGGACAGTGTCAATTGCATTAAGTGAGTATCCTTGGCTTTGGGTAGCGTATTCAGCAGCGTTTGTTATAATCTTTTTTATAGATTCTATGATGATCGTCTGTTTGCCACTGGCTCGGATGACTTCACAGTGGCCTTATGGGATCTGCGCAATATGAAAGAAAAGCTGCGCGTCCTGCACGGTCACTCGAATTGGGTGAAAAACATTGAGTACTCCTCAAAGGACAACCTGCTCGTTACCTCTGGCTTTGATGGCAGCATATTTACATGGGACATCAAATCGCAGACAGAGCAGGGCCTAATCTCACAACGTGTCTTTCATGCCAGTGGTCTAATGCGCTGTCGCATCTCACCAGCAGGCGATAAGCTTGTCCTGTGCACCAGCAGCGGTTACATTATGATCGTGCATCACTTAGATCTGACCACACTACACAAGGATCTGTGTGGATTTAGGGTGAGTGACCACTCGTTTAACATCTCAAGCTGTGCTAACTCGCTACTATGTGTACCCTTGATAGCCTGGCATCTATAGACTTATGCAGCTTGGCGACCAGTATATACCTCAGGCAGCTAAATACGATCATGTATTTTCAAGGCACCAGAAAAAGAATCGCGTGGAGCTCGTTACCGATTTTCCCGAGCAAAACGATGCCGAAATGATAATGGCGCTGCAGATACATCCACAATGCCGCTGCATGCTGACGCGTAATGTGAGCTGCGATGAACAGAGCGAGTGGACGTGCATACATGATATTAACGAGGAGCCCGAACCGATCGATGACGAAAACGATGACGAGGACGAGCCCTTGACAAAGAAGAAGCGCACACTATTGCCACAGGCCAGTGAAACAGACCAAGATGAGTCGGATCAGCGTTCACATGCACGGTCTCAAGTACGCCGCATCTTTTATCCACGCAGAGTGAATGGCACCATGTCGTTGGTCAGTGCGCGCTCCGATAGCTTTATACCGGACATCTGGGCGGCTGAGGTGACAGTGCAGGAGCGTGCCATACGCCAAAGTCGTGCACGCAACTCCACCAATCATGTCAGCGGGTATAATTTTGTGTACGCCATCAGTAGCGGGGTATTGCCACTGCGTTCCTCGTTGGCCAGTCGCCTGCTCAGTGGTGCGGCACGTACCCGCGTTGCTGCGGCGGGAGGGGAGCCAACAGATGCTGCAACCACAGAGACACCTGGCAGTCGCAGCAGTAGTAGCAGCAGCAGCAGCAGTAGTAGTAGCAGCAGTAGCAGTGGGAGCGGCAGCAGCAGCAATGAGACCACCACCAGCCTTGAGCTAGGCATACCTTTGCGTATGCGACCGCTCAGCAACATCTCAGCCGCTGCAGTGGCGTCGTCGGGCGAGAATGCTGCACATACCATATTGGTGAATGCCAAAAAGCTGCTCTACTATGCCTCCGAGACGAACAACAAGCCTGGCTTTATCAAGGAGCCGGGCTTTTCAGCCGATGGCCGCATCATTTGCTCGCCTTATGCCAACGGTGTACGTCTGCTTGGTTACCAGGCCGACTGCAGCGACTATCCCAGTCAGCTGATGCTGGACCAGGTCAAGCATAATCCACGACAGCTGGTGGAATTGGCCAACATTATTGAGCATCAGGATGTGGTGCTTTGTGCCAAGTTTAGTCCACGGGAACCACTACTAGTGACTGGCTGCAATGGTGGCGAGGTGGCCTGGTATCGACCATGCCTCTAAGAGCGCCACAACTTGCTGCAAATCTGTAAATTTGTTTTATTTTTAGCTCCAGACGCGTTTACTATTTACTCGAAAACAACAAAAGTAATAAATAATAATTGCCAATAAATTGTAAAACCAAAAGCAATTAGAGTGAACCGATTAAATTAATATCCTTTATTAATATTGTATAGAATTTGAATTTGTATTGGTTTTGTGAGGTTTCTTGTGGGCGTGGCTGTTGCACATAATATTCACATATGTATTTAAGCACTTAGATGCTACATATTCTTTTAATTATGTATTTTAAGAATCAATTATAAAATTACAAATATCTTTACACTAGTTTAACGGAGCTTACGCTGACACTACCAAAAGCTGTTCGGATACGGGGAATGACCGACTGCTAGACTGTCTTAGTAGTAGTTGCCATAGCCGCTCCACTGGCCATAATTGTAGCCGGCACCCCCGGCACTGGCGCCACCACCAGAACCATAACCACCACCCCATTGATTATAGTAGGAGTCGTAGGATTGCTGCTGCTGCGGCGGATAGGCGCCACCGCTCTGCTGCGCATAGTAGGCGCCCGAGTTAACAGAATTGTAGTTGTAGTTGGCATTGGCTGCCGTCGGGCCCCCATTGTTGTACGCAGCTGGTGCGGCAGATGAGCCACTGGAGGCAGCGGCATTTTCCTTGACGTTTGTAGAGTTCTTGCGACTGGGACTGCTGTCATTGCTGGTTAGGGATAAGGAAAGAAAAAGTTAGTTTCTTTTTATTTTATGCTCAGTCTAGTCGTACCTTTTCTTTGCTTCGCTGGCCTTGCTCAGTGCCAGTTGTAGCGCACGTTGCGCATCCTGCAATCCCTTGGCAGTGCTGCCGAAATCCTCAAGAAACTCGACTTTGCGCTGTGCAAAAAGTACCTTCTGATCTGGCTCAATATCAGCGCGAGCCATAAACTTGTCCATAATTTGTACGACCTCCTGCTCAACAACTTGTGGCCGCTGCAAGCACAAATCAATCATTTGTAGGGCAACACGTGTGTTGGCAGGATCGCGCTCTAACGCCTGCTGCAGTGCAGCCAGACCAGCATCCAAATCATTGCAGATCTTGTTAAGAAATCGGGCATATTTGATGGCCAAGCTGCCGGCAATGGCTTTGTTCTTGCTGTGCTCTATGTAATGCTTGTATAGCTCACGGGCCTTGTCTAGGGAGCCTCGACGTCGCTCCACGTTGATGCGGCGATAGGCAATCTGTAAGAGATTAGGACAACGCTGCTCTATGCGCTCCAGCACTTCGGCGGCGCCATCAAAATTCAGCTGGCACTCCTCGAAAGCGGCCCACATTAAATGCAGACTCGGCTTCTCTGGATGATGTATGTGACAGGCGCGCCGATAGACATCGCGTGTGATATTCAATATACTTTGACTTTGGTCATTCAGTGACTCCAGATAGCGCAGCATCTTCAGCCAGAACTCATCGTACAAAGCGCAAGCGATGAGACAACGTTCAAAGAGTACCAGAATGCGTTCCCGATCGCCCTTTTCGATCTCAAAGTCAAGATAATCTTTCCAGTTTTTGAGCTGTGCACGTTCCAGTGGCTTTACATGGAAATACGGCCGCTTGATGCCCTCTTCGAAGGACCAGCGTGCAGTGACAGCACTGACGGTCAATTTATGCAGCTTGCGGCGCGCCGATATGGCCTTGTCCTTAATGGCAGTTATCTCTTCCTCGCTTAGCGTGCTGAGATCGCTGAAATCTATGGGCGCCGTCTTCGATGCGACCGCGGATGATGACTCGCTTACGGTCAGATCGGTTGTAGTTGCTGATTCATCAGGCGTTTCACTAGTATCTTTGGGTGACTTACCACCAGTCGCTTCCTTATGCTTTACATCGCGATCGCGATCACGTTCGCGCTCAACTTTCGAATCCTTTGAACTGGCGCTGTCGCGGCGACTTTTGGACGATGACTTGGCAGATTTGTTTAGCTGGCGTTCGTGCCATTCTTTGCGCAAACGCAACAACTCCTCGCTGCTAAGCGTGGCAGTTATTGCATGTTGATTTATGATATCCTGAAAGCTGCAAGGGGAGACAGACTATAGTCTATTTAAAATTAAAAAGAAAATTTGACTAAGGACTTACTTGTCAAAGTGGCCATTGTAGCCCTGGGTGGGTATGGTAAGTAGACGATCGTAGATCTGCACGACGCGCTGATAACGCTTGGACTCGTTCTCCCAGCGTATGTACGCATCCCAGAGCTTGTCGGAGCGAAACTCCAGGCCGCACGCCTGCACAGCTCGCTCGTATTGGCTGCGAATAAATTGTTCCTCGTCGGCATGATGCGACTTGATGTGCATCAAATAATGTATCCACAGATCCACCGACAAGGGTATAGCTTCCAGACCGCGCTCAAATACCTACGTTTTTGATTTTTGTATTTTTTTTTTAAACAATGTTTTTTTTTTTGTTTTTTGAAACGGTTTCAGGTTTTTGATTGTTGAACGTAGAGAAGAAATAGAAATGTTTACAAAGATTTGAAAAATACTTGAACAGGTTCCGGACTTAACACTTAAAAACTAACTCGGATTGTTCTTGTTGTTTTAATTGTAGTGTGCCTTAGATGCTAACTTAAGGAGCTTAAATATGCCTAATTAACAATACATAAATACATAAGTAATATAGACACACACACAAAATATAACACACGTTTTTGTAAAAAGTATTTTCATTTTTATTTTTTTGCACAGTGAGACTTAAAAATTTCATTTAAACGCCATTTGTACTTACTTACGGCTTCACGAGAGAACGTGTTGTAGGAGTTGAAGGAGTTGTATGGTGATAACGATAACGATAACGATAACGATAACGTGCGAAGTAGAGCAGAGAAGTTGATAAACGAACAGGCGACTGACTAACTAGTCGAATGCGTGGGGATGGGTTTACTTTTATTTTTCTAAAACAACGTACGTTGTGGAATACATCGAATTCGATGTGTAACTGCGTCCATTTCGTATGACCCACAATATTACTAGTACAACTAGACCGATAATCGTAAGTGATGTGTTAAAACAATAGTGAGCTTTTCTATCTAAAGTAACAGCTAAGTGAACACACATAGACAACATGAAAATGATGTAAAAGACACACACACACACAGAAAAGGACGACCATTAAGATCCCAGGCCTACGATTGAGTAATCCAAAGGTTATGCGAGCAATTCGAAGGTCAAGGGAGTACTAATAGTTTTTTAAATTAAATTATTAAGGTTTTTTAGTAGTGTTTGCTCAAAATCTGAAAATAACAGAGTTTAAATCTGTAGCGACATCTTAGCACTAGCCAAGGGTATCTCTAAGTTGGACACTCCCGATTAGATATCTCATTAATTTGTCTTTCAATATTATGAACTAAATTTAGTAAAAAGAAGTGTTTAAGAGATGTTCAAATTATTGAATCTCATAGTTTAAATATGATAATAATATTTATACATTCCCTTCAAATTTTCATTTTAAAGCAGGGCTTTAAGAAATCAAAGTCACCTGTGAAATGCAGCATTTTTATAGTCAATGCTTTTCAGAATGCCAGTTTCAACAGGGCGACTCCGATTAACTTTTAGCAAATGTATTCAAGACAATAGTTTAAGCATATTGATGAAATAATGAGATAAGACACCTTTCGGATCACTATATTGAGTGTGTACTGTGTACAGATTACGGCATAACCAGTGGATTGGCCAATCGGGATACTGTCCTATGCTGAGACTGACCCTGACACTGACCTCTGACTAAAGGAGATGGATCAGTTGTGTTCTATATTATCATGTTTGTTTTATTCTTTCTGCAATTTAGTTTGTTTTGTTTTGGTAATCGTTGCTTTTATTGAATGTAGATTTTTTATTCAGTTATAATAAATTGCATTATAACAAATATGGAATATCAATTGTCGTAATCGTAATAGTAAGCATAAAACAAAGAATCGCAAAGTTGTTTAATTGCATTAAATTGTGTGGGGTACTCACCTTATAACAGTTGGCCTTGATGCCCTTGCGCTTTTCATAGTCCGCATACTTGCGCCAATAGCCATAACAGTAGGGATAATGCGACAGGAATGTGTCGTAGGCATCGCGCGCCGCCTCAGCATCGGACTAAAATGAGAGGTTACCAAATTAAAAGTTCAATTATGGGTCTAATGATGAGAATGTGTGTGTGCCAACCTCGCTGTCCACGTATTGGAGCAAATATGTCCAGCCTGTAAAGTCGGATGCATCGTCTTTGACGACACGCCAATATTTATCGAGATCGGGCAACTTTTTCCGTTCTTTATCTTTCTCCTTCTCTTTATCTTTGTCCTTCTCCTTCTCTTTGTCCTTTTCCTTTTCTTTGTCTTTATCACGCTCCTTATCCCTTTTTTGGCTATCCTTTTCCTTTTCCTTGTCTTTATGCTCAGCATCTGTTTGAGAAGTTTATAAATTAAAAAAAACAATTTTTTTTCTTCATTTATTATCACTTCTCTCACCTTCATCAACTCTTGGTCGCTTCTCTGAGGGCGGCGCATCGTTACTCTCTGAGGTTGGACTGCCGGGATTATATTGTTCAGTTTGTTTGACTTTTGTGTTCGTTTCGCTGTTGCTTTGCTGCTGCTCGTCATCAATTTTGTCCTGTGTCTCATTCGCATCTCTGCCTGCTTTACGCTTCCCGCTTCCTTTTGACTCGTTATTATTGTTGTTGTTGTTGTGCGCGGGCAATTCATCTTCGGATATGACCTCGGCGTCGGCGGGCAGCTCTGCACGCTGTGGAGCAGGCAGCTCCTCATCGGAGACCTCTTCGGCATCATTGATCTCCGGTTTGGTAGGTGGCGGTAGTTCATCTTCTGAAATTATTTCCGTATTTACAATTGTAGCATTGCTTGTGTCCATATCATGGTCAATTTCATCGCCTAAGCTCTCGGCTATGGCATGATGCGAACTAGAATCTTCAGATGAGTTGTGTTTGCTATCAGCCGGCTGCAGTGCATCTGACACATTTGACTCAAAGTTAGCTTTTTTTGTGTTGGTCTCGCTCTCATCATTGCCGCCCACAGAGGGCAAACTGTTGGCATTATCGCCGGCCAAGGAGGCCAAAAGCGAGGTATCCACACCATCTTCGGTTCGACTCTCTTTGCCTTCATCGCTGGTTTCTGAATGCTGATCGGCAGCAGGACCAAAGGGAAATGAAGAGCTTTTCTCATCTACGCCGGCGGTTGTTTCGGCTGTGGCCAACATTTCCACATCGTCGTCTAGATTTTGCTGCAGTTGCGCAAGCTCATCATATTGAATCTCCTCAATGACAGCAGTAACTGGTGCATCTGTTCTACCGTGCTCCAGTTCCTCCTCATCGGTCTGCACCATAGCTGGCTGATTATTGACTTCGTTTTCCTCCTCGTGATCGCTTAACTGGAAGAGAAGAACTTATTTTAGATAAATCTGTCGTCCAATGAGTTTGCATTAGCTGCCTCTCGAACTCTTCTTCTGGTTTGATTTATCAGTTGGCCCTTGCAGAGAATCACATGGAAGCCATCATTTGCGGATGGAACAACGCCACATCCGCATGGACATGCATGTTTTTCATCAATTACAAACCGTACAGAAAATTGTGTGGGCAAGCATATGTACGTGTGTGTGTGTGTGCGTGAGATACTGACCTGCGCTTGCCGCTTGGATGTGCGACGCGTCGTGCGCGTTGGCGCTGATGTGGTTGCCACCGGTCTGCCGGAGCGTGTGCGCCGCGCTATAAAGTGTAGAATAAATGATTAAAGAACACTTATGATAAGGTAACCACGTATCTGTACATAAATTGTATATATGTACATATGTATGCGTAAGCAGGGCTCTGCACAATGTGGTGGGTTTTTACGTATGCACCGCGTGATTGTTCACGTTTTTTCAACATAAAAATGCTTTACAGCTGCTGAAATTTTTATGCTGAGCACGAAATAACAAAAAGGCAATATGATTTATACTTCACAGCGCACTGCAATACAGTAAATTGCATGTTTTTCCTCGTATTTTACCTGAATTTTCTATCACAACGTTTTCGTCTTGTTCAGACGCCATTTTTGTATTTGTGGCACACGCAATGTGGTCACACTATTATAAAACTGGTAACAACAACAGTGTGGCTGTAGCGATTTAAGCAAAAATGCTTCATGTTTTATATAAGAGCAGGCTATCGATAAATGTCGCGTGTGCAACCCTTAGCCGCAAAGGCGTCGCATCTTACAACACTGTTTGTCAAAATGGCGACTTGAGAATTCATAGCGTGACAAAAACAAAGCGCATTTCACAATATTTTTGGTGTTTTTGTGCAATATTTAATCGTTTTATCGTACAAAACCAACCGAAATGTGCGAATTAATAGTGCTGTGACGGCAAACAATAAACCAGTGTATGAAATTGACCGACATCAGCGCTAGAAATTAAGAAACGCCGACCGCATAACCTTTACGTGTCGCAGTTGCGAATGGAGTGTAAAGGAAAAGCAAAGAGAATGAAAGAAGAGGCGCCAAGCAAAAAATTGCCGCCTAAATTATATGGCGGCGACTATGCGGCTAATGCAAGCACACCCACCAAAGCAGCCCACGATGAGATACTCAGCTCCCTGCTGCGCATTAATAATTTTGACTCTATATCGAGCATTAAGGACGAGTCACTGGACATTGATCTGTCCGCTTGCGTGACAATCAGTTCCGCGAGCTTCATCAACGGCAACAGCCTCTCCTCAACGGACTTTTGGCGTGTGCTAGACGAGAGCGCCCAAAATAACACCGAGCTCAATTTGTCTGCCGACGTTGGTCGCGATGAGCTGACCGCTCCCAGTCCCAGTGCAAGTCCCAGTGTAGCCAACGTGGCGAACCTATCAAATGGAAGCAATGGCAGCGCCAATGACAATACCAATTCGGAGTTTAATGTTACGTTTTTGCGGCCGGAGCCGCCAAATGCGTTTACCAATTCGCCCTTTAAAAAGATAACAACGACGCCAGTGAAGGTGCCCTCACCTGACCAAATGCAGGTGCAGCCGGGTCAGCCACAGCACCAACAGCGGAAGACTCGGCTGCCAGCGTCCACAGCGCTCCGCTTGCAGGTATTCAAGGAAGAGCCTGCCGTCGAGAAAACCGCACCAATGCAGGCCACAAAAACACAGGTGTTGACCAAAGTGGAGCTTTGTGAGACGGAACACATGCCCCATGCGTTTACCATGTTCCAACAACAACAGCAGCCGACCGAAATGCCGCCACCAGCAACGCCTCTGGAGCACAGTCCGAAATTGGAGGTGGAAGCGCCCCCGCCGCCACTCTACAAGTGCCTAGACTGCAATGGCTTGGTGCTGGATAATCAGCAGCTGGTGAGCACACACAAGGCAGCTGCGCACCGTTTGCGTATTACCTACAATTGCACCGAATGCCAGCGAGAGTTCGAGCTGCTGGCGGGCCTCAAGAAGCACCTGAAGACGCATCGCAGTGAAGGTCGTAAGGATACCTGGAAAAAATGCCCCGACTGCGGCAAATGGTAAGCGCGAAACATCAGTCAATCATTTGAGAAAACATCAATGAAAGCATTTTCAAATTTACAGCTTAAAACTGGGCAGCATGTGGATGCATCGCAAGATACACAGCGACAACAAGAAGTACCAGTGCGATATCTGTGGTCAGAAGTTTGTGCAAAAGATCAATCTGACGCATCATGCGCGCATTCATTCCTCGGAGAAGCCGTACGAATGCCCCGAATGCCAGAAACGATTTCAGGAGCGCTCGCATCTGCAACGCCATCAGAAATATCATGCCCAGACGCGCTCCTATCGCTGCGAGAAATGCGGCAAAATGTACAAAACCGAACGCTGCCTAAAGGTGCACAACTTGGTGCATCTGGAGCAGCGTCCATTTGCCTGCACCGTGTGCGACAAGAGCTTCATTAGCAACTCAAAACTGAAGCAGCACTCGAACATTCATACAGGCATGCGGCCCTTTAAGTGCAACTATTGTCCACGTGACTTTACCAACTTTCCCAACTGGCTGAAGCATACGCGACGTCGCCACAAAGTGGATCACAAGACTGGTGAGCATCTCGAGAACATTCCCTCCTACTGCTCGAAGAAATCTACGACAACCAAGGCGCAGAAAGCAGCAGCCGCCGCCGCTGCCGCAGCAGCAGCTGCATCAGCGACGACAGTGGATCCACTGGGAAAAGCTGATGCAGAAGCTCAGCCCAGCAGCGAGGCAGCCAAGGCGCCAGTTAGCAACGCGTCCGCAACAGGGGCGAAGCAGACACGCAAAAAGAAGCAACCGCAGCAGGCTACCCTGGCCGCTTTGGGCATCACATTGCCAGCAGGCACAGCACTGCAGCAGGTGCATCCGCCGCCGGACCGAAAGTTGTCAACAGCTGCGATGGCACAGCTGCCGCCATCGTCGCCATCAGTTTCGTCCGCACCTCCCAAGCAATTGAAGGCCAAGCGCGAACGCAAACAGCTGGCGCCCAAGCAGTTGCAACAAAAGCCACAGCCCGGTACAGCAGCGACCGTAGCTGTGCCGCAGATTAAGAAGGAGCCGTTGCAGACACAGGGACCATTTCTGGATTTGCACGGCCTCAGCTTGACGTCAGCTGAAGAGCTAATTATGGAGCAGGCCCTGGAGATGGAAGAGTGCGGTCTATATGATGCGCCCGTTGTCAGAACAGACATGGGAACCTCTGACAATGCCATCTCCTCTGAGGCAGCAGCCGCCCTGCACTTTCAAATAAAAAACGAATTACCCGATGAACTGTTACCTGACGACGATTTCTGTAAGTCCTTTAATTGAAAATTCCATATAAATGATATATTAAAGTGTCATTCGTGCTCTTACAGTGCCTCATAAGCCGACCAATGGCAATCGTTTAGCCTGTCCCTCGCTCGAATCATCACCGTTCTCTTCGCCCGCATCCATGGAACTGGCAGCGGTCTCCACCAGCAGCACAACCTGCTCGACATCAACGCATGTAAGCACTGGTCGCACCACCAACTACTATCTGCCTGCCTTTACACTTAATGCGCAAGGCAAACTGGCCAGTTGCACGAGCACTGGAGGTGGCAGCATCAGTTCTGGGCCCACAACGGTTTCGGTGGTGAATATGCCCCTGTTGGTGCACTCGAATCAAATGTTACCCTCGGTGGATACACTGCTGTTTACTTCGCAGCCAGGCAATCGATTCTTCTCCGGCAAGCCAGCCGCTGGCTCACAAGCTACGGCGGCCACGCCTCATTTGACATGATCGCACGACGGCTGTTAGGCCGTCGTCAACGTTTCAACGATCTCCTGTGTCTTAATTAAGCTAGGGTTTGCGACCACATCCGCTTTGCCAGAGTAAAAGGCAATGATTCGGATTATCTTGAGTATAGTCCTTACAAATTTAAGATAGATACGACGCTATGTTTATTTTAGTAATAGACCGTAAGCAATCTTCTATATAGAGCTAAGCATCAATGTACATAGAACTACACATGCAGACATATGTATATATATATAGAAATGCACATGTGTGACAGGACTATATACATATATATGTATATTATGATTTACCACCAATACATTTATTATTTCTACGCTTAACACCAATTACAATAAAAAACAAAACAATAAAATTCATATATATATTTGTAGTAAAAATCTGATCAGTTCCACTGTGCTTCTCTCAAACTGCTTGTCAAACTGTGCGCTTTTACCAGTTGCTACCAAACTGCGTGCACTGCAGATTGCATTCCCTTGAGGGTATTCTTTGTATATTTTACTCGTGGTTCGCCCTGTTGTTATTGCATCACCAGCTCGCCCGTGCGCCGTTCAAATGGACACATATCAAAGGCAAGCGAAGCACTTAAACGTTTTGCCTCCGGTTGGGGTGGTTTTTCCACGGCTCAGGGTGCCGTGGGGTGGGTACAGTGGCATTGTGGCTTTGCCTGTGCCTGAGCCTCTGCGTGGCTAATAGGACGCACGATTCAACAGTTCAAACGATTCCTAAACAAAAAAGAATATATAAATATATATGTATATATGCAGCTCATTTCAGCCTGAGCATCCATAGATATGTTGTGGCAACAATTGCACTGGGTGGGCTTTGTGTTTTTTCTTTCTTCAATTGAAATAAATACAAAAAATATATTTTAAATATAATTCATTCATTCAATCCACAGTTGACACATTATTTAAGTAAATGATCAAGATCCCGTTGGATGTTCAGAGCAGCTACTGCAGAGAACGAGCGTTGTGGGTGAGCGGGAGGGGTAATTCATATGTGCACTGCGCTCACGTCATTGGTCGTAACGTATTTTATCCCGTTACCTTAGTCGTGAGTGGTGTGAGTGTAAGCGTTATACAAGTTGCGTGCTCTTTGGTTGTTTATGTATTGGTGCTAAAGCCGGCTCAGCGTAGGCGCGAGCCCAATGAGACAATTTAGTTTGTGCAGGCTTCTGCTGTCGATCGTTCGTGTTCCCTGTGCGTGTTCCCTTCGTTTTCAAGCGAAGTTAACTTACGTTGTGTTAAATGCTTTTAGTAATTGAAAACTGCTATATATCAGTCGTCTGCACCTTCCCCGGCCTTAAAGGTAGATTTTAAAACAGTATAAATTAGTATATTTGTAGTCGCTGAGTATTGAAAAAAAAAAAATGGCGCGCAGTTGAGCTTGAAATCCAGAGAGAGTGAGAGAGAACAAGAAAGTATTAATCGTTAACAGCGAGTATGCTCTCGCGGCTGAATTTTTACAGAGTGTTAAGCTTTTGTCTCGTAATGTAAACGCACAATATGTAGCATATGCAGGATCAGATCGGAGAATTCCAAAAAATTGGGTAGGATATAGTTTTTTATGTAAATCACTATCATTAAACTGCCCTAGGTTCTCAAAAATTATTTATGAGTTACCTATTTTTATGGGACCTACTAAAGTTTTCTTGGGGCTCTTGTTGCAGCACATGTAAATACCCAAATTAAATTGATTTATGTGGGGAACCAATATAAATTGAACCCAAATGCTACAAACATCGTTTTACGTACTATATACATATGTTTATGGCAAATCTGTCGAGCTATTTGCCATATTAATGAAATATTTAGGGTTGAGCAATTTGAAAAGCATAAAATTATTATGGCATGTGTCATACACGAAGTAGTTGAACCCTTTCATGTGGACAATCCGTCCCTACCCGACTCGCCCCGCTACAATCCGTGCGGCAAACGGTAGCATCAGCGGGTGTGAAGGGGTTGGCGCACAAAGGCAACAGCAATGTTACTGACAATGTCGCGACAACAGAAATGACAGCATAATAATAATAAAAAGAAACAGTGAGTGTGAGTATATGTATGTGTGTTGTGGGTGGGTGTAGGTAGCTGTGAGGCATTGGCAGCAGAAGCAGCAACAACAACCACAGAAATATCGAATGGCATAAATAACTTTGCACAGACGTGTGGCATGTATTTGCGTATGTGTGTGTGTGTGTGTGTGAGGAAAATGGCAACGAGCGAGTTACAGTTACACAACAACAACAATGAGGATGAGCAACGGTACAATTGAAGGCGCCTGGCGTCTGTTTGCCAACGTTTTTGGCGCGTTTTGTAAATATTTACACATGTAGCAGTTACCTGTGATTGTTACCTATGTGTGGATGAACGGACGCCGCTGTTTATATGTAAATACATGTATTACGAGGGCAATTCAATGCGTTAGCAAAATACTTTTTTGTGCTATCTCCTTTAACTGTTAACTAAAGCCTAGTTCATGTATAAACCAGGGCTGGACTTATGAACTGAACCGGTTTGAGCCCAAATTATATTTTACACTGAATCCACTACAAACGGGCAAAAGGGTATATTGTTTTTGTGAAAATGTATGTAACAGGGAAAAGGAAGCATCTTCAACCATAAAGTATATATATGTATATTCTTGATCAGCATCAATAGCCGGGTCGATCTTGCCATGTCCGTCTGTCTGTCCGTCCGTATATATGAATGAATATCAATCTCAAAACCTATAAGATCTAGAGTTCTTAATTTGTTTCCAATTATTGATATCTTGCCCCGCTTCCTAGCAATCGATAGAAATTAGATCGAAATCCTACTTTGAGAGCTAATCTCTTTCGTTAGAGTCACCAAATTTGACAGGTAGCTTTTGGAATAGTTCTATATACAGTTGGAATAGCTCTCATATTTCAGCCACCGTTTATACCACTAATCAATGAAGAAGGTTCAGGGTATCCCCATGTCTTATAAAAAAGTAGGTAACTAACAAGCCGGTCCGCTTAATATTGGTATTTTTACTGAAAAGGTTACTCAAGTCAATTGGTAATATTTTATTTTCTTATATTTTGAGCTTATATCTTATCTCTAAGTCATATTAAAGGAGTAAATACGAAGTTTGCTCAAAATCTTGGTTATTTATCTATAAGATTGATTGTGTTCTTATCCCCATCTTAAACTTCCGCACGAACGCAATAACTTTAATTGGATTAAAGGTGCTGATGTCCCGCATATTGAACTTGAATTTCTTCTGATAAATAAATATTTGTATTATTATTATTGAGCCAACCCCTGGCAAGAGCTTAAAAATGTACGGAATTTGTTGTTTGGTTGGCAGGTGGAAGTTTAAATATTTACGGGTGAGCGGCGACATGTTTGTTAAAGACTTTAAGGCAAATGCCGTTGTTATTTATTATGGCTTGCCGATATTTTAATTAAGTTTATAATGATTGTTGCTGAAACATACGTAAATTCTCCAGCATAAGTGGGCGGTGGCGTCGTCTTCGGTGTGGGCGTGGGCGTGACAAAGGCGCCTCCCCATTTAGAGCTGGTTGCCTGTTTGTGCTGTCTGCTATTGTCCTCGTCGTTGTCTACACAAAATCAAAGCCAACAAAAAGCAATAACACACCAGGCACGTGACTTGTTTACCATATTGAATTATTTGTCTATACGGTTTAAATGTGCCAGTGCACAAGACACACAAGACACACAAACACAGAAAACTCAAAAAACTGCTCTATATCCTTACCAGACTTGCGCGTAGAACAGCCGCAACTTTCCCTGTGCCCCTTGCAAAAATTGAAATTATTACGGAAATATTGTTTGACATTGCCATTCTTTTTTTTTTTTTTTTTTTTGTCCCGCCAGTTGCCAGCTACGTGCGTGGGCGTGGGTCATGAGGCATGCCCCATACGGTTATCCAAAACTCAATCAGATGCAAGAAATGTTGAAACGTGTAAGTGCCACGAACTCTGAGCTCTATGCCTTATCAATAGCTTAAATCGTTAGTGCTTTTTTTTTTGGGTTTAGTTTTTATGTTTTGATTTATATGTTTATCAATTTGTTTTTTCTTTATGTCTGTATTCATATTTATTTAATGCTTTCCATCTTGTCAACAGCTTAAATATGATGAACTTAAAAGTTTAGTTTTTGATGTACTTTTTTGCTCATATTTGCTATATTTCTTCCTATATATATATATATTTGTGTACCCTTGTGGAGGGTATAATAATTCTGTTACAAGTTATGTGACACAGGAGAAATCTTGAAATCCTCCATATTGATCAGATCAACAGCCTAGTCGATAAAGCCATATATCTGTTTCTATGCAACCTAATCTCTCAGCTTTTAAGCTATCGTTATGAATTTCTGAACCCTATACGAATAAAGTTCAAGATATTTTAACCAAGCTTGACATTTACGGGTTCTACCATCCCTCCTACCAAACAACATATACATACATATAAGACATGCATTACAATTAATGTGGACATTTAAAATTGTTGACATCTGTTCCAAATCGCCTTCGTTTTTGTTCGGGCACGAGACACGTTTACTTGCTCAGCGAGCAAAAATCGGTCGATAAATGTGTTTTTGCATAGAAAACTGTAGTACTGTGATGGATGGTCACCTTAAGATGGGGTTTTGAGGAATTCCACCCGCAAAATATACATCAATAATATCTTTATATATACATATATATTTATATTAATATTGATAATTTGATGTATTGATATATTGTTGTATTTATGTTATGATGTATTGAATAATCGAGGTGTTAAGTTATTCATAATTGAATATAATGATATATCGATATATAGATATATTGGTGTATTTATATATTGATTTATCTCAGAACCTATAAGAGCTTGAGACTTGAAACCCTATGAAAGTTTAGCTGTAGGTCCTCCTAGCGCCTACGCAGATCGAGTTTGTTTCCGATAATCGATAA
Organism: Drosophila ezoana; assembly: GCA_035045725.1. Lineage (NCBI taxonomy): Eukaryota > Metazoa > Arthropoda > Insecta > Diptera > Drosophilidae > Drosophila > Drosophila ezoana. The sequence continues at coordinate 929,322 of JAWNOU010000036.1, forward strand.
CTTACTCCGTTTCCAAGCAATCGATAAAAATCGATATCGACATCCTGTTTTTGAGCAATTTTGGAAAATAATAAGAGCTAGAGTCACCAAACTTGACATGTAGCTTCTAGAATAGTATATATATTTGCAATTGGGGTTGGAAGAAGAGGGTTCAGGGTATTCCCTAGTCGGAAGCTCCCGACTAGAACCTCTTACTTGATTTTTTTCAATTTGCAGCGCAGCTAGCGGTTAACGTGGTCTTGCATATATATGTACGTGCAAGTATACATTAATTCCTATATAAATACATATATTCATACAAACACACACACATACACGACTGCATACATAATACATACATGCAAACATACATGCATACCCACATTCACACACATATATGTATAACTAGCGGGTATTGCCCGGCCTTGCCCGTGGAGCATTTTGTGATAATTGATAATGGAAAAAGTGTGAAACACCCCTCAAATGAATTTGAGCAAAAATCTTTAAAAATGAGTTTAACAAAAACGTTTTTCATGATTTTTCTAAACTTGCGGTTGGATTTCCCAAAATCCCAGTCAGTCACTCAGTTTTTGGTCTCCTTGAATGTATTTCACGGAGATTAAAGGATGAGTTCTAAGTGAGTACACATTTTTCTTGGGTAGAAATTTGGTATGCGTTTATAATGTATTCTATATTCTATAATTTATTGTTGTTTCTTTAGGGTCATCGGCATTTGGATGAATATTTTAACAATTGAAAGAGATTTGTTTTTACATGCACATCTTGTGGTTGTTAAGAGTCTAAAGCAGCTCGTTGAAAAGCTACAAATTTTTTTTTGGATGCTCGTCTTGCATCATTTTTCATTTTTCATGGCATATATAAAAGATTTTTGCATATATTTCGCACAGTCAACTGACGACGTTTTTATTTCTTTTTATTTTTTGCTCAGTGCATAAATCAATTTATCAATTTCAAAGTTGCTCCGTTGCTTTTGAATAGTTGTTGTTGTTGCTATTTTTGTCGCTTTGGCGAGTTTGTAAACGTTTGTCAAAATGTTTTTACTTTTTGCCACTGCGACCACGCCCACGCCCACGCCCATGCCCATGCCCACGCCTGTGTCAACAACAGCAGCCACAAAAAAAATTGCAAATGCATTTTCCGCGAAACGCATAAAATGCATTTTAGTTGGTGGGGTGGGCAGGGTGGTGCGGGGTGTGCGGTCGTTTGATAGAAACCGCCCTCCAATTCATTTGTCATTTTGTCACATTAACGCAATGGAAATGCAATATGCTAATGTCAAATTTTATGAATGAAAGAAAAATTATTTGCCTTGCAGATGCACTTGGAATAAATATTAAAATAGCCACAAGGAAACGGAGAGAGAGAGAGAGCGAGGGAGAATGAGAGAAAACGGGGAAAGAGAGATGAAAATATCTGGACAGTTCCTTAGTTTTAAATTGTGTATTCGTCTTTGAAAAATCTGAATAACTGAATACACACATAACGGTTAAGGGTCATTCATTTATTCGCATTCATTAAATAAAGCTTCTGATAAAATCATATGTGAATACGAGGAACTTTATTGAAAAATAATTTAAAATGAAAGCATGTAAAAGCATTCACAGAAAAACAAACAAGTTCTATTCAAAGCCCGACTGGGATATACTTATGTATATTTATATGTATATGTATGTGTACATAAGCCATAAAAGTTGATATGGACGGAACACAGCAACAGGACATGGCCCTGAGCGACTAGTCAGTTAATACTTGTTAAGAATATGCATACATATTGGATGGGATCGAAGAGAAGCCTCCTTTCGCCCAATTTTCAATGCGTTCAGGGTATAAAGAGTAGCAATTTAATCTGCTAAAAAGTTGGTGCTTCAACAAAGTCGGTTGCTTTGCATTGATTACACCAGCTCACAACTGTTTCCCAAAGGTACACAAGCCCGAAAGGCCTTTAGCCAAAAGCAACCACCAACCACCCAACTCAACCACCAGCCACAAGGCACCAGGCAGCAGTCTTAGCCTGGTGCAGACAATTAACGTTTCATATGGCACGCATTTAAGTTTTGCATTCTAAGTGAGTCGCAAATCTCCAAAAGCTAAAACTCAAAGCTAACTTTTGTGGGAGTGTGCGTGTGTCTGTGTCTGTGTGTGTGTTTGAAATATGGAAGTGAAATCAGCTTTTCATTAACCCATAAAGCGCAGCGCAGCGAAGGGACACAAATTGAGAGGCAGCTTCTACGGTTGGCAGCCAAAAAGTTTTGAAGGACGACATTTCTATTCATTAGCCGCAGCAGCACAACTGCAAACATACACATTACCACACACCAGAACACATACACATACACACACACACACACACACACACACACACACACACACACACACACACACACACACACACACACACACACACACACACACACACACACACACACACACACACACACACACACACACACAGAGACAGATATAAGATTTGGTACCAAGGGCGCATTGATTTGGTGTCGTTCGGTATCCACTTTGAGGCACAAAATGGCGCACGCTTGATTAGTTTGATGAAAAGTTAAGAAAACTTTTGGCCAGACCTCAGACAACTCAGCCGGCAAATGGTAAGCCGGCAACCGGCATGTGAGTAAATCTTTCTGTTGACTTTGTCTGCGCTGCGCACTTGGCATATATGCCAAGTATGTGTGTGTGTGAGCGTATCCATACATCTGCATAATATAAATAATTTTAAATAAAACATTAAAATATTGTTAAAGCGTATTGTTTTTGCCAAAGTATTATCCAGTAGCCAACAGCCGACATGAGCAGTCATCTAACAGTCATCTGCTAATAGCCAATGTTAAGAGCAAGCCAGCAAACGTTAACCATTCCCATCCAGTAAATAAACCTACTAGTATCATGCCTCTAAGCGCTAACATCGCTGCTAAAATTAACAGCCAGCAAGTGAATATAACAGAGCTCGCTTGCTCATAACATGCTGTTAGCTACCCCTCCCACAGGCGGGGCAATGTTCGAAAAGGGACGATGCAGGGGTCTCTGTTCTGTTGACTAACATTAACAGACAACGCAGTGTGCTGCGCTGTTATGTTATGGCTAACGCTATGTTACAGCCCACTGACTGCTGGGTTAACATTGAAACTTTTAGCTGTTGCTGTTAATACGTACTGTAGTGGTAGGCAGTGAGATATGAGAAATGTGAGATATGAGAAATGTTAATATATTATTTAAGGAACTTTGGTTTTTTGGAGTTAGTTTACCTCAGTAACACAAACAATGATTAGCATTTTCAATGCAAGAGCCTACTAACATAAAGCAACAATGTATTATTAAAGTACATTAGCAAATTGGCAATAAGCGAATACTCTAAATGTGAAAGATATAAACAAATTCCAAATGTTTCTTTCCATTTTACTAAATCTGAGGTTCAAGTTGCAAATTTGGGTAACTTTTTTAAATGCCTTGCTTTGTAATTACAGACACGTTGGGGGCGTCTTCAGTAAGAGTGTAATAAAAATAAATAAACGCCTTCAGGTCTGGTGCACATTTCATTTTTCGGCTACAAATGGCAGTCATTAGGCCGGAGAATTGCTTTTCGTTTTGAGTGGCGGCTTTAAAATGATTGCCAAATGGCAAATGAAATTTGAAGCCTTTTTATTTTGCGTATATAAATATAAGTATATATATTGTATATATATTTATATTTACGACTTGTATACTATATGTGAGGTAAAATGAAGTCGCTGGCAATGCGCTTAATTTGCCGCACAATGCACAAATGCCAAATGCCGGCAAAGTAAAGGGACGAGAACGCGAGCTCTTGAATGAATTCAGGCGCAAACGGGTGAGAGGGGGCGAATTGTGGCGGGGCAAATATAGAGAAATTGTTTTGGCACAAGAAGTGCATAAAAATGACAGTGCCTTGTGTACTCGTTTACTCGCAATTGAGTGCACAAAAGTTTTCATAAATTGCATCAATTTGCAGTTGCGGAGGTATGAAAAATATAGGTAGGGATTGGGGGTGGAGATGGTGAGGTGAGGTTAGGTGGTGGGAAAAGCGGGCGGCAGACATACTTCCTGTTCTCATTCTCTTTTGCATGCCAAAGGTAAAAGCTTGTTGATTTTCTTGATGCCTGCTCTGACAAGTCTCCGCCGCACAGACACATGCATGAAAGGAAATCCTGTTGCGCCCTTGCGCGGCATATTATTTTTTATGATTTGATTTGGCCTTTTTTGCTTCTCCTTTTTTTCTTCTTCACTTCTTCTTCTTCTTATTTTATATTTTTTATGTCGCTTTACTGCCGCCCATCGCTGCAAATGAAGTCTAAAATGCTGTTGATTGTGTATTGAATTACTGAGAACGCTGCGGCGCATCCAATACAATGTGAAATCATGCTTACAACTTGATTGAACTCATCAGCCAAGCATCCAGTCGGCCCAGACCCCATCCCCATCCCCATCCCCAGCCCCAGCCCCAGCCTCAACCCGCTTTATGTACATTTGCAACGTTCTTGCTGTGTATCATAAATGTGAGCAATTTAATAATATCAAAGGAAACAGCGCTCGCGATTATTGTCTTGAGTACGTGTGCACCGCGCCTAACTTTAATTGATTGCATTAGTACGCAATTACGCATAGTTATAGCATGCACTTCTTTGTGCGTCTTTAGCTATGCATAGTTCAATTAAAACTGGCTGCGGTTTCATTAGCTTTCGCTTGATACTCACATATCCTTTGCAATTAGCGTTAGCTGCTTAGGGCGGGAAGTGTGAAAGAGGCTGTGCAAAGGCTTCGTCGGAAAAGGACATTCTTGAAACTTAGAAACATGTCTTTGGAATGAGGTATGCATTGTATGAGGTATGCATTGAACTTGCAAGAGTCAAATGTTTCTGTTTTTTTCCAAGTTTTTGACGGTTAGTTTTCAAAGATCTGTGAAATGTGAATGCATTAATCGGTCTGTCATATACATATCTACAAACAAGACAGGGGCAGGCAGTAGTAAAATGAGCTGTGAACGCATAAAAAGTAAAGCCTTAACCTAAGCAGGCATTTTAGTGTGTGTTCAGCGTGGTCCTTGAACCCAGAGCCTGTTTGCCCTGTTGGCTGCGCTGTATTCCATTATTATTTATGTGTCTGTACGAAATTAAATTGACAGGTAATTTGATTTGTTTTTTGGCTTATTAAATTAGTTTTGCTGCCAGACAGGCGCACGGCGCTCAGCAAATGATCAGCGGAAAGGCTAATAAGCCCTGACCCAGGACACGGGCCAATTTGATTGATTGCCTGGTGTCGCCAAACTAGTTACATGCTATTATTTATGTTATTTGGCTGTACGTTATTTATTCTATCAAATAATATTTCCAAATTAACATAGCCGACTGGGCTTGGGGGCTGCTTAAATATAAATAAGACTCATTTTGCGCTGCCGCGTTAAATATGCCCATGGCCCACGATGTGGCCCATAAGTCTTAAGGGCCGCAGCAGCAGGCGCATCAGCATGTGGCACGTAGTATGTGTGTGTGTGTGTGTGTGCTGTGCTCGAGAGCAAAGTGATGCGATTATCTGGCGCAGCGAAGAAAAATGTACTCCTAAATCTATGAAAAGTCAACGGGGCGGTAAGTGCGACGTGGCAGCTCGCGGTGGCACGTGCCAAACCGACTCACATTTAAAGGGTGTGTGAGCTGCGAGTACAAATGTCCTTCTGAATGTGCGTCTGTGTGTGTGCGAGTGTGTGTGTGTGTGTGTGTGTGCACTTCTGAGCACTCTGCCAGAACAGGCAGCAGATAATGCTCGAATGACAATTAGTTTTTCTCAGTGGCTGCCACTTGACAGCTTAAAATATCATTTACTAATTAAAATCGTATTAGGTAACTCTTGACAACGATTTGCAATTCCACCCTGTAAAAAAATGTTGAACACAGTGGGGTATATATGTTATATGTTATTCTTTAATGCTTGTTATAATCTATACAGAGGACCCTGAACGGTTCATCCAAGGCATAGTTAGTTGTTGATTGTATGCATGCTGAGCAAATTTATACCCTATCTAAACTGTTTGCCCTCAATGATTGAATGATTGACTGATTGATGAACAATGTGCAGCTCAAGTCGCAATAGCTACAAATGTTCGTACTAGCTATGTTTTGTGATTGTTTCTTCGCAAGTGTGAAAAATGCGTAAATCCGTTTTAAATTGTTTGAGACGTGCTTCACAGTTCAGTGGAAAAAGGGTGGATAGTTAGGCTTGCGTTTGATTGTCTTAAAAATAATAAACTTCTGTCAAGTGTCTTCTTTGGGTGGAAATGGATAGAAAATTTTATATAAAATGAGCAGAGTTATGAAATATCAGTTAGTTAAAAACATAATAATAAGTATTAAATAAATTAAAACAATTTTATTACAAAGTGAAAGTAATTTAATATATAAACAATAAAATAGGTATTCAATAATCTAATCGATAAGAGGATCATCTGTTTCTAATGCCTTGATCTCAAAGTTGCTTTTTTCTGCCTTTAAGGCCTAGAGTTGTGCTTTGAACTTTTTTCAGCTCATCTTGTCTTGGCATGCGATAGCCTTTTAATTATGGTAACCGAAAGTCGAGCGGATTTTTGCGTTTAAACATTTTGTGACACTGCAATTTCCGTTTAGCTACTTATGTATCAGCTAGAAGGTAAATGGAGCCATGCAATTTGTATGGCATTGACAGGCAACGGAACGCTTCGCATGTCGCGCTGGTCAAGTGGTAATTTCCGCTGCTTCTTGGTCATTAAGGGCTTACTTTGTGGACGCTAATTAAGCCCTGTGCTTGATTGCAACTCAATTAACGCGTGACATTTGCATGCAATTAGCGGTTGCATTGACTAAAATCCTGTCGACAATCTGGCTGCTCATTTTCATGCGAACAGGTGCTAAATGGCAAAGTTGAAGACCTTTTTCTTTTCAAATAGAAGCTAAACAAGCTTGAAACAATTTGTTGGCACTTACATTATTATTCGTATTCCGGGAATTCCCCCAAAAAAAAACTTCAATTGAACGGGGCGGCAAACTTTGGCGCTGGCTTAAATGGTTATGGGAACATTTCGTTGCGTTCAGTTGGCGTTTCATTGCGCCAAATCTTCGGGCGAAGTGCGAGCTTATAATGGCAATGCCAGATGTCCGCTGAAATGTGTTTTGGGTTGTTTTCGCCATTTTGTTGGGAGTAGGTGTTTGCGGGTGGCGGGGCATTCATCATTTTTCGACCGCCGTTTCCGTTTCCGGCTCGCACCGATTTCTGTTGTAGGTGTGAATGCGGCCGTTGTCACCCTGCCTCCCCCCGCCCTTTTGCTGCGCGTGTGGGCTACAACTTTTTATAAACCTTAAGTGGAAAACTTTTATTTAATACCCAAAGCAGTTGGCACGGCCTTCGCCAGTTGTTTGCATTGTTGTTGCTCTTGCTGTTTGTATTGTTTATGCCACCTATTCGATTGCCTTCTGTCTGCTCGAAATTTAACAAAAAAATATGTAGGCCGCACAAGTGACCTCCCCCCCTTTGGCCGTGTCACGTCAGGCAAAAAGTTGGTCTAAACGATTTTAACGCCTTTTGCACATTTTTTTTGTATTATTTTTTAACTTTTGTGAAGCGGCGCGCGCCAATAACAGCCTGAAAGTAGGCAATAAAAATTGTCAAACAAATAAATGTTTGTAGTACAGTGAGGACTCGAAAACAGCAAAAGGCCATAGCTGATTTGTGAGAATGTCAAAAATGCTGCATTTGTTGTTTGATACGACGGATCAAGGCTTCAATCTAACTCTGGGCTTATGAATATGGAAAACTTGGTTTAAAACCGGTTTGAACACTATTCAATATATAGAGCTGTTTCAGCTAACGAGGCTCTACTGTAGATTGCCGCCAGTATTCAATTGGGAATAACATTGAGCCCCGAACAACATTTTGTTATATTGTTTTTGTCAGTATTTGTTTATATTTTTATTTCAGTTGAAATCCGAGTTTTTGAATTCTGACATATTTATTTTAATGTGACAGTCGGAAACTTCTATTGAACTACAGTTGGTGATGAGGGGGAGGGGGGAAGGTAACTTGGCTGCGGCAATCAACATGCAGTGTTAGCAGCGACAGCAAAAAAGTTGATTTTTTTATTAATATTAATTTCTATGTACATAAATTTTGTTGTCGTCCGCGTTAGCCGCATTTTTCGACAGGCTTCGCTGCATTTTAATTTGACTCTGCTGGTTCACAACCGGAAGTGAAAGTTGCTGTCAAACTGTGCTACAATGGAAAATGCGGAATATGCGTGCGCGCGGAAAGTGTTGGAAAGTGTTCATCAGGAATTTCAGCTGCATAGCTATTATTTTAATTATACTAAAAATTTGAAAATCGTTAATAATGTAACTGTTAAACTACAATTCACTACGTTTCCTCTCTAAATACACTTCAATAAAAGAAAGGGCATGCAAAAATTCGTTGCGCCGCAATTCCATGTTTCGTTATTTTATTTATTTTTTGGTTTTTTTTTTGTATTTCGTTGTAAATTTTAATTTATTTATGTTCTATATGTATTTGTTTTTTGTTGTTTGCTAGCGATTCTTCCTAGCTGTGAGGACATGTGCATTTTTCATGACGAACTGTATAAATTTTTTTACCGCCAACCGTGCTGCTGCTGCCCGTTTCCCGGCGCCCGTTTCCCGTTGAACGTTGTCCGTTACCCTTGCTGCTGCTGTTGGTGGTGTAAATTTCAAGCCAAGGGTAACACCTTTTTGCTGTCATGCTGATTAAGGGGGTAGCTTGTCGGTTGTCGGTTGTATCTGCGCGGATTTTCTATACGCTGAACCCTCTGAAAATGGGTAAAAGGGGTATAATGTTGTTGTGCAAGGGTATGTAACAGAAAGCTGGAGTTTTCGTACCCATATAATATATAAGTATAGCTATAGCTTAAGACATGATTCTTAAAAATATATATATATATCTTCTTCTATAACATTAGCCCATCATTTGTTTCGATATCTTCTCTTATTTTAAAATATCAATAAAAACGGATTTTGAGAAATTTTTTTTATACCTTCCCCATTCCCTTCAAGCAAACAAAAAATCTATTTGCTAAAGATCGGACTATAGGCACCGATACCATTAAATTGTATATAACTCGATAGAATATTTGTAAAGCTTGCTGGGCCTAGGGTATTGCCTAGTCGGGCTCATCTTATTCGAGACCTCTTTCTTTATTTTTTCTGTCGTATTTATAACACATAAAAAATAGAGCTTTTGTTTATTTTCTTTTTGCATTTTTTGACGCTCTAGTTTAAATTTATTTAACTGAAAATTGTTAGAGAAATAAAAACTGGTTTGTTTCACTTTTTGTGGCACGCAGCGTTCAAAAAGAGGCGCGTCCCGTTTGCTTATGGTGATTGATTTGTTTTGCACCGTTTTAGACTGAAATATGCTGTGACTGGTTTGGGGCCGTATTCAATTTGTGCATTTAAAGTTTGATATGATTTTTACATGATATGTAATTGTTGGACTTGTTTCTCCTAGGCGCTGCACACAGTTTAATTCTTAAAGCCTTTAAACAATTTCGTTTGAGGCTTTAATTCTCTGCTTGTCAGTTTGTGTCATTTGAATTTATAAACTCTTTCGTCTACTTAAGCATCAGTGTCTACACATAATTCTGAATAATACATAATTAGCAATAATATCTAATGGTGTCCTGAGTCTGCTTTTGTTGGCCAAATGCTGCTGAAAGCCAACTAAATTTAAATCAGTTCGACTAACTGTTGTTTATGTCCCATTTGATCCGCTTGTCAAAGCAGCAAACGTTAGATTTTCCAGCACACGTTGCGTATGCGTAATCAAAATGTTATGCCTGGCAAATTGAAAACATTAACACTTGGCTGGGCAGTGGGCCAGACTGTGAGCCGTCCTATCTGTGGGCCAGACTATTTTCCGGCCTTTGCTGCGTGCTGAGAACGTGTCATGTCTAATGACCAAACAGATGCTGCGCAAATAAACAGTCGAGTTTCGAGCAATCGGCCAGGCTCTATGTGGATGGTTGGGCGTGTTAAGGATAGGGGATCTGTTTTTATACACTGTTCACAAAGTAAACAAGTAAGAGGTTCTTCGGGAGCTCCCGACTAGGGGATACCCTAAATCCTCTTCTTCCAACATCTAATGCGGATATACATATATACTATTCTAGAAGCTACATGTCAAGTTTGGTGACTCTAGCTCTTATTATTTACCAAAACTGCTCAAAAACAGGATGTCGATATCGATTTTTATCGATTGCTTGGAAACGAAGTAAGTTATCGATTAGCGAAAACAAACTCGATCTGCGCAGGCACTAGGAGCATCTATCGACATCGGCTATTGATGCTGATCAAGAATATATATACTTTATGGGGTCGGAGATGCTTCCTTCTGCCTGTTACATACATTTGCACTTTGCACAACTACAATATGTATACCTTTTTTACCCATTTTCAATGGGTTCAGGGTATAAAAAGGATATTCATTATTTACAATGTTTGTCATGCTTGAAGCTAGAGACTTGCAAAATGGAGTGTATACTTTATTTTCGCTTATATTCGCGTCAGTTAAAGTGTTCAAATTGTTGGCCCGCATTCTAAAGTTTTTAAACCTAGAGTCGAATAATTGACGGACAGACTATTGAACACCTTATCTAAGGAACAAGTCTATTGCGGCCACACAACTTGTAAAATAAGTATTTGCCAAACTCGCAGTTTGAAAGTCACTGTGTTTGAAAGGCCCAATCCATGCAATGTTTTAACTGATATCCAAATGTAAATAGAGTATTGCGCAGTCGACTTCACTCGACTCCGTTCCATAAAATCTAGATTTCAATTGTTTTCAGCTGTTATTGAATTTAAATATATTTATTATTATTAATATTATTATTATTATTACTATTATTACTAATATTATTATTATTATTAGTATATTATTATTATTATTATTATTATTATTATTATTATTATTATTATTATTATTATTATTATTATTATTATTATTATTATTATTATTATTATTATTATTATTATTATTATTATTATTATTATTATTATTATTATTATTATTTTTACTATTATTACTAATATTAATATTATTATTAGTATTATTATTATTATTATTACTATTATTACTAATATTATTATTATTATTAGTATTATTATTATTATTATTATTATTATTATTATTATTATTAATTATTATTATTATTATTATTATTATTATTATTATTATTATTATTATTATTATTATATATTATTATTATTATTATTATTATTATTATTACTAATATTATTATTATTATTATTATTGTTATGATTAATCTGATTATTATTATTATTATTATTATAATTATTATTATATTTTATTATTATTTTCTTTACGATCCTCGATTGCTTTTGCTGCATCGGAAATAAGTTTTGAATAGATTGCCTGATTAATTTAGATCTGCAATTCAACTAACACTTTAATAAGCAATAAAACTTAAGTTGAACTAATCAATAAAAGTAACTGAGTTGAAGAAATTTAATAAATATTTCACTACATTGAATTAAGCGGCGCCTTTGCTCATTTGTTGAATTTATGTGCGGCACTTAAACTGAATTGACAATCAATGGCCAAGGCCAAAGGCAAAGGGGATGGGCTCAGGGGAGTGGCATAGGCCATTGGCTGGACCAAGACAAAAGGCAATACAAGCTCCGGCCAGGCTAAAGCTCATAAACAATGCGGCCAATTTACATGCATTGGGCCGACACACGCACTGTGTGTGTGAGTGTGTGTGCGAGTGAGTGTGTGTAAGTGCTATGGCCTTGTTGTTGTTGTGTTGGAAATAAAAAATTGTCCCTTTTGTTGCATATAAAAACAATGGCCCTAAGAACTTGAAATCAATTTCAAACGTTTTAGCCAAAGCCAATTGATTTATGTGTTTGAGTGAATGAGCGTGTGTGTGCGAGCTTGTGTGTGTGCGTGTGTGCGTGTGTGTGCGTGTGTGTGACTGTACAATATGTGTGCTCCTGGTGTGTTTGCCCTGAACTAAGGCCACGAAAGCTCATACAACTGGACAGCTGGCTGAATTGTGGATTGCGCCTGAACTGAAGGCCAAAAAGTTTGACCCAAAACAATTAACACTGTCCAACAAAAGTCAGTGGCTGGCATAGTAAGTAGCATTTAAGGCATTTACTTACACTTGAGAAACTTTTTATTGCTTCCAAGCAATTTAAAATTTAATCTCGAATAACAAAGCAAACAGGACCAATTGCAGCTACTGAAAAACTGAACCAAATGACAGAATTTTCTGCTGGTAATTGAATAAAAACAACGCGCAATGCGCAAAGTAAACAAGGCGCAAAGGCGCTGGCCAAGTCGAGCCTCTGTCTGGCATATGGGTCAACATTGGCTTTGGCTGCCCTACGTTTCCCCTTCCTGTTTTCTCATTTCTCTTGGGTCACCCTTGTGGTTTGTTGCGTTTGATTTGACACATCTCGTAATGCAATGGAGCATGAAATAAATGAAGAGCGAGTCGCAAGTCGCATCCTTCAGCCGTACCAAAGGGCCAAAGCAAAGCCATGTTGGCCGGGAGTGAATGTTTTGCCAACACCCCGTCCCCCCATCACCGCCCGCTCACCCGCTCATCCAGGCATTCTGGTTTCGCATCCGGGACAGCTTCGACATTTTTACGCCTTTTATTCAGTTGACTGCATAAACATTCTCGCTACGCATTTTAAATGCTGTTGGCGCTTAGCTTTTGTTTTGCCAGCCATTGGCTATAAAATTGAATTGAAAATGGTCAAGAAAAAAAAATTGACTCGAGCATTTCATACACTTGTCCGGCATAAAAATTGGCTTCTAACTAGAACTGCATAATGACTAAAACTAAGGCTGAAAACCCAAACTAAAATTGTCTGTGGATTGGTTTTGGGTTTGAACCAACGCCTCGCTTTAAGGCTTGGCTTTCCGAAACTCTCTTTAAATTAAATAACATATTTTATAGTTTTTATAAGTTCATTCCAATATTCAAAATGTTTTTTTAATTTAGATAGGCTTGTCTTTAGGTTCGGCTTCAGGTTCAGGTTCAGGTCATAATACAATTGGAAATTCCCGGCTCAAGCTGGGTTCCTTTAATGTTTCCATTGCTAATGTGCATTAAAGTAATTTATGCAGATATTTAGCTCATTTTCATTATTTAATTTATGCATGCTATATCTTCAGTTTCCAAGTGCACCATTTCTTGGCAAAGGGTGCAAGCGTCAAGTGTTAAGCTAGAGCTGAGCTAGGCATGCGAAAAGCGGTTGCTTAAAGCTGATTTTTCAGTTACGCTCTCTGGTTTTGGCTTGGGCTCAACTTGTTGCCCTTGTTAGCAGTTTATGGCCCTCGAGCGTTGCTCATTATTGCAAATTTGAAGCAACATGGAGGGGATCATGGCCAGAACTTTGGCATCAAGTTTGATTTGTTTACACATGCGCCTTGTTTTCGTTAGCTGGGGGAATGTTTTGCTGGCAGCTAACAAGTTGTAAATTAAGCTAAAAATGTATGTTTTGGCAAATGTGCCAAAGAGTGGAACTTCAGGAGATGCGAGGCAGAGGGGAAGGCCACAACTTGGCCACACACACGTATACTAGTACACACACACACACACACTCACTGGGATATGTACATATTCATGTAAATGAGAGAAAAAACCGCAGAGCCAAACGCTCTAACAAGCGACAGTAATCAGTGTTACAACAACAACAGCAACAACAGCAGCAACAGCAACAACAGCAACTTTTTAAGGACTGTTTGGGCTCTGCTGCACTTGCAACACACAGGAAATTACATGCGCAGGAGCTGAAACAATGACAGACTCTGGCTAGCTCTGGCAAGCCGCTCATCATCAACATTCGTACTCATCATTGGGGGCGTGGTCAGAGTCGGTCGACCCAATTTCTGGGAAAACAATGGACGTGCAAACTGTAGAAATGTAAAAATGTAAAAAAACAGGAGTGCTCTAAACGGGACTGACTGACTAGAAGGTACCCTATGTGCAGCATCGAGTTGCCGACTCTGCTTCTTATTCCCTTAGATTCACGCTATGGACTATGGATGTATTAAAATGAGAGTTAAATCTTGTCTATCTTGAGCCGGTCTGTCTGTTAAATGCATTTGCAGAGAACCTCTTTTGTCTAGTTCATTGGGTTCAGTGTATAAAAACAACAAAAAATTCGCTTCAAGCCAAAACCCACTTGAAATGCCTTGTCGCGAGCGTCTGGACGGGCAGCATGCCAAATGTTTTATCTATGAGGAATGTGTTTACCACTGGAACACTGGCCAATGTCGTTGTCCGCCTCAGTTGGCGTTCGCTCATTTGGCAAGGGCGACAAAATAAGTGAAAGTTTATTGCCTTTTGCTACTCGCGCACTGTGTAAGCTGGTGTAAAGTGGTCGAGGAAAATCAATAAAATGCAATTGGAAATCAAATGACCCATATAACCAGGCCCAAGCTCCTCCAATCGTGCTGTTCCCTAACGCTCCTTTGGGTGCAAGGAGTTGCATGCGCGCGCCTGTGGCTTTGGCGTAATTGTGCCAAATTATAAATTATTTCGCATTTGCAATGGAGCAAACGATGCGCTAAGGGTCAGGACCAGGGGGCGGTGACTTGGCTTGCCTGCAATTAATTTTGTGCAGCGCCAATTGAATGCTGAGAATGGGGCTCTAGCCCTGGCTTGAGGGCCAAAGGCTAAGCGCATAATTTAAATTTCTAATTAACAGTCAAATAAATTGTGCTGGCAGCTGGTGCAGAGCCGCCGCAGCAATTGAGCCGCTTCAACTGATTTTATGGCCAAAATGCTCATTAAATTAACGGCAATTTGCTGCCATAGACAAGATTGGCGCCAAGGTGTACCAGCAGAACCGGTAAAAGCCAATCGAATTCTTTTGATTATTTACGAGGCATTTAGAAACTTCGCTTCAGCGGAAACTCCAGAAAAAGTATAAGTAATTTCAATTGTGGCTGCGCATTATTGCCATTTAAATTGCAGAAAATGCAGTCATAGCATTCAATTCAAAAAGAAGACAACGGAAAGTTAAGACACTGTTATCTGTTATCGGTTTGCCGCCATTAAAGGGATCGATTGTTCGATTTATCCGATTGCCCATGATCCTTGGTAGTAGTAAAACTAGACTGTGCTGGTCACACTGCACGCAATGAAAACGTCCAAAAAAAGTGTCTTTTGAATGAAGCAGTGAGAAATTGCAAGTACTTGGTATAATACTACAGTCTGATTTGCCAGCCCTGGTCACTTTTAAACCTAATTTTTTGCCATGCTCATTGATCGTATTTTTATACGCTGAACCCATTGAAAATGGGTAAAAAGAGGATAATGTATTTGTGCAAATGTATGTAATTTAAAACCCGAGCTACCCACATTGAGAACGCATTTAGAGCTATTTCTATTAAAATGTCCTCCTAATTAGCAGTCCAGCTTGTAGTCCTATGCCAGGAAAAACATCGAAATCCTTTGCCGGCAGAATTTTGTTGTCAAAGGAAATACAACTTAATTAGTTAAATGCACGCATTACAACAGGCTGCATGACATGCATACTAGCGGAATTTGTTAGAGTTTATTCTCAGCCAAGGGGCGTGCATCCGATTGTGTTGTTTAAGTCCAGTTCAGTGTTGATAAATAAGTATTAATAATCAAGTTTATGAGCGTGGCTTATATGTCTATTAGAGTGCGGTGTAACATTTAAGGAAAGAAATGGCTGTGACATTAAAAAAAATGAAATCAAAAGTGCAACATCAAAGTAATGCAAGTGTTAAGCTGCAAGCCGTAGCCGAAGCACAAATGGAATTGAATTTCTTATCAGTTGGCGCATTCGCTTTTTTTACGCGCGGCATGTGGCATAGCCATGTGCCTGCCAGCGGGCTGTGCTGCTTCGGCAAAAACATTCAATTAGTTTGATTTACACATCTGAAGCAATGCACCCTGCCCCACAGTCTCTCCATCTCCGTCTGCTTCACGCTCCCACTCTCTCTCTCTCTACCTCGCGCTCTCTGACGCTCGCTTTGTGCCTTTGTGCGACTGTTGGCATTTCCGTTTCCGCTGTTTAACAAGCAACTTTTGGCATCAGCAGCAATAACAACAACAACAACCACGTGAAGCGTTGGAGCAGCCGCTGCCAAAAACTTGTTCGGCTTTGCGTGCCAAAAAATGCGGCGCTTGGAGCCGCTTAAGGCAGTCAGCATGAGGAATAGGCAATGTTGCCCCCACAGTTGCCCCCACTACTGCTGTTGATGCTGCTTCTATTGATGCTGCTGCTGCTGCTGCTGCTGCTGCTGTTGACGCCTGCCGGAAACAGTTTGCTGCGCGCTGTCTCAATATTAGTTTGGACGGCAGCAAAACGCTTCCGGCAGCCAAATGGCAACGTTGCCTGTTGTTGATTTCGTTTGCCCGTTACACTGATGCCGCTGCAGTCTCGTCCGATGATTTTTCAATTTGCATTTGACACAGCGGCAGAATGTCAAAGACTAAATTGAAATGGCAAAGGCTGCTCGGCTACAGCCCCCCCCGCCCCATCCCCACAAAGGAGTGCACGGCTCGAATTGAAACTTATAATCGTATGCAGTGCACACAGGGCTCATGGAGCCCAGAGCCAAGACTGACATGGGCAGCATCTTTGGATTTCTAGATTTTCAATTAGGTAATTGACAGGCGAGTGTTTTGAGTAAGAATAGGAGGTTGGGTTTGTGTTCGTGATGGTATAGGTGAGGGGAGTGGCAAGTTTAAAGGCATGGCAGTCATGGAACGTGGCTCAACTGTAAACTACATGGCGTGTCATATGTAAGTGGCCCATTTAATATGGTCAAAGTTATTTCCAAAATTAAATGCAAGTCAAAGTGCACAGCAGCATTCCATGGGCGAAAGAGTCGGCTGCGGGTAGGGTATTGGTTAAGGGCAAGCTGAGGAAATGGAAATGCGTCGAGTTCGCATGTCAACTTCATTTGTTGAATGACATAAGTTATCAACGAAATTGCAGTGAAACTGACCTCGAGCAAATTGCTCTGGCGCCCCTTTATCTTGCGTATGGTAAACCTCACTTACACACGCAAGCACACACACCCACACACACACACATATAGTTACACAAAGAATAAATACGAAGGACGAAGCGATTCATTCCATTCCATTTCACTTACACACAGGCAACCAATAAGCTGCACGTCACAACGTCTGTTCGTTGAGTATATGTATGTATGTGTGCATGTGTGTGTGTGTGTGTGTCTGTGTTTGGTTTCATTTCAATCTTTTGCCACTTAACAAATGCACACCCATTTTTCCCTAGAGAGAAAGCGTTGCAGGCAAGTGCATAAGTTTAATTTTATTATACGAAAACAATGCAACAATTGTTGCAGTCAACTAACACACACACACGCACACACACACACACACACATGCACATACATATACAAATACATATGTATTTACTATGCCAACTGTTGTCAGAAGTAGTACAACAATAGCTGTACAACAATATGGCAATTTGTAAAACGGATTTGGCTCTGCATTTAGAAGCCAATAAAAGAAAGTTAGCAGGAATAACTTTGAGGGTAAGGGGCAAGAAGGGGCGGAAGATCTTTTATTGGAAGCAGCTGAGATGTGTGCAAACAGGCATTCAGATGAAAAGAACATCTGATAATAGTTGCTTTTGAGATAGAAGTTAAGATTGTAAGCAGCAAGATTTTATAATTGAACGCTTATTGGATTTTTTGGTCAACCGAATAAACTGCTACAAATAATTTGAAGAAATATTATTTGTCTTACATGAAATTAAGTAAAAATGTAATTTTGGTAGATTTTAATAGGTTCCGAACAGAAAATCGATACACTTTCGTTCAAGTTGTGACAGTGCTAACCTGCGTACTTTAAGATTAAACATATACAAAAATATGGTTCGGAAAGTTTTCAATTTTTTTTTTAAATAATTTATACATTTGTTTTTTCTCTATTTGTTTAAGTTCAGCTTATCTGATGCAATGAAATTTTCTTGAGTTATATATTAGTTAAATCCTTCCCAAACAGCCTTGGGTGACCCCTTAGATAAATATAAGAACACTTTTTGAAACTTTTTATACCCTGAACCCATTGAAAATGGGTAAAAGGGGTATATTGTATTTGTGCAAAATGCAAATGTATGTAACAGGCAGAAGGAAGCATCTCCGACCCCATAAAGTATATATATTCTTGATCAGCATCAATAGCCGAGTCGATCTAGCCATGTCCGTCTGCCTGTCCGTCCGTCCGTCCGTCCGTCCCTCCGTATGTATGAACGCAAGGATCTCAGAACCTATAAGAGCTACAGACTTGAAATTTTAGATGTAGGTGCTCCTAGTGCCTGCGCAGATCTTTGTTTCCGATAATCGATAACTTACTCCGTTTCAAAGTTATCGATAAAAATCTATATATCGAAATCCTGTTTTTTAAGCAATTTTCGTAAATAAAAAGAGCTAGAGTCACCAAACTTGACTTCTAGAATAGTATATATATTTGCATTTGGTGTTGGAAGAAGAGGGTTCAGGGTGTCCTCTAGTCGGGAGCTCCCGACTAGAACCTCTTACTTGTTATATATGTAATCGGCAAAGACTAAAAATAATATCGTACTTCATGTTGAAATCGATTTGATTTTGACATACTTAATGCATTTATAATATCGATTTGTTCCCTATATTGTCCTTAGTTTAGCCATAAATTATTTATTATATTATCGATGTGCTTCCTATATCAAGATAGTTTCTTTGAATTTCGAATGGGAAATGTAATAAATCGGGTTTGCAGTCATTAAATTGAAAGAAACGAATCTTTGTTCTTTATTTTTGCTAGCCATTGCTTATTGCGCATTATACGAGTTATTTTTCATGTCACTTTAATTGGGCAGGGCACGCGGTTTGCTTCGTTGACGTTGTCTCTGGTGTGGGCCACAGCCCTGCTGCAAGTGGCAGTGGCAGTGGCAGTCCCAGTGGCAGTGGCAGTGGCAGTGGCAACAGCAGCAGCAGCAGGAACAGCAGCAGCAGTCGCCTTCGTTTTTCATTCGTAATTTGCCATAAAATAAGCATAAATTGGATCAATTTACCAAAAGCTCAGTTACAAATGCGCAGCAAAAGGCAGTCGGGAATGCAATATACAGTTACAGTAAGTATTCCAGCGCTTTCTAGACTACTCAAATATTGTGGGACGGATTGGGGGGGCGGGGAGGTCTTCATGTTCAGCCCGCCCATCAACGACTGCTGCAGTGCATTGTAATGACCACTCCAATAGCACCAGGGAGGATCTGAAGCCGAAGGAGCAACTGTGCTGACAGTGCTGTGGTCGCTGTCTCCGGCTGTGTCTCTCTCCGTGCACGCCGAGTGTCACGTGCACTGAATCCGAAGCCCTCGGTTGCATTTCACTTGATGCTCATGATGCCCACGATAGCGCTGTCATTCTCATTCTCATTCGCCTGCTCGTCGTGGTTGTCCGTTGTCTTTGTCTGCTTTCTGCTTAATGTCAACTCTTGGCATTTCGTCTTAGCAGCCACATAAAAAATTCAATTTATGATGAAGTTGCTTTGGAGTTTCTTTTGCTTCAGCCCTTTACTGCTGGCCACGCAGATTTCAAGAAAAAAACCTTTTGCATACTTGGTTTCATTTACAAATAGTTTAGTAAAATTTTGTACATTATGCATTTGGCGACACGTTGACAAGAAATCTGAGAAGAAACAGTTGCTGGGTCAACCTCATTTGCCACATTCATGCAATCGGGTTTTGGTTCGATCCCTTCATCACAATTTACCTCGTCTCTCAATTAATTGCTTTAGATTACAGCTGTTGAGCACTACCAATATATATTTGCGGAAATTCTTTGTAAAGACAGCTGAAATACATTTTAGGTTTGATAGTTAATGCTTTCTTTTGCTTGGTCTTCTTTTGGTCAAGATCTTCCGGTCACTGTGCATGTGCCAATTTTGGAAACTACTCAGGCTAGATTTATGAAAGACCCTGCACTACAAGTAGAACGGGCTTACATCTTCTCCGAGATTTCCTTCTATTTCCATAATATCCATTACCATTGGTATACAAGGGCACACTTGTGTATGCCATATTGAAGCCCAAATATATGCCTTAAGTTGGATTTTAAACACCAGAGTAAATCAAGAACACATTTACCATATATAGTGTGGCACAAACAGAAGAAGAAGCACAGGCAATGCATAGCGTTCGTGTATGCATGCATATCAGAAATTTAGAATGTTCTTAACATCAGCCTGTCGCTGGGCTCGGGTATCTCCTTGTCGGTTCAGGGTTCAGTCATATGTAGCTTCTACACTTACTGAAAGTAAATTCAAATTAAACGAGAAAATAAGGATAATTTCGGCACACCGTAGATTTTATACCCTTGTAGACATTGCCCATTTACGTATCGATCGTTTCTCTTGCAGCTATTTGATATATGGTCCGATGTTGATGGGATTTTGTATATACTTAGGGAGCATAGTGAAACTTGTAGCTTAGTCGAGTTTGGTCAAGATATCTTGAAGAACAAAAAAAGTTATACTTCATCTTCGACCAAAATGTCCTTTGGCAACTATGTTATATGAAATAGTGCCCGATCCGGCTGGTTCCCACATATGTAATGTCTGCAGCAAAAAGAAGGACCTTCGCACAGTTTGAATACGATATTTCAAACTGAGAGACTAGCTATAAAGAGAGACTGTTATATATTTTATGGGGTCGGAGATGTCTCCTTCTATGTGTTACATATTTCATGACAAAATTGTAATACTCTGTACAAGGGTATAAGGAAGGGGACAATTGGCTTAGTGGGTAAAATAGTTATATTTGACAATGAGTCTATTTTTTTTAAAAAAACCCCGTCCTAGTGTTGGATTTTGTTTGGGCAACTGTTTTGGTTCAACGTTCGGTTCCTATTGACTAAAAAAACGAAGTGGTTCGCTTCAATTTGCTTGCAGCTGCAAGTTTCAGCTGAATTGTTAGCGAAAATGTTATCTTTTGCTGAAAAGCATAATTTCGTTTATGCTGAGGGCCATTTGTCAAATTGCTGGGTCACGCTTCCTGCCGGAACGTGTTCCTTGCATGTGAATATTCGCATTTACTGACCAAAAGCCGTGCCGTCAGTTGGTTCATTACATTTGGTAGCTGCCTTGCTGCATGTTCATAATGCGGTTGCACATTTGGTTTTTAATAATTTTAAATTTCGCTGCTATCGGCCACAAGCCACACACACACATACATATGCACAGACACAACACCTACGTGCAGCCGTGCTTCCTGCTCAATATTGCCGGAGCTGGCAAATTTTTGGGATTTTGAAAACGCGACCGACACACATTTGGCTTGTTTGTCCCAGACTCGAGTTTTATGTTGTTGTTTTCTTCGCATTTCGGTTTATTTATGCAGTCATGTATGCGATGTGCACCAGCAAATGTGTTTGTTGGCCATTGCATTGCATTAACCATATAATTTTCGTTGCCAAAATCAACATGTGGCACTAGCCCTGGTCCCCTGGCCCTGGTCCATGCACTGGATCCATTCTATGAAAACAAGCGCTATGTGGGTGCCCATTATTGAGCTATGTCCCAAAAGCCATGCACACAGAGACCTTCCGGTTGGAGCTACCATTGCCTCAGTGCACGATAAATGAATTTGTTTAGTTGAGTCGCGTCGGTTTTGAGCGTCATTCATAAAGACCCCACTCGCCCACACTCCATCGAAAATAACGTATTCATATTTTAATTAAATTAACATTTTGTTGAAATTCTAAGCTGAATGTGCCACCAAATATGCTTTCAATGGCCGTGTACAGAGAAATGTGATGCAAGTGCTTAACGAGCTGGCCCTTCGCTCTCTACGCAATCTCATATTAAAACGCATTTAAGGAATATACATATGTATATTTAGATGTGCCTTTTAGAGATGCATCAGACCATGCAGCCTACATGCAAATGTATTTACCCGGTCTAAGCAAATGCAAAAGTATGGAATTACATTTGTACATGAGTTAAACATACAACATCATATTTGTTGAGCAGGTTTCGACTTGCTCTGAAAGTTTCCTAATATATTTATGGATTACATTTAATATGAATTCTCAAATTTTAGTTCAATTTAGTTGAATTAAGTCTCATCTTGGGCATCTTAAATATATTATATTCTAAAATGTATTTCTAGCTCAAGACAATCATTTTATTTTAGCTTAAAATAGTTTAATTCTGTTTAAACTTGGGCATCTTGAATAAATTATATTCTTAAATATTCTACTAGCTCAAGACGATTTTAAATTTTAAATTAAAAATCATGGAAATTAGGTTCTTTTTTGACTGCAAAGCAGCTTAGATCAAAAAAGTACACATAAGAGTGCTGAGTATTGTCGGTAATGTTTGACTGGAAGATACCCTGTACTTAAGTACATATGTATGTAATTACCTCTGAATACATACATACACCAAGCTGCGCATTTGAGGCAACAACTGTGCTGCTTCTTTCCTTAACTCCGAGATCGATTCATTTGACTACACATACTATAATTGTATCCGCCACTCAGAGCGAACTCACTTGAGAGCTTACCAAATTTGCCAAGGCAATGTAAAATTTATTTCCTGCCTTGCCGCAGGCAGTCGACATTGAAAAACAACCAAAAAACATTAACTTGGTTCGGTTTGTTGAAAAAGGGCAATATTCGCATTTAGGCACCCACCTGACCGTGGGCCGAAGCCGGTTAGGTGTGTGTTTGAGTGTGTTTGGCTGTGTTGGAGCTTTGTCAGTTGTGGCAATTTGAAGTTTACAGGGTCACTGGGGAGCCTGGCAGACCATAAAGGACGAAGACAACAAAAACTTAAAGACAATGCTAGCCGAACACTACAAAAACCTAATCTGCTCAACAACTTACTTTCGTTAGTGGTTGTGTGGGGGTGTGGGTGTGTGTAGGTGTGTAGTGTGTGTGTGAACGTACTCAGTATTGTCCTGGGCATTGCTGACTGGTTTCGATTGGAAGACGACAGGCGACAAGTTTGCCAATAAAACCAATGCAGCCGACACACTTAAGTATGAACAAATAACAAACTAAATAAAATGCCAAGGATATCAGCTGGGGGGCTGTTCAGTGGGCGGAGTCGAGCGCAACAGCAACAACAGTCAGAACAACAACCGCAACAAATATAACGATTAAAGTGGGTCTGGAAATGTGTTGGGGCGTTCGGTTGGGGTTTGTTTGGGCTATATGAAAATCAACTTTTGCTTGGCATGCAAAAATTGTAACTTAATTTTTGTTGGCTTTTTCATTTTTTTTGCTCGCTTTTTTTTGTTTTTTTTTTTTTTGCATGCAGCATCAAAGTTTTTGCTACTTGAAAATGTGAAGCAGATAAAAATAATGGAAAAGTTTTGCTCGCTTTTTGTACGAATCCAATAGCAAACCCGAGAAGCGGCAAGGGGCCCAAAGAAATACGAAATATAACGAGTCCGCGTAGAAGTACGGGTGGGAGTACGTGTGGCGGTATTAGGCTAGGGTCCCTCCCCCCCACCCGTCTGCCTTCTCCGCACACAGCAAACTGCAGCAGCTGCAGCGACTTAAGGTGCTACCTACTTAAAGTTTGGATTTAGCTTATTTAAGCTTCTACTGCTGTAGCTTGTCTTGTGGAAAGAGCGGGTGCGGGTGGAGGCGGCAGGCCCTGACACCTTGGTTACAAGGCCATTTTATTTATTATCCCCAAAAGCTTGGCAATCGGGCAAGGCTGCGGAGTATGGCTTACACTTCAGTTGTCAGAGTGGCTACCTTAACACTTCCAGGAGATATTCCATATATAAGATAAAGTTTGATCAAGGCATATAAAGAAGCTTGTATAAATTACCCTATTGAACATTAGTCTACACAGTTATGTCTGATTATAGCTTAGACAACTTTACTCAAGCTTAAAAATTAGAGAACAAGTCAATGTGTTAATAGTCAAATCAAGCTCGGCTTCAAAATTTGAAAACCTAGCAAAGTTTGTTCTAAATGCAAGACTCAAGCATAGTACGACAATAAAGATAAGTTTAGTTTCAATTAAAAGCATTTTATGCTTCTTTCACGAGTGTGAATTTCAAATATATTATAATCAGTGCAAGATTTTTAAAATTTTTAAAATTTTTTTAGTTTTTTCTTGACCTTTCAAAAATTTGTATACTTTATTGTTAATACTAAGTGCTAAAGTGTTATTTATATCATTCTTAATATTATTCGATAAACTTTTGTCGTAAAAATATCATATATGTAGTATATAATTTAGAAAGTTATTTACTTCTTACTGTACGCAAGGGTCTTTAATCGGCGCTATATTTATCGTTTTTTTTTTAAGTACTGCTTTGCTTAAAACTCTTGCATGCTTTTAATTTAAAAAGGTCGAAATTTTTGAAAATATTCCAACTTTGAATTCTTAAAAGCTTTATATTTGTTGGCAAAAGTGCAACACGGATCAAGGCTGCAACTCAGATCAAATCGTTTCATGTAGAGAAGCGAGAAGCGTTCGTAAGCCCGCCACAGTCGGGGCAACATACAATGCTGAGTGACTGTAAATTCTGACAAATTCCAGTTACGTTAATCCTCTGGCGTCCAAACATAAAAGCAGCCATTGTGAATGTGAATGCTGTTCAATCCGGCAGCAGAAAACTCGGGCAACAATGCAAATGCAACGCTGCGGCGCACACTGAAAGTGTGTTTGTGTGTGTGTGTGCTATGTATGTGCATGTTATATGTGTGTGTGTGTGCTGTTTGTGTGTGTGCATCTAATAAGCCTTTAACAATGCGCACACGAGGTGTTAATGCCGCCACTTTGGCTTCAGTTACGTCTGCGGCACTGAGGCACTCAGAGTTCGTTGCCTACTTTTGGGAGTTGCACTAACTCAACAGCTACCTTGCCACCCTTCTGGTTGCCCCTGGTGGTAGCTGTGATTTATTTACCGTTGAAATTATCTTGTTTTGCGGTTTGATGCATCGCATTGCCAAAGTAACTTTATTTTGCACTCGAAACCTTTTTGCACTCTGCTCGCCGCGCAGCTATATAAAAATTTACGTTTCGGCCTGTTGTTTTTCCTTTTATTTTTTTTTTTTATTTTCTTTTAGTTTTTTGGCTTTGCTAACTTTTTAACTAACGTCGACTTGAGTGAAAATTGACTCAACGTTTGGCGAGCTGCTTTGCCTGTGGTCGGGGCTTAGGCGGTGGTGGTGCGGCTTCTGCTGTAGGCGGTTGGAGTTGTTTTTTTCTACCCTTGCATGAAAGTTCTTCTTTTTTCTCCTTTCTGTTTGTTAGACAATCAATATTTGCGCCTGTGTGGGCCATCCTAGGGGCGGGGGAAGAAGGCAACAACTTAGCCAACTGTTTATCTATCTAGCTACAGTTTTGAAGTTTCAGTGTGCTGGGTTTGAGCTGCGAACTGAGAACTGCGAACCTCGAGCTGCAAGCTGGAGCGCTAAGCACCACACTTTAGCTTAATTGGCAACCACGCGAATTGTGTACATTTTTAAGTAAGAGTTAATATTGGAGAGCAGCAGGACGCTGTTGCAACTTTTTGAGGCTTTAGTTTATTGCAATTTGACACTTGAGCTTTCTGTGTGCCCGGCTGCCTGGTTGCCCAGACTGCCCGTGGTCTGCATTCAATCCACCTGAGTGCTGGGCAAATAGATGCACCGCCACGAAAGCTTTTCCGTTTCTATTTGTGTTGTAGTGTGACGTGGCTTAGCTGGGCAAGTCCGGCTGTTGGGCAATGCCACAGACATGGAAAACCAATATCAAAGCCAACCACATATCACAGTCACAACACTTTACACACACACGCAGGCACCGGCACACATTGGTTAGCCTGGCTAAAAGTTGTGGATCAGCGACAGCCATGTTTAATTTTTTGTTTTGACTGCTAATAGCTGTGCGTGCATGTGCGCCGTGTGTGTGTGTGTGCGTGTGTCTATGCTTATCAAGCTTAAATGGCTTACACAATTATTGCATTATTATCCCGGCAATGCATTGTTTTGGCTGCCAGAATGCGGCCAAAGACCGTAAAAACGTAAGCCCCGACCTCCATAAATAAAGTATGGGCTAAAAGAAAAGTTTATGTTCAAAATTTGGGCTAATATCAGATGATTAGCAGGTATAGAGATTATTTCTGTTCATTTTAATAGGAACTAAACTGTTTTTACCGAGCTAGAAAGGCTAGATAAAACTTTCTTTTAGTTAAAATATGCTTTAATCTTTGATTATATATGGATTATTATCGGCTTGGAGATAAGATAATGGAGCTTATGCGTGAAGAGAGGATAATGCCCAAGTTCCTAGCTTTTTCTACATGCTGAACATATAACATTTTCTCAACTTAGAACTTGTCTATGATTCATTAAATTTTGTAAATAGTTTTACAGCTTTTGTCCACTGTGCGCAGCTGGGCTTAAGCTAAATACTTTTGTTTGTAATTTATTTGAAAATTGATTATAAATTATGTACTAAAAAAAGTATAAAATGCGAGCATAACAACAACAACAACAGGCACTTGAATGGTCTGCAATTTTAATTAAAATAAACAGACGTCGTTCGGTGCTATAAACAACAACACACATACGTTTACATATATAGCTGATTATATTTGGGGTCGACGGACAACTTTTGGCCATAATTGTAAGCCGAGTCTGCTGTTGTTTGGTTTTCCTGTGTACTCCCCTTTGCTTTGTTTTATTTTGTTGATTTTTTGGTTGTACGTTGTAGCTGTCATTATAAATTGCATTTATGCCAAAACGTGTAAGTCCGTTCCTATGTGGGGTTTACTGTAGCTTTAACGAGGTGATACCGAAAACTTTGCTCTCAACCAAAAAAGTTGTTTGCTTATTATACATAAATTGGTAATAATAAATAATTAATAATGCATAAAAATGCCATAAACTAATTTTGATTAAAATTTATGCAGAGTATATTTATAATTCAAAATGTATATTAACATCTAAAAATACTCTTGTTAATAAAATATAAAGTTAAAATTAAACTAGCTCGACTGGAAGATCAATTCAAACATCTCTGCATGTATATGCATATATTGTATGTGCTAAATATAAACATGTTTTTAAATGTCTACAAAAGAACTTAATAATCGACTTCAAAATCATTTTCCAAGAATCGTGCAAGGTCCAGTCCTCTTGGCTGGGAAACGTGCATCAAAAGTGGGCGAAAAACTTTGATTTAAAGTTTTGATTTGTAATATGATGAATTTCAAACTCATTTTCCGATATCTTAAAAACCACATACATCACATTTATTAGCCTTATAAAGGACATTAAATTAAGCACGAATACTTCCAAAGTTATTAAAAGATACCCACAAGTTTTTTTAAATTAATAGGGCTTGGGAGCTGCCCGAGGGCTATTCAGGGTTCAATACAAATCTTTTATTTATCTGAATTCCGGGTTTCAAAACTTAAAACCGTGTTGATTACCTTACACTCACAACTCTCCCAAGCTAATGATATGCTAAAAGAAACCACCGACTTTTATTAATTTAGCCCATTACGCTTCACATAATGAGGTTTTTCTGGCAGCTGCCACGCCCCCATTGCGAACAATGACTATGCAGGAAGAAAACAAAATGGTTGACCAAAAATGACGCGCAAATGTTGACAGCATTAAATTAAACCGTCATAAAATGGCGCAAACCTCACGCAAAATATATGCATATAAATCAGGGGAAAAGCTCCAATTTCAGCAAAAAAAAAAAAAAAAAGTTGCCAGCCTTAGCTCACAACCTCGCGCTGATTGACGTGAGCCTGACCAGGCAACTACTGCTAATTTGGACGAAGCAACGGCGACAACGTCGACTCCACACTTGGCGAGACGATAAAAAAGAAGAACCCAAACAACCAAAACAAAACCCAAACCCAGCCAAACCAAACAACAGAAAACAGAAACAACAACAACAACAACAACAGCAGCAACAGCGGGAACAGCGGGAACAAAATGTGCTGAAATTCCATCAAAGCGACGTTTTACGGATAAAACATTTGCATATTTTGATTGGACACGCCCAGTTCGGTATAGGGCAAGTGGGCGAGCAAACAATAAGGCAGTCAATGACGTTGCCGATGCCGATGCCAAAGCAGAACCAGAAGCCGATGCCAATGCTAACGCCAACGCCAAAGCTTTTGACCAGTTTGGCATGCGGCTAACAAACTGCGACGTGCGCTAGGTTCCGCAACAACAGCAACAACAACTACAAACAACAATGGACACAATCGGGCCGATAAGCGAGCCAAAGCCTCGAGCTGGTCACTCCCATTGTTAACCGCCCACTCGCTGGCTGGTTGGCTGGCTGACTGGCCTATCATCCGGCTGACGTGACGTGGCAACGATTTTTACACTTTGCACATTTTTGTGCTCCTGACGCGTCAATTGTTGCTGCCACACCCTGCAATTGTCGGTTAAGTGGGTTACATGAGCTGATATATACAAAAAAATGATCAATTGTCGCAATTGAATAGATAGCGCACCTTCAATTAAACGACAGCAGCATGAAAGTCTATATTTTTTCAGCCAGGACACGAACCAATTACCCAAAAAATCAGCTTTATATAATTCCGAATCATATGTAAAAAGATGTTATACTAAGGTGACTTTTTTGAGTTATAAGGTTTTAAGCTGTCAGTTTGAGCCAAACTGATTTTGAATCCTTAAATATACATTTTTTGCTTAAAGTTTTGTACCATGTATCCAAAAATATAAAGCACATAAACCGGAATCAAAACATTTACAAAATAAATGTAGCTTACTTAATAAGAACTTTTTTTTAAAAGTTTTCGTTTGCACCCAATGGGTTTGAACCAGTTTTATTATTATTAGTTTGTTTATGAATTTAGTATTAATATTATTATAATTTTTATTTTATTATTATTAGTAGTATTATTATTAATTAAACTATTGGAAAGCCAGTTTCGTGAGCCAAGTGAAAAGTGAAAATTTCGTTGCCTAGTTTACAGGGTATTTTGGTGGCTAATAATTGCATTTGCATGGCCTGTTGTTGTTGGGCGCCGTTAGAGCGCGCTTTTTAGTTGAGCTTCAGTTTGTGGCACATTTTGGTCGCGTTGTCGTTGCGGGCAATAAATCTTCATTTTCGCTATTAAAATGTTGTAATATTTTTCGCTTTTTTTTTATTTTTTACTTTTTTCCTAATGCCTTGACGATTGTCCTTGTCGCGGTGCGTTTGGGCGTTTATATAGCCGTACATTTTGAATTTTTAGCGGCCATAAGTAAAAAAGTAAAAAGAATTGAAAGCTGGCAACTAGCACGTTTCCAGCGTTTTATTTTGGGGTGCAGTCTAGATTTAATGGCTTTAAATGGATTTATGCCTTGAAATGTCCTGCCGGTAGGAGTAATTGATCTTTAATCTGAAATTGTGGGCTCTTTCAGCTGTGGGACCACTTAAAGTTTATGGCATTTTGTGAGCCAAGTGCCCTTTAAATTGTTTTTCTTATATCAAAACCGATTGCTGATGTCAGCGTACAAAGCACACGTTACGTATACGCAACGTGTCACGCGAAGTTCACTTGTATGGCAAGTTTTCCACAGCTACCATTTGGCAATTTGCTAGCTATGTTAATGCAAGCTGCCAGTTTATTAAATTAAAATAAATGTCACACAATTGAAAGCCGCTGCATGCCGATTTGAAAATTGTATTGCCAACTGCTAGCTCTCTATGGATCAGGTGTGTGCCAGGCACCGAATTGTCGAATAACCAAGCAGGTGACAACAATTTGACGCTCTGCATGATTTTGTGTGCGTGACAAAATATTCCGTTTGCATGCAACTTCACTCATTCAGCCAGTGTTGCCATGGCTGACAAAATTGTGTTGTTGCTCGTCTGATTATTAAGTCAAATTGGCGTACTGTACAATTTGATATTCTTGTAATTTTGGCACAAAATGTGCTACGCATAGAAGGGGACAAATCCGATGCCATAAAGTGGATCAGTCATAACAGCCGAGTCGATATAGCATTGTCAGTAGGTCTTCTTCTTTGCCCACCAGACTCTCAGTTGTAAAGCAAGGTTTCATCTTTCTGTTTCAGGCAGTACACAAATCGGAAGCCACTATATCATGTGAAAGCTCTCTCAAAAAGTTGTGTTGTTGTTTTTCAAAACATCTTGAACAAACCTGGCATTTACGAGGTTATTTATTTCATATGGCCAAATTATATATATTATATAGGAAACAACGTTTGCAAACTAAACTGTTGCATAGAAAACGTTTCTGTTCTTCAAGATATCTTCACCAAACTCAAGTGATATTTGTATAAAGTGATATTCGACCTCTATTCTTCTTCTGCAAAACCATGTCAAAACGGACTGCCATATCATGAGGCTTATAAAGCTTAGATACAAGTGCATTTAATCTTCGGTGTGTGAGTGTCCCTAAATTGTGATCCTCTCTTGTTTATGACGAGTTCATCTAATCATATGGCTGGCAGCCAAGCGCGTTCAGTTTATTTCAAAAGTCTGAATGGTCCAAGAAAAATACCTATTAAAGAGCCAAGAGCCATGCAAAGTAAATAGCTGGAATCACTTTATTCGGGGCAATAAATCAAACTGTCTAAAATGGCACAAATAAATTTTCATACTGAAAAAGGCATTTGCGATGAAATTAATACGCTACGGTTGTAACTAGGCACACACACACACACACACACACACACACATATTATATCCTCTATATGCTATATGCATATCGCCGCTGTGATTAATGCTTGGCGCGCATTCACGGCGTATGGGTAATATTTTGCTGGCTGTCTTTATTAATGGACGCTGATTTTCACATAAAGCAATACTCTTGCACTAGAAAAGCCGTGTTTGGCAGCAGGCTTTATATGTATATAAGGTGTAAGGCTACAGTTAAGACAGGAGCTGTGGCTTGTTCATGAGAACTTGCTGAGTGTGTGTTCGTGTGTAAGTGTGTGTGTAAGTGTGTTTGTGTGCTGAGCTTGAAGAGCAGTCAGGCCGAGTACAGCTAGGGCATTGTTGTAGAGTCATTAAGGTGTAAATTATACTTCTAATTAGCCATTAAGTAGCAACAGCCGCCAGGCAGCAGTCAACGTTTAAGAGCAGATGCCAAGCCAGCAAAGCTCCCTCAGTGATATATACATGTATAAATGTCTGTGTGTGTGTGTGTGTGTGCCTGTGGCGTGGCTAGAACTATGAAAATGCAATAAAACTTAATGAGCTAACATAATGTGAAAATAAAAAGTAAATTAAAGCAGTCTTAACTTTGGGTATTGAATTTTACTTTGACATAGAGAAACATGCAAAGCGAGTTCCGTGTTTGTTTCCCTCAGCAGTTGCTCATTATGTGCCCTGGTTTAAGTTTCAGGTTCAATCAAACTTCAAAGGGCCCAGAAAAAAATACCTGACTTTTTTGTTGCCGTTGTTAAAGCTGCACAACAAACAAAGGCATCAAAGTCCCAAACACATAAAAATAGTTAAGAAAAGACAATGCACTCGAGTCAATACCAAATGTGTAGGAGTGTGTACGTGTGTGTACGTGTCTGTGTCTGTGAGTATCTTGAATCCTTTACCTATAATGCTTATAAAGAGTAGGACAAACAACAACCATAGCAACAGCATCAACAAAGCATGTGCGAGAAAAAACGCAGCAAAAATATAAAAAAAAAGCAAAAGCAGGAAAAAAATAGGAAAACTAACTGAATTCTCGAGAAATAAATAAAGTGAAGAGATGCGAGCGAGCTGCAGCGCCAGACAGACTGTTGAAGCAGAAAATCGAAAATTTATACAAATAATATATTGAGAATATAAGAGAAAGAAAGAAAGCTAAGAGAATGCCAGCGACAACGTTGCAAAGGCGTTCAGCAAATGTGCAGCGGCAACAAAAGGAGCAGCGCGTTTCCATTGCCAACGTATGTGTGGCTGTGTGTTTGTTAGTGTGTGTGTGTGTGTGTGTGTGTGTGTGGAAGTATGGGTGTTTGCTATGGCTAAATTTGCATTTATTTTCTGAGGGCATGTTCAAATGTGCAACGAACTGTGTTTGAGTAGAAGACAACGCTCGCCGGGGCAGTGGCAGTGGCAGCAGCAAGGTGCCGGGGCAGGGGCAGGGGCAGAGGCGGGGGCAGGCAAAGGCACGGGCACACTCGAGTGGTGCAATCAAAGAAGATGCCGCTGCCTGCAGCAGTTAGCGCTCATTGCAGTCCGCTCTTGGTCTCTCTTTGGAAGCATGTCCAAACAGCTTAAGACAAATGCACAAACAGGCCGCCAAACACACACATACACACATACTTACATTCACAACACACACACACACAGGGCACACACAGAAAACTGACCCTGCAGCAAAACCTGTAACTGAGCTGCATGAAACTGGCTTTGATTTTACTGCTGTTAACATTTTAAAGCATTTTACTTTTGATGGCAAAATTGAATTTTTCCTTTTGCAGAAACTGAAAATATGGAGCTTTGCAAAAATCCACAGGCAAAGTAAGAAGAAGACGGCACACATAATGCTGAGCTGCCGTGCCCACTGCTTGTAATTTATTTTTTTTTTTTTCAAATTGCGTCATGTTGCATAATGAGCTGTAAGGCAGCTAGCAGCAGAAGCAGGAGGAGGAGCAGTAGCAGCGGCAGCTTGCCAAGTATTTACGTTTTTACCAGGCACGCATGGCGTATGAGTGACATTTAATTTTCAGTCGACTGTAGCACAGAAAATCGAGTCCGTGTGTGTGTCTATGACACTCATCAAATACGACAATTTAAATTTAACTGCACACATTTCGTAGCCACAATTTTAATAATTAATTGCAGTTTCAAATTATTTGCATAGTCAATACGCATAATTTCAACTTTCACATGCAGCTGTTAAATTCAATTTTCAAGTCAATATAATGAAATCCTTAGGTGTCAATTTAATTTCCACACCTTCTGTTGGCAGCCTTTTAAAGCATGCAAATAAAATTGTTATGTATTGGGCAGCTTTGCTTTTTCTTGGCCAACCCGAAAGTTAAGCCCCAGGCAGGCCGTAAAAACGCTGGCAGCCGGGTAGCTTGTGGGCAATGTGCGTTGCCCGTTGCCCATTGCCCGCATCCGGGCACGCATTTCACAGCTAATAATAAATGACCCGGGGTTGTCGTCGGCAACGTTTTTCAGCTGAGCACGTACGCATAAATTTCAGCGCGATGCGTCAAGTGAGGACCTAAAACACGTGTAAGGCATATATACACAGCGTTTTGGCCTTTTTGTGCACCCTGTACGCATTGGGTGGCTAACATGGGGTATAATATACTGCAGCAAGTGCATGCTGAAAACATGTCTGCTATAGGCACACAAAAGGGCATAAATATACGTAAGCAAAAGTAATTAATACGGTAATCAGCTATCATATAAGGGGTATCTATTCCCAGTTACATTCCCAGAAGTTTTAATGGGCATAAAATGTGCCGAAAAGGGTATATATTACCCTAGCAAATGCAGGCACACAACTAATCTTCCGAAATTATGCATATGTTGCCAACAGTTTTCTTAGAAAATATCAAAAGTGAATAAAGCAAAGCAAGAAGGAATGAAAGAACATTTACCATATATAACATACGCTTTTTAAAGATCTCTTTTATAGCTCCGAGTTTTCCAAATATTTCCTGGAATACATCAACTATTTGAGATTTCTCAAAATCTTATAATAATCCAAGCTATAAATAACAGTTTTCTTTTGCTTAATGGAAGTTCGAAGAAATTAATTTTCTGCTGCCGATTTTCACTTAATGTGGAATACGTAGATCAATATCATAATATCTTCCAGCGTCTTGTTCGCAGATCGGCACAAAACATTTCCAGGTGTATGTTCTTCCTTCCATACGATGTCAAGAATACCGTAATCGGAAGGGATATCGAATTAACCAACACTCTTTTCGTAACCACAGCTACAACTGGCTTAAAACGGAACTGGTTCGAAACCAGAAATCCAATTTATCCAACCTGTGGTCGAAGGAATTGTAAATTAGAATGTAATTGAAGCCTGGCCTTAGGGATATGAATCGAACCTTAAGTCAAGGAGCTGGTTCCAACCATTAAACAAATAATTGGCCGCGTATCAAAATTGCAGATATGCAGAAAAGAAAATAAATGAGCTCAAACTTTATCTTGAGCTTGGCTTTACATGAGCTCCTCGGTGAGTCTTGTGATATATATAATTTCTCTATATGCTGGATCGATTAAAGAAGTGGCAAATAGCTTATTAACACAGGGTATATCGCCGTACAGCATTTTTCAATTAAATTCAAACTTAATTCCTGTTGCAGGTGTAGGCGGCTGGTGCGTGGCTCCAGTTTCAACGTATATATATATATATATATATACCTTTTTTCTGTGCCCAGGTCTTGAAGTACCTTATCCCTTAAGCATAATGACCGGCAATTACGGCCGGAGAGCTGACGTCGAGGCTGACGTCGAGGCTGACTCGACTTACAGCCTTGTAAGCATATGTCTGTGAAGTTATGTGCCAAGTGTAACATATTCTAAATAATTGATGAGTGTGCCCGAGCGGAGGCAGCTCGTCAGTCAGTTGGCTTCCAACTTTAAAGCGTATGCAGCATTTGCATAAAAACGGCTTTGACTGCTGCCCATCAATTAGACGCAGTCGCCAGCAGTTGGTAATACCTATGTCTGGCCTGGTCCCCAGTTCCTTGTCTCTGCCCGTGCACACATTACAAACACTTCAATTTCCGGCTGTCTGTTCAAGAGGCTTCACTTCACTGACAACCAAGCCTCCTTTGCCATCTGTACTTTTGCTGGCAACTTTATTCAAGGTAAATTAATTATCCATATACTTCGTTACATAGTTTTTTTGCAGCTTCCGCACATTGCAGCCTCTTTGGATTCAGTCAGTTAAATGTCAGTCATTGATGCCTATTTTTTTTTTCTGTTTAAAACGAACCATCTGCCTGTCCCCACCACAAAGTCAACGGGACAAAATTGATAGCTAGCTGGGTAAACCAATTAGCGTCAAATCAAATGTTGTTTTTATTGCAGCTTTCAGCGTGATAATGATAGTAAAAATAGTTAAGCGCGTACGACTTGTTTGTACTTTGAATGTTTATTCACATTAGCATTAGAGTAATATCAACATCCATAGGGTTCGTAATTATTGTTACCGTTAATCCTTTCGCCCTTTTTAGCTTGTTATAAAAGGTATACATATATAACAAGTAAGAGGTTCTAGTCGGGAGCTCCCGACTAGGGGATACCCTGAACCCTCATATTCCAACACCAAATGCAGCGCGCGCTTATAGATAGAGAGTAGCGGGGAGGTGGCGATAGGTATAAAATGAAAGATAATCGATATATATATACTTTTCTAGAAGCTACATGTCAAGTTTGGTAACTCTAGCTCTTATTATTTACCAAAATTGCTTAAAAGACAGGATATCGATATACATTTTTATCGATTACTTGGAAACGGGGCAAGTTATCGATTATCGGAAACTCGATCTGCGTAGGAACTAGGAGCACCTACATCTAAAATTTCAAGTCCCTAGCTCTAATAGGTTCTGAGATCCTTGCGTTCATACATACGGACGGACGGACGGACGGACAGACAGACGGACATGGCTAGATCGACTCGGCTATTAATACTGATCAAGAATATATATACTTTATGGGGTCGGAGATGCTTCCTTCTGCCTGTTACATACATTTGCATTTTGCACAAAAACATAATACCCCTTACCCATTTTTAATGGGTTCAGGGTATAAAAATACCAACGGGTAAAGCGGCCTTGACCGTGGCAAGTTTTGTCACAAATACTGTATTATTTATATGTCAACCGTAGGCAATTAAATTCTGCTTGTTCTATCTTGAACTCCACTTCTATTTAAAAATATCTTTAAAGTCGCTCGAATAAAAACCATAAGTTGGAATCAACGCCTTCCGATCATGTAAGTCTAGTGGTGAACATTTTTCGTTATTCAAATCCTAATAAATGTTAAAAAAAATGTCTGCAAATGAGTTTGAAGCCGGTACGATGATAAGCAAAGAAAGTTTCATACAAAAGTTTTTCGCGATTTCTCCACACTTACGGATGGATTTTTACAAAACCCCGTTTAGCTTGCACCCTCTATCACATAAGCTAAGTGCAGTGAAAATTACGTACTCACCTGTAAATTCACACGCACGAAGTTTTAATGTCATGTATAAGTAGGCTGGATACCAACTGTTATAAAAATTCAGCACCGAAAGAACAGAAAATAAATGATAATGTTTATTATCTAAATAATGCAGCTTGTCTGCTCAACCTCCTTTGAATTAGTTAGCATCGCGAAATCGAGGAATATTTACAAATACGTTTTTTGTTCATTTTCATCTCAGATCAACTTACACACATATTTAATAACATACAAACATGCATGTGAATTTACCCACATACATACACATATACAAACGTACATATAAACATACATACATTCAGACATACATACATACATACATATATATATACATACACATTTATACATGCATACATAAATACATGTATATATGTGCATACAAACCTACATACATACATACATACATGCATAGAAACATTCATAAATACATTCATAAATACAAACAAGACCAAATGACTTAACTAACATTTAAATTCGTGACTAAATAAAAATGTTTTGCTAAATAATGGCTTCGGTTATGGCTGCTATATGGATATTTACCATAAAACTTGATAAGCTCCAGATTCAGTTTCAGATTCAATCAGTATCAATTAAAATGCAACGGAATAAAGGCGAATTTGTGATACTGCTATTACTGCTGAGTGTGCAGATTGTTTTTGGAGAGTGGCTTAAGCGTTATTTTGAGACATCTCATCGGCCTACCTATTACAATCGAGGGCACAAACAAAATACGCACGTTGACTATAATCGTGAGATATTAGCTGAACGGGATCGTACAACACCAGTAGCACGCACTATCGGATTGCCACCATTTGATCCCAACGTGCATAAAAGCTACTATGTGCACGTACTATACAAGGGTTCGGTTTTTTGTACCGGCGCTCTTATCTCACACCGCATGGTCATCACCTCGTCCCGCTGTTTCCTGAGCAACGAGAAGGAGCCGACGCGCGATTTCAAGGCTAGGCACATGTCTGTGTTGCCTGGGCATGAAATCGGTAACCCCAATGGGAAGGTCTCGGATGTCAAGGCCTTTTATTTGCCCACCAGCAAACATGGTGACGGAAATATCCATGATATTGCGCTTCTGGGATTGCAAAAGAAGTTGAATCCCAATAGTCGCTATATAAAGCTCTTTCAACGAATGCCAAAAATGGGCAGTTCTGTGAATATGTCCTTTGTGGACCCGCAGACCCTAGATATAACTCTGTTTAAAACCAAGGTGGTAGATTTTGAGGAATGTAAGAGCTCCTTTGAGCAGAGCGGCAAAATTGCTATTCCCTTTGACAAAGAGTTCTTCTGTGTGAGGAACAGGAAGAATGGAGGCTGTAGCACACGCGCCGGCGATCCGCTGATCATTGACAGCCAGTTGGCCGGCATCAATATTTATGGCGAGCATTGCGATGAGTTGGAGGGAAATAAAATGGTCGATGTTTACTATGCCATACCGCATACAATACCATTTATACAGAAGGCAACGGACCTTCTTAGAGCCCTAACAGGCACTGGTCCTTTCAATGAATCGGCAACAACGAGAAGGACGCAGCTGAAGCCAGAGACAACCACAGTTAAATTGAATTTGACTATTCGTCGTCCAGAGTAACATAATTATTATAATTATAAATGTGAAATACATCGATGGAGACACTTTCGTGCCGATGTATAGTGTATATATTCTCGATGAGTCTAACAGTCGAGTCCATAAAACCATATCCACATTAAAAACGAGGTGTATGAAACATTTATATTTTTATTTCATGAATATATAACTTTGCATTTAAATACGTTACTGTACTTCGTAATAAATGGGCAAAATATTATCAACATCGTTATGTCCCCATTACTACACTGACAAATATGAGCTTTTGTATAAAAAACTATTTTGAGCTTCTCAGAAATATAATAGTTATATTTATGGGAATAATCAGTCGGAAAAGGAGTTTTTATATAAGTTTTGTATTATAAATCTGATATTTGTCTGCTAAGTTATGCTAAAGATATTCAGTATTCTGGATTGTAAGTATATTATATAATTTATTCAATCCTTATAGAGCAGAACGTAACAAGAACGTAAATTTTATTAGAAAAGTTTACGCTGTTGAATAAATTGATTTAAATTTGTTACATAAATAGGTAAGCTAAAGCGAACGCTGAACCATGTCGGAAGTATGTGTAACGAATGGCGGTTAAGAGGTAGAAATATATAAACTAATTACGTGGTTGACAGTCGAAAATAAACCTCCCACAATGACAACAGTTACTCTGTTATCAATACTTATCGTTCTCAAGCTCAACATAGCGAATACCAACCCGCATTATCATCGGTATATGCTGTCCGATTACAGCCCACAGCATAAATACCAGATTCAAGCGGACTATAAACGACTTCGGCGTCCCACTTATCCCCCGGAACAACAGATTATGCCCAGCCCAGGTAAAAACGAGCCGATGGTAGAAATGATCGGAAATGGTGAAAAAGTACAGCTGCATGATCTACTCGTGCGCATATACAAAGGCGACAAATTCATCTGCACTGGAACACTTATGACCGAGCAAACTGTCATAACAGCTGGCACCTGCTTCACAGATGGACAAGCCCAGAATTATACCGTCAAGACCTCAACGAATGCAACCATCGCAGTGCTCAACCTAAACACAGATGTATTTCCCATTAAGGATAGGGATTCGGTAGTCACCATGGTGACTTTAAAGGTACCCGTGCCAAATGTAAAGATTACATCACAGCTTTGTTTGACCAGCCTACAGGCTTATGTGAATGTGGAGGTGCCCACATACAGTCAAACCCGTCGTTTGGTGAAAAATAAACTTTCCCAGGTGCTGCCCCTAGCGGAGTGTCGGCAGCAGTTGAATGATACGGACGGCAAAATTGTGACCAATGGGATGATCTGTGTTAAGAACGAGAAGCACTCGGACAAATGTCAGAAGACATTTGGCAGTCCGCTCATTTATGAGAACAAGATCTGCGGCATCAACTTGCTGGGTCACAATTGTCCCAAGAAGTTTGGCGTCGATCTGTATGCCGCCGTCCTTAATGAAGCCCAAGTAAGAAGCAACAGCGTTTTAAATATTGGCGCTTCCGACATAGAGGACATCATACTCTGAGCCAGTGGTATATAATTTGTTTCGAATATTTACAAATTCTCATCGGTTGAATCAGTTTATATGATGCTTTCTATATGCAAAAGAATATAATACAATCATTTTTAAAATGTTTTTTGTTTTTGTTTTAATGGAAACAAATGGAAAATCCATAGTTTTTCTCTGTTTGCTGTTTTTCGTCGCTCAGCGCGTTACAATTCGCAAACAGTTTAAAAAAGCTTAAGTCTCTTTGATTTTACATTAAGACGTAATAGCAAGCTAAATGGGCAAGATAAATCAATTCGATGTCACTCATTAGGCCATAGCTCAGGCATAACAAATGAAATAAAATTCACTTGAAATGAAATACTTACGAAAAGAACTCTTGACTACTCTGACATTGTGGCTTTATTCTTACAAGGCTGAGATCCACATAAATATACTCTGCAGTAGTACAATCTGAAATATTTGGCACTGTGATCAACCCAGATATCAGATCCAACCCTTGCGATGCTGTTGTCTACATTGTTAAGATTTGTGCTGCTGTTGGCAATTGCCAGTCCTATTGTGGCTGAGAATAAGACTTTGATAAAGTCCAAAATGATTCGAAGGCTTTTTGGGACGGGCGATTGGGTGCCCCATTTCGGTTACGTTCCGAGCCACGTAGCCAGCCAGCATTCCCGTAGAAGTCGTAAAAAGAGCACAATTGTCAATGCCGTAGAGACCGATAACTTTCAAGAATTGAGTGGTTATGTGGTGCGTATTCTCTTAAAAAATAAACATTTCTGCAGCGGTCTTGTGGTGAGTAACCAGACCGTGCTCACGGTCAAAATGTGCATGCGCGATAAACAGGCGACAGATGTAGTTGTGAAATTGAGCGATGGCTCAATACACAAAGTGGTCGATAGAACGGATACCCAAGATTTCACAATGGAAAAAACTGCGGACATGCTGACGCTTTTAAGTCTGCAGGACACGCTGGGAGCACAGTTTGTAAAAGAGCCGCCTATTTGCACGAGCACCGTGCCATTGTCTGAGAAAGTAGACCGATGGAATTGGGATAAATATGTGGTCTCTCCGAAAAAGAAACTTGCGTCAAAAATACCGAGCGATCGCTGCAGGGAAATCATCAACGATCCCGATGGTATGGTGGTCACCCCTGGCATTGACTGTCTGGAAAACAAAAAAATGACCAAAAAATGCGAGCAAACCTTTGGACTGCCCTACGTATGGAAGGGCAGTTTCTGCGGCATGAACATTTTAGGCCACAACTGCCCCAACAGTAGCTCGGCAGATGTCTATGTAAATCTGCTGAAGAAGAAAAGCTATATAGGTGCGACGCTATCGAAAGTCCTAAGGTCTAATCTGGAGGATCATGTGTTTTAAAAATGTTCTGACATTTGATTTGATTTCGATTGATGCATTTAGATTAAATAAATATGAAATATTGTTAATTGTGAAGTGTTCAATTAAATTAATGAAAAATGTTCTGTCAAATTACGGCAAAGAAATATTTAATGGGCGGGGGCACGTTTAAGCATTAAGATACTCTCACATTTGCTGGTTTCATTTTGTGTCATGAATGATGTCAGAGGCATTCAATGGACCGACTGACTGTCTCTGTCTCACTCTCTCTCTCTCTCTCTCTCTCTCTCTCTCTCTCTCTCTCTCTCTGTGCTGCCGGTCTGCTGGCTCACGGCGTTTGTTTCATCAACAAAAAACTTTGTAAACTCAGAAATGAAGTGGCAGCAACATCAACGACAACAACAACGACAACAACAGCAACAAGGACTACGTTGTGGATGGCAAAAAGAAACCTTTTGTATTGTAGCGATAATGTCATCAACTAAAGTACTCCGTCGGGCATAGTGAAAAGTTCTAGTCAATCGAAATAAAGCACATAATACGTTTGCCGGAAAAGCAGACATGGATGCCCGTAAATGGAATGGCACATGAAAACTGTGTAAACATCATTAAAATGCTTCCCTTCTATGCCCACTGCAAATGGGAAATCATTCAAATTATACGTTTTTTGCTTATTTTTATTATTATTTTTCTTTTTGTTTGATTTTTTGTTTGTTTCTGTGTTCTAAGAACTTGAAATTTCAACGAAATTTGCAGCTGAATGTTTGGACTGTCAAATTAATCAAATAATTTGGACTGAATATTTAAAATTGTAAGAGACGCAACCACAGAGCATACAAATTCCGCTGCCAACTAATTTGTTTTTCACATATTTTCCAACATATTTTTGCATGTGTATTTCGAACTAAGCGCGTTTGTGCTTGGCAAATATGCCCAAAAAGGTAGACCTCAATGAAAATATTCGCAAACAAAAAAATGCGGCGGGCCGCAAAGTGAAAACAAAGCAAAGTAAATCGTCGAAAAAAAAAAACGCAAACGCATTTGTATGTACGTGCACGTCCTGACTGTGTCTATATGTGTCTGTATGGGACTGTGTGTGTGTGTGTGTGTGTGTATAAAATTTTACGATAATACGCAACAATTTCGAAATGAGTGCGCCTCGTCGCGGCAAGGCCTGGTCGAATGCTGAGCCTTGAGTGCAAAGAAAGCAATTTCCTCAATATTCTTTATGGCCCAAACCAAGAGCCTGGAATTGTTCCGTGTGGGAGGCGTGAGAAAGAGACGACAGAGAAACACTTTCGCTACTGTTGTTATTATTTTCAAAGTTCCATAAGTCGACTGCTAATAAAATTTTAGAAGCTCGGCTGTTAACATTATCATAACACACAGTGCGGCGCACGCATGTGTAAGTGGCAATATAATAATAATCATGGCGAGAGACACACTCACACACGCACACGCATACAGACACACATACAGACACACACTTACATGGCCATTAAGCGCTCTGTCGTCTGTTTCAAGCTTCGACTAGCTTGAGCTTGGGCATTGCGTATACGCCGCGTTGTGCGTGCGCCTTATAATTCATTTATTGACATAATTTCGTTTTATTTTTATTTGCTTCACGGCATTTGCGTTCGCCTTTGCCTTTGATGCGTTTGCCACGCCCATTTGCCAAAAATGGCAAATTGAAAACATATTGAATATTGAATTTGCCGCCATCCTCCGCAGATCCCATCCCGCCCTTGAGCATAGCCTATTTAATTATGAAGCTGGGCACGCGACGCTGCATACAATTAGATCTCGTAGCTGCTGCATTCATTAAAAAGCACTTTAATCTATGGAGCATGGACGCAAACATGGATCACGCGCCGTCTAATAAATTGGCGTGCCGAGTAAACAAGCAAAAACCAGAGAAACTTAAAAAAAAAAAAAACAGAGAAAAAATTCAGAGCGAAAAACGGGAATCTAAATCTTTGGCCGTCGCTGTTGCGCCATTCGGTTATATTTCTTAGCTAACCTGTGGACAGAAATAACAAGGGCGACTACAACTGGACTTGGTCTGCGGAGTTGTCTGGTCCGGGTCTGGCATTGGGTACGTGACTGGGAAAATGCATTTCCGCTGCACGTAAAACCTGGGCAACAAATTTACAACGACAAACCGAAAACTAAAACGAGGCACACGTAAGTCAATCAGCAACTGGACGGCAGCAGTAGCAGTAACAACAACAGCAGCGGCAGCAGCTACAACTCACAGCATCTGTACTCTAATGCAATGCGGAAGTAACACTCCAATTTAGTGTGTTTGTGTATGTGTGTGCGGGGAGGGGGAAGGTTGTTTGTGTGTAGCATCTGATTTTGTTGCTAAGTGAATGAGTTAGTTCCACTTTACTTAACAATTTCAAATTAAATCACATCAAAGAGTAAAAGGCTAAGGGTCATGTTTACTCATATCCTTGAATTTGAAATATGTTTGTTATCAACATCCACATATAGAACGCAATATAATTTGAAGTTCGATTTATGGAGAACGCGCATACAAAATTGATATATGGTGGCTAAACTTTTACTTCTTAACTAATAATAATTTAATTAAATTTACTAAAATTATTGATAATATTTTTCTCCTGAGTCGAATGGCGCGACCTGGGAGATATATGCAATTTTGGCATGTACATACATACATGCATACATACATGCAGGCATATATACATTTAACATATTGTAAATGTTTACAAAAACATCGCCCATACTCATGCTAAATATTCTTTAATGATGAGAACATGATAATATTTAGTAATATCAAAATAAAATTACTAACATTTTCTTTAAATCCTAAATCTAAAACGTAGTCAGAGAAAGACTTAATGTTTTTTATTAACCGAAAACGCAAACGGCGTTTACTCGGCATTGATTACATATGATTACAGATAAAATATTAATTTATATGAGGTATATATATATATATGCGTGTGTGTGCATGTATATACACCCACTAAAATGACACGCATGACAGGTAATATATAGATTTCATGTGGTGCAATTAACACCTTGCGAGCTGCAGACAAATATTTGCCAAACTTATCGAGCGATTTATCAGTAACAGGCAGTTAGATAGTGGGCAAGAGCGAAATGAGTGAGGGAGAGAGAGAGAGAGAGAGAGACAGAGAGACAGAGAGAGAGAGAGAGAGACGGACAGAGAGAGATAGAGGATAAATTGAGGGATAGAGACATGTGCGAAGCCAGTTTTTAGGTTTCAATTTTCAGCTTTTTATGACGACATAATTATTGGTAAATAAAATAACAAACACCTGATATATCACTTTGCAGCTGATATTTATTTGTCTAGAAATTCGATTACAACGCGCATTCACTGACCGAGCGTGAAGCGTTATGGGTTTGCGCATTTGCTGGCGGCATGGGGCAAACCCAGTCAGTACGCTGCGATGTCGGGCAGCCTACGCTGTTGCCTGATCTGCATCTTGGTCTTTTTGGGCCTGCAGTTTGTGGTTGTGCGCCTTGGTCTATTCGATGAATTCCCGAGCAGTCAAGTGAGTGTCAGGCAATTGTTATAATTGAAAACAACTTTGACGTGTGTTTACCCAGTTGACCTTGCAGCAGCAACAACTGAGTTTGCAGTTTATTGCGCATACGCCCGATCAGCCGGATGACTTTTTTCAATACAATCGCCAGCTGAGTGACAATTTGCCGGCAGTGCGTGCACTGCCAGCGACGCGGCATGACAGGTTGGTACAACCAAGTGGCATTTACAATATACCTTACACCAACTATTATATAATTTAGATAGGGTATAAAGGTTTAGCGCTCTTGTTTGTAACAGGCAGACACACATTTCTGGCAAGGGTAGTAGCTGATTAACAAATGTTCGCATAAGAGAGTTTTCTGCCTAACAGGAGTGTCCGTTAAGAGAAAT
Source organism: Drosophila ezoana (assembly GCA_035045725.1). Classification (NCBI taxonomy): domain Eukaryota; kingdom Metazoa; phylum Arthropoda; class Insecta; order Diptera; family Drosophilidae; genus Drosophila; species Drosophila ezoana. Next base: position 973,920 of record JAWNOU010000036.1, read on the forward strand.
TAACGATAGCTATGGTCGCTTCGCTCGCAATCAAGTCGATAATTTCTAACACAGCTGAGGCTGCATAGTATTTAAATAATGACGAATGCTAATGGTCAGTTTGGTGCAGGGTATCTGCCAGTTGGTTACCATCAACTAGAACTGCACAACTTGCTTCCATTTGTTATATTCTATTCTATTTCTATTTGCCGCACAGCTGCAACGTTCGCCGCTACGCGCTGCCTCGTGCCGCAGCTGCCCAGCTCAGCGTTGTGATAAGTTTTTATAATGAGGCGCGTTCCATGCTGCTGCGAACGATCCTGACGCTGGTCAGCCGTACCCCGGAAGACTATCTACACGAACTCATCATCATAGACGACTGCAGCGGGGATGGTGAGCCTTTGGAAATGTTCATAATATTAGCAATCGTTTTGATATAGCTTTAAATTTTTAGTCAGATTGCTGGAGAGTCTTGAACGGGTCATGACTCTTGTTTATGCCACGCGAAGGCGCCCCACACTTATCTTCAGACGCAATCTGCGCCGCATGGGCCTAATTTGGTCACGCAACGAGGGCGCTCGTGTGGCAAGTGGCCACTACTTGCTATTTCTCGATAGTCATTGTGAGGTCAACAATGGCTGGCTGGAACCCCTGCTGGACAGGCTGTCGCTGAACTCAATGCTTGCGGTCAGCCCAGTGCTGGATCCCATTGAACCCGAGACCTTGAGCTATCTGGCCGGGAATGTGCTGCTGAAAGGTGGTTTCGATTGGAGCCTGCATTTCCACTGGCTGCCCCGAGTGCTGGCTGTGGAGGAGCTGCCGGAGCGGCCATATAGCAGTCCCACCTTTTCGGGTGGCACACTGATGATCTCACGTGAATGGTTCCACCAGCTGCACGGCTTCAATCCACACCTGGAGGTAAGCGCGCCTAATTAACTAGCGCTTGTGGCAAGTGTGCTAATTGCTTATGTCAAGCTATGACACACAACTTTGTGTCGCGCATAGAAAAAGCAAGTGGAGACAGAGAGAGAGAGAGAGAGAGAGAGATAGCGAGAAAGTACAGAGAAAAATCTCATTCCCATTTGGGGTTTTCCCTTGTCTGTAGATTTGGGGCGGCGAGTCCATTGAGCTTGCCATTAAATTGTGGCTTTGCGGCGGACAAATTGAGATCGTGCCCTGCAGTCGAATCGGACATATTTTTCGAGTGCGCCATGCCTTTGAGTTTCCGCCTCAGTTCGACGAGGACCAGCTGGACAGCACCCAGGCGACATATTTGCGGTAAGTTGAAGTGACCAGAGGAAGGTTTGCTCTTTTTATACCCTGAGCCCATTGTAAATGGGTAAAAGGGGCATCATGTTTTTGTGCAAATGTATGTAACAGACTGAAGGAAGCACTCCCGATCTTTAAAAGATATTACAAATTTTAGAGTTGTTTTTCTCTCCCCATTTCAAACATATCGAGCTCCAAAACAACAGCTAGATACACCACGTTTTCGTGTGCAGGTTATTGATATAAAATACAGATTAAGAACATTTTACATTCTCCCCAAACTTAATAAGCCTCGCTTATTAAAAACACATATTTCATATTTTGTGTATGAGCGTATAAAAGTCAGCTAAATTGTCAATAGAAGCGGTTCGGCGCCTGCTACAGGGTATCTTCTAGTCAAGCAAATCAGACTTCTTTTTTTTTTTGTTGTTTTGTTTCGGACTGCTGTTTGGGTGACCGGCTTAGGTGTGAAAAGCTCGCCTTTGGTATTTTTCAATTTATTTCAGCCAGACGCTTGCGTGCCGGGGTACCTTTTAATATAAACATTCCCAGCACGCAATGCGAATGCTTACATACTGGCCGCGCCTCCTGCAACTTCTCTATCCTGCAGCAACTCAAAAATCATAGCCGAGTCCTGGCTGGACGAGTACAAATATTTGTTCTACGCTCTCAAACCGGCGGCCAAGCAAATTCCATTGACTCCCCACCCAGTCGAACCCTACGACCCGGCACTGATAAAGGCTGAACGGCAGTGCCATCCATTTGATTGGTATATGCGGCATGTGAGCCCAGAACTTAGGTGAGTCTTCCCCTTGGAAGAAATAACGGTCAGACTTCTGAATTCCATTTCATTGACTAAGCGACATTTGTGTTATAAACAATTCAATGACTTATTGAGACCATTTGATATCTGTAGCTACAATATATCAATCAATTCTCACCTGTTGCTGTCTGTCTGCTGTTTTGTGACAGGTTGCAGCACGCGAACCTCAGCGCATTGGGCACCTTACGTAATGCGGGTCGCTGTCTGCATGTGGCAGAAACTAAAGCCAGGCTGCAGCTGCACTTCACCAGTTGTCATCACTTGGGAGTCACGCAGTGGCATTTAAATCAAGACACTGGACAACTGAGTACCAAACAGCAGCTATGTTTAGGAGTTGAATTCACAGTGGAGCAGCCGCAGTTGAGGTTGGAAACCTGTCGCAATGGCCAATCGGAGCAGCATTGGCTGCGGACTGACACACAGCTACTGCATGCTCAGACTCATCTCTGCCTGGATAATCCGCTAGAGGATCAGCTGGTGCTGAGCACTTGCCGCCCCCATGCAGTTTCCCAATCATTTCAATTTGCATTGGAAATGCAGGTACAAGCATAAGCCCGCTAATGACCTACAGATTCAGTAGTTGGTGGCTCGTTGGCAACTAATCAAAATGTTGGCTTGCTGTGCTAATCTCTGTGAAATATTTCCGTTGCTGCAGTCGCCATAGATTATCGCCAGGGGAAGCACTAAATAATGGAAACACACACACACACACAGAGAGAAAGAGAGAGAGGTGGAGTGAATGGCGCGGATTGCGTTTTTGTGGAGTCTACGCTTTGCTATCAAGACATTGTGCGCTTCCTGTCGCATCCGTCACACGCGACAGCACACAATGGAGCTGCAGCAGAAGTTGGGAAGGGAGCAGAAGCTGAAACAGGAACAGGAGTTGTTGCTGGAGCTGCAGACGGATAAAAGACAACAACGGCGCGCTTATTGTGCTTCTTGTTTAGATGTCTATGCCATCAGTCAACAATGCGTCGCGTCTGCAATTGTTGTTGTCGCCTGGCAGAGGGGCGCGTGGCAACATCAAAGTCGCCGCGCGGGTCGCAAATGTAATTGAGTTGATGACTGGCCGACGAGCTTCCGGCAACTTTGATGGCCTCCGGATGCGTACGACTAAAAAGCGGCGGCGGCGCCAGCACAATACAGCCCAAAGAATGCAAAATGCACTGAGATTTGCAGGCAGCCGCACAGCCGGACAATTTGCGGTACAAGCATTGTTTTCTTTGGCCATCTTTGCGGTAATAAAGCGTAAAAGTTAATTTTGTTGCTCGGCAGCAACAAAACACAAAACAACGCAACGGTTGAAGTTGACAATATGACGGCAACTTTGCGCCGCCAGCAATTGCAGCGTAGCAGCAACATTTATTTTATGGTATCACGGCAACAGGCGCTGCCAGCGTTGGCGGCGACAACTGCCAAGCCGCGCGTAAAATCATATTTTTCATGGCATTTTATAAAAACGAAAATTTCTTCATTGCCCGGCTTTGATATGCGCTGGAAATTGTAAATCATAATATGTAAATTGGATTGTTTAAATATTATTTGTTATTTACTACTCAATCGTTATATAGTTTCTAAATTGTTGTTGCAAATAGAACAAATGTTAAAAAATTATTGTGTCTAGCATAAATATTAAATATTTCGCCTTCCCTTATTTATATAATGCCCTTGTCCCTTTTCGTTTGCATTCTTTCCCGCTTTATCGTTTAATCAGTATATGGGCAATATAGATTATATCTCCGAGTATATCTCTGAAAGCATTGGGATGATTATTGCCGTTCCTGGATGTGCAGGAAACTAATCTCTGAGTCTTGAAAACGTTTGAGAACGATTTATACAAAAAAAGATAAGAAATTTTAGAAATTATACTGGGCAACATAATACAATTATTTGCAAATGCATTTGATGAAACCGAAATTTTTGGTTTGTTTTTTTTTTAAAGTTTCAACTTTTTAGCAGCAAGGTTTTTTTTTTAATTTTTTTAAAAGGTATAATATACAACAAATTAAACTTTGCAAAAGAACTCAATTATTTGAAACCGCGTTTGATATTTTATGATAAATTTAGAAATAGAATTTTTGAAACATTTTCTTAGGCAAGGTTTTTAAGAACAATACATCAATGGAAAGCCAATAGATAAACCAACAAATAATTCCTTCTTTATTACGAACAATTCAATAGCTTAGGCAGTATTCAATTTGTTATTACTCAAAGCGGGGAAAAGCGCATTTTTCACTCTTTTCACTCTTTTAAATTTATAATTATTTGATAAATGTCAAAGGACTTGTAAAATATATTAATAATAAGTGGATATTTTTAAAACTTAATGAAAATGAAAATAAATAAATTTAAAATCCACAAAACTCCCTTATAAAGTTACTTTACCATTCAAAGATTACTTAATGTTCAATTAACAATAATCTAATTCCCAACTCCCAAAAACCTTTATTAGGTACATTTAAAGTTTTCTTTGATTTATGAAATTTAAGTTTCCGGTTGGTTTTCGCGAGACTCGCCAGTATATTATACCCAACTAATCAAATGTATAGGGCAAACAAATAAAACTGGCAGAGAAGTCTAACAAGTTGCAGCTGTTTGTCCGTGCGGAAGCAGCATTTAGTTTAGTTAAGTTTGGTTTATTTTAGTTTTTTTTTAGTTTCTCTCCGGTTATAGCTATGACGGAGCATTGTTTGAGACATTTCATTGTGTGCCGCACGGGGCACCTGTGGTCGGTAAATGGCATTTGTTGCACTTGCTGTTGCCGTTGCTGTGGCAGCAATAGAAATAAAAACGAAAATGGAAACATTTTGAAGCACTAGAAATGATGGCCAGCTAATTGTTGAAACGATTTTATGGCAATCTTTTCTAAGCAGTCGCTTAAATGACGACTCAATGGCCGCAGTCCTTGACATGTTTTTACCCCAGGCTTATATCGCTTATAAAAAAGTTGCGCTTCCATTGAACGGACTCCAGCCAAGGAGGGACCTTAATTATGGCCAGCGAGCACGAGGATAAACTGTGCTGGCCACTGGACAATAGCAAAGGGTTGGCCGTTCACAACTTGATTATACATTTGAAGACTCATTTTATTATCTGCATAATTCGTTGCCAAACACACCGCTAACTTTCTGTTTACTTAGCGCAGAGCAAAGCCAAAAGTAAAAAAAAAAAAAAAAAGAAAATAATAATATGAAAAATAAAAATAAGAGAGAACGAGCGAGAAAAAATCCATCATTCAGCGGCGAACCGCATTTAAAACATCTTGATTAAAAACTTAAAAAAAAAGTAGGTGGAGTACGCTAAAAGGAAAGCCAAATGCAAACTCAGCGCGAAAAACAAAAGAAGAATTCGCGAAAGGGGGAGTGGGATGGTGGGAGAGGGGTTAGGAAAATGGACTGAGTAGAGGCTATAAACTTATAAGCCGCAAGCGGAAAACAAAGTTACGGGCAAGGCATGAAAGGAAAACCGGATAAGCAGAGTAGCGTATTTTAAAAGGGATTTCAAAATTAACGGCCATCAGGCAAGAAAGTCAATTTGAATGATTAAATAGCAAAAGCTGTGCACAACTGTGAACCCTTTTTTCCGAGAAATGCCGATTAATGCGGCTGTTAGTACGGTTTAAGGATTTGCCCGCTTTCTGGACAGTTTCCTGCCGCTTTACATTTATTAATTCTGCTGGTCCACAAAAAGTTTGCCAAAACCCGTTTACCGTTTCACAACAGCACACATAATGGATGTTGACTAAAAAGAATATAATATGAAAATATTACGACAGCACGGGAAAGGCGATAATCCATCATTTCGGGCATCAAGTGTCTGCCGAATGACAATAGAACTCTCCAGCCAGACAGTTAACCGTGGGCGGCATGGAAATCTATTTACCTAAATATAACACGAGACTCATTTAGTCTAATATACTTATATATATATGCATCAAAATGTTGCAGATTTCTTTGTTAATATACATATTCTTGGAAATTATGTTGATCCCAAAAATATATACATATATCGTTTAATTCTGATAGTTATTTTGAGTGCTGTGCCCATTGTTGCCCTGTTATTAACACTAGACTATCATTTCAGGCCATATATCTCAGGCCTCGCACATGATTATGCTAAAAAATTAAATAACCCGACCCGACAACATTGCAAAGCATTTTTAATATTTGTGTGTTCGTGCGTGCGTACGTGTGTGTGTGCCCGTATTTATTGTATATGCGTGTGTATTCTTGTTTTACCTGGTTTAAAAACATTTCAATCACATCGAAAGTTTTGGCACAGCCAAATTGTTTGCTTAACTTTTAATAACGGCCAAAAGTGTGCCTGGCAGTAAATGTTATGCGTTTCAAAAAATCTGGCCCTATATGTGCGTTGGGTGTGTGTATGTGTGTGTTGGGTGTGTGTATGTGTGTGTTGAGTGTGTGCTGCTTGGTTTTCATTTATTCAGATGCTAATTTATTTAGAAAGGCGCGCTTTTAATTTTAGCTCAACAAACATAGCATTAGAACGCCGAAAATATATGATATTTGACTTGATGTTAATTCTGACAGCTGAACGCTGATGAAATTGACTAAATAAGATAAACTAGGTGCACATGTCAAATTTAAAAGTTGATTTGCAAAATGTCTGTGAAATTTATGCAAAATTAAAATTCGATAAGCTAAACATTAAAATGATTTTGGCGCGCCTTAAGATATGCAGCATGTTTTGTAAAATAAAGTTTTCTTTATCTTTCCTACTTTTGGCGCTGGACTTACATCTTTTATGCGTATAAACTAGAGTACAAATTTTATTGACGACCTTCTTTATTGAATTCCAACTTGGTATGTGTTATTTAGTCTACTAGGTTGTGAGAAAGTACATTTGATATATCTTTTTTTTCGCCAGGCATTATAGATTAAAGACTTCATTGAATGCGCTGTGCTGCTCATTAAATATACATGGTTATAACTTTTGCTCTTTTGGAATCCTGTTCATTTTGTTTATTTTTTTTGTTTGTACTGATGTTCTGCTTTTCCAAGCGATGCTTAATTCGTGTTTAATCTGACCAAATTGTTGTTGCTCACTCCCACGGGCGGCCCATTGAGGCGTGGCCGCTGCCGTCAACGCAAATGCTGTGCGACAATTAAGCCGCAGCCGCGTAGCTGCGTCTCTGTCACTGTCAGCGTCAGCATCAGCATCGGCGTCGCCGCTCGTCAAGCTGGCAATGACAGGTGAATGGCCCAGACACCCATCTCTGGCAATGATAGGCATGTAAATGGGCTGTCGGTGCTTGGCTTAACCCAGTCTGCGACAGCAGCAGCTGTTTGGCTCCGGCTTGGCTACATTCTGCGGTGCGCCGCAGCGCTCCAAAGGTGCGCGATAAAATCGTTGAGATAAGCGACCCCGGACAACAAAAGTGGGCGGAGGCAGGCTGTCGAGTGGAAAACGTAGCGCGTGCCATTGTCTGACGGAATTTGTGTTTATTTTATTTTTATTTCCCTTTTTTTTTGCTGCCTTCGGACGCTTCAGTTAATCAGTGAAGTTAAGCACCATGGAGCGCAGTCGGCAGCGTCGATATCCAGCTGCGCAACACAGGCAGCGGCAGCGGCAGCGACTGTGGCAGCTGAAGCTGTCACCCGGGTGACCATACACGAAAAACAATATGTTGCCCGGCGTTTGGCTGTGGCCGGCTATTGTTGCCAGCTGTTTGCGCGGCCGCCCAGCTAGCTAAATAAACAGCTAACGCTGCCCCAGAGCGCTGGCCAGGAATTGGCTGTTGGCCGGCGCGGAGCAAGCGGAGGCCAGGGCGCTGGCAACCGTGTACTACACAACCACACACGCATACACACAGATACAGCTGTTGTTATTACTGCTGCCGCCGCCGACGCTGTCGACTGCGAATCTTTTGCGGCACTGGCATCAGTTGTGCGCTGGTAACGAACGCGTGCAGTTTGAATTTTGGATTTATCCAAAATATAAAAATAAAAATATAAAAATGAATATAATTTCGCGAACATCATCAACAACATTCTAATCATATTTTTTGTCGCGCTGTAAAGGACAAGTTCGTGTGGCAGCTGTGCTAGCTGCGCCACCAAAATTGACGCTGTCGATTTGTCAATAACAAATTTCCGAAGACATCATAAGCAATTTATAGTGTGTGGGTGCAGCTGCCCCACAAAGGCAAAGCGTTTAGCTAGGGCGTGACACGGTTAAGCTGCGTCGGCGCTGGCTTCCTTAAAGCGCGGGGGGGGATCAAAACGTACAGTGGGCACTTGCTGACGTTATTTTTTGTTGTCTTACCTTCTTACAATTACCGTTAGCCATTATTGTGCTGCTGCTGTGAGTGTGTGAGAGTGTGAGAGTGTGTGTGTGTGCTGGTGTGTGTGCATTGGTGTGGCTCCAAATTGTCTCTGGGGACAGGTACGTGTGGTAGTCGGTGAATTAAGCTGGTGCTGTTTGCTTCGCTCGGACAATGTCGCCGCTGTTGTTCCCTGCGGATTATTGTGCATGATAATTGAAAAAAAAAAAAGAAAGAAAAATATATATAAACATTCTTCGATTCTATCGGGCTGGTCTTTGTCGACTGCTTGGCCAAAAGCGTTTAATTGGAAATTTGTTATTTGAACCCGCCGAACCGTGAAAATACAACGGAAAAACTGTCGCGACAAAGGCGACTGCCAAATTGAAAAAGCAAAAAATAAAAAGAAATAAATTAAATAAAATTATAAGAAAAGAAAATGTTTCACCCGCGTATTGTGTGCGGAAACCAAAAAAGGAAATGTAATGAGCGCTGGGGCAATTAAAAATCAATAGAAAACTGTAGACAGAAAGCGCCACAGCATGAACCTAAGCAACATAACCCTGGCCATGCCCAGCAACAGCAGCTGGCTGGAGTCGCAGCTGGAGCTGACCACAGCGAGCAGCAACTTGGACAATTTAACTTTATCCTCATTCTATGCCGAGGCGGAGGCCATACGGGCCACTGTGCGCTGGCTGGTGCCATTCTTTTTTGGCATCATTGCCATCTCGGGTTTCTTTGGCAACATGTTGGTCATATTGGTGGTGCTGCTGAACAAGAACATGCACTCCACAACCAATCTGCTGATTGTCAACTTGGCCGCCGCCGATCTGCTGTTCGTCATCTTCTGCGTACCCTTCACGGCAGTTGACTATGTGGCACAGCATTGGCCCTTTGGCAAGATGTGGTGCCGCAGTGTCCAGTATTTGATAGTGGTTACCGCTTATGCATCCATCTATACGCTCGTCCTGATGTCCATCGATCGCTTCTTGGCCGTCGTTCATCCCATACGCTCTCGCATGCTGCGCACCGAGCATATCACCAAGATAGCCATATTTGCGCTCTGGACGGTGGTGCTGACTGTCTCCATGCCGGTCACTTTTGCGCATGATGTGGTGGTAAGTGTTTGTGTGTGGCGTCCAGCCTCAGGGCTGTTGCCTGCTGTGCCCGAATGTGCTGCGAATAACAGAGGCCAGCTAAAATTTATTGCTGCGCATCATCGGCACCTCGTTAGATGTCTCGAGCCGCTGCTCCACGTCAGCGGGCAAAATCACTTTTGTTGTGGATCTGGCTTTGGCCTTTACCTACCTGCCCACGTTTTTATTTTGTTATTGTTTTTTTTTTGCTTGTTTTTATTTAAGTTTATTCTTTCTTTTCACATTTACGTGTTTATATTCAGAATTCTCTAGATGCGGGCGCCTGTTCTGTTTTTGTTACTAATTTGCTATTTGAAATGCATAAATTTTAATTATAGAGCTGATACAGAAAACACACACGAGCGCAAAAGTTGCTGGTCATATGGCCAATACCATCTCCAATTCATATGTGCCACATCTATTTACAATTTGCAGTTTGATTTCATACTCTGCTTATTCAGTTGGCCCAAAAACTAATGGATCATTGATCACAGACACACAGACACACAGACAGACAGACAGACAGGCAACAGGCTGGGCATACGCTGCGTATGATAAGTCTCTGGCAATATGGCCTTGATGCTGGGATCTGGGTTCTGGGCAGAGTGCGCATTTAACGCTCGCCTTGCCATCATTTATCCATTTGCCATAAAGGCGTTAATGTTTTTATGATCAATGCCCTGAGTGCGAAGAACAAGTTAATTGTTTAATAAGCGCCGCCAAACAAACAACAATAGCAACATCTTGCCGTGCAAATTTGCTGCCGCTGCCCATTTCTTTGTTTAGCCAATGGGCGGAGTAAAACTTTTATGTGCTCGCAATCAAATTAATCGTATTTAAATTTATTTTAAATGTCTTCAAATATTTCTTTTCAATTAATTCGCAATTTCCTGCCAATGGCACTTAAATATAATAATTATTTTGGAAAAAATTAAGCGAAACAAGATTAAAGAAAATGCTGATGATTATTTAAAGCAGATGCAGATTTAGGAACATATATATATATAAAATAGCCCTTGATCATTTACTTCTCTGAAATGTTCTTATATCAATTTGAGCCATCGCCTTAGCCTTTGTTGTTATTTATTAAAGGTCGTTTTTTATACCCTGAACCCATTGAAAATGGGTAAAAAGGGTATATTGTATTTGTGCAAAGTGCAAATGTATGTAACAGGCATAAGGAAGCATCTCCGACCCCATAAAGAATATATATTCTTGATCAGCATCAATAGCCGAGTCGATCTAGCCATGTCCGTCTGTCTGTCCGTCCGTCCGTCCGTCCGTCCTTCCGTCCGTATGTGTGAACGGAAGGATCTCAGAACCTATAAGAGCTAGAGACTTGAAATTTTAGCTGTAGGTCCTCCAGGTGCCCGCGCAGATCGAGTTTGTTTCCGATAAACGATAACTTGCCCCGTTTCCAAGTAATATATATATATCGAGTATCTTTCATTTTACACCAATCGCCACCTCCCCGCTACTCTCTATCTATTAGAGCGAGCTGCATTTGGTGTTGGAATATGAGGGTTCAGGGTATCCTCTAGTCGGGAGCTCCCGGCTAGAACCTCTTACTTGTTTTGTCTTATTCAAAGAGCTGAAAATAATGCATTATTTTTTCGAGCGAATCAATTAAAATCTCGAGACTCAACTCAGCACTTAAAGCCACACAAGTAATAAATAGACTCCACAGAATTGCAGCTTTTTTATTTGGCAATATTTTCGTATATATTTATTTAATTTATGCACACAAAAGTTTTCAGCATAAATGTAAACTAATTAGAAACAGAAGTTAAATGTTTATAAAACTCTAATGGGTCAAAATTGCAAGCAGAATCAAAAGCTGCTCTTTCATCGCGTAGTTATTTGGTTTTGTTAGTTAAGTACTTCAGATCAGAGCTATTTGGGTACACATTTACCCAAGCGTTAATTTGAATAATGTTCGGAAAATCAGCTAATCAGCTTATTAGCTGGAAACGTCTGGGACAGCTGCGAGCTCTTAATATCTTTCCTTTAATACTTCAACGAAGTTCATTAGCAAAAATACAACGCAATTCCCATACTGTTGGCTACATTTCTACTTACAGCTACATTTTCCAGGAACTGTGTGAGTTGTGTGTGTGTGCGTGTGTGTGAGAGTGTGTGTGGGGCTGGGTTCTTTTTGTTTTTCGCAGCCATGAGGTGTGGTTGGGGCCTATTCATAATCAAATAGTCGTCCGTAATTAAACGTATCTTATCGCCGTTGGCGTCTTTATCAATGAAATGGACCATTTGCTGTGCATTCGTTGTTTTTGTTGTTGTTGTTGTTGTTGTTGTTGTAACTTGATATTTTATTAAATAGTATTTCACGCTCCTTTTTTTCACGCCCAGGCTGTTGGCTGCGTTGCTTTTGTTGTTTGTTTGTTTTGCTTGGCCCGAGGATTAAGCTGGCCAAATAGCAGCCCAAATTGAATATTTATGTGTGTGTGTGCGTGTGTGTGTGTGTCGATAACAAACACACACACACACACACACCCGCACTCTCACATGCAAACAAAAGCAAAACGTGCGATAAAATGGCATAATTAACTCATGTTTGATCAACATGTTAATTAACAGTTAGCTATTAATTATATTCATATTACATACTGTTATCTATTGTCTACACCAAAAAAAAAACAAAAGAAAATAATAATAATAACAATAACAGATGCCAACAGCATACCAGCCCGCTGTGCATCAATATCTATTTGCTGCCCATACCCAATATACAATATAGGGGCCACGAATTGCGGCGTATATGCCCGTCGTAATATGAACATTAAATATAGATGATCTATTGCGGCATTGATTGACAGCTGTTTATGCCTTATCGCAGAGATACTTGAGTTGGGTCAGTTCCTTTTTTGTTTATGGATAAAGGCAGATTTTTTGACACACTCAACAACAAAATCGCATTAAAAATCACAACACAGCCAACTTGTTGCTATTGTTGTCGTTGTTCTTCTTCTTGTTGTTGTTGAGTTGAGAACATGAAAATCCCATCCAAATACAACTAATTAAATTTTCAATTAACACACGCCCACCAATTTCTACTGCGCTGCTTTCGCCTGAGGGCAAATCAATTGGCACAAATCTCCTTGGCCAACATTTTGGGGCATTGTTTAGCTGCTTGTTACAACAACAACAACAACAACAAGAGAGGCCATAAATAATCGTTCTTGGTATGCATTTCTGTAGAGTTTTTAATAGTATTTTATATATTAACAATGCGCTGCGACTGTGCTGTAAACAAAATTGTAAACAAAAAGCGGGCCTGAGGAATATTTTTTTTTTACGACAGTAGTTTATGACCCAACTGAGCAGACGGGTCGGGTCAGGTGCGGTGAATGGCGGGTGCCCAAATAGTGAGTGCGTCATGTGAAGAGGCAAATATGTTATCCGCCTGTCACAGACATTGTCCAGGGCTCGTAGATAGTGCGTTTTAGTTATGCCAGCTATTTGCACGTGTTTTGTTTTTCATACACTTTTCTCCTCCTGTTATTTGGTTTATTTATGAACGTCAAAGCCATGAAAATGTCAGACCACATGACGTATGCGTAATACTGTAGTTATATATATTTGCATATACATACATATATGTACGTTTGTTTTGGACAGGTCGACTATGATAACCAGACGAACGTCACCTACGCCATGTGCCGGTTCATCGACAACGATGTCCTTGATCTGAGCACCTTTCAGGTGAGCTTCTTCATAAGCTCGTATCTGCTGCCCCTGATGGTCATCAGTGGATTGTATGTGCGCATGATTATGCGACTCTGGCATCAGGGCACGGGCGTGCGCATGTCCAAGGAGTCGCAGCGTGGTCGGAAGCGTGTCACCCGTCTGGTGGTTGTTGTGGTCATTGCCTTCGCCTCGCTCTGGCTGCCCGTGCAGGTGAGTTGTTACACTTTAGCTTAATTAAGCTTTTCCAATCGTTCATTCCTTTTGTATTCGCAGCTAATATTACTGCTGAAGGCTCTGGACATGTATGACATATACAGCATGTTTAATGTCATACTGCAGATAGTGGCCCATACCATGGCGTACACCAGCTCCTGCATCAATCCGCTGCTCTACGCTTTTCTCTCCGACAATTTTCGCAAGGCCTTCTACAAGGTAAGTGCGCAGGCCAGGATTACCAAGGCTGCCAAGCTATTGTTAAGCTCTTGCCTGCCGTCGTATTGTGCCGTGAGTGCTGGGTCAATACTTTGCTTGTTGCCAATTGAATTGCTTGGCTCTTCTCTTTTTTATTTTTCGTTCTCTTTGTCATGCATTTTTCATATGGCTCTATTAAGTGGCCGCCCTCGACCCAATTTGTGGATTTGTACAGATTTTAAAAAGTATTTTCGCAGCGTTATTTTCCATGCAGCTGTAAAAACGTCAGGTATTTGATTTGATCTCAAATCTGCTTTTAATTCTTTCAAATGTTTCCATCGATAATTCAATTAAATTATTTACGCTGCCAACAGTCAGACGTGGGAAAAAATCACATAAAATAAAAATTAGAAAAACGCGCGCAATCCCCAAACATTTGCCAGCAGTAGGCGGCTGCCTTAATGAGTTAAGTGCGAAAAACGAGCATACGCCGCGTGGGTCGCGGACGAGCCCAACAATTGCGTTATAAATACCAACATTTTACAGCAAAATTGTGAAACGAGCCAACCAGCCCAGGCAATCAAATTCAATCAAATCGACTCGCATCGGCAAGAATTTCTATTTCTATTTTTGGTACTTGTGCGAGATGAATGTTTGGCATTATCTTACACAGCGAAAATGTTGAAATATGGAATTTTAAATAGTACGCACATTGCATCCAATTGGGCGCTGGCTTGAAAGCAGCACAAGCTGTAACATTTAGTTATTAAAGCATTTTATGTAAATCGCAAAAGGTTCGTTGACACCAAGCCCACGTGGGCACGCTCTGCAGGACTCTGCCGGACCCGGGAATACACATTATGTGCTATGGGCAACTCAGCTCATTCCAATTCAACTCACTTGCTGCGCACATTAATTCTTTTGCTCGCTGGCCATTTACATAAGTACAAAACGTAAGGAAAAAATCAAAATAAAACCAAATTCGTGGCATTCCGTGGGCACTCGGGGTGGGGGCGGAGATGAGGTCCACTATGCTTTACTTACTTTTAATTACTTTAGGGACAGACAGTCGGTGCGGCAGACCCATTGACTAGAGTGGGGTGGGGGGGGGGGGAGTTGCTGGCATCGATGCCAAAGCCGTCTGTAACATTTCCTTTCAATCATTTTGTGGCCTAATTTTAATATTTTAATTTGTTTTGTTGTGAATGTATTTCCCGCTCTTGTTGTTTCCTAGCTGTTGCTGCTGCTGGCGCAGTTTTTTCCACTTTGCGCAAAGTCCGGCTTCGGCACTTTGCATATAAATTGAGCCTGGCCATTCTCCCCGCGCGCCCCTCGCGCGGCGCTAATTGATGTGTTTGTCAAGTCATTAAATTAGATTAATTACATTAATTAAATTGCTGCGTTGGCGCTGGCCATTGTGTTGGTTTTTCTGTGCGAGGCGCATGTGGTTTCATTTTTGTTTTCCACTTTTTTCGTTATCACTTTTTGCAGCTTTAAATCCTTGGCCAGACAGGTATTGAACGCACCTATTAGCCTATCAAATTGGCTAATTGCTCGGCTGACAGCTCGTCCATTATGCAATTAGTCAAAAGCGTGTCAATGGTTTTTTTTTTGTTTTTATTGTTTTAGGATTCCGCAGGTGTGGAGTCTCGCATCGATTTTGGCCAAAAAAACCGATTTAATTCAATTGTCCCAGTTTAAATATGAGCTCAAATTTGCCCGGGGCTGTATTTACTTTATTCTTTTAATTAATGTTAACTTTATTGATATTTACTTGTGCTGGCATGAACATATTAATATTAAATAATGTCATGAAAAATAGTCATAAGCTATTTACAATTTATTTTAAATGTTGTCAATCATGATATATTCAATCAAATGCCAATTTTCTCACAATTGTATGAATCCCGATTTAATCCATATATGCGAACTGTTTGCATTGAGTAAATAATTGGCCAACTGATTGCCGATCCAGGCAAGGCCTCAGACACTGTTCCGGACAAGTTCCAAAAGATATATTACTCGAAAATTGAAGTCACTTTTTCAACATATTTGCCAAGTTTGGCCGAAATGAAGATTATGTTTTTTTAATGCCAAAAAGTAAAGTAAATGTTTAGAATTAAAATTTTTTTGTTATGATTGTCAATCTCTTGTTAGCTAAAAAAAAGTATATCTATTGATATAAACCTGAAAAAAATAGTTTTTTGTTCCAAGATCTTTCAATTTGACCGAGTTAAAGTAGGTTTTCCAGCCACATCCGCAACATCTCCGACCAAAATAATCGTTGGTTCCTAAACGACGTGCCCAACAGAGGCTACCTGTGCTCTGTGTTGTGCCTGTGTGTGTTTTATGCTTAGGCTTCATCAGACAAATATATTTTTTTTAGCAGTCATGTAATTAATATTAATGTAAAGAGATATGTGATAAAGCATTTGGCAGCGCAATTATTCAATAATTTTGCAGTAAATGTACTCAGTATACGCCATTATCAAATCACAACCAGAATGCAAATACAGGTAGATGCACACTCGCACACACACACACACACACACACACAGGTGTATTTGCGTATGGTTCCATCGATTGATGGGGCCCAAAAACCGTAACTTATTTCCCTTGAGCGATTGCATGGAAATGCCAGAGTCTGTGCGATTGCTGTTGTTGTTGTTGTTGTTCTCATTGTTGCTTTTATTGTTGCTGTTGTTGTTGTTGTTGTTCTATGACGGCGCACTAATCAACAATTTCGGACGGTTCAATCAGAGCGCAAATTCATAAATCATTTATATGCAAACGCCCAACGGAATAGAAGCGACTGTACCGAGAGGGGGCGGGGATGGACCCACAGATAAACTGTGGGCATTTCAACACCTCAAACCAGTTAAATAATTGAATATTGAATCAAATCTAATCATTCAAATGCAAAGCCACAGTCCATTGTGTGTGTGTGTGTGTGTGTGTGTGTGTGGGGGGGGGGGGGGGGGGGGGGGCAGGTTTGATAGGGGAATTGCTAAGGCAGCGACGAGTTCCATTGGCATTGCCGTGCATCCAGAACGTATCATTAATCAAACATTTTGGGGCCCCCGGACCTGGCACAATTTACTCGTCGTTATTTTATGTGTATTTTTAACATTAACTTATGCCCGACATTTCTCGCATTTCATCTTTCATTTCTCCGTAGGCCATTAACTGCTCGAATCGCTACCACAATTACACATCTGATTTGCCGCCGCCGCGCAAGACGTCCTGCGGCAGGACCTCCACGACGGGCCTGTAAGCGCCGGTGCGCAGACAACCAAAAATCGGCGACAGCCCCAACAATATGTAGTATGTATCGAAAAGTGATTGACCGACTGGCAACAGCAGGGGGAGTGGTCGAAGAAGGTGGCAGATTGATTGCGGCGCGGACGCTGGAACGCGGCCAACCGGCTAAATGCGGCCGATTAGGGGGCTGAGCATGTGCCGTTAATTAACGACCGATGCCCAAATGAAAGGACCGAAGTTTCCAGCACAACAACAAAGTGAAACTCTGATTAAAATAATTTCGCGCATTTCAAATCGCGACAGCTATTTGTAGCATTCAGCTGTATATGTATTTAGATTTAGATATAGATATAGATGTATATAGGCGAATGTAACTCGCTAAGAGTTAACGCTTGTTATGGGCCACGCGCAATCGTGTGCATTGAGGCGTTGCCAAATGTAAACAAAACTGTTAATTGCGCAGCTTTTTGCTAATTCAATGTAAACAATAAATGAAATAAACAAGAAATCCAATATTATTTTATTTCTTTGTAAGTAGCAGCATTTCCAATAACTCAAAGCAATTCAAAACTATTGCAAAGTGGCGCCTAATTGTCTATGAAGTGATGTGGAAGAACGCGAAATTGAAATACTTGTCGGGGGACAAGGCGTTGCCACCCGCACGAAGAGAGCGCACGCAGCAGTTGTCGTATATTTCAATTTGTAATTGCAGCAATCTGGCAAGCTTGTGCGTCATTCATGCATAACAAATTGATAGGCACTGATGCGGCTGGCAACGCTGCAGCTGAAACTCTCTGGCAACACTCGTAGCGGCACAGCCCTGGCCTAAGATCGCATTTTTGGCCAGCTTTAAGTTTTGGGTACGACCTAGTCCGCATTTTGGCCAAGTTGTGCAGGCGTTTTGATTGCATTTGCGGGCCGCCGGACATGGAGCTGAATTAATTATGCAGCGTTCGTCTTGTGTTTCGTGTATTGGCTCCGGTTTTTTGGGTAAAGGGAAATCGAGCTGTTCGCAGTTTTGCATAATTTATTCAGTTTTAATAAGCGTGCGCGCGTCCAGTCGAACGCCACAACTTGGGGCGTTGATTTTACACGTGATGTGGGCGTGGGCGTGGCCGTGGGTGTGGGTGTGGGTGTCGCTAAGGTTGAGCTGTTGTCTTGCCAAGGCGGCGTAATTAAGGCGTATCAGTCGCTGACAAGCGTCACTTCATCGCCGCTGCCAATGTAATTAAAATTTCAAATTAGCTGCTCAAAGCTGTTGCAGGTAAGCGAAAAGCAGGTGTTGTTCATTAGATAATATTATGACTGTGCGCAAAGTGACAGCCTGTGTGTGTCCCTGTGTGTGCGAGTGTGGTTGAGTGTATGTCTGTTCAATGAGCCACAACCATTGGCGCCATTCTAGCGCACGCTACAGTGGACACACTTGCTGTGGTCTTAAGTCATTGTAGCGCCCAAGCAAATAGCTAAACAATAACGGTGTTGACAACACCGCTAACAACAGCAACAACAACAACAGCTACGACAATAGCAACAGCAACAACAATGCCAACAATGTTATCATCATAACAATAATCATAATCATAACTGTAAGTGTAACAGTTGTCGTTCCTGTGCACGTGAGTGTGTGTGTGTGTGTGGGTGATGAACATTCAGAAATTGTAGCATATCTTTGTGCTGGCCTGCATACAAAGCAGCTGAAACGAAATGGCATGAAACAGTCGCACTACTGACCTAGTCATAACAGTAAGAGCAGCAGAGAGCGCGATAGTGAGAGAGAGCGTTTGGAAGAGCGTTTGTTGCTTTAAGAGCGCCCTTTCAGAAAGAGCGCACTCCGAAAAGTGGTGAATTTCGCAATGGCTACAGTTAACAGCGACAAAGAGAGCGCAACAATGGCATTGAAACACGAACGGTAGCTGCACGAAGGCGCAGGTCTTGGCGTCTCTCGTCCACCTGATTCAGTGTCTGTGGCACGTTGCTCGCTGCGCCACATCAATTGGCAACGGCCAATGGGCAACGGGCAGCGGGCGAGCCGGCAGCGACAATCTGTGCCTGTGCCCGCCGTTATGGCTATTTGGCCAAATGAACCGTAACCAAATGCTGATAGCCGAAATGTTGCAGTTTATGGCCAGAGCGACAGCCAAATTGCCTCTTGGCGTGTCGCATAATCGCAGCAAAGGACATTGTCTTAACACATACCCACACCCACACCCGCCTACCCGCCTATATGTTGTGCTCGATTGCATAAGGAGCACAAAAACAAAAACAAAAAAACGATGTGCAACAACTTTACACTTCATTTTGAAGCGTTGCTTTTTCGATTTGCGCTCAACTGCCAAATTTCCGGTTTGCACACACTCACACACACAAACGCACACACGCACAACACATATACGTATGCAGCAAAAAAGTTGATCTGTCAATTTTTGCTCTCAAATACAGCCAACGGGCTGGTTTGGCAGTGTTTGTACAACTTCTGTAAGTCACAAAATGGCGGAAAATCTTTCTATTCGTACTCTACAATTCACAATACCTGTCACGGGGGTATATTAGTTAGGGTATGTAGATTGGCCCGGGAAAACTTTTTTTACTTTTAAAATGAAAACTATGATAAATTAGTTGTTTCTCATATTAGACATATGTTTCTCATGCCTACAATTTATTAAGCGACATCCAACATAGGTTCCAAGCGGGCTGCAGATTGATTTTGAGGCGCGGCATTGGCTGTTTATTTAAAACAAAATCAAGATGCTCAATATGGCAGTGTAGCTGTAAGTCGTTGCCTTGCAAAACATTCTTTTTTTGCAGCCAACAAGTTTTACGATACTTTTTGAGTGGCATTTTGTCAATTTTAATGCGCTTAGCTGCAGCTCAAAAATCCTGTGTTACATGCCCCATAAGAAGAGAAAGAACAGGCAGCAGCAGCAGCAGCAACATCTAAAGGTAAAAGTGCAAAAGTTCAAAAAAAGATTTGCCGCACAGTTTAAATTGCAAAAAATGTTACTCAAACAGTTCTCACTGAGAGGAACCTTAACAGACTCCCAGCATATACTCGTATAGAGCATGGGTAAGAATCCAGAATAATCCCAAATAACAACATCATATTAAGCTTGAACTTTATTGCATAAACGTTTTTTATTTTTAGTACTCAGAACAATACATTTGAGTTACAATTGGAATATAAGTTGATCGTTGGTTACAATTTTGGGATGCCGGCCAATTTCGTATTATGGAATTTTTAATTAAATTAACTAGCAATTGATTAAGCGGCATACTAATGACTGCAAGCTCCCCGCTCCCCGCTCCCTGCTCCCCGCTCAGCCTGAACAAGCCAATACATAAATGAAAAAACTTTCGCGAATAACCGACAAGAACACAATTTTCTAAAAGGCGGCAGAGAGCAGCGTCTCAGGAATTAATTGCGGGTCGTTAAAGTTTCGAGCGAGCGCTACATGGAGAGTGAGGGGAGGGGGAGGGGGGTGGCAATAATTTAAATATTAGTTACACATAATGTAAACCATAAATTAATTTTGGATTCGCAAACTATTAAAGAACTTTCGCCTGGCTCGAGTAGGACGACAAGGAGTTGGAGGACATCCGTCTGAACTTTGCAAGCGCCAGCGTCGAGCCGAGCCGAGCAGAGCAATTAGTTATTCACGCTTGCGCTTGTCCTGGGCACAAGTTGTTTTTTTTTCTTCGTTGTTTTTTTTGTTGTTGCCAAATCCGTTGCGAAATCCTTGGGTGCTCTATTCCGATTTTAACGCTATCAGAGGCTCTGCAACATGGAGGCATAGACCTGACTCTGCTCGTAGTTGCTGAAGGCCTCGCGAAAGCGCAACTTCTGCTCGGCACTCAATTTCGCATGAAAATCTTGTGCAGCTGTCACGAACAATGCAATTTCGTGCTGACCCAATTTCCGTGGTGCCATTGCCGCGCAGGCGGCAGTCGAGACGTTGCCGCTGGCGGATGCGGCACCAATGCCGACCACCAGCGGAAATAGTTTAATCAAATGCAGATTTATGGAAGCGGATAAAAAGATGACGCTCAGACCCCAGACACCTTGCTGCTCCGGCTGGGCCAAAAATGTTGGCAGCGTGCAGATCAGCCAGTCCTGCAGCATTTGCAGGAACGATGAGTCGATGGCCGAGCGAAACACCTGAAAAAGCACGTAGACACAAAACGAAACAAAGAAGAACAAAAAAAATAATACGTTAGTGAACTTTGCTTATACACTTAATATGAGGATATCATTGTTATGTGCAAGAGAATGTAACGTAAATATATATTTATGTCCGATCGTCTGTTTAAAACGCGTCGATCTCTGACCCCGACTTGATTACTTAAACGTAGCTCCTCGTTGTGCCCGCACAAATGAAGTTGGGTTTAAATCAGAGATAACTTATTCCGATTTCAATATCGATTTCTTGTTATTTGACCATATTTGGTATCCAGAATTTGGATTCATTCTCCAAAAACTCATTTATACAGGATGGACTTTGGCATTTACATACAATCGCATGCCATATTTATACGATGGATATTCCACAAAGATCGTACAATAAACCCCGAAGGTATTTAGGATGATCAAATCAGCTTGATGGTGCTTTTAGGGTATCCCTTAGTCGGCGACTCCCGAGCTGACCACTTTTACTTGTTTTGTAGTGAAAGCGTTTGCCAAAAAATAAGGTCAAAAAGACAGAAACAGAATTGTTTGATTACAAGACTCGAAACTGAGTGCAACAAAGTGGGCAAAGAAATGGGCGTGCCGCACGTATTTTGTGGCAAGGCTGGGCTAATGAAATTCCGCTGCTTGCCTCAGTTAGTTAACTCGCCCCAAATGACAGTGCAAGTTGCGCTTTAAGCCAGGTGGTTGCTGTTGCTCCTGCCCTGACAGTAAGTACAATGCTGCTAGTTTTGGCCTTTTTATTAATTTCCATGCACACACTCGCACACACACACACACACACGGACGGACGGACGGACAGAGCAGGACTCACGCCCACTGGGCAACCTTGAACCTAATGAAAAAAATTTTATGGCACCACAGTGGTTGCTTCGCACTGACCCACATAGTTGCGTACGTTTTGGTCTGGTCAGGGGCCAAGCTGTAGCCATGAATTCCATTCATTTTCAAGCTGCCAACAAATTCCAAGCACACACACACACTCACACACACCCAGACACAGCAGAGCCGGCAGCTGACAACTGGAGGCAACTATTTTACCCTTTCGACTGCTGCCCAGGCCAGATATTAGCGGTGCATTTGCTTCGCACCAGTCTCAAGCCACAGGCACAGCAGCAAAGGCCCATAAAGCTACCCAAAGCAACCAAAATGGACGACCTCAAAGGCACACAATCACACACACACACACACACACACAGACACGCACGAGTAGCTGCTGCTGCTGCTGGGCAAGAAGAGGTGACGACGTCTTTACCTTTGCCTCTGGCTCTGGAGCTGACCAGCAGACCCGCTGAGCAGTTGGCCAGCAGATTTGGCTGCTACTCACCTGATACACAATCGTGGCAATAACATCGCCATGCGGCTGATTTATGGCCAGGAACTCCTTTATGACCTTCGTCAATATTTCATTTGGCGGCACTAAATCACGTATAATTTGGCACAGTACTTGTCCATAAATCCAGGCGGCGTCTCGACTCGATGATTTAATACAATGCAAAAGTATATCGACTTTATCGCTTTGCAGCGCGATTATCTCCGGATCATCCTGCACAATGCCATTCGATAGCTCCGTGTTCTCCAGTTGAGTCGACGAACCTGCAAGATAATGGGATGCGATATTAGAATATAGAACGTGTGACAAGCCAAAAACTTTATAATTAACAGCCACACACACACACACACACACATACACAGCTATTGACCATTATTTATCAGGCTCGCGGCAATGCTCAGACTTCCTACAGGACACACATAAATTTACATTTTAAATTTTATGGATTTTTCACTTGCTCTTTCGGTCCAGAGCAACCCGCTCCATTCACAAACCTATCCACAGTCAGACAACTTGACACGTCTGCTCCTCAATATACACTCTGTAAAGGTGTGTGTGTGTGTGTTTGTGTGTGTGTGCGTGTCTGGATTCGTTTTTGTAATCGTTGCTGTTTACCAAAGTTTATTTGTTTGTTTACGAGCTGCACAGCAAACGAGTAGAGTTCTATATGTATACCGTTATAGATTCATTCAAACAGGTCTCAGAACTGCAAATAGTTCAACTACAAATATACTCTGTAATAAGCTACAAAGTGCGGCGCTAGCATAAGGTAGCTCAAAGGTTGTATTTAAAAGTTAACTAAGTTTTATCACTGAATTGGCAATTTTACCCGCTCAATATACCCGCTTCAGCACTTCTGCAGGGCATGCGACGCTCATTAAGATTACAGACAGATTATTAAATGCTAATTCCAAATGAAATTTCGTAGAGCTCTCGATACGTTTAAAACACCCATTTAGTAAGTGGTACAAAAAAATGCAAAACCCTCTCGATAATAGACTTATGTGATTGAGTGCACATTTTTCAGTTCTTTCATGGGAATAATGTTGGTAATGAGCTGCCAGGTCTGGGCTGTATTTGAAGCTTGGCAAATTAATGTGCAAAGCTTTTACTGCAGAGGTGAGAAATGTTGTCGGCTTTGCTGTTGGCAAACTTTTGACAAAAGTAGTTGTTGTTGCAGGTGTGTGGCATGTAGCTGTATGAGTGCGTGTGTTTGTGTGTGTGGCAGCACTAAGCTTTGGCTGCCTCACGTGTGGCTGCATTTGGCTTTCGCGTGCGCGAATTATTTACTATGAGCGCGCTTGGCCAGCGCCAACTTTGGCCTTTTGCTCTTAGCCAGCTTAACATTGTTGCTGGCTGCTGTTGGCCTAGGTCGGGGCAGGACTGGATTGGATTGCTGTCGCTTTTGCCGCTGCTGTTGGCCACAATTACGCGCGCCACAAATGCCGTTAGCCATGTTAAAGCAACAACTAAAAACTAACAAACTGTAAAATTCGTTTAAGGAAGACGAACAAAAAAAATCAACAACAGACAATGACAAAAACATTGCATCGAAAAAGCGCTGTCCTGGCCCTTAAAGGACGCCCAATATAGCCGCAAATATTTATTATTGCGTATTGCTCGGCGTATTTTTTTGGTTATTGTGGGCGTGCTTTTTCGTCTTCTGCCTTTGTTAATTCTTTTTTTTTGTTGTTTTGTGCTTCTTGCGCCGCCAAACACTTTAATAAACCAAGCTAACGAACGGGCAAAAAGCGCGTGCCAACGAAATGGCCAACTTCCGCTTTACTGCACTTTGTCTGCGAGAGCCTAAACAACGCCATTTGCTGGCAAACTGCTCGTTTGGGGTCTGGACAGGGGGCGTGGTAGGCAGCCAGCGCAAACATTGACATTTTTCAAAGGATTTGCATGCTGTGCGCATTTGCCAAGGACCCGAAAGCGAATGGCGCATCGCAACGCGTCTGACAAAGTGCAAGAAAAATACATGTAGATGCGTACTCCCGTATGGCGTTGGCCAGCGCATCCTGGCTCGCATCCTGTGCCATATTTATGCACATTGCCGCCATTGTTTTGGCCAAAAGCTGCTGCACACATTTACTCTCTCGGGCTGGAAAGCTAAACTTCAAGTTTTAAGTTGAATAAAGTGCCAGCAAGCAAAATACAGAGCGAAAAACAAAGCAGAGCAGAGACGGCCAATATGTTTGGTGCGCAGTGAGCTCTATCCTATGCCAGTTAAAGTAACCGCAACTAAATGGTTTTCAGCTAAGCCAACTAGCCAAAGATACAAGCTTTCAAGTAACAACTGCGCCTATTACGAAGTCAATGTCAACCATTCCCAAAAAGGAAGAAAACTATGCCTGCAGATCGGGTCGATATAAATATTGTTGTATGTATTCGCTAATGAAGCGCCAGATACGCGGTCGGGGAGAGGAGTCCTGAACACGAACAACATTTGAGCTGTGCCCCAGGAGATCCCCTTGGCTAACGTTTCAGAATTTTAAAAGAGAGTGCTTAGTTCGAGAGTTCTTGACTTGCAAATACCCTGTAGCCAGTTGTTAAAGACGCCAAAGAGCTGAATATAGATAATAAATATCTATTTCGGGGAGGTCGGACAGTTATCGTTGATTTGAAATTAATTTGATGGGCGGCGTTTTCAAAGTCTTCCAGATAAAGACGTTCAGACAGACAGATATTATGGTTGATGACTCCTGTTCCCTGCAATATTGGTTTGCGCAAATACATTATACCCTTTCTTACTTTTTAAAAGGGGTATTAAAAAGAACAATTTGACAGGGGGAATGCAATGCGCTGCATGTGTTGGAGTGTCAAACACTTCTCAACGCTAATAATTGGCCGAAAATTGCGCTAACAAGAGAAATAATTATTGGCCTGCCAGCCAACAGCCCAACTGGCCAACTGACCAGCGAGGGCAGCTGGCCAACAAAGTGTTCAGCAAGCATTGACAGCAATTACCCAAGCATGTCCTTAAACGCACACACACACACACATTCAGTCATGGTCAAAATGGGCGGCAAAAACAACAAGCTGTTGACCAGGGTCAGCAAAATGAAATAGACGCACGGCACATTGACTTTTGGCCAGCGGAACACTCAAGCGGTTAACCTGAAACTCAATGAAAGAGTGTAAACAAATTTAATGCATATGATTCAGTCTTTTTCTTTGGACTCCTGCTTAAAGCAGCTCGAATTGAAGCCACAATCGATTCAGCTTGATAGCCGCTGGAGACCTGCACCACATTGGCCTTGCCCCGCGTTGCAAGTCCCTGGCTGATGTTCTGACAACAACAGCGACAAGAATTGGTTTTTGGCGGCTGTTGCGACATTAAATAAAATTACAAAATATTTTCAACTGTCTTCTTATGCCCCACGCACATATGTTTTTTGTTGGTTTGTTTGCCTTTATAAGTGTTGTTGCTGCTGCTTCTTGTTTATTTTCGATTTCTCTGCCAGTACTTACCCACATACATGCAGGACAAAAGCAATTTCAATGCTGGAATTGAAAATTTCTCATTTTCCATTTTCAGCAATTCGAGCGCAAGTTTTTCAATTTTATGTCGCAACTGCGGTGTGACCACAACTCCAGTTCCAGGTCCAGCATCGCCAGCTCCTCCGCCCCCAACACTTCCGCCGGCTTCAGCTGTGGTAGGCGCTGCACTCGCACAGCCGCTATTCACCACGATGCGCTCGAGACCCTGGCCAAGGCAAAAAGATAAATATATATATAGATATGTAAATATGTTTTGTTATAAAAGAAACAAGTAAGAGGTTCTAGTCGGGAGCTCCCGACTAGGGGATACCCTGAACCCTCTTTTCCCAACACCAAATGCAGATATATATACTATTCTAGAAGCTATATGTCAAGTTTGGTGACTCTAGCTCTTATTATTTACCAAAATTGCTTCAAAAACGGGATTTCGATATACATTTTTATCGATTACTTGGAAACGGGGCAAGTTATCGTTTATCGGAAACAAACTCGATCTGCGTAGGAACTAGGAGCACATACATCTAAAATTTCATTCTCTACCTCTTATAGGTTCTGAGATCCTTGCGTTCATACATACGGACGGACGGACAGACAGACGGACATGGCTAGATCGACTCGGCTATTGATGCTGATCAAGAATATATATACTTTATGGGGTCGGAGATGCTTCCTTCTGCTTGTTACATACATTTGCACTTTGCACAAATACAATATACCCTTTATACCCATTTTCAATGGGTTCAGGGTATAAAAATCAAAATTTACAGAATGTGTATACATACCAAAAAAAAAAAACAAAGGAATTTATTTATAGATAGCATGGTATGCAACAAAAGGCACAGAATTGTGCGGCTCATAGAGAAACAGCATTTGGGGGCGGACAATTCGCTTTTGAATTTTTATCATTGCATACTTAAGTGGATTTTTCAGTAATGGCCACGCTAATTGAGTGGCAAATTGTTATTGTTATTGGCCGCTGTTGTCGCTGCGCGTCCAAGCCAACAACTTCCCACCCGCCGAACAGACACTCTTGCTATTAGTTCCACCCCCCTCTCTCTCTCTCTCTCTCTCTCTCTTCCCCCTCTCTGGCGTGTTGTGCACCATCAAAGCGCAAATAGCGACAAAAACAAAAAAAAACAACAATGAAACAATTGAATTGCGTGCAAATTTCATAAATTGCTTCGAAAGTTGAATTTAATTTGGCCTCTAGCAAAAAATGTCCAGAGGCAGGAAGTATGCAGCGAACAGAAGCGTTATGTATCCTCTAGGGTATACAAAAGGGGTATCTATATGTAACTGGGTACAGTGCGTGTCTATATCAGCTTAACTTTCCGTTAAGGTTTGTATATTTAAATTGATTTGCATTAATATTAAGTACATTTCTGAATTTCACTTGGCTTTGCGATTTTAATTCCACTTAACTTCGTTGACAAATTTCTTTGCCGTATTGAATCTCATATAAAATTATGGTTGCAAAATTATTTAATTTCTGATAAAGATGAAGAAAAAAAAACAATCAAACGAATCAATCAATACATTAATTAATCAACATGTAATACCATAAATATATCAATCAATTAATATAATTTCGATCCACAAATAAATAAATAACAATATATCAATATTTAGACAGAAAATATATCAAACAATCGAATTATTAATCCATTAACATGTCAATCAATCAATGTATCAGCCTATCAGTATATGAATCTATCAAAATACCAATTTTTCAATATTTTAAGTCATCAATATTAATGTTTTTATAAAAACATCAATACATTAATCAATCAAACAATACGTTAGTTCATCAATATTTAGATCCTTGTGTTTGAATTCTATCAATATTATTTAATCCATCAATATTTAGATAGAACATACACAAGTCAATCAATATATTAATCTGTCAATCCATCATTATATCAAAATATTGGTTCTTCAATATCTTAATCCATCAATATATGAATATAGTCAAAAGATCAATCCATCTATAATTTAATACATCACAATATCAATATATTAAAAAATCAATTCAACAATTTTACATTATATCAATCCATCAATGTATCAATGTTTTAGTCCATCAATATTGATAAATGAAGATTTGAAAATTCAAAAAACGAAATTATTGCCTTTATACTTATTTGCAAAACCAGGTTTACTGTCAAAACCGTGAATCGAACTGAAAACAAAAAAATAAAATTCTATCTTAGAACTCGGCTTTGTAATTACTTATGCATTTTTACTATGTAGCAGTAGATAGTTGAGCAGACTTTGCTGCATTTCTGTTTGTTAATTACTGTGGCAGTCGGTGCATGCAATATGTTTATCCACTGACATACTCTTGCCATCTTCATGTTACCAAAGCCAATTAAAATCTCAACTAGACCTTTATTAAATGGCCAAATTATGCGCAACGACTGAGGAATTTGTTATTGATGTTGTCTCTGCTAGAGCATCATATTCATATAAGCGATGTGTGCACAATGTTTGAGCAACAATTTCATTACGTTGGACTATGTGCAGGACGCACGCACACACGCACACACGCACCCACACTTACACACTTGTGTGTGAAGGGCCGACATGTGTGCGACTTGTGCTATTTTGACGCTCCGTTTTGAGCCAATAAACATTTTGTTGTTGCTTTCACATTTTTTCAGCGTCTGCCAGTTATGAGAGCGTCGATATTTTTTTATACCCTTCTGTAGGGTATTATAAACTCGTCATGTAGCGTGTCTCGCATAGAAGGAGTCAAGCTATCGTCATGGAACTTTGTACAGATGCATCTTTCTGCTGTCGGAACCGGATTAGATTCTGCATTATATAGCTCGACATTTTAAAAGAGGTTTCGTTTTCTGGCACAATAAGATTTACTGCAAATCACTTTCAACAAGGTCGATTAAGAAACACCGAAGTTATTTACTAAAACCTCTATACGTAAGCACATGAAATCAACACATTTCGCATCTACGCGATGCATAAATTAATGTAATCGATGCTGTTCTTCTTGTTTGTACCCTGCACTCATTGAAAATGAGCAAAAAGGCTATGGCTCGCGCAAATCAGGTTTAATTCTAGTCTTTGTGGTAGAAGAAGGTTCAGGGCATTCTCTTAGTCGAGCACTCCTCTCTGGTGCACTCTTGTTTTTTATATTTTTGTCATCCCATTGCAGCTGGCTGCCTGGTTGGCTCCCTCTTGAAAATTGTCAATCAAAAAACCAATTAAGCGCGACGTGGACGCTGTCTGAGTTGAAGTCGGCCACTAGATTTGGTAGGGGCAATGGGCTGAGCGTTTAGGGCCATCAATAGAAACGATTGACAGGCGCAGCACTGGCAACAGTTTGGTTGTGTGGGTGTGACCGAATGTGTGTGTGTGTGTGGCAAGTTCTACTCACATGCAGCACGCACAGATAGAGCTCCTCATTCTGTGTCTTCTTCAGGAAATTATTGGCCGCAATAATTGTATTCGACAGCAAATGGCATTGCGGCACAAATTTCGATGTCCACTCGATCAGGCTGTAATTGAGCGTCCAGACCAGCTTGGAATGTGCATCACTGAACTGCAGGGGGCTGCAAATGCAAAAATAAAATGAAAAAAAAAAAAGAGTAAAATGTAAAAGTGTCACTCAATTACTAGTTGTTTTTGTGCCTGAGAGCCACTCAATGCCCAAACGCGCGACGCTGCAATCAATGCAACAACTTTGGCGCCAACACAAATTTTGACCGCTGACCGCTGACCCGCTGGTAACATGTGCTGTTTTTATTGTTGTCGCTGCTGTTGCTTTTTCTCTAAATTAATTAGAACTTTTTGATGGCCAAAGTGCGCTCTAATCAATGGCCAGCAGCCAATATGCGGGCGTTCATGCTCTAAGCCTGCAGCTCTACAAGCTACGCGAGTTGCGCGTAAAATTACAAAATAATTAGGCCGGTGCAAGCTTCGGCTTTTGGCCATGGTCTATAATGCTGCTGTCTGGGCGCTGATTAGCTTGCGAATGCCCTAAAGCCCGCTAATTGATGTTGTTGCTGTTGTTGTTAATGTTGTTGTTGTGGCTGCTGCCAAATTGCGTTTGGCCTGTTTGGCTATTGGTCGTACGCTGCGTATGCGCAATTTCGCCTCAATTCTAATTTAATAATTTTCAACGTTTGGAACTGTTTTGGGCATTGCACCTCTCGGCTAAAGCTTCAAAATTTTCAAGGTTTCCAGCAACACAAAAAAAGGAAAAACGAAACTTGTGCAACATTTTTGGCTGGCAGCAAGCAACAACTTTTGTGCAGCAAAGCAACTGAAGTGCTGGCATATGAAATTTCATCAAGAGCCACACAGCAAGTAGCTAAGCCAAAACTTGCCAGCAGCAGCTGCAATGCCAATAATTACAGCAACAGCAGCAGGAGCAGCCGTAGTAGCAGCCCCGGCAGTGTCATCGATCAGCCATTCCGCTTGAGCTGGTAAAATCTATCGACAGCCAGAGAGCAACTTTATTGGAAGCCACGTCGAGTTATTAGAACTTCGACTTTTGCCATCGAAAGGAAGTGCAGCGCTGCCATCGTCGCAGTCCTTGAAAAGTTTTTGATAACGCCACAAAAGGCAGCCAGCCAGTCAGCCAGGTAGATCCGCAAAGTCGCAGCCAAAAACTGTTCGTAATGCAAAATGCGAACTTTGGCCATAGCTCTGGCAACAGACCAACAAATGCACAGCGTAAATCAGCGTATTTTCAGCAGTTGCCTGGGAAATTTGTTGTTGTTGCAATTTCTGTTGTTGTTGTTCTTTGTGGCTATAGCCAAGATGTGGCAAAAAGGATAGCAGGCAGTAACTGTTGTCTAATGCCAGCTGGTTACCATGCAACATTACAGAGTGCTTGAGATTTGGCCAAAACAGATTGTGTGCTTGTGTGTATTACCTCTCATCAATGATGCCATGACGATTGATGTAGCCAACAATTAAGTCACGCAGCAATGTGAGCTCATCACTGAGTTTGCCCATCGCCGTGTTGGTTCGGCTGCAGCATTCGAGCAGACAGAGCAGACCCTGGAGGGCAGCAATGCGTATGAAGCAATGCGAGCTCTTCAAATAGACGTTCCCAATCAGCGCGGCCAAATGCTGCAGTTCACCGTGGCTGGGTATCAGAAGGGCCTGCGTGCGGCACAGTAAGTAGATTATGTGCTGCGATAAAAACAAGTAGAAGAAGAAGTAGTAGAAAGCGTATACAATTGCAAATTCGGGGCGCCGAAGATTGAATACCCTTGCAGACATATAACAGATGTGCAATCTATTTCATTAGCTAGATCTGGTTTTATAAGAAAACTCCCATGATACATAGAGCTTTTATCTGAGGACTAGTGTAAAGTGTAAATGTTCCTAATTTGATCAGGATATCTTGAATTACAAATAAGTTTTTTTTTTCAGGGTCTGACTTTTACTCCACTTTTTTCTTTAGTAGCTATTTTATTTAGTCTCCAGATTTTGATAAGATTGAAATGTTAGAAGAGTTTCTGAGTTCGGTGAACATTAAACACGAAATGTTGATAAGATCAAGACAATATATATATACATATATATATATATATATGCATTCTGCTGTGCATTACACGTTACGTGTAAAGTTTGCTACACTCTCTGCAAGGGTATTATGAATAGTCATATACTTTTCAGCGCTTTCTATTTTTTGTTTTTTCTTGTCACCCACCTCATGCGATATGGTATCGTCCATGGCAATTTGGTCCTGCAGTCGCAGTGTGCGCTCCTTAATCCACTTGATTTGATCACGACTCTCGCAGATTTCGCAGAATTTGACCAGATTCGGCAGCACCAGAACATGATTTTGCTATGGACAAAAGTTAACATGCCATTTAGACATTTCCAATTAGCCAACTGACAAGCCAAACCGTTTCAATTCTAGCCAAATGCCCGGCCCACGGGCTTAGTCAAACGGATTGGCATTAGTCTGGCTGGCCTAATGAAATTATGCTGCATTTGCGGTGCATGTGACGGACATTTATGCAGCAACAGTTGCATTCGCAAGCTCGAACTTACCTCGATCATCTGCTGCAGCACGTCAAAGACCAGCTGCGTGCTGCTGCGAAAGTCGATGCCAGACAGTTGCACATAATGTCGATAGTTGCGCCAGTTGGTGTCAGTCATGTTGTTGCATGTCGACTGCCGCCGTATGCCCAGCTCGCTGCCTGCCCCATCTGCCTCATCGGCCGCTGTCTCTCCTCCATATAGAGGCGCTTGGGCGTATGCCTCCATTAGAGCCCAACTGAAATGAAGATCGTATTGATTGGCCGCAAAGTTGCGTGTGCCAATCACATTGTCCGTCCTCGGCTGCCGCTCCAGATTGGCCAGGTAGAAGACGTTGCAGGTGGCATCAACAAGCAGCTGCACCTTGTGTAGTTTCTTCAGGCTGTCAAATGAAAAATGCGATAAAGAAAAATCGAAATTGACGAACTCGTGGGAAATGCGCAAGTTGCTTGCGTGTCGGCATCATAAAAATGTTGCACACAATTAAACACAAATTAATAACTGCAACAACACACACACACACCCACACACACGCACGTACACCTATACTAAATTAAAAGTAAACAATTGCCTGCCAACTAGTCAAGGCATATGTTGTTTTCTGGACCTGCGGCCATTGCAACAATTTCGCCTTTGCTGATTTTTAGCTGTTGCCACTGCAGGCAACTCAATTTTATAGAGACCACAAACATCACAAAAAACAAAATTCTTACCACTTTTGTAACTTTTTACATTATTTTTATAATTTATATGCGCACAAAACGAAACAAACGCTTGAGTGCTTGTAAAAGTGTTAGTATGAAACATGACCTGACAAGGGGTACACTGGCAGTTCTTGTCTAGGAGCGTAGAAAATTCTTAGTTGTGAATATTAATGGCTAATATTAACAAAAAGTTTAATGTTAATAATAAAAGTAATAATAGTGATAATAAAAATAATATAATAATGACAATCATATGTATAATAATGATAAGAATAATACTTATAACAATAATAATAATAATAATAATAATACTTAGATGTTAAGCACTCAAGAGTTAAGTTTCTTTTTAAAAAAATAATATAAATTAATTCATTTAAAAATTTATATTGATTTCGAAAATAGAATGTCTAAATAATAATAATTGCTTTTAACTCACATTACACTTAAGGTTGTTTAATAAACATAACCAATAATTATTTATCTTAGCAAAACTACAAACTGAGAAATCTAATTAAAGTATTTTTAAAAGTTTTTTATCACTGTCAAACACGAAACTATTTTGCATTAACATTACAAATTTGCTACCAAACCAAACTATTTTCCTGTTCAGGTTCTGCTTAAGCTTGGCTTGCAGCTTTTTCTATTCATTAAAATAAATGAATTTAATTATCTACATAGAGGTAACAGGGTATCCAAACGTACGATACTCTGCTGTATTTGATTGTTTTAGAGCGTACTGTTTGTTATTGTTAAAATTTTTAATTAAAAAGTCACAGCAGGGTCAATTATAATGTATACTGTGTATGTGCACGAAAACACTTTTTTTTGGAGTTCAGCCTTAGAGGATGTCATCCTTTTTATAAAGTTAAAGAATAATATATATTTGTATTGTATTGTTGTATCATAGTTATCAACTATTTTCAAACTCAAAAACCCATTAAAAATATACATGAAAAACATATACATAGATTTAAGTTTTAGCTTTTACAATAGCCTTTCCATCAGAAAAGGCAACTATACAAAATAAAAAACTAGAAGTTGTTGGCCAAATTGTTTTAGGGATTGCATGTTAACAAATTAGTTGTGCTTTTAAAGTTGCAGAGTTTTGGTAATTGCTAAAAAATAATATGCGTCAGGGGACAGGGCATATGTTATGGAAGAGCCGGGCCGGGTTTTTGGTCCTGGCAGCGGCACGTAGCGCAACACAACACAAGTGTTATGGGCAACAACAACTTTTGATGGACGCTTCTAATTTATGTTTTTTTTTTTTATTATTTGTTATATACGCATTAAAAACTTTGGTGCCCACTTGCCGAATATTAATTTGAGTTTTCATCATTTGCAGTTTTTCCAACAAAATGTTCACAGTTTGTCGGCACACACACGCACACACACACACATTTATTCACATTTATTCACACTCACCTAATGCTGTCACAATTGATGCGCTGCCAGCGTGTGGTATGATAGAACTGGCTGTTGCCATGGCCGGCAATGGGAAAAGTTTTATATGTTGTTAGCAGCTCCATGATGGCCAGCAGGCAGACCTGTTTAATCTGGAACTGTTCCTGCTGATCGACCATATGCTCATCGTACTCCTTGTTGATCAGCAGCAGAAATGTCATAAAATATTCCTCGAACTGCTGCCGTGTGGTATAACCGAATATGGAGAGCCTGTGGCAAATATATGTTGTAAGAATGTGCGTTAGTTGCTGTGCGTGTTGCATAATAAATAAATTGCAAAAATATTTCTAATAAACACACACAAACGTACACACGCAAATTGAAATTGGTATGCTGCTAGCTAAAGCCTGCAAATTTAATTCAATTAGTTGAGCTCTTCAAATATTTAGAAGCCCTCAAATCTCAATTAGCCATTGATTAGCTTTGTTACGCCCCAAGCGACCAACTTTCTTGGTTATTTCTCAAATATGTATCGATGCCAGTGCCACGCCCAGTATTGCGCCCATTTGCTGTTTGACAAAAGTTGGCTAAAATTGTTATTCGTTGCTGCTTTGGTTGTTGCTGCTGCTGCTGCTGCTTCTGGCTGGGTTCAGCGGTTTGTGCGCAATTAGCAACTATGTGAGACAGCAGCGAACTGAATCCTCACATGAGGCGCCCTTTCGCGCACTAAATGCTCGCCTTCTTCACGCTCCCTCCCTCTCTCTCTCACTCTCTCTCCCTCTTGCTCGCTCTCTGTTTCGCTGACACGCACACATGCATTTATCTCACTTTGCTGCTCATAATTTGTTTATATCGCTGACTGCCTTCGTTGCGCTGCTGTTGTTGCTGCTGCTGCTGTTATATCTTTCAGTTTGCCCCAACACTCCTTGCCCCTCCCACGCTTTTATTAACTGAAATCCCAGCCCGCAGCGTTCGCCTTCGAGTCCAAAGTGCTTGTCTATACGCGTATGCTAGCCCTACCCTGCCCGGCTCAGCCTCTGGCTGTCACAGCATCACCCACCTCGTCGTCGTCGTCATAGTCATCGTCGTCACAGCTTCATCTAATAGAGCTGTTGATGTTCCGCTCTGTCAGCCCTTTGGGGGATTTTGTCGTTGCCGCGAGCTGGGCGCTTATTGTGCGGCTTCTGTTGTGCTGCGTCTGGTGTGCGTGTGTGTGTGTGTAGCGAGGCTGGGTGGTGCTGTTGCTGATGCCGCTGATGTGGTTTTGATGTTTGCGCTTTTGCCAAGCTACGAAAAATGGATTGCGCGTATGGCGCTTTAAGGGCAAAGTTAGAATGTTTGCAACTTTTAGGCTGGTCAGGCGCGCATACACACACACACAGAGTAATACGCCCAAAATTCCTGGATGATGACAATTCAAGCGCTGACAGCGTAATGATGACGACTGGCATGGAAACAATGACATGAACAGAAGCAGCAACAGCGACAGAAACGGCAGCAGCAACAGCGATGTGGAAGCTGTCAGTCGACAAGGAGGAGGCAAACAAGCAACGCTCAGTCCAGGACATAAAGACAGACGCAGACAACGGACATAAGCACTGTGATGACAATGACAACTTACAGACACAAACACACACACCAATACACACGAACACACACATGCAAACTGCATCTAATACAGGATGCTGCTGTTTCCGGTTGCGGTTTAGCCACTGTTGTCCTTATCCACATCTCAGATTGTCGTCAACGCTGCATGTTGCTGCCAAGCTCGCGTCAGAGCTCTGTCAGAGCATTGTCAGCAACAATTGTCGTTGTTGTAAATACAATAATTGTAATGTTTGCTGCTGTGTGGCAAAGCCAGATAGCTGCTCACCCATGGTCAGCCATGGGGACAGCAGTTGAAAGTCTTCAAGCATATCATAACTTAAGTGGCCCAAGCAACAAGCAATCAGCAACAGGCAGCAGCACTATAAGTTAACTTAATTAGCAGCAGAAGTTCCCAGCTACACTTACCGCTTGACAAACTGACGCAGCACATCCACATCACTGAGGCTATCCACAGGTATGGGGGGCAGTTTGCCATCGCCGCTGGCAGTCGTCGTCGGTGGCAGCTGCTGCTGCTGCTGCTGCTGTAGGACGAGCTCATAGGGCGTCACTGCGTAGGCATATAACTGATGTAAGCGCAGCAGCGAGGTGCCAATGGATGCGATAAGGGACTGCAAAATGTGGCAAATGATTTAAGGCAGCTGCAGCCAGCAAGTCGGCATGTTAAATGTGCAATGTCACCTACCAGCGGCACTTGAAGCGGCGCCAACTCATGGCCGGCAAACGGGAGGTAAACCAATTCGTTGGCCGGCAGCAAGCAACCGATATCAATTTGCGTTTCAATCAATTTGGCTAAGAAAATTGCCTGCGCTGGCGGCTGGGCGCTCTGCAGGCGATGTCGCTGATAGAAAACCGTGTCCTGCAGCATGTGGCAAGCGGCATGCACCGGTACTTGCAGCAGCTCCACACGCAATTCATCACTGCTGGCATTGAGTGCCCACCAAACGCGTGGCTGCTGCAGCAGCTCATCCAGGCAGCCCAGCAGTGCGCCCAGTCCATCATTTGGATCTCTGCCAGCTTGTAGCAGTTGCACGGCGGCGCCGGCCAAGCGGCGTGCATATGCGAGCAGTGCGGGCAGCTGCTCCGGGCGCAGCAAATGTTCGGCCACAAACTTCTCGATGTGCTTGGCATCGATGTAAATGAGCGCCGCTTGCTCCAGGCTCCGTATGGACACCAGCAGCGTGCTCAATGCCCGAGCCACATCCAATTGCTCCGCACTGTCCATTGCCAGGTGCTGCGTCTGGGCCAGCCGCGTCATGAGCGACGCACAGGCAACACGCGCCAGCGGCGGCAGCTGCATATAGTTAATGTGTGGCGCATGCTGGATGCATTTCTGCCTGAAGGCAGCTACCATGGACGACAGAGCGCCATCGAGTGCATGGCGCAGTAGACGAGCCTCCTGCACAGGGCCCAGGCTGCGCAGCAAACGCTGCAGCTTGGCCTCCGATTGAATCTCGAGCAGCAGTCGCATCAGCTGCTGTTGCTGTTGCGGCGCCTCCGCGTGCTGTGTGGCAAATTTGATTAGCTGTGAAGGTACAAAGAAAACGGCAAATTGTTGAGCAGGCAGCAGCGAGCAGGGCGCGAAGGGGCGGAGGGGCTCATAAATTAGCGGAACCACTTACCTGGCCAAAGAGCCAGCTCTCATCAATTATGCGCGGCGGTGCAGCTGCGCTATTGTCCTGCGGGCACTCCAGGTCCTTCAGCCTGCCATGAAATAAATATAAAAAACATGAAAATTAAGGCATTCAGCAAAGCACAACGAACTGCAAATACACTTGTGAAAAATATTTAGAATTTTCTAACAAATTTTCATTAAGTTTCCTGCCAATTGCTTTTGCGTGAGAGGGAGATTACCCCAAAAGGAATTTGGTTGGCAATTTTACATATATCCTATTTGTGGCTTTTCCCCCAAATCGATTTGCTGTTCAACTGTCATTTTTATCAGGATTGGAAAATTTGACAATTCTGTTGAATCGGTTAGATAGAAGGTAGTATATTTTCTTCTTTTAGTGTAGCGCGAAATTGATTTAAATAGTTGTCAAGAGTCACAGCACTCAGTGCGTAATTGGGCCCATTACTCACAGCATGGTGCGCAGCTCGTCCTGGTCCTCGTCTCCGGCCACTTCGCCTTGCAGGAGTCGCTCATAGATGCTGCTCCTGGTGGCCGGACTACTCTGGGCGGCCAGTCTTCGTGCCAGGCGCTCCATGGGCAGCTGCAGTGCCCGCTGGCCGTCGTGCAGCTGATGGAGTCGACTGAGCAGTTGTAGCGCCAGCAATGTGAGCGCCGCATTGTCCTGCTGCTGCGGCACGCAAATGCAGCATAGCAGACGCAAGATGCTGCGTATCGAGTGCTGCAGGGAAAATAAAAATGAAAGGAAAGGAAAGGATGCCGCAAACAAAGGCGCCAGGCGCCGCATTGTAATGCAAAAATACTGAATTTCAACTTACTTTGTTCAAGTTGTGCGAATGGCGTAGCAGCGCCGCCAGCAGTAATGAGCCGCACTCGGGACGCACTTGGCAGAGCTCGCTAAGGAATTCCAAGTGGTCAGCAATTAGGAAATTCAGATACTTGCCGGCGCACAGGCGGCGCACTTGTTGCGGACTCCAATCCATTGTCTGCAATTAGTTGGTTGTGATTTGCGTATAGCCCGCCCAAACAATTTCCCTCCGCGGGCCTGAGCGCAGCCATTAGCCGACAACTGGCGCATGTTCGAGTGGCAATCAATTAAAATTATGCGCAGTACTGAGCGTATCTTTAAGCCAGGCCATTGGGCAACCGTTTAAATTATCGCGGCGTGTGAGTTGCGCGTAGTTTCAACCGGAATCCGTAAACCGGAAACCGGAAACCAAAAACCAAACCCGACGCGGCGAACCGCAAAATTACGAGCACGACAACTGTCAGCTGGCCAGACTCTCACTGTTTGGTGTCGGCGGCACAGCCAGTGGCCAAATCAGCTGCCAAATTCAAATTAAACTAATGTGCGACCAGCTGTGCCACCCTACACCCATGCCGCCCACCCACTACTTACCACACTTTCCTGGCAAACTTCATGGAGCATTGCACGCTGCAGGCTCCATTTTAACGGCAGCTCCGCTGCCTGCCCCAACAGCACCATCGGCTCCAGCAGACGCATGGATAACAGCAGCTGCAGGCAGGCCAGCAAAACGGGCTCCAGGGCATCGCCGCCCTCGGCACTCATCAGGAGTAAATTGTAGTATTTACAGAGAAATTCAGATTCGGCCAGAACCAAGCGAAAAACTGATTGCAACGCATCCTTATGCCGTGAGCGACAGCAAACATTGTGCAGCGCGTTAACGAACCGCCCGGCCAGTTGGCAGTAGGCGTGGCCGGCCAGGGTTGAGCCAGAGCCCAAAGCTAGCAGTGCATCCAGGCAGCCGAGCAGCTTCTCGCTCAAAACTTTAGCAAAGTAGTTAATTTCGCTGATGGTGGGTCGCGCGACGCTTCGGTTGGAGGCGGCGGCAGCTGCAGCGGTGGCTCTAGCAGCAGCAGCTGCCGAAGATGTCGAAGGTGCTTCATCCTGCCAGTGGAGTGTGGTTGCTTCTGGGGCTGATGCTGTTGTTGATGTGACTGCGGCTGCGGCTGCTGCTGCGGCCTGCAGCCTTCGCTCGGCCGTTGGATTATTTTTCAGATAAAGTTTTATGTGATTCACCAGATAAATTTCTTCGGTTTTCAGGATTACATTTGCCAGCATAATCATTGCCAGTGCTAAATCACCAAAGTTGCCAACGTCCTGCAGGCGACAGAGTGTAGAGAAGGGAGAGACAGAGAGTGTTGGGATAAATGTTAGTTTTGAGGATGACTCCAACGTTTTGGTCGCCAGTGCGACAAAGTGTGAAACTTTGCATAAATTGCAGTAACAAAGTTGCCAGCGACAACATCAACATATTTTCCGGCAGTAATTAGAAAGGATACTCCCACGCACACACTCACACACACGCACAGTGTTAGTATGCATGCAATGCAATTAAATTTGCCACACGCTGCCTGCCAGCGTTTAATTTCCAAATAACGTTTCTTTTTTTTTTTTGCTGAAACGCCTCTTGCTTGCATTTTTAATGTTTACACGCAAAATGTTATTTAAGTTGCGGCGCATTTTCAATTTCAATTAAAATGTTGATGGTATAAAGTTTTTCCAGCACACACATATATACACAAAAGGCTGCTGCTCAGCCATTCGTGCATTGACTTATGCGCTCATTGCCCAACTTAATTACTCATGCCCACCTGGCTGGCTAAAAGTGCGTGGGCGGCTAGATATTAATACCCTGTATTCATAAAAAGTATATATGATGGGCAAACAGCGTTAATACTATACTTTAATCGCATACAAAGTCATGGTGTTTTTATACCCTGAACCCATTAAAAATGGGTAAAGGGGAATAATGTTTTTGTGCAAAATGTAAATGTATGTAACAGGCAGAAGGAAGCATCTCCGACCACATAAACTATATATACTTTTGATCAGCATCAATAGCCGAGTCAATCTAGATTGAGTTTGTTTCCGATAATCGATAACTTACTCCGTTTCTAAGCAATCGATACAAATCGATATCGACATCTTAAGGACATGTAGCTTCTAGAATAGTATATATATTTGCATTTGGTGTTGGAAGAAGAGGGTTCAGGGTATCCCCTAGTCGGGAGCTCCCGACTAGAGCCTCTTACTTGTTTACGTATTCCACTATGCACGCCTATTTTTTTTTTGCTCTTCGCCGACATGACTTTGGTCAATGCAACCGCCAATTGCACGCGTTAATCGAGTTGCAATCAAGCTCAGGGGCTAATTAGCGTCCACAAAGTAAGCCCTTAATGGCCAAGAAGCAGCGGAAATTAGCACTTGACCAAAGCGACATGCGAAGCGATCCTGAGCCTGTTAATGCCATGATATTTCCTGAATCCTGGCTGATACACAAGTCGCTAATAGCAAATTGCAGTCTCACAAAATGTTTGAAAGAAAAAACCTGCGCGGATGTCAGCTATCATAATTCAAAGGCTAAAGAGTGAGAAAACTGAGCCCTTGAGTTGAGAAGCAATAAAAGTATTCTTTAATTTAGTGAAGAATAACAGACATTTTTAGGGACTCCAGAAAGTATTTGAAGTCTAAAAACGGGTGCTAGATGAAATATATTGAAGAATCTCTTATCTATTTAATAAATTCTTTAAATTTTAAAAAAAAATAATAAATACATTTTATTTCATGAATAATTTCTAGAGCTCTCTTACATTATAACTTTACCACGTCTTAAAACTAAAAATCTATGAAATCCAAATCAAAATGTCTACATATTACTTTAATAACTTTATTTAAATAATAGAGTGCCATATATGAATCTTGTTTTGAATATGTGCCCTTTGTCCCCCACCAAAAGACCTTAAGCACACTTTACAGATCTGCATTCTTATTTTAAAAGGGATGTTAAAATTGCCGCTTAACTTGACAAACAACAAAGAACTGTCATTCTTTTGAGGTAATTTAGAGCTTGGCGAAGGGTATCTTCTACTAAAACATTCACATTAAGCATTCCTGATATCTACTCCGCACTTGTTTAAAGAAGGATTCAAATATAGTTTAATTGAGTGGTGAAAATGAATGTAACAGACCAAAGAAAGCATTACCGACTTCATTAATTAAGTATGTACTTGTCAGCACTAACAGCCGAGTCGATCTGTTCATAATCATCCGACTATACGAACGGGTAGATTTCTGGCACTATAAAACTGTCAGAGCTCAAGACCCCAGGTTGTTTATAAGTATAACTCTGCCATATGCAGATCGAGACTACTTTCTTTTAACGTTTTCAACAAAACGGATAATAAATAAAATCTGTTTACGAATATTTTTGTTCATGTGCGTAAAGAACTACTGCATTGCGTACAGGGAATTTTCTAGTCGTTCATTTTCAACTCGTGCTCTCTTACTCATTCTTCTTCACTTTTTTTTTGGTTTACTTGCTCGTCAAATTAAATAAACTATAATTGGTTCAAGTTTTTAAGCCATACTGTTTAATTTCAATTTTAATTAAGCCAAATGTAGCCAGTGCCAACATGGAGAAACGTGGAATATTTATAAGTGGACTGGCTGGAAAGCCGCCGTTAAAGTAAACGATTTAGTTCTGAACGTTAGACACGTGATGCATGCCGATGTATCAACAGGATATGGGCCGAGACAGTGGCAGGACAAGCAGTTCACTTCATATGCAAGTGAGTACCACACACACGCACACACACACACATGCACTAGGTGTGTAATTAAGTTGGTTTGCGAGCAGCATAACAGTCTGGCCGTTGCTTCGACTGAAAGTCTGCCAGTGGCCAGGGGTCTGACTGGGCTGACAGCTCGGCAGAGCGACAGTTAATGCATGTGTAGCTTAAATGCGCATTAATAGTTGAAAATGTGCGGCGTTGAAGAGTAGGTATTAAAAATGTCACGTATACGACATGTGCCACATTAACTACGGCGCCACATGCAACAACAACTGCAAGGGACAAAAAATAAAAAACACACACGTATATATAAATATATACATATATGCGCCGCAAGAGCTGCAAAATGCATTCGTGTGCATGTAAATGCAAATAAGCAGGCGCATTGTCGGACAGGTGAAAGGGGTAGGGGGGTAAATGACAAATCGCTGATGAACCCACAAGCCAACACGCCCCCCCTCAGGCCCAGCCGTAGGCCCCACAAGGCCAACTGATGCACGAGTGTTAAATGAACCATTTGCCGTGCCTACTTTACGTGCAACACCGTGTGGCAAACAAGTGAAATAAATACGCAGAATAGAAACCACTTCCATTTAAATTTTAAATAAAAGGAACTTAATACTTTTGCCACAGCTTGTTTTTAGGGAAATCTTCCAAGTGAATGCC
Organism: Drosophila ezoana; assembly: GCA_035045725.1. Lineage (NCBI taxonomy): Eukaryota > Metazoa > Arthropoda > Insecta > Diptera > Drosophilidae > Drosophila > Drosophila ezoana. The sequence continues at coordinate 1,016,424 of JAWNOU010000036.1, forward strand.
TAAAAATAATGACAATAATCTTGTTTCTATAACAGATCGATTTCATATTCCTGTGATATGTGAAACGCTTGCAGCGAGCCTTACAATTTGTTCACAGTTTATATACTAGATCGCGAACAGGCAGATGTGTCCGAAAGCATATATTCAATCGATATGGAATCAATATGTCTTAAAATAAGCTTTGTATTCATCATATCTTAATCGAGCTTCACAGTACTCTTAGCTTGTTAGAATTGATCAATCAACATAGGGCTTCCGTATCATATAGCTTCAAAAATAGCTTACGTTTATTATATGTCTGCAAGGGTATTCGAGCTACGACTTTTCTTCTTATTAGTGTATACAATAGTCGCATTTATCGGATTCAAAGAAATTCATACACACAGATTAAGTTACATGAACTGTACGCGATATACAAGTGGCATGTAATTGCTGCGCGACTATAGAATACTCTATATAAGACCCTATATTTGATGACTATGTTAAGATCAAAATGAAACTACTACATTGCTTATGATCATTTTAATTTTTACTGTGTAATTAATTATGCAGCAAGAATATAAAATACTCTCCCGGAAACTGATTGAGTCGTTTAGGCAATGGAAAAGTCAAGCTCCTTGTCCGAATACGAGGCTTTTGTATGAATATAGCCGAAGGCCATATCCAATACTTAAAATTATAATAATAAACTCACTCATAATTGTTTAAATTATGAGACACTTCATTTAATTTGTACGTCAATTATTTCAATTCATATGCTGTCCATTCTACCCCGTATTTCTGCTTGAGTAATGGATAACTGTGGTAACAATTGGCAGCTGTAGGCAAAATTAATAGACGGGAACCAAAGACATGCCGAGCTGTCTTTCAACTCGGCAATGCGACAATAAACGGAAATTTAATGCCAATAAGCGAAAATTAAATGCCATGTTTTGTTATTGTCGTTTCAACTGAATCGAATGAAAGATGATAGCACTCAATTCGTAGCATTAGCAATCTGTGTGTGCGTGTGTGTGTGTGTGTGGCACTATTGATAAATGTCATTATTTCAATTATGGCATTTAATGGATCTCGAGCACGAAATTCAATTGAGTGCCATGGAAAGTGTCAATATATTGCTTGCAACAGCGAGGCAACACTATTTTGTCAATACTCAATGGTCGTGTTAATCAATATTTCAAGAGATTTGACGCTGCATACGTAAGTTGCATGTACTTAAGCAGGCATTAGGCAGACGCATATTTATGAGCAGCAGCAAATATAACCGCAAAGTTATAAGGAGTCTATTCCATGAAATATTCAATGTAACTGCTGCTGTCTGTGTGAATACGCTTCATTCATTCGAAATTCTATTACTTACCGCATGTGAATTCTGGGACTTTAGGCTCACCTGTTCAATGAAGAGCTGCAGCAATTGCAGAAATTCCTTGCTGTCGGCCAGGACATAGTTGCCATTGTTGCGAAAGCAGCTTTCAAGCAGCCGCAGATCACCGAATGTGTGCAGTCGCAGCTGTCCGGTTGCAAGCGAGCGACAGACCATTCCATAAAGTACATTTGCATCCTGTGCGCTTAGATATTTGGGCGCATCCAAATGTTGCAAGCTGCGCTCGTACAGCAGCAATAGTGCCAACAATTGTTGCACGGCCCGTGCATCAATGAACTTCTCCAGCATGCCCAGCACAACTTCCTTTTGTGTGTCCAGTTCGCGCCGTTGCGCCAGCAGCGCCTCCTTTGTGTCCTGCGTCGGCACAGCAGTCAGCGGACTCTGGCAGCTGCCACGCCGCTGCTGTTGGGCCGACGCATCCTCGTCCAGCGCCTCGTCAAGCGGACTGTGCATAAAGAATAGCTCGTAGCTGAGCGTTTTCAGCGCCAGCAGCGCCACATCGCGCACAGCGCCATTGGCCAACAAATTGTTGGTAATGCTTATGATCTTCGGTATGGTTATGAGCTGGCGATCGCTCTTGTGTGTCAGCTGCATGAGAAACTTAAGCATAACTGGCACTATGATGGGCGCATTTCTGTGAAAAAGAAACAAAACGCAATAAACAATAGGAACCTCATTTAATTAAATAGACAAATGATATTGAGGCTTCGAAGGAACATATTGGTCTGATCCCTATCAATCTGGTTCTTGGCTTTCTCTATGGTCTTATAATCTCTGAGATAGACATGTTTATACACACTTTTGCAGAAAATTTTTTTTATTCATTTTCAATTAGTTCACAGTAGTCAACCCCGTTGGGAAAAACAACTTAGGAGGGAAAACGAAACGTAGCAGACTTTAGAGCAATTCATTTAAATTTATATAAATTTTTTCAGCTTAACTGAAAAAGTGTAAAAAATTAAGGCTGATGAAAGCACAATAGATTCAGTAGACTGCATTATACAAACTTAAATTACAATTAGAATAAATTCTAGCTCATGAAATAAGAAACCCTATAATATTCATTGCTTATTTGATTAGAGCTCTCTGCTACGTAACCACAGAAAATATTTCAGTTTTTTATAAATAGCCGGCTAACACAAACTTAAATTACATTTAACATAGATAATTAGCTGATATACGAATAACACTCTCAAAAGCAAGCCGTATACTTTGCATTTATAATTTGATTAGAGCTCGCTTTATGCAACGGCAACGCATTTATTGCATACCCCAACTATGCAGGTACTAAAGTGCACTCACCTGTCGATGCCACTTTCAATTAGGTCCAAATTGTTTAGTATTTGCTCAAAAATAACGCTCTTTGAGTCCAGTATGCTGTAGGTAACATTCAGGTCCAGCAGCTGCGATAGTAGCTTTAATATGGGCGCCTGTATCAACGCATTGCACTTCATGAAGAGCTGTTGAGTTGGGGGCGTGGCGTGGGTGGGATGGGTTGGGTTGAAAATGCATGAATACGAGTGCTACGCAAATGTTTGCCATAAATAAAATATGAATGCGTACAACATGGACACTGGAGGGTGTGCATGCGTCCGCACCTGTGGCAGGTGGCTTTTGTGTCTGCGCATTTTTAATCAAACAAATTGGCAACTACTAAAATTAATTAGCAACTCACCGTCAAACAGTAGATGACCAGCGGCTCGAACAGCTTTATAAGCCGGACGCAGTCACCCGCCGGCGGTGCGTCCGGCTGCATGCCCCGCACAAAAAGCGCGCCCAGAGCAGGCTGCGTTGCAATTAGTTGTTGTGTTGTTGCACTCGCTTCTGCTGGTGTTGTTGTTGTTGTTGTTGTTGTTGCTGTTGTTGTTGAGCCTACAGAAGCTGCCGGCAACAATGTGGAGACGCCACTGGCACTGGCACTGGCAGAGCGCTTGGCCAGAAAGTAGGGACGCACAAATGTGGCATGGTATCCATGGGGCTGCCTCTGCACTTGGCTTGCATAATTTTGGCCAAATAAATATTTCAGCAGTTGCCGCAGACATGCAACGCACTCGCCGGGCGCATAATTTATTAGCTTGGTCAAATACTGTAGTATTTCTTCAATTAATTTCAGAGCTGACGCGTTTGCAGTTGCAAGCGTTGCGGTCGCAGGCGCCGGCGGCGGTGGCGGCGGCGTCGATGCCTCCAGGCACAGGCTCAGCGCGTTGAGGCAGCTCTTCAGCAGGCAAATTAATAAGCCGCCAGCTTCGTGATTTATGGTTATCTGCAAGCAGAGACAAGAGTGGGTTACCGAATGAGCGGCTAAAAGCCAAGCTAAAAGCGTTGGCTTTTATTGGCCACGCCCCAAGTTGAGGCAAGTTTAGCTGTGTGGCAAGTCAAGTCACAAAGTTGAAGTCAAGAGTCGAGTACGTTGCCAGCATTTCGTCGCTGGCTGCATTTTTTTTACAACTCCTTGCAAGGCAGCATTGCCCGAAAGTGTTGCATATAAAACGGCGCATTGCGTTGTACGTGCAACGTGCAATTGGAGCCGCGACTGCAAACTGGGAGAAGAATTGGCAAATCTCGGTGCACGTGCCCCAAGAACTTTTGCCATTTCAGCGCACAAGCCGCGACTTAATGGCGCCACGCCCCCTCACCCGTACAGTCCATTGCTGTCTTCACCTGCGGCTTTGACTTACCTTGTAGCTGTCATTAGCACCTCTTAAAATGTTGTAAAGTTTCATGTAAACGTAATCGCTGGCAAAGTAACCCATCGCCTGCAGCGCCGCCTGCGTCTCCCTGCCACTGCCGCTCAGCGTGAAGAGCTCGCTCTTGACGGTCTTGGAGGGCTTGGTGTTGCTGCTGCCACCGCTGCTGCTGATGCTGCTGCCGCTGCCGCTCGGCTGCACTGGACGCTGATTGCCCACCAGATGATAGTAAATGTTGAGCAGCTTGACGCAGTGACGCAGCAGAAAGTCCAGCTGGGCTGTGGGCGGTGCCTCGCCCGAGCTTAACATGCCACCTAGATGGAAGAACGGAAGAGCAGAGTACGGTGTGCGGTAAGTATTTGCAGCATATTAATGACAAATTAAGCAATGTACGCAGCAACAGCTAATTGTGTTAAAATGCCAACTGATGCTTAAAATTATACAAATGCCGAGTAATTGCAGCTCGGAAAATTAAAAATCCATTTAATGGATTTGCATTGGGGAAAAATTAACTATACGCGATAAGGCAAAAAAAAAAGAGGAGATATTCCACATGACTATATAAATACCGAAAGCAAACAAATAATGTGAAATTAAAGCAAAAATTGCATAGGTAACAAGCGGAAAACGCTTCAAAGTGCGCAATGATTTATATGAATTCATTAAACGTGCGTGCACGCGTGTGTGTGTGTGTGTGTGTGTGTGTGTGTAAGCATACAACATTTCAATTTATGTGTCAACAATGCAACGCCAGCAAATACTAAATAAATTTTTATTTGTGTGCGCAAAGAAAATGCAAGCATACAAAAAATTATTATTATTATGAGTTTTTTTTTGTTTTTGTACAAATAAATTAAATTGTATTCGCATAAATATTTATAAAAATTAAGTGTTTGGGGAGCCATTTATAACAACAACCTCCCTCCAAGAGCTGCCAGCCAAGCGACAATGCGGTGCCAGGCCAGGAGCTGCAGTGGGCGTTATGAGGGGAAGGGCGGGATAGCACAGGCTGGAGTTTGCATTACATTAACTAATTAATTGAAAATTGCACATAATGAGACGATGCCACAGTTCCGTTACTAATTTATATTTATTTATGTGGGCGCATATTCATGGCAACGGCGCGCCACAGTTCGATTATGGCCCAAATGCTCGGGGGCCACGTAGCAAGGGCTATGCGGCATGCAACACAAAGGCTGCTGTAACATAAGAATTGGCGAGCCACAGTACTGAAAATTAAAGTAATAATATTGAAAGCCAAATAGTCTTTAAACATATTTTGCAATATCTGCACAGAAAGAGAGTGAGGGAGGGAGAGTGAGTATTAACAATAAATAAATACATGGCTATTATGCACCAACGGCGCACTGTGCGTATGCGTAATATTATTTTTATTAATGCCACGAGGCCGCGCCAGTGCACAGCTCAACGGAGACATGACACGGCAGTCAGTTGTTGTCAATTTGATATACACTTGGGCCATCAGTCAGGCATTTATAGACAGCCAATCCGGAATATTCTGTTTTTAATTGAACGTTCCGCAAATGAGCTCGTGGTGCACTGAAAACGACTGCATATTAATTTCACTCATAATGCGGGCTATTACAATTTGCGTTTAAATAAAATGTGTGTGTGAAGTGAAAAGGGGGGATTGACGAATGTGCGTGCGACTCTTTAAGTTGTCAAAATTAAATTGCGTTCATTAAATATATGTAAATAATGTAAATACTAAATTAACAGTATGCACAGGTGGCTTAAAGCAGAGAATATTAAAATGTTGTAGTTGATATTACATGATATTATGATATCAACAGAGCCTATAGAGCATATATTCTTACTTTCTCGCTCGAGTACAAAATTAATAATTATAATAATTTATAAATTGTCCACCATCCACTTTTAACTTTAATAAATATTGCCGCCATTGTAATTAGTTTTCATATATTTATATATATATGTATTTATGGAATAGAAAGTTTATTTAAGATATGACTTTAGAGCATTTCATAGTCGGACACTCCAGCCTAAAGCCCTCGTGCATGTTTTTGCTGGTTCTCACATGCCAACAATATGATTTGCATACTGTCAAAACTTATCGTAAAACACTCGCCAAAAAGCCGTAAAACATTTGGCGATTTTGTTTTGAAATCGATGCTCGGATGCATGAACACGCACGCACACACACACACACACACACACACACATACATGCATACATGCATACATGCATGCATAAATATTTATATGTTACAGGGTTGGGCCATAGTCGGAGGTGCGAAAGCGCTCACGGCTTCAAAATTAAATTATTTGCTTATGCAAAAATGCACAAATGCAAATTGCAATGGCTGCGGTAAAGAGGAAGACTGGCATGGGAAGGAGGGGCGTGGCAGATGATGCGAGTGGCACGAAAACTATTTTACATTTAATGGTTTATTAATAATTTAATTACTTTTTGATTATGGTAGATTGCATTAGCGCATTGCAAATACGCGGCTGGCAATCAGGCAAAAAAAAAAAAAATAAAAATAATAAATAAATACGTAAAAAAATAAATAATAAAAATTAAACTCTAACTCTGGCGCTGACAGCGACAACAGTTTGATAATGGGCGTGGTTGGGCGTCGTGTAAATGCCAATAATGAAATTAAGTTGAAGTTTGGTTTTTTGGTTTATGCAATTTGGTAAATTGAATTAAAATGTTTATTAGCGCGCGATTCGCATCGGTTGTCATTGTTGTTGGTTTTTCTGCCTATTATTGTTGTTGTCCCTTCTGGGAGGGCGCGTTTTGCTAATGGAACTGTTAAAAATTATTTAATTACACGCAACCAAGTTGATATCAAATACTTAAATGCTTAACAATTGCCGCACTGAATGCTTGATTTGGCAATGAGTATGCACGCAGTTAGTTAGTTGCATTCAATTTCAATTTGAAATAAATACACAAAACCCATTATAAATTAAACAAATAGGCGTTTATAATAAGCCATATACTTATATGCGAGTGTGTAGTCAAAAATGATTTATACCAGAGAGTTAGCTAGGAGCGGGGGCAGACATTAGAGTAAGACATATTTATATTGATGATAGAGCGACAGTTTCGTCTTTTTTCAGGTTAAACTAGTTGAACCGTTTAACCTAAACATACTTAAGCGTTCGTAGTGTAGAGTATTTGATAGTCCCTCATATCTTGCAGTTGCAGTAGAACTCGCTTTTTTAATTACTTCAGTTTGTACAAAAAAGTTGGTCTCAAATTGAATTATTATGCTGATAGAAAATTAAAAATACTTATGCTAATTTGTGCTTTTGCTTCATTAAAATTACAATTAAAACAAAGCAAAACGGCAGAAAAAATGTAAATAAAAGTATTGGAATGTGGCACATCCAAGCGCCAGAGGCAGCACAAATATATTTATGTAAATTCATTTAATGACAAACAATTAATTAAAATGATTTATATGGCTATTTCTATGGCATTTAGTACAATGCAATACAATTAAAAACAAATTTTAAATTATATACATTTTTTCTTTTTTTTTGATTTTAATAAACATTTTATCAATTCAAAGTAACATTAAAGTTACGAAGCCCACGCAAACTGGGATCTAATTTGAACGTTTGCAAACGTGTATGAATGAAAATCTCTGTGTAAGGCTTGAAATACGTATGTATCTTTGCATCTATGGATTGATTTTGCAGTTGCTAATTGCATTTGGGGGGAACATATAATGGAAATAAATGTGGGTTTATGGATGGAAAATAAGTTTCCAAATTGAGAGCAGACCAAACTCTGGCTTAAGGGTTGCTCAGCGTCTGTACGAGCTTGGCACTTACCTGCTATTAATTTGGCCATCACATCAATCAAATCGTTCTGACAATTCAAGTCGCCAGCTGTTGCACTGTTGTAATAGGCGTAGCTCATGCAAATCTCAATAAAATTGAATTCCGTCCAGGCCTGTTGATAGTCCACAAAATTGAAGTGCTTTAGTAGCAACCGCAGCGCGTTAATTATGCCAAACTGTCGAATGGATGGAGAATAGAAATAAGGTTACGTTTCTATTGATGGAATTTCTCGGGCGGCAGCCAGACAAATATTTACCTGCAAATTTTTATCATTGAGCGTCATCAATTTATTTGTCATGCGATACAAAACTTTGGCCAAAACTTTTTCCTCTTGCGCAATTTGACGTTGAAATCCAATGGCAAAAACATGGCCGTCAGCGATGCCGACACCGTAACTGCCATCAAAGTAGGCCGACGCCGCAGCGGCTGCACCTACAACACCACCCATCGCAATTGTGGTGCCACCAACACCAATAACAGCTTCTGCGGTAGCAGCATACGGCCCGTGACCGTGCTCCACAGCATCCAGGGCTGCCATTGGCGGGGCAATCGTTGAGCTAGCCCGGAATAAATTACGCAACGTCACGGACATGCTGCCAAATATGCGATAGTCGAAAAAATCCCAAAGCAAATTGAAATTAGTTTGTTGAGTTTCAGCATTCATGTTGCCTTCCTCAACTCTAGTTGCTGCTGCTGCTGCTGTTGATGTAGTTGTTGCTGCCGCTGTGCTCGGTGGCTCCGGTTGGCGCGCTGTTTGCATTATAAAACGGCAAAGACAGTGGGCGGCATGCTCCCTTACACGCGCATCATCGTCGCCCAGCAGCTGCAGAAGTTCGTCCAGGAATTGAGCCTGCAGGGATCGAAAAGCGTTTCCGAGTTAGTTGACTGCAGGTTGTAAATCAAAAAGCAGCTCCAAGTTTTTCATAATGCCGTTTCCCGTTGCAAACCTGAACCAAACCATCTGCAGTTGAATTTTGCGGTTGCATCTCGGCAACAACTCTTTGAACTTTCACATTTATGGCTAGCTTTGCGGCAACTTGTTTCATCTAAATCGCCAGTTGGGCTGACACAGACCTATCTGCCACCGCCACCAGAGCAACTATTGCTTGAAAATGTAGTCAAATATGTTTCCAACAAAGTTGGCCACAAAGCGAGGCGTCATTTTTAGATGCGGGCTAATAATCAAGTACGATTTTTTACCACATAAACACTGTTTGTATCCGATTCTGATATGATGTCACGAGATGTCAAATTATCATTTTAACATACTTTAACTAACAATTCTTTCTTTGAATCCTTCTGAAATTCGGTTTTCTGTTCTCGAAGTAATAAACGTTAAATCGTCAAGTAAAGTATTAACTATTAATTTGGAATTTACATTAGAATTAAAGTTTTTTTTTTTTAAAATTTTTTTTTTATGTTGTTTGTGTGTTTAAATCTGAGCTCATATCGATCTTGTAGATATTAAAATAATTTAATGTGAATTTACAATAAATTAGTCAAATTAATCTTATAATCATCAGTATTAAGTTTCAATTTAATTGATTTTAATTTATTGTAAAGCTTTTCCCTCAAAGTAAAGGATATTCAATCAAAGACTTTTTCATACGCCCGAGAAGTGTCATTTCCTCTTTCATCAGTGCATGTGGCAACAGTCGTTGCTGCCCCACTCGCAGCGCACAATTGTTTGCTAAGTCTTCAGTCTGTGTACACGTACGTAGTACGTCCCTTTTTACCATTTAGCAAATTGCTTGGCTTTGTCAAAATAATAAATCAACAAATACAGAGTATATATAGAAATATACATGTGTGTATATGTATATGCATGTTTATAAATACTCTGCGAAAAACCCCAAAAGCAAAACAAACTGTCAGTCGGATCGGATCGTATTGGGGGCAGTCTGCAGAGATGCACAAAGAGCCACACTTCAATGCACAAAAGTTCAATAAGAGGATGTTGGCCACGCCTGGACGGGTGGAGAGGTCGGCGTGGGGGTTGGTTGGCGCACTTCAATTGCTTTTGCAGCCAGTTGCCAGGAGTGCGGAACCAAAAAAAAAGAAAACACTAGATATAATAGCTATCTTAGGTACACCGAAGATTTAATACTCATGTAGCCGTGTGGCTTAGATATGCTTTTATACGCAAGCTTTTTCGAACTTGTAATTTAGTGGTCCGCTTCGGATATGGCTGTGCAGAGATTAATTAAACTCGTAATTACTGAGCTTGGGGCAGATAAATTGAAAGACAGAATATAGTTTCCATACAAAAATGTTATTTATAAGATTTATGGCAAGTTTTCTTTAGACATCTTGAAAAACAAAAGAGTTGTTCATAATATAATTTAAATTTCAATCATCCCTCTGGCAGCTATATGTTATAGTAATCCGATACCGACGATTCTGACACATAAACTGTCTGAAACAGAGTGACGAACCTATGAAACTAGTTTGCAGACTTAACTATATCGACTAGGATAATGATCAGGAATATATGCACCTTATGGGATCGCATATGTATTCTTCTATGCGTGACACATTTGATGACAAAACTATAATACCCTCTACAAGGGTATACAAAACAAAAATAATCTACACAATAAACAAGCCAAGCAGCCTCTGGCTTAGCCAGAGAGATGTGCTTCAGGTGCTTCCTTTTATTTTTTTTGGGTAATAAGGCGATTTGACTGCTTACCTCATATGTGCAGACAATGTCCTTGTTACAAGCGGCCGTGTTCCAGTTGCAGGCGTCAGGCGTAGTTGGCCGATGATCCTTTGGCTCCAACTTAAAGTCGTTGTTGCTGTTGTTGTTGTCGTTGTTATTATTGTTGTTAAAGGCACTGTCGAAATTTGCGTAGTAGGAGCGCAGCAGTACGTAATTTAAATTGGAAATAACTTCGGCATATTTATTCTGGACCAACCAGTATTTATTGTGACGACACAATCGAAGTTTGTTCAAGAGCAATTTTGGTGAAATGGCAAACACACAGCAGGGGCCAGGCTCATTATAATGGTTGTTGCTGTTGTTGTTCGCATGCTGCTGCATGCGCTTCGATTGCAATTGAAAATCATTCAAAAGAGCAGCTAGCAGCTCATCATTATCAGTGGCTGACGACCTGGCACATATCCTGGCCTCGTCTGCCCTCGAGTTGTCATCGTTAGAGTGCCATTGTTGCTGCTGTTGCTGCTCCTGCTGCTGCTGACTGCTTAAGGCATTATCCAGATTCTTTGGAAAAGTTTGTTGGCCAAATGTTTGGGCCTGGCCGGGACCCTTTTGTTGTCCACTTGGCTGCTGCTGCTGCTGCTGCAACTGCTGTCGCTTCTGATGAGCATGATAATGACATGGCGGCCCTGTCAAATATTTGGACACCACATGCGGAAATATCTTATCGAATGCATTCAACGCTTGTATGACCACTGTGTGTATCTCGTCCTCAAAGCCCTGCAAATGTGCAAAAGCAAGGAAAAGGTTTTTTTTTTTTTTTTGACTAAATTTCTTCATACTTGGCCTCAAGAACAGACCGAGCACAGTCCAGACGCTGGAGCTCTGGCTCGGTTTGCGCTGCTAAGCGAATTTGTGTTTTATTGTTTGCACAAGCAAAAAGTTTTGCACAAGCAGATGTGTGTGTGTGTACGAGTGTGTGAGTGTGTGCATTTTTAACGAATCTTAACAAGCTCTTCCTCGCCGGAGCGAAGCGAGCACTGCCAAAGGGCTATTGTTATCACAGTTGCCCTGCTCTAGGGAAGATCTCACTCTGCATACTGTATAGATGTACGTATGTACATGTATGTGTATGTGGCAAGTGCCATTGAGACGGATTTGCTGGCATTATATGGGGCAGGCATCTAATGTGATTTTCAGCTGGCACGTTCGCGCCGCTTTTCAACTCGTTGCATAACAACATTGCATAATCAAATTGCGCTTTTGGGCGGGCCAAGTGCAATTTAAATTTTCGGCTGGCCACTAAATTATTGAATTCAATAAGAAGAACTCCCACTCGGACTTAACCCAATCCAAATGCCTGGCCACATACTATTTGTGTACCTAACAATTCTCAAGAGAGAAATCAATGTGCAAGTTATGCGCACATTCTCCATTTGGCTGCGTGTGTGTGTGTTTGTGTGTGGGAGTGGGAGTGGGAGTGGCTTTGGCAGCGGATGCGCTGCTACCCTTAGGGGCATTTACACTTGCACATTGCGAAAGCGATAAGAATTTTCTTTCTTATTTTCAAATGAAAAACAACCCGACACAAAATGCCGCCGGCTTAGCTGCAACTGCAACTGCAACGGCAACGGCAACGGCAAAGGCAACGGCAAAGGCAAACGCCAGCGAGGGCTGCAAAATATTCAAAAGCTTGCAGCAGCAGCCATTGATACGGACACGTGCCTGTGTGTGTGTGTGGGCCGTGTGTGCTCGCCTGCATGTGTTAAAATATGTTAGCTTGTTGGTTTAACATAGAAAAAAAGAACGTGCAGCGAAAAGGTGGAGGCGCATATTTATAGAATGTAGAAGGAGAGAACCAAACGGCAGGGCTAACAACGCGGCGTATGCGTTATGCATAAGGTTGCCACGTGGGGCAGTGGCAGGTGCAAGTTTCAAGCAATGGGCAGAGATACGAGTATATATGAATAGATAAATGCATGTAGAGCATAGTTTGCCACATTAAGTCGTGTCAGATAAGCCACTCGCACAAACACGCACATACACTCAAAGTAGAACGCTCGTGGCGCCTGTGGCTATGCAACACTATTGTTGCCAGTGTAGTGTAAAGCTCGCATACCTTTAGCAAAATGGCCAGCAGATGCGTCAGCCCGAGTCCAGGCTGCAGCTGCAGGCTGCGGCCGGCACTGCTTGCCTGCACAAAGTTGCCCACAATTTGCTGAACGCCGCCGCGCAACATGGGATCACAGTGCCCGTGATAAAGCAGGACATCCGACAGAGCTTGACCGCCAGCGGTTGCCTTAGGAGTCATCTTAGGCGAGGGCGTTGCGACTGTTGTGGTGCAACCGGCGCGACTGCGCATAGATTTGGTGCGCTTGGGCGGCAGCGGTGGAAGCGCCAAAGGCGGCGCATCCTCAGAGGCAACTGTGACGCGATACGCGCTGCCTATGATCTCCGATCTGGATAGTTGACTATCGGGCACACTTGTCTGTCGTAGATTCGACGGACGCCTCGCCTCCAATTGGCATTGCAGCAGCGCGGCATCAGCGCTGCGACTCAGCGTGGGCGATTGCTGCAGATAGGCGGGGCAGGTGCTGGGCCCAAAGTGATCGTCCTTAATATCAAGGAGCAGTTGATTATCTGCATTTTCAACGCTTGATTCAAGCAGCGAACTCGTCATTGATTGACCAGCCAACTGGTCCAGCTCCGTGCTTCGCTGCGAGTTGTTGCTGCTCTGCGGACTGGAAGCCTGTGTGCTGTTGGCGCTGACCTGCTCGAGCAGCTGCAGCTCCTGCTCGCTGAGCTCCAGTGGCAGTTGCAGCACACGTGGAGCCAGACGCACACATTGCGCTATCACGACCAGCGACAGGCTCTTGATGGACACACGACTGACATTGTCCGGGTGCAGACCGGCCGCCTGGCCGGTCAGCAGGAAACGCGCGGCGAGCAGCCGTGAAGTGTAGTAGACAAGGGATTGCTCCAGAATGCTGCCAATTTTCACGCTGATTAGCGCACGGTCCGATATCGTTTGCTTCAACGATGAACTCTCCGCCAGAAAGGGATTAGCTAGCAGGATAAAGAATCTAATTAGTTGCTGCACATGGACAGCGGTTGCCTTACCATTGGGCGTGCGACGCAGCTGCGGCTCCAGTTCAGACTCTGCTGTTGATTCTGCTGCTGCGGCAGATGCTGGCACATCCATTAGCAGAGCCGTGGATGCCGTGTACGAGCCACTGGCAGAACCTGTAGTCTCCTCCACGGGCGTGGGCGTCTCTGTTATTGAAGGCTGACGCTCCTGCAGCCCAGCTGCACTGCTGCTGGCCAACGAGCTCAACGAGAGCGTCAGGGAAGCCGTCGATGCTGCATCCGATTTATCAGTGGTTGGCGTCGACTTGGTTGGCGTGGATTTGGGGCCGCTTGATTGACGAAAGAGCTTACTGACCGACTCCGAGGCTGCAAGACAAAAAGCAACTCAGTTGAGTAGCCGAAACTTTGCCAGATAACTTGGCCTGACACTAATGCCGAGCCCGAAGTTGGCTCAAGCTAATTGTAGTTTGCCTCCCTGCCAGCTTACCTCAACTCGCCAGCCCACACCCCTACTCTTCTCCGGCACTACCCATTCCTTGGACCGACCAGAACTTGTAGCCAATTACCAGGCACATTTGTCTATCGCGGCCGTCGTGGCTATTGGGGCTTTTAAGAATGCAACAAAACGAAAAATGTTTGTAAACTTTCTAAACACGAGACGGCAATAAACATGAAATCCTCTTTCCCCCCGCCCGAACTTGGACCGTCTAAAAGCTCTAGAACTATTCACTTGAGCTGCTGATAATACCCTTTATGCCTCGTTTTACAAGTACTTAAGTAAATCGTTCTTTGAACTTTGACTTAAAATTTACAAAGGGTTTGCTAATATGTATGTCAGTCACGTGAATCAGAAAATCATATCAAAATGGAAGAACAAATAAACATGGTATCTGCTAATCGTGCATTCTCAATAAGAGCATACTAAGTTCTTCGATTCTTTTTTCCTATGCAGTCAACTTGTGCCGCACATTCTTATCCTTAGCTGCAGCTATTGCTATTGGAAATTAATTGAAAACTCAAATTTTATAGTACACATAAGTTAAGCGAGAGAAGAGAGGAGAGAGAGAGGCGAGAAAGGGACAGAAAAGAGAGAGAGAGGCTGCCACCATTGACCGCAACCGCACTTAAGTTGGCTTAAAAAATTGTTTTTATTTAGCTGCTGTATCTGTTAGTTGCAATTTCTGTTGCTTTTGTTGTTGCATTTTCTAATGGATGTACCAACCGCATGCAACGCGCTGTAAAATTAGAGCAACATTGCCAAACGGAAAAACAGAAACTTCCGTTGAAGATCTGGCTGGAGGTGGAAAGTGAACTAATATGCAGTTTATGCTAGGATAAGATGGTTTGTACTAGAGTAAGAAATAAAAACAAAGTTTATTTAATTTACATTTTATGAGGCATTAGCATGTATAAGTTACTCCCGCGCGGATCAGGGGATTAGGGTGAAAAGAAAGTTATTTATCGGAATTTCTTAATGAAGCATGATAAGATAAGCTAATCATTGGGCCATTTTTAAACTACACCAGGAAGATGCCTATGCCAGAAGCAGACTTACAAGAGGGCACAAGTTCAAGAAGAATAAGGAATAAAATGTTAGCGAATGAAAAGATCCAGTCCAAAATTTTATGGAGATAATATTTGCTTATTTGATGAAGGTATGCGACGATCCACCTAAAGTCATCTGGGTGTAGGTTTTACGTTTTATAGGCTAACGAGCGAAATGATGAGCAGCTAAGTTTGTCTGAGTCCCTTCTTAGGGTACTAGAAGTACATCTTCTGATTCTGGCAATGAGATGCCATCATGAATTTTGTGGATATACTGTGGACCAAGTAAGTAGGAATCTGACCCGGCCCCTGCGAGCTCATCCGCTACTTCGTTGACGGTTTGGACAACGACCCCAGACAGCCTGAGTTGTAGCTTGGTTGTGCGGAAGGATGTTGATAGTAGTTCTTCAGAGACCTCCTTTTAAAAAATAGCTTTAAGTTATTCCGTTTTATTCAAGTTTTAAAAGGTTCAAGCTAACCGAAAGTTGACGCAAGCTCAAAATTCCAAGTGTTTCAAGATGCAAAAAGAAGTTCTATCACAACACCCACAAGTCATATTTTTGATATTATATAAAGCTAAGCTCACATTCGCACTTAAACCAAAGCTAAATCATGGAAATTATTTTGAGTTTTATAGGCAGCCAATTAGCGGGCTCACTGCGTCCATAAAGCTAACCAAGAACTAACCAACGGCACTTGCAACTCTCTACGCTCTGAGTTGACTTCAGTTTTTATGAGTTGCCCCCAACACTTACCCCAAAATACTTGCATGCATGTGCTCTACATGTTTGTAATTCTTTTGGATCGTCTGCTGCATTTTATGCTTTAATAGTTTTACTTAAGCAGTGAAGGGCGGGAGCGTTACGCCCCCCAAAAGTTGACTGCCACAAATTGAAACTGTTATAAAACAGCAGCGCAGCAGCCCCAAGAACTTTTTGCACAGTTTTGTTATTTAAAATCACGTTAAAAATAAGAGCAACAACAGCAAAATGACAAATAAAACTAGCGGGCGTACATATGAGTACACATACTCAGAAAAAAAAGATGAGGAAAAACCTCCCTAAAAAGAAAAACACAAAAAAAAAAGGCAGGGGATAGCGAAAACCGCGTAGGAAACGTGGCAGTCACGAACGGAAAACGCGCAAGAAGAAGAAATGGAACTGTTTGCAGAAATGTGAGGGAAATGTGGGCTGCCACTTTATGGGTGACACATAACCAGCCAAAAGACTCGCCTACAACCCACAGCAGCATATGCAAAGTAACCGAAAACAACAAAAAAAATTGTTTATGAAAACAAGGAAAAAACTTGCGATATAATGAAGTTTGGATACACTTGTCGGGCGAATTTTTCTAGGAAATTTTGTTTGCATATATAATATAAATCGAAACATTTTATTTTTCTAATCAACTATTTTCAGCACTTTTACAGTAAATGAATATTCGCAATATAATATAAAACATTAACATATTACAATACATACAATACATACATACAAATGTGACAAGTCAAGCTTTAAAATAAAACCCGGCCCAAAGAAGTGGAAAACCGAGCTTAAAATCTATCCCTTAAGGCGGGGCTATATCTGAAGCCATGATACTACCACCAAACACTTTTGTTGAAATTGGAATTGGAAATAATATCAATAACTATTTCTTCTGTATAAATAGTATTCAATAACCAAAAGAAATTTATTATTGCCTCAACGTAAGAAAAGTGATTTGTTTGTCAAAAACGAACCCTTAGCAAACAACTTGTAAGTTGTATTTTAATGCATTAGCCAAATCTTCATCCAAACAAAATGTGATAAACATGATGATCTGGTCAACTGTTAGGGCATACAAATTGCAGGATTTGGTGACGCTCTTTGGCTGCGGATGAAGATTGGCGGCGGCTGATATACATATGTATATATAGAAAAAAGTCAACAACAATAACTAGCAAGAGGGGTTGAGGCGGCAGCGTAAAAAGGCTGATAGCGCATAAGTGCGCAACAAAAACCAACAGCAGCAAGCGTGACAACAACAACAACAATAGCAGCAACAACAACAACAAAATGCAAAGCAAAAGCAGCTAAATGAAGGCTAGATCCTCTGGCCTAGCTCGCAATTCTGGCTGGCTGGCTGCCTGGTTGGCAATGCTAAATAAACTAAAACACCCACAAACAGGCACACACACACACACACACACACACATACACACTCACACAAGCACATACACACACACTCAGTGACATAAGATGTAAGCTTGCATACATGCAATTTGAGTAACCGCATTTTATCACGTAACCCATTTGTCTTAACCACTTTGTTGCCAACTTGCAGTGTGATGCTTTGGCCAAGTGGCAGCAGCATTCGCGCAACTAAAACAGCGCGGGGAATGGACTGACAAGGGTAGGAGGTGGGGGGAGGGGTGTGGTTTGTCCTCGCATAGGATTGTTCGCGGTAAATGCATTGCCATGTTTCAAGCTTAATCCGCAGCCCACACACGGACAAACAGACTATCAAACAGACAGACAGACAGACAGTCAGAGAAAGAGACGACGAATTTAAGCCCAACATTTACGTCAAGTAGTTGCTTAAGCTTTCTTTTTACATCTTTTTCCTTTCCTGTTTGCTCTTTTTCACACACATATTGCGCGCTCTGTCACTCGTAGCGTATAACATATAGCGCACTCTCTCGCACGCACATACAACTCATACGTTTAATTAGTGCTTCCGGCTCTGTGCGCAGCATTTCCACTGCTTATTAACACGAGCACACACAAATATCACACACACGCACGCACACACATACACACGCACTAACACACACATAAGACAGGACACAGCCGCCTACCGTATCGTTTTATTTTTGCCACTTTTTTTTGGGTTCATGGAAAAATCTTTTGTTGACTACCTGCAGGCGCAGTACGCACACACAAACACGCACACACACACACACAGGGATACAAAGAACTTGCTGTTACTAACAAATCGAGACGTGCTGCCATTAGCGAATAAACGCATGCATTCAAATATGCATTCATCAACTGTTTATAAGTTTGAACAACTTTGCCGTTTTCTCAATCGCAATGAATTCAATTCTCGAATGGCAAACATTGTTTGCTAATGCTATTGACTTTTGTGCTGTTGTTGTTGTTGTTGTTATTGTTGTTGCTGCTGTTGTCATGTCAACAGACGAAACACAAAAGCAACAAAAAGTTGCAAGCGACGCGCAGCCACTGAAGCGACAAATGATGCATGCAACTTGCGCCTCGCCTCGCCGCGCCTCGCCTTGCCTCCCCCACTCTCAATCTCTCTACCATCTGCATCTATGCATGCTGCTCTGCGCTGGCAGTAACTCGTTCGAGCATTGCCTAATTTAATTTAGTTGCTGCTGTTGTTGTTGAGTCCACAGGGAGCAGGCAACATAGTGCACAACAACAACAATTACGCTTCATTAAATTGCAAGTGCAATTGGCAAAAGGCAACATGCAAATTTAGTAGCTAACTTGCTGTCTGCCTCTCTGGGCCTCCATAACTGTCTCACTCTTATTTGATCTTTCTCTCTCTCTCTCTCTTTATCTCACCCTCTCTGTGCCCACACTCTGCCACAATTATGCAAATAATTTGATTGCCATGCACAAATATTGTAAATAAATGCGGTGAAATGGAAAACAAAAAACGGCAGACCGCGAAATCCAATAACATCAAATGAAAACTGTTTTCCAATCGTCCGCTATTTGCGTTTTCAAGTACAATAATGAAATATATGTGTGGAAGGCATATGAAATCCATGCTCAACTATGAAATACGTGTTTTTTAACATGAGATCCAGAATTTGCATAAAATTTATAAACGATACTTAAGGATTTTACTAAAAATTCTTTAAATCAAGTTTGCACTTAAATCCGTTAAAATTAAATTTATAAAAGGTTTTCCTAACAATTCCCATTCATAACATATTTTTTATCTTTTGTATCCTTTCAAATCTGATTGAAAAGATTATAAAATGGTTGGAATATTGAGGAAATCGAAAATCACTTTATCTATGATCAGGATATGCTAATTTATATCCCTAAAAAAACATATTTACATTTTAGCTATGGGATATACATACATACATCGCCATGTGCTGTACATAATATACCCTTCAAACTTTTTAATTTAAGAGGTATCAAAACACAATAAAGTTATGTATTGGCATGAACAACTCACCTGCATTTGAATGGGACAACAAATTGTTGAAGAATGTGCCAATTGCTGTTGCATCTGTCATTGACTCTGCTGACTCGTTTGTTGATGTTGCTGTTGTCGTTGTTGTTGCTGTTGCTGCTGTCTGTTGCTCTCTGACGCCAGCAATTGTTATTTCCGCATCGAAATCGATGCTGTTGAAGGATTCATTGTCGATGTCACTCAAATGCTGGGATCTGTCATCGCTGGCAAGCAGATTCTGCAGCGACGATTGATGCTGCACGGCCTGAGGTTTAGGCATTGATGCAACATCCACATCCACATCCACAGCTGTTGTTGTTGCTGATGCCGCTGCAGATGTTATATTTGGCATTTTCAATGCCGCTGACACAGTCGGTTGTGCCTCATTTAGTTGCGAAAGCCTTGTGAAGCCATCATCGTACTCATCATCCGCAATGGCACTTAGCAGCTCCATGTCATCGTCACCATCATCGTCGTTATCATCAAGGGCCTGCTGGTGGAGTTCCTCCTCATCTGATGCATTGCTTGCCACGCATTCGCTAATGCTTCGTGCAGCATTTCTAATTTGATGTCGCGATGTTTTTTTGACTGCTGCGAGGTAAAGGGAATTCGCATTGGGTTTAGCTTTACAATTTGTGTAAACAGTTGTTGTTGTCGCTTGCGGTGGCGAATGCAAATTTCGCGTTGACCTCATTTTGCATGCGCCGCCGCCTAAGAGCATGCACTAATAATTTTCATATGTGCATTGCGTGGGCCTGGCGGTGCGGTACAACGCAGGGGGGTGGGAGGGTAGACTCTGTGTGACAGTGGCATTGCTCACTTTTCTTGATTTCGGTGCGGTCTATCTGTTTGCTTGTCTGTCTGTCTGTCTGTCTTTCGGTCTGTCTGCTTGTCAGTCTGTCAACATGTCACAGTCGCACATGAATGCACACACTCTCACACACACACACACACACGCTCAACTAGACTCTGCATTATTTACTTTACCTTCATCAGCAGCGGAACTTGCAGCAGCGTCTTCCTCGATGTCAGCATCATCAGCCATGGCATTAATTCCCACGACTTGCAGCGAGCTGATGCCAATCTGCAGTTGCTCCTGTTGTTGTTGCTGTTGACACTTTTGCTGCTGCAGTTGGGCATTCGAATTCCTTGCCATTTGCATTTGCCTTGCCGTACCGCCGACTGCCTGCTCCTGTTGACTTGTACCCACTTCGTAATTTTTCAATTGGAATATTTGATTTTTTAATGATTTCCTTCGCCGCAAATACTCATTGTGCTCCAGTTGTTGATTGCACAGCAGTTGGCGCAAACTTTGCGCCAGTCCGCCAAAGCCTGCCTGCCCCGCCGCCTGTGTCGCAGCTGGTGGGCCATCCTGTAGCGCCTGGAGTATGCCATTGATGACCTCCAATGCGGCATTTATGATGGCGTGATTCGCTGTGTGCTGCGTGCTCAGCAGGTGCAAACAATAATCATAAATTTCAATAATTTGCCGGCAATCAGACGCAGCTGCCAGTTGTTGTTGCTGCTGTTGTCCGGCATCCGCCACGGAGTCGCCATCATCCTGGTAATCCGACGAGTAGCCGCGTATAAGCTGCGGCAGCAGCAAACGCAGCAAACCCAAGGCGCCCAGCACGCAGCTCGTCTGTTGATCCATCAGCAGCATTTCTGGCAGGGAAAAGGTGAAAGCAGGTGAGTACAGGTTATCAGGTTACTCTATATAAATAGCTATAGACAACTTTTGGTTAATGCCTTTTGTTCGGCGCACAACTTATGGTTGCTGCTTCCACAAATTAAAAACGCAAACTCAAACTTTGCAGCGCGCCCACACACACGCCCGCATACCTTTGGCCAATTGCAGTTCATATTTCTTTGGCAACTTTTTCGCACTCTTTCGCCCTCGTATGGCTTGCAACAAATTGCCACCAATTAAATTTATCTCATTGAAAAGTTTTCATCTTATATTTATAGACTTTGCGTCGACACACACATTTCCGCATTCACAGACACACACACGCGCGCACATAGGCTGCGCCGAATGCTTGTTGGCTCTCTCTTTTTATTACGTATACGCCACCAATCACAAAATGCCATGTTGCAACTTTGTTACTCAATTAGTTTGCCGTTTTCCTTTGGGTTTCCCGCAAAATTGAAAAACACTTTTCGCCGTGCCGGAGCAACTTTTATATGACCCCATCCAATTGACTTTGGGCAGCAGCATAAAACTTGTTGCCCATGTTCCATGTGTGTATCAATTAATTGCGCCCATAAGCCGCAAAGAACTTAGGCCAGAGTTAAGATGAACTCAGCTGCTTGAGGCACGTTTAAGGCACTCAATTAATGCCTGATAAAGCGCGAGGTGTTTAATCTCACAAATTAATATGAAATGCGCATTGCAATGCTTGTTTAGCTGGGAAAAGTTTTTCATGCCACATTTTTATCAGTTGACGCCTGAAATATTCAACTTGATTGAGTGGCACTTTTGCAGAAGCTGCCTGCCTACCTGCCACACATTTAAGAGCTGCCACATTCCCAACGTTGCGACAATTTCGACAATGGATTGCATGAATTATATAAAATGGCACAGAAATGAGCAGCACTCAAGCTTATGAAATATTAAAGATGTTACGTTTGTTAGATTTTGTTATTTTACATTTTTCTTAGACCTTCTACTTTTGATTCTAATTAAAATCAATTTTTTATATTTATTAAAGTACCTTCAAATGTCGTTTATAAATAATCGTTAGGTGTTTCATGCGATGAGCTAGTTTCTTGTCAACATTTGAGCCTGTGGCTCAAACAAGTCACAAACGATCACCAGTAATTTTTAAAAGATCGCGATTTTCGATAAATTAAAAAACAATATACAACAATTTGTGTTCTTTTTATCTTTTATACTGTATAAAATTGCTTTGTTTAAAGAGACAGGCATGGATATACTTAATTCTTGATATAAACACTTATTGTTGAAGAAGTTGCCGTCCCATGCCTCTTGCGTTCGCTTCTATGCTTTATTATTTCCTTTAAGATATCACTGAAAAACCATTCTCCTATTTATTTGTAAGAATTCAAAATCCATTTTATTAATTATTAATACTTAAAAGAAGTGAAAGCAACTGTGGGCTGTGCTTTTTGCCCATACATCAAATCATTAAACTGCAATCAAATTATAAATGTTCAGAAAAGAAAATAGATGGAAGTTGGACAACTTATTAACTTGGTCAAATTGTTTACTTGGCTGTTTATGTACAATTTGGTCACTTTTGTTTTGCAAACAGTCGCCGCGACAACTGCTGTCTGCATAAATTTGGAGCTGCTGTTGTTTGCTGGCTGTTTATAAAGTTGATTATCCTTTTAAAGCTGCACAGGAATGAATATCTGATTCAATTTCGCATGAATTATTACAGGGAAGTGTCCAAGTGCATAAATTTCATTTTGCCTGCCTTACAGCCTCAAACAAACAGACAAACAGCAGAAGCAGCAGAAGCAGCGGGAACCGTGGGAGCAGAGGGTGCAGCAGAAGCAATAGCGTTAAGGACCTTACTCCTACTGAGTGTTTGTTAGGGCATGCCAAGGCGCAAGACACAAGACTGCGGCGTATGAAAGGGGGTTGAGAGTGGGGCGTCAGTGTGTTGCAAGTGCTACACTGATGGCTGCCATAAAAAGAGGCGGCAGACTGTGCACTGAGTAGTTGTGGTTTTTGTTGTTGTGCTTGTTGCTGTTGTTGCCACCAGCCATTGTGGCATGCACTTGCCGAGCAGTGGCTGGAAGTTGACACAGCCACACAGGCCAGAAGTTGAAGGAGTTGATTTGAAGGTAAACAACTAAAAACTGAAAAGCGCAATGTAGCACAGCCCAGAAAGATGCCATTCCACATACAGTTAGCATTAGATGCATAAATTTACCTTCTGACCGTAAAACTAAATTCGAAATTTATGGCTTTTTGAGTTTTTTTCGTTTGGGTCACAAATGCAAATATAAATTGTTAAATGTAAACAAATTGTGTGTGTAATTGTATATAGTTTTGAATGCAATTTTTAAATCAACTCAAATACTTATGCACTTGAAATGCACCAGTTAAAATTGCAATCTATTCCTAAATATAAAAATGCTGCGCATTTACCTTTACGGCATGTTTGCCAATAAAGTGTTCTATGAAAATTCAATAAAAAATGATTTGTGCTGCAAAAATTAAAACTTATTTCAGATATTTTTGCTTTTTGTTATTCGAAATTTATACAATACACTGCTCTTTTTTTTTCGTGTGTAGTTGTTGCTCGCATTTGGTATGATTTTTGTTGGCAGTGCAGTTATTGCTGCAGTTGCCAGACAGAAAATAGCTAAATAAAAACTGCCTCGTTTCCGTTGTGTAAAATCGAAACAAATTCGTAAAAAAATATCCACACATATACGCATTACGTATAGGTATACTTGGCAATGCAGCGCATGCAAGAGGTAACCAACTGCAATATAGAAATATAATTTATATCAACTGACATTTTAGTTTTAGCTGTGGCTGCCTCGCGCAATCACCCAGGCACACAATCACACACGCACACACACACACACACACACACACAGCAGACAGACAAATAAACACTATAGAAAATGCTCTGACTGACTGTGATTGCATTTACAGTTAGTTTGTATAGTCCTCAACGGGCAGCATCCAAACCTAAACTCAAACTCAAACCTAAGCCCCAAGCCCCGCATAGTCCACAATGCGCTGGGTTGTATATTTTGAAATGGTATTTTCAATGGATTTGTGGCTTTTTAGAATATTAAAAAATATTTCAAATGCACACACATATATTTACATATATGTGAATGGTCTATAGGTATGTGGCACTTGGCATTTGGCGCGTTAAAGCCGTTACAAGCTTTTTAAGCACAGTTTTCATTATTGATGAAACTAAAGCGATTTTTTCTGTTTGCATTCCGTAAATGCGTCAAATGGTAAGCAACAACAACAACTGTGATTGCAACAACATTTGGCACACGGATTAGTTTAGAAAACAAACAACAATTGAGAACAAAAAGCAATTCTAAATATTCGCACAAATAAATGCCACAGCCGACAGCTGCATTAACAATTGATACACTTGGAATTTTCCATGATATAGATATATATGTATATATATTCTTTATTTGGAATTTTCCATGATATAGATATATATGTATATATATTCTTTATAGAGACGTGCACGTGCACACTTCATATCCGGCATTTGTTGGCTTACCAATCACTTTGCTCAGTCCATGCCTGGCCATAAGGCTTCTATTGCGCGCATGCTCAATCAAACTGATGCAATTTTGTGCCGAGCAGCGACGCTTCACCGCGCAATCCGAGCTGATGTTGCCAAGGAATGTCTGCAATCAAAGAAATTGAAAGATGTGAATCAACAAATCGACATATAGCGTGGCACGTTCCGGCCAATTGGGAATCGGGCAAGCAATTGAGTCAGACAACCGAAAGCCTCTGATACACAAATGCTTGCAAACTCGGCTAACTTAATTGATTAAAGCTTTAGACTTCAGGCACATTGACTTAAAATACAATTACTTATATAAGACTTTTTAAACTCGACAATAACATTAATATTAAACTGACATCCGACGCATAAAATTACCCTCTATACATATTACAAAGCGGAGATTAATGTAATCCTTCCCTCAAAACAAACTAAATTATATGGACAGTGAAATTCCTAGTAGAATCCAGTTTCAATTCCCAGGCTAGCTCGAATAACATAACCTTTTCGTAACTTCACATTTATACTCTTTAGTTATACATCTTTTTAAACAGCTCTAGCCTTACTCCAGCTAACTATGACTATCTGACATTTTCACGTTGCTTTACCTCAAGCAATTTGCACGTTTCGCTATCGTTGAGACCCTGCTGCACGTAGCGTCCAAAATGCTTGACAAAATCGCTTAGTGTCTCCTGGAGTAGCGTCTCCTTGCGCTGCGACATGATGGACATGCATTGCAGCAGGCGCACAGCATACCATTTGATGTGCTTCTCCTTGATTTGCGGCGCATAGTATGAAAACAGATTGAGACATATGCGTAGCGATCTGGAAAGCGTACAGAAGTTCAATTAGCTATGAAAGTTTAAAATTTTTACATGGCCCCACTTACCGCTGATTACCGTTCCGCTTGATTTCACCATATAAATCCATCAAGATGCGACTGACTCGCGTCTTTTCCAAGGCACGAAAGATTTTGTTTAGGTTCTCCTCGGCGCTCATGCGCACCACCGAATCGAAATCCTCGCAAAAGAGCAACAACACATTGGTAGCTGTGCCACAGTGTGCGGCATAATTGATGTGACCGGCCAAAGCCGCTGACATGATGCACTCGGCAATCTGCTGGAAGCAGGCAATCTTTTGCTTTTGGCTAAAAAGAGTTTAACATATTGTGGAGTTAATAATGCGTACAATATATTTGGACGGGTGGCACGATGAAGAAGGGATTTCCTATTGATGATTGCCTACTTTGAGCCTGATGCAATTGCGGACACTAGGCAGGAAATGTGCCAGTGCCTATCTGTTTTAAGTGTCTTTTTTTGCATACACAGAAAAACATACTTAAACTCAGCATCAACTTCAACTTTAAGCCGATTGTACCTATAAGAACTATATGATTTGGTCATCCGATTCTGATGAGATTGCGTAGAATAGAGTAAAGCTCGATAGGTTTGACTCAACTCATATTCAAACCAATTGTTTCTGTGGTAGCTATGCGGTAATGTAAACTAATCTGCCATATATGCAAGGTTTCATTATAACTGAAATATTAGTTTACATACAAACATAGATTGACGGACAGACGAGCCTGGCTATATCGCAACAGCTGTCAGAAATGATCAAGAATATGCACACTTCGGATGTTTATAAATTCCCACAATATACATAATTTTATTGTTGTTCGCTGCCTTGATCGTGTTACCATAAGCTTTAACCCTTGGACTTGGAGCAACCAACTCTTTGACGGTGCGCTCTACATTTAATAACTGGTTTTTCTTTACATAGTCTGTTAATCTCGACGTGTTGACGTTAAAAATAGATCTCTGGCAAAGAAACTGAGAAGCAGCAAATATAAACCACTAAAAGCTCTGCCTGTTCAGTTAATACTCAACCTATGTTTCTCGCATCAATACTTGTATCATTGTTCACTCTTAAGAGTGTTCACTGTAACCCGCTTATTGTAAAGGTATTCGATGACGTCATTGCCAGTGTGCAACCCGCTGTGCTGGTTGTTGTTGAACAATGGCTGCAACAGCTTATGCTGTTTGATCAATATCAGCAGAAAATGCTTTAAATGCCGAATTATAATGCAATTTGCAGGCACCTTTTTCCTTTGCGCAATAACAAACTGTTGCCGGTCTGTTGCAGCCCCACTTTAGAAAAAAAAACACAAACAAACGCTCACCTGCATTCTGTGTTACGCAGTTGGTCCACATGGCCAGTGAATTTCTCATAGGCGCTGGACTTGTCCATTTTGTTGAGCTAAATGTGATTTGTTTTATTATGCATTTATCACATTTTGTTTGTATGCAAACGTTAAATCGAACTTGAATTGCGAAATTTTCTTTGTTATGATACTTCTTCTTGCTGCTGAGAGCGCAGCGAACATATGTTCAATGCGCGCGCTGGGCAGCACTAAAACACGGTGCTGCCAACTCACGCAGCAATGGCAGTGCTGTGTAATGACTTCTGCACAGCTAAGCGCCAATTCAAATTTGAGATTACCAACTGCTTTGGCGTTTATTCAAGTTTTGAGAAATAAATGGCTTTAATGTTTGGATTTTATTCATTTTTATTATTTAGAAATAATTGCGTTCACATAATTAATGTTGCTTAAATAAGAAGTATTTTGTTTTGTTCGTTTGTTTGTTGTTTTGTTCGTTGAGAAATATTTATGCTGCTTGCATAACATTTCCACAGAAATATATAACATTTATATTATCATTTAAGTAGTATAGTTAACATTAATGTATTTAATTACGTTTTAACTTAAAAAACTTAAACCCATACAAAAATGTTTTAAGCTACTTAATGTTACTAACAAACCCCACCATTATTAATTTTTTTTTTTGATATTTTTTCTTGTTTCGCTAGTTTTCTGTTTATGTATATTTCTTGGGCTTCGCGCCCGAGTTGAATATGCGTGCAATATTAAAACAAAAAAAAGTACAATCACAGTCCATTGAAAATATATAAAATTAGTTGTGTGCTTTTTGCCCATTTTTTTTTTTTTTTTTTTGTTTTTTGTGTATTTTTTCTGTTTGTTTTTGTAAGAAAATAAGTTTCTGAAAGAGGTTTGCGAAAATATTCGACGCTCCAAGACGTCACTATCTATTGGGGGTTTCATTGTTGGTTTTGCTTTGTGATGACGTTGCAGATTCTAAATATTTACAACAATTTATTTATGTACCTAAACCTTATGAATTAAATTACGAAAAATGTGCACAACTTAAATTAAGGAAAAGTTTGCAAGGAATGAAACATAGTAAAGGAAGAAGAAGTTGCATGTGTGCTTAAATAATTTATGACATTTAGGCAGATTGAAAAGTGTAAAAGACAGCAAGTCAAGCAAAAAGCTGGAAACACGCTAGAACCTCAGGATTTTTAAGAGGTGCGTTAAGTGTGTGTGTAGGGGGGGCATAGGGAAGGAGGGGCAGACAGGGGATGACTACTAAAAGCGGCCTAGTCTAAACGCAAACTAATTAAGTTTGACGCATTTAAAATTAGTTTTTCTAAAACTTAAGACCCCCGCGACAGGCGCACTCTAGCCGCGCTTGGAGCGCAGCACCAGCATCGTCAGCACCAGAAAGCCCAAAATCCAGGACAGCGTGCTCACATAGCCAATGTACACATCCGACTCGTATATCGCCCAGCCGCGCGTCAATATGGAGCGCAGCGAGGATGTGGCCAGCGTCAGCGGCAGGCACAGCGAGATGTATCTAGATGGGCGAAGTGGAGAGGTTAGAGCAAATGCTTGAGAGGATTAGAGCAGATCTAGCTTACCTCAGCACCACAGGCATGCCCTCAATGGGCCAAATAACGCCAGACAGCAGCAGCGTGGGATAGAAGGAGCCCAGTGCCAGCTGTATGGCATTGCGTTCCAGTTCGCAAATGGAGGAGATGAGGAATCCAAAGCACATGCCGCACATGCCTTGGAGCAGCGTCAAAACAATCACCCAAAACAGTTCACCGTTGTTGGTCACGCCAAACACGACCAGCATGAAGATGAGCACCAACGTTGTCTGACCGCACATGACCACAAACTGGGTGATGACATGCGAGAAGAGAATCTCGCCGGGTGAGACGCCGGCAACCCAAGAGCGGTCCAGCAGGCCCTAAGGAAAGAGTATATAAGCAATGGCAACCATGTTGAGATGTTGTTCTTGTTCTTGTTATTCGATTTGCCCACCTCAGTGCGTTCGATGATCAGCGCGGATGACGTCAATGCCACAGCCAAGAAGAAGACAATGCTATAAAATACATGGAGAAATAAACAATAATGTCATGGAATACAAATAGTATTAATGTGACCATGCAAACTGGCACTTACGTCAATATCACGCCAGGTGCAACGAAATCGGTAAAGGATGGATTCATTGTGCCATAGATGGGCTCCCTGAACTGTATGGGCACATCGCCCAATTTTGGATTGTTGCCGCACTGGCCGAGCAGGCCCATGGCAAAGTCACGATAGGCCAGCTGTATGTCACGATTGAGCATGACGCCAATTTGCTGATTGGACATGTCCAGCCACACCTTCACCTCGGACTGCTCAATGGTCTCGTCGTCAGAGTCCCGGCCCAAGGCAGCGCGTGCCGTAAACGCATCCGTAAAGTTCTCCGTTATGTACACAGCGCCCCAAGCCTCGCCCCGTCGCACCGCCGCCTTAGCGTCCTCTATATCCGTATAATACCTCTTTACCACGCTGGTGTTCAGATGATTCAAGTAGCGACAACCGAGATTGGCAAAGTGGCAGCCATCCTCCCAGAAGCAGGTATCCTGTGTTGGGTAATCAAGTTTAATTAGCAAAGCAGTAGATGGTATCTATTGATGTTTATAAGACTTTTCCATCTGACAGATTTATTGAGGGACTGATTGATTGACTGACTGACTGACTGACTGACGGCAAGGGTTAGAAAGCTGCATTTTTGAAAGCAGCTAAAGACTTAGACCGAGCTTTGGAAAAATCCTCTCGCTGAGTTTTAAAATAAGTAAAAATTTTTGTGTGAAACTTTGTTTTTATCCGATCTGCATAAAATTAATTTTAAAAGCGGAACACATTTGTGTGGAACGGGCGGAAAACGGGTGTAACAGCAGATGTTGGTAGAGCGAAAACTAACTAATATTTAAGGAAAAACTCTTGACCCGTGCAAAGCCTGGTAATGGCCGCTTGTTTAGTATTTCATATATGTTCGTGTACTCACCGTGTTGTTCATTTCGTTGTTGACAATGGCCAAATTCAGGCCCTGTGGATCGCGTCCAATGGCCAAACAGAAGAGTATAACCTGCATCACGGGCAGCGCAAAGATGAACAACATGACGCCCACGTTGCGCCACATGCGCAGCATATTCTTGGTCAGCAGAGCGCGTATCTTGCCCTTTGAGGTGACCTTGCACAGATCCGCAAAGCAATCCTGGCAGCTCTCCTCATCGTTGGGATTGTTCTGGCGCTTCGAAGGCGGCGGACTGTAAGGCTCCTGGTTCAGCTGTTGAAAAGTGAGGAACTTGTTAGCGGAAAAATTAAAGGCGTAATAATGGGCCAAACAGACCGTGTAAATGGAGCCATTGCTATCGTTGATCAGCACCTCCTTGCTCTGATGGAAATTCAGACCCACGACGCCACCCTCCTGACTGGAGCTGGGCTTATCCATCTTGCTGCCAAACGCCATGGCATGCAACGAGATGTTGTTACTGTCATCGATATCAACACAAACAAACACACACACAGAGAGAGGAAGAGAGAGACACAGAGATGGTTGGTGGTACATAGATTGCAAGCATGCGAGTGTCAGGTCAAATGGAATCAAGAGATACATAGATTAGATGAGTGACGGTTACGGGTTTCAGTTACAAATTAACTACGTGCAGCATGCAGAGCACAGAATCAGCACTCACCTGAAATTCACATGGGTCACATCGCCCTTTTGGCTCTGGATGCGCGACAGCTTGAGAAAGACCTCCTCGAGGTTAATGCACTTGTACATGGACAGCAGCACACTGGGCGATTCCTCGGCCAGCAAGTGGCCAGAACGCATCAGACCAATCTTAAAGTAATCATCACATTAAGTTTCGCTTGTGGATTGGCCTCGGTGGGTACCACTTACCGTGTGCGCCTGGCGCGCCTCTTCGATATAATGGGTGGTTATGATCACCGTCTTTTGGCCCGCCTTGGTAATGTGCACCAAGTGATTCCAGATGCTCTGACGCAGCAGCGGATCCACGCCCACAGTGGGCTCATCCAGAATCAACAGTTCCGGATCATGCATGAGAGCCACAGCAAAGCTGACTCGTCGCTGCTGGCCACCGCTCAGATTCTTTACGAGACGCTTCTCCGAGGGCAGATCGAGAAAGTTGAGCAGAAACTGCAAGCGCTCCAATATCTCCTTGGTCTCCATGCCAAAGATCCAGCCAAAGTACATCATGGTCTCTTGTATAGAGAATTCGCCATACAGCGCAATCTCCTGCGGCATATAGCCCACACGCTTGCCGGGCACGCCCGAGCCGCGTGTACCTGGCTTGCCGCCCAGCACAAAGATCTCGCCGGCATCCATACGGCGACGACCCACAATGCAGGAGAGCAGAGTGGTCTTGCCACAGCCGGAGGCACCCAGCAGGCCATAGCTGGGGGTGGATGCAAGAGTTTGTTGAGAGGTGAAAAAGGTTTAGCACCGTGTACCCAGACAGTAAAACGGGCATATTGGTTTGATCTATAGTCCGTCTGTCTGTATATAGTTTAATGAATTCTAGCCACATTTCCGTGAGATTTGAAACTAGGTAGTCATATTCTTATATTCCCGTGTAAGTACGATAGTTAAGATATTTACCTAGATATGAACCTAAGCGCTTCGATCCCTGCGTTATAATATGTTTTTTATGATGATAGACCGAACTGTGAACAACGTTTTCTTATGATTTAGTCAATTTAAAATTGGGCAACATTGCATTGAACCAAATTGGATTCAGGGTGGTGAAAAATCAGGTTTAAGAAAGAAACCAAAACCAATCACTTCAACTATGTTTTTACAGCCAAAATATTTTCGATATTATAAGAGAAAATAACGTTTTGCCACGCCCACTAATGCCCCCGGTCATCAGCTAGATAAAACATGCACATCTGCTACAGGTTTATAGCTAGAACAAAGTCTAGCACATGCAAAGAAAGAACATATTTGGGCCACGCCCACAAACTGAGAATGAAGCATTTATATATATTATTTAATAGCCCCAAACTGCAATGTTCAAAATGATTTTGTTTTTATTTTCTAGCTGTTGGCCAAGCATGAAAGCGCACGCTCTTCTGTCAAAACGCTTTTTATGCGAGCTCGGCACAAAAATTAGATAAATCGAGAAATAAGTGCTGACGTGCACATACCTACATATATAGTAGCCATACCTATAAGTCAGTAAAAGTCAGTGCAGGTGTGTGTGTCTGTGTGTGTGTGTGTGTGTGTGTGCATGGGTGTGTGAGGCTATTCGTGCCGTGTCAACGGCGATGTCAATGTTAATTTCAGCAGTTCAAGTTGAATTATTTCGAAATGTTCACCTTGAAAACGGAGACAACCCAACTCCACCTTCTTTGCCAGACCCATAATCATCAACAACAATAACAATAACAACACGATCATTACAATTAATATTATTGTTGTTATCGCTGCGTTATGGAGAACGCGTCTGTCGTCTATCATCTGGCTTAAAGTCTTTCAGCTTGCGGCCCTTGACAATACTTTTGCGGCACGTAGGTCGCACGTTTCGGCTTGTTATTGGATTTATTATTATAATTAACATGCTGCAGCATTTAACGAATCGAATTTCTGTGTGCGTCCACGAAAATGTCGGCGTCTCAGCTTTTAATTAACGCAGCGACTTTGACACGACCCAAAAAACGAATAAAAAAAAATAGAAAGACCATTAAGCGTCAGCTCTGAGGTTCATTGACTGCCAACCTGACCTAGGTCAAGCCGAAATTGATCAAGCTGGTTTATATTAAAATATAACTGTTATAGCATATGGATTATATTTAAATACTGGGTCAAGCACAGAATTGAATGCAGTTAGGAAATTTGTATTTTTTTTCTTTTTATTTGTTTTGGTTTGCGCAATCAATTGTGGCTATAAGAATG
This sequence comes from Drosophila ezoana, assembly GCA_035045725.1. Taxonomy (NCBI): domain Eukaryota; kingdom Metazoa; phylum Arthropoda; class Insecta; order Diptera; family Drosophilidae; genus Drosophila; species Drosophila ezoana. The sequence continues at coordinate 1,049,185 of JAWNOU010000036.1, forward strand.
CCGGGCCAACAGTCATGCCAATGCCAAAGCCAAAAATCATAAAAACTATTTGCGATTTGCATTTTATAGCCGTTAAATGTTTGCCAAAAAATAAAATAGAGAGCAAGAGAGGCAGAAAGAGAGAGAGAGAGAGCGATAGAGAGCAGGTGAGCACTTAAATTGAATTTGGCATATTAATAGTTTTGTGGCCAATTTTGTGCGGCTGTAAAGAACGCGCGTGTCTTTTAAATGTGAATAATTAATATGAATTGCTTGAATTGTGCATGCCCTTAGACCAAGTTTTCAGGCACTTTTAATAGCTAATTAACACAGAAGTCTGTTGCTGCGGCATTGAGTCTTGCATAAGCTGAAGCTTAATCATCTTTTTCCTTTTCTTTTTTTTTAACAGCTCTGGCAACCCTAGGCCATAACGAGCGCATACGCGGTAAACACGTTTAATTTGCCGCAGCATCAATTTACAATGCAAAAATGTTGTTTCAATTACAAGACGCTCGAAACTAGTTACGCTTGTATTTAGATCGAACTGCGCGCACACTTAAACACACACACACACACACACACACAAACTTGTAGAAGCATAGTTAATTGCGGCTATTAAAGTTGACGAGCATTTGGTTGACCTTTGATTAGGCCACACGGAAAATACGCGCTTGTTGTGCAATCGTAAACCTGCTACAAGGAAATTCGAATTAAAAACGAATTTAACATTGAATGTGGTTCTGTATGGCATATATCCATATACCATATATAGTAACTAAAGCAGATATTGATGTCGCGTTAAGTGATATGTGTGAATTACTTTCGCCGTTTCCAATTTGGCGGCAGCTGTCAACATTTCACTTTTTTCGTTGAAATCTTGATTAGCATTGGCTGAGCGCTGACATATCTGTCCATATGAAATGTATTGGTGTCTGTCTGTGTACTTACATTGTGCCCTTGGGCACTGTCATATTCAAATTGTTCAACACTTGATTAGCGTTCTTCTTCTTGCCATAGGCCTTAAAGGCGTGTCGCACTGATACCGCCGCCTGTGTGTTCCTCGGCCCCGCCGCGGGCGCACCCCAAACGGTCACCGGATTCGGTTGTGTGCCACCATCGTTGTTTGTGGCCGTCATGACGGAGTCTGTGGAGACACTGTAAATAAAAAACGGGTATGTTAATAACATGGCCAGTGACAACGCTGATAAAGCTAACTAAAGCACAGATAAGATATGTATACAAAACTAAAATAGAGTCACATCATGTTTGTTGCCTAAGTCGTTCGTTTTAGAATCGTGCACAGCTTTAACCATTTCCTGTTGACCCACTCTCATGTGCAGCCGGTTGACTGTCATTAATACACATAACCAGCGATTATGCTGTGCTCGAGAATGATGGACTAAGCGATACCCTCTACTGACAGCAACTTTTTTACATATGACAAGAAATTTATATTATATATAAAGTAGATATATCGATAAATCAGATGATGTTACATTTATCTGTTATTTAGAGGGTTTAATCAAATTTGAAGTAACCTTGAGTTGTATATGGCACATAAAAATCCATATCTTCAGTATTGACATCATTTGATAATATTAAAAAAAAATTAAAATAAAATACTTGAAAAAATTAACCTACACAGCTTTTATAACTTTCAAGATTAGCAAGCATAGGCCTGTCACACCCCATCGGAGTAATTTTTTGCTTACAGGGTATATAAACTATGTCAGCATCACATTGCAAAAACATAACGCAAACGACTTATGTGGCCAACAACAAAAGCAGCTTGGCAACACTTTTCTTTTCAATGCATAGTTTGACCAAGCCATTTGGTAGTCACACACACACACATACACATAGAGGCATACACACACACACACACACACACACACACTATGCTGTGCAGAGAAGAGTCTTACTCAACGTTTCTTTTTTCTGCCAACAAACTTTGGTGTGCAAGTGAATGCCTCCGAGTGGTTAAAGCCGCACTGGCTTAGCCTGGTCTGGTCTGGTCTGGTCTGCTTGATTGCCCAACAGTGACAGCAGCAGTTGGTCAGCCGTTAGTCAAATACATGTATCCATCCATACTTATGCAAAATGCATTCGCATTTGTATTTGCATTTTCATTTGACGCGTCGATTGTGCAATTGCAATGCAAATACGTTGCCAACTGCTTAATTGAGTTAGCGCAGCGGCCGGCGCATGACTAAAACTGCACTGAGACCATATAACGGCAGCAGAGAGTGTCTCATTTGGGTCAAGGTTAGCAGCACCGTGGGCCATATTGATGAATTTCTTTGGCAAAGAGTGTGACTAATTTGCTGACAAACACACAAAACACACTAACATGCTCTTCATAAAATTTACACCTATTAAAAGTTCGGGCTTTTAAGTCATTAATAAAATGCAAGTCATAACCAAAATATATAAATAAATAAATGTATTTAAGGCATATCGAATTTAATGGGAAATTGGTTCAAGGTCATTGACTGAACGCTGCCAGCGTCAACGTGAATATCTCTAATAAAAAATATATATCTTCGCTTGCTTTTGGGCTAATCGATTGCGACTACCCGCCAGCATATAAATAAATATTTTAAGCAGCCAATCAGACAGCAAAATGTTTGCGTTTCGTATAAGCTGAGAGCTGCGAATAAGAGAATGAGCGACTGACTGTGATTGCCCAATAGCTGATGGCTGCGGTGAGTGCCAGGCAAACATCCTCAAAAGCAAAGCCTATCGGATAATAATATTTGCATATTGCGGCGGCCGGGCGGGGCAACTGTTTAAGCTTCGGACAAATTAATTCTGTAAATGAAACGCATTTCAGGAATGTCATGCTGCAACAGCAGCAGCAACAACAACTAATACAACTAACAAGCAGCAAGTCGTTGACGAAATCTATTTCAAGTTCGTTGCTTGAGTCTTTCGATTTGCGTTTTGTGTGTGTGTCTGTCTATTATTGAGTTAGTCAGAGCCAACATTTGTGTGTGCGTAAATTGCGTAAATTTCTGTGTGCTTTTATACGTGTGCAGTGTGTGTGTGTGTGTGCGTGTGTGTGTGTGTGCACAGTCAACAATGGACAAGGTCAGGCCAAGTAGTTTTTTATAATGACAACAGGCCAAAATTTTTTTTTCATTGTTTTTTTTTAGTTTTTTGGGTGCGCTTGACATTTATGGCTGGAAATTTAAGCGTTTTTTTGTTTGTTGTTGCTATTTGTGCATGCTTATTGATAATTTAATTAGCTATTAGAGCGCTATTAAGCTGCATACACACACACACACACATGCCTGTCAACAAAATGATGCATGGTTATTTGAGTTGTTTTCGGGTGACAAAATAAAATTACAAAACGTGCCGTGAGAAATGTCACAAGATTAGCCAATAAAATATACTTTTTTTTAGGCGCATGTGCGCGAAGGCGTTCACTAAATCTATTTCTTGAAAAACATTAAAAATAAATAATGTAATGTTAACTAGAGCAATTTCTAGAAATGCCATTTAAACAAAAGTTGTGTGCAACTAAAAACAATAAAAACTTTTTACACTCTATGCCAAATAAAATGTGCAAGCCGTTACTCGCGCTGACAGTTTGTAATTATAACATGGCCAAAAGGTCTCCACAGCCACGTGCTAATGATCTCATCTCCCAGCCGGGCAAGACTCGACCATCTTCTGGTAAGCTATTTTGTGGAACTCTTTTGGTAAATCCCCGAGTCAGAGCACTGAGTCAGCAGCCAGGAAATGTGTTATGCCAGGCGGCGAGTGATGAATTTATTTTGTTTATTTCGACAATCAGACATAATGCACTTACATAAGCCCTGGCTGCAATTGCATTTGCGACAACAACAGCAACTGGTTGAGAATGATTGATCTATCTAATCATATGTAATCAAATTAATGCGAGACACGCAATCGAAACAAGTCCAGACGCATTTAAGATGCATCTCAGTCGCAGCTGTCACTCTCTTTCGCTTACTCCCGCTCTCTCTTTCTCTGTCTCTCTCTCGCTCGGAGCTGGGCGTTCGTCACGCCTGGATGCGCTGCATGATGGGCATATAAATTAAAATGCTCAACCCTCAAGGAATGTACATACGTACATATATATATTCTTAGCCTGCGCACGTCGGGGAATTCCAAGATAACAACAAGACACTTCAGAAATTTCCATTCAAATATGCAAATTTGAAGACAAACAATAAAAACAGGAACTGTACGAAACTCAGCAAGAGTCGAAATATATTCGACTATCAGATACATTAACTGAGTACACAGCACAGAGTATCTGCTAGTCGCATGCCTATTCAAAACATATTTTGCTTGTCGACTTTTAATATCCGTATTTTATTTTTGCGTGCGGCATTTATTCTGCTCAAATATTGTTTTCAACGGAAGTCGCATTGACTATTGATTATTCAATATATCAATAAATTGAAGCTGGCAAAATCGCATGAAGATGCTGACAAATGAGACATTGATATGGCCGCATTATGCAATGGGCCATCGAGTATGAGTATTTGACACAATTACAAACTTGTTCGCCCTGCGCAAAAATGCGGTCGGACTTTTCGCTTGACGCAGCGCGCAAATATGCAAAAGACAGATACACACACACACACACACACACACACACACACATGTGCACAAAAAGCTGCACGAAGGGCGAAGCATAGGAAAAGTCAAATCACAAGCTATAGGCGAGAGATCCCACAGAGCAAGAGCTGCACAGATTATGCAATATTTATGGGGCGACAAAGTGCAAAAGCAACAGCAGGAAGACCAACTGACTGACTGACTGATTGACTGACTGACTGACTGACTGACTGATTGACGTGGTGCAAAGGAAGCCTGCGCGGCGAGCAATCGAGTTGTTTTTTTGATTAAAAAACCCAACTTCAACTGGGTCAACATCAGTGGGTCAAAAATTGAGTTTGTTGCTTTTGTTTTATTTTGTGGGCTTCACATTTTGATTGCAATTAACAATTTTTGCTTGTTGTTGTAGCTGGTATTGTTATTTAAGTTATTTCTTTTAACATTTTTTTTTTACTTTTACTTACGTTGATATCAGCATTTTGTTGTGTGTTTGTTGTTGCGCCGCCTGCGGTGGGTGTTTGCTTTGAATATGTTTAGCTTTATTTGGCTTTTGTTTAGCTATTTAAATGCTAGTTACACTGCCTTTTACCCCAACCAAAAAAAGACGCACACACAATAACCTAAACGTAACTCGTAACTGTGCGTTGCGGCCAATCTTTCGCAATGTTCAAGTGTAGTTTGACGTTTTATGCCCACATTGCTGAAATGTACATAAATAAATATATAGACAATGATCATGTTAAGAGCACAAATTATTGTTTCATTTATGCATGCGTCTCTTTATCTGGAGTTTGACGAGCTTTAAAGGCACTTTCTTGCTTGCATCATAACAGCGCATCAACACGAAATGAACATAATGACATATGATGAATAAAATGAAGGTATTTCAACTGTTTGTATACTCTTAATTAGAAAATGGTCAGGGAATTTGAAACAACCACGCCTACTTTACCGGTTCGAACCGGGATAAACAATTGTATTCAGACAAAGCAGCTCGTAACTTAAGCCGAATTTGTAGCCCAAATAACAGTGGAAAAATATGAAAAATAAAATTTGTTCGGTGGTGACAACATTTAAGAATATCTACTAACGAATCATTTCACTTGAATAATTGAATACTAACCATTTCATAGTTATGTAAAGCTAAGTGCGCAAACTTAACCTAACGGCTAATCTTGGGATAAAGCCGATAATTCTCTTAGTTAAACAGCTAGTTTATGTATATAGATCATAATCAAAGCCACAGAGTAGCGCATTAAAAACGCGACCTTATCTCATCGGCTTCTGTCTCAGAATTTTGTTATACAAGCAACGGGCTTTGTGGTTGAGCTTCTATTATTTTTGTCTACCGTTAATGCCAAGTCATGCTAGTATATTGAATCATGACTAAAGCTTACGATCATTAATATGGCCAGCGCTATGTCTATAATCGCACAATTCGAATGCATATCAAAACGAAGTCCAAAAGCCGCTACCCACAACAACAACAACAATAGCTATAAAAGAAAATCAATTGTGACAAAAGTCACATTGACGCCTTTTGTTGTATATTTTGCGAATTTGTCAGTAAACACTTGACTAATGTCAGACAAACAATTCTTAGGCACCAGTTGGCTTTTGTTTCTAACCTGAGCTAAGTTATTGGCATTGCAACGCACTGAATGCAACGGAAATTTTTTATTTATGCGTCAGCAAATGTTAAAATCATATTTGTTAAGTACAGTATTTCATCACGTTAAACGACGTAGTCGCACTTTTTGCTGCACTTTGACGCATGACGCACTTGCACAAGTGGCCAACAACAACAACAACAACATCAAGTGGCCACAATTGGGTTCAATGAATCTGCGGCACAAATAAACAAACCACAACAACCTGCATTTTGGTCATTTCAACTGGACATACACACACACACACATACACACACACATACACACACACACACTCACACACACACACTCATTTTATTCAATAGACTTAACTGGTTGCAACTAGAAAAATGTAAAAACTACTTTAAAACTAGCAAGAAATGATATGAATGTCTGCTACATTCAGTTTAACGAAGCATAAATACGCTTTCATACCACAAATTTGTTAATAAATGTTTCTTTTCTTTCCTTCTTTTCTTTTACTGCAGTAAGAAACGATTTAAACATTGTCATTCGTATTTTCATTATCTTACTACATTTCTTTTTAATGGAAAGCGAGCTTTAATTAGAAAAATAAAATTGTCATAGAATAAATAAATAACAAACACACAGGAATCGAACAAAGTAAAAGGAATAAAGTAAATTCCATTTGGAAAAAGCAAAACGGCATAAAAAACATTTGTCAGTACGCCAAAATGTTGAATAAGCTTCCACAGATTCAAAGTACTTAATCTGAGCAGAACAAACAATTAAAAAAGAAGAGCTTCATATAAAAAAGATTGTAAATAAATTGCGTTACATAAGACCACATCGAGCTAGTAATACCCTCGGTTAGGGTATAAAAATGCGATTGCCAAACATTGGGCAATATCAAGCGAGGCAGTTGCATGTTTTATAAATGGCCAATGCACACACACACACACACACACCCAATAAATACATTGATACTATATTATTTTCAGTTTTCAATTTTCATTGTGTATTTTAATTTTCAGCGAGGCAATTGCCAAACTGCGAACGATCTATGAGCATACCGGAAAATCCCAAATGGGCTTTAATGAATTTTGCTGCCTAAATAATTCAAATGGCCCAACAGTTCAATAATTTAACTGACGCATGTTCTGCGTGCGTGACATGAAAAGTTAAAAACAAAAAAAAAAACAAAGTTAATAGCCGCTGGGCTAGGCATGTGACAGTCATTAAAGTGGCCTTAAAGGCAGGCTGGGTATGCTGGCCAAATGGTCTTAGAACTGCCTTGGCCAAACGCGCCTGAGCAGCCGTACAAGACTTTCGCTCTCTGTGGGACTCTGCAGGTTTTCCATGGCGTTTTCATTTTCAATTTGCTTGTTTTTCCGATGACATAATTTCAGGCACGTCTTGAGCTGTGCAGCTGTGTGCGACACAGTTTTGTGTCTGCAACGCCTGCCACTTCTTCGGCTGCGGCTATAACTTTTGCTTGTTGCTGCAACTTGCAAACCAGTTGAGCTTAATTTACTCGTACCTGAGTTTAGTTGCTGTTGTTGCTGTTGTTGTGGCAACTGGTTATGTGGCCTGTCTTTAGATGTTTTCTTAGCACACCCGCACCAACAAGAAACAACAACAACAACAAACAGCTGATGGTTTATTGCCATCCTTAGATAATCTCTTGGTAGCACTTTATGGCCAAGAATTTGGCAATCAAGCTCACCGACTGACTTGCTTTCAGCTGGCCTAAACGATATTTAAGACAACTTATTTGTTTGTTTTGCACTCAAAGAACTGCAAGTGGCAGAGTCGAGCTAGCGTTAAACCAGTCTATGGCTTGCTTTGATTTAATAACACAATTGCTACTGCTTCGTTGAAAGAGATTGTACAATTGCCACAATTAATAATTAATTTACTTAATAACCATTTGCCGTTGCATAAGTAAATACTGAAAGAAAAGACAAGAAACAAGAAAAACTATTTAATTTCAAAGTACACGAGAACGACAGCAACTGTTCCTCGTGGTCATGAAATGTACAATTAAATAATTAATGTACTGAGAAAAAGACAGTGCATAGCTCTTTAAAGCTTTTTTTTTATTCAGTATTGATTGATATATCAGCGTACACTTATTATGCGGACAGTTCAATGGCATTAAAACAACCAATATTTTGCTGCCGTGTCATCGGGTGCCTGCTCATTAGGAGGGGCTAGAGTTCGAGCCCAAGTGACAGGCTTTCAAATTACAAGCGATCAGCAGGCAACGACAACGCGTTTTTAATTGAACCATTAGAGGCTGTCATTAAATGGCCAAGCTACCAGTTTTGCTTTTAGCCAGAAACAATGTAACGCGCTCATTATAGATGCAGCTATCTAAATGTATTTGTTAAATATCTCTAGACGATTATGAAAGCCAACTGCCAACCGTGTGTAATTGGTTTAATAAACGCTTAATCGAAACAACTAGAACTATGTGTTTTGCATAACACCTTTTGTTTTTTGCCTTGGATTTTATTAAAATGTCGCAAAGCAACAAAAGAAATCATCTAGATTCAGATACAATTTGCATTATACTTGTTTTATGAATGCTCCCTTGAACCGTGCCGCGCGCGTGATAAAGACACAGCAAAGAGCAAAAGAAACAGCAGCAAAGAAAAATTAAAAAAAAAATTTAAAAAAAAAGACAAGCAGAAGAAGAAGAAGAAGAAGAAGAAAAAACCCAAGCCGAAAATACCAGTTCAAGTTGAAGCTTTTCAGTGCTGCACAGTTCGGAAATGCACAGAGCGAATGTGGAAAGAAAACCTTGACAACAAATTTTCAGGGCCTCTCTCGAGGAAGGTCGTTGGGTGCACAAAAAGCGACAATGAATGCAGTTGAATATTTATTTCAAGAGACAAGCACGATGATATTAACGTGATTACTGTTGCCTACTGCTCGATCTGTACCAGTATCTGTATCTGTACACATATATGTATATATTCCATCCCCTGTGTGCTTGTGTGTGTACTGAATATGCGAAAAAGTCATAACACCCATTTACACTGAACTTTGCTCACAAATTGTTCGCAACACGGCACAAACATACGTCAAGCGACTTATAGTCGGGCTTACGGAGGAGCGTGGAGCGTATCTTTTAGCTGCAATGCCGGCCTCCCCGTTGCTCGTGCAAATTGCTGTTGACCTCTTGCCCAGTGCAGTCATCGTCGCCATAGTTGTTAATTATAGCCAATTAGAAACGACCTGGAAACTCGGCTCAACGCTGAGTTGATTTCCAGCCAGTGTTCGGTAATGCATTGATCTTTATTTAATAATGATAACTGCATTGAAGCATTTAATCACTATATCATTAGTTAAATAAATATGTATATGCATTGAGTGTTAACTGGTCTTTAGTTAGAAATCAATTAAAATATCGAATATGGATTAACGATATTTAACGGTGCTCACAGCCAGACTTAATCACTAAACAGTAATCATTGAAAACAACTTTGAACTTTCCATGTGCTGGTATTTAAGCGTCTAATGAATGTACTTAATGATATGCCAGAGTAATGATATGCATTGAAAATCTATATCTAGCCTAAAATTAAATAAGGAAATCTTTAAAGCTCATTAAAAGCTTTTAATATTTCTATTGAATTATCTCAAAAGCACATAAAATGTAAGATCTGTTTATTAAAATATTAAAATCTGGAATCTGTTTTACCAAAAATCGGCTTTAAGTTAAAGCTCATCAAGACTGAAAATAAGTCGCAAATGATTTGATTTAGTGATTGGTGTTATCATATTTTCGCGTACATATATATTGATTTTACAGTCATAGATCTTGAATCTAGAACTCTTATTACAAAGTATTCAAAATTAAAGGTAGTTCTAAGCTTTGACTTCATATCTTCTGAAACCCAATCTAAAATCCCTATCAAAAATCTTGAATCTCTAGAATCTGTATACAAAATATTTAAATAAAAGCACATATAAGCTTTTAGCTTATAAATATTTCACCAAAATAATAATCGATTGGAGCCCCATATGAAGCGAATGTAAGTGCCAATCCTAATCCCATCTCGGACTCGGCTATAATTGCGAATATTCTAACAGCGTTTCGGCTTGGGCAGCGGCAAAAAGCTGTCCATTTGTATGCGCAGCGTTGGGGCTGACGAGCGTTTGCACATTTTAAATAAACAGTAGCCATAGCCGTAGCAGGAGCTTGAAGAGGGGGCGTGGCGGGGCTACAGTCACGTTGCCGAGTATGTTTTCGTGTTATTTTTTTATCTGCTTATTTTTGTTTTTTTTGATGATGTGGACACTGATGGAGGGCCTGACAAAGCCGCACAAAGTAATTGTTGACTCGAAGCGACAACAAAGCGGCGGACATTTGTTTTACAGAGAATATTTATGGTATTATTAATATTCTTATTATTATACTTTATACTCATATTTCAGTTGTTTTGTGCCTGAGCTGGGCTAATGATGTTTGCGCAATGATTTCCTGCAACATATAGCACTTGAGGTGCCAAACTCGTCAAACTCCAAATCTTAAAGCTGGCAATTGTTGATTTAGCAAATTTACACTTACAGTGCGTTCTTAAGACGTTTCCTGTCCGCTGCTCCGTATGTGTTGGTGTGTGCGTGTATGTGTGTGTAGGAAAGAGTCGTTAAGTGTCGTCAACAGTGCAAATATTTGCACAAGCTGTTGCTAGGCGTGTTCGTTGTTCTTCTTGTTGTTGTAATCCACTAATTGGCTGTTGATTGCTCTCGCACAACAGAAGACTTAGGACACAAACTTGAATCTAGCTATATGCACATATGTGTGTTGATTTAAATATTTATTTTTTATCAGCACTTTGTTATCGTTATCGCTCTTAAAGCTGTCACTAGTTGTCGCGGCGTATGGCAGGGCGGAGGAGCGAGTTCGTAGACGCGTGTGTTCCGCTTTAAGCTGCGACTAAGACTGACTTCAAGTCGTTGCCCAAGCTGAGAGCTGAGCTGCGCTGATGCTCAACGACGTCGACGTCAACTTCGCTGCTAGCTTTGCACTTTACACTTTGTCAGCGAGAGAGATTAACAGTGAGTGGACAAGTAAGTGAGAGAGAGAGAGAGAGAGCGAGTGCGCTACGGCTGCTGCACTGTTGCACGTGCGTGTGTTGCTGTCTCGCTGCTGCTAGAAATACAACTGAAAGCTAAACCACACAGCAGTCAAAGCACCTGTGCGAGCAGCGCCGCCAAAAGCGCTCAAAGAAACACTCAAATTCAGCTGTGCTTTGTGGAAAGAGCGCGTGTCGTCTGGCGCTTTTTGAGCGTCTTTTGCTGAAAAGTTTGTTGCCTTCGTTTATTGCTCCTTTGCGCAGCGGCAGAAGTAGCAGCAGCTCGTTCACCTTCAAAGCATTCAGCATGCGTGCACGCTTTAAGGGCAAAGCACAAAAGGGCTTCTCGCTGCCGCTGCAGTTGGGTTTTTCGACGTCGTTGTTGTGACGTTGACGTTGACGTCGCGCCGCGACGCTCTTATGTAAGTCGGCGACCTTCAGGCCGTCGCTTTACGCGCTGTGCATAAAACAATGCGCGGCTTCTTCTACTTGTGAGCAACCAGAATTGCAACAGCTACAGTAACAGCCGCTCACCATTCACACGCTCTCCGCAAATTGCATCACCTGTTGAAATAGGTAGCAGCCAGATTCTGTCTCTGGCAACAGGCTCAAAATGAAGCCGGAAAGCCGACGTAGGTAAGCGCATTTAAATTCACAACTGATTCAAGCAAATAGCCGAAAACATGGCTATGGAAAACATTAAAAACAATAGCGAAATAGCAATAATAGCTTATAATTTGTTTAATTTGCTCTTAATGCCAAATATGCGTGCGCATTAAGAAGTCACAGCCGCAGTCAAAGACACGTCAACGAGTTTGGCATTTTTTGCGCGCGGTCAAGGCAATATTTAATGCTTTAATTGTAATAATTAAAGTGGCAAAGAATCGACTCGAGAATTGACGAATGATGGACGGGCGTGCAGACGTCGCATAGATAAACCGCAAAATCAATAACAAAACAAAACAACAACAACAACAACAGCAGCAGCAGCAGCAGCGCAGCAACAAAATCAATTTGAAACTGTGTATTGCACAATTTCAATGTCATGCATATGTTAACAGTTTGAGGGCCTCGCTTAGGGCGTTTCAACTCGAATACATGTGAAAGAGACGAAGAAGACAAATACGAATAACAAGAAAGAGCAACAGCTATGTGAAGCGTGGCGAAGTTGAAATGCTCTTCCAGTCTAACTTGTTGAGGGAAATGTTCATAAAGTAACAGTTATGTGTGGGAGACATCTTTTTGTAAGGTAAAGCTTTGACTAAATGTTCATAAAGTAACAGTTATGTTTGGGAGACATCTTTTTGTAAGGTAAAGAGTTGACTAAGACTGGTCTTATTAAAAACAAATTCTTTTTGTCTCGATATAAATTTATCTCAGTTACATTTAGTTATTTACTAACAATTATAATAAAAATGACAAATCCTTAAAAAAAAAAACTAAGTTACCTAAGCTAAATTCGGAAAAAATTGTATCATAGCTATGAATACATATGCATATTTATTTTAGAGATTATTCTCACCAATATATGTAATACTTTCTTATATTTATTGCTTTAATTAATAATATTTTAAAATATAATAAGTATAGATTAAATCACATTTGTTGTCCGATGTATATTAAACCAAATAGATAATCTATTGTACCCAGCTCTTAAGTCTGTTTTGTGTTACAAATTGAGTGACTATATCAAAATGCCCCATGCTGTCGCCTGCACGTAAATAAGCCAGCCGGGCGACATTTGCGCAACGCTGACATTGAAAATGCCCAACTGCCCATCACAGTGGGTGTTTGTTGGCCAAATGTGCCATCAAATTGAATGTTGTAACAAAGCGCGCATGAAATTGAAATTGACATTTTCGATTTTTAGCTTTTATTTTGTTTCTATATCCAACCACAAATCGAACAGACGACAGTGCAAAAAGTTTGGCTCATATTTTTTACACATGGGTTTCTTTTAAAGCGGCAATTAAATGGCAAGGTTTTACGTTTATATATAATTTAATTTGTATACATATAATGGCTGATATTATAAGAGCAAGTCATGCGGGCTTATCAAGCTGCGTTTATCAATATTTTTGAGGCAGACGCCATTTTTGTGCTCTTCCTGCACGCATTACGCATACGACGCGTGCAACATCTGTTATTTTGATGGCGCTTAAATAGAGTTTTGTGTGTAAACATCCTCGTTGCGCTGGCCCAGTAATTGCTGTCAAATAAAAATGTAATTCACAAAACATATACCCACACAATAAACATAAACAAAACTGCGTAAGTCGTTTGCAGCGCACTTGACATCAATTTCTCAGCTGTCAGCGTGCTAATGAGCCCTGCAATGTGATTTCCAGCCTGGCCGGGCCGGGCTGGGCCGTGCCGGGCCTGGCCTGGCCTGCCAGCACTCCATCATCGCTGGCAGATTTTGTAATGCCCAGATTCATGAATCACGGCGGCCTACTCCAATTTCCATAGCCGGCTCGAGCATTAACTTAGTCTAAAGCTAATTTGCATTGGCACACAGCTTGTATTTTGTGCGCCAGCTCGTATATTGTTTCAATTTGTGCATTTGAAGCTGCTTCGTTAAAGCCCCACTCCCCCCTCCTCCAAAAATGCTGCAGCACTCTTCAGTCTCTTGTAAAAACCTTCAACATGGCAACATGGACCCGGCCTGGAAACGTTGCTTTTTGCCTTTTACATAGCGCGACTTTCGTAAACTTTGCTTTAGTTTAAATTAAGCTAAAACACCCACACGTTAAACCCGAGCATACATTAATTGTGTGTCACAGCGAAGCTGAGATACCCTAACTCTAGGACTCGTTTACGCTTCTATACAAAAAGAGTTTAGGCTTCAATCCCAGAATTAGATATGTTTGATGCCTTCTGTCGTCGTAAGTACGAAAATATAAAGCAACATTTAATCCACACAGAAAACAAGTATAGTATTAACCAAAAACTAATTAGTTTGTAATGAAATTACTTGATGTTTGAAAATTACTTGATAGTAAAAGACTGGCCAAAAACAATCTCTTATTAATAAACGAGCATTATTTTGAGTATTTAATAGATTAGAATAGCAGGGTTGACATCCAACATAGAAAAATAAATAGACCACAACAACATTTATTCGGAATCCATTTCTATCTTTTCAAAATTTAAATAAATATGTTGTATGATCTTTATAGATTACTTAAATTGTTTTTCTTACGTACAAAATATTACTAAGATAAAGCTCAAAAAATTGTCTCTAAATCAAAACATGGAGGCAAATTTTTAAAAAGCAAATAAGTTCGTATTAAATATATTCAATAATATAGTGAAAAGCTGATGAGGGATGAGCTGGGGCAGGAGTCTAAACATGTTGGCCAACTGCACGAAAAACATAATAAACTTAACAAAAAAAGAATATGAGATACAGCAACCAACACAATTTGTTTATAGTTTTGGCAGCACAATTGGCCAAGCAATTTCCAGCGAAGCGAGCTACACGAAAAGTTTGCAATTTTCTAACTCTTCGACTCAGTTTCAGTTTTTTCTTTGTTTTCTGCCTGTCTGACTGTCTGTTTGTCTATTTGTCTGTCTGTCTGTCTGTCTGTCTGTTTGTCTGCCTCTCAAGCTTTTCTGGCAAGTCATGCAGCGACGGTTGCGGCTGCGCCTTGAACAAGTTTGTTGACTTCGCCGCTGGACAGTGCAACAACTTACAGAAAAAAGCAGAAGAAACAACAGCAGCAACAACAACAATAAAAGCAACAGCAACCACAACAACAACAACCACGGCGAGAGACAACGCAAATGGCAAACAGCTAAAAGAAATTTGGTTGACAATATTTTGGTTTTTGCCCATGGCATCAATTTAACAACAACCCAACGCAGGCTCCGCTCTGCTTGCAACTGTTTCAGCATTTGACTCTACGAGCTTTTCAAATGTACATTTTTTTTTTACTTCATCAAATTTATGGCCAGTCCGCTGGAGAGACGAACTGGCCAAGACCATGCCCATTCATTCATGTAAACAATTTCATTTCAGTTTCGTTGCGAGTGCTGTAAATAAAACGAGCACAAGGTCGCATCAGAGAGTGAGAGAGAGAGAGAGAGAGAGAGAGAGAGAGAGGGAGATCGGGCGAAACATAAATACGTTGAGGAAGACGCTGGGAAGCTGTCTCAATCTCAGACTGTGCAACTGCTGCAGCAGCCGCAGCGGCAACTTGGCAAATTAATTGCATTTAAGGCGGCAATTTCAATCTAAAGTCGGCTCATAAAGCGCTTAACGCAATTTCATTTGCGATAAGTTTTCCCTTTCGCTTTGAAACTCGTTTTCTCGCTGTGTCCTAATCACCTATTTCTTCTTTTATGCCTTTTGCGTTCGCATTTATTTTTTATTATTGAATTTGCCAGCCGTTGGCCAAAAAGCTTTTAGCGGCTTTAAAGCTTGCGATTGGGCCAACAAATATGGCTCGACTCCGCACGACACGGCGTGAACATTGCAAATAGTTATAGTCTTATAACTTAGCTGCTAGTTAAAAGATACCAGACAGTTATGATTGTGGCTCAATCAATATTTCAGTCTTATATCTAAGCTGCCAGTAAAAAGTTACCAGGCAGTTTATCCGCCTGTCAATTTGAGCAGCAGGAATTGCATACTTATACTGAATAAGAGACATGGTTGAACTTTATGTGAACTAAACGAAATTAACATGAACTTTGCAATGAGCTTGGGCTCACTGCAAGACTGAAAGCTCAAACACGACTTGAACACCATCTCTAGCTTGCAAGCTGCGCTCTCCGGTCCGGTTGAGCTAGTTGTTGTTGCTGCTGTGATTTCTTGCCTGTTGTGGCAGCTGTTGTTGCTTGCCAAATATTATGCAATTCTCGAAGCATAGCCCGAGTTGGGTTTCTGCTGCCGCTGCAGTCAAATGCAAAAGAGCGGCAGACGCAAGCAGCTTAATTTATTACAATTTGCGTCTGTCGCATAAAAGCCACACGCGCACTAAGTAAATTGCAATAATTTGTTGGAGTTAGCTATATCTGCCTTTTTATCTCGGGCTCGGTCCATTTGAAATCCGTATTTAACTTGGCGCTAGCCCATAGCAAACGCGTCGAGACTGGGCCAAAGGTTCGACTTCACACGAACACACACGCCCCAAATGTGTCAAGGTCTTCTTCGTAAAATTCGACTGGCAAATGAGCAAAAGATATCGCCACACAGGCAGCCGAGCGGCCAAGCCAGAGACCCAAATGTGGAGCTAGTCGAGCGTAGTCACAATGCGCTCAACATTTCGGCCACTGGCTCCAGTAATTGGGCGAGGGAAAACTTTGGCGCACAATGCGCGGCATTTGAGTCCGAGTTTTGTTGGCGTTGCCAAAATTGTTAAATAAAACCTAGTTGATTGAGCGCCTTGTGCAAGCGCCTCTTTTATTTTTTTTCAAACAAATTTAAGCCAATTAGCGTGCCAAGCAAATTGCCGTTAATGCCACAAGTAAATAAACGCGAAAAGACGCAAAATAGTGCGGGAGGCGGAGCAGAGATCGGTTAGGGGTTGGACCTAAGACAATACATGGGCTTCTTGCAGTCAGTGAAAGTACTTGAAAATGTGCCACAAGCTAGAGAAACTTTTAGAGGTAATTTTGGGAATGAAAATATAATCAATGGATCAATAATCACGATTGTTTTGACACTAGAATCAGCTAGAAATTATCTGACATGAAGTGCGAATTAGACTCAGGCTCTACTTAATTTGCGAACAACATTTTAAGAATCCCGCCAGCCGATAAGAGACCTCGCTGGGAGGTCTGTAGTCAAGAGGCTCAAGATAAGATCCTTTAAGGACCTCGTCCAACCACGACACAGGAGACGCCCCAGAGCCCCCGACTATCTACGTGACGTTGCAGCCTTACTCAATGAAGACGCCTTTTGTTGAAATATTATAATGCATTAAAAGAAAAGTGCAAAAGTAATTTAGGTTTCACTTCTGGAACAAAACAAAAAGAAATTTACGTTTACTTGGCCATGATTATATGGAACCTTAAAAAAGACAAAAAGAACCCTGCCCATTGTTCATCCTTTGCATGCAAAAGAAACGGTGCACTTTTGATTGTGACAGGCTTGTAAATAATGACATAAGAAATTCTTAAAAAAGCTACGTGATTGAGTTCATTTAGAGTTCCCGACAATACAAGTACACAATCCAAAGCTTAGCCCAAATGTGTACAAAGGTTGTTCGCAACGTAAATCACATATTGCCGAGAATTGCGACAGGTGCGTGCGCTGAGGGTTAACCGACCTGGTCAATGGCCGTTCAATTTACGGGGTCTCATTTCCTACTAATTTCTATGGCCCTAAAAGGCAGTAAATGCGTGTCTCTCGCGGTGGCCTAATGGCCCACGGGCCAAAATGTACATATTGGCCACTTTTAATTTCCAGAAAATGGTAGCTAAAATGTTCTCAAATGTTCTGTTGTGGAAAGGCGCAATAAACGTTGTGAGTGCTATTTTTAATGTTATTTTTTGTTTTTACTCTCTTGTTGTTGTTGTTAGCAGATTAATGTAATTTGCTTTAATATCGCTTGTCGACTGTGATCTTTGGAGCCCATTAAAGCCGAGTGGCGTTAACGCACAAACACACACGCACACACACATTTACATATATAGCATATAGGCAGATCAAATGCCACTATATGCTACTGTTTGTGTGTGTGTGTGTTGAATTAAAGTCGAACTTTAGTTGAGTCAAGTTAAAAGCAGAGCTTTGCCAAGCTTAAAACTGTCAGCAGCCAAAGCGCCATCTGTTGTTTTTTGCCTGCAAGCTACAGCAAAGCTTTCGTACAACAGCAGCCGCGCTAAAGCTAGCCGCTATGAAACGCGCTGCCAACCTGCTTGACTTGTTTAGCGCTAAATTTAAATGGAAACATGAAATTTGCAAATGTATCTATGATGCACATACAGAAACTAAATGCGCATCTGCTGCAACGTAGTTAGAAGTTATCATTAGGAGCTTGTAAGTCCCATATTCTAAACCCTGTCATATAATGCTTTTGGTATTTTAATTGCCTGGCAATTAGAATTGACATTGAGGCGCGCGCAAAAATAAAAACAGTTTAAGTGCATTTGTGTCTGCGGGGGCGTGACCCGCATGCTACAGCAGCATCAACAAAAACAAAGTCGAACAAGCGCAGTAATTAGGAGCACGCCATGTCTGTGTGTGTCTCTGGGTTGTTAATAGACTATCCAGTCCGACTTATCGGACAAGCCAAAATGATTTCCCAATGCAGCCGCCGGTTAACTGGTTTATGCGGAAATGAAGCCGTGATTTGTTGACAATCGTCTAATGAGTGCCGCCTAAAACACACAAAATCAAACAACAATAAAAGCCGTTAAAACACACGCCACAATCGATAAAGCGGCCACAGCCCCGACCTACCTTCAATCGAAAATGTTGTAAGCCAGTTCCCAGTCATTTTAGGCTTTCTCATCAAATGTTGATATAGTATTGTTATGTCATGCGTTAACAAAAAACTATATTAATGGCAAATTTATTAGTGCGCCTATTTTGCATAAATATCTGAGCCCGACTCGGCAATTCGCCGCAATTGTATTGAATCATGGTCAAGTGATATTTATACCCTGAACCCAATAGGAATGGGTTGAAAGGTATATTGGTTAAACACAAATGTATGTCACAGGCAGAAGAAAGCATCTCCGACACCATAAAGTATATATGTTCTTGATCAGCATCAATAGTCGAGTCGATCTGGCCGTATCCGTCTGTCTGTCTATCCACACGTCTGTCCGCCAATCTGTCCGTCCGTCTGTGCATAAGTATGAACACATCAATCTCAGAACTTTTAAGAGCTAAAGACTTGAATAGTTGATCCTTCTAGTGCCGGTGTAGTGTGAGTTTGTTTTTGATAATCGATAAGTTGCCCAGGTTTTCAAGTAATCGATTAAAATGTATATCGAGATCCTGTTTTTTTGAGCAAATCTCTTAGGTTTTAAGAGCTAAATGTAGCATCTAGAGTAGTATATACAGATAAAGCATCTTTAATTTTGCTGTAGGTAAAAGAAGGCTCGGGGTATCATCTAGTCGAGTAGAAAAGGGTTTAGGGTATTCCCTAGTCGACTAAAGCACACACTGTTTTTTTTCACACATTTTTGTGGCTGCCGGATGCGGCGCTCATGCGCTCATGTTAATAATGGTTGTTCGGTGTGCATAAAAGCCTCATTATTTATTGTTATTTATTGTGATTAGCGCAGCGCAGTGAAATTATTGAAATTTGCAATTAGACAAATTAAAGTGTCTAACACTTGAGTTCAGGCAGACGGCCCTGGGTTCTATTTAAAGGCTCGCCAGCTTGTGGCTCAAGTCGTGCGTTAAAGCACTCGCCAAAATCGCTGTTGCCACATACATGCTCACATATATGTGTATATATATATGAATAAGTGTACAAATGCTCGCACTTGTAACTTGTATTTATATAATTGCAAATTTCACCGTCACTTTTTGTTGCTTAGCCTAAGTGCAATTAAAGCGCGAAGCTTAAATAGCATGACGTGTACAAAATTGTTTTTATTCAGTTATTATTTTTGCAGACATCGCATAAGAAACAAATTGCGAAATGCATGCATTAAGTTGCACGAGGACATTGCCTCAGTGCAACCGCGCTGCATGCCCGGTGATTCCCCCGCCCCAGCCAATTAGAACATCAAATTGAATAAGTAAATGAAGTTTGGAAAATACCAGAACTTTTGCACATTGTCAGTCTTGGCTTATTGGCTCTATTGCACGTCAGCGTCAATTACGTCAATTATCGGCATCGAAAGGTGTGAACGCAGCAGATGAACTGATGTCATCAGACGAACAACGGAACAACTCATACTAATCACTTATTTGCGCTGCACTTGAGATCGACTAAGCTAGCTAAAGGAGAGAAACTCTTTATAAAAGTATCTGCATCTGCAGTTAAGTGTGTCAGCAAAGGCACAATTAGAGCAGGTTCCCAGTGCTAGGTACAACAATCTGTTATTTTCTCTTTTGAAGATCACAATCTCTTAAATAAAATGATATATAAATATAACACTCAAGATATTTGTGTGTTTTGTTTATTATATATTTAATGTAATATTTAATGTGGCCAGAATTTACACATTAAGCTGAGATTTAAATCTGCCTTTCATCATTTTTATTACCTATTATATTTCATTTAAGTCGTATACCCTTGCAGAGGGTATATATAATGTTGAACGTATAGAAGGTAACATCTCCAAAATCATAAAGTGTGTATATTCTATAAAAACATCGACAGCCGAGTTGATATAGCCATGTCTATGTGTCTGTCTAGCGTCTTGGAACTTTGTAAAGGTCCGTCTTTCTGTTCCAGGCAGTATATATGTATGTCTAAAACGGCCGGATCGGACAACGATATCGTATACCTGCCATAGGAACGATTGGTGCAAAAAAAAGTAGGTTCTTGTTTGAAAACCTTTTTTGTTTATCAAGAAATCTCACCCAACCTACGCAATTATAAGTTTCACTGTGGTCCCTACATTATTGCAAATTCTTATCAACATTGGATAACAATATCATATAGCGTCCATAGGAACGATCGGTCGAAAAGTTGGTCTCTGATATGGAAACTTTTTTTATATTAAGATAACGTGACCAAACTCGGCATGAATTAGTTCCATAATGATCGCCATATCATATGCAACTATATCATATCTTATATCTCATAGCTGCTTTAGCAAAGATCGGTGGAATAATATAAGGCAAAATATCATGTTTTCAAAGGCAAGCTCAAGCATTACTATTTTTACATTTCTGCATAAGGGCAATGTCTACAAGGGTATTAAATTTTTGGCGTGCCGAAGATATTCATACTTTTTCAATTATTCAATTATTATTTTTTCTTTATTATACACTGAACCTATTGAAAGTGGGTAAAAAGGGTATATTGTATTTGTGCAAAATGTAAATGTATGTAACAGGCAGAAGGAAGCATCTACGACCCCATAAAGTATAAATTTTCTTGATCAGCATCAATAGCCGAGTCGATTTAGCCATGTCCGTCCGTCCGTCCGTCCGTCCGTCCGGATGAGGGTTCAGGGTATCCCCTAGTCGGGAGCTCCCGACTAGAACCTCTTACTTGTTTATTCTTTTAAGTACTGTTCACTGTTCTATTGTTCATAAGATTAATAAATTATAGTACTTTACTTCCACTCGCAGCTCAGGCTGGCAGCTCTGTGTCTTATTTGTGGATCTTAAGTGAGAATCTTACTGTTAAATAAAGCGAAACTCAAACTTAACCTTAACCTTAACTTAACCAATTAATGTTAACTTTTCAATGTATATTTATTAGTTAATATATTCCAAGGAATAGTCGGGTATGCCGCTTTTAAAAGCAGCACAGTCTTAAGGTTTCATTTGCAATTCATTATTTCTGTCTCAATTATGTCTATTGTGCACAATATCTGTACAGTTTTCGAAAGACAACAGCAATGGGCAATTGATTAAGTCGGAAACAAGTTGGAAATCAACAAACCAAGAAATTAACATTTGATTCTTGAGTCGAGCACGTGCTCAAAGTCAACCGCTTTTTGTTGTTGCCTCTGCCAGAGATAAACAAAAGACTGGGCCAAAACAAGAGACCAACAGGCCTGAGAGTTGATTTCATATGTTAGTCATGCCATATTTTCTGAGTGTGGATTTACTTTGTGTGCTGCTTCGCCTGGCAATTAAATTGGTTTTGCATTGAGTTCCGTTTTGGGGTTTTTGCCTGGCTGTTGTTGCTGTTGTTGTAACTCGTTGGCCATTAAGATGGCACTTGAGATTATGAACAGCAGTAAAAGAAACAACAGAGCACCTAGTGAACACTATTAACTACTTATGACTCACATGGCACTCGGATCCGACCAGCTGAAGTGTCGTTTTATCCTTTCAAAATCCATGGCCGGCTGCTGCTGTGGATGTTGCTGCTGTGGATGTTGCTGGTGTTGTTGCTGCTGGCTCAAGGTTGCCTCTTTCTTGGGCGCCATTATGGATGCTGGCTCTCTGGCTGCACGCGCGGTTAAGGAGCCGGCTCCGGCTCTTTGTCAATGGCTGCTGGCGGCGTTGGTGGTGCTACTATAAATAGTTGCACAACGGGTTTTTGCCTCTGCTTTGATCGTCTTTATTTCAATCTTTATCTATACACACTTTTGTTTCGTTTATTATGCTGAGATTCGCACGCGTTTGCAGAATGCAGAAAGAAACAAAAGACTTAGGCGACGAACTTTATATGCAAACGTAGCTGGTTGTTGCTGCTCTTGTTGCTGTTTTTGTTGTCAACCGTTTACGTTTCTATTGCCTAACTAATTCTGACAGCAGCGGCTCAAACAGCTGTCTTGGGCACGAGGCGTTGACGCGAACGAAGACAAAACAAGCCGGATGATTACGACGACGCTGCTCAACAGCGTGAAGGCAACGACAACGGCAGCGGCAACAGCGACAGCGACAGGCAAATCACGTAATTGGGTTTATAACTTAACTTATAAAGCGCGCGCGTAATACACGTTTATTTATTATTATTATTTTTATATACTTTTTACTTAATTTTTGGCGCAGCTGCTGCCTAACGCGCCGAAGTTAAAAACGAAACTGAAAGCAGGCGAAGCGCGCACTGCACGCAAGACCTGCCAAAAAGTAGACGAAACGTAGAGAGATTTACCGAGAGAGCCAAGCCAGCGAGAGAGAGAGACAGCTGCACAGAGTGGGAGCGCTGGCCAGCTGTTAAGTTGTACGTAATTTCAGCCGTGGCTCATAAGTAGTTGATCCAAACTTGCGCTGCAGCTGGGTTGCAAAGGCAACGAACTTGGCTGGGCTGTGTGGTAAAAGCAGCAGCAAATGTTTTGAGCACTCGATTAAAGCTACAAATTCTCGAGATGCCTCGAATGGCAGGCATTCAGTATGCAGGCAAAACAAAAGACTTAGGCAACGAACTCAAGCTCAATCATTCAGGCAAATGGCAGCCAGTTAATTAATCAAAATACTTAATTAATGATATTTTCTCTTAATTAGTTGCATGCATTAAACACACCTCAAATTCCGGTAGCTGTTGGCAATACGCAGACGCCCACGGTGCCTGCATTCGACAATGGACAGTTTATGCCACTTCATTAGGGGCAGAGCTCAGCACCGTTATATGGCTGTGGGCAATGGCAGCTTAAGCTCTTTAGGGCCACAAAATGTGTACAAACAACCATGGACTTAGTGTCAAATTAGTAACAGCATCAACGGCAGCAACAAGAGCAGCTAATGATGAACTAAACTGAACTTTGATGAACTCTTGAGCCGCTTATCAAACGTTGGCCCAAAGATGACTTGTTGTTGTGCCTGTTAGTTTTCGAGTGAAATTGAACCGCAATGAACTTTATACGTTAATTCATTTAACAACAATTTTGTATGCTGGTGAAAACTTTTCTCCGATAATGTGCATGCTTAATTCACACATTTCCGTCAACGTGCCGGGCCGCGTGGAGATCAGGCGAAATTAGAAAATCGCATGCTGTGATTCACAATCATATTGATGGCGTGTTAAATCTGGATCAGAGTACCTTCTGTTATGTAAGCACTTGACTGCATTTATGCTGAGTCGGGAGAAGTCGGGAGCGGCGGCGCGAAAGCGAAAGCGTCGCTGCATGCCAAAGTCTCTTGCGCAAATTGCAGCAGACATATCGCTTTGTTTGAATATTGATTTCATTTGCACTGGGCTTTAATTGGTATGCAAATGGCCAAACAAAAAAATGACAAATCAAACAAAGCCAAACAAAACAACATCAACAAATGCAGGCGACGACTGCCGCTGTTTGGGTCCACTCTATTTGGCTCTAGAAGGCAGGCACAGTTATAGACGCTGGCGGTTACCTCATCCGCGTCGGCGTCGACGTCGTTAAATTGCAGCAATTATGGTCAAAGGCAGCGACGCTGGCGTCGCAGCCAAAAATCAATGAGGCGTCTTACAAACGTGGCCCAGAGACGACGAATGTTTGGCCAAAGAAACGGCGGCTAAAAGTGGCGCATAAAAAGAAAGTTTGAAGCACATAAATGTATTTGTTGTTGTTTTTGTTGTATTTGTTGTCTATTTCTGTTGTTTTTGTCTATTTATTGTTCAATTTTATTGCCTGCCTTTTGCCCGTTCGTCGCTTGATTTCTGTTGTGCCTTTTGCTCAAGAGCATTTGATACGAGCTCACAAATGTTGCCGGCTGTTCAAACGGCTTGTTGTCGTTGTCGCCGTCGTTGTCGCAGTCGTTGTCATTGCCAGACCCCGACCCAAAGCACGTCCACATTCACTAAGGAAACGGTAGCAAAAAATAAATAAATAAAGCAACTCATGAGCAAAATTTAAATGCAGCCGCCGCATTTGATAATTGCCTCAGCAAATCGAACTGGACACGAAACTAGTTATTTTTCATATTTTTTGCTTAGTTTTGGGCTGTGTTGGGTTTTCGCGCAAAATAGCCAAACAAGTCAAATTGCAACATTGGCCAGCGGCGTCAAAGAATTTGTGTCAGCCGCTTGCACAATCGACACACACACACACACACACACACACACACAGTCGCCCATTGCAGTCGCGCCTCGGCACACGGGGCGTATGCGCAACGAGGGCCAACCAAAAATCGTCGACCAGAAGAAGTAAAACAGCCATTCGCAAAAGCGTTACATAATGCGGCTGGGAGTTGGCCGAATCAACCTGGCTGTGCAAAGCGCACTTGACGGAAGCCAGGAAAAAGCTACAAATATGTCCATATATAACAATATATTCATGTATGTATGTGCATTCCCACAAAATTGAAATCAGGTCGGTTGGGAAAATGATTATTCGAAATAGATTTGTTGCACACATTTGTCGAGGAAAAATTTGGTGCGACAACCTCTATGTGGAGTAAGCCAATAAGTAAATTGGCCAAAAGCGAGCAACAAATAATCACAACAACGAACTGAGTGCAACAATTGCCAGCGACAAATTGTCAAGCAACCGCAAACACAATTGCAACAAGTGCGCACTAGAGCATAAAAGATTTTAATATCCGGTTTATCAAACTGAGCAAACGCCTCAAAATTACATAAATATGCATATAATAATGCTCTTAAGCAGCAGATAACATTTTGTGGCCTATAAACAATAATTCAGTGCTAACAACTTAAACGTTATCCTCATAGCCATAGTTATCGGGCTTTTAAAACAATTTTGCTTGAACGCTTCAATTAGCCTCAATTAAATCCATTTTAATCTGATATGTTTGAAATTTCCGCGCGTTAGTATAATCGTACTGCTTCCACATCTATTGCCAGCGCTGTCGCACACAACAGAGCTGCAAAGCATGCAGCGCCCTCTATGCACCTAACGCCCAGGTCTGCAAATGCAACTGGCGCCACCTATGTGAGCATACTTTAGCACCAGCTATCGATAGGAAAATACTACTTTTTAAATTAAAGAATAAATACTTTTTAATCTTTTAAATAAAAAGCCATAACACAGATTGGTTATTTATTTGCTTATTTTTATTTAAACTAAACAAATTTAATATGTTTGAATTTATGGCGATAGTGTTTTCTCTACATTTTTAACGATACTATCGATAGTTTCAACGATAGCCTCACAGCTGTGAAATCAAAGCAACTCTGCTAAAACGCCGCATTTTTTACGTAAACTTATTCAGATTGTAAATTCAACAAGTTATTAATGCAAAAGCTCTGAAAAAATAAAACTAAAAGTATTAACTTTTAAGAAAGCTATTAAAGACAAAACCAATCGAAAATGATTTACACATCGACGCTGCTGTCGCGGGGCTCCCTCATCGGGTCGCTAATTAGCAAAGTCAGGCAAGTTGTAGCCAAAAACTCAGACACTGCACATACAAATCAAATCAACAAAAATTTCACACCTACGCCAAACACAAACAGACCACTGGCCGCCGCCAGCCTTAGCAATAGTTCGGCACTGCACTCCAAGACGCTGGAGGAGCAGATTGGCCTGCCGCCGAGGCCAAAGAAGCCGCTGACGCCATACTTTCGCTTCATGCGCGAAATGCGACCCAAGATGCTGGCTAAGGATCCAAATATAACCACCATCGAGGTTGTGCGACAGCTGTCCAAGAGCTGGGTGGATGTCGATCCCAAGCTGAAGGAGCGCCTGCAGTCAGAGTACAAAAAGGATCAGGAGCTCTACCTGGAGCAGCGCACCAAATATGATGCCACGCTCACCGACCAGCAACGCGCCGAAATCAAGCAAATGAAACAGGACATCAGCGATGCCAAAGAGCGGAAACTGCTGCGCAAACGTATCAAGGAACTGGGTCGCCCCAAGAAGCCGGCCTCCGCCTTTCTGCGCTTTGTGGCCAGCGAGCGCACGAATACACCACAAACACCAAATCAAACGTATCGCGAATGGCACCAAAAGGCGACCGCCAAATGGACTCGCCTCTCGGACGAAGAGAAAGCAGTCTATCTGCGCGAATCCCGCAAGGAACTGGACCAGTACAAGTGTGTATATTACCCAACTCCAATCTATTAAAATAGCCTTCACTAACCCCCATTTGCCTTGCAGAAAAAACATTTCGATTTGGGAGGAGAAAATGATACGTCTGGGCCATATCGATGTTGTGCGTCATGGCAACCTCATCGATCCGCCAGAGCCCAAGCCACGTAAATCCCAAGCTCTGAAAGAGAAGTAGTCTGAACCGCACATCATCTGCCATCACATGTACCGTTTTTTTTTTCAACACAAGTTTGCTTTTTTTAGTTTTTCATCGTGTGAAAATTTAATTTGTTAAGTTTCTTGCTCGCCTTAGTCGATTCTTATGGCCCAGTTAAATGCTCTGCGCGATCTGTTCTCAATATTCATTTCGAGTAATGTAAATAGCTTCAGCATCATGTATTAAATACTTGTAAAGAATCTGGAGTTTAATTGGAGAGCATGTCTAAAATAACGCCCTGTTCGAAAATATATATGTATAAGTAATTTGTGGTGTTCTTCAATTGTTCAAAGGTTCTTTAAATGATGTGAAGGCTTTCATAAAACTAGGCATGAAATTTCAATTTGTCTATCTTTGAACTGCCGAAAGATTAGATGCCACAAGACTACCGAAATCTTATCTTAAGAATGTATTTTGGTGCAAACCAGAGTCAAGCAAATGAAAACTGATAAATACACCTATGCACAATGTCTTCATCA
Source organism: Drosophila ezoana (assembly GCA_035045725.1). Classification (NCBI taxonomy): domain Eukaryota; kingdom Metazoa; phylum Arthropoda; class Insecta; order Diptera; family Drosophilidae; genus Drosophila; species Drosophila ezoana. Next base: position 1,076,660 of record JAWNOU010000036.1, read on the forward strand.
ATATCGCTATTTAAATAGGTTAGAATGAAAAATCAGGCATGTAAAGACATAATTGGCGATTTTAACAATTTCGAGCCCTAGTTATTTCAAAATCATCCAGAATTGGTTTATTCGTAAGGAACTTAAACTATTCTATAATATGTAACTTAATTAAAAATAGAATTGGCCCACACGTGGTTTTGGCCAAATCGAAATGCGTCTGCTAAAAGCAAACACGTGTCTGAGTCTTACGGGGTTAAGATCACACTTGATATTTAGTTGATTTAACACGGTAATCGACACAGTTTTAATCTATCTGCATAGATCACGGTAAACAAATATGCAATCAATTTGCCACCTCAAATGTGCAGAATAAAATAGCCAAAAAAAAAAAACATTAACAATAGTACAGCCTAACTATGTATGTATGCATGTATGTACGTGCATCTATTTGGAAGTCAAAAGTCGGATCTTATGCGCAGACACAACCGCACTCTGCTTGAGTTGAATTTGAAATGAACGAGGTGCACAGCGGCAAGAATTGGGATAGGCTTGGCTGCAGACTGAAGACAGCCATTTTAAGTGACTGGAATGCTGCTGACAACTGGAATGTTGCTGACTACTGGAATGGTCAGCGCTGTACGCTCTCTCACGCTCTCTGCACACCTTGTAAGTGTGCATGTGTGTGTGTGTGCAGCATTGATAACGGCTTAATTTGATGACTACTCAATGAGAATTCAATTTGTTACGCTCAGCATTTCGATATTGTTACATACGCGGTTGCCACCTAAAAGCAAGATTTTGTACCATAAGATGTACCTAATTTCATTGAGAAGTACCATTTTTGTAGAAGCATAAGAATAAAGTTTTTAAATGTTAACAATTAAAAGGCATATGTACATACATCCAGTTGAAAATCTTTATTACTTAACTCGTGGATTTTCAGTCATGGGTATTTGGGCAAATTAAAAAGACTCAAATTTTGGAAAATAATCTGTTTGTCTGCAACATATTTGTAAAACATTTTACACAAGGCTGAAGAGTTCCAAAAATAAAATATCCTAACAATAAAAGGTACAGGTACCAAACGTGAGAGAGAGTACAAGATTTGGGTATATTGTACCATATATGGCCATGGTTGCCACAAAAATGTACCAAATTCAAGGAAAACATAAATTGCTGAAATACGTTTAAAAAGTTCCGTTTTCTTTAAATCTGGCTATGGAAAATACTTAATGCTCAAGAGAAAGAGTAAGTTTTTGCAACTAAGTTAACCTTTTTGCTATATTCGTACCACATGTGGCAACCGTGCGCGGTTGCACGGTAACCATGGTTACATATTCTCTTCGCTCTCTCCCGCTCTCGCTTTACGGCTGCTCGTGGCTTTCCAGTCAGCGATGCTCGGCTGAGTCCGCTCTCTATTTTGTCTTTTGACAGTCTCTCGACAGGTAGCTAAAAATACTTGGCTTACAAATTTTCATTTTAGCCCTCTTCGGCCAGCAACAGAACTTGGCTATGGTAGAGCCCATAATGCTAATTAAAACAGTCAAAATTTACTGCGCGTGTTAATTGTGGGCTGCAGCAGTTTATGATAGTTTCTGGCCATGCTAAAAAAAACTGGCCGCCACATTCTTTGGCCAGAATTTAACTTACCTCCAATTTTTGGCCAAATAACACGTTCTGTCTGAAAACTTAGAGCCAGGCCGCAAGCGCAATTGCGCAAGCCATATTGTCAAAACCTTGAGCTACTCCAAAAGCCACCAAAAATAAAAACAAAAACGAAATAGTCAAAAAATCTAACTGTGCGCTTGGCTACGCCAACTGGCCGCCCGGCCAACTGGCCAGTTAGCCAGGCCAATAAAATGACAACACTTAAAAGCTGCGACTGTTGGGCGATTAAGATTCGGCGGCAAAAGAGCTACTCATTCGCCTTGGTTGCCCAGGGGCAGGTGCTGCATGCACTCAAGCTGTGCATATGTATGTATGTGTGTCTACATACATACATACATGCATACACATGTGTGCACATACATACACAAGATAAAACTCTTTTTTTTTAATGTTCTGTGCTGGGGGTTCAGCCAGGTGGAACCATTTGTTTTGCGACTCTGCCAGTAGCTGCTTATTAGCCAGTTTTGCTTTGTTTGTCTGTTGTAGCTTATTATATTCGTTATTAGCCCATAACAGCGCCTAGTTTGGGCCCCCCCTCCCGGCCACACGGCCTGTCTTGACAGAGAGTCTGCCGTGAACTGGAGGCCAACCTGTTGCGAGGCTTGCGCAAGAGAAGTTCTTAAAATACATATTTGCCTGATATTATAATTTGTTTATTCCACAATTTGGCTCAATGCAAAAATATACATACATATATATATATATATATGTATTTTAATTGTTTCTGGTACAAATTTTGTTCAGGTATCCAATCAATCCCAATGAATATTCAAATATTTCACTGTGACTTTACAATACGAAACAGTTGCTAAAAAGAATATACAATACACAAATTATGCATAGTTATCATCTAAAACCTAACACTTAAGATCTACAAGAATATACATATGTATATTAATACATACATATACATATATACATACAATATGATTTAGAGTACATACAACAATAATTTGGACAAATACAAAAGCAATAATTTAATACTTCTTAGAATGTGAAATGATTTGAAGTAAATGTTAACTTAAGTGTGTGATGTGTGAGAAGAATAAAAATGAAGGAAAGAAAGCTTCAAATGAAATGTGTAAAAAGTACGCCAAATTTTCTATAATTTTCTTTGGGATTTCAATAAAATGTCACATAGTTAACTATGGGATAACTAGATGGAATCAAAAATATGTATGTGCATGACGAATGACGAATGAAATATAATAATTCACTAAAAATGAAAAACGGGCTCAGCCCCGCTTGCCACTGGACTGCGCGTAACTGTGGCTATCCTCCGAGGGCGGACGCACCCAGCCGCCATAACGTCGCTCCATTTCGCGTGCCACAGCCAGACAGAGATGATCCTGGCCGGGATTGGCGACCACCTGTATGCCCATGGGCAGATTGCGACGATCCAGGCCAATCATACAGTTGGTAACGGGCAGGCCCAGTGTATTGAATATAGCCATGTACATGGGCTCCAGCAGCTTATGATAGATCTGATAATGCTGGTGGGCGGTATTCGGGAATGTGGGATAGAGGAAAACGCCATCTGTGCCGAGCAGCTCCTTGAATTCAGTCTTGAGCGCTTCGATGATGCTGGCCAGATGCTTGTGCCGCGAATTGGGTATTATCTTCATGAAATTCTGCAGATGACCGAAGATGACCGAGGGCAGTATGCTGTCCGAGCAGCCAAAGAAATACTTGACCGTCTCCTTGCACACGGTCTTTGGCTGTTCGCCCTCCTCTGTCTTGTGGTAAATGGTCTCAATATTCTTCATGGTCAGCATGGCCGATAGCGAGATGTCCAGCGACCATTTCATTTTGCGTATATTGACGCGCTTCGCATTGAAATCGCTGGCCACACGATTGATGGCCGCATGCAGATCCCGGCTGAGCGGACGCATCATGCCCGAGGGCCCGTCGTTGTCCATGAAAAAGAAACGTATGCCATTCGCACTGATCTCCTTGTCCAGCGTCAATTTCGGTCCAGTCGGATCGCTCATGCACTTGAGCAGCAGCGGCAAATCCTTGGCATAGCGTGTCATGGGCGCAATGGTAAAGAAGTCGCCCCATTTGGGAAAATCGCTGGTCGGATGATGGCCACGAAACGACACCGCATACGGCGTGGGCTTGTGACCCCAAATACCACTAAACATGGCCGGCAAACGCGACGAGCCGCCAATGTCCGAGGTGAGGCCCAGCAGCGAGGCGCCACTCGCCAGGAGCGCCGCTTCGCCGCCCGAGGAGCCGCCCGGTGTGCGCTTCAAGTCGTACGGATTCTTTGTCTGGCCCGTCACATTGTTGTACGTCTCCCAGAGCAGGCACAGCTCTGGCGTGTTGGACACCAGCAATATGATGCCGCCGCAGCGTTTGATCTGCTCGACGACGGGCGCATCCGACTTGGCTATTTGCGGCGTCTTGAAGACACGACCCGCCTGATTGGTCAAACCCTTGACGGCAATGCTCTCCTTCACCGTCACCGGTATGCCCAGCAGCGGAGTGTGCTCCTCCATGGACTCGACGCTATTGATGCCCATGGCAATCACATTGTCTATCTCGCGCGCCTCCTCCAGCGCCTCCTCAAAGCGATCCTGCACAATCGCATTGATCAGCGGATTTACCTGTGGATCATTTCCAATATATAAACACACAATTGTTAAACTCGATAACGAGTGATAAACCAGCTTTGGTATTATGTACCTGTCGACAGCGTTCGATGTAGGCCTCGACCACTTCTTCGCTTTTAATCTGTAATGGCATGAAAGTGAGAGAAAAAAGTCTTTTGATCATTTCCGCATTTTCTAGACTTTAACTTATTTTGTACTTATTTGTAAATGTCTTATTGTTCCATTCTTGTCGCTTAATTGCTTGTGAGAACCTAGCGTCGACACAAAAGCAATTTACGTTAAATTAAAATCAATAAAAAAAACCACATTCATGCCAATTGTATTGTGTTCGCCGAGCGGCGGGGGAAAGACGGCCGCAGCGTGCGACATGTCGTATGAGTAATATGCGGATTTTCAATTGACGATTGGACAGAGGGAAGGAGTAAGGAGGGCGCATTCTATAAAGCCAGACATTCTTGTGCAAACAAAATGAATATTTATAATGAAAGCATCTAAATGTGCCGGGCCGGGCCGGGCACGGCAAATAAAATACCCTCCATAATGCCGATCACGTTACTTGAAAGGAAACGTATTTGTTCTTTCCTTGATCCTTTCTTTCAGTACAATATTACTCAGAAGGTCGACCCTTTATTATAAATATAAATAAATATAATTTTCGCTTAATTTTATTTCAAACTCTTATGTATTAAATTCTTAAGTTGACTCTCGTTTTGGCAACAATTGATAAATAATATAAACGAGAAAGTGAGGCTATCTTCGGCACGCCGAAGATTTAATACCCTCTAGACCCTTTCCTATTGCAGATATGTAAGAATAAAGCTGCAAAATGCAGAGTTTGTTGAAATATCTTTGATAATACAATATTTTTCCCTATAAGATAATACTATTCCAACGATTATTCCTATATATTCCTATATGATATTGTATAATGGCCCGATATTGATAAGAGTTGGCTTATATATGAGAACCTAATAAGTCCTGAGTTTTGACAAGTTATCTTAATATAAAAAAGGTTTCCAGATTAGAATCAACTTTTTGACCGATCTTTCCTTTCGCAGCCATATGATATACATATATAGTTTGACGTTGATAAGATTTTGCATACATGTAGGGGGTATAGTAAAATTCTTAATAAACAAAAACGTTTTCCATACAAGTACTTAATTATGATATACTTGTTCGATCCGGCCAATCCGACATACCTATGTATGTACTGCGTGGAACAGAAAGACGGAAAGAGGGTATGCAAAGTTTCAAGACGATAGCTTTAAAACTGAGAGACAAGTTCGCTTCAAAACAGACAGACAGACACACATGGCTTTTTCAAAAATGGTATATAAATTTAAATGTAATTTCATTATTTATAATAACTTTTAAGACTCTCCCACGAGCGAAATGTTTTAGTCTCTGATCTACAAAGAGATCTATTAGTATAGCCTTAAACCAAATCAATAGATACACATTTATATCTGATAAAGTAAAAAAATCATCCTGTCAGATTCATTAAACACGCGTGAGTTGCTTTTTTTTTCGTGACACGAGCACGAAGTAACACGCGTGTACATTGGAACACAAACTTCGTGCATGTTCGTGCGTTTCGCTCAAAATCCAGAAAATAGATACAGTAGAGCTTCCAATATATAAAAAATTACTCGGTCAGATCAGAGCTCCAAATATATCAAAAATGCAATGGATATACATTTAAGCCGCAAACGGATTTCAAAAGAAATAAAATGAAATTTGGACTGCTTAAATATGCATATATACATATATTCGATTGCATTCTAATTGAAGATGACATTTTGACAGGTGCCCGCAAAATTTCAATGCCTGCTGGCTAAAGTTACATTGAGAATTTAAATGCTTTAACTATTTAAGCTTAAGTACAGTATATAGTACATAGTACGTAGTACACGACTAAAACGTTCTTACGCAAACATATGTAGGTATTCGAGCATATATATACATTATTAAAATTAAGGCTACTTGACTTTTTCAATGACTTCCAGTGCAATAATAAATCAGATGCAGCCGCAACTCGAACTCAAACTTTTTATGTACACAGCTAGTTGTGGCAAGACGTGTGAAGGAGTGAAGAAGGGGTGCCGGGGTGCAACATGCGTGGGGTTTTGTAAAAACCTGCGCTGTGCATAAATCAGTTGCATACCAGCTACACGAATGTAAAGGTGAGTGTGTTGCCTGAAGACCCAGTGAAGGCAGAAAACTGTTCAACAGTGGGTCAACTCGTTGACGAAAAGCAAACGGGTTCGGACAGTATTCAAAAGTGGAAAACATGTGTGCTGAGTGAGACGAAACAGCTGATACCCTTCATATGAAATACATAAAAGGTATTTATACAATCCGAAAATACTTTGTTTCTATATAATATGTATTCCTTAAAGTCTATTTAAGATGGGATAAATATGCTGGAAGAAGTCATGTCCGTCCATCTTTTGTTAACAGACAATCAGAGCTACCAAATATTATATAGAAATTCAAGATATAGAAATTGTATAATCAAAATCAAGGATTTAATTAAGGATTCGACCTCAGTGCTCCTAATTCATCAGACGGAAGAAGTTTTCTGCAGTGGTTTTTACAATATTTTCAGCCTTTCCAGAGGAATTTTACTATGCTTTATAAACAAATAATTTTAACTACAATATATTATACTTTTATGATATTACAAGGGAATATATATATTTGAAATAGCTCTATAATTTTTGGCAGCTCCGATTGTATGTTTGCCCTGTCAGAGCTCGAATTCGGTCAGACAGATAAAAATCAGAGGAGTTTGAAGGCAGAAATTTTATAATGTTTACTTACAACATGGAAGGCAAATTGGGCTGTCAGTCAGTACAAAAATCTCTGTAAATATTTATTTTTCTTATAATTATTGACAGCTAGTTAGTCACAGTCTCAGACTTTTGTGCGTCAATTGACATGCCCAACTACTTGTTGCTTGTTGTAATTGTTGATAAAGCCAAAACACAACATGCAATGTAATCGCGACACACAGACACAGATTCAGATATTTCGTGCTTAAGTCAAAGGGAAAGACAAACAAAAAAGAAAACCGAGACAAAAAACAAGTTTAAGCACCAGTTGGTCATTCGACTAGGGCAATACCTCGCAGTGCTTAACAGCAAAAGCCACTTTTAACAGCAGCATTAAAAATGCCAGCACTAAGTGTATGTGTGTGTGTGTGAGTGTTGGGTAATGTACGTGTATTAGTGCAGTGCAACTGGTGAGCCTTACGATGTGCTTTCGACGCGTGTCCGTGTGTCGCGTACGTGAGCAACAAGTGAGAAAAATTCTGCTTCGGTTTTGTCAGAATGATGATTGACAGTTTGGGGCTGGACTGATGAAATTGATATGGCTGCTATTGATTGATGCAGGGTTTGAATTAGCTCTATTTACTGCGTATAATCAAAATGATAAACTTTAAACATGAATACAATTTTTGCTAATTTCTTGAGTGCCTTTTCTGCGGTCCTACGAGCTGGTTTACATATATTTGAGATCTGTTTTATCTACAGCACAGCTCTTGCGCTGCCTTTGTTTAAATAAATCTCAATTCGAGTAGCAAAAGGTTGTCGCAGTTGTCTCTGACGATGACCCGGTCATGAGTGCGAACAGAGACACGCACAGCTGATAGCAGAGCGGAGCAGAGCCCGACTGGTTTGGAAAAATAAAGAGGAAAACATAAACGAAAAGAAATAAAAAAAATAATTGTTTTTAAAATTTGCGTAAATAAAATGAAGCAATTGTTTAAGCACTGACAATGAAAACACAAATAAATGCCGAATATAATAAAAATCATAATTAAAATAATGATTTTAATGCACATTGCTCGCATAAACCAAAAGAGACTTGAATGTTATATGAACGTGCACTAAAATATAAACAAACAGCACGCTTTATAAACAATTACGATAAATTTAAACCAAAAGAAATACGCAATATACACACCTGTGTGTGTGTGTGTGTGAGTGTGTGTGTGTGCTGGCTCGATAAGGTCTGTCAAGTCATGACCTTAAGTGTGGATGTGGACCAATGAACGCAATGAATCTTACAGAGCACAGCAAACCAGGCTAAAGAAGCCCAAGCAACAGCAACAACAACAACAACAACAACAACAAACATAACCAGACCAGAGCTTGCAATTATATTTATGAGCATATTTCGCAGATACTCTTTTTTTTTTTTTTAATGCGGATTCGTCATCTCGTCTGACTCTCGACCGTGTGTGTCTCTCTGTGTAATTTGAGGCAGTTACCAGATGTTATTGATATGGCCGAGATATGGCCGAGCCAAACAGACAAGCAACCTCTCTAGGCCGCGGTTAGCTAACCAATTTGAGGTACTGACATTTCCACAGCCTGATTTTGAAACTGACAACGGCCCCATATGCATACGTACAATAAAGTGCTTTGTTTCAATTCAAATTGGGATGAGTTATATACGGTTTATACCTTTGGTTATTTACGAATTGCAATTAAGATTTGAACATACCTGACAAGGGGCAAAAAGGTGTAATAGCACATTTTTTATGAAATGCATATAAACAGCAACTACATTTTCAGCTATCGAAGCATGTCGATATACTTGAGGTTCCTTTCATATTTAGCCCCTTAACTAACTTCGAGGAATATGAGAAAGATATTTTAATTATATTATGGTTTTTTATGCGTATGGGAAAGGAAATAAAGAAATGGTGCAAGTTTATGTCGCATGCTAAAGAGGGCATCTTCGACTAAACCTCATCCTATATCTGTTTTACTTGACTGACTGACTGATTGACTGACTGACTGATTGACTGATTGACTGATTGACTAACTGACTGATTGACTAACTGAATGTATGATTGAGGCAAATCGTAAGAGCTAGGAGGCAGAAATGTTCACTTTTGTCAACTTTTGGGAAATTCCACCTGAAGGTGTGGAAAATTCGCGAAAAATCGAATGCATGCAACTTTTTTGTTTATAATCCGATCGGCTTCAAATTAATTTTCAAAGATCTTGGAGAAAACTTCGTTTTGATATGTAAAATTCACCGCTTTTCGATAGAAAATGCGGGTCGAAGGTTTAATAAACGGAAGTTGATTCCAACTTTTGGTTCTTCAACTTATTTTCAAATATCTGTGCCAAATGTCGCTCTAGACGTTAAGTTCAAGATAGTACTGGAAGACTTAAATAGGAATAGGAAACGGTGCAAAAAAAAAAAGTTATATGTAAAATAAAAGCAACAAATTTGCCCCGGGTAAGGACGGGAAATACCCGCCAGCTATTAAAATCTTGACTGTAACTTCCCAAATGTTTTTCAATTAAATTAACTTATATAATCCGGCAAGGTTTTTTCTTATATTATGTATATAATATACGTGTATCAAGATTTTTTATGTTTTATTTCCTTCAACAAAATCAAGATTAGAGGTTGTTTTTGATACCTGCTACAAAAGTTTGAATGCCAGCCTAAAGCACAATATAACTCATTAAGATAAGACAATAAACACGAGAGTATTTAAAGAACAAATTTTCCATTATATTAACATAATATTATTCTCTTTTTTATACATTTAATACTCAGTTCAAATATCACGTTTGTAAAGCCAAACTTTGTAAAATTTATACTCAAAAATTTATTAAACCTAAAAGAGAATTGGGGTCAATACATAAACGAATTGAAAACTGTTTGTTTTATGTTGTAAATATCCATAAAAATATGTATTTTGTTTTGTTTTTCAATTCTTTTTAATTTTAAGATAATTTTGTCAAAATTTTTCACATTTTCATATAAAAATCTTAGCACCCATAACTTGTGCACAGCTTAGCCTCATTGAAGTCTAGGGTTTTTGAACCCCAAATAAACTTTTTGTTTTGACAATTAAAGAGTTGAGACTTTAATGCAAAGTCTTTGTGTTAAAGGTGAGCACAGTCAACACCTGCGATACAGCCAGCTAATGGGCGTCCACTTGGCTACAGCGAGTGGTCATCAACAACGGATTGCCTCAGCTTTGCCACAAAGTATCTAATAGATGTGGCAAGCGTTGTGAGTGGCCTTTGTTGTCGTTGACTTGGCGCGTGCATTAAGTGGACTGTAGATTGTAGACTGAATGCTCAGCCACCGCACCCCCCACCCCTGCCCGACTGTCTAGTAAGCTGTTTAGAGATATTTTGCAAGATTTCGCCAATTTGAGGTGCGTTCGATTGAGGTTTATTTTATTGCAAGTGGTTTTGGTCAAGTGACCAATGTAAGCTGTAATAGTGGGACTCACCTTTCTGTTGCGAATTAGCTTGGCCAGATCGACGGCAGGTATCTCCAGCAGATGGCTGCGTATGGGGGGCAGCTTGCGCCGCATCACCTTGATGTTGGTGTAGCGGCTGTAGGGCACCACAAACCAGCTGAAGACAATCATGGCCGAGCGCAGGAAGCGCCGCATGATGTACCCCAGGATCCTGGAACACAGTAGCACAGCAATTTTGACGGCTTGACGTTAAACGGCTTCAAAGCGAAATTATTAAATATATATGTAGATATATATTTATTTGTGTATAAATATATATATGGGAATTATATTAAAACTGTAGCCAACAGATACGAGCGAACAGGTTGGCCAACAAGCGACAGGATTGTGCAATATGCAATATGCAGCTGGCCTGCAATTGCAGCGACTGAGGCGCCGACTGCGTCGTCGTCGTCGTCGTCGACGCGGCAGCGGCAGCGGCAGCGGCAGCGGCAGCGGCTGCTGCGATTTGCGCTTGCACAACACAACACACGACACGAACTCGAACACGATGTTGGCTATGAAGCTGGCGATGGCTTAATACTTTTTTTTATTTTTCTTTTTCTCAGCTTTTTTTTTTGGTCAGTTGGCTAATAGCTGGTGGCAACACTTTCTTGAGCCCGACTGCATCTTGTGCTAACCGAATTATTCAATTTAGTTGCGGCAGCGATTGTATTTTTCTAAACACATTTGTATGCGCTGCAAACGCATGCTTAACGTTTCACTGGCTTTCATTTTGTTGCACTTTATCTTGTGTATGTGTGTGTGTGGGGCGGGAAGGAGGCTCTATCACAACTGTGACTGCACTTGGCAACTTGGCCCAGTGGAACGAATTTAAAACGAGCCGCGATTTGACGAACGAACCGATGCGAATGACGCGCGCTAAGTAAATAAATGAGCAGCCAGCGTGGGGCATAACATTTAAAGCTCTGCTCGCTGCAAGCTTCATGCGCGCTCAGCGCTGAGCCGAAAGCTCGAACCGGTTCGGGCTTAAGTGGCGCTCTCTTAAAATGAGCAGCTGCTCTTAAGTTCAGTTCGTCGTACATGCGTCGGCGCGGCTTTAAAGTTCATTTGTAAATCCCATTGTAAATACACTCGGAGAATCGAGTGGGGCATTACGATTTGTTTCTTTGCAATTTCAGTGCATCTTAAAATATCTTCAAGTTAAGTATGAGTTGTCTTTGATTTCGAAACTAACTTTTTATGTTACAACGACAAAATTACAACTTTTGGGTTTTGGTTTACATCTTTGAGATGGATGATGCCCAAGATTGAATAATCTTACATAAGGTATAAATATTCATTGATGTGTAAATTGAATAAACGCATTTAGATTGATGTTTAAATTGAATAAACGTATCTAGATTTGAATATATTATTTCGCTATTGGATAAAGCTTAGAAATAAAAATTTAGTTCTGAGCTTATGATATTTCAGCCTTGTTGGGATTTAGAAAAAGTTTTTAACCTGACGTTAGTTCAATATTGATAGTTTTTTTTTTCTCTGAGTGTGGCTTATTGTTGTCTTAGCCATATCTTTATCGATTCTTGCGTCAGTGGAGCTAATGACTTGGAATGTTTCCTGCTAAGCGGCAATTACACGAACTTACGAGCTCCGATTTATTTGCCTTTGTTGTTATTGTTTAAGTGCGAAGAACCTGAGCAAAGTTGTTCCTTTGGACTCTTAATTACACAGATTACAACAAATTACCAGGTTAATTATGTAACGAAAACAAAGTGAGCTAATTACAATGACGTACACAAGAGCTGGACAAAGGCGAATTTGAAACTGAGATCGTTGGGAGAATAAGTAAAATAAATGCAGTTAAATATTTATTCTATCTGTCTGGAAAGCAAAAACGTTTACGAAAATAAACAAATAATAACAGAAATATGAACATATATACAGAATAAATGCTGATATGATGGGAGCATTAGATTCTGGGGCCTAATATTCATGATGGGGCGCTGATGCCTGACGCCCTTTTTAATTGCAATTCGGTATTTTGTGTTTTTGTTTGGTTTTGTAAACACTTGAATGTTTGTCATTTAGCTGTCTACGAGATAAAAATTGTTTTTTAATTGCGCAACCATTAGCGAGCTCAGCTTAAAGCCGGCTAATAAACATCAAAATATAATTAGAGTACTTAGGGGGATGTGCCAGAATCCCAGCCTGGCTAGAGGTTCAAATTACAGTCTTTAAACTTGGGATCACGCAAAAATAACATTCATTTTGCGTTGTGTAGGACTTGTGCCCTTTGGAGCCAGCGTAATTTGATGGGAAAAAAACACAAAGCAGGTTTTATTTATTTTGGAGCAGAACGGGAAACCACCAAGGTTAATGCTAATGGAGCGGAAGAAATTAAAATAGTTCGTTGTATTATTGGGAATAACTGGGTAACATTCCAGCAGCATGCAATAAGGGCCAATGTACTCTGCCTAAGCATTAAGAGAGTGAGAACGAGAGAGACAGAGAGAGAGCTAATAAAATGTATGCCAAGCTTAGTTAATGCCATAGATAACGATTAACATGCTGCTATCTTATGTTTACATAGCTATGCAAGAACGTATCTAAAAAGAGAGAGAGAGGGAGAGGGAGCGCTGCTCTAAGAGCAAATAGTGGGCGCTGTTTAAAGAAAGCTCTCACTTGTCTGCTGTGCTTAGTTCAGTGGCTGATCAGCAGTCAGTCTGGAAAACTTTCCATTAAGAATACGCACGCAGCCCTAAGCAAGAACAACAACAACAACAACAGCAGCAGCTACAACCAGAAAAGTGACAGTAAATAGAAAAGCAAACAGCAATTGATTGGAAAATAAACAGATACTCTCCGCCGTTATCTATGTGGTTACAACGTTTGCGCCTCTCACGCGCAGCCGCTGCTGCGCGTCAAAGCTTGCGAAGCTTTGCAGCTGCCAGCGACAACAACAACAACAATGTTAACCTTGACGCGTCTGCCGTGGATGAGCGTCACCCGCTGCACGGCGTGCGCATTCTGGATCTCACGCGCATTGTGGCCGGCCCGTATTGCACCATGGTGCTGGCCGACCTGGGCGCCGAGGTCATCAAGGTGGAGCGTCCGCATTTCGGGGACGAGGCGCGGAAATGGGGGCCACCGTTTCTGGAGCAAAGCGGCGATGCGGCGTATTTTCTGGCCCAAAATCGCAACAAGCAGAGCGTTTGCATTGACATGAAGCGGGGCAGGGAGCTGATGCATCAGCTGGCCGGGAAGTGTGATGTGCTGGTGGAGAACTATGTGCCCGGCACACTGGAACGCTACGGCCTGGGCTATGAGCAGCTGCGTCAGGTGAATCCGCGGCTGATCTACTGCACCATCAGTGGCTATGGCTCTGTGGGACCCTACGCCAAGCGGCCGGGCTATGATGTGATAGCCTCCTCCATGGGCGGCCTGTTGCACATTACGGGCGAACGTGATGGGCCGCCCAGCAAGGTGGGCGTGGCCGTAACAGATGTGGCCACGGGTCTGTATGCGCACGGCGCCATTCTGGCCGCACTGCTGCAACGGAAGCGCACCCAGCGCGGCCAAAAGATCGATGTGGACCTGCTGTCCACGTGCTGCTCGCTGCTCATCAACGTGGCAAGCAACTACTTGAATGCCGGCACCGAGGCCCGGCGCTGGGGCACCGCCCACTCCAGCATTGTGCCCTACCAGAGCTTCAAGACAGCCGATGGCTACCTGACCCTGGGCGCCGGCAGCGATGCCCAGTTTGTGGAGCTATGCCGCCGTCTGAACATTGAGCAGGTGTCGCAGGATGCCAAATTCAAGAGCAACAAGGATCGCGTGCAGCATCGTGAGGAGCTGGTCGGTCTGCTGGCCCAGATACTAGCGCGAGACACCTCCAAAAACTGGATGCGTCAATTCGAGGGCGCCAGCTTCGTGGTGGGCCCCGTCAACAGCATACGCGAGGTGTTCGAGGATGAGCACATCCAGGCCATTGGACTGGTCAAGAAGCTGCCCCATGCGCGTGACGGCAGCGTCAAGGTCGTCGGTCCGCCGGTCGTCTACAGTGAAGCACGCAACGATGCCCGCACCGCGCCCCCAATGCTGGGCGAGCACACGGACGAGGTGCTGGGCAAGCTGCTGGGCTATGGAGCCGATCGGATTGCCGATCTTCGCGAGCAGCGTATCATACAGTGAAAGATGCTTTGGGAATGTGATCATATCAAAAATATAACGGACTTTTATACACTATCTATATAACTGTACTTCTCATTTACCATTGTGAATGACACAGAGTTCTGTTATCCTTGCTGAGATAATTCACGGTATTAATAACTGTCATTGTATCCATCTTTGTCTTTGTACATAAGTCCATAAGTCAGATTTCAAGGGTTAGCCTAGCTATTTATGTGAAAAACCCTTTTGATTTCAAGAAATTTGCATAGAATTCGAGAGCTACGACGTTTGCAATCAACATCATTATCCTATATCATTTCCGTAAAAATCCGAAATTCAGCTCAATATGTTCGGAAAGCTTAATAGCTGGCTTCTTCCCGTCCTAGTTTGCCTACGACATACCTTATCTTTATTTATCAAAAATTTAACTAACCTGTCTTAAATCCAGGAAATTCTATAAAATGTTACAAGAACTTTATAGATAGAACTCAAGATCATATTCTGAACAGTATATAATAAGTATAGCTCCCTGATCTCGACTGACCTGGAATCTGTGTTCATACTCTCAGTTTATCAAGTGTCTGACAACTTTTAAGAATGTATGTATATGTATGGATTTAAGAGCAGAAAAAAAGATAAAAGAGATTCAAACTCTTTAATGGTTCGATGAGAAATAACATCTAACCATGTTTAATATACAGATTGTCTGTCTATCTTAAGAATATGCGATTTCAAACAGTGTCAACATAAACCTCAAATTTTTATTTAGTTAAAACTTTTATTCTGTAAATGACAAATTTTTTAAATGGGCAACAATTTACTAGTCGCTCTTGCTGCCCGACTTGACATGCCGGTAAGAGAGTAAGAATGAGAGTAAGAGAGAGAGAGCGAGCGAGAGTTCTTAAAAAAGTCCAACTATCACACAGTTCCAACGGGATCATGTGCCATGGGCCGACCGAACGCGACGAGAGAAAATAGTTATCATCCTATTCTATGGCGTAATGCTGACCCTGGTTGCCAATATTGTGGGCTGGATAGCGTTCGTCTGTATCTTTATGCATCCAGGCATACACGTTCCAGAGCGAACCAAAGACCCAACCAGCAACAATAAGCATGTTATAAAAGGCTCTTTGATCCATGCGACAAACCCAAGCACTTAGTCCACTTACCCGTCGAGCAGGACACTTTCCAGGTGGAGGCGCACAAAGGCGATTATCGATTTTAATACACGCGTCACTGGGTTACATAGCGCCCGGTACGTGGAATGGAATGGAAATGGTAATTGGGATCGAATGGAAACGAACATGGAAATAAAAAGCAACAAAGAATGTGAAAGGAGCACTCAAAGACAGCAACACATAACCCGCAACTAACTTCTCTCAAACAACTGGAATTTTGTGTCCCGTTTCGTTTCGTTTCGTTTTTCCAAACTCATAAATAATCGCAATAACTGTTTTACGCTTGCTTTGTTGTGAATAGGCTGCGAGTGCTGCCGAAACTAACTCTCAACGGAGGCAGTGCAAGTGACGCTGGCTGCTCGCTTGAGCGGGCCGTTTATTTATTTTCATTTGTATTGATATTGCGGCTCTTCTTCTTGTTGTTGTTGTTATTGTTGTTGTTGTGTGCAAGGTTCACAGACAGCAGCTGAGACACGCCGACGACAAACTCCCTGCAATGCTCATCTACCCACTCGCTGAACACAACGTACTTTGCTCGCACAAATGCCATTATTCACGCGTCCCATGCTTTGCGCTATATGTAGGCGGGTGGGAAAGAGATAGAGAGAGAGAGTGACAGAGAGGGGCGGGTTGCTGGGAACAAAGACACTTGGCTGTCTACTCACACATTTTGGGCACACAGGTAAAATCTATGCGCTCAGCAGCAGCTGCCAACAATTAAGTCAAAGGTTACTTTGTGGGTAAACAACAATTAGCTAGAAAAAACACCGATTCTTGTAATACACTCAACTTCTTTTTATTGCCCTGAAATGCATATTTAGCAATACGATTTTAACAATTTAGATATATAAATGCCGAGGTTGGTTCAGATATCTTGATAAACCTACTTATATCAGCTATTGGTATGAGCTGTCCGGCTTAAGCTTATGCAAATAAAAGAGATGATTAATATAGATTGAATTGAAAAAATAGGGTGGGGAAAGGGGGGTTTGGTTTTGTTTGGGTGAAAAACGGCAATCTTTGCCAAGTCAATTCAATATGGGAAGTTTTAATTTCAATTGCACACTTTTCTGACACATGCTAAGAACTTCAATTTCTGGCGCCAAACGAGCAGCGTTGCCATCTTGTAAGTAAAATGTTGGTATTTTTTAGCACATTACCAAATTAATCGAAAACATGCACATTATCGATGTTATCGCTATAAACAAACATGTTAAATAATAAAAACAATAATTGTGATCCTGTCATAAATTATTAATAAAGATGCCGGCACCACAAAAACAATCGTTTTTCTCGCGCAACATAGTCGCCGTAGTGATGATACCCACCCTGATTGCCGTACACCTTGGATGGAAGATATTGCAAGAGAATCGCAAACTTGTTACCGTTGAGGAACAAATTGATTTGCCTCCAGTTACGGTGCGTGCCACAAACTGATTGATTAAAGTGCAGTTATATATATATATATATATTTACATATTAAACTACTTTGCAGTTTGCCAAATACGCGTTGAGGAGACTGACTGGCGATGATCCGGAGAAGGGCAACTCGAGCGACAGCCCGACCAAGTGATCATGTCCAAAATGCAGTGTTGTTAAACTAATTAAAAACTATTTATTGCATTCAAGTGATGCAGTAATTAGATCTACGAAAACTTTAAACTGTAATATACAAACTAACACATAAACGGACGACGTAAATACATACATATATGCTTATGTAAAATAAACTCGGCATGCCTGAAAAGAACGCTCGAGTTTTCCTTTACATACACACATCTACACCTAATTTAAATCATAAATTATTGCGTCAACGAGGAATTGACGGTGAGATTGTCGAGTTGCGCATTGAAAAGGACATCGCTGATGAGCTTCTCAGCAATAATGCGCTGCGTGTGATTAATAGAACGCAATTTACTGGCCACATTCACGCCAATCGCATCGTACTCATCCTCGTGACGATGCGACGTTGTCGGCGCGGTCGTGGTATACGCGGTGGTCGCAGCATTGCCAAAGAGCGGCTGGTAATGGTCGCGTCCAATCTGAATGGTCGGCACGGGCTGTCCATGCCCGTTGGCCTGATGGTGCAGATGCTGCAGTTGTTGCTGGTGGTGCTCGAGCGAGTTGACAGCCTGCAAGGCAGAAGGTTTACTATACAAGCTGTGCTAGTGGCCATGTGCCAGGTGCCAAGACTCACCTGTTGTATCTCACGCTGCGAATTCGAGTCCAGCGATGTAATCTCAAGCACCTTGACCGCATGACCGCCAGCCGCAGCAGCGGCCAGGGAGCTTTGTGCGGCTGTGGCTTGTGCGACTAGACGCTGATGCGCCTCCGCAACTTCATTGTGTGCCTGATGCGTCTCATCCTTAACCAATGTCACACAATCCGCCGGCGTCACCGATATGGTGCTTAGCGTGGCGCCCTGACTACTGACCACCACATTGTTGGTGGCGGCCACCTCCTCGACTTCGTCGTTTGTGTTGGGCACAATTGTTTCGATGTGCTGTGACTGTGGCGTATGATGCGATTCCTCCTCAAAATCCATGGAGTCCTCGTCGTCGAAGTTGATGTGCAGCTCACGCTTGGGCTTGCCAGCCAATTCGTTCGAGTGCCGTTTAGGCTTGTGATCGGCTATGAAGAGCAGCTTGTCGTAGTACCAGAGACGCGTCTCGTAGTCGCTTTTGCTGCTGGATTTGCGAAACTCGCGTCGAAATGCCGAGCGCAGTGAGTTGATTTTTCTAACGACCATGGCGCGATCTGGATTTGGCTCAACTTCTTTTAGTTTTTCAACCAGTTTGTCGTACGCTTTATTTCTGGCGGCGTGATTGCTGTAGTCATGATGCTTTGGCTGCCACAAACACTCCTCCTCCTGGTACTGTTCGATGAATTCGGTTAGCCAGTGTCGAGAATAGGATCGCAAGTCATTTAAATTCGATACATTCATTGTTTTTATATATTTTTATGCTTTGATACTTTGCTGTTTTGCTCCAAGTGCGTCTCGCGTGAAGTTGGCTGCAGCAGTGCTCTGCTACCAGAGGCCAAATGCAACACTATTTGAGCGATGTGGCAACGCTCTTTACTACCAAAGCGATGCAGCCCTGGAGCTCATACAGTTCTCGATGTTTTTGTCAAATGGTCAGAATAGACGGAAAGACAAAGCCGCGCTGCAAACGATTATTATGTATTAAATAATAACAATTACGTGTTGTGAATTAAAGCAAAATAAATGAGCGTGGCGCCCAGAATTGCCAGCCACAGCTAGTGAGTGCATGTGCGTGCGCTGCAAAACGACTTCGTTGTTGTTGTTGTTGTTGTTGCTGCATGCCAGAAGCAAATACGCAAATAATCTGTGTTAACAACAAAAACAAAGGTGCGTTATCGTCGTTGTCTGCTCAGCATAATTTAATGCTGTCGAAATTTGGCCAATTATATAATAGGCTTGCGCGAGTGTGTGCGTGTGGGCAACAGAAAACGTGATAAATAGGCGAACAAAATCAAAACAGAACGCATGAATTGCAATCCAGTTGGATGTGGTAATGTGTTAATGTTGGCTGCGGGGGGGTTGGCACACTTGGCACACAAGTGAGCAGAAAGTGAAGCACAGTTAAGCAACAGCTGTTTTCAGTGCTCTGTTGTCTGGTCAGGTAGTCCCAATCAGAATTGCATTACATTGAATTGCCAAATAACGTAAAAAGCGAGCAATTAATTGAAACGCAGTAATGTAAAAAGGCGAAGGCTATCTTTGATTCGACTTTATTACATATATATAGTTTACGCATACGCATTTGCATACGTTTGCCAGCAAACTGAGCCGGGTGCAAAGTCCATTCCAATCAGAATCAAAGCTGTTATTGCCACATGCTTCCCATTAGGCAAACCTAATATGAGTGAATCTATTTATAAACGCACTCAATAGAACTCGCACACATGCACGTGTATATGCATGCACACACACACACATATGCACGGATAAGCAACAGCCTTGACTCAATGGCAAACAACAAATAACGTTTAACGAACTTGTTTACATTCGTTTTGCCGGCTGCAATGCAAATCCCCCCACCCCCTAGCAGCATCCAGCACACAGTGGGACGTAATTGATTTGCAGGTGTACAGGACAATTCTGTTGTGTGACCGTATATTAGAGTTTTTTGAAATTCAAATTGTTTAGAAATATGAATGTTTTTGAAATGATTGTTTTTGAGAAATTGTTTATTATTTAAAAAATGTTTTAAAAATAGAATTTTAAAATTATTCCTGAAATAAATGTACGCCATTTATCAAAATTAAGGTATTGTAGTTAGAAATTGGCAATCAAATGTAAATACTTAATACATGCATTATATTTGTATTCAATATTCATGTTTGTACACAAAAATTGGGCACTTAGAAAATAGAAAATATTGAAATACTTGATTTGACTCTGGATGTTTCTTATATGCGAGCGAGTACCGTCTCAAAATAGATATAATAATATAAATAAAGTAGGAAAGAAGAAAGAAAGAAAGAAGTAGGAAAGAAAGGAAAGCTCTTCAAGCTCCATTTACTTGACTTTAGTATGTGAAAATTATACGCTTGAAGGCATGAAAAAAAGAACTGCTTGCACATAAAACTAAAAGGAAAACTTGAATGTGCTATTATAATCGTATTCCATGTAAATATTGATACACCTTTAAACATCTGTTGACTTGGTTTCCCTCTAAAAACCGCAAAGCTTCACTTTCTTAGGAATAGGCCTTGTTATATACCAGCTTAGTCAACTCGGGATCTTATCAGGATAGGTTGGTTTTTTGTTACATGGCCAGGTCGCAGTTATCCGCGTCTTATCTTATCACGAGAGATAGTTTTTTATCACGGCCCAGGCCCGTATCTGCCTCATGCTAAAACCTGTTCAAGGTAAAACTATTCAACTGTTGGAAACTCAATTGAAAATCGCAAATGCGGAAGCCGAGGCGGAAACGAGGCTCTTTGCGTGCGGATTTGAATGTGTATCTATTTATGTGCACACGTACGTATGCGTATATACATACATATATGTATGGAGGCGTCTGTGCTTTTGCAGCACATGCTTGTTATAGTTAATTTTTGGTGATAATTTGTTGCTATTGCTCGGCTGTTTACATTCAGTGTCAACAACAGGTTTTCTATTTTTCTTTTTCTATATATGTACAATACATATAAAATAAATACATTTAACTCTGGCGTGTGCGCCTTTTGTTTGTCTCACAATTTTGTTCTAAATAAGAAAACAAATAACAGCTAAAGCCAAAACTTAACCCTGCAGCTAATGAGCCCCAATCTAATCACAAAACTCATAATCTAACGTTCTTTAAACGGTAGCAGTCCAAAGCAAAGTACAATTCAAAGACACTTTTGTCAAGTCATCTGGTTTTTTTTCTTTTTAAACCAATAATACCTTCAATGCACCTCCAATATTGAAAATTTATGTAATTGATTGCTCTTGAACGCGTGCCAAAAAAATAAATGTATGTATATATATATGCATATATAATATGTTTGTTCCATTATGAAACAATTGCGAAAGTTCTCGTCCAGAGCAATGTCTGCCATTTGGCTGAACCTCCCCCCTGCCCCAACTTATCAGCGGGAGAAGCGAGCGCGCCTCAAGCTGATAAGCGCCGGCATCAAATTGAATACGTTACCTGCCTTGATGAGCTATTGTCGGTCTTTATTAGCCGATAATATCCAGGAATTGTAATTAAAATGCAAATTATATTATTGTGCCTTTAACCCCGACAGTCTGCCATGAGCCGCCTTTTGGAGAAGCCCAACATTGCCATGTCCATTACATCAACAGGTAGTCAATTATCCAGCACAGTTGCCGCCGGCACGGCCAACAATGTGGCCGCAGCGGACGACACAGCTGCTCCAGCGGAGGACGAGGATGGCCACAAGAGCGCAACTGGAACGCAAACGACGGCGACGTCCACCAATCAGAGCGCAAAGGCCACAGATGGTAAGAGAAATGTCAACTGAAACATTGGCATCATGTTAAAACAAGGAATATTGCTCTAGTCAAGAGTGCCCCACCACGACCAGTCGATACCCTGTTCCCTTCGAACACACTTGTTGGAAACTTCATTCCTAAAAAACTACAGAGCTCAGTGTCTGTTAGAATGAATATATGTGTTTCAAAACATCATGGAATATGTTCTGGAATCATCTAGAAATGCAATTGTATTTCTAATTCTCATAGTGTCCGAGATGTGCTCGATCGATAATTTAAAAGTCGATAAGCAACTATCGATAACTTGAAAGCAAACATGGTAAAGGGAAAGTCTCTGTAATGCTCTACGATATATGCCTAAGAACTCGCTAGGATAATTATCGATACTTATCGATTTAAAAGTAGATAAAAGATCGATTATTATTGATTGCCATAGAACTCACATTTCAAGTACCTCTCTCTGTAATGGATGCAGTCCTCCAGCTGGGTAGAGGGAGAGGAAGAACCTGACCAGCTCGTCTCCATAGTTAATGCCAATCGGATTCATTCAATCGAATTCATATACTTTATGGGGTGGCTGTTTGTACAATTTCATCATACCCCTTTTCATTGGGTACAGGATATAAACAGTTATAATTCCTACACTTTTAAAACTAGAACATTTATCTTAGACAGCCAGACAAGGCTCTAGTTGATTTTTAAATTTCCCAATTTAAGAAAAATTTCAAGTTTAACGAGTCGCTAAAATGATATAAATTAAAAGTGTATTTGAGTAGAAAATCGAGACAATTCTATTCAGTCCATAAACAAGTAAATCGACTTAGGTTTGGTTGGGCCTGTTGGACTAGATAGATACCCTGCACACAGCAAACATTGTATAAAAGTCATGTATCCATTTCCACCTACCTTTCCAGTGCACAACAACCTGGACGAGGTGATCATCAGTCTGATATCGGGCGCTGCGGCCGGTGCCTTAGCCAAAACCACAATTGCCCCGCTGGATCGCACGAAAATCAATTTCCAAATACGCAAGGATGTGCCATTTTCGTTTAAGGCATCGCTCAACTATCTGCAGCAGACCTATGCCAAGGAGGGCGTCCTCGCCCTTTGGCGTGGCAACTCGGCGACGATGGCGCGCATCGTGCCCTACGCAGCCATTCAGTTCACCTCCCACGAGCAGTGGCGGCGTATCCTGCATGTGGATCAGAATGGAACCAAGTAAGTTTGCATTCGATTAGCGTATATTTCAATTATCTCACGTGCATTTCTTTCGCTCCAAACAGCACCAAGGGACGTCGTTTCGTGGCCGGCTCGCTGGCGGGCATTACATCGCAATCGTTGACGTATCCCTTGGATTTGGCGCGCGCTCGCATGGCGGTCACGGACAGATACACCGGCTATCGCACACTGCGTCAAGTGTTTGCCAAGATCTGGGTCGAGGAGGGACCACGAACGCTGTTTCGTGGCTACTGGGCCACTGTGTTGGGTGTTATACCCTATGCGGGCACCTCTTTCTTCACCTACGAAACGCTCAAGCGCGAGTATCATGGTAAATGCTGCTTCTAGATTATGTGCATGTGTTCTTTTGTAACGGTAATCTATTGCATCTACCAGAAATTATTGGCAATACAAAGCCGAATGCTCTCATTTCGCTGGCATTTGGCGCCGCGGCCGGAGCGGCCGGACAAACCGCCAGCTATCCGCTGGATATTGTGCGTCGGCGCATGCAGACGATGCGTATAAACCCAGATTCGCCTGAGAAGTGTCCCACGATACTGGAGACGCTTGCTAAGATCTACCGGTATGTTGGCCACGCTTAGTCATAGCTCAAATCCTTAAGTTCACATTTCCTCTTGCTTTCCACAGTGAGGAGGGTGTCAAAAATGGCTTCTATAAGGGCCTGAGTATGAACTGGATCAAGGGTCCCATTGCCGTAGGCATTAGCTTCTCCACGTATGATTTGATCAAGGCTTGGCTTATTGAGTTGTCCCACTTGAAGCGTGGTCGGGTCGAAAACTAGCAACTGGCCTTGAAAACACACATACTCATTAGCACACACACACACACACACACACACACACACACACACCAACTGAAACAGAAACAGGAAAACGTACTGCTTTCGCACTTAAGTTAGAAGTTTCGATAGCTTGCAAGGATTTAGTGCAGCATTCTTATGCAGCATCAGCATTGTTATATATTTGATTGATATTTTTAGTTGTTAAATGTGGGAGAGTCATGAAGAATACACAACCGCTTACTTTTGTTTTTCAATGTAAACGATTATTTTCTTTAAGTTGAAAGTAAACAAACACAATAAAAAAAATCAACAAAACTATCTGTATAAAGTTTCAAATTTAAGGCTCCTATTGCATTGATTTTGATGCTTTATTTGTACTTAAGCGCATTACCTGGACAATAACTTTTTAATGTATAAAACTTTATAGCTCTTAAAATACTTGTGTAATTGTCTTTTGTAGCTCTTTTTTACTTTACTCAAGCGTCGAATGTATGTAGAAATTGGCTTGGAGTAGCAAATGCTGTAAAAATATTGTATAAAACTATCGTAAATTTACCAATGTTCAGTCATGAAACCAATACTTTAATATATGATATGTGAGTGTGTTTTTTATTAGCAAAAATAAATTTACAATGTTTTAAATACATGTGTTCAACATTTAAAAGGGGCGCCAAAGTTTTCGGTGTGTCTCTTAGGGTGGCAACGCCAACGATAGCTTCAGTGCGATAACGTTCTTGTTCACCGTTTGGTCATATCTACCATCTCTAGTCGCGCTCAGTTGTGCAAAAATAGTGCGCAAAAACAAATTGTTTATTTATTTATATTATTTTGTGTAAGCGCAAGTCATATTTCGTTAACTGTTCCTAAATAATTCGTGTGCTATATATGCTGGAATTGCTTTGAAACTTTAGTTTTTTTTTTGTTCGTTTTACCAGAGCCTCGCAAAGGCTCCCTTCATATATGTACATACATATATAACAATTATAAAAACTATCAAGTGGACTTCTGCTTAAAACCAGGTAAGTGTCGGTAAATAGAAAAAAGGGGCCAGTATAATTAAATAGTGTAAAATAAAGAATATTGATTTATTGTAGTCATGGCCGCTCCCTTGTGGGCGGCTGGCGTACAACAGGTGAACAGAGTTGCCATACAGGCATTTAAGCCTTTTGGCAATTTCAATTTGCGAAAAATCAATTTAATGGCTTTTAATTACAATTCCTTGAAAATGAATACATACTGAACTACTAAAGAACATTCGATAGCCGTAAAACAATGGTGTTGGTCTAGCAGGCGCAAGTCACAACCAAATTGATAATGATAAAGAACTCGAAGATCTGATAACGTTAATCGACAACTTTTATGTGTTCATGAATAGTGCACAGGCATATTACCAGAGTTCTGGAGCCTGATTGAAAAGATATGAAAGCCCTGTTAAAACAAAAACGGGGGCAACCCATTATTACATTCGTACTTGCGGGTACAAACTTTGCATACTGCAAAGATAAATATTAAAATAACTACATATAAGCCATTATATAACTCATTAATATTACTTTCTAATGCAAGCACTCTTAAAATTTCAAAAATATACAACTTTATTAATATCTAACTGTAAACAAAATTCGGACCGTCTGGCCACACGGCTGTTCTTTGCGCTAACAGTGCCATTTTGAGTAAATCAGTTTGATATTGACGTTAACAGGTCCATTTTACATTTATGTTCGTGCGTCCAATCGCGTTGGTGGTGTGCCCTCGCGGCTTTTGCAAAAGTAATACAAATTGAATATTTGTAACATATTATATTATTTGATAAAAGTTATAATTCGTAGCCCGCTCAATTCGTATAATTTTGAGAGCTCATTCGCCCGACTTAAACCAGAACATAAGTTGAGTAGTGTTCCAGTGACAGTGTGCGTGTAGTTGTGTAAATGTGTGTATGCACGATTTAAAAATAAAACGGCAAATACATATCAAAATATTAAAAGCAAGAAACAGAAGAAAAGGTCTGCTCGTGTCTTTTACGTGTGTGCGTTTGCCTTGCTGCTCTGCACTAGTGTACCCGTATATGTGTTGTGGGGCCGTCGCTACCAATACCAACATATGCACACACAAACGTTTCTCGTACGTGTTTACACATTCTGAGCTGTTTATGTATTAAAGGTAAATAGAATATAAAGAAAAGAGCAAAACACGGGCACGTTCTCTGTGCACAAAACCAACAAGCAAATGCTGTCGGCGGGGGCTGTGCGTGGGCGGGCCATAAGCCGCTGCCGCCAACGCTGCTGCTGCTACTGCTGCACTTTTCCCCCTCGTAGCAAGAGGATTTGTTGTGGCAAATTCTAGGAAAACACATTTTTTTACTTTACTATTTAAAATAAGTTCGTTAATGGTTCAGTCTTTAAATTTGAATAAATTTTTAATTTAACATTACACTTATATGCATGTTTGTATAAGTGCATATGTATTTATGTATGTATTCACACACGTGTGTGCCGTGTGTGTGCCTGACCATGCAAAATCATGTGTTGCCACTTGGGCAGACATTATTGTACGTTCTGTTAATGTTGTTGTTGCTTGTTGCGCTCCTGTTTCTTATTGTTTTTCTTGCTGGCTGCGCATGTCTCCGTCGCAGTTGCAGTTGCACTCGCTGTGGCCATCGTCTTTCGTTGTTAATTCCAGGAAAAATCATAAAAACAAAAGCAAAAGAATTTTCGAGTGCAATAGCAGCGAATATATTAGCTCACATCTCTTTCTCGCTCTCTCACAATCACATTTGCTACTCTTGCTTTCTTGCCGAGACAGCGACGTCGGCGTCGCGTCACACCGCGCGTTCTGCTCGCTCAACATTATCTTCTGGTTGTTCTGTTCTTCTGGTCTTGGTTCGTTCTTTCGTTCAATGTGTTGCGCACACGAACACAAATGCTCTCACTGGCCGTGTGCTGCCATTTACCATTTTGGACAAATTACTTTTCTTGTCGCCGCCGTCGACGTCGTCTTCGTGTCAATGACGCCGCTGTCCGCTAACGTTTGCGACCAATTGCTTCTGCTGCGGTCGTAATCGCGTCTATGCCTTCTCACAGATAAGCTGCGATAAGGTTAGTCAGCCCTCTCACTTGCTTTCTCTCTCTTGCTGTGTGTAATTTTTACACCTTTATGGGAAGTAAACTGCAACGCAATATGTGTTAAAAGAGTGAGATGGGGCTTATCAGGAGGGTATACATGTGTATGTGCATGTGTGCGTGAACTTTTAATCAATCACTGTTGCTGCTGCTGCTGTTGCTGCTCTGTAAAATCGTGCAGAAAATAAAACACTTGAAGAAACAATTGCCAGATGTTTGAATGTGTGCGAGTGTGTGGGCTGCCGGGCTGATAAAACACAAGAGCATACATTTTCAATATTATATATGTATGTATATATATGTATGGGATATATATATATATATATATGTATGGGGATATACATAAACAAGTATCGATGCTTCGCTTACGTGCGGTATTGTTTGCTAATATCTTATATATTAGCCTGTACCCGGGCTAAAAATCTCAAGAGAAAAACAACAGCAACAATAACGATAATTGATTACCCAATAAAAAAATGCGGCTGGTGGTGGGGTATCTGGTGGGCGGGTTTGACATTTGATGCTGGGAGACTTCGTTGCAGCAAACATTGAAAGCAACGGCACACGTTCTCTCTCTTACACACACACATGCCCACACACACACACACACAGCAGTTTACTTACACAAGCATAGGCACTTATTAAACTTTTATGAGCGCAATAATAAATAGCACAAAAAAACGGCACAGAATAAGCATATGTGTGTGTGTGTACGAATTGCTTATAAAAATTTGAAAACGTAAGGAAAACTTTGTTTGGCCTTTGCCGAAATATTAAATACCCTTTACTAATGACCTTTAACAAGTGAAGTTTTCTATGATATGATGACTAATGTTTTTAATATTTGATATCGTGTTTGTAGATTCTCACGGTATTTTATGGATAAACTATATAATTTGCAAATCCTTAACAGAGCTTTTAATATGGCGCTGTTAAAAAGTGTTATACTATGTTATGTCAAAAGTTAACGTTAACGATAAAATATTTGCTGTAATTATTTTTAGCAGTGCTGCAAAAGGCATTTTTAAAACTCATGTCGTGTTTTGCTGTTGCGTGTTGCGAAATGCACAACAAATTTATAATGCCATATCTTTGATTGGGTGTAGAAAAAATAACACAAAATGAAAGCAAAATATAAATGTTGAAACAGCAAAAAAGCAAAGGGCAATAACAACAACAGCAAAGAACAGAAACTTGGTACATATACATATACAAACGTACATATGTACGTGCATATGTACGACATTTCTATATGTTATATAGCAAGTATGAGTTTGTTTTGCTGACACTATTACATACATTTAACATTGCCGGTTATAACCTACATTTGCACTTACAGATCGTGCTTTGAAATGGCTTACAATAAATGAAAATTTTCATTAAAATACAAAATTGAATAAATATTTGTATAGTTAAATCGTGACGTCAAATGTAACATGCTTTAATACTTTGCTTAGCTGTTTGCTCCTGTTTCTTTGTCTACAACAAATTCCTATCCATATATTTAGTTATTTATCTGCAAGGAACTTGTGCATATATCTATTTATATATATACATCTACAATATTTTGTTAAAAATTTGTTTATCTTTCGCCTTATGGCTGCGGCGTCGTCGCCATATCGTTGGTTCTATTTGTTTGGCAAGCGGTTCTGTTTGCTTAGCTAACCCTACAGAGAAAATCAAGATGTGTGCTTGCGTATTATTCTGGTATTGCAATTTGTTTATCTAACAAGATTTTGCGGTACTTTTTACAATCTCAGATATGAATCAACTAGGGCAAATATAAGGGAGGACAGAAAGATCAGAGCTTAATACTTAATAGATAATCGCGCAAGTCTGAACAATAATGAACTATGTGCTCTCGGGAGACAATAAAAATTGTATTATAAGTAATATAAAAAACAATAATCTGTACAGTGAAATCTTTATTGTGCGGACAAGTGCGGTTCATCCTGTTTACCGATCAACTATATAATTGCTCCAATTCCAGATCTCGTTCCACGCCAGCTGAATTTTTCCCATGCTTCACTTTTTATTACGTAGCGCCTGCATTTGTGCGCGGTATCTGTGTGGCTAGCCCTGTTCTAAAACGTGTTCCTTATCAGCTGCAGTGCAGTGCTAGCTCTCATAGGTTTTCGCACAGCATTATTCATAATCTAAAAATGCAATTGAGGCATATTTCATATTTTGCGTTCTTCTTCGAGTCACTTTTCGCTGTTTGATTCATGTTTGTTGCTTTTAGCAATTTGAGTTTTTGTTTGCTGCCGACAAATAGATACAGCTGCAGCTGCAAATACAGATACAGATACAGATACAGATACAGAAACAGATACAGATACAAGTACACATTGGGTTGAATGTGTGCATCAATAGTTGGTGATGTGGTCAGCAGTTTTAATTGAATGCTATTCAAATTGCTCGTTGGGTTTTCCACAGACGTCAATTGACTTGCGAGCATGAAAATCAAAAGTCGCTAAACCAGTTTCGCAGTTTTCACTGTAACAAAAGCAACTTTCTTTGCCCATGCATTTCAAGGTTGAATTTTTGCGCCAGTTTTCTTGAGCTGAAAAATTATTCAAGGTTGTTTAGCACGCGGCATTTGAAAAACAAAAAGTAGGAAAGAGAGTGAAAACTCTTTTATTCTGCGAAGAGCTTTAAGAGAAGTTAAGCCAGAGTCGGAAGTTGCCGGCGCTTGTTTACAGCAAGTTTAAGAAACTGTTCTGTTATCTAGCAACTAAAGTGTTTTAGTCGGGCAGACTTGGAGATATCCTGCACTTAGCTAGGATTGTCATGGGACTTTAATTATTTAATACATACACACTGAGGATAATTCTTTCTTAAATATACTCTTGCTTATAGTCCGATTATTTTGAAAATTGGGCGTATCTTTTGTGATCTACGAGATCTGCTCTAACCCAGAGGATATCATCAATGTTTATCATCATGTATAACATCAATGTTTATCGATTTTAAAGTTATCGATCACTTGATATAAACTTAATCTGCGTATGCAATAGGACACTATATTCCGATCTTATTCATATAGTCAAGGTGTTTATGTAGACGAACGTACCTGGCTTGATTGTCGCGACAGTTGTTGCTAATCAGAAAGCATTTGTCAGATACATACTTTACTATTTATTTTTAACGGGTACAGTGTATAATTTTGCTTTAATAGTTACTTGTTCTTTTCGAGCACATGTCAGTCTTATCAATATTCAAATATCTATTATCAACATGCATACGTGTTGGCGTCAGTTCAGGAGCGACAATTTTGTTGTGATCTTATCGCGTTTATAAACGCATCTAAAAACTTTTCCATTATCATTTAAAGCACTCGAGTCGCATGTTTGGTTTTAGGAAGATCCCAATTTAAAGTACGTATTCTGATGAGATGTCAGCACCTTGTGCAAATAAGTTGATAAATTAAATGGCTAAGCGAACTCGGTTTATTTCCTTATCAATTCCATAGAAATGAGCAATAAAAGTCCGTATTATAAAGTTTGGGTTATCTAGTCGTGGCTGCATAGTACATTATATACATTATATATTCAAAAATATTCTTTCCGGAAAATGCGGGATCAAGTTTGGAAAATTTAGTTTTTCTTTTCCAGCGAAAAGTGAGCGAAATTTTGTAGAAAAACTTTCGGCACGGCCAAGGCCGCGAAATAATACAAATATTCATTTTGAATTTCATTGAACTAGCAATTTATTAAATATTTTTGATTACATTGCTTAAGTAATATCGATTTGAATGTTAATGCTGATATTTACTCTTTGCCACGGCTAAAAGAATTTTATAATTTACATAAATGAGAGGAACTGTTAAATTCCCTGGAACTGATTTAAAATACATACGTCAAATGCTAAACTTTTGGGCACATTGAAGATTCAAGTTTCTCTGTTGTTGAAAAATTGAATCAAATTTATGTATGTATTCGTTGCCTTGCATGAAAAAAACAAGAGCGTAGACACGTTTTTAACCCATTAAAGACCTCATTTTGTTTCTTTAAAGACTTTATTCAGTTGCCTAAGCAATGGTTACGTATGCGTAACTTATACTTTATGAACGTATCGCTTTATATTGATATTCCCCTCTTATTTGTTACATGCTACTGCGCTGTGCTGCACTTGGACCCCCCGATGGGGCTTTGCCTCGTCGCGGCCCGACTCTTGCTCCACACACGCGAATACAAAAATATATGTTCTATTGACATATGATATGCCGCTATCGACAATTTTGCAGTCGCCGTTTCCCTAATACGACCGGTTATCGAGACTGTATTTTATTTTATTTTTATAATATACTCTTTCCCAGCGGAGTTATGAACTTTTCTAAAATTGTACATTTTCTTTTATTCGAATATAACTTTAACTAGAATATAACTCAATCGCATTAAATCAATTGGATTTTGATCAACAAAAACGTTATTGTAAAAATAAACTGATTTTTAACATATAACCGTTTAACATTTTTAGCAGCTGCACAATAACATTTGCTGTTGCTAACATATGTTATGTTAACAGCTTACTGTTTACTGTTAAGATACGTACTCCCACAGTTCGATCAATTATGTTTCGTTTATGTTTGTTTACCTCTCTAATCGAGAGTATATTGTATTCGTTGGATCTCTGAGATTATATTTTGTTTTCCATTTTATTGGCTTCGTTTTATCGGCAATGCCCTCTCCCCCTCTCTATTTTTGGCAACTTTGTTTCTGCGTTTCGCTCAGCTTTTTTTTATTTATATTTTTATTGCAGGTAAACAACAAAAAGCGGCACAATTTTTTATTTTGTGGGTTTTTAAGTCGCACGCTTGGCTCGTTCTTTGCATACATATTTATAGGTCGAATGCTAAAAGCGGTTTTATCAAAGAACATGGCAACAGTATAGGTACATATGTATACAATAATAAAAACCCATCTATTATATTAGCATGCACATTTAATTATAATTTGCAGCAGCCTTTTGCTTGCGTTAATTATACGCTTTAAACATTGGCCTACTACCTTGGCTGTGCTTGTTGTGTGTGTGTGTGTGTGGCTTTTGTTTTCACCCACTTAATTCGACCAAAATATGAATTTACATAATTTTCATATTCGACGTTTTCATGGAAACAGCAACAATCAAAATATTTGAACAAGTTTTCCCAAAACTAGTTCACAATTGTGTACTTATCTTAATGATTTCTGACAATTCGATTGATAAGCCCCAGCTAGTCAGCAGAGCCAGCTGTTAAGCAGCTTATCGTATCGACTAAATCTTTCAGGGCAATTGATTCATAAGTCCTACAACGTTTATTTATATCTTTTTTTTTTTTTTTTGTGGGGCCTCTTATCAGGAGTAGGCGTATTGCCTAGGGAACTTTCCGACTAATTTGCAATTCGTAGTAAAAATACTAAGTTTCGTTGTTGCGTTATTTAAAATTTAACCATGCCAAAACTCTTGAGTTGCGTTTCGCCAAAAATTGCCCACACTTATCGACTGTGTGTTTGTATAAAAGCAGGGCTCTTGTTTCGAAAGCATTTTAGTCGCGTTGCTTTTCTGGTTTAAACTGTTTGCACATTTCCAATTGTTTGAAACAAATTGATTCGTATGTATACACAGCCGTTGTCATTCTATACTCACGCATAAATTATAACATATACATTAAATTCTTTATAATTGTCTGGCGACAGCGCTGTGTTGTTATTAATAAACACACGTCAGCTGCGACATTGCCGCTGCTTATCTCAGGTGACGCAGGTGAAGTTCGCATCCAAACAAAACGCGTCGATGGAATAAACAATCGAACAACCAAACAATGAGAGACGCCGCCGCTGTTTCTCTCTTTTGTTGCGTGGGTGGGGAGTTGCTTTTCCCGCCCTCTCTCTCTCTCTCTCGCTCTCTCTCTCGCTATCTCATTGTCCAATCCAGGGAATATATATCTATATGCATATATTACAATTTGCATGGGCGTCTCGTTCAAGGTCACAGGTGCTTGCAGCCATTTTGTTGGAAATTCTGCCAAATTTATGTACAGCGAAAACAAATAAATACGCAGCTTTTGTTGTGTTATCAACAATTTCCACTGAGTTGGCATTTGCATTGTGGAGCGGCGGCGGCGGCAGCCTTGAACTACTAACCACTTGGTTTAATGGCAGCCTGGGTAGCCCAACAAAAACTCATGGATCGTTGAAAAACCTGCACAATCTGTTGGGCTACCTAAGCCGCGGAGTTGAATTCGTTAGTGAGCCGCACATCCGATAGGTTTTTGGTCTGCAACAGGTAACACAGGCCACGGGCTTGACCTGTTTTTGGGCTCTTGTTCCTTTTGCTATAGATGGGAGCGTGACTGGAATCGTTACTCTTTGGAATTATAAATATCCAAATATCTAAATGGATAGATTGGATAGATTCGATTTTAAAATGCTCAGTTTTGAGAAGAGAGAGAAAAGCAGGTACTTTTTTTCGAGTCTAATTAAAGTCGTTTCCGACCCCTCTCTGCATAGGGATGGGAGCGTGATGGATGGGGTAATGAAAGTGGAATCATAATCATCCAGAAACTTAAATCGATAGACTAGACTTTAAAATTCTTCGTTTTGAGAAGGGCGGAAAAAAGTTTTTTTTTGGTTTTAAACACAGTCGTTCCCTTTGTTAGACTCCTTTTTGAATAGGGATGAAAATGTGCTTAGAAAATAAAACTGCTAGCTCGGAAATCAAAACTTTCTGGATATATAATTGTCTAGAAATCTAAATCGATAGACTTTATTTGTCAATAGCTTACTCCGAAGATAAACCTAAATGCTCGAAGAAATGTTTGACTTTAGACGTCAGGTATCAAATGCTTTCCCTTTAATCTTTGACCGTGTCACGGTCAGCTCTCATCTCTACAGCCTGCCACATTTCATTGTGTCTTTTTGTTTTCTTGTATAAGTGTCTGTGTGTGTATTTTGATTTTTATCTAATTTTAGTTACTGAGGCGGAGTGCTCTCTTTTTGAGCCTGGTCAGACTGGTTTGGCTTGTTTGGCCATTTCTCGGGCCATTCATGTTTGCTACGTGCGCTGCGTTCGCATTGTCCCTTTTTTCTGGAGAACTACGAAAATTAGCGTATCGACCACAAAAGCAAACAAATGTCTCGCCATGAGCTGCTTTTGTTGGGGTCTTCGGTTTACCGGGCGCTTGTTGTTGTCGTTCTTGTTGTTTGGGTTCTTGTTGTGTTTGTTTGTTGTTCTCATCTACTGTTTGTTTCTACGCCGATCACGTTTTGGTGTCCCCCACACGACGAAACGGGAATGATCTTATAATCGCAAATGATCACTTCTAAATGCCTGTTAAAACTTGTATTTGCAACGCGCAATTAATTTTTACACCTGTCCAACTGTCCCGGAGTCCATCTGGCCACCATTTCATAAGGGTGCGTCGGATATTTGCTTGCTTTCTGGTCGAGTTCTGTTTATTTATTTATTTTCTCACTGCCGTGCGAGTTTCTGTTGCTTTGTTTGCGTTTTGCCAATATGTTATGGTAATTAAAGTTGTGTTTTGTTAGCACATGGCTCTATCGCATCCCTCCACTCGAAGCCCCCTACAATAAACCACACACCAGGCTCAAAACCCACAAACAATGGCGCCTCTTGTGGCGCGTTCTATTCTAGCTGGACAACAAATTCATCAGCATTGTTTGCATATACGTTTTATGTATATGTATATTATATATGTTTTTCTATCGAGGGGGTTCCATATTTACCTACCTTTACATCCCGCCTGCCCCCATTGTTAGATAAGCTGCATCGTTGCATTTTCAATGAGTGACATTTAAAACTTGAAAATCCCCAATTTAAAATGCATTCAACTTGTAATGTAGCAAAGTTTTGAAATAGTCATTTTGACTTCAAACGTATTGTTTAAAAAGAATTCTTGCATAAATAAGTTAATTTCCTGCATTGTGAAATTTAATGTAAAAACTCGGTCCTGGGTTTAGCTAAAAGCTTGACAATTAAATTCATTTCCATTTGTGTATGTCTCATGTGGCTAACAAGCTAGAGCTTTGTTCACTCATTTTGGCTTTGTGTAAACAATTTGAATAAGGGACTCGCATTTGTAACATACACACTCACACAAACATCGATACACACACACACACACACACATCCATATATGTACATATAATTTTCCCCTCATATAATCCTTGCCACTTATATGCTTATGTATATATATATTTTTTTTATAGTTTTTCTATCCATAAGCATTCATATCTAACATTCCGTTTGTGCGTGTGCATTTTATGGACGAATCCAACTTCCAATTCGCTTGTGGAAGTCAGCAGCTGGACCTTGGCCAGGTCATCGGCGCCGTCACCACCAAGCAGCCAGAGAGCCAAGCAAAAATGCATTAAATAAAAAAAAAAACATTAAGAAACCAAACTGCATGAAAAATAAACCAAAATAAGAAAATAAAAATCAATAAAACAATCACAGAATCATAATATCCAAATACTCTGGGCCAAAAAGCACATATTGTCAGCAGTGTCCCTGTCATTGCATCCTGGTTGCAGCATATGCAACAGCTGCATCGCTCACGCTAACATCCCATACACATTCATCCAAGCCAATAAACCATATGAACAGCATGAGTCTGTGGAAGCGCATCTCGAGCCATGCCGACTGCGAGCAGCGCATGGCGGCTTACTACAATAAGAAGGGTCTGTACGACCTGCGCCTCTGCTTGGCGCCCTGGATCGAAGACAGAATAATGTGAGTAGTTGCCCCGAGTCTCCACAGAGTGGCCATTATTTGCTTGATCAGTGGGTAAAGCTAAGGTATTTAAACTAAGACACAATGATAGGTATGGGCTCTATTTACAAACAAGGCTTTCAAATTTCTACTTCCTAACTAACGGTTCAATTCGTTCAATATTTCAAGTTATTGAACGTTCTAGAGTGCTCGTCGACGATAAGAGAGATGCAGTTTTCTTTTTCACTTTTAAATGTTAAGAAAATGAAGAAGTTGGGTGAAGTGCCTCAGATCTGTTCCGCGGTTAGGATAACAAAACAAAATACGGCCGAACCGGCCTAATGGAGCTTCGTTTAAGACTAATTCAAACATTTTCTCACTCACTCTTTCTCTCTCTCTCTCATACACACACAGGTCCGAGCAGATAACGCCAAATTCAACAAATCAATTAGAACGTGTTGCGATCAAGTTTATTGAGGATCTGCAGCAAAAACTTTTATCGACACGTGCCAGCGATCAGGTGCTGAAGTATCGCCTGGTGGAGCTCTGTGCGCTTATACAACGCACACCGGCACTCGAGCTTTATACGCATTTGCGCAGCGGCCTGCAAAAGGAATTGCAGCTAGCCGCCGAAAAGAGTGTTGCCGTTGCCGCCGCGGGCCAATCGATGCCGCTGAACACTTATAATATGAACAATGCAGTAGCCGCTGTCGTTGGCATGAACGGTGGTTATGTTGATACTAGTGAATTGTTAGGCGTTGCTGGATCATCCCCAGTTGCTGCTGGTATGTCAAGCGGCATTATGCATAATATGGGTGAAAATGCAACAGCCGCCCCTATGGTTACAACCAAGGTAGAACTATACGATGTACATCATCAGATTATGCACAGCTTGAATGAATTCTCCAGATGCACCGATAGTCTCAAAGTTTTGGTGCAAAGCTATCGATATATGATCAACGCACCCAATTCACCCGATGCTGAGACACTGTTCAAGCGTTTAATTGAGGAGAAGAGCTCATTGGTGACCAGGCTGCGACGCAGCTTTATGTACTATGACACGCTGCAGGATATGGTCATTCAGGAGCTGAAGAATTGGCGACGCCAACAGGCCCTTGCCGGCAATGGGGCACATTTTAGCGAGAATATGCTGGATGATATACAACGTTGCTTTGAGCTGTTGGAATCGTTTGTCATTCATCTGCTGTCCACTGTAAAGGAGACGATTTTGGTGCGGCTTATGAACGATGATCCAGATCTTAATTTACTGCTAGAGCAAGTTCAGGTGGCACAAAAAAATTTAGTGTGCTCCGCCTTTATTGTGGATAAGCAGCCGCCGCAGGTGATGAAGACAAATACACGCTTTGCGGCCTCAGTGCGTTGGCTACTCGGCTCTCAGCTAGGCATACAAATGAATCCGCCCACTGTCGAGTGTATTATAATGTCAGGTAAGCATCGTGGTAACATACCTATTAATTTTCTCCTCTAATTGTTCTTATTGGCTTTTGCAGAGTTGCAGGCTCAGCGTTTTGTGACCCGTGGCACACACATGGATGTGACCCATAGCAGCCTGGCTGGACAATCGTCGGGCGAGATACAAAACTGCTCCAGCACCATGGAGTATCAGGAGAGCAATCATGTATTCTCCGCCAGCTTTAGGAATATGCAGCTGAAGAAGATCAAGCGCGCCGAGAAGAAGGGCACCGAGAGCGTCATGGATGAGAAGTTTGCATTGTTTTTCTATGCCACCACAACAGTAAATGATTATCAGATTCGCGTCTGGACACTGTCGCTGCCCGTGGTGGTCATTGTCCATGGCAATCAAGAGCCACAATCTTGGGCCACCATTACCTGGGACAATGCATTCGCAGATATTGTTCGTGATCCGTTTGTGGTCACTGATCGTGTCACCTGGGCTCAACTATCTGTTGCACTCAACACCAAATTTGGCTCCTGCACACAACGCGCCCTGACCTCGGAGAATTTGGAGTTTCTATGTGAGTTCTATGAAAGAAAGCTTAATAACGACAGTGTATTAAATATTTTTTATAATCAGTTGAGAAGCTGCAGCGTGACAATATTGCCGGCGAGCGCAATGAGTATATTTCCTGGAATCAGTTTTGTAAGGAACCGTTGCCGGATCGCACGTTCACCTTCTGGGAATGGTTCTTTGCCATTATGAAACTGACCAAAGACCATTTGCTATCAATGTGGAAAGCAGGTCGCATAACTGGCTTCATCAACAAGGCCAAGGCACACGATGATCTCTTGCGGGCCGTGACTGGCATTGGCACCTTTTTGTTGCGCTTCTCTGACAGCGAGTTGGGTGCGTAAATACAATTTAGTATGTTAAGACGCTTTCGTAATGGATTCCTCGTATTTCCTTCTGGTTAGGTGGTGTCACTATTGCCTATGTGAATGAATGTGGCTCGGTGACAATGTTATCACCTTGGACTGCACGCGATTTCCAAATACTCAATCTGGCCGATCGCATTCGCGATTTGGAAATGCTGCGTTGTCTGCATCCGACCGACATCAACGTTCAACCGCTGGATCGCGATCTTGCTTTTGGCGACTTTTATACACAGCGTACTGGTACGGCTGCAAGCCCATAAAATTCGAAAAGAATTGTTCTAATTGGAATACCTAAAAAGTTGATTTTGTTTGACAACAATATGCAGTCGTAAAAGAACAAGAATGAAGAGCTAATTTTCTTTGTCTTGGAATATATTTGATCAATGTTTTGTTACATACATTACATATACGTAAATATTATTATAATGCTAATTTTATTGTCAAGCAAGTCAACTTGGGTATCCCTTGTCACACACACATATACACACACGTGAATATTAAACTTTTTTTATCTGCACAGAACCAACGCCCCGTGTCGATGGATATGTGCCAAGCACGATACGCGTGCAGGTGCGTACCACTGGGGATACAGGCTCCATAAGTGGCACGCCCCATCACCCAATGCAGTCACCGCCGCAGGATAGCATGTCGATGGGAAAGTAAGTTTTGCATGGCCGACCTCTTACCAACAAGAGGCGTCTCTGAACGCCTCTTCCCAATGTTTGTTTTTTGTATTATTTATTTATTTATTTTCTGTTGCTCCTGTTTACTCAGTTTTGAGTACCCCAAGACCCAAAAGCAAAAACCCACAGTTCGCATTTGGCTTGCTGGGTTTTAGTTTCCGTGCAGTCTCGGCTGTATTTTATCTTTTATATATTTAGCTTTATTTGGTTTGAACCCAATTTTTAAGAGTTTAATTAGATTGCAATACTTTGAAATCGACAGGGATACCAAAAAAAAACCAAACAAAGCGATACCAAAAACGTTATAAAAGTTCCATTATTTAAATAAAAAATATTATTTGTTGGCGTTTATTGTTTATGTTGTTTTGTTTTGTTTTTATTTTTCTTTCGGCTTTTTGTTTATTTAGTATATATAATATTAATAACAATAAAAAAAGACAACAATTGTGCTACGCAGTAGTGGTAAAAAAAAAAAAACTCTGTAACTTACTCTACTCTTTGTTTATTTTCATTTTCTACTTTTATGCGTTTTTAATTTGTTGTGTTGTGGTACCTATCCAGTTATTCTCCACCTAGTGGCATCATGTTTTATAATCCATCGAGCGTCGCAACCACATCCTATAACAGGGATGATTCTGATTCAGATGATAGCTCTGTGGCGCGTGAGCTCGAGAATTATGTCAACAATACAGCACCAGACGATCCCATACTGGGTCAGATAAGTCACACCATACTGAATGTGTGCGCCAATGGGCATGAAGCACAGTGGATGATGCCCACTAGATCAGCATATGCCGTACCATCGCCCTATAATCAAACGGTCCAATATTAAAACACGAAATCGAATTGAGGGCTAGTTTGGGTTGTGCCTCTTACCGAAAGGTATTGTTTGATACCTACATATCTATCTATATATTTATGTACCAATCGCAAACGCATCAATATCACCCAGCAAAAAAAAAACCAAAAAAAATATACGACAGCTCTATGTCCTCAGTACGCAATAAGTCGTTAATTTGTCTGTTAAACAGCCACGGTTTTAACAGCGCGTCCATTTCGTCTGCCCAACAAAAAAAAAAAAAAAAAAAGATACATCATTGCACCGCCCTCCCGAGCCTCTGCATAACATAAAATCACGCCACTCGCCACTTGCAACACTTGTCACATTCATTTGATATGCCCACTGTCGCTGCCCATTGTACTAACTTCTCAACCTTATCAGGTCGCTCGCTCAGTTTCAATTTTAAGATCTCACATTTATATATATATTTAAATATATATAATTCTTATTCGTTGTATTATCCTAAATGTTCTCACTTCAAAGTATTGCCATCTTTTTAAGCTTTTCAGCTGCCGCAAATGTGATATGTATATGTATTGTATATACATTGAAATTGATATCTAATGAAATTCTATATTCTAACTTTTGATATAATCGCAGCTTGCAGAATAGCACCATCATGCATTTGTAAACGCCAATGAACAACACAAGAACAATGAATACAATTATATTAACAAAAATGGCTTTTAATAAGCGACATTTTTGGGTCTTTATTGGAATTAAACAAATAGCAGTTTATTGCATGCACTTTTTCTTTCATATGAAACTCTTTATGTTTATTCGTAATTGTTGTTAGCGTCATGAATTAAACTTGATGTTATTGTTGTTAATATTAAATTGGCACGCATATTGAATGCGTTGTTAAGGCTATTCAAATAGAGAAGGGTCACCAACAGACAATTGTTGATATAACCATTTGTTTAACATACATTTTGCAAAAATATTTCCTTTTCACTAAAATACATTATTCATTTGATTCACAACTAACATCATTTTACACATTCTAAATATATTTTTAAATATCGTCTTGTTTGCATCGTTTTTTATTCTGTTTATTAATTTTTGTTTGTTTTTTCTACTCTTTTTTATATTTCCTTCAATTTTAGTGGTAGTGATTTTCCCATGGCGGACTTTGATACGATGCAGAACTTTGATGTATATAATAGGCTATAAGCCTATTAAAAGCATACATACATTTTTATATATATATGCAAATATACACTTATATATAAATGCGAAAATGTATAATTAAATTACGTAAACAAAAGCATCCTATATATGTTTGCAAGAATTTGCCGCTTTTAACGACGTCCATTAGATGTTTACTGTAACCAAGAAAAACTTCCCACAATTCACAACGAATCGGACACTTCGACATTAACTTATAAAACTGTTTTACCTAAATGTAATTTTACATATTTGGAATGCATCATTGTGGCATGTGTTTTATTTTTGGTATGTATAGATTTAATTTATCAGTTGTTATATTTTTACAGATTTGTTGGGTATCCGGCATGTATATTTCATGCAGCAAAGTATAGATTTCTGGTTGTGATTTCAAATTGATAGCAGAATTTATCGTTACCTTTATCTTACTATTTAATATATATATACAATTATTATATATTTATATATAATAAATATATATACACACACACGCATACACACACGGGCACACACACGAAACTATAACTGTTATACCTATATCAACAAGTACAAGATATAATTAAATGATAAATGTTACAAATATTTTATACAAATTTTATTCGACAATTTTACTGAATGTTAATCGTCTAATCGAATTTATTGTCAAATGGATTTTAACACACATGCATATATGTATGTATGTACTTAAAATGGTGGGATACTGTGTTTGGAGCGAACTAAGCTGGTTTCAAAAGGCGACTATAAAAATTAGCCTGCGATAGACTAGAAAAAGATTTTGAACTGAGGAACGGATACGAATTTACACAGATACAGTCAGCGATATTTATATGTATGTTTATCTAGTTAGACTTATACAAAACTTACTACAAAACACAAACAAAAAGAAAAAAGAAGAATATTTAAATGTATTTTTATCTAAATGTTAAATGTGGTTACCTGTTCAACTAGTTGTAAGCATCATATTATGATTTCAGTATTTAAAACTATTTTATTTATTCTTGCAGCATTTGTGAAAACGCCAAAAACGAATCAACAAAACGACAAGAGCAATGCATGCAAATTGCGGCACTTCAACACACACACACACACACACACAAGACACCCACACACACAGACACCCACACACACAGACAACCACTCACACATATCCAGGTCATTAAATTTTAATAATTTTTATGCTTACAGATTTTCTATTTTGGTTAAAATATGTATTTGATTTTTGTAAACAAACTGTGGCATGCAACATTTGGCATGTGTGTGAAATACGTGCTTAGACACGACTTTGTCAATTTTGTCAAATGTCTGTATTAAAATGAATTAATTTTAAGTGCTTAACTTGAGCAGTTATTTGGATTTAGTTAGGTTTTTTTTTATGTAACTACGGATATTTGTTGAATCTAAATTTGTGAGTTTTATTTTTAATTTTTAATTTGCTTTAAGTTATTTAGCTGGGACACAAATGTACTTCAATTGTGCTCAGTTTAGTTATACATTATGTACGTACGTATATATCTATATACCTACATATATATATATACATATATATATCTGTCTATATATGAATTGCTTTATGTATAAACCCCTTTCATTGGCTTCCATGTTGCAAATGCAAAGTTTCAATTGATGTAGTATATTTGATATGATTTGAGTTAGGAAAAAAAGTGTGCATTGCATTAAAAATGCGTTTAAAAAAGTAACTACTGCTTCTGTCGTCCACACCAAGGAAACAAAAGCACAAAAGGATAAACAAAAGAGAGATGATGATGATGATGATGATAATGATGATGAGGAGGAGCAGGAGGAGGATGATAAAAATGAAATGATAACTATTTTTTGTGTAAACAACTAAGCTTTCATTGTGAACTGTAAGAATTTTATAATACTTTTAAGTAATCCAAGTTTATCAATAAATATATACATACTATATATATATATATCTATATATATAAACAAGATTTAAAAAAATGAAGTTAATTACACATTTTTGTGCAGCTGTTAAAGCAAATACAATTTGAACAACGACAAACTCTTTATGTGTGTGAAGCTTTCAATTTTTAATGTTTAAATATAAAAGTCGCGCGCACATTCCCACCCACACACACACACACACACACACACACACACACACACACACACAAAAATACACATACAAATGAATAAATATATACACATACACACAGAGACACACTGATATTGGGAAACAATGATTGAAAATGTGCACCTTTATTGCTATGAATGGACTTTTTTTTTAATTAAGTGTAAGCAATATATGAGTTGAAAGAACTAAAGAACTATTCTTGTCAAAATGGCCAATAAAGATTTGATTTTAAACATTATTAAAAAGCGTTTCCCTGGTGCACTTTTTTGGTGCAAGTTGTTGAAAAT
The DNA here is from genome assembly GCA_035045725.1 of Drosophila ezoana. Lineage (NCBI taxonomy): Eukaryota > Metazoa > Arthropoda > Insecta > Diptera > Drosophilidae > Drosophila > Drosophila ezoana. The sequence continues at coordinate 1,119,773 of JAWNOU010000036.1, forward strand.
ATTCAGAAAAGCCTTCTTCATTTTTACTTTGTTTGGGACGCCGAATTTCAAATACCTTTGAATATTTCAAAACTTACAAGAAATTTTATATGGAAACTTGTTTGAACGGATTTTACCCGTAAGAACAACTTGTTAGTCTATTATTGATAGCATTTTGCTAATAAGTATTGATAATATTGATTGTATTAATAATGAATATTGATTATATTAATAAACTGATAAGTTAAGAGTAAAGCTAAGCTTGGTCAACATATTTTAGATAATAAGGAAGACCGTATGCCTTTGAAGTGCCTTTATTCATAGGCATAACAAGTCCGATTAGGTACGATTTAACAGATAGGTTTAGAGAAGGAAAAATAACAAAGGCAAGCTAGTTAAAGTATTTTTTTCTTGTTTATTAATGTTCTCATTAGTCTGCAGCCGAATATTGATATATATTTCTGTATAATTTGTGTTCAATCAATTCTTGTTGGCACAGCACTTGTCCTTGGGTCCATTCTTGCAGGCGCAGTTGCATTGCTGACTGCAGGCGCAGTTGTCGCCGCACTTGGTGGCCGAGCACTGGCAGTCTGTGTGGCAAGAAGTTACCAATTGAATTTATAATGTACAAATTCTAGTATGCGGTCTGTATTTATACTCACTGGTTCCACAAGCCTTGCAACCCATTTTGTGTACTGTTTATATACTTTTTATATTAACTGTGTGTAGAAGTGTGTTTAGCACGATGTTAACTCGCTGACTTTGCCACTGATTCAGCAGCGCTGGGATTTTATAGGGTCTTTTGCACACCATTCGGGGGGTGTAGCTCAACAAATTGTAATCAATTAAACAGTATTAGGCATAAGTATTGGCTGGCTTATCAAGGCGTGCGCAAAATTGCGTAGCCGGCGTTTTATCAGCGCAACAAGTTTTGCGCACGCTTTACGAACACAGCTGCACACGGCTTTATTATCTTATCAGCTCTCTGCCGATGGGGTATAAAAAGTGATGTTTGAAGAGTTTTTTAGCAATAGAAAACAAACAGCAGTTGCTGAGCTAAGAAGTTGTTCAATAAAGTTTTAAATAAAAAAAAAACAAAAGATGCCTTGCAAAGGATGCGGAAATAGTGAGTAACGTTTATAAAATAGTTCAATTGTTGGATTATATCAATGAGTGAAATCCTGCTTATAGACTGCCAGTGCACTTCCGGCAAATGCGGCGGCAACTGCGCCGGAAACCAGCAATGTCAATGCGCCGGCAAAGCGCCCACCAAGTGCTGCCAGGGCAAATAACTGTGCGAAGTAAACTATGCACGTATCGGGCAACATAATGGACCTAAGTACCTCCGGGTGTACTCTACCCCTTACCTAACTAGGCAATATAGTTAAATACTGAAATCTCCGACTGATTGTTGTTAAATGAAATTTAATAAATTATATGCTTAATATTCAATTTAAATTTCTTATTGTTCAACTAGGTTGTTAGGGGGGGTGGGGTGGTGTGGTTTTTGGTTTGTTTGGGGGTCAACTAGGTGGTAGTCAAGATTGACCAGTGAGTGGTGGGCTCAAGGATCTGCGTGCAACTATCCTGACTGCCAGCTATACAGAAATTTCAAATGGTTCGGAACTAGGTTTTTACAGGTTAAAGGTTTAAGTTTTAGGTTTTTGATTCGAGTCGTGGTTCTACATATATTTTAATTATTGAACAAAGCAAAAGCAAACACAGACTTAAGCATAAATGTTTGAAAAATATTGTTCAGGCTTGAGTTAAGCTGTTTTTATCCAACTAATTTGATTAAAAGTTTAGTTAAAGGCAAAAAAAATCTTGGGCACAAGCCGCCAGTTTTGATTCATTATATCCTTGCAGAGGGTATTATAATTGTGTCGTGAAATGTGCAAAAGGAGACATCTTCGACCCCTTAAAGTATATATATTCTTGATCAGTATCAATAGTCGAGTCGATATAGCCATGTGCGTCTGTCCGTCTGTCTGTTTCTATGCGAACTAGTCTCTCAGGTTTAAAGCTATCTTTAGGAAACTTTGCAGCCGTACCTCTTTTTGTTGCACGCAGTACATATGTCGGAGCCAGCTGGATCGGACCACTTTATCATATAGCTGCCATAGGAACGATCGGTCGAAAAGTTGTTTCTTGTATTAACAACATTTTTTTTTATTAGATATCTCGACCAAACACGGCATTTGTTAGTTTTACTATGCTTCCCAGATATGTGCAATACTACTTAAGTGGATTTCAAGTTAAAATTTTTTTTATATTTATATTTAGTTTGCAGCCAAGCAAAACACTTAACAATTAAAATGGCACAATATATGTTTATTTTCAAAACTAAAGTATCATCACTCACTTAAAGGACTCTTAAGACGACGCAGTCTGTAAACCTGCAACTGCAGCAAGTGTGGAGCACAGTTGAGTGGCCTAGCCCGGCTAAGAAGCCTGACGAGTCCTTGAACACTTGCATACAACTGCTTGGGGCATGTAAGTGCGGCAGTTGCCAGTTGCCAGTTGCCAGTTGGGGGGAACTGACTGCCTGACAGATTGTCAGACATTTTGAGGGGGCAAGCATGAAACATGGCTGTATCCAAAAAGTGCATTAAGCGCACTAATTGCAATTGACAATTTCATTACGTTGGCCAGAATGGAGAGTGAACCAAGACCTTGTCCCAAAACTGTGCAAAATATTTCAATTTCAGCGTTTTTAATCGAGTTAAAGCGTCGGAAATGAAATCGCGCCTGTAACTTGCTGTTTGCGCAAAGTCATCAAAGTTAATTTGTATGAGAAGGGAAATTCGAACTCAAACGTTTTTACAGCCATTTCCTGAACGGTTGGTAGTCGAAATGTCAGTGGCACTCTATTTGCTTGCCTCGTTATGACACGCGGATATGTGCCACAAAAAGTTAACACTGTTTGGCAATAGCTAGAGAAACGGGCAACATAAACTCATGTGAGTTTTTAATAAGTAAGCGCAGGTTTCGATCTCTAGAACTTGGATGATGTTATTTCTAAGTCAATTAGACATAATAAGTATCATAATATTATGAAAAAGGCTTTAAAAATGTATTTTATTCATTTTTGTTTTTATATTAAAATAAAATAAGGTAATTAATATGAAGACATATTAATTTGTGAATGTGTAATCCCATAATCGAAAAACAATTGGATTGCCAACTTTATAAATTTGACCCAGGCGTCGCCGGGTAATTTTTTCCATAAATATAACATTGAAATCAGTGAAAACTGTTTCTTTTTTTAATGAAGAATTGAATGAGATGTGATGAAGTCGGCGAGGGCGCAGTTATAAATTTGTTACAACAAATTTAACCTATTTAAGTCGGGTAAGTCGGACAGGAAATGCTAGTATAATAATAAATTTAAATATACGACCTGGATTTATATATACAGGTGCATGTGTAAGTTAAGCGATAATCGATTTGCAGAGATTGAACTTCTCGGTCCCTTGGCCAATAATTTATGATAAAATAATATCGACTCCCTTCAACACACAAGCCTGTGAACACCTAAGTCTTAAAGTTTCTACATCAGGGTATATTCTGGTCGAATAACGATTCAATTGATCGCCTTGCTTTGTTTTCGTTTGTGCGCAATCAGCGGAAGTTTATGTCACGGCATTTCAGATTTGTGTTGATAATGTTAAAAAAAAATGAGAGAAAAGTTTAAGGTTCACTTTTACATTTTGGTTTGGTTTGGCTTTAAGCGTAAACTTAAATGGCGAGACTGGGTCTAAGAGGTGGCGTGAGATGCAGCCGCAAGTGGGTCATGCGATTGCGAGTGCGATTCGTTGTCGTGGAAGTTGTGGCTTAAGCCACACGCTGCGTATACGCGATATGCGCGACGTTTAATTTGCTGTCGCGGCCTTTAAGCGCAAATGCAAACAGTTAATTACGGCATTAAGTTTTCATGCCGCAGCCAAAAAAGAGGCTGGAGGGGCTGGAGGAAAACGGGAATGGAAAGAAACAACTGCAATGCGGACACTTCGTGAGCGCTTTGTCGCCAGGAACGGGACAAGAGCCAGGACCAGCATGAGGTCGAAGTCAGCGCAAGTGAGTAAGTCCATGAAAAGAATGAGACGTCGCATCACTTATGCATAAGAACATTTTAACTTTTCGTTAGCCACTTTAGACTTGTGCACGTTTCAGGGACGTGGAGCTGAGGCTAAGAGTTCCTGGGAGTGGGTATTTGAGTGGTTGGGTGGCTGGGTGGTTGGGTGGCTGGAGGGCTGTGTTGTTTATCTTTTTCGTGTGACTTTTGCCTTTTGGCTGGCTCAAGTTTTTTTCTATTGTTGCAGCCAAGTGTTGAAATCAAATAGCACTGAAAAACAAACACACACAGAAACACACACACACACACATATATATATACGTTAAGTTTACAAACAAACATAAATTAATGAAATGCACAAAAACTGTAAACGTTTTATTGCACTGTCTCTATCTCTTTCACCTCCTGTCCATCTCTATCTGTCTGCAGTGCTTGAATATTCTTAATAATTTATTGCATTTTGTTTGGTAAGCGCTTCAAAACTTGCTGAACTTTTTAACATAAATTAACAGATTAGCTGTTGCCTGCCACACTGAAGCAACAAAAAAAATATGTTTTCAACTTTAAGCAGGTGGCCTTGGAAAAAAATACACATAGTTGCTTCTGTTTCTGCCACAACAGCTGCTAATTTCCACTGTTCCACTGTTGGTAAAATAAGGTAAAATTCCGCTGAAATGTTGCCAAAAAACTTTTCCAAACAGCACGCACTGTAAACGCTGTGGGACCCACTCTCTTTTGGCCACCATAAATCTTAGCCATTTTGGCAAATTTGTAAATCTCTTTGGTATCCCTTTACAGACCCCTGCAGCATTGGGACTGGCATTTTGCATGAGTCGACGATGTGACTTGTAAAATTGCAAACATTTTGCATTAAATATTTATTTTTAATTTGTAGTTCGTTGCTGTTAATAGAAGAATTCTTTAAGTTTTTTCCCGTTCAGCTTTAAGTGCGGAACTATTATCGAGATAGTTTGTTTCTCTGATTTTCGATATCAGCGCTCCCAAATGAGTAATCAGAGCAATGCTTACGCTGGTGATTTGACATTTAACAGAAACTCATTTCGTTTTCGATTTGTCGCTGATTTCCCAAAACACTTTCCAACCATGAACACACACACACACACCAGACAAACTTGCTAGGATGTAAGGATGTGTCTGATGACTGCGTGAATGTCTTTGGCTTTGGCAAACACATTAAGCAGCACATCCTGGGCGCGTCCACTAGCGACTAGCGGACCGGATGTCCTGCCTAGCCCAGTATTGACTGGCCGCAGACTGACTAACTTTGTTGACAGCAATTTGTGATGCACGACTGCACCGTTTGGCGTTGACCAAGGCGAGCCCAGTCCATCAGGACATAATGACAGCAGCTGCATTGTCCCGCAATACATTTAAAAGAAAGAGTCGATTTGCCAGAGGTTTAAGCTTTAAATAGGATTATTTGCGTTCAATGTATTTATCAGCCTGCTAAGTATGGCCGAAACAAGCTATTAAGCTATAAAATTAGTTTTATGTAGAATTTTAGCCAAATGGTTGACCTTGTAGGGCTGGGTTAATTTTTTTGAAAGGATAATTAATTGTAAGGCTTTAAGTCAAATCAATTGTTTTCAAAAGCTAAAATTAAGCTTTCCCAAAGAAAGGGAAAACTGCAAATTAATCAAGAAATATCAGTAAATAAAGCTGTAAGCTTTAAGCTTTCTAGTGCTTTCCAAGCTAACCTTTCAGCTGTAGCATAATAAATCTTTTAATCAAATTATTAGAAACTTCATCTCCTGTCTGTCTATCAAACTATCTCCTTTGCAGCTCCGTCGTCTTCTAGTTAGTCATTAGCCTTGCGTTACAAGCCTAATGGTGAGACATGTTCACAATAAGCTTACTTCCCTACCGACAAGCTGGTGTGTATGTGTGTGTGTGTGTTCAATTTGTTATGTTGTTAATTAAGCGAACCGTGCAAACAGCTGATGCCATCCTGTCAGTTGTCCTGTGCACGCTCTCAGCTGTCAGCTACCAGATTCCAGCTGCAAGCGCTCCCATTGCAGCGGCAATTGAGCAATTTCTTGTGACGCGTTCTGCGTTGTTCTACAGCGTACCCTGGGGCAAAGCTCTGCTCGGCTCATTAGCTAACTGCACACGTGCACAAATCAATTTCGCCACGTCCAATCCGACCCGCACGCTTCACTTGAGTGCCTTGGCGCTTCAGTGCCGCCCTAGTCCCTAATCCCAGCAAGTGCAGAAAAAACAATCATACGACGCGTTGTCCAAAAGCAATCAAAGTGAATGGCTTAACTGCAAAAATCACACACTACTTACGATATACCCGCGCTTAGGGCGTGCGGTGACCACAAAGCATAAGAGCAGCGATTGGTTTTTTTAATAAGCAATGGTGCAATGGAGATGATGCCATAAGTATGCAAGTGCCATATCGAATGCTGCACTTGCTCCAACTCGCCTTGTTACTGCACCGTTCGTGCCCAGCAATGCGCTCGCCACAGTATAATGCAGTTCCCACTACCTTCTGATGTTTATCTATTGCAGTGCCTTTGCTTGCCAAGTGCAGCATCGCACTGATAAGTGCATCTACATGATGCTCAAATTATATGGTTTCACTTGCCAGCACGGCAAACGAGCCCCATCAGCATTACACATATACATAAGCCCCACATAAGCACAGGAGCGGAGCAGACCGAATGGGCCCAGTCAATTTGATTGCTCCATTACAAAAATATTGAATCCACAATTTTATGAATGCTCGTTTGAAAACGAACTTCTTAAACCACCAAAAAAATTTATAAATTTTAATTTAATATGTGTATAAACCAAGGCCAAAAAGGGGAAACGCATCTAAGTTTTGAAATATATTTGATCTGAGTATTCGCTGTGAATATCTGAATACTAAATTTATGTCTTCGCGAACTTAATCTCAGATTATATATTTAGAGGAATTATATTCTACATCTGCTTCTTATTGTCTCTGATATCGATGAACTTATTTCATGAGGCTGGGAGTGTGTTTCTTTTATCTGTTAGATACATTTGTACTCATCTATATAACAACCCGATTTCTACCTAATTACAAGTGGTAGCAGAGGGGGTTCTTGCCCAACTCTATACAATGCAGTCAAGTTTAAACGGAAACTCAGTTATTTCAGTTAGTTAGTCGGTCTGATAAAAAAATGATATTAAATCACGTTTATCTCTCAGATCTGCATAGGCTATGGCCGTAAGTCCAACTTTGGCATTGGTTGGCACCGCTTCGTAGTTGCCAGGTCGCTTTTGATAGGCCACAAAGTTCGTGTAACTGTGACGCTGGAAACTGTAGTTGTCACCCATGCTGGAGAAGAGCGTTTGGGGATCAATATCAAGAGGTGGTTGGTTGATGCTAGGTTGCATCCGTGCCTGCTCCTCTCGTAGATGATGTAACAGGTCTATAGACACTTGGGGCAGCAAGGCTGATCTCTTGGTCATTTCCTGCTCGGTGCTGTTGTTGGCCTGATTGGTGCTGGCATTTGATTGGTAAATATAACAATGAATATTAACGCCATAAGGCACCCTAATTTGCAATCGATCTCTGACGACGGACCTTTTGCTATTGCTGAAGTCAGATATGCGCCTCTCGCTTTTGAAGCAACCAAGGTTCCAGGGTCCAGCCTTGTGGCAAAAATAGTGTTTGTTACGTAGATTGTGTGGATTAGCTGCCACAGCCAGTTCTACGGACTTTGCGGATGTGAAGATCATTAGCGCGTAATTGTAGTTCTCTGTGCGTTGCAGTACGAAGACGCGTTGCAAACTGCCGAAGGCGCAGAAATGCTCGAAGACCTGGTGGTGGACAATCTCTGAACTCAAATCCCGTATGTATAGAAGAAATTTAGACTGCAAATCCGCTGCCGATACAGACTGCAATGGTGGGCGATATGGACGTCTCGGTGTTTGATGACCCGGTGGCTCGGGTCCTTCATTTTGCTTGTTATTTTTTCAGAGAGAGGTAGATAAATTACTTACCCGTCTTATTTTCGGGCTGTTGAGCACAAGTCAAGTCGATTAGTTCGCACTTTTCCTTTCGATTGTCCTCGATTTGAATGCTTTTAGGCTCATATGGCGACGTCGGGGTGAACTGCGATGGTCTGCGATATGGACGTCTTGGGGGTTGAAGTTCTGACAATTGAGGTCCTGGACTGACCGAAGTCCCCGACTGAACTCCTACAGATTGAAGCGGCTGGGGTACTGCAATATTTTCATTGCACATTATTCAGGCAAAGGTAGGACAATAACTCACCAGCTATATTTTCCGGATGGTGAACATTTGAAAAGTCTAAGGAACCACGTTTTTCCTGTCGGTTGATATCTATTTGAGGAACTTGATCCTCATACGACGTCGTCGGCGTATACTGCGAAGGCCGGCGACATGGGCGACTTGGTGTTTGAAATCCTGGCAATTGAGATCCTAGGGGTGTAAGCACTTGCGGTTGGGTTGCTGCAATTCAATTAGTGAAATTAATTCTGGCTAAGGTGAAACAAGTACTCACCGGCTATATTTCCCGGATGATTAATATTGGAAAAGTCAATTGTTTCGCACCTTTGTTTTCGGCTTTCATTGTTGTGTGGGCTTTGATCCTCAAGCTGTGACGTTGTCAAATACAGCGATGATCTGCGATATGGACGAGTTGGAGTTTGAAGTAATGGCGCTTGAGCTCCTAGTGACTGAAGACTTGGTTGTTGTGGTCCTGCATATTGCTATTTGACTTATTCTGTGAAAGATTGAACAAGTACTCACCGCTAATAGTTTCCGGATGATGAACCTTGGTAACGTCTTTGGGTTCACACCATTGCTGCCGGTTGATATCGTTTTGAGGGTTTTCATCCTCACTCAGCGGCATCGGTGTATATTGCGAAAGTCTGCGACATGGGCGACCTGGTGTTTGAAGTCCTGGCATTTGAGCTCCTATTGGTTGCAGCCCTTCCGATTCTGTTCCTAGAGTCCACATAACAGGAATTTATTCTTGCGAAGCTGACGTAAGTACTTACCGGCTATATTTTCCGGATGATTAACTGTGGAATTGTCAATGGATTTGAGGCTTTGGTTTCGGCTTTCATTGTTTTGAAGGTGCTGGTCACAAAGGTGTGACGTTGGCAGATACAGCGATGGTCGACGACATGGACGAGTTAGGGGTTGAAGTGCTGTTGTTTGAACTCCTAGAGGCTGAAGCCCTGGTGGTTGGGGTCCTGCAATTCTCTTGTTATTGCTTATTCTGACGAATGGAAAAGTAGGACTCACCGGCAGTATTTCCCGAATGACGAACATTGGAAATGTCTATGGATTCGCGCCCTTGTTTTCGGTTGTCATTGTTTTCAAAGCTTTGGTTCTCGTATAATGAAGTCGGAGTGTGCTGCGATGTTCTGCGAAGTGGGCGCACTGTGGGTTGAAGTCCATGCGATTGAGGTTTTGACGTTTGATTTATTTCTAGATATTAAAGCTGTCGCTGTTGTTACTTAATCTGGCAAAGACAGAACAAGTACTGACCGGCATTCGTTCCCGGCTGATGATCAGCTGACAAGTCTATGGGTTCGCAGCTTTGGCTTCGGCTGTCATCGTTTTGAAGGTTTGGAGTATTGTATAGCGTCGTCGGCGTATACTGTGATGGCCTGCGATTTGGAAGATTTCGGGGAGCTCCTAGAAATTCAAGACCTGGCGTTTACTCGAACTAAGGTAAAAACAGGTTCTTACCGGTTTTATCACACGGCTGTTGAGCAGGTGAAACGTCTATAGTTTCACGTCTCTTCTTTTGGCTATCATCCTTTTGGTCGCTTTTAGGGTCGTACAACGACATCGACGTCGACTGCGATGATCTGCGATACAAGCGTTTGGGTGTTTGAACTTCCGGTGATTTAGCTCCTGTCGTCTGAAGCCGTAGTGGTTGAGATACTGAAATCTTTCTGTTCTTACTAATTCTTACAAGGCCAGATATATGTGCTTACCTGCCGTATTACTCGGCTGCTGGGCTGTTGAAATATCTATTGTGTCACGCCTTTTTTTTTGGTTATCATTCTTCTGAATGCACTTACTGTCGTGTAAAGAAGACGTCAACTGCGATGTTTTGCGATATGCCCAATTTGGCGTTTGAACTTCTGGTGGATGAACTTTTGGCGATTGAGGCCCTGGTGGTTGAGGTCCTAAAGATTCCGATTGGTTCTTAGTCGGACAAGGAGAGATAGATGAATTACCAGCTAAATCCCGCATCGAAACGTCTATTGTTTCACACCTTTTCTTTTGGTTATCAACCTTCTGAATGCTTTCACTCTCGTACGACGACGTGGACGTCAGCTGCGATAATCTAGTATATGAACGTGTTGGTATTTGAGCTTCTTGGGCCTGAACTTTTGATGGTTGATGCTCTGGCGGTTGAGGCCCTGAAATCTTCTTATTGCTAATTATTCGCACAAATCTAGATATAAGTACTTGCCGGCCTTGTTCCTCAACTGACGAGCAGTTGTAACGTCTATGGTCTCACGCCTATTATTTTTATTGTCATCGTTCTGAAGGCTTTTAGTGTCGTACGAAGACGCCTTCTTAGGCTGCGCTGTTTTTCGATTACATTGCTGTCCTTGAGGTCCTAAGGCTTCCGTTGAGTACTTATTCTGACAAAGAATAATGCAAGTACTTACCGGCATTTTTCTCTGGCTGATATTCAGCGGAATCGACTTTGGATTCGTACCTTTTGTTTTGATTGTTATCGTTCTGAAGGCTTTCAGTGTTGTTAGAAGAATTCTGCGTAAGATGCAATATTCTACGATATGATCGTTTTGGTGGTGGAGGTTCTACAGTTTCCGGTTTATACTTATTTGGGTAACGATTAATAGGAGAACCTACCGGCTTTATTCACCAACTGCTGATCGGCTGAATCGCCTTTGCATTCATACTGTTTCTTTAAGTTGTCATCGTTCCGAAGGCTCTTGGTGTTGGCCGAAGACGTCTTCATAAGGTGCGTAGTTTTCCGACATGAGCGTTTCGGTGGTGGGGGGCTTAGTGTCTGAAGTCCTGACGATGGAATCTCTGGCGGTTGGTACTAAATCAAAAAAAAGATAGATAATACCACATACCGGCTTTATTCCCGGGTTGCTGATCAGCTGAATCGACTTTGGAGTCGTACTTTTTCTTTTGATTGTCATCGTTCTGAACGCTCTTGGCGTTGGTCGAAGACGTCTTCGTTTTGCGACATGATCGTTTTGGTGGTGCCGGTTCTAGTGGCTGAACATCTGTCGACTGAAGCTCCGGCGGCTTAGGTCCTTAAATTTCCGGTTAGAACTTATTCGGGCAAAGATAGATGCAAGTACCTACCGGCTTTATTGCCCGCCTGTTGATCAGCTGAATCGCCTTTTTTTTTCTGTTGGTTGTTATCGTTCCGAATGCTATGAGTCGCGTTCGAAGACTTCTTCGTTGTTCTGCGGTATGATCTTTTTGGTGGTGGAGGCTGTAGTGGCTGACCTCCTGAGGGTTAAAGCTCTGGCGGTTAGTAGTAATTCGGGCAAAGACAGACAAAACTACCTACTGGCTTTATTCCCCGGTAACTGATCAGTTGAATCGTCATTGACATCATTCTTAAGATTTTTAGTGTTGTTTGAAGATGTATTCGTAGGGCGCGATTTTAATCGACATGATCGTTTTAGCGGTGGCGGATCAGGTGGCAGAACTTTTGACGATTGGCGCTTCGGTGTTTGAGATTCTAAAGATTTCGGTTAATCTTATATGGGAAAAGATAATTCAAGAACTGACCAGCTTTATTCCTCGGCTGCTGAATGGCTAAATCAAGTTTGGATTCGCTCCCTTTCTTTTGGTTTTCATCGTTCCCAAGGCTTTTGGGGTTGTTCGAAGACGTCTTCGCAATTTGGGAAGTTCTGCGGCATGATCGTTTTGGGGGTGGAGGCTCTAATGGCTGAACTGGTTTTATTTCTGCAACCTTCTACTTGTTAAGCAGTTGACCACTGATGGACACAAGTACTTACCGGCCTTGCTCTCTGCCTTTCGGTTGCCTTTGGACAAGGAGCTGGTTGGGATAATCCTCTTCCGTTTACTTGATTCGCGAGTAGTGTTTGGTGACTTATTAGGAGGTAATTGGTGCCCTGATTGCGGTTTTTGGTTCATTTTGGTGATGGGCAATACTGATATCTAAATTAATATTTGGTCAGAAACAATTTTCAACGCTTGCTGTTATGAGTTTTGAGCAGCTCAAAAAGTTTGATTGTATTTATTGACATCTTCGTAATTGGGCTTAGTATCTTAAGTAAATATATGAGCATATCTTTGTCTGAAACCGTACACATTTGGGCCGCTTCCTTTTGAATTTGCTCCTGTGCTCACGACCGCAAGCAAGCGCCATGCACATTGTTGCACAGACTATTAAACCTGCTGACGAAGAAGATGAAAATGCGTTTTTAATGCAGCGCAAATGTGGCAACTGTTTGTGCATCGTATGAAGCACATATAGATATTTGCACTTAGTTTACTGAACACATACCAAACTTTTATGCAAATTACGTGCCGAAAACTTTCAAAATTTTTGTTTCCGGACTTCAGTCTTATTACTTAAGTGCAACACTTGAGGTCTAACTTTTCAATCCGAAAATTTCCTTACTAATTTGGGACATTTTTCTAAAATTTGCTTGAGCTTTATAAAAAGCCCCTCGACGGCAACAGCAGCCAGCTCAGTGGAAACAAATTGAATTAGTTGCAAGTCCACTAATGTCGCTGGCAACAATAACGTGACTGGGGTGCACAATTTTGGCAAATAAAGTGGTAAATTAGCTCTGACCAGCTGTTGATTAGGTGACCAAATACTTTTGGCAGCTTGTTAGCAAATCGAATTGCATTGCTACAACTGAGTGCAATCATTGTGAGTACATTGAGATGATCTATAAATATAAACAAGCGGTCGCCTCCTCCTTTGCTTAATCCGTTTCCTTCTTAATTGCTGAAACTAAAGCCTCCTCCATAGTTGAAGAGTATAATATTAAAGCCTTCGTCTCCTCCGTTGTTCACGCTGCCACCTCCTCTATTGCTGAAGACGCCTCCTCTTATATTAAAGGCACCGCTTTCTCTATAGTTGAAGCGGTCTCCTCCAATTTTAAAGCCGTCTCCTTCTCGAATTGAAGTGAAGCTTATGAGATTTCATGAGAATCGCGTAGTAGGGCATTAGTTAAGAATACTTTTCTTTACTTAATATACTGAGCAGCTAGCGGTAAATGTGGTCTTGCATATAAACATACAAAATATATGCATAAATTCATTTACATATATAAATGCATACATAATGTGTACATTATGCATATTTATATGTAAACACACATAAATTCTTTTATATAAATATGCATTCATACATAATACATACATATAAACATACTTACCTTCATATACACACACATATTTAGTTGTTGTAGTGCATATGCAAATACCTACATAAATAATACATATTTATATTTATTGATTTTTTAGAACATACTTCGCCTCTCTCTCTCTGTCTCTCTCACGCTCACTCTCTCTCCCTTCCATTGACTAGTTTTTACTGTAAAATATCAGAAAAGTGTATTTCTTTGATTCCGAGCCAAAAAGACTCACGTTCAACAAACATGTCAACTAACTGAGCTAACTACCATGACATATAAAATTTACCCCATTTGCATTCTGTAGAGTTTGAAAAGGGTATCATGTCATCGTTAAAGAAATCGAATTCTTTTTTTACTCCGCAAATTGACAATGGCAGCGAACTCTGGCTACCAGAGTTTAATCAGGCACTTTGGACGTACAGGACACGTACACGGATGCAGCGCAGTGAAACAAAACGGAATCCTTGCAATTTGTCGTCTAAACAATAAACCAAATAGTCGTAGAAGCCACCAAAAAGCAAATCAGCAAAAATCGAGCAACAGCAACGTGCAGATATCAAATCCGGACCGAGGCACTTCTGCGGTGTAGCCAAAAAGTAGACAAATGCGACCACCATGCGGAATGGGTAAGCACGATTTGTGGGCACAGACAGGGGTAGCAAGGCACAGAAGGAGTGCCAGGGCAGTCAAAAGTGTGCGCTATTCTTTTGAGTTTTATATGTAACTAGTTGGCAAGATACTTGCCCTGGATCGTACAGCGGCTCATTTCGGTGCCTAAAGTAAAGGGTATAGCATGTATTTCTATATGTATGGTCCACTAGGCAGCCGTTTACTCTCATTCTGGAGCGACATCTAAAAACCAAATTGAATTTTTATTTTCGTCATTTGCATCAAAAATGTAAGTAGGGAAAAGAACAAATTAGATCAGTTTTGCATAAATTTATGACATTTGGCTTTGCAAAACTAATGAAAAATGAATTTTATTTGTGTACTCAGTTAAATGCCAGCTTAAAGTTGAAGAATAGGACATAGGGTATACTAAAACTCGATAGAATGTGCTTGTTTTTTTTTTATTTATTTTTTTTTTATGCTCTAGATATCCCAGATGATATATAAAGTGCAATATTTCAGTGACGGGCCAAGCGTAAATATAAACTTTAGCTGCACACTTTTTGGCGACTTCTCGAGGGCATCATAAGGCAAACTCAATGCTGCTCGTTTGATAAGCCACGACTAGTGCATTTTTATTGCACAGCCGCCATGTGGGCATACAAAACACATCACTCCCATATATTCATACATATGCTTCTATACATATGTATATATATATATTTATATAAGCATATGCCTTAAATATTCAGCTTCTGAAAATAACCGTTTATTTCAAGTCTACAGGCGAGGCGAGCCGGGTTAACGTTATGTGCACTTTGGTTAAAATGCACTTAAGAGGAACGACAGAGTTTTTGGAGCTGCTCTTCAAAAAGTTTCAATATGGAAATCATCAACTTGAACGAAAGTATGTCAACATGCAATTAAAAACTGTCCGCCGGCAATCAAGTGTCGCTTCTGTTGAAATCTCTAACTTAATTAAAATTGAACAGTATAATGCCAGTCAAAAGACATATACATTGAATATTGGATCTTATTAGCTGGCAGGCAACTCCAATGCGAATTTACACTTTACTCGATTGCCGGCGTGGCAGACCAACAACCGGAAACATAGTGAACAACACAGACACACCACCGTAAATGTGGCTACGTGTCGGTTTCAATGAAATGAAAATATAAAATATGCATTTACTGCAGCCCGCCTCCAGTTACAGATAGTTGCCACCGGCTGCTGTTGGTGCTGCTGCTGCTGCTGCCCGGATAAGTATGCTATGGGCAACGTGCTCTGCGTCGGGGAATTGTGTCGAATGTCATGTGCGCCCCCCATTCAAATGCCAGCTGCAAAGTCTGCACAGTTACTGGCCAAAACTGTGATCCTTATTTTTACCACCCAGACAACTAACGGGCGAAAGCTGCATTGTTCGGCAGCCGAGCAGCGCACTCCATAATAAATGTAACGAGCGTATTACAAACACTTATGTATGGCAACTTTAAAGTGCAGACATCACTCGTACAAGCATGAGCATAACTACTTGTGCATGTATATATATACCCTGCAGCTTTAGAGATAGATAAAGCTGTCAAATATGTATATCCCGCAGACAAAAAAATGCATCTCTCACCTGATACGAAATATACATGTGTTCACATTTTATATCTATGCAATCGTCTATCTGCTTATTCAAGCATATCAAGTTCGGATCGCAATAGAGTGAGAAATGCTAAATAAACTTATACCAAAAGCAGATCAAGTTTATGTTCAATGTTCAATGTTCAAATTATCAATGCCCTATTAAGAGTATACTGTTCTTTTTTATATTTTAAATTCTTATAATCATTTTTTATTTTGTAAATGCTTAACTTTCTATATTTAAAAATATATTTTGCCGTTGTGCATTATATGTATATAAACTATATACGAACCGATAAATCCTACAATATTTTTGCTTGCAAATTCTCAACAGTTCTTTTTTTAAATATTGTGTTGCATTATAAATTAACTTTTAGCAATGAAGGTTTTTTTTTTTGATTTTATCTGTTCAATTGAATTCAACAGAACGATAAGCATATATTGTAAATTGTGTGTAGAGGGCAACTTTTGGTCGAGCATACCCGGCTTGAGCATTATGAGTTGCTTTAGTTGTTTTATAGCTAACTTGAGTACATTTGCCAACTGCCACATGCTCGTTCATAATTGCAGAATCAGTCGCAAAATAAAATGGACATCAAGGCAGCGACTAAATCAAATGTGAGCCAAGTGAAAACTTGGTCCAACTTTTATGCAAGTATTGTGTGTGAAAAAGACGGAAACACAGGGGGAGAGAGAGAGAGAGAGGCAGCGGGCCAGCGTGTGGCAGTGGCGCTTGCACTTGAAGTGCAAAAACTTTGCTTCGCTACGTTAGCAAAACTTTTGCCAGCTAGTTGTAGCATGAAAAGCAAAAGTTTGCCGTCAAAGCGAAAGTTAAAGCCGGCGCCTGCACCGACAATCCGAAACCGAATAAAAAACTGACACAACAAAAAAAATATGTATATATATTAAAAGTGGAAAAAAAATGAAATATATTTGTCGGAATTAAGCTTGGCAGTTGATATGTAATTCAGCCCTATAGGTAAAAAAAATGTTTTTTCTTTTAGCTGCTGGCAATTATAATATATTTTATATACATATTTTCAATAATTAGTTTTACTTTGAATTTCGGTTAAATGCAATGCTGACTGACGTCCTGTCAGTTGACTAATACACAAATGAACTGAGCGTTGGGCAGCGCAAAAATGCTGGGGCATACACATATCGAAATGGCAAAAAACTTTCTCGTTTTCTCGCATTCTCGTTTTCTCGTATTCCCCAAGCAAGTTGCACGTAAAATTTTTGCACAATTGGCAATCGAAAATTGGAAAACTTTTTCCTATATTTGTTTTGGCTTCATTGAGTTGACTGTGCTAACTCACACACAAGCAACACATTGCTTAGATATACACATTCACCCACAGACACACACCCACACGCACACTCGTAACGTTTGCTGCTATTAGCAAAGTTTGGTGTGCTCTGCTTTAGTAGCAAGTTCCCTCAAGTTAGCCAGCGAAAGCAAAAACTTTAACGCAGCTACAACAACAGCAACAACAACAAGCACAGCAGAAGGAGCAACTACAACAACTATTACAACAACAAACCTGACGGCATATCTATTGGCAAATGGCCGCGTTTATAATTGCAACTGGCAACTGGCAATTGGTAGCTGGCAATTTTCAATTTGTTTGCATTGCATTGGCAACTTTATGATCGAACCGCACCACTGACCCACTGACACTCACACACCACCGACCATGCTCAGCATTCTTCTCTTTGGTCTAACTCTGGCAGAAGCAATTTGAGCGCAACTTAAATACGCTTTAAGTCTGGTAAGTGGACGTTTGCAGCTTTTATGTGCGAAGTGCATGGAAATGAATTTTCGTTAAGGTAAACATCGAGGTCAGATAATTGATTTTTATTTACTTAATATTATATGGCAGGTATTTAATTAATGAAATTGAATACTAATAAATGTTAATAATGAAAGCAATAATTGGAAAGTAAGAGAAAGGGGGTGGGGACAGTTATGGTCTATTGTGCCTGAGGCTAGAGACGGATTGAAGGCTACAAGCTTATAAGGTAGTAAGGGGTTGTAAAGTTTTTAGCTAGTCATAGCACCTTGCTAGAGCACCAGCAGGTTTCACAGAAGGGCTCTTGACCAATCAGAAAGGTACCTGTTCCGGCTATAAGGAGCAGTTACAGCTGGCCGATAATAGTTTCATGGTTAACCCTTATATGGAGAGAGTTTGAATTGCAGTTTGGCTATGCGTGAAAAAAAAAACAATTAATGTAAAATGAATTCAAATGAATTCAAATATTCATTTATGTATCTTATTTAAAGTCCCTATTCAGGTTGATTGATCAGTTTTGTTAAAGAGTTAGCTTCATTAAAATTGTGTGCTTTATTGTCTCACCTGAGGCTAAACGACTTGTTTTATTTCAACCTGCTCATGCTTTTCATTTTCATTTCGCTGCATGAATTATTAATGGAGCCACGCATTTGCCTTTCGGGACAACAAGCGGCGTGTTCTCTTATGTGGGTAGCATGTATAAACTTTGATTAAAGCTAGCCATTTCGCTAATGAAGTGCGCGGATTGAAAGACAACTCTGACAGGCAATCCAGTGCAACGGCACGTATACGTAATGCGCCTACAGCCATATTGCAGGTGCTGAAAAAGTTTCCCCGTTTCGTACATCGATTTGGCAGTTGCACAATTTCCAAATTAAACGCGCTGCCACATTTTTGGACGAAAATTTGATTTCACAAATAGCAAAGTTTGGTTGCACTAATGTACAAATATTTGGGCATATTCCTTTAGTCGATTTTAATGCTAATTGGTTAGTGATTGCATTGCGCATTATTTTCAAAAAATAATTGCAGAATATGCCACACTGCCATACCATTTCATGTCATACAATGCCAGTTTGTTGTATTGCAATATCGTGTTAATCCCTCTGATGGAGCTGCGACGACTGCGTGCGGCCATTTCGTGTTTGTCGCTGTCGCTGACGCTGATTTCCCCAAGCATCGGGAGTGTCAATTTGTTTGGGTTTATTGGACGCTTTGGTCGGGTTATGATTTAGGTAAGCGCCCAGGGAGCCAGCGTCCATGTCGATGCCGATGAGGCTGCGGATGTGGATGCCGATGCGGATAAAACTTGATACCCACAGCGTATCCGCAGCTCGTCAGTTGTGATTTTATTATTTATGGTTATTTTTTTTTTGTTTGTGGTAACCATTGTGATTGCGTTGTCCTAATAGCAAAAAGATTTAACATATAAATATTCTGTTTCTGTGTTGGCTACAACAAAACTCATTCAGAAAACATGTTTGGGCTGCTGTCAAAAGTGCTTGAATTTGCATTATAATCGCCATGCACAAAATAAATCTAAAACGTATGCATATTTTATGAACGCTTACCGCTAGCTGCGCTTAGAAATAAGAGGGTTAATCGTAAAGATATGTGTTTTTTGAAATGCAACCAACAAACATATTCGTAATTTAAGATATCTATTTTTATATATTAAACAAAGTTATAATCTGCTGATGAACAGTATTCATTCTTCACTTTGTACTGAGCTTGTAGATTATTCAATAATAACAATAATAACAAAAAGAAATTATGAACTCTCTGACTAACCCTCGCTTAAACGGATTAAATGTAAAGTAATAAATTCGACTGTCCCGACAGTTACGTAGGTATACGAGCCTGCATTCTTCCATATATGTGTACAGATATGAGTGATTGGGTTTGTTTGCCATAAATTGAAAAGAAATTCGTGTGTAATTTAAATAAAAAATATTTATGACATTTACTCTATGCGAAAAGTATTGAAATTTCACCCACAAAGTAATCATACATTGCGTATACGCAGCGTGAGCCAGACTACAAGTAGAACACGTTAAAAGCTAGTTAGGCAATTGCGTGGCCATGGAGAGCACAATTAAATAAGCAAGTGTGAAATGCCACTAATTATAATTATGGTCAAATAATTGTATTAAAGCCAAAACGTAAATGCCAATTAATTAGCTGTTATGGGCATGCAACCGCAGCACGTACGAGCTAACAGGTAGGCAGAGACTGCGTTTGTCTAATATTGAATATTGAGCCAGAATTAGGTTGATTGGCGCTCGTTTTGCAATAAATCCCAAAAGCCGGTCATATTTAATCTTTGGCGTTTTGTAGATGTACAACAGCTCAATTTTATTATAATGCCATTTGAGGGACTTTTTAATTTCATTAGCGTTTCACGTTTGCGTCCGGAGCTTGTAATTAAAATGCCGCAAAGCGCTGCCAGACGACGCACAGCGGCCTCCGCTTGCACCCCACCGACTCCAGAGACGGTGAGTGGATTGTGGACGCGCCCACGCATTTGCCAATTAAAAATTTCAATTGCGGCATAAAAACGCGCGTGTAGGAATAAACTTGCCTGAAATGGAATAATTAAGCAGCGGCGTTCATTAAATTTGCACAGCAAAAGTTAAATATAAATTCAAAGGCCAACTCGGCCTTTTGTCCCACCTCACTAATCCATACGCCCCCAAGCAGAATTGCTGTAGCATACTTTGGGGCGTTGACTAAACCAGAAAAACTTTAACAAAAATTAATAGAGCTGCGGCTGACCGGTCCTGCTGCCATAGCTGAAAACCCAAGAATTGTGTCAACAATGCGGGCAACACGAGCTGGCAAAACATGCGGCCAAATTATATATATAATGAAAATATGGATACACTATACTATGGTACATAGAACAGGTGCGGATTATATATGTGTGGCAGCATGAGCCTGCGGCTCGTTACTGTCGCTTGCCAGACACCCAAACAATAACAACTACGAGCTTATACCTGTAGTAACTACTGTAATTTAAGCTGCAGCTGCTCCACTTCAGATAGAGGCAGCCGTAGACCCATAATGCATGCAAACTTGCAATAATTTTTCGTTGCTAAATTCAGCTTTGCAAAAATGTTCACCAAATATTCTTTTTTTCGGCTAATAAATTTTATGCTTCTCTCCGTGCTGCAGCTGTGCTGGCAGTAAAAACGTTTTGTGGCCCTTTGTAAATAATTAAGTTTAAGGCTTTCTGCAAGTTCAAGAAGCCTTCGGTGGTAGAGCGCTAAAATAAAATAAACTACAACATACTTTAAAAAGTTGTAGTGCAATTTTTAAAACTTTATGCAGATAAAGCGTGGAGTTTGCCATTCGCTTTAGCGATTGTTGGCTGTCAATCATAATTCCCGTTTGCTTGGTCAGCTTGGTCAGCCGGACAGGAAAAAAGTAGTTGCAGTAATCAAAATCGCATTAAAAAACTTCACAGCTCTTTGCCATGCTGTTACAGGCACATTATTCACTCAAGTTACGTGGCAGAGTGTTTTTTTTTCTTTTTTGCCCTGCTGTGTCACTTATGCGCCAGCAGTTGGCACAACTCGAGTGCCCACTCAGCACAAATGTGCAAAACGAACTTCAGAATCGTCATGCCGGCAGCAGGTAAGACGAGCACACTTCAAGCCCGCCACAAGCATCCAAAATAACAGCAGCAAAGCGCACAGAGAACAACCCACTACAGCAGTAGCAGTAGCAGTAGCTGTAGCTGTAGCAGTTGTAGCAGTTGTAAGTAGTCGAGCACACATGCACTCACACACGCACTATTGGTGGCGATTGCTGCAGTACTACGCACTGAACTGGGTTACTCGGAGGCTGCTTGACGCGGCAAAACAACAGCGACGAAGGTAAACAAAAACACGTGTCTTCGCAGCTATCCGCAGCCGCTTAAGGATAGCACTCGGTGCTGCGCAGTTGCGGATAAAACGAACAAACGTGCGGTCTTAAGAGAGCGGATAATGAGCACGCGGCGTATACGTGATATTTTGTGCGCTCTTAACTGCAGCCCCCAAGCCTGCATTCAATGTGGCAAGCGCGTCTCTTGGCTTATCTAGCATACCAGCAACTGCTTGGTTAAATATTGCTTCCCATTTGCATGTTGCCCAAAATGATGTTCGCGGATAAAATGAAATAAAGCCTTTAAAGAAACCAAGAAAATTGTATAAAAAGCTGGCAATATGATAAATAAATTCTAATATTATATATTATTATTATTATATAAGATTATTTTTATTAAATTATTATATTATATTTAACTGGCCTACCCCAAAAATGTATTTGTCCCATGCCAAATTTGATCAAAACAGCTTCAAAGGTGAGAAATTAATTGGCAAGGAATATATAGGCGAGCAAGGCTTGGCTTTTGATACTGCTACATATCAAATATAACTCAAAAATTTGTATAAATATATAAACCAAACATTAACACCCATAAATATATACTTCAAGTAAATAGATTTAGGACTCATATAAGTACACTTTACAGATAACTGAAGAGATATCACAACATGCCATATGCAATAATATGGAATACTCTTGTGTATCTGAGTTATGTGCATATTTTCCAAACATAAAATCCATTTTATTCCTTTAACCAACCCACATCAATAAATCATTGCGCGTTAAAAGATAAATTGCTGTCATTGAAAGCAGATACACAAATCCATACACAAACACACAAACACACACACACAGGCACACGGAAAAATATACAAATATTGATATACATAGGTGTAAACGGTATAAAAATAGTTTCAAAGTGTTTATTGAAAACTTATTGAAGTGTAAAGGCATAAGAGATACTCGTATTAATTTTAAACACCACTCACGCGCACCATGTTAGTGTGTGTGTGTGTGTGTGTGTCTATGCATACAACGCCCACATCTGGCACACACACACACACAAGTTGCTTCCATTTTTAGCTGAACTGAAAGCCGCTTGACAACGCCTGCTGGCAGATGGAAAGGGTATTCTAAATCAGTAATTGAGCGAGCGAGTTT
Organism: Drosophila ezoana; assembly: GCA_035045725.1. Taxonomy (NCBI): domain Eukaryota; kingdom Metazoa; phylum Arthropoda; class Insecta; order Diptera; family Drosophilidae; genus Drosophila; species Drosophila ezoana. Next base: position 1,142,265 of record JAWNOU010000036.1, read on the forward strand.
AATATATAGCACTATAAATAAGCTAATGTAATGCTTGTGCGGTTGTATGTTTTATATAGTAGATGCTTTGTCACATTGAATTTATTTTTATTGCCATTTTCGAAATACGATTTTCAATTTTTGTGCGAAAATGAAATTTAATTAGGCATTGATTGCAATGCCCCTTATTGCATGGTGTGTGCATTGAATGGATCGACACAGCGGGGCGTTTTAGTAAAATGCCATCATTTTTGTGTCTTTTATGGCTCAATGTCAGCGAGCTGACATTTGGTATATTTATTGGGCTGGCAGCCCTTATAAAGTGCTCATAAACTCCTGTCATATGAGGCTCGTGCATGTGCACCAAGTTCCTGTCAATGCTGTTGCTCCTTCTATTTCTGTTGCCATTTGTGCTGACAGCTTATTAAATTTTTGATAGCCCGTCGCATGGGCGGCCTGTAACATCATGCACATGCGTCAAATATACTTACCAGTCCGCATTTATACAAGTATATGCACAAAGTATATGCGAATATTCGTTATACGATGTTTTATAGTTCAACAATTTAATTAGCATTAAGTACAAGTGTGTCGAAACGCTGACAGTCATGACTGACGAATAGTTACACATTTTGTACCTTATGTATACTCTTTCATTTCAAAAAATTTAGATCATTGATTATATTTTTGTTATAGCCAAATACTTATTAGAAATTTTGAGCTTTAAAATAAACAATAACTGTAATTAATAGACCTTTCGAAAACCGGTTTTGTAGCTTCACAGAACAACAACAAATTTCAAATCAGTTTTATTGTACAGAATTCGAACAGAATTGTTGAAATTAATTTAAATTGTAGACATCAACTTTAACTGTTTCTGCTATTAACTTAAACAAACTGTGTAAACATATCTACTTTTAAATTGCGGCCACTCCAGGGTATAGCAAAGTGAGCACATTCTTTTATGTCGCAAAATTTAATATTCGGACGCTGTCGTTTAACATTTATGAGCTGGTTTAGCCACACCCGCCCCGCCCGACAATATTATAATATTAATAATGCCTGTACTGAAGCTGCTAAAGCTGATGCTTAATATTAATATTAATTTACCGCATGCCAGCATCAACGGTGCGTATGATTGATACTTGATTATGTGGCACGTATTGTGCATTACCTTAGAATTGCCACTCGATTGCCGCAAACTTTCTCTTCAGAAACGTAATTTCCTGTGCTTTTCATTAGTTGTGTGGTTGAGGGGCGGGGCTTGTCTGAAAGCTTGAAATATGCAGTGAATGCTGTCTCCTTTAGCTGCAATTGCAACTGGCAACTGGCAACCAGCAACTGGAAAGAGGCAGCTTGCAATAAAACCACTCGTACAGCATGCACGGCCCGTTTGCAATGGTCGACAGTTTGTTGACCCTATCAGACCCTACAAAAAGGGGCAACACAAGCACATGACAATTGCTGGACACAGGCAGCATATGCCCATGAGAAAACCTTATGCTATATGCAGCTCTTTCTGGCCCACTTACGCTGTCTCTTTCTGTCTGCCTGGCTGTCTGTCTGGCTCTTTGATGCGGCACGTTGCATTGTGTGGCCCATTTTGACGCCAGAGACAACTCGGTGAATGTTTAATGAATTGGTTCAGAGCAACTTTTAGCTTGGCAACTGCTCTCATGCCACTCTTGACCACTCGCATTGCATGCGCCCTTGTTGATGTACTTTTAAAGGGCTGCTTCCCATACAAGTTCTCTGTTGCAGCTGTGCCTCCACTACCCCAAGGGCCTGAATATTCGTAGTCTGCTGGCAAAACGCATTATTTCATTTTAGCTGAACGTTATTAAAACTTTACCACAAAGCTGCAGCAAAAGTTCTTCGGGGCGCACCTTTGCCTTTGTGGTTGGGTTTTGGTTTTTGTGGGCAACGTGGGTGTTGGGCAAAAGCAAAAGTTGTGCTCTAATTAAGCGCTAATAACATTTTAGCACAGTTTTCCAAGGGAACGAAAACTTTGCCACTGCTGCTGGCTACGATGTACTTTTGTATTTATAAGGGTTGCCAGCATTGCAAATATGACAAAGCGCCAGGGTAGCTGATAAAAACTGAAAACCAATTTGCATTCTTGGACAGTGAATGTAATCAATTTCATATAGCTGAGTTGAGAGACAATTAAGAGCCATCAACGAGGAGATACCCCTTAGCATGGCAATTAAATTAATGGATATGCTTGCATAAAATAATATCCAAAATATTGGACGGACTGGAAAAATTGATACCTCAAGTACCAAACTATCCCTCCATTATGTCATTAAGCGTCTGACAATGCACAGTTATATGATACGCTCTTTAATTCATTGTTTATGTGCAGGGTATACAAATACATATTAATTTCCATTTGGCACAGTGGCAGGCTGGCCAAATTGCTGCGATAGCCATCTAAATCCCAGGGCTTAGCATTTTCTGTGCAAATTTTTAGGCAGCTGCCAACTGTCACAGTGGACAGCGAAGCAAAACAAATAGAGGGACACGACTGAGGGAGAGTGTGTGTGTGAGAGAGAAAGAGAGAGAGAGGGAGAAAGATAGAGAGAGAGTGGGCGTTAGCCCGAGCAGCCAGCTTGCAGCCCAGGGCAACTGGGCGAGCTGTGAGATATGAGACTTCTACAACTGTATGCTAGCTGCCTTCCTGCAATGCTAGTCAATTGAGTCCTTTAGCTGAGTTTGAGCTGACAGTTGTCGTTGCCAAAGCGTTTGCTCTGTTGCTGTTGTTGCTGTTGGAGTTGTTGTTGCTGTTGGAGCTGTTGTTCAGCTGCAGGCGATGTCAGTGTACTTTACATGTTGGCAAATAGCTGTCCCCAGCGGTGCCTTTGCTGTTTGCTTGCCCCCAACCGGGCCGGTGTTGCTTTACACATGCCGGCCAACTATTTCAATGACTGGCACTTGAGTAATGTACAGTCGCATGTGTTGCATGTGATTTACCTAAGTGCTGGCAACGATCAGCAGCTTTATCAATGTTATCAAAGTATCAAGTATTGCCAAAGCACATAAAAATGATTTATGAGCACCCAGCAACAACAGCAAAAACAGCAGCCACATGTTGGCAATTTTCTAGCATGTGCTCCCCAAGGACTGACCAAAATTGATATCAGATTAAATTGAATTTTGATTTGAGCCATGCAGTAAAATCAGTTGAGCAATTAAGTTGACTGGCATTTGCAAAGTTGAAACACCTTGACATAAACGAGGTCAGATCTTATAAAGATGTCCTCGGTACTGGCTCTCTTTCTAGCTCTCTCTCTCTCTCTCTTGTTCTCTGTCTCATTCTCTGTCTTTGTTTGTCTGAGGCAAATAAACGCTTATTTGCACACTAATTGCACCTGCGACGTGCTTTGTTATTATAAAATTTTATATTTACACTGCGAGTGGTTCGTGCTTTCTTTGTTTTTCGTCTATATCCTTATATGTGTGTGAGTATGCATGTGCATGTGTGTGTGTGCGTGTAGCGCTTTTGTCACAATATTTGTCATTGTGCCGTGTCTTGTAGTCGCTTGTTAGTGCTAAAAGGCTTTTCTGGCTTCAGCTGCTGTTGAATTTTTCACAGCCCGGCAACATGGCGTATGATTAACCATGCAGCTGTCATCGTACTGCGGTTGCTGCGTATCTCAAGCTTAATGAATTTGCCAGGCTTTGAGTTATAGTCACATATGCAGCGGCTTTGTTAAAGCCCAATGCATCCTTGACATAGGAGAAGGCTTGTGTGTGCCTGGCCATTCTGTACATCAGAAGGCTTTTAGCGCTAATTCCCTGAACATTTTCCGTTTTTGTCGTTTCTTTGAACTTCATCACTTTCGGTGTCACACTTTCACTAGTCGCGAATTCCCTGAGGCGTGACTGAAGGCACGTGCGGCGAAGGTCGTTTTTAATAGCCGCAATTAGTTAATTAAAGTGCGCCGCAATTGGGGCTGATCTAGTCAAATTATCGATGGGATTGCCTTCACTTTTGAATTCTAGCCATGGCATTGCATACTTATGGGCGTTGCGATTAAGCGAACTTGTGCCAGCTTGTGCATTTGAGCAGCTTTAATATTTGAGCAGCACAAGGACAACGGGCTGAATATTCGTGCTGCCCTGTCCCTTGGCCCCCATCGGGGATTTACGTCTGTCCAAATGCAATGCAAATGTCCAGCTGGGTGAGGAGACTGTCGGTGCTGCATCTCAAGTAGTTGGCCAACAACTGGGTCGAGCAAATAGCACTGCGGCAGGACAAAAGCAGAAGTAAGCTGAGATGGAGGAGTCGACGAAGCAGCTGGAAACTTTTACACCGAGTCACGAGCTGTGCCCGTGCTGAGGCTTTTGTAATGTGCGCTCAACTTGGCGCAACTTTTGTCAAGTTAAAATCAAAGGACCTGCAGCCGCTTCAAGTTTGCCCAAAGTTGCGCATAAAATGCCATTAAAGGCTCACGTAGCCAGAGTCAAACGACAAATTCGCATTGCGTACCTGGGCGCACGATTTCAATACTAAATGAAAACAATGAATTCGAAATGCCGTCTAGTCAAATAATTTAACTTCTTAAACTACTTTACTACATTTTCGGCATTATTTGTTGTACATTCAGGTGCAATTATTTGCACTCAGTTGCATTCACTTTGAGCCACAGACAAGCCAACGGTGCACAATTAAAATGCAATTTGTTGAAAACAAAACGTAGCACCCCATTGCTAAAGCAACAAAAAAGCGGTCGAGGGCGACAGCCCTTTGCCACTGAGGCGAATAAAATCCGCAAACAATGAAGCACAACGACAAGAAATGCGAATAATGCCAAAGTAAAACCAACGCCAACACCTGACATTGTGGCATGCAACAACCGCAAAAGCATTGCAACAAATGGCGCATTTAATAGAGGTCTTTTGAACCCAATTTCCAATACTGGCGGTATTTTGTGCAAGATTTTCCGGAACAATTTAATTAGAGCATTTAAAAATAGCTGAGAAAATATTAAATTAAATTTCTTCTACATTTTTTAAAAATTTTTTTTGGATTGCGTGCTTTTAGGTTAAAATAACGTGGCAGAGGAAAGACAGCCAAGGCTGATGTGGCCTTCTTAGCCGATTACTTGAATGGAAGCTCATGTCCATTAAAAATGTCGTAGTTCTATTTTTGATATAGAGGACCAAGCATCTGTGAGTTACGACCTTTTAGATCTCTTGTATACACTTCTGACATAAATGTGCTTTAAGTATGAGAATTTCTATATTTAATTTGATTTTTTTCATATATAACTTGCACTCTATTTAAAGCACAGCGTTAGCTTATGCGAAACACACTAAAAGCATGCCTATCATTGAAAGTGAGGCTGCCTATTGCACACTCATGTACACACTCACACAGAGGTGTGAAATGTTATTGTAGGCGTATGTGTAGCTTTCCCGTTTGCCTTACGCTTGGGGCCAAAACAATTAGCTGGAGCAGCGCGCAAATGTTGCGATTTGGCTGGAGGCTCGTTTGCAAATTGCAAACAATTTGATGACAGCTGCATTTTATCAATCAATTTCTTTTTTACGCAAGCTTCTCATATTGTTTCTGTATTGGAGCTGTGTGTATGTTGTGTGTCCATTTGGGCAGCTTGTTTACATTGCTGTGTTGTGCTGTTTTCTCACGTGCTGCTGGCTGTCAATGCAAATTGAATTGCCTTTCGCTTTGCTCTGTGTACAACACATTGTTTATTTATTTGGTAGCACGTGCGACTCTCACAATTGCATGCGATATGACGCAAAATTTTTTATTATACCCATACATGTTAACACATAGCAATATATATGTGTACACTTTTAACTTTTTTAATTGCAATTATTGTTGCTTAAATGTTTTATTTTTCATTATAACGTCTAACATGGCGGTTGTGAAACTTAACAGCACGTCTGTTAATGCGCACTGCTTGATGCTGTTACAAATACAGCTCTGCTGTTAACGCTTAACATTAACAGCGTCGTGCTACCTATTAGAGTTTAATTAAAATTTCGTTTCATATAATTAACGCATGTGCTCATAATAGATCAGAAAGATGTCACACAAATCAATCCGGCTGAAACCGGTTAACTTAAGAGCTGTTTATTTGTATTACCAATTCTCACTTGCCAATGCAAATTAGCCGTTATTTGTATTGTGGTCCAAATGTTTTTGTTTTGAAAACATAAAATGCTTGTGCCCCAATGAAAATGCGTACATCACGCATGGTTTACTTAAGCCCTGCCTGCACGGCACGATTTTACCGTGCGCAAAATGGCTTTATGCCCTTGCGGCTAGCCATTTTTGCAAAAGTTTATTTATAAATCACAAACAAATATGTTACGTGTGAATGAAACTAATTTTGAATGTGTTAAAAATATAACTGGTTTGTACAAACATGTGCACCATCCCGTTTCTACCAGCAATTAGAGTTCTGTTATAGCCAAAATATATTTATAAATAAAATATATATAAAGCATACTCTAAACATTTTACGAGCTTTTAAAAGGGTAACCAACTAAAATGCAATAAATCAGAGACTTTGTTTTTCATATATAACAATAAATTTAACAATAGATCAAGTAAATTTGTTTTTTTTTAATTTGACTTTGACTATTTTATTTTCATATTTGTTACTTAGCTATGTAAGCAATGTCATCTGGCCACTGATGAGTTTATGTATTTAGCTGATGGGTTGTTTATTTAGTTGACGCCTACTGCTCAGATGATAAATTAATTTATTTATACTTATTATATTATCAAATGTGATAAAAAGTCTTGTCTTTTTTTGGTACTTATCTATAAAGTTTTCTAGCCCATATGCGTACCGTTAGAAAGAAGTTCATAAAAGCTGATGGAAAAAGTTAAATCTTGGCATATTTAATTTAATAATAAACGGCGCGTGAATTCTGTTTTTTTTTTTTAGATTACTATCTTTATAGCGCCCACATTTTGTGCCTAATCAAACCATAAGCTTTATGTCGATTACCATCACGATTACCCAGGCAAAGAGCAAATTGCTCGCACAATGTGATTAGTCTCCAGTCAAGGTTTAAATCCAGACGCGGTCTGTGCTGCTCAGTCCGGTTGTACCTTAATTGAAGTTATCTGAACGCAACGCACGATCAGCTGAGCAGATCAGAGCAGAGCTCAGCGCCGAGTCTCCGGAGCGCAGCTAAGCCGGTCGAGCATTTTGCGGTCGCGTTCAGCTGTACGCCGGCAACAAGCTGCAGTTTCAGTGCGCTGCGAGCAACCGGCGGCTAAACACCTGGCCACGCATCCAACCAAATCACTCCGCCCAGACCAGATCCATCGGCTGCAAAGGGAGAGATCAGCTTGAGGAGTTAGAAGAGCCTTTAACAAAGTTTCGTGGTGCGTTCAAGTTTTCTGGCATTCTGTATGTAACGGCTACTTGAAATATGCATGTGCATGTGAGTTAGTGTACGGGTGTGTGTGTGTGTGTGTTTGTTTAATTTAACTATTTTCAATCTAAAAGTTGCATGCATTTGTTAAGCTGTTGGAGTTAGTTTGTGCGGCTTTGTTGTTTGCACAACTGCCACTTTGATAGTTTTGATTAAAGAGTTTCTGTTATTTTTTGCATGCATCACATGAAATGCTGTACATTAAGTGCAAATTCAGGCAGCTGTTTTAAATTAGAACTTCTAATTTGTCGGGGTTGAACAAGTGTTTTGACTTTCAATCGCAAGTGCACATGACGCAGCAAACAAAGCAAATTTCTCGTTTTGGCTCATAAAAGTCACTGCCTAACTAATAACAAACTGAGCCCAACTTGGACAATATATATTTCAATTTTGTTATGTAGTTTCTGTCAGACAGCCCTTCGAGCACTTGTTGTCATTTCAATTTACTTGTCATTCATTCAAATTCGACAACAGCATTGTAATTTTCTTTTCATTTGCTTAGGCTTTATCTTAGGCTAGTTATCGCAAATATCTTCATAACAATAGATATGCTCATATTTACTGGCTACATTGTGCTCAACAGTTATTGTTGTTGTTCGCTTTAATGTTTACGCTAATCAGACCAAACTGAAATTTAATTGTTAACAAATTAAGATTAGCACGCGCTAATAGGAACTTAATCGTGACGGGTCATAATTCATCTTCAATGTTGTGGTATTTTGTTGGGCCCATTGTTGCCTGTTAGACAATTTTTTGCTAAAAATCTAAAAATCATATTGTAGCCTAGCCAATTGCTTCATTTAATGCTGTCTAGCATTAGCACTTTAATTTGATATTATTTCGATTAGTTAATTCAACTTCCAGGAAATTGCTTTAATTTGTCATTTATTGTGTGTTAGGTTATATTATAATGTGTTAAAGCCGAACGCCTAAAGCTGGGGATGTATTTATTGCTAAATGAAAGTAAATTGAATTTATTTAAAGAGAAAATTGGACGGTTTAGTAGAAAGTGAATATAGGTACATAAAACAGGAAACTTTATGATGTGTGCACACTTCAAGCCTATGAACCGGCTTGAAATTTGATACCTAGGCTTGACAAGATTTAAGCTAAACTAGTTTAAGTCAGGCACCAAATAGATTGCAGAGACATTGAAATAGTTTTTCCTAAACGATGCCCAAGATGTGAAGTAATCAATGCGTGTGTTCTTTATTAGTTGAATGCTAATTTAAAAGGGGAATTAGAATGATGAAAATTACAGACAACAGCATCTCTTATCAAATCGTTAGTATCTCTTATCTAATGATACTTCTAAAAATAAATGTCGCTCATGGCTCTGATTGCCGAAAAATTGTGCACACGTGCAAATAAGTGAACAGTTTTAAAGCACGTATCTGGGGAATGAGTACTGGGTACTGGGGACCGGGGAGCGGGGTCTTTGCACTGGGAATAGCTGATATACATGCTAAGCAAATCAAGTGAAAGTCCCCCAAAAACCGGTCGCTGAGCTTTGTCCAAGTGCTTGGGCTCACTTATGCCACAATTACATATTTGATGCGATGACTTTTGTTGTAGGCGTGTGCGTGTGTGTGTGTGTGTTCTGTACTATATTTCGCGTGCCTCAAATGGCACAATTTGCAAAACTATGTGCTTAATAAGTTAAATGGATAATTGAGTTAAGAGGCGTTATCATCCAAGGAGCATTGCCGATGAGGCGAGACAATTGCTTAAAATACAACTTTTTTTTTTTTGTGAGTTCTATGCATTTGTATATCCGGATTAAGATGCTTGGCGAATCAATGCCTTGCCCCGTGGTCTGGCTAAAGTTCTATGTCAATGCCAATTGTTGCCGGCACGCAATGCTGTCCGGAGACAATAAATTGCTGTAGATTTGTTTATAAATAGCAGGGCGCGAACAAAGAAATAATAAATTGCAAAAAATTATGACACGCTTCGTATTGTGTGCAATTTTTCTATTGAACTTGCTCTAGAGATGAACGAGAAGGGGAAGTTGAATTTAATTTGATTTTAATGAAACGCCAGCACGCATATTGGACAGTCGCCGGCGTATTTGGTATTTATATTTAAATTGCTTTTTTGTGTGTTTATCTAGTTTATTTGCAGGCCCTTAATGCCTGAATAGATTGATCATACGCCTCATACACACAGAACGCAATATGACAGATTTGGAGTCAACAAAAGTCGAAAAGCACAATGGCCATCAGCCGCATCACAACAAGTAAGTTGAAATCAAATATGTGACTACCTCAACTTAAAGCAAAAACTGACCAAACTATAAACCAAAAAAACAAGAAAATACAAATCGGTTCCGCGTTATGCCAATGGTCAAACACTTGTCAAGAAAATGTTCTTGCTGCTTGAATGCAAAATAAACTTCCAGGTAGGATATGTATACTGTGCGCATATGTAATATTTTGAAATTCTGCAGCTTCAGCAGCCAAATGGGTCAAAAGCAAACCAGTTGTTAATGCCGCGCATAGCTGAGAAACTGGTTCTGGCCCAACTGGCAACTGCAGACATCGAAAAATGTTGTATACAAATAAACCAGTAACAGTTTATAAATGGCCAGCGAAAGTGGCTTCCCATTTGACTCGGCCTTGGCCAGCAGCGTTATTAGACAAAACAACTATTTGCATATGGTAATCCATAATAACCTAGCAATTTATCTGTTCTATTCCTGCCCAATAGCAATGAACTTGTTGAAAGTGAACCCCTCACCTGGAGATTCTGGCGCAAACAGCGTTACATTGTGGTGCTGTTGGCCTTTTTTGGCTTCTTCAATGTATACTCGCTGCGCGTGAATCTATCGGTGGCCATTGTGGCTATGACCGAGAATCGCACCGTGGTGGATGCCGATGGCAATATATCCTACGAACAGGACTTTCCCTGGGACCCCAAGCAGAAGGGCTTAATATTGAGCTCCTTCTTCTATGGCTATATCATGACACAGTTCCTAGGAGGCTACATTGGCACCAAAGTTGGCGGCAATCTTGTAAGTTCATTTAACAGTTCAACTCAAAAATTTCCTAATAATTTTAATTTCTATATAATATTTCAATTAACATATATGTGTTTTCATTTCTCTCTTATTTCTTTCCCTTTTATGTGACAGGTTTTTGGGTTGGGCATCGGCACAACTGCCATCCTCACCCTGCTCACGCCATTGGCAGCTAACCACAGTTTGGGAATGTTCCTGGCTGTGCGCATTATTGAGGGCGTATTCGAAGGCGTCACATTTCCGGGCATTCATGCCGTGTGGGCTAGGTGGTCGCCGCCATTGGAACGCTCTCGCATGGCATCAATTGCATTTGCAGGCAATTATGCTGGAACGGTGATTGCAATGCCATCGTCTGGTATGTTGGCAGCACGCTACGGCTGGGCGAGCGTTTTCTACGTATTTGGAGCAATTGGTGTGGTCTGGTTGATACTGTGGTTGCTGTTTGTACGTGCCGGGCCAGAGCTGGATCGTTTCTGCTCGAAAGAGGAGTGCGAGTACATACAGAAAACGATTGGGTATGTGGGCACCAAGAAGATCAAGCACCCTTGGAAAGCGTTTTTCACATCAATGCCCTTCTATGCCATTATTGCATCACACTTCTCTGAGAACTGGGGCTTCTACACGCTGCTCACACAGCTGCCCAGTTTTCTTAAGGGTAAGCTGTTTACTAGGAGCTCAATCTAGAAAGAATTTAATATTATTTTCCTTACAGATACGCTTAACTTTGATCTGGGCAAAACTGGCCTCTTATCGGCTCTGCCCTACCTGGCTATGGGCATTTTGCTGGCCATATCTGGTTATCTGGCCGATTGGCTGCAGGTGAAGGGCATCTGGACTACAACACAAGTGCGTCGAAACTTCAACTGTGGTGCTTTCTTGGCTCAAACGGTCTTCATGATGCTAACGGCTTATATTATGGATCCCACTTGGTCGGTTGTTTTTATTACAATTGCCGTCGGCCTGGGCGCCTTTGCTTGGTCCGGATTCGCGTAAGTTGCCACAAATGCAGCTGTCAGCTGTGCAGCGCCTTAATTCTTGAAACACTTGCAGTGTCAATCACTTGGATATTGCACCACAGCACGCCAGTGTTCTGATGGGCATTGGCAACACGTTTGCCACCATTCCCGGCATTGTCAGTCCCCTGCTGACGGGCTACATTGTGGGCGATAGCGGAGACCGTTATGAATGGCGCCTGGTCTTCTTTATATCGGCTGGCATTTATCTTGTTGGCTGCGTCGTCTACTGGTTTTATGCTTCGGGCGAACTGCAGGAGTGGGCTAAGACGCCCGAGCAAAAGGCTATGGAGGCCGAACAGAAACAACTGCAGCTGACACAGACAACTGGATTCGTTAACACGGCGGCTGAGCTAAAGGACTAACCGAGCCAGCCCCGCCAGGACAATCAACGTGTTCAACTCCAAGCGCTGCAGTAACTAATACCAGGGACACATTTTAGTTTAGTTTATACTTGTATTCATTCACAGTATCATATTGTGCCTTAGAATTTCTTCTTTGTTATGTGATGCTAACAAGTGGATTTTATTCATTTTAGCCCATTGACTATTTTTAGAGCTGTTTGTGCACTCGCAGCGAGTGTAGTCGCAAATAAACAAAGTTTATATTACTCGAGCCGGCAAATGTAATGTATTGCAAAGAATAAGACTACGATTCTTTCAAAAGATATTGCATAATGCCTATCTATTCTTACTTAAGTTCTTACAGAAAGAGACAGAGTGTAAGCTGGAAAATGTGCCCCTTATTACGACCAAGGATTCTTACAGGTGATATAAATATATATTGTTTTTATACGTCGCCTAGATTATTGTCCGATTCTCTGCTTACAAATTTGTACAATATCTCGCAACTAAACATGTTCCATACAAATATTTTTCCTTTCATGCCGCAAGGTATGCAATCGATTTTTCTCAATTACTTGGAATGAGAGTTGAAGCACTTTAAAATGCATCCCCAAAAATGTGCAACATTTTTATGCAAAGCTTTTTGCTCAAAATAAAACCTTTGCAATATGTTGATTAGTTTTGTCGAAATTCAATTTGTAAAGCGCGTAAGGCAGTTTTCTACTTCAAAGTCGATTTGGCTAGCCATTCCGAGTTTCCGGCAGTTTAGAAAACTGTAACGAAAACGAAATGCTGCCATTAAATTGATTGAAGCTTTATTTGTTTGGCGAATCAAACCGATTTTGGGGAGAACTTGCTTGACTGTTTTTCGCATTTCCTGCAGGATAGAGTTAACATAATATATACATACATATAAATAATGAATCACGTTACGGCCTGGCAGCCGTGTTGGCGCAAACGCCTGTTTTTTTTTCGATTTGTGTATGCAACGCATACTGATAAGCTGATAAGTGCGCCGTGTGCAGCACGGCCAGTCGTGCTGGACGCTAAAGCGAGGCAGGTGTTGGGCGCAAAATTTGTTTGCATAATGCCAACAACTGATAGGCGCGAGTAGTTACGCACATTGCGCACGAGCTGCTGATAAGCCTGGCCCTTTCCTGTCTGCTTGGTTTTGCACCCGACATTGAATTTGGAAATGCTATAAATATATTACGGCTGCTCAGTAGAGGCAACAACAGTTGAGTACAGCAAGTGAAAAGCTTTGCAATAATTAAACATTTTTCATTTTGAAAAGCTATCAACAATATAAAACAATAGCATAATGGGCTGCAAGGGTTGTGGAACTAGTAAGTTTAATATATATTTTAAGTAAATAATACGAGTTGGATACTGACCAACTTCATTTGTACAGATTGCCAGTGCACGGCACAAAAGTGTGGCAGCAACTGTGCCTGCCATAAGGATTGCAACTGTGTGTGCAAGTCTGGACCCAAGGAGCAATGCTGCAGCAGCAAATAAACATGAAATGGCAACAGTTTCTGTTATCCAAAATTTTTCATGTAGGCTTGGAACATAATTTGGCTTTTCAATAGTGTTTACATTTTTCGAAATGTTCATTACATGATTCAATAAAAAATGGCATCAACCTAAAGCATGCAATTGCATATAAAATAGTTTTATTTTAGAATAGTAACGCTCAGCAAAATAATAATTTAAAGTTTATTTATTTAAACTAAATATTTTCAGAAAATTGCAACTCCATATAACAATGTTTTCTGTATCTCCGCTTGCCTTTGTCACTCAACTTTAAACAACATTTTGCGCAACTGCAAAATGTCAACCAAACTATTTTTGATTGCTGACTCAAAATAATGTGTGAGCTCGTTTTGCTTGCAGAAAAATTGCAAATCTCTGTTTTAATAGGTTTTAGTTTTTAAAACAAACATAATATGCTGGCACTTTTCATATTTGGATTGACATTGTTTTAAGGGCTTTTTCCATCTGAAAGCAATCAAATATTTTTGGCTTGCGCAGCAGTAAAACAATTTTATTGCTGACGCACTAGTGTTTTTATGAATGCCCATCATAATTAACTAACTCTTACTAATAACTATTTTGACTTTTATGCCCACTAGAAAAGCATGCGACAGTCTGTTGTGCATTTGTCAAAGTTAAATGTGGAATTAAAAGAGGGACACTTGTATAAACATTGTGGCATCTGAAGGACATGCCAGGCTTTCGCATCCGCTTCCGCTCTGTGTGTGCTGTCAAAATATTTATGAACTGACCACCAACAACAGCAAAAACAGCAAAAATAATAGCAACAACAACAACAATAACATTAGCATAATCAAAATGTGCGTGTTTTGCGTTTGGCCCTTGGGTCAGTTGCGTGTCGCGAGCGTTTTGTTCGGTATTTTGTATCAGCAGACCTCTTGAGGTCTGGGGTTTGCTATTGGATCTGGTTCTATTTGGTAAATCAGGTGTAAATGATTTGGCATTTAGTTGCTTGAGCTGAGCACAAGTTAATCGAATTATTGCGTGCATTGAGTTCTCTCTCAAAAAATATTCATTGTTGTAAATGTTTAGTTTAAAATAAGAGCTGTTGTTTCAAAAGAAATATGTCTAAATTGTCGACGAGTTTGATAAATGCCTGCGAAGAAGGAAATATTCAAATCCTCCAGGCCTTGCCCAGAAGTAAGTGTGTATGTGGGTGCATTGAGCACGACCTGAAGCTTTTTCTTTCCAGTAAATCGCGTTAATTACGTCCCTTCGCGCTCTATAATTAAGGGTTCAATAGTCATACTTCTATTCAATATGTGTTTACTTTATTTCGGCTTTCTTGCTTACAAGTATCTAAGTACTTTACAAGATCAGCAGAAACTTGAATTAACCAACTATTTATGTACCCTGGGTGCTTTTGTGGTTATCATCTTACTTCTCCGAAATAGTGTACGTTGTCATTATATCTGTTTAACTGTTCTATAATGCCTTTTCACCTACAGGACATGTCGAAGAATAATCCATACCTCTACTACATTTAGAACGTATTTGACATGTACTCATAATACATACTTGTAAGTATCTGACCTTAAGGACTAAGGACCTTGTAATTACACCGATGACATGAGTTCAATACAAAAATATAACGCTGTCGGGTGTAAAACAAATGTTTGAGTGTTTGAAATTATATAAAGAAATCAACTGAAGTATATAATTGAGTGCAACATTTGACGCTCTGGTTTTAGCCAGGGGACGGTTTTGTAGAGCTCTAAAAATAAATAATGAAAAGCAAAATGACTAAAAAGTTGATGTTTTAGTTATTTTCCTGTTGGATTCTAAATTTATAAGATACTAGCGGAAAGAAAGAGATCTTAGATCTTCGAAATTTAGTTTGAGGCCGATCAGATGGTAAACAAAAAACTTTCATACAACCGTTTTCCGCCAATTTACCACAGTTGTGGGTGGCATTTCCCAAATCGCTTAAACAGGTATTCCTTAAGTTCCTATGTAGAGATTTAAAAATAAGAGTCCAAACTTCTTCGGTAGAAATGCGATTCAGAGATTTTTTGGGCTAAGTTTAAGGCCGATCGGATAGTTAACCAGAAAGTGTCACACAAAAGTTTTTCGCGATTTTCCATAGTTGTGGGTGGAATTTCCCGAAACCCCGCCTTAACGTGCACTTTCTTCACATAAGGTAACTACAGTGAAAATTTCAGCTTCCCAACTCTTACGGTTTGGACTGTGCGTTGATCACTAATCGATAAGTCAATAAGTCAATAAGTCAGTCAGGACAAACAGTTTTATATATAGAGATGTATTTAATTGATTTGTACGAAAATGTGTTTAATACCGTTTCAATTAAAATGTTAGATGCTTGGATGCTTATTTTCTACTTATTCGACAACACGCTTTCATAAAATTCATTCAATGGCGTAAGTTTTCCGTCTTATATCACATGTATCATATAAGCATCTAAATATATACAGGTAATCTTCCATCCTAATACCTTAAGCTAGCACATTCCCACCTGTTACACCTGGCTGGGTCAAGTAGCTGGAGTCACGCAATTGAACGCAAGGACACAATGTAGCAATTTTTCTTGGGGTCAATGACGTCAGGTTGCTTTTCGATTTGCGTCATTAACATTAATTACATATTTAGGTTATTACACCTGGTAATTTTGTTAGTCCTTTTTGTTTGTAGTTGTGTTAATAGTTGATATAATTTTTTGAATTCAATATGCCGGTTGAAGAGCGTCGTATTTCGCGGTGGTATTTTGGTGGTGTGGCCAGCTCAATGGCAGCGTTGGTAACGCATCCGTTGGATTTGTTGAAGGTATTGATCCAGACGCAGAAGGAGAAATTATCTATTGCGGAAACCACCCGGAAAATTGTACGTGAACATGGCGTAATGGCAATGTATAATGGTATCTCAGCCTCTCTACTACGCCAATATACATACACGTTATCCCGTTTTGGTTTCTATACCGTTGGTGCCAGCTTGGTTGACACCCACTCGATGACGAGCAAAGTCCTGCTGGCCGCGTTTGGGGGCGCCGCTGGTGGATTTATCGGTGCTCCGGCGGATTTGCTCAACGTGCGTATGCAGAATGACGTAAAGCTTCCGCAAGAGCAACGAAGAAAGTAAACAAATTCATATACGCCCATAGCATAGATGTTGGGTCAGACTTGTTATAGTTTCTTGATATTCTTAATTTCAGCTACAAGCACGCCTTTGACGGACTTGCGCGAGTCTGTCGCGAAGAGGGTTGTACACATCTGTTTAATGGCGCCTCCATTGCTGCGACGCGTGGTGCTTTTATGACCGTTGGCCAAATTGCTTTCTATGAGCAGAGCAAGGACTTTCTTGTCGCTGCAGGCTTTCCTACTCGAATGGACACGTACATCTTCGCATCGATAATATCGGCGCTTGCGGCAACAGCGCTTACCCAGCCCATCGATGTGGCCAAGACTCGTCGGATGAATGCGCGTCCTGGTGAATACGCTAGCATGCCAGATGTGTTCTACAAGACGGCCCTGGAGGGACCAATGGCATTTTTTAAGGGCTCGGTTCCGGCGCTTGCCCGTCTGGGACCGCACACCGTATTGCTGTTTCTATCGCTCGAGTTTTTGCGTACGCATTTTGGCTATTTACCTGAGGATAAATAGCATTGGCGACACTAAATCATTGTCTTGTCCAACTTTCAGAAATAATTTGACTTGCTATATAAATTATACTGTGTAGTTCAAGAAACAGTAATGTACCCAATTTCACATTTTAATATCGAACGAAAGTAAATAATAAATCGTGAAAATAATAAATAATTAATGTGGCTTTCTTTGGCAAATTCAATTGAAAATAATTAATGTGCATTCGGCGCATATGGAAATATTATTATGAGAGCCATTAGGATGCGCAAAAATATATGTAAAATTGTCATGCACCCCTGCAGTCAGTATATGTATGGATTATTTGTAGCATTATGCGCTGTCGTTTCTATAAGCAGCCATTAATATGCGATGTCTGTGACATAAATCGGGGGATCTCTGCGGTTTGAATTCATTGTCGCATGGTCGTTGCATGGGCGTTGACAATGACAAAGGGCAAAGGACAATGCTTTGCCCGCATAATTATTTACGCAACGGTCAAGGACAATGTGTCAGGCAAATGAACACGCACACACAAGCACAGACACACACGCACTCGTGCACAGACTGATAACAGGGAAAAGGATGCGGGTGCGCTACATCGAAAATAAGTTAAATATTTATGACAAAACTGAGCTCTTAACTCGACAAAACATGGCAAAAGTAGCTTGAAAGCGGTTGCAATTGTTGGTAATTTAAATGCAGGCCAATAAATTGAAGCACATTTTTAACTGGCGCTTTTATGTCCCGGCGCTCATTTTGCCAGCGAACATTATATCCTTTATGCACGGAAGTCCATTTAAACTGGCATCGGGATGGGACCAGGAAGCGAGACAATAAAGTGGCTGACTAAAGACCCGAGTTGCAGCTCCCAGTTCTCAGTTCGCAGTTTGCACAGCGTTTAAATACCTTCGTGTCCGGCGCCATTTCCCTTGCCAGGCCGGGCAAGGGAAATGCAATAAACTTCTAAATCAGTCGATTAAGCTGCGAGTTGAGAGTTACGAACAATGCGAGTGCCCCTAAAAGCATGCTTCGTGTACACACACGGACACACACCCCCACATACACCCGCACACCCGCACACCCGTACACACACAGCCGTACAATCACAAACTCACGCAGTCGAAACAAGAGTTGTGATAAATGTTGAGCAATTAAAATAAGTAGCGAGCACATCACGTGGGGTTTCGAGCGAAAATGTAAAGGAGCAGGAGTCCTGGTATTTCTTTAGCTTGGTGTGGATTTTGCTGTCAGCAAAGTGCAACGCGCAGTTCTCTAATGAAAATAGAGTCAGAGAATTGCAAATAAAAAAATGAAGATAACCAACTAGTGCTGCTATAAAAAATGCCGATAGTCTTGTCCCAAGGAGCGTGCCTGAAAATGTCAGTGGAAAGTTAGATTAATCTTAAACTACACAGTAAGAAATTGAGAGAGCGAAGCTCCAACGAAAAACTTGTTACGATTCGTAGAAATTAGAATGGTGGGTCAAGTGAAAAAGTAATTTTATCTTTTTCAATACTTTAGTGAAGTTTAGAAATTCTGGAAATTAATGTGCCTGAGGCTTGACTGGGAATTGATCCGCAGATTCAAGGCGGAGTTTACCTTGATTCAAACTTGAAATTCTTTAAATCTTCTGCCAATGTATAATTCCACTTCAAATTGCATACCCTGTAGGCAGTCTCAACATTGCGAAAAGTATCAAAATTGCCCTCGAAACTGACTTTTAATCCTGGCTTCTCCTGAATCTAAATTTAATGCATTTGAGTAAATAAGTTGTCTTGAATTTTAATGTGGCTGTTACCTCTTACCTATGCAATTTCGGCCTGTATCATCACCTTAATCGTACTAAGTACTTTTGGCGTATATTCAAGTCTGAATATCCTTTTTTATTGGCATTCAGCTTGGGTTTTATTTAGTGTAAACACTTTTCAATGCCTTTCTCAGCATCTGTTGGCAATACATTTACGCCAATTGCTCTTACATTTAAATGCCACACACATACAAGCACGGCGGCGAGCATAACAGTTTATCTTTATAATTAGATCTTGGCAACTGTATCTTTCAGCCGACATTCCGTTGATAGCAAGCATTGCAAAGTGCCCGGAAAGTAGTTTACAATACCAAGTTTCAGTCAGTGCCAGCGGCACAACAGTTCGCCAAATGGCAACACGTACTGCATAAGGAAAACCAGAGGAAAACTAGAACCAATCCTGTAACCCAAACCTGGAACCAAACAACAGCCGCGACTGGCTGACTGGTGAAACTTGGCTCATTAAAGAT
This sequence comes from Drosophila ezoana, assembly GCA_035045725.1. NCBI lineage: Eukaryota > Metazoa > Arthropoda > Insecta > Diptera > Drosophilidae > Drosophila > Drosophila ezoana. The sequence goes on from JAWNOU010000036.1 coordinate 1,161,472, forward strand.
TAAGGCACATTAGCGCCAATGGTGTGAGTGAGGCGGGAGGAGGGGCAGCAAATTTCAGCACCATCAGCATAAATATTTATGTAAATTGGGATTAAAAGTATTTTGTATGTATTTTACAGTGAAAACTTTGGCAATGAAACGTTATTGTCTACCCGCACTTCCGTCGAAGGCGTTGTATACATTTCAAATTGCTATTTAATTACTTGAAATCTAAAATTGCCATTGCTTTAAACCTAGCGTGGCTGGCCTTTAACGGCTGACCTTGCCACGGCTGGAGACTCAGCTGCTGCGAAGCATAAAGTTAGCTGCATATTTTGGCCAGCAAGGCTCACAGAGTTATCTCTAGAGCTGCTTTGTTTCGACGTGATATTTTGCATTTTCTGCACTCAAGGCTGGCAACCAAAAATATGAGCAAAATAAATGGATGCCACTGTCGTGGGGGCGTCTATAATTTATGTTGGCATGCAAAAAAAGAAGCTAAAAATGCACGAGAGCCCGCCAAATATATTTTGAGTTGAGGTATGTAAAAATGTGCAAGGTCGACAGCTATGTGCACAGGGATATAGTGAAGGGCATAAGGATGCCAGCTAATGGCCAATAGCTGTGTTGGCTCCTACTTTTCAAAGACGAGTTTTCAATACAATTATCAGAGAACTCATTAATATGCATTGAATTTCGAAATCTTGAGCTGCTGTTGCTTTCCAAAGTTTGGATAGGACTTTGATGCTTTGGAAATGTTTATTGGCCGCATTGTTGCCTAATGAAATTAGTCGCATTTATGCGCAATTTCCGGCACCACACACACACAAGCAACACACACACACTTACTCACTCTAGAATGCGTACAAATATTGATGCTGTTTGCTGTTGAAATTTCATTACTTTGTGTAAACAAAGGCACGTGTCAATTGTCACAACCCCCGCTCCCTGCTCTCAGCCTTCAGTTGTGGGCATTGGCGCATGCGCGGATAATATCTCAAGAGCGTGCCAACAATCCGTTATCCTTCTGTTGATTTCAAAATACGAAACATGGCAATAAATCATTTTTATGCTTGTGTGTTTCATTCAATTATCAAAAATAATTTAAAATAATTTCACAAAACACAACTGTAATGCTGGTGTATATGTATATATATGTATTTTTTTGATGGCTCGCTTGCTGGTCACGTCGTAATCAGCAAAAGGTTCGCCTAGTTGTGGTTATAAAGCCGCGCACGTGACCCGCATTTCGTATGCGAAAACGTTCGTATAAATACAAATTTCTAATTTATGTAGTTTACGTTTTGGATTTATGGGCATTTGTATATGATTTTGGCTCTAAATGTACATGCTTAAATAAACTGCAAACATATATAATTTTGTATATATATATATATATATATATATATGTATATCGATGGCTCTTTTAAGCCTTTCAGTTTGAGTGCCAACGCGTGTGCGCTGCTTATGTATTCAAGTAGGCAAGTAGGCAACGCTGCGTATGAGTAATGCTCTTTTAATGCGTACGCTAATTTAGCACCTTAAAAGTGGTCTTCATTCGAGTGCAGCGAGCATACACACACACACACACACTGCTTGACGGCTTGTTGACTTGATGGGCACTCAGTAGCTCAGCTGCGAATGCATTTGCCATTCGAATTATTCATTTGTGTGCCATTTATGCGGCGACTTTTGTTTACGTGTGTTTCTGGCTCCTAATTAATCTATTAAGCACATTAAGCTTATTAGGCTTATTAGGCTCCATGGACCTTGACACTTTCGCATACGCGACGCACAGCGCTGAAGTTGCGATTTTTGTCGTAACGCCCAGTGGGCGTGTCGGCCTCAACTAGAGGCCTGTCAGAGGCCAATCTCATAATCAGCATAATTTTCATGTTGTTACAACTAAAGGCAAAGTAAATATGCGGCTGGCAGTCACACGCAGACCACGCACACAGACACACACAAGCTTATATAGATTGTGTGGCTGAGATTTTCGTGGCATTAAGACAAAAGCCAGCCTTGTCCTAGGCAAGATCTGGTCCGGAATGGCTGCCTGCTGGTTTTACCAAAACATCAGATCGAGATTATGCGCCAAGATAATTATTTGGCCTGGTCTGGTGCGGTTTCTCTGAAGTGTCCAGGGCCTACCATTTCCATTTACATATCCACATCCTCATCTACTTTTGCTTTCATGTCTCAGCGCTTTATGCTCCGTGCGCCTGTTGGCAAGTTGTGCCCTGGAGACCAGTTGGGCTAGTGTAATTTTTGTGTGTGTTCGTGTTGATGTTGCTGTTGTTGTGTGTTATTATCTTTGTTGCTGCTGGGCGTTACGAGCAAGTGTCATAAATAAAATGGCAACTATGTGAGGGCACCAACATGCCTGACGGCCTAAACATCATTATTATGTATTCCTTTTACCAACTCTAATATCAGAGACCGCCTGCTGGCCAGGCCCGTTGCCCGCTTCTCAGGCTCGGACTTACTCGTTTGTATTTCGAGTGAATTACACAATGATTTGCTTAAGTTGGTGGAGCTGGACGAGCGCTGCTAAATTTGATTTCGTTTGCACTAATTGTTGGCAGTGTAAAAATATGGCCAGCCATTTATCACAGACACTTGGACATGCTCACAAAGTGGGTTTGGGTCTTCGTGTGGGTGGATCGCCACCTTTAATTGGTTTTCCGTATGGATTTATGGTTGATGTTCGTGTAAACAATAACGATAACGTCCACAAGCATTTGTACAATACCGGAATAACGTTGCCCAACCTCTTTTCACTTCGTTAATAGCTATACTTCACATTTGTAGCTGTCATTAAAAAGTACTCGCATATCAATTGCATATCATTATTTAGTACACATTTTCATATAATTAAATAGGATATATTAATAAAAGCTTTTCTTTTTCGTTTTTTATCCGAGTCTCAGAACTACTTGCATCGCTCAACTGAAGTATACAAACCAAACAAGGTGGAAAACTAATTTTGCAAGTTGAGAGAAAGGATTTAACTTATTCAAATAAACCTTAGCAGAAAAAATAAGAAGAGCAAGTGTTTTCGGTGTGATATTATTTAGATAGTTTTCAAATTCATACTTTAATAATATTTGAACTATGTGTATATATCAAAGATGCTTTCGCTTTTTATGTAAAAAAGAAAGTCTGACTTGCCATGCACATTATGTTAAATAGAGATACCCTAACAGGTGCAGGTATTAAAACAAGCCGCACCTTGTGGCCCTTGGACTTATTGTCTGTTTATAAATTGACCCTAAGTAACTCGGTAACTCACTGATAGCTACACATACTCGCACAGAACATTTGATAGTGCAAGTCATGCGACTAAAATGTTTTTATACCCGATTCAAGTCTGAAGCGGCAGGACAACGTTCATAGAATTGTTTGTCATGCCAAAGTCAATTTAGTCCATTCAAAGGCATTTTATTGGCAACTTGACAAATGCTAATGGCCAGCACTTGCACCCACACACACGCGCGCACACACACACACACACACACACACTGACACCCAGTGTGCACTCGTTGGGCTGCCAGGGACGGGTTGTGCGGCTAAATTGTGTGTGCTGGGCCAAAAGTTTGCATGTCATTCGAGCTGCTTCATTTTAACGCCACCTTATTTTGGTTATTTTTTGTTGTTGCCATAAGGTGTGAAACAATGTTCCGCAGGGGCCATGTGGGGGAAAGTAAAATTATATGCGCTTCAGGACGTTGCAACGTCTAGTTGCAAAGTGTTGTCAGTTGTTGTTTGCCGCTGTTGTTGTTGTTCTTTTTGTTGTTACTGCTGTTGGGCAAATTTAATGCACTGCTGTGGCAGGGTTGTCATTGTGTTCGCTGTTTTCATTTTGGGCTTGATTTATTTTGTTTATCAAACATTTAATGCTGTTTATAACTTGCTGAAAAGTTCAAGCAGCGCACATAAAAGTATGCTACAAATTCTGTCAGCACTGCTTTTGGCCGAAGTGCGCTGTGTGTGCTTGTGTGCGTGTGTGTGTGTGTGTGGGGAATACTCTATTTGACTACATTTTCATATGTTCAATTATTTAATACACCAGCCGTAATAACCAACTTTTAGCTATCAGCTCTGCTTTAGGGACAGCTTCAGTGGCTTTAAGTCCAGGCCAGAGGATAGGAAACGCACCAATTAAATTGCTGGCATTGGCATAGCCTTTGAACCGCTTGTTGACTGTCATGGACACGCCTTCGGCTGCACCCGCTTACTGTATTTAATGTTCTATGCCATTTATTGGCCTACCTCTCTCTCGTACTTACTTAACAGCCCGCACTGACAATGGTGGAGCATTGTTGTGGCAGCCACAAAGGAACAGCAGCCGGCACAACAATAAGCAGGCCGGTTGCTTGGCAGCCTTAAGCTGGCACAGAAGGTGCCTTGGCTCATTGGCCCATACTTTGCTTTATTTATGGCTCGCACCGACTTGGATATTGTTGTTCTTGTTGTTGGTGTTTTGAAAGTCACTTTAAGAGCCTCGGCCCACCCGCTGTGGCCTATTGTGTGCCTGTATTATTGATTTTCATTAGTGTCTCCGATTACATGGACAGTTTGCCAATCAGTTTCTGGCTGTTTGCTTAGCTTGTTTGTGTTTCTGTTTTCTTTGGAAAAAGCCACCCAACTGCAAGAGATGAATTACGTCTCAATTGAATTGTTAAAGAAACCGCCTTACAGCTTAAAGACAGACGCCCTATGTCTGCTTGTTTTGGAGCTGCGGTATTTTTAATTAAATTAAAAAGTCGCGACGGGCAGCGCCATGGCCACAATGCAATTGTAAGGTTTCCATTTTAATTAAAGTTTTCACGCTCATTCACTTGGCTCCAAAGCGAACCGAAATCGCAGCACAAACAACGCCGCAGCAAGAACCGGACGGCGGCATTCAAATTTCATATTCCGTTCAAGAGCTTGGTTGGCTGTCAGGCTGTGCTAGCCGCTTGGGGGATGAGTGGTTGGGGGTGTAAGTATTTAAATTGCAAAAGCAAAACACAGAAATGTATGAGCCGCAAAATAGATAGCCAGAGGAAAAGAGAGACAGAGAGAGAGAGAGGGACAGAATGAGAACTCGCCGATTTCGGTGCCGCTTAAAGTGGCACTCAAAATGCAGCCGAGCCGCGAGCCAATTTGTTGGGCCAGGTTTTCCATTTTTTTTTAATTTTTTATTTTGGGTCCCCTGGCTCGTTGCCAATTGCAGAGCCCTGGGCATTAAACTTTCAGCTGGCAATTAAACGATTATATTCAAGCTCGGGCGCAGGTGGTTAATTTGTTATTGATGTGTTTACTTTAAGACGGTCGCATTGCGCATACGCCTAGGTGAACGACTTACCAGCGCTTGTCTTTAACTCGACAGCTGTAACAGAGCTTAAAGCAAAAACAGCATAGGATTGGATCCCTCAACTATTGCACCCTCGTACCTGCCTTGAGGACTCGTACATTGCCCAGCATAAGCAACTCAATGCAACGGCCTCATTAATGCAACACAATGCGTAGCAAAGGCTTTGGCCTCACCTGAACTTGCCGTTAGATATGAAACCCAATTGCTCGCAAACTAATTAGGCAAATTGCCAAGGCAAATATTAAATTTGTCTACAGCGAAGGGCTGCCACTGCTTAACCTATTTGCGGAGCAGTATAATCGATGGCTTCGACATTTGCTATTGTTTAAGTTCGTTGAATAATTTGCCTTGAATAGAAACGAGTTCGCTTGGGGAACATGGACAGCACGCAGCGCCAAAACAATTCGTAATTAAAACGTCAATTGAGACATCCTCGAGCGCACCTACGTAGATAGAAACAGAAATGACAAACACCGACAACTGTCCAGCCGTGACTGTCGCTGGGACAGCGGCAAAAATTCCAATTTCACTTGGCTCAATGAGCTCACTTTGGGGACCTATTGCTGATGCTTGGCGGCAGTTCCAGACCGCTTTTCCACCTCCAGCACTTGGCTCATTGTGTACTAATTTTGGTGGCAGTTGAACTGTCTGGTCCCGTTGCTAAGCTGGCCGGCAAAACCGAAAACAAAAAGAGGAATGCTAGCAGATACCCAGTATACTCATTTTTTACAATTTCTGTTGAGCGGGTGATATGAGCTCCGTGATATGCCCCTTAAACTATGTCCGCGTGGAAACAAAGTCCGTTATTGATGATAAACGCGCGCATAATAGGAAAACTTTTCTACTGAACATTTAGACTCTAGCACTTATAGTCTCTGTGAAACAAGTATACCTTTTCTTACTCATTTTTAATGGGTACACGGTGTTGAAACTCAAATTGAACGAACAAAAGGTGTGCAAGGTATGCATGGTATGGCATGTGTGCTTATGTGAAGAGCAGAGCCCTTGCTTTGGCTAGTGCTCTGTACTCTAATTAAATTGCTTTAGCTCTTTAAATTGTGCAAAACAATGCACATATGCGTGATGACTTTTTGCATTGCTGAGAGCTCATAACATACCCTGTGTACAGCTTTCTCTTTTTATTGATACAGGAAATATATGTTTGTGTATTCATAAATAACCCTGGAATTTTCTGGTATACATTACACTGTGTTAAATTCAATTGATATTGTTGTACAGATATAGACATCATCTTCATGTATATTTTCCTTGACCCATTTTTCCATAAATAGAAGAAACCCCAGAAAAACGATTTTAGATTTTGCTCTATAAAATAATTTGGCAGCTGATTAATTAATTTAGTTAACGTATTGCATTGAATGAGCTTGCACCACTTGATTAGTATATTTTTCTATAGGGTATACAAAGAAAATTGCATGACGCCTGTGGAAGTAACATCTACACAAGTGCAGAATGCGGTCAAGTGTAAAATGCTTTGTGTGTTACTTCTTCAAAAATTCAAAGCATTTTCAAACTCAACTATATTTGCACAAAAAGCTTATCTTAACTAAACTATGTTTGTGATGAAGTTTAACAATTGTGGTTACTAATTTCATATACAAAATATTCCATTTGTTTTATACCTTGTTTATATCTTTGAATTCTTTCGTATGCCTTCGTGGTTCACTGACTTCAAATTAATTTGGTGCAAGCTGGTAATGAGCTAAAATTAGTTGACCCAATCGATGTGGCCTTGCATGGGCGAACACAATTTCCAGCTTGGCGGCAAATTTAAAAGGTCAAATTAAACACAGGCGAGTTTGAAATTTACTGCACTGGTTGCCCCTCGAGTGAGATTCTTGCGTTAAGTGTCCAGAATTGGACACCTACATGTTTGGGCACGTCGTTTACAACTATTTTTATTTAACTGGGCATACAATTAAATTAGACAACTGAGCCTTTAGTTGTGTCAGTTGAAAACTTTGCCGACATTGTGATAGAAACATATGTGGGGAAACGAAATACGTGACAGCAATTTGTAGCAAGCTGTGCAGCAGATGTCTAGCTCAGGGGTAGCTGACCTCTGAACTGGTCACTGAACCCAGCATCAGTTTTTTTTATATATGTATATATATTTTGTGTGCATTCTTGAAAACTTACTTTTAATACCGAAAGTTGACTATTTATTAAATAAATATTTATTTAATCACCAGCTCCAGCAGTTTTCATCTTACCTTAAATTTAGTTATATTACCTTGTATTATTCATAACTAAAAATATACAAAAATGGTACTACAGAATTTACGAAAGATATATTTGGTATAATGATCGGAGCTCTGCGTGACTATTTGTATAATATAACATATATTCCGTAAGGGTAAATACTGCAAAGTAAAAGGAAAATGGAGGTCTTTTCGCTACGGTGAGGCACATATATTCTTGATAGGGACGACGAGCTGTATTTCTGAACATTTGGTTGTCCGCCCGTGCACAGAAGAAAGTTTGAATGCAGTGGCACGGTCCTGTGCTCAGGCGATTTCCCAGTCGGCAGCTTCCAACTAGAATGTTCTTACTTGTTTTAATACATGTTTGATAAAAGGAATAAGTCATATTGCAGTATTGCACTACTTAGTCAGTTCGCAAGGCAGCATCTCTTTAAAGTTACCTTTAAAGGTGTTTAGTTAACATTTTAATGATAGAAACAAGTAAGGAGTAGAGTATCCATATTGAAAATTTAAAAAATTTAAATTAAAAAAAAAAATAAGCCTTGTAGCATTCGCTTTAGTTTTGTTAAAGTTGTGTATAAGTTCCATTTGCAGTGCTTACTTGAAATTTGAAAAACCAACTGGGAATAGAGTGTTGTGCAGTCGGAGATTCTGGTTGGAAGGATTTTTCTTGTTTCAATTGCATTTCTTATCCACTGCAACGTATTATTTATTTATATGCCGAAATGTTGTCTTTCGATTCTGTGCTACTTCCTTTCTTCGAAGCAGACTCTGCCGGTGCAGCTTCACTTGTGCTTATTAAAGATTAACTGCATTGTCTGGCCGAACCAGGCGCTGGGTTCAAACAGGTCAATGGGGCTTGGCGGGGCAGTTAGAAAAAAGTACGTGCACTAGGGCCAACAGTCACTTAGAGCGAAAAAAATGAGGCAAAAGCGCAACGTCAAAAAGAAAAATCTACTCCTAATGGTCATTGCGAGGACTTGCATTCATATACATACATATGTCTGTGTGTGTCTGTGCCAATTGCTGGATCCGCTGGCCATTGAAATATTTAAAAGATGCTCTTTAGCAGCGCTCTCAAACGTACCGGATTAAGCAAATCACACAGTCAGTCAGCCAGTCAGTCTGGGCACGGGAGTGCAGCTAGCTTTCTAGCTGAATTGCCATCCTTTTTGACTGGTTGACTGGTTGACTGTTTAACTGTTGGCTGTCAGTAATCATCGCTCGCTGTTGCAGTTGCGGCGTTGTCTCTGAATGCAATTAAAATGTCCGCGAAGCTGGGGACGAGGGATGTGGCGCACAAATGGTCAAAGCATATGAAGTATAGCGGCTCTGGTTGCCAGGCTGCGAGCAAATAGTCGTTTCACATGCCGAAAGGATGCGCAAAAAGCGGAGCTTGTATTTTCAGTGGACCAACAAATGACAGAGTTAGAGATTTGTAAATTGTTTGGCAAACGGCTGTTCAGTTTATGGCACAACCACGCCCCGTAACGCCCACAATGAAGCCATTAAGCACACTTGTGACGCACGTAAATTAATTTACTGTCAGCCATTTATGGCCCCCGCCCGCAGCAGCAACAACAACTACAACCACTGAAGTGAAAGTGAAAAAAGAGAGTTGCTTGTTTTATTGACAGGCGAAATATGTTGCCAACATAAAAAAAGGAAAAGTTGCGGCTGCTAAAAGTTAAATAATAAATAACATTTAGCACCACAGAACAGAGATGCAACCTAATCGTTCATCCATAACGCTCTTTGGCCAAAACTAACTTAAATCTGGATTTATTGAAGCAACGACGAATATATGGTAGAAATTTGTATTTTTTTACGTTATTTTATAATTCTTTATTTATATGTGTATGTTTACGATAGGGCAATAAAATTAAAAAAAAAAAGGAGAGTTGTCAGCATTTCTTTAGTTTTCTCTGCATTATTTTCGTTTGTTAAAATAAATCGTACTTCTAAACAAAGTCATACTAATAATAATAATAATAATAATAATAATAATAATAATAATAAAAATAAAAAAAAATAATAATAATAATAATAATAATAATAATAATAATAATAATAATAATAATAATAATAATAATAATAATAATGATAATATTAATAATTGTACTAATAAGGACTTTAACTAGTCAAAACTATTATTTTGTTTATCTTTAGCATTGAAACATTGGGCAAAATAACTATAAAAATCTTTTAAAATATAAAGTTCGCTGTCTAAAATGACAGCATATTATTGTTGTTACCCAAAATTGTCTTACTGTTGCATTTTACCACTCCCACGTAAAGTTTATTCAAAATATTTCAATATATTTAGTTTACAGCTGGAGATTGAATTCTATGCGACGACTGCTGCTGTGACAACGACTGCGATTGCCCCAACAACGTTGCAGGCATTTATAATGTATTCCTTTGGTTTGCAGTCGAATTGCGGATATTATTAGAGGGGTGTCACTGGCTTTGGCTGCGCCAACAGATACTTAAGTGCCACCGAGCGGCCTCTGCGTGTGTGCGGCTTGTAAACGGAAACACGCGACTCTGGCGGAAATTACTGGCACATGCAACACACGCATGCGAGTCGCCAAAAGCTTGCAGCAAGTGCTGGAATGAATTTTTAACAAATTAAAAAAAAGAAAAAAATGTTAAAAAATTACAATGAATGCCATGCCATAAATACCAAAGTTTAAGACCTTGACAGCCGTGACCAATTGACCCAATTGTTGGCGCCAAATGGTTTGCATGCGCTAAGGTGCTCGTGTGTGGGCGGTGCAGCTGATGGCTGGCAGTGGCATGTGTGGGTGCAGCGGCTGCCAAATTGAATCTTAAGCGCGCAGTAAATCAAAAAAAAAAAAACAAAAACCAAAAGAAAACAAGGCCATGTCCATTCCACAGTTCGGGCCACATCCACAGCTTCAGCCCACATCCACACAAGCAGGCGGTTTAAGTGTGTACTCAGCTCGAGCCCTAGAAGTGGGTGCCATCAGTTTCCCCCGCACTAAAAGCCAAATACGAGCAAAGAGCAAAAAGGACTCTCTTTAAAGAGCTGCTCTCTTTGTAAATCGCTGTGTGGCATACTGGCATTTTTATCCGGACTGCGTGTGCCGCTCGTTGTCGTGCCACAGCACGAGTTGAGTCAAAGCAAGCGACGCTTTGGCCGTGTTTGTCAGTTTGCCGCAGTCCAGCAATGAACGCGCAGCACGCGGATATTAGGGATAACATTTAAGCCATTCACTGTGAGCTGTTCAGAATTTATCAAATCCAACTCGACTCGCGTAATTTTGTTGAGTTGCCGCCAAAGGCGTAAAACAAAAGTTTTCTGTGAAACATTCAAGGACGTGCACTAAGCCGCACAAGTGTGCGTGTGCATATGTGTTTTCGTGTTTTTGTGCGTGTGTGTGTGTGTCCCGCTCTAACTCTCTTTCTCTCTCTCTCTCGTTGACCAACAATGACCCACGCAGCTTTAGCCGCTGACAGGCGTTACATTCGCCACAGCGGCAGTTCGGTAGAATCCTACACCGCGAAACTAACGTCGACATTCCGGCCCGACTGGAGTTGGTGTTAAAACCGCAAAATTTAACGTTCAGCTGCAATATTCACAACGTGCCACTTGCAACGTGCTGCAGCAGCCGCAAATAAACCCCTGACACCTATAGAAGCATACGTAGCCCTATTCTCCCCGCGTCTCGCGTCGCGTTGCGTTTCGCTGACGGCCCTCCAAAAATGTCAGTCTAGTTGGTCATTATCGGAGCGTTTGGGTATATCCGAGATATGCGTACATATATATGTGTACCCCCCGTCGCGGCGTGTAGCCAACAGTCACCAACTTTGGCCGTGTAAGTGATATCCCAGTGCACATTTATATAGATATGTTTTTAGTGTGGTTGCCTGCTGAAATCTCTGACAATGAGGTTGGCTGCCATCGGGAACGCACTGTACCCCAATATAAATTACCTGGCTGCGAGCATACAAACGACAGTGACTGTCCAGCTGCATGGCTTCATGTTGGGCCGATTGAAACGCAGTGGCAGTTGCAGCTGCAGCGACCCAACCTTAATTAAATTTCAGATATTTTATCAAAATTTACGACACGGTTCCTGGCTGTTGGGCTCACTGCCACTGCCGCTACTGGTGCTGCAGGTTCTGTCTTGTTTCGTTTGGGCTTACAATATTCGATCTGGCTCCATAATGGTTCTGTTCAGTCTTTTTGTTCAATAATAATAACAAAGCCATGCGATGCTTGGCCATGTCGATTGGAGCCGCGGGCCGTTTTCTCGGTTTGGTCGTTGAAAAATTGGCAAAAACTAAGTCAAACTCCATTAGAACGTACAAAAGGCAAACATGATTTATGTATGTGGTGCCCATACATCATACTTCCCAGTACCGGACACACATGTGATATTATTGTTTTTGGCTGCTTTCAAGCATTTTCCTCATGTACTCGCTTTAAGCCATGGGCAATGTTTATAGCTCGCTCGTTGTCCAATTTACCATAATATTTAAGTTTAAAATTGAAAGCAGATAAATTAGGCTTGCAGGTTTGTAAGCAAAGCTAATAATATTTGACCCTGCTATTAGGAATAGCAGTATGAATAATAAGTAACAGCAACAGTAACAGTAGCTGTGACTACGGCAGTAATAGCAACAGTATGATTTATAAAAGCCAAAAAAAGTATTAGTTTTAAAGAAAGTAAAATAACAGTGACAAAAAGAGTTACAGTATCAGTAGCAGCAACAGTACCAATAAGAGTATCAGTAACAGTAGCTGTAACCGTAGCCGTAACAGTAACAGTAACAGTAACAGTAACAGTAACAGTAACAGTAACAGTAACAGTAACAGTAACAGTAACAGTAACAGTAACAGTAACAGTAACAGTAACAGTAACAGTAACAGTAACAGTAACAGTAACAGTAACAGTAACAGTAACAGTAACAGTAACAGTAACAGTAACAGTAACAGTAACAGTAACAGTAACAGTAACAGTAACAGTAACAGTAACAGTAACAGTAACAGTAACAGTAACAGTAACAGTAACAGTAACAGTAACAGTAACAGTAACAGTAACAGTAACAGTAACAGTAACAGTAACAGTAACAGTAACAGTAACAGTAACAGTAACAGTAACAGTAACAGTAACAGTAACAGTAACAGTAACAGTAACAGTAACAGTAACAGTAACAGTAACAGTAACAGTAACAGTAACAGTAACAGTAACAGTAACAGTAACAGTAACAGTAACAGTAACAGTAACAGTACCAATAAGAGTATCAGTAACAGTAGCTGTAACCGTAGCCGTAACAGTAACAGTAACAGTAACAGTAACAGTAACAGTAACAGTAACAGTAACAGTAACAGTAACAGTAACAGTAACAGTAACAGTAACAGTAACAGTAACAGTAACAGTAACAGTAACAGTAACAGTAACAGTAACAGTAACAGTAACAGTAACAGTAACAGTAACAGTAACAGTAACAGTAACAGTAACAGTAACAGTAACAGTAACAGTAACAGTAACAGTAACAGTAACAGTAACAGTAACAGTAACAGTAACAGTAACAGTAACAGTAACAGTAACAGTAACAGTAACAGTAACAGTAACAGTAACAGTAACAGTAACAGTAACAGTAACAGTAACAGTAACAGTAACAGTAACAGTAACAGTAACAGTAACAGTAACAGTAACAGTAACAGTAACAGTAACAGTAACAGTAACAGTAACAGTAACAGTAACAGTAACAGTAACAGTAACAGTAACACAATAATAACAATATAGCTAAGTTTTTTTTAACAGAAAAACCAATAGTTACAGTAGCAGGGCCATTAACAGTAACAGGTAGAATTGAATTTTCGTTGCCTATTTCTAGGCATAAACCGAAAGAAAACAGGAGACATTACCATTTTTTATTTTACGGAGCTTGTAATAAATCAATGCCTGCTGTTGCTCAACATTAGCAAAAGGCAAATAACATGTCGTTGCTAATCATTTTACCAGAACAAAGAAATACAGAAATACCCAAATACCTATACTATATACGTATTCTTCATACATACAAGAAATCATGGTATACGGCAAAAATAAGGAATTTTTTCTGTTTTCATTGGCTGCAGAGGAATGGTTATTATTTCCGCTGCCTTATGCCGCTGCCAGTGCCAAGGGGCAGCAGAGTGACAGGAAGTATCGAATACCCGGCGTTTTATCAATTGCCATATCGCGTGCTCAGGCGCGCCAAATATTACAAAAAGCAAATGAACGCAACAACAAGGAAAAAATTGTGGCAAGTGGAGTCTACTGAATCGAATAATATATTGTTCTTTCATATTTTGTGGGTGGAGGGCTGGGACAGTGAGCGCACAAAATGTGTAAATTGTTGCTAACAAGAAACTTGATAGCTTTTTGTGCGATACTCAGCAAGAGTTTAGTTTTGGAATTGTTTATTTTGCGCCACAGCCGCGTTTAATAGACTCCATTGCTCTGCCATAAGGCATGTGTATTGTGTACTTTTGGCTAATCGAACTGTGTTGTCATGCATCCGTATAAGCTCTGTGTATATACGCATTTTGTTTGCCACACCCCGGGACCAGCCGGCGAAATTCAGTTTAATATAAATGAACTGTTTATGCTAATATATGAGCTCACTATCAAGATGCCCAATGAGGGGCGGGGTACCAATTGGAGAGAATGGGCTCATTACTAAATTAAGCATGCTGGCAACACCTGCTGCGCGTGTATGTGTCCGTGTGTGTCAATGTCAAGGGAGGCATACACACACATACACAACTACCCCGTATCTACACGCTGCAGGCAAATTACGGCTAATTAACATTTTTTTCAATTTATACCACACAATTTACCGTACCCAAAAGAAGAACACACTGCAAAAAACAAACGAGCTTACTTTAACAAATATTTAAAAAAGAATATATTAATATTTATATATAAGTTTGACAACTTGGAAATATGGATTAACCTGTTAACATACAATTAGACAAATATTCGGAGTCTGGCGTTGAGAGCATTTTAAGATGTTAACAAGAACTCTCTAATATAATTCAGCCTGTCCTTTTTTTAAGTGTACTCGACTGAGATCCCGTCCTGGCGGCTTTTGCCGCGCAGCTGAATGTTTAATAGCCGGAAATCTGTCTATTTCCGTTTGCCTTGGCGTTGATTATAGTTAATAGATGACCGACTGAAGCTTCCCTTCTGGCAGCTAATTCTTTTTCTGCCACTCTTTCTTGATACTCGAGTATTAGTGGGTCCGTAATTATGCTCTAATTATATGCCCACTCTGTATGTTTATGGTGGTGGGGAGTTGTGTGTGTGTGTATGTGTGTGTGCGGGTGCCTGTGTGTGACTGTGGCAATAAAAATCTCGGCGCTGATGTAATTACAACACGCAGTGGAAAAGGCCTGAGTGGTAGGCGGTGCAGCCAAAGGCTTTAATTTTAGTTGTGCACCTGAGTGGCAGATAAAAACTTTGCAGACGCCGCCAGATAATGGGGGCCTACAAATATAGGGAGCTGACAGGCTGCCTGCGAATATAAGTTGCAGAAGGCAAAGTTTTATACATTTAAAATTTTCATATTTACCTTTGCTTTGTGTGCCTTGCTAATTAATATATACATTTTCTTTTGTTCTTTTTTTTGCAGATTAACAATGCTCAAGTATTTGGAGATTTCGGAGCAAGTGTCATGTGAAGCAAAATAAATGCAAGAAAAGCACATAATTAAAGCATAATTTAATATCAACTTAACTTGTAACGATACATATCAATTTTAGTCTGAATTTTGATTTATAAACATATAAGTAATTTAATATAACCAAATAATAACCAAATAACATATCAACAACGTTTTGTGTAATTGTTCCATCAACTAAACCTTTTATATAAATATTAATATAAATATACATATATATGTAAGCTGAAATAGCAAAATGCAAATTAAACAATTATAATACCAAAGGTTATTTCGAACAAATTAAATTCCAAAAGCGAATCGAAATTAGTCGTAAAAACGGCACACGCGAAATTTCTGGTGCGCCGAGTGAATTGCGCGAGTGCAAGTGTGTGTGTCGATGTGAGAATGTATGTTGGTGTGCGTGTGTCTACATGTGTTTTGTGTATACTTAGCGGCAAATCGCTTTGTCATGTAATATCTATATGTCGCACAGCGGATCAAGTGCTTAAACGCTAAGTAAAAGCCTCCCATGAATTTATATGCATAAAGAAAAACACACGCATGCTCGCCACAAGCCGAACAAGGCATTATAGAAGACCCAGAAGTTTAGCCGCGTACACGCAAATGGATTAGCTGCAACATAAAGAGAAAAACTAAGCCAAAACAGACATAAAAAAAAAAAAATAAGAAAAGAAAAAGTAAAACATTTTCACACACAAAAGCATTTAAAAAGGCAGAAACGAAGACATCGGGCAGCCTCCTGGCTGAAACTCAGCGCCGTGCACGCTCAGCCACCTGTCCTGACGTCAACGCCGTGGGGCCAAATGGCCAAGCAATTAAGCTGTTAACGATATACGTGCACTTAAGAGGTATTCAGACAGATACACATACAAATACATCAACAGAGATCTATGGAAAAAAAACAACGCTTGCAGTTTCGCCGTGGTGAATGTTGCTGATTAATTTCAAGTAAGTTGATGAGACTTTTTACGTTTGTTTTTTATGTTTTCAGTTTTGTTGTACATTTTCCTTGGTTCCTTATGAGCACATTGTTCTCAGCTGATTAACTTTGCTACTAACTATCAGAGCTTCAATCATTTGGCTTAATTTCTCTGACAGCGTCTTTTGACCCAATTCGAAAGGCATTAAACTGTCATTAAAGTTGCTCGGTAAAACTGAACTTGAAAGCCCTTTAAATGTTTGATTAGCTTTCGATGTCCCATTGAGAGACTTAAAAGTCCGAAATAGCAGACAGTTTGTTTAACTTTTAGCTCTAAGTGCAATGCCATGGCATTCACTCAACACAGTAAAAGTTAATTATGCATTCAAGTACTTGGAGTTATGCCTTAACTACTTCATTTAAAATGCTTAAAAGGCATAATAGAATACCTAAGTATGATATACTCAAATCAATTAAATATAATTGCAGGTTAATAGATTAAAATTTAATTGCAAATGGATCCAACTATATTTGATTCACTTGGAAAAAGAATATTTTATTTGGGTACAAGTGGTATGCAACAGATGTTATCATTAGGGGTTTATAAGCGAATTATATGTTGATTTTACGCTAATTAATTTGCTTGCTCAGTTTATTGAATTTTCATAGTTTCCCCTTTTTTGCTCTTCTTTCCAGCAAGCACTTCAAAAGTTGATGGGAAATAGGTCAAACAACTTTATGCTTTTAAATTTCGTAAAAATTTTTTGAGTCCTTTAAAAATAACGAACGTATATTTTATGGCAAATTATCCACGTTCTTATATATATGATATGCATGTAATTGTGTATGCTGAAATTGGATTGGAACCATTTGCCTAGAGGGTGCATCACATTTAAAAGTGTATCTTTTAGAAGCTGAACGCATGTAATTTTACATGCTGCCGCCTGTCAATTGTTGTAGCTTGTACAGGGTACCAAATTGTAGAGATGTTTGCAGGCATGCATAGACAAGTGGCATATCCAAGGCCTACATTTATGGCATTTTCAATTCAGGCAGATGAGGCCTGTCATGTTGTTTACCATAAAATTGGACAGGCAAAACAAATAAGTTGAAAGGAAAATCTTGCCAAAACAGCCTGTAAAACTCATCTAATTCTGGCTCAATTCACACGCCTTTGGTTAAACCAAAATCCGAACACACGCTTTTCAAAACTCAGTGAAATAAATGTGAAAACAAGCCCAAGAGACGGCCGTTGAGAGTCGGGTTAAGCTTAAAAAAGAGCCAATTCATAGGCACGCAGGCGGTCGGGCGGCTTGATTCAATGGCGATGGCAGCCATTGAGCGGCTTAAATACACACACTAAGTAAGGCAGCATATGCGAATATGTGGCATAAATCAAGCCCATGGAGGCCAAACACATCACACAAACCCAACCACAATCCGGCGCAAGCCAATGGCGCTTAAAGGCATTTCGCAAAGTTTTTGACTTGAGCATTTCAATCGTGTGTTTTATTGCACACATATTTTATGCCGTTTATGCTCAAAATTCAGCTCAACATGCCACACACACACACAGGCACTCACGAGCTTTGGTGACTAGCACACAAAAGTTGAAATTTCACTTGAGCCAAATGTATCTCAGCTCCTCCCTTCATGTGTGTGTGTGTATGTGTGTGTCCTGCGGCGTGGTGTTGTCTTCGACGCGACTCTGGTAGCGTTCGGGAAAACCGCATTGCGGCACATTATGCGCGTTGAAATTCCGGGCTTGAAGCAATACCCCAAGGGGAGTCGGGGAAAAAACGCAGTCGGAAAAGAAATGCGCAATGTTTGCACTCTACTTAGAAGGCGTGGGTTGTTTGTGGGCGTGGCCAGTCTGGACATGGCAACTACTTGACTATCCTCCCGTTAGCATTGCCCTTGTGCAGTTTTATGAACTCGCGCAGCTTGTGTGCGTTGCGTATACGCGGCGTCGCACAGTTCGTCTGTCGGCACAACTGTAAAACATAATTAATTAATGTTGTGCAACAAAATGCAAATATTTGCAAGCGCTGCGACAAATATAAATATTTCCTTGGCTTTTTGCAAAATGATATTGCGCATACGCAGCGTGGCCATGCAGCAAATTAAATTGGGAAAATCAACAGTTCCAATGAGTCGGTCTTCAATTGAAATGTTATTATATATTTATTAAATGCCCACGGCCTCAGTTTGTCGTCGTTCAGCCAATATGAAATATAACAATAAGGTTAACAGCCTGTTGTGCCAAGACTTTAACTGCGGATAATAATCTGGACGAACTGCACGAACAGTTGGCAGGCTAAACGCAACAAAGCTGCGGCTGATGATTATGTACATATGATATATTATGTACATATATAAGATATTTGACGAAATATTTCTTTTATTAGAACTGTGGGCAAAATAGTATTTATAGCTATATTGGCACACCCTTACAGGGGTTGTTATAATTTTAGAACGAAATGGGTAACATACTAAAAAAGTTATTTTCGATGCCATTAGGAACATTTAAGGTATAGTCTTCACCGGGACGAAAGGACTAAGCCTTCCAATTAACTTAAGCTCATGCTCATATATGCAAAAGGGTATTAAATCTTCGGCGCTCGTGTATAACTTTTTCTTCTTGTCATAGCAGGAGCAGATATATTTAGAAAATTTCCTCTATTTATATAGGGTCAAATAATAAATGTTCGACATAGCTTGGAATGGAACTTGGCTTAAGAGTTTCTTTGTTTGCTGTCTTTCGCTTTTGTCGCTTATTGATTTTTATTTACTAATGAAAAGTGAACATAACGAGGAGCAGAGCCACTTAACCCTTTTGCATGCTATCTGCTGATGACGTCAGATAGTCAGCGACGCGGTGAATGACAGGCGGCGCCTATATAAGAGTCAGGAAGCCGGCCCGAAGTGGAATTACACTTTAAAAAGAAAATACTGGCACGGCTCATGCTCGTATGTGGTTGTTTATGTGCGTGTCTGTGTGTGCTTGTGGGTTGCCTGACTGCCTCTGGTAGAGCACACATGACGCCTTCTGCCTTTGGGGAACAGTTTAACCCACATAATTATTACTATGCGAGCGCACCCAGAAAATAATGCGTAAAGCTTCAAGTCGATGCTGTAAATTATTGTTAAATATTTATAGAAAGAGCTGGGCTCTTGATTGTTGTTGTTGTTGTTGTCGTTGTTGTGGCTGTTGTTGCTGTTTCTGTTGTGTAATCATAAATGTTAATTGCACTTACATTACACTACACGCGCACACAGGACTGAAAACTATGCAGCCATAATTGCCGCGCCATGGCCCAAAGGATGTGAATTCTTTTTAGTCTTTCGCATTCACAAACACATCGCAATTGAATGAGCAGGCAGCGTGGAGCGTGACATGTGCCACTTCCGCCTGATAGCGTCACCGTCATGGATCCGTATCCGGATCGAGTGGGTATCGTTGCGAATACGGGTGTATATGTGTGTGTCTGTGTGAGCGTGGGCTGTCTGTGTGCTTAAATGCCAGCACATTGCACTGAACTAAAACAACGTTTGCGTGACATTTGCGCGTTTGTGCCGAAATGCGGTGCTTTAAGAGACGGCCAAAATGAAACGGGTTATTAAGACTTGTTTTTCATTTTTATTTTTATTTCATTTTCATTTATTCTTTGCTATCTTTGTTTGGAACGCTTGATTACTTGTTTGTCTGTTTGGAGCACTTAATGACTGCTTTGCACAGCAATTTGTTAAATTTCTAAAATTTTGTATAATTCTTAAATGTTGACAACTGAACAAAGTCGGGGTCGTTATAAACATACTAGCTGCAAATCATATTACGTGGCTTGAAAATCATCCAAATCGTCTGGTTGAGGGGTCCGAATGGGGAGAATATTGCGGAGGTCGCGTCCAATCGTACTCTCAGATCGGTTTATATAACCACCCTATCTTTGTTAATTTTTCATACGTTAGACTTAACAATAGAATAAGTTGTATTGTAAATATCATATAAGTTTAATTAAACTTGTTCCCATAATAGCAATAAAATTAAAAATAAAAAAGAGTTAATGGCAACTGAATTCGGCAAAGCTAAAAAGTAGGCAGCATTTTTTTTTCATTTTGCACGTTTAATGTAACATTTGCCTCTGTTATTATTACCTTTCATAGTTTTCATATTTTTGTGCCTGCTGCATTGTAGGCTCGAAGAACGCGGCTTTAATGCGTTTTGTCTTATAAGGCAAAATTTTAGTATGCGCACAGAATGGGAACAAAACTGGCGTTGTTTATGCAAACGTAACTTCTGCTCTTTAGAAATTATTATTTTGCCTTTTGCATTCGCCTATTCCATATTCCATGGCAGTTTTAATGCTCTGTTCAAAAAGTAAAAGAGGGTATATTGGTTTAAAGCAGTGTCCATCTTTTTGTCCAATTGCTGTTCGCTACTTTGAAGCTAGGTATTTTAGTATATATAGTATACGCCCCGTAAAGTCCCTGTTTCACACAACTTTAGGTCTAGAGTCAACTAATTATATAGTCTATTTATGACCTTTCTAACCTCGACCTTTCGATATCTTCTAATATTTACGGTGGTAATAATGACAGTCTTAGAGTCACCCGACCAAGAACAGTGAACTGTTTAAAGCTGTTCGTTTCATTGTGAGCAGAGTATTGTGCAGTCGGCTGTCGCGAAGTATAAAGTTAGCCATTTTTTACCAACTGCAGCGACTGCTGCCATTTGTCTTAATGTTTTAAGCTGTTGTTGCTGTTTTGTTGCTTCTGCGGCTGCTGCTGGAAACTCTTGTAGTTGCCAGTTGGCAGTTGGTGCGTTTACATTTCCGTCTTTATGTTTGTCCACTCGCATACAAACGACGAAGCGGTTGCAGCATTTGTCCAGCATCCTTCCGATTTGTGTTGTTGTGCAATTTAGCATTTGCATCCTGCATCCTTTGTATTAAATAGCTCAACTATAATGTTCGAGTTAATATTAGCTCTGCCGCACAGGCCCGTCGAATTGATCAAAACAAGCCTTTAATGTCGGCAACGTCAGCTAATTAAAGCAAAATGTTTTCTGTCGTGCGCTGGCTTAATAAAAGCGCCCAAATAGAAAAGGAAACCAGCCGAGTTGACTTCTTTCGACGGCGTCGCTGTCCAAACAAATGGCCACATGACAGGCCTCCATTAAAGCGCCACTGGGCAGGCAATTTGCTGTTGGGCTAGGCCAGTTCACCGGCTAGTTTGGTCAGTTTTGGGTTTTGGGCAAGTGTTTGGTGTGATTTCAAAATTATACGTTGCGGCATCATCAACGCGCTGCCATCTTAACAATCAGTTTCCAAATATGTCAACATAATTAATTTTCAATTATCCTTGTGACATTCGACACACACATGCACACCCACACACACATGTTCGAGCAACAATGGAGCGTATGGCATTATTATTAATTGTAGTCTAGTTGGCCATCAGCGTCATCATCGTCGCCCTGGCGTCACTTAGCATAATTAAGCGTCCTTTGATAGAATATAATTCACAATGCATTGGGCCGGCACTAAAGAGACACTGCTTCTGATGATTGTAATGATGCTGATAAATGAATCGCACGAATATTCATCGCTTGCCACTATATTTCATGCCTAGTTAGTGGTTGTCCTTAGCACGCCCCTTACCAAGCATTACACTCGACAACAAAATTGCTGATCTCTTGTAAATATCCCTCTCTTAGCGATTCCCAAGATTTTAAGTTTTGCTAGTGAGTGAGCATGTGGGTAAAACTGTGGAAGTACAAATGAGTGAAAAAAAAAGATAAAAGGTGAGGAGCTCAGGGAAAAAGTTCAAGGAAGAAAGATAAATGTAAAATGTGAGAGCGAAATCAAAAGTTTTTAAAAGTGACAGACTTTATTTATGGAGATGGTTAACTATGAATTAAGGCAGCTCGATGTAAATAACTACCACCAAATAATAGGTAAAAATATCGGGGCTCATAAGAAGAGAGCGCATGTTTGTAATATTTGAATAATTAGCTGAACAATATTTCAACAGTACCTTTCAGTCTAAACTTATTTGCTTTTTTAGCTGCAATTAAAAAAGTATTGTACACAACATAAGAGTATATAATTAAATATTCAGGCCCATTAACTCACACCTTAACAAATAAAAATATCCATCAAATGCTGTTGGCCGGTGTTGCCCGTAGCCCATATATCATCATCTTACTATAGATACACCTAATACACACATATGCCATCATTGTTTGTTATGGAGTGACAGGCTTGGCAAGTGGTTGATAGAGCATTGGTCACGCTATTGGATTTAGTTTTTGTCATTTATTTTATTGTGTGTGTGTGTGTGTGCGTGTAGTTGTGTGTTTGCGTGTGTGTGATTTAATGGCTGGTCATTAATTTGACGCTTTCAAGAGCTGCACAAAGGTGCACAAATTGAGTCGGACAACTGGGTCAAATTGGCCCACTCAGTCATCAGTCAAGTGCACAAATGGCTTTTATCAGCATCCGTTCATTAGCATTCAAAATTTTGCGGAAATAATGAAAAATGCATGTATTCCGCTCCTCGTTGGGTTAGTTGGCTCAATCACACATAGGTTGTCGGAGGGGCGTGGGGGCTGTGGGGAGTGCCAATGCCGGGACTGTCAGGACTGTCAGGACTGTTTGTTCTGCTTGTGTTATTTCACGTTTTGCATAATAAATGCTGGGAGCACACGTCAAGTAACGAGAATGAACTACAATGGCAATGAAAGTGTGTACAACAAGCAAAGAACAGGAACAAAAATAAAAATAAAAGGCAAGAAGACGAACAAAATAAGTCGCATAACAAGCAACAACTACTTATGTGCAGGTGGAATGCGGACCACAGACAATGGAAATGAGTATGAAAATAAACGGCAAATGTCTGAAATGGAATCTTAACCGGAATTATTCATAATGTTCAAGCGGCACGCATACATTTGCATTTCACGGATATGAGTGTCACTATCGAGACGCAGACAAAGCCAGAGACAGGTCTAGGGACAGGATAAGGATCAGGGCAGGAGCAGAAAGAGGGCCATCAGACATTAACATACTTGTGGCATTGGCAGGATAATATGTGCCCAAGCCACAGCTCCAATAGAAATTCAAAAACAAAACCAGTCAAGCAAGTCATTCATTTCAGCACACACACACACACAACATTCACCCACACACACACTCACACAAACAAACACGTACACTAATAAAAGTAAAAAATACGTGAAAAACGCTTTCAGAATTTCAAACATTCTTTGACTGTTGCTTCTTCCCAAATGAAAAATGTCGAATGGAAATGCTGCCAACGACAGGAAAAACAACCAACAAACGAAATCAGCAAAGCAAACAAAAGAATGGCGGGACGGCAAAAGATAAAAATGAGAGAAAAAAATGTACAAAGGAAAATCTTAAACATAGCAGCAAATAATTAAAGTGACAAAAAATTGTACGTCTTCCGATTCTGATTATTAACAATATTTTTTGTTTTCTATTGCACATCGCTTTTTTGTTCGCCTTATCCATTTTAAAGGGCAGCACCCACAATTTACTCAAGGCCAAAGATGTTGACACTGCTTGGGCTCTTCACGGTCCTGGCTGTTCAGGTCAGGTTTCGGTTAACCGTAGTCGTTGCCTCAGTTACTGACAGCTGCCTCAATGCCCGGATGGTTGCGCTCAATGCGTGTGGCAAGTTGACAGGCGACACAGCCAGAGCAAGAGGAAGCCCGAGCAACAGAGTTGCCAGCAGCAGCAGCACAGACAACACAGACAGTCAGTCGGACAGTCGGACAGACAAACGGGGAGCACAGCGTTTATCTGCAACCGAAAAAGTAATTTCTTAGAAAGTTCATAGCGGTTGAGCAGGCGGGGTCGCTGCGGCAAGGGGCCCGAAACCGAAACGAGTGTCAAGTGTTATTGACGATTTGTTGATGATGTTGCCACAAAGGCTTGTGGGCAGACCGGGGGCGGTTCGGGCCGTGCCTTGCCTTGCACAGCAGGCAAAGGGCAAACAACACAAAGGCTATGCGCATGGAAATCAGGCGAAGGACTCGGCAAGAAGCACTCAACGTGCCTTTGTTTATAGCTCGAGTGGGCGGCAACGGAGCTGGACACACCGCTTGTAAAGGTCTCTGTCTGTATGCGCACAGTGCTATCTATACGGGGTTTTATCCTGCATTTTCTTTTTAGCAGCTGCTTTTGCTCTTGCCATATCCTGCACAAAAGACAAATTTCATTTGCTTTCAAGGCGTTCAAGGCTTCTGCATTCGGAGGCTACAGAATTCACCAAGGTTGTTGCTTAGTTGCTTTCAACCCGAAATTTCAGTTATTGCTACTTTGACGCTGCCCGTCAAAAGAATCCAACAGCAACAATAACAATGGCAAGGTAAACACGCAGAGCACGAAACATCTTTTTACTGCGATAACAGAAATATTTCTTCATTCAACTTGACAACAGCATGACCTGAAAGCGCAATACATAGAAGTAAGCGTGCGCCCAGGCACGTAACATTTTTATCTCTTATTCAAAGTTGCGCCCACCAGTTTTTGTTGCTAGGCCCGATATCCTTGCGCCCTATGCCCTATACGTAACACCTGAAAACTCAGCGGCAAGTAAGCCAAAGCAAATTAAACTCACATCCCGAACTTCCCTCCACAACTACCACCATCCTTCCGCAAAAGGGCAAAAAAAAGGAAAGTTTTCAAGTGTTGAGCAATAATCAGAAAGGCTGGACGCTTGCTCGCCCACAAAGTTGTCGCGGAAGTTTTCGTGTTTCGGGCATTGCTTAAACGGGTTTACGGGTTCATTTGCAGCTGTAATGGGCGTCAGAATGTCAGGGATTTAGCCTCTTCATTGCGGCATTTTCACATCCTTTACTTCGCCCTGTCCGGGCCTCATTTATGAGCTGCAAATGAAGCTAACGACAAGGCGTAATTTAAGAAGGTCCCCAAAAGACAAAGGCAACAATTTAAGGCATTCTTTTAATATTTTATAATATCTTTCATCATAATAATATTACACTGCAATTACAAGGGCAATATACAACAGGTTGACCACATAAAGTACGTACATATGTATATTGACATAAAAGCCGTGTTGATATATCGATGATCGCCTGTCTGTTTTTATGCAAAATTGTCTCTCAGTTTTAAAACTGCCTCGGTGCAGCTATTATATGTCTCCGAGTTGATCTGTGTAGAATAACAAAATAAGTTTTTGTACAAAATGTTTTGTTGCTTTTCTTTATTTCTTCAAATAATTTTAGACTTATCATTTTGATATGCTCCTAACATATTAGCAAAATCTTCCTTGCATCAGACTTCTGTATAATGTATCTTTGTTTGTAAGCTTTCTTCAAATCAGTTGACAAGGATCGTTTTAAGTGTTTTACTCGTTAACATAGTATTATTTATATTTAGGTGCAGCGTTTCTTTTTCGCATACCTACGTATACACATACATACGTATATACATAGACGGTCCTGCATTTATCCCACATTTCATAGCCTTGTTAAAGCTGTTTCAATTCTTTCACGAAACGTGTACGGCATAGCAGAGGCAGGTCCCATCCCAATGAGTGTATATAATCTTTATGAGAGCCAAAAGCCGAGACGATATATATGCCCGCCCATCTGCATCAGAAACTTTATTGTTTGTTAAGATATCGTATCCAAAACTGGGAATCTGCTGAGCAAAAGTTTGCCATTAAGAGTGTTTTATATCATATAGTATAGTGTACATGTCCGCTAGAGTATTGATTTTTCAGCGTGTTAAATATATCTGTTTCTTTTGGCTTTAAATTAGTTTATGCTTATTAACAATTTATTTTGAGAAGCTTATGGCTCAGCCGAAGCCTATAAAATTCTTATTTTTCAATTACCTCAGTGGACACGGCACGAAATCAATTGAAATCAATGAGTGGTATACACACACACACACACACACATATACAGACACACACACATACACTGACACACAGACGGAGAGCGCACAATGAAGTGTCGCGCTGTGAAATGAATCAAATCAAATATTTATTGTTTTCGATTCAATAAATTTTTATCACGCATCCGTCAGAGTGACAAACTCTTCAATGGGAATGCATGCCCATAAAGCCGGGCAGCTGAAGGCATGACAGGGGCGTGGCAACTGTGAAGCAATCCAGCAGTCGGGAAAATAATGCCTTTCACTTTTCGAAAGAAGCGGGCAAACGGAAAGACGGAGGTACTAATAAATATAAATATAAATACAAAACACACACACACACACACACACACACAAGTGTGACACACATACATGCGCGCCCACATAAAGTGCGTGCAAACGAACAAATGGATTAGGTGCTGTTAGGGGTGACGTGCGTTGGGGTAGCTGGGTATTCGAACATAAAGAATTTGCAATTTAAAGGGGATTCACGGCGGCTCGTAAAACAAACGCAATAAAAGATCAAACGACATGACAGGATGGGAGCATTGTCCTGCCCTGCCACAACCTCTGCCCTGCGGCGGCAACAAAATGTCAAAAAGACTGTCATATACATGCATGGCCCCCGTTAGACGATCCTACGAAGGGGGGGTTAGCTTCGGTTGGTGGCCTAACAGTGCGTTGCAAAACGATGGAAAGACAGCAACATATATTCAGCAAATGAAGGCAAAAAAAAAAAGAAAATCAAATAAAATGTGGTGTGACAACTTCGTGAACCATCGAGATGGATATGACAAGGCCAAAGGCGAGACGCACACAAGCACACATCACACACACACACACTCGCACACAAACGCCCATATATGCTGTGATAATAAAGTCGAATTGGGGGCGTCTGTGAATTGTTTTGGCTGCTGTTTTTGTTGCTGCTGCCGTTGCCACTGTTGACGTTTTAATCGAATCAGCACAGCAACGGAGCGTGCCAAAGAGCATCCGAAAAAGAAAAAAAAAATAGAGAGCAAAAAAAAACAACAACTTGTAAACTTTCTGACGGTTGCTCAGAGCGGGGTCAGGGGGCAGCACATCATACGCCCTGTTGTTTACGTGCTGCCATTCGAGGAGCAGTCACACACACACATATCCGTGTGTGTGCGTGCGTGTGTGTGACTTCAGCTAGCTGGTATTTTGCCAAGCTAATTTTCGCCACAATACTCATAAAAGTTGTTGGCTCGGCTTTATATACCCTGTACTCATTAAAAGTGGCCAAATTAGGCAATATTCATGCTGTGTCGGAGGTGGAAGCAAGGTGGCATATATATGTTTAAGCAAAGATGTTTAACTTACAATTATATAGCAAAGTGAAAATTTGTATATAATAAAATTAGAAAATAATATTAATTGTTTAAAGAAAATTTAAGTGAGACTTGTATTTGTTTTTTGCAAAACTGAACTATTAATATGTGTGCTTACGCCTAGAAATCTCTTCGTAGCCTTATAAAAAAATCGTAGTTAGGGAACAGTTGCTGCATTTATAGCACAAAGATATTCAAAAAACTTGTTATACAGAGTATCGCTCAGTCGTGCACGCTGGCTTGAGCTATTCTCCTGCTGACGAGGCTGCTGCTGAACATTTTGCGATATTTGATTTTGGGTTAAATGAAAATTGTACGCATTTGATTTGCCTAGATTGGGCCACAAAGAATTCCATTTCCCGCCGCCCACTTGTATTATGAATCTCGAACCCAATTGAAGGGCCTGTGCTTGTGCACATTGTTGAGCTGGCATATTTGATTCGTAAATGTTGTTTTTACAAATGTTTTACTATTGAAGAGACAAGGCTAATCAACTGAAGTTGGCATTTATTCGAAATTTACGATGATATGGAAAATCCGGCAATCAAATTGAACTGCTCGCCAGCATTTGGATGTTAATTAAATAAGTAACTATGCAATTATGTTAACCACATAAATATATAAATGCAAGACCCAAGTCAAGTGTTGTGCACCCTCGGCAAACCGACTACAGACTTAATCCAATTAATGCTGAATTTAAAT
Organism: Drosophila ezoana; assembly: GCA_035045725.1. Taxonomy (NCBI): domain Eukaryota; kingdom Metazoa; phylum Arthropoda; class Insecta; order Diptera; family Drosophilidae; genus Drosophila; species Drosophila ezoana. Next base: position 1,189,641 of record JAWNOU010000036.1, read on the forward strand.
GCTTGGGTTCATTTGCCAGCCATGCGAGTGGCAACTCCGCGTATACGTGTTTCCGCCAGGGCATAAGCCCAACAGACAGGCCACGTTGAAACCAGTTTGCCGACGCAGCAGCTCGACGAGTGGCACGTAGTCTGTATACCTAATATACAAGCTGTAGCTTCAGCATCTACAGCTAGCTATCTACCCAAAGGTTGCATCGTGGGAAAAGGAGTCGCTCTGCCGCACAGATAGTTATTTTTTTCTATGCTGACGGCTTCTGCATTCCAGTGGGCGTGTACACGCCTGCACGTAGCGGCTGTGTGACATTGGGCGTAATACGTTCTGTCCTCCACCCCCCCAAGCATCCATGTCCATGTCCTCACCCAACCAAACTGAATGTGCATATGGGGGCCAACCAAAAATGGACATTGCGACGTGAGCGATCCACGGATGCGTGTGGTCCGAGCGGACACACACACACACACACATAGACACACTCGCCCTCATGGGCTTGTGGCCTCGTCCTGACGCTGACTTTCGACAACAGCTAAACTTGGTTTTGCCTAGAGCTGAGCATGTGCCAATGGTTTTTTGGTAATAGAACCGCAAATTGAACCGAAATAGTTAACTGACTTACCGATGGCAGAGGCCCAATGATGCCGACCCACAAACGAGCTGTTATATAGATATAGAAATCAGTCAGGGAATTTTGATGGCGCGTCCATCATTTCAATCAATATTGTGTAAATATTTTGTTGCTGCTGCTCGTCTAAATTTGTTTTTAACGTGTGCTAACATGGTTTATGCATTAGGCAGCATTTACAGTCAAATTGATTTACGCAGTGCCATAAATGCATTTCGGTTTGACTGAATAAACCTATACACACACACACACACACACACACACACACACACACGCAAATGCCATGCACTCATGCAAGGACAATTTCAAATCAATTTGCGCTCATTTGAATTTGGCAAACCAAAGCGCAAACCGAGCGTGATAATTCAATAAGGTCGAGCGCGCAGCTCTGCGCGTGTGTTGGTGTGTATGTGTGTAGCGATGTGTAACAGTAAAAAAATTGTGTGTGTGTGTGTGTGTAAAGTTATTTTCCGATTCCTTTTGGGGCACTTGAGGTACAAGAAAGATATTCGCAAAAGAATTTGTTGTGGAACCCAAGTTGAAATTTACACATATTTCTTAAAATATATTTTCTCAATATTTATGTCCTGCTCAAATATCATATACAAAAATACTGTATATAATTTTCTAAGTGATCGAGTCGCTAAGGCAATGTGTTTCAAGTTTCAAGTCCCACTTCTCTTTCTAGCCAGATGCCGCAAGGGTATTTTGTTTGTGATCATATGAGATTTTTGATTTTTATTTTTTGGTGTCCTTGTGCCATTGCGTGGTCCTATTTGATTTACGAGCCGTGTCCAAATTGGTTCACCTTGCAGTCGCTTCAATTGTCTCGCCTGTCTGCACAGGTCGCAGTTGTTGTCCTCATGTCCTGCGAGCTTTACATTTTTTCCTTGTTCTTGGTTTGACTTTTGTTCCACTTGTGGCATGCGGCAGCTGTTCTTGTTTTTGCTCTTGTCCTTGCCAGAACAACAGATTTATGCAAAACTTATTTATTATTGTCTGGGGCAGCAACAAAAGCAAGCTGCTTATTAGAGCTAAGGTCCTTATAGTCTCAGCTCTCAAGCGGGTGTTGTCTACGCAGCCCATTGTTGTGCCTCCTAAGAATGTGTAGGGCTTCTGGCTGTGCGAGCATTAAATGCAAATTTATGAGGCTCCAATGTTACCCTCTTAATCACTTGCATGTTGTCTGTACATAAAAAGGTAATTTTTTTGATTTCCTCAGCTGCTTTCCCTCTGTTTGCTTGGCTTTCCATCAACAATAAGCTGTCCAGGCGCAAGGAACGAGCAGAGCAACAAGAGAAAAGAGTTGAGTCAAGTTGAGTTGTGTTGAGCTGCTTGTAAATGTGCGAAAAGGCCAGATAAATTGCGTGTTATTATAACCGAGTTCATTCGGCCGGCTGCAGGGGTGGCCTGTGCCGAATTAATGTGCTCAGCTGTGTGGAAGACTCACGCAGCCAAAGATGCACGGCTTTAAAGCATGTCATAGTCCGATAGTCGACAGTGTGACGGATGTTTGGTCCACATCGGACTCATATGGGAACTCTCCGACAGGAAGACAGTTTCTCTTAAAATGTCCCAATACAAATTGGCCCTAAATTAAAAGTGTGTATAATATGAATTGCATTCTTTTTAAAGATTTTATGAAAATTTAGCAACTATGAACTTAAGTATTATTTTACATATGAGCCAAATTATATCATTATTAGAGTTGATTTCTAATATTATTATTATTAGCATATGTCTGCAAGGGTATTAAATCTTGTAAGCTCTAAAAACAACTTATTTCTTGTTTTTTTTATTAAATTCTTCTCATCCGACATCTGGCTCGCATCTTAATATAACGATAACTGCAATTGGCGCTAATGGAAAATGTGCATTAATTATGGCCAAAATGGATACCCGCGGGCATCCGATTTCAGCATTGGCTTTCCGCCCTATGGATCAGTAGTTTATTGCATTCATTAGCATTTGCATAGATAATATGATTTCTAGAATTTAAATCAATATGTTGAGCTCATTAATTATCATAAATACACAAATACCAGCCAAATACCCCGCCAATGTGTAAATCAATCTAGAAATTAAGTAAATAATACTCCAAAATGGTAGAGACGAGTTTAATTGAGTTAAATTGATGCCTTAAAGAGATTCGCGGCTTTGTTGCGCAGTTGCGATACTGAAAGTTTTGCCTCGGCACATAATTCTGTATTAATATATATTTCTATTTCAAAAATAGTTAACAATAATAAAAAATAAGTAAAAGGTTCTAGTCGGGAGCTGCCGACTAGGGGATACCCTAAACCCTCTTCTCCAACACCTTATGCAGATATATATACTATTCTAGAAGCTACATATTACCAAAATTGCTCAAAATACAGGATGTCGATATCGATTTTTATCGATTGCTTGAAAACGGGGCAAGTTATCGATTATCGAAAACAAACCCGATCTGCGTAGGCACAAGGAGGACCTCCAGCTAAAATTTCTCTAGCTTTTATAGGTTTTGAGATCCTTGCGTTCATACATACGGACAGACGGACAGACGGACGGACCCCATTTTTTTGTTTGCCTTAAACCAATCCATAAACGAAAAAGTTGGATAATGAACCGTCTAACCTAAAACTCAACAACTCGTCATTTTGTTTTATATTTTAAAAATGTTTTGCTAAAAAGTTAGTTTTTTTTTTAAATTGTAAAATGTAAAAAATTGATTGAGCTTATTAATATTTAAGAAAATGCTAGGAAGCAAGGCTCGACCTTAAGCCTGGCTTTATAGATATGGTTCACGAATCGAACCCGTAATCGAGGCAATGGTTCGAACCGTGAACCGAAATGCAATTCATATTTGTTGCGCTTGCAGTCATGATAATTATATAAATAAGTTAAGATAAGTAATTAGTGCAGAGTAAATGCAAGTCAAGTCAAGTTTTAGCTAAGAAAGCATTCAATTGAAGAGATATCTTTAAGTCATGCATGTTTATCTATGATTTATCTAAAAAATTATCTAAAGAGCCACTCGAGCCGCAGTGCTTGTATTCGTATTGAATGTTGCATCGTCTTTTGATCTGTTGCCACAAAATGCGCTTCAAGGTGCTTCGTGCAACCCAACTATTTAGAATTTGCACTGCTCAAAATGCGCATAATTTTTGCTACATTTTGTGTTTGTCGCAAATGGAGCAAAGAAGTAAGTTGAAATTGACGGAAGGAAGCAAAGAAAATGTTGTTTGTTTTGCAGGGTGTTCCATTTGATTGCACAAATGCAAATTGTAAATATTTATTGCCAGCTGTATATTGTGCAAACAGTTGCAGCTGGTGCTTTGCAAATGGTAATTTATTTAATTAACATTGCGCCTATCTTGCAATTCTCCTTCTTTTTTCAGGCGAAGCGAATTACAATATATACTGGGCTTCGTTTGAGCAACAACTGATGACAACATGTTGAAACCGATAACCGTGATTATTGGAATTTTTTATTTGGGTGAGTTGTGTTTTCTGTGCAGATTTCTTTTTTGTTGCAAACCATGCCCGTTTGCATGATTAATTTCTTTAATTGAAATTCGGCATGCGAAATGTTTTCGACAAAACGAGCGACCAATTAATTAATTAAATTTGCCGGTTAAACGGTTTGTGCGTGAATATTTTTTGCTAATTAAACTGAATGAAATCTCTGATAAATGGATATTTGATTGTATTTATGGTTGTGACATGTTTTTTTTCTCAGGTTTTTATATAAAAACTTTCCATTTGCCAATTTTATTTCGAAATTCAATTAATTGCGCAGGTTGCGAGTGCACTGTGAGCATAGTGGCTCTTAAACTGTGTTGTTGATTTATTCAAGAACCGACTCCAGCTTCTTTAGCAAGTGTCTCAACCATAGCTTTCAGTATATGAGCTTTTAGGCAGAATGCAAAAGTTTTGGTTGCAGACCATGCTAAGCTAATTTACAAAAGCTGCACTTAACACAGTGTACATACTTAACGAATAGCTGAATTGAACGAAGGGTATTTTTTACGTTAACTTACCCGTTTCGGGACTTTTCTTTATGCTGTGTCTTAGCTAAGCGAATTTGACTCCACACTGAACGAAGCTGCTCCAAGCTATACTAACTTATCGATAATATATTAAGACTTATCTATTGAGCTTTCTAATCGGCTAACGTATAATGAAAATTTAAATATTTGTGCAAAATAAATATGAGATGGATTTCTGTTTGTTTCCATGATGCTATTTGGGTAGACTCAGATATATATTTAGTTACATATGTGTGTATGTCTGTCATAGTTGATGTCTTTTTATAATCATACAAGGGCCGGAATACTTTAAGAGTTTCCAACCTTATGTTTGATATTAAAGCCATTAAATTGGCACATTTGAATAAGTTATGGCTTCGGAATACGTTATTATTGTCAGCAACATAACTTTTACAACGCTTCCATTAAAAATTAGAAAAGAAAGTCGCACGAGGGTGGAAAAATAACCGAAAGCAAACAGCAAACTATAATTATGTTTATCTTAATTATATTGCGTGACGTAAGTTTCTTATTAAGCAGCAAAAGCAACAAAGTCGCAGTCACAGAGTCACCTGCCACAACAATCAAGCGCCATATATACGAGAAGCCCTTATGGAATTATTACCACATGCGAAAACCCCTGCAAAAGTCCGCTCTCCGCCCACCGCTCACCGCTCACCTACTCATTTGCCCACCCACTTTCAGTCTTTTCAAACACACCCGCGGGAGTCGCAGTCTCAGTCTCAGTCTCGGTGGCAGTCGCAGTTGGAGTCGCGTGTGGGAATCACAGCACGCTCCAGCAAGTCGCCAGCAAGTGGTCAAGTGGCGCCTTCGCCCTTAGCTTTATTTGCATATAAAGCGCGTGGTGGCGCCAGCAAAGAATTGCCAGTGGGTTGATGGCCCCACCCTCAAGTTTGTAAGTTTGTTTTTGATTTCTTGCGCCTCGCCGTCCCCAAAAGGTATGCTAAGAAATTAAGCACATTCGCCGTTTGCGTGTCGGGCTGCCCGGGCGTATGCGCAATGCAAAGCAAATGTGTGACCCTTATGACACACGCAAATCAAAGTGCACGTCATTACCTTGATTCACAACGACCCGTTACCTGGCTCGGGTCGTAACTCTGGGCGAATCGAGTCGAGTCGAGTCGAGTTGGGTCCGAGTCGCATTGAGTCGAGTCCGAGTCAAAGTTGAGTCAAGTGGCAGAAATTGATTGTCAGCGCTTATCGAATGCAAATAATGTCCAACGACAGGCAATCCCTTGAGGCGCTCTTGATCCATTTCATTTATGTTAATCAAAGCCGGGCAAAATCAATTGCTCAGCATTATAGTAGTCAATAGCTGAAGAGGCAGCAGCAGCATGCGGCCAATGGTGGCTGTGATAAATCAAAACAATTAAGTCGCTTTAAATTGAGACCGAATCAAAGAGAAGCCGCGCCATAAACTGCGTAGCATTAACCAAAGTCTCAAGTGGGGCTAATAAGCTTGAGACAGCGCTAATTTTACCCTCATTAAACAAACTGACATGGCAGACAAGTTGAGGCCAAGGCAGAAACTCTCTTAACTGGTAACTGGTAACAGGCAACGTTTTAGAGGCTCAATAAACCCGAACCCGTGCTGGCCGACCCCATCGACCGAGCTTGTCTCGACCAAAAAAAGGCTCGCTGCGAGCGTTGCCATTGCCATTTTGGCAGTCATTAACGGCAAACTGCTTCATCATTTAATAACCCAAAAGTGAGCTGGTTAAATGCCGAGGCAGCCACGGCTGTTGGCCCCAAAAGCAACCAATGCTAACCTCCTACACGCACACACACACACAAAGAGATCCACAACAGCTTGAGCACCGACCAAAAAAAAGAAGAAATGGCGTAGAACATGCCACACTTATTTTTATAGATTTCATTTTAACGCCGAAAAGGCAAACGCATCAAGGCAGCCCGCTACCCTAGCCCCTTGCCACGCCCACCAACAGTAAATGTTTGTGTGTTCTTGCTAGCTACGTTTCCTTGGCAAGCGCATAGCTGGCATGCCTACATCAAATTGGCAAGGCGTCAAGCCAGCCAGCCAGCCAGTCAGCCAGCTGGTGAGCAAGCCAAAAGGGTGAAAAAAGGGTTCATTATGGCAATTTGCTTAAGCTCGTATGCCCCAAGTCTTCCCAACCCAACCCACCAAGTTTAAGGGAGGCCCATGGAAACTTGAAGCTTGTGTCTTTTCTGCCTCTCTCCTTCTTCTTTTTTTTTTTTGCGGGCATCTTTAAAGCCTACGCAGCGAAAAACGCGCGCATAATTTGGCGGATTCTTTGGGCCTCTTCTTCGCAAGGCCTCCGCTTGGCAATTTCGCACACATTGCGCCGGCAAAGTTCATAAAATATAATGATAAGCAGCATTCGGCTTGGCCTGGTCAATGCTGGAATGTGTTTTGGCTCTTAAAGCTGGCTCACGCGCTACCCAACGCTGCAGTTCAATGCACCCCAATGGCGGCTTTCCCAGCAGTTGCCCTCGTCCGAGCTGCCTCTGTAATATGCCTTTCTTACGCCCGGCTCGGCTTTTGCTTACCCATTGATATTTATGACTTGATTTCGGTGAGGCACATACATTTTTTAATTGCGCATTTCTTTATGGCGCTTTCGATTGCTGTACAGTGAAATATTTGAAAGTGCACTTAAGTGCATAAGGCAGTTTGTGCGACAATTGCAGCCGCACTTGAATAATACACGAAACCCACGCGATTTGAAACACACGCTGCTAATGCAAGTTTTGCATACATCAATGACATTAGCCTAAAGTTGGAGAAATCCTCAAGTTTAAGCCTTAGGAACAAAATGCTGTCATAATTAAAGGTTTCTGCATGTTATTTTCACAAATTCAGATGTCAGTAGCGCCCGAGGATGCAAGCCTTATACCACCAAAGCTAATAACGAGTGACTTTTGGTTCAGCTTTCTAATAGTTTCTACACTGAGCTCTTATTACATTACTTAAGGCATCGATTTAGTAAATGGAACTTTGAAGCTTTTATAATCTTTCTTTCAGGAGCCTATAAATACTTTTATTTGCTAGCCAGCAGTCTAAGATTTAAGAGCTTTAAGATACATGCACAATCAAATTAAATGTTTAGCAAATATTAAAATTTCGTTGATTGTATTTATATGTCCTTATTAAACTAATCTACAAACGTTTCCAAGCTTAAATTTAATCGAATGTTATAAAAGCTTTTAAAGGGCCTAAATAAGCTTAAGAGGTAGAAACTGATCCGAGCATTAATTACAGGAACATATATTTTGCATGTGGTTTATAAAGCTGCAAAGCTTTAATGAGCTTTAAGACCAACTTTTTTTATATTTTGTGGAGCTTGTAGCTTAAAGACTTGAAAGGCCTTAAGAACTTTAAATTGTACAACTTTGAATAACATAAAATGCTCAGATAATATAAAAAGCTCATTTTCTTCGTCCTGATTAATCTAATCTATGAACGCAACTTTAACCAAACGTCATTTGATTCAAGCCATAAATGTCGCCTTCGCCCAGTTGTCGTCTGTGGTCGCCGGAAGTCGACCGCAAGCCCGCGGCCTGGGTTGGCGTGTTGTGTTTTCTGTCGTTTTTTTTTTATTTCTTGTGCGTTTGCGTTGTGCTTAATTATATTTGCGTGTGCCTGAACAATTCCTGGCTGGCTAGGCAATGCATGAGATTGTGGCTTGAAATTCGTCTAGAGCTACGCATTTCAAATATTGTTAAATGCGCTTCAGACTAGCTCCGTCATCCGGCAGGCACTCGACTGTGGAGCAGGCAGTGAGAGTTAGTGGAACAGACAGGCGACGTGGCTGACGCTTTATTTCAATGTCCTTGCGTCATTGTTGACTGTTGTCCTGGGCGAATATTGTCAACGACATGATTTGTCAGCCTCAGTCGCGTTTAATGAAGCGCCCGATTTGGTCGTTCACTGGATTGAGGCTTTGATCGATTGCCCAGCACGTTCTCTGACACTGTCAACCAGCTGGTGTGGTCCTCCTCTTCGTCGTTATAGTTGTTGTTTTTGTTGTTTGGCCATTAATGGGTAATAAGTAAATTGCGTGCTGGTCGCTGGCCGCGTCACATTCGCAGTGATTGCTCACTTTTCGACACTGTCGTCTCGACTTTCAGCGAATAAAGCGTTCGACGTTTGACGTCTGACCGTTCAGGACATGACCTGACGACAACTCCTGAAGTGGCCTGAAGTGCCCGACCATTAATCAACGCAGACAACAGAGGTGGGCCAGGGCAGTCGCGGCAGGTGCTGGCTCGCCACTGGGCGTGTTTCAGCTATTCGTAAATTTCGTTTGCATTTTCAATTTTTCTAATAATATTGTTATGAAGACATTTCGTGTCGATGGCTGCAGTCGTAGCTGAAACACACGGCCTATGCGTAACGTATTGTTTAGTCGACATTTGCGTTTTGTGTGCCAAGTAATTAGTGGCAATAGTAACGGGAAAGGGGCTAGGGCGGGGACTGGGGCTGAGCCAGGCAACGGCCAATATGGTAATAATATTTGTTTTGGAGGTTGCTTCCTGCCACATCACGAGCCCGTAAGCCCACTAAGACCCGATTCATTATTCACGATATAGTTTGCCAGCCGCCTAATCTCTGCGTGTACGAGTAGGTTTGAGTGTTTATTCAAATTAAGGTCAAAGGCGGTTTGCTGGCTGCATATATGTGTGTGACTATGTGTGTGTGACTATGTGTGTGTGAGTGTCTGCGTGTGTGCCTCCCTTGGCTAATGTTGTTTTCAGTGGCAATTTATGTTTTCAGTGGCATTTAATCAGTCGAGCCTTGAGGAAATTTGCACATTTATCGCCGCTTCGGCCTCCATGGCGTATGCATATCACTTTTCGTATATTGTATATCCCTTGCTATATCCTTGGCTATAGCCAAGCGCATATCCTTCGCATTGAATCTAAATTGTTTTATGCCTTTCGCTGGGGCATCCCTTGACAGTCGTTTGCGCCTTTTGTTGCCGTTGTTGTGTTGTTGTTGTTGCCACCGCCAAATATGCTAAACAGATAAAATTCGATTCGATTTCGTTTTCGTTATTCAGCATTCACTTTACAGTTTGCAGTCTACAGTTTACAGTTTGTACCAAGGACAGAGTTGTGGCAGGGCTGGGGCAACAGCGAACTTAATTTATCTATGCCCCATTCCAGGGCACACATTCCTTACTTTAAAATATTTTCGCTTGATTTTACAATTTCTTTTGGCATCAATTTGGGAACATTTCGCGCAAGTAAAATTATTTCGAGGCCCGAGTAGTACAAATGATTTCCGAACGGTTTCTACTTATTCTGAAAAGATGGACTACCGCATTTGCTTTAAATGCAGCAGACAAAGTTATCATTATATAAAAAGATACTTGGAGATAAAGCGCAGACTTCATTACCAATTTTATTTAAAGGGTTTCAACCAAGTTCGATTCTATACTGCTAAAGCAAATCTGTTTGGATTTTAGGTTAAATGGAACATTCATTTAACTTCAGAAATGCGACAAAATATGAAACAAATTTCAGATTGAATATGCGAATAGAGTAATGGATGAATATTCGATTGCTTTTTCTTTCATTTGCTGTCAACGAACAAGTAAAATGCTTTAAATTCGTAGCTTGGGGGGACGAAAGTGTGAACAGGGTTTGCGCCTAGACCACATGCCAATGACAGAGTTGCCACTTTTGGCTTTCAGCAAGCAAAGCTGACAACACTAATGAGACACCGCCCAACGCTCTCTGTTGCAACTTTACGGCATTTGTTTTATGCAGTTTTTACATGGCCTTCTGTTTCTGCTCATTTTTCGTGTGCTGCAAACTTTGACATAATTCTGGACAGGGCTGACAGGTTTTGGGCCAAAGCCAGCAAGTAACCAAAAAAATGATATACATATAATATATATATATGTATGTATATAGATATATATAGCATAGTGGGAAAGGAAAGTTTTTGGTGTTGCAACTGGTTTTTTACCATGCAGCTGTTTTTTGTTTTTGCACAGCCAGCAAAAGTTGATAACGAGCAGGTGTTAAAATGTGACCAAGTGTAGGCTGCTGGGTGATGCCTCCACCCGCACCGCCTACGGCTGCCTGCCAGCCAGCCAGCCAGCCTGCTCTGGTGATTACAAGTTGTTGACACTTTGCAGTTTGTGGCGACAACTCAAAGCAAAAACAAAGTTGCCCCCACTGCCACTGCCGCTGCTGCTGCTCCAGGTGGGTGCTGATGGGTGATGGTGGGTACTGTGTCCCTGGGTCCCGCAGCTGGGCTCGTCCTTGTGCTTGTCTTAAGCCCATTTGAGCTGCCAGCTTGTTTGAGGCTGTCACGCAGCGTTGCCAGAGTGTGTTGTGTGAATTGGCTGGCCATATTCAGCAATGGCACTGCATATTTGCTGTCACGTCTCCCCCTTGTGCCCTAGCCAAGCGCCTTACCCTCGCCAAGTCCCCGCCTCCTCGTCGTATAGCTTTATAGCATTACAAGTTTAAGAGCCTCAACACCATACGTTGACTTTTTAATGAGCTTTCTGGCGGGCAATTTGCCGAAAGGTGAAATTACGTAAAGAACCGCAGACACACATAGATACACGCATATGTGGGAGGAGGAGGCATGGCCCGAACACCTCATCTACAATACGAACACATTTGTGATCAGTGCCCAAGTCGAATATCATTTCACATATCGTTAAAATTCGTTTAGGCCCAGCATACAAATTGCTACATTTCCGCTAAAACTTTGAGGCGGCACCACGCCCCCATCCACTGGCCGTACCATGCACCAGCAGACCGCAGTACTCAAACACTTTTAAAATTTCCTGCGTGTTCTGCGGTGGCATCAGCTTCGTTGACTCTAAATTGAATGAAATTGAAAAATTCAACGCAACAGCAATTCCATTACACGTTTTTCCAGGCTCATTTTCACCGCGTTTGCCAAGCTCCGCCCAGCCTCTCACCTGCTTGACTCCAAATTTATTCATTACATGCAATTTTTTTACGCTGCTTTCACTTTCGTTTATCTGGTTTCTCGTTTTTCTCAAGCTTTTCGCTTTCACTCAGCCTTGCCCGCCGCCTCCTCCCCCACAGTCGTCGTTGTCTGGCGCATTAGGCTGGCAATCAGAAATCATGTGTGAAATACAAAAAAAAAAAAAAAAAAAATTATTTCGCTGCGAAATAAAATGAAAATCGCTGTGCGAACAGGAAAAAGAAAAACAAAAACAAGGCCGTCGCCGTTGCCGCGGGGCCTATAGAGGCATTTATCTTTAAGAGCTGTGCCAGTGCCTGTTCAAGTAAGTGTGTGTGTGTGCGTGTGTGTGTGTCTTCAATTACATTGGCAATTGCTGCGGTAACAACACCGGAATGTATCGTTGGCCCCTGGGCGTGGCCAACAACTGGATACGTCCATTCTGCGCACAACTAATCAATATGCATAAATAAATAAACGTTTACAAATACTCAGAAGCAGGAGCTGCAGCAGCAGCAGCAGCAGCAGAGGCAGAGGCTGAAGCAGGAGCTAGCCACATGGCATTATCTGAAGCTCTCCGGGATGCATCACATTTTACATTTGCAATCTGCATTTTATAAATATTTTTATGCGCAATCAACAATGGCAGCCGTCGGTTAGATACCCAGCTTCCGCTTCTGCTGCAGCTCCTGCTGTGCGACATGTCGAGCATTTGAAATGCGTTGCACAGTTTCCTTTTAATGTCTAATATAAATGCCCGCTGTCACGCATTGACTCTGTGGGCTGTCGTCAATAAGCGTTCGATATGTGGCAGTCCTGAGACTGGAGCTACCCCTTGGCTTATACTGCATTTGACATGCGTTGGGCGATTGCAATTGCCGACTTATGCTTATCGCATAAGCAAATAGAAATTACCAAGAAATGTCCGTCTACTGAAACCGCAACTGTAGCCACATCCCTTAAGCCGCTTTGTCCATATCCATATTGTGTTTGTTTGCACTGTAATTTGCTGCCAGGAAATGCTTTTGTTTCTTATTTGTATTCTTGTTACAAGAATCATATTAAGATAAATTGCTGGACGTTTCTAACAGTTGTCGATCAAAATTAAAGATAATTAATCTAGCCTCAGTTAATGTTTCTGTATGTTTCTGGCTCTCATAATCTAATAAATCGATAATCAGTTGGCTGTTCGACCGCAGTTTAACCTCTAGTTGAAAGTTTACTTATTTATGAAAATACAGTTTTAAAATTTTTCTTTAGGTATTAAAAATGAAAATTACCTAAACAAAACTTTTCTAATGCAAATAATTAAATTCAGAATAGAAACATCTGTGAACTAGGCAAAATGCCCTCCTTCTAGCCTCAGTATTATTGTGTTAGACATACTTATGACACTAAAATTGCATGTGATTTTCACAGACATATTAAAGACATCAATTTTGAACACATATGGACAGAAAATTATTTAACTGTAGACAGCTTTTAAGGCAGGTCTGTCGAAAACTAAACCAATAACAAAAAATATATAGATGATTAAAGCTGTGTGTGCGAATGTTTGTCTTTGTTACTTATGTGTATATGTATGTAATTTTGGTTAGTTGATGTCGCCCACAAACTTGCATACTAAATAAGCCGCCACCTCGTCGGGTGGGGCAACCTCATGCATTCCACATTTGCAGTCGGCAACCGCCACTCATTTGTTTTCTTTTGCGCCCAAAGGCGAGTCTGAACAAGAAGCAGAAGCAGAAGCAGAAGAAGTAGGAGAAGCCAAAGCCAGAACATGCTCAGTCACACCCTCTCACACACACACATTCTCACACACAGATAGACACACGCAATTACGGCCGCACAGCATTGTTGCAATTGCACGGGAAATAGACTTTTTGAATGCGAATGCGTTGCACATGTCGTAAGGAATACGCTTAGAAAAAGTTGCCGCACAAATGAAAGCAAAAAAAGATAGAGTCCCGCAGCAATACGTTTCTTTTCATTTTCATTTTCTTTTTCTATTTTATTTACATTTCTTTTCTTTTTCTCAGCTTGGTGCAAGCAATTTCTGGCTTTTTGTGTTTTTGCTTTTACTTTGCAGTTGCAAGTAGGTTTTTTGTTGTTTTTTTTTTGCTAACTTTCGGCCCGAAACACGACACGAGTGGGGAGAGCCGCAGAGAGAGGCTGAGAGACAACTGCTTGCTATTCCACATGCAACATGCCGCATCCTACTTTTGTGGTTGCTCTTGTTCTCCTGGCTACCATTGTTGTTGTTCGTGTTGTTAGTGGGCCCCGTCTACAAGTTTCTTCATGTTGTCAACGTTGTTGCTGCTGCTACAGCTCACGTTGTTGTTGCTGCTGCTGCTGTAATTTGTTGTAGTTTGCGGTCGCTGATGCTGTCTCTAAATCCATGCTACTTAAATTGTCCCTAAAATCCTCGTGGCAATTCTTTCGCCATGAAGCACATGCAGCTTTTGTGTGCTGTATGAGAATTTAATGACATTCTTAAGTTGTCATCAGTGGTTCAGTGGCTGGCAGCCCACGAGCCGACACGACTCGACTCGACTCGACTTGACTCGGCGAGCTGCATCCGCACTGAAAACTGGAACTCAAATAGGTACTGGCATTGCCTTTTGCCACTGCCTGCCACACAGCCAGCCTCCTTGGCTTGCCGACGTTGTTATCCTTGTCGCTGTCGTGGTTGCTGTTGTTGGTGGTGCGCTGAGAATATTAAATTGACTGGGAGCAAGAAAATGAGTAGAATCATTAGCGTACACTCTATGCAGCAGCCACACAAACACCGAGCTCTCGAAATGGCGCCCACATATTGTGCAATCACTGAAGCTGCCCCTGCTGCACCTGCTCCCAGCTCGCAGCTCCCAGCCTCCATCTGCTCCACCAACTGCTGCAGCTGCCATGTCGCCTTTTGAAGATGAAGTCATATCAGCATTAGTGTCTTCTGTTTGTTGGCCGCTTTCGGCTATGCTGGGCTGTCGGCTTTCCTGCTTTATTTTTTTGGGCGCATTTCCTTCTTACCAGCCAAGAGGATAGCAACAAAGAGGTTGGGTCGGGGCTGCGGCAGGAGACATGTGCATGCATTTGTATTTTTGGGGTCAGATCTCAGATATGAGGCATGTAAGTAGTTGGATATGATTGTGTGTAGCGTTGCCCAGGGGCACAGCGAGGCGAATTTAATTTCAATTTAGGACCAAAACATTTGCGCTGTGCCTGTCAAGTATTTTCCATTTGCTATTTCCCATTTGCCCATTTTCCATTTGCATTTATTTTTGCGCTGCATGCGCAAATCTTTGCTATTTGTACAAGAGACAGCCGCTGACTAGAAAAAGCCGCGCGCATTTGAATATGCAATTTGCAATTTGACTTGACGAGGCCAAAAACCGCGCGAGGCAGCAACCGACAGTTGGAGACCCCGCGACGAGCCCGAGTTAATCTGCGGGCTTAAGAAATGCCAGACAGTTCCAAGCAGAGAGCGCTACAGTTACAGTGCCACATAAAAGCTGCACGCGGCGACATTTTATCACAGCGCGAGTGTGCGCCCCTTTCGCCTTTATTTTTTGTGCCCCGCTCGGCCCTTTCAGGGTCCCTATGCCTGGGCTGACATTTCAGGCACAAGATTTATGCACTGGGGCTGCAGTTGAAGACAGCTGTCGTTTGCTGGCGTACTTTTTATTTTTTTTTTTAGTTCTAATAGCTTTTTATCCGCTAGCATGAAATATGCCGCTAAAATGTGAAATAGAGCCAAGAGAATATGGAAAGTGTCAATCCAAGTTTTTGTCAATTGTCAGCTGCAAGTAAATTGCAATAGGCTTAGGGAGAGAGAGCGAGATATAGGGAAGGACAGAGTCAGACTGACAAGTGGCAAATGAAAAGCGAAAGCTGAATTGGCCCCGACTTGAACGTGCAACAAACTAGGTACATCTAAGTTTTCTTAACACGCCACTGACAAGTACACTGCACAGATATACAGACACACACACATAGACACGCACACATTCACACAATTAAGTCATGATAAATTGCCATTGTATGCGTTTTCAGTCATAAACGCAGGCGGCAGCCCAAAATGAAACAATAAGCCACGTCCGTCAAGTCAACTTGAGGCGACAAGAGTCGAGCCAAGTCGAGTCAAGTCGAGTCGAGTTATGAACGGAAGCAGACAACACAGACACACATGCACACACACACACACACACAGAGACAGCACTTCGTCACAGTCACAGTTACAGACAATGCGACTAGACAGCACAGACGCCCAACTCTGGTGCGTGTATGTGTGTGTGAGTGTGTTGGTATTGTACGCTAGAGTTGCTCTGTCATGGCCTGGGCTCGTCCTGGCCTGAAACTGACGGCTTTTGGTGTTGGCAAATGTTTTGAATTCATGCGTTCTGTCAAGTAATTTACCCCAAGCGCGATCCACACACCCGACCTAAGTGCCTGCCTGGCTGAATGGTTGAATGCAACTGTGTGAGTATATGTGTGTGCCCGGATGAGTGTGTGAAGTGGTCTAAAGGTACAAATGACAGTTTTTTTACCGGTTCCCATCGACTTGCCTGCTGCAGTTAGAACACCTCGGCACTCAGCCTTGTTGTCCAAAGCAAACGATGGCTTACCAATGATATTGGCTAATAAAGCGCATTGATCTGGTTAATAGTGCTGAAGAAAAAAACACTGAAAAGCTTACATAGTAGAGCAGACTGGAATACTTAGAATTTCAAATAAGTTGGCTGAGCTTTCAGCTTAAAAACGAGCTTTAATAGTTAGAGCGAGAATTCAGTTGCTGCAGTTGTATATTTTGAGCTTTCATTCAAGCTTTCGAGCTTACTTAATCTACAAAGCTTTAATGTGCTTTTAAAGTAATAAATACATTTTAAGGCAGCTATAACTCAGGTGAAGTGTATTAAAGTTCATAAGCTTGAATCTTTTTTTTTACCAAAATCATCGTTAATATCTGCTATAAAAACAAAGTTAAGCAAGTGTCATTGGGCTGGGTCCTGCCAAGAACTTTCTTCGCATAATTGCGCACGTGTGTTTACAGTTGAATAGACCGGCGGCTCATTAGGCTATAAAAATTATTCAATAGCCCATTTGGCCCCCAGTGAATTGAACCTTTTTAGCAACAATTTCACTTGCCCGGGCTGCTTGAACAATGCGATTAAAATTTTATTTAAATGAATTTTCAGCTTAGGCTGCTTCCGGTTTCATTTCCCATGGCATGTGTGTGAGTGTGCGTGTCTTTCAATGTGTTAATATAGCGTATACGTAAGGGGTTGTACTTATGCGTCCCTTTTTACGCCAACTAACCGTCGTTTCATTATACGTGTCCTCTGACCGTAACCATTCGTTGCATGGCTCCAAAAGAGATTGGCCGATGTAAGCTTTCAGCTGGTTGAGTCCGACCAGCAACGCTTCTGATGAGTTGCCCTTATTGAAAGGTGTTCATTTGAGCCGCTCGACTTGTACCTGGGCCAAGTGCACACAATTTGCTTTCAATGTCCTTTTCATCAGGTGCCTAGTGTGCGCGTGTACATGTGTGTGTTTATTGCTGGAAATTAACATTTTCACCAAGGCCCGAACACACACACACAATTTGATGCATCACCCGAAAGAAAAGGTCTTGAATGTGCCTGGCTATTGGCATTGTGTTGGGGCTTGGGTTTTGGGTTGGCTACGCGTCAATTAGCTAACACCGGATGGCTAGGCAAACTTAAAGTTTTGCTTCACTTGACTAAGTGACTGAGTGACTGAGTGCAATTGTCTTGACTGACGTTGACATGGATACGCATTGTTGTCGCTGCTTCCTGGATATTCGCGCGCGCCTCCGAGTGCCTGGTTAGCCTGGTTGCCTGCCAGGTTGTTAGCTGCTTCTAATTATGCGCCTTCTGCAGGGCAACAAACCGCTGCCCACTGGAGCGCTGGGTAAGTGGGTGCTCAAGTGCCTGCAACTGTCACAGTTGCGTTGAGATTTCTGCTCCAAGCGTCAAGAAATGCAGCTGCCTATTTGTATATCTATATGTGCTTCGTGTCTATGCCACTGCGTATGTGTGCTTCTTGCTTATGATGTTTTTCTTTTTTTTTTTTAATTTTCGCGAAATAAGCAATTCTCACGTTTTCATCTCTGGCTTGGCGTCCTATGGTGTGTTACAGCCTGGCTCCAAATTCAATTCCAGAAGCTGCTTGCCTGGCATTGCCATCGGGGCGGCGTTGGTGCCACCTGCACCACACAAAACCTACGAAAACGCTTTGTACTTCAAAGCAAGTAAATTTGCAGTCTGTTGTCTGTAGTTGTGTGTTTTAGTCGTGTGTTTTAGTGTGTGTGTGTGTGTGTGTGCGCGCGCGTATGTGTGTATACATTGCTTCTCTTCAAGCTCCACGTGGAGTGTCTGTTTTTGTTTTGCAACGTGTCCCTGCATTCACTTCGTTCACTTTTGTTTATTACAAAAATTTGTTTTATTTTTCAGCACAATCGATTGAAGTTTTCTGTTTTCTTCCTTTTGATTCATCTGCTCCCGCTGTTTAGCTACTGGGCTTGTGTGTACGTGTGTGTGTGTGTGTGTGTGTGTGTGGCTTATTTTGTTAGCGTGTCTTTGAAGTTGGCCGCCAAAACGGCAGCGCATTTTCATTTAGCCGTCAATTGTTTTCAATTGAGCATATCCGGTTCGAATAGCAGTAGTATATCTATAGCATAATATCAAGATATAATTATTTATAATAGAAAATTTGTCTTGTGGACAAAATATGCTGGTACGACGAATAAACATAGAATGAGGTACAATAAATGATTTTTGACTTAGGTCGCCAAACACAAACTATCCGAATAGTGTAATCAAAAGCTTCTTGGCAAACACGGTGTATGCCGCAGGGATCAGCACACAATGGTAGGCTTTGTTTCAAGCTTTGTCGCCTCTTCATCGCTCATATTTCTCATGGAGTTAAAGATTTGGACTGAGCACACGACCTCGCAAATCTAGAGTTTATAGCAAAGCCTGCGGATGATCGACCGGAGAGGTTCTTGAAATACCAATACAGACAACCTGCTCTCTCTTTGTGCTTATACCTTTTGACATTTGATTTAGTTAACTAAATTTAAATTTATTATTCAGAATCTTTCGTAAAGTATGTATATCTCAAAACCATACGACCATAATAATGTCCCCTAGACATAAATGGTAATTTTCGTAGTTTTAAATTTTTATTAAATTTAGCAATGTCGTTTATTTTGAAATACAATTCAAATTAAGTACGTTCATATGCCTTGTGAAATAGTTTTTGTACACTGTAAGCTATGAAATTAAATAATTTTCTAATTGCTTTCTTGCAGGTAAGTCTGGCAACTTTTACTTGGCCAAATACCGTGAGTACTTAGTTATAAGCCTTAGTTAGCCGGCTAATTATGTCTTTATTATTATTGTATTAAAATAATAATAACTGATATTGTAGCTAAATGCAGATTCGCAAATGGGCAAAGGAAGTCGTTAATGCCAAAGTCGGTGGTATGCCTTTCTTCTTGGTTTGGGATTGGGCAGGACTCGAGGGGGGTGTGGCCAAGGCAATACTTTGATTTCGTGCGATAATTATAGCATGCCCTCATGCGCCACCCAAAAAGCAAATCCTGCTGCTACGTGCAACTATGCGTCATTATGAAAGCCAAGTGGGTTGTGGGTGACTGGTTGGGTCAGCTCTTGCGACTCAGCCGTGCGTTCAGCGGCCGGGCTTTATGGATTTATTGCGTTGGCGACACGTTGACATGCCGCGTGCCAGTGTCCAAGTCTTAAGTTCTTGCCGGCGCCCATTTCTAAAAGGCGGCCCTGCCCCTCTCCGCCCGGAGGCAAGCTCGAACTCATTGTTTTATGGGTCGCAGGTGCTCAAACTTGAGCAGCTTGCCGATGGGCATGAAACGGGTGCAGGTTGCACGTGGAAGGTGGCAAGCGCCCAAGGCGCGCAGCAGAAACAATACTTCGGCCCATACATATTTGCCAATTACCGCAAGGCTCGTGCCGCACAAGTCGAACGCTGCGGGCGGTCGCGGCGTATACGTTATTTTTATTGGACATTGCCACGCATCGCTGCGGCCGTTACGAGCTTTACTCGCACGCAGTCCAAAGTCCTAGGCCAACAAGAAAAGCTTTTCTAACTTTGCGGCATACGCTGCGAATGGGATATCAAAACAAAACGAATAATTGCAATGCCACTCTCTCTTGCTCTCTCGCTCTCTGTATTCTCACTCCGGTTGCATAGTCTCCACTTGGCCACCTGTGCGTGTGTGTGTGTAGGTGTGTGAGTGTGAGTTGGTGGGTGGGTGGGTGGTTGGTTGTTTGCTCCTCGTGGGGCAGGTTAGGGATTTGTTGATTGCACCACTTGACACACATTCGAGAGCAACGACTCGTAATTGTAATTGATTCATGAGCAAAGCAAATTAGTGCACTTGCTGCTCACTTCTATTTGGGTCCGCCATTTTCTGAAGCTCCTCTTAATTGATTGCATTTCAAATAATGCGGGGATTGAAAGCGAAATAGGAATTGAATTGCATTCGAGTGCAGCGCAATGCACTGGGAATTTATTGAATGAAATGTATGCTAAGTATGCTCAACATAATCGTGATATATATTTCAATCTACGGTCTCTTGTGGCGTGTACAGTTTGAGAGCCACTGTGCGCAACTCTACACACAACAAATTTGGCGCCAAATACGACAGGCTCTCTTTAAAACGTACGAGGCCGCAATTGAAGCCGAAGTGTCAAGACGAGCGACACACTGCCGATGTGCGACGAACGCTCGTTTGGCAGGATACACGAAGCCTTAAGTGCTGGCAATGGGCATAAGGACAAACAGTTTGCGACTAAGACTCGTGTGGAACGGACGCGCGGCCAATGGCAAGCGGGCTACGTACGCGTGCGAATAGAATTACGAATACTCGAGTGCTCGTCAAGCATATGTGAGTCTCCTTAGATCGCAATTGATGCAAATGAATTAGGAACCGGCTTAGACGCCAAAATACTGATTGGTGCGACGTTCGTGCCACCGGCGATTCCCCACCGGCAGCCCTCCAATTCGTGCAGCCGTGTATCTGTGTGTTAAAGTCCAAGGCGTGAACGTGGACGATCGAGCAGCTAGTGCCAAGTGAATCAACAACAAACCAAGCCCGCCAGAGCACAGCGTGTAAATCATTGAGTGTCAGCAGAGTCAGTCGAGCGTGATTTTCATATGACTTAAGCCAGAATCACAACCAAAAAGAAGAAAATAAATATAAAAAACACAAACGAGTGCCACAGATTTGTGCTGCATATGCCATATAATTTAATTTGGCAAATGTGTCGGAAAATTGTAGAGCAAAGCGAAAAGCGCAACGCCAACAAATGAGACACAGCGACACACCACAGCCAAGGAGTCAGCCAGCGAGTCAGTGAAGCAAAAGAAAAGGCAGCCACCCGCACTCCCCGCCGGCAATGGCAAAGATTTCTGCTACTTACAGTTTAAGCCTAATGGGTTAATGTGGCACAGCCCTTGCCTTCAGCACAGCTGAGCGCTAAGCCAAAGACCGTACTCGTTCTATAGTATATAGTTGCCTATATAGGAGGTGTGCCACACTCGTTAATTGTATGCATAAAACTTGCCAACATTCGCTTCAACTGGATGTGTGTGCGTGTGCGTGTGTGTGTGTTTTGTGGCACAGCCTTTGCAACAACTTTTTGGGCGCTGCTTCAATTATTGCCAGCCAACAACAACAGCCACAGCAAGAACAAGAACAAGAACAACAGCACTATTTCCGCTCTAAAATTTGAGCCAAGTTTTAAACCAGCTGTGCTCGTTCCAGGCCGCGTGCGCTTCTTAAATTTTTTTTTGTTTTTTTTGGAGCCACCTTTTGCCACCTGGCTACCCCTCAACCTGCAACACCTTGCCACGCCACGTCCCGCCTCGGCTCGCCACGTTGCCGTTCACTTAGTAAATAAATTGGCAATCGCATTTAATGTGAGTTTATGTGCGTCGCAGGCAGCCAGGCAGCCAGGCTGCCGGCAGGCAGCTAGACGGAAACTGAGTCTGAAACTGAGACTCTGACTACACGTTAGTAGTTTTATACACATATATTTTTATTTTTATACTTTACGCTGTTTTTGTTTTTATTTTTTGCTGTTTTTTTTTTTTTTTGCGGCTCTTACTTGCGCTTGTGCTCATGTGCAAATCGTAAATTTACGTTAATGCCGAAATTTCACGTGATAATGACGTGATTACCCAGGCACACCAGCCCAAAATAAACACACACACACACACTGATTGGGTATTGTACACACACATACATAGGCTGGCAGCAGTTTGTTGGTAAATGGCAGCACTAAATATTGCGTTCCATTGCACATGCCAACGCTGCCCTCGCTTTCCCCTTCGTGTGTCACTGTCGCTGTCACATTTTGTCCTGGACTCGTTTTGTGAGCCGCTTAGACAATTCGTTGTTGGCTTGGCTGTTGTTGTGTAGCTGTTGTCACAATTTGTGGATTTTGGGCATAAACTAGTCTAATACAAATATAGGCAGAACCAAATGCAGGGCTGGAGTCATTTGCCTTTGTTGGACGCATTTGAACATTTGACGCTCTGATAAATTAAATAAGTGCTTAAATGCATTCAACTCTTGCTCTAAACTTGAGAAATCTGTTATAAACTTTGTTGTGCGCGCAATCGCGAAATGTCGCCTTATTCTTTTTGTTGTGCTGCGAACTTTTTAATTACTTTTGAACGACAATTCGAACTTTGCGCCTGTCGCTCTTTTACACTCTAATTACAAGCCCATTTAAAGCGAACCTGTTTCTCTATTTTTGTTTTTTTTTTTTTATTTGAGTTCGCTTATCAATGGAAACTATTGCACTACGCCTGGCACAAAGTCACTCGTTGTAGCTATTTAATTTTTTGTTATTTTTTTTTTATACTTATATAAAAAACGTTCGTTCGGCGTTGCCATTTCCGTTTCCGCTGCTACGCCTCGCCCGGTGCCAGTTTATGTTAGTTTTACCTTGACATTTTTTCCCCGCTGTTCTTTAACTGTTTCTTCCTCTGCCTTTCTGTTGTTGCTGTTGATTTGCAGTACTTTGCTTAGTTACCTGCGCTTTTTTTTGCTGTTTTCCCTTTAGAGCATTTTCCAACACAAGTCTAACAATATTTGCTTTTCTGCTCGAGCAAAGCGTCCATATCCTTCACAGCTTTTGTTGCTGAGCGTGGCGCACAAAGGTCCTTTCACTTTGCATTTCTCCGTCTGGCTACATGCGAATCATGAATCATTTCTGCTGCACCTACTCCAGCGTGTGCGATTGTTAGCTAGGTTTAATGCAGCTTTGTGACTCCCCACTTTCCATACGATTTTCTTCTACCTCAATTTTTTCTTGCTAAGCAGATTTAACAAAGCAATGTGTAGATAAGTCGCCCTGAAATGAATGCCATTTGGTATACAACTCGTTTTCCTTGCCCGATCGATTGCTGCTTTAAAGCGAATGATGTCATTGCAACCTGCTGCACTCTGCAGCTTAAAGTTGCCCTCTTTCTTTGTTAAACAGTTTCATTGCGACCACAATAAATTATTAAATCAACAACAATTATTCAAGCGATCAATCGGCAATGATATAATCAATCAATGCGCGTGGCCTGACTGTGGTTTGTGGAGAACTGAGCCGAACGGGTCTCCATACAATGTCCCCATAAAGCTATGCGAGTGTGTACGTTTGTGTGTGTGCGTGAGTGTGGGTGTGTGTATTATAATGCTTTTCATGACTGCAATTATGTGCACCACCAGCAGCAGCACTTTATTAATACGTATACGCAGCGTGGCCCAACTACAAACCACACGGCATTTGGGCTCAAGTGGCCGAGTTGAGCTGCAGGAGAGGTATAAGTTACCTCGTAACTGTTGTGTATGTGTATTTTGGGGTGTGTGTATGTGCGTGTGTGTGTGCCAGAGAGTTGTGTGGGTAACGTGTTTCGAGTTCGAGTGCTTCGTAATCGATATTACAATGTATGAATTGTGCGGCCATATTGACGCCACTAAGCGCATTGTGTTGGGTACTCGGTGCTGCCTTTTTTATCGTCGCTTGCATCACTTACAATGGAGGCAGCCGGCAGGTAGCAAGTGGCAGGACGTCGCAGGGGCTGCCACAGGCCCTTGCCAACAGTTTGCACAGCAAAGTTGCTGAAAAGTTGCTGACTATGCATAATGCTGAACATAGTGCGCTTGTAATTTGTGTGTGCCCTGCCCCTGAATGCTTTATGAACTGCAGACAATTGAGGCTCGTATAGTTCGATTTCTAAACGAAAATAAAGTGCGGGTTGTCGACCACCTTCTACTCTGACAGACATAGCTTAAAGGCAACCCGAATAGGACATTTAGTTTAAAAAAGAGTTGTCTTTCATTCGATTCTCTTCCGATCGCTTCTCAGATTTGAATTAAAAAAAGTGTTTCATGTAAAATCGTCTTTAATAACTACATGACATTGCAATCTGAACGAAGCTAGAGAATGCATAGTAATTCTTTCAATCATTTTTGCCAAGTACTGAGGGTCTTTGTTTATCTGTAGTAAATTTTCAAGCGAATGAAAAAGGAATAAATATACTTTGCAGTGTTGTGGAATGCAGCAAGTGTTGCATAGCTTAAATAGTTTAAAAATGTGCTCATAATATAGTTTCGTTTCGTTTCGTGTTGTGTCGATTTTGGCACGTGTTATTTTGTGAGGTGCACCCAATGTCATTTATTCGATATTTGTGTGATTTGTGTTGTATCTTTTACCGCCAGCTGTCCAACTGTCGCGATGTCGCCTTTTCAGTCTCGTGATCGTCTCATTGTTTGGCAGCGTTGGAAAAACAAAACAAAACAAAACGAAACGAAAATTCAAGCAAAATAGAGCTCAGCAAGTCAGATTTTCCATTTGTCTGATTCTCCTGTCAGTTGTCATTTTCTATGAATACATTAAGCACGTATGTGTATGGATGCATGTAACTGGGAGCGTGTATGTCCCCCCATGTGTGTGTGCATGTGTGTGCGCGTGTGTGTGTACATGTGTATGTTTCGATTCGAGCTGCACCGCTGCCATCAGTTTTATTTGGCTTTTGTAGCAGCAGCAGTTCCCATTTCGAATTATACGCTTCAATGTTTTCGTAAAATGTGTAAATGAACTTAAAATAAGAAATTGCCACACACACACACACATGGATACGGAACAAAACATATAAACAAGGACAGGCCATAAAATATTTATGCGACCATACCCGAAATACCCATGCAGCCCCAAGGAGGCACCCAGATTCTGATTGTTAATGTTAATGTCGCAATAAATAATAAATACAATTTCATATTAGCTGCTACTGCTACTGTTGCTGCTGCTGCAGCTGCTGTCAAATTGAAAATGTCAGAATTTGGTAGCTGTGCGAGAGATTTTGACGAGTTTTAATAAGGCCTTAATACCTTTAATTAAATATCCATTTAATACGCTCATAATTAGAGAAAAGTCGATTGCATTGACATTTTTTGCTATTGATACCATAATTGGAGCTCAGGCGAGTTAATTGATAGTCCAATTAGCTCCAGATTGCCATTTATTAAGTTAATTAATTGGCCATAACACTTTTGCGCATTCTGTCTAGTTGAGCTCGCCAAAGCGTCTGTAGTTTCAGCGAAAGGAGGGATATGAGCTGGACCAGTGTGAATGGGAGCGTAGTCTCTTGAATGTACTTTGGCTATTAGTTGATTTGTGGCACCCATGCATTCATTCATACTTATATTCATTCATTCATGGCGGATAGATTCGGACTGACAGTCGCTTAGACATGGGCATTACTTTTATCCACATCTTCTCAGCCCTCTTGGCCAGCGCCATTCAATACTGCACTCATTTATTCATACGTGCGCTTATTGCAATGTTCATTGCTTTATATTCATTACGGCAATGGCACTCGGTGCGTTAGGACAGACAGGACAGCCGGTAAGCACCCGTGCGAGGACGCAGACCTATAGCACAGCAGGAGCAGGCGACTGCTTTCTCCACTGCTCTTGTATGAGCGTGTGCGTCCGATACGTTCGATAATCCAATAAATATTTATGAAGCACTTTATTGGAACAACACTGAATTACTTTATATATGTATTCATGTATGTACGCATCTCAGTGTGCATGCATGTGGCACCAAGCATGCAGCATCGTGTCAAGACGAAACATGCATAAAAAACTGTGGGGCATTTGGAGAGCTTCTCCAGCTGCCGGAGCTGCTCACATATAGCTTATACGCACCATCGTACCGATGAGCCGCTTTGATGCGGTCTGTTTGGTCAGACTGTCTGCTTCGCTGGACTTTAAGTTATTCGTATTATTTGCTTTATTTTATTTTTATCCATTTAAAAAGCGTTTTCAGTTGTCTGTTAACTCCAATGCTAATTGCTAGCCTGTTTACTTGTGCGTGCTCCTGCTTTAATTATGAATGAATTGATTTCGTGTAGCAAAGTGGAGCAGTTTGTTGACCCAATCAGTTGACAAATGGCAAATGGCTTAAACACCTGATACCTGCCTGCTTCCGCAACAGAATGCACTGACCGAGTGCATTGCGGACCAGCCTATTTATCGACATATCAGTGCACAATTTGCATTATTAATGCCCGGCCTCTTCTGCAATGGAGTTATGTGAAGCTTATTTATTAGCGTTTACTGCCTGTCAGGTGACAAACCAGCCCACCCACCAGATCGTTTAGCCACAGCATGTTATCAACAATTTACGAGATTACCAACAAAGCTTTTTGTGTGTGTGGTTGTGTCAGAAATAGAAGCTGATTAGTTGGTGGAGTTGTTGGCCTTCCGAATTACTCATCATATTACATTATAAACATGCCTAAAATACCAGATTCTACGAGAAGGAACAAACCTCATCAAAGGAGGAGAAAATTTGTTTGTTCCAAGCTGAAGGAGAAAATTATAGATCCTTTTAATAACGGAAATGCGTATATCCTTTATCTCAGCCAGTTTCAAGCTCTAGCCAAATTTTGAGCAAATATGTGATCTCTTGTGTTTTGCGTGGACACAGTACTTGTTCCCAGCAAGCTCTCTTTAATGTGGCTGTTCACCGTAGTTGTATTTTAAATTATTTTAATTGCTTAATAATAAAAAAATAGCAACAAATTGAAACACATGCATTTTAATAAGCAATTATTGAAATATTGGCGCGAAAACAAACAGTAACTGTGCGCCAGTAAATGCTGTTAACCAATTGTAAACACAAATAATGCATGGTAAAAAATTGAAAATCAATGCAATTGCAGACGTTAAACAACACGAACAGCAACAGCAACAAGGACAACAAAAATAACCAAGAGCAACAAGAACAAGAACCGAAAACATGATTGATGGACGGGTCTGGGCCTGAAGTGGGTGGCCCGCCCGGCACGCTCGTGGCGCAGCTCTACAAATTATTGACCAAATTTTCAAGCAGACACACCGCAAAAATGAGCGCAAGAGCAGACAACCGATGGGCGCAGGGTGCGCGCTGTGGGGGGTAACAACAATGCATAACTGGGTCAATTTGATATGTAGTTGTCGCAGCAACTCCTGACGTCTGCCTCGCTGCAATATTCGGCAATGGGGGCAACAAGCGAGAAGCGGCAGGTGGTGGCTGGCGGGGCGGTCGAATGAATGTCAATGCATAAAATTTATTCAGTGATGTTTGCAACTATTTTTCTTGGCGGGGCAACAGACAAATAAATTGCAAGGCATGCAATAAGACGAACCGAAATGTATGTCTAAGTGCCGGCTGTCTATCTAAGCGTGTGTGTGTGTTTGTGCCTTGTACTCGTATGCAAATAAAATTGTACATGAAATTGACTTTACGAGTGTTTGTGTGTGTGAACACATCGCTTGGTGCAGCCCTAAACCGAAACATGACTTTGACTAACGTTGCTGCTGCATGTAAATGGGCGCCACGCCGCATGCCACACGTTTGCCAGTAATCATCCATTATCCTAATGCCAAGCATGTCCATGCCCAGTACAACCCAAGCCCCAAGAGAGTGACCGTATGTGTGGGTGTGTGTTTATGTGTATGCCCGGTCGATTGGATTATGCTACAACCTGCAAAACCTTCAAGCCTGGAACAGGGGCTACTCATACTGCAGCAGGAGCTGGAGCTGGAGCTGGAGCTCGTCTGACCTGGTCGCCTTACTGCGACATTTATTAATGATACGACCGAGAGTCGTGGCACACTTACTCACACACACACACAAAATACACTTTCAGGGGCAACCCAAAAACGATTTGCGTAATCGCAGCTCGAAATCATATTAATTGGCCCGTGCCTCTTGGCATTTACCCGAATCGATAATGAAAAGTTCAAACTGTAAAATCCGAAAGGTTATTGCTGTTGCCAACTCGACTGCTTATGTGGACTCTCCGCCTACTGCGCTACTTAAATAGTTTATTTAGTTTACAAACCGATCGATTGTTCTATATGTCAGCTGCCTTAATTCCCACACCCCTTACACACACACTTAGTCTAATCATAGCTTCTTCAATCGATATTTTTAAAATTAGGCCATAAAATGGCAACGCACTTGAAAATAGCATTGGATGGTGTCGAGAAAAGACGGCTATTTCAAAAATTCTTCAAGGCATGTTTAAAGCTTTAAGCCAGCTTCGGCTTTTGCCAAGCATTTGCCTACTGCATATAGCTTAAAATGCTTACACACACGCATTCCTACAAGCCTCACAAATAATTAAGCAAGTTCCGGTTACGAATGCGCCATGTAAGCCAGATTGGCGATATGTTTTTTTTTTTTTTTGCGTGCTTTATAATTGTGATGTGTATTTCCATTGACGTAAGGGTGAATGTGTTGCAATAAGCGACATACAGGAAGAGATACTACGTCTGAGAATGGCAGGTGGTTGCCAGCACTTGACAGCCGTCGGACAAGGCCACAGGCTGGCAGGTGAAGGGGATAGGGGTTCAGATCAGATGAGCCGACTCATTGCAACTTTCAGAAACAATAAAACTCGCACTGCATAATATATGAGACAGAGCTTGCGACTTCTTGACAGATAGCCAGAAAACTGTCTGCCAGTTACTCATGTACAGTGTTATTCCTGCTGCTGCGGCTGTTGTTCTTCTTGTTGTCAAATAGTACGCACAATACACTTTAATTTCAGGGGCGATGCGAAGCCAAAAACTGATGGCAGCAGCGACGGCAACTCATTACCGGGCACATTGTCAGCCGATGGCGCCCACCATAGTGTCGCTCGCAAATGTTTGTTTTACTGCGGGATTCTTACGAATTCATTAACGTTTGTAAATGTAATTAAATGCTTTTGAAGTTTTGTTACATGTGCTTAAAACAACAAATAAGCCAGCTAGCTGAGGCAGCTATCAGTATCAAAGCTTTTATCATATGATTAATACAAGTTTAATTTAAGTAACATGAAACTGCGAGATTTGTTTTGGGGTCCTTTACAGTTGAGCACTGAAAAGAGCTGTTTCAAAGGCTCTCATAAGCTTCTGACACGAGGAATTGTATAGTCTGTGAAAAAAAGTTATTTTTATTTAAGAGCTTTTGCAGCCTTTAAAGCTTTCAGTAAGATTAATTATATGTACCTTAAAACTCACACAAAAGCATTCAAGAGCTTTTTCAACTCTTAAAAGTTTCTAGTAGGATTCATTTGAAGTATTAAAACTTACCGAATTCCATTTAAAATACTCGTTAAACCTTTGAAAAATTATGGTTTTTTTTTTTAAAAAAAAATGCGTTAGTTAAAGCACAGTAGCAGACAAACTAACCATAACTACGCACTTATATTGTGGGTGTGCTTTAATTGCATTTCAAAAATGAAAGCTTTGAATTTGATCAAATTATATAAACTATTATTGATAATTTTTTTTGTAATGTCATTGCGTGCCGTCAAATTGCATTTGTAATGCACAGACGACAACTGTTTCTCGAGACAGCATCGGTAAAAGTCATATTCATAAGGGACAACACATAGGTGTTTCTCGGGGCTGCATGTGAGACATCCCTAGTTGGCCACAGTTAATTACATAAAAGTCAGTGCAATCTGAACTACCCAAGTCTGTTGCAATTTGTCGGCTGTCAGTCAACGAGACTGCAACTTTTATGAGACGCCGACAGACGCCTAATTAGATCTTCCAACAAGAACTACGAGCGACTACATGAAACACCTCAGTAAATTATGTGAGAAATGCACTTAAGTAGCTGCCTGTGGCATGGAGAATGTGATTTTATATGTGTGTTTGTGTGTGTGTGTGTGTGGCATTGTGGCAGAGCTGATTTGTCTGCTTTGTCTGGCGTCTTTCTTAGTATCGAAATTTGCAGCTAAAGAATTTCAATTTAAATCGGATTTTGGCCAGCTTGTGAATGGCATGTGGTTCGGCATTTTATCTTTGCACCAAAAACTTGGCCAAGTCAATACAATGTCGAATGCAGTGCTAATTCTCCGACTGACACTGGCTGCATACAATTTGTGGTATATTTATTGGCTTGTTTGGTCAGTTAGACACACACCCACACATCCACAAGCACACAGACACCCAACTGGACTACAAGCAGAGAGCAGGATAGAAATATTTGGGTGCACAGCTTGAGTTCGAATTGTTGGCCTGTTAAGCTGACCAGACTCAAAGCATGACCATTGACACACTTATTTGCACAGCTGCTGAGCTGAGTTTAGCTTATGTGTTGGCCAGTTTTCAAGCTGAACTACATATATATACATATATTTTAATATGTTTATAACATTTTACCAACAAATTGGCCAACCACAACCCAGAGGCCGGGCAGGCTCAGAGATCCCAGCAGTGGCTCTGGCAATGACTTTCAGTTCAGGTGCAGCAGTGTTGCATTAACTTATGCAACAACTTGCAACTTTAAATAAATATATTTTCAGTTTGAGGCAAAAGCCGAGGCAAGGGTGGAGGCTGAGCAGGCAACGGCACGGGCTCAGGCTCAGGCACAGGCACAACTAGCGACAGAGGCAGAGGCAGAGGCAGGCGCACGTAACAATTTGTGAGGCAAACATGGCTTTATTTTAGTTTCAATTTTTACTTCGTTATTTTTTTATACACACACGAACACACACGCACACACACTTACACCGAGATGGCGCTGTGTTTGTTTTAGAACACGCCGCTTGTTGTCTTTGGCAGCGTTCTCGTCCTCATCGTCCTTTTGCCGCCATTTTACGCTCGTTATGGCAACACTTTTGGCTCAAAAGCAAACGACGCTGACAACGTGCACAACTCAAACGGCCGTCGCGCTGCAGAAAATAAAAAAAAAAGAATAAAAAACTAAAAAAAAAAAACGTTATTGCGTGGTGTGCGGCTCGTTACGTTCCATGAGGCAGCACAGAGAGGCGGCAGCAGCAGCGAAAAAATCATTTCAAGCAGAAACAACAAGGGAAATGCACAAAACGCCTTCGCGCCTTGCAGTTTCCTTCCTCTCAGCTACGTACTGTGTGTTAAGGTCTGTGTGTGTGTGTTGGTGTGCGTGTGTGTGTGTGTGTGAATCTGTGTGTCACAGTGTTTGCCTACGTTCGCTTCGTTGACTGGCAACTTTCGTCGCCTGTGCACTCGCGCCCGCTGGTGATTGACTGCAACATGTCTGTATCTGTATGTTCATCACTGTTTGTTGTCAACGTTGTTCTTGTTGTTGTTGTCGTTGTTGTTTGGCAATAATTTTTTAACGCTCTGGCAGACGCATGCGGCATTTGCCTGCTGTCTGTACCCGCTGTCGCCTGTTTGTTTACATGATTGTGCACAGAAGTGTGTGCTTCCCCATCCTTGCCTACACCCAAACTGACGATTTCCGGCACTTGTGAGTGCATTAGCGCCTGAGAGCCGGCTTTGTCGAGGACTGGAGGGGGGAGTTTGCATTTCTCTTTGAGCCAAATCACAGCAAATTATATTTTTATTGATTCTGTCAACATTTGCGCGCGATTTGCTCGATAAAAAGCTCAGCAAGGGGAATTAAT
The DNA here is from genome assembly GCA_035045725.1 of Drosophila ezoana. Taxonomy (NCBI): domain Eukaryota; kingdom Metazoa; phylum Arthropoda; class Insecta; order Diptera; family Drosophilidae; genus Drosophila; species Drosophila ezoana. The sequence continues at coordinate 1,221,224 of JAWNOU010000036.1, forward strand.
TTGATTGAGTTGCATATTGCGCATACGCCATGGTGCCAGACGGCAGCTCCCAATTGCAGTGCCCAGTCAGCTGGCCGACAACAACAATGGCAACAATTTTAAAAGCTTGGCACAACGCAAAAACCGCAGCAAGTCGCGACAGCTAAAACAGCAACAACAACGACAACAACAACAGCAACAACTTTTCGCATTCACTAAAACTTTTCAACATTTTCTTGTTAGCCGTTGTCGTTGTTGCTGTTGCTGCTGTTGTTGTTGCTGTTGTTGTTGCTACCTTGGCTGCATTGCCATAGACCCAGTGAGCAAATTGTAAATGAAAAAGTTTTTTATGTTATTCAGTGTTTGCTGTGGGCGGCTCTTCCATCATTGCGCCCCCACGCTCCCCCTCCTTCTCTTCCACATTCAGTATCTAGCGCCTCGTGCTGTGTGTGTGTTTCCGTTTTAAAGGCCGCCTATGGATACGAGTATTTGTGGTGTTGTCGTTATTGCTGCATTATGTCTATTGTTGTCTATAAAAGTTTTGTCGAAAGTAATTGTAAATGCTGTTCATAGTTGGACTGACTGACTCTCTTCCTCTCTGTCTGGCTGTTTCCTGTCAATTTCGAGAGATTTTCGTTTTCAACAATTTAGCCAATGCTTAAAGTCAAATCGGATGCAAAAGCAGAACGCAAACCTTGAAATATTCATTTTTTACGCTTTTCTCTTTTATGGCAATTCTTGATTACACAACATAGTAAAAAAAGTTGAAAGCAGGTGTAACACAAAGTGTTTTTATGTTAAGCAGTGTGCAAACTAAAACAAAACAAAATTATTAATGAAAGCAGCTCAGTTTTGGATTTAGTCAACTTTGTTAATGTCGAGTCAAAGAGAACAGCTATGATAATGTCATCGCCTATAGAAACGGAGTAATAAATGCACTCATACCTACATTAACATAAAATAAATGTCTACAAAGTGTAAAAGAATTTATGAGCAACATAATTAAAGGAACACAAAGTACATCCAAAGTGTAGTAAAAATATTAAATTCCTCAACCTGTCGGGCACACCGCCTACGTCTCCAACACCGTCCAGGAGAACAAAGCGAGACCCGACACCAAAATGACCCGCTTTCGCATAAAAAATCTTAAAATCCTCTCGTGCTGTCTCAGTGTTTGGGTCACGCTCTTTGGCGGGGCCCTTCATCTGGCACGCTGCAGTGAATTTCCCGAGCGCGAATGCTGCGATTTGACCACCACCTCGACAGTGGGTCCTCTGCCATTGCCGCCGCCGGCCCTGCCCACCGACAAATCGTTATCATCGGCCACAACCGCCTTGGAGACAGACCTGAATCTAACGATTGGCCGTTCAGGTAAGTAAGCGCCTATAACTTAAGTCAGAGCAGATGAAGAGTAGCTGTTAATGCTTTAATCGGCTCGAAAAGTGTGACTGTTCAATTGTGCTGTAATTTGACTGTCAATATCTAAATATGAATGAATAACAGCAAAGAAAAATGTAAAATTATTTGCAATTTACTTATTATTGTGACAAGCTGGTAAGATTTTTAACCTTCTGTTGGACTGTTGACTATATCCAACTTGAGTTATAGTAAACTATGGACACATGTTTTGATATCACTTTCATCTAGTGTCGTGGCCAACCTTTGCTATTATAGTGTATCTAAATATACATTAGCTGCAGGCTAAGTGAATGCAGTATTGGTAAACAATACTTAACGCTTCATTGGCTACACAAACACTCTCCGCACACATGTGGAAACTATACTTATGTATTAGCTGGAACGAAGATAGCGCCAGATGCCATCACTTATGCTCCAATTAACACGATGACCTTTCAGACCATCGACGGGACTTTATGCTGACGGGTGCTGAGGCAGCCGCTCAACCGGGTCTGGGGCACGATTGCCTGCAAGCGGTTTGGCATGCATTGGATACGTGGCACTCCCCTGCAGTCCGTTGGGTACGCTGAGCGTTGTCTGCATGTCTGTCTGAGTCGATTTAGAGTCTCTCAACTATTTGAAATGCAAAGCAAACGTCAGCTGTAAAACAATTTATATTCACTTTGAATTGAGGTTTTGTTTTGTATTTTATTGTGTGCGCTAGCACAGACGACACAGAGGTGTGTTTGAGTGTGTGCTTGTGTGTGTGTCTGTGTGTGAATAAGTTTGTTATCTTGCACGGCAGCTTGACTTGTTTTAAATGTTTGCTGAGCGTTGCTACGTGCCGTAAACAGGAATAGATATAGCGAACAACAGCATTTTTTCCAATTGGCCACGAGGACACAGTAAATAAACATGGTGCTCCATTGAGTTTGTTGCACTTGCTGCAAAATTTCTGCTGTATTGCGGAATTGAAAATGAATTAGAAGTAGCTAACGAGCTTTTCATGTCAATTGAGACTTCAATAAAAAATAAAAATAAAAAAGATGCCAAACAACCATCGAAATTCAAATTAAAAATGCAACCCGAAAATCATCGATAATAACTGGCCAACTTCAGACGCAGAGTGAATTTGTATTGCCATGAAATCAGCTCGTAACCCTCCCAATTAACCCTCTCTCTCTCTCTCTCTCTCTTTCTTTTTGCTCAGCCAATGCTATCCATTTATCCAAGCCAAATGGCAACTGTGAAAAGTTTGGCTGAAGTGCATAACATTTTGAGACGCAACAAAGTTGTTGAAAATAAATTTTTTTAAATAAAAATATAACACAAAAATATCCGGAAATGGAATTGCGAATATTGTATTGAGTGGCCACTTTCATAGGCTTTCATAGAATTCGTATACATTTAAATGTCAAATTAGCAACAAATTAAAAATGCCAGCTGCCTGCAATTTAAATGAGTCTCAGTACTGCCTACCATTCAAAAGAAACTCTGAGAGCAATAACCTCACACACACACACACACACTTGAGCAGAGTTACAGAAAGTGACAGGAGGTAACACGCAATGGCAGTTGCTGGCTATATAATTGAGTTTATTAAATAATCATAAATATCGATTGGATTCGTTACGTTACGTTTGGGGTTCAGTTTGCTACCCCTTCGACCCGATGTCGCTATAAAAATAGCAAATGGACATCAAAAATGCAAAATGCTTGCAAGTGGTGTGCTTGAAATGCATGTGATTGATTGATTGATCGGGCCCAGGCCAGACGACAGACATTGGCCAATTAAATTGGCTGGCAAAATTAGTCATTAAAAAAACTGAACATACAGTTCATGCCCGGACCGAAGACGTCAGCCACTTCAGCCACTACTACTACAAAATCGATTGGTTTGCCGGTAAGACTGGTAAAACTGCAAAAGCAGTCAAAGGACACTTACATACACCAATTACATTACACACACACACACGGACACACACACTTGCTGAGGGAGAGAGGGAGAGAGAGGGCGACACACATAACAATTTGCAATGAGGTTGACGTTGAGGGACATAAAAATTTCCGTATGCCTTTTTATCGACATATGGCAGAGTCTACAACAACGTAGTCCAGCTTAGTCCTTTTTCTTGTCACATGACAAGCTCGAAGACGAAGACGACGACGACGACGACGACGACAACGTTGAGTACGTCTTGCAGTTTATAGCATTTAGATTGAGTTTGCACACATATTCACACAACTTGCTTGGATTCGTAGTCGTACTCGCATTTGAATTGAAATTTCCTTCAGTGGCCAAGAAAAAGGAGCCTCTGACCCCGAGTCATGCCCCGCCTGTCCACAGTCAGCTTCTTGTCACAGCCGAACTATGCATGACATATGTCTGCATGATTTTAATCAGTATAAAATTTTCATTTTATGTTTGCATTTTCCGCTCGGCCCTATGCAAAATTGATGGTTGGATATTGGTAGGAGTTAGGGTCAACTTATTTGTATTTTTGTTGTTGTTCTGTCTTTACTATTATTTGTGGGAACTTTTTTGTGGTGCCTTTCATTCAGACATTATCAATTTTTGTTCATATGCACTAGCTCCATCTTTAAGTGCTTTACTGTGGCTGTGGCTGGTTGCGAACGTGCACGTTAGCTCGAATGGTTAAATCGCATCAATTTTAAGCTTTTCAGGCACTAACTCACACACGCTTACACAGTCTCCGCGCACAATGCTCTTATGTTATTCCAGCTTAATTATGTTGCAACGCCCGTTCGACCCTCGACATGACCCAGACCAACACCAAACCGGCTTGACCTGCCACTGCGCATCCTGGCCGTGTGTGCACACAACGCGCACAGGTGCCAGAAGGTCCGTGTAACAAGAATGCTTTATGTACTGCCCCAGGTCCGCGCGTGCATATGTGTTTGTGTGTGCGTGAATTAGTTATGAAGCCAAAGTCAAACTGGGTCAGTATTTCTTCCAGCATGCGCCTGTGTTACTGCACTCGCTCCCTCTCTCTCTCTTGCAGCCGCTGCCACACGGTTGTTGCACCACTGAATGTGGCCATATATTTGTGCGACGCGTATGCCACTTTCGTGTTATTGCGTATACGTGCCGTTGGCCATGCGTTCAACGCATGCCACTTTCTCATGCTGTGTCAATAGTTGAGCACTGTGCGTTTATAGCTGTTAAAATTGTAATTAAATTCAATGCGCTGCTCAGCAAAAAGTAAATGTAAATTTTATGCCATAAGAGTGTCCATACGAATGTGCAACATTTGCCTGACAAAAAAAAAAATGCAACCGCAATGCCGTTGCTGCCACAGCAGCAGAAGCAGCAACCCCAACGTAATATTTCAATTTGTAGCACACTCGAGCCAAGATACAAGGCAGCCAAGTAGAAGAGCTCAGCACTTAACCTTCGGCTGATGCTGCTGTTGCTGCTGAAACACATGGGCCTGACCTTCATCAAATGTAGAAAAGGTAGAAGAAGACACTTAACCCAAACTCGTAAGTCGTGGCTTATGTTATGGCTGCTGCTGCTTTCTTGCGTTGTTTGCCAGGCAAATTAAAAATTCAGCACAAAACAAAAAGCTGCAGCAGTGGCAATGACTGCCAGCCTCAGTCGTAGCCACAGTCAGTGGCACTGGCATTCGCTGCGTACCACAGCACCACGTGAATTGTGGGGCAACCGCTGCTTATGGGTCTCTAGCTGTCTCGATTTCAATCCAAATGAGAAAAAATGCGCAAGGAGAAGCGCGCGCAAAAAGTAAATTAAAAATTGTGTGTGTTTATTTGCACAAAATTCCAGCAAAGCGAACGGCAAGAACCTGCCACCAAACAGCGGGTGGCACCGCCGTTGGTGAATAACCCGCTTGCCACAGTTGCGAACACTTTAAAGCTAGCTGCCATTTTCAAAGCAACCTGTAAGCTGAACGGCAGCAGCTCGGCGTGTCGGGGCTGAAAGTCAAGGTTGCTAATTAAGTGCCTTATGTTTTGTTCTTATTTCCATATAAATGTATATATATTTATTATTTTTCTTTTGGGTCAAACACATATAAAGGCGCTATAAAGCTTCCTGCCACAGATTTCGTCTGCTGTGCGACACATTAAGCGCATTTAAAAGTGCTTTATGCGTACGTGTCTGTCTGCCTATATGCGAGTGTGTGTGTATGTGCGCGTGTCAGTGTGCGTGTGTCTCGTTTTAAGTCCTGAGCTTAGCATCAATTTTTGAGGGATTTATGGGTTTTATTTGGCCACCAAAGTGCGCTGTGGTCTTGTTTTGTGGCACATATACAATCAACACGTTCCACGCCCCCACTTGGGTAGGCATTGGCGCGTAAGCTGAAACTTGTTTCGTTTAATTAAAAAAGCGGCAACCATTTTAGCTAGTGTCGACTGTAACATGATTTCGTATTTTGCATTGCCAAATAAATCACGAGTCAACATTTTAAAGAGCTCAAGTGTGGCAAAAGTATATTTATGTACTACATGTGAGCCCGGAGCCCATCATCTATCAAAATTCACTTTTCATAGGGCACCCGTTAAGCAGTACGCAGCTGTCTGGCAGACTGTCTGCCTGCCCGACTGACAGTCTGGCATAAATTTTAACCCGCACGTAGTCGCAATTTTAATATAATAGCGGGCTAAGCATAGGCCAACCCTCTATGCGCCTCTTGGTACGAGGCATATCAACGACCTAGTAAGCATCTTTATATAATTTCATGAGGCTGTCATCTCTCTCTTTCTCTCTCTCTCTCACGCACATACATACACATACACACATGCAGTAGAGACACCTGGCGATCGCTCGATTCGCGCACTTTGCATAAATTTGTTATGCATATAAAATTAAAAGCATATTTTGAGGCGGAAAGCAAGGCAACAAGCTTACTTTAGATAGCTGCTGCTGTTGATATTTGTAATTTGTACTTCTTTTAACTGCCAGCAACAGCGGCGGCAGCTTCAAAAGCTGCAAGGCAACACACACAGCAATGCGCGTGTATCTTTCTGAGATACGCAGTCAGCAAATGAGCAAAGTTTCGTTTTGTGCTCGTATTTGATTTTTTGGCCCGGCTGCTCGCGGCCTTTACTTTCTTGACTGCTAAAAATATCCGTTTCTTAGCTGTTTGCCTCTGCCCTTGGCAGTGGCAGCAAGACAAACGGCAAAAAGTTAACTTCAAATGGCAAAAAGGAAGCAAGAAATATTAAATATACGCACCAGAAATAAACAGAGGCCAACGGTGTTGATAGCTATTAACATGCGTGTGTGCGTGTGTGTGTGAGTCTACACCCCCGCGCATGTGTATGATATTCAAATGAACTAACAACACATACACACACACGTACACGCATAGGTAACTTTAATGGCAGGTGCTGAGGCTCAAATCAAAAAGCGTCAACGCGTTGCGTGTCGTTGCGTAGGAGTGTTTCCGTATGCGTGTGTGTGTGTGTACGAGTGTGTGAGTGTTTGTGTGAGCAACAGCAACCGCAGCCAGCGACAACATATGTAAATATTTCGCCACAGCGACACACTCGACATTCATTTTTCCACCACTCGCCGCCCTCGGCTTAAGTTTTCGTTTTTATTTAATTGCGGAAATTGCGGCATCGCGTTGCCATCACACACAGCACACACACACACACACTCACACACACAGCCTTATAATTTCTTTCATATGGCAACGAAGCATTGTAACATATTTTTATGGCCTCACATTTTTCTGCTTTCATACATTTTCGTGTGTGTTTCTCTGAAGCATTCTTTAAATTCAAAAGCTAAGGCAGATATGAGTTTCGATGCACACATGTGGGTGTCTGTGTATGTATGTGTGTGTGTGTGTGTGTGTGTGTGTAAGTAAATTGAGTCAAGTGTGTCATCTTCGTCTTGGGGTTGCTCGCTTGACAAACCAAACTAATTAGAAAGTCACTTTGCTCACCAGCCTCAAATCAGCAAAATCGTTGGGCATAAAATTAAAAAATTGTTGCGCTGCCAACTCTTGGTATGGCATTTGATTTCCTTTTCTTTTTATTTATCTTTTTTTTTTGACGAGCCTTGTCAAACGATTGAAGATCCGCGGATGGGGCGCAAATTTGAATACCTTATTTAATTAATTATCTCAGTTTTTTGCGCTTTGTTCCTCCTTTGCAGGTAAGCGACCACATTCTTGACAATTGCCAAACCTAATTTGCCCACTTTCCCCCTTTGCTGTTGTGCTTAAGATCTCTGGGGGCAGGCAGCATATTTATATAATTGCTAAATCATGTTCATTAAGTGGCACACGGCGTTTACGTAACTCGACTTCAATGAGCCTTTTATTGATTTCAATTAATTGCCAGCGATTTGCGGCCCCCACTCAAACAACAATGCCAATGCTCAATAAGTAAGTGAATTTGAGCCAAAGGACAAATGGCTGGCAATCAGCTTATGAGTAGCTTATGTGAGCCGATGCCAAATATCGATACTCGTGATTGTTGCTGTTGTAACGCAAGAGTTTTAATGTGTTTGCGCGCGCTCCTATCAAACCATTACGATCTAAATGACACTTTGACAGGGGCACGGCAGCGGGTTGCGACAGCGACAGGGGCAGGAGCAGGGGCATGACTTTACCTGGCTGGTCTTAGAGTTCGGGTTGTTCTCGTTGCTGCACGCAGTCGATGACGGGCAGCGATAAGCGCAAGAAAAATCGAAGCAGCGCTCCAACACACACACTCACGTATACACACACTCGAACACGCACACCTACGAGTCGCGACACACGCCACTTAGCTGTTAATATTTAAAGTTGCAGCTGTGCCAGAAGGAAGAGGAAGCCAACAGCAGCTAGCACGCCGCGCCACACACAACCGGAACCGGAAAGCTCTTCGCCTGCGGAAGTGTTTCGTGCGCGCAACTTTATATAAGTTGTTGTCGCTGCTGCTGCTGCTGCTGCTGTTGCCGTGCTTGTTGTTGCTGTTGTGCGGTGTGTTGCATACTCGTCGCTGAATATTGCACGGTTCTCTTGTAATGACAAAGCAGCAACAGCCAAGCTACAACAACAACAACCGAAATGAACACAATTCGTTTAAGCAGGCGACACTTGAGCGCATTTTTATTGCCTGAGCCACTAACGAACTCAAGACAGCCGAATCACAGTGGAGCAACAGCTAATTTTATTTTTAAAAAATCAATTTCCTCCAGACACTAGCTGAAATACTCGATCTTTATACAAGAACCGGTTTGTCCTGACTGATCGGTGATCAAATTTGGAACAGGTGTAATTTAAGTTTATGCCAAAACGAGATCATGGAAAAGTGCAAAAAGTGATAGAAAAAGGAAAGTAGTAAAGTAGCTAATAAAAACTCCCAATTAACTTGTGAACAATGAGAATTTTTGCCCACAATGCAACAGTTGCTTTACCTAGGTGGTAATATTCAATTTTTGCACAGACTGTGCTGCCTTTTAATGGCAAATCTCCTGGGTTAGCTGATAGTTTCCCATTGCTTCATTTTGCCAATGCTGCTGCTGTTACTGGTGCTTGCTTCCAGCTTCATTTCCGCGCCATGCAAGTCGATGATTTTTGTTGACATCTTGTTGGGCCGCATCCGCCTGCCGCCTCCCTCTTGCATCCTTGTGTTGTGCAATCAGCGCAGCTGCTTTGCATATTTTTACTTGAGCCGCGTGTCTTGATAGCTGGAAAAACATTTGCAGCATTTACTTTTGCAGTCATGTCGCATCCTATTTTTGTTCTATTTTCCCCTCGATAGTTTTATATTTTCCTTTGTTGACACATGGAAGTAATCTTTGTGAAGCATGCATTCATTCATTTTCTCTTCAAATATGCGAATCCTAAGCCAGTTCAGCAAAAACATTTTATGTGATAAATATTCTGTGCATTCACATAAAAAACTAATTACAGTATTTATTTAATTTTGTGGTCTGGTATTAAGTGTGCTTTTAATTAAAGCACACTTTCAAATGCGTTATACAATTATTGATAAAAAATTTTAAAATTAAAACAAAAGAGACATGTTTTTTATTAAAAAAAGCAAGCACACGCCATTTCAAAAATTTTATCGTTTCGCCAATCAATTACTTAATTGAAAAATAAATTATTGGACACTCGGACAGCTGAAAATTTTGAAAGGGCAACAATTAAATCAAATATTCTGACAACTGCCCCTTACCTTCCGCCATGCTGGGCTCACAAACTAAAACATTTCCAGCAGCAACTGCTGCAATTGCTGCATCCCCAAATAACCTGAAAATAGCCCTCACAAATTAATCTGCAGCAGTTAGTTTGCGGCCAAAAGGGCAACGGCTCTCTTATCAAATGCAACAACAATAAATTGTCTGGAGTGTAAATTGATTGACGACACACATGGGTTGACATTACACGAGCCCAGTTAATAGTTAATTAGCTTACTCAAATCCAAAACTACAATACACTTCTAGGCAAAGGAATACGACTGCTAGATACCCTGCACACTTCTTTATATATATATATATATATATATGTATGCTAATATGGGCATAACATGCTAACCCTCTCTCTCTTATTAACCTAATTGGATCAAAGATATTCAGGAATAATTTATTGGATGCTAAACTAACCATTCTTCCAAAATATATTGTGTAATATTTATAAATAAAATAATGAAAGCACACAGACTCTAAGTTAAGATTATTTTGTGGTATAAACTAAACTAAACGGAAGCGATTTTGACGAAATTGAAGTGAACGAGTTGATACACACGAATTCGCACACATATTTGCTGTGTATGTATGATTCGTGTACGCTTATAAATAATAACAATTCCGCTAAGCCGGATGCCGAAATAACAACTTCCTTTTGTGTAAATGTTGAACGGAAGGTCACATGCCACTCGCCTGGCTTATCACATGTGTGTGTGTGCGTGTGTGTGTTTTTTTTTATGTAAGTGTGTGTGTGTGCGTTCATTTATGATTGAGTGCGTTCTGTAGTTGTAGCGTATACTCCACGTGTTCGTGTGTGTGTGTGTGTCGGTGTGTGTAATGAGCGCTACAACATGTGTGCGTAGCCAACAAGCTCGGCAAAAATCGCATACATTTGCACACGCACACACTCACACATACGCCCATACTCAAAATGAAAATGTCAAAAACAACTACAACGAATTGCGTGTTGCTTTATTTTTGTTGTTTATATAACATATTTTTTTTTGCATTTTGCTTTTGAATAGGTCTACACATCATCCAAATGTTCGCGTTGTAGTTGCCAACCCTTTTTTGCCGACTTTTGTTGCTTGTTTTTTGAACTTCCGTCTGCCATGAAATATGTAGCTTTATTTTTGCTATATGAATCCAGCCGCATGGCTGTGAATCCGTGTATGTGTGTGTGTGCTTGTAGGATATGCGTATGTGTGCCTTTCAATTGTCGCAAAGTCATGCCGCGTGTGCATGTGTGTGTGCGCGCACACAACAGCAATTTAATTTAAATTTGCACATCAAATTTGTATATAAATTTTTAAACATGCGCAGATCAAAAAACAAAAGAAAAAATAAATAAACAAATGCGCACTTTACAATCCCTGTGGCCGTGTACAACAAATGAAATTTATTAAAGCAGAAGCAAACTGATGTAGCTGGATTGCCCAAGAATTTTTACCCTATTTTATGTCAGTTAAATTTATATTCAACTTTATACATAATAGTTTTTTGATATTAAACTTCACTTCTCAGAAAAAAGAAATACGTATTATATGTTATTTAATTTTTATAGAAACCACATTAATTTTGTTTGTATGTATGAAAAAATATTCCTATATGCCCCTGGTTTCCTGAACTGAAACTATATCCTCGTTGTCTCAATAACATTTATATAAGCTTAGTAAGGGCATCAACAGCAAGCGTATAAAAAATGTTAGTTTTAATCATTCATATAGCCATTTATGCGGTGTGACATTCTCATGACGCTTCACGGGTCCGGTATGACATAATAAACGCAAACATTTGACAGGCGACATATGTATGCGAAAATCTCAGCCAAGTTTGCGGCACATGTATTAATTGGTCTTGGTCGAGGGGTGACAGTTCTTGTGGGCGTGTCAGTTCTGTTAACTGACCTGCAAACTGCCTGCCTGCTGGTCGACAGATAGTCCGCAAAAAGTTTGCCCTTAGCCTTACGAGGGGACACAGTAATTCCTGCCTCAGAGCCAAAGTTTGGGTGTCACCGAATTGGTAGCTATGACGGCTTAGCCAAAACTTTCACAAAGTGATTATTATTGTATGGAAAGTTTACGGGTTGCTTCTAAAAAGAAGAAGAGGCGCTTGGTTCACTCTTTATATGGATGTGTGTGTGTGGGGGTGTGTGTATAAATGGTGTGGTTACATATGTAATAGGTAAAAACAAAAAACTTACTGCGCACAAAGTTTTTGGGCCAAATTGCCATGCAAACTATTGCACAACAAGCTAACACGTTGACGACAAGAACAACAAAAATAACAACCATGGAATCTGCCAAATGCTCTGACGATATAATGCACTAAAACCAATTAAAAGTCATTTAACATGAATCAGAAGCACGTGTTACGGGCAGACCAGCTGCCTGGACCCGGCCAAATGGAGTAAATGGGTTCAAGTGGTTGATAGTTCAAAAGTGTTTGCCCAAATACGTGAAGCCACTCCAGAGAGAACCGAAGTCAGCTCAAACGTATGAGTAGCTAGGTTTCGGTTAGCTGCCGACAAGCTAACTAACTGAGTTGGCTAAAAGTTTTAGCCATAAATAACATAACTATTTAAGTGGCTTGTGCTGCAATCATCTAGCATTTTGTAAAGTCATATCTTGTGGGGCCAGAAAACAGCCTTGACCAACAATCGTTGTTGGCTCTGTTTCAAAATTGAAATGTCTTCATTGACGGCTAAAGTGGCAGCAGACTTAGCGCGCGAGAGCAAAGGCCGGAGCAGTAAAGTGGCCATTACTCTAATTAACCTTATTTCGTTCTCAATTACAAGTGTAAGAAACCAAAAAATAACAAATAAAAAACAAGAAAAGGAAAAACAACAAGAACAACAATAATCTGGCCGGAAAACAAGCAAACAAAGCAATACAATTGCCTTAAAACATAATTGTTATTTTGCGCCATTTTCCCTTTTGATTCGGCATTCGCGTTGCCGTTGCCGTTGCCGTTGCCTACTTTTGGGCGCAGCCAAAAGGCAAATTAAGTTTTTGCTCTAATTTAGTCTGACGCACGCCGTAACAACAGCAGCAGCAGCAGCAGCAACACCAGCAGCAACAACAACAACAACAATAACAAAGTCTTTGGTTTTGTTTTCAAGACGTAGCCGCTTTTCTTTAGCTTAATTTACCATTTTTCACTCTTATCGCGTGCCTTTGAGTTAGACAGAGATGGAACAAGCTACTGGGAGGGGGGAGGAGCACGCGAATCGGGCCATAAAAGTCAAGGCAGCCGGCAAATGGAAAACATTTGGACCTGGCAATGGCAGCTGCCTTAAAGTTTAAGCTGCAAGCGTAACAATAATTTAATGCGACGCTTAAATTGTTTGTAAAATGTTCAACAACCGCGCAACGCTGCACGTTGCTTGCCACTTGCCACTTGCCACTTGCTGGTTGCCGCTTGCCGCTTGCCAACTTCCAGTCGTACGCCAAAGTTAAAAAGTGGAAAAGTTTTCTTTTCTATTTAACGTAATTTGCCTTCATTTGCGTTAGCTCTGCCGCCCCAACAGCTCCTGCCAAATATGGACTCTCTTGCTGGCCAGCGTATTCTCCTCTCCGCAGCGAATAGCTCTGCCTGCCCTCCTGGCTTGCCTTCCCTGCTGCTCTCTCAAGATACTTGCTGCTTGGCATATGTTGCCCTTGTCTCATAATCTGGCATATTTCCCTGTGCCATGTGCTTTTCAGCTTTTGTTTTTCTTCCGCTGTTGTTGATGTTGTTGTTGTTGCTGTTCTTGTTGCTGTCGTGACTGTGTCACTCCCCTTGTGTGACAACAGCAAGAGACTTGTGCTTGAGCTACTTTTTTGTGTTTTTCCTCCTTTTTTATTTTTTATTTTGGCTTTCATTTTTGTGGTTAAGCAAATGTTTAACAAACCAAATCGCAGATTTGCATTTTATGCTTGGCTCTTGGCAGAGGGAAAATCAGACGCTGCCAGTTTTATAGCCCCGGCTGGTTGCTGTTTATTGTTGCTGCCTTTTCCGCTTGGATAAGCGCCGCTTTAATGCGCCTAATCGGGCTTAGAATCAAAAGATGCTTAACGCTTAGAAACCGAATAAAACAACAACAAAAATAAAAGCACACCAGAAAATGCTATCGGCTTGATTTCATCAATTGTCTGTGGCGACAGACAGACGGAAAAGCTGAGTTAGCGCCAGAGCGAGAGATTCAGATAGACATAGAGCTTAGCTGGTAAGCTGCTTAACGCAGGACTAAGGCTTGCCACTGCCACAGCTGCCACTCTGCCACTCTGGCACTATGGCATTGGAGCGCAATCCTTTTGAGGTTGCCTTCATTCATTTCATTTGCTGATATTTACCCATTTCTGTGTCGACTTGCCTTTTATTTACACTTGGCTTCGGGTATTCAGGCGACAGGGCTTTAGTCAAATTATTGACACGCTTAACACATACACACGCGCACTCTTACTAGCTCACCAACTAACCGGCTCAGAGTAAATTCATTGTTGCATGCCTCGGAGGCATGAGAATGAAAACATTTTCACTTATTTGCTCAGAAATTGGATAGCAATCGAACTGAAATTGGATCTCACTCATTTTTGTATACACTTCAAGTGGCGGCCAATGCATTGTTTTGCTTTTAACTGCCTTCTGTTGTTGTTGTTGTTGTTGCTGTTGTTGCTGTTGTTATTGCCGGCACATAAAACATTTTCCGGCTATTTGCTGCTGGGGCGCCCCTCTACTCATGCACGACCACTTGGCGGCGTTGCTGTTCCCCGCCCGCCGTCATTCTCTTATTATCGTAATAGAATTTGCCAAATTGAGGTTGAAATGCTTTCGGCCTGCCCCTGCCCCTGCTTCTGCTCAGCCCGTGCACCCCTTGGCACTTGGCATCCGTTTATCGTTTGATTGTTTGTTTGCCTGTTTGCTTGTTGGCTCACCCCTCACCGGCCCCTGGCCTCACACTTCGTGCACTCCTTCATAGTCTCCGGCTGGGTTTCGGTGTCGGTTTCGGCTTTTGGTTGTCCCGGCCGTTCGCAGTTCACTTGATTGTTTGCTTATTTGGCGGGCCTGCGCTTATCAATTGCCGTTTTTATTGCCATTTTGGCTTCGACGTCGTCGTTTATTGAGTACCAAAAAAAATTCATTGCCTGCTTTAGGGCGAACGCGCGGCTTTGAAACTGCTGGGCAAGCATACCACAACTGGAACAAACATTGGAACTCATTGGAGATTTGGCTGCCATTATCTCGGACAGAGTGACTGGTGCTGTCCTTAAGCAATTCGCTTGGATTTCATTTAATTGTTTATCTTGTGGCTATTGTTTGCTTTGCGGTGATTGAATCGCCCTAGTCAGATGTGCCAGAAATATGATTGATTTGTCAGCTATTAGATGGCCCAGGTAGATATGTCTATACATTAATACATATATCTATATAACTGAGCTCGTTTCAGCTACCTCAAAACGTTGCGAGCTACCCTCGCCGTCTATTTTTGTGCAGTTAAAGCAATTACAAACTGGCTTACAGGCAAAAAGAAACCATGTCAGCCTCAAGCACAACAGCTCAAGGCTTGTCATGCAGGCGATGCGTGTTTATAAACTCCAAAAGTGGGGCCAATGCCATTGGATATGTGTCACGTTGGCTTCGAGTGGCGCCACATTCACAATGATGACGTTAGCGACGGTCCTTGGTCAATCGGTCAACTCATCAGCGCAGCGCACACGTTGCGTATGAGTAAAGCCAATTCCTCGCTTCACTTGCCACAAAATGCTGCAGCAAAAACAAGGGAGAGAGAGAAAGAGGGTGGGCAGCTTTACATGACTTTTTGCACTATAGCATTGTTTCTATGTTGCTTTCGTAAGGAATTCTGTACACACACACACATGCAAGCCAACACACCACACACACAAGGGAATGAGACCTCTTGCTGGTTGCGTTTCCAGGCAATTTTAGCTACTTAATCTTGCACTCAGAGAAAAATTAGGTAACCTATATGGTGGCAGGGCAGTGAAAATAACAATATTTTAAGCTAATTATTTTCTATTTAGGTTCTACAAGTAAATTTTTTTCCATTTATACTTTTATCAGTTTCTAATTTTTTTTTATACCCTGAACATTAAAAAGGGAAAAGGGGTTTTGTTTTTGGAAAAGAATGGTTGGGGGGGGGGGGAGGGGGATGTTTGGTGGTGTTTGGGGTGGTTTGTTTTTGTTTTTGTGTAATAATAATTTTTTTTTTTTTTTTTTTTTTTTTTTTTTTTTTGTTATTAGTGATGGGTGGTGGTTTTTTTATTTTTGTTTTGTTTTTTGTATATATTTTTTTTTTTTTTTTTTTTTTTTTTTTTTTTCCCTCTTTTTTTTTTTGGGGGGGGTGTGTGGTGGGTGGGGGTGGGGGGGGGGGTTTGTGGGGCGTTTATTTTTGTATAACCCTCTTTTTCTGTCAGAGCCTCGGTATGCAGCGGAAAATATTTTTTGACAAAATTAACATATAATTCTAATTGTATTTAGAGGAATGTATGACATAAATAAACTCCATTGTGTAATCTTCCTTTCCAGCCGTACTTTTTCGCACAGTGTAGTTCTTTTTAGCCTTGCGTTGTCGCTGGCTATAAAACTATTGGTTACTGTTGACTTGCCACCTCGATTGTTTCTCCTGTTGTTCTTGTAGTAGTATTTGTTGTTGTCATTGTTGTTGCTGTTGGCATTTGTGTTGTGTGTTCCACTTGCTCGTCGGTTGTTGCTGCATACATTTGGATTCACCTTGTTTTGGTGTCGTGTTGTTGTCTCTCAGCCGCCATAATACCAAACTATGCAACACAACTGGCAACAGTCTGAACTTGTCTCTGTTAAACACACACACGCGCACACACAAATACCAACAAACGAGAGCTGCTCCACCTTGAACACATCACTGCTAGGCATATCATTTCAGCCCCCTATCCCAGCTGCTGTCAGACTCTAATTAGAGCGGCCATAAAATGCAAAATGCATTCAATGGGTGAGAGGGAGGTAGAAGGTAGGGTTAGTGCAGCTCTTTAGCAGAATTTAATTTTGTGGCTTGAAAATCAATTGAGTATGCATTGGGCTCCATTAGTAATTTTCATACCCAGTACTTATAGATGTTTGCTCTGATTAACATGAAATTACACTCAATTAGTATGGGAAATGGGAGAGGAAGAAAGAGATGGATAGAGAGCAAGGGAGAAAGAGCGAGAGGTTGATTGATAGGTAGAGAAGGACCTGCTGTTGGCCCTTGGCTGTGGACTGTCGCCAGATTGGACTGTCTTAAGGTAAAAATCTCTGGCACTGCCATGACAGCTGGCAGAGAGCCTCAGTTTGGATACACATCTACAAGTAAACACACACACGCATTCACACTGGTTGACATTGACATTTTGCCTAATGCCTTGGCAAGCTTAAATTGAGTCATACTCTGTGCACTGACAAGACGAGACAGACAGCCAGAGACGCAGTCACTCAATGAGTGGGGCTCTTTGTGGTGGAGAGAGGTGTAGTCAATCGGCATAAATTATTATGTCAGCTCATGACAGCACAAGCAACTGCTGCCCTAGCGCCGGCTACAGCCAAGCGGGCCACAAGGCTTAGCAGCAGGAATTAGTTTTGACACGCAGTAGGTTGGGCGAGGGTAGACATGGGCAGACACCTCTGGACATGAGAGCTCTGTGTATCGATCTATAATTAAGATAAGCTACAGTTGGAGTGTCTACCACGGCTTCATTATGACCGGTGCTCGTATGCAAAGTGAGCTGGAGCAAGGGGCCAAGTAGGGGCGTAAGGGTCGCATTTACGGTCAGATAGCAGCTGCGTTATTTGTTTATGAAATTGACCTGCGATTATCGCTGCATACAAAGTTGTGTGTGGCAACGGCCCATAAATTACACGCCACACGTCCAGGCGATTGAGCGTGTGGGCGTGGCAATACCGAAAGCAACTCCATGAAACTTTAGCACAACTAAACGCCAAAGCGTTTTGTAAAACTTGTTCGAATCAAAGTGAAGCCCACACGCGTAGCATGAACTGCAGATGACTTCGACTTTTGTATAACCACACACCGTACCCTCACACTCATTCGGAAACGTGCCCACAGGATATGCAGCAAAAATCCGCTAACACATTTTACGCACAAGCTGGATACAAAAAAGAAGTTGGTAAAATGTATAAAACTTTCGTATTGACAATAAACGCCAGCAAGCTGCAACTGCAACGGGGAGCGGGCAAGCGTTGCGAGCGGAAAATGCAAAGTGTTTGGCACTGCTTTCCAAATAGAGTCAGGCACATCCAGAGTACCATTCCCTGACTTCAGATAAAGCCCGCAGGTTGCAGACGGCCCAATGTCATGAGAGAGAAAGGCTGCAAAATAGTTTCTGTTTGGCACTTAGTTGCTTGAAAGTTGCCCAAAGCAACGAGACGGGGTGCTTAGTGTTGGCTGTGTGGGGTGCGGGGCTAGTTGGGGCTAGTGCATATACCTTTATGGCAATGGCAGACAAAAGCACACGAAATTCAATGAGCTGCAAAAAGCAGCTAAAGTTGCTGCTGCCAGATTTACGCCAAGAAAAATGTCAGCCAGTCAGCTAGAGAGTCAGCCAGCCGGTCCGACCTGCAGCCTGCATAGTGCATCCTGCAACTGCACACAGCACACAGAGCACAGGACACGTAACCGGGGCAGTAGAAAAGAAAACTATATATGTATATTTAAACTCAACTGCAACTGGAGTTGACTGCGACTGTGGTCTGCGACTTTGGTGCTGCAGACAAATTGCACTCGTAAATGCTTTAAATTGTGCACTCTGCGGTCCAAATTGAAGTTGAGCAAGAAAAACGCGTCGCTTAAAGCGGGCGGCAAACAAAAGTTGCGAAAAACTACAAGAAGCGTGCAAAAAATGGCTGAGCGTGTTAAGAAAAATGTTTTCGTAAGCTGCGAACAAATGCGCGACAATATTTTTCAGCCACTTGCCACCCGCCATCCCTCAGGCCTCTGGCAGCCACTCACGAAGCAGCCAACGCTTGTAAGTAGGCGACGGCTACAGTAGCTGCTGATAAATGAGCATTGGACGTTGATATACCCTGTAATCTCTTTTGTAGATGAATATGTGTAGGGAAAAACATGAGTTAAGTTTTGTTAAGGCACAGAGCTTTCAATTAACCAATATAGAGATGTTTATATAGAAGAGTTGTAAAAACAGAAATATATTACATTTAATTTCATATATTTATTAATTTAAATATTTGTTCAGCTGTGCCTAGAGCATGTTAAATATAACAGATTTTAGCAGAATAGTGGAAAATTCATAAGTAATAGCTAAGACTGTTTATTAGCATTAAATAACCGATTTTTCACTTAGACAATTCCGGAATTCTCTAATAGAGTTAAACATAATAGATAATAATAAACGTTTTTGGATTCCAGATAAAACAATCTTAGTTTTTGTAGCCTAATAAATGTAACCCCGAAACTATCTACCCTTTAGTTCTTTAAAAGTATGCAGTATAATGATGCCGACTGCCGACTCAATGTTGCCTTTGGATGTTCGGTGTTGGATTCAACGTGAGCACCTTTAGCAGCGGTAAAAGAAAAGCGAGGCGCTCGCTGCCTTTGTTGCAGAACAAAAAACGGAGAAATGCTACAAGAAACGCCAGTTGGGAGTAGTTGTATGTGTATTTGTGAGTGGGCGTAGCTGGGGTAACCTCTTCGGAGGTTGGCTTGATAACCCAAGCCAAAACCGATTGCCACTTAAAACCGTATGGCTACACTCTTGAACGAGGCAACACTTGTGCGGGTGAGCATAAGTGTGTCTGTGTGTGTATGTGTGTGTGTGAGTGTTGTGGGTGTGTTGCTCGCCAGGTGTCAAAATGTTAAGTTAATACAAAGACCTGACTTTGGTGTCGACTTTTAACTTTCAACAGATGCCATTGCAGTTGCGAAAGGTTTTGCGCACGTGTAGAATTTTTCAATTTGTAATGTAAGTTTTTGTAAGGACTACTGTGCCCTGCTCTAATGACCTGTTTCGCTTGATATTATTATGGGTCTGGCTGGCATTGCGGAACTGGAGCCCAGTTGCTTAAGTCCTTGGGCAACTTTAAGCCAACTGGCAGCTGAAAATAAGTTTGGAGCAGCGCTGGGAGCTGTTGCCTGGCTGATAACGAAATTCAAATTCAATATTCGCTGACGCAATCCTAATTGCAAGGTGTGCAAAGTGCCTGAAAATAAGCCGAGAAAAGCACTTTAATTAATTAAAAACTCCCTGAAAAGTTGTCAGAATAAACAGGCAGCGAACGCAACGAATCCTTTTTTGGCTGTCACACCAAACGGGTCCGGGAAATCGAAACGGCAAACAAAGTCCGGAATTAGATGGTTCGGTATTATTGTCAAATTTGTTTTGTTGTTGTTGTGTTTTGTTTTTTATTTTCATTTTGTATACTCTGGCCCCGTGTAGCTTGTAAATGATTTATGCAGACTTGCCAGCCAGTCAGGCCCACTGGCGGGCGGCAGGCTGGACAAATGGCTGTGGGAATTGTCGCATACTCCCTTACACTTTAATGCTGCTGTGTTATGAATAATAACATGGACTGCTTTTTGTTGTTGCTTCTCATTTGTTGTTGTTGTTGTTGTTGTAGTGCGTTTGCCCTGCTCTTTCACATTTCGCGTCAGTGCGCAGAGCTTTGAATATTTTACGCAGGCATAAATAATTTACAACAATGAACGAAACACACGTTAAAAAACAAAAAGGAGAAAAGAGGAAAGGATAAAGCAGCAGCACCGTATAAAAACGGAACAAAAGTGAGAGCAAGAATGCAAAAGATAAGAATAAAAATTTATATTTTCTAAGCACAGGACCAGGGGCAAGGCGTGCTGCATGCCACAGGGTCGCCTGGTCACAAAATGCTGTTCGCTTCTTTGCCAACACTTGACATATGTGCCGGCTTTTGACCTCTTTTTGGAAGTGCGGGAGTGCCTGACACGCCTATGATACGTGCGGCTCGTAAATGAGACGAAATGGGACGAGAGGGCGTGACCAAAAACAACAAAAAAAAACATTTGGCAGACGAGTGAGAAAATGTAAATGCTCAAATGTTGTCTTTGCATCTGAATACGAGCATTTGCTACGGATTCGTTTGTGTTTGCAGTGAGTGATGGCAGCTCAAAGAAATGTCAACACTCAAAGCCTACAAACACACACGCACACACGCACACACGCACACTCGCATAGTCTAAGAATTTCACTTTGACTTAACAAATAGAAAATCATTTATTCTGCATGCGCAGCTCCGTCCCTGACAGCTGCCTCGGCGGAAAATTGTTTCCCCGCTAACGCGTTTCGATTTCGACAGACTCTCTGAATGGGGTCTCTGTGATTTCCGACTGTCCCCCCATTCTCAGCCATCAAACTGTGAGATTTATGCGCATTTTGCATATTTTCTTTGTGTGGCTTTCAAAGCCAGCGAAAATGGCCCATCAAGTCAAGTCGAGACGAACTTCGGGGGGACTGTGAAAAACTCGCTCAATTTTCATTGCGCGACTTTTATGACTTTGTCTGCTGCTGTCTTTGGCCTTTATCGAATGCAAATTGTTTTATAATAATGTAATCAAATCATTGTGAACTCTGTTTATTGATGTGTTTATTTTGTTTTGCTTTCGATAATTGCCACAAACAACATCAGACAGTTGTTGCCTGTTAATTTTTGATGTATTCCTCTTATTGTGCTCACCTTCATGGAACCTGTTTAAAAAGAGTTTTATTTTTTACAAAATTGAATAAATAAAAATAATATATAATCAAACATTTTCTTAATCTAAATATAAGTTTTAGCTATAATAGCTGACATAGTTTCGAAGATTCAAGAATTTATTAGATGATAGTTTCCAGGATATCATGGAACTCTTTGAAGGCATTTGAATGGGTCTTACTAGGAGTTTGTTAAAGGTAGTCAATGAAAAAACGAGACGGCATTAAATGTAGTAAAATATTAAGTAAAGCCTACTCAGTTGGTTGGTAGTCAAAGAAATCTTGATGTCGCTATGCCGAGTTTCAATTAAAAGTGGTGCAATATCACAGACAAGAGACTTCAGGTTTCATAGTTTGTTTTCGGGCCAATTCACTGGAATAATAAAATCGTACAATTTCTAATTCTCAGAATTCTCAGTAACATGTGTTGAAACCAATAAAATTAGGGAGCACAATAACAGGGACAATCATAACAAGAACAGCTTCCTGACGACGACAAAAACAATATTGCCATTTTCACTTAATTGACCATAATCCACAGCACAACCACCCTCGTCCTCGTCCTCGTCTCACCCTGCCTTTCACAGAAAAAAAACAGATTTGTGCCAAGTGCGATGGCAACTTCAACACTTGATTCAAGGGATCCCACATTAAAAATGCCCATGGCGACAATTTTACGTTGTTGTTGCTGTATTTGCCGATTGAAGGAGCCACTTTTGGCATTTTATGTAAGACTATTTAAATTTAAGTGCCAGCACACAACTGCCAGCACGAGATGCTGGCCTATAAATTGAATCAAATGCAACAATTTGGTCACGAACTTTTAAAAGGTCAGCTACCGCTTTGCTGTGGAACTGGGGAAATATTAATTGCGTTTTCCTGTGCTGAACTTGAACCAGAATATAAGTTTCAAATTGAAACTGTGTGTGTGCTTGTGTGTGCGAAACAAATACCTTAAATCCAACCGGCTTTGGTATGCTAATGAAGTACTTGCCAATGTGGCCAATTGTCAGCGGCCGGGCAAACATGAGGCGGACCTAGCTAGTTGCCAGTTTTGTTGCATATTTATGGACCGGGCGCAATGTCAACAGCAGCCAGCAGCCAACAGCCAGCAGCTAGCAGGCAGCAGGAAGCAGGCAACAGCGAAAAGGACGCACACGAACAACCAAATCCACTTCATGACCGCAAATTAGTTTTTAACCCACAAAATAATCCCGAATGACATGAGATGACTCCACCGCTCACCACCCAAACAAAAAAAGCAAGCGGAATACTATAGCGTACATTTTACAGTTACCAGCTAGTGCTGCCCCTGGTCCTCCCTCTTCGCCATAACCTCCTCATCGTCCATGTTCTTGTCCATGTCTACTAGCCGCAGTCGCTCGGCGGAAGTTGTAAAGCTGCCATTTCTTGGCCATGTTTTTGTTGCTGTTCTGTTGCCGTTCTGTTGTTGTTGCTGATGTTGCTGTTGCCATTGCCAGCGGTTGGCAGCCCAAACTCTGTGCCGGACTCTTTTAGCTTGCGGGCAATGTGAAGCGCCAACAATTCGCGAGCTCGTAATGCGGTCGTTTTACAGCATTGTTGTATTTCGTTGTTGTTGTTGCTGCTGCTGCTGTTGTTATTGGCCCCGTTGAGTGTTATTGTTGTTGTCGTTGCTGTTTCTGTTGTTGTTGTTGAGAAGCGCATTTGTTGTATTAACTTTTTCCAAGTGACGTGAATGGCACCGGCCAGTGCACGGTAAGGCACAAGGCTGTAACACAAGCCCACTGCGCCCGCCCACTTCGCCCCCAATGGTGGCCATGTGGCCATAATTTATTAAAGCCTGCACCAGAGTGCTCTCCAGTCGAGCGGCCGCCCATGGCACACAATTGAAATTTAAGCAGCACCAGGAGCTAAGTTGCAGAAAATGTGAAACATTGGCGCTGCCTTTCAGCTCCTCCAGTTCGATCGAGTAACAGGAGCAGGCAAAATGGTAATCGAAATATGCGCCTTGCGCGCGGCACCAAGGCAAAGAAGCGCAGCAAAGCGGCCACAGACCCAGGCCGAGGTACAGCCGGCAGTGAATGTCTTGTGCTTGCCATCATTTTCTTTTGTTTCGCTTAGCTCTCCACTCTCTCTCTCTCTCTCTGTCTCTCTCTATCTACCTCTCTTTCGCGGTCTTTTTTGCAATGAAAAGTTTGGAAAAGTTTTTGGCTGGGAAAATAATTCATGAAACATGGCGGCAACATGCGAACGCGAAACGCGAATGTGAAACGCGAAAAACGAAATACGAACTCGAAATTTTTGTGCCCAATCCGAATCTGATTGTGACAGAAACGAATTGTTCTGGTTGCTGGTCGCTGGTCCTCAGTTCGCTGCTTTGGAAGCGGAGAGGAGGAGAGGGCCTTGTATATTTATGTGCCTATTTCTTCTTTTTTTTTTCTCTATGTAGCCGGCAGCGAATGTCTCGTCACCGCCCCCACAGACGGCCCCGCGCAGTTGGCATGCAAATTTATGGTGTGTCCCGAAACAATTGTTATTGTGTGTTTTCAACTTTTGCTTGATTTGTGTTTTTAAGTGATTTCGAATGGGTCGCATGGGGCTCGGTAATCGGGCCGTCGGCGACTATTTGTGTGTTTGCTGGTCAGCTGGCGTTGATAATTTCTAGGCTGTCAACGGGCCAGGCTGGGACCGGGCAGGCCAGATGCACGGCTATGCAGAACTACTTACTAAGCGACCAATAACCATAAAACACTTTGCATACCACAGCGAAGCGAGAGGCCACCCGCACACGTGGCAACTGGGCAACTTTGCCCCCAGAACTGCAAGTTGCAAGTCGCAAGTTGCCAGTTTGCTAGTTGCAGCAATTTTCGTTCGGCATTTTATTTATTTGTATTTCCGCAAACAATTCGAGTGCCGCGACTGCCACAAAACTTTTGACTGTGCGGCATTTGCCACTGTTGCTGCTACTGCAAGTGCAACTGCCACTGCTACAGTTAGCAGCCATTGTTGTTACAGTTACCGCTGGCAGTAGGCCACTTCCTGCAAATGGGGTAACTTCTGTTGCCGTTGCATGCAATTCCTGAATTTTTGAAGGCGTTTCTCTTGCTTGCCTCCTTCCACCTCCAACGCCAACCACTATTTCTGTTGCCCAAACTGCTAGAGCTGCTTGCAATATGCAAACGGTCATTTCGTTAATGAGCGCCCGGCAGCAGCAGGGGCAGCAGGGGCAGTAGAAGAAGCTACAACTTTTACTGAGCATCCGCCGGATGGGAACTGGCGAGTGAAGAGCTGCTGGTCACTGGTCGCACATCCTATGGAGATGGACAGCAGCCAAGCGACCGAAGCACCAACTGTGCCCCACACTGACTTTTTATCCAACTGTCTGACTCTCTGCCAGCCTGCCAGGCTGCCGGGCTGCCAGGCTGCAAGCCTGCCTGTTTGGCTGAATGACTTGGTTTATTTCTACGTAATGAAATGAAATTGAAATGAATGTTTTATAAACCGTTGCCCGGCTAGAGAGAAAGAGACTCTATATTATTCCCGCTCTTGCAAGCAGGCAAGAGCCATAAAATTATTATAATCTCAATGGTGGTAGCAGCAACCGCATGTTGCCACTCACTTGCAGCACTAACATAGATTACGGCAGATGCAACAAATATCAACTTTAAAGCCAACCAAATTAAATAAATATTTACGGGTGCTGGCAATTTAATAAGCCCAATGCATTAGCTGACATAGTTAAAAATCAATACACAAATAATTTGTATTTGAAGCTGGAATAGGTATTGTATATATATAAAATATATATATATATATATATATACATATATATATATGTATATATATGTAAATAATGATTGTTTCAATGTTGGTTCAGGCTATCTAATATTTGAATGTAACTCTCACAGGAACTAAACACAACGCGTTCATTTGCGTGTTGACAATGGCGGCAGTCTTGAGTTTTTAAAGTGTTATAATGTAGCCAGGTCCTTCAGATGATTACACAACACTGACACTATCACAAAGCAGTATTTTACAGTGCTACTCAGAAACAGAGTCGCAAATCGGACAAGAAGTTGCACATAAATTTTAGTTAGTCTGAACGGGCATTTGGTAGTCAGGGCCTGACAATAAGGGGGAGCGCCCCTGTGTGGGAGTGTGTATGCTGACGTTGTTTGTCTGCTGTGGATTTTAATTAAATTTCGCTTAATGTTGTTGGCGCATATACTTTGGCTGCCGGCGTCGTTATGTGGCATGTGCCCATTAAGCATGCTGCGGATTGTCGTCGCGGTTCTCGTAAGCCCAGAATTTATGAAATTCAATTAATATGGACACCACAGTCTCAGCCTGGCCACTGCACAGAAGAGGCATGCGTTGAACGTAACCCATTATAAAAAAAAAGCAAGATGGTACACAGCCTACCAATTGTGCAGATCCTGCAGTGTTATCTTGCACGGATCCTTCGGCTTAACCATGTCGAATATTTCATTGTTGAAGTCCTCAAACCTGATTGGCTCAGCATTTAGCACCACCAACTGCTCCTCTATACCCTTGAAGAAGTAGTGCAGGGTCTGCATCGTCAGGTAGCCAGTGTGCTGCACGTCCAGCATACGGAAGAGATAGTGCATTGCCGAAGAAGTCTGTTTCGGCAGATGAGACACAACTTGGTGAATCAGTGTAATAAGCTTCTAAGATCAGCAAAATCAGATTTAAAGCAAATACAAATTTTCTAAGACCGCTTTCAAAATAAATAGTGCTCTGAGTAAAGCTTTGCGATAAGCGGAACATACATTTAAAAGCATTTAGTGTGCTTAAACTCACACCTGTCGATTCTCGAGTGCCAAAACGAAGTCCAAAAATGTTTTGTAGTCCATTTCGCCATCGTAAGTGTGGCACTCCTCAAATACGCGATCCAGAAATATTGAAGTGAGCGTGCCCGAGCCATATCCAGCCAGTTCCTGTTTGCTCAGTAAGCCATTATGATCCAAGTCCAGGTTCAGATAGCTACCATAGACCGCCAGCACGGCGGCCATAGAAAAGCAGTTAGACTGTGAAGGCTTTGACGGTTCCGTGGGGCTTGGCTCGTCGCGCAGTTCCATTAGCTCGTTGATCAGACCCGAAGCGAGCATATCGGTAATGCGTATACGACCCGTGCGCAAATGATCGAGAAAAAAGTAAAACCTCTTAACCACGGTGCACACGTAGAACTTCTCAAAAGCGGGCTGCATTTTGTCACGTATCTGCTTTAGCGTTGGTATTATATCCAGAATGTAGTTCTCCATGTCGAACTCACGCAAATAGCCCTGGCCGACCTCATCGTAAAAGGAGAGTCCTAAACGACACTGGGTTAGAAACACCTTGCGCATGGTAGAATTGAAAATGGAGATTATCTCCACGTTGCCTAAGTAAGGCGAATCACTGAGCAGCTGGGCAAAGAGCCGAGCCGTGAGATACCTGCGGCACTTTTTGCCAATCGCAGACTGCAGCTTGCAGTAGTCATCGTAGCTGATCAGCTGCTGTTTCTTGGCGGTCGTCTCGGTAACATGCTGCTCCAGCTTGCTCCACAGCTCGTTCAGCTCATTGTTGTCCAGCAGCTCCTCGGATTCCTGTTGCAGAAACAGCGAGTGCGCCTCCCTGCGCAACAGATATCGCAACTTATCATCCGGCGGCGGTGGCACATAAAAGAATTGGGGCACATGTTTATATGATGAATGCTTAACCTGGCTACGTGGCCTAAGCGGCGCATTCTCATCGAAATTGGCTAGCTCCTCGGCGCTTATCTCACGTGTGGAGACTTGAAGACATGCGAACTCCTTCACAAGCTCCGGATCCAATTCCATTATAGCGTTTGTGGTCCTTTTAGAATTATTGTTTAACTAATTTGGTTTTACAGAGTGACATTTGAAACATATGAATAATGAATAATTGAATTTAGTAACACGTAAATGGTATTTTGTCGGCTCATAAAAAATGAATATATATTTGCAAATAAATCTACAATATAATTTTAGCTTAATTTTTTAATCATATTTCATTTCATTTTTAGGTTCGACCATTAAAGGCGCCATCGCGATTTTGAATTGCATTTTGGCGCGTCAATTATGCTTTGAGGATCCCTCATGCTCGGCAATTTTGGAAATTATTCCCCGCGTCTGCGGACCCATACCAGGTAAGCTCAAGAGCTTAGCAAATTAATGACTAAATCGCTGTTTATTTATTTTTTCGTTGGCCAACTTTTTAGCAATAGTTGTATTGGTCTGCAGGCCAAATACGTGCGCATAAATTGTGGTTTTTCAGGTGGAGAGTTTTGGAGGGGCAACCCTCGAGCATTTTGGCTTCATTGCGGGTATGGGGCCATTTGAGGATTAATTTTATTTAGTTGCTTTTCGTGGTTGTTGCTTGCCTCCTGCTTCCCACTCAGACCGTCTGCTGTGCCGACAACTGTGTAATTATTTTAGCAATTTTTGTGTGCGCCCGCGTGCAATAAAACAGTAAATAACGGTCATATGCTTAAAGCGCAACATAACAGCAACAGAAACAGCAGTAACAGCAACAGCGAGTGCCACGAATTACCATTTGAATATTCAAATGCCCCTGAGAACTGACCCACTCGCCAGTCGCCCAGCCAACTGCTATTGTGGTTGCTGCTCAGCGGGTGAATGTGCGTGCCAGTCGCACCACTATGAATACACTTGTTCACATACACACACACACACACACACACACACATTTAGGTAGACCAAAGTGGGAGGTGCAAAAAGCAAACAAACGGCCAGCAGATGCCCAGCGCCATCTTGCCCCAAACTCCTGGAATGCCTGCTCCATTGTTGTCGCGCACAAAGGCGAATGAACGAGCGAGCCGAAGAAAAAGTTAATTTATAAATTATTCAGTAATTTGTTTGAGAATTTGCTTTCGTCGCCATCCCCTACACCACTACACACATATACACACATACAAGAACAAAGCTCCGAGCTGCAGGTATACATTGTTTATGTATGTGGGTTTCGCTTTGATCCGCCCCCACAGCCCCCACCCCATAGCCAAACGCCGAGGCATTTAAAAGTGTATTTAAGTTCAGTTTGCCGTGCACTACTCCAACGCGAACATCATGAGGCCAGGCCTGTCCAAAGGTCACATCACTTTTGGGGTTAGGGGGCGTGTTCTGGGGCTAGAGGGGCGGAGTTCTTAGCTGGCTTGTGAGCCCGTGCATAAGACTTTTCTTTTCTTAAATTTAATTATTAATGTTCCAGTCAGCCAATGTCTAGTGGTGATTCGCCAGCTTTTCCTACTCGTCTGTCTTGTATTTAAGTGGCTTTTCCATTCGGTTGTATGTGTGTGTGTGTGTGTGCGTGTTTGTGTGGGAATTTCTTTGTGCTGTCATGTGTAAAAAATTCGCATTTAAAACGTTGCATTAACGGATTTACTGTAACTTTTTAGTTTGTTTCAAGTTTGCCTCAATTCCTTCGCAACTTTGCACTTAACGCTGAAGCACAAATGCGGCCGAGCATCAGATAAGTTGTGCCTAGTTTTGCGGCTTGGACCACTCTACGCTTAGGATCAAGTGATCGTAACCATGACCGTTGAGTATTTCGATTGCCTCGGCTGCGTCCTTGCGATATTTGAAGTGGACATAGGCGAATCCTTTGCACAAGCCAGAGTTCTTCTCACGCGCCAGGTACATCTTGGTGTATGGGCCAATCTTTTTGACCAACTCCTCGAGATCATCCTCTGTCATCGACTCCGATAAATTGGAAATGCGCACAGCAGATGAATCGTCGCGCTCGCGTCCTTTGGCACCGTCCTTCAGGAATGGTGGCACATACTTGCCCGTCTTGTTGGTGTCGCCCACAGCAGCAGTCGCCGCCGCAATTGCCTTGCTCTCCATGTCCATGGACGTACCCTTGTAAGGACATTTGACTGACCAATGCTCTCCATTGCATATGCGGCACTTGGCCATAGGCTTGCCGGCATCCAGTGGGTCTTGTGCGTGCTCAAAGTCCTTGGAGCCCATGTAGTTCATAAGTATCTCATCGGCAACCTTCGTGGTATACGAATTGGGCCCCGGCTTGTCCAGTTTCGAGTCTCCAAACTTGACCCAATTGCGGCGCTTGGCGACTGCCCTCGAGACGATCTTCTTTTCGATCTTGAAGCTGCGCACCACTTTGATCTTCTTGCCCTCATCGTTGAACTTGTACTCGGTGACGTGCTTGTAGTCACCATCCACATACTCTTTGCATGGCGGTAGTCCGTCTACATAGTCTGCTTCCACCTCATCGGCCCATGATGTGATTGCGGCTTTCATGTTGCTATTCCTGCTGTGGCAAAAAATTAACAATTGTGTTAAAGTTTAAACCCTTACATATAACTTACCTACAAATTTGTTCAAGTTTCTGAAATTATCTCAAATAAATCTAAGTTCTGAACTGCTTCAGCACAGTGCAATGAGTGAAACTTGAAAACTCAGCTTGGGGTCATAGCATATATTTCCACTGCTACTTCGACGGGGATTCAAGATAGAGATTTGGTGATAAATATGTAGAAACAAGTAAGAATCTTCCAGTCAGTGCAAATGACTACGCAATGCTCTGTTCATAGTAATTTGTAGAGGCAAGAGTGGTCTTAGCGAGAATATTTTTAGCTTGACCTTCAGTAACCCTTGTATGTTGTGGTAAAATTTGATATCTAACCACTTTCAACTATCGCATTCTTTCCACAACAAATTTCTAAGTACTTTTTTTTTAAGTGTAAGACGCTCGCATTGATAAGAACATACGATTCGGTGGGCAAGCGCTAATCAATTGCGCTGTCAGTTGATCAACTCACTTCGCTACGGATCAGTCGAGTGTCTCTGAGCACAAGTATTTGAATGTTGCAGTTAACTCATTCCAAGACAGGCAAAAGCCTGGAGATTGATGAGTTTTGGCTACGGGATCACTGTCGCTGCGGGGAGTGTCTCAACACAGAGACAAATCAGCGACGCTATGATCTTCTGGACTTGCCTGTTGATGTGCACGTGCTGAAGCACAACTGGCAGACGACGGAGCAGCTCGTGGTGGAATGTAAGTATTTGTGGAGCCAGTCAGATGCCCTGCTTATGCTTGTCTACATACCAACAAGGGAGCGATGGGCATCGTTCGACTTACGACTGGGCATTCATCTATGACTCGCAGCTGGAGCAACTGATAAACCGACGTACAAAGTCTACGGAGCTGACGCCCTGGAACCGCAGCATTGTGCTACAGAACGAGCGGCATCTGCGCTTCGCGCTGCCCGCGCTGGTGTCCAGCGATGAGCAGGTCAAGCAGCTGATAGCCGCGCTGGTGCGCTATGGCATTGTTTTTATAGATGACGTGGCGGCCACGCCCACAATGACTGAGCTGGCGCTTCGCCGTTGCTTTCCGCTGATGAAGACCTTCTTTGGCGAGATGTGGACCTTCAGCGATAAGCGGGACCATGCGGACACGGCATACACAAAACTCTATTTGGGCTCACACACAGACAACACATACTTTTGTGATGCAGCTGGGCTGCAGGCGCTGCACTGCATCGAGCATTCCGCGGACGGCACAGGCGGCGAGAACTTCTTTGTCGATGGGCTGCACGTGGTGCACGAGCTGCGTCGCCGCTTTCCCGAAGCCTACGAGCTGCTGTGTCGCGTGCCAGTGCCAGCTGAGTACATCGAGCAGGGCGAACACCATTGCCACACAGCACCCATCATACGCATCGATCCGCTTACCGGCGCGCTGCTCCAGCTACGCCTTAATGTATACGATCGCGCTGTCTTCAACACGCTGCCCCAACGTGAGATGGCCAAGTTCTATGCCAGCCTGCGCCAGCTGCTGCAGCTGGTGCGCGACGAGGAGCAACAGTGGCAGCTCAAGCTGCTGCCTGGCAGCATTGTCATCTTTGACAATTGGCGCGTGCTCCATGGCCGCCACGCCTATACGGGTCGTCGCACAATGAGCGGCGCCTATGTGCAACGCACCGACTTCCAGAGCAAGGCGCGCACACTTGGCATCATCGAGTAGCTGCAGTCGTGATCCCAAATGTCAAATGCCAATAGCCAATTGCAATTCGGTCGTGAATACATGATAATAAAAAATACGATTGCAATCGCTGTACAATGTCTAATTCTTAGTCGAAACAAGAAGCAAACAAATATCATTTGGCATTTGTTTTTATGGCGTAATGTCTCATACGAGCTTTTGCTCTCAATACACGTGTGTGTGAGTGTGTGTGTGTGTGTTTGGAGCCAACAAAATGGCGTTTGGCGTCAGCAAAACAAACGTAAAACGCACTTTCAACTTTTTCATTTAAAAACTGAAATTACTTTTTTGGTTGTTGCTGGGCAGGATTTTGTTTGGAAGGTGGGGTAGGGGGAGTTTAATGGCTGTCGTATTGTCCTTTAAATGTCCTCAAAATATGTACATATACTGCACACGTGAAAGCAGACCGAAAACACTTTAAGCAAACACGCTCCAAGCCGGCCTGAATATTTATGATAATTGCATTTTATGCAGCGTTTCTGTTGCCTTTTCTCTTACCGCTTTTATGCGGCGACATGACCGCATTGAAGCCTTTAAAAGCAGGCGCTCAGTCTCGTTGTCTCCCCCCTGCCGTTCGCTCATTTCTCTATCTCTCTGCCGGCAATAAATATTTTGACAAGCAACGGCGCGTTGCGGTGCGGGTCCTGCTTCCAGCTGCTGCAGTCGTTGCATACTTTTTGACGTTCTTCTCATGTGGCACGGCTCGAGCTTCAGCTGCTTGCGTGTGTGTGTTGCTCTATGTGTGTGTTGCGTTTGTGTGGGTTGTGTTCGCATTTTTGCGTTCACTTTGTGCAGTCGCCGATAGTTCAATGAAATCAGCAAGCAGCCAACTGCACACAAGGCAAACAACCACCCACACCCCCACACACGATATACACTCGCTTTTACTCAAGGCACGCCTGTTTAATATGACAAAAGGACAGGGATTGGATGGCGTCTCTTATGCCGCTCAAACAATATTGTAAAAAATGTTACAGACAAAGGCGGCGCCAACGCAAAGACAAAAGTTTACTTAATTTAATTAATTGCATGTTGAAGCTGTCCAAATAAATGCTATCATATTTTATACAAAGTGGAGAAGTTCTCATTGGGGGCCGCATAACGTGATCAGATTTTTGTTTGATGGCAAACTAAATAAATGCCACATAAATTTCATCTAGTGCACAAATTTATGGCAATAACATCCAGCAATAAAATGACGAAAAAAGTATATTTTGTGTGTATAGCGAAGGCAAACAAACAACAAGCTAAAATCAAATAAAATCGAGCCAAAAGGTCGACACACACACACACATGCATATTCGCTTTTTCGCCATATTGGCAACAACAAAGAAATCATTGAACCAATTCAGCGACCAACTCAACAACCGGAAACGCGTTTCGTATAAAAACGAATTGAGGACTTAGCGTTAACAGTAAAAGGGCGAAAAAAAATAATGCGAGGTTAACAGTTACTGCAAATGGCGTCAGTTGATGATGGCGTCGAGGCATAAAAACCACTTGCCTGCTTTTATAGCCCCTCAAACACATACAAGGAATCAAAGGTGGCCACAAAAAAAAAAAAAAAGAAAAACAAACAAGAGCTTAAAAACTGCAGTTCGTTTAGTCAAGTCGGAAAATATTCCCCTCTCACTTGCTGTTCTAGCTGCGAATGGCTTCTAATTGAGGCTGTAGCACACACTGCAGTGTGTTGGCCAACAACAACAATTGCGGTAGTTCAAGTGTTGGCCATGTCATAAATATGATGAATGCCTGCGAAAAATGTCACTTGTTGCGTAGTTCGTTGGGAGCCCCGCTCCCCTTACAAATTGCCCATGGGCATGGGGCCAGGCAGGCAACTTTACGTTCGAGTAGCAAATAATCATGTCCGGGTTCGGGAGCGGCCATCGGGTCGTATGAGTGACATGAGCAATGGGCTGTCCAGCTCATATGCTGACCATTGGCCATTGTCCGGACGTTGCGGCAGTTGGTTTGCTTTGCTTTTTGGCGATTTTACGGCTTATGGGCAGCCACAGTCGTGTCGGTGTATATGAGTGTGTGCGCTGTGTGTGGGTGTGTGTGTGTCTAAAGTGTAGTCGTAGTCGAGTTTATTAGTAGGGCTTATGTTTTATGGTCAAAGGGACAATGGATGGCCAACAGATGTTTGTTGGCCTTTTGTTTGTTTCGACACCCACACCGCCCCACTCATTCAATGAGTGCGAATGAGT
Organism: Drosophila ezoana; assembly: GCA_035045725.1. Lineage (NCBI taxonomy): Eukaryota > Metazoa > Arthropoda > Insecta > Diptera > Drosophilidae > Drosophila > Drosophila ezoana. The sequence goes on from JAWNOU010000036.1 coordinate 1,254,724, forward strand.
GAGTGTGTGTGAGTGTGTGTGAGTGCATAGCAGTAGTTGTCATATGCTCGAATAAGCTGTCATATATGAAACATAATTTATTATGTTATAAAATATTATCGGATCTCTCTCACAACGGGCACACGCTGGCTGCTCGCTTCATTGGCCGCTTAAATCGACTATTTTGTTGGGGACTCAATTATTCATATTGTTGCTGCCACAGTTCATGTTGTTGTTGTTGTTGTTGTTATTGTTGTTATTGTCGTTGGGTATTATGACATGTGTTTGGTTTGTAGTTGTCCGTTTGGGTTGCCGCTTGTTTGCTCGCTTGCCTGCCATTTATAACAACTGTCAACTGGCTACAACTTGGATAATCGATGTGAGCAGCGATTCCAAATTGGACAGGACAATACGGACATGGACACGTCCAGCGAAATGTCAAAGCTTAAGCGCTGCTGCCATTTATAGATCATTAAACATAACTGTCTCTCTTACTTGCACTGCTACGCTTGACTGTTATTTAACTAGCTTGTTTCTTTTATTGTCCTTGCAGTGTCCTGCAGCACGGTGACGGTAACTAAATGCCAAGCGGCACTTCGCACGCTGCAGGCATTTCAATTCTTTCGTCCCACCTGCCTGTGCAAGGAGCCCGGCATGGATCCCGATTGCAATCATTTTCGGGATTTTCTGTTCGATCATCCTTGCGGATTTGTGCTCAAAAAAGGTAAGTGCCACCAGACCAGACCAGAGGGAAGCGTTGTGGGTTTCTACCAGACTATGAGCACTTGCATAAGGCTACACTTTTAATTTTATCCGTACTTAATTGATTTACCTAGACTAACACAAATTTCCGTTTTGCTGCTTTCGTTAATCCTTGCCACAGCCGAAAAGGATCCCTATCCAATTGATGCTCTGCCCACGTGCAATCATGCTCTGTCCGTGTGCCAGCAGGAACGCAAATGCCTAAAGCTCTTTGAGGATTTTAAGACGCACTGCAAAGTGCGCGACAATAAGTGCAAAATGGAGAACAGGTGAGTGGATAGCACTAATGAAAATGGAAATCTCTGTTAAGTAGAGATAAGAAGGTTAATACGAATACCTAAAGGAGAGAATGAAACCGAAAGAGAAGAGAGTCGGACGCTAGCCAATACAGCAATACTGTAGTCTATACAGCACCGTCCACTGTATCAATTATAATTATTGATTATTCAGTTTGCATATTAAGCAACAGCGTCGCTCCATTTTCACTATACAGCAGCTGATTTGCCGCTTGCATTCGTTGAGCTAGCAAATTGGTGGAAATTGGGATACGAATGCTAATTAGAACAACAGCAACAACAAAAAGTGCACCATCGCAGTCTGTAAACTTGGTGAAGAAAAAAATTATTCAATTAAATTGTTTGGTTTAATGAGAAAATTGATTTTGTTGCTGTTGATGCCACTCGACTTGAGTATCCTAGCTTGTTGCCACAAAAACTTTGCAACGGCAACAGGAGAAGCAACATTTAATTTCGATATTCGACGTACGTATACAGAGAGAAAGAGAGAGCGAAAGCGAAGGAGAGAAAGCCCTGGCGCCCAACTTCAAGTAACAGCAGCGAAATGAAATTTCCTGCTGGCTGAGTTCTTGCTGCTTCCTGCAGCCTTCACATATCCTTGCTGACGCCACTTCCTTATGGCGCCTGGCTCAATACCCTCGAATACAAACGTTCTGAATGTTTTAATAACTCGAAATGACTTTTTGCGGCGGTCTCGACGCGGTCTTTGGCCTCGCTGTAAGTTTCACTGCCGCCGTCTAAACTTTCAACACGCACAGCCCCCAATCCACCCCCGTCAACCGCCAACTGCTGCCAACTATCCGATAAAATATTAATTGAACTGCCGTATGTATGCATTTTTGATGCAATTGCCAATTTTAAAGTTTGCTGCGCCGAGCGGAAGTCGAGTCTTTGGTCGAGCTTAGGGGTTTAATTCGCAGCGTTCTCTTTTTCCAGAGGGTCGGCGGTAGGGCTTAATATGAATTCAATTAGCTTAGCTGTGGTGGTTGCGGGTTGTGCTAGCTGCTGCTGCTGCTGCTGCTGCTCCTGTTGCTGCTGCTACTGCTGCGGTTATTAACCAAACAACTTTACTAAATGTGAAACTTTTCATTTTAGGGATGCCTGTCATGATGCCTGGACTAATCTACGCCTATCGCCCATGTTCGGCTGTATCTGCCCAAATAATCATATGAAAAAGCGCTGTGATCGTATTTTTAATATTGTTAATCACAATCCGTGTGTGGGTAAGTTTTCAGGCAACAGCTGATACTAAAACAACAACAACAACAACAACAAGTACAACAACAGCTACAACAATAACACAAAATCCTCGAAAACGCGTTAAGTGCTGAAACATTCGTCGACATGCGAAGAAAAAGTTTTAATTTAATATCTTCAAACATTAAATCTTTCCTCTATATATGGTTAAAAATCAAGAAAAGAAAAAAGCAAAACCATAATGAGTACCTATCTAATGATATGTTTTAAGTTCTTTTCAACACAACTGAATTTCTCTTAAGTTCCGTATACTTTTAATTTAAATTTAGATTTCCATTTCGTACTCTTATTGTTTTCTTTTTTGGTACTTTGTGAACCGCTGAAAACTGAAACTAGCCTAATAATTTAAGTAATTTAAAAACCAATGAAAAAATTACCTGAAACTAAAATCGCACGCTTTTGCATCAAACCAAAACAATAAAAAAATTATAAATAAATTAGTAAAAAAAAAATGATACCCACATTTGCGTGATATGCGATCAGTAAACAACTTTTTAGCAATATGCCTATATCAGTACATAAATATATGGTTAAACTATACGCATTAGCAATGCTCAGTAATATCGTAAATATCACGTATACGTGCATACTATATATATGTAAGCCTAAGCTGCCGTGTTTACTGTCACCGCTCTATCTCCCTCGCTCTCTCCTATCTCTCTCTCTCTCTATCTCTCTCTCTCTATAAATATATATGTATACATACAAATTCCTCTCTTCGCTCACACTATTCAACTATCAAAGCATCGTAATATTGAACTAAGTATTATATAATACATAGCAGTAAGCGTTACCCTAATACCCCCACCTAACTGCCAGCCAATTGAACTTGATATGTCACTCGCTAACTGGTTCTGTTACTGTGCTTTATATAGACTTATATTGATATTAATATTGATTGATTGATTGATTGCACCACAATACAAAAAGAAAACACCCCTTAGAACAATCAACTAATGCTATCAAATGCTGGTAACTGTTAAACTTATTTTTATTTTAAACGCAATCGCTGCTGTACTTACTAACTTCCGCCTCTGTCTTTATGGTATACAAATCTTTATATTTATTTACACAACTTAGGGCAGGCTTAGCAGGGCTACTTGCTTAGGTTCCACATAACTTTCTCTACTCGGTAGACTCTCAGCTTAGTCAATGCTTTTACGCGCTGAACTAACAATAATCATTATCTTCACAATTTCGACCAACCTAAACTAAAACGTTACCTCAATTTCAAATTTAAACTCGAGTTCAACTCAATTTGGGCTAATTCATGTACACGTTCAGCTGGCGCTTTCGGGTCACATCCACACCTCGCCAGCAGCTGCACCAGCACCAGCAACAGCACCACCGCAACCCCGCACCCTTGGATTAAATGCACCCTAGGCACTAATAGCACTAATTAAATAAGCGTACCCGCACCACTCACTATACTCACGCTACTCACACCACTACGCACACTCCCACACCTGATGCGAATTTGCACCTTTTTGGCACTAAACTGTTTTTGCACCTCATGCATGCCTGCTTCCGACCCCAACCCCGTTCCTTCCCGCTCTTTGGCTCTTTGCAGATAGAATAATATTTTTCCCCAACGGTTTGCCAAAGCTGAAACCAAAGCCGAAAACGAAGCCGAAGCCAACGCGTAAACAGAAACAAAAGCACGGACCACGCATCGGCCACGCCCTTAATGGCACCGAGCTCTTGTCGAACAACATCGAGTACCAGTACCATGACGAGCCAAACAACGGGCACAGCATGGGCCAGGAACGCCAGTTGGCCGAGGAGGGAGAAGAGGATATGGCGGAAGATGATGAGGATTCGGATGATGATGACTATGATGATCGCATACGCGCTGAAATTTATTCCAACTATCCGCATTATCTGCACCCACCCTCGTGGGGCATTAACAATCCGTTGGTGCTGGCCTCGCACAGTCCGCATACCTCCGAGGACGACGATGTGGTCGTCGAAGTGCCCACCACAACGCGACATGGCCACAAGAAGCAGCCGCTGGATGAGATGGAGCGTAGTGTTGTGGACGATGTTGTGGTGGTAGTTGATGCTGGTCCTGGGCCGCATCAGCACACGCACACGCGGCCACACACGCACACCTTCTATGCCCATGGCATGGAGCCGTCGACCACCGTGGGAACCATTGGATCCATTGGATCCTCCTCGAGCTCGCCTAAGTATGCAGCAGCGTTTATGATTCGGCCTGGCCGAGCTCAAGTCGGCATCTTTAAGCCGGCAACTGTGCAAAAACTTTCACATATGACTGCCTGAATGGGGGAGAATCGCTTAGCCCCACCACCACCACCCCTTGGTGTAGCACATTCCACGTCTAGCAAGGCAATCCTTTCATTAACTCAACCAAAACTCTTTTAACCACAGCAACGGCTGCAGCTAAAAACTTTATGCAGCAAAGCTTTTAAAATAATTGACTCACTTGGGTATACCACAATTTCCGGTTAACAGCCAACTGTAGTCGACTAATGAATAAGCCCAACAACAACAACAAAAACAACAACAACAATGGGCAACAAACAAATAAATATAGACCTGGCCGCTTCGAGCTCTCCCCGCCTGCACCCTGGGCACTAGATGGGCATTTAAATACTTAATCGACTCCTAATGCATGCCATCTTAATAAATATTCAAACGATGCCTTCTGCACTGAGCATAAACAGCTTTCGGAGATGGTATTTGTGAGTTAGGCCGAAGCATCCCTTGCGGCTGGCCAAAAATTAATTTATAATGCCTGCAGCTTTGTCAATTGCCGTTTGGCAGCAGCGGATGTGAAAAGTCAACCGACTCTGGCTTGTAATGCTTTAAGCCGATTTGTGTCAGTATGAGATCATTTTCTGTATGAATTAACAGCAGCTATGTCCTTTACAAAATGTCCTTATGCAGCACAACAAAGCAACAATCAGGCACTTGAGATGCACATGCACATGCACTTGCACATGCACTTGCACATGCACTTGCTATGCGGACCAAAGCTAATTAGCTTACTTCGCTCCACACACACACACACACGCACACCTAACAATTTTCGTCTATTTGTAATTTGCACTTAATTTCGTAATACTTGCAACTTCATTTAGCACTGGCACCAACACGCACAAAACTGCACATCTTGGCGATTTAGTCGCCGGTAGCGATATAACCCACCGCACCCACTCCGCCGGCACCATGGAAGAGAGAGGTAAGTAAATAAATAATTGACATTATTGAATGAATGAAATGCACTTAAATTAAGCTTCAAATGAAATGGGCTTCAATTGATGGGGCCCTCTTTCTCCTCTTTTGCTATCCAACTCTTTAATAATGCACTTGCATCTTAAAGCAAAATCTATTTATTGGGCGAATAAATAATTAGATATTACAATTTTAATGTTGTACTACTTTATCACATTTAGGTGTTTAACAATAAGAATTGTTTAAACTAAAAATATAACTACCGAAAAATTAAGAAAAAGGGTTTTTATAACAATAATGTGCACAATCCTTTTTAGAAAGCTACTTCAATACAATTTTGCAATCATTTTATTGTAAACATTAAATATCAGAGTTTTATATTTGTTAAGCACTTTTTTTTTTTAATGTTTTAAAATTTCATTTTAATATGTAATTTTAGTTTACTTAGTTACATATTTCAGTGTAAACTATTTTAAGCTTTTAAGTTTTAATTTAGTTAAAACTTTCGCAAAATGTTTACTGTAAACAACTGTTGCTATTTCTGAGTAAACTGTCTTACATTGTTGCACTCGAACGAAACCTGGATAAACATAAAATAATTTAATAATTTATTTTTAAGACACTTTCTATTGACAATTCAGTTTTCCGGAGCGTTTCATCTGTTAAAATACTTATGAGTAGTACTGTGTGCAGGTTCAGGTAATAAATTAGACCACTTGGGCTTTGTGGTACTCTGACTTTGAAGTAGAGAGAGTAAGGGTAAGGATAGGATAATGTAAAAGCACATTAGACAATTCAAGCACACACACTTTGCACCACTAAACCACTGAGCCGCTGAGCCACTGCACCAGAGGCACTCGCTGACAGTAACTCACAGCGCCTCGCTCCATCTAGCTATCTATCTCTTGCGCTCTGCACACTCGCATCCTTTTGTGGCACCAAGTACTAATACTGTATAAGACAAACAAGCGGCGGGCAAACAAACGAAGCGGCAAATAGCGGCCAGAGTATCGGTATCCTGCATCCTGCATCCTGTGCTCCGCAGTAGCCCATGTTCGTGGGCAGCTTTGTGCGCACGGCCGTTTGTTTGCCGCTAGCTGTCTTGTTATTGGCATTTGCCATAGCTATTGGAGTATAGTTATGGCTATCTGCCACTGCAATCACTTGCAGTTAAAGTAATGCACACACACGCACACTCGCATGCTCACACACATGCACACACGTTCATTTAGAATGCACTGAAGTGCCATAAATAAGCATTTTGTTTGTTAGCTTTGTGCCATAGCGCCAAGTACCCGTTGAACTCGTAAGCACCCTTCCCCTCCCGAATCTCTACCAAAAACTTAACTAAGTATGTGAAGTACAGCCCCACTACGCCCCTTTACGGTGTACGTTGGTTTGTATTGGCATCCATTATGTGTATTATATTCAGTTGCTGCTTATTTACAGCTCTCAGCCACACACACTCACACACACACACATACAAAATGACACACACTCACACCACAGTCAGCTCAATATGCGGCTTTATCTAAGCTCCCGCTCTTTCTCTCTTTCCCCTCACTCTATCCATCTATCTTACACACACACACTCTTGCTGCATGCGCATTATGTTAATCGATCGATTGCCCCTCGCACTGAATCTTTGGCGTTTTGATTGTTACGCAATTTATGCACTTCGCTCGTATTTATTGCCACAAAATTCACTAGCCATTGTCATTGGTCGTCCATCAACTTCATTATGATCCATATCATTATAATCGTCATCGTCATCATCATCAGCATCGATGCTGATCCTTTTGTTTCAGCATGTGCTGCGGCATTCGTTGGCCATCTGCTGACAGGGGTTATAAATTTAAATCTGCTTTCATTGTGCTCAGTGTGACTTCATTTTCCAATGTAGCTGTGGGACACACACATACACACACGCTTACGCGCTGTTGTGAATGTGCACAAATATTATCAAATATTTATGCATGTCACATGCAACGACTCACAAAAATGTATATGCACTCGAATTATTTTCAGTTGATTCACATAAGAGCTACAGCAACAGCAACAACAAATTGTAATCACACGCTGTTGCAACACAGCAAACAGCAACAACGTTAGTTTTAGAACCGATACTGGTAATTAATGTCAGTTAAAATGGTAACTGATTCCGGCCAAACGCTACCCATTGAGATGTTAATTTTGTTTGTCTATTGATTAGATTTTTCAACATATCAATTTTTTTGAATGCTTACAAAAAAAACTATTGGTAAATCATAAAATGGTCTGCGCACAATTTTAAAATTTAATTAGGCACAAGTGAAAACAATTTAAGCGATTTGTGAGCAATGCGCCAGCAACAAATTGAGCCCACAGACACTGGCTGAGTTAAGTACTTGGACAGCTAGTTGGTGTGGCGTATTGTTTGCGTGCAATAAATATTTTCATAATGTTGCAAAATCCGCTTTGTTGCAGGGTCCTTCATGCCGCATGCCCCGAATGCTTGGCCTGCTATTGTCTGTGTGCGTGAGTGTGTGTGCGCACACCAGATTCAAATTAGGACATGGAAACCGCCGATTCCAGCTATAAACTTACACACGCACTTGTGCATATAGCTGGCACGCACTGTGCTAGCGTAATTTTGAAATTATAGCGCATTTTCAAATTTATTTCAGTTGCTTATAAACTTGTACACAATGTGTGCTGGAGTGTGTTGCTGTTGGTCTTCAATTCACATTTCTGCATAAACCGACCAAAATGTGCCACTTTTTAAATAAAAATATTTTCCCTCATTTTGCTGTAATCCTTAATGTGAAATAGGCTCTGTTAAGTGCCAACTAAAAACGCACGTACAGGAGCCTGACTACATTGCGTATACGCAACAATTGAATGACGCTGAACGCGACAGATCCACTCGTCGACAACTGCTTACATGGGCGATAACACTTAACAAACAGTGCTAATCTCATTTCCAGCTGATACAGCCCCAACCCCTCCCCGCCAACCGCCAGGCACTCACTCCTCCACTGCTTTGCAGACAGTTAGGATTGCGATTGCGATTCCGATTCCGCTTCGAATTCCGCCAATTCTGTTGCTCCCCAGCAGTTTGTTGTGCAAATATTTGCTCGACAAAATAAGCGACAAACATAAATACATTTCGCAGACAGCAGGCAGCATGGCAAACGCACGGCAGTCTTCATGGCAAATCCGTGCCATTTAGCGCCCCGCAATGACCGTCTGCCTGCTGCTTCTGCTCCTGCTCCAGCTCTTGCTCCTGCTCCTGCCCCTGCTGGTAGAGCTTAAGCGCAGAGTGTCTCGCGTCCTTTGAGCATTGCCAAAGCCAGGCAGGCGCCTCAAATGTAGCGCACTTTGGCGTGTGCTGGGCGAGATAAGCAAATGCTGCTGTGGTTGCAAAGCTTCTCCATTGAATCGTTTACCATTTGCTCGCTCTAACAGCGCATGACATTTGAAAGATACACAAAGTTAGACACAAACATACACACATACACCCACACACACACTCACACACTCGCACAGAACGTCTCTTTTAGCATTTGGTTTGTGCTGCTGCCGCCCTGCTATTGACATTGATAGCGGAAACGGCAGCCCTGCAATGGCAATTGATGCGTGGCGAGCCACACAATAAGCAATTGGCTTAATCGAACTGAAAATCGGCTAAGCTTTGTCGTTATGACATCAATGACACTTGCTTAATGTTGCGCTTACGTATTAGATTAATTTGGGCACATGAACTACTTGTGAAATGCGGTACGAACTAATTCATGTTTAAGTATCGAAATATTAAACTAACTCACTTAATTTACTTTGCTTATGAGCTTCATTATTTTGTTATCGCACTGCATATTTCTAAATACAGCAGCTTTTTTTTCCAATTTATCACCATAAAAGCTGCAGCAAGGCTGCTGCAAGCACTTTAAAGCTTTAAGCTACAACGTTAAACTATGCCCCTGCAACTTAACTCCTGTTGCTTAAAGCTTTCGGCTGGTGTCATTGTTGCACAGCCTTCGATGATTTTACTTATGCCAATGCCTTGCTTACATTCAAAAGTTTCTCCATCTTAGCTGCACATAACTAAAATGTAAAGATGTCTATGATTAATTAATTAAGAAATATTTTACCCACACACACACACCCTTAAATATTTTACTCGCAGCACTTTTAGAAAGCACAAATTTTCCAAACTGTCCATGTAAATTAAAAGTTTTCTTGTTTTTCTAAAATTTTAACTTGTCATTTTGTTTAATTATTCTTAGTTGAGTTTTTAGAAAAGACTAAAAAAGTATTTGCCCAAACTATTAACTGGGCACACACACACACACATATATTTCTAATTTTCTCTTAAATTACACAACTAAAAAGTTACGCCAAGAACAATGAAAAAAAAAAATATATAGAAAACTGATTAAAAATTATGCAAATTGATTGGATGGCCAAATGTTGCTGAGTTCCCATCTAGTTCCGTGTAGCAACGACTACAACAAAAATAATAATAATAACAACAACAACAGCTACTCGAATCCAAAACATCAACAACAACAACATAAGTAACAGCTACTGTACAACTACAACAACCATTCTACCATCTCTCTTCTTGCTACTTAAAATTCCAGTAAGAATATTGGGCATGGACGAGAAATTGCATCAGAGAATCTTCGATGATAATTTGGCGCTTATTGATACGCCATTAATAGAGACGGGCGGCTCGGCGAGCAGCTATAATTATCCGGGCTCGGTGTCCAACTCGCTGCACGGCGTGCTCAGCTATCCGTTCAATATAAGCGGCTTCCATCAGCGCCACATGGCAGCGGGTGCATCGGCAGCCGCCGGAAATGAGTCGCCATTCGATATCGTTGATACGGGCTACGGCTACGCCGGCAATGGCAATGGCAATGGCAATGGCAACGGAAACGGAAATGGCGGTGTTTACTATCAAAGTATGTGCACATGTATAAGCATGAACGTAATCAATTAATAAATAACAGATCACAAGCTAAGCAAACTGATTAGAAATAAATAAAAGTAACAAAACAAAAAGTATGAAAAGAAGAAAGAAACAAACTCCTAGGCACACGGAAAATGTTTGTTTTCACCCGACAGGTAGATTTTTTGTAATTATTTAAAAAGAGTTTTTCTTTTCTTAATTTTTCGTTTCTTATAATGAAAATTTTGACGTTTTGCGCGTGTTGTGTCGTCCCCTGTAACTAACACACCCCGTTGCAGGTAAATTTTTAAGTACCAAATTTTTACTGTTCAACTTTTTATTTATGTTGAAAACTACAAAATAAAACAAAAACTAAATCAGGCGCGCTCCGAGCTCGTCTTGGCTTTGTGCATAATTTTTGGCATTTGCTCAACTTTTATAAATATCAAAACAGTAACAACAAAAACTGCCTACATACTCGTATATATACATATTACTATATATAATTAAAAATTAATACAATATTTAAATATATTTTTAATTTTAGTTCAATTTTTTCCCTTTGTAGCTTGCCACTTGTTTTTAAAATGTTTTGGAAATTTTCTAAAATTTTAACAAGAAACAAAACAAAATTTTCTTTAACTTCAGTATGAAAATTTCTCATAATGAATTTTGTTTGCTATTTGTTTATATAATAAAAAAAAGAAGGATGGAAGAAGTGTACAAATAGTTATTAAATTAAAAAAAAAATATATATATCATGTTCTTAACCAAATGAAAAACTCGAAAGTTGTAAAACTTTTAAACAAAATTCATTAAAAACCCAAATTAAAAGCGGAATATAAATTTTTGTTACATTTAATTCTAGCACACTTTTTTAAAAAACATTCTTCGATGCACCCGTTTTTTGAAACAAGAACAATAACAGTTACAATCACAAATAATTCAACTACTAAGTACAAACAACATGCGTTACATACATTCCTTTTTTCAACTCAAACATTTTGTTCATATGCAAATTTTTTACAAATATGTTTCATATGTTGCGTGTTCAAGTTAAATAACAATAGCAACAACATCAACAAACAACAACACGTCAAACACCAACAAAACAACAAGAATTAAGTATCTACTCAAGAAAAAAGCAGTTAAGCCATCCACACTCATGCCATCCAATTTGGTATCCTATGAAAATCAACATAAACATAAACAAATGCCAATATTTTCAAAACCAATACTTTCATACAATCCAAAATACACACAGACTAAGCTCAACTCGAAAATCCTTTTGATATTTTGAAGGTTCAATTCGAAACTCGAAGCCTTGAACAAAATTTGTTTATTTTGCATCGCAGCTGCTCAAACTTGATTTCTGCTATTTGTTTCCGTTCGAAATTTTCAGTTTCATATTTTCTTTTCTGTGAGCATTTAAAATAACTAATGTAAGTTTACAAATAAGTCATTTGGCTTTGCGTGCATTGACAGATTTTTGCCTTCATTTAAAAAAAAAAACAACAAAAAACTAACTTTTGATATCTATTAGCCAGTATAAACCACAGTCAGTTCCCATTTAAACAACATTTCCATTGACCTAAGTGCCCCGGGCACAAAAGTGTTCCCAAGTCAGAGCAAAAACACACAAACACACACACACACAGGCTGTCATCGTAATTATATCGTTGCTGCTGGCGATTTCGATCTTTTTTTTACGAGTAGGTTGTAGTTAAAAGGCCAAGGCAAATCTATTGAAATATAAAATATATATGCGTAAAATAAAATATAGTATTTAGTTGTGTTTGATACGTCCCCGCAGCCCCGCTGCACTTGTCGCCCTGCTGCTCACTAAAAACAATAGTCAACGCTCCTCCCCTGCTCCCCCGCAGTTGAAAGTAATGAGAATCGATTCCCAATTGAACGACCCCTTTTCAAGTTGTAGGCAACAAATTTGAAATATATGTATTCAAATATATAAATGTATTTGCTTTTAATTTCGTTATTTATGCTTTTCGTTTTTATCATTCGATTATTTCGATTATTTATGGGTGGAACTGTGTCGGTTCATAATGTGCTTAACCACGGCAATGAATAGAAACAAAATCCAACAACAAGTTGGTTAATTAAAATGTAATCTATAACTAGCACCAGCTGTTGCCGCCCCCAACATGATTCGAAAGAGCTCCGCTGCAGCCCTCACCCCCTCCTCGATGTGCAGTGAGCGCGCGTTGATAATCATTTCTAATTAGGATTATTTACTATCAATCCCATGACGTAATTGAGTTATGAATAATGCCAAAGCTGTTGTGATAAGCTCGAGCTATATATTCATATCTTAATTAGTTAGTTATAAATGCAATAAATAAATATGCAACTCTCACAAAAAATATGTAAAAAATAAATTAATTAATTGCATGCCGCCATATACTGCAACATTTTTCGAGTGGCAAAAAACAAAAAGGTTAATGAATGCATCGATTTCAAAAATATATCGAAATTCATGCAATAACTCGTTTTAATTAAGGCTCAGTCCAGTCTATTTGGTTCGTTCATGTTGGTGGGCGCACTCTGTGTAGCTTTTTTAACTGCTTAGGGTTGCAAGTGCAATGTAATATTTCCAACATGGTTTGGCTTTAGTCTAAGGCGATAACTAATGGAATCCTTTAAATCATTCTTCTTCAATCACTGCGGTTACAATTGTGGCAAACGACGTTCCGCCGGCTCTGAATACACTTGTGATTTCGTTCGGCAAATGGAACTTTATCTCGACGTAAATGCAATGGTCACTTGGGCACGTCTGTTGCTGCAGGTGGTCAGGATGTTGAAGTTGACCTCTCAACGGAAATAATCAAGCAACACTTTCAGGTAAGTTCGACCTGTAGTGGGCGTGGTCGGGGCTATGCATCATTTTGCTGCAGTGCAGCTGTCCCCGAGGACGGGAAAATGCAAAATACTGAGAATATGTTGCAACACCTTTTACATTTTGCGTGCACAACAATGCAAATTCTTCTCTTTTTGTCCACCTGTGCAGAGTACCTGCCACACAGCACTGGATACCTGCCGGGAGGATCCAGCCTGCTCATCATCGCTGCAGCCAATGTTGATGCACTGTGAGCTGCATCGCTGTAATCGCAATGCGTGCATGACATCATTGCAGTCCTTCTACAAAGGACCGCACGAGGACTTGAATCTGGACATTGCCTTTTGTCTATGCAAGTAAGTGGCAGCAGTTGTCGTCCAACTACAACAGCAATAGCAACAGCAACTACAGCGGCACATTCTTGTGTGCTCTTTCTCCACCTGCTCTGCCCTTACAGAAAAGCCACCAGCAACAACAACAACAGTCCGAGCCAGCAGAACGCAAATCGGCCCGACATGTGCATGATTGCACAGGAAAAACTGCATCCCGTCTGCGCACAGAGGCCGCCCGATAACAATAATCCAGCCAGCTCCAATGGCATTTACTACCATCCACCGCCCGCGTGCCATGTGGTTGCCGACAGCTGCAAAGAGGATCGCGAATGCAGGTGGGTCAAATATATAGTCGGAGTTACCCATGGCAACGCGTTGTGTCCATAATTCAAATGTTCGCTAAGCGGAAGCGGAAATATGCGCATCGCATGTAAATCCGAAGCTTGTTTTAAACTGTGCGTGGGTGTGTGTGTATGTGTGTGCGATTGTGTATTAAGCGTTTTTGCAATGCAATTTAATTAAACAAACAAAATTGAATTTAATATGCTTATTGAATTACATGTGCTTAGCCAGGCCAAAGGCAGCCGCAAGTTTAATGACACTTTTGACAAAGTCATTAAATTGGCAACAGGCAAAAGCTGAAGCGGGCTCAAAGCCAGCAGGCAACGGCTCAAGTTGTACGGCTTTTTTGCCGAAATCCGCGTCACCGTCAAACCGGGCGTTAAATTACCATTTTGTGCGCTGCTCTTCATTAAACACGGCACCAGGAACCGCACAGTCAGGCTGCATTTTGGGCCACTTCACTGGGGCTGGCAAACTTCAAGCCAAGCCGTGAATGTGTCAAACACAAAGTTAAGTGATAAATACGATGCAGCCATGGCTTGCAGGCATCACGTGTATGTGCGAGGGTGTGTGTCATGGGGGTGTGTTTGTTGTCATGTTACAGCTGAACAACCGCAGCGAACGTGGCTCTGGCTGTGGCTGTGAAAATTAATTGCCTTTTAAGTGAATCTCACTTGCTTTAGTAAACAACTAAATTGGACTAATGACGCTCATTTTGTATGCTGCGCTGCCTACATACAAGTGTGTGTGTGTGTGTGTGTGTGTGTGTGGTTGTATGCAAGCGCGTAGTCAACTGCAGTCTGCGTGTCGCTATTCGAGTGCTCATGTTGACTTATTACGTATACGACGCGTTGTATTCAAGCACGTGCATTGTACATTGTTGGGCGGTGGGCGTGGTGCATTTGCTTGGCTGCATGGTCTGTGGGTGGCAAATTGTTGTATTAACTCTTAGATGGCTGCCTCAATGTGCGCCACGTGCCGTAACTCTTCAGCTGTAATGCATCAATTTACATAACCAAAAGCCGACTTAGCCGGGCACTAAGGCTTAACAAAGTCAAGCATAATTTATATAATCATCATAATTATTAACTGTCCGTCAGTCAGCAATGAATGCTGTCAGTTATGCAATAAATCTATGTTAGAAATAACATTTCAGCTGCCTTAAGACAGCACATTTGGGGATGGAAAGTTGAGATTTAATGCATGGCTGAGAGACTTTATTTGTCTATAACTTGGCGGTAAACTTGCAGCTGATTGATATGATTGAAATGCCAATGGCTCAATTGTAGTCTACACTTGTCTGCAGTGTTTGGCATATTACGCATACGCCGCATGGCACATAAAGCAGCTCAGATTTTACAGCCAGGTCGTAAACCTAATGCAATAAATTGTGTAGCCATTTTGTGGTAGTAGAAACAACTGCAGCACCATGAAATGCACCAGAATACCAAGTGTAATTCCAGCATAAATGGCATGACATCAATCTCAGACTCAAGCAAGCTACAGTAACTGCAGGTAACGGGACACTTACTCACAGACAGTCAGGCTGACAAACAGACAGATAGATAGACAGACGTTAACTGCAGCTAACTGATGAGCTTGCTGCCGGCAGACACATGTTAACACTCCGATTTTGTTCTATACCCTTACATTCACAGGCTCAAGCTGGAGTATTATGAGCAGGCCTGTGCCGTGGACAGTGTGACCAAGAAGTGTGCCGGCCGTCCCAGTGGCTGTCGCACCGCAATGATTGGCATACTGGGCACCATGCTGCGCACCACATGTGCCTGCCAGGGCACAGATCCACAGCACCTCTATCAGTGCGTCGGCTGGCGTCGCCTGCTCTGGATGAATCCCTGCGTGGGTGAGTACAACTGGACAACTAGATAATTGCTTTGGCAAAGCGAAACAAAAACTAATGCATGTTGCAGTTGAGGCACAAAAGGACTTTCATATGAAGCGGCTGGCTGAGTTGGGCTTCCTAACTACAACCACAACGACGACAACAACCACGACAACCACGACGACAACGACACGCGCACCTCCACCACCACCGCCACCACCACCGACCACACCAACAACCACGACCAGCTTGCAGCCGAAGCAAACGCCAAGAAAGCCGGCAACGCATATCTTTAAGGTAAGTAGCTATCCCTATGCCCGCAGCTAATCCTGTACACGTGTTAGTGGGTCAAAGCATTAACGGAACTAATTGTGGTGCAACAACTGTGCGCCTGGCGGTGGTCAAGCGCACCGGGCCAGCCTGGTAGCCAATCCGATTAACAAGCTTCAACAACAGTTGCCTGTCCTTTTCATTCGTCCCCTCATTCACTTGTCCTTCAATCCGTCTGTTTTCCAATCAGCACTCAATCAGTGGCTGCACAGAGTTGAAAAGCCAAGCGCACAATATAGCCCCAGCTTTCGAGTATCGGAGTATCGAGTATGAATTCAAACCGACAAAGCAATCAATTTCTGCCCTTCTGCTGATGCTGCTGCTGCTGCAGCTGCAGTTGCTGCTTCTGCTGCTGCTGCGGCAAAAAGATTAAATGCAGTGCACAAAAATATTTGAGTTCGCATTGAAAACCTTTAAAACATTTTCTTTTCATGTTTCATTCATACGACCAACAACAATTGTGAACAACAATCGCAAAACCACAACAAAAAAATTCAAATAAATAAAAAATTACGAATAACTGCGCAACAAAATTGAAAAAACTACGCCACAAAAAAATAAAAATAAATAAATAAAATAAAAATAACAACCCAATCGCACAACACAACCCAAACAGGCAAAGGAGAAATCGGAGCCAGCATCGGTGGAACACAATTATCTCGATCCGCCCGATTCGGTGCCGCTGCACAGCGGAAACGATGCCAGCGGAAACGGCGGAAATGACGATTATCATGGCGGCAATGAACACGACAATAATCACGGCAAGGGGCATGCACATGGACACGGGCATGGCAATGGCAATGCCAACAGCAACGCCAACGGCAACGGCAACGGAAATGGCAAGGGCGACCACCGGCGGCAGGGCAAGAAGAATGGAAATGCCCAAAACGCTGGCCTTGGCAGACAGGGCGTAGATTTCGATGATCCGGTAATTTTTGTTGACCAAATGGAAACAACAGAGCTTGTGCACAGCATCAGCCACACAGAGCCGACAACCACAACGACCACAACAATGGCGACCACAACAACAACGCAGCCGCCAAGTAAGTAAATGCATGTGGGCGTCCCCTTTGCGTATTGCCTACGCGTGTGCGAGTGTCTATGTGAAAATGTGGGCATGGCCCCCATTAAACGTATTACCGTAGGCTACTGAGTGGTGATAACTGCACTCCAGCAACTGGGCCGGTATTATTGGATATGTAACCACGTTTCCGGTTAAATTCCGGTTACATTTTTCCTCTGCACTTTTCACCAGTTTTTCTACCTGTCGGCCGCCCAGATTCCGCTCCACTGATTTGCTTAATACGTTGTCATTTCAAGTTCTGTCACTTTATCACAATTAGCCTGTGTCGAGGGACCAGAAACAACAGCTGCGACCACGCCCAACTGGCACAAAATGCTACGCATTTCCGTTTTTCAAATGCTCAACATAATTGATGTGGTTAATGTGGCTCTGTGGCTAATTGAAAAGCAGCTCAATGTTGTATGAATTCTATATACTTGTGTATTAAAATAAAACAGTGCGTGCCATTTAAAATGCAGCATAATATGCAGGCCTATGTGTTTGTTTGTGTGTGCGTAGCAACCGGAAATGAGTTTGTTTTGGGCTGATATGGCATTTATTCATATGTATATTGCACATTTTTAAAATATTTTCTATAATTATTGAGCGTGTATTTATATCCGATTATATGTATTATATATCACCTGTATGTATATAAATAGCCTCGCGGGTATTGCCCGGCCTTGCCCGTGAAACGTATTGTGCTAAAAATTTTAGATATTACCTTTCCACTAAGTCTACTATCTACCCATTTTTATGTTTAAAGTGCATCAAATATAGAACCAAGTGTTCGAATCAACGACTTTCGTCCATGTTAGTCTTGCGGTGAGAATCTTGAAGTATATATATTTTTAGAGTATGTATATTTTGATCAGTATCAACAGCCGAGACAACAGCCATCAGTCCGTCTGTCTGTTTCTATGCGAACTAGTCTCTCATTTTTAAGAGATATCGGTCGAAAAGTAGGTTCTTTTATGAAAATTTTTTTTGTTTATTAAGATATCTTGACCAAACTTGGCATTTATTAGTTTTACTTCAAAATCCTATCAACATCGGACAACTATATCATAAAGCTGCCATAGAAACGATCTGACGAAAATTAAGCTGTTGTATTTTTTTAAGATATCTTAACCATACTCGGCATCAACTATTTCCCCTCTGCTTCCTAGATGCGGGCAAACCTATGAGCTTACTATGAGCTTTATGAAAAGGTTGGGTCTGCAAGGGTCAAATCTTCGGCGTGCCGAAGATAACCCCTCTTTCTTGATTAAATTACCTTCACTAAACACGGCAATTTCTTTAGCTTCGTTTTCTTCTGCTTCTTTTCCTCACATATTTACAAGCCCGTCAACCACATATCGTCAAGGGTATTTATTCTTCGACATGCCGAAAGTACCCTTTCTTTCTTGTTCTGGCATTCTTTACGCATTTATTTAATACTTCCGTCATATTGTCCACTTCACGATCAAACCTGTTTACAAATTGCATTAAATATGTAAATGAGTTTGTTTGTTTGCAACCCGTCTATCGCCGAAATAACATATATACATATACACTATGTACAAATGGATAGATACGGGCCGTGTGTATGAGCTGTAATTATTTGGACCGTTGGGACATTTGCGTGTGCATTTTGCATGAATTGTTGTTGTTTAGTCACCGAACAGCGCCGAGTTGTGCAGTTTGCATGTCTCATCTATAATTGATGTGAATCGTGCGGCGGGTGGGTCAGCATTTGACATCAGCTTTAAACAATTTTAAGGACCCATATTAAAGTTGTCTACAAAATAAATTGTTTTCTTAACACTGCTCAAACATTAATTTTATGCCACTTGAGCCAAAAGTGTATTAATAATTTAAAAAGTAAATAAGATTTCAGGTGCTTTGTAGTTGATTTATTCAGAAAGTTTTGTAAATAATTTTCGAACCAGGCGAATGCCCAAGGCGTTAATAAAAGTGTTTGGACCCAAGCTCGTTAGTCTTTATTGTTGAGCAACATTTAACACTTGCCTACAGGATAGCAATTAACACACACTCTCCAGCCGAAAACGGATAGCCCCCTGTCAGCATTCGATGCACATGCGCAAATTTGGGGTAACACACGTGTCAGCACACACCTGACATTCATGCCCACACTCATATGAATGAGATTGATAAATGTGTAAAATGATTGACGGAAATTCGTTCACAGTCAAGGGGATTTGAGGGCAGAGTATTTGCTCGCCTCGCTGTCGACAATGGCAAATGCTTATAAAATTGTCAAGTATTTTTTTGAACAGGCTCTCGTTATAAAGGCAGTTTTTTTAATACAGTTGTGTCATTATGTGTTGTTGCATTTTATAAATGAATATCCTTTTAGGATTTTTGTAACATTGTGGTTTTTACTTTTCAGGAAACTGTGTGGTGCAACGACCCCATCAAAGCGATCAACTCATTCGCGAGGGCAGCAGCAAGCGGGTAAGTTAAAACAATAATAATAATACAAAAAAAAATCTATCTTTTATATAAATGTGAGCTGCTATGAAGCATGTTTATGTAACTGCCACAAATCGTCAACAATTTGCAGCAATTAAATGTTTTCATTTGAATAAAATGTGTCGCAAGCTTTTTCCAGCACGACCGCGACCTTCTATTTATGTTTTTTAACACAATGGAAGTTCAGAAAGTGTTATTAAAATGCATTTGCATAACTAAAAGTTCGCAAAGCGCCGGCAAACAAAACAAACGAAACAACTTTTTGTTGCAAGCGCAAGCGTGCAGCAAAACAAGTTTAAGCTGTGTGTGTGTGTGTGTGAGTGTGTGCCTGGCTTACGTGTCGGCACGTGCTCAACGAAAAGATATTACCACATTTAACAACGCCATGAAAATGGCAATGGTAACGCATACAAAACAATAACATGTACAGCATCGAAAAAAAAAACAACAACATAAAAACATTTACAAAAACAATAACAAAAACAGGAATGCACGTTGGCCACTTTTCTTTTCACTTGGCCCTCTACGTGCTGCCAGCATCAATTTAATGGAAAGTGCAATGCAATTAGTAGCTAAGGGCAGCTGCAACGGGGCGTATGCGTTATCTAATGCCTGGCTAATTAAACCTATTGAGTTAGCAATAAATTTCTCCGATTTCAAAGGCGTCATCTTTACTTACAGATCTACTCGTTGGACGACGCTGAATGCAGCGAACTGTGCAGCTGTGGCGACTCGCTAACCCTCACCTGTCACGCCCTCTGCGTACCCTTTGCACCTTGCCGCACCGCTCTGGCGTTCTACAGTCACGCCTCGCCGGCTTATCAGGCGTTCCGCGGCCGTTGCCTCTGCTACTCGGGACGTTTCATCTGCATGAAGCCGCCGCTTGGGGATTACATTCTGCCAGGTTAGTTTTCTGTAGCCCACTCTCGTCACCCACCCCCATTCCACTACAGTTACAATTCAGTTGATGCGTCGTCACTTCCATTTCGCTTATGTATAAATTCTAGTTGTGAGTGTGTGTGTGTGTTATCTCTGTTTCCTGTTGAGCACTTTACGATTATCGCCCGCGACAGGCAATGCAGGAGCATGGCTGACAAGTATGCTTCATTTTCCAGCCACTGCGGGAGCCCTCTGGGGTAGCTCCAGTTTTGCATGAGGCTAACAATGCCTTTAAGGAGCAGCTCATGGCTGGCGCTTTTCTTACGACCAACCAGCTGCACTTTGTTGCCTCTTTGAGGCGACGGACACTTTGGAAGGTTGTCCAATGCTACGTTATTCTTTCTCTCTCTCCCTCCCTCCCCATCGCTCTCCTTCACTGGGGCTGCACTTACGTGCGCTTTGCATGCTCCAGTCGTGTAAATCATGTATAAAGCATTTTCTAAAGATTTATGGCATTATATATTTTGCAGGTGGCGTCTTCTTGCTGCTGGGCTACAGCGCCGCCGATGAGGCGCTGCTGCGACCTCACACCAATCTGGGGGTGCAGGATGCGGTGCGTGCCCTGCAACAATACGTGACAACCTACATCAACAATCAGGTAAGAGAGCACAACAGCGAAGTTCAAGCCCTTCATTCTGACTTATTCGCATATTAATTGCGATTCGCCGTTGTTGTTCTTCCCCGCCGCAGACGCATTGCACTTTGACGCTGTTCAACATGACCGAGGAGAACATCATCATAGCTGCGCGGCTGCCGCATGATGGCAAGCTAAAGGACATCGAGCTGTTGCGCCGTGAAAAGGTAGGTTCAAGTTCTATTATTTTAATAAACAGCTGCTGGTGTAAGCGAGCCCTTTATACACCCAAACTTACGCAACTATCGCTTATCTGGCCGCTTGCAGGACGAATGCACCGCGATACTGAAGACCATCAGTCATCATATCAACACCGAGCACAATGAGCTACAATCCCACCGACTGTTGAGCATTTTCAAAATGTCCGAAGTCGATGTCGTTTGGCCGGAAAGCACGAGCGCGGCTCGCAGTGGCCAGACAGCAGCCAGCCGCCTGCTCTCCCTGCTGCTGCTCTCGTTGGCACTAACCGTCCGTGGCACGCTCCGTATGAGCAATGCGCGCAGCTGGCGAGCTGCCGCAACATGACACGGCAGTTAAAGCAGCAGCGTTCACTTACTGCAAGTAGTTTAATTGTAAGCTGGTGTAAGGGGTGGGGTCAAATACGATACTACACTAACAATATATATATATAAGTATATATATATATAAACATATAGAGAATACTACATGGAAACAAGAATGGGTGTGTATGAGATATCTAGATGTGTATGTAGCTAAAGAAAAAAACCTATACGAGCATAATACTCGAATATTCAGCAGCATTAAATGTGAGTTAGTCTAGAGTTAAGCGTCTACATATATGATATAAACAATTAGCAAAATGTGTTGTATACTTTTAGGGGCTAGCAGATATTTTGGGCGCTTCGTTGTTGTTGACTTGAAGATGCAGTCTTACTTTTTGATACGTACTTACACATCATGTGAGGCATTAAGTAATTGATACACCATTCGACTAACGATAACGATTAACTTTACATACTCATAAAAGTGAAGGAAAGAAACTGCTGTCTAAATAATAATTATCTTAAAATAATGGAAAAATATCTACAATTTACTAAAGATAGCCATAGCCATAGCGTTTAAAGGATATATATTTACCAAATGATAATGAAAAACATCTGAAAGAAACGTGTAAATAGACTTGGTAAGTGTTTAAGGTTTATATTTACATATATTCTTACATATGTATATGGAGAGCATACACGTAGCTAGTGTTTTTTACGATTAAAGGCATATTAACTTACTTACATCCAACATTCATTATCATCGCCACACCACACAGCCCAGCGTTAATTGCACTTTTTTTTACAGTAAATGTCCAATTATTGTTTAATTGTTGAGTCAATGAAACACAAGAACAAAATGTGGCCAGCGGCAACCTGCAGTTCAAATACCCTTACAGAAATCGCTTCATCTTTAAAATATTTGATTTCGTTCAAATATTATGGAATAAAATTGAAATTTCAATCATAATATTCTTTAGCTTTATTTCTCGAAGATTCTCATTTTCACATCTTTCTAAATCACTCGTTCGGCAATCCTCCAAACTTCGTGAAAGCATACGGAAGGCATCTTCTGCTAGGGTATACAAAATGAATGGCTTAAGCCATATTCAACTTTTATTATATTTTTTGAGGTGCGAATATCTACTGCACACATATTGCTTTCGCTTCTGATAATTAAATTTGCCCATGTGAAATATAATTGTTAATTTATTTCAAAGTTTTTCCACAATTTCCAGCTGTTCGAGGCGCGAAGAGAATTACGGTTTCATTATCAATTATAATTTGCATGGACGAGCACTTAATTTATGGCGGTTTTCCGGCATTTCTTATTCCACATTTAATATGCTCTTTAGACATTTAATTTTCTTACTCTCGATTGAACTGTCTTCATTTAAAAAGGTTTCACATCATGCAGCCCCCTGATTTGCTCTTCCCCAAAAATGCTGTAAATAAATTGAAAATATATTACGTTTTATCAAATACTAACAGTACATATCAAAGTGAACACCTAAATATACACAGAATGCCGTATTAACTAACCCTTTGTACATACCTCTATATACATATGTACATGCAAATATACACAACGATATACAAAAGTATGAAACGCAAACTAGCATCAACTATGGATAACAGAAAAATAAGAATAAAAAAATTAAAAGCAAATATTACAATCTACCCAACAGCAGTCAAAAGACAGTAATTGTACATTGAACCAAACTTCAGTTGCACCTTAAATATGGTATGTAAGAACTAATAGATATTGTAAATATAGCAAAAAAGAATGCTAAAATTCTATGAATATTAATTGAGTGTTTTCGTTATGTGACACTCACACTCCCACACACACACACTAACACACTTTAAGCCTAAGCTTGACCATTTGATAAAGATGTTAAGCAAACTTCACACGCACACACACACACACACACTCGCACACACGCATGTCTGATGACACCACATAAGGTGTCAAGTGTAGAGTGTAGAGTGTAAAGTGCGCTGAAGAAATGGTCACAATCATGAAAAAATGTCTTCCTTAATGCATATACATGACGATATGTGTTACATATTCATATTTATATATATATACATAGTACATGCTAACTTGATATACCTAAATATACTCGTATACCTATTATACTATACGTTATAACGCTATTGGTGCACCCTGGCCTACGCTTCAGTTAGTGAATACTAGTCAAAAGAAAAAGAGTTATGCCAACCAAAAATGGTTAATTCATATGATTACGATTATCGATTAACTTGCAAATTATACCACTGTTGACACTATTATAGCAAAAATTAACTACCTAAAAGCAGCAAAAATAAACGAAAAAGAATAAATACGTATACATAGTACTTTACGATACATATGAGAGAATTATATCCTCAAAATAAATATACAAATATACCTTAATACATATATACATGCATATATATACCACTTATGTACTAAATTACGTACACAACTTATGTTCGAGCATTGAGCATTGCAATGCACTTGAATAGTTCCCTAGGCCACCAAAATGCAAGCGACCTTTAATGGAGAGAACCTGCTTATAGAACAGCTTGTAGCTACTTAATATTAGACGAATTTAAAAAGAGATATTAATCCAAAAGTAAAAGCCGTTGTCAGACCGTTTTCGCATAAGTATCGTAAGTACCTGCAATCTAAATGGGAGACCAGAAATTATCCAAAATGAAAACCCCTCTTCGATTGTATAAGGAGTTTTCCGGGCATACTTACGCAACTAATCTGCATTGCAGCATCTGATATCTGCATATATGTAAATCTAACCGCTCTAACCATTCGATTCTTGTTTATGTCCCTTTTACTTTGTCATTGTGCTCTCGGGGCAGCACAGCACGAGGCGCAGCTACAATGTAAAGTACCGTTTAAAAGACAAAAGAAAATAAAAATGAAAAAAGGAAAAGTCAAGAAAACTGCAACTAGATCTATACTGTAAAGGGAGAAACTACATAGAAAATGTAGCAGAAGCCTATGTTAAATGATAGCAAAAAAAAAACTAAATAAAAATGGGGAAAACAACATAAAATATGCATGAGGAATATCAAATAAGTTGAGGAATTCAAGTTAAGCCTAGCGACAGCAAACTAAACGAAACACAATATAGAATATAGAGAAATATGCTATGGTATGTACTTAAGTAAGAGATAGATGTATTACTATGTCGGGGGCTTAACATAAAACTATGTAAGCAAAAGTCCATGAAGCAACCAGCAGCAGCAACCAGGCAGAAGAGGGTCGTGGCACATTTATAATGAATAATGAAAAAAAAAACATTGTAAAACCAACAAAACAAAAAAAGAAAAGAAAATAAATAAATAATAAAAAGGTATGGAACATAAAAATGCTGATTATGATTTGGACGATGATGCACAACTGGGCGCTGTCAAAGTAAGTACCAATAAGACGGGGCGTGGCAAAATGTAAACGGAAAACACTTTGAAGTTCCTACAAAGCAAGCAATTCACATCGAAAGAAATGCAAATGCCGATTGTAATACTCTGTACGTTTTTTTACTTATTAGTTGACTGTTTGTTACATTCTCCCGGTTGTGGATATCTACTCTATGGATATTTCCACCTTAGTTTTATATAGTTGTCAGCTCCTTTCGCCGTGCACTTCATTATTGACCCCCAAAAAGCCATATAGCGATCAAAGCTGTGACACAATTGAGCAAAGCCAAAAGCGAACAATGGCCAAACAATGAAGAGCACGAATATACAACAATAATAAAAAAATAAGAGAAGAGAACAATTGAAGCGGCATTTTGTTGAAAATAACCGCAAGAAAAGATACAACAGCAACACCAAAAGCAACAGCAGCCACAAACAACGGCAACAGAAAACACAAAATGTACACAATGCCTTCCAAAGCGCCAACTTGGCCAAGATGGAACAAAAGATGAGCCGAAGACAAAGGCAGTTGCTATGCTCAAGGCGAGCCTTAAGCTCAAGTGCCCCACTCAAGCAAGACACACACACAAACGCACACACACGTTGGGGCCAAAGCAAAGGGAAAGGTCAATCATTGGAATGCTGCCAGTTAATTCACAAGCACACAAAAGGCGCTGGGCCAGCCAGGGGTGGGGCCAGAGAAGTGGGCGAAGCAGAAAAACAGTAGCCAATTCGACCCTGAATGGCCTGGCACGCCCCATTTTGCCAGCTCTGCTGGGTGGCTGAGCTTGGCATTTATACTTCCACTTAATTAGGTAATAAATGATTGAAGAAATTATGTCTAGACGTGAGAACAATTCCGATGGCACGAAAGACGCAAGCAACCAGGCCAGGCGAAACAGCTAAAAGAACTTGACAAGCAGCCAATTCATTTGGCACGTGAGAGCCTAAACTGTTACAAATATGAAAACACACACACATACGATGATAGAGCTCATTGTGCGCTTCGCCAGAATTTCCGGTGCACAATGGGCAAAGGCAAAGTTAAATTTAAATCGCATTTTCTAGCGTGTTGTTTGGCAAATGCTAAGCAAATTACTCGATTGCCAACAAAAACTGTGAAAAATATAAACAAATTTGAGGGGTGACAGCGCCAACAATCCGCGCAGCACAATATGCCACTCGTTTATGTGGGAGGCTGTGTGTGTTTGTGTGTGTGTGTATGTGTGTGTGTAAGTGAATGAGTGTGTGGTTTCTGTGGTACGTGAATGTCAAATTAATGAATCGCAATGAATACGGCGTGTATTTGTATTTTATTTTTCTCGCTGGCAGTTTATTATTGCGTCGATGTCGTTGGCGTAGGCAGCGCTTTATGTCACAGCCATTTGTGTGGGTGTGTGTGTTTGTGTGTACGTATTGTTGCTGTGCAAGTATTGAGGTTGAGGACGACGACGCACGCACATTTATCTGCCTGCCATGATTACGTGTTTGCCGTTTTTATACCCTGAACCCATTAAAAATGGGTAAAAGGGGTATTATGTTTTTGTGCAAAATCCAAATGTATGTAACAGGCAGAAGGAAGCATCTCCGACCCCATAAAGTATATATATTCTTGATCAGCATTAATAGCCGAGTCGATCTAGCCATGTCCGTCTGTCTGTCCGTCCGTCCGTCCGTCCGTCCGTCCGTCCGTCCGTCCGTCCGTCCGTCCGTCCGTATGTATGAACGCAAGGATCTCAGAACCTATAAGAGCTAGAGACTTGAAATTTTAGATGTAGATGCTCCTAGTTCCTACGCAGATCGAGTTTGTTTCCGATAATCGATAACTTGCCCCGTTTCCAAGTAATCGATAAAAATGTATATCGATATCCTGTTTTTTAAGCAATTTTGGTAAATAATAAGAGCTAGAGTCACCAAACTTGACATGTAGCTTCTAGAAAAGTATATATATATCGATTATCTTTCATTTTATACCTATCGCCACCTCCCCGCTACTCTCTATCTATAAGCGCGCGCTGCATTTGGTGTTGGAATATGAGGGTTCAGGGTATCCCCTAGTCGGGAGCTCCCGACTAGAACCTCTTACTTGTTATCACTAAAACTGTTGCGCTTCTCTCTGCATGCGCTCACTGCGGCGTGCCTCTGCCACATGCCACATGCTACTTACCTTCACCCCTACCCCCACCAAACACTCGCCATCTCCAGGGCAACGGTAATGGCAACTTTTGTCTGCTTGTCCGTTTGTCTGTCTGTTTGTTTGCTTTGTTTGGTTTCTGTTGCTGCTACTGCTGCTGCTGCTGCTGCTGCTGCTGCTACTGCTCAGTGCTTTGTTCTGCTTGGAATTGCCTTTTATTTTCTGTTAATTGAAGTTGCTGCCATCACATTTTTCTTCTTTTTTCTACATACACACACACACAATAGAAAGCGGCTAGGGTGTGTGTGATTTTTTTTTTTTTGCTTTTATCGCCACATCTACGTTTTGCCTGTTTTTGCAATTTTAATTAAAAACGTGTTTATAACAGCGCAAAATGCTGATGAGTGAGCAGAATAATTTATTTCAAATATACTATATAAAATTATTAAAATAAGGGGGGGGGGGGGGGGGGGGGGGCGGGGGGGGGGGGGGGGGGAGAGAGGGAGGGGGGGGGGGGGGGGGGGGGGGGGGGGGCGGGGGAGGGGGAGAGGGGGAGGGGGGGGGGGGGAGGGGAGGGGGGGGGGGGGGGGGGAAGGGAGAGGGGGGGGGGGGAGGTGAGAAAGGGGGGGGGGGAGGGGGGGGGGGATTGTTTTTAAGAAATATAAAATGCCAGACTAATACAAATACAAATGTATGAGCGTGTGGGGGAGTTGAAGCAATTAATGGCCATATGCGTGCCAAGTATTTGATGCTGTTTATTGGCTTAACTTTTTATGGCTTAACAAAAAGAATAAATCGGCTTGCAAAATGTTATTAATTGCAATTTCAACTTGGCAACCTGAAAGTATGCAGCACTTTTAGCTGGTTGTTGAGAATGGCGAATGTATCCTGTCCCGCTGAGGCACATTTATCCATTAGAAATTCCTTTGCATAACTCAGGGAATCTATATTGCCATGCAACCACATTGGCACTGTAAAATATGCGCTGCAGCACAAAGAATTCAATTCAATTGATATTCAAATGCGCATTGCGAACAAGCCAAGGCGTCTGCATCGGCAGAGGCAACAGCAACTGCATCGGCATTGGCATCCATTATTTGTCGATTTTACACATGGTAAAAGAAAAGCATAAAAATCAACGGGTGGTTAAGAAAAACATGCTGAGAGCAGAAAGACGTGGCTCAGCTGCTGGGAATGTTAAGGTTAAGAATCGTAGAGCCTTCATTTCATTAGATGCAACTGTTGGCCAATAAACAGTGGGCCATTGCTGATAACTTGGCTCTGGCCACGCCCAAAAGTGTGAGCTGTGCAAAATTCAATTGCAACGAATATTACAACGCCATTTGCCAAGCTCAGCACCTTTGGCCAAAACACGACCCAGACATAGGCGAGTGCAACAAACAAAGCATCCTGGCAGGAGTTGGGAGGCAGACGCCAGGAGCTAGGAGCTAGGAGCCAAGAGCCAGCCATGCATCATTTGCATAGTCCCATGGGACTGGCTGACTGCCTGAACAAAGCTAGGCAGGTCTCTGGACATATAGACAGTATAGACAGACAGCCGTTCGATGCGCTCAAGTGTAGGAAGCGAAAAAAAAGCAACACAAAATAGATGGCAAACTAAGGGGTAAGGGGGGCTTGGAAACCGGTAACAGCAACAAAAAATGCTAAGGAGCCAAATACTTGAACATTTGCAAACGCGGCAAAGTAGCGAAAATTTGCAAATTGATTGCATTCCAGTGCCAAGAAGCCGCTGCAGCAGCATCGGCAGGAGGCCAACACCCTGGCGAGATATAAAATCTTCGAGTGCAAATTTTGCACATTCTTGCTGGCAACTTTGGGAATTTCTAAAAATATTCTCTATTGAAGAATTGCCAAACGAAAGGCCTCCTCTCTCAGTCTCATTTCAAAATTACAAGCATATTAAATTTATGTCAAATGAGCCCCTGCTGCCCACACTGCTCGCAAAAATATTATGCAAATCTCTAGCCCAATTAAGAGAGCGAGGCGCAAGACAACTTTAAGTCAATTTGCTATGTATGCCAGAGGATTGGGAGAAGCATGTCAAATGATTTGAGCATGTTTTGTGCATCATTTGAGAGCTCATAAAAAATGCAGGCACTTTGTCGCATTTTGTTGACCATCACGCCGGAAAACAGATCTACAGCCGGAACAGCAGACAACCAACCGGGCAAACGAGTGGAATATGAGAAAAATGAGAGACATAAGGAGCCATGTTCGCCATCAAGATGACACCTAGTGCAGATACATGAACCCATGCCTAATAAATAATTCAGTGCGCAACAAGCGGACAACAAGCCCACTTTCAGTGACCCACACCTTATCCACCCACCACTCTGGCCAGCTCTTGTTCATACACCAACCACTGACCAACTCTGACAGCTATGCGTCCTGTATGTCCTGAGCACGTCAATACCAAGAATAGATTGAAATCTATTCAGATGTGTCGGCACAAGTGTTGTCTATGAGCATTCGAGTGTGTCCTTGATCTGTGCCGTTTTGTTAAAGTGTGTCCATCTGTCTGTACAACTGCTCGCAATATGCGGCTCATTTGTTTGCCGGCGTGAGGCCAAGATTTCCTGGTATTCAAAAGGTTTTCCGGTGGAGCCGAGCAAGTCTCTCTGCACCATTTTGGTCTCATTTGCTGTTGTTGCCTAACAAAACGAATAACAAAATGAAAAACAATGCAATAATCAAGCGACACGAGAATCTATAATAGCGACAAGAAAATGCTTTTAGCCAGCCAAAATTGATGAGCAAGATGAATCTGAAGTGTTTTGTTGCGAAATCAAGTTGAAATGAATCCTCGATTACGATTTCAATGTTAAACTTATTAATGTGCCTGCGAGAGTCCGACTGTTTGGCATTAATATACTGAATACATTTTATATACATGCAGAGAGAAAATTATTTTGTTGCTTGATGCAGAAGTCGAGCAATGAGAAATGAGGCAGCAAAAAAATCATTTAGCATAATGATTAAAATAAATCATATTATAAAGCATTTTAGGCGCTGGGGAAAGCGGAGCAAGGGAGATAGAAACAGGCAACCAGCAGCCTGTTAGACATATGCAATAGCTGGTATTACGTATACGCCACGTAGTCGGCCACGTTGAGCACAAACAAATGCAAACAGACAAACAAAAATGATTTATAAATTGGCACGACGTGCATAAAATGCTGAGCACAAAAAATTTCCACTGCATACGTAATGAGGCTGGAGAACCAACACACATAAGCCCCAAACGCAGACCCCAACCCGAGCCCAAACCCTAACGCTGTAGACGGCGGCTGGCTGGCTGGACGATGACTTCCGAATCATGTGAGTGCGCAAGAAGTGGCATTTAAATGCGCGCATTTATTCACTTATAAATGCTACAAATAAAAATATGCTAAGGGAATATGCTAAAGAGCCAGACCAGCGTGGCATAGACCGAGGCAGAGCCAGATCCCGAAAAATAAGGCCAAGTATGGCCCACAAAGTGCACCAAAACTTTTCTAGAAATAAAGTGTGAGTGCGCGTGTGTGTATGTGTGTGTGGCTCTGCATATACTTTAAATCTCATTTGGCCTGCAGCGGCTCAGGAATTTTGAAAAAGGCAGAGTGAGAAGGAGAGTAAAAAAAGAGTAAGGGCGAGCAAGCAGCATAAAAAAAGGCTATTTTAAGGCTTGTGGCTGTTACGGCTGAAACCATCAGCTAGACACTATCACTATGCAACGCAAGCCACTTTACACCACACACACACACGGACGCATACACACACATTACGCACGCACATATGCCATGAATTTCATTTAGTTTGTACGTGTGTGCGTTAGTTAATATTCCGCACGTATCTATATTAAAAAGTGTAAGTGTGTGTGTGCTTGTTTGTTGCCTTTAAATTACTTAAACCATAAAGAAAACTTTATGTGTATGTGCAATATGCTGTTTATGTCACTTTAAATGTGTTGCGTAATCTGTTTGAATTAGACTTGGGCTAGGCCTTAAATATTCAAATTGCTCAACACTCGCATAACAAAGAAAATTGAAGCGTTCTATGCCTTTGACAACGCCCCAATAGGTAGGCAACATTTTTTTCACGCGCAGCAGCAACTACACTACGTCTGGCTGCACTTGTGTATGTGCATCCTTTGGCGCTGCTATTGCATGCTCCTTTTAATGGCTGCCATGTGTCTTAGTGGGAGAAAATCTGAGCAAGCGCTGACAAAGGCTACGAAGACGCCGGAGTCACCCACCGTGAAATTTCGTTGCATATTAAAAGCGCTTTCGCTCCTCGGGCCCAGGTTGAGGCTGAGGCTGTGGCTGTGTATGAGACTGGAGCAATGATGATAATGCGGCACACGTGCACCAAAATGCAAGCACTTAAAATATTTATAAGCTACAGCAGGTAGCAGCAGCAAGTGCAACATTTTGGCAGCGCCAGATAAATCACAGCCAGAAGGCAGTCCGCTAGGATGTTGCCTCGTTCAAATGAAGAAAAATGGAACTTGTCGCGCTGCAAGCGGCAGCCAGGGGGTGCGCTGCGGATCTGGGCGGTGCAATCACTGCAACAGCTGCCTGTCCATAAACAAAAGCTAGTAGCGAGAATGCTGACCTTGTCATGCCACAGCCAACGCCGCAAACAACAGCAAACAGCAGCAAAAAAACAGAACAAAAAGGGCGAAACTTGAGAGCGCCACTTTGCTGATGGAATTTCACCGAGGGGGCGTGCCTCTAGATTGATGTGCCAAAAACTGTGTAAAGGTCAAATTTATGCGAGAATAGTGTCAAAGAAAGAGACAGTTAGAAAGAAGGAGTGAAAGGAAGAACGAGAGAGCAAGTGGCGACAAAGTGCATGATGATGCGTTTAAATATTTTATGGGTTTAATACGCGCTTGAGCGCATAAACATTTGAGTGCGAAAACGTGTTGAGGTCCTCGCTAAAGGAGAGTGAAGCACCTCATTACGTGGCCGACGTCGCCTTTTGAACGATTGTCCTGGTAACGCTCAATTAGTAGGGGAGCAACTTTAACTACACGCACCGAATAGCCTTCAGGCCTTTGCTATTTAGGTTTTAAGCCCAAGGCAGTTGCCATGTAGACCATCTGATGTGCTGGAGGGCTGGGAACGTTCATGATACCACGCCCCCTACGCTGACGCCCCCAATGTGCTTATTTACATGTCAATTGTAAATTGTTTCTCGTGTTTTAGCACACTTATCGCCTTAGTGTTGTGTCATTTTATCTCTATCTGCGAAATTCTTGTGTTGCTGGGAAATCGAAAACATGTCAAACGTTGCTGCGATATTGATGCACAGGCTCGCGAATCGTAGTGTGCCTCAAGTAAGCAGGCGGCGCATGAGGGAGGAGGCAATCCCCGAGGTGCGGCTGTGACAGACTGCCGTAGATTTGAAGTGGCAGCTGACAGTCGTCGGGTGGGAAAATCACTCGACTCGCTTGGAGTTATATACATATATATCACATGTCAATCTAATTTCATTTTTACGCCCGAACAAATCAGCAATCGAGGTCTACAGTGAGGCAACGACGGCATATGGCCAAAGATGCCACTTGGCCCACTGTGCTGGAGTATTTTTTGACAACTTGACAAATCGTGTATAGACATTTGTTGACGCCTCTCCCACGCACACACTCGTGGCACGTGACTATGGGAGCAAATGTGGCAGCGTGTGGATGGGCCATTCTTATCCAATTGAGGCCAAGGCTTCAAAAGCAGCGGGGCACACAAACAGAACGCAAAGCTAAATCAACTCCAGACAACAGCGGCAACAACAACAGCAATGGCAACAGGGATATCGGCGGTGGCAACTGTAAAATTCAATGAATTGGAAAATGTTTTTCTAGCTGTTGTCATTATTCAGCGGCAGGCATGCAGGTGGCACAAAAGCGTTGCCTACTTTCATGGGGCGCCACGGGGCAGCTGCCATACAACAAATCGTCAGCTAAATCTGGCTTGACATATAAAAATGAAACAAAGGCATTCGCCAACTGCTGCCCGAGCTGCCAGTTTGAATACTCGCAAATTGAATAATTATGTGCAAATACTCTCGTATGCAAATAACAGCAACAACAAAAAGAGTACCCAAACCAAATACATGCTATGTACGTACAAATATACAAATATATAAAGCTGAAGCATTGCTGCGGGCGCATCTAAATTGAAATTTCATTAAATGTGTGCTGGGTGTCAGCAGAGCTAGCTTTAAGGAAGCAAGACGCAATTGCTCGACCAGAAAATACCCAGCACACAGAGCGGAATATTGCAAATATTCAAAACTTTCACACATGTACATTTCAATGAATTGAATTTAACGAATTCAATTTTTTTTTCTTTTTAGACCTAAAAGCAGTTAATTGAAAACTTTGAAAAAATACAAAATGAACTAGATATACGTATGCGTTCTATATACATATACCGCCTACAGTCTTTCTGTCCGACTCAGGTTGGAGGGAAAAGTAAAATCTTTTGGTGTTTTTGATCAAGATAGAAGCTCAATAAGAACAAATTCTTTCTTCTCTTGTCAGTTACATATATATTGGGCAACAACATTTTTCTTATACAGAGTATAAAAACAAGAACCAATAAAATAAGAGGAAGGGAAAGCGCGCGAAAGAGAATTATGGGCGGCACGCGCTTTATGAAATCATTTCAGACGCCTTTGCCGGATGCGTCGTCGCGACGTCGGCGTCACTTTGTTTATTACTTATTTGCCCGCACACACTCTCCGACAAACCAACACGCACACACGCAGGCACAAATTTATGCACACAAATAAAATGAAAGTAAATTGATTTATCTGCCGCACAACACACAATACACAACACACCACGCAGAACACATGAAAGCGCCAGCGACCGTTCGAGGGTCGTCCTTGGTACCGTAGGCATTCATTGGGGACACATTAGCCATAAGACAGACGCCAACGCTGTGGGCAACACATACATATATTTACACACACATACACACGCACATACACCCACATTAGCGCAAATGCAAATACGCTAATACGCACACCCACATACACACACTTACACGCATGCTAATATGCTCGTAAAAAGGCAATTTCCACAAATTCGACGCACCTTCAGTGCTCACCTCTGCATACTTAAACATTTACTGTGCGTTACTGTTGTTGTTGTTGCTGCTGTTGTTATTGTGGTTGTTTTTGTTGTTGCTGACTAACTCAATTTTCTATTGCTAAATCTTGCTCGCTTCGCCGTGATGAGGTTCCGAACCAATTGCCCGAGTGCCCAGCAGCAGCACATAACTTATGCTATAGAAACGCACACACCTCGGCTCACACACATATAACAAACATACTTATAAGTTAGCATCCGTGGGTGTTTCGGTCCCCTCACACATTTATTTCAATTCAATACACAAACCTGCATTTCGTTCGGCTCGAACTATTTGCATTTAATACATTTTATTCAAATCGAATAATTAAACTGTTTATTTGTACGATCATTGTATTCATACCTCACAGGTATTTGCGATACTTGCCTTAACTGTTTAACCGAATCGATGTGCATCTGATTGTTAACATAACTCAGCTTTTAATTTGTTAACATATTAAAATGCTGGTTTTAATATATTTTTCTGGAATTTTCATTAAAACCTCACATATTTGTGGCCCAAAGTTGATTATTTTGAAAATATGCAGTATATTTTTTGCTCATTAGTTTTTTGATGACCTACTTGCGATTTACGTTGCCTGGTGCTTCAGTTGGTATAATTATGTAATAACTGAAATCAGCCATTTTAATTGAACGCAATACAGCCCCCCGACGTAATAAATATATATTAATTATTTAATTCAGGTACTTGCATTCATCTAATATGCCTATAGCTACTTATTATTTATATCTTAATTTTTTACCTTACTTTTATATTCATTATTAATATTATATTGATTTTATAATTAAAAGCTTAAACTATACTAAAATTATATTTTATTACTAGCGGGTATACCCCGGCCTTGCCCGTGGCACGGACGTATTCATTATTATTGTTATGTTTGAAGCAAATCGGCAAAACTTAAAACTTCACCAAAAAATCTTACAACGGCACTTTCTACCGAGTAAGGTTTGATGATTTTTCATATACATCCATGGAAATGAATTTGAGTGCAAAACGTCACCCACCAAATCTGTATCTGCCATTTCCACCAAGACAGAATGCATTTTTCGAAAAGTGTGAATTTGAAAAAAGATATTTAAAAAGGAGGTTGAGGCCGATCAGAGGCAGATCAAGTAAACAAAAAAGTAACGACAACAAGTAAAGCGACAAGGTAATTACAGTGAAAATTTAAGCTTTCTAGCTCTTACAGCTTGGTCTGTGCGTTGATCACCAATTAGTCAGTCAATAAGTCAGTCAGTCAGTCAGTCAGAAAGAACAAACAGTTTTATATAAAAAGATAGACAAAACCAGGTAAGCCAAGTAATACATGTTTCCACTCATAAACGCATTGATTAGTGAATATTCTAGAAGAGAAGCTTCTTTATAAATAGGAAGCTCTATTTCTTGATTTTGGCAATACCAGTCAACATTTACATAATAGATCCCATTTCTCGTCAATGGCCCATGGCATTTTGAGAATTTAAAGCGATGTACAAGTGAAACTGAAGACGCCTCTTGCTCCCTTTCCCACATATCCCGCAACCTCTTTTATTTAGTTGCATTTACTCTTAGACGCATGTTTTGCGCAAGTACAAAAACTTAAAGCAAACATGACACCTCTTCAACATATATATACAATATTTAATCACAATAACAACTGCCTCCCGATCGAAGCAAGTAAAGCCAAGTAAAAATCCAATAGTCAAGTCAAGTCAGCGCGCGGAAGGCCAACAATGACAACATACTAACAAAAGTCAAAGCTATTGTAATAAATGACAGCAGACATCTGCAAATTTGGCGCTAGATGGCCTGGGGGATGGTCGGTGGAGCTGGTGCAAAGGGCAGCCGCTTGGCAAATGCCAGCACTGCAAATCCTCGACTCTAGCGGCAAGTGATATCCACTCCAAATGGCATGCCTGGGAAATTTTCTAGCATTTTGGCATCATTAGCATTGATTTATGATTAAGTTCAACCTCAATTTTCAGTTAAATCGTTTTCCATGCCGGCTCCGGCTTGGAGCTCGCTTCCCGTCCAAAATCTGCAGGCGGCCTGCTGCTCAGACAACCTACACAGAATCTGGCAAGCCTTGTGCTCTTGTTTTGGATGAGGGTTGGAGTGGGGCTTAGTGTGAGAGTCGGGGCTAGAGTTTTGCTGTGTGGGAGGCGCAAACGTCGAAAACAAGAAATCAGAAATCAGGATAGCTGCGATTCTCACAATCGGACGCACTGATGTGTATAATGATCTTTAGCTGGGATTTAAAACGGATAATAAATAATAAAAATACATGGAGCAGGCAAACAAAAGAGCGCCAAGTGGGCCAGCGCCTGTCTATGGAATTGGGGCTGCGACTGGGCTTAGTGTAAGTCAGCTGCGAGCTTCATAAAAAATGAATTGTTAAAAGCCCGCACGACGAAATACACACATACATAAAGGAATATAAATGTTCGCTGCCACAACAAATCAAAAATTCTAGAATAACGCATTTCCTTGCAGGCCTAAATAGATGACAACGGCCAGTTAATAGATGAGCCGAGGCAGAGGTAACTCCCCGAGTTGTTGGCCAGCGAATTGAAATAAATAGATTCTTTAATGGAGAGTCACGTAAAATGGCAACTAACTATAATGAATGATGCTGTCTCGAGTCGTTCGAATCAAGCCGACAAATGCTCAACAAATTTGACTGCACAACACAACAAATCAAGTGCACAATACAACTTAATAATATTTCCGTTTGTCAGAGAAGAAAAGCAACGGGAGCAGGCCGTGCACACATTTGAATAATGCTGTTCAATAAATGGAATTGCCTTCATTCGGTTGGCTTCCCGTCGAGTTCGACCTTTTTGCGGGCGATACGCGATGCGCGTTGCCGGCACAGGATATCCACATGGTTGCCAGCGATTCTCTCAGTTCAAGCCAAATGCCAAATGCCAGCCAGCAGCTGCAACAGCAGAAGCAATGCCATTGAAATATGGTATAAGTTAAAAGGATTTATTAACTCTTAAAAGCTGCACACAACAAAGCAAAAAGCCAACACAAACGAATCAAGCAAGCACAACAACAACACACAACATGAAAATAAAATATACAAATAAGTTAACTGACGTACTACTGTAGGGCAAAACGTATATCATATATTGCTATTCAATGCTTTTATTTATGGCCATTGCTCAGCTAGTTACAAAGGTTAAAGTCGACATCAGCTGGCTTTTAAGGTCAGCCCTGAAACTCGCTTGGCATTCACATTTTGTTCTCCTTTAAAGCTGCTCAATTCACATATTTAGGGAATTACAATTTTCAATTCAATTTTCTGAAATGAATATAGACTTGCGAAGAGTATTCAAATATTGTCACGAAATGTGTTAACACATTAGAATAGTCATCCCTCACCTAACAAAGTAAGTATACATCTTTTTAATCAATATAATCAGCCGAGTCGATATAGTCATGTTCATCTGCCAGTATCTGCAAAATAGTCTCTCAGTTTCAAAACTAGCGTCATGAAACTTTGCATAGTTCGATTTTTCCATTGAGGCATTTTTCAATTATTGCCATCGGAACGATCGATAACGAAGATAACTTTAACAAACGTCTTAGTTATATTTTATTATTAGTTATAGTACGCTTCTTTTATATGAACCAAATATGATCAAGATCGGACTACTATATCATAAAACTCTATTGGTAGAATCCATGTACACATATTCTGATAAGATATTCATACGAAAGATCATCAAACTTCGCAATTATGAGCATCGATACTCTCCTCACAAATCTGCAAGCCATGTCTGCAAGGGTATTAAACTTTCGATGTGCGAAAAATAGCTGGTATACTTAGGTTTGATGAATGAAAAGTCCTTTCTTTTAATTGCTTACAATCCACAATATTTCAAATATAAGTGTGATTTAAAAGTGATATTCAGCCAAAATTGATTACTTCTATATCTCACACATATACCAATAGAACATCACAGCATTAAAAATACCATAAATTTATCAAAACTAAACCGATTAAAATTGCTTAGGTTGTGATGACCAATTTGTGTGTGTGTGTAGTTTAAATCAACGACAAAAACTATTATCCGACAATTTTGAGCGTATAAAGCACTTATTTATTATATTTTTATATGCAAATTCTATTGCCAATAAAAATATTTCGCAGTCACAAAAAATGCAAAGCAACGCATAAATTGGCTTCATGCTTATTGCCATGGCCACACGAGTCAAGTCATGGCAGGGGACTTGGCCCCACAACCACATTCACAGAGAACAAATAAATAAACGTTGAAACGTTGAACAAGCTCTGACTCTGACT
Organism: Drosophila ezoana; assembly: GCA_035045725.1. Classification (NCBI taxonomy): domain Eukaryota; kingdom Metazoa; phylum Arthropoda; class Insecta; order Diptera; family Drosophilidae; genus Drosophila; species Drosophila ezoana. The sequence goes on from JAWNOU010000036.1 coordinate 1,293,472, forward strand.
TTGACTTGGCGACTCGGAATGTAGCTCTATATGGCAGTTACTTATGTGGCCATTAGCAGGACAAAAATTTTCCTTTGAGTCACAATTTAAATTAAATACTTTTCCAGCGCTGCCTTTGTGCTGCGATTCTTGCAACTGCGCTGAAAACTAATACACTTTTAACATCTTTACTGCTGTTTGTTTGTTCCTGTATGTGTATAGTTATGCACGTATGTATGTGTGTGTGTGCTGCTGTTTTAACGCGCGTTTTTTCTCTTTCTCGCTTTTAATTCGTAAATTCAAAAGTTCGGAAGCTGTTAATAATGTGGACAGGCGCACGACACGAAGTATTTCATTAGAGGAGCCATGCATGACATGAACGCCACTTGGACTCGCTCGTCATTCGCCATTCACCATTCACCATTCGCCATGTTCCTAATTCCATTTCCATTAAAATGCTTCATTTTTGGCCAGTGCTGCACTTCAGACAGCCAAAGTGTTAAAAACAATTACTCTGCGCAACCGGGCAAATGAAAGAAAAACTAATTAAATCCTTTGTGCAACAAGGCGACTCACCGAGCTTAGCACAATGCAACCCGAATGGGCCAAGTATAATGCGATTGATTTGCCATTGTTTGTTAATTGTAATGCTCCGGATGTGGGTAAATGATTAACAGGTCGTTATTTATAAATTTTATTTGGCCTGGTAAGCAGATGCTTAGCCGCTATCACAATGGATTTGCATAATGATCTCAAGCCCGAAACTGCAGCTCTTGCTCTAATGGCATGTAAAGTAAGGCGCTCTCATGGATGTCTGCAATGCGCCAAAGCAGCTTCCAAAATATAATTTCGGTTATGTAAATGCCAGCGGCAAATCAATATGCTTTCGTTTTCAGCATAAATGCCACATAAACGACATCTATCTAGATGTAAGCGTGCTTAAGTTATGCATTGCAATACCCTCTACACATGAAATGTCTGAAAAGGGGTATCATCTCTTGGGTAAATGTAAGTTTTATGCGGATACAGATACTAAGTATTATATCAAGCATATTTTCACATGATCAGGCGAACAGTTAAGTTAATCTAGCCATGCCAACTGTACGGATCCTTGTCACCCCTTTAAGCTATTAGAATCTGGAATCATCAGCAGGAAATGCAGCTATTAATTTATTCGCGTGATATCTGTCCTCAAAAATATAACACTATCATAAGGTATGATAATATTTAACATCACATTATTTTATGTCATGAAAAGCAATAGCACATAGGCATAAATTATTTTTCTTTCATTTAAAAGAATCATCTCCTGCACAGGGCATTTTCTAGTCGAATACTTTCGCATTTAAATTTTCTTTATTCAGGCTAGCAATGTCGAGCGGGCATAAGCGCAAGGCGTAAGAAGAAAGGGCAATAGAAAAAGAGAGAGACATAGAGAGGAAGACCAGTAGCCGAGTCCAGAGTGACATTTTCGCTCATAAATTTTAGTGGAAAAGAACCGCCAAGTCGCGTTAAGTTCAAAGTGTGTTGGGGCAGGTGCATGCACCAGGTCAGCTTTCCCCCCACACTTCATCCATTTGTCTCCCCTTTCCTTGCTCGCGCTGTACTGATTTATGCCAATCACGATTCGCTAATAACTCAGTGGCAAAGCGACGAGAGCTGCCCTCAACGATGTTGTTATTGTTATTGTTGTTGGCATTGCTGTTGCCGCAGGTCCTGTCATAATGACAGTCATTTGAGGGTTAAATTGGATATGCCTCTAGCGTTGACAAGTCGGTCACGTGCGTTGCCCTAAAGAGGCGCACATAATTGACGTTTCATTAGCAGCATTTTTAAGCGCATTATCATGCAAATATCTATCAGTCATTAGAAGAGTACCATATAAACTTAGCCCAGTTTAAAGTAACCTCTAATAATTAACAGGGTCACCTAATAATGTCGAGCAGTTATTTTCGTCAGGTCGTAAAAACTCCTGTTATGTATAACACACGCAGCGCATTTCAAATCGGACTTGTTAATGTTGCTTGCTTACCCCTCGAAGCACACTAACACACGCACACAAACACACACCCACACAGTCAAAATGAGGACAAATTTAATAAATGATCAAGGATTCAACAGCAATTTATGACATAATGATGTTTGAGCGGGGCAAATTGCGGCAGCAGCAAATGAAATAGACACACAACTAAGCAGAGTGTGTGTGTTTGTTGGCTTGTATGTGATGCCTCGTTATACCCTGCCCTTTGGCCTATGACTATATTTTATGTAAATTACGGGATTATTCTGTGATTTGGAACAACTTACAGCTGGCCAGGGGCCATGTGTGGGGCAACCTTCACTAATGCAGCAGCAGGCAAACAGCCTGCCACAATTTGTGTCCCCCCGCGCCGTCCAAAGGTGTTGATGTGTGTGAAAGTGGGCTGTGTGTGTGTGCGAGTGTGTGCTTGTGTGTGGCCTGCTTTAAAGCCCAAGCTATTAAATTGGACAGCAGTCCATAGGTTATTTCTTTTTCTATTTTTTTTTGTGTGGCCTGCAGCAACCCTTCAATGTGATTAATGGCTTGAAAACTTGTTTTCTAATTATTTAACACCCAAAAACTACGACAATTAATTATGTGGCTCAACAATAAAAGTCCTGGTCGACATTGTGGGCGACGCAGACACAAATACAACAATTGCAACTACAACGATAAATTTTATTGTTCACATTCGTCCTCTGGGACAATTTTGTGCACTATTTTCTATGTTTCTTTTTTGTTTGCTCTGCAACTGAAATGAAATTGTTGAATTCACCAAACTGCACGAATACATAAATAGATATATGCATAAATACATATGTATATATATATATATATATATACATACAATGTGGGTGCGTTAATTGTTTTTACGGCAGACACAGTCATGGAAATTCTATTTGCACACACACACATTAAAAAGTTTTTAATTAAACTCAATTGTGACAATTTATTTAAACGGTCTCATTGCAAATTGCGTTTAAGCAATGCCATTTAGTCGATTTAAATGTCACCCAAGGCCCCGAGCGATTCTCGGCTAAAAACAAAACAACAAAATAGAAACAATCCGAAAAGTGCGTGCCCCCAAAAAATTGCGGCAGAAAGTCAAAAGCTAAGTGACGGCAGACATGGCAGCCGAGAAAAAAATCTGCTTAAAACAATTACATTTCAACATAATTGGCTTTAATTGTCGGCAGTGCCCACTTTTGCTGGCAGCCAACAAGAAAATCTTATGCCTCCAGTGTGGGTCATAATGGCATCTATCAGTGGGCGTCGGTCGAGTGCCGTCGAGAGGCGAGAAGGCGGAAACGGAAACAAGCAATTTTGCGGCAAAGTTACGAGTGCCACAGACAACAACAGCAACAACAACAACAACGAGAATAACAGGAGCAGAAACATCAAGAAAATAAAGCTGTGCCACAACAATAAACCAGACAACAACAGCAACAACAAACAGCCGCAAAGTAAAGTGAAACTGTGCGAGGATGCGAGGGATGCTCATTAAACTGTATAAGGATGGTGTGGGTGGGGTTGGGCAGCCAAAAAAGTGTTGGAAACTTTCTGTTAGTGTTGTGCAGTAAACTTGGTTAGAGAGTGTTGCAAATGTTTGCGGCTAGTTTGTTCGCCACTTGGTCAACAAGACAAACACCAAAGCTTAATCGTCTCGTCTCATCTAAAGTCCATAAGCCATCAGTCTTAATTGATTAGGAATCACTGCCTAATCAAATACTGCAAAATGCTATAAGCTTAACGACAACATTAAGTGCCCCAAAACGCCGGAGAGTACCCATCGTAGGGTGCCGAGTGGCGTGGCTGATGGAGCCTGCTAATTAGAAATGTGTAGACAATTTAAAGAGGCAGCACAGAAAACTCAACAGACAGTCCCGGCGGAACTGTTGCGGAGTGTTTCGCGTTCATTGTTGTGGCTAAAGTAGCTGCAGCTCATAATGAGCCAGACCCAGAGGAGCCCTTACCGTCCCCTCTCCACTGCCACTGCAGCTTAAGAGGGCATCACATTGCGGCAAGCTTCACATTTTGTGTGTGCTGGCGTCTTTTTGTCTAGCCGTTTCTCATTGTTTCCTGCATAAATGTTTAGCTCAAGCAGCGTTAATTAATTGTTTAAGCACTTCACCCTCGACTGGCAGTGCACTAGCAACTGTTGTGGCCAACGCAAAAAAAGTGCCCCCCTTCAAATTGCCAAATTGCTTTTGCACACTTACAAGTGTCATCATTTTGTGTGGCATGTTGTTTTTCATTTCCCAAATGGGGCACCATAAGCTGAAGTTACAGCAAAAACAACAATGTTTTGTGCATTTCAATGAAACTTATTATACAATAGATATGACATTGCAAGCCACCAACTCCGACAGCCCTACACATACTGTTTGTCCGACAGGGAATATACGCTGTTCACACTTTCAAATTAAATTTGAAATGTAATTACTCATATTTTAGAGAAGAGTAGCGTGTTCCTCAAAGGGACAATTTTGAGATCGATCGCAAAATGATTTTGGACCGAAAAAATCAGATGAAACAAGTAAGAGGTTTTAGTCGGGAGCTCCCGACTAGGTGATACCCTGAACACTCTTCTTCCACCAAATGGAGATATATGTACTATTCTAGAAGCTACATGTCAAGTTTGCTGACTCTAGCTCTATTATTATTATTACTATTATTTACCAAAATTGCTCAAAAAACAGAATTTTGATATCGATTTTTATTGATTACTTGGAAACGGGGCAAGTGATCGAATATCGGAAACAAACTCGATCTGCTAAAATTTCAAGTTTCTAGCTCTTATAGGTTCTGAGATCCTCGCGTTCATACATACGGACAGACGGACGAACGGACGGACGGACAGACAGACGGACATGGCTAGATCGACTCGGCTATTAATGCTGATCAATAATATATATACTTTATGGGGTCGGAGATGCTTCCTTCTGCCTGTTACATACATTTACATTTTGCACAATAACATTATACCCCTTTTAGCCATTTTTAATGGGTTCAGGGTATCAAAAGACTATTGATACTAAAGATAATTAAAGCTCTATATCATTTTCTTTAAGTGAAACTCAACGGTAAATATTAATTAAAATATTATTCATTTATCCATTAAGACAATTATAAGTGTTTTCATCTTTGTTAAATTTTAACGGTCGCTGTTTACTTTGCCTTGGTCTTGCTGCTGCAGCATTGTTCCTTGGTGCCTGTTTTGCAGACACATTTGCAGTCCTGGTTGCAGGAACAGTTGTCACCGCACTTGGTGTCTGTGCATTTGCAGTCTGCAAGGGATAATAATTCATAGAAATCAATATGGAAATAGAAATTCATATTTATGTGTTTTACTTACTAGTGCCACAGCCCTTGCAAACCATTTTCCAATTTTCTTTAAAAGCTGTGAAGTGCTTCACGTAGATTCTATGTCAATTTACTGCCTTGTAGGAATTCCATTGAACATATTTATAGTAGCTGCTTGGCAAGTGCCGAGTGAAATATTTTTGCACTCACTTGAATTTTCAATACGTACATGAGAGAGTTCAACGTGTGCAAAATCAACAGAAGCGTGTGCAATGCGATTCGAGCTTACCTCAATCAGTCAACAAAAGATAACAAGAATTTGATAACAATGTTATGAGCCGCAGGGTCAGTGAAAACGAAGTCAATACAGCTACCAGCCAGTCAGTCTGGCAGTCTGTCAGTCAGTCAGTCCGTCTTTCAGTCAGTTCAGTCGGTTATTCAGTTGGCAAGAAAGTACGAGTAACACTTGACTGTTCTAATTATGACATAATCATAATTGCAAGTGGGTCTTGCTGGCGCTTAGTTGAAGTGAAATTACCGCAAATTGCGAAAGTTTTTAATTGTTTATCTCGCCAGACGCTGTGGCCGAAACATTAGTGCAACATGGCCGGAACGTTCCCGTCATGCGGAGCACGCTTTGGCATTGTCCTTGCCGCAATCAGAAAACAGAAATCTTCTCGAGCGGATGTTTTGCAATTTGGCTTATGCCTTGAGTGGGCTGCAGCTGGATGAGGTCAAATTATTAATTTAATATGTATCCGCGGCGCTCGGACTTCAACTTCCGTTGTGGCAGCTACAACTCGTTGGCGCGGCTATTTTGCCAGCTAAAAATTTGTTGTTCAAAAAGTTGTTTTTCGGGCCCGCAGCGTCTCGCAACGACCTCGAACCGACCTGTGACACAGTTTCCACAAACTTTGCACCATTTCCGCTGCGGCATGGGCCACTTCCGCTTGTCCGTTCGCAGATGCCTCCCCCGTTTTAGCGCCCAACACCCATACTGCCCCGCCCACAGCACACTGATTAACGTTTAAACTCATTAAGATAACGCAATTTTTGGCGCTCTGCTTAATTTTGCTGTCGCAGCTGCCACCGTCACAGCTGCAGGGCCGGGGCCAAAGGTCAGCCAGTTGGAAATCCCAAATCTAGAATCTGTTGCCATTGTCTAGCTCTCGCTTGTAATTGGTTTGTAAACAATTTCACTTGCTCTTTGACAATTTGCTTGGCCATTTTGTTGTTTGGCTAATTGCAAAAGCGCAGGCATTAAGCCCATTGAAGGCATCTTACCAAAATCCAAATTGAAATTTCCATTTGCCTTCCTACAACAAAGTGCTGCTTAAAGTGATGCCATTATGGGCCATTAGATCTATTTATCATATGTTCACGCTCAATTACAGTCTGTGGCCGCCATTCCTTTGATAACGGGGCGTTTCAATGATTACCCTGACAATTCTATGTATAGTCACAGCAGCTAGGCTAACTATATTTACATGCCAATCAGTTCCAAATTGCTATTTATCTGAAAGTTTGTTTATGTGTCCAAATATTTATTTATCCCTTATGTCGATGCACATTCTTTTTATGTGATTCATGGCCTAACTCTAAGTGGACTAATTCCAAACATGCTTTGACACGTATGCGTTTCGCGCTGGTACTAAAATATGATATTTCATCGCAGACAAATATAATATTATATTGGAAATATAAGCGCTTTAATCGGATTGCAGATAACACTCATATAAAACTGACATAATACCCTGGTAAAAATTAGCATGACATTTCAGTTTGGATCGTTGTGCCGGCATTGGCATAATTAACAACAACCGTAGTTAGTTGTCCAATAAAAGTCAGACTCGGAACTGTGCTGCTATCATCGCAATTCATATTCCAAATTCCATAAAAAGCACTTAAACAATTTCAATTGTACAACTCATCAACGGACTTGGGACACTTGCAGCATTGGGAACGAGGACGTCATGTGGTCAAACAACCGACTAACCGACAACAATAACAACGACAAAGGATAAACGGCAAGCATGATGGAACTTCACGCATAAACCGAAAAATAGCAAAATGTTGGGCGACATCGCATTGGAACAGCTGCTGCCCTGCTCAGCTGTGGTTGCAGTTCATGGCAACGAGTCCCAGAGTAGAGTAAAACCCTCCACCCAACACACACACACACACAAACACACATACACACACGCGCGCGCAAACACTTGCCCACATGCACGCATAGGCATGTAACGGTCCCAAAAATGTTCTGCAATATGCGTCGAGGGGAAAATTCATCATAAATTTTATGCGGCAGCATGGGAGCCAAAGCCAAACGCAAACTTTTCGTATGCTGCTCCAAAAAATGTCGCAACTGCTGCCAGAGACTTGCATACCCTGTAACTAAGCAAGATGTCAAATGGCTACGAAAAGGAGATATACAAATGCTAAGCAATTGTGTGAAGCAGATTATATGATACTCCTGAAGATATGAGGAAGCGGCATTTACCTTCTTGATCAGCATTCATAGCCGAATTTATTTGTATAATAGTTAGGGATGCAAAGTCCAAAAATTAAGTTCAAATATTCTCATTTTCAATGTCAATTATACTGTACTTAAAAATGCGATTGTTAAAGGGAATCTTAAAGTCTAACACGTAATTCTGCATGTATATTGCAATTCGCCGCAATTTGAAACGGGCGGATGTCAAATGTAAATTGCATAAACGAATGATGACAATATAACTAACAGTTTGGCCCAACCCAAAAAGGATTCGGATGCCAGAAATATTGTTAATCCAATTTGTGATTTGCATAAAAGCCAGATGCAGAATAGCTGTTGTTTTATAAGTGCTTAAGGCAAACAGGCAACAGCTTAGAGAGCATCTTAGGGCAACTGTGCAATTTCTTAAAGGTCAAGTGTCAGCTTGACAAGTCAACCCATATTACAACGACTTTTGCATAGAGTTGCGCTCTACAGCATTTTATGACAATCACAAGCTCTACCCGACTACCCAGCTCCATCATGATTATTTGCCATTGGCAACATCCTTTCGCTCGATGGCATATTTGTCCGCATTAAGTCGGCAATTGCCGTTGTCGTCAAGTGTCATCAATTGAAATTGCATCGCATCAAAAGTTATAAGTTTTCATTACGCGCTGACGTTCAATATGGCGGGCAACTAATACATCAGCTCCCACGCACACACACACACACACACACACACATACACGCACAAAAGTTTGTCAGTGTGCCAGCAAATGACATGCATCGACGTCAACGATGACTCTAAGGATCTCGCATAAAAGTATGCAACACTTGATAGCGCTGCCAACGTCACAATTATTTGGAACCCAGCGGCGCGTGCAGCAAGCGGCTGGGGCCGGGACTGGGGCATGCATATACACATATATTGCAGCTGCAGCTTAACGTTGGTTGCTTTTTACAGGAAATCACTAGAGCAACTTTTTTAATGGAATCAAATCAAATTGTTCGGAAGCTGTAAAAAGCGATTGCACGGAAACATTTCGAGTTGTTGACAGGCGACAACCGCCAAGGTGCAAACACGCCCAAAAGAAAAGTTGCCAAAGTTTCAAAACGACTATGACCGAAAAAAGTGGAAACGTTAAAAAATAAAGAAGAAAAGAACGCGTCATAAGTACACACTCGAGTGCTGACAGCAGTCACACGACCCCGACGTCAATAGAGCGTCAAGTGTGCTTTTGCTATGCCACGCCCACTGAAAAGACACTTTAGGCGGCAGCTGTGATTGGGCAACTGACAGCGGGGCTAGGTGCGAAAAGTTGTCCCAACAATCGTTTGCCTTGGATCGTTTATATGGCCCATAAGTTGCCGCTCGCGTTGCACTTTGCCAAGTTGCTTGCAAGGCCATAAAAATATACCATAAAGCCTGTCGCCCAAGCTGCTCCCCGGCACTCAAAGGGCCGTTAATCAACTGAGGCAGCCGGCTATCTCTTGGACTAGCTGGCGGTCCAACTAATAATTCTTGTTGACACCCGAATAAGTTATGCCCATTGAACTTGAGCAGCTGCAAATTAAGCCAATCAATTCATTAGCAGCTCGTAGCTCGCACCTCCTCCTTGCAGCCTGTGGCAACTTTGAGTGCCACTCGCGCTGCTGCGCATGAAAATTAAATTGTCGCCTACAATGGCAAACAAATTTTGTTCAAATGCAAGCCAAATTGCAACAGACACACCCCCACACCGACACACACACACACACACACAGTATGAGCACGAGTAATAGGGGCAAGCGATGAAGCACCCGCAGCGCATTACCTTTGTCTTAGCTGGTGGAGAGCAGATTAATTGCCAATGAGTGTGTACAAGTTCGAGTAGAAAAGTTTTTCAGAGTTTTCCCAGCTCACTCGATTGTTCCGCTGCCCCTCCACCACACCGCGCGCCCAGCTGATGCTGGTCTTCGTCTCGGTTTCGCTCTGTGTGACATCCAAGCGGGGACCACGTGCATTTTATCTCTGCTCCGAACTCAACACAATTCGAGGTTTTTGAGGTGAAACAAATTTCCGGTGACATAAACTTAATTAGCTTTTGTTCGGGATTTTGTTTTATGGTTTTGCGGGCACAACTCAACTCTGGGGTGTGTGTGTGTGTGTATGTGAGAGAGTGTATATGGGCAGGTAGGTAGGTTGGGAAGGGTGATGTTTCGTTAAATAAATGGCATGTAAAGTTGAAGTGCGGCCTTTAGTTTTGATTTAACTGAGGCACTTAACAGATATATCTTTAAGATACTTCAGTCAAAGCTTTCGTCAATTTCGCAGTTGGTTAATTAAAAGGGCAGACAAGCTAAACTTTTCGCTGCCGAATAAGTCAGGAGTCATGCCAAACAACTTACAAGACTCTTGAAAAATACCTGATATTTGCTGATTATATCAGAAAATGCTCGCAAAACATAAATCTTTACCTCAAATAATAGCAGCAAGCCACAACAACAACAACAACAAGAGGAATAACCAGCATGAGCAAATATAATGAAATTGAAAACTTAGCTGAAGCTAAACGTGGCTGAATAGGTAAAGAAAAACTCAAGTGAAAACCAAACAAAAGTTCTCTTGCCTCTGCGAATGGTAAATTGCCCATGAGGATGCCAAAAAAAGACAAGAAAAGAAAACTGCACACAAACTAAATAGTAAAGATCTCCGAGTCCCTCAGGATTTATCGCGTCTCAATGAGCACAAAGTTTATAAGCAATTCTCAATATATTTAATAAGACTGTTGGAATTTGGTTTGTGTGTGTTTGTGTGTGTGTGGTTTTCGATAAGTGTGTTACTACACAACCGACAAAAGTGTTTCTAAAGAAATGGCAAATAAAAATATGAAATTCACGTTATTTCTAATAATTAGCCTTATAAATTTATTGTATTGCTTTAAATGGAAGATTCAAATTTAACATTTCTTAAATATTTTGTATATATTTTTATTATTTATTTACCAGGTGAGCTTCGCTAAAAACAAGCAATCAATATTCATTATTAAAAATTAAAAAAAAAAAGAATTTTATAACAATATTTTGCCCAATTTAGTTATAAATTAAACCTAATCGATTTGGCCTAATTCATTTGGTCGCCTGTCTCTCTTAATAAGCAATGAGCATTTGCATGGACACACACACAAGAGCAACTGTCATACACACATACACACACAGGCATGCGTGCTCATAAATACTTCATCAGCCGCAAAGGGCTAGAAAGTCGGAAGGCTGAAAACTTTGCCTACCCTGCGGTACTAACGTCCACAACGAACGCATAGGCAAACTGACGATATAATGATATCCCCTGGGGTGCTGCCATGTTACCGCCAGCAGCGCAGCAGCCGCACCGCAGCAGCTGCCCCGCAACTGCAGTCCATTGAAATTCCTGCGGCATTTCTCAGCATCACCTTAATCGCCTGCCAAAGTTGCTTATGGTTGCCATTCCAAGCTGCCTGTTGGGCTGGCCGGCTGGCGGGCTGTCTGTGCGGGCTCTGGTCCGGACAATATTAACAGGAAATGAAATCAAAAGGTTGCCTTTTACTTGATTTTACCCCAATTCCAAGTACGGTTGCTGCTGCTTTTCTCGCAAACCCTCCGCAGCCGCAGCGCTGCTCATTGTTCGTGCGACTTGTAGTTTAGCTTCATCATCTGCACTTGGTGGTCGGTAACTTGCTTAACTCGGTTTGGCTTGTGGCCCCTTCGTCTGTCGGCTTTACCATCTACGTTTCCGTTCGTTTCATTCGTCATGACTGTAAGTCGGTAGGGAACTGGCTTCAATGTTTTTGTTGTTGTCGTTCTTGTTGTTACGTTTGTTGTATAAGTAGCTCATCTGCGGCTGAGCGCGTTTTATTTGTTTCAAATTGAGTTATGCCTAATGAAAATCAAATAAGCCGCAATCCAGCCGGAAATGCCGGTCGTGGCTGCCGCTCCGGCTTGGTACGCTTCCTATCCACTTCAGTTGGTCTTGTCTGCAGTTGTGAATTTCTATTAGCCACATTTTCACATTATCCACACCCATGCTGTGTAAATAATATCACGTGTCTACAAACTTCAACTGTTAAGCCGCAAACTGAAAATGCCATTGGAAATGAGCTGGAAATCAATTAAAACTGACTGCATCAAGCTGAAAACTGCGCGCATTAAATATACGCCGCATATGCCGCACAAATTTAACATCTGATCGCTTTGCCATTTGGCCCATGCCAGTCATTTACACACTTCATTTGTACTTATTTTAGTTGCCTTCTGCGGCAAGTGGCGGCGTGTTGCCACAGGGAAGGCCAATGAAAACACTAGTCAAATTGCTCGCTACACAGTCGAGAGAGTTCTGTTTATGAGTCAGGCCCCGGACACGTTAAGTGCAAGTGTGGAAAATTATTTAATGACTTTTCTGAATTTGAAACGGAATATGTGAGTGCGCTGCGGCAAGTATCATGATGATGAGGCCAAATATTTGCATACACAAACTTGTGAGTGCCAAGTGGTTGAGCGTTGATAGTCAGCTGCTTTGCCACTGGCAAAAGGCAAGTCATTTAACACAACCTGAACTTACCCCCTGTGCTGCTGTGTTGCGCATTTTTCTACAGTTCTATTAATTATTTATGCGTCTTGCAAGTGCCGTGAGGGCAACACACTCGGCCACTTGGCTTCTTGGCCAACGACTCCTAATGAAGCAACACTCTAACTTCACATGATGAGGACCGTTTTCAGCTGCAGCTCCCGTTGAACGACCATGTCGTCATCGTCGTCGCCAACATCAGCATTAATTTGTTCAGGCGACACTTACTAGACAGCTGAGAGGCAGCTCCAACAGCGGCAGCACATAATTTGTAATTAATGACCAGTTAAAGAGCAACCTTGAGGGGCAGCAAGAGACTTGGCACGACTGCGATTTACAGCGACAAACGGCTGACAGCCAAACGCTGATTTATGGCCACAGACCGCAAAATTTATATGCCATCACAGAAGTGGCGATGCGAGCCGACTTTCCTGCTGATTCGCAACCATCTGCGGCGCCTGCTTGTCTTTACTCGCAATCCATATTCAATATGGGCGCCGTTTGCTTGAGCATATCGGATTCATTTCTCGTTTTAGAAGAGGCCTTGAAATATATATCAAGTTGATATTCTGTCCAAGTGAACCATCCATTCTTTCAGGCAGTCTTGGCCAATGCCTGAGCTACTTAAAATAAATAGTAATAATAAAACAAATATATATTTAATTAATATGAAGAATGATATACCATTCTGTTTTATCTAGTCTCATCTCTGAAAGTACTTCTATAAATCGTAGAAAATATTGAACAGGGTTTTATATCTGGCTCATAGCCTGAACCACAACTAATGGAACACTCTGGAATTGCATTCGATCAATAATAGATAGCATAGTGCATACAATCTTCTACTTGAAAATATTATTGGTTTCAGTTTTTATGTGTTTGCTTTTGCTTTTGTCACAGCATTTGAATGTGAAATGTCAGTCACATTCCGGCAGGGCTGGGCTTTATGCTCATCTCGTCTGAGTTCCTGCTCATAGATCAACTCTTTGCAGCAGCACAAAGCCAAAGTAAAAAGAGGCAAAAAATAGGCCTCCGTCCTCAGCTCTGTTTCATTTTGAGGCTGCTTTTAGCCAAGCAGAAGAGCCACAGTAGAGACCAGCCAAAGCGCAATTTGTCTTCTGGCAACAGCTTCGATAGTCAATGCTGAGCCCATTTACATTCACTTTATTGCCAATGGCGTTTTTTTTTTTGCAATGCTCTAAGACATATACGTTTTTCGCATGTTGTGACTTTGTCTGCGGCTGCTGTCAGTCGGCTGGCTTGGGCCGGCTTAGAACAAGCTGAAAGCCTACAGACTGCAATGCCTTTCAAATTGTAATTCCTCAATTATAAGAGTGTCTATGCAATGCCTATAAATATTTTTGTTGCCTGACGACAGTTTAATACTAGCTTCAGTTGCTACGCTTTTTGATTAATGGCCGCCCTCGATTTGATGCACCGACAATCCCCTAAAAAAGAGAGCGTGAGAAAGAGAGTGGGAGAGAGAGTCCCCACTAAGTGAAACAACACGAGAGATAACTAAAAACAGCTTTTACACTCTGTTTATTTTGAGACCAACTTTAGCTAAGTGCAAAACAATTTACCCAAATACGCGTGCACACATTTCGCTACCACACACACATACACACACACATACACACACACGCACACACACTTAATTGTTCCCTCGACTAATGCCGCTTTGAGCCGCTGCCGCCGCACGAGGGGCTCTTTGTTGCTGTTGTTTTTTGTGGCATGCTTGTAAAATCAACCTAAAGCTGCTAAAAAACTTGCCTAGTTGCGCACTCCGCAACGTTGCATTTTATACCCTGTAATCGCACAATATAATGTTAGGCAGGTCATAAAGCGCCGCGACGCGAAATACAGGATCAGCCGAACAACCAGCAACATAAGAAGATGATCTTACGAGCAGTCCAATTTAATTTATTTACTTTTAAAAATATACATTTTAAAATAATAAGGAGATTCCCAGTTCTAAGAAGATCTCTTGATAGCTTGCTACTTATTGTAGCATGCAACTTAAATGTACTTCCTGCTGCGCTTCTCTCAGTCGAGCACAATCCTTCTTACACCTTTTATTATGCTAATGCACGCCCCCTTACCAAACCACCTGAAAGGCTGTGCCTCTTGTTCTGATTGGTGGCAACCGCCCCGCGTCAACTGCATGCTCTTTGTTGTTGCCACACACATATCTTGTTGGCAAAGGGGCGGTTGGGAGTAAACAGCTACAGCGGGGGCAACAGTTGAAAACTATGTCGGAGGCCTTGGCAAGTGCAACGCATTTGGGTAATACTTTATAAGTAGCATTACCCCAAGCCAAAAGCTGCTCGCTCTGTGCGAAATAAGTAGTTGCAACAGTTTTAGCCTGCCACCAAACCACAAAACCGAGAAACAGCTTATTATCAATTAAAAAGCTAATGAAATGGGGTTTTCGCGATGGCAACTAATATATATCGTTTTTCTGGCGTTATAATTTTGTATTTATTAACCGATTATCCCTCATATATTAATTAACCCTTTTTTGGAACATTTTATAACTTTTTTTTAAGTAATTGCATTTTAATGTAGTTTACTTTAATAGACTTTGTATAAATTATTTAATTGTACGCAATATCCTGAAATGTTTTTGTTCAAGTTCCATCTTAGCTTTTTAAGTGGTTCAACTTTAAGAGCATCTGCTAAAAGTGTAGAAAGACGGCGCCGTAGTCTCGTTTGGGTCGTTGCCTGAGAACTTCAGCAGACTGTAAAATAAAATAATTATGAGCTATAAATTTGCAGGCGCGCTAAAAATAAAAAAAAAATAAAAACCTGTCGCGACGGAGGCTGCATTGATGGTGATAATGAGCCCGGTCGCGGCCAAAGGTTGTTGTAGGCAACCTCAGAGGTTGAGACAAGGCCCAAGCAAAAGGCGGGCAATTATGTTTGCAGAAAATGTACAGCATCTAATTGGATCGATGTGGATGGCATACAAAGCAGCAACAGCAGCAGCAATAGCAGCTTTCAACAATTGCCCGAAGGATTTGAAAGATGGAACCATTAAAAATTCATAAGACTTTCGAATTGGCCGTCGGTCGGCCTGGCTGGTTGGGCTAATTCAATTTAAGGCCTGTAGTGAGGCGACAAATCTACTCGCAATCGAGCCGAGTCGCAATTGCGAGTGAGCGGTTCATATTTTATCGCCGCTGTCGTCTGGCTGCAGTTGCACGTGCCGCCGTGGCACGATTAAATTTCACCAGTTGCCAAGAATTCCTTGCACAGATTTATTTCATTTACAGCGCCCAGTGGCATCCTTTATATAATTTCAATTATCGCCTCTTGGCAACGTCATAAATCTGAGCAGCTTCCCGTTGCGCTGATTGCACGTGAAATATTCTTGGCCAGCGATTTAATTAAGTGCAAGCTCACGGCTATGAACTGTGTCTTTGTTCCTATCTGTAAATTACGCTCCTGCGAGCACACAATGCAGCTCAAATCTCGCAGTCTGGTCACAAATTTCGTTGACACTTCAGCGGACACTTTGACTGCCGTGCCATGGCCAAAAAACATGCAGAAAAAAACTTCATATTGTTGTCAGTAAACGGCAGTTGGACCAACCGAAAAGCTGTCCAACCTGTCAAATGCTTCTCTCAAAAGTCGTAAAAAAAATGTTATGCAACAGTCGCCGCAACTGCAAAAACCTGGTCGTGCCACAAAACAGCATCAACAGGAGCAACAACAGCAAACAGCAAACAAGTAAATGCTAACAAACGGAAACAAACAGCTGCATTAGCAGACGCAAATCAGCAGCAGCAGCAAAAACAGCAACAACAGCAATGCTTGCCAAGTTAAGCGCAGTTGAGTTACTCACTTAAAAATTCCAAGCACAAAACGGAAATATGCAGAAGCTAGGGTCAGCAACGGAAATGAACCAGCCGCCATGTTTGCACTGTGTTGAGCACCTTGTTGCTCCAGCTATACCCTATAAGCAAGCACTGGCCAGCCATAAACAAACAACTTTTCCATGCTTGCAGGCAACATTTACTAGATATTCATATCATATATTCAAGCCTATAAGAACAGGGTATGCCTCAGTCGCAACTAATCAAACAGTTGCTGCTGTCGTGCTTGGCATTTGCTTAGGCTGGCTCAAACGAATCGCTAACGAGCGTGGCAAGGATGCAAAATGATGAGACGCTGACAGCCTTTAGCTGTAGACTTATGAAATTTGCCTTGATTGCTAAGGTGGCATATGGCAGTTGGCAGGTGACAGGTGGAAGGTAGCAAGTGGCAGGTGGCGGTTAGCAGCTAGCAGCCCTCAACCTGCCTTCCTGACATGCAAGTGCTATCAAAACCGCTACAAATTAGAGATAATGAATAATTTCCCTAGCGGTAATTAAGTGCATCATTAAAACGTGCCTAATTGCCAGGAGCAGTTGCTACACTGCAACTGACCGAAATTGAAGTCGCACAAGTGTGTGTGTGTGTGTGTATGTATATGTGGGGGTATGTGTGGGCGTGTTGCTCTAAACGGTTTTCCAATTACCAGCCAGCTAAGTCTCCGGCAAAAGTCATTTTCAGTTTGCATATCCGCAAACGTGGCGCACTAAAACAGCATAAGCAACCCGATTACGCCTGCCTGCGGATTTGTGAGCAGCCGCTCCGCTCTCGCAGCTGTCCCCGTGCCACTTAGCTGCTGCTGCAGCAGTAGTCGCCAGTCCTTGGGGCAGAGAGATGCATGCAACCAAATTGACCTGCAGTCTGGCTATCAAATTTTTGCTTGGTTGTTGGGCGAGGGAGGATGTGCGGCTTTAGCATGTGTGTATGTGTGCGTGTGTGCGTGTATACGTGTGTGAGTAGAATTTGATGTGTGTACAACACGTGTGTGCCGCCAGGCAAACAATCAGTGACCACCTTCGGCCCAGGTCCAACAGTAAACCGCAAATTAGTTGCGCCGGTGTGGCAAGTGCAGCAGCCGTTGATGCACACGCTCCAGGAAAAGTACACAGCCGGCAATGGTGAATCCAAAGGCCAGCACAAACAGTGCAGCGGAAATGTCATCCACAACAAGTGGCTTGGGCGCCTTTTTGGGCACATAGCCGCTGGCCTGATTGAAGAGTATCTGCCCAGTTTTCTTATCCAAATACTTGTCAACGTTCTGCAGTGGCAAACAGGTTAACTCTGAACTGTGAGCGAGTATTAATTAGCTACCTCCAGCTCCCAGTGCACATAGAGACCCGACTCCTGACAGGCGCGTATGTGCCTGTTCAGCTGTGGCATCAGCATCCAGCCACGTATGGACACAGCGCGGGTCCAGTCAAAGTAAATATCATCGTGCAGTACCTGATAAAAGACAATGAAATGCTTATTAATTTCTCAAAGTCAAAGGAAGATCACTCACAATGCGATTCTCCACGGCCTCACGTGTCACATAGTTCCCAAAATTGAAGGCGCCGGAGGCCAAACGCTCGATGCCCAATCCATAGTTGCGTTGAAAGCTCGCATTGTACATGTAGCTATAGTCGCGCACCTCAAAGTTATCCGCCAGTATCTGTTCCGTAAGCAAATGCGATTTTTCCACCGTGTGCAGCCAGACAATCGAGGGAGCCGCCCACTTCCACTGTGCCTGCGCCCACTTCCCAATCGTGTCCACAGGTGCACCATATAGAGGTACTGTGAGCAGAGATTTTAGTTGCCCACTGTAAATGTTCTCCAGCGTGATGGTCGCACACAGCAGTGTGGCCAGAAAGAAGCGTGTAGCAAAGCGATCAAAGCTAAAATTAATTCGTAGAAACTAGCAAATATTGAAAAACTGAACAAATGAGAAAACCCACGTCAAGGGCGCCGATGGCTGCTGAATGAAGAGTGCATATATATCTAGAGCCGACTTTTCCACATTTTCTGCATGCTCAAATTGTCTATGTCGTGAGCGCATCGCTAACAAGTAGTTCGAGTACCTCAGTATATACAAAACCAGGCTGCAGAGGAAAATTGTAGAAATCAACAGGAGCCATGTGCCGCCATTGAAGGGCATAATGTCGGTGAACCAGGCTTGCAAAGGACTACGGGTTAAATAAAGATGTAACTTATATTAAGAAAAACCTTCGAATTGTGGAGAACTCACACAGGAGCCGGTCCCAAGATGGTCACTGCAGATCGAGCTATGGTATGCGAGGTCTCCGTAATGCCATTGTACCAATTGTATATACACCCAATGGCCAATTCCACGCGCTGCTTATAGATATCGCCTAGCATGCCGTCGGCGGTTTCATTGTCATAGATGCTGCCCCAGTTATCGGCGCCATCTGTGAATGTCAAAAAATTCAGGGAAAAAATGAAAGAAAGTTCATCTTCAGCGTGCCGAAATACCCTTGTCGGCATGTGGCTTGCCAACGCTTATATCATGTTCCGACCAATTTTAGCTATAGAGCTGTATGTTATAGAAGTCCGTTGTCAATAATATTTCACTCATATGTTAGGAGTAGTTAAGTTTAGTCAACAAATATATATATTTTGTTTCGTCTGATTCTTGGTATACAGCTTTATAATATCGATGAGATTTTGTCCGTATGTCAAAAGTAGGGCAAAAACTTGAAAAATAAAAAAATGTTCATGCAAGATCGTATGATATTGTAATTCGATTCAGAAACAGCTGAGAACCTAATTTTCAAATAAACGGATAAACGGAATGGCGGACAGACGGATATGGTTTTTATCGTCCCTCTTGTTGACAATGATGAGCAATAGATATTCTTTATGGGGACGTCACGTCTCCTAATATACCCTCTACAGGGTATACAAAATTCTTTCTTTCAAACAGACTTACAACTTAATGTGAGCTTAAAGTGGTTTTTATTATATTTCGTTAATGCCATAAAGCTCACTTGAGCTTGGCTTTAAGCTTGTAAAGCTAGCATTTGTGTATTGTACGAGGTATTGCACGAGGTATTTACGATTATATACTCTACTCTTACAGGCCTCAACGCGCAGATGACAGTTGTGCACCTCACAGAAGGTCCTCATAATGTTTGCCTCGGAGCCGTCATAGGCAATTGTACGATTGGCCTTATGCGGGTTAATTGGATCCTCATTGCCGACACCAGCTGCCTGTTAAGTTGAGGGAGTTTATTAAGTTTGGGAGCAGCAGCGCTTAATTGGCGCCCATTGTTGGCCATTCAAGTGTCTCTTCTAATTTACTAAATGGCCTCGTAATGGTCGGGCACAATGTATGCCACGCCCACGCACATGGACATCGACACTCGGCGCCAATTAAATGGAAACACGTAATTTAAATCAATGTTGTGCTAAAGCCGGCCATAAACAAAACCACATGCACATGCTTGCGGCCATATGTGTGTGTATGTGTGTTTGTGTCACCTACTGTTGTTGTTGGTATGAGTGTGTTTACAAATGTGCGAATGTCCTTAAGGCAAACAATTGAGTGCGAACAAAACTTTCAGCAAGTGACAACAAAGAATTTTTTACAAACTGTTTTGTTTGTGTTAGTTTGCACAGTGGTCAAAATGTGAAGAAAAGTTATAAAAATATGTTTTTGTAATATGTATTAGCTAGAATAATACATAAAGAAAGTACAGCCAATTTAAATTGATCCAATTTAAATTAAATACACGTTTCCTTTTTCTCTTCAGCAGAACTTTAAACAAAATCAAATTTTATTTTATGGAATAAGTTAAGAAGTATATTTGCATTAAAAATCATCTAGATTACATTAAGCACTATAGGATGCTTCCCACCGGACAATTCATAACAACTACTGACAATCTGCGAATCACATACTAATAAAAATATACAACGAAATTAAATGGTTGAAGTTTTAGTTACCGAAATCGTAGTCCACAACAGGAAATAACTTTCTATCAGCACACCAAGCAACTGCACCACACACAGACACAGCACCCGCTCGGATCAGCATTGTTTAGATAGGGGGTAAGCGGGAAGGGGGGGTAGCAGCCGCCGGGCATTTATTCATGACCATTTCGCACAGGGCCCTAATGCGGCAAGGACACAACGATGTGGACAATGTGGTGAGCGAGGCTGGCGAGGACGACCAATTGGCTTTGCTTAATGCCGGCGTGCAAATCTCTACGACATTTGTGTGCGCTTTTGGGCGTGCCGACAACAACAACAACGAGAACAACAACAATGAGAATAAGCAAGAGACTGGTGGCAGCAACAACGATAAATATAAACTTAACCGGCAATTACTTACCACATAATTAGTAACTGTGTATGGCACATAAGTAATGGAGCCGAGGCGAAGCGTGCGCCGCTGCAGATTGAGCAGCTTGTTGGGATAAAGTTCGGCTCGGTTGGCAAAAGTTTCGTTCGGCAAGAATGCGTCCAAGAATATAGCATCCGAATTTCCACTGGCACCGACAAACTTTTGTGTCCACAGCTCCAAATTGATGTCGCGGTATGGGTGTGGCAAGCCGCCCCCGCCACACCCGCCATTGCCGCCAACAAATCCACCTACGTCTGCTCTGCCACATCCTTTATTTGCCTGCTCTTTTGGCCGCACCATCAGATGGTGTGGGTAGACTAAAGCGCATTACAGCATGGGAGCATTGTAGAACAAGCCAAAAGGACAACAACCAAATTAAGTTCCAGCCAATAACAACAAAAAAGGTTACAATTGAAGAAGGCGCCGTCAAGCGTGGAAATTATTGGCCAGTGCCAAAGTTGAAAGTTTGATCAACTGATGCGCCCCGTGGCTGTTTTTGCCACGTTTGTGTGCGATTGTGTGTGTGTCTGTGTGTGTGTGTGTGTGTGTGTGTGTGTATGAGACAAAGTTTCGAGTTTGACTTATTTTGTCAGTGCCCCAAGGGAATCTCCGTCATGTCCACGTTCGATTGTCGACTAAATAAAAAGACAGCAATTTTCGCAATTGCTGCAAAATTTTAAATGTTCCATTCGGAGATTAAGCTAAGCCAAAGACGATTAACGTAAGGCGATACAGAAAAAGGTTAAGATAACTTGCCATATGATCTTTATCATGTTCCTAAAAAGATCACGGGATGGTGTTTCATAGTTTAAAAAGTCTAATCTACATATGTCTAATTGGTGATTAACGCACAGCCAAAATTGTTTGGGATAGGAAGCTTACATTTTATCATAGTCACGTTCTGTAAACTGAGACGGGATTTCGGAAAATTGCAACCACAAATGTAAACAAATTAAAAAGATTAAATGAAACTTTTTGTCCGATCGGCTTCTAACTCATTATTAAAGATCTTTGAATTTGACATACTTTTGGAAAAATCCATTAATCCTACGTTCAAATGTGGTTGAAAGATTTGGGTGGTCTTAATAAAAATTCATTTGAGCTGTTTTCACACTTTTCGCGGAACTCCCCCTTGCATAGAAAATGCGGGTAAAAGTTTGTATGAGCGAACGCTTTTTTTCGTCTTCAGTTTCTTAACACGAAATTTAAGCAGACGGAAAGCGTTAATTCCAACTTTTGGTTTCTAATTTGATGAACTTTTAACTAATTTTCAAACATCTTTGTTAAATACGTCTTGCGACGTCGAGTTCAATATGCCTTAAATTTTCCACGTAAAGGATATGGGGAATTGATGTTGACGAATTGTAACAAATAACTTAGACCGAGCAAGTTTACTTTACTATAGCTAGCTAATAATACGATATTAGAAACTTTAAATCACTTTGCTTAGATTACTTGAATTAATTTAGGATCTCTTGATTAGCTTTTTCACTTACATTGCAATATATCCATGCTCAAGAAATCCCTGGGTTCTTCATGCTCACACAAAAACAAATACAGTTTATCCTTGAGTCTAACGTTGGCATTGCGCGTGGCAAAGTAACGTGCATGCAGAAAACGCGCCGTCTGCGGCAGCACTGTGATAAAACCCTAGCAATATAAACCGTATAGCACTTCTACTGTGAGTTAACAATTAAGTTCATTGAACGCACCTCAGTCACGCTGGCGTTAACGGCGCGCAGGACTTGCCATTCAATGGCATCCGGCTGGGACTCGTCATCGGGTAGCTCGGCTACGTCGATCCACTGCAGCAACAGCGGCCGGCTGAGATTACGCAAGGCCAGTTGCAGTGCATCCAGGTACGCCAACTGCAGCTGCGATGCATACGTGCTATTGTGAACGATCAGCAGCGAGGAGAGTGGCGAAAAATATTGGCTGACTGCGGCAGATTCAAAGATGCAGAAAGTCAAACATTCAGCGAACTGTGGCACAAGTTTACCAATAATCTGGATTAGCGTGGTCAGGTGAACTAACTGCTGAGCCAGCAACATCTTGAGGCGCTTTAGACCAGGTCTGCAGCAGTGTGGTCTTATATATAGTCGCATCTCTGCAAATTGCTGACCAATAATTGGCTGGCAAATTGAATTTAATGACACTCGAAGCTAAACTGGCGTTCATTTACCTTAGGCCATGTTTGCATTGGCATTAGCTTAATTAAAGATACACAACGCAGCGCAGCTCATATCAATATTGTTTAGTTAGGCCTACCAGCCAACAAACAATGCCAGTAAATAGGCAAGGGTTCGAGCTCTCAAGCCGCACTCAAATTAACCGGAAGTGCGTGCATCAAATGGCCCCATGTTGTGTTGCGTTGGGCCACATAAGTTGTTTACAGATTAAATATGAGCAGACCTATATATTTTGAATTTGCTTGCAATTTGACTTATTATCGAAATAGTACATAAGCACATTAAATTATTCTTGCGGAAGTAACAAGGTAGTTAGATGAAAAGATTAAGTATTAAATGGCATATAGTATAACACAAATAATTTGAATGCGAGCAATATGCTCTAGAAGACACATGTCCTCTGTTTGAAATATTTATGTAGAAGCTAGCGAGCTGTGAGTGGAAAGAACTTGATTTACTACGGTAAAAGAGGGATGAATATTCTAATTATTAATTATTATTATTATTATTTTAGTTATAGACAGATTTATTTAAATATTTTCCAGCTTGTTTTACTTAAATTACAGAGCAACTGCAAACCAAACTAAGAATTGCAACAGAATATCTCGCAAGTTGCTATTTCAATATTAGTGCATTACCAATTAAGCCAACCAAACGAACAAGCCGGAGACAAGCACAGCATCAAAATCAACAGCAACAACAACTGCCGACTGCAAGACGGCAGCTTACGAGCTAGCTTACATGCCCCCCCACATAACGCGAGCTGTTAACACATTGATTCTCATTAAGAATGTGGATAACCCAAGCCATGTGTGGGTCGAGATATGAAGCTGAGCCCAGACCGAGTACCAATTGAAACAATTCAATTGCTCGGTAAACGTGTGCGCGTATCTGTGTGTGTAGATTGCTCCCTCTGCGTGTGGCTATTCGCAACACCAGAACAGCTTAAAGGATTTGCACAGGCAGAAAAAACAACTCCAGCATGGAAGCGGAGCTTAAGAGAGGCAGTTAGTTGGTCGAGAAGTCGTATTGACCATTTGACTGCACAGCAGGCGGCTATATTATTGCATATGTAACCTGCTGGGAAGATACACTTGCCCACGCACACACACATTTCGATGTTACCATTCCCATATCACTCTACAGGGGCACGGCACTGAGTGAGTGCGCTGGACTGAGGCCGGAGTTGGCAATGCCAGACACGGACTGGCGTGCGGCAAACCAAAAATGTTGCGGCCGAGAGCCGGGAACAGACAAAAAAACAAAAATTTCAAAAATTAAGTATGCACTGTGCCAAGCCTCTGCCGACTAAATTAGTTAGTTGCTCTAAATATGCAAGATTCATTTGCAACTGTTAGCTAGCGTGCATATATTGATGTGAACATATGTGAAGGGTGAGCTCTTGTCTACGAATTTACACACCTCGCACACGCCAATATCGAGTAGCATTCGCATTTGACCTCCAAAACGCCGCAGGCTGGCCAACAAACCGACCACAGACTGGATTCTGGCTGCTGCAACATATGGCCTAAAGGGAGTAGCTGCCACAGACTGCCGCTGACAACCCTTTTCATTTGCCCATTGCTGAACTTGTTCACATTTTTTTTCTCATCTTTGCTTTACATAACCCCGTTGTGGGTCTTTCTGGCGCTCGCTTAAAGAAGACAAAGACTTTAATAGATTTGCTTCATGTTCTATTAAATACATTTTTATTAGCTCGATTGATGTACTTAGATTATATGCTGACTTTATAGCACGTTGTGTGCTTTGCATATGTTTTCAACTGTCATTTGCATGCATTCATTTAACACTGATTGGTTTGAGGTTGACCCCTAAAAATCCTGGTGAAGGCCAACAAAATAAACACACTTTATAAATGGGTCAAGGCTACTGAAAAACTGTCAACAAATATTTGCAAAATTGCCGGCTAACGACAAAATCTTGACTGGGTCACTTTGACAGCTAATCTACCGAGAACTACATCAATGTTTTTCATTGCCACTCATAATAAGAAACTTTGAAGGCTTTCTAGTTAGCAGCCTACGTAAATATACTAGCAACATTTATTTATTCATTCTTCGCTATTATATGAGTTTTATTAACTTTATGACATATTTTTTATTCGTAGCAATAGCTGACACATCATTGCAAAATTATTCAAAACAATCGCAGTCCATCACGCTCAGCAGAAGATTTATACAATGTGACAGATATCGCATGACATATGCATAACTGCGGACACATAATGCAAAAGACCACACACACACACACGCACATACACACGGGCAAAACAAAGCAATGCATAGAAATGCGACAGTATTTACATTTTAATTAGCTGGCACGTCAAATTTTCGCACAGCCAACGGCACGTATTGCCGTTTGTCCTTGAAAGGACATCATGAATCCTCTGCAGTATACATAAAACAAAATAAATTGCAAGGCCTAAGCATTTTGTTACAATATTTCCCCCACAATTATGCAGATTGGCTGCGCAAATGATGAGAAGCAGCGGTTGGGCAACCAGAGGGACGCACATACTATGAAGCAATTTCTGTAGCAGCGGGTCGTATACGTAATATGCGCAAATATTTGCCAGCTGAAGCCGTACGTCATATTTGCTTGACTGTCCGAATGCAGCTGAGAGTATTTGTTCACTTCACCATTTTTTGGACATTGCAAATTGCATTTTTGCCATGATTTGTAAATAGACTTGAGTATTACGGGTATTTGTGTGCTGTATTTTTGTTGCTAGTTTTTTTTTCGCTGGTTTTGTTGTTACTCGCATTTTGTGGTTCGGATGCAAACACTCGACCGTGTAAATGTACACACTGTGAAATAAAACTAAAATAGAAACACATTTCATTTCCGTAAGTTCTGCTAAAGGAATATGCCACACACAAACACACATACACACACACACACTTATGTGCATAAGTAGCACACTGGTTTAAGTTGAATTGAAAAGTAAGTCATTTAAGTCGGTCTTTATGTGTGCTAAAATAACTGGCCTCAAACCGGCATATAAATGAAAAATTAAATTGTTTTATGAAGCAATTAAGAAATAAAATGATAAATCTGGATTTCAGCTAAAACCTAGCCTTATAAATGTGAAAAACTATGTTCACAAGCCGCACCACAATGCAGGAAACCGATCAAAAATTTTTCGGAGGCCTGCAGCCTTGTTTGTAACCACGGTGCAACGACTTGAAATACGCAGCAAACATAGCTGCAACAAGAAGTGGCAGCAAGCCAGACAACAACTACAGCAAAGTGAAAATAAACTTGGCGATAAACCAGCAAAATCGATTGGAAATTTTGTTTTTAACAAAATTGCAGCTTAAAGCATCAATGCAATGCAGCTCGCAGCTTGCTGCTGTCGTTCCCCGAGGCCAAAGGAGCGGAGGGTGCTACTTGAAGTCTTGACGCTAAGCTTTGAACGTGACGCTCATGAAATGCAACATAATTTTGGTGATTATGACACAGTCTCAGTTGGACATTCGGGACTGGCAACGAAATGTGGCATTTGGATATTGTTGATAATCGCCAGTCGCTCAAGTGTGCAATTCAGCTGAAGTTGCAAGTTGAAGCACCAACAGCGCCAGCTTAAATACTAACAATGCAATGGCCCTGCGGGCTTTGGGAGCGGTCAAGTGTTTTGCACCGGAAACGAAGTGTAATGAAAGCGTGTAAAGTGCAAATCGAAAATGCAATACAAAATGCTCGTGCTAGCTGGCAGGCATTTGTAATGCTGTTTCCTCTAACTACCCACTGTCCGCCTAGCTCTCTCTTACTCCCTCTCTGCCTTCCTCTAAATTACCAATGTCGACACGGCGATAAGGCGAGTAAAAGGAGGCGATGCAAGACGCTCACATCCTGCCGTTAACTATGCAGCACCAAATTGCAGTTAAACGTGGCCAAAACGAAGGAAATGTTTTTCGTGTTGCAAGACACTGGCTGCAACCTTTTCGGCGTTCGAAATGGTTTTCTGTTTGCTAAATTATTTCTTTAATTAAATGCTTTTAATTTTAATGTTGTCAAGCATTAAATGGCTGACTTATCGCTGATACGTGCACAAAAATCACATAGCTAACAAAAATGAAAACCAACAAGAACAATTTCCGTTTTACAACCGAACATTTAAAATATTAAATAGAGAAAAACAAAAGTTGCATATTCACTATTAAATAGTTTGACAACAAAGTTGCACTCATTTTGTTGTTCATTTTTTAGCTGCCCAAAGCAATGTGTTTTTTGGCATGCGAATAGGTATTATCTGTCTAAACCACATTTTCATATATTATTTACATTTGCACTGCAATTGCAAAACCACCAACAAATTAAATATTGATAATTGTTTTTGCAAATCGCTTTTTATGCATGTTGCGATGAGCGTTGAGCTGATTAATATGTATGTATATATGTAAATGCAACCACTTTTATTTATTTAAATTCCTTCTTTTTTTTTGAAACTCTAAAATCATGATATTCTGTAATTTACTTTGCGCACGTGTATTATTTATTATCTTTATCAAGTCATGTCATAACTTACCTCAAGCTATAAATATTAAATATTGCCCGGATTTTCTCACCAAACAATATACAAATTAAGCCCCATTTTAAATTAGTTGAGTGAATATACAAATATTTACTAATATCAATTTTATAATTTAAATCTTTTTGTTAAATAATGTCCGATCTCCGAATAATAATATAATTTGTACAAAGCAGAACACGCATTTTGTTCTCAAACGAGAAAGTAAGAATATCTTCGGCAAATATTAAATGCCCCTTCTTTTTTGCAGATATGATGAGTTTGGCAAACAGAATATTTTACCATATAACCTTCTTTCTTCTTTTCCTATGGAAGCTATAAGGTTTTGCATAAATTTTCATCCCATTTTCATCACAATTCTGGAGAAATTCTGTAATCAACTTCTTATCGTTTCCCGAGCTCAAAATTAAAATCCTTCCAAGATTGGAACTTATTTACTTGGTATCCAAGTTAAATTTATACATATCAGGGCAATAAGCAAGGGAAAATCATCAACCCATGATCATAATTCGAAAAGAATGGATTACGAAGATCGGACATCAATTGGTTTATAGCAAAGGTAAAGTTATATCAGGACAATCAGCAGTCATTTTAAATTCCCCACGTACAACCCTAAACACAGTTTTATACACATAGATTGCCATAAATTTAATCACATTTGGGTCGATGTGAAAGAACCATTGAGAAAAAAAATGTATATTTCTGTTAAAAACTCATCAGCGGGCAGCTAAATTGAAATGAAAAACAAAATTAAAGGTATTGAAAAGCATTTCTATAGCCTTCGGTCTGTGCAGAGTCTATTTCGTGATGTCTGTTTTATTTGACTCGTTTTTAATTTAGAAATCTTTTTTTCAACTCATTGTCGAGTACAAAGCGTAAATCCTTTTGTTCCAGCCGTGCACGCTGTGCAACAATTAAATGCAACCAATTGCATTGCGTGCTGTGCCAAACCCTCCCTCCCGACCAAAATCGCCCCTTGCCACGTTGAACGAGATCAAATAAACCTGTGGACATCGGCTCTTGTTTGGGATCAGAGCTGGGTGACACACAAAACTGGCGTTCATTTATTCATATCCGATTGGCTTTGCCAATCAATGGACAAGTGCGTCCAATGCAGCTAGCTTCCATCGCTGTCAGAGATTTTCCGCAGCAAATCAATGCACATGCGGTCGCTGTGGGTGCCTACGAGTGCGCATTCTGTCTGTGCATGCGTGTGTC
Source organism: Drosophila ezoana (assembly GCA_035045725.1). Taxonomy (NCBI): domain Eukaryota; kingdom Metazoa; phylum Arthropoda; class Insecta; order Diptera; family Drosophilidae; genus Drosophila; species Drosophila ezoana. The sequence continues at coordinate 1,322,009 of JAWNOU010000036.1, forward strand.
AGTGTGTGTGTGTGTGTGTGTGTGTGTGGTTGTGTCAAACGTGATTGAAACGAACAAAATCAATGGGAATTATTTGGTTTTCCAATTCGTTACACTTCACTAGTGCGCTCAGTTAATTAATGGCCAGTTTTTTTTTTGTTTTTGTGTTGGGGTCACCTAGTTTTTGGTGACGGGTTGCCTAAAATCCGGCTAACCCGCTGATCTTGTAATTGTTTTATTTCGCAAACCCAATTCATATAACAATTGTTCATCAAACAGCCGCAAGCAGAATTTATTTCAGACCACCGCATAAGCCGCACTGCTCATTTGTAGCCAACAAAACCGCCAATTTGCTAGTGTGGCTAAAGGCCTAAACACGCCCTAAACACGCCCACAAATAGGCTCACACCCGCACACACATATACGCACATGTAGACGAACTGACTACTGTCAATATCGAAAAACAGCGATTAAAATTCTGCATTTGTTGGCCGCTTGATTCCATTGTATGCTGTACATACACACACACAAACACACACACTCACAACATAAACACGGCACACACACACTACGTGAATTTCTTGCTGTGTTGCAGGACATTTTAAGGTGCTTGTAAAACACGAGGCATGAAAATAAACCAAGCTTATCACACTTTAATTTCTCTATACGAAGCAGCAGCAAATCCACACCCACTTCCTACACATACAAACACACATGCACACAACCCTCAGTATGAATGACACTTGGAGCATTGCGGGCGACGTAAATAAAAATTTATGACCACAAAAGTATGCTACAAAATATGCGCATAAAATGATTATGACGATTATGTTGTAGCTGCTGTTGTAGCTGTTGTAGTTGTTGTTGTTGTTGTTGTTGTTGCAGTTGCTGCTGATATTACACCAAATATCAAGCAACAACACATATGAAACAACAACACATGTGAAATGCTAAACGGTCACACACACACACACACACACACTTGTATGCATATATGTATACATATATATTTATTGACACAAATTGCTTTTCAGAACGCTGCTCTCTGGCCATTTACTCGTCTGGGGTGCTGCTGCTTTTCCTTTTCATTTATACTCCCTTTTTTCTTATTTTTTTTTTTTTATTAAAGCAATAATAAAATATTCATAAAGATTTCGTTAACGCAGCGATGACAACATTTTACCGCCCATTTTAGAATAATGCCTATAAATTTGTAGAACCCTCTCACATATTATATATTTATGTATACTTATAGATATCTATTTGCCCATACAATTGGGCCCTGCCCCAGCCCCAGCCCCAGCCCCAGCCCCTGGCCCAACCATTCGACAGTTTATTAGCGCATGCCACGCATGAGCTATGTGTAGCTGCGATTTTAAAATGCTCGCCCGAGTGTGTGTAACTACGATATGTTCATTTAAATGACGGGCACAACAAGCTGTGGCCATGCAATCATGTTAAGAATTCAATATCAAAATGCGCGCACAGCTGTCGCTGATGACACCGAGGAACGCAACAAACAGGCCCCAAACCCAATGTTGCGGTGCCATTGATGAACTGGCTTGTAGTTGGCAGAGGGGCTGGCCAGGGGGCTGCTCGCGTTTTGATTGCAAATATGAAGCAGCAAACATACTCACACACAACTCATAACGCATTGTGGGTCTAAATCAATTGTAAACAAGCTTTTTGACAATATAAACATATACACATACAACAAGATACATTTTTATACAATATATTATAGAACAGTGGACGCAGTTATCTAAAGAGTTGAGAAATGTAAATTTTTTTCTTTTTTCAGATGTTAAGAATAAGATACAATTTCTGTTATTATATTATATTGTTAAAGAAAATATATCTTTCAAAAGTTAAATTTATTTTAAAATTTTGGATTCTCATTTAAGAACGACAATGCATTACATTTGTGTTGTTAAACCTTTTTGCTTTAAGAATTTTATTATTGACTTATTATTATTCTCAAGATTTTTTTATTTATTTCTATAAAACTATAGAATTCTTTAACATTCGCTAAAATATTTCTTAGAGCAGAAATCACAGATAATATCTGTTATTTTTATAGAAAAATATGTCTTCCATAAGTTAGAGTTATATGAATATTTTATATTCTCATTTACAAGTGAAAACGCAATTCAAATGTATTTTCTCAAAATAGCATACATTTTTATAACAAGACAGTTAGCTTGGATGATGTTTCGACAAGTCTGGCCTGCCTGATAACCGGGTTTTCTTGCGGTCAACGCGTCACGTCAAGTCGTCAGGTGGGCTGTCAGGGGACTATGGAACACCTCTGTCTGTGTTTGGAGAAGGTTCTTAAACGCTCTTCGCTTGAGCCTCCTAACTACACACTTCCCCACGGGGGTTATTTGTTGCTTACAAGTTTTAAAAAATGTAGCTAAAGCTATTTATTTAAATTCAATGGACTGGGATCCACTTAAAAAGAAGTTATACTTATATACAATATGTAAGTGAATGCAAATAGTTTGTGCCACACTGTGCATCGACTCAAGCATCATCATTTGTGTGTGCGTGTGTGGAATGCATTTAATAGTGTGCCGAAACAGAATTGTGCACACAAACACAAACACACTGAGACGTAGTTGAAACTTGAGAAAACTTACGCCAAGTTAAGTCATTTGGGTCAATTGGTAGGCAAATATGGGGAATCTATCGATAGGGCATAAGATCAGAGTCCACGATTTTGTCACTTGGATTGACACGACTTGGAAAGCCGTTAAGAAAATCCATTAGCTTAATAACCCGGCAGGAGTGCGATGCGACAGCGGCGGGCAATGAGTGCAGCTGGCACTGCAACAAATTGCGGCTATCAACATTTCCGATGTGCTTTTCCTTCTCGCTGCAGTTGCGCTTGCTGCTGCATCTGATTACTTAATGTATTTGCACATTTAGCCGCAAAACAGCGTGGGGGAAAAGTTGACATGTTGCCATTGCTCCCGATTGATTTAGAGGCAGCACTCGTAGTGCTCGATTATTCTGGATCTGTGCTGGGTTTTAATTAGTGCACAGGAGTGGCCCTCATTAAAGCCGGAGCCCAGTTGCCAGCTACCTATATGCTATTGGCCAATTCATTGCAGAAGCTTCGATTGCAAGCCCCAACCGGAGCCGGAAACCGAATACATTTGTGTGGCTGGCACTGGGACAGATTGTGTGTCATTAACTTGATGCAACGGGCCAAACAGATTGCCAACGAGTGGTTGTGGGTGTGATTGTTGCCAATGCTGACTCTTTGTTTGTGTGTATGTGTGTGCGGTCACAATTGGCAGGCTGAGATGAGAAGTAAACCTTTGCTGGCGGTTTGGCTGCCTGGGCCGGAAAGTTTGGCCCGAACTGAAAACAGATTTTGTGGTCGATGTTGAACAGCGATGCTAATGGCGCTTGAATAATTAAAAACGAATGAAGCACATGTCCCAGTTTCAGTTGATAAACACACATAAATATATATTTAAATATGCTTAATACGTATTCCATTCTTTTCCATTCTCCACACACTAGTTATGCAATTATATACATACACAATATTGCACTCAAAACAAGTTTCCTATTTAACACTTAACATCTGCCATATCTAATGTAATGAAATCGTTAAACTAGTTAAATTTAGCCTCATTACACTGTCTATTTTTTGGCACTATCCTCTACCGAAGTCTGTGGCTTATCCTCATCCGAGCCAGATTTGTTGTCCTCATCCTCCATTTCCTTTTGTCCAACGCTGATCAGCTGCTGCAGTTCCTCTTCCCAGCCCAGTGCGTCGGATAATTCCCAGACGCCAGCATCGCAGTCGCCGAGAAAAGCCACATCGCGCGTATTCTTAGGCTTCCCATAGAGCAGCGCTTTTCCGCTGGGATCCATCCAGGGCGCAAAGCTGGCGCGTCCAACAGCATCGCGGTTAATCAACAGGCGAATGCAACGCGGCCCAGCTCGATGGATGAGCGAAGCAAAGGGCTGCACCTCTAGCGAAGTACCCATGATGATAAGCAAATCGCATTCCTTGAAATCCTCCTCAGGGCTGTTATAGAAGTTAGCAGGCAAGTTTTCGCCGAAGAAGACTATGTCCGGCTTTACAAGCCCATTGCACTCCTCGCAGCTGGGTAGCTCATCCGCGAAGATCTTCTTTTTCATCCAAGCCATATCGTATTGATGCTTGCATTTGAGACAATGGTTTGTATAGAAGCTGCCATGGGCCTCAATAATCTTGTTCTCAGGCAAACCAGCCAAGCGGTCCAGTGTATCGATGTTCTGCGTATAGTGGCGCTGGAGCAGACCCTTCTCGTGCAACAGGCGCACAAAGTAATGCGCCGGAGTTGGCACAAACGAGCCCGGATAGAGTTCCTTGGCCAGTGCAAAGAATGGAGTTGGATTCTTTTGGAAGTAGTCCACGTCAAATATAGCTGTTGGATGCGGCAACTTATACTTCTTCAGGTTGTTGTACAGGCCAGAGCCAGGCGAGCGAAAGTCCGGAATACCAGCAGCTATGGAATTTTTATTATGTATATGTCTACTAATTAACACCTTCAAGCAATGCTTCAAAAAGATATGTCAACTCACACGTGGAGATGCCAGCACCCACCATAGTCACAATGTTCTTGAACCCATGTTCGCGCCAGTGCGACGAGAGACCCTCAAAGGTCAGTTCCGGTATTACCTTAATTGGTTCATTAGTAATCTGCATATAGAATGGATGAAGCTCACCTTATCCACAGTTATGCCTTCGTTGTCTGCAAGGGTGCCTGATGCCAAATTGAAAGTCTGTGAAAAAAACCGACGAATCATATCCATTGTGCCATTGTCTGAAAATGAATTATCTGACAACAAATTCAACAATTACTTGGAAATCTATAAAACCTTCATCGCTTTGGCTGTCGGAATCAGTTTCTGGTTCTGTTGCTGTTGACGTCGACTTCGACTTCGACGTCGACGGCTTTGTGGGCAGCCCGCTTTTGTTGTGCTCGCTTTGGCTGTCATTCTCCTCGCTGTCACTCATTTTTCGTGTGCTTGCACTCAAAGTATAAGATGACAATTTAGCAAAACAAGAAAGTGATTTTCGTGTCAGTATTTTTATTTTATTTGCGTTGTATGAATATTTTTGTTTAGCTGATGTAAAAATTCTCAGGGCCAAGCGCTTGGAGTTGCCACACCGTAAAAGTATCTTACAGAACAAAGCTGAGTGCTACAAAACTAGCAAGAAGTATAACGATATATCGATTAATTTTAGGCTTATCAATAATGGCGCCATTCTAACGATTTAAATGTAAATCTCAGCTAAAACGCCATTTTATTAAACGATTTCTTATTTAGAGAACTATGCCGGAAGAGTCCACCCAATTACGCAAATAAAAACCAACTTTCACTCAATATTTAAAGTATCATTTTGCTCTTGTTTTTATTTTATTATATCATAGAATTTTCATTTCGTTTGGTTTTCTTATCTATGTACTTGTTTTTTAAATATCTTTGTTTTCCAAATTCATCAAATTAGTTTTTTTTTTTAGTTTTTATTTTGTATATTTTGGTTTATTGTTTAAAATTAACATATACATTTAACATTTAAATGATTTTGAAGAAGTTTAATATATATTTTTTCGTGTAGTTTCTCTTTTTCATCTGCCTAAAACACGTTAGTTTGCATTTTGCCTATGACATCATGAAAATTATGAGAAGTTTCATGGATGCACACGGAGTGAAATTGAATGTTCCTTATTTTTTCGGTTTTTTTTTTTTTTTGTTTATTTTAAGTGGGATGTGGATTGATACATTTATACATTTATGAAGATACATTTAGATATAGATGGCACGAAATGTGCTCCATTATATAGGCATGAGAAATGTTTTCCGAATCGTCAATGTCTAGTACACACAATTATGATCGTTTCCTTCGAACTTAGCATTAAAACAGAGTTCTATGAAGCCAAAAAGCGAACCTAGTTGCAATTTGTGAATTTGTTTCCTGTATTCTTTTGTTTTTTTAATATATATTTCTATATGTATTCTGTTGTATCTGTTGTTTCATATGTGGACAGGTAAATGTGTTACAGCAAGTATCTTGTGTGCGAAGCTAGGTGTGTGTGTGTGTGTGTGTGTGTGAGTGTCCTTGTTGAGTGTAAATATATAAATACGTTGTCAGCTGTATATAAAGACGCAAAATATATGTATATATGTACATATAAAAGATTTACTCATATATGCAAATATTTTGTAGTTCGAGAGTTTCACTTTTCGGTATGTGTTCTCAATTAAAAAATGTTGTTATAGTCTGTTTCCTTTTAAAATGTCTGGATTTACTTGCTGGCTCTAGTTAGTTTTTAATTTTTATTTTTGTTTTTTACAAGTTTACTTTGCAAAAAATATAGAATGTATATAATTTTCTTTACTCTTCTGTTCACTTTGTTTTGTTTCCTTGCTTTGTAGGTACACGATTCTCACGTTAAATGTTCAATATAATATTGTTAAACATTTTTACTGCTCTTTTGTTTTGGTTGGTTAAAAATTTTGATGCAAATGGGTTTGGGCTCACAAATATTTGAATTCTGTTGGTTCCACGTGTATGTAAATACTATGTATGTATGTATGTATATATCTGCAGTTATCGGTATCAATATCGAATTATGTATGTATATATATTTAAGCATGTCACATTCAATCACTAGTACACAGTATATCAATATTAAGATTCCATAAATAATTTCTGTAATGGCTGTAATCGGTCTGAAAGTAGCTCAAGTTCGACTGTATCCAAGCATTTTTTTTCTTTTTCTATTCATAATTTTAGTTACACGTCTTTAAGTATGTGTTTATGTATGTAGTAGTATATGGTTTATATCGTATATATGTATGTATATTTACTGCATATTACTTTACTATTATAATGTTTATGTTAATATATGTATGTATTTACCTATTTATGTACGTTTAACATGAATTTACACGACATTTAAGTTGCTTGGTTAATCTGTTTGCTTTGTTTTCTTTATTTTTTTCATCATTTCGCTTTAATCTTTATTCGTAATGAAAACTTAGTTATGCTAAATTCAACTTTATAAGTATGTGTGTGTGTGTGTGTGTGTGTGTGTGTTTGTGTGTGTGTGTTGGTTGGTTGGTTGGTTGTATCTGTGTCTGATATTTCACCTGCTCCTCCTGCGCCTCAGGGTCAGACCCCAGCCCGGGCCCGTCTAAGGGGGCTTTCACACTGTGTGCCTTATTTGTACCTTGTAATGTGGTGTTTGCTTTGTTTGTTTTTTTCTTTCTTTTTGTTTTCATTCAGTTTTGACAATTAGAATCTTATTATTATTAGCATTAGCATTAACATAAATGCTGATGCACACCGTGACAACCAGTTCAACTAGTTTGTTGTTTATCAATGCGGAATTAAGAATCGTTTCATTAACATAATGCATAGATATATACTTATATATAGTGTAAACTCTTCTGCTCGACGGCAAAGATCTCAACAAAATGTTCGTATTTATAGATAATACATATCAAGAAGAACAAAACAACATAAACATAAACATAACAAAAACTTTCATATCGAGTGTGGGTGTGTGTGTGTGTGTGTGTGTGTGTTTGTGTGTTTTTCATACGCTGCTTAATCATGGTATGATCCTTAAGGATATCGGATGAAGACACAACAACAATTATGGATATAGTACAAACTATTAATCATAGTTTACGAGCTACTCGAGATATTAATAATGCATACTACATGTGTATGAGTATAGTTTTTCTTACGTATCTATGTATCTATGTATCTATGCATGTATGTGTGTATGGAGTGAACGAATGAATTGATGTGCTTTGAGTCGCGGACACAGTTTGACACATAACTCATGAGTGTTATATATATATGTATATAGAAAGGTTATAGAGCATGTGATTGTAGGTAAGCTCTTTTGTAGTGCTTATAAGTAAGCTCTCAAGAAGCCCAGTGATAACAAAGTTTAATGTTAATAGAGTCATTTAGAGTCTAAATCTTAAAAACGTTTAAAGTAGCACATTACTTGTCTTGATTCACTTTGTAAACTTAATTAAATGATCAGTGTAAATGTTATTTAATTATATATACGATTTTTTGACGCACGCTCAGTACAAGTTTTTTTTGTTTTTGTTTTTGTTTTTGTTTACCAATGCGCAAATTATATATGTATTCAAATTTGTTATTTTATTAATTATTTTTTGTTTTTGCTGGACGTTTTTCTTTCCAAATAACTGCCCGAGCGAAAAGTCTTTTGAAAGTAAGGTTATTTCTTTAGCCAATTTTGAAGACATCTTGTGGTTTTTTTTCATTTCATTTAAATTTTTTTTTTGCTTTGCCAATTCACGCAACTTAGTTTAATTTAAGTTGCTTATGTATACATAAAATAAGTGATGTCAAAGCTCTATATAAGTATATATAAATCGCTCGTTTGAGTAAATCATAAGTCGTAATTCTGGCACTGAACGCGCTTTCATTGAATTGTTACAAAAAATGCATATGCCAATTATCGTAAATCGTAAAATTTAAATCGTAAAAAAGTTACAACAACTTTTGGGTAGAAAAACTTATTTAAAAACTATTATTGAAATTATTTAATTATTTTACGTGTCACTTAAATTAAGCGGCGTTGCCCGCGTCAATGGCAAAAGGCGCGCCCATCCTAGAAGCCATTGTAAAATGATGTGGCTTATATAATTATTAGTTAAAATTTTTTATTTTCTTTTTTCCTTTTCCTTTTGTTTTTGTTTTTGTTTTCTTTGTTTAGTACTCAATTAATTTGGTTTGAAGTTTCAGTCAGTTTATAAGAATGTGTGCGTCTGTGTAGTGATGAGATGTATGTATGTGCTGGCAAAACCTTAGTTTTCATCATCTTGCCTGTCTAACCGATGTACATACATACGTACATGCATGTGATTGTATAAACAGCCTATTGCTTTATCAATATAAGTACGAGTTTACTGTGAACTTGAAGTGTTGAATCAATGCATGAGCCTGAATTCTGATGTCAGATGTCCGATGTCAGATGCCTGATGTACGTATAAGTAATGGGCATGCGGGAATGTATGTGCTGTTGTTGGCAGTGTTGAGCAGTTGTCTTGCCCGGGATCCCCTCTCCAATGAGGATTGTCTCACGTACACTGCATATCATACCTGTCATGCCCTTATATCTATGGTTTTTAATGATCTGGTGATTCTTCATGAATGCAGCCGATTAAATAATGCGCAAGTCTTTTGCTTGATACACTAAACTAATTCAATGTGCGAGCATTTTGTAAAAATTTTACTTAATTTTAAATGGAATTTCTGTTCATTAAATATCTTGTAACTTCTCTGGACCTGGTTCAAAAATTGTTGATATGACACACACTGTCACGCGTGTGTTTTGTGTGTGTATGTGCTTTGGTGTGTGGGTGGTGTGTATGTGTGTGTGTGTGTGTGTGTGTTTCTCTCACTATAATAACTCTATATACGAGTAAAAAACGAACAAGTCAAATAAATCAGCCTTATTTTGAATGCAATTTTTATGTTAAAACTAATTTAGCTCTCCAATTAGAAAATCCAACTACACCCACCCGCACACACAGGCATACGCACAAATATATGCACACATATGTACATATATGTATGCCCGACCAGGCCAGAGAGATTGATCGAGTGCACAGACAACTCTACATAGTATATAGTTATGCTTATCATAAATATGCCATAAATACTTAAAGATAACAACACCAATTCAATTTAATTCAATTCAATTCAAGTCAAGTCGCTGTCGTTAAGAAAACGGACAGATCGCACTTAGTTCCAGCTCTACATATAATTATGTAATGTATTGTATATAATATGTGGCTATATGTATGTTTACACTTTATATTAGTTTACTTGTATGTATGTGTTTACTTAGTTATCGTTTAGTGGATGCAACATACCGCGCTGTACTAGCAGCTGCTGAGCCGAAATGGATACGACTCTTAGCTGCCAGATGAGATAGCTAATTGTAAATACTCGGACACTTTTACAGTTGACCTTGTGACCTCATTGGTGACATGACCGCTTAATGTTAATATTAACGTTAACACATCAATAACGACAATACAGTAAATATCAGAGGAAATATCATAAGTATCAATCTAGATATTCTTGTGGCTAAAACCTTTGCTTATAAGTACATACACACACACATATATATATATATATATATATATATTGGCAAATATGACCGATTACATTTATATCAATATATTCATGTTAGTTCATCTGATTTACATTGCAATTTCTACTTTGAACGATCTGAAATCAAATTGAAAGAAAACCATACAGAAACAAAAACGCTTGGGAATATCTATTCAGATTGTATAGGATCTCCATGTCTACATATAAGAAATACAAACATAGATTTCATTGTTATTTAGTCAATATCTGAGACCCTCTTGGAGAAACCATGTCAGTTAGAGAAATGCTTTCAACAGAGATCTTCTGGTTCTGTAGGTTCTGTTAATGTTTATGTGGATATACCATTCGGAAACCGTTTTAGGTACACGACAAAGTCAAGTAAAATCATATTGAAATCGAACTGAAATCGAACTTGAAAATCAGAAATCAAATAAAAACAAAGTCGTTTGTTGTTTGGTTTTTTAATTATAAATAACAATTGTATATTTTTAATAAAACGGTTGTTTTCTTGATGTTTGTTTGTTTGTTTGTTGTTGTTGTTGTTGTTTTTCTTGTTGCTGTGGTGATTTGTGGTCATCTGCATTAAACTTGGTTTTGTTTTTGCTCGATATTGTTAATTGTCAAATAACGATATCGTGACCTCGATTTCTTTGCTATTTTACATACTCGTAATTGCACAATTAAACTTTTTATTCCATTGTCTGTTCTTTTCTTTGTTTTTTCTTCTTCTTCTGTCTGTTTTCGGTTGAACAAGAATTGTGCCATTTGTTTGTTTTGTTGCTTGATCAGCGCTCTGTACAACATTCTGAGGATCCTCTTGATAGAATTTGCATTTCTTGCGTTCTTTTCATAATAATAATAATAATCATTAACATAAAATAGTATATGATATATGTATGTTTGTATGCATTACAAATAATTATACAATAATGGATAATTTTTAAAAATATCACTTATATTTAAATAATTTCCAGAACGCAACGAAAAAGATCGAGGGTGTGTGAGTGTGTGTGTGTGTGTGTGTGTGTGTGAGTGTTTGTTGGTTTACGAGAATTAGCAAGAGAAACAATAATTAATGATGATAACTAACGTAATCATAATAATTGTATTCAAATATGTCTAAAGATTTATTAAACTTTTGCTCCATCTTGTTTTTGTTGTTGTTCTAAATGTATTTGTGTGTGTGTAAATATAGGTGTAATTATAAACGTTGTGTGTTGTTAATTTTAACTTATGATTAATAAAAACGAAATACAATTGTAAAAATGTTGCTTGCTTAAAGAAATTGTTAAACTTTGTCGCATTCCAAAATAAACAATGGCCACCATTATGAATTTCATTCAAATCACGGCAAAACAATTTCAAAGAAATGTGCGCGCCTGCGTGTTATTAAAATTTCCATTTTTTGTTTTTTTTTTTTTAATATGTTTTTACATATTTTTCTCAAAAATTTGTGTTTGTTTTTTGTTTTTCTTTCTTTTTAAAGCTGCTGCTGCTCTTAAGCTCAATTTATCGCATTTTCTTCCATTGCATTTCAAGTTTTCCATCAACTGAGCACGTTGGCTTTTGCGCTTGATTCGAAAAATATATGCGTTTTCATATATCATGTGTTTCTTTGTTTCTTTGTTTTTTTTTTTATATTTTTTGTTTGTTTTTACATAGTTTATACGTATTCTAGATTGTAGTTTGTACTTCCAATTTGGTTAAGAATTCCTTGTGTTTTTCTTTTCTCTCGATTTCCACTCTTTGTCTCTCTCGCTATCGTTTCTCTTTCTTACTTCAGTTGCTCTCTTTGCATTTCACATACCCCGTTGGGTTGTTTGTGACGTCATTGTTGATACCGTAATTTGAACAATTCACAATAGTCGCACAACGCGAACAGTTAAAGTTCTAAACATTATTTTTTAGTCGTAGGTGTTCTTTACAAATTAATTAATAGGCTTTTAGAATCAAAAAATTGAAATAAATCAGCTTAATAACAAAAATAGAATTTGAACATTTTTCAAAAAATCAATTTATTCTTCTTGGCTCCAAAATCAATTTTCATATTTTTTATCCTGCTTTTTTCTTTTTGTGTCTGCCCTGTCTCTCTGTTTGTTTACGTTTTAATTTGTTTTTCATTTCTTCTGCCTATTGCATTTCGTTTTGTTTGTTTTTAAAAATTGCACTACATTTAAATTAAAGTTGCTTTATATGGTATATGTTACAGTAGCATGGATTGCTTTTGTGTGTTTGTTTTTCTTGTTTTTGGGCTGGGTTCGGGGATAATTGTTCTATAGATGGTATATGTATGTGTATGTGTGATCTTAAGTTATCTAGAATATTTAATCAGCTTTTTACGCTCGCTTTCGCTTTTAACTGATAGAATACAAAGCATTTAAAATTTGCTACGCAATGACCATCGTTTATTCTTAAATTTCCTTTGTATATATGAGTACGTGTATGTATTGCAGTTTTTAATTTTGCATGAAGTTGCTTAATACTTAATTCTTAGCGATTTAACACACACATACAATTGGTTAAACTGTTTTCAATTTGAATTTGAATTTGAATTATACACAAATAATTTCACTATTTATATGCTTGTATGTTCTTGAATTCTTTGATTAATATGTTGATGTAACGCTTTAAATATTTATATGTTTGTTTATGCATAATTCGGTTATTTTTATATTTTGATTTGCATTTTTTTTTTGTTGTTTTTTGTTTTTGTTTTATTTACTTTGTTTTGAATATTTTGGGAGCAAGAAGAAGAACAAAAATTGCACTAATACTAAGAAAAAATTTACTAGAGTCTTACAAACTAAAAAAATCAGATGTATATTTGTTTAAGATTTGTTTGCTTTTTGTTTTGTTTTCTCTCATTTTTTTTTTGTTTTTTGTTTTTTTGTATTATGTTTTTACTTTTTGCATTTTTTGTATACATATTTATATTTATATGCTTGTGGTGTTCCATTTTTTGCGGTTTTTCATGTATATAAAAATTGCTGGCTAAACGAAACGCAGCTAAAAATCTTTGCCACTGTTTGTTTGTTTTTGTTTTGTTTTTTTTTTGTTTTTGTTGTTTTGTTTTGTTTTTAACATAAGAATTAACAAAAATCAGGTTTTAAAATAAATATGTATGTATTTTTTATGTATATTTATGCATAATAATAATTATTATTATTGTATATTGCAAATGTTGCCCAGCGCAAATGTTAGCAACATTTGCACGGCAGTTGGCAACACTAGCACAACAACAAAGAGATACCGTTACGTTTAAGGTTTGCACAATTCAATGCAGAGTAAATAAGAAGAGACCATTTATATATTAATTTTCATTAATTTGTTGTTTGTTTGTTTGTTTGTTTTTTGTTTTTTTTTTCTTAGCGGCGGACTCTTTCTAGCAAAAACAACAGCAATACGGATGACACGGCAACAACTTAGACCTGGAGCAGCATTGTCTGCTGCTGCTGTTTCTGCTGCTGCTGGCCCGCAGCGGCAGCCCGGCTCCAAGCCAGCAGCCCATTGGCAGCAGCAACCTCTTCCATCTGTACATCGGCATTGTCGTTGGCAACTCCTTCATCGTTGCTGCTGCTGGCGGTGGGCGAGGGTGTGCGCGTCGGCCTGGCCACTACAGCTGCGGGCGATACAATCACCGAAGTGGCAACGCTCTTAATGCGCGGCAATCTATTGAAATTATTGGTGATGGAACTAGTGATGCTGCTGCTGCTGCTGTGAATGTGATTGCTATTGCTGATGCTGCTGATGCTGTTGCTGGTCTGTGGTTGTATGTGGTGTATGCCATAGCGTTTATTGGTTTTGATAGTGAGCGAGGCAGGCAGCTGTTTGCCCGCCGCCACCTCGGCCGCCAATCGCACCACAGTTGTTGTCATTTTTGCAGCAGCAGCCGCTGCTGCTGATGTTGCTGTTGATGTTGCTACTTGCCGCAGTGTCGCCGACGCATGGGCTGCTGCCTCCGTCGACGATTTCTGTCGCTTTCAGTCACCAAAGCGACTGCAAGCCTTCTTCCATCGGCACTGAGTGCACCATTGATCGCGTCGCTCCATGCCGTATACCTTGCGGCATTTCTTGTTCTCGCCGCGCGTACGTCGGTTCGGTGAGTTTGGTGTATTCCTGGCCGCGCTCACCGCCTGCTGCACGGCCACATGTTGCAGTGGCATGTGCTGGCCGGAATTGGCAACCAGATTGTTGCTGGCAGTTGTCTGTTGCTGGCCGCGCAAGTGCTGCTGCTGTTGATGCTGCTGCTGCTGCTGTTGCGGCGGATGGTAGTTGGCCGTGATTGTCACGCCAGACAGGTGGTGTTGTTGTTGCTGATGCTGTTGCGCTTGGGCGACCCCACTGCTGGTGTGGCTGTGATGCGCCGTCACCGTGACATTCTGCTGCGACAATTGCTGCAACATGTTGTTGGCACTGCTGTTGCTGTGTATAACCGGACTGCTGTTGCTACTGCTGCTGTTGCTGCTATTGCTGCTGCTGGCAGCGCTGCCAATGCTGCTATTGCTGTAATTGTGATGATGATGATGGACGTATGTCGGCGATGGATATGGCGCTGTCGAGTGGGACGGACGCGACGACGATGCGCGTGCCTGTTTGTTGAGTGTCGCCGAGCTGCTGCCGCTGCCGGTGCCGCTACCACTGCCACTGCTGCTGCTGCTGCTGGCGTGGTGCGCCTGGTGGGTGTTCGTAGAGGATGCGCTTACTGTGATCGCACCGGTGGATGGCCAAGTGTAATTGTGATGCGCCAGCGGCGAAGTCGGTATGCAGCTCGTGTTGTTGCTCTGCAGCTGCTGGTGCTGGGTGCTTGTGATGTGACCATTGCTGCTGCTGTGATGTAGCTGTGCCTGCTGATGCGTTAGGTGGTGATAGTTATTCATAGCGCGTCCTTGTCTGTATCAATAACAATAATATTGGATTATAGTCATAGTAAAGGATCGTAGTAGATATTGAATAGAGATCTACTTACTTGAAGTTGCCAACGATCTGTCTTTGGTATTCTGGATCCTCGTGCGGCGGACGTGCCATGTCCCGGTGGCTGAGCGTGGGTGGAGATGCAGGACTAGGCGTTTTGACCAACTCGTCATCGTCATCGTCTTCTGTGTAATAAAATTCCTCTTCGTGCTCATTATCACTGCAGGAATCGTTATCGCCAGAGCGTCTGGCTTTTTTACTGCAAACGCAAAAACATTTTCATTGATTAATTCATTATCGCGTATTGAAATTGTGTTGTTTTTAATTGATATTGAGCGCCAAATGCTAAGGCAACATCTGGTGCGGCTCATTAGCCAAACGCGCTAGAGATGAGCATTCAAATCGCAGTCATGTGTCTAACGATACTCAGGTTGCTACCTTTTTGCGCAAACAAACTATCTAAAAATATTTGTTGCCAATATCTAGTGAAAAACTATTTACAAAATAATTAATTATACAATTTATTGCTTTATTTAGTTGGTGTTATGTCTAGCAAATATTAAATGGTAACGCTTACGAGTGCCACTGCGGTTAACAATTGACCATCTCTAATGCAATTAGCTCGTGAATGACTGCGAGGTTGCCAGCTGGTGGCGTAGTAAGTGGCAACGCTGTCGCACACCTATTGGCAACGCCGCAGCCATTCACTTGCCATCGCTAGTCACACAGCTGCAGGGTTGTAGCAACGTTCGCAAAAAATACGCACGTTCTGTGTCAAATCAATACGAAATCAACAAAAATCGATCGATTTTTGCAACACCAGTAAGACAGAACGCGCCATAAATTGATATTTATTTGCCAACAACATAAATAGTGTACAGCACACGCATTGCTCGCGCTCGCCGCACATAAAATTGCTGTGGAAAATTTTTGCATTTCTGTCGTCGGCGACAGAAAAAAAATTTGCGCGTCGCAAGAGTCTCGCGTGCGTCTGTGTCTGTCTCTCTTTGCGTGTGTGAGTGTGTGTGTGTGCGTGTGTACTTATATGTGTGTGCTTTGCGTCCGCGTGCATCTCACAGCCTACATTGTCAATTATAACGAAAAGCATTGTGATTATCACCCTATTCCTAATCCCCACAGTCAGTAGCCAGCCACAGAACACAACAAAATGTCCACCAGCAGCAGCAGCAGCAGCCGCATCGCCATTGAGCCGAATAATAAATGCGTCAACAGCGTCGCCGCGGCCCTCTGCCCGCTCAGCAACTGCCAATTCTCGGGCGTTGTAATAAGCGCAATTTCCGACGAGCAGAAGCTCGAATTCAACAGCATATACAAGAGTAGCTGTACGTTAAGCTGCAGCTATGACTCCCAAGGCGTGTTGCTGCGCATTATGCTGGGTGAGCCCCACATCTCGACCTCAACTGCCGCATGGCTTTGACCCTGTTTTTGCTCGTTTTTGCAGACAACGATCAGGGTCATGTGCTGAAAGAGTACATGATATCAGCAGACACGGATGCGGCACAGCTGGGCCGGCGCTGCTATGCTGTCTCACTGGAATCGGACAATCTCGTGCTGCGCTTCGGCAGCGATAAGGATCAACAGCTCTTCCGCAAGGTTGTAGAGAATGTGAAGCATCTGCGACCAAAGTCTGTGTTCTCGCAGCGCACCGAAGAGTCGTCCGCATCGCAGTACTTCCAATTCTATGGCTACCTCAGTCAGCAGCAAAACATGATGCAGGACTATGTCAGGACGAGCACCTATCAGCGTGCCATCTTAGGCAACTCCATTGATTTTCAGGTAAACGCAACTTTTTGATTGAAATCGAAATTTCTTATACCTAAGTTAATTTTATTTTATTACAATTTTACAGGACAAAATTGTGCTGGACGTAGGTGCTGGTTCGGGAATACTGTCTTTCTTTGCCGTGCAGGCTGGCGCTGCCAAGGTGTACGCCATTGAGGCGTCTAATATGGCTCAATATGCACAGCAGCTGGTTGAGTCAAATAATGTGCAGCATAAGATCTCAGTGATACCCGGAAAGATTGAGGAAATTGAGCTGCCCGAAAAGGTGGATGTTATCATATCTGAGCCCATGGGCTATATGCTGTACAACGAGCGCATGCTAGAAACGTATCTGCACGCGCGTAAATGGCTGAAGCCGCATGGCAAAATGTATCCCACTCACGGAGATTTGCACATTGCGCCGTTTTCGGATGAGTCGCTCTACTCTGAGCAGTACAACAAGGCCAACTTTTGGTATCAATCGGCCTTTCATGGCGTCGATCTGACTACCCTGCACAAGGAGGGCATGAAGGAGTACTTCCGTCAGCCGATTGTGGACACCTTTGATATACGCATTTGCATGGCTAAGTCGGTGCGGCATGTGTGCGACTTCCTCAACGACAAGGAAGATGATTTACATGTCATTGGTAAAACAATTGATTGATTTCTCAATTTCTAGTCAATTAACAAGAATAATTTTATTTAGACATTCCGCTCGAGTTTCACATATTGCAGACTGGCATCTGCCACGGTCTGGCTTTTTGGTTTGATGTAGAGTTCAGTGGTAGCAGCCAGAATGTTTGGCTGTCCACTTCACCCACAGCGCCACTGACACACTGGTATCAGGTGCGCTGTCTGCTTCCCATGCCAATTTTCATCAAACAAGGGCAGACGTTGACGGGGCGCGTGCTGCTGGAAGCCAATCGGCGGCAGTCATATGATGTGACCATAGATCTGCACATCGAGGGCACATTGATATCATCCAGCAATACACTCGATCTGAAGAATCCGTATTTTCGGTACACGGGGGCGCCGGTGCAAGCACCGCCGGGGACTAATACGCAGAGTCCATCGGAACAGTACTGGACACAGATGGACACGCAGGGCAATCGAAATTGTAGGTTGTCTAAATGCTAATCTCCAAAATTTGTGTTTTTCTAATCCCGACTGCGCTCTCTTGCAGCTAATAGCATGCTAAATGGCGCCCTCAATGTTAATGGTATGGGGGATGGCGGCATGGACATTACCCATGGACTAATGCATCCGCACTAGGAACAAGCGATAAAGTTTGTTGAAGAAGGCAAATACTACAACTTGCTGGCGCAATCTATTTGGCTAAAAATATGAATTGAAACTAAATTAGCACAATTATCCATTAGTGTTTTTGTTTTACGCTTCTTTTGTTATTTAATTCTGTCCAAAGTTTACCTCTTTTTTTTTCTCTTATTTTTATATAATTTTTTATTCTATTTATATTTTGAAAGAGATTGTGAATTGTTTTGTATGCACCGAAAGTTATGAGTTTTTGATTTTAAGTACACGAAAATTGTTCAATCCCCGCCTAGGCATATGTTGTAGATATTTTGTACATCAATCGGTAATAACAATAAGCAAAACGAGAATCGATGAGATCTTTAAATATCGCATAGATAAACAATCAAGGCAGACTAACGGATGTAGTTGTTTAGAACAGCAGCATATAATCGATAAGGATAATTTTAGCCCCCCCATAGCATTTAGAGTTTTTAACGTATGTGTGTTATGTAATACGAGTATCTTATATATATATATATACTATAATTATCCACGTAGATTAACTGCAGCTTCAGGAAGTTTCTTAGGTATTGCCAATTGCAGTTTTCAAGAAAATTTAAAAACAAAACAAGCTTTGAACAAAAACGAAACGAAACAAACTAAAACAAAACACCAACTCAATAATTAAACCTGTATCTATGTATGTTATATTATATTATGTTAAGTATATATCATTGTATTGTATTTCAATTATTTCATGTACCTCAACGAAAATGAAGAACCTAGTTTCAATTGTAAAACGGAAATTCAATGGTTATGCTTAGTTTTGAAGTCATAACGAATTGCTCATAGATTATAGCCATTAAGTTATAGTTATTAATATATTTATATGAATTAGTCGCGCTGAGAGATTATACGTTTCAATTTAATTTCCTTGTTCTCCTCCATTTTATTTTCCCCTTTTTTATTTATATTTGTTGTTTTGCAATTCTCACCTAGTTCTACTTATATAGAAACAACAATAGCTCCTACGTCGCTACCAGCCTGCCAAGCGCATAGTTGACATTATGAACATATACATATAATAGTGCATACATATTTAGCATATAAAATCATAAATTATACACATTTATATATACATACATACACAGTCAAGTATGTGCATTGTACTTTTTAGCGTAGCTCTAGAGCTGTTCGTTTGCCAACAACAACAACAACAACAACAACAACAATAAACTCAACTACCACAACAACACCACCAACACATATACAATACATGCAACTGAACACAAGTATAAACTATAATTCTATATAAGTACATACCCATGCATCTATGCAGACAGAAAAAAAAAAAACAAATTTGAAAACAGAACCTAAAAACGGGCTTTTATTTCATTTTTGTTTTTTTTTGTGGATCGCCCCTCGCTGCCCAAGCAATTTATATAGGAAACAACATTTAACATTCACAAATGTCAACGCTTAGCGGCCCGCGCCTCGGACCTTGGCCTCAAAAGTGCAGCGCTGTCGCCCCCAACAAGCCCCAATAAATGCCACGCCTCCCCGTACGCCTATGCCATTTGCGCCACTTGCAATGCAGGTGCGGTAAGTCAATCCAAAATGTGTGTGAGTGTGTGTGTGTGTGCGTGCGTGCGTGTATGTGTGTGACCTGGTTACTGCACACTCACACACACACGCGCACATGAATGTGTACACAAGTGTTCTATTTTAAACAGCTCGAAGCGGCTTGCACAGTGGACTGAACGTGGAATTTAATTCGTATGCAAATGGTGGCATATTAAGATAAGAAAATTTCTTTGAGCTATTGTGTGCACAAAGTTAAACTTTTATATACATTAAATTCTCCTGAAATATTTGTCGTATATATTCTATATATATAGAATTGTGCAAAGGGTGGGAAATCATTCAATTTTCTATATAAATTTTAAATGCTTTCGTTGCTTAAATCACTGTTTTTCAGCCCCAGAAGCTCTTAGATTTATGTATGTATAACATTCGGAAGACTTCTATCGATTTAAACCCGAGCTGAATTTCTTGTGCTATTTCTATCCACTGTGCATCAATTGTGACGCGCGCTGCATTGCTGCTTTTGTGGTGCTTGTTGTTGTTGTCGGTTGCACTAAGTCAAGGCCCTGCCACTTGCTGCTCTTGATTGTAGTTTGCTTTTGGCCGCTGCCACCTCTTGGAGCACCCTTTGGGGGCACTTGAATGCACTGCTGTTTGCTCGCACTTACCCCAAATGTTTGTCCCGCACGTGTCGTTCAATTTTCAGTTGTGTGGGCTCCACAATGCCGCATCCTTTCCAGGTACAACGGAATTTTTTCAACTGCAAATACAAGAACAATTACATTTTGGGTTAGACAACTTTTCCAACTGATATCGAAGTTAACGCTAATTTAGTATATAAATTGATGAGCTAATTCTGCGTACTTGATGTTGAAAGTGGACGTGAGTGGGTGGTGTGCCGGCGCGCGAGGATGAGGACGAGCGGCAGCCCGGGCTGGCTTCACTTTCACTGGCGCCACGCTCGCCATACGACTCGTAGTCACTGCGCTCCACGTAGTAGTTCAAAGCCGTTGCGTGCATGGCGAGCAACTTCAGCTGGAGGAGCAGAAGCAGGAGCAGGAGCAGGAGCACCAGTGAACCGGTGCCGGGCCGGTGCTAAATGCGACTGTGTTGGTGCGGACAATGCAACTGGCTGCGTGGCTGTGTGGCTGCGTTCGCTGGCTGGTGGCTGCCCGGTTTTGACAGGATGCGCACACGAGCATCAAACGATGCCGCGCACGAGGATGCCGAATGAGCTCCGTTTCCATTCCGGCTGCACTCTGCACACGCTGCACTGATAACACGGCCCATCCGCCCGCCTTGCCCTTGCCGAGCGCCTGTCCCAATTTTCCAAGCGCGCGCCCATTTACTGGGTCAACTTGGTCTCGCCCCGATCCATGCCTCGTCGCTCGCGCTCGCCGCTCACCGCTTTCCGCTCACCGACCGCCGCCCCTCGTTCGCCTTGACACGCTTCTCACTTTCGCTCAAAGAGAGCTTTGCATTATTTAGCGGCCGTGCGACTGCAATTATGCTGCGCTTTATGCTGAAGGTTAGGACGCTGGCAGCGCTGTTGACCCAGTTCAACGGCTGGCTTTCAGTGATTTTATTTTTCAGTTTTTGGTGTTTTGTATTTTTGATTGCGTCCTTGCGACTGTTTGTTGGTGCACGGTTTTGTCCTTGTGTGCTGTGTGCAATGCAGCACAAATTGAAAATTAAATTTTGCTTGTCAAGTGATTAACAATTTGTTTTGCCAATGTGAGGTGTTTTATTTAGCAACAGAAAAGGCTATTTATTTCTAGCGTTTAGCTAAATATACAGCTAGGCTGTCAGCCCACTTTGAACCGAATCGATTTTTGCAGGGAATTCCCAATTTTATCTAATTTAAGCCTGAACCTAAAATACTTTTTTGTCTTATAAGGGTTTGGTTTATTTAAAAAAATATTCGTAAACACCTTTATGTTAAGAAGCAAACCTGGGTAAACAAGGGTGAAACACCAGTTGCAGGAACCAAACCTAAATCTATTGGAAAAGTGAACTGGAAAACGCAAAAAGATTTGCAGCTATGATTTGCAGACTTCATTATTTAATAGCTGTTAGGATAGGGCGGCTTTAACTGGGCACCTTTTGCTTATTTATGTACATATAATGACTATAAATGTTTTTGTTATTATTAATTTAAGTTTTATGCCGCGTTTATTTTGAATGCTGCATTTAATTAAGAGCTTGCATTCAATAATTTAATTAGGCAGCTATTTTAAGTGTATTGCTTTTAGTTTTGCAACTATTGTTGAGTAGAGAAACCATAACTCACAGCGTCTAATGATGCCTTCCAGAGCCTTGAAATGTCTACTATTGAGCTCTAAAGCAATCCCAGGAGCACGGACAACAACAGCAACATCCGTGCGTTCTTCCCGGTCGAGTGGCAGAAAACGAAAGCGAAGCGAAAGCTGCTAACCGCAACGTAATCATAAACATAAATAACTTCAGCTACATAAATGACGTAAATTGTTAACATACACACACACACACACACACCCACACACAGACACTCACACTTTAATAGAGCTGTGTGTGTGTGTGTGCGTGTGTGGAACATTAACTGCCTGGAGCCTGCCGTGGGTCTACACATTTTTCGTTTTAACTCAGCGCAATTAGTGGGCGCCATAATTCGTTTGCGGCCAGCGAACGGAGCGCAGGATATGGCGCATATCCTGCTCATAAATATTAACGTGCACACACACGTATGTGTGTGTATGTGTTCAACAATTGTTGCCATTTGTGGCAGCTGCTGTGCTGTGCAGTGGCAGCTCTTAAGTTTTCGAGTTTTGGCAGCGTGTGGCTGGCATATAAATATGCAAGTATTTATTTTATATTATGAGTATTCTTTTGGATATATGTGCGTGTGTGCCAAAATTAGCAACAACAAACGACTGGAATTGAATTCGGTAAAAACTTTGATTAAGTTTACCAACAAACAAAGCGGCGTATACGCAATTTACAGCACACGGCGTCAACTGCCGCCGCTGCTGCTGCTGCTGATGTTCCCTTAAAGGCCTTTAATTATTTTTAATTAATGCGCTAACAAAGTCGAAAATCATTTTGGCTTATCAATTTCTTGGCAAGCCAAACTGCCAAGGCAACAATCCGCGTACACGCGAGCAGTTGCCACCTGCCGTGTTGCATAAGCCCAGTAAATGATGGAGTCTGCATCTCTTCTCATCTCTCGCCCTCCATCTACCTTTCTCTCTCTCTCTCTCTCTCGTTTCTCTATCTATGTGCGTGCGTTAATTATGTTGCGTTGTCTAATGAGCTGCAGTGGACGGGGGCCAATAGTCGTTCGTCTACTAATGAAAGAAAACAACTGTAGTTTCAGTTAGCATTTGCCGTTGCTAGCCCCCGCCCTCTAGAGCACAAGCATCCCCTAAACGGCGGCACACAATGGCCGCTCTGTGCCGCATGCCGCATGCCGCCTACCGCACTGTGTCCTGATTTGGCGACTGGACCAGCGCGTAAATAGGCAACGTGAGTGTGCGGAAATGCCAGGAATAATACAAATCTTGTTTAAGACAGTCTGAAGTTGCAGAGAAGGAGAGAGCTAAAGAGAAGGAAACGAGCAGCTGGAGTGGGAAAGCCCAAGGAAATCCATCTGGCATTCCTGCTTCGCCTGAGGCTGACTCCAGCTACGTTTATTCTTTTGTGTGCGTGTGTGTGTTTTCTGGAGCTGCTAGCTGAGTGGCATCGTTACGGCTGCCTTATCCTGGTTACACGCTGTTGTTTGCCATTTGCCCGGCGCCAGTAACAGGCGTGCCTGCGCCATCAATACGGCATAAGACTATAGTGCCATATATAGCATATATATGCTAAATATACATTATATGCTTTGTGTGCGTTGAGTGAACTGGTTTAATCTGCTTTAATCGGCAAGTTGCCTGCTTGCACAAATATACTGAGATTCACTGAGCTTTCACACGCACAGAGCACACCTATGTTAAATTTGAGCAAAGCTCAAACGATTTGCTGCGGCAGCAACAAAAAGCTCACTAATACTAGTGCGCGCCTTTTTGAGCTTTGTGATTATTGATGTTGGCCGTTATTGAAACGCTTGACTGCAATGAATTTCATTAAAATTCTTTTTACAAGTAATGAAATTCGTAAAACTGCGCTATCAGCGATTCGATGTTGCTTTATATGTAATTTCCTCTAGCTTTCACAATCAATGAACATTTGCTTGACAGCATAAAGTAACCAACCCCGCACACACACGCACGCACACACACAATCACACACATACATACACATCGACAGACTCACATTTACGTGCCTTGTATAAATAACAAGTTTTTCTGTGTTCGCTTTCCATTTTTGGCCGCAAACATAAACAACCCCACACCCAAAAGAGTCGAAGCGACGAGGCAATGGCAAACAGAAAACGGAACAGCTGTGGGAAGGACAACCACGGAATTGGGTCAACTGTATATAGCAATGCGAGCGCCTGAACACAATCCACAAACAAACACAATATATGTATGTATAGATGTGAGTGTGTGCGTGTATATAGGTAAACATATTTAACTGGGGGTTGGCCCTGTGCCTGCTGCTGCCCCTGCCCCACATGAAAAGCGTCTGTTAACTTGCAAAAAACTGGGCCAAAAAGAGCGGCCGGGCCAATAACAGTGCCAGAGAAACCTGCCAAACAGACTGCGCGCGCATGGATATATTTGGTCAAAGAGCACGAGAAGCCATTAGCAACTCTCTTAGAGAGGGATTCAGTGAGCGGCCAAGCTCGAAGAAGAAGAGCGCGCCTGGAACTGTGTTTGTTTTCATTTGCAGCACACGAATTGGGTCAGTGGAAGCGCATTAACTGCGGCTGCCGCTGACGCAGCTGCGGCTGCTGTGGAGCACTGGAGCCACGTGGAAGCGGAAGCATAAATTATTGACTTTTGTGCAGAGGCGGGCAAATGACTGCCTATAAATAGCACACTTCGAGTGTATGTGTGTGTGTTAGGGAAGTCAGCATGCTGCTGCTGCTGTTGCTGCTGATCCTGCCACAAAATAGAGAGCGTGTGTGCAATGCCCCAAAGGCCATTCATATTTCCTGTGTGCTTGCGACTTGGGCACTTCTTTCCCCTAGTTGCCAATTTGATAGGCAGCTAGCTTAAACTCGGTCCGCCCCAGCCCCGCTGACTAATAAGGCTTATTATTTTTTTTGTTAAGAACAACATGCGAATTGCACTCACGGCGAGGTTTATACACTTCAACGCCCACCTTGGGACAAACGCGACTTGAAAGTCAGCAAAGCGCACAAAAGTAGGCAACGAAATATGTAGTCTTATTATCCTCGGGCCAGCTGGCAATTTTATGCGCACCATTAAAGCTGCTTAAGCGCCTGATGGCAATTTCCGCTGGTTTGAGCATATAATTTGCATTGCCAGGACAACCCCGATGCCATGGGCAACGTATTCCTGCCACGCCTACGCCTACGCCTATTTAGATATGTATATATATATATATGTGTATACTGTATCTGCAAATGCAATTGATTATGCTACATTTTGACAGTTGTAACTGGGCCTGTCGAGTTGTTGGGCCTGGGTAATTTGCATGTGGCTTGCGGTTGGCTCTTAAAGCCTTATCACAGCGCCAACAGGCAACAACAACAATAACAACAACTCGAATTGGGTCATCTCAGATGATAAGAGGCAAACAGCATCGCTGTGGCATACAGGGGTGGCACACAGCAGCATTTTGTTTGCTTTGGAGGCGTTGGTTTACAGGTTAAATAATTGCCGCAAGCAAAAGCGCTTTGGGCTACAAAATTTGTGGTTAAAATTTACTGTTTAAATAGTTAACTCCATTGTAAAGTTTGAGAGTGTGCGTGCCTGGTTGTGTATGTGATTATTTGATTTTCAGCTCGGCTCACACATGGAAAACATGATTACCTCAATTTGTCGCCCTCGTTTGGAAGCTCGCTTCAAACTTAATTTGATTGCGTATAAATAAACACGCGACGCGGCCGACAGTGACAAACTGACAGAAATGTGTACACAATGTGCACACACGTATTTACATATATACATATGAGTACTAATACATATGTAGATATCATATATGCATACATAACTGATGTGACAATCGCACGCGAAATTGTCATTTCTGAGCGCAGGGAGTGGGTGGGTAGGCGCTGAAGAAGGGGCAAGGGGCAGGCAACATGATTGAGCATGTCGCGAAAACGACATGGAAGCTGAGTTGAGTGTTCATTCATGTTGTTGATGCCATATGAGTGTGTGACCGCGTGTGTGTGTGTGGCTGTGTGTGTGAAAACAAGACAATGAAAATGGCGTCAATTTGCGAACAGAAGCATATGAGCATGTATGTGTGAGACAAACAAATTCTGGACAGACAAAAGCACAAAACCGACTGACTTGACATGACAAAAATTGTTCGAAATCAGCTTAAGGGTTGCCACACTCACACACACATACTCATACTTCGCATACATATATATATACAAAATTTATGCGCAAAACTCGTGATTGCTTCAAGTTGTAACGAAAAATATATTTCAAATGAAATGCTTTCAGCTTCAATTTTCCGCTACAGTTTAAATGTTCAATTTCCGCGTAAATGTAAGAAATTGCAATAGAATTGCAGAGCACAAATTGGATTTTTTTAGAGAGAGAGAGAGAGAAAAAGCTCCAGGCCCAGAACAATTTGAAGCGAGGAATTTTTGTCGCAGCCCGAAAGTAGGCAACACATCGCAGCGCGATTTCGTTCCTATAAAACACAACTGCGACATGTTATAAATATTTACAATGTGCATGCTAAAAATTGAACAAGAAGCCTGGCAATTTATGTTATGTAAATGTTTGAATTTGTATTTTCACATACTTTTATCTGACACGCAAATGGATTCAATAGATAACTGCAAATTGATCAGGTACACATGCCTATATTTAAATGTATGTATATGCTTTTTCACTTTACAACTTTAAGGCTGGTCAAAAATGAAAAAGGCTATATCCTGCCCGAAGCTGAAGCTGGCAAATTAAATATTAAAAAGTACAGCACCTGTGTCCAGCACAGTGGCAGGCAAATGTCTTCGGCTGTGTGTGCGACAACAGTATCCGGCAGGGCTCGATTTACCGCAACACGACGGCACGAGGCAGCCCTCAACCGTGCTCAAGCCACATGCACATAAAATGGCTTATCAGTGAAAAAGGCTCGAATTACAAGCAGGCTGAAACGTGGCAAGCACCATATCCTTGGCCTACCCAACCTACTCAATCCCCCCCCCACACACACACACTTTGCAGCCGCAAGCAAGTTAATGGACCAGCCAGAGGCACAAGTTAAGAGCCTCAGCTCCATACCAAAAACTGTTCTGATTATCAACGCCATTGTCACATCCCCTGCAATAAAGAGCGAGGGGATGCGCAGCCAACAATGGCTGAAATCCAATTATGACATAAAAATTTGCGTAAATTGTGAAATGTAAATTTTTGTCAACACTTTCAACTAAAAAAGGGTTAACGAGAGATAAGGCAAGGCGAAATTATTATTTGACACACGTACATTTTTGGGCTGATAATAAAATTTGTGTGTGGTTGTGTGAGTGTGCGCGCCAAGAGGCCTGCATTTGCCGTTGACTTTTATTGCTGCGGTAATTGCTAAATGGAGCTTGAATTGGGTCCTGTGCTCCGTCAACTGTATCCAGTGTATGCCCCATAGACGCCCTATGCCGGTGTCCTGGGTTACTACTTGCCGATTTTTTTGCTGCTGGGTTAATCAATGCGCACACAGTGGCCAACGGGGCGGCAGCTCGTTTGCGGTTTTGATAGCGCTTTAAAGACCCCACTGGGTCTCGAAACCAAGTAATTGGCTTATAATAAATATAAAATTGTGACAGCAGCGAGCCACGAGTAGCACAAGCGACAGTTCTAGGGACCCGGCTAACAGATAGCCATGGCCAACGACTGCTGAGCATAACTGTACCAAAGTTACTAAACTATATAAATATGTGTGTGTCTCTGTGTGTGTTTGTGTGTGTGTGTGGGGGGGGGGGGGGAGGGGATCAGGCCGACGACAGCTCATCTATTTCAATTAAGCTCTGACTGGGGGTCAGTCTTATAGGGGCAGCTGCCTGCGAGCTGTTGCTGCGCTCGTGTTTGACCCGCATGTTGACCCAGAATGCAACCGAAGCGGCCAAGCAGCCGGGGCGCAACCGTAACTAGGTCACTTCTGCCACACAATATTGACGAAAAATATGCACATTTCTTGCCACTTGCCACTTGCCGATTTTTTTGCTGCACATTGATATGGCACAAGGCTTTGCGCCTGGGACGACCTTGCCACAGACTGTACCAAAGAGCAGCAGCGGCGGCGACTGCATCAAGGCCTAACTCAACTGGGCGAGCGCATACATATTGCAGTAACTGTACATTGGGGCAAGATGTGTTAACTTATCATAGAGCAGCGCAAGGTCTTTCCGTTTTTGCACAGTGTATGCAATCGTAAGGAAACCAGGTCAAGCGTCAAGCGAAACTATATAGAGGGCACACACACAGCATACACATGTGTATATGTATGTGTTTGGCATATGCACAGTAGCTGATGTATTTATGTACTCTTCAGTTATGTGCTCTCCGTTTACTTATGCGCTTTTGCCTTTGCTTTGCTTTTTAACCATCTTCAACAATGTTTTGGCTATCATTTTCTCAGCTCTTTCAATTATTGAAGCGCACTTTTTGGGGCACTACAGTAATTAACAAATTTGAAGGCAAATTTAAACTAGAATTTTCAATAAAGCACTTTGAGCTCTCAAACATCTACTCTAACCCTTAAGTGTGCCTAAAACTCTTTGCAAATGCACTGGTAAATGTTGGTGAGTGCCTGATCCCCTTTCTTTAGACCCGCCCCCGGCCCACGGGACACATTTCCATTAAGCTTTGAAGGGCAGCACACATAAACTGACAGAAGGGAACTTGATGTACGAGGCACATGCGACACGTGTCTGCCACAACGCAGCGTAAAAATGGCCACAAAATAATTCCCAAAACTGAGCCAAATAAATGGACAAAAAAGAGAGAGAGAAATAATAAAAGGCAAAACCTAAACTAAAAAGCTGCGCTGCAAAATGGCAAAAAATGTCAGCGGCAATGGTCAAAAAATAATCAACTTGTGCGGGGACCAAACCAGAGAACATGGAAAATGTAAAAAAAAAAAAAACAAAAAGAGAAATGGAATACATCAACTTTCGGGCATTTATAGATGAACTCAAAGCTGCGCTGGGCATGGCCACAAGGACGGCAAATATTGGTAGAGCTCGATGCTGGCGCTATTTTGCGGGGATTACAAGCGGGCGCTCAAAGCGGTTTATAGAGCACCTCAGAACCTACAGTATGAGCACTCTATGGCTTTAAAACTGCACCTGTGTGTGTGTGTGTGCGGGTTTGTGTTGCGTTTGTGTGTATTTGAAATGCTATTTGATGTGCCCTCAAGCCAGCGACTGTAAGCCGCTTATGGCCTGCAAATTAGACGTTTTGAGCTTTGCCAAGGATGCGGCTCTAAATTCGCACACCAAACCTTTGAAGTACATGAAATATATGCTTCATTTATATAGTTGTATACATAAATATATACATATTATATGTATATATGGTTGTTAGCATACCAAAGGCTAATTAATGCCAAACTTTCACGTTTCTTGTTCAAACTAATCTAAAAGCAATATGCATAGTTTTCTAGTATATTCACATTTTGAACTGCCAATGCAAATGTTGCAAGAGTTTGTAAAGTCAAATGGAAATCGTCTGCAAACTTGCAACAGTTGTATAAACAAAGCCATATCAAAAGCATAAAACATATCGTTATGGCGCCCGCTTTAACTTCACACGCACAAACTCACAAACATATGAAAGGCAATTTCAGTACGCACGTAACAAAAATGAAAGGAAAAATATTAATAAAAAGAATGAGAATATTTGTTGCAAAGTTCGAAAGCAGTTTTCATTTTTTGAAAAACAAATTTTGCTAAAGCTACAATTTTGCAATTTTGTACATAATTTTCAGTCCAATCTTCTATGTATACTCTGTTTTTTTTCCCCTGTTCTTATATCTTTGCATATTTCATGGAGCCTGCGTGGCCCAGAGGGTACCCAACCCTTTTCAATTTGCCGCTACTTTGGATTTAGACTGGGATTTAAATTTTCAATTTCTTAAATTCCATGCCACTTGCAATTCTGATGCCATAAGCTCGCAGCCAAGTGGCGTCGCGTCGCGACGCAAAACCCGCCTCGCCTCGCCTTCCCCTGCCTTGCTCGGACTTGTGCCGCCCGCCTTCAGCAGCAGCTGCTGCTGCTAACCAACCAATTTGTTAGCATTGAATTAAATATTTTTTGCTGCTTTGCTAAAACTTTGCACTCTACATTTTGGTTTTGTGTTTTTTGTGCTCTTGCGAACTTTTTGCCCGGCAAGTGTCGACGCGTTTAATTGCAAATGATAACAGGCCATGCTTAAAGTTTTCAGCTCGTTTTTCTTGCTTTTTCTTTACTTTCTTTTCTTAATTTCCACTTTGCTGACCCAATTTGCAGGGTTTTCATTACTTTTATGCAGGCAGTAGCAGCAGCCGCAGCAGCAGCCGGCAGGACTCTGCTTCAGCGAAAGTGTCGCCATCTTTGCCCATTTTCGTGCTGGATTTTCATTATTTGTTTTTCCCCCGCATACGCTTGGGTTCATCTGGGGACTCTGCGGAGCGTAGTCTGTTACTGCCTTCAACTGTTTGCGGCATCTCTTCCTGTTTAGATAAAATGCCAAATACCGGAAGATTTTTAATTAGAATTTTTTCTAGCTGTGATACCCGCCGCCCGTCCGGCAGCCCACAACTCAATTATTGACTCTAAACAATACGGCAGAGCAGGCAAATGGGGAAAACTTCAGCCCCAAAAGGAGTTCAGGCGAAAAGCAAACAATGCTCGAAATTGCCGTCTGTTCTGTTTTCTCGAAACAATTGGCATAGGGAACCCAAAGAATTTAACCAGCTTAAATCATTTTAATAATCTTTTCAACTGCTTGGCAGCAATTTTGCTTTGACTTCAGATCTGCTAGTTTGTCCCTTCGTCAAGTCCATCGTTTATTTAACCACCCGCTGCTTTTGTTGTGGTTTGTTTTGTTTGTAATTTAATACGTGGTCTTTCTTAATTAATTTCTGCTACTTGCGGTTTTTGACAGACGCCAAAATCATAATTCGTAATACGATACCGAAACGATAATATCGTGACTCTGGGCAGCCAAGAAAAGTAATTTGCTATATACGTTTCTCAAGTTGCCATTAAATGGTTTTATTTTTGGACAGGAAATAGAGAGTTTTCTATATTTAAGCAGACGAAAGCGCATTAAAGCTTAAGTCTTATAAATGGTATGAGTAATCAACCTGCAAAAGCTCAGTAAAGCAGGAGTAAAAGTGGAAAGTACAAATTTGCAAACAGATTGAAAGCACATTAAAGCTTTAAAAAATAAAGCTTTAGATTAACTCAACTTTAATATAATAAAAGCACATTAGGGCAGGATGTACGAATATAAATGGGAAGATTTTTAAATTCACATTAAAGCTTTAATGAAAATAATGATTAAAGTTTAGTCAATTTGAAGCTTTAATGCACTTTCAAACAAATAAACGTTTATGTCATTTATTCATTTTTAAACTTTATCAATTTAGCTGAAAGCGAATCGAATTGAAGCGAATAAAAATGGCATTCAATTTGACAACGGGCCACATTTGCATTGATGGAATGACAATTGTTATTTGAAAGACAGAAAACAGATAAAATGCAAATAAGTTAAGAAACACAAAAAATGCTGTCATAGCCAGCTCGAAAGAATAGCGTAAAGGCCAAAATAATAAGATACCAAAATAGCCATGGGCCAGCTGATTCAGGCGAAATAATTTCGGGCAACGTTTTTGGCCATCGCCATCGACAAGCGAAAGTGAATAAAGGAATAGCTGAAAAGCTCGACTCGTTGGCCACAATAATTTTCATAAATTTTCCAGTTTTAGGAAAAGAAATTTCCGAACTTTTTTTTTTGTTGTTGTGCGCAATCAACACAAAAGCAACAACAGGCAAAAAGTGCAGTAGTCCGGCCCGATGATGTAATGGGCCAGCACAAATATTTCATTTGAATAACTTCGTAATCACGGGTCCGGATAGCCTAAATCCGGGCCGACGCGGCGTATGCACAACCTGGATCCCAAAACTAACAACTACAAAAAAAGGAAAACAAAAAAAAAAACAAAATAAACGATGGAAAACAAAAAAAAAAACATCGAATCAAATTGGCTTTTTGCTCAATGGGCGATTTTCGTTAGTCGAGCTACGGATTTTTATGGCTAACTTTGTTATGGCAAGGTGGGCGTTGAGGCCACGCCCTCCACAAGCTGAAGTGTAGACACCGAAAAGGCATTTGCTATTGTTATTATTGTTGTTGCTGTTGTTGTTGTTGTTTAGCCTTTGGCGTTAAATGTTTGTTTCCAGAGCTGTTGTTGGCTTGGCTTTAAAGTGTTATTTGCAATTTTGATTTCGCTTCAATTGCAGCCCAGACATGGAGACTTAAAAGACTAGGCACAGAGTTGGATTCAAATAGACGTTGGGTTTACTTACTGCATTGGGCATTTGGTAGAGTCGGGATGTCGAGCAATGTGGCAATGCTGTGTGGCAAGCACTCACCTGTAAAGACAAACAAGTTAAGGAAATTGGTTAACAACAATTTGCATAAACTTTAAACGATTTCCGCGTGTATCTGACAATCTACTAGACACATATACATACATATGCCTTTGTGGCCTACACTTTGATTGTTTTTAGGCAATCAAATCGATTTTTTCCTTTGATTCGCCATGAATTCGATTTGTTTTGGGTGCTTTTACCCTCCTCCCGCTCAGCTTGGCATTGGCAATTTGGCTTGACACATTCGCGCCGCGATGTCATAAACTGGCACAAGCTGCGCGACTGGAGACAGATAGAGGAAACATCCGAGCCCAGTTCACAGCCCCCTTACCTTGGTGTTTGTGTTGCATGTCGCATGTGGCAGAGAGATAGCCTCGTGTGCCCATTTCCAAGTTTACCATGTCGGGGTCAAATAGTTTGCCGACTTTCGTGCGCAAACCAATTGGATTTGTGCCTATAAATATGCATACAACTGCGATTCGTATCGCTTGTTCTTGGCTTTTTATTTTATTACCCTATAATCGAAGCGCTTAACAGAGACTGCCTCCTTTTGCCAGGCACTTTGACAGGCAGCCTGACTTTCAAGCTTAAAGATACAGCATGGCTTTATAGAGGGTAACTGTCAGTCGAGCAGTCTTTGGCTTGGCATGCTTCCTTTTGCTCATATCTAGATGTTTGAATATTCCTTTTGACATTTCATGTCGACGCTCATTTATAGTAAAAGCCAGACATTGACATGATTTCTCAGCGACTTGTTTTGCATTTCGTCTAATTGCCATGTTAATTGTGCGCAATTACAGACACCCTGTATAGCCCGCAACAGGGTTCTGCAGCTAAGCATTGCATGACGCGACTTTGCAGCACTTTGGTTTTTCCATTTTTGGTAGTTTACATTTCGTGGAAAAACCTTTTAATTGAGTCTTTTAATATTATTAATGAATGACTAAAAACAATGAATTTTAAGAGATAAGAGAGACAGAGGGAAAGAGAGTGCAAGAGAGATAGCGAGAAAGTCTGCCAGGCCAAATCTCAAGCTCTCGTGAGTCGACAATAAATTTTTGGTTAATTAGCAAAAACGACGCTTGGGACAAATTAAAAGGCCCCAGAAAAAAAAAACAACGAGAAAAACAATTTAGCGGGGAGCTGGACGCGTGCAACAGCAGCCAGTAATTTGTCATGTACGCGCAATTAATCAAAAGTTGAATGACATGACAGGCTTCGACTTTTGATAAAAGTATTTTTCGCCCTTTTCATTAGGTTAGTTAACTTTTCTTTTGTGTTTTAATTGTTATTAAAGACATATTGCGATTGCACTGCGCGAAATTAGTCATCATTAAAAGGAGCAGCAGAGTGTGTTGCATATTTGTGGGCGTCACAGCGTGCGGCTGTCAGACTTGATGGATGGATGGCTGTTTGGACAAAGCGTGTGCTGAGATAATTGACCTCTAAAAATACTTGGGCCACACACACACGCACTCATACATGCACACACACACACGCACACACACAAGTGCACGCAGCCAAAAAGCCGAAATCCATTCAGCGGGCATCCTGCGCCGCAAAGTAGGCTAAAAATGTGGCACACACCGCGGCAACATATACGCCAATGACGGCAATGATGATGCTGCTGATGATAATGATGATGGTCCAATAACCTTTTGCACGGCTCGGTCTTGGGCTCTCGGCACAGCTTGAATGCCATTGACACTGGGCGCTTAGAGGCTGCGTCGGATTCGGGTGGTTTGCCGGTCGACACCGTAAGAGATACTTATTTGCCACGAGTAGCAGGCGAAGGAGGAGCACGCAGCAGCTAGAAGGCAGCAGGCAGCAGGCGGGCTGCGCATAAGAAGTCATTGCTCGAGAGGCTCACGCATTTATTGTTGCCCCATTCCCTTGGACAGCTTTTGCTGCTACTCGCCCCCCTCCACACTACCTTTCACCATCCATCCTTTGGCCACTTTTTGTTTTTGTTTTGCTTTACGTTGCGTTTATAATGTCTGTTGTTGTTGTTGTTATTGCTGTTGTTGTCATTGTCGTGGGGATTTTATGGCTTTGAAGCAGGCGAGAGTTGCGTTGGCGTCGTCTGCGTTTTTGGCAGCCAAAGTCGGTTTGTATGCGTGTGCGTGCGAATGCCCCGTTTCAAGGATATTTTACGCTTTGGACTTGTTTGGCTGCCTTTTGGCATTTTACTGTGTCGTTGGCACGCATCACAGCGCAAAAAGTTAAATGTTTAATAATAAAAATAAAGAAATAGTATTTGTAGTACGTATTTAGGTAGGAGAGACATTAGCCGGGGCAATGGCTACCAATTGGAAAGGATTGCACTGTCTGCCAATCGAAAAGTACGCTCTTAAGCGCTGCCTAATTGAATAACATTAGTATTTTGGAGGGTTCGTGGGTGAATCGTTCAGCAGCAGCTGGGCAAGCACTGTGATTAAAGCTAAACTATGCAGACTAGAGCTGGCAGACATAACTTAAAGCTAAGCATTGTAGTTATTCGAAAGTCCGTTTTAAATATTTGACTAAATAACTAACTAAAGCGCATGACCCGCATGTTTAAAACCGAAAGCCGCAGCTACGTGAAATTTAATTTTATCATTTTAAAAATAGTCTTCTGTAAGAGCCAGGTTCTTTTTTATGGCTTCTTCGCTTATCTCGCTAACACTAATCGCCGCTTAGCAGAAAGTTCGTACCGTTTTTTGGCTGCTGGAAAAGTGTGCGTTAAAAATGGCATTAAATTTCATCAGAGCTCGAAATGCACCCACACTTCCCCCTTCGCTTGCTGTCTATGTTTATCTCTGGTGCGCCGTTTTACCAATCGGTGCGTTGACTGTGCCAATGTCCTAGATATTGGCCCAGGGACTGGGACACGCCTGCCACGGCGCACAGTTCGCAGTTCGCCGCGCCGCAAGTTGAATAAACTCAATAAGCTGCTTTTCACAATATTTGTGTCTATATGCCCGTGTCTGTGTGAGTGTGCGTGTTGTGCGTTGTTTGATATATGTATGTAGTTAGGTATGTAAAATTGTCAAATGCGTCTAGACTTTGAAGGTCATTGTGGCTAACGGCTTAGGTCATTCGGTTGCGCATAAACTGGCGCACAATGAGTTGTTAGACCGCTGCCGTCCTCCGCTATAAGGAAATTCCTTTGGTTCTGATTTAATTACATACCATGCGTCATTTGCGATGGTAATTGACATATTTGTGCCGTTTGATTTTGATTTCTCTGTCCGGTTCAAGCAACTGGCACTCGTGCGACACTTGTCTCAAAAACGTGACTAAGAAGCGACTTGTAAATAATCTTTGGAC
The DNA here is from genome assembly GCA_035045725.1 of Drosophila ezoana. Classification (NCBI taxonomy): domain Eukaryota; kingdom Metazoa; phylum Arthropoda; class Insecta; order Diptera; family Drosophilidae; genus Drosophila; species Drosophila ezoana. The sequence continues at coordinate 1,357,706 of JAWNOU010000036.1, forward strand.
AGCGAACCCGAACCCGAACCCATGCCCGGCCCGATTCGATACGATACCTTTCAACAATGTTAATTTTATTGCAGTTTTTGCCTAAGCATTTCAGTTGTTTTTTATTTATTTTTCTCGATATGCGAGTCAATGAAACTTGTCAGCGATTGCTCATAGATCGGCAGGGGTTCGGGACTGGGCATTGGAGGTGGATCTGTATATTACCCCGCAGGGTTGGTTGAGCGCGTTGTATGACGAACATTGATCGCAGTTGTTGTTGTCTCTGGTTTTTTGACTTCAATTTAATATGTAGCGGCTTTCGCTCGCCACTCTCAGCTCTCTCTCTCTCTCTCTCTCGCTGCTGTTCAAATTCATTTCCTTAGCTGTCGGTGCATTGACTTTTGACAACAGCAACAACAACGATAACAACTCGTTTTCAGTTGCATTGCCAGTCTGTGTTTATAATTTAATTAAACTAAATTTAATTAGCATGTTAACGCAGTTAACTATAATGCAATCTGCACCGCCGCAAAGTTCATTGAACTCGGAAATTAATGTAATTCGCTTTGTCTGGCAAATATTATGAGCAATAGTCTGATTCCGGGACGTTGCAAGTTTTAGGTGCTTGTCTTATCAGGCCGGGCACGTTGCAGTTCCAAATATCAATCTATAATCTGTGTGCATGTGTGTGTGTGTGTTTTTTTTTTAAACTTAACTGACAAGTCGCAGTCAGTCGCAGTCGCATTCACACGACCTTGATGACAATGAACTCACTTACACTCTTAAGCATCGAATATATAGCTCGTGAATATATTGATATACATATATTCATATATATATTCACATATGAAATCGGTTTGTCAAGTGTGCGTTTCGCTTTTGGAAGGTGCCAGTAGTCCGGGCACTGAATAAAAACATCTATTTTATGGCGTATCGCGCTGATAAGATTTGCATCATAAAGTAAGAAAAAGCAAACAAGACACTGTGACCAAAGTATAAAGAAACTGTTTACGGTTTACTGTTTACCAACTGTTTCAGTTAACTGTTGCTGCCAATAAGTCTGGGGGTGCACCCATTTTAGGGTTCCATATCGCCCCAATATGGCAGCCCCTCAGTTTTATAGATTTTATTTTGTAAGGTTGAGACATTTTCGGGGGCTTGTTGATTCGACTAATGAGCTGTATTGGATGGTCTTCTGACGCATTTGTTTACAAAGAGGAATACAAATTTTAATCATTGCGCAGCTATCTAAAAATAAAGTTGTTTCACACATATATACGATATGTATACTACTTATATTTTAATGCCGAACATTAAAGCGCAATATTGAAAGAGAGTGTCAATATCTGATAAGCATGCAATGCACTCGACTCGCTATGCCCTGAATAGGGTTATTTTCTTTTTGCAAGTTTTTGCAGCTTTCACACGTACATGACTCACAGGCACAACAGCTTTTGTCTGTAATAGAATGTTTAAGTGGAGCTTTTGAAAGCTCACCCATACAAGCGCAACGTTATCTTAGTGTGCCATAAGCACGTTGCCGGTTTTTGTGAAATGCATTAGGGGAAATAGTTTGTATATTAGGGCCGTGTTTTCCTGGTCTAATATGTCATTAAAACGGTCACACTCAGCAAATAAACTGTGGAAATACGAGTTTACAAATAAAGTGGTCTCGAGCAGTGTATGGATAAATTGACTGCACATTGCTTTATGTCATGCCATTAAAATTTGAAAAGCCGTATCGAGCGATGTCGGTTAATAACAGCCTACAAATTGTGGCAGATGACAACAACAGCGTACAGTGGGAGCGGGAGGGCGATTGCAGCTCGAAATGATTGCAGCAATGGGGAATATAAATATCATGTAGGCGACTCGTCGCACTGGCACCTGGCTTCTATTACATGCGCACGGCATTATTACAAAGCCAGCAACAGCAACAATTGCAAATAAAAGCTAATATTAAAAGCGGCAATTTTCCATGGCACCGACAACCAGCAACCGAACAACCCAACCAACAACCGACCCGAGTCGAGCCGAGCCACCCATCAGCGCCTTTGGTTTTTGCGTGCCATATGCGAGTTCGAAAGGATTTCCGGTTTATGCTGTTGCTTGCCAACAGCCTACCCAGTCTCTGCCCCTGCTTCTGCCTATGCCCCATTCTCCATTCCCCGTGCCCCTGCCCATGATCGGCTCTTGTACTTCTTTAACCTTTTGTAATTGTTTTGTTAGGGAAATTTCAAAGCGCATAGCAAATGCCACGTCTTTCAAGCTAATGGTCGACTCAATATATATTATTTATAAGCTTTCATTGTGGACATTTCTTTTTGCTTGAATTCAACTCGACTAAGTTTTTGCCTCCATCGATTGTAAAATGCAATTTCATTGGGCCCCTACTGTGACACCTTATTGTCCTGGTACTGGGCACCGCTCTATTCTGTTTCAAAGGAGAATATTTTTATTAAAATTTCATTATGAAATGTCACCTGGGCTTTATTCAATTTTCATATTTCATATTTACTAGCAAGGGGACAGACACACAGAGAGCTAAAGGAGCTATGGGGCGCCTTCATAATTAGCAGAGCCAGTGCATCAAAGCGCACCTGAAACAACAAAAGAAAACCAAGCAGGGGTCCGTTGCCCAGCTGTTGTTGCCTGAAATCTATCCACTTCACTCCAAAACTCGAACATATGCGCTGAAAACGTGTGCCAGGCCAACAAACAGGATACTACACAGCACACAGAGCACAGAAAATGCACGTGGCTGGTTGCGGGGGGCATTTAGGGTAGGTGGGCGGACGTAGCATGCCAGGCTCATGTCGAGCAACGCTTTGCCAGAGATGGGCCACAGCCCGTGCTTTTCACATAGGCAACACAGTAAAAGCCAAAAAAAAAAAACGAAAAGAAAAAAAAAACAAGAAAGATACGGCCATCTTCCGCACGCCGAACACCAAATACCCTTTAAACAATGAAATGCGTTCTTAGGCCAAAACAATATTTAAAACGGATTTGCAGATCTGCTTGGGGAATTGAGGAAGCTCGGAATTGTTGACGCATATGTTAGGAGAGCTTTAGGAACTGCATTTTGTTTCGACCAATGTTTCGGGATTTATATGATCTGGTCGATTCCAGCCCTTGATGCTGATCAGGAATACATTTTATAACACATTCAATGACAAAACTGGAGTATCCTCTGGCAAGGGTATGAAATATGCCCTTGCCCCAACGTTGGTGTGGCACACAGGTTTTTGGTTTTCGTTGTTGTTAGGCTGTTGCAGGCAGTCGTACGTGGCTGGCGCACAGAGGTAGGTACGCGTCCCTCCACCCCCTTGAGGCATCAGCTCCTTGCTGCTGCGCCAGCACCAGCTTTGGTTTCCATTTGCAATGCTTCTGCTGGTCGCCGTGGCTTTGTTTTCGAATTGAGCTTAGTTTTGCCTCTTGCTTAAGCCTTTTTGCAACGTTTACGTTTCGTGTTGTTCCTGGCAATGTTTGTGCCGGTTGTTGTTGCTGATGTTGATGCCGTTGTTGTTGTTGTTGTGGTAGGCCTGGCTGTTGTTGTTGCTTATCCTGTGTGTCGTTGAACCCGCAACCGGTGCAAAGGAATATAAGCAATACCTGCTGCCATTGCATGTCGCCCCATAACACACACACCGAGAGACTGAGAGAGAGAGAGAGCGAGAGAGAGAGAGAGAGAGAGAGGTGGAGATGGCAGTTCTCTGTGCACTTGACTTTGCCAACAGCGGGAGACGGGTTAAAACGGGGCGGCTGGGCAGGACACAGCTATGACAACTTTTGCGACAACACGCCAGCAGAAGCCTGAAAAGGCGCCGGCCCCAAGCTTAAGCATAAAAGCCGAATAAGCACAAAACACAAAACGGCCAAGCGAACGGGAGCTTAAGAATTGTAAACAAGCTAAAACAAACTGCAGTTCAGTTGAGGCGCCATGGCAACCCTTTTGCCGCACGTTGGCAACACTGTGTGCAGTAGGGTGGACATTTTATGCATAAAAACTCTATTGAAATTTACTTTGCATCCATGTTTGGGGCCATACCTAGCCATGCACTGGGGGCTACTGGCATTTTTGGCAGCCAATGCCATAAACTGTGAGCATGTGTAAATATTTTAACAGACACAAGGATATGAACTATGCGGGCGTTTGGGTGTAGTGGAGCGAAGGGGGCGGGGCATTGCATTCACAATATACAATATGCGCCATGAAATTCATTTGACTGCATAAATTAAACGATAAAAAATGCAATTGCCAATTGGATGGCCAAGAAAAAATAATGTTTGAAATGCAATTCCGATTCATATATCAGACAGTTTTTGGCCTATGATGCTGTGAATTTATGGCATTGGTTGGTTTAACATAAAGCAAAACGAAAAAATAATATAAATATGAAATAAATGGAAATTCAAACTGAATACAATTCGTATTTTAGCAGGTGAATGAAGTCTTGAATTTTCAGTTGCCTTAAGCAAACTAAGAATTCAATCAAATTTTAGTTAGCCTCACACACACACACGCACACAACAGCTTTCAGCATTGTAACCGCTGGGGAATTCGTGCTTTAATGTACACATCACGATAAAGTTGAGTCAGGGAACGGCCTTCCAGAGTAGAATATTTCATAATTTCATAGTTTGGATCGCAGCAGCAGCAGTATCTTCTTACGGTATGGCCCGCGGTCTAAAGCTCCACTCATGCATATATGTATGTGCACGTGAATGTGTATGCGGGTTTGTGAGTGTGCCTTGGTCAGTTACCAGCTAAGCTAGAGAAGCAGCTGCCTGGGGGCTGTGGTCCTCATTTGCCGACATGTAAAATGATGCGTAAACAATATTCTGACGCATCATTAAAACGCCTGAACAAGGCGCATCGATCAGCTTCACGTTCAGTGGGGAATCAGCTCGAAGCATGCATGTGTGTGTGAGTGTGTGTGCGAGTGTGAGTTTGTGTGCTGTGTCGTGTTCTTTTTTGCGCAGAACGAACATGATTATGATGACGCATCGCGATGCATGAAAGGCAGCCCAGTTCCCAGTTGAAGCTTCAGGCATGGCACTGCCCTGCCTCAACAACAGCAACAACAACAACAGCAGCGGCAACAACTAATTCAATTTTGCTCGCTTGGACACGGACCGGGACCGGGTTAGCATCTGAGTTCGTCATGTCCACCTTCACGCGCTGCAAACAGAGTTCAACTGCCTCCAGTACGCAGAGCTGCCACGCGATCGCTCTCTCGCTCGCTCTTGCTCGCTCTGCCTCTTTCACTCTCTCGCTCTAAGCTGCGCCGCCTGCTCTATGGGGCATGCATGCTGTCTAAATGTATCGCTTGATCGTTGCTTGCCCCTTTGTTGTTGCTGTTATTGCTGCAGCATGCTCACTGCTTGTTTATGCTGATCCCTGTAATGAGATATAATGCCGGCCGGCCGGCCGGGCCGAAGACAACCAAAATAACAACAGCAACAACGACAACAACAACGACAACAGCCGCAGCAGTCAACAGCAGCTTCTTTACGGCACCGGCACCTGACCTGGCATAGACTGGGAGCTTTGTACTCCAGAGGGACTATGGATCTGCCGCAACACAAACAGAGTTGCGCATAAATTGCAACGAGGGTTGCTCAATCTCTTGCGCCAAATGAATACAAGAACTTTATGTAAGAAATAATTTAATACAAATTAAATGAAATTCAGAAAAATCTAGGCAAATACGTTGTTTGTACAATAAAAAAATAATATATTATAAAATAATATTTAATGATGTTTTATGTACCATTTGAGACACCCACATATATGCATATACGTTTGTACGTACGTGTGTGCATATACTTATGAGCGCGACTATGGGCCAATGTGTGTGATCAACAACAAACATCATTATCAGCATTTGGGCCACATCATTATCATGGTGCATTCGTGATTGTTGTCGCATCACAAGAGCAACAACAGCAACAACAACAACAGCAACAACATTGATAAGTCGTGCGGCGACAGAAGCAACACAGCCTCTGACTAACTATTGCTTAGCAATGCAGCTCACGTATGACTGAGAGACCGAAAGATCGAGAGAGAGAGAGAAGGAGAAAGAGAGCGGGAGAGAGAGAGCGAGCGACAGGCACAGCACTGACCTGGACAAGTGGCCCAAGTAGCGAAGCGGATCCTCAGCACTGAAACAGCAAACATTATGCATACAGCTGATTCTGATTGGAAGTGTGTGCCCATGTGTGTGTGTGTGTGTGTGTGTGCGTGTGCGTGTATGGATTGCGTGGGGGGCAAGCAGGGGTCGATGCGCTGAACTCCATGCGTGGATATTAATGACCGGCCTCGACCCCAAGCGAACGGCAGCGTCAACGAACGTGCCCAAGTAATAAAGAAATCTTCAATCTTGGCGGGGGCGCACGCTCATGCGGATGCAGGGTTCAGGGTGGGGGCGTGTAGGGGCGGCCTGCCAGGGAGCTGTTTCTCGGAATGAAGCAAAAAAAGCCAGAACAAGAAATTGGCAAGCGCGTTCAAGAGGCGCATAAATTACACCGCTGCTTGGCCCCCGTATGGGGCTCGGCTCTTGTTTTTTATTTGTTGTTTGTTTTTTTTTGTTGTTTTGCTTTTGCTGTTGTTGTTGTTGTTTGGCAGGAAATGCATTGCCACCGCAGCGTCGTTGACATTGCAAAGCTCGCAAAACTGAAGACGTTGCCGCCCCAAAACGCATGCCACACCCATTTGCAGCAGCAGCCTTCGCGCTGTTGCAGTCATTTGTGCAAATTTTTGCTTAATTTTTTAATTGCCGCCAAGGCAATTTTCCCTTTTTGTATTGTTGCTGTCGCTGCCGCTGTTGCTGGCTGCCATCGAAGTTGGTAATTAAAAATGCGTAATGCGGCTTTGTTCTTGTTAAACATTAAGTGGCTGTTGTTGTTGCTGTTGCTGTAGTTGTTGTTGTTGTTGTTGCCGCTACTAATGTGTCGGCCGCCTGCTGCTTTGATCGTGCCACCAACAGCTGGCGGCGGTCTAGAGTAAAGAGTCCTAGTTTCCTGTCTAAAGTCAAAGCCAGGTAAGCGGCAGTAGCTTTGTTTAAGACCAGTCTGACAATTTCCTGGCCTTTCTTCTCTGACTATAACTAAAACTTACCCATCTACAGCTAATGTTTTGAATGCCTTTTAACAACTCACCTGAAATATAAGAAGAGAAAAGAAATGTTAGATAAAAATATTATTTGAGTAAGTTCAATAACAACGTGTGTTATTTGCTAGTTTTAGTTATGCTTTTAATTTGTTGTTGAATATTTTCGAAAAGTCTGGAATAATACAAAGGAAATCTGCTCTATAGACAATTGTTGTTGTGGTTGCGATTGTAAGGTAGAATTTGCGCAGAACCAAACCAAAACCAGATGATAATAATGACGCTGTTCAGGTTCTGGCAAGCGGCATCCTAAACTGAACCTAGCCCAACATTGTTTTTGTTTTACCCGTGCCCATCCTCGATGTTGTCGTGGTCGCCGCCTTGTTGCTGCCGCTGCTGCTGCCGCCGCCGCCGCTGCTGCTGCTGCTGCTGCTGCTGTTGTTTTTCGGTTTTTATATCTGCGCCTCAGAATCATGTCGCGGAGCCAGTGAGCAACATGTTTGTGCCGCAGCAGCAGCAACAACAACAATAGCGGCAACAACAACTTGCGACGGCGACGGCGACGACGTAGACGGCAATTGCCAAGCCTCTTGCCAGCTGCTTTTTGTGCCACTTCCACACACACACACACACAACAAGCGATGTTGTTGTTGATAATTCCAGCAATATTGTTGTGCTAGTGCTGCTGCTGCTGCTGCTGCTGCCACTTGCCGTGGACTTGCTCATCAACTGGATTTACTAGCACATGCGAGCGCCGACTGCAAGTCCAAAGTCGCTGCTTGTTGCATTTAGTCATCCTCCTTCTGCCTCGCCACTATCATCATCATCATCATCATCATCGTCATCATTATCATTTGCCGTTCACTGTACCCTGTTTGCTGCCCATTTGCTCTGCGTTCCACTTCAACACCCGGCACATTGCCTTTCCCACAGTTGCTGCTGCTGCTGCTGCTGCAGTTGCTCTTGTGCTTAGAGTGCAGCAGAGTTCGTTCCACTCGGGTTTTTTATTTACGTTTTTTTCTTTATTTTTTTCTCTGCGCTGGCTCATTCGCTTTGTTTTGATTTCATGCATTTTGTTTTGCTATTCATATTTCTTCTGGATTTTGTATTTTGCTCGCCATTCCCGACTCTCTCGACGCGGATTGGCACTGGCTGATAATTGCAGCAAGGCGAGAAACTGGAATTGCGCGCATGACGTCACTGAGGGCATTCACTTTATGTTGACGCCTTTGCTATAGCTGTTGCTGTTGCAGTTGCTGCAGCATGTTGCTGACAGTTGCTGCCGAATGGGCAATCAATTATTATCATGTACCGACTTTGGTCTCATTTACAATTGGTCCTGCTTTAAGCTGCCAAACAATTGCTACGAGCTCTGTGATGCTGCTGCTGCTGGTCCATTGTCCAGTTTTATGAGACACGAAATTTAAATTTACACATCGATAGCAGCCTCGCAGAGCGCCCATTGTCACGATAAATCAATTGCACTCTTGGCCTGCACTTCAACCGGCAGCGACTTTCAGCCAACTCGTTTGCGATCGACGGTAGCTCCACAGTTGGGCACATGCGATTCCAAGCCAACGATGTTGCTGCCGTGCCGGCTCCTTCAAGACGTCGTCAACCGGCTAACAGTAGCAACATACGGCTGACACTGACACTTACGTATGTTAATGTTGACAAAAGAGTCAAGACAACACAAAATAGCAGCCATAACAAAGACGGACATGAATAAAGTCAGTTACTGTTCGCACCGCTTGCTCAAGTGCCTAGCAAAAGTTGCTCACTTTTTGTGGCCATAATTGGAGAAAGACTTTTCTAAATCAAGCTGGCGAAAATCTAAAATGCTTTGGCTTGACTTTGGAATAATTGGTATATAAGTTGAAATACATACTTTTAATTGTTAGACTGGGCTTTTTAAAGTTCACATATTGTTGAAAGTATAAAATACTTATATTTTGTTGTTGTTTTTCCTCCAAAATTTTATTTGAACCTCGACTCTTTAGTACCTTTGAGGATTTCCGGAAAATATCCAAATTCATATTTTAATCATAGCTTTTAGATTTGAATATACCAATAAAATTTATTTACACATAATTTTACTCTAAGCAAATATAGAAACACCATGTAATATAAATATTTGCTGAAAATATTTTCATCAATCACTTGAAAGATAATCTTTTTTTTTTTTTTTCTTTTTCCATTTATTTAAATAAATCTTATTGCTATACGCAATATTATTTTTTGATTCATTTGAAATATGAACACAAATCAATATTTTCCTATGATTTATTTAAATACCATAGGCAAACATATTTATTTTATGTATACGCTTAGGTTTATGTTTTCAAATTCGTTCGTGTTTGTATCAAATGAAGTGGTCTTGGTCTGCCTATGCCTTGTGCAACCCCCTCGTACTACCCACTCCGTAAACAAAATAGTAGACAATTATTTAGCTTCTGTTAACAATTTGGAAACATGTTCAGTGTTTGACCTTTTTTTGCAACGCTCAATTTATGAGCTCAACACATGAGCATACAACATGCAAAGCGCCGTGTCAAGAACAACAACAGCAACAACAATAGCAACAACAATGGCAACAACAACAGCAGCAACACTTATGGCCTGCTGAACACCCCGCCCCCGCATACCATTGAGCTGGCGTGTCAGCAATGCAATTATTGTGATTTTTGTTGGCCAGAGTTTGCATCCATGGCATGGCTAGGGCAAATAAAAGCCGCCACAGCTCACATTTTCATTTGGAGTCAACGTCGAGGCTTCAACTGGATCATTAGGCGCGCCCTGGAGCCATTAATTTCTGCAGCCCGAAAAGTGTTTGCCAATAGACGAGAGACAAGAGACAGAGAAAAAGAGAGAGAGCGCGCAAAGAAAAACAGAAACTAAACGCAGCATTTAAGATAAATTTGCGACGATAGCATAGACCAGCCAGACCAGGCCAGGCATGGCCTGGACAGACAGACAGAGCCGCGTTGTGGCATGGAGCATGGAGCATGGAGCATGGGAGCTGGATATATAAAAGGGCATGGACAGCGGCAGCAAATGGCAATCAAGTTCAATGCACAGCAACAAGTCAGCGGAACAGGAACCTGGCCAAAGGATGGCAGAGCGCTCTGCACTCGAGCCGAGCCGAGCCAAGCCGAGCAACTTATTGGCCATTTCATTTTGTGGTTAAAACTTTGTCTTACCGTTCAATCTGCTGGCAAAAGGCGCAGACAAACATGAAGAGAAACTGAGTAGCTGACTAGTACCAACAAATACACAATGCAACAGAAACGGCAACAGTTGCATGTAATTTATAAGATATACTCAGTTAGTTCTCAAATAAGTTTGAGCTTCATTTAATAAGCTGCTCAGCTCGTAGTTAAAGTTCAATGCTCCATTTGCTTAGTGGAACAGATTGTGTTGACTGTAGGATGCACACATCGGCTGCAAGGGCCGCTGCTACTGGGCAGTAAATCAGAAAAATCAACACATAAAAACTAAACAATCGCCTCATTAATTACAATTAGAAGTGTTTATTGCTGAAGCGCAACCATAAAGCCGCGTCCAGCCAATGGGGCTTGCGTCATCATCAAAGAAGAGACTTTAGTTAACGATCACAGCGAGCCACATTTTCGCCTCATCTTGTGGCGAAAACAACAACAACAACAACAACAAAAAAAGAAGATAGTAAAAAACGCAGAAACTGCAGACCCACTTGATGGGTTTGACAGCGGACCCTGAGTCTCCCCAGCCTGCAGCGCGGTCGGAGCTGCCACTCGGGGGCATTACTGTAGGATTCATCAATCAACAGCTGTCACTGCAGCAGCCAGCAGCCGGCAGCAGGCAGCAGGCAGCCGGCAGGCCGTCAGGCGAGCAGCGACCGGTTCTGCTCGGTCCGTTCGTCCGCTCGGTCTGCTTGGTCCAGTCGGTTCACTGGTCCACTCTAAATCAGTCCCGCTGTCCCTTTATGCGTCTGTCACTAGCCGCGGCGCATGCGCAACGTTTTGGCCAGTGCCAATTCCATACACCCGGCAGCTGCTGCAGCGGGGGCACCCTGCAGCTCAGCTTCCTGTTGGCTCGTAACTCTCGGTTGTACCCACTGTTTGTTTGCATTTGGTCGGCTCTTGACTTCCTCAGACTGTCTGTTCGTTTGTTGGTTTGTTTGTTGCATTTCTTGGCATTTCTTTCACTGGCTGTGCTCGCTATTTTTTTAGATCCCCCTCATTTGGCTGGAAAATTGCTACTCACTGAGCTGTCGCAGCCGTCTATTTATGCAAATGCAAGCGATAATTGTGCCACGAATATTGCATAATCATGACACATAACAACAAATGATACACTGATTCCAACAGCAGCACATTCGAATTCAACATCAATGTCACGGCTCGTTAGAATTGACTGGCGAAATGCCATATTGAATCGCTGTCACAATGCGCAAATCAACGTGGCGGCGGCAGCCAGCGAAAAGCTGCCATTAACCAGTTGGGATTGCAATATATTATTTTTACTTTTATAATACTATATTGAAAGCCTAAGCAGAAAGCTTGGCAAGTTTTCAGGTGAATTGTTGCCGCTAAAGGTTTAGGGGTTGAGCCCTGGAACTGCCCAGTTTTCCAACCCATTTAGCTTTTGCCACGCCCACCGTTGCGGCTATTTCCATCAGCTCGGCCTGTTGAATTTTCACTAACATTTTCCATTTTTCTGTTGATATTTTAAACAGCACAGCATCTCTAAGCGGTCGGTTTTTTAAGCACCTGCTTTGAGCCAAAAAAAAAAGGGAAAGACAAATCAAAAATGTCATTTTTCTATGGAAATGGCTACGGCTTTGGCTCTCGGTTTGTGTTTGCTGCGGGGTAAACTGTCTCTATAGAAATAAGTATAGTTTGTCGAGAGCCAACAACGAATGGATAAAATGTCAGCAGGGCGCCCTTGTCAGTGCACGCGTTTGACATCCCTTTTCACTTTGTTGGCACACACTCGCACACCCTACTCTTTATGGAATCGCTTTGGTTGTTGGCGCTCTTGGCACTCTTGGATATCCGTTTCCGTGCAGTGGCATTTTGCTTAGCTTTCAGGAACTTTAATACGAGTATAATTGCATATCTGCCATCTTCAAATTCGCTATTGCATTCCCCATTCCCCACTCCCAACCCCAACCCCACCGCCACTTCGCCCCACTCACCTTAACCCAACAGCTGTTGCAGCGGCATTTCAACTCTGGACTCCACATCATATAATGGGGACTCACAATTTTGCTGGTGAAATATGCTGTTGCGCTGCTTCTGCTGTGTGCCCGGCAGCTGCTTCAAATGTTGGTCAAGAGCGTACTGGCTTTCTTGCCGTATTTCTTTCTTTCCATTCATTTTGATTTGCGACTCGACGATTGGGTTTCCAGCAATTTGCCAGCGACCAGCTCGAGTTCAATTGACGCGAGCCTTCGGGCCATGCGATAAGCAGCGGAGTGCAGCGACCGAGCGGCTGTGAACGCTGTTCTGCATTACTCAGCGTTGTGAAATTGCCGGCTGTGTTTTTCCCCTTTCCCATAAAACCAAGCAGATTGCGAGGGGCCGCACAAAAGGCGGAAATTGGGTTCGTTATAGATGAGGGCATAAAACTGTGGCATGTGTGTGTGTGTGTGTCTGTGGTGATATCCTGCTGAAGCAGCTTTGATGATGAGCCCAGCAAATGAACTGCATAGGTGAATTGCTTTATGCCAGCTGATTTGCAAACTTAACGAGCACAAAGCACTAATTCCTAACCAACTCAGCTGCAACTTTCCCAGCTCGGTCATTTAATTAACCACAAAACGCAATTACCAGCGACAACAACCTGCGACCCATTTCAAACCTGTCAAAGAAACATTTAAATCACTTTTACGTGTTGCAGCTGACATTATAGACCAATGACCAGCTCGACTCTTGGCATTACATGACAGAGATTTATCGAACGACAGATGCCCTGTAAAACGCATACAGCCCAAAAATATGCAATTGAATCAAATAGAAAGATGCTGAATAGATTCACGAATGGCGTTCTTTAAAAGTGAATAAGGACATCCCTAAAAAATTTCTAAAGCGCACTTGAGTATTATAATTGAAAAACTTGTACACAGAATAACAATTTCCACTTTATATAAACATGCTACAGTTTTATATGCCTGCATTTATATGCTCCGCTCGTTGACCCAGTCCGTTTGCCAATCCTGGCCACAGTTCCAGGCTAGTGTAGCAATACTAGGCCATGATAGTCAGAGATATTTATAAGTTTAGTCAACAGTTTGTGCCCATGTCCCATATATATATAATTTTTTTATAGATAATTATATCCCGACCGATGTTTGCTTTGTGCATATTTTATGCGATCAAAACTGGGCTATAATTTGCACCTTTAAAGTGCAAATTGCACGCAATGTGACAAACGAAATCACACACTGCGACACACGCACCCACACCGCACACACACACACACACACACATAGACGCTGTTGAATGTCACTTAGCAATTACTTTGACTACTTATTAAGTTGATATATGAGCGCAATGCACCGCTTGCAACATGAAAGCTGCACTAATTGAAGGGAATGTGCAACGAGGGAGGCTGCAACTGGCGGCCTTTTGATTCAGATGATAAACCAATAATACTTCGTTAAAAGCCATCAAATAACGAGCGCTAACACAAATCTTGTTGAAACAGACAAAGCGAAAAGCGCAAAGTAGTTAAAGTAATTATGGCTTATGGTATCGAATGTATATGTAAATACTATATGTGTATTTATCTGTATGTGTCTGGATGTGTGTGTGTGTGTGTGTGTCAGTTAGAGCTGTTATTGTTGTGGCTCTAAATGCAAGTGCGCTAAAATGAATGTGAACATGATACATGCGAGTGGAAAGCCACTCAACGTTCGTTCGACTCAGACAGCTTGACGCCAAAGCAAACTCTGAAAAGTTCCGTGTAATGATGATAAAGCTTGCGAACATATTGTTGCTGTTGTTGTTGTTGTTGTTGTTATAAAACAGCAGTCAGCTAGTCAGTCAGCCAACTCGGCAGCGGGTTATTGCCACGTCTATATAGCAATTATCAAGCATGGGAAATTCCGTTGTATTTGTGCAGTTTGTGAAACGCTGGCCAAATGCAGTGCAAAGTTTGAACAAAACTTAAATGCACACTTACAAAGAGAGAAAGAGAGAGTGAGATAGAGCTGTAGAGCGAGCGAGAGATAGAGACAGAGAACAACGATAATGATTCCAAATGTTAGAACCGAGTATTGACTAAAAACCAAATCTCGGCAATAACAGGTAAAACATTATAATCAAACATTATTCTACATCAGAGGTGATTAATGGCTTAGAAAACGCATGATGCACAGAGGCACTTGCAACATACTGACATATTTATGTATATATGTATATAATGAGCAACAACTGTCAGCGGCCTGTTGCACACACACACACTGTAAATGGGGCACAATACGTGGCGGCTACTGTGCTACAAGAGACCAGTGGTGGTGGCAGGTGGCAGACAGCTAGTCGGAAGGACACACATTGCCGCAGTTGTCAAAAAGATTGAATAACAAATGAAATGTCAAAAGAAATGAACGTGACACGCCATCTAGCGTGCAGTAGCAGCAGCGTCAGCAGCGAAAATAACATCAACAACAACAACAACAACAACAAGCAACTAAATGCCCGCATGTAATGCCCATTAACCTCTTGACTACCATTAATCAATTGGCCAAACTGCGACTAGCCGAACAAGCTAACAAACTGTGTGATGGCCCGTTTGAAAATATCTAAAAAATAGAACTAAACTATAGAAGAAATAAAAAGTAAATAAAAAAAAACATTTGGTGGCCGATAAATTGTGGCTTATACAAAGGTTTTCGTCATAGAAAAAGTTGTTGACAAATTCATTTGGCCGCTGTTTCAAATTGTTACGAGCCAACAACTTTAAAGTTTAACAAATTGTTCTTATCTTTTGCATTTTGTTGCGGCTTTGGCACAATGCAAATTGCCAGCTAATGATTTCAGGTGTTTTAATAGAGACCCCGTCAATCATTTTTGCTCTTTTTTATGCATTCTCATTTTCCTATTTTGTTGTTGTATTTTGGCAAATTAGTTTCATTATTGTTTTTTTCCCCCTTCTCATTGTGTTTATTATTATTTTTTTTTTTTTTTTTTACTTTTATTTTATAATTTTTGCTTTTTTTGTTTGCTGCGGTGAAATCTTCAAGGCCATGTATATTGACTGACTCGACATTTTGTCGATGTTTTCGCGCTGTGCTTTTATATAATTTTAAACAATTTGTTTTTTATTTATTTACTTTTTGTTGTGTTTTTTTGTTTTTTGTTTTTTGTTTTTTGTGTGTTGTGTGCTGTTCATGTTACTTTGTTGCTGTTGCAACCTGTCGCAAATATTTCGACGCATTTGTTATGCTCAGCTTATTTCATGCTGATGATTTCTGTGTGTGATTGTGTGTGTGTGTGTGTCTGTGTGGTATGTGTGTGGCTATATTTATAGCTGCTGCAGTCATTCATCATGCGAAAAAAAAAAAAATTAATAAGCCAAAGCAACACAAGTTGCGCCCACATGCAGAGCAGGAAGTGGCCAAGAGAACAGGTTGCCAACTCGAAATCGGACTGCGCGGCTCTGTCTAAGTGCCTGGCTGAAACTCTTTTTGGCTACTTCAATGAGCTACATTTGAAATGAATTGTTTTTGCTGAAAGTCATGCAAGCCAACTTGCAAGGTCAACACAGCCAACAAAACATTTATAAATATCAAAGCGAAGGTGCTTTAGCAAGTGCGCGGCGGTTTATATATATACATATATATATACATTATATATATGTGTTCGTGATTTGACCGATTGGTCTGGGCGTCAAGGTTAGAGCCCGCCACGCAGTCGGCAACCAGTTTCCCCCAAAAATAAATAAGTTTATCGGTCAAAAGATATGACAAGCCAGCTGCCAGCTGCAAACGCAGTGTTATAAATCAAAGCGATTTCTATAAATTGCAGCCTAGGCAAAACAACAATTGGTATCATGTGACACATAAAATCCGTTCTATTCAGGAGTATCTGAGCACCTAGGGTAGAGCTGTTAGCTCTGTCAGGGAATTCTAAGCTGTTGAGAGCAGTTTATGATGACGTGATCTTGAGACACGTTTTATCAAAGCTAACGATTTGCCAAAGCTGAGTCATATTTGGGAATAAAACATATAAACGCTTTGGCTAAGTGGTTTCAATGGCAAGTTATCAAGCTGGATTGCTAATCCATTAGATGCTTATATGTTAAACGATTCTCAAAATATGCTGATGACGCTCGTTTAGCAGCTCGGTGGATGGGTAGAGAAATAACAACAATGGGAAAACAGGAAATATAAACAATGCATAGAGCTAAATAAATAAAATGAGCGAATGCAGCCGGAGCATAAAAAAGGCAGCGCACAATAAATGACATTGGCGGTTAAAAAGCGAGAAGGCTAAAATAATACACAAGATTCTATAATAAAGTATTTAAATAAACAAAACAATTTATATGCCATGAATGCGGCGGCACTTGAAAATTACGGTTAATAATACTTGCGCGTAGTTATTTCAAAATGCAAATATTTGCCAAAAGCGAATGAACGCTAAAAAAGCGAATGAACCGAATAAACCGTTCGGAACGGTTGAATGCACTCCGCCCTGGTTATACTAAAAGTTCTAAAACAGCACAAACAAAAAAAGGTATAGTATATACCATATATATATATATATATATATATATATATATATATATATTTGAATTATTTATGTGTGGGCGCCGCATAATGCCGAGGCGCAATCCGAAAGGATTTCGTTAAAGAAATTCACGGGGGGGCCTGTGGACAGATCTGTGGCCGGACTGGACTGGTCTGGTCGGGTTGGGTCTGTATTTTAGTACTAGTGTAGAGCGTTGCGACAGACACTTGCTATGCAAATGCGATTCAAATTTCAGGTATGAAATTTGCAAGTATCCAAAAGATACTTCGTATAGGGCACGAATTGTCGTCATTGTCAGCCAGCGTCACAAGTTATACGACGTTTTGTTTCTGTTTTTTTGTTGTTGTTGTTATTATTGCTTTCCGGCATTGCAAGTTGCGCACGGGCAATGTACAAGCGCAGATACAGATACGTATACATACAGCTACAGCTACAGATACAGATACATATACAGAGATACATTTGGCGCGGTAGCTGAAAGCGCATTTTATAAATAGTTGCTGCTGCTGTGGCTTTTAAAATGTATGAGTATCAGCGACAACAACAAGAACCACAACAACAGTAAGTTGTTTGTTGGCTTTTTGATTTTGTCATTGCAAAAACAAACAATAAATAAAATACAATAAACAAATACAGATGCAGATACATCAGCAGATACAGATACAAATACGTATACTAATATACTAAATACAAGTACGTGCGGATATACGAATTCGACAGTCTTTGCAGCGCAACGGGATCTTAAGATCGAGTGAGACAGGTAGAGCTTGCGTGAGAGAGAGAGAGAGAGGGTGAGAGCAGAGTAAGAGCGGAATAACGGCCAAGGTGCGAGTGAGAGATTGCTGCGATCGTTTTCAATTTTCGTTGTTGTTAGTCGCCGTCGCCGCCGCCACCTTCGCCAGCAGCGACGTCGACGCGGGCGACGGCATTGACCGCTAGAATGCAATCAACCTATTCCAAGGCCAAGTGGCCAGCGGTTTTTGCTATAGGTGTGTGCGCCTATAAACACGTATGTATGTATCTGTATCGTTATGTGTGAACGAATCTGTATCTCTGCTGCTCGCGAGTATCTGTGACTTATTAGCGAGAAGGCAACTGAATCAAAATAATGAAAATGTCAGGAAAATAGCAAATAAAATGCAAGCAAAATAATCAACAAAATGCGCGTCTTTCGCAAATTGTCGGCTGTGGGTGGATCTACAGGCGCTGGGGGTCAACAGGTTAACAAATTGCCGGACAATGCGCTATGTCTCTCATGACTAATTACTTGGCCCCTCATATTTGACTTGCCATTCCAGGAACTCTTCATTTTTTTATAACGAGCTACGTATTGCCGTTTGTTTTATTGCGGTTTGGAGAATGCAATAATTTGGTGACGCACATTGATAAGAACTAGTACAGCAATAAATTAAGCCATATTAAAGTGGAAAGAAGAATTGCATTTGATGGGCCAAAATTTTGGCAACTAGAATCTATGATATCACGTTATTTTCACTTTGTTGACCATGCAATAAAATTGCACAAATATATTTTTTGCTTTGCTGGCAACAAAATGTTACCAACTAGAAAAATGTGATTTATGCTTGCAATTAATTGGCCCAAAAGCTTCTGTCAATGCGTAAAAGTCCGGCACAAAAATACATTCAAATACGGCGCGGTACGGTAAACCGGAATCGGAACAGCGCGTCATCAATTTTTTTTTCCTTTTTCATTTTCTGTTCTGTTTTGTAATTTGCAATATTTTTCACATTGATTTATGCAACAGCACAGTATTTTAGCAGATTGTACGCTTTTGAAATTGTAATTTATGAATTGAATAAATGCAGCAAAGCCAGCAGAATAAATAAGGATTTATATTCGAACGCATTGCGACAACGAAATACTCTGCAAAGTGTTTGTTTTTAGGCTTACAATTTGGTAATCCATTGGTGAACTAATACTTCGCATTTATGCATTAAATTTTGATGTGAATCTAATGCATTGCTCCCACGAATATATATTTATGAATTATATCGAAGTGAGCTTTGAATTTTGTTAAGAGCATCAGCCTTTAAATGAAACATGTTCTGGTCACCAAAGCAACCAAGCGAAAAGTAATAGAAATAAAGACAGGCAACAACTGAATGCAAATAATTGCCGTCTAGACAAATTGAAGTGTCATTAAAATGTTTGCCCGTGAAATAAGAGTATCTTTTTTCATATTTGGTTTTTTTTTCTTTGTGTTTTGCAACAAACTGTTGAGCTTTGGAAAAGAATTCAGTTTTCGGTTGCTACGAAACAACCTTTCTAAACAATCAACAACAACAACAACTACGGACACTCGTATAAATAAATTCACTTTCAAGCTCAGCTGCATTGATTCTGAGCCATTTACATATAAATAAGAGCACTTGCGTACATGTTAAGCATTGGCTTGTACCTGTCAAGGTGTTCAAGCCCACACGGAAATACTTGTACACCGAATACCAACAGTGATAAATCTCATAAAACTGCGTCATATACAAAACAATCGCAATACTCACAGACCAAAAGCCAGTTCAGAGCGGCCAATTAAACGCAATGTGTCAAGTTACTCACCTGTAAAGATAAAACATGAAAAGTAGACTTAAAAATAAATGACAATTTAATAAGCGAATTAATAGCAAGCAATTAATATATTAATTATTCATGGGCGAAACCAATAAAATAAAAAGCATACAAGTTGCATACGCAATGAAATATTGCGCATACGCCGCATTGCACACACTTGACAACCCTATTAACTGCAAATTGCTGTCAAAGTAAATGCTCCGGAATTCCTGCGTGAATTTCTCTTAACAACTTTCGTGCCAAAGTTTTAGTTACCAACTGCTAAACGAACTTTTGCGAATTTCGCTTAGAATTGACAGCTGCCAATTTTGGCTTTTCTCGATGAACCCCCAAGCTGCAATCAGTTTCAGTTCTTAAAGAAAATATCAAAGCACGCCAGCTAGCAACTGGCAACTGGCAACTGAGAAGCTAACCTTGAAGTTTTATCGATTACTTTTTAGAAAAACGCCCACCGAAATGTGCAGTTGTGCCTTTTGCCACTGACGTTAAGTGTGTGTGTGTGTCTGTCTCTGTGTGTGTGTAATTGGCTGGACTTAATTGAGAGGCAAACGCAGCAGCAGCAGAAACCTTACAGAAGCCAGAAGCCGAACTCGAACCCCAACCACAAATTCAGTGCTGAGCTGGCAGCTATAATTAAATCCAGGCTCCATTAAAAAACGCGTAATGTTATGACTGCCAGCGGGCACGAGGAAGGGGCGGTTATCCCTATGCGGTGCAGAGATTAGCTCTTGATAGTTCAGGCATGCGCAGTGCGCCGCAGAGAGCGAAAATTGCGCGGGAAAACCGAACAACAGTTGCATTTGTTGTTGTTACTGTGGATGTTGCATGCGACCCACTGAACCACTAAGCGGCTGACGTCGTTGCAAAGGGAAGGGTTTGCCATTTAGCTTGGGCGAATTCGCCGCAACCCTTAAAAGTGTTGCCATATTGATTTTTGCTGCCGAAGCGGTGACGGCGGTGACGTGTGTGTGGGCGACGGCGACGTCGGCGGCAATGACAACGGCAGCGGCAACGCCAGCGGCAACTGCGACGCCAGCGCTGACTTTGCTGCCTGACCTTGAATACATCTGCAAAAATTTTCTCTATGCACTGCCAACTAATGTACACGAGTCTCACTGTGTATGTGTGTGTGTGTTTGTGTGTGAAGTGTGTGTGTGTAGCTTCTTCTTTGCTGCTGTTGCTTTGGCCGCGATTTTAATCATTCGCTTTGTTTTATGCAAAACTTTGTTCCGGCCAAACCCTTGGCAAGAGCCCCCACTTAAGTATATATAACATTTATTTTAATTTGTTGCTGCTGACGTCATGTGCAGCACTCATTATTGTTGTCGTTTTTCCTTTTTTTTTGTTGTTTTATTTTTTGTTGTTTACTAACTAGTTGTTGTTGTTGTTGTTGCTTTGACATGGCTGCTGACATTTCATAATTTCCTCAGCATCCTCTGGCCAAAATGCTGTATTTTCTTGTCATGTTTTTTGCTTAGGTGGAAAATTAATTAGTTTTGGCTTCTGTGCAAAGGCGCAGACAAAAGCGTTTGAATACTTTGCCAGCCACTAAACAATACATAATTAATTTGAAAATTCACATTTTCTGTGAATGAGCGAATAAAGCAGCATAACATATAAACAAATAAAGCCATTTGATATGTTTGAAGAGAATTGTGTTTTGAAATTGCATTTAATTAGTGGACATAAATAAATCTGATATAATAATAAAATTATTGTAGAAATTACAAAGAGTTAATTATATTGTTGTTCTAGATTTAAAAGTATTATGCTTTTAATCAAGCTAGACTTTCATTTTACGTTAGATATCGTATTACAAAAAAGATTCTTTCCCTGCTAATTGCTTTTATTTTTGTTTTCCGATTTCTAAATGAATGCCGTATCGCATTTCAAATTGCAAAATAGTAGACTAGTTCATCCATATTAAATGATCACACAGAACTTGCACCTGCTGCAAATGTTCATTAATATATTATTGGCTCAAGTTGTTTGTGACCAAGTTGGACAACCGATGGCAGCACCTGCTCTGCATTTGCGATCTTTGTGCTGCATTCAGCGAAGCCACAGTATCAAGCTCGCCCTCGCTGAGCTTGTTGGTACCTTGACTTTGGCGGCATTTAAATATTTAATGCATTTTTGCGTCTTCCCGCCCACAGCGACGTTAGCGTCGGTATCGCTTCAGCGGCTGTCACACATTTGTCAACATTTGTTGGGCTGCCCCAGCAAACAGCGAAGACAAGAGGAGCCGGCAGCAGCAGATGCAGGCCAGGCATTTCAAGTAATGCCCTCGCTCTATAGATGGCACCATTAGACATTGCGCTCTGAGGCGTGCCGATGCGCTTGTGTTGCGCTTTAATTAAGCCGCACCGCCCACACACTACACCACCCAACTAGAGCCCGCTGCCTGGCATGCCCACAAAATGCAAATGTCAACGACAAAGACAAAGACAACGACGACGACTCGCAGTTGCAGTCGCGGTCGCAGTTGCTGCCGCTGCCCACGCTGCGCTTGTTGCGCATTTAGAGACAAAAGTTTTCCATGACACGTGTCGCCCCTTCATTTCTGGCCACTTCATTTGTTTATCTGCGGCTGCAATTTGCCCGACTGCTTGAATAATCATTGCAAAACAACAACAAACTATTTGTTTGCCAAACCCAATTGCATTGAGTGATGTAAGTGGCATTTGTGTGTGTGTGTGTGTGTGTGCGTATGTATCTGGTGTTTGCGCGATACGAATATCTATTTCATTGTTTTAAAGCGGAGCGCGTTTGCTTATCGGCCATCATATCGCGCATACGACCCATGCGCGAGCGCTCAGGTTAATTTCTGCCTCAATTTGAAATAAAATATCGTAGCTTATAATTAACAGTCAAGTCGATGCCAAAGCCGCAGACGCTGCCGCTGCCGCTTCCGAAAGACAAAAGCAAAAGTTGCTAATGAAATCACCTGGTCGCTGCTGCTTCTACTGCTACTGCTACTGCTCCTCTGCCACTGCTACTGCTGCTGCTGCTGCTGGCGTTGCCCGTCGACGCAGCTTGTTTGGCTTTTAATTATGGCGAGTTGCGCCGACGCCAACAATAAATTTTGATGTGCATACAGCTACTTATAAATAATACATACATATGTATATAGACACACATACAAATACACATACGCATATATATGCATACATATGTATGTGCAATTAAATGTTTGCTTTGCATATTCATGGCATTCGCATTAGCATTAGTATTAATTATTTTGCGCAATACGAAAATTAATTAGCCATGAAAAGTGAATCGAGCGCAAAACATTTCCAAGTTTCGCCTCGGCGACGCATTGCAAATTGTTCACTCTGTTCACAATTACGCGGCAAATACCTAAACAAGCACACACACACAAATACACACGTCAACAACAATAATAAAAAAAAAACTAAAGATATTGGTTGCATTCGTAGATCGTTGAATTTATGAGCAATGTTTTCGGAAATGTTTTGCCAAATATACGGCTATTTAAGCATGTGCTAGAAATACATGCGTCGCTATTAGCATTGATTTATCAACAAGAGATTGTTTATTCAAAACATAATAAATACACTTTTCTTGAGTGGAATAGAATCTTAAAAGTGCTTTTTATGAATTTGTCATTTGGTTAAACGAACTGCCAGTCAGAATTTTGCATATAATTTAATGGCTGATCAAGACTGAGATAAATTAAATTGTTTTTAAATGAATTAATATTAAGTTTACTTTCCATGTTCTGATTTAAGCCCCTTTAAGAACCCGTTCGCCGTATTTTAAGCTATTCTCAAACAATGCATGTAAAAAGCGCCGCAAAAAAATATAATAAAACGTTGAAATTTTCCCTTGACGACGTCAGCGACGCTGGCGTCAAAGTTGGCAGCGACAAATTGCACACATTTTTGCATCTGTGTGCAAACACGTGCCGTAATTTCCTTTACACCGCAACGCCCCTCGCTGCGGCGTGTGAAAAGTGCGGCGAGTTGAACGGAAGTGAGCTTTTGCGCATGGCCGCAAAGATGGCGACGTCAGCGACAGGCTGGTAGGGAGTACGGCAACGGGAGAGACAGACAGAGAGAACATGAGAGAGATAGCAAGAACAAGAGCCACATAGTGTAAGAGAGGGCGAGAGAAAGAGAGAGAGAGAGAGAGAGCGCTGTGTCGAGTGCATGTTTGAGTGCGAGCGTGTCAGTATGAGGGAAATGCATTTCATTGCTTAACATTCGTTTGCCGGCCGGCCGGCGCAACTAGAGGCTGCAACAGTGTGCAGTGAGTGTGCGTGTGTGTGTGTGAGTGTCTTTGGATATATGTGTGGATGCGTGTGTGTGGGTGTATAACCTACAAAACTGTGACACAGTTGCATTGGCAATGCGCCCGCATACACTGGCGAAAAAGTACAGCCACGACAACAGTTGCACTGGCCGCCATTTTGTTTGTGCAAAAGTGAAACTGGGCCAATTCGCCGGGTACAGTTGTGTGTTGTCTCCGCTGTGTGTGAGTGTGTGAGTGTGTTTGTGTGCGAGTGTGCGGTGTGTCTTTTAACATGATCTAATTGAGGTCTCATCTTGGCAGATTGTAAAGTTTTCGTCTGCTTGGAAAAGTTTGCGTTCCAATGCAAATGAAATCGAAATGTTACGCTGACAATTTGCCACATTGCCACATTGCCACATTTGCCGCACTTGCCACATTTGCAACTTTGCAACTTTTTGGCAAAAGTATGTCAGAGCCGGCTCGTGGCATAGTTGGCAACAGCAGCAAACATTTGACCGAAAAAAGCTAAAAAAAAAAATTAAATTAGACGAAAATCGAAAAATTTCGCAAACATTTTCAATTTACCGCAAACGACATTGGATTCGCCTGCGGCTGAGTGTAAAGCGGCGGCGGCACTGTCGGGATCTGCAGCCGCCGCAAGTGAATTGAAATTCATTGCAATCAGAGTGACATTTGCAATTTGCATGCTGTTCAAGCCAAGCAAATGGTACATACAACACCGAATGTTTAGTGTAAATGGCCAAAAACAAAACAGAAAGAAGATTAAGATTCAGATAAGGAAAGCAAACTGGCCGGCAGGGGCTCGGCCAAGTGTGTCAGTTTGGGCCGATTGCCAAAGGCACCGATGACTGGCAGCTGGCAACTCTTAATGGCTGTTGGCCAAAGTTGCCAGACTGCGTATCGCAGCAAAACAATCGATAGATTTATCGGGTAAAGTAAATGAAGTATATACCATTTATAGTTCCAAAAATAGTTGTTGACAAAGAAAACTGGCGAAACAATCCTAAATATTTATAGTATTACGTATCTGAATAACATTCAATAACATTTTGATGATCGTTATTTTAAAGCTTGTTCCTTTAACAAGTGTTAAGTAAGTAAAGTTAATTAGAGAATCTGAAAAGTTGGTATTACATTGGACATAAGCTAACCCGATCGCAGTGAGCCAAAAACGGCAGCAAAATTGGAAAAAGAAACAAAATGACAAAAAAAAAAACACATTACCGCAAAAATGACCGAAACCAGGCCAAATGATGCGGCATTTGGCTCGAGTGTCCGCCGGTTTCTACACAATTTTTTGTCACCTTGAACATGAAAACCGCTGCTCGTTTGCACTTGGCACAGATTCGTTTTTCTTTTTATACCCTGAACCCATTAAAAATGGGTAAAAGGGGTATTATGTTTTTGTGCAAAATCCAAATGTATGTAACAGGCAGAAGGAAGCATCTCCGACCCCATAAAGTATATATATTCTTGATCAGCATTAATAGCCGAGTCGATCTAGCCATGTCCGTCTGTCTGTCCGTCCGTCCGTCCGTCCGTCCGTCCGTCCGTCCGTCCGTCCGTATGTATGAACGCAAGGATCTCAGAACCTATAAGAGCTAGAGACTTGAAATTTTAGATGTAGGTGCTCCTAGTTCCTACGCAGATCGAGTTTGTTTCCGATAACCGATAACTTGCCCCGTTTCCAAGTAATCGATAAAAATGTATATCGATATCCTGTTTTTTAAGCAATTTTGGTAAATAATAAGAGCTAGAGTTACCAAACTTGACATGTAGCTTCTAGAAAAGTATATATATATCGATTATCTTTCATTTTATACCTATCGCCACCTCCCCGCTACTCTCTATCTATAAGCGCGCGCTGCATTTGGTGTTGGAATATGAGGGTTCAGGGTATCCCCTAGTCGGGAGCTCCCGACTAGAACCTCTTACTTGTTTTCATATACTTTTTGTGAAAATAAAAGAAAAACTAGCAAAGAATATTCCAATAAAACGAGAGCAGAAGAGCTGAATGAATGATTCAAATACCACAAATGGAAATTGCAATTTATAAATTATGCGCAGCGGCATTTTAGTTATGTTTATTGTGATGATGGGAAAACGTTGGAATGCCTATTTTCTGCTTATTAATACTATATATTATTTATTTCTTTTTTTTTTTTTTCTTTTTTTTTGCTGCTGCTGCTGCTGTCGACTGTTATGGCAAATTATTTTTATTGCATTTTTTCTTTACGACTTTTTCATTTGCATTGCATTTTGCAGTTAATGTGGTTCTTGCTGCGGCTACTCTTGTTGTTGTTGTTGTTGTTGCACATTTCAGTCACATTTTTCTGCCTTTTGCAATTATGATAAATTTATGAGTTCGTTTCTCCCAAACGCATATATACACCCACACAGCCGCACAAACACACACACATATACATAAACATGTACTGCGCTTCACTGACTTATGTTTTGTTTGTTTTGTTGTTATTGTTGTTGTTGTTGTGTAGTGGGTGCCACTCCTGAAAGTGACGCAGACGAATTGTTGCGCACTGCTGCTGCAAGTAGCTCGTCTTTTAGTTTTTGCTATGCGTTTCCGCTGTTTTGTTTTGTTTTTTTTTTTTGCGGAGAGCAGTCTTTAGATTTTGGTTTTATTTCAATGCATTTGACAGCTTTACGTGTAATTTTCAAACACATAAATTCGGAGCTAAGCAAACACTAAACTTCGTTTTATGTATGACTTTTCACTTTGTGTCGGCTACTTTGGCCAAATAACACGCATAATGCAATTGCTTAGAGTGGAACGTCGAAAAAGGATTTCTCAATTTCAGACCCTGACTGAGATGGTTTAAGGCTCAACTCCCTGGCGAGACATGTTAAGAGCAAAGTTTACATAGACGGATATTAAATGTCTAATGCTAGCAAATCCTACACAAATCTTTGAAAAGCTCTTGCCAAGTTAGTAATGTCCATTTAGCAATTGTTTTGTGCACTCAAAGCAGAGCTGTGCGGAGCGTGGGTAGACAGTCAGTCGATTTAAGGTATAATCACTTATGTGCACACAATATGTGCTCAGCTGTTGCGCAGTCATTACTCATACGCCCCGTCTTGCCCAAGCAGGCAGCGCGCAGTCAAGACGTCGTTGACGTTGACGACACTTGGGCCAAGTCATTTGCAATTGTTGCGCTAATGATTTACAAATTGCACACGGTGCCAGGTGGCACGTGGTAATTCACAGGCGACGGTGGGTGGGGGTGAGAGTAGGAGTCGGTTGGTTGTTTCTGCGAGGCAGAGGGCGATAAATGGCTTTTTAGCAGCACAATTAAGTTTTAATAATGCCAACTCAATAATAACTCAATAAAGTCAACAAAGCGGTCAGCGCAAAGAGCAGCGCGGCAGGCAAAATGACTGATAGATAAATTTAAATTGCTTCCTAATCAGAATTCAAGGTTATTTTGCCATATGAGTGAAATTAATACGACGTTGGCTTATGAATCAAGTGCCAAAGGCATCGCCGAAGCTGTTTGCGAATCTGTGGTTGTGTTCGTGTGTGTGCCTGCGTGTGTGTGTTTGTGTTTGCCAAGTGAATGTTGTTTCAAGGTTGCTGCACACACTCACACACACACACACACTCGCACATACACATTGGCACTTGAATTGTACAATTTTTAATTAAATTTTGCTATATTTTTCGTTCGTTCCGGTTAAAAATAAATGCACATAGTAAAGCCAAATTTGAGGTACACGCTGTAAAATCCATTTAGCAGTAAGAAATACGAATACTGCCACCTACTGAGTGTGCGACAGAGAGATAGAACGCTAGAGCGAGCGAGAGGGAGAGAGAGTATGGCACAGAGACAGATAGGTAACATGTGACAATGGCCGTGTACACCGAAAATCATAAATATAAATTTAAGCTTATTTAGAAATGCAACAAAAATGAAAACAAACAAACTAACAGCAAAATTGCGGATAGGCACAAGCGGCTTGTCTAAATATATATGTTAGTGGATCACAAAATACCCTGTAAAAAAGGGGCGTTCAATTGGACCGAACGCTGTCTATGCTCGAATAGATTTTGCTCACTATGTAATATTAGGATATATCATTTAACTTTCAATTTGTGTTTAGTTAAACATTTTTCGAATAAGTAAGAAATAATAAAATAAAATGAATAGTTCAATAGCGCGAAACTTTCAGGTACTTTCAAAGCTTTTTACACAGTACTGTGAAAACTGACAGTGATATATTGTGTGAGAAAACTTATAAAATCAATCACATTGGCCAATTGCTGTATAGAGTCGTAGCTACATCAATCTGTCAAAAGTAATGCAGCAACTGCACAAATGGTGGGCCGCATGCTATGCGCTTTTTTGCTTTGTCGAAAAAGGCAAATGCAGCTAAGCTGCCAGCACACGCTAGCACACACACACACACACAAACACACTTACAAACACACTCACAGATACATAGCTAAAGCGACACGTGTGCCGCGCCATGTTGGCTGGCAGCGACGACTGCATTTGGCATTTAGTAGTCACAGCCGGTGCCTGCACTTTTTGTTGTTGTTGTTGTTTTGCTGCTTTGAAACTGTCAGCATTGCAAAAGCTAAACCGCAATAGCATACTCTGCCCTTCTATTCGACTGCCATTAGGCTAAGCCCCAGCCCCGCCTCCACCTGGTTGCCCCGCAGCTCATCAACCAGCGAACCCCTTCGCGGCATTGCACCAATGTCAGTGCATTGCACACGCCGCGCTGTCTGCGTTGTTTTGCACTATAATTTGCGTTTGCTTTTGTTAGCTTTGGCTGCTGCTATTGATGTTATAAAACAAATTAGTTAGAAAACAAAACAAAAATAAGAGAGCCGCAAAAACGTATAGCGAAATTCGCAAAACTTATACATAGAACATGCAATTAGCCGGGTCTACACAACAAATAAAGTTGCACACAAAGGCAGCGGGCCAATTTTTATGCATTTCTGGCAGGAAATGTGCAACAAAGTTTTCTTTAGCTGCGGAAATTTGTCAATTTAAGTACAAATTCGTTGCCACAAGAGCTGCTGCTAATTGATATTCCATTTGAAAATGCCTGAGTGGAAATCTAATAATGCCGGCAATTTAGCTATGGCTCTTTAATAATAACTTCTCTGCAATTATCCTGACTTGGCTACCCTTTTTCATAGAGCCTTCAATCATAGGAGCATTTGACCCCTGGGGCTGCTCAGTTAACCCTTCAACCCACAAGTGCTCAGATAGAAGGCAATAGTGTGCAGGGCAATTTACGAGCAGCACTTAAACAAAACCCAATGTGGTTGCCCCGGTTGGCAATCGAGCGGTGCGCCAGCCTTGTAATCGCAGCCTTGATTAAAAGGCAAAAGTCCGTGAGTGTGGATGTGGCTGTAGCTGTAGCTGTGGCAGTGGCAGTGGCTGCAGTTGTCACTGCTGTTATTGTTAAATGCACATAAATCTGCATTTAAAATCATTTTTACCACAACTGCACACAAAACAAAAGCCATCATGGCGTATGAGTAATTTACAAACGGTCGCCGCTCGGTTGAGTAATGAAGGTTAATCATGCGCCATGTTGCGCCAAACACTTTGTGGCTGCTCAGCTGCAGGCAGACAAAGCAGCAACGCGTTTAACACACGCGCACGGTGCGTATGAGTAATGCACGTTACGTATGCGACACGTGGCCATGGCTGTCGAGCGTTTAGAGCAACTGCTCATTGCCTGTGACTGCTCTTCCCTTGCCCGACAGCGGCAATAATTGCGCACAATTATCCATTAATTGCATTCATTGCATTTTACACAAAAACTGCCGCTCAATGCCAGCGCTGAGATCATTTTGCGTAGCGCACATTTATCCATTCAGGCAACCATCTATCTATCCATCTATCTATCCACTTATCTATTCACATATCTGTGGCAGCTTGTCTGCTTTGTGTTTGCTTTTGCCACACTCAAGATTATGCGGAAATGTTGCAAATGTCTTTCAAATAGGCCGCCAAGCAATTGGGCGCAAATCAATTTGGAATTGTTGCCCTCCCGCCCCTCTACAGTAGCACACAGCTGCGCCCACAGCAGGGCGTGCCAGCTGCCAGTCTGACATATATAGCTTCGAACGACAACCGGAAACATGACATTTTCGGCAACTTTTTTTTTAATTTTGTTTATATTGCTGTGGACGGCTTGTGCAACAGGTAATCAGCCAGACAGAGCACAAAGTGAAAGTCTAGCCAAAGGGAAAGGAGTCAAGCTGAAGTTGTCAGATTAAAAGAAATAAAAATTATTTTAATCACAATGACACCAGCTGCTAGTGGCACGTACATACAGGAAATACATGATGTCTGGTATTAAATTCAGTTTTACTCATTTCAAACTTAACTAAAATAGCAAATGATTGTACACTTAAAGCACATATTAAATTATCTGTTGATATTTGGGATTCATTATGGCAAACCTTTAGCCGCCTGGCGAGCAGTGTTATCGCCGCGCCCAATACTTTATCGTTCTCTACACGAGCAGCCCTCAAAAAAAGAAAAACAAACAAAAGTATGCTTATAAAGGGGCGACGCGGGTGCTATTTGCGTTAATGTAAATAAAATCTTATCATATATTCAAGGTTAACAAAGGCTCGACAAAATGCCGATGCTCACTTCTGATATGTATCCCATCTGCAGTTGTTGTTTGCTTTTGGCCTTGTGTGTGTGTGTGTAAGTGTTGAGAGCCCTTAATATCAACAGTCACACACACATAGAAACTGAAAGCTGATCTGAGAGTACGTAAAAAAAAACATATGTGTCTCAACTAGACTAGCTAGGGCATTCATTTTGAGCGCAAACAAATTGCAGAGTATAGTCTAAGAAAGAGGCAGGAGAGCGCAGGGAGTAGCAGCTAAAAGTTGCGTAAGCTTCTTAACTTTTGTGTTAGAGTCCACTTTCTACTTTTCTTTTAAACATAACTAAGAAAGTCGCGAACTATATTTACTACAACTTGAAAATAGAGCGAGCGAGAGAAAAGAAGAGAGCGAAATAAATGTAAGGCCAGAACTTCTGCTCATTGATTTTTGTTACTATAGTATGTATGTGTGCTTGTATGTGTGTGTGTGTATATATATATGTGTATGTATATCTCGTTGCCGTGCAGTTAACGAGCTGTTGACGTTGCCCTTTGATTGATGGGTTCTTATTATGGGCTCGTTTTCGGCATTTATTTAATTTCCTGACTTTTCACAGTTCCCGCCGCTGCCGCCACATCTTGCGTATGAGTAATGAATCAAGATGGGAATCAAGCATACGCCGTGTGTTGCATATATGCTGTTGCTTTTGCTACCGTTTGCCAAAAATTATGCACAGGCATTTACATAAATATAATTATAGCAATTAAAATCGGTATACAAAGTTGCAATTAAAATGCAACAAATTTTGTAGCGTTGCGCTCTGTTTGGCACACTGACCGCATTCCTTTGATCTTATCTGTGTTTCTCTCTCTAGATAAATGGATGTGTGAGTGTGTGTGACCTACCTTCTTCTTGCGCTCCTCCTTGAAGTCGATGACAATACCCTCATCTGATGTGGATACCGAGGTTGTGCGAATACGTGCATTGGCCGATGCACTGGCCGCACATTGCGGCGACAAAATTATGTGACCGTGCAGCACATTTCCATCATCGCTCAGCGGCGGCGATGCCGAGCCAGAGCTCCAAGAGGCTGACGAGCTGCTGCCTGGACTGGAGCCCAGCCATTTGTCTGAAACTGATAAAATAAAACAGAAAATAACAATGAAAATTGCAAAAAGAATAGTGCATAAGTTCATGTGACCTACCGGCATGCGGCGAGTTATGTAGATTCATTAAAATTAATGCTGCATTGCATTCATTCATATCGTCCACTTTGCATTGATCGCTGCTGCAATCATAAGAGTCGCTTGGCGGACGCTTCCGTGAGCTGCAATAAAGAGAGCAAGGTAAGGATTTGATTAGAGGATTAAGTTTACTAAAAGCTGCCGTTTCAATGCATTTATTTCTAATCCAGAAGCTACATAAAGCTTATTTTAACAGTTCGAATTCTTTGATGGAATATTAAAGCCATAAGCCATAAGATTGACGATTTATCACATGGATCTAGATCTTTCAACTTGTGTCATTGAGTAAAAACTATAATAAAAATGTTTAATTAGAGTCCAAAAACTTTTCCTGCACCTAAGAGCTTCACAATAATGTATTTATTTATATTTCTAGCAATACAAATTAAATAATTTAAAGCTCGATTAACTGAAATTTTTCTCGCTTGACTGTAATTAATCTGTCAGTTTCAACTAGTGTCATTGAGCAATAACGATTGTAAATATTTCAAATTTCGAAAATGTTTACAGATAACCCCAATTTTCTTGTTATACTACGTTTACTGATTGCATCACCCTGGCAGATATCTCTTCATCTTCATTAATGTGTTGGCAATTCCAAGAATTTAGAAGGTCAGCATTGGCCCAGTTGTTCTGAGGCTCGGCTTTAATTAGACGCCCTCGCATAAGCCTAAACTCAAAGCAACATCAAAGCAGCCGCAGCGCATTGTTGTTGTTTTTATCGTTGTTATTGTTGTTGTTGTTATTGTTGTTGTCGTTGTAATTTGCAACAACCATGTGACGAGGTCTCTTTACGATAATCACCCCGTGAGGCATTTCAATGCAAAAAGCGGCTCAAAACTATTTTTCCATTTAGCTAATTTTGTGGCCAGCGATTTTGAATGCCCCTGCATTGTTATTTATATTATTGTTGTAGTTGTTGATGTTGTGGTTGTTCTTGTTGTTAATTTTGCACATTCGTCATTAATTGGCAGCTACTAGCCGCTACGATAGCATCAAACAGAGAACATTCACAAATATTTAATGCCTAATTTGTTGCTGTGCAAATTTTACTGACCTTGCGCAAAATATATTTTTGGGAATTTTTTGCTAATTTTTCGCTTGTCACCAATTCCATTTTTTAAGAGGCGCTGACGTCAACTCTGAATTTTGGCTTTAAGTTCACCTTGAAGCAACCTTGAAGGCTACACAAAAACAACAAACAACGAAAAGGAGCTGCAGCCACAAACATACTACAACAACAATGGTGCTGTTAAATCAGATATCCTTTGACGTTAGCATTATGAACAGCATTTATACGCTTGAAAAACTTGGACAAAGGCAACTTTCGGCGAAGAATGCAGCCAAAATAGATGCAGTCCAAAGAGGATTCAGGATAATAAAGACGCGACAGTCGCGGCGTGTCATAAATTCAAAACATTTCATACGGCAAAAAACTGATTTGAAAGACTCCTCGTAATCAAGCTGAGTGGAAGAAAAACTTCGCTCCTTCTGCGTTAGCTGCTTTTTCTACTGTTGCTGCTGCTTTTTATACTGCTCCTGCTGCTGCTGCTGCCATGGCATCTCTTTATAAACAATTGAGACGTCGCCATTGTCATTGGCTGTGCCAAGTAGCCATTTGCCGGTTGCGTGCCAGGATTATTATTTGAATGACAGAATTTTCTATCGAATACTGTGTTGAATTATGAGAACTGAATTGCTGATAAGCTGTGCCTGCTGTTGCCGCTGCTGCTGTTGCTGGTGGGCAATTATTGATGATTTAACTTAAGCGGCTTATTGACCGGCTGGCAAGCGAAGTCTTAAAATGGAGGCTGAATACCAAGACGATGCAGCTCAATGCAACTCTGTTACGTTTTCTTTAAGCTCCTTGAAGCCGTTAAACTATTTCAAGTAGATAACAAGAATTCAAGTATATATCTTGAATCAATAACAGGATTTTTCTTCGAAAAGAACTCTTAGTTTTTAAGCTGAAATAGTTATTATTACGAAAAGTAGATGCTCAGAAAAATATACATTATTAGTCAAACTAAAGTGTGCTCGGCTTGAGTACGCTTTTAATTGGTTCATCTTTCGCTGCAGAACTTTGAGAGAACTTTAAGCCATGGGCGTACATCTTGCTTTATTCTAGTTGACACATTTAAAAGCAGATATGCAAACAAAAGATTAAAGTGAGTTTGAAATTTTCTTAAAATTATTTTAACAATGCGACCAATTTAGGCTTTCAGTTAGCTCTGCCCGTGTGCTTTCAGGTACGATCAAAACATTTTCTAGGTTTGCCACGTTCAACTAGTTTGTCAGACTTTGATCAGTACTTTTCAACCAAACATTCAACTTTTGTTGCATACACATGCTACGTACATATGTCTATAAAAGCTGACATCATGCAGTTTATAGAGCGTTTCAGGAGTTTCTTTTTGTTAACATTTCTTATCGCTGGCATCAGCACTTCAGCTACATTTAAGCCGAAACGTGAAATTGCATTCTAGATGCTGCTGCGACTTCGACTGCGACTACGACTACGACTGCTGCTGTCCGCAAACCCTTTCGCAAAACACATTTTGGTCCATTGTGCAAAATTCAGAGGCCGCAGGCAGCGACGACTGAGCTCAGCTGCTGCTGTTGCATTGAAGTGAATGCAGCTCCTTCTGAGAACAGCTGCCATAAAATTTTATTGCAGTGCTACCAGGTTTGGTTTTTAGCCTTTGTCTAATGCACGCGCTTTGTCTGCAGCCCCTGGATAGCCAGCACTCACTGTGTGTGTGTGTGTGTGTGTGTGTAGGAGGGGCTGCTGAGAGGAGGGGCCAGAGCAGCCAGAGTTTGGCTTTTATCCATTTGGCACCTTCCGCTTCGTTGGCTACTTGCGGCCGCCTCATCTGCGCCCCAATTAAATTGACTAAACTTGACGATAAATTTTTGCCGCTCGTTGCTAATCGCATAAAAGTAAATTTGCGCATAAATCGACATTTGAAATCTCTGCATTAGACCGAGGGGTAGCCGGGCTGCGGAGCGGTTTGCAGCGGTCAGCGGCGTTGTTTTGCCGGCCGGCCTGCCTGCCGCATGAGGCGGCGCGTGCTGCGGCTGGGGGGAGATCAGGCAGGGGAGATCGGTTTTAGCCATCACGATGTGGCCATTTTGTGCGCACAATCGGTACCGTTAGGTTCAGCAACAACAATAAACAGGCCGTTGCTTTCTGCTCGATTGCGCATCAACTTTAATAAACTGCAAGCTACAGTTGTTGCAGTTGATGTTGTTGGTGTTGTTGTTGTTGTTGTTGTTGCTGTTTGGTGTTGGGTGTTTGTTGCTGTTGCTGTTGGAAAATTGGTGGCCGAGTCTCAAAGTCTCAGAGTTTCAGTCTCTCCCTGGCTGGTTCACTGCGTGGCCGCACGTAAATTGCGACTGGCGATGATCGGACCAGGCAAACAGGCCCAGGAGCTCGGGGATTGGCGCTGCTCTGGCGCGTGATTGAAATGCGATATATTCGCGCCGATTTCGGGGCCAGCGCTTGAGCGGAGCCTGGGAAATGCGCAGTGATTTTCACTTGGTTGTATTTGTTGTTGTTGTTGTTGTTGCTGCTGCTGCCGTTGTTGTTGGCCAGGCGATGCGCCTAAGCTATGCAACTTTGGCCCGTACTCTGTTCGCTGTTTTGTTGGCAATTATTTGCCCACGCCGCTGGTCGCAATCAGCAGGCGACGCTGCCAGCAACGTTGCATGCTGCATGCGGCACAGAAAAATAAAACAATAAAAAAAAAAGGTGTTGAAAGCAAAATTACATTGCAATGTGCAGCGGCGGCTGTCGGAAATATGCGCGCTCCCGAGATGCGATATGATATGCCCAGCCGAGCGGCAAAGGGGGTGCGCTGGATATGGTGGGGATTGGAGGTTAGGCCAGTGACTATTCGTTTGCATGCCGCATAAAAATTAGTTGCAACTGCAATTTATAGTCTCTTGTTGTAGCTGTCTGCTATTGTTGTTGCTATTGTAGCTGCTGCTGTTGTTGTTGTTGTTGTTGTTATTGTAGGGGATTGAGCTGCATTCGTTTTGGTTTGATTTGTGGTTGCGCTGAGCAACTGAAATGCAATTAAAGTCCACACCGAAATGAGTTTATTGAATTAGACACGTGCTCGAAAATTGGATCGGAAAATTGTTGGGGCCAGGATTAGGCATTATACAATAGCACAGCGCGAATTGTTGTTGCCTTTGTGTTGTTATTTGAACAACTTTCACCGAAAAACTTAAGCGCAATTTTCAACATCAAGAAGTTTGGCTAACAATATAAAAGTAAAAGCGAGCAGTAATTGAATAAAAAGCTGAAAGAAAAACAACACAAGTCTTTGTCTTGTAGAAACGCGAACACTGATGAGCGAAAAGGCTAGAGGCAATTTACAGTTCTATAGGCGTTTGTTCTGATCTAGAAAGAGAATCGTTTCATATATATATATATATATATATATTTATAAGTATTTAGATTTAGATTTGACTAAATGCGCAATCACTTAGAGTTGCCGAACTTGGGTTCATTGCTCCCATACGATAAGTCAGATCGCTGCCAGCTTGGCTAACAAGTATTGCGTACTTTTATTGATTTGTTCGTATCAGAGAGCCACGTTAGTATCAGCAGCAATATTTAAGACGCTTATCAGGTGTCGAAAGCCAAAGTCAGTGCCAGCAAAAGTGCAAATCTTGATAATATATCGTATCGTATCGGCACAAGTAGACGACAAACAGAAATGTGTTTTTCACCTCAATGGCAGGCCAACTTCATTGAGGTCTTTTGTTATTTTGCAGCACGCTGGCGCTTATCAGTTTGTACGATAAGGAATTTAAAGTCATTGTGAAATAACAACAAATGCAGCGCATATGAAAGCGGAAGTGTGGCCTAAACGGGCTAAATATTATGAATAAATAAATATGTATATTCAAAGCGCCAATGTTGCGTATACGCAATATGCTAATTAGCCAGCTCAACAATAAATAAAGTGTGCCGTAGAGTTCCGGGCGTAACGCATTTGTTGCCCGATAAATGACAATTTTTTTGTCGCTGTTCAATCATTTATTATTATGTTCAATTAATTTTGAATTACATAGGTTTTTTTCACTTCGAGCTGCTCGAGATCCGATTACTGTAGAAGCCTAAAACAATTTTTGTTTTCTATTTATATATCGTTTTGCTTTTATGTGAATTTTTGTTCAGAGACAAGTTATTTACGCGCCCATGACGTAGCTTATTTATTTTTTGTGTCCCTCAAAATAGAGACAAGTACTTGTTGGGATGCTTGCTGTGCTTGCTCAAGGCGCGATTGTTGTTGTTGTTGCTGCTGTTGTTGTTGTTGTTGGCTAGTTGCGTGTGCTGATTCAAATTTTCAGCCTATGCGTAATTTCCAAAAATTTCGCATCGCTGAGTTTGATTTCGTTGCCGTTGTGTTATTTGTTATTTGTTGTCTTTTTAAAAGGCGACCTCTTTTTTGTTGTTAATTTGTAGGTTTCTTTTTTTGAATTTCTGTGTGTGTGTGTGCCTCTGTCTGTGACACACATTTCGTATATTTTGCCAAAAACCGAAATGAAAACAGCAATAAAATCGAATAAAGCAAATAAAAGCCTGACCGGCTCCACGACTGAGACTGAAACCGAGACCGAGACCGGGGCCCCGCCGGGGCTATGCCTATAGCTGGGCCATTCCGAAGCGAGGTAGCGCCAGACCGCAAAGTAAAATAAAATAAAAATACATTCAAAACAAAAAAAAAAAAGTGTAAACAAATATTGAAATTTGACTGCGGCCTTCGCAGGCAGGTGAGCCACGCAGACAAGTTGGCCAGAAGGCGGAAACAGCGCATGGAAAGAAGGGTAAACAACAAAATACGCGCGCACACACACACACACACACACGCACGTGTTGTTGTTGCGAATTTGTGTGTGTTTAATGCGTAACTGTAAAATGTGTGTCGTGACTCGATTGTATTTGTGAGTGCGTGAGGCGGGAGCTAAGCGGGAGATACACCTGCGTGTTTTTTGCTCACTTTTTATCACTCCACAATTTGTTGTTGCTCTTGCAATATTTACTTTTGGATTTCTGTTAATTTTTGTGTGTCTCTTTCTTTTTTATTTTGCTCTGCTTAGATAACAGCATTGAGCATAGTAAATACTAGTTTCTATTCATTGTTATTTTTTTGAGACGTAGTTTTAGTTTTTTTTGTTGTGCTCGCCTCTCATTATCAAGGTATTTAGAGCACGTGCTATGCGTTTCGCACTATTTGATTTAGAATTGAAAGTGAGCATTGATTATTGGCTTTTAAATAGCATTAAGGTGTGCGGTTTAATCTAAGTTTTCCACTAAATTTGTCCGCAGCTTGTTGTAAAGAAATAGACCAAAAATCCCGCCAGTATTGTAAATCCATGCGGTGAAAAA
This sequence comes from Drosophila ezoana, assembly GCA_035045725.1. Lineage (NCBI taxonomy): Eukaryota > Metazoa > Arthropoda > Insecta > Diptera > Drosophilidae > Drosophila > Drosophila ezoana. The sequence goes on from JAWNOU010000036.1 coordinate 1,395,651, forward strand.
AACAGTTAACAGCTTTCCATTCCTGGTTAGGAGCCGCATCGTTTACATAGACAAATAGCGCATTTGAATTTTGTCTATTTAGGTCTTTTTTGTTTTTGTCTGGCTGTTTTGGCGGCTGCTGCTCACGTCCAGAGCTCTCTATGCCATTTAGAGGCTCATTTGCACAAATTACTAACATTGCGACAGCGGCTAAAGACATCGACGACAACGACAACGACGACGACGACGACGATGGGCAGGAGAATTGCAATTGTTTAAAGCAACATTAACAAACTGAAAGCAGGGAAAAACCCGATCGAGCCATTGTCACCACATTCCGGCAACGGAAGCCAGCGGCAATGTTTTGCGATTGCCACTAGAAACCTGGCAGCAATGGCAGCAACAGCAGCAGTGGCAATGGCAATGGCAATGGCAGTGGCAGTGGCAGTGGCAGTGGCAATGGCAGTTAGCAGTGGCAGCAGCGGTGACAGTGGCAGATTGGCAATCGCCCTAGGGGCGCCCCAGGTCCCTGCCCAGCAGTCATGAATAAAAATCGTATTAATTTAAGGCAGAGGCGATATTTTTTTCGCGAAGAGCCGCTCAAGGGCAACAAACAGGAGCAGGCAGCTTGAAGTTGAGCGCTGCTGGCCAGCCTGGTCTGTGTATGAGTGTGTGTGTATGTGTGTATATTTTCTATTAGAAATACGCGGACCTCAGCGAGTGACAGGCCTCGGTCGCGGCTACTTTTCCCCAGGCGGCGTCGACTGCACCTTGCCAGCTTGTGACAGCGAGTGCTGTGGTGTCGACTGTACCGAGTTTTTGTTGGACTGGCTTAAATGCTGTTGGCCATGGCCCACAGGCACTGCCACTTTCTATTGTCTCTTCGCCAATTGATAAATCACAAGAAAATCCAATTTGAAAATCAGTAAACACTGGGCGGCTGCTGTGGTGCGTAGAAAGGGCACGTGATGTTCAGAATTTTCGCTGCTCTTCGCCCGGCCAACGTGAACTTGGCCAAGCCAAGCGGGCCAACAATAGACAGGCAGCCAGTCACTCACGGACAGCAGCAATAAGCGTGTGACAGTCAAAAGGGCGTAACAAGCTGGCAGTTGTCACATGCAAGCTCGAACAAATAGACAACAAAGACAGACACACCTGCCTAAGGTAACTCGCATGTGGGCAGCTTATACTGCTGCTGCTGTTGCTTTTGTTGTTGTTGTCACTCATGTGTCAGCGCCATTGCCAACGCCTCCAGCTGCTTAGCATGCAGCGCTGCATGCGTCAGGAAATGCTGCAACAATTTAGCGGTACTTGGTAGACCATGCGACCAAGTCCATGCGCACGACCATGGGAATTACGCGCTGTCGCCGACGCACTGGCGGCGTACAATGGGAAAAGTGTTCACTGATAAGTAGCTTGAATGCGTGGCTGGCGCATTTCTATCAATATTTGATCAAATATTGATTATCGATGACATTATCGTTTTAAAATCGATTGTGATACATTATTAATTACGAATTGTAATCACACAAGCGGTTAGTCATCGAAAATTGATAAGAATCGTACTTATTTATCGATCATCAATATGAAAATTTTGTTTCTAACAATTTTATTTTAAAATTTGTGGGCTACTGAATTTGTATAATGAGGATATTGATTACGAGTCGATAACTTTATCGACAACTCTGCTTCTCATATCGCTAGCTGCGGCAAGTCCCAATGTACCAGCTCCTTCCACGCATTTGGCCCACTCACAAGAACAACTGCTGGCCTAGCGGCTCAGCCCCGTCGAGTACGTGCGTTTGCTTTTACAGTTAAGCGTCGAGAGCCGCCGCACACTTTGGCTAAATGGGTTGCACACGCACACACGCACACACACACGCAAGACAAGAGACAACACTCTGACAAGAATTCGTTGCCCGCAGGGGCAATAATGCCAGCTGCATTTTGATGACCCGCTCACTGTTGCATGGCCAACATTTAATTCAATTAACAAATCGCAACAGCCCAGCAAACAAACAAAAAACGCGCCAGGCACTTTAATTATATAGAAATACATACACAGCTCCACCGAACACTCCAATCGCCCCCCTTCCATCACATCACACCACACCAGCAGGCTAATTAACCACAGTGCAGTTTATAGCCTTGATTACTTCAGTTTAGCTGCTGCTCTTGGAAAATTTGATTTCAAATATATAGGCGTTGAGCTGGCCCTGAGCAAACGTATTGAGGCTCAAGGCTGCTGCTGCTGCTGCTGCTGATGCTGCCTGAGAGTCAAGTTGAAACGTGGCTAGATGAAAATCCCTTCATTAGACTCGGGCAACTTGGAGATACACGCGCGAGCTCGAATGAATTTGCATTGAAATTGCCAAATTAAACGTGATACAACAATTTCATGTAAATGGCCCTCATTGTGTTGCTGTTGTAGGTCGCCCAATGACAAGGCCCAAAGGCATTAACAGAACTTTTCGACCAGGCTGAACTTTAATTGACAACAGACTCAACACAACCGACAGCAACCAAGCCAACAACAGCAACAGCAACAACAAAAATCTAATGCAATTTCCAGTGACCGCAATAGTCGCAAAAATAAGCCAAATCAGTTTGTGAGTTTTGCTATTTTGTTGTTGTGTGTTGCTTGTTGTTTGTGTCTTTGGGCCGCTGGCTGTTGCCTGTTGTCTGTTGTTTGGCTAGTTGTTGCCTGCTGCTGGCACCAAAGGCTAGAAATGTGTAACTGTAACTTCGTACAGCGCTGGAAAATTATAGTGTGCGGTTTTCTTTTAGCGTTTTTGACTTTGCCAAATGACTTTTCTTGCCAGACGCTCGGACAGACGCACAGTCAGTCAGTCAGTCAGTCAGCCAGCCAGTCGTCAGTCGAGGCTCGTCAGTGCCAACACCCGCAGCGTTTGCCATTACAATTGGAAACGACTCAATCAAATTGCCAGTCCCGGCCAGGCTGGGCCAGTCCAGATCCAGTCCAGACAAGACCCAGTCCGAGTCGCTGCTTGCAACTGCAATTATGCGTCCGAGCAACCGACCGACCGACCACCCCCCCCACTCCTTACCACACTGACAATTGCAGCACAAACAATTCAATCTAATTTTTGCGCATTTTCCGAGAATTAGAATTTGCGTTTCGGCTGCAAATCCCGACTGCAAATGTTGCGTGTGTTGCATGCCATGGCCACGCCCACCGATCTCTGCCCCAGGCACTGCTCATAAGTGTGCACATTAAGTTTTATTGCGGACGATCGAAATCGGCACACAGAAAAAAAAACCAAAACAAGACAAAAAAATGGAAAACTAAACTTCATCTTATAAACAACTGTTGCCGCCTTAAGATTGTTTTTGCTGTAGTCAATGCCGTTCTTGTTGTTGTTGTTCCTGCTGCTAGTGCTGCATCTAAAAGTGCATATCCCTGGCAGGCAACAACAGCGTACACTAAAAATTTACTAGCTGTCGGAAAATGGTTCATTTTCATTTCGCTTTTCCTGACGTGTTGCTCAACAGCTTGTTTCGGCCACATCTCGTCGTCGTTGTCGTCAACACACACGTTTTAGATTTTCTCATACTCATATGCATATAGCTATATGTACATCTATCTATACATATATACACAATATATATATATACGTGTATCGCACTCGTATATATTTCGACATCTCTGCCGCGGGCTTATTAATGTATTCGTGCATAAATAATGCAAGACGTTAGCAGTGCCTGTTGCCAGTTTCCACCACGCCCGCCCCCCTGTCCACAGCCTGGGTTAGTGGGCCCAAATGCACTTTTAAATATAGCCACTGGCCCATTGGCCGTGCGTGGCTAGTGAGAACGTGTTAAGCAGCTAGCTGCCCCACACCGATGCCAATAAAATCGGACTCCAGCTGCTGCTGTGCCGGTGCCCATCGGGCTGTTGTAATAGAAATGTTCAGCTAAAACCAATTGCAGTTCAAAATGGGCTTTAAACTTTTAATAAAAGAATGTGAGAACAGATTAATCAAGAAAAGCAGAATAGCTACAAGCGCTGAGAACAGATTAATCAAGTGAAGCACGGCTACAGGAGCTGAGAACAGTTTCATCAAGAAGAGTGCCATGAAAGCCTTAAACAACCGAAAATTGGTAAGTCACTAAAAGTCTTAAACAACGCAATTGGTAAGAAAAAGAGGAATATTGTGTCACAAAAAGCAAGTGTCAAAGCAGCTTTAAGCTTTATATACGATTAATTTCTGACCGTTTAGTCAAGAAGAGCAGCAAAGCAATGAGGGCTGAGAGCAATTTAATCTATATATTCATAATAAGAGGGATAAAGTGTCAAAAATTGATTCAGCTGAGAACAGTTTATTCAAGAGCAGCAAAGGCGAACACAATATACAGATGGTAGGTATAAATACTCGAAGTTTAATTGATTAATTGTATGCAGCTGATAACTGAGAACAGTTTAAGCAAGAAGCACAGCATAAGAGTCTTACATAAAAAACTATAAAGTGTCGAAACTTGAGCTATTTACAGCTTTTATAAAACCTAATTTTTGATTAAATTAGATGAGTTTATGAAAGTAGATTGATTTTCTGATACTGTTTCTCTTTGTGCTATGCAAATGCACTATGCACTTCATTGCTTGTTGCCAATGCCTGCGTTAAAGCGAACAGGCGCACATATGTATGTAAAAGTGACCCTGCCAACCGAATCGATTCGAAACTGGCACGAAACTCATTCAAGGCGCCTCCTTGTGGATGGGGTCTCGCACTGAGGGAAATAAAAGAGAATAGGCAAACAAAAATGATAATACTCCCAAAAAGCAATGCCCACAAAAGACATCGAGCAACGAGCAACTAAACTTGCAATAGCAAGTTTTCAAGTTTTTATTTGTTGCGCCGCGATTTGAATGCAAAAATAAAATTTTACGATCAAACAAACTATTCGTGCAGAACATCGGAAAATTGTGTTTACGTTTATTGGAACGGTAAAGGGAACGGAACATTGAGCACTCGCATTTATGAATGTATATGTATGCATCTGTATAAGTGCTAGTGTATATATATATATGTATATATGAAGCCCCTCCATTCCAAGCTAGAGCCAAAGTATCTCCGGCTAGCTGCGAATGCGAATCCATTTCAATAATTTGCCGTCGAGGGGCCGCCGCCACCGCTTATGAAGCAATGCTTAGAAAATGATTATAAATTTATTTTTCCCCCTCGTTTTTTGCATTGCATTTCCCATTATCGTGTTGCCTGCTCGCTGTTGTTGTTGTTGTTGTTGTTGTTGTCGCTGGCTTTGTTTTTGTTCTGCTTCAATAATAATTTTGACCCACTTCTGCGCTCGACTTGACTTTTTATTGTACTGAAATTAAGTATTTTTGTTGTACTTATTTTTTTTTCTGTTTCGTTTTTTTTTTTTTTGAGGGCAACACAAACACTCGCTCCGTATAATATTTGTACATATTCTTGGCGGCAAATATTTTTCAAGACTTGGCTAATTGCCGCTGCCAGCCTCGCCAGTTGGCTGAACTGGCATTTTTTGTTGTAAATACATATGTATATATATATATTTTATTATTATTATTATAATTTTTTGAAGTTTTCTTTGGTTGTTGTTTGTAATTTTAGTCGTGTGCATTTTGTTGTTGTTGTTGTTGTTGCTGCCGTGTTGACGTCACTGTGCGTTGTTCTTGTTGTTTATGCATTTTTCGCAAGCGCTTTTCACATGCCTTAAGTGGGGTACTTAAAGCCTGTGATGCATTTTGCAACGCCTCAGTGGACAACATGTTAAGTGGAATCAATCGTACCCGTTCAAATGCTAAAAACACAAGCTGAAAGCTGGCACTTAAATATTGGATGGAAAGCAAGAATGAAAATCCATAAAAAGCAAACGTGAAAAAATGTGGGAAAGCACAATATTCAAAGCCGAACTTTTATTAATTTAATTTACTTGTTTTCGTAAATAAACATATATAATTAAAAATAGTATGTATATTAATGAATGCTATCAATGGCACCTCTCAGCTGCAGTTTCTCAACACCCTTCTTCGAGTCATTAATAAGATTTCAACACACTGAAAAGTACTCAAAGTGATATACAATGTGCATTAAACAGCACAAAAAACAAAAATATTTCTATTTAAATAATTACCAATAAACCTTTTGGCTGCGCGCCCAGTTTAAGTTGTTTGCCTTTTGTTTTTCAGTTCGATCAAAGAGCCGAATTCCAAAGTTCTTGTGGCCAGAGGCTATTTGAAAAGTCACAGTCGAAGTGCATGCAAGTTTCGGTGCGTCATTGTTGTTGTTGCTATTGTTGTTGTTGTTGCTGTTATTGTTGCAACGGTAAACTCGTTTGTAAATTATTTTTATAAATTTTTTTTCTTCGCGCGCTGCAATTTTCTCATATTGTTTGTTTTTGCAATAAAGAACAACAATAATAACAACACGGGTTAAAAGCAAGGCAGCCGCCTGGCCGGCCATACGGTAGCTGATGCTGTTGTTGTTGTTGTTGTTGTTGTTGGTGTTATTGTTGTTAATTCTGGTGTTGTTGTTGTCATTGTTAATCATGGCAATTACAGCAACAAACAACATGCCTGGCCAATTGGCGCTTACACGCTTTCATTAAGCAACAGCCCGCGAGCTGCTGCAGAAACAGCTGCGTTGCTTAAGCGACGCCGGGGGTTGGGCGGCCAGCAGGGGTTGGGCCGGAGTTTGCGGGGTCTCGGATCTGGAGACCGGCCGGTCTCTAGCGCAGTCTAGCGTTAAAAATTAGCACTGACGCAACGCGTTCGCCTCTTAAATTGACATTTACGCGATAATTACGCGCTTATTATATTTATTACCAGTTTTTTCCGCATTTAATTCTTTCTATTTTTTTCCAGTCTGATTTTATTTAATTTTTTTCCCTGCCGTTTTATTTTATTGTACTTTTTATTTTATTTATTTTTTTTTTTTTTTTTTTTTGTGCACTGCGTTCTTTGTCTGGTGCTTGGGGCACGTCATTCAGCTGAATTGCAGCGTTCTGTGTTCTGTGTAATAGCTGCCGGAAGGGGACAGGGTTGGTGCGGGTACGGCGCAGGGGGGAAGGGGGACAAGAAACCTTGAAACTAGAGAGCTGTCAGCTTTGTCGAGGAGTCTATTAAGCCCCAGATAGCAATAGACTCCATACGAAACATGTTTTTAATGTAACGACGTCATTTGGACGTTGACTAAAGTGCGATTAGCAAATTGCTGGGTGTATCCAAAGAATTGAAAGGCCAAAAGGCCAGAGCAGAGAGAAGATCATATGTATTGGAGTTACATAGATTAAACAATGGATGCATTTTAGCTGAGAACAAAAAAAAACAAGTTAATCGATGGATTATAATATGGGTAAGTAGGTAACAAAAATATAGCTATTGCCATTATGTAGTGCACCACACACACGCACACGCACATACATATTTGTGTGTTTGTATGTTAATTACAACGATTGGGCCCACGCTCGTGTGGCTGAGTTCCCCACAACTTTGACTGAATCGAAAGCAAATATTAATTAATAGCTGATTTGTTTACAATACCAATTATCAATAGAGGGGAAAATAAAAGAAAAACGCTAAACGAATTTGTTTACATATTCTGTTTACTTGAACTAACAGAGCAGACGCAACTTCAGCGATGTAAATTAATAAAAAAAAAAAAGGAAAAAAAAGAACTTAAAAACAGCATTCACAATAATAAAAACACGCGTACGTAAGCGAGAAAAGCACATTTCAGATTAGCAGCACTCAGGGAGAGGGGTGCTGGCAGATGATCGGGGTAGCAAAATATTACGTCGCATTACGTGTTGGAACACGCGTGGCAATCATTTGATTAGTGTGTGTGTGTGTGTGTGTGTGTGTGTGTGTGTGCGGTGTGTGCAAGGTGAGCGGGTTTCTTTTTGCTATGTATATGGAGGTGTTGTTATCATTACACGAGTACATTATAATGAGAGTGGGTGAGAGAGACCGACAGAGTGGGAGTGAAGAGGAAGAGGGCAGTGAATGGGAGGAGAGCTGCGCATATCAAAACACCGCGTGGCATGAAGACGACGACAAAATGGCGACGACAGATAGAACCCATAACCCATACATAACTGGAGCGTGTGTGCGCGCGTATGTGTGCGGTGTGTATTTGCCTATCTGTGCGCGAAATAAACACTTCCGCATTCGAGTTCGAATTCAATGAAACAATAACAACATCAGCAGCAGCAGCAGCAGAGGCAGCAGCAGCAGAAGCAGAAGCAGCAGCAGCGGGAACAACATCAACTGGACGGCATGTGCGTCGAGAGCTGTAAGATAAATGCGACCGGCAAAAAGTCAACGCTGGGCCTCTCGCTGCCCCCTTTGGACCACTCTCTCACTCCCCCTTCGGAGAATTGGGTGGGTGCTGCGAGTCTCTCTCTCTCTCTATCGCATTGTATGTAAGTAATTAAATTAAACTGGCGCAGCGCCTCGCGCTGAACTCAATTGAATTTTATTTGAATTTTATTACAGACATTGTCGGCTGCTGCTGCGACTGTTGCGACTGCTGCGACTGCTCTTGGCGCATTGCAGTTTATATTATTATTGTTGTTGTTGTTGTTCGGTTTTTTGTTGCTGGTTTTAGTTTTAGTTTTTTGATTACGACGCAATTGAGTGGCCTCCCTGCACGAGGTTTCAAGCCACAGCCCAGTTACCGAGAGCATGACGTGCTGAATTCTCTTTGCTTTATTTTTTTTGTTTTTTTTTTGTTCGCTTTTGCCTTTTTATTTTGATTATTATTGTTATTACTTTTATTATCAATTGAGAACGTGGCCGGCATTTTGTTTTCCTTTTTGTTTTTTTTTTTATTTTGTTTTCGCTATTTATTTATTGTTTTATTTATTTTTTGCCGCCCGGCACACTTGTCGCTGCGCGTTTGTTGTTTTTGCACACTTGACTAATAGTTTGCCGTGCGGCGGCGCGCGAGGCTTATCAATTGAAATTGAATTGAAATACGCCACAACAATCGGACAGCTTTTGATTTCACTACGAAATTTGCATGCCCTATGTGAGGCAGGAAACAAATAATTTTGAAAATTTCAAAAGGAAGCCAAGCATATGTCCTGAATGTGGCTGGTTTGATGTTATGTTTTTGCATAACAAATTTTTTTTATTTATTTAAACATTTTTAAATTTCAATATAAATGTACAAATTTTGTACAGTGCCTATGCGGATTACTTTGAAGAGCATCTAACAAATCGAAACAATGTGACTATAACACGCAAAAGCAGTCCAGATATCGCGCGACTATTTGACGTCGTAATCAAATGTTATTGTCGTCTCTTAGACTTCGACGTCGTCGTCGTCGTCGTCGCGTCTGAGCGGTCAGTAATTGAAAATTTGAATTATTTTGCAATCAGTTGCCGTCGTTGTCCCGGCGAAACATTTCGCAAAGCAAATGGACGTAGTCACCGCCGCTGTCTCCGTCACCGAACGTTGGGCGCGAGGGAACGAAATTGGGCGATGGCCGCTTTATATAAGTGTAATTGCAGCCACGGACGGCGTCTATGCTAAATAGCCGGGCGGTGTCTAGCCGGTTGTGCTTAGATAAGACCCACAAAACAGCCAACGAATCGAGTATGGGCCGACACACATTATTAGCAGGAATATCACAGAACAGACTGTATCTGTCCGTGACTTGGCGGCTTGTTCCGCTAATTTGTCGCCGCTTATGAATTATTGATATAGCCTAGACTCCATCGACGCCAGGGTTTGCATATTTATGCAAAGTGCTCGATCGCCAATTCGAAAAACCAAAACAAACGAGAAATATAAACAGCTCGGCGAAAGTACACCCTATAAACTGTCTAACCGATCTATGAATCTAACATACATAATTATTTTATAATTGACAATAAATTAATTTATGTGAAAATGCGTTTATTATATATACATATATATATGCATTTATTATTATCTGCCTCGCTGTCGTTTGATAAGAGAAATCTATAGTTTTTTGCTGGTGCGAGGGTATGTTTAACGGGCATTCAAATCTAATCTGGTTTACTCACTTGTTCGGCGGCGTCAGTGGCGTCAATGGCACCTCAATACTGTGTGTGGTACGGCGACGGTCGCCTCCCATGTCGGCCAGGCGAGCAAAGTCCGTGTCGCGATCCTGATCGGCCAGACGAGCCGAGCGCCGTGACTCCAGCAGGCGCACTTCCTCCAAACGCTTCTTCAGCTCGATGGGTTCCTGGCAATTGGTAATTGTAAATGAAAGAAAATCCAGTTAGTAAATAGTTTTAATTGTGCTATTGTACAATTGTACAAATTTTCAATCCGAATTGTTTATCGCTCTTCTAAGTAATTTATTATCGCATCGGCTGCTGGGTTTTTTTTATTTGCTTTTTTTTGTGTCTCGCAACAGATACTCGACTGGGTACAAAGTAAAGCCGCATTTGTGAATCATTTGTTTTTAATCGTTGGCGAGCATCGTACAATTTAAATTGTTTTGCCTTTAGTTTGTAATTATTTGCTGTCATCAATTATATATACGATACAAAAATAAGCTAATTTTTTATGGGTCCATTTAATGCAATATCGATGGCATTTTCCCAGAAAACTTCAGTCACGCTAAAGCCAAACACAAAATGTAACTGTCAAAAGGTTTTTTATTGTCATCATATAACACAAATTTTCCTAGAAGCAGAAAACACGTGTTCAGCTAATCAATCTAATAATTTAACTAGACATAAGCAGGGAAAATAACAAGCAAATAGCTGTTTAAAATCTCAATTGCCAATTGATTGCATTGAGGCTAAAGTATCTGAGGCTAAAGTATCTGGCGGTATACATACATATACATAAATAGACATTCATTTAAATAGTAGGCTCGTTCCCAGGCTGGCGTAAAAGAACGCCCTTGAAAATTAGCCAATGGGTGCGAGGCGGGGAGTGGGGCCTAATGGGGTCAGTCGGTTATGCGGCACGCCCCAAAAGCACATTCGCGTGCTCGACGCTAGAGCAAATAATATACTTATTATTATATCTATTCTTTTATTTATCTGTTTTTTTTTTTTTTTTTTTTTTTTGCTGTCGCCTTTCACATTTTCACATCTATTATAAGCCGTGCACACACACACACACACACACACACACACACCTTCCACACACGGCTGCATGGATGGGGTGCATCTGTAGAATTTGTATCTTTATGTAATCACCTTTTTGATTTGCAGCGGCAGCCTTCGAAATGTGAATTTTTACACAATTCTCTTGGCTGGCAGCGGCTATTTTTCAGAAAGCACTTCTAACAATTGATTATGACAAACATCTGTATTTAGTTATTTCAAGTATTTGTATTTGTATTTAATTTAATTCTTTTTAATTTTTTCTATTTATTTATAAACTTTTGCCTTTGGCTGCTGCTGCTGATGTTGATGTTGCTGTTGCAATTGCAGTCGCTAGCGGCACGGCCAATGCCTGGCCTATAAATATGAGATATTTAGATATATGCAATATTGCAGCAGATACAGATACATATATACAAATGCATATGTAGCTGATAGATTAGATTGGATAGATATTGAAGTGTATTTAATTTGTCACTAATTAATTGTAATACGCCCGCAACAAGTTTTTTAATGCCAAATTGGAGCGAACGCTCTTGGCTTGATATTTTTTGTCTGCTGTTGTTTTTGTGTTAATTGGGCACAAAACGCCGGCCGGCGACGTCAGCAGCGGTAGCCGGGCAAATGCGTCAGCGGGGCGCGTATCTTACAGATACAAGGCAAACACACACAAACACACACACACACAGACACGCACACACTCGGCGAGGAAGATACACGCACACGCGCTGCGGCGGCAGTCAAGAATTCGTTGACGTCGTCGTGAGTTTTATTTTTAATTATTTAAATATTTGGTTGTTTTTTGTTTCTTACTTTTTATATATTTCTTTTTATTTGCGCCAATGTCTCGCCTGCTGCTGCTGCTGAATTTGGGCTACTAGGCCTCGTTCTTAATTTTGTATATTTGTATTTTGTTGCCGCTCTTTCTGTTAGGCTCGCGCGCTTTAGCTTTTTCACTTAACTTGGCCAAAACACACAAAACTTCACTTGCACTTTTTCTTTTTATTCGCTTGGCTTCAAGTTTCACACGCTTTCGAAAATTTTGCTGGCCTGCTCTTGGGCTTGGGCTTCAGATGTTGTTGTTATGGAGTTTCGCACTCTTGACTTTGTCTTTGCTTTACTTGTTAAATATATTTTAATATTTGTTCGTTTTTGCTGTTGTTGGTTGTCTGCTCTGCTCTTAGGCTGGTGCGAAACGTTCGCGCGCGCATTCAAGAATGATTCTGTGCGGCGCTCGCTGGCCGTCGCCGGGTTCGCTGCCGGATCCGCTGCCGCTTCGGCTCGGCGCTCGACGCTCGGCGGCGCTCGTTGAGTTCGGCTTGCACTCGGCGGCGGCTCTCTTGGTACGTTTGCGCTCTTTCGTTCGCAATTTTTTCCGGTCGTACTCACAGATACAGATACAGATACATGTTGGGCGAGCTACTTGTGACGTTTGTTTTTGTTTCTATGCTTTGTGCTGCCTTTTCGCATGCTTTGGCCGTTGCCGCCGAAGTCAGCCGCTTGTGCCGTTTGTTTATGTATCTACAATGAGCGCGTATTCGTGTATCTGTATCTGTTGATGTATTTGTGTATCTCTGCAACAATTGCACTCGCACTCTCACTCCGGCTAGCCTGCCAGTTCCTGTGCCAGTTGCCAACCAATTCGCACTCTCACTGCGCCGTCGCGCGCTCTCTTCGAGTGCAACTCAAATTGGCAAACATAAAAACTCACTCGAGTTTTTTACGTAAGCACAAACAGAAAAAAAATAAAAAGATATTGTATCTGCTTGCACTGAGTAACCAACCGCCCGCAGGTAGCTGCATTCAGCTCACTTTATATAATGTTTACCTGTTGTCTGTCTGTTGGCTGACTTTAACGGCTCGTTCTGTGCCTTTGTTGTTTGCCCGGCTCAAATCAGGCTCTGAAGAGGCAGCGCAGCTCGCCGCGGAACGTACAAAAGGCCGTGTTGAAGCATTCGCCGATCGCGTTGTTCACTTTGATTTAAGAGCAATTAGCTTTGACTTAAGAGAAATATTTTTCTTGTTTATGACGCGCCGGCCGCTGACGATAATGACGATATTTTGTTGATGACGCTGATGATGATGATGATGATGAAGGTGATCATTAAGCCAACGCAAAGGCGAATGCGAGTGAGGACGCTGACGCTAGCATTGATGACGAAACAAATGCCGCCGTCCCATCCGCTGATTTCAAAGTTTATTGTTTTTGTGTTTTTTTTGTTGCTGGCTTACCTTTGAGCTGAGCTCATGCTGGGATTTTTACACTGAGCGAGGGGATTTTTAGAGCTTTACGTCTTAATGCCAACCGATTTATGCAGTGTTTATGACACATTTAATGCCAGCTGATGAAATAGTAGACCAAACGATGTTTCGCTTGGATAATATGCTGTCTGCATTTTATGTTAGTTTCTCATCATCAAGCTCAAGTTGAGCCCACTTTTGAGACAATCAGACTACGTTTATTAATTAGAAATTAAAATATTATGACTACATATACTCACGTAATAAAATATACATTTGTTAAGTTAATTTAAAGTGAAATTTTGAAATTTGCAGCTAAACTTTATCATTGGGCTCTGCTATCTTTGCCTTAAAAATATGTATAATCCTTTTAAATAAATAGCCATAGTAGATTATGCCTATTTATATGGTGCCAAATATAAATATTAGATTAGTTTCAGCTTATCAGCGGCCTAATTCCAATTGTTTTGTTCAGATTTTGGACTATGGAACTTTTGTTGACGAGCTGCCCACAAAATCCAATTTGAGATTCAGGTCCAACAATATCCAACCCCATATCAAGTTGCTAGTGAAAGTGAAAACTTGTTGCTCCACTTTTATTTAGCTTGTAAACCTAGACCCTAAGCCCAAAAATTGCCACTATTGTTGTATGTGGTTGAGCATAGCACAGAATTTGACAATGTGGCTGTCGACTGCGATAGACAAAGAAACCAAAATTATTGGACGAGGGTCGTATGTACTTGTATGTGCATGTTGTATTATGTTGGGTGTGTGTGTATGGGTTCGCATTGCTGATATGCTGCTGCTGTGGCTGCCGATAATGGGCTACATTTGCGGCGAGATAGCGCTTATCAGCCCTAACGGCTATTCACACGAGTGCGACGAGACGCGACGCGGCGCTGACTTATGCTTTGGGTACGGACGGCTAAAACCGCACAGAACACGCCCAGTTGGTAAATAAGCGAATGCAGTCTGGGAATACCGCTGGTCATATGTGAGTGCGTGTGTGTGTGTGTGTGTGTCTGCTGATAGCGCTATTCGCGATAAGTTTTCAACAACAAAACATTTGCGGCCGTGGGCTCGCTTAGGACAAGGCCAAGCGGTCAATTGTTGTAGGCCACAGTAAAAAATATTTTAAATAAATAGAAAAAATATATACGGCTACGCGTCAAAGCAATTATGTAGCGTAAATAAACAAACAATTGAATGCTTCAGCAACAGTTGTTTTTGCTTATGTATCCATCAGATACGATGATAAATTGCAGTGGCGCATGCGCAAACTTTGCCAGTTGTCACACTCCAAACATATGTATGTAAGTATGTGTGTGTTAACGCAACAGTATGACGCCCATCGTCATGATGATGTAGATCATCATCATCATCATCGGGAAGACGCGTGTCAATACCCAATTTCGTAGCTGTCCGCGATCTGTGCGAGCCTTCTTGAAATGCGCTAAACGTGTGCCGAACACATGAGCTGCATGCATAATCGTACCACAAATGAGATATGATTATGTATGAGTGTGCTCGTAAATACTTTTTAGGGGCAACACTTTGCATATTGATTGCATCTCACTTGCGTTTTGGCCAGCAGCAAATGTGAATTGAGCATTGCCTGACAATTGCGAAATATGATATCAAATTCAATTATTTAATGAGCACAACACAAATTAGGTCGACAGAAATTTCAAGGAATCGTGACGAATTTTCGGAAAATTCGAAACAGTGAAGAATATTCAAAATATAATACATTTTTTAACTAGGCGGGCGGAGTGGAGGTGGAGGTAAAGTTGATATAAAACTACTTTCCTATATTCAAGATCATTGTATCCCTATTTATAATAGAATTCACAACCGCTTCAGGATTTTATATTAAATGCACTTTATAAGCAGCTAGTGAAAGTAGCGAGCAGTTAAGAGCGAGTAATTTGGTTGTGGGAACAGAATCCAATCTATAACCAGTTTCTCACATTGAAGATCATCCTAATTAAGTGTAATTTAGTGTCATTCCTTATACAACTGACAACCACTTCAGCATTTAATTTTATGGGCGCTGTATAAATAGCGAGCGGAAGTAGCGAGTAGTTGAGAGCGAGTAAGTAGCGACTGGAAGTAGAGAGTAGTTTAGAGCGAGTAAATACGTATACCAGTTATGGTAAATGAAAATAAGTAGACAAGCTAAACATTCTGTTTAATGCTGGTATACTGATATATAAATTCACATGTTTACTGTCAAAACAGCGAGTACTTAGGAGAGTGTATGTCGGCATACCGTTTGTAGTAACAGAATAAAATTTAATTTTGATCACATTGAAGATTAGCCCGATTTCTATTTGGGGTTTTTCCATTTTATAGGACTGATGACAGCTTTAGCATTTAGTTACATATATTTGTAGCGGATTAAAAGCGAGTGAAAGCTGCAAGTCATTAAGAACGAGTAAGATCATGCTGTTTAGGGTTAATACCGGCATAGTTAATCATAGATGTCCATGCTCTTCAGTCCAATATTTTATTTGTTCAGTTAAAGCAGCGAGTAGGGAAAACAAGGAGTTTAAAGCTATTTTCATCGTTTTCCGCATCCATACACTGTCATTTATTATTGTAGATTCGCGTGCTACCTAGTATATAATTTCACATATTGCTCGACAAGGAACCTTTACCAATTACTTGGCTATCTACGCAAACCATCTCACTGACCATTTTTACCGTATTGCCCATGTTCATGTCAATTGTATCTGTTTATTTGTATATTTCTTCCGGCGTACCTCTCCATTTGCTATGGCTACTTATGCTGTTTGCCTAATTTGCCGGCCTAGCCCAAATGGTGGCCCAGCACTTTTTCGCAACTCGATGCCTTTCAAATGGCCAAGAGAGGCGGCTCGTTGCCAGCTGCCGCCAGATGACGTTCGCTTATGCAATGATCACAGGCGCTGTTTTGTTGTCGTTGTCTCTGTTGCTGTCGCCGTCTGTTGCAAGAATACGCGACGAGGCAAATTCACGAATGGGGCGCCCCAAAAGTTGCCCACGTGCTGTGTGCTAGCAATTTGGGTTAATTGTCTATGGATCAAGTCTGCGTCTAAACTGCGGCTGCAACTCCATTGTGCTGACTGACAAAAAAAAATAAAAATGAAATAAAAAATAGCCGAAAAAAAAAGCATTAAAGCCGCTTAACGCCTTGCATTCTGACACGCGTTCGCTGCCAATTTTGTAAAATATGGCGCATGTTAAAGGCGCACAAAACTGTCACGATTACCCAACGGGGCGCGGGGCATCTGCGATATATAGATAAATACGTATGTATATATATTTTTTTTTCCGAAAAATTATGCTTGACGCGGGGCTGAGTCAGCCCCACAATTCAGAATTCAACTTTGCAACGTCGCGACTTTGACGATAATAAATTTTAGGCGTCATTTGACGCGTTTTCGAAAAAAAATTAAATAATAAAAAACTGAAAGTTTGACGCGTTGTTGTCGTTGTTGTTGTTCCTGATTGTTGTCATTGTTGTTTGTTTGCTCTCCAATGCTAAATAATAATCATGTTTTACGTAACATTTACTGCTTGTTGCAGAATTCCCAGCTGGGGCATATTTTGGGCAATGGGGTATATCAAAAGGCTTTGACATATATTGTACTTATTAGGTTAGAATAAACAAATACAAAAATAATAGAATCCCAGCATTTCTAAACAACATAACAATCTAATATGCGATTGTGAACTAAAACTCTTAAGTTATTTATCTAATTGTATCTACAAATTGGACTACACTAATATTCACTACCACAACTTTGTCAATTATTTGTACAGGGTATATTAACAACGGAGCATTTTTGCAGCATAAATACCATTCGGCACTTTGTTGTCTTTTATCTATGAGTCGTTGCATGCACCTTGCGATAGGCTGCGATTTGGACTTCGGTCTTGTGACAAGTTATCTGTGAGCGCGTTTAGGATCGCACTTAGCATATAGAGCAGAGAGTGAGTCAAGTTTGTAATGCCGGAAGTATTGCTTGCTGCAGGGCGTGGCACGTCTTATGATTCATTTTCCATTCGGCGCATTTGACTGAATGGAATTCAGTTCTTTACACAGTTTTCTTTTTGTCTAAATTGAAAACCACTTAACCCATTTGCAGCATAATGCGAAACATTTGAAGCAGGCGACAAGCGGCTGCTGTCAAGGGCGGGGGCGGGGGTGGGTCCAGCGGCATTGGCAGAGTGGAGGAAAAAAAACTGCCTCTGCTTTATGGTTTCGTGCTTGGGAGATCACAGATGATGCCTGGAATATGGCAGCGGCTGGCAGCGCTTTTATCGCCTAATGAAGTTTTAAAAAGTCATTAAAGCAACTGTTTTTCATTCGGTCTGCCTCTGAGGCGTTTTGTGGGTCATTTATGCAAGGGGGTTGCAGCGGGGCCGGTTCGAGAGGGGTGCTGAAAATGGGCACGGGGCCGCTGTGCCACAAGTTGTGCGATCGATGGGGCGATCGTTCGATCATTCGTTCGACTTGCAGCACATGTTTCGCACACTGTTGCCGCGATTAGCTCTGCTTTCGCAATGGCCAGCGACAAGCGAACGATTTTTCTGCCCAGCTGGTTGCCACAATCCGAACTGGCCTGAACTCGAGTGGTGCGAAGAGAAGTCAAAAATTGTTTGCTTCTGCGAATTGAATGATGCAACTTTTATGGCAGTTGCGCTGAATGCCTCGCTGTGACAATTCGAATGCTGCAAGTACGGACTTGTGGGCCTGGCAGGGTGTTGGCGTTTATGGATAGTTGAATCATTAAACAAAACTTAATGCATAACATTGCAAAGAACTGAAAGAGGCTTATGTAATTGGGAGTTACTAGAAAAAAACGTAGATGGAGCAAAGGGAAATGCTCGCGAGTAAGCGACTCTCATTCAAGTATCTCCTTTCTATGCAATTTTCACAAATTTACTTGATGCTTACAGGTAACTATGTTACATAACTTGCATAAGTGGGTAGGGGAGTTCGTATGACTGAACAAAAAAGGAAAAGAGAAGTCCAAATCGAGAAAAGAGAGAGATATACAAATGGGGCAGATTGTTAAAAAAGTATTGGAAAACGGAAAGTAAGAAAGTAAGAGAAACAAAGAATTATCAACTTTAGCGCAGAGACAATTCTCTATACATTAATTCAAATTACAAAAAAATCCTGAAAATGGCAAAAAATAAAAGATTCCCATATAAAAGGGAAATAAATACTGCTTGTACGAGATTATACGTACTTAATGTGGTACTTACAGGTCCTTTTATTCATACATTAAATTAACGGAGTGACAGACAGTCCTCTTCCGCCTGTTACAGACACTTGCACAGCTTTATTATACACACATTATCGATTTCAGAGATAAAGTCAATACAAAATTCAAGAAGTTCCCATAACAACGTCATACACATCAATTTCAAGGTAAACTCCAGTGTCAAATGATGTTCAGTCTTCAGTTTTTTTTTCTGTTTACTATAAGCTGTGTGGTATAATCTCTCACCTTGTTTGCCACTTGACCCACTCGAACCACTTGACAGCTAACTGTGAATGCGTATACGTATCTAGTCAGTCAATGTGCGAACAGCAACAACATCTACGATTCAGATTTGTAGTCAATGCCGTTGGCGGCTGTTGAAAGTTTTTGCGCACCTGTCCAACACCTCTCGGCACCCCTCTGTTAGAGGCGCCGGCGCGCAGCGCTTGCATGACTTGCCAATAGTTGTGGCGTCTCCCTCGAGCCGGCTCCACACCCCCAGCCGGTTGACTGACTTGAGTTTCATAATACCCATGAAAGCCAAGTAGTCGACTTTGGTCTGTTGTTGTTGTTGTTGTTTTTTGTTTCACTTTTTACGAATTTTTTACTGTAGTTGCTGTTGTTGTTTTTATTGTTGTTGTTGGTTTTTTTACTTTCACTCTTGGCGGTTGCGTTTGCTCTTGTTATTGTTGTTGCTGGTGTGGCTGGTGTTGCGGCTTTCCAGATTTTTGGCGAGCACGCGCGCACACAGCGAACGAAAACAAAAACAACAACAGCCAAAAACGTAAAAACGAAAACTAAAATCAATTTCATTGTTTTCCTTAGCCCTCATTTTGGCCTCGAGGCACCTCTGTCTGCCTTTCTAAATTGCAGACAAATTTGATTCGCCTTTGAACGAAATTGTAACGCGTCTGAAAAGCGCGGCGGCTGCTTGGACTCCTCTTCCCCTTCCCACAACAAACGCTGCTCGTAATTGTCGACGCCATCAAGCCCTGCCTAATTGTGCCAGCTGCCCCCCTCACGCCCCACCTGATACTCTCTGGCTCGAGCAGCTAACCAAAATGAGTTTTAGTTTAAAAAGAAAAACAATCTTTGCCGAGCTGTTTTTCAAATTTTCTATTTGCTGCACTTTCATTTTCCGCTTCTCGCTGTCTCTTCAGCTGCAATTATGCCGCAATTATGTTGCCGGCAATTACAGTTATGTTTATGCCGGTGCTAGTGGCTGATGCTGATGCCGCTGGCTGATGCTAAACCTGATGCTGATGCTGATGCTGATGCGGCTGCACAATCCCACAAAAGCCCAACAAAATTAACCGTTATTTGTGTTACGTGCGTAGCGCTTACAGATTTAGCTTTTGGTTGTGTATTGCTTTGTTTTCTTTTGGCCTTTTTCCCGCCACAACATTTTTGGAAAGTTGACTTTCAGTCTTGGCCGTGAGAAGAGCTCAAAATGCAAATGGCCTAATGGAAATGCTCGAGGTGTTGGTCTTTACTTTGCCTTGTGGAGAAGTTAGTTAGCTAGTTTCTAGGTGCGCCACAAGTTATGCAAGTGGCCAAAAGATACATAATTCAACAAAATGTATAAATATTTAGAGCCGAAACATAAATACAAAATGAAAGAACGAGAATCTTTAGCACCTCGCAGATTGTATATCCTTGTGGACTCTGTATATAGACTGGCTTGGCAGTGCTTTATACAAAGTCTTTGATTCCGATTAAAGCTTTCTACAAGTAAAATATGATAAATAAAGAAAAGCGTGATAAAAATATATGAGAAACTGAAAAACTGGGCTCAGCTGTCAATACTGTTCAAGAATATATGTATACTTTATTGGGTAGCCTGGGTTAATAGCCTCTTCTGCTATATCTACCATATTTTTTTTAAATAGAAGAATATAAAGGCAATATTGGAGTTGGTAAGTTCTTCTGATATTCGAAATAAGGGTACAAAAATATCATTTTTTTTTTAAGCTTTTTATTCTTAAAGAATATATATGCACTTAATGATATAAGTATATATACTTAAGATAACTTTATGTATGAAAAAGGGCTTTAAAATCTTATATTTCTAAGTTTTTTTTTTTTTTTTTTTAAAAAAAAAAAAAAAAAAAAAAAAATTATTTTAATCTTAAGATGATTTCAATTTTTGTTTGACTTGATTCCTTTCTAAAAAAAAATCAAATCTCTGCCCGCATTAATCGTAATGTATATGTGGCCATAATTCCAGGCTGGCTTATACCCAATAGCCAACTGTTGCTGGGCAAGTCGGCAAAAGTTTTGGTAGCCGCAGTGCCTTGGGCGCTTTGCTACCTGTTAAGCAATTACCGTTATATCTGAGCAACTGTCTATGCCACATGCAGCACCTGCCACAGCTCCCGCACTTGTAGATTACAAAACATTAACTTAATTTTTTCTCCATTTTTTATGTATTTCTTTCAGCTGTGTTTTTTTTTTCCTGCTTGTTGTTGTTTCTCTTGCTCTCTTATTGCTGGCACTGAAATTAATTATGCGTTTGCGCTCAATTTGTAGCGCAAGTATTTTACCGTCGCTGCAGATACACACACACACATCATTGGCACACAGGTTTTAAGCGGGAGGTGCAAGGCAGGTGAAAGACTTGCGGGTGGCTTCTCTCGCACTCGTACTCGTACTCGCAGTCAACTCAACGCCCTCCGCTTGGCTTGGCCTGAAGCGTAGCGAAGTGAACTCAACTGAAGTGAGGGGCATCGCCTCGCAGATTTCACAATGACTCGAAATCGTTGCCAGGCAGCAGCTCCACTGGCCCGGGGCGCTTTTGAAATCTGTTTGCCGGGTTATGTGGCAGCCGTTGGTTGCACTTGTTGTTGCTCTTGTTGTTGTTGCCATGGCACATATGTAATGCATAAACCGACTGCTGCTATAGTTGTTGTTGTTGTTATTGTTGTTGTTGTTATTGTTGTTGTTGTAAGTTGCACTCATACCAAGAGAGTTGTGCGCTTTGTTAGTTTTGTCTGCCTCGGCAAAGCAGGTGGCGTTTGCTTGGGCAGCCTCTGCTCGGCTCAGCAATAAAGATTTTAATTAAGCGATTGGCTGGCGATTTAAATTAATGGCTCCCAACAAATTTGGCCGCATTTCGAGTGCGCCTTTTGCTTGTTACACTTGGCCAGCCAATGACAGAATCTCTGTTTCTGTTTGCTTTGCCAGGTAAAATTCACTTACCTGCCCCACCTGCTGGGCGGTGAAAGTGCAAAATGCTTGGCCAAATTAATTATAGAATACACACTCACATGCATGTATCCGTACCTAAAGGCAGGTTGTCTTTGTAGAGCTGAGACAGCTTAATTTTAATTGGCGCAGTAAGTTTAGGTTTGGTACAAAGATAAGTCGAGATTCCTTAGTTAAATCAATTGAAGCATGCTACCAATCACTTTTTACACGTAATTGTGGCAACTTTGAAAGCTTTAAAAGTATATTAAAGCTGTAAACGATTATTTGTGCGGAGAGCATAAAATAAATCAGCCAAAGGCTTCTCTATCTCTCTCTGACTGATAATATATAATGAATGGACTTTACAGTCCCTGGTAAAACCATAAGCTGACTACTAAAGTAGCATTTTTTAACAAAATATAAGAGTAATTATTTAAAACATCCTGATATTCCTGTTGAGAAAGTTTACCTTTTCCTAGCATAACACGTGACGTATGAGTAATCAATTTTAATATATTTGAAAGCTTTGCCAGCTGAGCTTTAATAATTTAAATACTATGATGGTTGCCGTATGCTCGATGCCCGTTTCCACACATCTGCTGGTAATGGTAATGCCAAGGTGCCAAAGTATCTATTAGATGCCGTTAACTGTAACTGCAGTCGTTTTATTCGCAACCAGCACGCAGCCAGCCAGTCAGCTAGTCAGCTAGTCAGTCAGTCAGACAGGTAGGCAGGCAGCCAAATGCGCTTGTCAGCGTTGCATTTTAAAATTGGCTCGACTGCTTTTTCATATTGCAGGGGGATCGGGAGGGAGGAGCGTCAGCTCGAGTTGGCCGTATAATTATGCGCGACAGGCGCAGGAAACGGCAAATTAGAAGCGAGCCAGCAGCGCACAGTCGCTGAGCCACTCGCATTATCCTGCGGCGATGCCAGCTTTGCCAGCGATTAGCGGCCATAATTTCCGCATTTGGCAGGCGGTGCACGCGACTTTTGTGGGCTGACACGTCAGCGCAGAGAGTGCATGGCGTTTCTTTCATTGGAATAGAGCCATAAAACTAAATGATTTTCGAATTAGCCATCGTTTGATAAGCCAAAATCCAAAAACATGACAAACTTTTGTTGGGGCCAACTCAGCGGACTGTTGCCGTGTTATTATCTCTTTTGTGTGGTGATTGAAGATAGCCAAACAAAATAACCTAATGTGCAGCTGTAGCTGTTTGTATCCAGTTAATAATTGCTTGCAGCATCGGCAGCATCAGAAACTGGCTCAGATTCAAGCAACTTGGCCTGGCCACGCCAGGCTGCAAACATTCCAATTATGTGGCTTCACTTTTGACATTTGGCCAGTCGAAGTTTTGTTGGGTTTGCGGCGGCTGTCGTAGTTGCATATCTGTGCATTTGTATCTATAAGTGAGGCATAATGCTAAATTAGCATTAACCCGGAAACTGTGGCATGACTGCTTCCAAACGGGCCACGCAGCTGCTGCGAGCGGCTTGGCCAAGTCCATTGCTGACTCATGACCGCCAATTGCAGGTGTGGCCACAACGGATCTGTCCCACTTGCGGGCCGGGCGTCCAATTGTGAGAACTTAACTTGTTTGCCTAACGATTTGCAGCGGAAATTTATGGTTTTCAATTGTATAATTTGGCCAGCCAGTGAAAAGTGGGTCATATCAGGCAGCCACTTTTCCATGTGTCCGAACCGATATTCCAGCAATTCTTGGCTGAGTTTTTCACGCCATCATATGTGCGGCAGTTGACCCAGTTTGCGGCAGCGGAAAGTGAAAACTCGCAACATGTTTGACCCTAATTTATATATTTTGGCTATTCGCTTTGACGCCATTCGTCGACTTATTAAAATTTGCACAACTTTTGATGTTCGGTTTGTTTTTGGAATCCACATGCCAAACGAGTTGGAAAGTGCGAATTTTTGCACGCCTCGAAATTAGCATAAGACGCACACAAAGAACCGCTCAACTATTTTGACCAAAATAAAAAAACAAGTTGTCCACAGACCACACTCAATGGAACAACTTTTGTTAAGTTGTACAAAAGCGACGGCTTAAAAACAAAATATCTATATATCTGAAATTTACTGCCCAACTAAATGGTCTCAAAGATTGCCTTGCTCAACATTCAACTTGCTGTCCAAATAATGCTTCGAGTATAAACGGCAAAGTTTGATTGATTGGCTTTTAAATTTATAAAATTCTTTCGAAAAAGTTTTTTATCCAAGAAGACGCTTCTTCAAAGCGTTGCAAAATAACACTTGATATCTAGGCGTCGAACTCGATTAGGTTTAATTCTCTAAAATTAAAAAAAATAACACACACAAAAGTTTTTCCAACTCATGAACTGTTGAAAATTGGCTTAAAAGTAAATCAGGGTCAAGCCAAGTTAATTCCCAAGCCTAAAGCTGGTAGCACTTAAAAGTCAAGCGATAATTGATTAACAACTATCTCAGAATTGAAGGTAATTAATTTATCAAGCAGAAAATACATTAAAATTAGAAAATTACAAACTGGATTTGAAATAATTCAATTTTGTGGTAAGAAAAATGGTTACTATTATCTTTAAAGACTGTTTGCAGCTTATATAAGTGTTGCGGGCAGCGGGGGCGTTAGCGAGCGCGCTAAGCGACTAGCATAAAAATCCGCTTAAATAAAAAACATAAACAAATTCCGGCAGCAAACAAGTTTCGCATGCTAACGTTAAATACATAAGCAGCACGGGCAACAACAAAGATGTTTGTTTTCAGCCCTCGTCTCGGCTGCCCCCGTTGCCGCAGCCTTAGCCTCTACCACTGCCTCTGCCTCTGCCCCAGTCTCTGCCTCAGTCACCGTCTAACTTCACAATAGTAGTTTCACACTTTCGAGAGTGTGTGTAGCTTCGACCACTACGAGATATGCTTGAGTAAGTAACGGCGGCAGCGTCGGCCAAGCTAAACAAAATAAAAGTATCTCATGGATGCCGCGGCCAACGTTGCGTGTGTGTAGCGCGTTTCGAACGCAACTGCAACGCGGCAATAGACAAGGCACACACACACACACGCACACACACACACATACAAACACACACAAACTGACAAACAGCTGCTGATGCGCTACGCAAACAATGATTGGCATTTGTTGTTATCGTTATTTGTTGCTGCTGTTGCCGCCATTCCAAAGTATTTGCACTCGCTAAAATTGCCAAGACGCCGCCGTCAGCCGGGCCGCTTGAAAAAGTTTTGAAATAATTTCCCCCATTTGCTATGATATGCGGGGCAGCAAATAACTTGAAGCAAGGCGCATTCGCAGCCCAAGTTTAATTAAGGAATCTTTTCAACAATTTACCAGTTTTGTATTACTTTCAAAAAGCTTCAACATAATTGTTAAGTTATCTAATACTAAATGCTCTGGGTCTTAATCATTGCAAAATTGCGCTCATACATTTTTGAGAAAAATTTGAAAGTTGCATATATATTTTCAATTTAATTTGTAGGGACTCCAGAAGACGATGTCAATTAAATACTCAGAAATAACTTCATTTCTTATAACTTTTTATACCCAAAGCAATTGAAAAGGTTATAATAATTCTATGAAAATATATGTAAGCAAGCGGGACATCGAGCTGAGTCTATCTAGATATGTGCGCCTGTACAAGGGCAAGAGATTCTAACTAAGTAGCATGTTCCTATGGATTCTCTCCCTCCCAAAGGGTATCTGCCAGTCAAGCATACTCGAGTTGTGCATTCTTACTTGCTTCATTTTGTTGTTTTTATATTTCATGCACTCGACAAGCTTTAGTAAAGTTTTCTGAAATATTCCCAACTGCAGGTTCCTTAAGCTCTTTACTTTTGTTGTGCCGCATTTACCTGTTGTCGGACCACCTTCATTTACTCATCATATAAAGCTCACAATGCCATGAATACGCACCTGGAATGACAGAAGAGAAAAAATTGTATAAATGTACTTAATTGTTTAAAAAAGTACAATGCGGTTTTTTTAATGCCGTTAACATTCGCAACAATAAGAAATATATATAAAATGAAAAACAATACGAACAGAAATAATGCATGCCAATTGCACTTTTGTAATGTATTGCGGAGCGTGTGCCATAAATTGGCGCAGAGTTTTCCTCATTTTTTTTTTTTACTTTTTATTTTATATGAGTTTTTCTTCATCTTTTTGTTTTGTTTTTTATAGAGCAACAGCAGTTGCAGCCTGTTGATGTTGTTGTTGCCGTTGTTGGAGGCAAACACCTGTAAGCCACAAATCGTTGGGGGATTTGTTTTTTTTTTATGTTATTTTTTTTTTGCTTTAATGCCCATAGAGAGAAAACAACAACAATAGCAACGACAATAAGACAGCTGATATGTTTAAGTTGTTGCATAAAGCAAAGTCTATGTGGCACTTTAAACAAATGCAAACAGTCAGAGGCATGCAGCATGCGGGATAATGCTATGGGTGCTGGTGCAGAGAGACAGCTGCGACTTAAGTGTGGATAGAAGAAACCGTTGCTTTGATTTTGCAAAGCTCTATGTGGCAGCAACAACAGCAGCAGCAGCAGCCGCAAAAAAAAAGTGAAAGTAACGCAACAACAAACAGTAGCCAATAAACAACAGCCACACACAGGCAACAACAAGCACTAACTGGAAATGCAAACAAAACAAACGAGTAGAAAAATATAAATTTCCACAGGTGAATGAATTTAAATTTGCAAAACAAAGTTGCCAGGGAAAAATCCAGTTGCAAGTGCAAGTATCAGACAGTGTCCATGGAGCGGACGGCCAGCCACGAAGGGGGGTGGTGGGAGGAGTTAAAAGTTAAAAGTTCACCAAACTTGCATCTTGTTATTTGTGCTGTTGTTGTTGTCGTTGTCGCGCACCTGTTTTTTTTTCTATTGCTGTTGTTGCTGCTGCTGTGATTGCTGGTCGAGCAACTTTGGGCCAAAATCTAATGGCAACGATCGCAGCAAGCTGCAGACGACAAGCACAAACAACAAATTCCGCATTTATCAACCAGCGGCGGCAAACAACCAACTTAAACAACTTGCAACTCGCTGTGGCATCTGCACAAATGCAAAACAATGCAAATGAGCTACAACTTATAATTGAGATATGCACATGTAGACACCTTTAAAGCTCGCAATTGACTTAACAACATTTGGCAGCATCGAGGAAATGGCCAAGAAAAAATGTCAAAAACACTAAATACAAAAAAAAAAAAAAAACAAATTAAATGTGGCTTAGAAAAGATATTGGCCAGACACAATCAAGACGCACAGCGTGTGCGGAAATTGAAGACAAATAAAACAAGAAAACTCAGCTAAATGCAAAGCCAATAACTTTGACTGCGTCATATGGTCAAAATGTGGCCGATCTATATTTAAATATTAGCTTATGCTCACTATGGTAAAGGTATTTGATATAAGTGGGAATGCACGAAATCTATATTTAAATGGCAATAGTAATAAAAGCTGAATAACACTAATTCTAAGGAAAATAATAGTAATTTTTTATCTTTAATTAAATCATAATCTACGGGAGAGTTTAGGGAATATATCACGTGTTCTTTCAATTTCTGTATTACTTTCTTTTTACCATTCTCTTTTTCTCGATTCCTCGCTCTTATCTCTCTTTGTCTTTCACAAGATCACCTGGCAATGGCACACCCTATTTGGTTTCGAACTCAAAGATATCTCTGTAATAATATTTACTCAATTTGTTTAAATTCGTTTTACATTTTTTCACTAGCCAGTTTTCTATGCTATTGACCTTTGACCCAACTAAGGTAAACACTTGCAGCGAGACAAAAAAACCAAAAAACACAACGAAAATTTTAGGCTATTACCAGACCCGACTATTTTCAACACCTTTAGCTTTGCATTTACCCAGAATCGTGGCCCCTCTTTGCCGTCTACTTATTTGCCTTTGTCTAATAAATTCTAGTTGTATGGGTTCAGGTGCTCTCAAGGGGGCCCAATTAGACAGACAGGGTTTGTATTCTGGCCTTATGAGACAACGGGCATCTAATTAAAGGCAGACGCTTGATATGAAAATCGCTGGTCATTCATTTTCTAAATAATTTATTCATTCTATGTTTTCCTTCGTTTTAAAATCAGGAAATTTCCAACAATTTGAAAGCAAACGACGAATTTTCTCCCCCAATACTCGCTTTTGGCTGTGCGCATTGAAAATTAATGGGGTCATTTGCCCTGCTCCGCGTTAAGAATAGCTATTGGTTTTTGTAGAACTTCAAAGTATGCCAAGTACATATATTTTCTTTTCGGGCCTGAGCTGCTGCTGTCGGAAATAATAAATGTTATCATTTAAATAAACAAATGAATGGACCTTAATGCATAATGACACACATTCTCTCCATTTCCATCAATATTGAAATATTTTAAGTTTTGTATTGTATTTCTTTCAATTTCATTATTAATATTATTATTATTATAAATATTATTTTTATGATTATTTTTGCTAAGATAGGTTTGTCACCAAGATAGTTTGTCTTAGGAGAGTGAGCAGCCTTCTTTACTGTACTTAACAATGTAAATTTTTACAATGTTTATACAAATGAGTTAAATGTCATGGCTTGTTTGTATAATTGGCTGGTTAATGCACTCTGCTGTACTTTGAGTTGTTGTTAACGAATTTCGTTTGCAAAATTCGCAGTTGCGAATTCACTGTCGCTAGCTTTGGCATTGGTTTTGTAATCGGGCAATTGCATCACATGCCACCTGTATAGATAAACGCTGCTGCACAGACTAATGCAACCAGGGCCCGAGTACGCCGTATCTGTCTCCAGCCAGCTGTTTGGGCTCTTATCAAACGTTAAAAGTTTCGTAATGTTGGCTTGTTGTTATCGTTGCCGTTGGCGCACAAGGTTGGCCGTGTGGCAAGTGCAGCCCAACAAAGACCAAACAGCAAACAACAACAACAACGCGAAGCAGCAGCAGCAGCAGCAGCAGCAGCGGCGGCAGCACTTCCGTTCTGTTATCAATGCTCACGTGCTTGCTTATGGCTGTTGCACACTTTGACGCTTTTGGCCTGATTAAGTCGCATATCTGCGAAATGCAGTCATAATGCAAAACGCGAAATGTGAATTGCGATGTCTATTTGCTTTGTTCAGAGAGTGTGTATGTGTGGCAGTGTGTGTTGCAACTTTAATAACAGCAGCAACAACAACAACAACAACAACAACAAGAGCTATCAGCGCACACGTGTCATTCGCAAATGGCAACTTTGTCACGTCCCCATTTTTTTGTCTTTTGGCGTTGACAGTTTTAGAGCAGCGGCCTCCAGTGCATTGTATTGAATTGGTTTGGATTGGATTGGATTGGATGAGATTGAATTGTCACACACTCAATCTCTGTATGTGTGTGTGTGTGTGTGTGTGTGTGCAGCCACAAAGCCGTTGGCATTAATCTCGATTTTTGCATATTTCAGCACAGCTGCGTGCACTTGAAGTCAGCCCAATCTCATTCATGATAGTTTTTTTATATATAAAATTATATATAAATATATATAAATTGCATTGTCTAGCGATTTGTTGTTGTCTTTGATTTATAGACAAATGCGCTTAGTTAATTTTTTTTTTCATTTTCTTTTTAAAAGATTTGCATGCGCCTTTTTTTTTGTTGTTTTTTTTCCAGATTAGCTCATTATTTATTTGATTTAATTGCTCATTGTCATTGGAACAGCTGTAATTGATAATTGAATGCATTTAATTGTCATCTAAGTGCGCAATTGAAAAACTGGAAAATGTCCTCGATACTCAATTCAAGCAAAATAATAGATTTTTATATTGCTCTTAGGGAAGAGCTTGTCGTCTATTAGATTTGAGATGCATCTATTGCAATGTGCTGCTGTTCCATTTCAGATACTGCAGCTAAAAGTAAATGGAAAACCCAATGAATAGTCCTGATGTCGTTGATAGAGCTTTCTTTAATTAAGCAAACATTATTAAGCAACTGCAGAGTTGTAGCTGCTAATTGGCACCTTTTGCCAAAGTGCCAACGACATTTTTAGCATTGCCCAGGTCGGACTTCACATAATATGTGTGCCTTATAAACACACATATAGAAGGCTGAAGTTATGGAGCCTGCTGTTGCTGTTTAATGTTTTCGGTTCATTATGTGGAAGCTTTTCGTACAGATTTTTGCAAGTGGCGCGACGCTGTCGAGCGACAAGTGACACACATTTCCATAGATTTTATTTTCGAAATTGTCTACATTACCCCAGCAAGGCGTGGCTGGAGCGTATCGGGCCAGGGGGCAAGGCTATGCGGCGCATCGCCGTATATCTTATGTAGAGTTTTGCCTAGGTAAAATGCTAAAAATGCTTTTATGCACACGCTCAACAATGAGGAAATCTTTACGAGCACATCTGGCACATAAAGTGTCCAACCAAACTGCGGGCATCAGCGCCGCTCTGGGGCAAGTGCCGCGGCAGCGGCCGGTACTGAGAGTCAGAGCCAGAGCGCTGGCGAGACGAAGGCGGTGGCAGAGCTGTTGCAGTCAAAGATGTGGCCATGGTCAAAAGTTGTTGCTGTTGTTGACGTTCATGTTGCTCTGGCAATTAATTACGTCTACCAGTTGACAGTTGCAGTTGCCTCTGCAGCAGCGGCAGCAACAACGGTTGCCGTTGCTTGACTATTTGATCTTTGCACCGCGATAGCGTAACATAAAAGAGATGAGGGGGTCCCACGTCGCTGTGTGTGTGTGTGTGTGTGTGTGTGTGAGTGAGTGAGTGTAAGATGTGTGTGGTCAACAAATGTCAAAGCAACCAGGAAGTGTTTGGCCAGCGGTCAGCAAGTGTTTCAAATTAACAGCGACAGCCAATGTCACATACATTGCCCCATTTCTGGCCACGCCCAACGCCTCAACCTGGCACACGGTGTGGCATATTCAGAGTTTACAACAAAAACATAACAGAAAAAACAAAATACAAATGAAAATGAAGACAACGTGACATTTGTAATTCATGTTAATTGGTTTAGAAATCAGGCAAAGGCAAACTTGACAGCTAACAGCGTACCCTCCTCATATTTATTTGTCGTTTATTGCACGCCAACTTGGCGGCTTCTTTATGAATTCTATTTAAATTTGTTTTCCTCTTCTGCAGATGGTCATTACGCGCACACACACAGACATGCACACATACTAAGACGCACACTGGGAGTACATAAATTAGCTGAAATTCTACACTAATTTGTTGCTTTTTTGGGGTTTTGGGAAAATGAGGTCACTAATGTAAAAAGCCTACCAACTGCAGCAGCTACTACAAAAGGCAACAAAAAGAAGAAAACAAATTGACGAAGCGTTAAGCGTCTGCCTCAACAGAAGGTGGGGCAATAATACAACCAGCCAGCCAACCACAAAAACAAACGAAACCAACAAAAACAACACAATAAACAACAAGACCTTGTTTATGCAGCGCACGCACCCAAAAAAAATACCAAGCGAAATGAAAACTAGTCAAAGAAAATTGTATGGACATTTTCTGGTTGTTAGTTGTCGGCTTTGGTTTCGGAAAATGTGGCAACTGTGCATGTGAAATTGTAGGTGACAAATCGAATGCTCTAAGCAATAAATATCTTTTATAACAAGGGTTCTGTATAATTTTAAAGCTAACATGTGCTTTGAAAGCTCATTGATGAATTTCTAAAGGGACTTGTTTTGTTTACTCGAGACTTAAGCATAAGGGTGTTAACAAAAGCTCAATGCTTAGTTAATAGTTAAGGCTTGCATGTGCTTTGAAAGCACATACATTAATTGATTAAATGAATTTTTTATTCCTTATATAATAAATAGCTTTAATTTTAGGAGTGTTAACTATACGATTCATATGCTTGAATACGCTTAAAAAAGCTTACCGCTTTATTAATCAAAAAAAATATTATTTTATATTATTTATGGTTACGATTTTCCTAATTTAATTATTAAAAGTAGACCCAATACAAAAGCTTCTTTATATGTGCGTTGACTTAACGTTAAGCGTGTGTTGTGTGTGTGTGAGAACTCCGTGCTCTCGGTTTCAATTCCAATTTAATTAACAATCTATTGCCTTCGACTTTGGCCCCACGCACACACACACACACACACAGACAGAAAAATTATGTAATAAAGAGAACAGAGCGCTGGAAATCATAGTCCAAGGTCTTTTGGTAACCCAACAAACAAGCGTTTAGCTTCAGCAGACAGCCAGCCGGTCATCCATTTGCTTGCCAGCATTTGGGTAACAAAAACAACAGCAAAAATTACTTAAAAATGCTTACAAAACGCCACGCTTAGCCCCGAAGGCCCCGTCGATGAACCATGCCATGGTTCCGGATTGGCCCCGGTTGAGTCGGGCCGGGGCAGGCCAAGTCGGGCACCACTCCCAGCTGCCTAAGAACCCGGCCAAATTGAAATTCGAATTCAAACTCAAACTCAAGCGCAGGCGCGGCCGCTTTACTTCGGCGTTTACCGTTTTGGCCGCTTGACGCTTGCCACATAAATTTTGCTGTATATTTTATGCAAGCCACAAAAGCCTTGAGCCGGGGAGCCGGGTAGCCGCGTATGACACAATCTTGCAGTTTTGCATATTTTTGTCGTGGATTTTTTGTTTTCCTTTTGTTTTTCTTTTTTGTGCGCATTTTTTGATTAATTTATAAGCGATTTTATGGTCCAGCTTAAAGAGCGCTTCTTTGCTCATGCTGACATTTAAGCATCTCTTACGCGTGTGTGTGTGTGTGTGTGCGTGTGTGTGTGCGTATGTGTTAGCTGTTATTGAAAAGCCAATCAATATTGAAAACTGGAAGCGCTCGTTTGCCGCCGTTTATTAATTTAGTTAAATTTGTTTTTAACTGGATTTTAATTTGCACTATGCAACGAGCGCCTCATCAACAACGACATTGTTCGCGCCTTTGTCGATGACTATCTTTTAGCATTAGATACACCACACATACACTCTCATTACGCCCGACATCAAAAAGTGTGTGTGTGGAACATTGTCTGGGACATGCAATTTTCCAAT
Organism: Drosophila ezoana; assembly: GCA_035045725.1. Taxonomy (NCBI): domain Eukaryota; kingdom Metazoa; phylum Arthropoda; class Insecta; order Diptera; family Drosophilidae; genus Drosophila; species Drosophila ezoana. The sequence continues at coordinate 1,428,415 of JAWNOU010000036.1, forward strand.
TTGCTTAATTGCTTCATTTTTTTCTCTGCTCAAATTAAGCTTTTATTTCTGCAACATGTGAATAAATTTGTAGTCCTATTTAAATACAGCTAGTTGAGTACTCTGCTCAAATTATAAAAAAAATATGTGTATATTCAAAATTGATGTTGCAACAAGATAAGCTTTTTAATATATTTGAGCTCGCAAGAGAATTCAAATAATTCCCAATTTGTTTTTATTTTTGTAGACAACCTCACAAATTAGATTACATATTAGCTTAATTACAATAATTTAAAATACTTTATCCTTAATCGCCTAATACTAATTATAATATAAAACGCTTATTAACAAATTTGTATTTTGATTTTCATAACTAATTCGGCGACTGAGGCAACTCCCACTTTTTGCCTTGGTAACAGACACTCGCACACACCACACAAGCACACACGATACACACACACACACACACAGTGGGCACTCACACCTCACATTTTTAGCATTTTGTGGGGGTGTTTCGTTTATGACAACTATTAACGAAATACACACAAAATTTACATATTTTCTGGCGAGTGCAGCTGCAAGAGCAACGCACACACATGAGTGTGCGTGTTTGCTTGTGTGTATTGTATGTTACCTCATAAATGCCAACACCCACACGTTAACCTTCTTTTGCGTCAATTTAAGCGACTTAATTAGCCATGAAGGCCCACAAGTGGCAGGCACTGTTTGCAATGACTGAATGACTAAATGGCTGCTTGAATTGCCTGCGGCGCTACCTTGTGCCACCCTTCCCTTCGAATGCAAAACGTATATATGCATATATGTAAATAAAGCAGTTCGATACCTTAAGATGTTGTAATGAAAGTACATATGCACATTTGCATATGAATACATGTAGTCATATGTATGGCAAACTTCGTCTACAGAATCGGTGGCATGAAGTATTTATGCGATTTGCCTCTGGCGCGACATGTGGCAAGTACACAAAAGCCTTTGTCGTATCATTTGCACGCATTTTGCCACTGCTATTTTAATTAAAACTTAAAAAAATAATAATATATACATATATATATTTTTTTAAATTACTTTTATAAAAAAAAGTGCTCATTCGAAGAGCGATGAGCTTTGCATCGAAAGAGCGCTAACAAAAAATAGAAATGTTCAAGCATATCGATTACTGTATGAGTGCAATTGCAAGGCTATCGATTTTCTGCGTGCGGTCTGGCAGCTCTTTTGCAGTTTTTTACTGTTGTTTCCTATAGGAATTTCAAAGAAACCATTACATGGGCTTTGGGAATTCAAATCAGATTAACAAGGGATTAAATTGGCTTAAAGCTTAGGGGAAAATGGGTTTTACGTTTCGATGGAAACAAGACCTACTTGAAAATGTGCATATCTCATAAAAATTAAAGCAAATTTAAATATGCTTATTAACCAATTTGAAGGGAACTTATACATATACATATACACTAATATATAAGTATGTAATATAAACATGTTATATGTATATTCTTTCTTGATTACTCTGTATTATGTCATATGGATAAGTAGGATATACTATCTATCTTATGACACTTTCTCATATAAACAATACAATTACTTTTTATACAATATCATTCAAATTCACACACACACACTTACACACATGCACACAATCTGAGTCACTCAAGTGGCGCGGAACACTTGAAGTTGCCCGATTCGGAATTAATGTGCATCTTAAATTAATTATGCGCTGAAAATAAAAATCCGAGCGGCAAACAAAAGGCACACGAAAGCCTCTCAAGTAGCTGCTTAAGAATTTTTGCAGCAGCAGTTTGAAAAGCAAAATAAAAAATAAATAAAAAATGTTTTAACACTTTAAGCAGACGACAAGCCGATAAGCAGCTACAAAACAGCAGCAACAACAACAACAATCAACAATAAGAAAGGCAACGCATTGCCAACAATTTATTAAAAAAGTTGAATGCCATCTGTCCAGAGTGCGTGTGTGTGCGTGTTTATCGCGATCCTGCTGGACGATGTCTTGGCCTGGTCATTTGGTCAAATGAGTTGGCAATATGCATGTTGGCAATACAAGCGGATTACAAGTAACTTAAACACGGGATAAAACGGGCAACAGGCGCCGTGTGGGGGCTACCCGGCTGGCTGGCTGGTCGGCTGGGGCGCAGTGGGTGTGGCATCAGTTAAAACCAGCCGACAAGAAGTAAGAGTCAGGCCAGCAACTTGCAAGCGGATTAAATTTAATTTTATGACTTTCGTTTACTTTGTTATTGCTGTCTAAAGTGCGCTGCACTTGCGCGACGCTTGTTATTGTTCAGCCGTGCGAGTGTGTTTGTGCGAATGTGTGTGTGCGTGTGTGTTGCCTGTCATAATAAAACTGTTTAATTTGCACGACGCTGTGACATTCTGCCCGGCATGCGAGCGAGCGAGACCAACAGCTGCTTATAAGACTTCAAGCGCTTGGCAACTTTGTTGCATGCAACAAGCTGCTGCATGCTGCCTGCCGCCAACCAATTTTGTGCATGCCGGCCGGTCTATGCCAAACCAACCAAAAATCTAGCCCCAACTGCATTTTCCACTTGCCGATGCCAAATTTGGGCAAATTTCAGCGTCGCTTCGCCCCAGACAATTTGGCATTTTATGCAACAGACTTGTCAGCGGCATTTTGTCATAAGCTCAGATTTCGAGTGCTTTGCCAGAGTCGTGCTCAGTTCATCAAAATGACAGGCACTCCAATTTGGTCACAGCGTCAACAACAAGCTGCCGCTGCAACGGCTAAATATGAGTAAAAGGCTAATTGAAGTGGAAACAATGACCTTTCATTGTTTAAATTAGTCACAAGCAATTTAAGCTGACGCTGCCGCATTCGGGCCGAGCTGGAGGTGGGGCGTCAATTAAATGCTGCCCAAATAAGGTTAGGCCTGTGTAATATTTATAAGGCAGCTGTCAAAAAAAGTGCAGCCACAAACAGTTCATTTAGCAGCTGGCTTCTCTGTCTTGCAACATGATATTGCTTAGAAACGTGCGTCCAAAATGCATTTGTCCTAATAAAAGGATAGCTCGCTTCAATTTTACATTATTTATTAGTATACTACTTCATAAAGAGAACAGAGTATATTTGTTTTGTATATTTCTGTCTTTCTTCTCTGTCAGCCCAAGAAAGTTTTGACTGCTAAGTTTTATAATAACTTAGCGGATAGCATGCTTAAAACTATAAGCGAGTAACACGCAGTCGGATATACTCGATAGCAACATTTTAACTATATATATATATTTCCTTTTGAAATATTGAATACAGTGAATATGGTTTCAGATGCCCTTATTTGATGGCTCGAAGTAGTATTAGAAGAAGCAGAAGTATTCTTTTGGAAAATTAAACTACGAAAAACTTTTTTATTAAACAAATCACAGTTTTATATTCTAAAGAGATATTTATTGATTATAATATCAATTAAATAACATTGCTGAAATTAAATATATTTATATTAGATACAAAATATATAAAATATTACTATACAAAATTCTCTCACAAATGCGTACAATGATTTCCTTATACGTGTGCTATTATATATGTTCAGCTTCTGTAGCTTTCGTAAGATTTATCATGCTCGTGAGATATATGACAGGGCACATACATGCACAGATGTGCATATGAAGCTGAACAACCCACATATGAAGTCAGCCTCAGCGAGCGCATGTTTTGCTCTCTAATCAGCCGCTGGTTGATCTTAAACAACCTGCCAGCTACATAGAAGCCACGTAAGCTGCATTTGAATCACGATCATTGGAAAAACGGCAGCCAGCAGTTTGCGCTGCAGCCAACGGCGACACACATCAAAGTCAATGCCACAGAGCAGCCGCAGCTCATTAATCAACGCCTGCCTGGACATAACAAAGAAAGCAACAAGTCAAGTGGCGACACTTCCTTCACACACACACACACACACACACACACGCACAACGTACTGGCCACCCCCCTTTTTCAGCACACGTCGTCAAGGCAAAGATGACGCCGCTGCATTTAAAAGGAACAACTAATTACGCGTTAATTTTCTGCTTAGTCGCCGCAACTGCGGTCTCCACACGCCCTGCCCCTCCACCCTGGCCGTAGAGCACAGTGCTCCTGCTTGCGGCCATTTCAGTGATTCACTTGTCAATTTCGTAAATTATTACCTCATGCCGCGTGCGATAAAAGTCAAGAAAATGCATTGTGCGAGCAGTCGAGGAGAGGTTGGTGGGGGCCAGTTGGCAACAAAGTGAATCAAGTTAATTGCTGTTAATTTCATCATGGCACATTGGTAACAAGGAAGGTCGCCAGCACAACAAAAACAACAGCGAAGTCTGACATCAAATAAAATGCGTAAAATGCCATCGTGTGCTGCCTGGCAATGGAGTCATGACAATGGCAAACGCGACGCCATGTTTTAAGTGCACTTCTTGAGTAGGTTTGTCATGACTACAGTATGGCATATCAAGGATATGAGGTGGGTAGAGTATATACACATATAGTTGGAAGAGTGATAGCTATGCTTACTATGTTTTACTTTTTTTAAATCAGAGTAGCCCCAGAACTACTTGCCAAAGTTCAATTTATCAATGTCAAGCGTGAAAGCTGCGAGCTAAGAAAATGCTATAAATTTAAGCAAGTTGAAGATAAAAAACAAATCAGCCAAGTTCCAATAACTTAAGCTTAATATAAGAGCTAGGCATCAGAAACACTTTAAGAAAAACTTAATTGAAGCTCAATTTTCATGAACTCAGAACAAAGCCTTAGAACTATTTACTTTGTTTTTACTAAACATTAAAAAAATCTGTAAGCAAGCTTTAAAGTATGCACACAACAAAATCAAAACTTAAAGCTCTACTTAATAGCATCAAGCAACACATGCACTGAACACAATGAAGTTGTCTGAAAGCTTAAGCCTATACTCAATAGGGGGAAATCTTTAATGCATGCCTTGAATATATATTTATTACCTTTGCATAACACTCATAGTGTCGGCAAGCTTTAAGACAAATCAAAATTATGCTGACTTAAAGCTTAAATCTCTACTCCGTAGCAATCACTTAACCAATTAAGATATCTGAGAGCTTAGCGATATACTTAATGACTTCTGGCAAGCTTTAACGCTGAATGCAATTAAGCTGACTTAAAGCTTAACGGTTAACAACCAGGCTTTAATACCTTCTCCTCAAGTTAAGTTAAGTGCTAATTTTGGCTAGTATGCCATAACACTCATTAATGACGCAAAATCGAAAACGTAAAATAGATCAAACAACTTCTTGTTGTCGACTTGTGGGCCTTGCCATACAATTTTCGCTTGCTTTGTGTTACAGTGCCTTGCAATTTGCCTCAACCCACATTTGAAACTCATATCCAATCAACCACTTTAATAACCACAGCCAGGCAACAGTAACAAATTACAAATACAAGCCGCAATTATTTGCCACTCATTGAAATTGTACCAAACAACAAACGTTGAGCTTGTGGCGGGTAGGGGGGCAGGAATGGGGCTAACTGCGGGCGGGTGGGTGCAGTATATTATTTCTTGCAATAACAAATTGTACGCAGCCAAAAGCCGCTTAACCTTGAGCTGCAAACTGTGAATAAAACAAAAAAATACATATGTATATAAAAGCGAATCGAAATGAAACCAAAGCAACGCTCACTGAAGTCAATTTTGAAAATCCGCTCACGAAAACAATTGCAAAAAGTCATTAAATAAACCAGAATTCAAATGGCGACAAAAACGATCCGTTGCGATCGTCGGTCTGCATTCAAAACTGGCCTCAAAATGCATGGCAAATTGGGTAAGCGGAAACTGCGCCATGGAATGAAAATTGATGACAAGGACAAACGACAAGTCAAAAGCTGGAGATCCCGCTCCCAAAGAGACACACCAACACAGGCCGGCCCCATTGGCTGATCGGGTCAGCATTCGGCCAGGCAAAAGGCATTCATCTATTGCACACACACTGCCGATTAATTTGTTTTATGATTTTACGACTTGGCACAGCCCACTAGCCACAACAATAACAACAACAACAACAAAGACTGCAAAATGTTGGTAGGGGGTAGCAGGGGCGGGCCAAGCAAAATGGCAAGCCATGTTAAAATTTGTACTTAGCCAGCAGCAAAAATGGCCGTAAAATGGATTCTCCTCTTCTTCATCATCTTTAAGTATGTGGCACGAATCGACGATGATGACGATGAAGGCGAAGCCAAAAGGAGTTGGCTAAAGCCCCGCTTGGCCGTCCGTTTGTGCCATTAGAAACGCCCCTTAATGGGTAGTTAACCGCCTTAAAATGTTGCGACGACGGCAGCAGCCACCACAAGCAGCAACAGCAACAGCAACAACCACAGCAACGGCAACGGCAACAAAATGCAATAAAAATCGGTTAATAATGTTTTTCACAACGCCATTCAAATGCTGGCCGGCAACAGCGTTGCCCACCATATTATGACCTAAAATATAGGTTAGACGCTGAGGGTACCGCGTCTCTTACTCTAGCCCCCTCTATGCACCCAGCCCCTCCCCACATCACCTGCCTTTAATGCTGATGATCAGCAACTTCATTATTAGCTTGTTGCCGCTGCTGCCGCTGCCGGATCGCAGAGCAAACGCAATGTTTAACCTCTGATCGAGGAGGCAGTAACATTGAGGCAGGCAGTGAAACTGCAAGACTTGACCAAATACAACAAGACGAGACGAGATGTGAAGAGGCGAGACAAGGTGAGTCGAGGTGAGCTGGGCTGTGGCGTGTCCGGGCTTGGTCAGGCGAGGCATAGGCGGAAAATACCAAGTGGCTGGCAGCTATGCAACAAAACTATACAAAAGTGTACGTCTGACAGTTGTGGCATTACAGTAAAGCCATTGTATAAAGTCTCAATGGTAATAAAAATCCAATGCAAGCAAAGAGGTTTTAGCTTAAAAGTTTGATTAATTGCAGAGTCAATAGAATTAAATATCCTGGATGCTTTCATATGCTCTGAAAACTTTAAAAAAGTTAGGTGTTAATGTTTAAAAAACTCTTTCACAACTGTGCAACACTGAGCCTAGCAACTTAACCCACAAAATGGGAATATAACAGAACAACTAGAAGTTCTATCTGATTTATTAAACTCATTTGTTGTTTATACGCTTTATAAACATGTTACAAAAAAGTATGTGTAAGTGTCTAAGTGTAAGACTATAAAAAAATTGATAATTGAATAAGTTTTCGTCTCTGCTGTCTTTTTTTTGGCGAACAACGAACATCATCAGCAGCAATTACTGCAGATTATTAATTTTAGTTCTCTAAAACCGTTTAGTTCTCTAAAAGCGTAAACTTAGTGTTGGTAAGCGCTATTTGAACCCATTCAGAAAAGCTAACATTTGAATTAATCGAGCCTTGGGCACTGGGAAACCGCTAAGCCAACGGATTATGAATATAAGTTTATAATAATGTAATTTCTCGAACTTCCAACCGACCTATTTAACTCACGTACTTGTTGTTGTCTTTGCCTACAACGAACATCATCAGCAGCAACAACAATTGCAACAACAATTGCAACTTGTGTAGATTTGAACAGTTAATGTAATTTCCAGTGAAATTTTCAACGCTTCGGCTTCGGTTTTGTTTCTGCCGTTTGGAAGCCAACAGAAAACTTTTGCAAAATGATTTTAAAGTGCAGCATAACTGCGGCAAGCAAGAGGTAGGTGGAACAACAGGCAGAAAGAACAACAATGCTCAGCTTAGCCACTAACTAGCTAAAAGCAGCAAGAAGCAGCAGGAAGCAGAGAGCCAGCAAAATCTAAATCTGTTTTTCACGGTTAGGTTTTTAGGCCAACGTAACCATACAAGTACCAAGCAATTTCTGTTATCTGTTGTTCATCATTTTATTGCTGCCATAGCAAACTCTGAACTGGTTGGCTTAAGAGCTGCTGCAGCTTAGGAGTTGGTGCTGGCGTTGGAGCTGTGAGCAGAGCCTAGTTACCAATTATTGTGATGTTCATAAGTCTGAGAATATGAGCCGCAATGCACATGAGAACGGCGCACCGTAAGCTAGCTCCAGTTTGCGAATTGAGAAACAATGGGAAAATGCATTCGAGATGAGTGTCTAAAGTTCTTGTTTGCCTACAACACATTTATGCTTGTAATGTGAATACAGTCAAGCTTCGCTGTGAGCAACGTCTCTGTACGTCATTGTTATTATTGCTTCGATTTTTTCGTTTATAATTTTAATTGTTAAGTTTTTTCCATCTTCAAATCAATTTTAACTGCTTTTTCTATTTACTAAATACAAATTTTCCCCGTATGCATTAATTTTTTGTGATTCCCCGTTACAAATTGCCCAAGCAATATCATAGTATTAGTGTTTGTTATTAATTCAGCATCTGTGTATAGTTAAGTTAATTGTTAACATATTTAGTAATAATAAAAAATGTTATAAATAACAGAAATATTTTCTAATCTTATTAGCTAATAGTTGAACTCTTTCTCTAAAAACAAAGGTTTGTAAAGGTTCTTTAAATATGTAACGCAGACATTTCTAAGACTCGTAGAGTATGTATATTCTTGAACTATATCAAAAGTCGAGTTGATATAGCTATGCCCATCTATCCTCTATCTTTTTCTGTACAAACTAGTTTTAAGGATTGTCTATTATATTGTCATTTATATGATTGTATTTATATGTCTACAAGGGTATTTATGGTATAATCCAAACGTAAAACCAAGTTCTTACAAACTACTTCAGATATTGCGAGTCGATTGAAGTCAATCAATGCCATCAATCAAATTTTTGTAGCATTAAAATCGCAAGATAAACTTTGTAAGAATTTTCGATAGCTTTTCTTGCCGCTTTATGTGGGTGGCTTGAAAGAAAATTCTTGTCGGTTATTATCGTATTTTCCATTTTGTGTTTACTCTTATTATTATCGTTTACTGAGTTCCTGTTGATGCTGGGTGCCAACAAATTGATATCTCCAGCATAATATTTTTCATGCTTTCCCTCGCTGGGCTAAGAGCTAAGTATTTACACAATGTGTTCGCACACACGCACAACAATTGCATGCGGTGGGCGGTAGGAGGCGCGGCCGCAGTAACAAGAACTGAAAACAGGCATATATATGTATGTATATGCTTGCAGTTTGTATCCGTATTATTGTGTACGTAGAATGCCCAAACGACATATGATGCATATCAATGTTGCCTCAGCATGATGTTGTTGTGGTTCTTGCTTGTTGTTTGTTGTTGCTTGTTGTTGCTTGTGGCAGCTGTTTTTGCTTCCATGAAAATCAAACAAATAATGCGACTGATGATGATGCTGCCGCTGCTGTTGTCGCTCTATTGAGTGTTGAATATCGTTTGCTGAATTATAATTTCAGTGGGAGTTGTGTAGTGGCATTCGTAGGGGGCAGGTTGCTGCCTGCAACGCATCGCTGCGTGCAACATTTTTTAGTCATTCAGTCGCCACCGTTGGAGTTCCATGTATGCGTGTGGCGAATCCGTTCGTTTCTCTGTCCATATATTAATTAATTAAAATTGACATTGAGGCACAACAAATTGTAAAGCAGCTTCTAATGATTGGTTGCATGCCTCTTTGCCTGCTAACAATGTGCAAAATGCTTGTTGTGTTAACAATTAGTCTTCGCATTGTGTTAGCTGTTGTTGTCGTTGTATTTGTAGTAGCTGTTGATGTTGTTGTCGTTATAGATGATCTCTTGTTGTTATGTTTTTCTGCCACCTATTAGACAAGGCTATTCGCATTGTTTTTATAAGGTTGAGGAAATAGATACATAACTCAAAATCGCTGACATTGCGGCTGCATATCGGATTTAATTTACGATTGCGGTTTAAAGCCAAGCAATTTGTTATCGAACATAAAAACATAAAATTAATTAACTCAGACTAATTAGCGCAGCTGCAACTTCATGAAGCCCGCAAATATTTTAATATATTTGTATCTGAGATTTTAACTTATTTTCATGAATACAATATTCAGGGCACATGCTTATAGGGACAGACAAATGCTGTATTTAGATAATCGTCTCAATTAAACTTATTTCACACAGAGCTTTCATTGGCTTTTAAAGCTTTTTGATTTCCCCATTCTAAATATGTGATATTTTCACCTTTGACAAGCTAAATAACTGAAACTCAAATGATAAATGCGCATGAAACTCATTTGTTGCTGAGTAATTTATACAAATTCAGACAGCGTAATCAATAAATAAATTTCCTATTTATGCAACAGTCTCTCTCTCTCTCTCACTCGCTGCACCCTCTCGCTCTTGCACCAGCGACTCATAGCATATGGCAACATAACGGATCAAGCAGCTTGTCATGAATACAAATACGTTCACACACACACACACACACACACACATAATACAAACATATGATACTTATGTATATACTTAAAATGCACTCTCTCACACACATATGTACATACACGAACACTTTGTTGCATGTAGACAACATGCATGAGTTAATAAAAAACAAAAGCAATTTTTTGTTTTCAACATTTTAATTTTTTATTTTGCATTTTAATTTATGCAAATAAATTTCCACTTTGCACTGAAATCAAAATGAATTAAGTGCGAGTGATAGAAATGTTGTTGCATATGCGTGTGTGCCAATGTGTGTGTGGTGTGTGTACAGGTGTGTACGTGTGTGTGTGTGTGTGTGTGTACCGTTGCTTGTGCCACTTTGAACGAGTTGAGTTTTTTCTTGTCGTGTTTTCGATTTTTAATGCAATTTTTATACGCTTTGGGCCGGCCGGCATCAAAACGAGCTGCGTGTTGACATCGCCGTAGCAATTGGTGGTGGAGGAGGTGGTGCAGGTGGTGGGTGGCACCGAAGGCGTCGCGAGACTTGGCAAGTGCGTGTGCAACAGTGCAGCCGCCTGGCGAAAACTTGTTTGGCGACGCCTCAAAGTAGTCCAAGGTGCGTGAAATAAATTTGCGAAACTGTCCGTTTGTCTCCGCACAACCAATTTGGATGCCATTGGCCTCGTCGTGTGTGCAGTCTGCTCAGTTTTCACAATTTTCCTCAATTTGCCAGCGATGGGCGCTGATTGACAATTTTACAAGTTGCAAGCTGCCGCCAGCAGCACGCTGCAAGTTGCACGCTGTACGTTGAACTTTCATAACATGCTCAAATCCCCTGGATAACTCAAGTGGCACGCCGGCAAAGCTGGCCTAGGTAACGGCCCTTGAAAGTGCCACGCGCTGCTGCAGTTGCGGCCCATATGCCACACGAGAAAATTGCGTAAATTTACATAAATTACGTGGCTAAGTGGAAGTTGAAAAGCGTGTACGCAATCGCCTTGAAAAATGTGCAGCGGAAATTTAAGCGTAATTTGCTGACCAGCCGGTAGCAGGCAGCAGGACTCTTCCGCTGCAAGGACCACCACCTCTCGGCTTGGCTTGGCTGGCCTGCTAATTAAGTGGAAATTTATGCTATAAAATTACACTTTGCTTCGCTTGGCCATTTGGGCTCGAGCATTACGAGTAAAATATTATTTTAGCGAACACCGTGCGGGCCTTCAATGAATTTTGCCCGGCGTTTGGCAATTTTCCATGCAATTTAAATAAAATTGAATTAAATGCCACTTGCAGCTTGTATACAGCACACACACACACACACACACACACGTGCACATATGTGTATGTGTGCTGTGCTGTGCCATGGCAGTTCTTGTTATTTTAGACACATTGAACGAATTGTGGCAGAAAATTGACCGCAAGTTGTTGGACTTAACTCGACGAATTGAAAAGCAATTTTCTCACCTTCAAATCAGGAAATTGCAAGTGGACGTCGTAGAGTTGAACTTGTCAATTTTCCATTAAAAATGTTGCTGACCAAAATCACAATATTTACTTCCAGAAATGAAATAAACAGCACAAAAAACCTGAAAAAGTTTTTCATTTTACGTCTGGCTAACAGAGCACCAAAAAGTTGGCAGTGCTAAAAAACTTGTCAGCATAATCTATAGATTTATATAAATCGTATATATAAATATTTTAAAGTTTTTCGTTTTTTCTTTCAATCCTTTTAACTTCAATTTTATTGCATTTTTAATATCGCATCAATTTATTTTACTGACTCCGCATAATAAAACAAAGAAATCCATTTTAAATCTCTGCAATGAACAAATTTAATAACAGAAAACAGCGAAAAGCTTTTCAAATATTTGATTTCCACCATGTTTTTTTTTTACTTTTACTGCCTTTTTTGATCAGCTTGCGTAATGTAAACATCGAGCTTATAATAAAATTGTTATTCAGGCAGCGCGATTAAAATCGCCCACAACACGAGCCGAGAATTGCAGCATTTTACAGTAAAAGTAATCAAAATAAAAATAAGATAAATATATGTTGTAATTAAGTTGCAGCTTAATGCACGAATGCATTTAATATCCTTGCATTAAAATAGCCTTTCCGTCTGGCCAAACCGAAACTCAGTTCAGTTATCAATGAACTGAGAGCTTCATGTCCGGCAAGCGGCAGCAACAACAATGAGTTAATTAACATTCGATGAGAATGTTCATCGTGTATTGTGTTCCTGATAGATAAAGCTATAGTATTTTGCTCTATTGTCCTTACCAGAGGCTTAACAGGCACAAGCAAAAACAACATCAAAAGCTTTCTCGTTGCCAAAGGCTTGCATGTCTAGTGCAACTGGCAATCCAGCCAAATAGAATATTTCGAAATTAATTACTGTTCAGCCAATTATAGATAAGTAAGTATAATTCAAGGACCTCAATAGCCTAAAATTTGCTTTGAGAGATTTTCTCATGCATTGTTGGAATTCTCGAAACAAGTTCCAATTATAAGTGGCTGCAAAATTATGCGGTAAGACACAATTGTGAATTGGCCATTTGTGAATGTGTCGATTGGCTATTTTATTGAATTTGAATACTTTTTTTATGGCAATTTGCATGTGGCTTTTATAACTCATTCGGCGGGCGAAATCAATCTGCTTAGCATTTAAACGGCTAAGAGACAACGAGGCCTTTGGGCCTATATCGTATGCCAAATGGTAACTGGTTTGGGCCACCAGCCAAACATGTTGCAAAAAAAAAATACAAATAAAAATATAAAAATGTAAAAAAATGAATTACGGTTTGGAGCAAACCAGTTGGCGGCTCAAATTAATAATAGGAATATGTGGCACAAGAGCCTGTTGCTGCCACCACGCTTGCCAATGTGGGTTATGGGTCTAAAAATACGGCACAGCCCATGCGGCTAACAAAATCTCAATGACAACGCGGCGTATGCTTAATGTGCATTCTACGATACGAGCGAATTCTGATTCGTGCGCGCAAGTGAATGGACTTCGCATTCAGATTGAGTAATCCAACAAAACGTTTCGTCTAATGAAAAGCGACGCCGGCTTTTCCAACACGCTGTAGTGTGCGTGTGTGTGTGTGTGTGTGTGTGTGTATGCGTTTGTGCGGCAAGTGAATTTTCAACTTTTACTAGCAAACACCATCGCTTGCGAAATATGCGGTATTTTTTTGATTGAATTATGCACGGCCGCTGCCGTTGCCGCTGCTGCTGCCGTTGCCGTTGCCATTGCCGCCGCCGCCCCCATCTTGCCATGCCTTTCAGTAATGATTACCGCACATTTTGCAGTTGGCCTCGTGGCGCCGGCAATTGCACAACAACAACAACAACAACAACAATAACAACAGCAACAACAACAACAACATCAGCCTAGGCACACAAAAATTGAAAGTGAACTTGCGACTTTCATTTTTGTTCGCTTTTTTTTCGATACTTTTAAGCCGCTTTATTATTTTCATGTCAACTTATTTAGCTTAATTTACCTCAGCTGTTGGCTGTTCAGCCAACGATATGCCGAAGGGCAGCAGCAACAATAACAAAAAACAACAACAACAACAAGACGCATCAATATATCCATATCGCTAGCTCATTTGTATGTGTGATTTTACAATTTCTATGATTTTCGTGCAAGTGAAAGTCAAAATGAGTGTGTGTGTGTGTGTGTGTTTTTTTTTTAATATTATTGGGAAATAATCAACATACAATTTTGGGGTATTATGTTTTATGTTTCAAGTTCGTTGCCTCACTTTTAGCTCGCGGAAGTTGTAAAATGTGAATGTTCGTTGATTTGATTTGATTTCAATTTGATTGCGGTGAGTGCATTGCAAGTGAAAATACCAATTTTCTTTTCAATCGTACAAATGCAATATGAAGTGCAATTAGTTGTCGGCTTTTGGCCTTTCATATAAACGATTGCATACTGCTAATATACTGGATATCACCTGAAGCTGTCAGCTGCTCTCAAAACCAATTTACTCTGCAGAGCTTTGATGACTTTACCGAACAGTTTTTCAATCATGACATCGAAGTTGTATTTTGTGTGATATTTGGCACCTTGCAGAGCATATTAGTTTACCTTCAGAAACCTCAGAATCCAACTAAGAGCCCTTGCACTAATTGCGTTCCACAAATTGTATCCTTTTTCAATTGCGAAACTAAGCTCTCTATATCTTTTATATTTTTGATTACAAGCGTTGTTGCAGGCATTGCTCGTTGCCCAAATATCAGTATGGTTGTGGTTTAAAAACGAAATTACAAATGCAACAGAATGAAAAACAAATGGAATACCTTGCTAACGCAAAAAGAACCACAAAATAAAAAAAAAAGGGGAAAAGAAAATCCAGAGTGCAACCCGAGCTCATATGTAAATTAGTGAAAAATTCCTCAGCCCATTAACCGGAAGTCGGAAGCACAACAAATATACCTGAATTATGATGTTTTCGGTTGCGACTGTGCTCCAGGTTTATGTTACTGTAGCTCTTGTTGTCGTTGTTCTCGTGTGTGAGTTTTTCTCGTTGCAGGTTTTCCTGGCAACGGCCATCGCCAACGCGAGCTCACATTCTCGTTCTCGTTCTCGTTCTGGCTGAGTGCGCGGCAAGTGCGTTACCCGCATTCAAGGGACCCTAAAGGGTAAGCCAGAAGGGACTGTTGCCGGGCAGGGGCAAGTCATTAAGTCTGTGGTTTTTGCTGTCGTTGTGGTGGCAGCCAGTGCTACCCCTTCCGCTGCTGTTGCTGCTATGAGAAGTACCGTTTCGATTTTGTGGCAAGTGCGAGGTCGGGCGTTCTTTGTATGAACAAAATTCCGCCTTTTGTTTTTGTTACTGTTGTTGTTGTGCAGTTCATATCATTTTGAAATAAATTACCATAAAAATATACGAAATATGAATGCAACGCTCGCCACAAATATGCGGAAATCTATGTATGACACTTTGAACCCAGCTTTAGACCCGGACACGTAATGAGACAGCCGCGTTCCCAGCCCCCACAACACTCAGATGCCGGCTCAGTGCGATATGAGGCGAAATTATTGAGAAATGTCACGCAAATTTTTACGCCAACAACAATGCCACATAAAATAATATTAATAGTAATGAAAATATGTGAGAAATTGAAATGTCAAGCGATAAACGCATGCAACACACAAGAGAGCGAAAGAGAAAGAGAGAGAGAGAGAGAGAGCTGTGAGCGAGCGAGTACGGCCAACAGGGCGTATGAGAAATGATTGTGATTATTTGCTCTATGCGCATGAAATTATGCAACTTTATGCGTGTCGTGCTTTTGTTTTTATTTTTTATGTTTGCCATTCTTTTTGATTGCACTCCGAATACTATGCATAAGGGGCATACAGCATGCAAGGTGGGCGTGGCAGCAACGGTACAGTTGAACCTCATTATTCACATACTTCGGTCGACATAAAAGGGTGCCCCATGAAAGCTTATTCTTGTTCATTCTCGAAATCTACAAATTTCCAATATCATAAGCTTTTCAGCATTTGCAAGCTATTCAAAATCAATCTCTATTCAATTTGTACCTAGTTATTATCTTGTTAAACATTGATAATTTAGTTAAATGATAATTGGTTTCCATTCAAATTATTTGAATTTTTAATTCTTAGAAGGCATAATAAATTAATGACCAGAATTTTGGGTTTACCTTCATTTTACTTCACTCAATTTCATCAGTATATTGTATTTCAGCTTACCTGGAAATAGAAGATGAAAAAGAAGATAATGCAAGGTATTAATTAATGCAATATATGCAGTGGTCTGCATTGTTGTAATATGAGCTATGTGTTATATGTGGCTACAAGCTATGTTTGGATGCCTTTATTATGCATAGGAATGGGGCAACCAACGCAGCTGCAACAAAAACCGAGTGAAAAAACAATCCCACAGTGACCATGAAACCATTGTTAAAAACAATCAAATTCAAATTTTGAAGCAAGCTTCGCAACAGAAGTTAACCTGCCAGCCGCTTGTGGCAGTTGCAATGATTCTTTTATACACACACACGACTGGTTGAAACCTTAACAAATTTACGCCGTTCGCAAAGTTTTTAATTATAAACATTTTTGCGCATAAAGTTGTTGCAACTTTTTGCATATGAGAAGTTTTCGTAATTAAATAAAAGGCAAATATGCCAACAAGTGAAATCTTGTAGCGGCAACGCATGCTAATTCCACTAAGTCAGCGCCCCAGCAGCCACCCCACCATTCCTCTTCATATTTGCGTTCAGGTGTCTGTCTGCATAATTATGATGGCAATTAATTAAAAACATTCCGACAAGGTTTCGAGCTGTTGTTTACCCAGTTAGCTGCCAACTAGCCAACTATCCTCGGCGCCAACAGTTGGCCAACAAAGGCTTTGGCTTAGCTCGCTTGTGGTTTTATTGTTTGTCTACGCGGTGTAATTACCAACTGCACTGCACTACGTGCTGGCCAGCTAACATAATTAAATTTGCACTTTTCGCAGTTAACACACAAAAATGATCGGCAACATTTATTAACTTGGCGAAATGTCAACATGGCCTTTAACTGCAGCTAAATGTCAGCAACTAGGTGGTGGGGGGTGGTCTGGGTAGATTGCAAACTAACTAACCAACAATGCCAAGTAGAGCGTTTGCCTTAGGGAACTGATCCATAATCGTAAAAGGCTGTGCCAGACGACGCTTACCCAGCAGACAAATTAACTATGACTTAATGTCTGCGGTCAGACCCTACAAATCCTCTATAATTGTCTCAATGAGTATATAAAAGGGCGGGTGCAAGTTTCCCACATATTTGAAATCTTACTTTTCGTTTTAAAACCAGCATAAGTGCTCCAGTAGGAAGTGCCCGACCTAATTTCAAGTCTCTAGCTCTTATAGGTTCTGAGATGGATGCATTAATACATACAGACGGAAGGACAGACAGACGGGCATACGGCCGGACGGGCAGACAAACTGTGCACATATATTTCTTATTTTATAGTATATAGTCTTAAGTCTATAATATTTATTATCTGTCGCATTTACTTTTATTCAGTGCTTCGATACTGCTGTTTAAATTTTTATTTTCCTCAATTACGTGTCAAGCTTTTGTGCAGTATTATTTTAAGTTCTATAATAATTTTGTTGCCTCTCTTTTTATGCCATCGTCGATTCGATGCGCTTATCATGTCACGTAATTGCTCCCTAAACAGAAGAACGTGTGAAACTTTCGGTTTTTATATATGCAACGACAGCGAAATGCATACGCAGAGCCGTGCACGGCAGCGCAGCGCAACACGGCGTATGCGCAATGCGCTAGAGAAAGAACAAGTCGTGGAAATGATTCGGTTTCGCTACGTGTAATGAGCACAATTTTCCAACAGACGTTTTATGGGCGCTCGTAAAAATGTCACAGACAGAAATAAAATCGTAGAACGAATAAAAAAAAGAACACATTTAATAAGCATGCTAATTTGTATAGCCTGCACCCATAGAAAATGGGTATCATGTTTATGTGTAAATGTGTGTAACAGGCAGAAAAAAGCATATGCGACTCCATTTCTATATATAAAACTGTTTGTCCCGACTGACTTACTGAATGACTGACTAACTGATTGGAAATCGACAGAAACCAAACCATAAATGCTAGGAAGTTGTCTTATGGAATGAACGTGCACGCTTAGATGAGGTCTTTATTAGAGATTACCACAACAAGACTAACATCAGCCCAAATAGTTGACTCCAATATATAAGAGCTTGAGATTTAAGCTCGTGATCGTAGGTCCAACTATGGCACACGTAAAAAAATATCGCTGCTTACTTCCCCAATTCCTTTAACATTAATCATACTCGATATCTAGATCCCGTTTGTGCCCATATTTTCAAGCTAAACCAAATTTAATATGACGCCTCGCGTCAGAGATTCAGCAAACTTTTTTGAATAGCTACCCCGCTACCCATTTTTGTAGGCATAGCCTAGGGCCTTGTTGCTCACACTCAATGCAGTCGGAAGCGCACGCAAATTGAATGAACCTAAAAGGTGTCACACACTTCATGCTGGGCGCATCCAGGAATTCTGTTTCACGATTCATTGCTTTATTGAGTCAAATATTGGACGGCACAGCTGGCTGCCCATTGGTACGCTATACGACAGGATGCAGCCAGAGGCCAAAGGCGTTCGATGGTCGGCACACACGATTTTTTGGCATATGCACTGGACGGCCCAGGGAGCGGAAGGCTGTCGAACCAGTTTCAGCCCAGCTGCCAAATAAAAGCCTGGCCAAAAACGAAAAGCCCAGTAGCTGTCAAAATGATTTATGCGTCGCCTGCAGATTCGCGTTGCTTAAAGTGCGTGCGGGACACAAGGCGGACAATGGGCCAAAGAATTCTTTTGAGCGACTGTTCATTTTGGGCTTTCATAAATCAGTTATTAGGCTGAGTTCGGCTGAGTCATTGCTTTGTGCTGACAATTATGTCTATATGCATACGCCAGCAGCATTTCCATCAATTTTCCTTACTAAACTCGGCAGATAGATTGAGAGATGCAATTCAATTTGTCTCGTCAAACAACCCTACCCCACCCCTCCCCCCACCCCTCACACACACACACACACTCTCTTGTGGCTTTATAATGAACTCATATTTATGTGTGTGCCGTATATAGCCAAAAGATTCGCGCCTGAAGATTGGCCTAACATGTTTATACTTAGTTGGTGGCGAGGGCAATTTGTTGCTGCTGTTGCCGTTGTTTTATGCGCCTGGCGAGATCAGATAAATGTAAACGATTGATTCATGGCGGCCCGCTATCGAAAAACATTCATTTGTACTTATCTAGCAGCGGGTATTAATGATGGCTCTTAAATAAATTGGTCGTGTTAACTGGGCTCCTATCAATCGGGCGCTGGCTGCAGTCCATTGGCCAATTTACACTAAATGGGTTATGGCCATTAAATCAAAAATAAAAAACAGTTAAGTTGCAAATAAAGCGCTCATTTGCTGCAGGCAATCGAAATTATAAATGGCTTAAGAGAAATTGTGATAAATAAAAAAAAGGAGGAAGAATATTAAAAACTATAGTGCTTGTCCTGGTGAAAGATAGTCTGTGCCGATATGTGATAAATATATATTACTTGAATTGAATTTAAATAAATGTGCCGAGAACAATTTAGTTATGTTTAATCATTTGTAACATTTAATAGTTACTATGTAGGTTAAATACGTGATTAATTATAATTTCTTAATTATACAAAACAATTGTTTATTTTTTTAGGCCTAACCGCTGAAGGATTGACCACAGGCAGTAACTATTTACAGTAAATAGCTGCATAAAAGCTCAATATGTGATTAAGCGCCACCCGCAAATGTTAATTTCGAGCTCTTTTAAGTTTATTGAGCTGTCAAAATCAGAGAAGCGCTGCCCAGCTGCGGCTACAGTCAAAGGTTGACAAGTTAATTAAAAGTGCGTCGCGGTTGGACTTAATTAAGTCTCCTTTGAGGACATTCAATTGCCACTGAAGTTGCAAACGCCAAATAACTCAATTAACCGGGACTCGGCAATCAACACCTGGAGCTGCATATTTTCAGATGTGTGTGCGTGTGTGTGTGCGCGTTGCATGCCCAAAATGTTCTATGCAGCACATGCATCACTGGATGCATTACGCATATGAAATGGTGGCTGGGTGGCTCTTTTGTTGGCCAGATATTTGGCAGACAGTAAATGGGCAGCTGTCATGGCAACTGCAACTTTGCAACTGCAACTGCAACTGCAACTGCAACTGCCACTGCAGCTGCCAAAAGCGCATTTAGCAGTTGATGCTGAAGCGCATGAAAAGTTTATCTGGCGGGGCTTGTGGGTCGGCCTCGCATGATTTGGCAGATTCAATTATTCAAATATCCAACGCGCTATTTTGGCTATTTTTGCATATTTGGAAATGTAGATGTTGCTGTTGTGGTTGCTGTTGTGCAGTGCATCTGTTTTTCTCTGCCTGTAAAAGGAGCTGTTTATTTGTGGGTTGCCTTTGTCGCCTGACTCGAAATGACAACGGTTACAAGATCGAAATTTGCATTGTTCAGCGTGTGTTGTGTGCGATGCCCTGCCTGCTTGGCCATACCTCTGACCCACTTGTTTGAAATTTCATTTCGTTGCGTATACCGTTTATGGTTAGCTCATGAATCAACGGGCTTATCTGCATACTGCATGCGGCGGCCCAGCTGCTAATCATATAAATTAAGGCCGCATTGCATTTCTCATATGAGTTTCGTAGCCCCAAAAAAAAAAAAATTGCCCCTCGCATATCTTGACTTTCAAATCAGTGGCGTCTTCGCCGCTGCGAAAGGGAAAAGCCCGCTGCTGCCATTTGACCCACAAATTAAGCGTAATAACTTTCGAATTTCGAATTACATTGCATTCTGAAGTTTCTCCTCCAATTACGAAATTTTTATTGTGCATTTTGGGTCAGCTTTGCCTCTGGCAGCAAGTGCGATCGGCTCGAGGTGAAGGTTGCCCTTCGACGACAATGCTCAGGAGTTTATTTTGTTTTGGTATTTTTCTTCTTCTGCTGGCTCTTCTTCTTCTTCATCTTCTTCTTCGTCTTCGATTTGTATTCCTTTTCTCGCATACTTTCGACACCAAATGTCGATTCATCCCAAAAGATCTTAACCTCAACCGGTTGTGGCACATCAATTTCGGTCACTGGGCCTTGACTCATGTTTACCGTTAGAGTCGGGTAGACTATAAATCTGAATTTTATGCATTATATATTATCGAAGAGCCCCAAATTAATGGACAGTCATTTTTTGGAATGCTCACAAAGCAAAAGTGAGTCAACAGTTGTGAAGACTGTCGTAAGACGAACTCCAAGAATTATATTGAATTTTTCATTATCTTTCAGCTCGTAAATATGATTATATAAATATTAACTATTTATTTTTTAGTGATAATTAACTCTCCCTTTAACTGCACGCTATAAACATTTATTGCATAAACAAATGTCAATTTATCAATCAATGTGAAATAACATACGAGAGAAAATGGAAAATTGAACAGCCGTAAATGAATAAATACTTTAACTGTAATTGAAATTAATGAAATGTTCAATAAAAATCAAATAAACTACACCAACAAATCCATATAATTGAAAGTAAACTATAAATGGCTTATTAATAAACCAAACATGAAATGGAGGAAAAAACAACTACTCGAAATTAAAGCATTAAATAAATAAACACTTATTTGTACACAATTTGAGAAATATCGTAAGAAATACCAAAAGTTGCCTATCCAAATAATTGGTTAATATTGGGTCGAACTTGTTGCACAATGCCTAAATATGTTGTAGGGAAGAGCGCGGGAGGGGGGGCTGGCGGGGTCACACACACACACACACACACACACTTCGTACAGCTGTTCAGCGTTTCCGTCTTTGGTATGAAGCCCGAATATGCATATCACGCGCCTTGAGCTGCCATGGAATTTATCAGCGACATTTTCATCGCTGCAGACCCCAAGAAAAATAAATAAATAAAATGTATATACATATATATATAAACATTTTGTTATAAACAAACCCTAAGACCATACGCAGCCACAACTTAAATCGAAATAATGAGCAATAGCCAAAGATCACGTTTTCCTATTAGCATTTGCAGTTTTGTGCCTTATGCCCATTGTCTTGAGACTGGATACACTCGCTCCCTCTTCCTCTCCCTCTCTCTCTCGCTCCCTATCTGTATCTCTTTTGGGTAGCCGTTAGGCCATATCCATATACACTGTGTGTGCATTTGTTGTGATAGCATCTTTAGGCCCCCGCGGCTGCAACTGCGGCCATCACGTGCGTAAAATCAATAAAAATCCAATTAAAATACAAAAAGTTTCATAATTACGCCAAACAGCTACGACGACTTTGACTGCGACTCTTCCACTTGGGCTTCGGGTTGGGCGGCGAATAATTTGGTTGTTAGTGGAAAATAAAACAAAATACAAAATAAAACACAAAAAGTGAAAAGCGCCGCGGGTCATAGAGAAATTTCCAACTGGAATTGTTATGCCAAAATGCGATGCAATGAAACAAGCACAAGAAAATACAACTTTAAGCGCACTTTGTTGCACGTTGTTGTTGTTTTGGTCTCCACTGACTTTACACGCAATTTCCCTGATTGTTAATGTTGCAGTTGTTGTTCTTGTTGCTTTCAACATGTTTCAATGCTGCCGATTGTAGTTAAAATGAAAATGGAAATAGCTTGTAAACGACGTGCTTAAAAAACATTTCAGCAGTTGGATTTTGCAAAAAAAAAGAAAACAAAAGCAAAGAAATGCGAATAAATTTGTAAGCTCTTAAGACATTTACGCTTATGAGTTGTCTAAATGCAATAACTACTTTTTAAAATATTACCTCATTTTTTATTAATATTATATTCAAGCGTTTTGTAAACTCTTCATTTTGCAGAAAAGAGAGTTTAAAAGTTTATTTAACAAGGAAACATAAACATAATCCTTTGTTAACGATGCAGTTGTTATAAACGAAAGCCCAATCAGATTGTCTGTTAAAATATGGTTCGATTGAAATAAAAATAAAATTTAAAATATGTTTAAATATATATATAAAAAAGAAAACTTTATTTATTGTCATTATTTTGAGAAGCAGAGTCAAAGAAGATGTCACACCAGGAACAAGCATGAAAGTGCTTTCAGTTTATACCAAGTTGTACGCGTATAAAGTATGGAAAGATCATTAAATAAGAACTTGAAAACTTTGCAAGTTATTTATCTTTAAAAAACTTGAAGTATGACATTGCAAGTCCAACGTCAAGTGATATAAAAAGCAAAATGTGTGGAAGATGTTTACGGTCTTAAGGCGTCGGCTACGTAGCAGCAACATTATGCAACAATTTGTCTGGCATTCGCCTGAAAGACTTATATAAATATAAAAATATATATATAGATGTATAGAAAATCTTATGAATTCTTGACCGTCAGCTGGACGCTATTGATTAGCGGCATGCTTTGTAGTCCATGATAGCGGGGCATAAGCAGAAACCTTTTTGAAATTTAATATGCTTTCAAACGAGCAGGCCAAGGAAATGTTATCCAGTGACTTCAGAGGGGCTTGTGGAAAGGGGGGAGGGGGCACTGTACGGTTCACTAAGCGGAAGCAGATTGCAATCCTGGCACTGCACCTGACATGCTACGACGGACGGACCTGGCCGGAACGGGATGCACCAAGCCGATGTCATGATATAACAGCCGAGAAATAGCTAAATGAAATGCGAAACCAATGTTTAAGTAAATCAGCCCGCTAAAGTTACAAAAGTGGTAAATAAACCTAATTAAAAGACACGAACAAAGATGGGGTCCTCATTCACTGGCACAGGACATCACCAGCAGAAGAAGAAGCCCTGCTGCTGGCCATTGGCAAATGAAGAGATTTCCGTTTTGAAGATTGTGCTGTAAGCAAACATTCACCAGCTGTCAGCTGTTTGCGTTTGTTGTGAACAGTTTGTCATGGAGATACCTGCAATTATTAGCCAGAATTACTCGCTGTAAAGTTCTATGACGACGCATTTGAAATGTCAAATTAAATGCAAATTACATATTTGGCATTTATTGCTCCGGTCGCTCCACACGTTGAGTTTCTCCGCCAACAAGGACCGACTCAGTCGGTCATTCCAACTGTCATTGTTCGTCGCTAGACTTGAACCCATTAAAATGCCATTAAAATTGGCTTCACTGTGGCTCGGCCACTAAATGTCCGTCCACATTGTATAGCCCGCTGCTTGGGCATCTGTCAAATGCCAGCGACTACTTAAAAAATGTGTTCATTTGCTAATTGGTTACAGTTAATGGCTGCAAAATATGTTTAACCAAATCGACTCAGTTTTAAAACAGATTAAACGCTATTTTTGGCACCCAATTTGTTGAAAGCCAAAATTGATAAATAACTGAAAGTTGCTCGTCTCTAGTTGAGAGACGAGTTCAGACTATCATCTTTTAAGTACTCCAAAATGTTGTTCAATATTGTGATTTATGCGGTCAGGCTTTTAAGATTAAGAAACAATAAGTAGATTTTCTCAAACGCCACTAAAAAGTTTTGTTTATACCCTAAACCAGTGGGTAAAAAGCAAAATGGATATATTGGTTTCCTGCAATGTATCTAGAAAGCTGAAGGAATATGATATTATCATATTTTTCGAAGATTATAAAAACTACAATATATACTCCATGGTATGGTATACACAGACTTGAATCATTTCACTCTTTGAAAATCTCTCCCATTACTCATAAAAAATTGAAATTTTGTTAATGTATGAGAACTTGATCTTAATACACAGTTAGGTGAACATTATACATGGATCGTACTGTAAGCACCGATGCTGCATTAATATGTGTATGTATATAGATATATTTGTGTATAGAAGAAGGCTTATAACGAGAATTGGAAGCTAACTTTAATTTCATTCTCTAATTAGTTTCGCATATGTTGTTTTTTATGCTATTTACTCAACGGTTTGTTTTTTGTTGAACTTAATACACTTATTACTATGCGAACATTAAAATTCATAGCATCAAGTGAAGCAATCAAATCGAAATATCAAAAATCAACATTTTGTATTTATAGATAAGCATATACATATATATAAAAACCTATATCTATAGCAAAATGACAATTGCATTTTAAATGCGTTGCACAAAAAATTGTTTTTGCCAAGCTGCATGAAACCAAATTAACGTTGCATAAATCCAATGAAAGAAACGCAACAGCAAAAACAATAATAATCAAAATAATAAAAAAAAAAACAAAAATGTATTTATAGTTTAAAGGGGAAAAAGAAACGCGCGTACAAAAAATAAAATAAAAGCGTTAAATTATAACGAGCTACAATAACAATCTGCGAAATGACAGCAACTGAAATGCAATGGAAGCGCATGAGTTTCCACATTCAGATGTTGACGATGACGACGAAACGTTTATTTATGTAAAGGTCAATTTGCAATATTTGCGCAAGGTTAGGCACACAAGAGGAGTTGCAACTGGAACTGGAACTGGAAACTGGAAACTGGCGTAGGCGTAGGCGTAGGCGGACAACTAATCAAGTCAAATATATAGTAATTAATGGCATTACACAACTGTGCAGTTGCAGCTGGAAAATCAAATGAGCGAGAGGAAAATGTCTTAAAATAGTTGGCATTTTTGGTTGAGCTTAGTTTAGTGCACTCTCACGCTCTCACTCTCTCTCTCGCTGTGTCTCTCCAGGTGTCTCACTCAATACCTCTCACTCGATTGTTAGCTTTCAGTGCCATGAAAATGCCATTTACAATTAGACATCCATTTGGCAGCCAAACTGATGGCCCCGGGCAACCACAGACACAGTTGCAGTTGCAATCGCTGCCTAAGCTGGCAGGGAAAATGGTGTGTGGAAATGACATTAGTAGCCGTAATTTCTGCTGACAATGGCTGGCGGATTAGCGTCATGGACAAAAAGAAAACCAAAAGTGCAAACCTTGCGGGGGCGTCGGTGTGGATTTTGTGCATCCATTGAGCTGTGACATGCGACACATCAAATGGCTTTGACTGATCCTTGAGCTATGCCAAAGCGCAACAAAACAAGCCAAAACTTCCGCTGGCAAAAACTAAGGCCAATGACGTGGCCAATGAGACTGCCCATTGAATGCTTTCTTGGCCGATAGTTAGTTATATAAAGAGAGGGCTTATGGCTTTGTGACTTTAATAGAGCTTGAAATTAGGCTAAAATACGATTTAGCTAGCAGCAGAATTAGTTTAAAGAGTAGTCAAAAGAAGAGGCTTAGATTACTTTAAAAGAACTTATGTTATATGCCCACAAAAAGCTTTTAAACTGCTATCAAAAAACTCCCAACTTATTATTGGCTCAAAATAGATTTAAAATTTGGCTTAAATACGTTTTAAATACGTTTTAGTTCATATCAAAACCAGTTCGAAATGTACATTTAAAGAAAACTTAAGACAAACCTTTCCTAAATTCTAACTATATTTCAAAGCAGCTTACATAATCCCTTAAAATGCAGCAAATCATTTATTTATATTTTATGGACACTTGTTCATTGCCACAAACATTGCCAATGTCAGCCCATTTACAACAATTGGCACGCCTTCTTGTGTGCACCTTCGCTTGTATATATATATATATGTATGTACAACACATATTCTGGGGCCAAGGTGGCGTTTGGCTTTCCATGAGGGCGCATTGTTGCATTGCAAAAGTCCCGTCTGATAACTATGGGCATGCATAAAACATACAAGCCGTCTGCTGGCCATGAGGGTAGCGGCAATGCCAGTCGTCTGCCCCTCACAAGGTCGTCTTGCCAGCTTATTAGACAGCGTCAGCTGTTATCAATTGGCCAATTTGTTGCCAGTTGCAGCGGGTACAGTGCACACCTGCATATATCTAGAGCTTTCTCGCAGCCCGCCTAAGAAAACTAATTGGAAATCAAATGAAACAACCAAATATGAAAAACAGTTAAAAGTGCAGCTTTGAATACGCTGACTTTAGTTATTTTTGTGGAGCTTAATACCCAGGCAATTGGTCAGAAGTTCTAGCTGAAGCGAGTGTATTTTATGAATATTGTTAGTCTTAGTTCATTTTGGCAACTAAATCCTATGTAGAACTTTACGTCAAAACACTACTCATGGCCGAGTACAGGGTATCTGCTGGTCAAGCACGAAACAAGCTTCTTTTTACATTTGCTGTGTTTTTATACCCTTGTAGCATTATAATTTTGACATGAAATACGTATAGGCGAAGGAGCCATGTCCGTCTGCCTATTTCTATGTGAATTAGGTCCCCAGTTTTCGTCTCGAAATTTGCATAGGCCCGACTTTCTGTTGCAGGCACTTCATATGTCGGAACCGGACGGAGTGGACCACAATATAATATATCTGACATAGAAACGATCGAACGGTCGAAAAGTGGGTTGTAAACCTTAATTGTTTTTCAAGATATCTTGACCAAACTTGGTTTCACTATGTTCCCTGCATATATGCAAAATCTTATCAATAACGGAAGACTACTTCATATATTTGCCTCAGGAATAGTCGAAGTCAGGAAGTCAATTGTATGGCAAAATATCCAAGTTTTTCAGCATTTACGAGCTTGACTATTATCACATACCTGCAAAAGGGCAATGTCTACAAGGGTGTTTACTCTTCGGCTTGCCGATATTATACATACTTCCCCGTTTTATAAGAGCTTTAACGCTTACGTAAAACGTCAACGTTTGCCAGCTCTGGCTGTTAATTTTACGTGTTTTACTTTTGTTTTTATTATCGCAAGAGTTGTGCACTTGTCAGAAATAGTGGAAAAATAGTAGAACAAAAACCATTTGGAAGTGTGGGAGAAAGGAGCATTGGCATAACAAAAGTTTTACGCAACCTCAGTTTGTGTTGTTTTATTTACAATGCAGCAACAGCAATAACAATTAATAACAATAATAAAATTGTTCTGCTCAAATGTAAATAAATGACAGTTATTTGAATTTAACTCGCAAATGAATTAATTAAAAAAGACAAATATTTCCCAAATAGTTTTTCGTTAATTTAAAATATTACCGAGCAAATTGTTATTTTATTTTTGCATTTCACATAAATGAAATTCAAGCTCTGTGTTCGTTCTTCGACTTCTGCTTAACACTCAGAGGCTTACCATTAAATTTGCATGCCAAAAATGTGAACTCACCTGTAAAGAAAAAGAATATGCATTTGAATAAATAAATTTGCTGGGATATACAACAGAACTATTAGAAATGCTTAATAATGTATGTCATAAGTGAAAAGAATATTTGAAGGCTTTCTAGCACCCTTTTTAGCTAGTTATTTATTTATACAAGCAAAGTTCATATTCGTTAGAATTCATCAAAGAGTTTAAACACACTTTTTTCTTAAATACACCAGTTCACCTTGTACATTTCATTAATTATTTAAATCAACCCTCTCCCCTCCCCCATCCACCTTACCCCATTTATTTACATGAGTGTATGTAAAGTCAGTCGCTCTCGTGTGCTCACAATTCTTTGTTGATTACAATCAAACTATAGAACAAACAAAATATATACAAAACACATTTTAAAGAACCCTGTTTACGCAACTGATTAATAGTTACAACAATAAACAAATCCAAATTAACTACAGCCAAAAAAAAAGTAGCTAATGCCCTGTATTGGAGATGAGCACAAGTTGTTTGGGCTTAAAGAAATACAATTATATGTTTGAAAGCCTCACGTGATATCTGCTAGTCGAGCATTTGAACAATACAACAAACAAATCCAATTTAAATACATTTAAAAAGGAGTAGAAAATGCCCTGTACTAGAGATGAGCACAAGTTGTTTTGGTTTAAAAAAACCTACGTAAGGCACAATTATACATTTGAAAGCCTCACGTGGTATCTGCTAGTCGAGCCTTTGAACAATACAACAAGCAAATCCAGTTTAACTACATTTAAAAAGGAGTAGATAATGCCCTGTACTAGAGATGAGCACAAGTTGTTTTGGTTTAAAAAAAACAATGGTAAGGCACAATTATATATTTGAAAGCCTCACGTGGTATCTGCTAGTCGAGCCTTTGGAGCTGTCATTTCCACTGGTTCAATCAAATTCACCTTGAAAAAAAAAACACTGGCGCAGCAGCGTGAAAAAAATGAACACGAGCATAAATTTGAAATTACATCGGTCTGATAAAGAAGTGCGGGGCGATAGGAAATGCTGGGCAGGCACTTGATAAATAAATTGAAATAAAATATGAAAAATGTACTTCAACCGAATATTGCGTGCCTAAAAAACAGAAATGAATTGTAGCACATTTTTTCAATGTACTTTCAAATAGGCAAAATAATATTACATTACACGCATGCCGCCAATAGATACATAAATATAAAGCAATAAATATACATATATATATGCATGCATATATATGTGTAGCAGAGCTGTGTGTGTGTGTGTGTGTGTGTGTGTTGGCACGAACACAGCTGCAAATAAAAATGGCAGCTTAATTTATGAAATTAACAAACCCACAAAAATATTCTCGCTAGCAAATAAATAATGAAAACAAACTACAAAAGCAAAAAAAAAAAACAACAATAAAAACAATAACAAAATGCCAGCTAAAATTGTTGTTGTACGACGTTGGGCCCTTTACAGCTAACGTCGACAACCCACGAGAATTTATTTTTTCATATGTCACCGAAATAAGAAAAAAAAAACTCACGAGGCGCTCAAAGCATTGAAGGTGATAGCGTTCAGAGTTAACTGCGGGAGGGGGGAGGAGGGGGGTCTCTGTTGTTGGTAATCAACCTTGAATTTGTTTATTTACACAGCACATACATACAGACACGCACTCGCACACACACGCACCTACACAAACTAGGAACAGCCGAACTATTTTTTTTTTGGTGCGTGCCCCACAAAAAACCAGAAGAAAAAGCACACGATGTGCCGAACCGGCTAAAAAGCTCACAGAGAGCCCGTTAGAGGCAAACATATCAAGAGTAAAAAACATTTTCAATATGAATGAATAAGGCAGATTAGTGGGAAAAATTGAGATGAACATTTGAATTTAAATGGTATCGCACAAACTTCTAAGCTGCGTGACAAATCATGTGGGCTTTAATGCAAAGAGCTTTAAAATCAGCTGAAAGCTTTAAGTGAACTTTAATAAATATATATATATATGTATATATTTAGCTTACCGAACTTATCTTTTTAAATAGCTTTGCAAGCACCTAAAAGCTTTATGCGGAATTCTTAGTTAATATATTGGTTAGAATAGCAACTTAAAGCTTTGAGCGAGATTTATTCTGTATGTCAAGCTCAAAGAACTTTCGCGTTTCACTTTAAGAGAGCATAAATATTTATATTTAGCTCACCGCATTTAACTTTGCAAGTACCTGAAAACTTTAAGTAAGATTTATTTTTAATATTATACTACTTTTGCGTTTAAAAGAACTTTGAAAGCACCTAAAAGCTTAAGGCGAAATTTGAAGTTGATATAAAGCACATTAAAGCGAACTTTATTCCATCTATTAAACTTTTCGGTTTAAAAAAACTTTGCAAGTTACACAAAAGCTTTAAGCGCAATTCAAACTTTATTACTACAAAGCTTACACTTCTTTTATATAAAATAGAAAGCGTATACTCTTTTTGTATTTAAATGATCTTTTTAAGCACCTTTAAGCTTAAAGCGATATAAAGCTCATATACATGTTTCAATAAAAAGAGCTTTTAAAGCATCTAAATGCGTTTAAGCCAGATTTATTTTGAATATAAAATTTAAGGGACTTTTAGCTTGGCAAGTACCTGAAAGCCTTGAATGAGATTTATTACAAATGCAGTGCTCAAGGGTCGGTTATAATTTACTGCCAATCGCTTCCTGGATTTTGTTGTTGTTTTTATTGAACTTATCGCACATTCAAATATATTATTAAGCAAATTGTTTTTATCTTGGTCTTATTAGTTAGCTTTTCTGTCTGTTCGTTTTTTAATAAATTCCAGCACATGCTGCAATAATCACATTTATGAAGTCATCAAATCAGCATAAAACAAACATAATTTGCGTGTGTGCACGTGATGGAAACATGCAATCGCCTAAAAATACATTTCTGTGCTGTTTATATACAAATCAATTTATTAATATACAAGTTTCTTGTTGTATGCGACTTGACGTTTACCTTTAGCTTTTGTCCAAAACTTGTAGCGCCCAAATCAGACGGCATTCAAGGCTATGCATTTAAATTCAAGGCGTGCCTCATAAGTATTTAAATTTAATCTACGTCATAAATTGTTTGATAATAGCAAAATTAATGCTGAAATTAAAAGCAGTGATCAGCATTTGTTTTGTCGGGCGACGAATGCTGCAGCATAGCTGAAACCACCGTCGCACAGTGCGTATGCGTAATTATTTTGGGTTAGCAATCTGAATAAATGAGCAGATTTGAACTTTGCATTTACGCCAGTTCTAATTAGACACAACAGCAATTACTGAGTTCCATAAACTTGTGCTTCAAATTATTGAGCTGGACACGTTTTTGGGTGTCGTTGCACGCAAAGGCAGTCAACATTCAGTTCAATGAATTAATACTTAATATAAACACACACAAGCCAGATACTGCTCAAATGTTAAGTGAATGACTAACTAAGTTATTTGCATTGATTAATTTGATTTAGATGCGTTGTCAAGTGCATTATCAAGTTCAAAGTGCCTTATTAGTAGAGATTTGTTGAGATCGAAGACAAAACTTGGTGGCTCTTTGCATAACGCATAACAAGTGCGAGTGTGTGTGCGAGTGTGTGTGTGAGTGTGTGTGCGAGTGCGTGTGTTTGTACGTATCTGAGGAAGTGAAGCGAATGTCTCGACACTTGGCAATCGCACACTTGAAATACATTTCTCGATATGCATCTCGAAATTTGTTTTGTGCAAGCGCACGAATAACAAACAATAAATAAAAAAACGAATAGAGAAATACACTGAGAAACTAAACTAAAAATAAGCTTATTTATTGCCACTTTGCTTTGTCTTCCGTTGCATCAGCTGCTGATGAAAATAAATGCACTGCAAATGGCAATTTACAATCTACAAAAAACGAAAAAAGCAAAACAAACTCTGCCCGTTGCACTGTGCCGCACCTCAGGCAAACCTGCCACCGCCCCCTACCACACAGCCCGCACGCGGCAGCCCGACAGCGGGCAGCAGCAGCTGCTGATCAGCCTTAGCTCAATGCCAGCTCAATACGTATCCAAGCTTATGTAGCTGCTGTTGCTGCTGGTGCTGCTGCTGCTGCTGCTGTTTTGTATCTGTGCGCTACATTTTGCCCCGTCGCCGGGGCCACTTGCAGTTAGCCGTTGTCATTGCGGTCGCTTGCAATGCGCGCGTGCGTGCGAGCGAGAGGGCTGGCATTTGGAAAATTAGGTTATTGGGTCATGATTCAGTTCGACTAGCTAAGCGACACACAAAAGCAACAGCGTCTCGATTTGTATTTCGTATTTTGTATTTTGTATTGCCAGCGTTGCCAGTTGCCCGCTGCCAGTTGGCGTTGTGTCGACTTGTAGATACTTGTGTTGTCGCTACTGTTCGGCATGCAATACTATATTTTACTTTTATGTTATTTCTTTTCTTTTTGTTATAATGTTTTTTTTTTTGTCATGTTGCAATTGAAGCACAGTGCAGCGCAGACTCCGAACCTGAACCCACAGCCACAGCTCGGTCTAAGCTTTGCATCTTTTCTAATTGACTTCCCTCTTTTGTATGGCTGCTGTGATGTTGTCATTTTCATTGAAGTTGCTGCCGTTGTTGTTGTTGCTGTTGTTATCGCTGGGGCAACACTTGACACTAATTAGACCACTCTTTGTACTTTGTGGCAGCTACTTGTCTAAAGTTTATCATTGCGGGCAGAACTTAACATTATCTGGCTGAATGGCTGACTGGCTGACTTGCTGACTGGCTGGCAAGCAGCTCTATGCAAATATCTTTTGTCCGCCTTTCAATTAGAGGCAGCATAAATATTTACTCAAATGATAAGACGAAACAGCTTACACAGCATTGTATATAGGAAGAAAAATCAATTGCTCCCCATACAAAATAAATAGAAGAGATTCAAACAGCTTGAGCTATTAATACAATTAAAGAGTAAACAACAACAACAACAGCAATCAAGAACAAAATCTTAGACAATCTTGAAATGCACTATCGCCATGCGTATGTGGGCTATGTGGACGAACCTTCGGAATTCAACATCTTACATCTGTGTGGAATTCGCCCACAAATCAAAGTTTTTCACATTTAATTATGCCATTTTTTCGAAATGTAAACAGAGCATATTAAGATGTTTTTGTATTTGTTTCTGTTGTTGTTGTAGTTTTCATCTATTTTTATTAAGGCCTATTACACATTTCTTATCGAAAGCCGCAACGCTATAAAAAATTGTCGATGCCAAATTTAAACTCACGGCCTGCGAGCTGCACTGGGCACACACCGAATTCTTTGTGCCATTGACCAACATTTTGTGGGCCTTTTCAGAAATGAGAAAATGAAAATGAACAACGAAAATGAAAATTAAATGATGAAAACTGAGGACACCGCTGGCCATAAATTTCAATCAAAATGAACGATGTAAGCAATTAAATTGCGAAATTTTAATTTTTTTTTTTTTTATGTACACTCAACGTCAAGACTGAAATGTTTAGATAGTCCGAAAATTGCTGTATTTCAGACTGTAAAACTGATCAAAGTTAAGATTCTCGATTCATGAATTGGTCAATTAACAAACAAACTACATAAATTATTAAATATTTGTGTAGTTTCAGAAAAGTGTACTTCTGTTTAACAGTTATTTTAGAATAACTAAAAAATATAATTTACTGCCAATTACAGGCATAATCATTTAAGTTTTGAGTACACACAGTTCAATTAAAGTTCCTAATTCAATGTTGTGTGCACACTTAAGAGCAATTAACACTTTTGACCCTCAACTAACAAGCGACAACTATTTAAATTAATAGCTTGCATAATTTTCATAATGTATCATAAATTTATGTGCAACATTTGTTTATTTAGTCGCAGACATGTTTATTGTGTGGGTGTCGAATTTGTTGCTAATTTTTACGCATTGCCCCAAATTATGAACGTACAACTCCAAAACATGGCACGCAACATTGTAACAGTGACACCAAATACATTTTTTTGCCATAAAAATTTGTGCTAGCAACAACAACAACAACAACAAGATCGGCAATTGGCATTGCTAATGCACCTTGCTGTTGTTGTTGTTGTTGTTGTTGTTGCTTTGACTTGCTTTGAATTTAATTTCTGTGACAAGGCGACGCGCTAAATTTGTTTATGCCGACTGAGACTCAATGACTCCCAGCCGCCAGCGCGTAGCGGGGGCAAGTGCAAAGCGGCAGCGGGGGCCGGCTGGCATACATTTAACACTCACTGTACGCTGTTGTGGCTGCCGTTTATACACATACATATATATTTATACATATATATTTATTTTTTCGGGCTACACTCAAATATGAGCAAAACACAGCAAGTGACATACATTGCAGTGAGTGTTGCCACAGCAGCCAGCGGCGCCTCTTAGAAAAACCGCAACGCCAAATGCCGGCTAGAGCATTCAGAGTTGGCCCCCATGGCGGCTACGAAATATTTGCACACACACAAGTGCAGCAGGTACATGAATAACACACACGCACACATACAGCAGAAGAAGAAATGTATATTAATATCCTTAGATATTTTATTTATAGATTGTTTTATTTTTATAAGATCGGCAAACCAATTACAATTTTTTTAATTTTTTAATTTAATTATATGAACAATATGAAATTTTTTTTTAAAATATTTTTTTCTTTGATTTTCATTTTATAATGTTTATCAACCAAATGTTTCAAATAATATATCAAATTTATTAAATTTAATAAGAACATTGACTCAAACGCCAAATTTAAGATAATTAAAAATGAATACTTAAAATATATTAATTTTGAGCTAGTTTAAATATTGGGAGATTAACTAAATGAGCGCAATGACCCCAAAATATAATACAAACTTGAACGAAAACTCTTTCATTTAGGTAATTTATTTTAGTTTAATATCGTTATATTTCTTCCTAAACAGTTTTTGTTTTTTTACAAAAACAACCTTTAAATTAAATCATTTTTTAGAATTGTAAATTTTATTAATATTTTAATTACTTTCTTTAAAAGTTAGTTGTGGAGAAAAGTTGGGATTAATGGTCTATAATTCTCCCTATTCTCGTATTTCTCTCCCCTTCTGTTTATCCCTCTTCTATATATACTATCTAGACTGCCTTTAAAGAGCATAAGAACTTCGTCCATGTACTTTTCTCGTGTGGCGCCACGAAACGAATGTGTGTCATTATTTCGCCACAGAAGCTGTTTTGTTGGGTTGCTCCCATGGATGTGTATACTCTTTTCGTTTCAGTTTCAGTTTTTGTTTTTATTTATAATTTTCTTTTGGTTTGCTTTGTTTTGCTTGCAATTTGCATTTGCATGTGGCACACGGCGGCAAAGCTTAGTCATAACAAAAATCATGCGCAACGTTGCCCGGTTGCAGGTTTCGAATATGATTCCAAAAACAACTTCGCCAGCAACAACTGTTTGACCTATTTCGTGGCCGGGGCAACATGGCAACAGCCGAAAAGCAGGAAGCGAGTTCGACGCCATTTGCGATTGTCAGCGCCTCGGTGAGGGGGGGCGAGTCGACGATGTTGCCTGCGCCTACAAAAATGGGTCACACTCCTACAAGTTTGAGCCTGGCCAGCTGCCAGAGTTGCCAGACTGTTAGGGTTGGAGACGCTGCAAGCGAAAGTGATTTACACATTGGCTGTTAGATGTCCAACGTCGTCTCGAATTGGCTTGATTAGGCCCCTCGGCTATATACGCATATGAATCGGGTCCGAGGGCCCCAACTTATAGGTGAAAGCGGTGCCGTCCCTGTCACGTACCCAATAAAAGAAACGCACACGCAGACTAAACAAATAGCAAACCAATAGAAAAAAAAGGCAACATCACACACACACGCACAGAATGTGCCATGTTCCATTGTAGCTGGGACAGCTTCCCATGGCTCGGCGCAAACCAAAACAAACAACGGCAACAAATTGTTGGGCCTACCGGTAATTACCTCTGGCATAAATTTTGGTCACTCCCCGGGATGGTCAATAAACTTGACGGGAGCGCAACGAACGAACGGTTTCTCGTATTTGGATTTGGATTTGGATTTGCTTTCGGGTTGCTTGACCGACTCCAAAACGGCAAACGGCAAAGGCAACGGCATATTTTTGGACTCATGACGAAATCAACAGAATCTCCCACCTGCGGTCGCTACTCACGCTCTCGCTCTCTCTCTCTCTCTCCCTTTAAATCGCTCTCTTACGCGCTCGCTTATAAATAAAATATATCTGACACGCATTCAACTCGACGCGTTACTTTACTTAATTTATACCCTAACTGTGGACGGGTATTATCTTTTTGACACGTAGTCAAGGGCTGGGTTACCCCGGCCTCTATCTCTCTATCTCATTCTATCTTTCTCTCTTTTTCCTTCTCTCTCTCTCTCTTTCACCCTCTCTCTTTCACTCTCTCTCTCTCACACACACAGTCACTCCAACACATTCTCTTTCCCTTTTTCTTTCTCCCCCGATCCAAGCCCGACTTTTTGCTATTGATGAAACCTGATTGCGGGTAAATGCACTATTTAATTGCAACAGGCTACTTTTTTCGGCGAGTGTATTTAATCTTCGACCTGTCGAAATTGTTTTTTCTTGCTTTCTTCTTTTATTTTTATGGTTAATTTTCGAGAGAATTTGGTTTTATATTCGTATGGTTTCTGTTTTGATTGTCGGCATTTTCGATGTTGTCTGCCCTTCTTCTTATTATTATTCTTCTTCTTGGCATTTTTCGTGTGCGTGTAAAAGAGAATCCCCAAAAAGATTGGATTCAAATTACGGTTTTTTCAGGCTTCGTTGCACGACGACGCCACAAAAGGAATAGCGTACACACACACACACACACACACACACACACACACACACACACACACGCACACAGACGGAGACAGACGGCGTCATGGAGTTCGTTTGCCTCTGGCCACCGCCACCGTCACCGCCACCACCAGCACCGATAGCGTCGCTGCCACCACCAAGTTTGTTGACCTTCAGCCGGCAAAAGGTAGACAACGCACTGGCAAAGGATCACCTGTTGCAGCAGCTGCTCGTCGGGACGTGGTTGTTGTTGTTGTTTGCGAGCCGTTGAACCCTCAATGTCGCTCACTGTATTTCATCACCTAAACACAGGGAGAGAGAGCGCGCGCAAGAGAGAGAGAGAGAGAGAAGTGAGAGCGGCAGAGCAATGTGAATAAGAGCTGCGGATGCCGGCAAAGGAAACCCCCGCTTTGATTGTACGATATTCAGCGGAAATATTTCTGAAATTCGTGTTAAATTATATATTAACATGCTTCTCGATGTTGTTGCTCCCCAAAGTAACCACAATTCTTAATCATTATTAAAGTTTCAATTGCTCATTAATATATTTTATATTATAATCGCAAACACTATTAAAATATTTAAATTTCATTGAAGTAAATAATATGCCAGCAACAAATTATGTTAAAATATGATTTTTATGTAAAGAAAAATGTCATTTGTCATTATCATCACATTCCGAATAAACACAATGCTTTCACTAGGACTGTATCTCCCCCCACTCAGTCAACATTAATTATTACATAATTTTCTGACAAGCGACAGCAGTAATAACAAATAAAATAAATAATCAACAAATGCATGAGAGACACCAGAAGCAGGTGCCAGACGGAGGCATGCAATTGAAATTGAAATTGAAATTCTTTGCGATTTAAACAGCGCAACAAACCAATTGGTGCGATAAAAAACACACGCTCGCACACACAGAGTTCTAAGATATGTAAATGCGTTTGTTTCCC
This sequence comes from Drosophila ezoana, assembly GCA_035045725.1. NCBI lineage: Eukaryota > Metazoa > Arthropoda > Insecta > Diptera > Drosophilidae > Drosophila > Drosophila ezoana. Next base: position 1,466,182 of record JAWNOU010000036.1, read on the forward strand.
CGGTGAAATATAAATAAAATACCAAAACACAAGCCCACACTGACACACACACACACACACACTCAGCCGAGGCGTAAGTACGTATACAAAACATTTTTTTTTTACAACCCAAACAGTTGGAAGAGTCAAACGGGATCAACGGCTCGATGTCGGCATCGGTCGTTCCCGAAAGTTGAATAACCCAAATGGGCGTATAAACACAACGTAAAACGCCGGGAGACACTGCACAATATGCTCTCTATCACTCTCTCTCTCTCGCGTAAAAAGAGAACACTCTGCATTTGATGCGTATTTAAATTGATACATTTTTTTCTGCATAATACATTTATTTATCATTCTAGGAGCCTGTTTGACTTTGGTTTGGATCAGACCACGAAGTTGGGGTCTCTTACGGGTCTCTCTACATATAGCCTGTGACTGTGATTTTTAAGTTGCATCACATTGTCTTACAAATATATATGCTCATACAAGATACATTTCCAACTCCAACTAAAGCGAACTAGATAACATTTCCGTGTGCGTTTAAGACTGACAAATCAACAGCTTAGCAGCGTTTCACATTTCAAATGCTCAAAGGCATGGCATACCCTTGCCAGATTCGCTCAGTATATTGACCATATCCAATTGCATTTCCGATGCGCATAAACTACACAAGGCTGGCCCTAGCAACCCCTCAACAATCACCCGACGACGCATAAGGATTTTCTTTTCATTTTGGCTGCAGCATTGAAAATCTTCATATGACGCCCTTATTTAACTCTTGTGTGTGTGTGTGTGTTTGTGTGTGTGCTCAAATTTATGCGAGAGTTTCCTGTTTCAATTAAATTTTATTAGTGATAATAAAATTTTACGAGCTCTTATTGTAATCGAGGGAAAAATGTCAAGAAAATACCAATGAAAATGTGAAGCAATTTCATTGCGTACTCACTACAAAAATGTTTGCCAAAGTTCAACTCAGACGCATAACTCACAAAATAACAGAAACAGATTCAAATCGGAAATAATATCTGGCTGTAGTATATGGTATGCATGTCGAGCAAGAATTAAAGGAATGATTGAAATGATTCGATTGAAGCTTCAAATATTTCCGCTTTGACGACGTCATCGCCAGGTTCGAGCTCCTCAAAGCCGAGCGGAGGCTGGCAAGAGAGGACAATAATAAACAGGTTTATACATGATGACGTCGTTCGTAACGCCTACACGTCCATGTTTATGTCCATGTCCATGTCCATGTCCATGCCCATGCCCACGCCCACGCCCACGCCCACGCCCCTTTCCTAAGGTAGGGGCAGGCCGCTAATGAAACGCACAGCTGTTCGTCGGGGGGGGTAAGCAAATAAGTGGGAAGCCATAAATATAGGACTGCAAGGAAAGTGCCATGAAAAGCGAATGCGAAAGTGATTCAAATAAAATTGAAAAGGCTTTTTTTTCCGGCTGCAGAATGTGTTAAAGGCCTGAGAAAACGCCTGCTCAATGCTCAAAGGAAATGCTTCGTAAGCAACCAAACTGCCAGACAGAGGGGCACACACAACAACAACAACAACGACAACAACAACAAAAGACAAAGTATGGTAAGTCACATTACGTATACGCAGCGTGCGATAGAGACAATAAAAAAACGTTGCGTACCAGATGCCATTAAAGCGGAAGCATAGCCAACGCCTACGCCCAGCCACGCCCAGCGGCATTTCCTTGGCCATATAGAAAAAGAAAATATGGCAAAAAGGCAAAACAAAAACTCAAGTTGATTGTTAAGCATTTCTTGAAGGTGAAAACTTGTAAAGCTAAAGCCCGTTCGCTACATTTAACCAGAAAAGCGGAGCAGATGCCTCCATAGTCTATGTGGTCTATGTGGATTTTGCATGATGCACGGAAATACCGTAAAATCCAATTTAATCGCGTAATTTACGCATGATTGGCAGCGAAAATGTTTTACACCCGATGACAACAAACAACGGCGCGTCTTGAAAGCTTTTCTTCTTTTTTTCTTCTTTTTTGCTGTCGATTTTTACATTTTCAGCGCTTTCGAAATGTAAATAAATCGAAAATAGCGCGTGAGAGGGCAATGCGTAAAAGTGCGTGAGAGGCGCTGCGTGATGACGTCGCCGCCTACGCGCTGACAAAAAGAAGAAGAAGAAGAAAAAACGCGCCAAGGAAACCCAAAAACGAAACGAAACGAAGAAACGAAATAAACAAAACAAAATCGAAAAATAGACGCCGACAGCGCGCTTCCAAATTCAATATAACGGGCAAAAATCAAAATGGCGGCCATATTGCGTCGCAGTATTTTGAATGAAGAGCTTGGGCGGCTGCCATTTTGTTTTTGCCTCTTCTTTCTTAGCGCCATCTCACTCGCACCATCATCTCGAAACTAAAAAGGTGTGCATGCGTGTGGGTCTGTTTGTGTCTGTGTGTTTCTGGGCTCTACAGGGCTTTTGGACCGGCCGGCCGGCTGGCTAAGTGGACAGAAAAAACACTTTCACAGGTAAATGTAATACTCGACGGATTGGCCATTTATAAACGAACCTGAACAGCAGGTGAAAGTGTGCTTACATTGAGTTCAAGATTCCACAGATTCCTGAAACTCCAATATTTTTTAACATATAGCTCAAGGGCTTTGATTTTTGTTTATAAAGATATCAAATTTAAGTACTTGCACTCTATTTAAAGGTCTAGCTGGCCAGTTTATGAAATAGCTTATTCTAGCTAGAGTCTAGTCCAGAAATCCGCATATTCTGCCAGTTATTTGATCAAGCCAAGAAATTTTTGAATTTTAAAATATCAATTTATGTTTGTTAATTTTTTTTTTTTTTTTTTTTAAATAAACTTAAGAAATTGTTAAACATTTCAAGACTTGTGCATAAAGTTATCAATTGCAACTTATTCAATTATCGACACATTTGTTGACGTTGCGTTAAGTGCTTGTAGTGAAATCGCTTTCCACTTGAGTTCTTGACACTTGGCGCTGGTCAACAAATTCAACTAACTGGTTCCGCCAGCTGTGATAAGCCATATACGATAAGCATGCGAGATTTACAATCGCAGTGCGTCGCGGGATTTCAGGATTTGATATGCGACTGACACTTGAGCTGCTGATGCTGCTGCCGATACTGCTGCTGCTGCTGCTGTTGATTCCCCCTGGGGGCATGGAGTAAGTTGCCACTGTCAATTTAAACTGCGCAGCGTTGGCCCACAAATTTGTTGAAACCAACAGCAGCTTGCCACACACACACACACTAGCTCATACAGAATCAGATTGTAACAATTTGGGAAAGCAGGAGGAAAACTGTTGCAGTTGCACTTCCACTTCAAATTACGATCAAATTGGATGCCAGCCTCGGGGCGCCGAAACTGTTGCAATGAATTTGAATGGCGTTGAAATGCCAGCAAACACACACACACACACACAACACGCATTTATTTACATATACACATCACAACACACACACACACATTACACACACACACTGCACATCAAACAATTGTTGTGCCCTCTTTCCACCATCTTTGGCCCCCTTTTTTTTTGCTGTCGAACATTTTAATTTGATTAAATTTCATGTGACCCAAATACCGGAAACAGTTATTTTTGGTTGCCCCAGACGCGCTTCCCCAAAGTGACAATGGCCGCCACATTAGGAAGCAAAAAAAAAAAAATAGATATATATACATATAGGGAAAGATACAACGAAAAGAAGAACAAGAAGAACGAGCAAAATCAAGTTTAGGGTGGGGCATTCGCACGGCTGGGGAGGGTGTCTAAATTATGCGAGGGTTGCCCCATTGCTGTTTGTACAGCCAACAACGCGAAGACAAAGCACAACAAACAACCGCCTGACATTGTCGATGACGTTGCCGCGACTTTGCTGACGTTGATGTCTTCTCTTTTCTATACACTTTTCGCTGCTCTGCCAGCCGCATGAAAAGCAATTTTCATGCGTGGCTTCTTCTTTGTTAAATATGTCTGAAATATGTATGTGTGTGTGTGTACGTGTGCGTGTGCGTGTGTCAGCGGGCGGTCAACATTGCTGCGTATTTCCGCCACAGAGCCCTAAGTCGTGCCCAAACCCGAGCCCAGACCCAGGCCCAGAGAGCCGGTTTTTCTTCAAAGCAAACGCAATAATAGCAACAACAACAGCAACAACAACAAACACACGCACACACACGCACAATCAGCTCAGAGCGTGCGTAAAGTGCGTAACTGTCGCTGTGGCTCCGTTTTTCGAAACGGGTTTTCTGCGGGGAGACAACACAAGCACACACACACACACACACATATACACGCACACGCACAGCGGTCGCCTCCACAAATCGCTCTGTCCTTATCTTAAATCAAGCATCTCTCTCGCACACTCAACCAGCGCTGTGATACCATGGTGTGTACAGCTGTTTTCTGTTTATCTCGCACTTTCCGCTTCTTCTTTACATTCGTGTTTTTGTTTACGTTCTGTGGCACGCACACGACCAACTAGCGACCCAACGGCAGCAGCAGCAGCAGCAGCACTTCCAGTTTCACACATACACAGACACACACATACGCACGCACCCCCATTCCCACTCACGAGCCCAGCGTGTGCATGAGTATCTGCATGTACGTGTGCTGTGTGTGTGTGTGTGTAGTTGTAGCAGATTGCCCTTTGATACACGGCGAGCGTCTTTTGGGGTCTAGCCTCGTCCTGCATTGGATATAACAGGCTGTGCGCGTATTGCGCACTAGGCTTTTCATGCAACTCCTTGTGGCAACCCTCACGTTAAATAACAGCCGAGCATTTGCCACGCTTCACACACCAAACGCAGCGCCAACGCTTTCACTTTTAAATTAAGTCATAATTTTATACGCAAAAAATAAAACGAAACAACGCAAAGGCCGAAGCAAAACAAAAAAATCTTAACTTAACCTACATTTTGTGTGAGCGTATAAAAAACTGCGCAATAAAAGATCACAAAAAAATGATACTAATAAAAAATATGCGGCGTAAAACTCGATTGAGTCTGTGTCTTTTATCAAGTGGTTTTTGTTTTCTTTTAAGTGTCTGTCGGTAAAAATAATAAAAGCTTGACATTTTTGGACTTTGTGTTAAGCTTCCGGATTGCTTTTAGGCCAGGCAACAGCAAAAGAAAACGGCTTGAAAACTTTTTACCATATTTTTATATAGATGAGATCTTGTGAAATTCTTGTGCATGCACATAATATTTATTTTTTAGTACTCATATTCATTAGTTTTAAAGCTAAAGATATGTTGGTAATTAGGTAAAATAATAAATTATTCTCATTATTAGTTTACCCGCTCCGTACGATTTTATTTACTATAATCGATAGCTTGTCCCGTTGACAGGCAATCGATAAAATTCGATATCGAAATCCTGTTTTTGCACCAAATTTGACATGTAGCTTCTAACATAGAATAACATATGTATACAGATCAAGTATCTTTCATTTTGTAGCTACCACCTCCCCCCCTAGCAGGGTATCTCCTAGTCGGGCACTCCCCACTTGTGCCCTCTCACTTGTTTTAAGTCACATCAGTAATCTCTAGAGATGAAACTAATGCATAAAATCGCTTAATTAGCACTAAATAAAATCTGTTGTTTGTTATCTATGGATATTACGAATTCCCGATAACAGTTCTTGATTTGCTATTTGCGTATGTGTGTGTGCGTGCGGGCGTGTGCGTGTGTGCGTGTGTGTGTGTGTGTATCTGTCCACTGTGCCCACATATTCAGTATTTACGCCTGCTGCCAATAATCTATTCAATCTCCGCGTTTATGAGGCATTTGCAAGCACTTTGTGAAAATGTCTCTTCGACAGAGTCCCTTTTCAATAAATAAAGAAAACCCAATCCCAATGGCCAAATCGAAACGTGTCCATGCCGGTGCCGATGCCTCTGCCTGTGCCTCTGCCTCAGCCTGTGCCTCTGCCTGTGGCTGGGCTCTAGCTAAAGCGTTTGGCAATCCTGTCGCTGCCTGTCGGCCGCTCCCTGCCCCGTCTGTCTGGATATGGGACTGCCTGCTCTGCCTGCTCTGCCGGGTCTGGCAACGGCTAACGACCTGCCACGGGGTCTCGAGTTTTCGCTCGCTGCATTGCTATGGTTTTACGATGGCAGCAAACAATTTTTGGCTGTTTTTGGCCTGCGTGCCGTTTGCCTTTTCTGTATTTGTGTTTCGTTTCCATTTCCATTTTTTTGTATTTTGTTGAAAGCAGCTAAAAAATGACAGGCTGGCAGGTCACTGCGAACCCCTCTTGAACTCGCCAGGCAGCCAGCTCTGCGTATTTGCTGCACTCTAATGACTAATCGACCTTGCGACCCGATCGGCAGGTAAAGCCGCATTGATCCGACCTAAGCAAAATATCATTTAAAGAACAAACGCTCTAATTGGAAGCTATAAATTGTCTGGCTACTCGTAAACAAGAACAACATAAAGTATATCATATAATATTTGTCATTTTTCAGCTCAAATCGGTCAACAAGCTGCAATGACCTTTTTTTGAGTGGACAACGTGGCAGGTTGAACGACATTTAAACCACTCTGGGGTCTGGGGTCTGGGGTCTGGGGTCTATCCACTTTATTTAACTTTTGTTTTTTTTTTTTGAGTTGAATTTTAGCTTAAAGATGTCTACGTTGTGTGAGTGTGACGAAAGGCATCAAGAATGTGGCTTGTTGTTCATCAAATGTCAGAGTTTTCATTTCTTTTTTGGCGACCCAAATGCCCAGTTATGGTCAGCAAGTGACAAATGACTCATTTGGTAATGGACAACAAAAGTATAGAAGACATATGAAAAGCGCAACATAACAAAACGAAGAGCACAAATTTGAAGTTTGGACTCTTCCTCGATGGAAAAACTCGTTTGTTAACTGAACAATCTCAAGTTTTGGGTGCTTGATTCTAAGCAAAAGGGAACGTCTAAAAACTGAAGGTGAGCCCAAAAACCAAAATCTAAACGACTTTCAAAAAGTACAAAACAAAATGCAGGCAGCTAGTTTCAGTTTTTGATTTTGTTTTGGTTAAGCTCTTTTTCTTATTTTTTGGGCTTTTTGTTGTTGGCTTTAATGGTTTGGCTTTGGCGGCCTTAAAAGCCGCAACACCCATACATACACACATCACAAATGCACACCTGACACACACACACACACACACACACACACACACACACATCTCATAGGCAGAGCTTGTGTATGAGTTGGGTATGTGGGTCAATTTGAAATGGTTTTTGATCAATGCAAAAGAGCCGCTTGAATGATTGAAAGCAAAAGGAAACCGATATTGAAATATTGACGGCTATATAATTTGACAATAAATATTAAAAAGCTTTTAAAAATGAAAACGAATTGATAGCAACAATTTGGACAGCATTAGGCGTATTACTTAAGGCATATCAAAGGAATTCAAAAAGTGAAGCGCTTCTTGTCAAAGTTAAAAGAGAAAAATCCCAAAACAGTTTCAACTTCCTTGGAATCGCGTTCCCTTTCCCCTTTCACTCTGCTGTAAGTAAATGCAATTCCCTTGAGTTATTTTTGCAACTTTCTTGAGTGAAGTAAAAAACCAAACCTACCTTTAGCAAGCGCACAGAACTTGTTAAACAACAGCGAGAAAAAAACGCTTTTCACTTTCTTTGGGTCAACATTTTTTTCTTTCTTTTCTTCGTGTAGCCGACAACGTGACAGACAGTCAAAGAGTCAAGATATATTGCAACCAGTTGCGGGCCAGTTGCCATTGCCACTGCCATTGACATGGTCAACAAAAATTGCAGTACTTTTTGACTGATGAAAAATAAAAGCAACAATAAGAAAAGAATAAAATAATCAAAAAAATTAAATTAAGTTTATATTCTTTACATTTACTGTCGAAATGGAACGCTCAGAGAGGGAGAGAGAGCGAGAGGGAGAGCGAGAGAGAGAGACAAAGGGAGAGAGAGAGAGAAATGCGAATAGGTCTCAAAACTAATTGCAAGACAGATCAGGGCCAAGCCCCCAAGCACGAACTAAAGTTAAGAATTCAACATTAAGTCGAATGCAAACTTTAACAAAATGCGCCTTAAATGCAGTTTTTTATGCCCTTACAAAGGGTATTAAGAGTTGGTCATAGCGCAGACAAAGAGACATCTGCCATTCCATAAAGTTTACGTATACATTCTTGGTCAACATCCGAGTCTCTTTCCATTTTTTAAGCCATCGTCATGTTCTGTTAAACATATAGCTACCAGAGAAATTATCTCTCGAAAATGTATCTTCGTTTATTTCAAAATATTTTGCATACGCTTCTTATCAACTTCGGACTATTACTATATATCATTTAGGTTGAATTGAATATTGATTTATTATGATAAACTTTTCGGTTTTCAAGATATCTTGACCATGCTTCTCTCTTTGCTTTTACCTCATCTTCCAAGCCGTAAGCCATATCTCTGCAAGGGTATTTAATCGTCGGCTTGTCCAAATTTGCCATTCTTTTTCTTTTGTATAAGTTTTTGGGAACACGAAACACATGAATGTATGTCAGTCCGCAGCTCGACGTAGTTGCGTGTAAAATACACGAGCAGCATTTTCAATGTCATTAAAATAAATTTGCTTTTAAATGCACCTCGCAGAGGGGAGAGAACTGGCAATGGAGCCGGGCTCTGGGTCTGGCCATGCCCTGCGGAAGTGCGAGCTAACAAATCGCTGCTTGGCTACTTGTCTTGAGACGGCAGTCGAGCATTTGCTGCCGCAGTTAACGCATAAACAGCAAAGCTCCAGGCAAATAAAAGAAAAATATAAGAATAAGTTGATAAATGGCGCCTGACATTTGCACGAAGAGTTGGGCTTAATTTGAGCCTTTAATCATATTGGCTTGGTTAATAATATGGGGCTGTCTGCCGTGCGGGCCACTGATTCATTGGCTGGTAATTAGGCGGCTGACGCGGCGTATACGTCATCGTAATTGAAATGAAAATGCGAGCAACAAGTTTCTCGCTCAAATAACCTTAGAATAAATTGCCTCACGTTTCCGTCAAACACACACAAGCACGCGCACACACACACAGGCACACATAACTACTGCTACACTCCCCAACTAGTTTGGCCGGCTCTCGAGCTTTTGTATGTGTGTGTGTGTGTGTGTGTTTACTCAGTGCCATAAACAAAAGGCTGTTGCTCAAGTCGAACAAAAATTCAAATTCAAATATTTTTTTAGACTGCGTTTTCCCCATTTACGTAGCAACAAACAACAACAAAAACAACAACAACAACAACATCAACAACAAGAAACAACGACAAGCAAAACAACAATGGCTCATTGTATAAAATATGAAACTGGCTCGCAGCAAACAACGCACGTGAGCATCACATGCCCCAACATCTATGCGAGGACAGCCTTAGATACAGATACATACCTTTATACATCTGCATATTGTTGTTGTTGTTTTTTACATCTACTTTATGATTATGAAACTGAGTTTAAGCCCAATTGTTGATTGACTTGCGGGAAACAGCAATAGCTGAAAATAATAATAATAAAGAAACACAACACAACACAAAGCTTCGACTCAGCTTGGTTGTTGTATTTGGATTTTGGGTGTGTAATTCATTTACTAACTAGCTGACCGGCTGGCTAAACAACGTAGCTAATGATGAGGTCATAAACAAATTTTGATTGTAACTCGCAAGGGCTTAATAAAGCAAGCTGAAAGCGACGGCATATTGAGCTTTAAGCCAGAAAAATTGCGGTCAAGCCAACTAAAAGCTCACTTAACTTAAAGTTTACTTTAAGCTATGAAAGGAATATTTAAGCGAACTTCAAGCTTACTTAAATGGTAGTTAAGATAAAGGAAAGCTAACTTTAAGAAAAAAAAAACTGTAGTTAAGCTAGCTGAAAGCTTACTTAAAGCAAGAAAAAAGCTCACGTAAAGCTAAATTTAAGTAAAAACAATTTTAGTTACTTATTTAAATCTAGAAAAATCGTAGTTAAATTAATTTAAAGCTTACGTTAAGCTGGAAAAATACTAATTAAACTAACTTAAAGCTTGCGAGTACTCCCAAGTATGCATTTAATATTTGCAAAAATAGATTAATTATTTATTATACACCAACTTTTATAGTCAATGTCATTGAAAAAGTTTATGTGCTTGAACTCAGGGGTTAAATATTTTTAGAAACTGCATAAAAAGTGTGCCCACTTTTTGTTGCGTTAGCAAAAAACAAAAAAGAAACACAATCGAGAAACCTTAGGCATGTTAGGTCCACATTGGAATGAGCTGTTGTCGCTGCGCATCCGTTAGATACATTGAGGCTCGCGCGCTCTTCGAGATACAACTAACTACACACGCACGCACACACACATAAAAGACGCTTACTGACAAACGTATTGACAAGCCACACGGAACAGATACGCGCAGCTGAGTTGGCATTGAGACTGGCTATCTGCGGCTGTAGCTGTATCTGTATCTGTAGCTATGGCTGTATCTGTATCTGTATCTGTATCTGTGTATCTGTGCATTTGTGTATCTCAGAGTTAGCGCACGCCCCAGTGCAGTGCAACAATTGCAAACGTACGAGTATTTAGCGATTATTAGTTAAAAAGCTATAGCAGATAGAGAACAGGCAGGCAAAAAAAAAAAACAAAAAATACAAAACAAAACAACTTGCGAGTGTAGGAAGTAGATACGAGGAATGAGCGCAAGCAAAAGGCAAAATACAAGCGACAGAGAAAGAGATAGATACGCTGAGATAGATAGAGGAGGTAATGTAGAAATCGCAGTTCGAGGCCGATGCCGGTCTCAGTCGTGGAACGTGCGTATGTATCTCACAGATACATATACATATAGTACAACATGCAGCGGCATTTATTTAACTACACATGTATCAATGACATCTATCAACAATAATTTTATGTATCTACTTGACTTATGACGCAATTAAGCAGCAACAATTCCAATGGCGAGCAATCTATATAATTAGGCGAAAAGCGTCAGAATTGTAAGAATTGAACGCCCCATCAGCATAGTAGCATATAGTATGTTTATCTAACCCTGAACATGCAACGCACATTGCTTTTCGTTTTTGGTCTATCGCATTCTTTCACGAATTTAATGCTAAACAAATTTTTTATTACGACATCGATGGCATCGTCATTGGCATCGGCATCGGCATCGGCATCGAAATCGAGCGATTCTATAAATGCCCCAACGATGTTTCACACTCTAATCGTGCAGGCTGCTCGTCGCTCGAGTGACGTAATTTTGTTGGGGCTGTGGTCGGAGACGCATGATTTCGGAGCATAGCTTCGCAGCACTGAACGTGAACCCCGATGGGTTCAGTTTTGTTTTCGCAGAAACAAACAGTTGCCCCATACAAAAGTGTCTTAAACCAATTGTTCATTCTGTTTACAATCCATATATAGTACAGATATAATACAGGAATGGGGGTCAACCCGGTTATTTATTCATGGAATGGAATATCTTTAAAAATAATTATATAATAATTAAGATAAATAAGTGATCAGCCAAGCAATTGAAAGGATTTAAGTTTATCTATTTATCTTTTATCTATTTAAATATGATCTATACCTTTCATTATAATAATTTGAATAGTAAAAATATTTATAATAATAATAAAAACCATAAAAAATTAATACAAATAATAATAATAACAATAATAACAATAATATTAAGAATAATTATAATAATAATAAAAATACTAATAACAATAGAAAAGCCACAATAATTATAATATTAACAATAATAATAATAATGACAGTAATAATAATAATATTAGTATTAAAAAAATAACAATAATAATAATGATTTTAATCATAACAATAACAATGAATAATAATAAGCAATAATAACTGTAATAACACTCATTATTACTATAATAAGTAGTAATAATAATAATGATAAAAATCAATATAGTAACAATAATATTAATAATAATGATAATACAATAAAATTGGTAACAGATATAATAATATCATTGTATAATATCAGAAATCCCGGGAAAACAAATATTATTTTTTTTGTTATTTAAGTTAAAAAATTTTGTTTTTCCTTTCTTCTCTTCTATTAAAATATATAAATGAATACTCAATGTTTTCTATGGAAAGATCGCAGAATCAACTCTGAAGCCAGGACATTTTACAGTTCCCAACTATAATCATTAAACATAGCATTATAATTGAATTTAGACGGGAAATAAAATGTCTTAAACAGAAGATATACATAACTATTATTTATTTATATATGGTATATGGTAAAATTAGACGGGGCAGGGCAGCTTCTATGATAAAAGTTTTGCATAATGTAAGATCTAGCCTCAATTTGTTGGGTTCTTATGTTTCATATATTCGACACGATGATGTCGACAACTGGAGTATAGCAATTTGTTTGGTTTGGCTTCGGATTTGGGCCATCCCGGGGCAGCGGAAGAAGAAGGCCACACTCAGTTAGCCGCGTTAACCCAGTTACGTGACTCTGAAACGCGAAATGCGACCCCCAAAACCAATTTGCCGTGTCACAAAGACATAGAAACAGCGAATGCACATAGGTGCACAAAAACATATACATAATGTGCATGCTATGCGCCGCCATGCATTGTTAGAATACATAGTTTCATAGTTTCATAGATACATAGATGCTTAGATACATAGAAGCATAGATACTTAGATGCTTAGATACATAGATACATAGATGCACAGATACATAGATGTATAGATACATAGATACATAGATACATAGATACATGTGTAAGCATGTGAAGCGCCCCCCAACATTATAGCTGTGACTCTCGCTGGGGCTGGGGCTGACCTTGACACACTTTTTAACGCACGCCGCCAGCGCCAGCGCCAGCGCCAGCGCCAGCGCCAGCTGCACAGTTGTCATGTCGTGGGCGGACACAACGTGCAACCAAGTGGAGGCACACAAATCAAATAACTTAAGCTTGCCTCTTTTTTCATATCTTTCGATTGAGCTAATTAGCCAAGAAAACAGTTCAAGCGCGCAAAGTAAAATTAGCTTCTATCGAATGCAAATTGTCCCGAAAAGCTCTAGAACATAATTTGTTTAAATTCTGCTTTAAATAGTTCATCTTAATTATCTTATCTTTTCAGATATGCTTCCAAATCCGGAAAAGTCAAATTATGTTATAAATTTCATTTCGTCTAGACTCTTTTTATAGTTATTTCCCATATGCTATATATATTAGCCTTAATACTCTGAAATGAAATCTTGGCCTTAATAAGACTTTATTTTAATTGATATATAAATGAATACATTTATTTGTATTCAAAGAGAAGTTGATAAATAAACAAAAATATATGAACTTGTATTACTTAAAATTCAATTTCTTAGATCTCGGCCGTATCTTCCTATATAATTTACGCTGATATTTCAAAGTTTAAACTATAATTCTGTGATTATTGGTCACACCCAGGATCATATCGGATAACTCAAGGATTAGTTTGGATTTATATGGTTTGTAGTTTGAGACTCACCTCATTTCCAGCTGTGGTTATCTTGACGACCACCTCATCTTTGGCGACATCGTGCAGGACCACGTCGCCGCTCTGCTCGCGTCCATTGTAGGTGAGAAAGATGCGCTGTCCGGGCTGGAGCTGTATGCTCATAATGGATCGAAAGCCGGGCCCGATAAGATCCGATTCGCGAAACTCCTTTGTCATGGCGTTGCGGCGCAATGCCTGAGCCGGACTGATGTGCACATTGGCGGCGGCAGCGGCGCGTCGCGTCTCCACAATAACCGATTCCGAGGACGCGGACGCGGCGGCGGACGAGGACGCGGAGGCGGACGCGACGCCAGAGGGCAGCGATTGGGTCTTAAAATCGAAACGCACAATATAGCGCGTGTCCGCGTTCAACTGGGCATCGCCCGGTGCCAGGAAGGTGGGCGGCGGCATTGGCTCCGGCGTGGAGGACATGGATGTCGGCGTCTTAACGTCCTGAATGACGCCCGAGTACCAGAGGCCGTCGGGGCCGGGTGCGCACACTTTGGTGCCAATTATTGAGCGTTTGGCCAAGCGGCGGCTAGTGGACATTTTCGTGTTAATTTTCTGGCCTATATATATATAAATATGTATATATATTTCAAGTTTTGTTAGCGAGCAGCGCGCGCGCGTTTTACTGGCGTTTTTGTAGCGTTTTTATACGGTTGTGGCAGTTGCAGAACTTTAAAACACTTTTTTCTACGTTTTTTGTTTTTTTTTTTGCTGTTGTTTTAGTTTGTTTGTTTAGTTTTTACTATGAATTTAAGACTTGAACTTGGCTTGTTTGGCTGGCAGCAGCATTTTTTGCACTTGACATTTTTGTTGCACACTTTTTTTGTTGTATTGCACTTTTGTTTTTTTTTTAATTTTTGAACTTCACTGTATGTAACTTCACTGTTATACTGTATATACACACATATACAGCTGCGTGCACACACGCACACACACACACACAAAAACTTTGAGCTTCACTTGGACAACTTGTTGCACACAGTTTTTGTTTGTTGTTGTTGTTGTTGTATTATTTAACAAAAGTATCTTAAGTCTGGCAAACGTTTTTGGTCAATTTGTAAACGTTAATTTTCCTAAGCTCGGATAGTTTTTTGATAATGTTCTTGTGATAGAGCTCCAGGCAGAACGTAACTCGCTGGTTCAGATGCTGATTGAACTGTAAACGCTCGACGGGCGTATTCCTAAACAACTGGGGATGCAGTGCATCTGCTTTTCCGGCCACCTTCACATGCTCGCTGTGCGTCTGTGTCTGTTGGGCGTTGCTGCTGTTGCGTTTGTGCCTAAGCATAATCCAATTTTAAGCGTTGTTAACGTCAGCTTGACAGCCAGTTGCCACTGTCACGGAAATTAAACAATTTCGTTTGCAATTTTCTTCTCTTTTTGTTTTTGTTTGTTTTTATTTTGGTTGATGTCACATAAAATGTTTGTTTCAGTTTTTGTTCTCTAATCTGTGTTGGCTAATCGATATGTTTTATATTGTTCTCTGTTGTTGTTGTTAAATTGCGCTGATTGGCGTTTTATTTTCTATATGCACATACATAAATACATATGCCTATGTATGTGTGTGTATATGTATATATATATATATATATATATATATTTATTGCTTGCTTTGCTTTCACGCTGCTTTCGCTGCCGGTCGTTTCACTTTTTCTTCCAAGTTTTTTTTCTTTCGTCTCACACACACACAGGCACAGGCACAGGCACACGCACACAGAACACACTAACAAAGCGCAAGAGAGCAAAATGGATGCAATCTGCTGTCCGTTGCTTCTGATGCTGCACTATTTGTTGGTTGTTATTATTGTTGTAGTTGTTGCTGCTGCTGTTGTTGTTGCTGCCGTAGTTGCTGCTGTTGCTGTTATTGCTTGGGCTTACCCAATGCGTTTTGTTGCCTTCAATTAAGAAGCATTCACACTGTTGTCAATTGTTTTCTGTTCAATATATATTTTATTATTTTGGATTGTTTTGATTGTTCGGGTTTTTTGGCGTCTGCGGTGACGACGAGGGCAGCTTGCAATAAGCGCTTATCGGTCTGTACACGAGAGTTGGCTATCAAAGACTGAGCGAGCGAACGACGAGTTACAGTTACGCGCAGCGAGCAGCACTCACACAAGCACACATACACACACAAACACAGCGCTCTTTCGCTATCTCTCTTGCTCTGCCTCTCTGTCTCGGGTGTTGCTCTCTGTTGCTGTTGCTGTTGCTTGCTTGGTTTGTTGTATATTATGCTTTTGTACGTACCTGCTTTGAAAAACAACATAAATGCAGCTGTATTTTGTGTGTGTGTGTGTGTGGCGTGTTTGAGTGTGTGCAACTTTTTCCCCTGCTGCCAACATAATACGTAAAATACTTGAGAAACATGCTCTTGAAAGCGTCGAAAATGCATTCACCACATACACAGACACACACGCGCGCACATACTTACAACATAGGCCTCAATTGAGTTAACAGTCGCGGCTATCGAAAAATGTTAGCATCTAGACTAGCTGTTAATTTGTTATGTCGATGTGTCAAGCTACTGGCACTGCAAATGCGTATCTAAATACATACAAACATGCATGTGTATATACATATGAATTTTAATTAGGTTTGACATTATATATAGCCAAGACAATAAAGAAAAACATATCCAAATTGGCATTTTCTTCCTCTTTGCACACGTAATTAACGCCAATTGGTATCAATACGCAACAGCGCAGTGCCCTTATCAATATGGCCAGCCAGTCAGTCAGCGGTAATGTGCATATGCATGTGTGTGTCTGTGTCTCTATGACGCCATCATCGCCTGTTTGCCAGCATAACAGCAAATGTCGACGTCGTCGTTTGTTGCTGCTGCCAACCCCAACCCAAAAAAAACTACGCAGTTAACAAAAAGTTAAACACTTGTCAACATTTTTCACAACGTCAACAGAGCGCCGCATAACTCTGTATTTGTATGCATAGCTGTGTGTGAGAGAGAGTGTGCATGTTTATGCCTGCTGTGCGCGATATGAACAACAGAGCGAAGAGAGTGGAAAAGAGAGAGAGAGAGAGAGCGGTAGACCCCGCCAACACGATAACAGCTGTTGTTGGCGGAGCAGCAACAATGTTGCGAAAACAGCTGTTGAGCACAGCAAGCACTCAGCCACATAACAGATGAGAGCTCACTACTTGTGTTTGCACGACTTCCAAGTACTCTAACCCTATATACATATATATATACACAACGAGAATATAAAGTGCAATTGTTTTTTAATTAACAGCTACACTTCATTTATTGCTTATGCTACGTTTAACTTATATGGCCAAATAATTCGTTAATTCCCCTTGGGCTTAGTAAGTTTTATCTGCTATTCTTGTGAACATAAAAATTTGTGGTCAGCTATGTATGTTGTGTTTTATATATAGGGAATATCTATTGGTAACACCGTAATTTCAGACTCCTCTTGAATAAATTACACTTTGCTTAAACATATTGTCAAAATGTATATGCCATGTTAGTCTTATTCCTATTGCAGGGCATTGCTATAAAAATTGCCGGCCGGTTTTCTGTCAACGTCACAAGTTTAACAGTTAAAGAGAGCACTTCATTTGTGTACTTGTGTGTGGGTGAGAGCGTGATCTTGCTCTCTTCGCTCTCAGCAACTCACAGCTGTTATTATGCTTTTGTTTACATCGGCAACACCGCGATGTTGCTGCTGTTGTTGATGTCGCTGCTGTGAATATCGAACGCACATACACACATACACACGTGCATACATACATATCTCTGATTTTTGGGGGGCCTCTGTTGTTGCTGTATTATGCTGGCTGTATGTTGTATGCTGTAGCTGTTATATTGGCATTGTTGTTGCCTTTGGAATGACCTCTGTGTAGGCATACCACAGCGACGCCACTGCTGTCAGCATGCGGGGACTGGCTCGGGGCCGAGGGCTGGGGCTGAGGCTGGGGCTGTCGTTTTCTGGGCGTACGCTGCCTCGATATCCATCAGCGCTACAGGGGCCAATATGCGCACATACCTACACACATACATATGTATGTATGTACATTCGTATTCATGTACAGGCGCATAGATTTATGCTGAGTTCGTTCGTTCGTTGTTGTTGTTTTGATATTTTTGGGGTGGATTTCATGCCTAAAGCATTTGAAAACGCCATTTGCGATAGATGTCCAAATGCGTTGCGTAGTTTACGGTGTGGGTCAAAGGGGGACGTTGTCAAACGTTTTTAAGCATATACAACTGGCATATATACATACATACATACATATGTACATATATCTGAAGCCTGTTAGTTTAAATAATATCAAATGTTCATTCAAGATTTCGCAGATTTTGAGCATTGCCTAGCTGAATAAATTTGCATTTGGACAACCTGTAGCCCGCAATGGCGCCCAACTGCAGAGATGTGCTATCTGCCAAAATCAATTAATCATTTCGTGAGTGGAAATTCCTTAGCCGCAGTCGCTGGCAGCAACAGAAGCAGCAGCAGAAGCAGCAGCAACCACAAATTGTATTCAACGGAGCGTTGCCAGCGCTTGTCGTTGGGCATTACAACAAATACGCAGTTACGAAAACAAAAACAAAAAAAAAAAAGCAATAGTAACAACGGCGCAGCGACTGCCGGTGCAATCTGTGTGTTACAAAATCAAACCAAACGAAGAGAAACGCAAAAAGCAAAACCAAAACAAAGCGTTAGATGGAGCAAGACAACAACATAAGGCGCGCTCACACGAGCACATGCACACACACATGAGCACACACTCACTGGCATATTACCGAACTGAAAAATAGGTCAACCAGTCGAGAGGGCAAATCAACAGTCAGCTTGCTCGCTCTAATGCTCTCATAGAGTCAAAGAGAGTCGTTGTAGTGTGTGCGCGTGTGTGTGCTGCGCTTAACATTGTAAGAGCGCACATTTGTCAATTAGAACGGGAACTGCTGTTAGCTAACAGCGTCCTCAATTCGTCTGATTGGAATGAGCGCACGGTGGGCGCTCCGGTGGGTGGCTAAAAAAGTTTTCCTATGCCAAGCTAGTCCTACGAAGCAGTTCCTTCTCTTGGACAACTATTCAATCACGAAGTTATGTATGAATTATTTTTAGTTAATAATTTATTATGATTTATCTTTTAATTCCTCTGTATATAAGCCGGATATCTTTATTTCTTTTGTAAAATGTTTGTTTGTTGTAAATCTTGTGTTCATCTTGTTGTATATATATTTTTCCCGAGTATTGGACGCCTTTGTATAATATGCTATGTGTATGTGTGTGCGATTTGGTTTCGATTGCCTTCGAAACCGGATTTTCAAAATACTTCCATAATATGTACTCACATCTGTGTGTGTGTGTGTGTGTGTGTGTGTGTATACTTTGAGTATATCATTACATTTCATGCTATTGGGTTTTTTTTGCGTCTTTTATTGGGCGCTGGCCGTTCTGATGGATACCGCAATACGAACTTTCCATTTTCGCCTCAGCTTTTCAGTTTTGAACCCTGCTCATGCGCAACATTCGACAGATTCCTGTCCTTTTCTTTAACTTTGCCGTTGGGGTTGGCCTTCCACTTTCACATCAAACAAGTCAACATTATTCCATTTTTTTGGCAAGTTAAGAAACGCATTGTACTCAGTTCATGTAAGAGTTGGATATGACTTCTATCAGGACCTTTGCTATACAGTTACTCAATGTTTAATAACAGCTATTTTCGACACGCCGAACATTATACACCCTTACACACAAATAGCAGATGAGCGATAAAATTTAATTTCTGGTATGTTTTATAGAAAGAATCTACGCCCGATTGTTTTGATAGGGACGTAACTTTTTTTTCAGATTTTGGTTGAAATTTTTATATAAATACATATATTCTCATGTTTTTTTAATTCTTACCAATATATCCGGGCTAATCTACTTAGCACAACTGTTATTTAGGCCAATTTGACTTTAATTTTGATTATACATAAAAATAACCCATAATATTATCCCGGTATGTACTGAAAAATTTCTGTAAAGGGTATATGTTATGTTATAAGCCTATAACTTATTTAAGCGCCCAATTACCTGTTTCAAATAAGGTTATGAAACTCTCTTGCGTTCCTTTACGCTCTCTCTACCTCTCTCTTTCTCTCTCTCTCTTTGGATGCGTAAATTGAGCAAAAACACTTGCAACGAACACAACCGATCTGCAGGACAAACGCCCACACACTTAACAGCCGTATAAAGCTCACTTCGCCGGCATTCGCACTAATGCAGTAAGAGTGAGGAGCACACAAATATTGTTACTCCTGCGCTCATAACTAAGCTAACGGGATCAAAAGCGCTGCGACCAATGGCGTGTACGCAATGCACATTTCGATTGCCTCTCCTTGTCTGCTGCAGCCTGCAATGCGCCAATAAAGTGTTAACAGTTGATGAATCTCTGAAAGAATCTCTCGCGAGTTCTTATCATATGCTTAACCGTTATATGGATTGTTAGTTCAGGTTCAATAGTTGGATCTTTGCAAGTTCAGAGGTCACGTCCACAAAGGCGAATTGGGTATATTGGTTTTATAGCTAGAGGGAACACAAGTTTGAGTAAAGATCGATATATGTATATATTTCGGATACGTGGGCGTGGCTAATCGGAACAATTGTAAAAATATGTTCTTTGCCAAGTTTTCCAACTTGTTAGTACAATTATTATAATAACTAAATGTTTTGCATAGACTAGAGTTGCATTTAAATCAGTAGCTTTCTTTTTTATGTCTTTCATGGCTTAACAGGATCTGGAAACTATAGCTTTGCTTCTATATCTATTCATTTTCTTTGTGTATAAATCTTTCATTTCATTTGCTATGAATATAAATGAGTCCAATTGCTGCTTTCTTAGCTGTCCAGCTGTCTGTGTTGTGTGTGTGTGTGTGTGTGTGTGTTTGTGCCACGAAAGTGTGTGTCAGATGTCCATCAAAGCTGTCAGAGGCCAAAGCTGGGCGCTACGCCAACAGCCAGCCTCGGTGGCATTGAAATTGGGATTAAAAACGGTTGCAAGTTGCGTGCTGGCTCAATTAGAATGCTCGTTGCCATTGTTTGCTGCATGTTCTTTTTTTGTTGTTCTTCTTGTTGCTGTTTGCCAGGAGGTGAGGGGTCAGCGTTGGGCACGCTTATGAAAATCAAGTTAGCAAACGCGTCGTGTGATTGATGTGCACACGTCAGCGCCAGGAAGCATAAATTCTAGACAAAGATGAGCGCTGAAATATGTAGAAACAAAGTGCGGTATGTTCCGGGCTGTGGCAAGACAAGACGCCAAGTTGCCAGTTGCCAGTTGCCAGTTGCCAGTTGCAGATACAAATTTATGTCATGTCCAGCATTTTGACAACCGGTTGGCCACAGTTCGCTGGAGCAAGAGACGCGGCACCTGTATGACGAAAAAAAGCGAAGAGAATACTTGACATGGCTAACAAACTAATTTCACCGATCATCGAATTGCCGCTCCCCGTGCCACACACACACACACACACACACACACACACACACAGCTGCGCTTGGTCTTTGCCCCTGGGCTGTGCGTGGAAATGTTGACAGTCGGTCATAAATTTTTCGTGGAAAGCAGCAACAAGGCAGACAGACATTTTCATTGTTCCAATCGAGAGACGACATTTGTGTGTGCTGTGCACATAATGCAACAAAATTGGGCGCAGATCATGGAACTGTTCCACATCCTACCCCAAAGCTGAGCTCAGCTGTCCGCCATTTGTTGTTGTTGTTGTTGTACTGAACTTTGAACTGCGAGTGCAATTGCCACCACCCATAAGTTGTATGTTAAATATCGCCTGCAACACTGTGGCAACTGAAGTCGCAGCTTGCAACATACAAAAAAGAAAAAAGAAAAATAAAGTAAATAAAACAAAAATGGGTCAAAACGCAGCGTCAGGCAGCAGCGAAAATATGTTGACCCACATTCCAAGCGCTGCACGAAATTATGTGTATGTGTAAATGCATGTACATATATGTGTGCAGGTAGTATGTGTGGGTATTTGTGTCAGGGCCCGGCCAGCCCTCAAACCCATTAAAACTTCACTAAAGCCCACAATCCTCGCAGGCCGTCCATATTTACGATAATTATGGAAAAACAATAATAGATATTAAACCAAGTTTAAGCAAAATAATATTGTAACTCAATTTAAACTCAATTTGACTAATTTTACATTTATAATACAACTTTTTAGGGTAAAAAGAATATATAATTGCAAAAGCTTTATTTACGTTTCACATCAAAATATGAAAAACAAGTAAGAGGTTCTAGTCGGGAGCTCCCGACTAGGGGATACCCTGAACCCTCATATTCCAACACCAAATGCAGCGCGCGCTTATAGATAGAGAGTAGCGGGGAGGTGATAGGTATAAAATGAAAGATAATCGATATATATATACTTTTCTAGAAGCTACATGTCAAGTTTGGTAACTCTAGCTCTTATTATTTACCAAAATTGCTTAAAAAACAGGATATCGATATACATTTTTATCGATTACTTGGAAACGGGGCAAGTTATCGATTATCGGAAACAAACTCGATCTGCGTAGGAACTAGGAGCACCTTCATCTAAAATTTCAAGTCTCTAGCTCTTATAGGTTCTGAGATCCTTGCGTTCATACATACGGACGGACGGACGGACGGACAGACAGACGGACATGGCTAGATCGACTCGGCTATTAATGCTGATCAAGAATATATATACTTTATGGGGTCGGAGATGCTTCCTTCTGCCTGTTACATGCATTTGGATTTTGCACAAAAACATAATACCCCTTTTACCCATTTTTAATGGGTTCAGGGTATAAAAAAAAACGTCTAAATTCTAAATATATGTGAGAATTCCAGCAATTGGAATTTGAAAATATATTTCTGGGCAAACAACTACCCAACTCCAGTCCGGATGCCATGTATTCCATCTCAATTGGATGCGCTGGCATCAAGGACAAATTCACCGTGCCAAGGGCAGCCGCCAGTTACTTGACCCACTTTCTGGCTCTTTATGCTTGGTACATGTCAGGGCTGCTGGCAAAAACTGGGGCAGGCTTTTGCTGTTGCCCCCTACCCTGAATACGGTGCTCAGTAATGAGCTTTGACACACACGCTTTAAGCTTTTTATCTGCGGCAAGCTTTCAGTTAGCTTTTAAGTACGCTTTCCTCCCACCATTAGGGTGGCTCAATACATCAGTGAATATTTGTTTTCTATGTGCGCCAAAAAGTATGCAACACTTCCGAATGTCCCCCAATGTCTTTTTGTACTCTTGTAGAGCAGTTGTTAACTGCTATAGTTTTCACATAATCCAAAGCAATTTTTTAACTTTGTCAATTCTAAACGAAAGACACCTATTTTTCCTTCTTCGTTTAAGTTTGCAGATGAGAGCGCGTCTGTTCGCAAACTTTTTTCAAACTACCTACTCCTCCTCTAGTTATAATAAAAACCAGCCTTATCCTTATCAGTTTTTTTTTTTTTTTTTTTTTTTTTGGTTTTTAAATTCTTTTATTTACGGCTAATCTTCTGTTACTCTTGTTTAGCAACTTTTATTAGCGTGTGTTTTGATTAATGATAGCTTAGATTAAATATTTACATAGTGTGTGTTTATGTACATCCTTATCAGTTAGTCAGAAGTCAAACTCATTCTTAGCGAACTTAACACTATCAAGCCGGTTTACTCACCGGGCCCTGATACTGTTCCTGCTTGTGTGCTCAGGTACTTCGCTGCAGCATTATGTAAACCTGTTTTAAAACTTTTTGAATTGTCCGCAAGTACTTCATCTTTTCCGACCATTTGGAAGGAATCATACATTATCCCTCTCCAGCGGTATTTCCAAATTATCCGCTATACCTAAAGCTTTTGCAACATTTATGTAGTTCTATTATTTCACCTTCCCAGCGAGTTAACTTCAGTTGTAATTGATGGGTTTAAGAATAGAATGCAGACTGACGTCATCTATACTGATTTCAGTTGGGCTTTCGACTGTGTCAACCACTTCTTGCTGTTTTATAAATTATGCCTTTTCTGCTTCCCAGTCAATCTCTCGAGCTGGATTTCAGAGTATTTGCGTAACAGAACCCAAAAGGTTCTTTTCAGAAATTCGTTTTCTTAACCTATTCTGATGACTTCCGGTGTTCCTCAAGGTAGTCATCTTGGCCCGCTCATCTTTACTCTTTTCATCAATGTCCTTACCTCGATACTGTCTCACTCTCGAGTATTAATATGGCATCATATTATCTCTTACAAGCTGACATTGATGCGTTTCAGGCTTGGGGTCTAGCCAACCTCTTAAAATTAAACTGCTCCAAATGGAAGGTAATGACTTTCTATAAAAGCCCTCCTCAATTGGTTTCTTATATCCTTGATAGCTTACGGCTCGAGCTGGTTAACAGTACTTCTAATGAAGTAAATGATCTTGGTGTCATCCTTGATCATAAACTTAAATTCGACTCTCATGTTAAGACTTATTATGGGTTAAGAATTATTATGGGTTTCATCAAGCGATTATCGAAGGAGTTTGACAATCCGTACACGACAAAAACCCTTTATATATCTTTGGTACGACCGATTCTTGAGTATGCTTCATATAGCTGGTCACCACAAACCGCTTTCCATCAAGACTGAATTGAATCCGTTCAGAAACAATTCTTGTTGTTTGCCCTTCGTGGTTTAAATTGGGATCCTCGTGCGCGTCATACCGTCAAACTCCAGGAGACTTCTGATGATTAACCTTCCTTCTTTGATTAATTGTAGAACCATACTGGGTGTAATATCTACTCATAAATTTATAAATGGCGAAATCGACTCTTCTGTGTTGAATAGCCAATTAAATTTCTCTATCCCTACTAGACTAACCCGTATTT
Organism: Drosophila ezoana; assembly: GCA_035045725.1. Taxonomy (NCBI): domain Eukaryota; kingdom Metazoa; phylum Arthropoda; class Insecta; order Diptera; family Drosophilidae; genus Drosophila; species Drosophila ezoana. The sequence continues at coordinate 1,490,511 of JAWNOU010000036.1, forward strand.
TTGTACCCTTATCGCTTCAATTTTGCTCAACTAATTATGGTTTTCATGAAGCGTTCACCGTTCTCTGTGATGACTATAACAAGCATAAAGTCTGCTATTCCAAGCAATTTATTAAGAAGTCGTCGTCAAATGAGGTAACATTGATAAATAATGAACAAGTAATGATAATCATTAGTCTTATTTTCAATCCTATAGCCGTGGCCAAACGACGCCTTTAGTAAAGCAAAATAAACATGTACATAAGCATCCTACACAACGTAAATGTTTAAAAAATTAAGCTATCTTTAACCAAAGCTTCTTTTTCTATAAACCCCCGATCCTCACGCTGATAAAAGTTGCTGATAAAAGTTGCTTAGCTACAGTAACATCATATTAGCTGTAAATAAAGCAAGGTTCGGGGGCTTTTTTTGAAGATAGCTTAATTTAAATATTTACATGTTTATGTTTATGCACACGTTTATTTTGCAAAATTCTAATTTTATGATTCAACGGCAAATATAACATTGATAACTATAATAACAACAAAGATAACGATTGCTATTAAGGGCCACGATATCCGGTGGTCATCTTGTTCTTGATAACCGTTGTTGTTGTCTTGGTAGCAAAGGTCCAGATACGATTTGGGTTTCCCATTGTTATTGTTTGTACACACCACGGTCGTTTTTAAATTCTGCAAAGGCAAGACAAATACACGATTATTCGCTGCCCCTTTTCTTACATAACATCCATTTGCCTACGTAAGCACGTTCCAGGATTTGCTTATAGTTGGGATCGCTGCAATTGCACTCTAATGGATTATAATGCATCGACGCTTTGCCTCGTATATCTATACGCAGCAGCTCGTTTGGGTTGGAGATGTTGTTGTAATCTAGAACCAACTGCCATAACTCTGGTAGGGATTCCGAAATGCCAACAGGCAGCACTTTTATATAATTGTTTGATAGATCTATTTTTCTAGTGCTATTGAAATCGTGTAAAAGTTCCTCTGGAAATGCAGTATAATTATTCCACCTCAGCCATATCTCTGTTGGGGCCCTCGTTCTCAAGCACTTAAAGTCAATGCTTTTTCGGTTTGAGCAGTTTGCGACCTGTTCAACCTGAAAGAAGCAGCCGCAATCTAGTCCAGGTATCCGCATTGAATTAAAGGACTCGACACTGGCACTCAGAATGACTGTCAAGCTCAGAAGCATCTTTGCCTAAAAGAAGTCCAAGCAAATGGAAGACAAATAAGCAAAGCGAATTAAAAAATTATTACATTAATTTATTACTAATCTTATCAACGGAATATTATTTCTTGGTTGACTCACAGCACCCTAATATGGGTATTGATGGTGAACAGAGCCGTAGAGTCGTATCAGGCTTCTGCGTCAGTGTACAGTAATTGATAACAAGTAAGAGGTTCTAGTCGGGAGCTCCCGTCTAGGGGATACCCTGAACCCTCTTATTCCATCACCAAATGCAGCTCGCGCTAATAGATAGAGAGTAGCGGGGAGTTGGCGATAGGTATAAAATGAAAGATGGTCGATATATATATACTATTCTAGAAGCTACATGTCAAGTTTGGTAACTCTAGCTCTTATTATTTACCAAAATTGCTTTAAAAATGGGATTTCAATATACATTTTTATCGATTACTTGGAAACGGGGCAAGTTATCGTTTATCGGAAACAAACTCGATCTGCGCGGGCATCAGGAGGACCTACAGCTTCAATTTCTCTAGCTCTTATAGGTTCTGAGATCCTTGCGTTCATACATACGGACGGACGGACGGACGGACAGACAGACGGACATGGCTAGATCGACTCGGCCATTAATGCTGATCAAGAATATATATACTTTATGGGGTCGGAGATGCTTCCTTCTGCCTGTTACATACATTTGGATTTTGCACAAAAACATAATACCCCTTTTACCCATTTTTAATGGGTTCAGGGTATAAAAAGTGAGTTAGTTGGATATTGGACTAGTGTAATGCGAAAGTTCTTACCTACAAAAGGCTGTTCACTTACTAAACGATAGCTACAAGTATCTATAAAGCTTGTACTCACAATCAATTGATATTTATTTCTTCGGCCATTTCAATATAAGATTGCATAAGCAAGAACAGATAGCGTGACTTTGGCTAATAGAATCTTTCGAAAATCGCCTAACTAAAGTCAATTCATGTATTTGTATTTGATAGCAAATCGCGATATGTTATCAAATAAAATTGTAGCCAACATCTACGGATTGCCGCGTAAATGATTAGTTTGACAAGGGAATTTGCGCTGGTTATTAGCAATTTTTAAAGGTAATGCAGTTATTCAGTCATATATGTTCCATATATATGGATATTTTCATGGTTTGTAAAATCGGATCTTCGTGTGAACATACTTCATTACATCCCTTAACATACATATGTGTATGTCATCGCGTACTGAGTGTGTGAGTGTGATTGAGCATTTGTATTGAATGTCTCATCAACTTTTTTGCTCCTTGGGTCGCTCAACGTACGCATCGGAACTCGCTGCGCTCTGTAACTCTACGCAATGGAGGATAACACTCAGACTCTGACATATATAGTTCTTGACTTCAAGAGCTTGAGTGCTTATAAGTTGCACCTACATATTTCCGAATTGCCTATCCACACGGGTATCCTTATCCGCATCCTTATTTAAATACCTTTTTCTAGCCTTCTCATCTACCAACCGCAGAAGTTCCAGCGCACTCTGAAGCTGTGCTCGAACTGTCTATAGTATTTATCCTGGATTGCGCTCTGTCTCTCACAAAGGCCCCTTTTCAACTCTCTTTGCGGTGCTTCCGTTGGAATATTTAGTCCGTAAGCCTTCAGTTTCGACTTGACTCCTCCGCAACATTCCTTTCCTCTTCTATGCATTCCTGTCACATCCATCGCATATTTAACCACACTTTCCTTCAAACTTTGCTCCTTATCTTTTCTCTCTCTCTCTCTCTCTCTCTCTATCGCTCTCTTTCTCTGGTGAATATAGTCATCCGGTCTTTCCTGCATGATGTCGTGCACCGTTCCAGGATATCTTTTTGCCACTTTCCCCGGGTCCGGCACAATCGACTTTGCTGGCATCGGCGCTTGGTTTTAATCTGTTGAGCCACTTCCTAGTGCTCTGAGCACATCGTCAATACCTTCATTATCTACATGGAGCTGCGCTTGAACTCACTGATGCCCGATTGCATGGATTTCCTACGAGCGTGATGGAGGGAGCAATCGCGGGGTTCCCTACCGATTGAGTATTCCCGAGAGCTGTAGTTTCTGCTGAGCCTTACCCTGCTGTAATGAATCCTTCTCCAGTTCGTTCAGATGTTCAACTCATAGAATCTTCCTATCAACTGATTGTCGTCCGAAACCCAATCTGACCTTGCCCCGCAGCAATGATTAGTATCCAACAAACGTATGAAACAAACTATAACTAATACCAGCAAAATAACTCACTGCAATACTTTCTTTTATTTTTAGCAAGCTTTCGAGGAGAGAAAACACTTTCTAGCCCAGGCTAGCCAACTTTTCGGACAAATATTTGAGTGGCGAATGGCATCCAAAGGACGCTAACTTGTAGACTATTCGAGCTTTTGTCGCACCTTTGTATACCCTAAGCCCATTAAAAATGGCTAAAATGGGTATAATGTATTATTGCAAAGTATGTAACAGGCAGAAGGAAGCATCTCCGACCCCATAAAGTGCACATATATGTATATTCTTGATCAGCATCAGTAGCTCGTAGCGCGAGCTGCATTTGGTGTTTGTATGATTGCGTTCAGGGTATCTCCTGGTCGGGAACTTCCAACTAGAGACTCTTACTTGTTATAAATGCAATTATTTTAATAATTTATAAATATGTATCATACTTTTAATATTTACGCCCATTGGAAAATGGAAAAAAACGAGCTTACCTTATACTATTTTATGCTCTCCATATTAACATCGATAAATATACACATATGTATTTATTTTTATACCCTGAATCCATTAAAAATGGGTAAAAGGGCTATATTGTATTTGTGCAAAGTGCAAATGTATGTAACTGGCAGAAGGAAGCATCTCCGACCCCATAAAGTATATATATTCTTGATCAGCATCAATAGCCGAGTCGATCTAGCCATGTCCGTCTGTCTGTCCGTCCGTCTGGGGTTCAATGGACCGATGTAGAGGGGCATGTTGCGTATTTCGTAAATCATTAGTCAAGTCGACTCGAAGGAACAATGTGCCCCACATATAATTATTAGTGGCCTCCTCGTGGTGACCCTGGGTGATTGTCCGAGGTATATTCGGACAACCAGCTAATTCGAGCGGCGAAACAAATAAGACGACCCATTCTTAGGCCGGTAGATTCTAAACTGGGTAGTATACATCTACGGCAGTTGACCAAAACTGTAAGTAAATTTGGTACCACGGGTAGCCAGGAGCCCGCGGAACTTGTTCCGTCCTGACTTTTTAGTTGCGGCCTTTCGGGGAGTATCGTGGTGGCTGTGGTTTATACCCAAAGCGCGGGTAGAGCTTTGCTCGACGTGGAGTTGCGTTTCAACCAAAGAATAGCTTTTTTGAGGTTTTAGGTCGGCCTTACCTCCCACCAAGGGGGAATGTATTGCTTCTACCCAGCATTCATTCAATTTGGTACCGAAGGGACACTGTTCGAGCAGAAAGTGTCCTGGAGGGGCGATAGTCCGACGCATTGTTTTCGGCTCGTTGTAATTTCGAATACCGTGAGATTAAGCCAACAAGGCAGGTGCTCACGTAAAACCAACTGACTTTTCTGTCCGTCCGTCTGTCCGTATGTATGAACGCAAGGATCTCAGAACCTATAAGAGCAAGAGACTTGATGGCTGTAGGTCCTCCTAGTACCTACGCAGATCGAGTTTGTTTCCGATAATCGATAACTTACTCCGTTTCCAAGCGATCGCTATTTTGGAAAATAATTTGAGCTAGAGTCACAAAACTACACATGTACATAGCTTCGAGAATAGTATATATATCTGCATTTGGTGTTGGCAGAAGAGAGTCCAGGGTCTCACCTAGTCGGGAACGCCCGACTAGAACCTCTTACTTGTTCAATTTAATTTGTCAATCAGGCGGTGGCCAGTTGTGGGGAATGGTTCCAGTTCAAGTCCTTTATAATAATTTCTTTTTGTTAAATATATTTTTATATTTTGTTGTGAATGTGTAACGCATAGATCGAGAAATATCCGACCGCATAAAAAAAAAAAAAATTTTCCCTGTGCTTCTTAGCAAAGCAAATGAAAACAAGTAAGAGGTTCTAGTCGGGTGCTCCCGACTAGGGGATACCCTGAACCCTCATATTCCTACACCAAATGCAGCGCGCGCTTATAGATAGAGAGTAGCGGGGAGGTGGCGATAGGTATAAAATGAAAGATAATCGATATATATATACTTTTCTAGAAGCTACATGTCAAGTTTGGTAACTCTAGCTCTTATTATTTACCAAAATTGCTTAAAAAACAGGATATCGATATACATTTTTATCGATTACTTGGAAACGGGGCAAGTTATCGATTATCGGAAACAAACTCGATCTGCGTAGGAACTAGGAGCACCTACATCGAAAATTTCAAGTCTCTAGCTCTTATAGGTTCTGAGATCCTTGCGTTCATACATACGGACGGACGGACGGACGGACGGACGGACGGACGGACGGACGGACGGACGGACGGACGGACGGACGGACGGACGGACAGACAGACGGACGTGGCTAGATCGACTCGGCTATTAATGCTGATCAAGAATATATATACTTTATGGGGTCGGAGATGCTTCCTTCTCCCTGTTACATACATTTGGATTTTGCACAAAAACATAATACCCCTTTTACCCATTTTAATGGGTTCAGGGTATAAAAAAAGGCAAATGAATGAACATTCGACCGATTTCTTCTAGAAAGATACCGACCTTCAACAGCAAAAGCAATTGCAACTTAAAGTTAATATACCAACCAAAAGATCTTACTGGGTTATTAAATTCTTCTCTAATGCACAATACGTCTGAACACAGCGACTTAAAAAATTTTTTTTTTTTTGTTTCGTTTCCGTAATCTTTAGGCAAAATTTTTTTATTATGCTTTCATCAATGCTAATCGACTTTACAAAAATACCAAGTACAAAATAGCAGTAACTGTTACTAGTATTTTAAGCTCGCCGTATTTGACATACAAAAAATTGAATGAAACCAAATACTATATTAATGTGTAATGTATAATTTTATGTGTAAAACTGACTGACTAAATTTTATAATGTAGTTACCATAGCATGGAAAAATCGCGAAGATCGTATGTGTGGAACTTTTCTGATTCAAAATAATTTTCAGAGATCTTCGCTCAAATTCTTTTGTGGAGTGTTCAACCCATTTCAATATTGGAAATTCCACTCGCAACTGTGGAAAATTGGTGGAAGTTTTCCACATTTTTGCTAACCATCGGATTAGTTTAAAACATATTTTCAAAGATCGTTGTGAAAATATAAATTGAATCTTTTTCACAATACCGCTCTTGGATGGAATACGCAAAGAATTACCTGTATAAGTAGTTATTAACTATAGAAATTTTTGTTTTTCGAATTAAAGATGATGTGTATATAACATTATTTGTAAAAAACTGTTTAGCCATTTGATTTGAGGGTACAAAAGGCAGAGCGTGCCTACTGGCCGGCCACCAGTGTAAGCCACACTATACGAGCAGCACCAGCAAGCAGTGCTCAGCGGTTGTTGTCTGTGCTAAATGTAAAGCAGTGCTCTGCACATAAAGAGCTTTTATTTATTATTTTGTTTTTAATATGCAAAAGTTAACTTTATTTATTTGAAATTCATTTGTTAATTTAATTTTTGAGAGATTGTGATAATTGTTTCTTGGTTTAACTAATTCTAGGCAGTAGAACAAGCAGTGTAGCATTTGTTGGTAACAAGCAACTGGCGAATGCTTGAGCCAACGAGTGTTTCTCCCAAGCTCAACGGGTGCACGAAGTGCGCAAATGCGAATCCTTCGAATGCTCCACACTCGGCAAAGAGTCGCTGCCGGCGTTGACGTTGACGTCGCCAGCGCTGCTCATGTCGACTTCGCGAAGCTGACGCCACCCACACACACACACACACACACACACACACACGCAAGCACATAGACACCTACACTTGAGTCCTGTGCGGAGTCGGGTCCTTGTCTCAGTTTTGGACAAACACTCCGAGAGGCACGTCAGGGCCCAGCGTTCGCGCTTCTCGTCTCGTTTCAGTGTGTGTTGTGTTGTGTCTGTGTGTGTGTGTGCCCGCGCGTGTGTTTGCCTGCGAAAAGCCAGAAAAGGCTAACAAATTCCCTAGTCTATGGCAAATTCTGTGCTGTAATCGGCGGTACATTGTGCACAAAACAAACAACAACAACAAAATCCTCAAATTTGGCCAGTGAAGCAACAACAACAACAACAACAACAACAGCAACAAATTTGTCAAGGGGGGGGCAACAATGTGCGGAGCAGCGCGATTTCAACTGTCAAAAGTTAGTTAGATACTTGGCTGCAATTTTTTATTTTTTTTTGCCACAGTTAGTGCTAGCCGCAAAAGGCGTGGCATGGGCGGCTGTGTTTAGCTATGTGCAAATAAATGTATATATGTATTTTATACAAATTTAGCAACAATTATTTGCGCCAGCAGCGAGCAGCGATTGGAATGGAACTTGAAAGTAGAGTCCAAAGACAAAGACTAGCAAAATCTGTTCTCTGACCATTTGGCAGACTTGTTCTGTCATGATATTACTCATACGCCCTGTGCCCAGTTGAAAGAACTGAACGCACGATGCAGGACATATACATGAATGAAATCATCCGAAATACATGGGAGCACACGCAAACACGTGCATGGCATGACATACACATGTGTGTGTGCGTGTGTGCGTGTGTGTGTTTGCTAAAATTGTGAAATGTGTTCCAAACTCCCGCAACAAAAAACAAACTGTGTGTGTGCGTGTGTGTGTGTGTGGGTTGAAAGTGACCAACATTTAGAGTCACGCAAAGCAGCAATAAAAACAAAAATGCTCAAACTGAATATGGTAGGGTAAATAGCGGGTGTCATGCGGACAGGCGCAAAAATTTCGAATGGATATTTCGAATGGAAGAGCATAGCGAAAGATTGTCCAGGCAATGGAAAATCAAATTGTCCCAACTGTCCGCAACAAGAACTACAAGATTAGAAATGAATAAAAAAAAAACAAAATAAATAATAAAAACAAAAAGATAAAATAGTAAAAAAAATAGCGCCAGCTTATTTTATTTTTTATTATATTTTTTTCTATATTTAAATTTTTCTATATTATTTTTTATTATTTATTTCATTAATTTAATTTATTTATTTAATATTTATATTTATATTTTGTATTATTATATATTTTATTATTTTTATTTTTTTATTTATTATATTTATATCTATAATTTTTATTATTATTATTGTGTTATATTATATTTATATTTATTATCCTTTTTATTATATTACTTTATTTATTTACTTTTTTTTAATCAATATTATTTTTTATTATTCAGTTTATTATGTTTATTGATTAACTTATATTTAAACTATTTATTATTATTACTTTTTAAATTTGTTGTTAAACGTTCAATTATTTATAAATATTTATATTGTATATTCATATTTATTTTTATTTATTTATTTATTATATTTCTATTTCTATTCTTTTTTTTAATTTTATTTATCAAGCAAACAATAAATCCTTTTTATTAATAGTTAAATACTTTTGAAGTGAAATAATTGAGAAAACAGTGTTGTAAAGCAGTTTATAAGTCAAGCATTGCAGCCTGTCATCATCTCTTGTTATAATAGATACTTGCTTAATTGACTAGGGCTAAATAAACTAGACTAGCAAGGCATTTAGATTAGATTTGCATTTAGTTCAACTGACTAGCGCCTACTTAGATTGTTTCAGTGTACGCTGCTGAACTAAGCTCAGTTTTTGGTGGTCAACAGAAGACATTGAACACTTGATGGGAACTATAATAAATCAAGCATATCTGGTATTTTTTTTTTTTTTTTGGTTGAGTCGAGAGAAATGCAAATAAATTGAAAAATAATAACAACAACTGTGGCAACAACATTAGATGCCGCACAAAATGTGTAGCATAAATAATTCCACCCATCAAAAAAAAAAAAAAGAAAAATAAAAAAAAAAGATTACACAGTCACTGGGGCGACACACTAAAAAGAAAGTCACACAGTCTGCTCGCAACGTCGACGCTGACGCTGACGCTGACGTTGCTGCCAACGTTGACAGCGTCCTTTTTCGGGCGCTGCTCTCTCGCACTCGCTAGTTTACTCGCTGCTCGCTGTTCGCCGCTGTTCGCTCTTTCGTCAAACTAACCTACATCAACAGCTGTCAAGTGCGGCGCACGCATAAACCGCAATTTGTTAATTGCCGCCCTTTACATTGTTCATGTTTTTGTTGTTCTTCTGCTTCTTCTTCTTGTCCCAGTGCCAACAATAACAAGAACAATAGCAGTGAATTAACGGCAATACGAATTACAAATAACAGCACAAGTGCTAACATTATAATGCAAATGTCAAAGCTGCCCGCGACGATAATAAAAAGTAAAGCGAAAATAAAAATCAACTCATACAACACAAATGAAGACGCTGCCGAGCGTCTTCCTTTCGCCGTCTGACTGACTCTGTCTCTCACCCTCTCGCATTCTCTCTCACTATCTTGTGCGCGCTATCTCTGTCACACACTCGCTGTCTGCCTGCCTATACACAACCCCTGCCCAATAGGTACTCTCTCTCTCTATCTCTCTCTCGCTGTCTCTGCCACCCACTCTCGCTCTCTCGTAACGTTTGTAACGCTTTCTGTGGGCAGCGAGTGTGAGGCTTGGTTGGTCAAACAGCTGTTTATCCGGTCTCCTTCTGCGTCGACGCGTGTGTACATAACCTCAATCATCGGAAGTTTGTCTCACGTCCGCTGCGTACTCGTGCCGCTCTTGGATGTTGCGGTAGGCAGCGACGCCTGCCGCTGCCAACGCAACGTCCGCGTCAGCTTCAGCTTCGACGTACGCTGCAAGTGTCCAGCCTTCTTCATTTCGCTCTCTCTCTCACGATTTGACGCTCTGCCTGCCTGCCAAATTGAAGAGTGCAACACCGACGACAACGACAACGACTAACCCTAGGAGCAGCTCTCAGGCCCAGCCGCAGGCTTTGGCTGGTGCGGGTGGTGACGTCGCTGCAGCTGCAGCTGCTGCTGCGACGCCAACGCCGACGGCGACGTCAACGTCAACGCAAGCAACAACAAAAGGGAAAGCAGTAACAGCATTAACAACAGCAACAACAACAACAGCAGCAACAACAGCAGCAGCAAAAGCAGCAGTAGCAGAAGCAGCAGTAGCAGCAGCAGCAGCAGCAGCAGCAGCAGCAACAATCAGCAGCAACATCAGCGCCCTGGGTGCACCGACAATAATATGAGGAGTGGCAGTTCGGAATTACTACTCGAGCAGCAACAACAAGAGCTACGGTTACGTAAAATCCGAGAACTGGCTCCAAAAAAGAAAAATGGCAATCGGCGCTTTCGTTCGTGGCGGGAACGTGCGCGTTTCTATGGCACCTCAACACTCGCCTTTTTCTCGGTGACGGCCGGCGCATCGCTGCTGTTTCTGGTGCCGCTCTATGTGGATCCAGCCATATCGACACTGAGCCACGATTTTATCGAGAATCCAACGCTGTGCACAACAACGCGTCGCGAGGATCTTGTCGGCATATTCAATTGCTCGTGGAGCTCCTGCCGCGAGGGCTGCACCTCCGATCTCTATCGCTGTGTGCACATATATGTGACATTTATTGAACAGAACATTACGATACCAGAGAACATGACCGACTTTACCAACTACACCGCCGAATGGGAGCAGTCCGGTGAGGCCACATTGCTGGTCAACATTAAGGGATGCGGCTATCCGCCCACTGTCACGTGCAAGAACTTCAATATGTATTATGGCGTCGAGGGCGCCATCTATCCGTGTTTCTATTCGCGCAAAAACAAGACCGTCGTCCTCACATCCTATAATCACGACGACCAGGAGGCCATCATCATTCATTTTTTTGTGGTCCCCTTTGTGATAACGGTCATCTCATCCATCGCCCTCTGCATCATGCATTGCGATTGCCGCTGTAAAAAGGATCGCAGCCATCGCCGCAATCGTCCGCAGTGCCGCCGGCCACGCATTGAAAATCTCAGGTATGTTCGCCCACAATCCCATCGCTTAGTATTGAAGTTTAAGTTAAATAAACAACTGCCCCTAAAATTACATTATTCATTGCCTTAATCTATAAAACTAACAAACAGAATGTTTTAGTTAAAAAGTTCAAATGATTTTCTATAAAAATAATAAACAAAAAAAAATCATTAAAAATGATTATCTTAAAAAAATAAATGAATAAACTTACTAAAATTAAACAAGAAAACAAATTAAAAGTGAAAATACTTCAAGAAGAAACTTTCTCAAAGATATTTAACTCGTATATGGGACAGATTATTCGATATTCAAAACTTGCCTGTTACAGTTAAAAAAATGTGGTTAATAATTACTATGTAAATTAGTTTATATATTTTTCAAATAAGTTGTTATGAATATTGTTTACAAATGTTTATATATTTAAATTTAATTTCTGAAGCATATAATTATTTTTTGTTTTCTTTTACATATATGCTAACAAGTTCCTTTTACAAATGTTTATTCATAAATTTACTTTTTTAAGTAATTAATTAATAATTTAATAATAATACAATTAATATAAAAAACAATTAAATTTTTGAAATAATTATTTCTTCTATTATTTTCGTCAAATTTTTTTTTGTTTTGAGATTTCTTGCTTATGAACTAAAAAGTTTTTGGTTACAAATGTTTAGAATTTTTTAAAGTAATTAATTATTTGTTTATTTACCTACATATTCCATGGAATTTCTTTTTCATTTTTTTTTTAAATATTTAGACCTAATTTTAATTTCTTAACTAAGTAATTATTATTATTTTTTCATTCTATTTTCATTTTAACATAATTTTTCGTTTCAAAAACCTTTTTTCATAAACAATTTATTTTTATTGGTTCTTCTTTTTTACAAAAGTTTATATATAATTTAAAAACTTTAAGTAGTTAATTCTTTGTTTATTTTCGTTTATTTTTTATATATAAAAAAATTCTTTATTTGTTTTAGTTTTTTTTTGGCATTTTATGTTAATGTACTAAAAAAATGTTGATCACAATTATGAGTTTCTTGGAAAATCCTTCTGAAAAATTTGAATGCCAATTAGCTTACATTGATTTGATTGATAAAACATGATTTGATTGCACAATTTGATATTACTTTTTCAACCCTGTAAGTTGACGAAAGTACCTTGCCTTGACTATCAACTGTCAACACGAGACTTGCAGAGCTTATACTTAAGTAGGCTAATGTACAAGAACATCTCTTAACTAGTCGAGTTGGAGTTTGAGTTAATTTGCATGCATCGTCAAATTGAGTTTCAGTTGACTTCAGGTTCCAAGCTCATTTAAATTAATTAAGTTTACAAAACTTTGCCAACTTGTAGTCAGTTCTGGAACTGTACTGAACTGTACCTGAGGCAGGTGCCAGTCACCTGCCGAATCCAATTGCAATAAATGTGTTGTTGTTGTCCATTATTTGTTTGGTTGGCCTCGACTCGAGATTTAAATAATTCAATAATGACACATTCGATGAAATTGGAAGCCAGCTTTATTGTTTGGAGTAATGAGTGGGCTGTATTATTTATAAATCCAAGTGTCACATGCATGTCTGCGTCTGTGTGTGTGTATGTGTGTGTGTGTGTGTGTGTGTGTGCCACAGATAATACCCGCCCAACAGGCACGCATTAACTAGCAGGAAAGCACGCAACACGCTGCGTATGATTGATTTGTTGAGCTGTTGACAAGTCGACTTTCGATTGAGTTTCGGGCTCCATTTGCCATCCACTGCGCTGCTCCTTTGATTATACACATGTGAATAAGTGCGACAATAACAATTATTGTACATTTATCATTTGAACATATTAAAAACAAACAACCATATTTATAGTGCGCTCCGGCAAAGCTATTGATTCGTAATTATGGTCTTTTTGTGGCATACTTTTCCACTTAGCCTGTAAGCTCTAGCCTTGTCTGAGCGCACTGTGGCTCAATTTTGCATATCCAATTGCAACTTCACATTGACGCAATCGATAATGAATTGGTCTGTCCGGGCCTTTGCACATGTGCATCTGCATTATTCAATTGGGCCCGTGTCAGTTTCACATGCTCAGGCACGAGCAGGCAATCGACCCATGCAATCAATGCTGGCATTGTCTTTCAGGCTGAGGTGAGCTGCCTTTTGGATTGTTTACCTCATTGTTTGTGGGGCACGTGCCCTATCAATTAGTAGCCGAATGAGCATTATGCCCAGTTAGATTTTCGTTTATCTGCCCAACAGAGGCCACTGACTGCATGTGATATGAATTAATAGGCCTACATTTTCAGCATATTCCAGTTAAAGGCACAACATGTTGGCCGGTTGAGCGTTCAACTAACTTAATTGCCCGAGCTATATGTATATTTATTTCATGCAAATGTATGTAACAGGTAGGAGACTTCTTCTTGATCAGCATTAATAGACAAGTCAATCTAGCGGTGTGATCGTCTATCGATATCGATAACATGATTTTTTCTTCATCTGACGTGCACTTGAAAAACAGGAACTTTGAGTTTGTTTTTAACTCAAACTCAAATAATACTATCGCGTTTCTAGAATCTGTCATTTCCATTAAATCTGAAATCAAATTTATCAAAATACAATTATCGACAAATCAAAAACAACTATTTATTATTTACCTTGCTCACATATTAAAAAAAGTAAAATGTTTGCAAAGATCTGTGAGCAAAAATGACAGCCAAAGTATATTGAAAAAAGTTTTCATTTTCTTCGAGCGCATATTACATATTTGAAGCTTTTCAGATATATTTAAGCTAAACAAAGTAAAGTTTATGGCAGGTGTCGCAGCTCACCGTAAATAAGGCTAAAAAGAAATACGCATAATTTAGCTTGTTTTCAACGGAAATCACTAATAAAAACAGTTGAAAAAGAGCTGTTGAAAAGTTGCAAAACCAACTGGCGTCAGCATGTGCCATTGTTAATGCTATCTGTGAGATACACACACACACACACACACACACACGCACACAGACGCACTCCTACACTCATGTGGCATCAGCACGTGGATGTAGCGTTGTGTACATACATATATGTTACATAATCTGCTTACCTTTCGTAGCTGTCGACGTCGACGTCGCCGTCGCACGTTGACTAAGAATAAAAATAATTCTAGTTAGTTTTGTAAAGGATTTGCAGCATATCATGTGCATTGCAGACCTTTGCAATTGTTAGAAAAAATGTTAAAATGCAGCTTAAGCTACAAATGGAAAACTTTGTAGGTTGAAACTGTGCCTGAAATTAGCAATTCTTAAGACAAGTCAATCATCTGGTTTGGCAAACTTGCAAAATTGCAACCCATGAAGCATGAGAATACTCCACTCAACTCAGCTCTTCAAACTCTTAACAAAGCAGCATTCCAAGTGCTGTTCTGGGCTCAAACGGTTGGCGGAGCTGCTTCGTGGCTGCACCTAAAGTGGCCTACTTAGCCTGGCCAACTGCTGCTCCTGTGGCTGCTGCAGGCCAGCCTCGCGTCGCTTGCTGCGTGCGTGTGTGTGCCACTTTTCGCAGAAAAGTGTGTTTCTTTTACTTACGAAAAAAATAAACGAGAAAGTATGCATATTTTCGGCACGCCGAACATTTAATACTCTTTTAGACATTTGCCTTACGTTTCTGCGGATATGTGAGCATAGTGAAATTCGGAAATGGGGAAATATATTGGAAAACAGAATGTTACATAAAAATTCATTTCATTCATTCAATTCTTTTTCTAAGACCTGGCACATGTATAAGCAGCATAATTCAAATAGTAAATGCCGAGTTAGGTAAAGATATCTTGATAAACAAGAGTTTTTCTTATTAGAGCCTACTTTTCGGCCGATCGTTACCATGAAAACTATCTTATGAACTAATCCGATGTTGATAGAAATTTGCATATATATGAGAAGCAAAGTTAAACTTTGCAACTAAATGATATAATGATCGACATATTTATTGCTTGCGTAGACAGGCAGATATATGCAGAGTTTACGCGGTTGATGCTGATCTAGAATATATATACTTTATAGGATCGGAGATGTCCGCTTCTAGGCGTTACACACCTCATGACAAATTTAGAATACTCCCTAAATTGTTATATAAAAACTCAATTTCTCTTGCCGTACAAACAACTTAGCTGCAGCGCATACGTTAAAGTCACGTCCTCTACATATTTAAATTTCTCTTTAGGTTATGAATTAAATATAAATTGATGCACGTATACGTATATAGTGTATTGTATTATATTATTTATATTGTATTTAAAATGTAATTTATCTTGATAAAAGCAGCGAAAGCCCAAGAACAATACTTTAATTAAGTGCCGGCTTTTAGTCCTTGAGCTTGTCTTCTTTTTTTTTTTTTTTTTCTGCCAGCAGCAATCTAATCACAATCATTTTAGGCTTCATTATTGTTGAAATGACGCCTAGTTGTGCGCAGGCTGCGTTTTCCAACTCTCCAGCTCTGTCACGTATTTGTTATTTTTTTCTCTTTTTACTCAAGCTCGTGCAAACAATACAAGCATAAAAATGCGGGGCGCTTTTATCTTTTGGGTTCAAAACGGCGTCCAAAGCAAAAAAAAAAGGCTGCTATTGTTATTTTTATCAGCCACATGGCGAACTACTTCTTCTAGTATATGGTGGAAGCTGCGTCTGTGTGTGTGTTTATGTATCTGTGTGTGTGTGGCATCTGGCATCATATGTGCGAAGGACATCGCCAGGCTCTCATCACAGACACAAGCATGGCCCCCCCACCCTTAAAATCAATATTAATAATAATGCGCACCATATGAAAGCCGTTCAACAAATTTTCGTTTTCCTTTTGCCGTTCTCAAAATGCAATCGGCATAGAAATACAAAATCATTTGCGTGGGCGTGACCAGCTCTTGTTCTGCATACGCTGACTGGCAATAAGTTCTCACTGACAGCAGAGGTTCTAGTCGGGAGCTCCCGACTAGGGGATACCCTGAACCCTCTTATTCCAACACCAAATGCAGCGCGCGCTAATAGATAGAGAGTAGCGGGGAGGTGGCGATAGGTATAAAATTAAAGCTACTTGATATATATATACTATTCTAGAAGCTACATGTCAAGTCTGGTGTCTCTAGCTCTTATTATTTACCAAAATTGCTTAAGAAATGGGATCTCGATATACATTTTTATCGATTACTTGGAAACGGGGCAAGTTATCGGTTATCGGAACTCGATAAACTCGATCTGCGCGGGCACCTGGAGGACCTACAGCTAAAATTTCAAGTCTCTAGCTCTTATAGGTTCTGAGATCCTTGCGTTCATACATACGGACGGACAGACAGACGGACATGGCTAGATCGACTCGGCTATTGATGCTGATCAAGATTTATGGGGTCGGAGATGCTTCCTTCTGCCTGTTACATACATTTGCACTTTGCACAAATACAATATACCCTTTTTACCCATTTTCAATGGGTTCAGGGTTTAAAAAAATGAAAAAAAAAGAATCAAAAAAGTAGTTTCAGGCAGGCAGTAGTTGCTTGCAAAGCAAATATTTTACTTGACGCCACTTCATTTGAGTAAATCCCCGCCAAATCCTGCGAGCTGGCAACCAAAAGTCCGCTAAGTCAGTCAGCAGTCGCAGTCAGCCATACGCTTCATTAACAAAACACACACACACACACACACGCACACATAAGCACAAGTGACAACAGTCGGACAATGTAATTTGCATTAAAGCCTCGAACTCGGGCATCTTAATTGCTGTAAATGGCAAGAGGGACATGCGCATGAAACCTGAAGCTCAAGTTTGTTTATTTCATAAACATTACCAAGAAATATTGAAGAGATGAGTATTAAGCCTTTAAGCATATAGACAAGACGTGAAATGCAACCAGCGCCTAGAGGTATGCAATGTAAAATGTACACAAATAACACGAGTTGCAAATAATGTGGCAAGGCAAATGTCAACAAGAATGTGCAACAGTCTTAAGTCCAGCAATCTTGTAAAAGACGTTTACATATTTTCCACAATATTTTAGCATTTTTATACCCGAATCCACTAAAAATGGCTAAAAGGATTATAATTATGTTGTGCAATTGTAGGTAACAAGCAGAGGGAAGCATCTCCGAACCCCTAAAGTATATATATTTTTTTTAGTCAGCATCATGAGAGGCAAATAAATTTAATAAGAAATACTGCTATTTAGGCTAGGGTGTACAAAGTTATTAATATTTTGATTATATTGCAGAGCTATTATGAATTTTAGTTATGAGGATCCTGTCAGGTAGATCCTGTGGATAATACCGTCGGGGGGCACTCTTTCTTGCCCTAGTGAGCCATCCTCCAGTAATGGGGCACCTAGTTCTAGCGAAGGCCTCAAAGTATCGGCTGCTACTTTGGGAACTATTGGGTCTCTTTTGACAGCTTTTACTTAGGAGCATTGCAGATCCTTCTTTGAATCTTGCTTTGAGCGACCTTTATTTTGTTCAGGTCCACATAGGAGTCAGTATTGACTCATAAATCATTACTTTGTGAGTAAAAGCTTGTTTTTAGTAGAAAGCAGCCATTACATCTAAGTAGCTGCGCGCTGGACCACTGAGACATTTCTGCTGAACGTGAGTTTTATGTCTAAATTGACGCCAAGATATTCGTGTGCGGGTTCTTGTTTTGATGTAGAGTCGAGCAGTTTTACCCCTGGACTCGACACTTTTCTAGTAGCAAACGTAATATTTTCACATTTGACCTGAGTGTGTGGCTGACAGAAGAACAAGCACCGCCGCGTTGTCTTTTAATATTGAGCTTATACCGTGCTCAGACATGATCCACAAAACCACCTCAGAATCGCTTGAGATGCGCTTGAATAAAATGTCTTAAATGCTTCGCCCCAGACAATTTGTGAAAGCACATAATTCAAGAGCACTGCCAAGCAGCGGAGACGGCTATTCCAGCGAGAATTGAGACTGCGTCTCTCCAGACACAGAGAAATACCGAAAAATATGCGAGCATACTTATGTGCCTTGCACGCAGATAATATCTAAATTTGAGTATGTTATTAAAGTGAATTTATGGGCGGGTGGTAATACATACGTAACGCGTCCTTTTCAGCTATTTGTATACACATATAAGCAGCCCATAATAAATTTATGCGATATAAAACAAGCGCTTGTGATTCCGAAGGCAGCTTAAGCCTGGTATTTTTAATGGTCATGTGCTGTATATGAATATTTAGATATATGTGAGCACATATTATGCATTATGCTGACATATGAAAGTTTTCTTAGACTTTATAACCAAACTTCAAGCAACATATAATGGGAATAGTATAAATCGTTTCTTAAATAGAAGTTCCCAGGAAAATTGTGAGTATTTAAATTCTTCTGCTAAATCTCAGCTCCAGTTGCACACTCTCGTTGAAAATGAACAGCATTTTCAGCACGTTTTGCGCACCTATTTGTATTTGGCTTAATTCAAGAAACAATTAAGCTTAAATGTGCACGTGAATTTGCTTAAATGAAGCGCAACAGCGAGGCGCGTGCGGCATTGGCGCTATGAGGGGCTTATGAGGGGCGTATGAGTAATGTGGGCATGCTAGCAAATGCCATCTCGCATAATTCGAGAGAAAAACAGAGATGGCCGGGCACTGGCTGCAGGGAATAGAGAGAGGCAGGGAGAGGAAGAGCGAAAGAGAGGGAGAGAGAAAGCGTTTTAGCGCACTTTGTGTTTGTGTGCTTGTCTGTTTGTGCCTCTCTCTCTCTCTCTCTCTCTCTCGCTCTGCATATAAAGCAGGCAAACAGAGCTTTTATTCAACGCAATTCACGTACATAAAACATTTATCTTTATGGCCGTCTTCAAGTGTTTTCTTGTGTGTGTGTGTCTGTGTGTGCGCATATATGCCTATGCATGTGCCAACAATGTGACATTTCTCGTGTCTAATTTAAAACAAAAATAAAAACAAAAAAAAGAGAGGGAAATTTCTAGTTACTTTCCAAAAGGGCCTTTCACAACTTTAAGCATTTGATTCATTCTACATGCACAAATTTAATTACTGCCGCATGTCCTTTTGCCTGCCAGCTGCACAGCAGTTGCAGTCACTTCAAAATCAAGTGCCGCAAGCCAAAAATAATATAGAAAAAAAAAATATAGAAAAATAATACACAAGTGGGACAGAAGCGGGGCATCTAACAACAACAGCAACAACAAGAAGCTACAACAAGCTGTGAGCCTTACTGCAAAACCATTTTGTTGACAATCAAGTGCAGTGAGCATCGTACAAGGACATTTCCAAGCATCCTGAACAAGGTGGGGGGCGGGGCGGTGGGCAAGCCCCAGCATAATGCAACAAATTTCAATAAGGGGCCATCAGCCACCTGCCGTCTCCGTGGGGTGCCAGCTCTCCTCTGTCGACTTGGCACTTGCTGCTTGATGCTGGGTGCCCGTGTTGCGGCCTCGGTCAGGACACGTTGGCGTTGCAAATGCCAGCATCCGCATCCGTCACTGCCACACACACTCTGCCGGCAGGAGCTGAGCAGCAGCTCAAGTGCAATATGGCCGCACACTCATAATGCAGATCCACGCCCCAATGCCAATGCCCCAAGGCTGATCGGAGAGCTCCGACTACCCCACTGGCCATGCCTGTCAATTCGTCTATGCCACATTCATTCATTTATTTCAGACAAGTCCATCATGCAGCTGTCACACTTTTAATTTCGTAATTACAATCCCCTTTTGCAGCTGCCTAGTTTGTGGTTCCCTTTTCTTTATTTTTTTGGCCAATTGCCAAAAGCATTCGACTTGCATTCGCCTATTTTTCAATATTTTGCAATGATTTCTGACAGCATTTGCGGCTGCCTCTTGGTAATTGCCAGCTCAACAGATTTTTTAATTAAATTTAAGCCCAACAGATAAATAACATTATACTATGAATATACATAAAACGATAAAAGACTCGATTTCATTAGCTTTCTTTATACTTATGTATAAAAAGTTATTTATCGCAACTAACTGACGAATTGGTTGGGTATCGGGGGTGAGAAAACAAATGGGAAAGGTAAGGCAGAGTCTAAAATTTGACAAACAAATAAGAATTTTCTAGTCGGGAGTTTTAACTCGGGGTCAACTTGTACATTCTTCTACCAACACCAAATGCAGCTCGTGCTAAGAAAATGGGACGGGGTAGCTAGAAAATTAAAGATACTTGATTAGTATATACCATTCTAGAAATGTCAAATGTCCAATTTGGTGGAACTTGTCATTTAAACCAAAGAGATTTGCTTAATTAAACATCATTTTAATATTGGTTCTAATCGATTGCTTGCAAACGGGGAAAGTTATCGATTATATGGAGAACATACTCGAGCTGCGCGGACACTAGCAGGAACTACCTTCCAAATTTAAAATCTCCAGCTCAATCAGGTTCTGAGATCAACGCCTTCGTACATACGGACGAACAGACGGACATGGCAAGATTGACTCGGCTTTTGTTGCCGATCAAGAATGTATATATACTTTATGGGATCGGAGATGCTTCATTTTGCCTCTTACAAACATTTACATTTTGCACAAATACAATATACCCTTTTTACCCATTTTCAATGGGTTCAGGGTATAAAAAGTGTTTTGCGAAAAATATAAATTGAAATTCTCTTAAAATGTGCCAAATCTACTTCCACGGCAGCTTCTAATTGCTTGACCTATTTCGTTAGGGGAAAAAAAGCTCCCACAATCAAACCGAAAACTACACTCTGTTCGAGAATTGAATTTCATGAAAAGCGTTTTAACACCCAGCATAACCGAACAATGTTCCAGCTTCAATTACGTATATTCCACTAGCAAAGTGCCCGAGCACAGCCTAGGGCAGCGATAAACCTCAAATGCTTTCATTTTAACAAGCCCGTTCGAGAAATATTTGGGCATGTGGCAATTGTGTTTTTGGTAGCTTGTCTTTTGCTTTTTGTTGTTCGAATGTGACATGTAACAATTGTCCAGGCCGTGGCCATATATTTTTATTAAAACTCTACAATTATATAAGCTGGTTTTGTTGTACGTGCCCCTTTGTTGTGTCTTGTGTTGTTGTGCGCTGGAGGCGAGTGGAGTTTCCATGTAGTTCACCTATAGAAGCCGGAACACATTTGTATATTTCACAATTTCCGTTTGTTTTCCGGAACGTTGTCGTTGCCGCTGTTTGTGTCACATATTTTTTTATTTGTCATTGTTGTTTCGCCTGTTTGTTGTTGTTGTGTTGTATTTTGCTGGCCTTTTTCGCACGACACTCCAAATGGGGCATTCGGGACCTTTCAACGCAATTCCATGGCCCCGTTTCGGGCCGCCCTCACAATTTAAATTGTTTGTCTGCGGCGGCTTGGACATCCCTTGCTCTCGTTTCAAGTGCAACGCGCCGGAACACTCACAGCTACATACACAAAAATAACAACAACATCTACAACAACTACTATAAAAAAAGAAAAAAAGCACAAGAACACTTGCGAATAGCTTTAAATTGTCATCGTACCGTGTTTCTGCCAGTAGTTTTATTGTTTGTAATTCCAGCTCATAAGCAAACGGGTATCGAGTACAAATGCGATACCCTGTAAAAGCAATCAATTTAAATACTACTGACCAAATAATTAAGTGTATTTTGAATATATTATGTTTATTTTTGCGAAGAAATTCTATTTTCAATTAACTGTGTTGCATTAAAGTTAAGTGCACTTAAAACTTTGACTGCAACTTTTGTGTTTTTTACTTAAGAACGATTAATTTTAATACTAATATAAACTACAACAGATTAAACATGAATACAAATATATTTTCAATTAAATAATGAGATAATAATAGTAATAGATTAATCTAAGAGTGAGCAACTAAACTAGTTGATATCTTTAATGAACTTTCATGCTGTGGAAAATGTTGGAAATCGTGCACACAACCACCTTTATTGTAGGGTATATGAATATATAATAATTTCTTAAAAGTTATTGCGACTCGTCGCCGCATTTTATTTATATTTCTTTTCTGTTTTCCTCGCTTTGTCTAGGCGCTGTGTTTTCTTTGCGCCTTTCTCTTGGCATGGCGCATGATTTATGGAGGCAACGTTGGTGGCTTTTAATTTGCCACCGAATCCTTGTTAAACATTTGCACCGCGTCTCGTCCTCGTCTGGCTGGCAGCCTGAACTTTTTGTTTATTCTTCGCTCGGTCTCTTTACCTTTTATACCTGAACCATTAAAAAGGGAAAGGGGTTGGGAAGACCATTTTGGGGTCCCGCGCGGGAGATTGGGGGCCCTGGCGGTCCTGCCAGTGTATTTTTTTATTTTTTTTTTCTTTCCTCCCCCCCTTTGTGGGCTCTCATTTGCTTTTTTTGTTTTATTCTGTTTTTTTTTTTGTTTTTCTGCACAAACGCATTGTGCTTGCTGGCAAAGCATTTTGTAATTTATTTAATTTAACTTTTTTCCTTTGCACAACACAAAAGTTTCCGCGCGCGCGTTTTTGAAGTTGACTGAAATGACAAATTGTTAGGGGCAATCAAAATGGATGGCCCCGAGAAGGACTAGGATAAAAATATTAAGACTCCTGCACAAAAAAAGGCCTACTTACCCGTTGTCTGTAGATTAGGCTTCATTCTAGATGTTAAGAATCAGTCAGATATCAGCACACAAATGCCAAGACTTTCTGTTTCGAGCCAAATATAAATGAATATTGCATATGCCTCGAGCTCAGCTATTTGCTCTTAATATAATATTCAGTGTCCTTTTAACAAATCAAAAGCACAAAAAAAAAAAAACAAGAAATAAACAAACTAAATGCACTTCAAAACCAACTGAGAAATGTTTTCCTTTCGTTTCAGGTACATTTCTTATTTGACATTTCACAGAGGCACGTAGTTGAGTGCTGAAGGAACTGGCAACTTTGGCTGCCAGGACAATGCCAGCTGCAGCCCGAACAAATGTAGCAACTGGGACAATGTATATCCTTTCAGGATTATGACAAATGCTCGGCACAATTTGTCTAATTTGCTGCCATTCGTTTCATTTAGCCGAATTGAATGAATGGCTAAAATGTAGTAGGAAACGTTTTGTAGAACATTTTTTCCGAAAAATGTCATCGTAAATTGATTTTGTAGCTGAGTTCAATGGGCGAGCGACAACAATAGGAAATTACATAGCGAAATTGAACAGCGGTCAGCCGAAGGGTACAGCCCAGGGCGATAGCCCAACAAAGCGTTTTGCGGCTTTCTCTATACCAGAGGGTGAGGGCGGAAACGGCGGCTGGCAAGTAATTTTACCCGTTTTATGTGGCCAATAAATGCTTTATCTGCGTATCCAAATTGCCGCCAGCTGGCGTGCATGCGTGCCGATAAGCTCCGGCTCCAGCTGCTGTTCCAGTCTCAGATCAACCTCCCGAGCCGACTTGGGTGAGCAGCAGACCCATAGACCCACAGACCCAAAGACGTTGCACTGGTCGTGCAGGCAGCAACAAGCAGCCAATCGATTTATTGGCCATTAAATCGTGGCATTTGGCTCTAATATTTCGACCCAGTTGCATTTAGCATTTAGCATTTGGCTTTTGGGAATTTAACGGCTTAGCGCCTGCCGACACCACAGTCAATGTGTAAAATTATTTCATTGTGCTCAACTGGATGTTGTATGTGTGCGGGTGCGTGTAACTGTGGGCTATTTTTATTTGGATTACGACTACAAATTGCCTATTAAATCCAAAAAACTCATGCCCTGTATACGCAATTTCATCTCGTCACGTACCGCATTCTCATTTGTATTTTAACAACTCGATTTTTTAGTACATCAAACGCATTTAAATTATGGCTATTGAGCTCTTGACTTACACTCATTAATGAAATTAAACATTATTGCTGCAATTAAATTTAAATGTTGGCCGTAGCAAATTTACATGAAATTTGAATAAGCCAAAGCGAAGCATTCAACTCTGCCAGACTCTCAGTTCTTGGTAATACAAATTCTGTTGAAATATGCTACACATAGACACATTTCCTCTACGCGTTGGGCAACTGATTATATTTACATTTCACATTTCAATGAAGCTAATGAATTAATTCAAATTCATTATGGCAGACACATTAATATATAATTTAAAAAAATATATGATGCTTCAATAATGATTGATTATTGATTAATTATAATTGAAAGTACTGCGCGCACGTATACTTAATATTACGCATTCGCCTTGTTGCGCCCACAAGGGAATGAGAAGCATGCATAACGATATGTGCGTGTTATTTTCAAATTAATTTACATTGAATCTCAAATCCAGACTAAAATGCTCAATCAAATTCACTCGAATGCCGAATAAGGACAGCTAGCTAGGTTAGCTCCAGTTAGCTTAAAACCCTGTTTATGTTTTAATGATGGTTAAGTGCTTTAATTGCCATTTTTCCCTGCAAGAGAGGCCCTTTATCAGAAATTATTGATGAACACAGTTCGGTTGGCTCACAACCTTCACTTTTGATGAATGCCTGAATGTATGAATGCGGAAACCGCACATCAATTATGTTGTCTTCCCTCATTGAATTATAATTGAAGCGCCATCCAGATGCGTATAAACAAGGACAGTCCAGAGCGCAAAAAAAGCAGTTAACACAAATTGAGCGTAATCAAATGATGCAATTGGAAATGATGCTGCCGATGGCGCTGGCACAGGGACGCGGTATACAAAACTCATTATTCTCAGTATTTAATCTCGTCATGCGCACGATTATTTAAAGTCAATAATGAAATCATTCAATATACGTCGTCAGCTGGGTGAAGTGAGTTAATCATGTGCTTAAATGCCATTCAGCATCTGCAGTTGAGGGACAGCCTACATGGATTATTCATCCATTAGGCAGCTACATGGACTGAACATAGTGCCTAGTCTGTCTAAAATGTGTAAATGCTCTTTGGCCCACTTTAATTCCAAGCTAACCCAATGGCTATCCCGATCCAGCCGTATCCATCAACGTGGCACGTGTCACAGCAACATGAATTCACAATTCGCATTTGTCGACACTCGGATGGACATTAATCCGGCCCGATTGATCCAACCGTTGCGAAATCGCTAAGTGGCTCTGGCCATGCTTTTGGCCAGCTCTTGCCTTGCCCCAGCCGTATGGCTCATAATTTATTAGTCGAGCGGAGGCGAGATTCCATAAAGCAGAAAAGAGAATGAAACTGAAACGCTGGACAGCAGTTGAAATGAAAATGATGCCACATTCTTACTCCGTCCGCATCCTTTATAAATTCATTTACAAACAAGTGTCAATAATTAAACGGTCGACCCGCCGGCTCAAATAACTGAGACCACAGCTGCGTCAATAAATATTATGAACTGAACAATAATAAAGCTGGCACCACGATCCGATTGCGTCCAAAAATCAATATGTACAAAATGATTGTGGTTTAATAAAATGCAGATATTTTATTACATAGCTCCTAGTAGCCGCTTTTGCTGTCGTAAAACAGTTAAGTACCTTTATCCTAAGACTTAAATGTGCTTTAAAATATCATTAGCAACTTTTGTGGTCGTAAAACAGTTAACTTTCTCCAGCGTTGGGCTTAAATGTGCTTCAAAGCTTCAGTAGCAGCTTTTGTGATCGTAAAAAAGTTAGCTCTAGCCTACGGTGTTAAATGTGCTTTAAAGCTTCAATATAAGCTTTTTTGATGGTAAACCAGTTAACTACCTCTAGCAGCTTTTTGATAGCCGTAATACAGTTAACTAGCTCTAGCCTACAGCTTTAATGTGCTTTTAAGCTTCATGTGTAATTTATTCATACGTATATATTTGATATGATTTAAACAGGTGAAGCTTTAAGCTCTATACATTCAGCCTGAGTTAAAAGCTTTCAAATAAGTTGTTTTTTTTTTGCAAAAGATATATTTAAATCAGAATCTTAAAGCTTACCCCAACCTTAGCCGAGCTCATTTCATGCATCAATCTTACATGGATTAATTTGTTGCTTTCGCATGTCCAGCCATCAGGTGTGTTCATTTTTAGCTTACATAATTGACAGCTGCTCGCTGCTGGCATCAGACTGACAAATAAAAACTAAATACAACATCGGGCTGAAACTTCGCTTTCTGATGATATTATTATGTACTTGACATGCCTTTCGCCAAAAACCAAGTCAACTGAAAGCGAAAGAAATCTGCTCAAACAACGAAAATCAACTTTTCGTCTACCCCACTCCCATGTACCCCACCAGCTAATCTGTAGGTGTGAGAAAATCAATTTGTGCGGAACATCGACAGCAAAAGCCACGTTAGGCCAGTTGTTGGCCAGCTCACTTTGCAGGCCAATGGCAGCTACTTAGGGCCTAGTATGGCATGGCTCGTTTGTTCACATTGTTAGGGTCTTTTGCTGTTGCCAGTGTCCTGTTGTTGTTTTTGTCCTCATGAGGCGGCCGAGCTGAATGCCGTATGACGATAGCATGCAATGTCCTCAACGCCTTTGAATATTTCATATGGGTATTGTCAAAGACCGCGCCTCAATTGCCGACAGATTTATTCGCTTTTAAGGCGTGTTCCATTTGCATTTTTCCAATGCATTAAGGAAATACACTTGCAGCAATTTTCACGATAAAACACACATTTTGATTGATAATTTAATATAAATAAAAGATACTTTAAGCCATTAAGGGTGCTCCACCCTGCACCCACCTACGCCCCATCGTTGCAATCTTGCTAAACCCACACATATACACGAACACATATACAAATACAAAACCACACACACACTCACACTCACACACGCGAGCACGCACTGTGTACTTTACGCATGTGCTACTTATTCGCCTTGCTTAACTATCTTCGGTGCTTATTGTCAGATCTATATGTCATTTTCTGGGCATAAATATGGCATTGGACTCCGAATACCCAAGACCTTATCTGCAAAAAGAGGTTTCTTACAATTTTTAGGGAATGTGGGGAGCAAGGTAGTCTAGAATTTGGAATTGAAGATCTATATACTATACGAGAGGATACATTTCAAAATGTGGGCAACATACACGATGTCGATATCGATAACAATAGGAGAAACTTCGTTTAGCAACAAATCAAGTAGCTTTCAACTGTGGTATCTATCTTCCATTGATTTCAGATAGTTTTTTACAGTGTACACTATATATTGACTATTTAATAACATAAACTTGAGCTGCTGGTTTCGAAAGCGAACTTAGAAGCTTCTTGTTTCGGCAGATCTCAACTTTTAATACATTCTTTTGGTTTCTAAAATTTACACATTTATTTAATTGCTTGCCTTTATTTCTGATCATGCACCTGAGCTCATTTGCGCTATATGTTTCGCTCTCTTCATCTCTCTTTCTCTCGCCATCACTCTTCCCTCTCTCTCTTTTTAAGTTGATTATATAGTTTGTATATATTTCTAATCATTCACATACTCTCTTCTCTCCCTCGTTCTTTCTCTCTCACTCTCTCTCTGTTACCTCTCTCTCTCCCTCATTTTTATTTTTTCCTGTATCAAATTACAGCGTTCAGTTGGCTGTTCGAATAAAAAGAGCTCAACATTAAAATATATTTGTTGTACAATATTTGTTTTTCGTAATAAGTTTTTCTAGCTGCCATCTGTGACTATTGTTGTTCTTGTTGTTGTTGTTGTTGCTGCTGCTGCTGCCTTTTGTTGTCCTTATAAATTTCACATAATTTATGCAGATTGACGCTACGTGCAGCCAGCGGCG
The DNA here is from genome assembly GCA_035045725.1 of Drosophila ezoana. NCBI lineage: Eukaryota > Metazoa > Arthropoda > Insecta > Diptera > Drosophilidae > Drosophila > Drosophila ezoana. The sequence continues at coordinate 1,518,415 of JAWNOU010000036.1, forward strand.
AGGAGTCAAGCAACAAAAGTTTTCAATGTGAATTTGCTGAAGGTTGAGAAACGGGTGGCGCGGGGCGCTGTTCATTTTGTGGGCAGTGGAGCATTTAACATAGAAATAACAATAACAATTTAACAAATTGTCGCCAACGCTGCTCACTCTCTTTCTCTCTCTCTCTCTCTTTCTATGCGTCTTTGTAGCGCTCTCTCTCGAACTGTGCAAAACTAAACGTCTAGCCAGGCAACAAAAGAAATTCACTCTCAATATACATATGTATTTTAGTTGGCTTCCTGCTCTTTGTATATATTTCATTTGTGAATTATTTGCGTGGCCCACAGTACGCAAGAGTGTATGTGTGTGTGAGTGTGAGAACAGCGGAAGTGCCAGCACAGCAGCTGTGGAGCTGAGGGATGGGCGTCGCCCACGCGACTGCCTCGACGTTCGACCCTTGGCACAAAAGCTGGTTAGTCAGTGAGGGCGAATGTGGGTGTCTAAGGACACACCACAAGCACACACAACTACACACAGTCACACACATACCCCATATATGTATGTGTGCAGTGTGGCCAAAGGCAACACACAAAAAAGCGATGAACTCATAAAAAACTTATGAAACTAATTTTGTTTTACTTGGATTTGCTTTTGCTTTTACTTTTTGCCGGTGTTGTCGCTCTTGTTGTTGTTGTTTTTGTTGCTGCTGTTTGGCAACCCACTCGCCAGAAGTCGCGACACACACACACACACACACACACACAGCGATACTGGCAGCCGTTTTTATGGCTTGACTTGAAATTTTATTTTTGCAGGAGAGTCGCCATTGTCCTTTGAATACGCGTATTATGACTAGCCCATAGACACACTGTGCGTGTGGGACTGTGTGTGTGTCTGTGCGTTGGCTCATCGTACACGTTAGCACGACATGGCCAATGCCGAGTCGGACTTGCAGTTTGTTGGCCAGTCCACGGCACTCGACCAAAATAGGCATTAAAGCGAAATATAATAAAAATAATATTAAAAAAAAAAAAACAAAAAAAAAGAAAATAGCCAAATGCGTGCCTTGGCTAATTTTCATTTGGCATTTAGTTGGGCCGTTGTTGTTGCCATTGTTGGCATTGTTGTTGCGCCTTTGGCAGGCAATGAAACCAAAAATGAAAAATCAATAGCATTGCATTTGGCCAGCGTGGGCAACGCGACCCATATTTACTTGCCAACGCGAATGGGTTTCTATTGGGTGTCCTTTGCTATTGCTGTCGCTGTCGCTGTTGCTGCTGCTGTTGCCATTCTCCATTAGCCAGCAAATGTCTGCGTTCTGTGTCTATGAGCTGAATACTAAGTGGTCTCGGGCCAGCTTCAATGCTTGCCGTTGTCTGCATGCATATAATGTGCCATGAAGCGGAAATATTGCCATACGCTGCGTATGAGCAATGCGTAATTTTAAACACATTTATGCGCAATATTGTCGATTTATATCATTGCGCTCCCTTTCATTAGGTCACGCACTCTCGACTGTTCCTCGCATTAAGTTCGTTATTTTAGTTTTCAAATTCTAAACTCAGCGCCAAGTCAAACTGAACGTTCCAAGCATACGACAGGTATGCCTTTTTTAGGTTAAATATTTGACAGATTGGATGCAGTCGGAAAATTTATTCTGATCAATGGTACTTCATTCTTCATACTACATTCGAATTTAGTAAATATTTCCATTTAGGGCTGAAAGTATGCGTTGGCGTTCACTTCACAGAGTTGACCTATATATCTGTATTTATATCAAAATGTTGATTTATTCTTATTTTGATTGATTTATTTATATTTTTATACAATCATATATTTATATAAAGGTTTAATATCGGAAGAGCTAAGTTATCTTTATCAATCTGTTTATGCCGAGAATTTGACGGACAAAAACTCGAGAATAGCTTGACCGCTTCAGATATGTTTTTGGTTTGCTTGATTCAGGTTTGGCTTAGATATTGGGAAACAACGGAAACCCCCAAAGAAAATTCGAAAAATAAGAGTTTTTTTATGCGAGTGCTATTGTAGATGCCGCTTGGCATTATGTGCACAGCTCACATACTGACAATTGCTTTCAGCTCACATACTGACAATTGCTTTGTTTTTAATGTCGGCCAAACATGTTCCAAGGCAGAGTCTGTCATTCAGTCGACTGGAATAGACGTGCCCTGCACATAATTAAATTTACTTTCTGTTTTAAAATATCTGGATATTTCAATACCCAACTGCTTTAAGCTCTTCTACAAAACTAGTCGGGTTGACTGATTTAAAACCAAATTGTTAGCTGTAGATACTGGATTTTGTGTTGGAAAATTTCACCCGTAACTGTGGAAAATTGGTGAAAACGTTGACTGAGATTTTGTTTTCGGATGATCACTATCCATTTAAGTGGGGGAGAGGTTGAATGGACGAAGTTTTACACCTATTTTACAGTGGGTCGAATGAAAGACGCGTGTCAACAATTTTTGCGGTCCAGTATTTGTTTGAGTTCATAAACACTTAACGTGCTCTACGTGGAATTAATCCCAGTAAACACTCTATTTTTTTTAAATTATTTTCCAAATAAATCAGTGCACAAAATACATTTTTGTTTATATATATTCACAGTTCGTAGCATTTGATGAGGGTCAATGCAGGCTATACATTTTGCATGCCAATTAAATTTTCATTGTACGTTTTTTTCCACCCGTTAATTTGAAAAGTTTTTAATTAGTAAATCCCAATTAAAATGCAAATGGTTATATTATCAGCACATAACGCTGTGCGCTTTTGCCTGCCTCTACCAATTACAAATATTCTTCAATTTGCTGATTGGATTAAAAGGCGAAATTGAATTAAGTTACCGCATTAGCAGGAACTTTTGCCTACTCGCGATGCCACGGAGCATTATTGACTCAGCTGCTCCAACGAGCTGCGAATCAGATTAAAAACAACAACGGGGAGAAAAAATACCACTAACTCCATTGGTAGGTTTTGGGGTTTGTAAGCGGTATCAGTTTTGTGGGAATCAGCGCAGTTAATTATCTGTTCCTTTTAATAATTGGATTAAAATTGCCAAATTATGAGCCAGTGAATGGAAAGTTCTTAAGGTATAGGAAGTGCCCGGAATATTTTTTGTTCTGTCCGGGACTGGTTGCGCTTTTAAAGTTCGAAGCTGTTTAATTTTGGCTGATAGAAATCGGCCAAAATTGTTAAAAACTTTCAACGAAACTTTTTCCTGAGCTCAACCAGCGTAGGCGCTTGTTTAGATGGAAGATCTGAATATTTGGGCGCAAAGTGAAGCGTAAAAACGAGCAAAAAAAAAAAAAAAAAAAACAACCCAATGAACGCGAGCAGAGGACACGGCGGCTGCTTTTAAGCACTTTTATGCTGATGCTGTGATTTTTTACAGCTGCCATTTCGATGAGATGGCAATGGCGTTGAAGGAGTGGGAGTAATTGTGGGCTGTGTAGGTGGTGCCAGCGGTTAGCGTGGCAGCTGTGCGTGAGCTCTGTGCGGTCTTTGCATCCCAGCAAGACAACTTGGCGTATGACGCAGGCGTCTGTCGGCCGTTAAGCAAACGAGACGAGTGTTGCCAAATGATGTTTGTCTACAGTAGCATCAGCAGCCGCAGTAGCTGCCTGGTAACTGGGTGGTGTTGCCACTGGTGGGTGTAACCACTTAGGGTATGTATATATTGAATTTTGTGGTAATTACAAGTAACTCACTTCAGCTCATTGACAGCATGAGTGCGTGTGTCTGTGTGTGTGTGTGTGTGTCTCTAAAGCTGTGTGCGTGCCAAAACTTTGCATACTTTTTGGCGCACAATCTGCTGACGCGCAATGTTGACTTTTCTAGTAATTGGCAACGCTTTCGCTTTGGCAGCGTTTATCATAGTAAAGCTTGCAACACTGTTTGCATACATTTCAGTGTTGCCAGACATTGCCAACAGGCACTCGGGATTAACGATAATGGCTTAAAATTGCCGAAAAGCATTTCTACATTTTTGCAATTTGTTTGCCAGTTATGTTTGTCTAGTCAGTGGGGCTTGACTCTAATCTTTCTAGTGCTTGAAACTTAAAGTTTAATGAATATTGCGCTAGTTTTAATGGAAATGGCGCAGAAACTTTAGTTTAGGATGATAATTCTTTAAGAATTATATTTAAAAGTTCATAATAGAAGGAAAGATTGTACATTTCATAGCGCATAATGATACAAGGCCAAGAGAAAATCATTATTAAAACTTAAGGCGCCTTGAGCGCCTATTCAGACTTATATGTATGCTTAGGTGTTGCAAACTTATTAATGACTAGCAGTGTTGAAAACTTTCCAATTAGTTGTTTGCCAGCAGCCATTAGTTATTGCATAGAATGTTGTATAAAACGCGTAAATCAGATTAAAACTGAATGCATTTGCAGAGTTTAATCCTTCAAGTTACAACAACGAGCTTAACAAACAAATACACACACAGACACACACGCATAATCGCTTAATGGAAAACTGGCAGCCCTCTAAGAAGATTCCAAAGGAGTAAGCTGCAATAATTGCGATAAAAATGTGCAATTAGTGAAGTTGTGGTCACAGTGGTTTTTCTGTCCGCTGTTGCCGTGGATTACATGCAATTTACGCGTGCAGCAATGCCACAAACTGGGGTATGAGAAATAGGAAGGCAAATGGCATGGCTTATCTGGCTGCCATTTAAGTTGGCCAGTGTTATGGCTGCTGCAGCAGCAGTTGCTGTCTCGTCAAAACAAAAAAAAAAAAACAAAACAAATTGCCAGCTGCGTAAACTGCGGGCCAAGCAACTTTTGGCTTAGACGTCGAACTAACACGTGCAGCGCTTACCTGCAGCAACTGAAACGTCAACAAAAAAAAAAAAGGAAAACAATTGTAAAAACTGGGCAAAAAATCAGAAAATTGTTACAGTTTTTTTTGCGTTCCTTTTGGACGCCAGTGCAGTAGATCGGAAAATTTGCCTTAACCACAGCTCGCACCCCTTGGGGTACGCACAAGCCAAACAGTATGGATAAATGTGGCCAACTGAAGTTAACTGTTGGCTCTTTCGGGTCGTGAAGTGCAAACCATTTTGTGAAATACTTGTTATTTTTATTGCCGCTTGGCAAAATCTCCAGCTCAGCACTGAAAGCCAAACATAAGCGAACAAATATTGCATTTAGCATCAAAAATACGCCCCTGGGGCGGGTATTCAGCAGCAAAAATAGTCAAGAAAAACATCATATTTTATTTACTTATAAGCAAATATTTTATAATTACTCCGACGCCACAGAAATTTTATGTTTCTCGATGCTGGACTGTATGCGCTTTAAAACATTTAAGAACGGGCAATCAGCTTAAAATTGTAATATAATTTTCTGAGTGCTGATTGATTTCGTAAAACAACTTTTTCTCGGTTACACAATTCGAATATTAAACGGTATATAAGGTTGGTTTCGCCTTTCCAAGCAATATATATATATATATGTTCCGAGCATTAAATACTTATATGAAGTATTTTGTCATATGCTTTGAGTTTCTGATGAATTTGAATTTAAAACCATGTACTCCCAACATTCATCCCCAGTCTGTGTTGCAGGCCGGTTATGTGAAGATAAATTTTAAGCCTACTTCTTGGCAGTGTTATTGGGCAAGGCATTAATTATTGCACAACAATGTGAATCCAATTAAAATGTTAATCTGATTGTAATCAACACATTTATAATTGCATTACGTATACGCCATGTTGCAGGCTGCCAATTTGATTTGACAATTAAGCAGAGCACACGCACAGACACACAGACACACCGGCACATGCACACGCACACAGACGAGGTGCCAAGCTCTGATTTTATTACAGACGTATCGAACACTGAAAGCCGAAATGAGTTCCGCGAAATGCGAGTTCCAAACCGGCATCGAGACCAAAATCAATGCAGTGGCAAATAAATCATGCGACCGTGCGACCTTTTAACAAACACGGCCAAAATGAAATTTGCCATGAACCGCAAACACGGTCAGCAAATGGAAATGGAATTGGACATGAGCTGCTGACTTCTACCAGAACTTCCGGGCACTTCGTCGCAGCAGCTGCCATTCGTTTTCCAACTCTCGCCCAGTGGAAAAATTATTTAAAAAAAGAAAAAATATGCGCAAAATTGTCGCCGCCAAAAGGCGCAAAAAAATACGTGATGATTGAGTTGTAAGCGGAAATTAATGAACGGAAACTAAATGTCTGAGTGGCGAAGATTTTCCCTGATTTCCGGCCGAGCAACACTTTCGCCTTAATATACAGTGTATACATTTGGAGGCACACAAATCGTTTTGGGCTGGCCAAATTTTGGGAATGTATCGACCAGCGGGCAGATCGAGTTATTTATGAGTCCCGTTGCACTGGGACCAGCAATCACGTAGCTTGGCTGGTTTGATTAATGGCCGCCAGGCAAGCGCGTCTTCGATTTGTTGCCCCCAGAGTTGGGCCCAGGCGAAACCCTCTTGAGCACATGCATGAATGGCCAAAACAAAGATCCAAAAACTTTTCACTACATTTGCCAAACGAAAGCAAACAAAATTTCACCAAAAAACAAAAAAAAACAAGTAAGAGGTTCTAGTCGGGAGCTCCCGACTAGGGGATACCCTGAACCCTCATATTCCAACACCAAATGCAGCGCGCTTATAGATAAAGAGTAGCGGGGAGGTGGCGATAGGTATAAAATTAAAGATAATCGATATATATATACTTTTCTAGAAGCTACATGTCAAGTTTGGTAACTCTAGCTCTTATTATTTACCAAAATTGCTTAAAAAACAGGATATCGATATACATTTTTATCGATTACTTGGAAACGGGGCAAGTTATCGATTATCGGAAACAAACTCGATCTGCGTAGGACCTAGGAGCACCTACATCTAAAATTTCAAGTCTCTAGCTCTTATAGGTTCTGAGATCCTTGCGTTCATACATACGGACGGACGGACGGACGGACGGACGGACGGACGGACGGACGGACAGACAGACGGACATGGCTAGATCGACTCGGCTATTAATGCTGATCAAGAATATATATACTTTATGGGGTCGGAGATGCTTCCTTCTGCCTGTTACATACATTTGGATTTTGCACAAAAACATAATACCCCTTTTACCCATTTTTAATGGGTTCAGGGTATAAAAAAGAGTAGAAAAGCATGCTTATAGACAAAGGCAGCAATAGCTGAGTGAAAGAGGCCGCTGATGAGTTCGTCTGTGCTTGGCCAGCGCCACTTACACAGTATCGACCGCCGTTGTTGACGTTAACTTGGCCGAAACGGGCGCTTTGCTTGACTCGAATGTACGTTAGCAATTGGATTGGCAACGCCCTCGCACAACCACGAACAAGAAAAGTTTCCGCCCCATTCATCGCCTCGACAAATGTTTAAAAATTAAAGTTTGTTTATACGCTTTTTGCGGCATTGATTTCAGCGTCTTGCTGCAAAATGTCAGCGCAGGGCGACCTTTGGGAAGCTATCATTGAAATTTTCAAGGCAGCATGTGTGTGTGCGGGTGTGTGGGTATGAGTGTGTGTGAGTGTGTTATATTTCTCAAGTTGCAAGGTTGTGTTCAACAAGTATCTGCTGCAGTTGCGATGCCTTGACACACAAAAGCCCAACCGCACAGCACATGAGACATTGTGCGGCCAAAAAGCCTAACCGAATATGCATGCTAGTTTAGAGCTTTATGCAAATGCACCTCACATCTAACCCCAGGCACACACCCGCACACACCCGCACACACACACACACATGTACACACCCATAACATAACGGCAGCAACAACAGAAAACACTTCGCAAAATGTAAGCGACCTCGACGCACCGCCACCGGAGAGGACAACTTTCATTTGCATTTAAAGTGCTGCCATATGGCCAACAAGGTGGTGTATTCATGCCTCGCGGCGTGGCACATCATATACGTATTTGGTCCATATGAAAAATTGTCAAGAATTTTTAAAAACATAATAGAATATATGCAATAAATTGAGATGTGAAATGAACAAAGGAAAATATTTGCATTTAATTAAAACTCGAATCGAAACCATGCGTAAGAATAACAGTAAAAGTGTGAGGTAAAAGTGTGAGGTAGTAAGAGTAAGAGTAAGAGTAAGAGTAAGAGTAAGAGTAAGAGTAAGAGTAAGAGTAAGAGTAAGAGTAAGAGTAAGAGTAAGAGTAAGAGTAAGAGTAAGAGTAAGAGTAAGAGTAAGAGTAAGAGTAAGAGTAAGAGTAAGAGTAAGAGTAAGAGTAAGAGTAAGAGTAAGAGTAAGAGTAAGAGTAAGAGTAAGAGTAAGAGTAAGAGTAAGAGTAAGAGTAAGAGTAAGAGTAAGAGTAAGAGTAAGAGTAAGAGTAAGAGTAAGAGTAAGAGTAAGAGTAAGAGTAAGAGTAAGAGTAAGAGTAAGAGTAAGTAAGAGTAAGAGTAAGAGTAAGAGTAAGAGTAAGAGTAAGAGTAAGAGTAAGAGTAAGAGTAAGAGTAAGAGTAAGAGTAAGAGTAAGAGTAAGAGTAAGAGTAAGAGTAAGAGTAAGAGTAAGAGTAAGAGTAAGAGTAAGAGTAAGAGTAAGAGGTAAGAGTAGAGTAGAGTAAGAGTAAGAGTAAGAGTAAGAGTAAGAGTAAGAGTAAGAGTAAGAGTAAGAGTAAGAGTAAGAGTAAGAGTAAGAGTAAGAGTAAGAGTAAGAGTAAGAGTAAGAGTAAGAGTAAGAGTAAGAGTAAGAGTAAGAGTAAGAGTAAGAGTAAGAGTAAGAGTAAGAGTAAGAGTAAGAGTAAGAGTAAGAGTAAGAGTAAGAGTAAGAGTAAGAGTAAGAGTAAGAGTAAGAGTAAGAGTAAGAGTAAGAGTAAGAGTAAGAGTAAGAGTAAGAGTAAGAGTAAGAGTAAGAGTAAGAGTAAGAGTAAGAGTAAGAGTAAGAGTAAGAGTAAGAGTAAGAGTAAGAGTAAGAGTAAGAGTAAGAGTAAGAGTAAGAGTAAGAGTAAGAGTAAGAGTAACTAACTAACTAACTACTTATTAATCAAAGCAAACTTTGCTAATGATTAAGAAATTTATGCACGTTGACAGCTCAACATCTTCCCAATTTAATTTCAACATTAACAGAGCCTATCAAGGGATTTTGTACGCTAAATGCTACTTTATAAACACGTAAATGGCTGCTCAGTTAAATTGCAAGTTTATAAACTTAACGTTCCTCAGATACGGTAGCCTGATTACAAATGACAATCAGAAGGAGCCTCAACTAAAAGGCCGTAGGCAGAAGTCCCAACCAGAAGTCAGAGCTAGGTGGAGCCAGGTGTAGATCTGGGTCAAACAGGTGTTTAGCACAGACTGTTGGCCAACTTCTCTATGTATTTAATTTGAAAATGCGACAGTGACACTGCGGCACGAAGTGTTTCGTGTAAATTAAATTACAAGCGCGATGATGCTGAGTGTCGACTGGAACAGTCTGATGCCAGGTGGCGGCCCGTTCGACCGGAACTAGCACATTAAATTTTCATTTAACCAAAAGTCCCTAAAGTTGAAAACACGCTGCTGCATCACCAAATGCCACAACCGTTTGATCCCTGCTGCCTGCTGCCTGCTCCCTGGTCGCTATGTGTTCAAAGAGAGCAGTCAAAATCATGTGTACATAAGCACATATGGACCTAAAAACTGTTGCAAATTGTGGTGCACCCAAAGCGAATATTGCGACACGAACTTGAAAAAAAGTTCGACACTGTCAGAATGGTCAATAGAAACGCTTAACGCATTCACAAAACTGTTTTTGCGAGTAGTTTTGGCTGCCTGTTTGTAATATAAATTGTATTTTTATTATGAACCGAACCTGACGACAAACAAAAACAATTCAACAGTATAAAATGTTTCTTAAAATAAAGAACATTAGAGGAGGACTTAGACCCATTAACTGGGGCGTCAACCACAGCTTTTTTCTAATCACTTTTGGTAAATATAAATATAAATTGAAAACATTTTATGATTTTACAAAAGTTTATAGAGTATAGAATTATTTTCTTAAAGCTTTCAAGCAAAAAACCAGTTATATCTCAGTTATAAAGAAATATTCGCTCCAAAATTTCTCGTTTTCTTTTTATTAGATTTGGTATCAGAACTAAATTCGAACATAACGTAATATGCTAAAATAGGTTAGAAACTCCAACAATAAAATTAGAAAAGAATAAAGAATCAAATGTAGACGCAGAAAGGAAAAAAGGAATCAGTACATTCTCGTGAATACCATGAATACATTCACCACATTTGCAATGAGCTGTAACTATGTATTACATCAAGCTGTATCAAGCTAGCCAATATACAATGTGCCATGCATTTACCCGGCTTTATTATACCCTTTGTATCTATTTTATAGATGCAGGACATAATAACTTCCGCCAAATAAAACGAGATGTCTATTTAATTCAATATGCGCTGCTAATGCAGCAAATCGGCATGGAACAGAAATCGAAATCGAGTGTGTAGAGAAAGAAGGCATCAATATAAATAAAACTAAAATAAAATGCCAATAAAGGGAGCAGCTTGTGCGCTCCTCGCCTGATACTAATACTTATGCATGTGTATACACAGATACAAAGCAGCGAGTATATATTACACTGAAATAGGAAGCGGAAATGCGATTTTGGTTTTGTTTTTCGTTAGCCGCTTGGCGTATGGCTTATGGCGTATGGCGCATAGCAATTCGAAATCCCCTAAATACAATAAATTGTACATTTCATTTAATTCCATTTCATTTACAAAGCGAAACCAAATCCAAGCAAACAAAGGGGCGGCATTGTGGGTGCTGGCAAAATGGCGGCCAGCCGCAGTAAGACGCAACAGAAGAGACTCGCCGAACAATAAAAGCAGAGAGCGCAAAGAAAATATAATAAATAAATAAATAAATATAACAATTGAACCGAAATGAATGAAACGAAATGAAGCTCATGAACTGCTGCCGTATAGTACTGGATTCTGGGATTCAGATACATAACGCACTGCAGCAAAAGTTGATAAAAACAGGACGTGGCAGCAGCTGTTCGAAATGTATTCACACTGCATGCCCAACACTTTGTTCCGACTTTTTGGTTCATCATTTTTCATTCACAGCGTTCTCCATCAACTCCTTTGTATGCTGTAAGATTGAAGCACATGCGTCGCATTTGCAGTCAAAGTATATTTAAGCTTATGTTCTGGCTAAAGTCCTTTGACTCCGGCGGTTACCTTGTTACATACTTTATATAAAGCGAACTATGATTTCGCATTTGAGCAAAATGATGTCAACATTGTACTACTATATTCTTATATAGTATATATTCTTGTCAGAGAATAAACTGTAGAAAAATTAGTTTTCTTTAGTCTAAAATAGTTATTAGCTTATCTTGTAGAGCAACAAACGGTCGAAGGGTGAGATTCTTTAATTTGTTTTTTATTATATCTTGACCAAACTGCACAGTTACGAGCTTCTGACTACTTATTCACTGTTCTTCTAACTACTCAACTATATTGCACCTTTACCAACATTCGTTCCGAACTTAAGCGTTCGCATAAAAGCATTTCTACAAGGGTATTTACTCATCGTTGCGACAAAAAAGCTGTTCTTTCCTTTATTTTTTATTTCTTTGGTATTCCTTTTATTTTGCATTATTTTTCGATAAAGTTTCCTCAACTGTTTTCCTTTTCTTTTCATGCACTTTTAGCCACACTCAATGGCACCATATTAAACAGTCGGCGTCTTTGATGTATTCACAACTTTACACACGCGCCCAACTTTGCGATTGAAAACAAAGTTATTGAATTTCTGTTTCTATAAAACTTTTAGCATAATTCAATCATTTCCGTTCACCAGCTCTGTGTTGAAATCTCGAATGCAATGAGATTTCCGAGAACATTTGTAAGAGTTTATTCTTTATATTTATTTTGAGAATTGCAGTACACCAAAAGGTTTAGATAATTTAAGAAAACAAGAGCGCTAAGAATTTCAACTAGATGTCAACTAGATGTCAATTTCAACTAAATGTCAAAAGTGCTACAGTTAAAATATCGATATATACTGATATATATGTATATATGTTTTATATATACTTAAGACTAGTTCTGTTCTATAATAGAGAACCTAGCAAACTTATAACTAACTTATTTCTTATCTCATTTTTCATTCCTTCTACAGTGACACTTCGATATCAACGCGCGTGGACATGCTCACGCCTGCTATTGAAGTCTATAAGCCGCCACTCTGACACAAAGATGACACTGTGGAGAGCAATTTAGGGAATCCATCGACGAGTAGCGATTTCTAGCAGAAGCTAATCATCACTGCGGAACTAACTACGGATAATCTATTTGTTCTTCCATCATAGTGTCAATCAAGTCTGGCTAACTGACTAATCTGAATGCCATTGGCAATGGCGGCCAAACAATTCCTCAGGCGCCCAATAGCCAGGGCCAAGGCCGTCGATAACTACAGTAGGGGGGAGGGGACAACACTGAAAAGTTTTAGCAAAACTACCAAATAACAAAAACACATATGTATACCCATACGAAACACAAACCCACACACACACACACACGCACACACATGCAAACTGAAGTGCAACAAATGAACAAACACATGAATAATAATAATAATTGATCCAACTGAATAATTCCTAAGATTGATTACATTTAGTTACTTTTTAGCGTTAATGATTTTTAAACCTGGCCGTGTGGCGGCAACCCAAATGCTGCAAAAGAAGCAAAAACAAATGGAAACTAGTTCTAAGCATAGGTTATTCCAATATATACTTCATATATACACGTGTATATGTACGGCAATGCAACATCGCATATTTTCTTATAAGAGTGATGAAAGGTGGCGCATAAGAATTGTGTTTGTATCTGCAACAAATTTATTATGTAATATGAAGTAGGTGTATATTAAGAAGAGAGAAATGTTTGCAATGTGTATCGAAAATGTAAATTTAATTATGTAAATTAAATATATAGCAACAAACAGAAGTTAAAGAAAAGCACACAGAAACCACAAAGCCATATTTGTGAGAAAAATAAATGAAATGAGTAATTTTTGTACTGCTGAAAAGAATAAAGACAAAAACACATGAGAATATAAAAATTTAACATTAGATGTAAAATTTTTGCATAGTTTATAAATAAGTTTGTAATGCATTAGTAATTAATTACCAAACCGAATGCAAAAGTTCAGCTAATTTTAGCAAACCAAAAAATTGAAAACCTCCAACAACTGAAATTGTTTCTCAGCTCGAAATTCGCATAAAATTTGCATTGAGGATGTTTATTTAAATTAACATATTCATGCTTCAGTTATTATTTTTTGCATAAATGCTCTGAATACATTTCAAATAAAAAAAAAACTAAACATTGAAGGTATAGTTGATTGTCGTTCCTCTAGCAAATGCTTTACTACGTCCAAGCCGATGATATTGTTGTTAATGAGCCCGTCACAAAGTGCCCCAAGTTAATATGGAGTTGGTAAAATGTTTATTTGAAAGAAATTTAAACTCCACACCAAATTTTGTTCAATCACTTGTTATTTAATAAAAACCAACGTCGTTGTCTCTTTTGTAAATAAATAAAATGTTTGCAGACATAGTTAATTATTGTTTTTGACTGTGATCACATTAATAATATATATATAATGAATGTATATTATTAATAGCAATTTGTTACATTGATAAACAAACTTAAAACATCTTTAACTTAAATCAACCAATCAAAAGCAATTTAATTCACAGTCTTGCTTCAATATTAATTATACAAAATTAAAAAAACGGTTTTTGTTTTACGTTTTCCAAAAAAGTTTCAATGAGCGGCATTGAAAAGGAACAAAACTATTAAAAAGTAATGAAAACATAAACGAAATGAATTTCGTAATCACTTTTAAAGTGTTTTTTTAACTACTTCCGAAGACAAAGTTTCATTGATTTTCGTTATGAAAAGCTTTCATTTGTAGCTAATTCCACTTAAACAAAGACAACATTTAAATGTTTCTTGATTCGTTGTAGGCATTAATATCAAATTTGATGTACAGTTCGATCGGAGCTTGAATAAATGGAATAGATGTATGCCGTAGTACTTCATACACAATAAAAAATTGTGCTTGACAATATAATTTCTAAAACAAAGCATAGTACATTTAATTTGGCCACAAATTTCGTATTTTTGTTGTTGTATTGAATATGTTTTGGAAGCAGAAGAAGTTTCATAAAACCGCTCACAGAACCAATGCGCCCTATTTACTAGATGTTGCTGCTAAGCTACTTATTCCGTTCAAGTTGAGCCTAAGCTGGCAATGGGATATTGAATGTTAACATTTAGTGTATTAGAGAGTGGCGCAGAAATGTTCGGAATTTGGCAATTGCATAGTGTTATTATTATATTTTATATGCAGGAAAATACATAAATGTGAATGCCAGACGCATATGTTAAGCCGATAAATATATAATTGAATACAACCAACTTGATAAGGTCATAACGAAGTTTATATGATAATGATAATATCAGAATGTTCATAGTTAAGCGAAAATAAAATAATAAAAATGGCAAATATATATACACATAGTATATATATATATATATATGAAGAAGAAGCAAACAAATTGTACATAAGTTGAGAGCTGCATATAATTTTGATAGTTAAGCTAATTGAAATCATTTTGTAAGACACTTTTCGTGTGAAAATACATGCAAATAAATGAAAGTAAAGCATTGAGTACTAAACTAAGCAGCGCATCGCTAGAAAATATGCCTCAAAGAAGCAGCAGTTAATAATTAAATAATTAACATAATATCCATTTTATACACACGCTTCATGTTGAACATGCTCGTTGTTTATTTCGTTGTTACATAAATACATAATATATGTACATACATACATATGCAATCAAAGTATGAATATTGAATGAATAACAATTTGAACACTTGCACACAAAACTTATTTTTACAATTGGCTTTGATAAGACTATGGTTTAAACATTTGATAAGAATTTAATTTACAAGCAATTTGACAAAAAATAAAATAAAGAGCAAACAATGCAAAGTGGAAAAAACAAAAGAATAATAATAATAATAATACAAATGGTAAGCATTGAAATGAACACGCAATGAACAATAACATTTATATAATACACAATGAACAGAGAAATAATCGAAAGCATATAAAAATAATAATAATAATAATAGAACTAGGCGCATATTGAAAAATAAACAAGAACTATTATTGAAAGAAAAAGAGAAAAAAAAATCATTTACTGTGTTGTTTTCTTTTTCATTCTTAGGGGAGTAATATTTTTGATTTGCACTTAGCATGGAAGATAAATCAAAATCTTTAGCTAGTATATGAAGCGTCTAGAGTGAGCAGCAAGTCATAGCGACAGCATGAACAACAACTATGAACTGAATTACAGAAATCCAATGAATTTTCCATGTAACAAAATGGCGTACACTTAAGTGAGAATCAGAAAGGCAACAGCAGCAACATCATCAGATATCTAAGTGTATAACGCCAGCCATCATCGTCCACAATTCCGGGCCGTTGATTCTGTTGCTTGTCGATGGGTAACCCACATGAGTTGCCACAAAGCAGCGACGCAGTCGCGAGTTTGCTTCTGCGACAACAAAAATGAAATGAAGTGAAATGAAATCAAAGGCATCCATCGGCGGGGCTGTCGACGTCAGAGAGCAACGCATGGAAATAGACACAAAGTCGCTATGGTAGCACACGGTATCGAGCTGGCAGCCATTCCAGACAGTTCCGGGGCCACAACGACAGCACCAATGATGATGTTTACAGTTGAGCTGCAGCACCAAGCACCAAGCACCAAGCCACCCCTCCTCCAAATCCCAACAGCAGCCATCGAAACTAACTGGTTTATGCGCCATGCGTTCATATGTGCACACCTCCTCCCCCGACCCACTCAGTACACCTTCTTGTCATTTCGTCTGTGGCCTTTTCCCGAACAAGCTCCACAGCCGAGGTTTTTGTGCTCATGTTGTTTGCCAGGGGTGCCCATTCAAATCTAAAAGTGAGCTTGCCTGACTTTGTGGTCGCTCTTTGTCTATGGAATACCCAAAACAAGATTGTGCGGTTATGGTTAATGCGGTCGCAGCGGAAGCAGAGGAAGTTTTGAATTTGGCGCAAATATGCCATAACTATGAAGTAAATTTGAACAGCTTCGATTAGTTAGGGGGCCAATACTGAGCAATATCAAGAACACCAGACGGTATTGAATTTTTCATTCAATTTATAGTTGACGATCGATGATGACCTCGTCCTATATTGGATGAGCCGCCCATGGAAAATAAGTTTTCAGGTAAAAAAAGGGTTAAATACATGTGAAAATGTAGACAGCGGGTAAACGTCTCTGACCCTACGCCGACGAGCTGCAGCGAATTAGCTCCTCTTTCCGAGTGTGCAAACTTAAAAGAAGTTCCAAATTCCGGAATGTAGTTTATTCATATGTAACTACGTATGTAATACATACTATGTATGTGTTTTATGTATGTGTGTATATATGTGAGTTTGTATGTATGTGTATGTTTGTGTATTTATATATATATATATATATATTTTCTATACATATGTGTGTATGCATGTATGTATTTATGTATGTGCGTAGGCATATACATATATGTATATATGAGTGTGTGAATGTGTGTATACAAGTATGTTTGTATGCATGTATAATGTATGAATGCGTGCATGTGTGTGTTTCTCAGTATTAATGTGTGTTTGTTTAAATACATGTTTGTATGTATATAAGAATTTATGTATGTTTGCATGTGTATATGCAAAACCATGTTTACCTCTAACTAAAGCCCTACTACGCGATTCTCATAAATTCAAGTAAGTCTCATAGGCTTCACTTCAAGAGGAGAAGACGTCTTCAACTATTGAGGAGACGGCAGCTTGACCAATTGTGGAAACGGTGGCTTCTACTATGGAGGAGACGGCGATAATCACCTATGGAGGAGGCGATGGCTATGGCTTTGGCAATTTAAATGCGGCCATTGAAAAAACAGGTGCGTATTATAAACATAACTAAGTCTTAAGATATTTTTAAACTTTTACAATCGCATACATGCATATTTTATTATATGTATTTAATACATGCACGTGCATGTGAGTATGTATTTAAATATGGATGTACGTTGAGCTGATTGAGCTAATAAATATTGCTCAACTACCCGATGTTAAAATAATTTAAGTGAGATTAAGCAAGCAAGCTGCGTTAAACATTGTACATTGTTTGCCATGGCAAAAAAACAGCAGACAAGGTTACGAAATTATTCAAGGTTGGCATACACCTTAAACACCTTTACGTGCGTATGTATATAAGAAGGCTAGCATGTTTGCATCGATAACTCGTCGCTGGAGTCAGCGTACCTCCAAATCCTTCTCAATAGAACAGTCTTGTTATATATAATTTCCCTTCTAAAGTAAATAAACATAGAATTTGTTTTTGACAGCTCTATAAATTAAACACAATGAACTTAACATTAATATTATGCATAAGCATGCTGCACTTGATTGAACATAAATTTAAACCATGAACTGCACTTGATTGAGACATGGAAAGATTTTCAGAAACTCTTCCTTTGGCCAATGCCAAAAATATTTAGTTCATTCATTGGGCAGTTTTTCGAGTATTTCACAACGTTCAACTGTAATTTGCTGTGGGTGAAATTCTTGAAAGCTGTGGCACGCTTGTTGCTGTTTTTTTCCGAATTTCGAGGAGCTATATGAAGCCAAAGTCTGACCCTTTTCACATTCCTAGAACGGGCCAAGAAGGATACGCCCAGTAGTCGCAGCAAATCATGCTCAACATGACTGCAAAGCTACCTGCTGCTCGTACAAATCGAAAACAGCCCCCAGGCGAGGCGTGGTGCTACACATCTCAACAGGTATCCAAAACGCCGCCCACCTGCACGAGGCACAGCAGCCTGGCCATGCAAATGGCAAATCGCTTTGTTCGAAGAGGTTGGGTGACGTTGGAAGTTGAGGGCTGGCGGTTTGGGTCAGAGGCGCAATGATTCGAGTGAAATGCCACTAAAGGGCGCAATTGAGAGAACAACAAGCTTAACAAGTTGCCATTGCCAGGAGCGCTCTTTGTGTTCCAAGTCCGTGTAGAATTTCCCACGATTATTTGGGGCATGCTTCGACCGGTGCGGGTCGCTCAGTATTGGGATACCCATGCACGGCAATTGAACAATATAATGTGTCATTTTTGGCGGCTTTGGGCGCGGCTTTAATTGCGCTTGTAAATCATAAATCAACAGTTGAATAATTTCATTGTAAATAACGCCCCACAGCTGACGCCCCCGCAGAGGCAGAGAGGAGGGCCACAGAATTGGGTGCGAGTCATTATCGATTGGGTTGGCAGCCTTGAAAGCGGCACTTCAATGACGAAAGCCAAGCGTCCCCAGTGGCAACAGCCCAAAAGCATTCATCGGCTGTCAAACTTGAGTGGGGGAGCCGAGAAACTATGGCCAAAAGGGACCGCCTCGACTGCATTTGCTTATTTTGCTTTAAATTTATGAACTTGACTTTTGGTTAGCTGAATCACCCGATATGCCCGTCGTCAACCGCCCCGTCAGCCCCCGCCATCTGATCAGACACGAAATGCGGCGCTAAAGGCTTGCATGACTACAGGAAATTACCATAATTTCAATTTAAGAAATTAAACGAATTTTGTTGAAACGAAAAGAGCCTCGCAGTGGCCTCAGGCTGGCATGCTAACAGCCAACGGCCAACACCATAAAGCCAAGGCTTTAATAATAAAATTGATTCCCAAAACCCACATGCCAACACTTTTGAATGCGATGTATATTAGAACATACATTCTCATACATACACTCCTTTTAGCTTTGATTTACGATATACATATGCACATTACCTGGTCATCAATTAATATGAAACTCTTTAGAGTAGTGTATAACATTAAGTAAAAGTACAAAATTTGGAGCCTAGTCACTGTTCGAAGTTGCATAAAGCAGCGGGCTAAGGTCTGCCAACTTTATTTGAAGCGGAAATGTGACAAAATTCAGAAACTGCTTAGGCAACACTTAACGTAAGTTAGTATATTAATTCAATTTTGCAACACTGTTTTATAATTATTGCACTGGGTGCGTTCAGCAGATAATGTTGTTATTAATGCTCCCTAAAAGTTATAATTGAAAAAATTTTGAAACAGAATATGTGAGCAAATTAAACTATACGACGATTGTCTATGATTTGAAAGAAAAAAATAATAATAATAATAACACAAAATAATGTGATAAGAAGTATAAATCAAAAATGTTTGTTGAACGCAGCCAATGCCACGTGGCAGCTCTTCTGACACTCTACTTCAGCCACACAAAACTAACACACTAACCAAAACATAAAAACTAATTTGAATACTAACAACATGAATGCATATCAAAGCGATCCCCTGTTGCAAGTGGCCAAATGCGAGATGTGCCCTCAGAAGGTGACCAATTTTGTGGTCGGGCTGTGCGAGCGATGTGTCGCCATTTGGACCAGCAAGCGTAGCATGGAGACAATGCACATAACCATTGACCACGTGAAGGCGGCCATTGTTAGCATGAGCCAAAACAAAACCAACCATCAGAATATGAACGCTGTATTCCGGCGTGTTATCGAGGAGGAGCAACGACGCCGCAAGCTCAAAGTCGATCTCTTTCAAAAGTTGCGCGAGAAGTTTCAAGATGGCGTACTCCTACCAGAACTAGAGGAATGTTGTGAAAGTTATAAAATTGATGTGAGAGGAGACATTTTACGATGTGCCGTCGCCAGACGTGGACGTGGAACAAATAGAAGATTTAAGGTTTCGCAAAGCTTTACTTAATTAGCATGCATAAAAAGTCGCACATTTTAAACAAATTGTTTAATTTTTTCAAACTCTGCAATTATATTTAACTGCATGGATATTAATTTACCAGCCAGTTAGCATATTATATGCTCATTACAAATCCATTATGCCTAGACACTAAAATTGAATCCTTTTGTTGTTCGCTGAACCCATAATTAATAGTCTTTTTTTTTTTGGGGCCCATAAATTGCTTTGCAATGGGCGAAGCATTAGAGGATGATGACCAGTCGAAAATCAATTGAAACAATGTGATTGCTTTCCACTCAACCTCAGCCTGTTGAGGTCATTGGGGACTCGGGGACTCGTGCATATTTCGGTAATGAAAATGTTTATTCAAATTTGCGTCAATGGCTATGTTTATCAGAAACAAATATCAATCTACATAAATAAGTGCTAGCGACTACATGTTTGAATGTGTCTCAGTATATGTGTAGTTTGCATTGGGCCTGTCATTGTTCGACAATTTGTTTAATGACAAAACTAATAAATCAAGTACTTTGTCTGTCCATTTCATTCAATTTGGTCAGCTCTATTATTTCGTACGGCAAAGCTGACGTCACAACGCGTCATTAGCTCGAATATGGTTGAAGCAGTGCAAAACGACAATCGTTATAAGCTGCGTAGATGGCGCCACTAGCCGATAGATCGATAACTCTTTCGATTGCTCATGATCCCGTTGTTTAGCTTTGTCAACAAAGTCTCAAACAGCAGGTAAAGGCAAGTCGGTTTAAGTCGAGCTTTAATTACGAGTTATGCAAAAGAAAAGCGTAAAATATACATTTCGTATTATGCCAATATGTAAATAAATAAAACAGTGCGAGAAGAAATGCAAGAAAACGCTTCAAATGACAAAAATATTGTGCATATAACTACCTGCGTGGTGAATTCTAAGAATCAAGTGTGCTCATAGCAGGCTTTGTTTTACCTTCTACGCATAAAGTGCGTTCAAGTTGAGGTTTAATCAAGTTGTGTCAAAGTATGTAGCATGAAGCATAAGTGGTCTCTAACCCTATACATATCATCATCAATAACTAAATTAATCTAACTAATCTATCAACATACATTTGAGTGTTTTTATAAATCCAAAAATATTAAAAGCAAGACGAGCTACAGACAACAAAATTTATATGTTGTTCTAGTTTATTTGAAGTTTTCAATGTGGCCCCGAAAATTAAGCATAACTTTTATTAAAAGATCACACATCTTTCGATGTGAATAAAAAACATCAGCTAGTCGAGAAGTTTAACCGCCCGATTCTTACTTAGTGGCTGTTGGTTCAATTAGGGCCCGTATTTTGCATACTTTTGGGCATATTTAAAGATATATGAGCTGAAGAGAAAAAACTAAAGAAATGCAATAAATGCAACAATTTTTAACTGCATGCGCTGCCAATTCATAGTGTTTGACAGGCAATAAATAGTCCAGCACAGCTGGAACTCGTTTTTCTTTAAAGTTAGCATCCAGTGTTGGTCATCGAGTTTTCTGTATCTAAGTGTGCCTCGTGCCATGTGGCGAGTGGGGCAGTAAGAGAGCATTCGAACGAACATAAATTGATGCACGAGCAAGTGGAAACAATGCAACAATGTCAGTTAAATTCGAGGGCACAGCTGTTAGCTGACTGGCTGGGATCGTAATTAAAGCCAACTTGGGTTAACGAAGAGAAATGTTGCAGCCATGGCAACAAACAAGAAACAACTGCGACTGTGTCAGCTGCAGACATTTTTCTGTTTTGCACACTTAACTTTTATTTGAACTTGCATAGATATGTGTACAAAAGGCAACTGTAAAATGGAGTGAGGACGGGTTGGCAAGGTATGGGCCAAAGTGGAACGAGGCACGACTCGCAGACTACTGTCAAGTGAGTGCCATTTAGGCCACGCTTTTGATTACCTTTGTAAAAGTTTTTTGTCAGGGCAAACTGCCAAATTGGCCTAATGGCGTTAATGCGAATACGAGCCCTGACTAAACCAGCAGCATCAGCATCACCACCAGCAGCCAGCTGACATCAAAGGTCATTACACAGGCCATCAGCGAATGCAGTTGCCAAGCCATTTTTCAGAAAATTCTGAGCAGTTTTATTAGAGCGAAACTCATAGAAACTCAAAGTGCAAATCCAAGCACTTAAAAATTTTTCCAATTTGCCTAAGGTAAACAATCAAAATTCGTTCAAGTTAAGCTTAATTTGCTAAAGAAAATATAGAATAACAATCGATAATATTTTCAATACTTGCTATCGCAGTAATTGTTCGTGCTACACGTTAACTAACATCCCTAGCAGCTTTATGTACGTTAACTAACACTGTTCGTATACTGTTAGCACGCGGCTAAAGCGCTTAGGTCATGGCCCCGTTTTCCATCTGCTCCAAGTGCAAGGCCCGAACCCGTAAGGTTGTCAAAGATCCAATAACTTTGAAGGATATTTACCTATGCCCCGTAAGCTCTTTTTACTCCTAACCAAATAATTGAATTCATATTTATTTATATACATATATATATGTGTATATAAACTATCAGAAATGCTGCAAGGCGAAAAATGAAACGCAAAATATAGAGAATGAACAGGACAACAAAGACTTGCGAAGAACACAACTGGAACTGCCAGCGCTTGAACTGAAAAAGCCCATACCACCAGAGCCCAAAGCAGCGACACCTGCGAAGCTGCCACTTGCTGCCGTCGTCGGTGCTACCGTCCACAGCTCCAGTCGAAAATGTACACCACCCATAATGCAGACTGTGATCATAAATGGACGCAAATATATTGCCATCAGTGCAACAGCCTCAGACAATTAGACAGAGAACGCTTTGCAGAAAAAAAATAAAAATAAAACAAATAATAAAACACGTGATGGCAAAAAAAACACTCGGACTTCCAGCATTGGTTTGTGTCCCTGCTACGGTTCGCGTACTCTTGGCAAGAGGCTGGTATGCTGATCACGAATAGGTCGTGCAAGCAAAAGTGCTGACAGCCAAAATCGATGCATGTTTGCCTCGATATTATGGAATATATTTCAAAACAGTTTAAAATAAAATGCATAAAGAAAACGTGCTAAAAATGTGGCATGTACAAATCTTTTAACATTTTTTGAATACTTACAAACTTCTTGTTGAAATATGTTAACAAACCGTTCATAAATTAGAGCCATTAAAAAATAAACCAGCATTTTAATTAAACCTTTTTGTGTGCCAAACTAAACAATTTGCATAAATTAATTAAAACACGTTGCGTGACGCATAGTTCAAAAACAAAACTCAACAACAACAACACGCAACAATGACAAAACCCGAACAACAAATGTAGGAAACGCAACAACAAAAGAGTCAATGTTTGAGCACAAAAATTTTGGTATAAAATTGCCAGCATGCAGCGAAATGTTTGTTTTTATATTTGTTGCCGTTGCATTCTGTTGTAGTTGTTGTTGTTGTTGTTTGTTTTGGTGAAGGATATGCGTGCTAGTGCGGTATTTATTTACGTCACATTTCCGTTTCCGTTTTAGGCTGCAGTTGCAACCCGCAACCGGCTAACTCGATTTCCGTCCCACTTTAGACGGGTGCGTGATTTTCTAACATTTCCCAAGCCCATCAAAGTTTTAATAGAATTTCCATAATCAGTTTTAAAGCTATAGAACCCTTGAGGAACGCTGGAGCTTAATATGGCTACCCATATGAAGGGCTGGAATTTGAACTTGTTTTTATTTTGCGTATAACATCGGTTTCAGTTTTTTAATTCAACATTTTACTTAGTGTTTTCTATTAACCCGGGCTTAAAATTAGTTCGAAACTTTTAACAAAGTCATTCATAGAGACAACTTGGCGACTTGGTCTCTCTTGAGAATGTTTTCAAGTCCTTCAAAGTTGATATGCCAGAGCCACATATGGTATACATACAACACATGTACATGCATGTACGTGCATATTTACAACAATTGTCAAAATCAAACTCAAAATCAATGTTAAGACCTTGTAACCTTCGCCGGGGCTTTACAGTCAACTTTATTTGGGGTTTGCGATACGCCATTTTCGATTTTCGACGACCCGCAAAGTTGAACGCCTGAAAGTATGCAACGAATATGGTTAGACTGCACCTGCCAGCCCCAAAACAAAAAAACTCAGGCCAATCAACCAACCTGCATGCAAGGTCTTTAGCTGGATGCCTAGCGACAATTAAGGTCGTAACGCCCCACCCAGTAATAGGTATTGGTTGTGCTTCTGGGTGGTTCCGCCCCAGCTGTTAGCCGTTGTCATTGTCATTGTTTTCCATGTTTTGACTGCTTTATTAAATTCCATGCACGCGATGCCGATGGAAATTTTAGGCCCAAATCGAACTGACCAGCTCTCGTTAAAGGCAGTCATTTTCACAACAGATTTTCGACTAAATACAAACTCACGTGTCAAGTTTATAAACCATTTGCCATAATTGAAGTGCTTCACGCGATTTAGTCTGTGCACTAGCTCCCCCAACGGTCAATGCTGTATTCCTGTCCCAGGCCCACCCCCTATGTTCTTACCAGTTCCAGCCCCTGTCCCAATGGCAGCTGCTCAAACACCCATTGCCCATTTGGCGCCTGCAGATTGCATGCTCATTAGAGGCAACGCCAGCATTGTTTTATTTTTTGTTGATAATACCCGGAGGCAGGGAAGAGTATCGCATATTTCTAATGGATACTGTATGTTACAGGTAAGCGAGTGTTTTGACTGGAGGACAAAAGGTTAACAGATTTAGCAGCATATTTTTTTTATAAATAAAACCAAACAAACAATTGAATTTTCTTTTTGTTGCTATTAAAAGAAATCTTTATTAGAAATATATATAGAAATTTTGTATTGTTTATATAAGTAAGAGCATAGAAGATTCGTTGTTTTCCCTTTGAGCTGTTATTGTGTTTATTTGAGTCGAGGCTTTGTTCTAGTATTCATTCAGTGGCCATTGCGCTGCTCCTTCGTCGTTGTCCCATGAATGATAATGACGAACGCATCCCTTTGGCACGCCTCACATAGCCGGAGCAGCAAACAGCCGGATGAGTGGCAACACTACGGCCAGTGGCCATATGTTCTGTGCAGCTCCCGCACAAGCCCACTGCTGCCGGGTGACCTCAATAATAATATCGTCTAATTGCTTCGTAATTATGCCGTGCACATGGTTTTCTCGATTTGCCCGCAGTTCGTTGTTGTTAATTCACTTTCACTTTCTCTGCTCCTTTGAGAGTTCTATTCTCTTTCTCTTCCTCACACACACACACACACACACACACACACACACAAAGACAGCGCGCGTGTTAGCGTGCTTGCGGACTGACCTGGCCGTCCCATTGTCCGCCCAACTGGTCCGCCATTTTGGTATATTATTATTTGTCTCTTTTGTTTTGCGCAATTTTTCGTCATTTGCTTCATTTTCTGTCATTAGAAGCATTTAACTTTTTGCTTTTTGCCGATTTGTTTCCATTATTTATGTGCCTGCCATTCGCCATTTGGGCCAACTACAAAATTGGCCATGTGGCTAGGAGAAAAGAAAAAAAAACGCTGGTGATTATGGTTAGGGTATTTATGAAGTGTACTAGCCTAAAAGCCAGAAGGCTTACGGGTAATGTTTTGTGTCATTTTCCTGGCTTTTTTGTTGTTGTTGAAGCGACACTTAACAAACGACTTATAACACAAAGAATTACCAAAAAGCTCGCCCATGGAAATTATAGCTGCTACTTAAAACAGCTTGAAAGCATTTGCTAAGCATTGCGATAAATCGATCGATTAATATTTGTTCATTGCCAGTGTTGACAAATGAATCGCATGCGGCGGCTTAACCACAGGCACGTTAACTGGCAGTTACAAATTTGTGAGGTTATCAGATCGCTAGTGTAAAAGGTTGAACTAATGTCAGTACAATTAAAGCTAAAATAAATATGCATATAAAACTGCAAAAAGGGAAAACGTTAGTATAAATGTATATAAATACCTATAGGCTCCAATTAAAGCGTAAATCTTCTGCTAAAGCCGTGAACATTTGTAGACATGTATATACATATCCTGAATGTATGATGATCAACACCCAATCCGCAAGAGTTAGGAATCCGAAATTTTGACTGAAATAACATTAGGCAAGTTTCAACCCACTTGGATGATAAGCGGAGGTCAAAGCTTATATTAAGGAAACTTTTTTGACTTAATGCTTCGCACGATGGGACTAATGCTGACTTCAACTTTTGACTCTTAATTTGATGGAGCTGAAACTCATTTTAAAATATCTATGTGAAATATAACTTTAGATTGTACGAATAAATTTCAAGTTTTAACGTGCGGGAAACGGTTGAAAAAGTTATATCTAAAATGTGAATAAAAAAAACTTTTAACGAGCAAGGCCGGGTGTGTATGTATGTATGTGCACAGATATCTCAAGCTTCGCAATTTATTCGTCACTACAGATTTTAAAAAACTTGCGTAATTTCTAGCTAAAGTGTAACTAAAAAGCGTATCAATGTATGTCAATGGGTTGTTGCTTTCAATTGAAGAAGCTACTGCCTGCCGGGCGACCTCAGCACGCGTCACACACAGGCAGACAGATAGAGAAAGCAACAGAGAGAGAGAGAGAGATAGAGAGAGAATGTGTGCAAGGGAGACAGAGACAAACTGTCTCGTGTCATGCCAACGTAATTTAGATGTATCGCGCACACTTTTAATGTCAACTAAATACGAATGTCATTTGGGTTTGCGGATGGCGACTGCCCACCCACAAAAATACATGCCCATCGCCGAAGCTGGCTAAATTGCATACAAGTGTAGGCGAGATGGGCGTGGTCGTGTCATCAACGTGTCACAAGTTTGTCTAATACGCAAACTTTTAATTGAGTTTAAATTTGTATGAGTGGAGCAAATGAAGAAAGGGGGAGGCGCCTTCTCCTTCTCATTTTCCTCCTCGCCCTCGTCCTCCTGCCCGCCACATTGCGTACAGCGACCACATTTATGCGGCAGAATGTTATAAAGAATGAATGAATTTGAGTGCCCAAATGCCAATCTGTGTGTGAGTGTGTGCTTGGGTGTGTGGTGTACGCAATTTTTGAAGTGTGTCGGTTTCAATCCTGGCAAATTGCCCATGAAATATTAAATTTACCATAATGAGACGCCATTTTTATACCTCGTAATTTGCCAAACTTTATGTGCGTATTTGTACGGTGTATGTGTGATATTGTGCTTATTAACGCCTCTCCCAAACCCACGCAAGAAGTAACCCGCGAAAAGTGCAAAATAATGTGAGAGAGATTATATTCATGTACATATATGAGAAGGGGCATGCTACATACATATATTCAGGTTCGAATATGGCTAACTTACCTTTCGCCTGGCACCATGAAATCATATGCCTTTTATGGCCATGGCAGCTCGTCTTATGGTGTTAGTGCAACAACTTAATACATTGTTTACTGTGTGCACTAAATTATGAAAAGGGGGATCAAATTTTGCGTGTTATACAAGCACGTACATATACGAAAGCAAAAACTGCGTTTATTTGGATCAAAATTTAGTGCACGTTAGAAGGTTGCAATTTAAATTTATGTGCATATGCGTTTATATGGAATGATCTGATCCAACTTTAAGCAAACATTAAGTTGGCTGCGTCTGAGTTGCCCCAGACCTAATTCATTAAGATAATACTAAATAACTATGTATGTATTTGCTTAAAGTTTAAGTTGAAACAACCTAATAATATTCGAAATTTATTCATCTTAATTGCAATGTGCTGTTACTGGGTCACCTTTAAATCTGATTGTGTTCGTCTAAGCATCTGCTCCAATGACCTAGATAGCCAAACATTGTTTTATAACAACTTAGTTCAAGCAAATATGCTCCTTTGTAAGCATAATCACGGGTGTTTTATTTACTCGAGATATGAAGTATATATATATATATATATATAAATACATATAACTTATAGGTATTGAAGTTTGGTCGCACACATGTAAGTTCCCTTAGTATTCCTTATCAAAAAAGCACTTCAATTTGTAAATAGCTCAAGTAAGCAACGAAAATGTGACATATTGAGGGCAACGAAACACCTTTCGGTTATGTGGCCATGCTGATGTCCATTAATTTCCAGCTTGAAATGAAAAATGACTCAATTTGCAATCGCTTGCTCTTTTACCTGGCCCCTTTAGCACGCCTTGCACCTCGGGCTTACTTGCCTTTAGATTTTAATAAGAAATAATTCCCCGTCTCGGATAGTTACTGGAGGTGACTTTGCTTATAAAATGTCTTGCAATTCCGCATCGACAAATGACTTTCGGCATCATGGCACGTACACTGGCCAGCAACACCAACAGGGCAAACAAGGCACCATTGAGAAATGCGCTTTCCAGCGGCGCCTCTAAAAAAATATATAATAATGAATCGCAACAAAAACAACAGCAAATACTATAAATAAATAAAACTACATAGGAAGCAAAACTGCACGATGCGCGTTTAATGTCATTTAAAGCTGCAATTACTCAGCACGCTCTCTTGTACTGTCCGCGAAAGCACGGCACGGAACGAAACTATGAAGCCCCAGTTGCAGAAACAAACCCGCTACCAAACTCCACTCGACTCTGACTTCGCTTTAATGTCATTGTATGACCGCAATTATTCTGCATGTGACCGACCGACCGGCCCATTGTCGGTGCATGCAATTCCTATGCAAATACGGGGTAGCGCTGGCAAGGCGACTCCTTCCGGTGCAATAAATCGTACGTCTCGTGCGAGCCTTATACTCTATAATTAAGTAAAAGGCGCAGAAAATTAGAGAGAGTGTCCCAAGCACGTACGAGGGCTTAGAATCACGTACAAACGAGTATGCCATACTGTAATATCACAACAAGTTTATTTGTCGTAAATGGATAATTAAAAAATGACCATCCAGCGGCCATATGTAAAATTATTCAATTACATTTAGTTAAGTCTAAAGAAACACATATTATGAATTTATTTATTAACAAAAAAACATTTCTTAAATAAAACATTAAATATGCAAAAGATTGAAGCGGGCTCAACCGGGATTTGAACCCGGGACCTCTCGCACCCAAAGCGAGAATCATACCCCTAGACCATTGAGCCATCTGGTGTTCAGGTTTACAAATTACGTTCATATGCTGCGCACTGTCATTGGCGCTTGTCCAAAGTAACATAGCTCACAGCTTTGGTAAGTAAGCATACACCAAAAAATCGCGAGAACATCGGTATTTTTAACTCTAGCGTTAGAGATTGTTAAGCTATTGCATGCCTGCCCTTTTATACTTTCCAATGCTGTGCATATTCCTAAACCTATTTATATTAAAAAAATACAGTTGGTGCAAGAGTCAGTATATACTGTGGCGTACAAGTTAACGACTTAAATTTATTCGATTTATTCATTCATCTGTTCGATATATAAATATCGCAATACTTTCGCGATATTTATTAAGTGAGTGATATTTTTCCCGCCAAAATTGCACGCCGATTTCGCATAGCAGTCGCTGCAAAACAACCGAAGCACAACAGACTCCAAGCACATATTTTAGGAATTAGCAGCAATTAAATTATACTAGAAGTCGTACACACTAAACATGGTAAGTTGTCCTGGTGCTCATATATTTTTGTAATGCTATTAACGCCATTGTGTAGGATAATCCCAGCTCACCGCCGCCAAATACGCCCAGCGATGCCAGCGAGCGTCGCGATTTGCGCGCAGCGATGACGTCGCCTGTGGGCGACTTTGAGCCTTTTGAGAATGAGGACGAGATCCTTGGCGATCAGACAGTGCGCGACGAGGAGGATGAAGATGGCGAGGAGCTGTTTGGCGACAACATGGAGAACGGTAAGTGTCCGCGCTCAGCAAAGTCAGTTGAAGATCATAATGTTGAATTATAATTAGACTACCGCGAAATGCCTGAGCTGGATCACTATGATCCTGCCATGCTGGACGACGAGGAGGACTTCTCAGAGATGTCGCAAGGCGAGCGCTTTGCAGCTGAGTCGGAAATGCGTCGTCGCGATCGTGCGGCTGGCATTCATCGTGACGATCGCGACCTGGGCTTTGGTCAGTCCGACGACGAGGATGATGTGGGCCCACGTGCCAAGCGACGTGCCGGCGAAAAGGCAGCTGTGGGCGAAGTAGAAGACACGGAAATGATCGAGTCCATTGAAAACTTGGAGGATACCAAGGGCCACTCGACCAAAGAGTGGGTGAGCATGCTTGGTCCGCGTACAGAGATTGCGAATCGTTTCCAATCTTTCCTGCGCACCTTTGTGGATGAACGTGGCGCATATACCTATCGTGATCGCATTCGTCGCATGTGCGAGCAAAACAAATCCTCATTTGTGGTGTCCTACACGGATTTGGCCAACAAGGAGCATGTGCTGGCATACTTTCTGCCCGAGGCGCCATTCCAGATGCTTGAAATTTTCGATAAAGTAGCCAAAGACATGGTGCTGTCCATTTTTCCCACGTACGAACGCGTCACCACGGAAATTCATGTGCGCATTTCGGAGCTGCCGCTAATCGAGGAGCTGCGCACCTTCCGTAAGCTGCATCTCAATCAGCTGGTACGCACCCTGGGTGTGGTGACGGCCACAACGGGTGTGCTGCCGCAACTGTCGGTCATTAAGTACGATTGTGTCAAGTGCGGCTATGTTTTGGGTCCGTTTGTACAGTCTCAGAACACGGAAGTTAAGCCTGGCTCCTGCCCGGAGTGTCAGAGCTCAGGACCCTTTTCCATCAACATGGAGCAGACGTTGTATCGCAACTATCAGAAAATCACGCTACAGGAATCCCCGGGACGTATACCTGCCGGTCGCATACCGCGCAGCAAGGACGTCATTCTGCTCGCCGATCTGTGCGATCAATGCAAGCCCGGCGATGAACTGGAGGTCACAGGCATCTATACCAACAACTATGACGGCTCGCTTAATACGGATCAAGGTTTCCCCGTATTTGCTACGGTCATTATAGCCAACCACGTGGTGGTCAAGGACTCCAAGCAGGTGGTGCAATCGCTGACTGACGAGGACATTGCCACCATACAAAAGCTGAGCAGAGATCCACGCATTGCCGAGCGTATTGTGGCATCCATGGCGCCATCCATTTATGGTCATGACTATATCAAACGCGCTCTTGCGCTGGCTCTATTCGGTGGCGAGTCCAAGAATCCAGGTGACAAACACAAGGTGCGTGGCGACATCAATATGCTCATCTGCGGCGATCCGGGCACGGCAAAGTCCCAGTTCTTAAAGTACACGGAAAAGATTGCACCACGCGCCGTGTTTACCACCGGTCAAGGCGCCAGTGCTGTGGGTTTGACCGCCTATGTGCGTCGCAATCCCGTGTCCAAGGAGTGGACGCTTGAGGCTGGCGCACTGGTGCTGGCCGATCAGGGCGTCTGCCTGATCGACGAGTTTGACAAGATGAACGATCAGGACCGCACCTCCATTCACGAGGCCATGGAGCAACAGACCATTTCCATATCCAAGGCAGGCATTGTCACCTCACTGCAGGCACGTTGCACGGTCATAGCTGCTTCCAATCCTATTGGGGGTCGCTATGATCCCTCGATGACTTTCTCGGAAAATGTTAATCTCTCGGAGCCAATTCTATCGCGTTTCGATATACTGTGCGTGGTCAAGGATGAGTTTGATCCCATGCAGGACCAGCAGCTGGCCAAGTTTGTGGTGCATTCACACATGAAGCATCATCCCAGCGAAGAGGAACAACCGGAACTGGAGGAGCCGCAACATAAGTCTGTGGAGGAGATACCACAAGACTTGCTGCGTCAATACATTGTGTATGCCAAGGAGAATATACGACCAAAGCTAACTGTAAGTTGCCCCAAACTCCAAAACTTCTTTGAACTACAATTGCTCATTCATTTTCTTTATTTTTATAGAACATTGATGAGGACAAGATTGCCAAGATGTACGCACAGCTGCGTCAGGAGTCGTTTGCGACTGGTTCGCTACCTATTACGGTACGTCACATCGAGAGCGTCATCCGCATGGCCGAGGCGCATGCTCGGCTGCATTTGCGTGAGAATGTTTTGGAGGCGGATGTTAGCATGGCCATACGCATGATGCTCGAGAGTTTCATCGAGACACAAAAGTTCAGCGTGATGAAGAAGATGCGCAACACATTCCAAAAGTATTTGGCGTTCCAGAAGGATCACTCGGAACTGCTGTTTTTCATATTGCGCCAACTGACGCTCGATCAGCTGGCCTACATACGCTGCAAGGATGGGCCCAGCGCCACGCATGTGGAGATCATGGAGCGCGACTTGATAGAACGCGCCAAGCAGCTGGATATCAGCAATCTGAAGCCATTCTACGATTCGGAACTGTTTCGTAGCAATGGATTCTCCTACGATCCCAAGCGACGCACCATTCTGCAGATTGTGGTCGATGGCGCTGCCTAAATTACTAAGAGTTTACCTGAACATATTCACGTTTTTTATCTCATTTAATTTAAGTCTCACCATACACGTTTTGTTTCCCATTTTATGTATGTCCAATAAAGATTTGGTTATGTAACTAAAATTTTTATAGATAAGTAAGAAGATTGTGTTTAGGTTTTTGAATCAAGTTTTATATTTATCAAAACTGCAAGGGTCTATCAAAGGCATCCAGCTTGAACACTATGAGTTTCTGAGTGCGATCTCATCTAAGAACACATCTTCTAGCTCGTCTTTGAATTCATCGGGATAATCCGGATCGTTTATCATATCATCGTAGGCCAGTTCATAATCGTCTGAGTTAAAGTCTTCAAGGTCTGACACTGAATCTTCAACATCACCATTCAAATCGCCACATGCAATAAATGGCACCAGGCGTTGATTGACCTTAGAGCCAGTTTTTCGTGCGAGTGTTCTAATATCGTCCCGTGCCGGGTTGATGATTTGCGGAATGTAGCCAAGGGGCAAACAGAAACCGGTGCAGACGACGAAAGCTTCAATGCTCGATGGACGGGAACTGGGCGGCTTATAGATGTGAAAGTGCTTAAAGAACGTGAGCATTTGCGATTCGAGAAGGCTGTTGGCATTGCCCTTGAATATTTTTGCCACAAATGTGCCACCTGTTTCCAGCACAAATGTGGCAATACTCAGCGCCGAGACAATCAGCTGATTCTGCATATACTCATCCATTTCATGGACGCCAGTTACATCCGGTGCACCATCGCACACGACCAGCTGGGCCTTTTGGTCAGCGTCGTTGCCAAAGTGCGCAATGATAGCCTCTGCCGTGCTCTCCTTGGTAATGTCCCCTTGTAGCTGTATGACACCCCGGATGGGCGCCATCGCTTGCAGATCTACTGCAATTATTTTCACTTCCGATTTCTCATCATCCGTTAGGCAGGAGTCGAAGAGCTTGCGAGAGAGCACCTGGGACCAGCTGCCGGGTGCAGCGCAGAGATCTACAGCGCGTCGCACATCTGGAAAGGAGTTGGGCTGAGCATTAATATGTGGCGTGTAAATAATAAAGAGCTTACCATTCAAAATGCCGAATTGTTCGTTGATGTGCATCAGTTTGAAAGCACTTCGCGCCCGCCAGCCCTCTTCTTTGGCTTGGCGATAATAAATATCACGTTTATCCTTCGATGTTTTGCCCATGGCCCTCCGGCTTGCTGGTATGTTAGGTCAATTTTAAATATTTCGATGTAAATAAACTTTGCGAGGCTGCGCTTTCTTCAAGCACGGCACTTGGATTATCGATTAACACATGTGGTGTTTGTATATATTTGAAAGTAACTGTGACTACCAAACATGAAGTAGCAGTGATAGTGACAATTATGATGTTTCTGTGCAAAAATCTAAGAAAATTATACAAATTAATCAAAGCTAAATGTCAATTCTTACATAGCAGGTCCTGCATTAAGTTTCTTAATCATATTTTGAGAGTTTTAGGCATTTCAGTCTCTTATAGACGTGAACTCAAAATTGTGATAAGGCCCATCTCTGGCAGGAACAATCGATTGGCAATTCATACTATCGATAGTTATGAAGGTAGTGAAAATCATATGGGCCGCAATTTAATGACTTGTTAAAGATAGACAGAAGTAAGTAATTATTAAACTTACTTCCCTTAAAAAGTTAAAAAAAAACACATCGCTCTTTCAGGCAAAAAGCATAAAATACTGCCAAAAATGTTTCTAAAAGTGAGCTATTTGATAATCGTTTTGCTCAGCTTGTTGGCCAGCGGAAGAAGCTTCTTGGAACATGATAGCTGGATAACGATTGATTTGCACCATTCCCTGTCGGCATCCAGGCCGGAGCACTTTTCACATCGGGGCAATATCTCCATACCAAGTCTGAACTCGGGTCTGTCGACCGTGGTGCAAAATCCATTAACGGATAGTGAACTAGAAAGCATCAAGATCCTGGCCAAACAAAATGGTTTCTATCGCTTAAGGGCAACGGTCATTTATCCCAATGGCAGTAGCCAGCGTTTCTTGACCTCCAGCAAAGCTTGTAGCCTGCTGTTGGCCCAATTTAATGATGTGCTATGGATATCCCTTGATCCCAACGGCTACGTAACGGGTATCACTGCTGCGCAGGATCCGGCACCCCAGAACACCGAATGTTCAGCCGAAGATGTGCAGCAAATCAATGAGAAGAATTTCAGCTCTGATGTTATAATTCGACATGCTGAACTGGCACCGGTGCCCGACACTGGCAGCTTTATACAGAAATTCGAACGGGAGCGTGAGGCCAGGGAGCGCGGCGAGGTTCGTGATAATAGAGGCTTCTTTGCCAAATACTGGATGTACATTGTGCCTGTTGTTCTATTAGTCTTCATTTCTGGTGCAACAAATCAGGATGCGGCCAAATAAGCATTTATATGTAAATTAGTAAAAGTCTTAGATTTCGTTTAATTGCAAATAAAGAAAAACACGAAAGTTTTCTACTCAATTCGAACAGTATTGAGAGCTAGTGTTAAATGCCAATAAATTTATGTTTTTCCAATCCTTACGAATTCCGACCCCACATTATGTGTATATATGGCCTGATCAGGACGACGAGCTGACTCTGTAAAGAGTTGACCATTTGATGCGACCATGTTGGGGCTAAATCGGTTTAATATATCATAGCTCCCATAAGATGAATCGGTATAAACACAAAGGGTATTTAATCTTCGGCACTCTATGGACAACAGATCTTAGATATTATTTATTATCAACATATTTGTAAGCCTAAAGCATTAAATACACTTCTCAGTCATCGTCAACATCAATGCCCATGGCCTTGTCAAAGTCCTCATCGGTGATCTTTTTCTTTTTGAGTCGCTTGAAGAGCCGTATATCGCTGGCCAGCTCATCCAGTTCTTCCTGCGTGTATTGCTGTTTCCGCTTGCGCTGTGACCCGCCTTCGCCTGCTTCCGCTTTCCGTTTGCGCTCCTTTTTGGCCTTGCGCAGCTCCTTCTTTGACTTGGCATCCAGCTTGGCTTTCTTGGTTTGATCCCATGACTCGGTGCGTTTCATGTGCTGCTTCTGGCGACCTGGCCAACTGCCTGTCTGCTCGTACGTTTGCAACTTTTGCTTGCGCACCTGCTCCTTCTGCGCGTTCTTGTAGGTCAGCTTGGTGAGGTCGACTTCAAAGCTGGGTGCCATGAAGCCATCGCCTTGGTAGTTTTTCAGTTCCGGCATGCGAGGCAGCTGCAGCAGTCCGTAGGCAGTGGCCATTTTGCCCAGATCCAGATCCTTCAGGCGCAATATAGCGTTGCACTCGTGCTTGGTGTAGGCACGCACGTGGGAGACAAAGGCTCGCATGCCTTTATCGTAGGCGCCTTTGTCAGCTTCCTGCAGTCTATGGAGTTGCTCCACTAACGGCTTTAACTCAGTTTCCTTTGGCGCAACACATTCTTCTTGAAGCTCGCTCAGTTCGACCTTTTGATTCAGTTTTAGGAACTGGATGTATGCATCCTCGGTTGGCAGCAAAAATACCAAAGCATTTCCCTCGTTGCCCTGCCGAGCGGTACGTCCAACACGATGCACAAAACTAGAGGCACTGGACGGCGGATCCCACTGCACCACCCAATCAATTTCGGGCACATCCAGGCCACGCGCCAACACATCTGTGCACAGCAGCACCGACTGTGGTTCGCTGCGGAAACGCTCCACTACGCTGGCACGCTTGTTCTTCATCTTGCCGTGAATCCCCAGCACACTGCGCTCTGGCAGCAATGGCGGCAGCATCTCCGCCCAGTACTCAACGCAGGCGCATGTGGGAAAGAAGACCATTACTTTGCCGGAGTTGGAGGTTGGCGAGCGTAGGAATTGCAACAAGGCCAGAAACTTTTGCTCTGGTTGCACGATTTTATAGAAATTTTGAAGCCGCGCCGGCGTGTTGACTGAGGCCTTCTCCTTTACGGAGACCAACACAGGATTACGCAGGCCAGCACGTATTAAATCTGTTACTTCGGTAGTCTGAGTGGCCGAGAAGAGACCTGTGCGGCGCTGCCGCGGCAGATAGCCCAATATGTTATTTACGCTTGTCTTGAAGCCCAAATCCAGCAGACGATCTGCTTCGTCGAGCACCAGGAACTCCAGGCTCTTGACACGTGCTGCCAAATTTAAATCGTCGCCTTTACGTTGAAACAAATCCTCAAGGCGACCCGGCGTGCACACCAGTATGCAAGGCGTCTGTTGCTTTAATGCGGCAATGTCCTCCTCAATGCTATTGCCGCCAACGATTAGCTGCTGATTTAAGTGCTCCAGCTCATCGTGAGCCAGAAACTGCGCCAACACCTCGGAGATTTGGCGTGCCAGCTCACGTGTGGGCGAAATTATAAGTGCACCGATTTCCTTTGCACCCCAGGGCGTCTCCTTGTGTCGACGCTGCAGAATCTCCAGCAGAGGCACAAGAAATGCCAAAGTTTTGCCGCTGCCTGTAACAGCCTCGGCGGAGACATCTTTGCGTGCCAGCAGCAGTGGAATTGCTGCTGTTTGCACAGGTGTCATTAGCTTAAAGCCAAACTCCTGCAGAACCTGCAGCACTGGCTCGGAGAGCGGAGGTTTGTCCAGAGAGCTCCATGTTTTTCGTGACATCGTTGTAAACAAACACACGTGCAGCGTAGTTGCCACCTGACTCAGAGCATTCACAGCTACTGTGAACTGTTATCGAAAGTTATCGGACAAGGGGCAACAGCTGATGCAAACTCAAATTTGCGTATTCCGTTAAAATTCAAATTAAACAATATTTATATATTCTGTATTAAAGTTTTTTATATTCTAATGGTACCTTTGCCTTGGCCTTGGCAAACAAAAAGCAAAAAACAATATATTTCGAGCATTGAATGTTTAATTTAAAATACTGTAAAATATACGCAGTTATATTTAAATACATATTTCAATAGAATTTCATTAAACACTAAATACAACTTGCCGTTTCCTTTTTAGATCGTATTACACATTTACTTAACTAATTGAAAAAATACGCATGTATATGGAATACATATAGATGAACTCGTGGTTCCACATACAGCTGGCGCTAAATGGGCGATTAAAACGCAATCCGTATGCTATTGAAATGTATATAGGAGAAAAAAACTGTTCACATTTATAATTTATGTTTTATCTTTTTTAACCATAAATTTTTGGACGTGGTTTTTATCAAAAGTTTTGGAAAAATATTTATGGAATTTTGTACCGACTGCTAATTTTGACCCGTCGTCCAGGACCATGATCAAACGGCGAATTTGTTTGTTTTTCTGCATTTGTTTCTATCGTTTCGTAACGTTCACAATTAATGAATGTCTATAGCTGATTGTGTTTAAATGCCTGCTCCATTCGGCTTAGCACCAAGGCTCTTGTAGGGCCTGCCCCCGTTGCGCTCCCATTCGCGATTGAATTCATGGTCAAGTATTTCGGCACCGCGCTTGCGCGTCAGGCCCGTCTCCTCCAGGCTCAGCTCACACATTTGCATGTCGTCTGTGCCGGCAACCAGCAAAATGGGCGGCTTATCCGCATGCAGCTCCATTTGCCGTGCAATCCACTGCCCATCAAAGTGTGCATACCACAAGCCACGTTTAGCTTAAACAAAAAGCAATACGAGATTATATAAAAACCTAGTCGAGAACATTCATCCACTTACTATTATCGGGCGCATTGGCTCGCATAAAGGGTATGCGGAAATAGCGATGCTGAGCCGAGACAATTTCCTGTATGGGCTGCACAATGGGCGGCTGTTTGAATGCTGCAAAAAATATATAAATATCTTATACGTATTACAAATTGATTAATATGCTGCACTTACCGGCCTCCATGACGCTTCGCGGCGCACGTTCATTCTCATCCATGGTAGTGCGCTTGCGATTCTTTGCCTTCCAGGCGTGATAAACCTTCAAGCGGCGATGGAACTCCTGGCGACAGGCCTGCAATAGTACCAGAGATTAGCAATTGATATAAGCTTAAAAGAGCCGAAGTTACCTCAAGCAATTCAATATCACAGGACGTGTTGATGGCATCGCGCAGTTCCGAGTACTTCCATTTGGACAAGTCGTACTTCTGTTTGCCAAGTGCTTGTTGCTGAGCGCGCACGTTCTCCGATCTAATGAATGCAACAGTATTAATAAATATATAATAGTCCCTTTACATATAAAAAGCATTAGAAATGCGTACGAAAAGTGAGTTATTGATGGGTTTTTATGCTTATTACGTTTACAAAAGAGGTTTTAAAAATGGTTAAATAATTCTACAACTAATAGCCAATTTATTTATACAGTATTACAGATATATTAGTGTGAATGATAGTCGCATACTTTAAATAGAGGTGTTAGTAATTTGATTAATATAAAAAGTTTTCAAAACCAGCACCAACTCACTTATTTAAATATCGCGAAGCAATGTTTGACACAACTTGTGAAAAACTTGTTCATCAAATATAATATAGAAAAGTAAAGTAGAAGTAATGCATTTTTTTTTGTTTTGTTTTAAAGATTTAAAATCCAATTAGTTCGTGTAAAAGCGTTTTCAGAAAGCAAGAGAACATAATTTTTATTTTATACAACAAAGAACATAATTCATAAAGCGTGCTATACCTGATCAGTTTGTTGGAACCCACGGGAGACGCGTCACTGAGACCACCACTGTGTTTTGTTGGTTGTTTGGTTTGTGTGGGAGTGTGGTTTGTGTAGAAGAGAAGGCGTGTAGGGGATGGGAAAAAGTTGGTGAGTTTCTCATTCATCAATTATCAATACATATTTAATTATAATAACAATGCTAATTTAGCTAATATGTACAAACGAAATACTGAACTAGCTTTGGTAATCAATAGATCAGAGATATCATACTCTTGTGGAACGCTAACTGGGCTTGCTAAAGTGAACTTACATACTTATAAATATTCGTATATATCTTACAATAAACAAATTCGCTGTTCACCAGCACCGTATTTACAAGTAAATGTTGCAAGGGCCTAATCCTATTCCCTATACTAAAATTCTGCTCAATTTGTGCTTCTTTTGGTTGGGTAACATACTTGCGTATGACAGGTGGACTATCCTCCACCTGACCGTTGGATTCGCTGGCTAGGCGTAGAGCCAATTCGTGATCGCGTCGTTCCTGTTCGAGCTGCTGTCGATACTTGGCATCGTCCTTGGCTTCTTTTTCCATCTGTGCCTGCAGTACCAGGGCAGCACGTCGATCCTCCTCCTCCTGACGCAGACGCTGTGCCTCGGCCGCCTTGCGTCTGGTCTCCATTTCGGCTTTGCTGTGTATTGATACACTTGGTAAGTAAAATGCATTGGATAAAACTGCTCAAATTCAATACTAACAGTCGTTTGTTTTCAGCCTCGTCTCGCAGACGTTGTTCATCTGCCTCCTTGGCACGACGTTCCGCCTCCAGGGATTCTTGAATTTTGCGTAGGCGTTCCTGCTCCTCGGCCTGCTGTTGCTCCTTCAACTTGCCGTTCAAATCGACGGTCAGCTTATTCATATTGGCCATGACCACTGTGTACATGGAGTCGATTTCGCGTTGGGTGATGCGAGGGTTTTGCTGTGGGAAGCGGGAGATCAGTACACACAAATCATAAGAAGCTGGCATTGAAATGCACCTTTATCTTTTGAATGGCATCATCAATCTGCCTATAAATATCGTTCACGCCGCCGACGATCTCATCGCGTCCAAGCTTGAGACCTCGGGCTATTTCGATGGTCTTCATCGTGTTGGTGCGTATCTTGTTGATCTTGGCAATGCCCTGGTAGCGTGGACGATGATGCTTCCGTGCCAGATAGCCGCGAGCGATGCGCTGCGCGGTCAACACGCACTTGTTGCGATAGATGATGCGATTGCGTACTGGGATGGAGCAAATGTATAGAAGCGAAAATCAACAAAGGGAAAATCTATAGGAAGACTAAATAACTCACGTTTAATGACGCAAAGTGCGCCAAGCGCTGACTTGACCCAGCGCGAGCGGATCATCCATTTCTTCACCTTGGCCACAATGGCCAGCATATTCTCCGGATCGGATCGCATAATCCGATCAAACTCCACAAATTTGCCCGGACGAAAGAAGACCTTGGTAATGCCAAACTTAAAGTCCTTGGCGCTCAAATTGAGCGATTGGAACATGGCCTCGCAAAAGGTGCGTGCCGGCAGTGAAACCAGCTCCGGCGGCAGCACGGACTTGTACATGCTGTAAAGATCGGCAAAGAGCACACGCGACGGAAATCCATGCTCCATAAGCTCAAGCACAGATATGGTACCAGAGCACTTGAGCTGTGCCAGCGCCAGGCAGCCCTCGAACTGGCGATCAACCATTTTGCTGTTGGGCTTGATGCAGCGTATGAAATTGGTGCCCTGTGGTTGCAAATAAGTAAATTAGCTGACAATTCGATTTGTAGTTCACCACTCACATTCTGCTCGAGCTTTTCCATAAGCTCGCCCAGCTGCGTCTTGAACTTGGAGCCAACGGATATGAAGTTTAGCTTGCCGCGCACAGATGTGTTGCTGCCCGATGGGAAAAGCAGCTTGAGCAGCGGATTCTCGCACTCCTGCACCAGGCCCTCAAGCGAGGCGTGCAATGCATCGTTATTCTTCTCAATGAACTGTTCCGTGTTGTAGCAAACGGCGCCAGCGAAATGACGCACCAGGAAACCCTCCTCATCGCGCAGCGTGCGATGCGCTTTAAGGCGCGAGGAGCGCGGCAGTCCAAGGCGATAATGATTCGCCCAAGACTTGTGCACCTCCGCGGTGAAATGCGCGGGCGAGGACTTGGGCAGTTTTGACTCCTCGTCCAACAGTGTAAAGATGCCATTCGACTTGGCCTCGATCAGCTCAATGATGTCCTGATTGTCCGTGAAGGTGATCTCCGGCACATTGAGGCCCTCGCGCTTATACAGCTCCTGTTCGTTCTTCAAAATGTTGTCGTTAAAGAACTTCTGCAGCTTTTCGTTGCAGTAGTTGATGCAAAATTGTTCAAACGAGTTAACCGTGAAATACTCAAAGCCGGCAATATCCAGGACACCAATGTAAAAGTTAGATGCCTTGAAGGGAATGCCCTGATTGATCAAAGCCACAATCCGATCGAAGAGGCGACTGTAAATGGCCTTGGCCAAGGCATCGCGTGCGTTGCTCGCCTCATAGATCTTCAGAGGAACCCTAAAAGTAAGACGCAAATGTTGAAAAACCAAATGAATTGGATACGCTGCAGCTAACTTACATGATAACCGTGCCCTTGAAGCCACCGCCCTTACTCTGCATGACACGCGACACCAGAGCCGTGCGCAACTCAGTCTGATCTACGCCCAGCAGGCCGCTTGTAATAGACAGTGCTTGCTCCGATGACTCCGACACCTGACAGCCTCCACGCACATCGTCGGGTATCTCCTCAAAGTTGATGTTGCCCAAATGCAGCACGGCAGCCACCAGCGTGTATATGGCCATTTTGTCCTTGTCGGAGAGACCTAATCGGCCCAAGGCCTCGTCCAGATTTTGAAAGTGCTGGTAATCATCAATAATTGGATCCTTGAGCGGGCCCTTCTTCTGATGGCTCGTCGACTTTTGGGTGTCTGGTATGAGCTGCTCGGTCTTGGCATTGGCAAAGTACTGCGTGCAACCGGAAAGGTA
This sequence comes from Drosophila ezoana, assembly GCA_035045725.1. NCBI lineage: Eukaryota > Metazoa > Arthropoda > Insecta > Diptera > Drosophilidae > Drosophila > Drosophila ezoana. Next base: position 1,560,327 of record JAWNOU010000036.1, read on the forward strand.
CTGCAAAGGAGAGCAATTGATATAAGAAGTGGACCTACAATTTGCTGTCCAAAGGCTTACGCGATAGTCATCCGGCTTGCCCAGGTTAAGCGTGTCCCGCAGCTGTTGTGGTGCGCCGGCTAGCAGCATATAGAACACATGATAGTTACGCTCCTCAGCGCTCTGCGTGCAAATGCGACTCTTCTCTAGCAAATAATGGGAGATGTATCCACCCACCACTTGGCACTTGGCGTCGTAGTGCACCTCAATGAACTTGCCAAAACGCGATGAGTTATTGTTGCGTGTGGTCTTGGCATTGCCAAAGGCTTCCAGCACGGGATTGGCTAATCAACGATAATAGCACATAATTATTATACAAATTTTTAAAGGAAGCCTACGCACATACCATCTAGTATTTTGGTCTCTATGGGACCGGCACTGTCGTGCGAGTAGCATAGATATTTGAGCAAATATTTGGTCGACTCCGTTTTGCCAGCACCCGATTCGCCGGAGACAATGATGGACTGCGACAGCTTGTAGACGCGCATGTCACGAATGGCCTTGTCCGCTGTTTGGAGGAGAGAATCAAGGCCTTTAACTCTGAACATCTGTTCCCGAGAACAAGGGACTTACCAATGGCAAACACATGCGGTGGCAGCTCGCCCAAGGATTTTCCATTGTACTTCTTGATGGTATTGGGCCCATACAGCTCCTTGATCTCACGGTACGGATTTACGGCAATGAGTATGTTTGCCACATAGGTCTGCAAAAAGCATTTACTGGTTTAGCAATAATTACAGGTTACTCATTTGGGCGGTTAACTCACGTAAATCTTGTCTTTGTAGTAACGTGTTTTAAGATTGTCCAGAAATGTGGCCTCGTTCAGCAGCATAAGCTCACCTGGAAATTGGAGTAAGTAGTGTATTTATTCTTGTAATTTCTGTTGCACGTTAACTTTCACCCCGTTGCGCGCAGTGGGTCGGGGGTTATGTTTAAGTGCTTTACCGCTCTCAACTGTTTCACGGAAGCGTAGCTAACGATCACAACAAGATTTTAATGCCCTGCGGGCCACAGCTACAATAAAGTTTTACGATCTTCCCCAGAAGTAGAGCATCAAACAACACGTGAGATTGGTCTAGCTGTAAGTTGAACAATTACCATGAACATACATCTATCTTAACTGATCAGTAAACTGATGAGTTTAAATTTCTCCGGATGAAAACAGTTTAGTTTATCTGGTTCTGCTTGGTATAGTCAGAAAAGTGTCTATGCGCTTTCCATTCATTTCTACAGATGAAGTGGATATATAGATATATGTACATATAAATATACTTATACAAATACGCGTATCCCAGCTAGTAATTTTATCTTTCTAGAAATTGAAGACGTTCTGTTGCAGTTTAAACTGACTCTGATAAGAGTTAGTTAGCTTAATATCTGCCGGAAATAGCTGACAGATGTTTAACTTTTACCACAGCACCTGCATAATATATGCGTTTTCGTGGCGCGATTCTCATTTAAAATATCCAATTTTTTTCTGTACTTTATATAACCGCGTTCTATTCACAAACACAAGCAACACAATAGATAAAGGCCCGAAAGCTTAAATACAAACACACACGAGCACACCACAAATACACGAGTATTTGTTTGTATGTGTTTTTGGTAATCATATAGACTCTATTTTATGGGGAATTGTAATTGCAATACTTACAGTTATCATCGTGATCCTGTGGTCCATCACATGAGGAGTGTATGTCATCGTGGTGACACGTACGCTTGGGGAATTTGCGATCGATGGGCGTGACCTCAAACTCCTTGGCGCCGATTTCAGTGATGCGACCCTGTATATAACCATCCACGGGATCCCTTACCCAAACTAGCTGGGTGTCCTCCAACATTTTGCGCACTGCAATTGATAAAAAGCGAGTTGAAGCATTTAGTATGTATTTAGTATTACCGACTAATTAGCTACGGATTTTCTATAATAATCAAAATGAAAAATCTTATCAACGTCGCCGTCACCGACACTAACACGGTTGAACAGGTAACAAACAGGCGGCGGCCAACAACGCTCTGACGACTGTGAGCTGCGTCGTCAGAGTTCACAAAAGCAACTGAGCAGGCAACTGTCGATCGCAACCAGGTGGGCCGCGAGCGCTAGAGATGAGCGTGCTTCGTATCGAAGGGAGTGTCACGAGTGCTTACCGATGTAAGAAGACATTAAAGTGTTGTAAAATCGAACTTGCAGCAATTCATTTAGGGCTCGAAAGGTGTAAAATATATTATATTTTTAGAAAAAATAAATATGCTGAGCATATTTTATTTTATTTTATGATATCCTACTTCCATTTTCACATCAAACCATACTACTATAAAATAAATATGCTGAGCATATTTTATTTTATTTTATGATATCCTACTTCCATTTTCACATCAAACCATACTACTATAAAATATAACTCGTTTGGGTTTTGGCTACCCTTTTCCAACAAGTCAGGTTGGCCGAGCGGTCTAAGGCGCCAGATTTAAGCCCTGGTTCTCGAGAGAGAGCGTGGGTTCGAACCCCACACCTGACAAGCTGGAAAATTTACTTTTTGTTTTTTATTTTTAAACAAACAAAATAAATACATTTTTCCACTCGCATACACAAATCAGTTTGTGAAACAAATCGAATGCCGACTAGAAGATACTGCTGAAGGCTCATATATTCTAACCTATTTGACGCTCCAAATACACGAATTATTATATACTTTGTTAAGAAAAAACATACAAGAAGCGCATCAGATGGGTAAAAGAAAATTTTAGAAATTATTCTCTTGTCACGCACACATCACTAGCAAAGCGCTGATCGACGATTTTCTCTCTCCCACTGTTGCTCTCTGTCCATGCCTAGCAAATGCGAGTTACAGTCATTAAGGTCGTTTTGACGCTCTGTTGCCAGTCGCTAGCCGGGTCGGGCCGGTGTTTTATGGCAGTTCTTGTTGAGCATTTCTCAGCTATTAAACTTTACCTGTCCCGTCAATCCCTCTCTCTTTCTCTTTTTCTCTCTCCCCCTTTCTATGTTTGGCAGCTCTTCAACCCACCCGCTGCGCTGCGCTCTATCTTCTTGTTACTCTTGGCTTTTGTTCTTTGTTCGCTGACGTTGTCGCCTTGTGGCAATTTCTGTTTTTTTTTTCCTATTTCGCTTCAATTTTATTTTTTGTGTTTTTGTCTGTTTGCTAGGTTACCTTTCTTGGTCATGCGTTGACTCACGGGCGTTGTGCTGTTGATAAGCACGGCTCCGCCAACCGTGTAGGTGTTGACAAATCAAGAGAGAGAACCCCTCCCACCTCTCCATCCCTCTAACAATATGCCGGCCCTGTTATGGCCGAGAGTTGTTTGACAATTCGCATATAAACAAATAACTAAGTACTGTATATGCGATGTCAAACCGCAAATCTCTCGCTTACAGCAACCGCTAGATGTCGCCCTCTGTCGCTCGTTTGCGTCGCAATCCCAGTAGATGGCTGGAGGGGGGCTGGTTTAGGGGGGTAGGCAAGACAATGACGTTGGGAATTATTTTACCGACAACGTCAAGGTGAAATTCATTTATTTAGTTCGCTGGGTTAATGGTGCATGGCTCGGTTGGGCTCGGCTTTGGCTCGGGTCCGCACTCAATTAGTGCCAGCTTTAGGTGGTTCTCATTTCAGTGGGTTTCCGTAGAACAATGCAAATCATTTTGCCCATTTTTGGAGAGCTCAACACAATGACAACAACGGGGCACAGATCTCTTCCCGCATAAATTAAGATACAAAATTTGCCAAAGTGCTAAATTATTAAATGATTGCTAAACGAGTTTTTATTTGTTTTGTTTGATGCATAGGAACGGGTTCTTTTTTTCGTCCGGCGGGAGAGAGGTCAGCCTAAATTGCTTGTCGTGGGTGTATTTTGCAAATATAATTGCAATTTTGTTGAGATAGCTTTGTGATTTTATTGTGGGTTTGAGGAAGATTGTAGAAAGAAGTATTTGCTAAATTAGAAAATGCATGTGAAAGGCATTTGTAGCATATTATTTTGATGACACAGAGCTTGACCCATTCTATGGCTTGTTTCGAACTCAAGTTCTACCCATGCTAAAAGCTCTTATCAAAACAAAAGGCTCGAATTCTCCAAATGTTTGTGCGTGCCAGCTGGTCACGAATTTCTATATGATATCTCAATGCTTTCAGCATTAAGATATCAATGTTTTATAGCTATTCAGCTCTATTTCTATTTGTTTTTTTCTCAGCTCAATTGTCAAACAGAGCCATTCAGAATTAATCGGGCAGGCCCATTAACTGCAATGCATCCATCACAATTAGCCCAGTTTGTGAGAAGAAAGTGGAACTTGGCCTATGCATATGGCTGGAAATCGCTTTATAATGTGCAAGGCAAATTAACAACAATTTTTCAGGCAATTTAACATAATCTTGATTATGCAGAGAGTGAGAGAAAAATTAAACTCAGTTGCAATATGCAATTTAAAATACCCTGTAAAGCGCGAGTCATAAAAAGAGTTCTAGCAACATATGTAAATTTAGTTGGGTATTCTGTGGAATTACTTAAGATTTGGTTTGCCAAATATTTCTACTTTAACTTTGAATAGAATAACAACAGCCCAATCCTTTCTACCTTATCTTAAAAATAATATTTAGTTGTTCGCTTATGCTCCGGCTAGAACTCTACCTCACAAAAAAGAAGTTTTCAGGCAACTTGTCAGTTGAATACAGGGTATGTGCATAGTCATATAGACCATGCTTCTATCGTTCCTGCCTTGATTTTTTTGTATGCATGTCAGCAACGGCAATGATGACGCCTTGGAGTAGTCGCCTCTGTGCCCACAATTTGTCTGCCACTTGAATCTTTGCGCTGCTCTCTGCATGAGACGTCGGCATAAATTGCAAATTGCGCAAAAACAAAAAAATAAATGAAGTTGCCTATGAGGAGCAGGGCGAGCGTGTGTGTGTGTGTGTGTGTGTGTGAGATGAATGCCACATTTGATGGCCGTTTACGTAGACACGAAGTTGCCGAGCTGCATTCTGACAGGGATTGCATTGCATAGCCAAAGAAAGAAGTGGAAATGGGAGACAATCTTTGTGCAAGTCTCAGAGTCTCAGAGACGCCGAGTAGAAGCAGCCAAGTGTGGCAGCAGCTACAAAAAATAACAGCCAGAACAGCTATCTTTGTCACGCCGAAGATGAAATACCCTTGTGAATCTGTGATCTACGCTTTTGCAGATATGTACGTGAGGAGAACAATGTAGGTCTTAACTGCCAATTTAGTCAAAATATCGTGAAAAACAAACTGATTCTTCCTAGAGAGCTACATAATATAAGAAGGGTAAGTCGATCGTTTCTGTGATTGCCCTATGATACCATGGGTCGGACCGGCCAACTTCCAAATCTAACTATATCGAAACGGCTGTTAAAAGTGATCAAGAATCGTTGCTTATGATTCTCAAGTGGTTAAAACCTTGAATCTAGAATATATAGCAGAGTCTGCTCATAATAGAACCGGAAGGTTTTTGAAATAGCTGTATAGACAACCTGCTCACCCTTGCTGCTGTTGGTCGTGACGATGGACCCCGATGCCTCGATCAAGAATATAGTATACACCTTATGTACACGTCTTTTTCTATGCGTTACATGTCTCGCAAAAAAATTATAATAACCTTTTACCAAAGTATAAAAACACAAGCGACTTGATGACGGAGGAAGTGCTTGAGGGCGACATTGACAATGGCCAAGAGACAGGCGGCAAAGGTGCGCTACCTGGGGAACACACATAGACGAGCGGAGGCTTCAGCACAGAGAAAAAGCAAAGTCATGTTTAAGCACAGTGGAGAAGACGGCAAAGGCTTATGAAATGTGAAGCCGCGGCCTTTGTGCGCAGTAAATGAATGACACCTGCATCGGGCTGCCGCTGACTGTGTGTATAGCTAACAGGCTTATTTTGGCACGCCTGGGCTGCTTTCTTGACCGGGTCGTATGCGTAACCCGAGCACCTGCACTGACTTTTTGACCAGCCAAAGAGACCAATTAGCCAGGTCGCAGCCGGAGAGGGCAGACGCGCCTCTCTGATTTGTAGCTAGTTTATGTATAGAGTACTTTTTGCCTGTGCGGTGATATCATCGCCACAATGTTTATCGTCTCGCCCTTTTCCATACCGCCCACCCACCCACGGATCTAGTGAATCAGCCCTGGTTGCGTGCCCAGTCTGCCGTGCTAGTCACTTATTACTGTAATTGAAAGCACGGCCATTTGTTTATGCATTAGCCAAAGTGCTGCGTAGAATTTGATGGGATTTACTTTTGTCTATGAATGCAGCGACAAACTTAAGTCGCAGATCGTTGCTTTTGTCTTAAATTAATCGTTTCTTTTTACGTTCCAAATCGTTCAAACCAGTTAACCCCATTCCTTTTTATAAATCTACGGCCAATGCACCTGATGAAAGGCTTTATCTGCCAGCTGTCAAAAGAAATCAATTGACAAATGTCAATAAAAATGTTCATGGCTTCAATATGTTTGTTTTTTTTCTGGTCATTCTGAGCAATACGTTTCGTATATTAAAAACCTATAGAGAGCATGTTTGAGTTTTCGGGTCATTCTGAGAAATACGTCTGTAGACGAGAGTCTAGAGACTATGCAAACCCAGCAAATATTTGCGTTGTTTAAAGTTGTTCAAAAATATTTTCAAATAGCAAACAAAAACAAGTATTTTATACAAAAGAAATGTGGTTCGGTTTACGTTTAAGTTCGGCTATTCTTTTTTCTAACAAATCCGGTTAAGGTTCGGTTCATTCAAAATTAAAATTCCGTTTTTGAATCGATTTGATGGATTTCAAAATGTTCAAATAAATTCAAGTAAAACGAAAATCGAAACAAGTTATCTAAGAAGTTTTGAGCTTTGAATATACCTGCAGTCATATACTAAATAGTATATTTAAACAAAAACTTAACTTCCGACTTATAACAGCTATATATTATAGTATTAGTCCGTCGTCGTAGTATTGGAAGCATAGATTAGCTCAAAATTGCTGATTTGGTGAAGGTTCTCCTAGCTCGATCTATAGTTTTAAAAACAGGTATATAATATAACCGTCCGAAAAAACTAGCTCAAGTTTTAACTAGATATATCTAAGACTGATAGTCCGATTTGCAGCCGAACCAAATTATCGACTCAGCTCTATATATAAAGAAAATATCATTTATAATACTTTCCATTTCAAAATTTCTAAATTCGAATTTGACAACAAGTCTTCCTTATAGATATTTAATCGTACGTATTAAGCTCCATAAATTAAGCTGTCAATAAAATTTTTCCGTGGAACTTTTGTTTCTTTGATAACTCGTCTGGGCCAACAATGTGTGATAGCTTCTTATGAGCGCCTATCAATTATTAGCCAAAAATTAATTGCAACAAACAAACACAGGCATAATGACCAATTGGTAGCAGATAAGATTACGTTTAATGAAAGTTGCGGCAATTAATTGCAAAATTTATTAAACTCACCCGAGTTGGGGTCATGTTGCGCCTTGTTATTGGTATAGAAGTCCATGTTGTGGGCTTAGTTTCTATGCGTGTGTGTGTGTGTGTGTGTGAGTGTGTTTTAGTATGGACTAATGAGTTAATTGCAGTGCAATGCACCAAGGCTGAGGGTTGAGTCAGCAGGCAAGAAGTAACGCACGGGGGTGCTGCTGCAGTTGAGTGCACTTTGAACTAAGCCAAGTGTATGTACGAGGGGGTTGACCTGGGTCTGAAACCGTTCAGTGTGTGTGTGCGTACGTGTGTGTGTGTGTGTACTATTGTTATTATTATGCTTGAGCCTGGCAGCTGCTTCCCTGTTTGATTTTCACTATCGATTAAACACTTTTCACTTGCTTTGGCTTACACTTTCGCACATTTGGCCTGCTTGACTGTTGGATAATTTCACAGCTATTACCCAAGCGAGAATACGTTTTCGCTTTTCTCACTGGATTTTCACATCAATTACAATGCATTAATTGAATTTTCCTGGCGGCCAGCCAGCATATGGAAAAGTGTGAAACTTTATTGCACAATTTACTGCAGTTGCTGACCTACATTACGCGGCCAAGCGATATCATCGAAAACAGATGAGCAGCAGATTGAGATTGAGAAATGGGGATTTGCGACTAGTCCCCGGACAATATGCATAAATGTATATCTGGCAAAAAGTTGTTTGTGTACGTGTTGACTGCATTCGATGTATCTGGATCTTATTATGGTTGTTGCTTTTATTGTTGTTGTTGTTGTTGTTGCAGTTTTCACCCAGTAACCGAGTTTGCTTTGGCAACCCCGCCCCGACAACGAATGACCCGCAAACGAAGCACGTGCGTTGCGACTGCAATCGACGAGCTCACGAATTGCACTGATGCGTTTGCGGATTCTGTGTGGAAACGGAGCAGGATGTTCGTTTACGACTTTCAGGGTTGTTGTTGCGCATCGCATATCGTAAACGATAAACGGCAGCGTTCAGCGTAAACTGCGCCGAATCCACAATTGCCGTGTGTGTGCGTGTGTCAATGTGTGCTTGTGGGTGGCACAGTAATAATTCCATTTGCGTGCTAGAGCCGGGCAAATTGACAGTGAAGTCCGCCCGAGTTCTGTTTATGATCCAATTCAAGCCACAAACAATGGCAAAGCTTGTAACACTTCGCTGAAGTGCGACTGGAGTCGCCACCAGGAAGCAATCGCAACTGCAAACGGAGACGGACAAAGGCCAAACACACACACACATATACACAATAACAAATGCAATGACAGTGCCGCTTGGCATGACATAACAACTTCCGGTATAATTTACGCGGCGCCCCCGCTGGCTGTTTATTTCATTGCAATGCTTCAAATTGAGTTATTCACAGGCGCAACAGCTGCTTGAGAGATGCTTCGAAGGGAGCTTTAACTGCATTTGTTTTCAAATCTAAGACGTGAAAGGTACTTTGTGCAAGTTTTGAAAATTTAACGGAAAATAAGCTTAAGATACCAACCAGCAGATGCATCTAAACGCCTTATAAACAAAAGGCCAAAGCTTTCAAAAAGCTTTATATTTGAAAGCAACAATTGAACAGGCGGCAATTATACATGCAGAACGCGAGAGAGAGAGACAGAAATAGAGAGATACGAAGAGCGCGTCGTGCTCTGCGCTGTGACAAACGTATGTGGCGGCGTGAGGGTTGACTCCCGCTGTGTCAGAGGGAAAAATAAAGCATTTTATGCCTGTCAGCTGTCTGCTGTTTTCATTTTTTTTTTTATCAACCTACGTGCATATGGGTACAAATGTGTACATACAAAAACGAAAAAGTGCAAAAACGCTTTTATTGCGAGAGCGCGATATAAAAATAGCCAAACACTGCTTGTACTAGCTATTCATGTACAGAAATCAATGTACAAGTGGGAATATGAAAATGTTTTGCTTTTATTAAGAAATATTATTTAAATAAAAAAAACTCTTTATTAATTGTTAAGCAATAAACAAGCATATTATGTGCCGCAAAACTCATCCACCAACAAACAATATCAATGCTTAGACAAAACATATATTTGGGCTGCAACATTCTCGCACACACACAAATTAATACTCACCCTCGGTGAGGTATGTGTCTGTGTGAGAAACAAAAATACAAATGTATACGTGAAAACTGTCAGCCAATGTTGACAACGTTGCTTATGTAGCACGTTTAGAGCTACTCGTCCAACAAGTCAGGTTGGCCGAGCGGTCTAAGGCGCCAGATTTAAGCTCTGGTTCTCGAGAGAGAGCGTGGGTTCGAACCCCACACCTGACAAGCTGGAAAATTTACTTTTTGTATTTTTTTAACAAAATAAAATAAACACATTTTCATCTCGCACACGAAAAATGTTTGTAGAACAATTTGAATATCCGAGAAGATACTATTGAAGGTATACATATTATCCGTGGATCCACCTATAGATGCTGATAAAAAGTATATGGCTTGAGCTTTTTAGTGCCGTTTCTAGCTACCTTATGCTAGAGTGCAAGAAATATTTATTTAATTCTTTACGAATCATTTCCTCAGGTGACTCATAAAAGATTATTCATGGCCTGGCTGCAATTGCAGTTGTAACTGTGCTGATACAGCCCGAGAAGGGGCTTAATGGAAGTTAGTCTACCATTGCGAGCGCTACGCACCTTCCGGTTGACGAAAGGCCAACCCCGAGCCGAGATTCAAAAGCCAAAGCCAAAGGGCCAGCAAGTGCCGTTGACTCTGAATAATTAATAATCATGTTGTTCGTTATGTGTCTATTGTTTTGGCGTGTGCTTTGTTATGCATTCTGTTGCATTGCGCAACGGTCCAGCAACAACAAAACATGGTTAAAAAGATGTATAACGGCCCAACAGTTGGGCTAGCTAGATGGGCCAAATGGTAAAATATATATATACATGAAAATTTGTTACGCCGACGGGTAATCAATTTGTCAAGCGGCCGTCTATGGTGTCTACGAATTGGCTATTAATCTTCAAAGATTGAAAGATGTCTGATGCAACTGTGAATGAATTCTGATCAATCTGATGCTTATAGCTGTATAGATTTATTGTTTTGATTGGAAATTTGATTTTTATCAAAGCAATGAACGAGTTGAAAGCGTGTGGGATTTACCCTTGAGGAGGGTATTATAGTTTTGTCATGGTATATGTGGCGCATAGAAGGAGACATCTTCGACCTCAAAGTATATATATTCCTGATCAGCTTCAACAGCCGAGTTGATTTAGCTATGTCAAATTGTCCGTCTATCTGCTTCTCCCAAAACTTGTTTGTTTATCAAGATATCTTGAACAAATCCGCAATTTACTAGCTAAACTATGCTATATTATATAGCTCTATCGGAAGCATAGGAAATCTGTAATGTTGTAGAGCAAATGTCTATAGGAGCATTAAATCTTTGCCGTACTTTCTTGTTTGATTTACATGAACAACCAATTCTCAAATTGATTTTCTATAAAACGTGACAATTGTTGCAAAACTGGCGTATTTTGTCTTCCTCTTTCGTTGCGCTGTTTTGGCCCATATGCGCAGTTACCCCACTTATTCGCATTGAGGTTTTCAACTCGCGACACTTCCCCGTCTATATACATATATATGTTTACACATATACACATATGTATATAGGGAAAAAAGATTGCATGCAAACAACAAAAAGCCAAACAATTGCCATAATTTCATAACCCAGAGCTAACCAAGCTCGTTTCCCATTCTTCAACGTAGGAAAAACAATTTTGATTTGCTTGTGGCATAAAAAACAGAGCAGTGAAGACAACCGAGTCGACAAAAAAAAACAAAAATTGTGTAATAATTGCGACATTTTCTGCAGTTCAAAAGCCATAAAGCAATGGAAGCAGGCAACTGTGACGTCACAAGGTAAACAATAAATTACAGAACTAGTATATTAACACAGTTAGGCAAACGAAAGAAAGAATTTCATTGGAATCTTATCACGTTTGGTGTGTGCAGAAGCGCGAGAAAACAAGAACTCTTTTGAGTGCGAATGGTAATGCTATTGGCCAAGGAATGGCTTGGCCTAAAACAAGTTTCAGCTTTAATGGTCAGTGCCACGTTTCTGCGTTTCAATATCAAGTTCAACCAGTCGGACTCGGTAGCCGCAGCAGCAGGCTCGGCTCAGGGACGCTAACGGTGCCAATGTCCATGTGGCTTTTGCGACAGGTTCCCGATTCGAACGCGGGGGCCCACCAGAACCGTGGCCATACAGCAGCCGCAGCCGTCCATATGCAACTGCGCATATCAGTTGCACGGATTTTTCGCAATGGTGGCAAGTGGCAACCAGTTCAACTTGTTTTCCAGCACTGTTGCAGCTGCCCCGGCCAAATGCAGAACGAAAAATAATAATAATAAGAAATAAAAAGCAAATAGAAGGAAAGAATAGCTACAGCAAAACGCGCTGTCAGCATTGATGAGTCATGCAGCTAACTAGCCGCAAGTTTTTCGGCTTGGAAAAACTCACAAAAGCTATCTTCGAAAAAGGCCAGAGAGAGGAAATGCTCGAAAAGCAATTACATTTGCAACAATAGCAGCAGCAGCTGTTAAATTTATGGCCCAAACGTCACAGGAACATGATTTCAGCCACGCACGGGTTCAGGCTGGCAGCGGAGCTAGAGTTCACTGTACCGTAAAGCAACGAACAAAATGCTGCGCATGCGCACAGCTCAGCTACCAAAACGAGTTCAGTTTTGGCTTCGAGGTTTTTACGCTTTAGTTTTTATAGAGGGTATTCTAATTTTGTCACGACTTGACCAACGCAGGGAAATATCAACAGCCGAACGTTCTGCCCGTCGCCATGAAGTTTAACATAGGTCCGTCTTACTGTTGCAGGCAGTATATAAATATGTTATAATTTGCTGTATCGGACCACTTTATCTTATGGCTGCAATAATATTAACGATCAGTCAGATCTTGTCACTAAATTTGTCATTTGTTAGTTGAGCCATGCTAAAGAAGCAAAATCTTATTAACAATAATCCGATATATTTAGAAGAAACTTGGGAAAACTATCAAATATAAGCTTTTGTATGAAAAACTTTTTTCTTAGAGAAAATATAGGGAAAATTCTGATGGCGGGACAACGATCCTCACGTACATTTTGACCGCTTAAAAGGCGCATTCGCCTAACAGGAGTGTTTGTTTAAGAGAGTTTGTACTGTGTCCCAGCTGTTGTGATCTCCACTATTCTGCTAAGATATCTGAAAAACCCATATTGAATCTGCCTACAGCGATCTTCAGGCACATTTTGTCCGCTTAAGAGGTGCATACACCCAACGGGAGTTTTATTTAGGAGTGTTCCCACAGTATCTTGGCCCTGCCCAGCTCTTGTGATCTTCACCATTCTCCTGCAAAACCATAGCGAATGTGACAACGATCTAGAGGTTTTGTCCGCCTAACAGGAGTGTTTTCTAGGTGACTTCTTACTGTATCTTGTCTATACCCAGCTCTTGTGATCTTCACTATTCTCCTAAGATATCGAACCCGACTGCTTTATCATATTGCTTCTTTATGAACAATCGCTCAAAAATGAAGCTTTTGTGGCAAATCTCTTCTAAGCCATACCTTTTCTCTGCCTAAGACAGCCGCTCATTTTTTATAGTTTTGTTTTTTTTTTGACCAAAATGCAGGTCGCAGGCACCAAATATTGATATCTAACTTGATCGAGCAGCATACCAACCTTTCTCAGTTCAACGACTCGCCTGCAAATTGAGTTTGATTTTCAAGTTTTGCCAAAGATTTGTGTTTTCGCTGCTAAACTTCGCGCAAGTGGAACCAATTAATGCGGACGCTGAGCGTAAAAAAATAATAAAACAAAACAAAAAATGGGGTGAAAAACAGGAAAAGCCAGCAATAAACAATTGAAAAGTGAAACAATTAATGTGCGCCATTTCCTACTGCAGCTCCCATTTACAGTAACAGGAATTTCCATCGAACTGCAGCAGGCATGAAGACAACAACAACAACTAAAACAACAACAACAACTAAAACAACTAAAACAACAACAACAGCTGCCGACGGGCATCAGCTCCCAGGGGGTAGTCCCCGTCCAATGCTGATGGATTCACTGGAGCCCCATCACTTATGCATTTGTCTTGCTGCAGCACATATGCTCACAGATTTTCCATATGTTTTGCCGAGATTTTGTTTTGATGCCCCCCTCCACACTCCTCACTCTCCTACTCCAAAGCACTTGCCACATTTGTGATAAACGTGACGCATTTGGCTGTCACAAATCGCGGCCTCCACAAATTGCCAAGTGCACTTCTCAAACGCACTGAGTACGTAAATAAACAAATGCTCTTCATTTATCATTAATTGCGATGGCTTCTTCCTCTTGCTAGCCAAAAAACAGAGAAGAAAGTGTTTACTTTTTGCAAGCTGGTACGCAGCTCACAAAGTGCCTTTAAAAACGTATTTATTGGAGTCATGTGCAAGAAATTAGAATTTGTTTAAGATCTATATAAACATATTAAAGGTTCATGAAATTTTGTGAATTTTAGCTTAACTACAAAATCATCAAATTCTTCAAAATCAGTTGAATTTTGATTTTCTAAAAGTTTAAATACTCAAACAAATCTTTTATTACTCAGTTATCTTCAGCTAGTTAGTTTTTTAATAGCCCTAGATTAAAAATGAATCTATAATTAAAAGACCACATCAAATTTAACTTGAAATTGGATATTTTAGAATTTTAAAAATATAGAGCAACTTTGTAAAACTTTTTAGTACTTCCGTAAATACGCCAGTTTAGATAAACTAAACGCGTTTAGGGTCATTCTTTTATTTTGGGCATGTGTGAGAACATGTGAGCTGCATACAGAGCTATGTATTTGTTCTTGCCAATCAACCTGTTATCATTTCTTTAATCTTATCTTCTTATCTATCATGGTGCAGCTGTCAGTGGGACGGACGGACGTACACAAAATCAAGATACTGATATTTGTTAATATGAAAAAAAAAAGACAACTAGTGCAGAAGCATAAGTGGACATATGGGAAAATGAATCGAGTCGAAGGCAATATATGCAAGTATTTCGTAGTCCATCAAAATAAAACTTCTAGGAAATATAATAATCCAGCAATTAAACGAACAATTTTAACAACTACCTAAGTATTATTTGCCCTTGTTTACTGTCTTTAAGCATAAAGTAATATTGACTTTGAAAAATCATAAAATTTGTATTTTCTACTTATTTGTTTTATAATAAATTTTGATTTTTGACTGACTCTTTAAAACTAACCCACAAAAGTTAATGTAAATTCATTTGACTAATTTATAATCCCACCCATATTTTCAGATATGCCGTTACATTTTGCGATAACAAAAGAAAAAGTGGTAAATGGAAATTGCGATACATCTGAGTTAAGCTTAACTCATTTCGGAAGTTTGTGCCAGAGTTTGTTTTGATATAATCGAAAGATAAACAAACAAGAAAACTATATGTAATACATACAAACATATGTAGGTATATGCTAATCCCAGTATCTAAGAAACAAAGGCAGCAATTAATCCAGCTACTTTCACTGTGACCTACAGCTGCTTCTCTCTTATTATATGCAAATTTCCCAACGCACAAACACTTTGGATAGATGCTCTTGAATGGGGCGGTGTTCGGTTAACGAGCATCTCTCACGGAGCTAACCCTATTGTTGTCTGACCAACATTTATGCATTTTTTTTTGGGCAGAGGAAGTTGGCCAGCTGTCGGGCTTGACAAAGGACGTGTATCGCACCAATTGGCGATCGCATTTTGAGAACGAGTCGTCGTCGTGTCAGCTCTGTGGCGCGTGCACAAAGCTGCTCGATAGGCGGGCGGCTGTTTCGGGGTGTGACGCGGCGAACAATGAACTTTTTGGCCAGATATGAAACCAAAAATATAGAATACAAAAAAAAATTGTTATTGCCGTACAGCTAAACCCGTTAATTGGCTTTCCGAATGCAAGTTCTGCAAATGTGTTTATACCAGAGCTGTCGAAAATATAAATAGCTGTGTGTCTCAGTGCTGGAGCTGAGCGTGCGTCGTGTTTTGATTCGTGACACGAAAAAAACACGATCCAAAACAGCGTGTTTAAATTTCGTGCAGCTCTGTGGCCACCTTTGCGGAATATTTGATAGAAATCAGCATTATAAATTAAATGAATGATTATTGTATAGTTGTCTTTAAAGAGCAATTAAAATTAGAGTTTTAAGAATAGCAATTTATTTCTCACTCGCCCATACGATACGCGCCCATCTTTAATTGGCATGTAAAATGTGCGTGTATTAGTGCGCGCACTGCTGAGCCTGCGCATCTGTGTGCCGTGTATGTGTACCTTTGGGAGAGGAGGGCAGATGTACAGATATGTGTGTGTGAGAGAGAGAGAGAAAGGGAGACAGAGAGCGAAGCCTTTGTCTGTGATGGATTAACACGGACACGCGCATGCGCTAGGAGCTTGTCACGTCTTTAGTTTCCATTTCCATTTTCAGGGAACGTAATTAAATAGCAAAATGTGCCTGGCATCAGCAAGCGACTCGGCTGGACATTTGCTCCTTCAGCCTGGGGGGCTTCAGACGCTCATATCCGCACTCAATTAAAATGACCCTGGACAATGTCTTACGTTTTCATATGGCGACTGCGCCGGCGTCAATACAAATCTATCTTTCGAGTTTTGAGTCTTCTGCTCTGCCTTTTGACTTTACATTCTATATATAGCATATATACGTGTGTGTGTGTGCTGGTGTGTGTGCGGGTGAGACAGCTGCGGCGGCTGCTGCTGCTGCGGTTGGTGGTGTCTTTGTTGACATTTAACGTCGTTTCACCCCCGCGAGGATGTCGCGTCTGCGCCCTCTTTTCCAATCGATTCAGGGTCACGTTTTGTGCGGCAGGCGGCGATTTTTGTGTTTGCCCATCGATTGCAACGAAAACGCCAACGCAACCGAAAACAAGAGGCTCTAGTCGGGTGTGTGCGACCAGCGGATACCCTGTACCCAGCGCAGAGCTATCGGCAAACGAGGCTAGCTATGTATATGCAAGTCGATTTTTATCTGAGTGCGGTCTTTGAGAACTATTATTCCAAAACAGGTATGTTAGTTCCTGGCTATATTGAATCGACTGCTGATGCTGATAAAAAATATATGTATGTGTAAGGTTGAAGTTGGCTTTACTTCCGCCCTTTTTATCGGCACACCAAAACATTGACTCATTTTCAATGCGTATAGGGTATTAAAAAGGGCAAGCAACAAATACGAACAGAAACGAAGCAAACCAAACTCAAGCTCATAGTTTGGAACTCGGCCGAAAGGGCAAATATGAGTTATTGTTGTTGTTGTAATCCGTTGCGCTTACCTGTTGCTGTGTTTTTGTTGCTGCTTCCGCTGCTGCGCCGTTGTGGAGCGTTTAGCCGGTGTTTTTTGTTTTATTTGACTTCAGGGTCGCTGGTTTTGTTTGTTTCGCCCGTTTTCCGTTTTGGCAAAATATTAAACACAATCAGACCGAATGTTAACGAACAAATTTGGATAAAAACACGCGCCAATTTCCGTTTTTTGGCTTCTATTAATTTGTTTTGCCAGTTGGCAGTGTGATGTGCTGCAGAAGGCGAAAATGCCCTCGAACACAATTTTGTGTTGACGTATTTAAATGGAGTGTTTTGTTTATTAAGTAAATTTCATGTGATCTCGTATCTAATTGCGCTGAGTGCGCGCACCGACCGCAGCGTCCGATGTTAATCTTTCGACTGCCCGCGATGTCCAATTCGACATATCGTTATCGGTACCAAACTCAAAATGGCATGCAAACATCGAAAGCACGATAGTGCATACGATACTTTCATAACAGTGCTGTAAAATTGTGAAGAATGTTGCGCAACATTTCCATAGCCGCATGTTGAGTAGCTTAGAAACATGAACGCTGCTCTTTTGCATGCTGTTTTGTGATGTTCCCATAAATGTTGCTCATGACATCTTAGCTTGCATAGATACATTTATGGTGAACAACAATCGACGTGATGCCGATTAAAGTATCCGATATCTTTAAACTACAGGCATTTGCGCGGTAAATCGAAATTTGAAATTTGTAACCAGCCTACTTCGTCATGTTTAATCTCTTATGACATCAAACATTTTTTGTTTATTAATTGCTTTCTGTGGCAAATTTATAGCTGGTAATCGATCGTAATATTTTTTAATCATTTTCTTAAGTCTAAGTACAGTTTGACATTCATTGGACATCAAAAGTGGAGTTCTAATAATCACAATCCCTGAAAGGCTGCAATAAAAACAACTAGTTGTTTAACCAGCTTGAATTCTTTGACTTGTATCTACTTTTAAATGGCAATGACAAGTTTTTTTTTTGCCTAAATCTCAAATGTGACTCTGTCTCGCTTTGAAATGCAGTTCTTGAGTTTAGGAGACAATCACAAATCTGCATTGGCCAATGTGTCCAAGACTTAGGCCAACCAACCAGAGAGAGATTTGTTTTGCCCGTAAACATTGCTCTTAAAGATTATTTAGCTTCAACATTGAGAATAAATAAATAGATAAAACTAAATTTTTCTCCTAATACGTAATGAAATAATTTGTTTATTGTTCAAAGTTATTTTGGGAACATGAAATTACGTATTTTTTGTACTCTTTTCTTTTACAGTTTTGATTACATAAATGTGGTATAAGATGGGGATTATCTGTGCTCGATGATAACCTTTAAGGGAACATCAGGTATATCATGACTTTTTCGTTCAAACACAAATCGAATCAAATTGCAGTTTCAGCATTTTCTGGAACTCCCGAGCCCTATTCTGCTGACTAATTGAGTCTAATTGAGACTCTTTGGCTATAGTATGGCAGATATCGTACGATGCTCGTTGCTGGTACAGCCTGATTCTCAATATATATTTCTACTCAATTGACTTTCCATAAATCGATAATTGCCATTGACAAATGCCAAATTGAAATATTGAGTTAAATGAACTCGGCCGCATATTAACTGCTATCGTAAGTCGAAACCTGTACTGGCAGCCATTCGAGAACTTTGGCATTATTTATTCGAGCGCACGTCTGAGAATGCTTCAACAAAAATTCAATCAGCCAAAGTTGGGCGACTACCAAATACCTCTTAAGATGATAATATGATAAAAGTTGCATGCTGGGAAACGCCATGTAATATATGTATCTAGACAGATTTGGTAAAAGCTTTCCAAATTGATCTATAACAAGAGTATATCCATATGATTTGGCATTCAAATTCCAGGGTATATACACAAACAGATTGTCAAAAAATGTGTTTACTTGACTTTTATGGCGGCTTGGCTTGCATTGATGTCAATAACATGCAAGAATTTAAGCCAGGGCTGCCAGCAAAAATGAACGTAGAACTTTAAAAATATATATTTCCCATCTATTCTAATGTATCTACAGGAAGTACAAATGCTATTTGTGCAGTTCCATAGCAGTCTGTCTGGATAAATAAGACTACAGTCTGTCTAGATAAATAAGACTACACAAATTGTCCGGGAGTATGATGGACATGTGATATACTCGAGTGGTGCGTCATGTTGGCCCAAAGACGAAAACCCGTTCGAAACCCCTCTGGCATTGTTACCAACAATGCTTTGGGGTAGCTCTCCCTCTGCCTCTCGCCTCCCTCTCTCTCCCTATCTGTCTCTCTCTCTCTCTCTTGCTGGGCTGGATAAACATTTCTCCGTTGCAAACAGAGCGTCGCGTCGCGGGCGCAGGGCGCAGGGCGAGCTTGTGCATGATGGATACTCGTTCGGTTTTGGATATATGGGCCAGTCTATCGGAAGGTATCGCTTCGTCGTCGTCGTCGGCAACATTATTGCCTCAGTCTCTGGCCGGCCTTCAACCGCGCAGCTTAGTTCCCATTCGGTGTGCGGCCAAACGCTTCGCCATATGCTGTTCTGCGGTCTTCACAGCAATTTCTTTGCGCGCTCTCTTCCGCTCGTTCGTTTCTTCTGCGGAATCGCGAAATTGCGAATAAATCGCCAGCATTTCGTTTGCGTCAGCTCTGCACTTCAAATATTTGTCAAACACGTGTTGTGGCCCATAATTGCGGCGCAGAGAACAGCATTTGTTCCTATTGTTTTTTATTTGCCGGCGGCCCGTTGACCAAAGCGCTCCCGCTGAGCTTTTGGCCCGACTACGTTCGCGTCCAGAGTACAAAGTACACGTCATCGGCTACGCGCTCGCACGCTAATTGCTGAGCGGCAAATCGTCACGAGATACGCACTCGAAGAAAGCAAATAGAAAAGGAATTCTCAGTGATTCACGGGCTGCCGGAGCGGCCAGTCGAGTTAAGCGAACAGCGGAACAGCGGAACGATAGCCACAGCTGAGAATGGGCTACGATGAGGTTATCGTGCAGCTGGGCGATTTCGGGCGGTATCAGATGATCATCTATATGCTGATCTGTCTGACATCCATACCGGTTGCCTTTCACAAGCTCGCCGGCGTTTTTCTGCTCGCCAAGCCGGATTTTCGCTGTGCCCTGCCCACGGATCCGGACGGAACGGCCAGCTACGAGCTGCCCGCGCAGCTGAAGGAGCTCGCGTATCCGGCCACGGACAACTGTGCCTACTACGAGCTGGCATATGCCAACGGCAGCTACTACAGGACAAGCAATGAGACCCACAGCTGTAGTCGCTACATCTATGACCAGTCCAGGTACCAGAACAGCGCCGTCACCGAGTTCGATCTGGTCTGTGGCCGCGGCTTCCTGGCGGCCACCAGCGACTCGATGTTCATGCTGGGCGTGCTGCTGGGCAGCATCATCTTTGGCCAGCTGAGCGACAACTACGGACGCAAGCCCATCTTCTTTGCCTCGCTGGTCATTCAGGTGATCTTCGGTGTGGTGGCGGGCGTGGCGCCAGAATACTTCAGCTACACCCTGGCGCGCATCATTGTGGGCGGCACCACGTCCGGCGTGTTCCTGGTGGCCTATGTGATAGCCATGGAAATGGTCGGTCCCGCCAAGCGGCTGTATGCTGGCATCTTTGTTATGACGTTCTTCTCCGTGGGCTACATGCTGACGGCGGCATTTGCCTACTTTATCCACGACTGGCGCTGGCTGCAGATTGGGCTGACGCTGCCCGGATTGCTGTTCATGTGCTACTATTGGATCATACCCGAGTCTGTGCGCTGGCTGCTGTCCAAGGGACGCAAGGCGGATGCCATCCAGGTCATACAGAAGGCGGCGCGTTTCAATCGTGTGGACATAACGACAGAGGCGTTGGAGGCGTTGCTAGATGAAGGCACCAGCTGCAAACAAGAGCAGAAGCTGGGCCAGGATGAGGATGATGATGGCATCGAGGAGGCAAGGCCACCCTCAGTATGGGATCTACTGCATTATCCGAATCTGCGACGCAAGACGCTGGTCATCTTCTTCGATTGGCTGGTCTGCACCGGCGTCTACTATGGTCTCTCCTGGAGCACCAACAACCTGGGCGGCAATGTGCTGCTCAACTTTGTGATCTCCGGCGCCGTGGAAATACCCGCCTACTGTTTTTTGCTCTTGACGCTCAACAGATGGGGACGCCGCTCGATACTCTGCGGCTGCATGCTGGTTGCCGGCGTCAGCCTCCTGCTGACCATCATTGTGCCGCAGGACATGCACTGGCTGACTGTGACGTGCGCCATGGTGGGCAAGCTGGCCATAACCGGCTCCTATGGCACCATCTATCTCTTCTCCAGCGAACAGTTCCCCACGGTGGTGCGCACCGTGGGCATGGGTGCTGCCTCCATGGTCTCGCGCTTGACGGGCATGCTGGCGCCCTATCTGAATGCCTTGGCCACCCTCTGGCCGCCACTGCCGCTCGTAGTCTATGGTGCCCTCTCGCTGGCCGCCGGCTGTCTGTCGCTGCTGCTGCCCGAGACGCACAACAGGCCGACGTTGGAGACGATTGCCGACGGCGAGCGTTTCGGCAAGAAGCTGCCGGCGGATGCGTATCTGGAGACGGGCAAAGAGCTGCGCGAAACGCTCGAGACGCAGCCGCTCAACTCTGTCCAGGCCAATGGCAATGGTCACAAGTTCTAGGAAAAGGCAAGCGAACAGTAAACAAACAATAAACTCTGCTCTGGCCACGCGGTTCGCTAGGTAACAACTAATTAAGTTTGTTAATTATACTAAACCCAAGCGCCGCTTGGGGTCATTAATCTTTTAGCTGACGAATCTAAGCACATTTTTCCTACACATTTAGTTCCATAAACGACAAAGTATTATATTTCAAAAATCTCACATGCATGCCAAACAAAAAAAAAATGGAAAAAAGAAAACAGCACATTGAAAATTCTTCTCGTTAAGCATTTAGCAGGGCACAGAGGCGGCACAAGGGGTTGTTTTTATGTTTTTGCCACACCTGTCTTCCATTCGAGCATTTGGGCAAAAACAAAGAGAGCGTCCTCGGAAGTCGTCCTTCCAAGCCAACAAATTGGCCCCTGCCCACTGAGACAGTGTATTATGCATGTATTTAATATATAATTATATAAAAATATATATATCTATATATAAATATGTACTTATCAGCTTAAACTTAAACCCAAACGAATTTTTAGACAATTGTACTTATCTCTGTGTACTTATGTTCAAAATCAAATATTGTATTTTTTCTATACCAAAGCAAATAAATACAACTTCTCGGAAATGATTTGCTCAGTTTCAATCAAATTATAAAAATTGTTCAAACTTATTTCCGCTATGTTTTTCTTTATTTTAGTTTTATGTATTTGTTATCAGAGAAAAAACGAAGAAACACGTGACATTTACAGGCCAAAAGTAAATTAAATTTTGAATCACAACGCAGGCGGCACTTAACGACTGCCAGATACTCTGTTTTGCGTTGGGCAGTAGATTGTCTAATCAAATTTGCAATATACTCTGCCCTAGTGTAAAGGACTCTATTTGCAACATTGTGAGTATTTTCTTATTTATTCAAAAGATTTTAGAACTCGCCTGTAATACTCTTTAACTAATTGGCAACACATTAGAATTATTACGACTTGCATTTTCTACAGGTGAAGCAAAGAACAAGAAGGAGGTTCTCGTCGAGAGCTCCCGACTAGGGGATACCCTAAACCCTCTTATTCCAACACCAAATGCAGCTCGCGCTCATAGATAGAGAGTAGCGGGGAGGTGGCGATAGGTATAAAATTAAAGATACTTGATATATATATACTATTCTAGAAGCTACATGTCAAGTTTGGTGACTCTAGCTCTTATTATTTACCAAAATTGCTTAAAAAACGGGATATCGATATACATTTTTATCGATTACTTGGAAACGGGACAAGTTATCGTTTATCGGAAACAAACTCGATCAGCGCGGGCACCTGGAGGACCTACAGTTAAAATTTCAAGTCTCTAGCTCTTATAGGTTCTGAGATCCTTGCGTTCATACATACGGACGGACGGACGGACGGACGGACGGACAGACAGACGGACATGGCTAGATCGACTCGGCTATTGATGCTGATCAAGAATATATATACTTTATGGGGTCGGAGATGCTTCCTTCTGCCTGTTACATACATTTGCACTTTGCACAAATACAATATACCCTTTTTACCCATTTTCAATGGGTTCAGGGTATAAAAACGCGAACTGACAACTTGAAGACTGTGAAATAATTAAATATATTTATTTCTCATTGGCTTGAGTGCAAAAATATAGTTCTATAAATTAACCAAGGCAGCTGACAACAACAATTTAGATGATATTATGTGCGACTGAATTGTCGTAAATTGTTTATTTACATTGCTTAAGATCCCCTCCACAATCACCTCCCTCCCCCCTGCCGTACATCTAAGATTGTGAACTCGGTCAAGTTTGTGTTTATTTGAATAAATAATAGCTGTAGCTCAAAATGTTTGGATGCTCGCACAAAGTTGCAAATCTAGAGATTATGTGTGTGTATATATACTGAGAGCTGAGCGCGCGCGATAACAGAGAGACAGAGAGCGCTAGAGAGAGAGAGAGAGTGAGAGAGGGAGAGTGTCGCTCACGTGAAAAAGGTATGCAATCTGTATGGAATATTGCCAACTGCATTTCTCGCTGGTTGCCTTTCACGATAACCGATCGAATGCTGCAATGCGTAGCAATTATCTGGCTCTCATCTGAATCAACCCCCATTTGGCCTAGAAACTAGATGCGAAAAGGGCGGCTAGACTAGGCTTACCTGTGAGAATGTCATGTCAATGCATAGCATACCTGGGCTGTGATTGGAACTATGCACATTGCCAGAGCGTCGTTTGCTCGGAGCTTGTTGATAGTCGAAGTCGAAGTCGATGTTGAGTTCTTCAACAACAGCTGCATAGCACTCTTAGTCGCGTACTGGCACAGATCGCGAGCGGTTCGTTTCGAGCGCTTCAACTTTGATAAGCGCAACAGCACAAAAGACACACACATATATGTATGTATATATGCATATGTGTTTCCAAAAAAACAGGAGCACATTCTGAACTCGCAGCGCCCAATTCATTGTGTTGTTTATCGCCGAACAACACGAACTTTTATCGTCAACACGCCGCGTATACGCAACGCCCAAAATACAAGTTGTGAGCCGCCCCTCAACTCCCCCATCATTAATCGTGCAAAGACGACAGCTTTTAACGTTTTGAGGGGAAGCGTTCAACGTGCTCCAAAATCATACGACCGTAACAAGCACCGTGCACCGTGATTAGCAATCGGGCAAGTGCGATTGAATCAACCGTATCCCGCCGTATCGAGCATCGATTAGCTGCTATCAGCCATGGGCTACGACGACGTCATCGCGCACCTGGGCGAATTTGGGCGCTATCAGAAGCGCATCTACTTGCTGCTCTGCCTGCCGGCCATCGTCTGCGCCTTCCACAAGCTAGCCGGCGTATTTCTGCTCGCACGGCCAGAGTTTCGTTGCCTGCTGCCGCATGAGAATCCAGACACGGCGCGCTTTGATACCCTGCCGCGGCAGCAATGGCCGCTGGCATATCCCAACGACAGCATCACCGGCAAGGCGGACACCTGTGCCTATTACAATGTCAACTACACCGAGCAGTATCTAAATGGCAATCAGACGGCATCAGAGAATGGAACGCTGCAGTGCAGCAGCTATGTCTACGATCAGTCCAAGTATCTGAATAGCGCCGTCACCGAATGGGACATGGTGTGCAGCCGCAGCCTGCTGAGCGCCACCAGCGACTCGCTGTTCATGGTGGGCGTGCTGCTGGGTAGCTTCATCTTTGGCCAGATGTCCGACAAGCTGGGACGCAAGCCCACCTTCTTTGCCTCGCTGGTCACGCAGCTGATCTTTGGCGTGGTTGCGGGCGTGGCACCGGACTACTTCACCTATACCATCTCACGGCTAATTGTGGGTGCCACCACATCGGGCGTCTTCCTGGTGGCCTATGTGATAGCCATGGAAATGGTGGGCGCCTCGTATCGCCTGTTCGCTGGCGTCGCCGTGCAAATGTTCTTCTCGGTGGGCTTTATGCTGACCGCGGGCTTCGCCTACTTCATCCATGACTGGCGCTGGCTGCAGATTGCGCTGACGCTTCCCGGGCTGCTGTTCATGTGCTACTATTGGATCGTACCCGAGTCTGCGCGCTGGCTGCTCTCCAAGGGACGTAAGGAGGAGGCCTTTGTGATCATTGAGAAGGCGGCCAAGGTCAACAGGGTGGAGATACCCAGCGAAATCTACGAGCAACTTATCGAGGAGGTGGCCGAGAAGAAGCGCAAGGATGAGCTAGCCGCCGCAGAGCCCTCGGCATCCGTGTTCGATCTGCTGCGCTATCCGAATCTGCGCCGCAAGACGCTGCTCATCTTCTTCGACTGGTTTGTCAACAGCGGCGTCTACTATGGTCTCTCGTGGAACACGAACAACCTGGGCGGCAATCAGCTGGTCAACTTTATGATCTCTGGCGCCGTGGAGATACCCGGCTACCTGTTGTTGCTCTTCACCCTGAACAGATGGGGTCGCCGCACCATACTCTGTGGCGCCATGCTGGTTGCCGGGATCAGCCTGCTGCTGACCATTGTCGTGCCGAGCGATATGAACTGGCTGCTCATTGCCTGCGCCATGATTGGCAAGCTGGCCATCACGTCGTCCTATGGCACCGTGTACATCTTTACGGCCGAACAGTTTCCCACTGTGGTGCGCAATGTGGGCTTGGGTGCCTCCTCGATGGTGGCGCGCGTGGGCGGCATTCTGGCGCCCTATCTCAATCTGCTGGGCGAGATCTGGCGACCCTTGCCACTGGTCATTTGTGGTGCGCTCTCGCTGACTGCCGGCCTGATGTCGCTGCTGCTGCCCGAGACGCTCAACAAGCCGATGCCGGAGACGATCGAGGATGGTGAGAACTTCGGCAAGAAGCAGAGAACGCCTGGCACCGAGGAGCTCAAGAGCATGCTCAATGGCAAATATGGCGACCAGACGCGCCACTGATTACGACGCGGCTGGATCGTGCCTGAAGACAGATCACAACTTGCCAGTTCAGCGAATTTACCCAATTTGCATTTATTTATTCGATGAAAAAGTATTCCAACTCATCTGCTAAACTGTACACAATATTGCTCCACGTCGCATTTGTGGAACCTCAATTTCATTTACATTTATTGTCCATTAAAACAAAGCAAAACATTCACTTGGCGTTCCCTCCGTCTGGGAAGCATTGAACTTTATTCTTTATGAAATACATTTATTTTTACTTCTCGTCTTACACCCAGATCTGCTGTGGGTCTGCGGGCCCCAGACGAAGCTGTCCCCGCTGATAACGTTAACAGTCAGGCGATAATTTTCCACTTTGGCTGCGGTTCATTGTACCAAGTGCTATCAGTAAATCCAGAGCAAATAAATTATCAATTGTTATGATAATTTGTAGCCTGATTTTTAGGTTGTTATTATCAAGTGTGTCAGCAGTGAATATTTTTACACCCTGAACCCGTTGATAATCGTTTGAACGAGGGCATAATGTTCTTGTGCACACTTATGTAACAGGCAGAAGAAAGCTTTTCCGATTCCTTAAAGTGAATATATATTGTTGAGCAGTATCAAGCCGAGTCGGTCTAGGCTTGTCCGTCTGTCTGTCCGTTCGTCCACTCGTCTGCCCGTATACATACATATATAAGACAGAGATTATAAATTGTTGGTATAGATACTTGAAATTTTGAACGAAAGTTCTCCTAGCATTCAAAAAGATCAAGATTGCTTAGAATTAAGATGAAAATCAAATAAAATCGATATGGACATCCTGTTGAGACACCAACATTCTGATGAAGGATACCGAAGCATTTTGAGAGCTATAGTCTTGGGCATTGAGATTTACACACATTTTGATGTCGTATGTAATCCCTGAAAATTTCAAAAAGATTGAACAATAAGCATCCGAGTTAATCAGGAAAGCATATTCCATAGCTATTCAAAGAAGAAACACGGCTACTGCATATATGTATGTGTGTGCGTGTATGCTTGTATGTGTGTTGGATGTGCTGTATACATAATATTATAAGCATTGTTAGGGTTTTTTAAAGGCAGATTCTTTCTGGACTTAGGGTATCTTCTAGTCGAGCATATCCGTTTATTTTTATAGGAATTTCGCCGCGAACTGGATTACTAAGTCCCCACGCACCATAGCAACAGCCTTGACTATGACTGATATAAATGTTTAACTATAGAGCTACACAAACATAATTATGTTTGTATAAGTAAATGTTCTTGTATTAGTTCATAAAACGTTAATAAGTGTGTGTGTGATTGTAAATATGAGTGTAAGCTGTTAGTATTCAAAAGATGTAGAGTTCGAGAATGTGTACTTCTATCGCTTTCTATATAGATTACCAAAGTGTATTTATGTAAATTCCCCCAACCGACATTTGCTTATAGATCAAGAGAAGTTATTGCCCCACCAAATTAATTCGGAAGTTTATTTAAGAAATTGTCATTTGCAACCTTAAAAACTAGAATTAAGTTAAATAGCTAGATAAACAAGAAACTTAAGCTGGCATAAATGATATTTGAAGGCTGATTTCATTAGCCTTATCTTATTTTAAATTTTGATGATGTTGTTTATACAAACAAACAGCATAGATGTAGGGCACATGAATACCTTATGCTCAAAGTCAAAATAGTTAGGAGAACACAAGCCGAGTTATTTAAGGAAAATGCCGAGGGCTTAAAGAGAAATTAATGTAGCTTATCGGATGATATTAGTTCATGATTACTTCATGATTACTTCTGGCACGCCGAAGATTTAATACTCTTGTATAACCCTTGTATAAACTAATTTCTCGACCGATTCTTCCTTTAGAGTCATAAGATATAGTTGTTCGATCTTAATAAGACTCAAGTATGCATACTTTATGGGGTCGGGTATATCTCCTTCTATGCGTTACACATTTCATGACAAAATTATAATACCCTCCATATGGGTTTCAAAACTTGAGTAAAGCCCACTACGATATGCAATTAAGTTACTTTCGACGCTAAAAGTATGCAACTTTTATTAAATTGTGGATTAAATTTCTTTTATTTTAAATTTTACTGGTATTAAAGAAAAAACTTAAATTAAATTTATATAAATAAATATTAGTGCAATTTATTCTATAAATAACATACGAAATTTAACAAATATTGGTTGTTTATATAATCTGATCTGAGAGTTCAACTGGATGAGACCTTTGCAATCTCTTCCGCATTCGGACTACTTCAAGTCTACGTCTCTTTAGTAGGCGCCAAGCAAGATGATTGGGATGATTTTCAAGTCGCGTGATGTTTATAACGTGTCCCGGACTTTGGGCTAGGTCTGTTTTAAATTTGGACGGTCGCATGTACCAGGAGGCATAATAAATACTGATAGTATAAATACTTTTAATATGATTAATATTATTCTTTTTATTTGTATTAGTATTAGTATTATTATTAATGTTATCACTGATCACTTAGCTAAGACAATATCAAGGCCATGCTCTAGTCAGAGATTTGCAATCTTCGTTGTTCAGTTGGCGGAGCGACTAGGTCACACAGAAAACTCATTTAACTAGCTTAAAAGTCTTTAAAAACAACAAGCATCTAATTTAATGTAATTAAATGTTTCATGTATAGCATGTCTCTCAAAATTCGCAGTGTTCCAGCATAAACAGCAGCGTAGTCTGCCCGAATGCAGGCGTTTTGAGTGCAGCCAAAAAGTATGCTATATTTTTGGGTACAAGAATAAATATACGATTTTGTTCAAAAGATTTTTTTTAACTGGATCTGTTCGCTTAGGCCTATTTAAAATGTGTTAAGCTCAATTTGCTTGTTCTTTCAGATTTAACAAATCTTTAAAAATTTAAGATGTCAAAACAATTTTTCAATGGACTTACCTTTTGGCACAGAACTACCACAGATCGATATACTCATAGTGGGCGCGGGTCTATCGGGCCTTACTTCAGCCGTTAAAATATTGTCCAAAGAGAGTTCGCTTAATGTGAGAATCATTGATGAGAACAGCAAGCTCGGCGGTCAGCTGCGCGGGGAGGGAACACGTTTTGTGAGCAAGGAGCAGAAGGAGCTGATTGCCTTCCTCACGCAACTCAATGTGGCACTGTTTCAGCGTGATTCGGACGAACAGAAGCTGAGTCGCTGCTGGGAGCTGGACCGCGGCCTGACCTCAGCTCCGGCCAAGTTTGAGCTCTGGCGCTATATCAATATGCTGGACATGCGTATGAAGAAGTTTAGTTCCGTGCGCTATGAGTTAGTTTGGGATTGGAGGGGTAGTGGGCAGCACAAAAATGCGCTAATGTCTGTCGATGCCTTCCCTTAGGTTCCGCGAGCGAATACCAACCATGGAGCGGCACATAATCACCAACTTGTTCTTCAACCTGTCCCGCGAGTTCATGTATCAGCTGGTGCATTTGGCCTCCGGGATGCAAGCCAGCGATATTAACTACGATGAATTCATGAGTCTGTGCAGCACATCGGGTGGACTGAATGTGTTCATCGATCTGTAGGGTTTCCATGGGTTATATTCTTTTGCACTTTAACAATATCCATTTGCAGCTTTCTGGACATGCCGCATACCGTGCTGAGCTTGTCCGGCGGGAAACTACTTGAGACACTGCGCGAAAAGTTGAAGTACACTGAGATCCTCAACAATGTGAAAGCTGTTAAGGTGGAACACTTTAAGAACTATGTGCAGGTGACAGATTCACATGGCAAGATACACATGGCAGAGGCTGTTATACTGGCCATACCCTGGGACAAGGTGAACAAGCTGCATTTCGAGCCTCAGCTGCCCAGACAGTTTCGCATTCCCTCCAGGCGCACAAAGAAATCGAAGAGTATGATAACCCAATACTGTATGCGCTACAACAAACCCATTTGGATAAGTCGAGGCTGTTCGGGTCAGTTTCTAAACATTCAGCCCCTGGTGGTGGGCTACGAGCACAAATCGACCGAATACTGCGGCTATATGCTGCACACTGTGGAGGAGGCGGATAGCGTGCGGAGCACTGTGCTGGATCTGCTGGCCGAGCAGTTTGGCGAGGAAATGCTTGAACCTTTGCACTACAAACAGCAGACCTGTGAGCTAAATACGGCGATGCACAAGGCGCAGATAAAGCCCTGGCATCGGGTCATCTGGTCCAGTTCGTCTGCAGCTGCCACCAGAGATCGGAATCTCATGGCCGGTGCCGTCGAGAGCGGCGTACGGGCGGCCATTAATGCGCTCTTTGTAATCCGGCCACAGGTGGTGTGCTGGCGTGATCTCCAGGATGTGCAGGATAAGAATCGATATGGCGGCCCCAGTCCCGGCTACTTTGCTGGTCTGGTTAGCCGACTCAACCTATATAACATCACCTTCTATGGTGTCTTTGTGATTGGTCTTATCTGTTTGCTCAACTTCGGCTATGGCTCCATCGGGTGAACCTAGCTATATTCATTTTGCTGCTCAAGTGCTCGCCCAATTACTTTGACATTGCAAGTGCCAGGGGGCACCTTCCATACACCTAGTCGAATCATAGACCCACTCGGGCACTCGCTCAAGCATTTAGCTAGCCGTAATCCCGTTTCTCGAGCTAATCATTTAATTTAAATCGGCTTGGTCCAGATCTGGAGTGAATTCCACTTCTTATATATATATTTTTCTTTTTTTTGCATAATTCTAAGCCCGTCTCGTGGGTAATCATTCACTTAAGCGCCAACGCCATCCACGCCAACCACGCCACCCACGCCAGGCCAACAAATTGGGTTTCATAAATTTCAATCAGTCACCAAGTAGCTCTCCGGGATCTTAGGGATGAGCAAAACGCTTCAGATATACCTGTCTTATCGAGCTACGAAAGTCTACGGATGATCGCAAATCTCGGTAGTAACTAAATTTGTAGTGTAAACACAAATTAAATGTTAAGTTAATCATAATAATAAGTTAAGTTAAGAATAAGTTCGGCAGGTATGACTTGTAAGTTGTCATGAGGTAGGTAGCATAAATATAAAATTAATTCATATATAATACATAAAATGTTTTGGGGTTTTTCAAAATACTCCCTTATACACACTCTTGATCTTTTTTGTCCATGTTATCCGTGCTATTGTGTAACATCTTTGTTTTAATATTTCCTTAAATAGCACATCTCTAGAGCTTAGGCATAATGTTGTTTTGGTTTTCTTTAGAACAAGTTCTATTTATATGTATGTCATTTGCATATGGGATCATAAATGTTTTTCGGCAATTTGAATTAAATTGAATCAGGTCAGTTTTTATTAGATTAGTGCCAAGCAGATGAATGGGCGCATTATTTGGCCTGAGAGTGAAAGTATGGGCGTGGTCGGAGACACTGGGACTGACGACGTGCGCTCCATACATAATCGTAGCAGTATTCAAAAGTTTGGCACCTCAGTGCATGCACTTGAAATTGTGGCCAAAATCAAACAATAGCTGCACGTGCGCTGCCCACAAACAAAAACAACAACAAATACAACAACAATAACAAAACATCAAATCCAAAGACCTACCTATCCAATCACAATCAAATTGTCAACGGTACACGCCCATGTGCATTACTAGTTCAATTGAAAAAACAAAACAAGCTGCCAATGGAATCTCTATATACACAAAATAATTACGACCTCTCAGAGAGGATCGTCATGCATCCGTCAGAACGTCCAAGTTTAGTGCGTATACCCTGTATTCATTGAGTATGTAACTGGCAGAAGACGGCATCTCCGTTTACATAAGGCACATATTCCTGGTCAGCATCAAGAGTTGAGTCTATGTAGCCATGCTCTTCTGTCTATTAATCCGTCTTTATGAATGGAGACTACAGAATTTTGGAATGTAGCTCCTAACTACCATGAATAGCAAATAAGCTTAAGCTCTGTTTCCAGAATATCGAGATAAAAACATTAAATTTCCGACAAGGCTCTTAATTTATATCTGATATAATATACACAGACCCAGAAAATTGAACTTTTTGGATACCTTTCCCTTGTTCTAAGGAACCATATTCAAGTCCTACAAATTTCATAAAGATCAGATTGAAAGCCCGAAGTTATTCATGACTAGAAGAAATGCCTGTATGTGTGTATAGATGGAAGCTAGAATTTTTGTATCGATAGCCTGTGGTTGTGCTTAGGGTATCTGCTAATCGGGCACTCCCGGCCAGAGAACTTTTGCTTGCTTTTGTTGTTCTGAATTATTGCTAGTACTTAAGTGCCGTTAGACATACGCTGCACTATGCAATTTTCACAGATGAATAAAATACGAGTGAGCAGGATGATTACATGCATGAGAAAAACAGAACAATAATTAAAGCGATACATTTAAACAACAGCCACAAAAAAATAAGCAGCTCAAATACAATGTCGACTGATGCATACCCTGCACCCTTCCAGAGCACAGTCCCATGGCTGTTGCTTACGTATTTCCATCGATATCGGTATCGATCGTACGCTCGATTGATTGACGTAGTCAAAACGATCAATTGAGCTTGGCCAGAGTTGAGAGCTGTTGAGAGGTATGTTATCTAAACGTTAATACAGTTAACCTCAATTGGTATTACTCAGTGGGGTCAATGCATCTGGTTCCAGTTTGAGAAATTGTCTAAACATCATAATGATTGAGGTTGTCGCTCCCATCAAATCAATTAAAGATTTAGTCATAAAAAACAAATCCTTGTGGATAGCAATTATATTGCAAGTTTAAAAGTTACTCAAGCGCATATAGATACATACATATGTATCTATATTCCCACAAATTATAAATATTACAACATTGTATTCAGAACAAAGAGACTCTACCAGCAAGAGGCGATATAAATTCAAATGCCTTCCGCTTCAGGGGATCAACATATCATTTACACAGCATTTAAACAATATTCATTCACGGTGTTTCTTTCATTTTACAATGGGGTTTTGCTCTTTGCATTTTAAAGAGCCGAAAAAAGTAAGAGCAATGCTCTTAAGTACGTACTTTAAACTAACGGAATTGAAGAAAACAATAATGTAAACAAGGCAGGCGCTCGATTATCGACCATACGAATGTAAATTTGTAATGAAACGTAGACAAAATGTAAATTATATGAATTACAGCAGAGCGTACTGTAAATTAATGCTTAATTCCTATGCACTCTCATACATACTAAGTAAAAAACATATTTCATTGTTGTTGAGAGCACTCGTGCATTAGTTTGTAACGGCATTTGTCTCTATTTGTAATGAAGATCCTGTGCTGAATGTAAGGGCTCGGCTATGCAGGGTGATTGATGAGCTCTGAGCGTTGGATATGTAAGGGATGATAATGTGGGTTGACATATTGAGCTATGTACCGATGCTTACACTGAAAAAAGATCGTAATGAATGTTGTACTTGGCAAACCATTTAGATGCATGATAGAATACCCTGTTGATATACTGGACATACCAAAATGTATTTATGTTTTGAAAGTCTAGCTAGAGATAGGAAGGCTGCTGAGCCCATTGGCTTTATGTAAGGAATGAATGAAACATTTTAATATATGAAAGCTTTGATATAGCCAAATACTTCACATATAATACTTTTTGATTGAAGGGGCTCTATATTTTCTTGACGATGAAAAGGTTAAATAGATAAGGCTCATATTACTTAACCTAGCCATATTTAATCAATTTTCTATCTTCCTATGATCTATCACTGTGTGGCTTAAGTATAAATGGTCTCATATGCTGCTCCCCGTTCTGTGTAGAGTGCTATTGTCACTTGAAAATAATCTCTCCTCAAACGCGCAATGATTTCGAAAATGGAATGCACTACACACACACACACGCACACACACACAGCGAACTCAAAATCCCAAGCATAAGCAAATGGAACGGGAAGAGCCGAAGCCGAACGTTTCCGAACCAGAGCCAGACAGAGCGACAGAAGCAGAGACAGAGTCAAGCGTATTCGTGTATTTGTAATGAGTGTGCGTATGTACTACTTATGGGTGAGTGTATATGCCAGTCTGTTTTGTCTGGCGGGCTGTATGCTAGTACAAAATGCTGCGATCGACCTCCCGTGGGCTTAGTTTGTGAGACGCCTCCGAAGCGGCAAGTAGTTGGTAGCCATTACAAGCGACTGCATCTCATCTGGCAGACGCTACACGCGCTCGAGAGTTCATTCAAAATTAGAAACATTTGCCGCGCGCAGCTGCCCAAAAAGACTGGGAACAGATATTCAATTCAATTTTATGTTTATTTTAACATATAAGAAAATTTTGACAAGCGAAAAGGAAAAACAAACGTGGGCTGAAAAAAAAAACATAAAACATAAGCACAAAGTAAATCTAGAAAATAGAACGGAAAGATAAACCGCAAAGGTCGCAACCAAAGAAAAGTGAAAGTGAAAACGAAAACAAGAACCACAAGAATAAAAATAAATTAAAAAGTAAAGAAAAGAAAAACAACAACACTTTGCGCTCGCAATTCCCGTTGCATTTGGCCGATCGGGCGCCTTTTGGCTGCGTATTATCAGTGGACACTGGAATAGAAGAAGTCGACCAGAAAGACGACAGCGCCACTCTCGTGTCAGAGGCTACACGCCGTGTTAATGCACTCGTAATCGCCCGACAATTGGCGGCAATAAATTCTATATTTGTGCATACCTCTATATATAATATATATATATATGTCAGAATTAAAATCGCGACTTTTGCGATTGCAATTTCAATTGAGCAATTGATGGGCATAGATTATAAATAGATTGACTTAGAGAATCTGGTTTCAAAAGCAAGTTCAGTGTCAGCGAGTGAACGACCCAGAAAATTTCGAATTGTTTTCTAAAGAATCTGAATTTGAACTCTTATCAATACCTACACACACACACATATATATACATATATAAAACTTGTGCTCGTTGTTGTTGACCACTGTGTTGTGTGTTATATATATATAATCTGTGATAAATAAAGAAACTTCTAAAATGGCCCAGTCCAAGGATAATCTGGAAAAAACGCGGGAGCTCATCAGCGAGGAGAGCATGAAGGATTTGCTCACAAAGCAGCTGGAAATTGTTGGCAGTAGCGGCGCCTTTGTTTGGTGAGGAGGGGTTATCCTATGCACATGTACATATACATATGTCGTCATATATATTCCCAGATTCGGAGAAAGTTATCTTTATAAGAAATGAAAGTGCTGAACTGAAAACAATTGATCAGTTCTAATAACTTGACCTATGCCATTAATATGAAAGCTGTTAGACTCAAAAGTTCAAGTTCAAACTGAAACTGATTCAGAACTGGAATCAAAGCACTTGAAACTGATTTAGTTGCAGAAAACTAGGTTAACATTATTCTAAGCATTAGTCAGAGCTATTAGCTGTATAGCAAATCATATGCCAAGCACGAACAACTAATTTAAATAATACACGATTCAAATATTATAAAACGAACAACACGTACCGACAAGATCTAAAGCCTAATCCGCAGTTGAAGTTGACTTCCCAATAATAGTTTAGGCACGAGACATGAGTGACATTTGTAATGGATTGAGAAAGAGTATTTAAAAAACTATTTAACATTACCTTTGTACGGACATGTGAAATCAGTGCACTAGATTTAATTATAGGCAAATCTGGTCCGTTAACGATAATGTACACAATTGAACCTGATAACAGATTTGAATTGCAGCGGGCCAATAATCTACATACTTGTGTTTGAAACCGGTACTCATTAAAATAATCATTTTAATATTGTATATAGATTCGATTCGAGTATATACATATATATATCGCTGCAACTTTTTGCACTGCCTCAAGGAGGGTCAGTTAAGTGAATGGCATATTGATGCGAAACGGGTCCGAAGGACACGTACTCCGGCAGACGTTCAACTACCGAAACTAGCCTTATGACTCGTACGTGTAGAAAAACAAAACAAAAACAAAATTAACTTCAAAACGTACTTTGAGTGCTTTGAATTTTGACGATCTTCTGCCTAGAATTGGCTGGGCGGGGATCGTTAAAAAATGTCGAATATGTAAATATTGCGCATTGCGTTCCGGTTGCCCGGTTCGATTGACAATTTGGTGACGCGCCGTTTACATTGAAAACACTTTCAACATAAATGTATTAGAACGCGTAGTTGTATTTGTTTTGGATATTGTATATTAGAACATGTGCTGAATACTCAATGGCCAAAATTGTTCAAAAAGTTCAGCTCCGTGTTTGCTTTTTGGAATGTGTCACTAACCTTCACAACTTTTTGTTTTCGCAATTATCAGTTGGCGTCATATATTTTGATCGCCGATCGTTAATGTTATTAATAATAATTTGGAATAACAAGCGGCGCTTTCAATTATCAGCATTTTGTGCTAACGTGTGAAAGATTGGAGTTGCGTGTCGCATAGACAAGGGATAGTTAAATAGATATAGCGAACATATCTGCTAAATATGTAAAATGTTTTAATTAGCGCCAGGTGAAACTTTGCCACAGCAATTTCGTTGAATTGCGTAGTTAACCAAACAATTTGAGCAACAGTTTAACTCTTTGCATTTCCGTTTCTTATGTAGGGCCATCTTTTTTCTCTGCGTTACGCCCAACATTTTGAACGGATTCCATGTGTCCTCGTACACGCTGCTCGGCCATCTGCCCGAGGATCAGTGGTGCGGCATTGACGAACTGCGGAACACCAACTGGACGCTGGCCGAGAAGCGCAGCATCAGCGAGCGTGAGCTGAACTCGGGCGGTTGCACGGTCTGGGATTGGGACTACCAGCAGCTGAGTCAGATGTCCTACGAGGCGGCACTTAACTACACCAGCCGCATGGTGGCGATCAAGCAGCCCACGGTGGTGTCCTGCAAGGCCAAGGGCAGCTACGAGTATTCGCATCCGGAGACCACATTCGTTGCCGATTGGGAGCTGACCTGTGAGCGCAGCATTCAGCGGACATCGGCGCAGGTTTCCCTATCCCTAGGCAAATTCTGCGGCTCCTTCTCATTTGGCATACTAGCTGACAAGTAAGTTAAAGCTAGAGACTAGTTCAAACAGCTGCTTTTAAATGAAATGAATTTTTTGTAGATTTGGTCGCAAGACTTCGTTTACGTTGGGCGCCGCTTTCTTCGTTGTGGGCAGCATCTTTTGCAGCTTCTCGCCCTGGTACAGTCTCTTTTTGATTGGCCGCTTCGCATTGGGCGCTGCCTCGTCCGGTTTGTTCTATCCTGCATTTACGATGAGTATGTATCTTCCTTAAAGACTTGCTGCCTGTTGTACTTATATTACTAACTCTCGCTTTAGTTGTTGAGAACATTTGCCTGAAGCATCGTTCCTGGATGTCAATTGCCTTTTCGGCCTCATATCCCGTTGGCATGATCCTGCTGGCCATTGCGGGTTATCTGATACAGCCCTGGCGCTATCTGCAGCTGGCATTGACCATACCCTCGCTGCTTCTGATCCTTAATTGCTAGTGGGTTAACTTAGTTAATGATAATGCCCACTTGTGTAATTTCTGTCCTGTTCTTTTCCAGTCTGATGAACGAATCCCCACGATGGCTCATAACGAAGCAGCGTTACGACCGTGTCTATCAAATTCTCTTCAAGCAGCCTAGCCATTATGAGGTTCAGCCCACAGTTGCGCCAGCCACCGAAATTGTTAGCGATAAGAAAACGGTCTGTACAAAGATCTCCCAAATACAGTCGACATATGAGCTAGTTGCCAACCGAAAGTCATTTATATTCTCATACTCTGTTCACAGGGTAAAACAGAGTATATGGTTATGTGCAAACTGAGTTTGTCTCTCCCCTTAAGTAAGGGTGTAAAAATGTGGAATATTTATATCGAAATATCCCACAGACATTTTCGGACATGGCCTTCTTAAGCAGTTATATATATCCTAGTTACAGTTTGCAAGTCACTGCTTTGGGTTACAGTTTGAGAGTCAGTCCAATAATCAAACCGAATCTTTTCGATTCATGATAGCGGTAATTGCACTGTGAACAGAGTATTGAGCAACCGGTTACACTTAACTACAACGTTAATTTGTTGTTTCTGATTACAGCTGGAACCGATCCCGAATGATTCGCTTGCCAAGAAGCTAAAGAATGGTCCGCTTAAGTCAATCATCGAGCTATTTGCGAATCCGAAAGTGCGTAAACTAATCTTCACTTCGTACTTTATGTTCTGCGTAACCTCGCTCAGTTACTATGTGACAGGCAAGATCTTGAAATTAAAAGTATTACAAAAAAAGAAAAAAACCTTAATTCCAATGTTAATCCATTTGTAGCTCTCAATGCCGCCAATCTCTCGGTCAGTCGCTATCTGTATATTATAGCCACTGGCGTTGTGGATATACCCTCGTATCTGGTGCCGGTCATTATGCTGAGGTATACGGGCCGTCGTATTACCACCATGTTCCTGTTCATGTGGACGGGCATATCGCTGCTGTTGGTGCTCGCGGTACCCGCTGGCAGCACCACGTGGATCGTTGCGTTTGCCATGTTGGGTCGCTTTGGCATCAGTGCCACCTACTCAGTTGTGACGCTCTACACAGCAGAATTGTATCCCACCGAAATACGTAACTCGGCGCTGGGCACCTGCTCCACATGGGCGCATGTCGGTTCCATTTCGGCACCCTATGTGGTCGATGTGCTGGGCGCATTAGGCTGGTACATTCCGACAACAATCTGCGGCTGCTGCGTTCTAGTAGCAGGCCTGCTAACGCTTACGCTGCCCGAAACGGGCACGGGCCACCTTTCCGATAAGGTTGAGGATGCGCCTGCCGCCATCGAAGAGACCGAGAGCAAGCCTGAAAAGCAGTAAGATTGAGCCACAACCGAGCCGTGCAGGCTGCTCGATGGGTTCCACTAGTTAAGTTAGTATACGATCATCCATGCTACCTATATATAAGTATTCTACAATGTTACGATTGTAATACTACCAGTACTACTCTAGACCTAAGTTTTCCATGCGTAATTGTTGTTATTTTTACTATTCCTTGCATTGTCGTAGCATATATATATTCGTGAATGTTTTCTGTTTGATATAGTATAATTAATAAATTATATATATAGCCGTTAGTACTTCTGCACAAGTAGCTGGACCCAGTCGTAATAGGGTCGTGTCACCGTGTAGATGCTGGGCATTCCCTGAATGCCGCAGGTCAGCCCATGCGACACCAGTCCGTAAATGTACTCGCGTCCTCCGGTTCCATATTGACAAATAAGCGGACCACCAGAATCGCCCTGGCACGAGTCCTGATTGTGGCCCAATGCGCAGACCGTATTTGCTCCGTTTTTAGGTGCCCAAATGTGTCCAATAATATCGCGGCACTGCTGGTTGCCAATGACGCGCACCTCCGCCTCGAAGAGCTGCTTCTGGGATGGGCCAGCATGCCTGGTGGCGCCGTAGCCAATTATTCTACACGATTCTAAAATACGTTTAGGCCGATTCGGGGGATTAGTTATAATTAATCAGTTTGTTTACAAACCCTTGCTGTTGGGCTTCATGCCGTACGGAGGCAGCTGAGCAAATTGCATGTCCACTCCCAATTGGCTTTTAAATGGGCGCTTCAGATGGAGAAGAGCGATATCATTGCGGTAGTTGGAACTGTGGAATTATAAGAATATTTTAACTACTTAGGTTAACCATTCCAATTATTTATACGTACGGTTGAAAGTAAATGTATTCAGCGCTTTCCACACAATATGGTTTTAATTTTTCCACATTTTCAATATTTTCGTATCCGATAAAAGCGACAATCTTGTCAAGTTTTCTGCAAGCACAAGAGATTGACGTCAAGGCCATATCTAATGGATATACAATACTAACTTTCTCCAGATACAGTGGGCAGCAGTCAGTATCCAGCGTTCACTAATTAAACTTCCACCGCAGAAATGCTGATAAATCCGCATTTGGGTGACGTTCCTGTTGATTCCATATCCGGTAAACACATCTTGCAATGATACCATATAAGGATACCTTGAAGTACCATCTACAATTTGATTGAATTTTCAATAACTCTCTAAGCTCAAATTTAGTTTTAAATACTGCCCACGCTAGAAACGACGCGACCGCCAACAATGGGAACGGCACGACAATCCTTGAAAGATATAATTTTTATGAAAATTAATATCAGGAGACATGTTTGATAGCAACTGAAGCCAGCCCTCATGCTGGAACATTAACAAGATACTAAACTACGTCCGTCAGCATTCCCAATAGAGCAACAGTTTTCGAATATATAATAAGAAATAAAAGCGCAAACGCTCACATCGGGGCAAGCTGTGTAAATAATTCAATGTGAATGCGTTTGTTGAATGTTTTGAAATCTCTGAATGCGGGCGTCATCGAACTTTTCTAGGAGAAGATTGGAATCGGAGTATTTTTCATTACTCTTAGGTGTTCTACACTTTATTAAAGCTATTTATATAGCACATTTCTTAAAACAAGCAGTTTAATATTGTTGGATGCAGTTTGAGGTTATTTAGAAGAATTCAAATTTTATTGGACACTTAACAACGTTCAACGGACGATGTGGCAACGCTACATTACAAACGGCACACTCCAACGGCTGGCTACATTTTGGCAGCACCAAGTGCTGGTCACACTGATTTTGTCAAACAGCTGATTAGTTGTACGCGAAATCTGTGAATGGTCAGACGCCATTGTGTACACGTTACGTGCGTTGAGAATTGTAAGTGCAAATTGTTCATTAATTTAAACAATTACTAATATAATATCTTCCCAAAATGAGTGTTAACAAGAAACTCTAATGCATTTACCTTGAGAACAAAGTGTTGTGTATTTGGGAATGTTCAAATGCAACACGCATTACGTTTGAATTGTTGTTGCTGCTATTTATTGTTTTGTTTGTGAAAAATATGTGTGAGTCGTGTTTGTGATAATAATATTCTGATTTAAAAGAGATTAAAGGCTAATGTTTGGGTTATAATCAGTTATCAACAATCGGCTCGCCACAAGGTGACAAAGCGCTATGGGCTCAAACCTCGCCCTTAGGCCCTTTTTTACATTTGACTTTTTGGTGCTGACAGAGGCGAAGTGGGCTTTGAAAAATTGTTGTTGTGTTTGTTGTTTGTTTGGGCAATATGATCGCGACTAACCAAATGTATCGATCGCTGCAATTGGAGTTAATTAACGGGCTATGGAATCTTTACAGAAGAATAATGTCACAAGGCGGTGGCACCCCATCAGCTGGCAATCCAACCATCCTGCATGGCGGCAAGGTCTTCATTCAGCGCGATTACAGCGATGGCACCTCAGTTAAGTTCCATACAAGGCTGCCCCCGGAACTGGAGGGAATGGTAAGCAATCGTATACTCCATAGGGAATCTCACCAGCTGTTTTTCACTTGCAGATTGAACGTCACGTCTTCGAGGCGACCATCAACAGGCTTAACGAGTTTTATGCCGAGGCGGAGGAGGGTTCGTGCAGCACCTACTGCGAGGGCTGCATAGGTTGTATTACGGCGTATTTGATATATATGTGCTCCGAGACACATTACGAAAAGGTGTGCGGTGGAATTCTTTTGTAATTTGATTAATTGAACTAATTTTCTTATGTCAATCGATAGACGCTGCGCAAGATTTCCAAATTTGTTGCTTCCCAAAATGAACGCATTTACAATCCAAAGGGTCTGCAATTGATTGATCCAACATTTCGTGGTCTTCGCGTCATAGAAATTACCATATTTGATCGTCCAGGGCGAACGTGACTTCCGCTTTCGCATTCAGCAAATGAGTTTTTCATGTGAGACGTCAGAGATCCCGGCAACTAAAATCTGTTTAATCCATAATCAAACAAACAGCAACAAATCAGAAGCCATTTCGTGTGTTCCCCCAAAAATCCAAAACTGTGTCGCTAAAGCTTAACAAACATTTCAACATGTGCAAGAATGCGATCGATACTTACAAGGATGCAATCTTTAGCAAGTCAGCGCCTGTTTTTCTTGTTTTAATTTTTTTGGAGCACGTGAATTAGTCATAAGTATGCTGTAATGATGTCACAGCGGCAGTCATAAGCGATATGTTTAACAGTATGTGTAGTTGTTAGCCAAGGCAGAGTTTACCCTTAACGAGTTAGTTAGTACGAGTATTTATGCGAGTGAGGCGCGTTGCTAGTTAAATAAGTGAAAAGCTACTGAAACTGCATTTTGGCTAAAAACCATAGTTACATACAGTTACTTATACAATACAAACTCATACACACACACACAACACACATTTTGCATATGTTATTGTTTGTACTAATTTAACAAAGTTGTGCGATAATTTGTTAATTTAATTTAAAATATGTAACGCAATTCATGATTGCGATTTTAACTTGATCTAAAACATTCTGCTTTAGTGCAAATACAAATGTATAATTGTAGCACATGCTTACTAAACAAAAAACAAGAAGAAAATACAAACCATACCTTTAAATGGTTAACATGCATCAACTTTTATATACAATACAAATCTTTAACGATTTCAAATAGCGCCAAATGAACTTAAATATATACATATAACCAACTGAAGAATTGTTCATTTTTAATAAAAATCTACAAAACTTAAATTTCTTAAAAGTGTTATAAGCAAATATGCGTGGCACGGCTTGTGCTTTAGCTATACAGCTGTGACTACTTTTTTGTTTTTTTTTTCAAGGTATTTGCTTAGCCAACACAAGAACTTTTCGACAATAATTTTGTTTAAATTAACTGTTTATTGAATTCAAAACTATAAGACATTGTGCTAAAAATGTTTGATTGTGCTCAGTTTAGTTAATTGTTCTAAAACTTTTTCGATATTTTCTTTTTTTAATTTATTTCGAATATATATACATATATATACGTAGTTGCCAAAAACTGAACATAAAATAGATTGGAATATTTTGCACAGTTTTAAGGAAATTGGTGAATCCTTCGAGTCATATGTCATATGTATGCAAACGCAAACTGTTTTCTGAATTCATTTTTGCTATATTTTTACAATAGAAGCGCAGGCCAGGCTTATAAAACTATTTATTGATATACATTTTTTTTTGTATTTTTTTTTAAATTTTATTGTTTTAATATATACTTG
The DNA here is from genome assembly GCA_035045725.1 of Drosophila ezoana. NCBI lineage: Eukaryota > Metazoa > Arthropoda > Insecta > Diptera > Drosophilidae > Drosophila > Drosophila ezoana. The sequence continues at coordinate 1,603,321 of JAWNOU010000036.1, forward strand.
TGTTCACGTATAGAATCTCCAAAGCGACATATGTACTTAGTTATATCCGGTCTTTTTTCTCTGTTTCATAGAAAGCATACAATATTTGATTTGTTAATATTTTCATCAGCAATCGGTCATCAGGAGATTAATCACTTTACTTGCCCGCATCATTCATGTTTTTGGGTAAGCTGAGCAGCGAGTTTATCAGTTCCGAGTTTCGCTTTGGCATCCGCATATTCGGATTGAGTGAGTTATCCAGAAAGTAAGGATACTTGCAGGGCGGACCCGGTGGCTGGACGGGCGCATATCGAACTGCGTTATTAATCCAGTCATACAGATCCCGATTATATTCCTTTTCTACGTAGCGCTCCTCGTCGGGCGAGGCCCGTGCGTACGCACAGGAAATGCAGCCGGCCAGCGCCAGTAGGGCCAAAGTAAGAGCGTAGCAAGTCATAGCCAGAGAAATCCAGGAGAGAGCAGAAACAGGACCAAAGCACTTGAAACTGAGGAATGAACTAATGCCAGTTGCTGGCATCTCTTATATAGGGTCCGCGGAGCACGTTGGGCAACTGGGCGGACCCTTAGGTAAATCACAGCAGGGAGCCAGACGCATACCAAGCGCAATGTCCGTGTCAGTTTCAGGGCAAATATGTCAGGCGCAGGCAAATAAGCAACGTTAGCTGCCAGTCGCCCCATGGCTAATATTTGATTATGCAGCATTTTATGTGCGTGTCACAAAATCCGACGACAACAGCATCATCAGACAGACAAACGCATTGCGCTATTTGCTTGCACTAGACGTCCTGGTTTTGGCTTGACAACAAGCTCATATGTGGGCGTCGTTCGATTAATTTTAGACTATGAGCCATCAAATGAAATGCTACATTTAATATTCACATTCCCTTTTATGGCTGTTGCCAAAATCTCTAACAGAAATGACGCACAGCACATGCAAACAGTTATTTTTATAGGCATTTGGAGAAATATAGCCCAAATATTTGAACAACATTGTGAACATTCGACCTTGATGGGGTATTAAATTCGACTGAAAGTCGTTTAATCATTTTGCAGTTTCCTTATTAGCATTAGATTGCAAAAACATTAGCAATAAATTAAATTTTTTTTTTGTACTAATTGGGTATATTAATTAAATTGTTTGTAAGGTCTCTGTTAGCTTTGTGTACTTTTAGTTTAAAGAAGCGAGAAACTTAATTTGTATAAAGTTTTTATATGAATGTCCTGTCCAGGCTGTGACAAAAGTTTCTGTTAAATTTAGATTATTTGTTTGCAATTCTTTTCAATACATAATTATTAGCATATCTATGAGTATCGATATGTGTTACTTCTTCATCCCAAATCACATGAAAGAAACAACTTTTTTTCGCACATAGTGGAAAAAAACTAACTAACAATGAAGTAGGCAAGACAAAAGAATATAATATTATTATCAAATACATCTGTGCAAATTTGCGAATATTTTTGAAGCCTGAGAGTTTCTATAAAAGCAAAAGTATTGGCCATATTTTATTAAAAGTTTCGGGGTGTCAACGTCTGCAAATAAATATAAAATGAAAATCTTTGCAACATTATTGGGCTGTGCCGTGCTGGTCCTTTGCATGATCAAAGACAGCGAGGCGGTCGTCTGTACATCGCCTGGTGTGCCAACCGACTGCATTGATTGCACGGATGAGCTAAACGCAGATGACGCGGAGTGCTTGGCCATCTCAACAACCTCAACAACAACAACAACAACAACGGAGGCAACAGCAGGATCAGCGACAACAACAACAACAGCTGCAACAGCTACAACAGTGCGTAGCATACGCAAGCCCAGGCGCAAGGTTGTCAGGTTGACCAATCTGCAGTACACGAATGTCCGTCGCATCAGGGTTCAATCGCAATCGAGCACCCGCCGCGTCCTTCAAGAAGCGTCAAAGTAAAGCGCGTGTTGTGGTTGTGGGCTAAGGCCAACAAAGAACTTGTTTCTGATTAATAAAAATTCCAAATTCAGAAAACATTTTCCTTACTTTTCCTATCTTTAATTATTTATTGACTTGTGGTAGACAAAAACAAGTGTCTTCCCAATTATTCAATGCATTATACATACATTATGAAAATTAAATGCTAAAAGCCTAGTTGGAATATACAAGATAATCTTAATTTACTATACTATTTAAGAAAATACAGTTAATAGGCAAAAAGTAAGGAAGAAGTTGTTAATAAAGTAAAGTAAAGGAATGTTAACTAGATATATAGGGTGTTAAATAGATAGGATAAAGAGATAATGACTGGAAATCTCCGATATGGGGGAAAATTTGTAGCCTGTCTAGCAAGCTATGCCCCTGCTCATAGCTGGGAATGGTCAGTGAGTACCCGTAGGTATCCTCAAAGCAACAATTTTATTAGGGCTAGAGACAATTCGGTGTAGAAAACGGATTAAAAACTATTGTAGTTTTTACATAACACGCAAAAAGAATTGTGTATAGCGTAATCTGTTGTGCACGTTGGTAGGAAGAAGGGGCGATAATGCCTGGTAGGTCTAGACGGAATAGAGAATTGAAGACGCCCTAACAGAAAAGTAGAATCTAGGTCGCCAACAATCAATTTATGTAGGATGACAACAGCGAGGATTGTTCTACGGTTGGTTAACGACGGAAGATAGAGATAAAGAAGCATGCTGGCAACCGAAGATTGGGGTCCAAATTTAAACCTCGTACGGCAAAAAGCAGAAATTGCTTCTGAACAGATTCAATTCCATCCTAACTATTGTTATACTACGGAGACCAGATGCAAGAGCAGTATTCAAGGATAGCGCGAACAAGAGAGATGTATAGGAGTTCGGTTATAAAAGGATCGTTAAACTCTTTAGACAAACGTTTAATGAATCCAAGTACACCTTTGGCCTCATTAACATTTACCTTTGAAAAGTGAAAATATCTTTATTATTATTAAGAATTAGCTTTAACACTCTTTTTTAAATCAATTATGGATAGTGGAGTACCTCAGCGACTTGCTGCTGTAAGAACCAGGCCAAATGACATCCATTCAGGGATCTCTGTGATGATTATAATAATCATTATAGAGTAGTCTTCTATTGCTTTCATAAAGTCATCTATTCTACACTATTTGGCAAGTAGATAGCTTTTGTACTTCGTGACTCGTGTCGCAAAAATCGTCCTGGTAGTTTTCAAAATACCAAGGCTTGAGCATTTTCGGCCTGTCTCTTCGCGGCTCGTGTCTGATCCTTAAAAATCTCCGACTTGGAGATACCTTGTAACCAGCGCCTGGATGGCGTCACAAGCATCCTATTTAAACATCCACAAAAGACTACACTTTTTAGAATTTTCAATGGTGTGATTTATTTTTGATTCAATTGCATTCTCTTACATATGTAATTACACAAATTAATAAAATTTCGATAAATTCCAGCAAACTTATAATATTGATGAGGACTTCAAATGCAGATTATTAGCATAATTCGCGATTGCGATGCGGTCTAACAATGATTTCATTGTTTCAAAATCAACTGAAAATTTGTTTATTTACACAAAATGGGATACTTGCCAAGAAGAGTTTGGGTGAGTGCCAAAGGACAAAGGACAAAGGACATTTGAAGCGTACTTTTATTTCTGATTGTGTTTGTGTTTATACTTATTACCATATCGTTGGCATTTATAAAACTGCATAATCCTCGAAAACCAGTTGAGGGGGGTTTTCAAAGCAAAGCAGTTGAAAAACTCATAAACAAGTTCTAAAGTTTGTTCATAAAGTTGTCTGGATTTTGATTCTCAAATGGCGCGACAGAATAGTTAGAAAAATAGTATTTCGTTTTTTTCCCTTTTTGCTTTTGTTTCAACTGTTTTGCTGCAGTTACACAAATAATGAGGTGCCTATAATTAACATTTAAGCATTAGCAATTAGTTGTAAACAATTACAAGTGTCCCATATATATATGTATATATTTTTATTTAAGTATATATTTGTAGAATACGCTATATACTTGACCGCTTTATACACACATAAAGTAAGATTCTCTGAGGGAGAGCGAGATTGGGATACACAAAAGTGCGCATATCTTTTAGTTAATATAAATAGTTAATCACTATTTGAGTAGGTGCTAATAGAATATATACTAACGATTTGCTTATCTGCCATTTAGATTTGAGTTGAATTCAAAAATTGACAAAATTGACGCCACGCAACGCATTTTATATGTGTTTATTTTTGTCTCTACAATAAATTTTTCATTATTATTATTATTATTTTTTTTTTAATGTTTAAACGTTGGTATGTATGAATTTTACAATATTTCCATCCTGTGCTGTGCTCACAAATGACGAAGGTATGTACCTTATTTATTTGAGTGTCTTTTGATTTTTGTTTTTTATATAAGTAGATAGGTAGGTAATTTAGCTAGTCTAGAAATATCATATAATATTGCTATAGTTTATATTCTTCACAAGTTTTGGTTGTTTAACTAAATATATATGAGTAGGTTAATTGCGTGTTGCTATTTAACACACAAATTGTGCTTTACTAGAGTTAAGTGTTAATTTAGTGTAAATTGTATTTTAATTAGTTATGCCATCTAGATAGTAAAAGCTTTAACCACAAGTTACCATAGGTCGAGTACAACACGTGTATGTAGATATCACATGCGGACTAGTTGTAATAGTTTTTGGGTACATTAACCTCGATAGCCAATATATGTTATATGTGTCATAGCCTCATTAAATTTCATGCTTAAACATACACAAGGTTACACATACTATGAACATACGTGTGAATGTATGTAAGTATATATGCTATATAGTTGGTATTTCATACTCTTGACTAGCACGGTTCGATTACGAAAAAGAACTACTTAATATTGATAATCTATTTAGATATAGTGTTTGGTTTTAGCTGCGAGCGGAGTACAAACACCTAAGAGCTTACATGTAAGATTCAGATTCCAATAGAGAGTTAGACAGAAGGAGAGAGTATACCAAAAGGCATAACGCGCAAGCGCTTTGACCTTTAGGACCTTAAATAGATCACATGATTTGACATTCACTTAGGTATAATATTGCAATTATCTCTGCTGTTTGGGTATGTTTGTGTGTGTTGTTCTCTACTTATAGGCATATACACGTAGAGTAACCAAAAAAGGTATTCATTCAACTTGAACTGCACATAAATTAGATACTATAGTAGTTAGTTAAGACAATGTCATTCAAGATGTTAAATGTAAGGATTGCTGGCTGGCATTTGTTGCTTAGCACACTGTCCAGCCAAGTTCAGGCAATTAGAAGTCGGTCAGCCCCCCTCCGCTTTTGTCAGTTTCACTGCCAGCCGCACTAGAGGGGGTCAGCAAACTCTAATTGGAGGGTTTTCGTCATAATAACGCGCACAGTTTGGAGCGTTTCTTGCTCTTGTCGACAGTGCCGGCAGACGATGTGGATGAGGATGCGGACATCCGCCCAACGCTGCCCAAATGCGGCTGAGATGGGCTTGTCGGACTCTTGTCATCCATATCCTCGCTGACATGCGACTCGAGCAGCTTGAGCGATGTTTTCGGCTTGGAGCCATCCATGCTGTTGTAAAGCGTCTTTGATAGCTTTGACCGCACTACTTTGCCCAGGGCGCCGGTCTTTTTGATGCTCAGCCGTGAGCCGCTGCGCTGATGCTCCGGCGTATGGCTGTCGTCGCCGCCATGCTGCGACTGCTGATTGCAGTTGAGCGTGGTCACTGTGAACTCAATATCCTTGATCTCTTCATCGGCACAGCCGGCAAACTCCTCCACTGGCTTGTCAATCGTATCATGGTCGATCCAGGTGAGCCCCATTTCCACCTTTTCAGCTAAGTCCTGCCAGTTGCGTCGATTCTCCAGCGTGCCCTCGTACAGCGGTGTTATCCATGGGAATGTGTCGCATAATACGCGATAGAGCGGCAAACAAATGACATCAATGAAGCCCACCTGCATTTTGGGCAGCTCATCCTTGCGTTCCCTGTGCGGAACATTACAAATATATAGTTAAATTATGCAATAATATTATTATTTATCGATTTGTTTACCTGTCCATCATGGCCACTGGCTGTGTGTTCAGCTGCAGCTTCTCCAGATCGCCCTGGTCGAAAAACTCATCTGCCACCAGCTTGGCCACACGATGCTGCACCTCCCAGGGCTTGGCTATGGCACTTACATCGCAGGCCGTCATCATCATGCCACACAGCACTAAAGCCAGATTCGAAAATATTACGTATACGCGACATGTGCCTCAAGTACTTACAATCTTTCTTCTCCTCGCCCTGCCAGTCAAATTCGCCGTTTTCGACGAGTTCGAGAAATGCATTACGCTTCTTAAAATACATTGCCAAATCGGTGGAAAGTATAGCGCTTTCTACAGTCTTCATAACAGAGCGGTAATCTTCGGTCGACAGCGCCTGTTGAAGAAAAGGAAATAAATATATCACAAAATATATGTGTATAATATATACATATATATATATATATTGAGAAATGTATATTGAGAAATATTATAAATACTATTTCGATTTGTCTTGACTGACTAAATGTCGGTGAACAATCTAGTTCAATTTCTTGCAGTAACATTAAGAGAAAAATATATCAGGGATAAATGTGCTGCATACTTTCAGGTTCGAAAACTTGGGTCGCGCAGAGATTTTTACCTGGCGAACAGAAATGGCATGGAGATACCCTAACGAAGGTTATACAGTAGAGAAATTATATAGCAGACTTTCAGAAACAAATTGCTTTCGGGAAAACAAGGTAAGAACTTCTAATTTTACAAATTTTACGAAATTTTGTTCAAACAACTCAGGTAAATAAACGAAATTCTGCCTATATTGCGTGTTGTTGGAACAGGGATTGGCTTAAAAAATCATATTAGAAATTTGTATCGAAATTGTCAAAATTTGTAATTTATTACGTCACAATTTTTGCGAACATATTTTTCTATTTTTAAATCCCATCTATTCTATAAAGTTTCGAATGACGAGTTTACGAAGAACAAATCTCTCCGGGATCGGACATCATCTTTTTTCCGAGATACGGTCATAATAGGCAATAGAAAGCTTGATAATTAAAATGTATTGGGTAAATAAGGTCAGATTTTCGTATAATGTACCGTTTGGGACACCAACTAATCAGGCCCGACGATTGACATTCAAAAAATTAAATCCTAAATTTTCACCAAAAATTGTCAAAATGTGTAATTATTGACTCCAATCGATATTTATAAGTTAAAGTTAATATCTTAAATTTGATTAATATGTTAAGAACCGCAATTTTTGGATCATTAAATGCACCCAACTGGGTGAATTTATAACCAAACTCCCATGAGTTCAAGGTATTTTAACTATATGAAAATTGAACTTCACCAGGGCCAAGCCAGATAATAACCGGCACTTTCTGTATACACAAATAAATATATATGTTTATTACCTGGAATATATTGTTGCCCTCGGAGTTGAGTATCATAACACACTGATCGAAATGATGATGCTCCATAGTGCTGGTGGTATAGAGTATAGCCAATGGGGATTCGGTTTTGGTTTGGAATGCATTGTTGGTGCCGCGATGATCGAGATCGTGACACAAACAGGCCACCAGCAGGCCAAGTATCTCCAGATCGGTCATAAAACGTTCCATTTTGCCCGTCTTCAGCATGGCAAACATTGTCTGAGCCACGTTTAGAGCATGTCGCCAGTTGTGATACTTGACCGGACGATAATTTTTGCGTACGCTCAGCACCCAGCGACATAGCACCTGGAAGGGAATGCAATGTTGGTTGGCTGTCAGAATTGTGCAGCATCACCTTGATGGCAACGACACTTACATCGTAGGGTATGTGGAACTGTGAGACTAGGTTGCATTGCATAAACATGCGCAGCACTGCACGACAAGTGTCATCATCGACCAGGTCAAAGTCTGGATGGGATTGATAAAAGAGCAGGTGCAAAGATCTGGTGACATTTTGGACACTTACCCGTGAAGGTGAAGCTGTACAAATTGTACGTCTCGGCCTCGGCAATGGGATCCTGTATGAGCTTCTCCGTCTGATCCTGACCGGCCGTGGCATGATAGCTGAGGCACTCCAGCGCCACCTTCTGCTTGGCCATCAGCTTACAGGCGTTCTCGTACATCTGTGTGTTGTGTATGCCCAGTCCGCAGAATATGGCAAACGCCTCAAATATGGAGGCATCCGATTCGGTGAAGGGCAATCCGCTCGCCTGCATAGAAACAACAGCCCATCAGCAGGTACTGTGCAGAAGATTAGACATGAGAGTAACCTACCTTGTTTATCAATTGTGCCACGCCTATGACTGTCTTCTGGGCATTCACAATGGGCATACAGAGTATGGCATGTGTGCTATCGATCTCTCCCTCGGCGCGTATTTGATTGTGCTCCCTGACCCAATCGTGGACATCGCAAATGTTCACCGTTTGTCCGGTGGTAGCCACAAATTGTGCGATCTGCGCCAGCGTCGAGTGGCTCAGATCATTGATGGAGGGCCTGGATACGTTCGCCGCCTGAGATTCGCCACCCAGCTCGAAAAGAACTGTGAAACGATTGCGCATCTTTTGCTGCAAGGGACAAGGATAAGGATAATTGATTGAAGGCTCACGCACGCACATATGATATGGGATATGTGAAATTTGAATGGACAAAAAACCTTAATACTCACCTTTTCCTCAAAGCTGTCGCCGCCTTTAATGGCACGCGTGGCGCGCTGCTCCAGCTGATGAGGCTTCTCGATTATCTTCTCCAAATGGCTCTGCAAAAAAAAGGGCAAGTGCAAGGTACATGGACATTAAGTGGCTGCCACTAATGGAGCAACAGCCGCGCCCCGTGCAGGCGCAGCCGCTGATAAAGTGCCTTTGCTTACACTAGGACAACATCGAGGCAGCACTCAGCGTTTTTTTTTGCCTGCCACCGCGTTGCACATCATTTAACGGATATGCTGCACATGACTTGGCATATTTTTAACAAGTTTTTCCCGAGCTACCTTTACTGAAGTGGCCAGGCATAATTTGCATACATACATATATATATATATATATATATATAGAGAAAGGTATTTTCGTAATCGGACACGAGTTAATTGGCAATTTGTGGGGTAATCCCATTTGAATGCCCCAATGAATAAGCAATCAACAGCAATCAGCATTTAATTTAGCTGCACTAAATGCCATAATTATAGTTTGACAAAAACAAAAAGTAACATTGCTTTCCCCGAATGGAATAACAAATAAATTGCCATATATCTAATTAAAAACAATATTATCATAATTAATACGCTTGACCCAGTTGCCCAAATTAATTACATTTTTCATTTTGTTCAGGCCATGAATGGATCCAAGCATTGTTGTCCACGGAATACAGCTTATAAATTATAATTGTCATAACATGTTATGCATATTTAAGATGTTTATATATATTTTATTGTATATGTTTCTTGAGTGCAAATGAAAGTTTTCCAAGTATTTACATACATATACATTTTTAAATATCACGCAATTTATTCAAAAGTTCAAGTTGTCTTTTTAAGTATTATTTCGTGTAAGTTGCCAAAATAGAAATTATTTTCGCGTGCTTTTACGAAAATCAACGCATTATATTCATAGCTAAATATGTTTCCAGGTATTTACGTTTTCTTTTTATATATTTTTTAGATACTTTTTATGCATTGCAGTAAAGAATGCCATTTTATTTAAAATCTTCACATTCCCCATCAAAACTTGTACATTATTCTTACCAAAATATCACGTTAGAAAATATATTCAATTATTTATAAATAAAATAAACAATTATTCAAAATAAGTTTCAAACTGAGCTGCAAACCGTGCTGCAAAAGGCATAAAAAACCTTACAAGCTATTTATAAAAATAAATATAGCCAATTATGGAAATAGACTGCACAGCTTGTTAATTTAATTTAATTTAATGTTTAATGGCTTTGATATTTTCCTCATAAATAGGCATACTGAAAGCACAGCAAGTCCCGAGTGTCGTTGTTATCACAAAAATGTCTTCTTAAGAGTATGTCCATTCACTTTGAGTTGCACGTTCGAATAGGAACATTTTCCTCCTCCTCAAGCTCTTCTCGTTCAATGTTCTTCTCGGCCTTTTAGTATTGTTAGTGAACACTCAACTCAAAATACTCAACTGAACGCTACACAACACACTCGGGCATTGCTTGGCAGAGACTATCTTCTTTGTCTCACACCATGCTTTCAGCAGAAATTCTAATACAAGTAGGATAGCAATATTGAATAACCGTAGCTTCTGTCAAATTCTCTGTTTATTACTAACACTTAATCGTTAACATTCAAAAATAATAATCACAATAATTAGTACCATATATATGTATATTTTAATAAGTTGAGTTATATGCGAGTCGGCTCGCAGACAAAGCCTCAGCAAAACTGATTACCTAGACGCGCATATGAAACATTTATTTTTGCTTTTCATTTGTACAATTGTTTTGTTTCTGCTTATGGGTTGAGTCAACAAGGGACAGGTGGTTTATTTAGGTGTCATGTACCTACTACGCTCTGTCGGAACTAGAGGCCAGAAGAGGTATGCTGGCAGATTAGACGCTTGTTCGGGCCTAACATAATGAGCGGAAGAAGAAAAGGCAATGGGACTCGTTGCTTAGTAGCTCAATGGGAATTGAGCTGGTCTTGGCTTAATTTACCTTTGGAAGTTAGTTAGCTTCCGGCTTGGCGGCTACGGCGGATGAAAGAAATATTACATACACACACGCACACACACACACACACACACAAAAAGAAAAAGAAAAGAAAAATTGTAATATAAATTGGACATCTTAATTTCCTTGGGGTGCGCTCACAGTTAACTTGACAAACGGACGGGCAGACAAACAGACAGACAAAATTGACGCGTTGGCGTTTAAGCCATTTTAATTTTAATGAAACTGACAGCGACACAGCCACGACCACAGTCATGCCAACCAGCCACGCCCCAAATGTGTGGGCGGACAGAGAAAAACATTTCATTGCAGCCATGTGCCATGTACTTGGAAAAGCAGGCCAACATTGTGGCGGCAGCAGCAACAACATTCGGCGCCAAATAACGTTTGAATTCATTAACAATTGACGGCATTCGCAGGCAGCTTTGGCTATTATGGCATCATTAGGCGTTTACTCACCTCCTCGCAACAGTCCAGGTCCACCAGGAATACCGAGCAGCGTTCACATTTGAGCAGCTCGCGGGCCTCGGTCATGATTTTGGTGACAAGGCACTCGAGATTGTTCTGCTCCTCGAAGATGCTGCGCGCCAGATTCAAAAGGATTTGATTGCGCCTATACTCCTGGACGGACATTTCGAAAAGCTGTGCATTCTGTATGCCAATGCCGCAGAATGTTAAATATCTGCGAAATATTTCCACATCGTGCTCATCGAATTCCATGCAGCCTGCAGGATAACATTTGTCAAAATCTCGAATGTAACAAGTGAGCCAATTTACGGGCATTGCGATTGCGATTGCGATTGAGATTGGGATTGGGATTGAGATTGGGATTCTATTTACCATTCGTTTTATTGATGATTTGTGCCACGCCTATGATGTCGCCCTCGTAATTGCAAATAGGCATACAGAGTATGGCGTTCGTTTTGTAGCCGGTCTTTAGATCGATTTCGCAATTGAAGCGCGCATCCATGTAGGCCTCCTTGATGTTAATCATCTCCTTTGTCTGCGCCACCATGCCAGCGATGCCAATGCCAAACGGTATAATAATCTCCTCGGCTCGCGCCCGTGTCACCGCATCCTTGAGAGCTGTAAGAGCGAGTAGATGGCAGAGGGGCAGAGGCAGGAAGCATAAATCATTAAAAGGCAAAGCTAACGCACACATAGCTAAATAAATATTAAATTTATAGACAAAATATTCAGTCTGCCACGCGAAAGATACATCAGCCATGGCTGAAAGCAACAAATGCTAGTCCGGAATCCAGGCCAAAGGCGCTAAAAGTCAAATGTGGCTCGGGCTTTTGGTTCAGGGACTCGCAGCTCGTGAGTCCCAACTGAATTTGCATGGCCAATCCACATGTGTAGCTGTACTCGTGTGTGGGTGTGCGAGGTGTTTGTGTGTGTGTGCCAAAAAGTAAACCTTGGTTATGCTCTAGCTCTAATCTTTTTTTCGTCTTGCCCCCAAACATTTGCCATCTGAATTATGTAGCGGAAGAGGCGGCTTTAACGCACGAAACACACACCGAGATTCATTGCAAATAAATGTGTTTGTGTGTGTGTGTGTGTGTTTACTTCTCCCTCTCTCTCCCTGTCTCTCCCCCCTCTCGCTCACTGCCAGTCTGTTTGCCTGAACACGTTTTAGCCAGCATCTATTTTTCATTTGATAGCAACCTTTTGAGTTTTATGGTCTGGCCTGCCAAAAACTTTTAATGCCCGCTTCCGCTTAGGCTTAATTTGCTAATGCGTTTCCCGCCTCCGTCGTCCAACCGAACCGAGTGTTTGCCCCAGCCGCTAATGAGCGCCAATTTGTGAGGGTTAAGTAGTCGACAATTTGCACTGGAACTTGCCTGATGCACATTTTCAATCAGTTGAGAGTTTGGCAACAATAATTTAAATTATTTTTCTTTAATAAATAAAAGCAAATTTAACAAACATATTATTTTTATGTCAATTGAAATTTACTTTTTAATAAAATAAAAAATATGCCGTATTTCGCTCGTGGCTTAAGTTGTCTAAGCTCATAAGTCCGTCAAGTCTAAATTTAGCAAAAAGTTTTATTTTATAATGTAAGCTGATATTCGACAGGCTTTTTCCATTTAGAATCAGCATTGAAAGATTCGGAAGTGAAGTAAAAAATGATTATTTCCGCTTAAACGAGGGTTTCCCTTTACATCTTTCTATCTTCGGTCAAATAGTGAAGGTAAAATTATTTTTTATAGAAAATTGACTTATCGCCTTAAATTATGTATGCGAGGTAGTTAAATATTCCTTAAAAGGCAGCAGAGAAGCCGGGTGAGCTACGTAAATCTAGTTATTCGGTTGAACAACAATTTCAATTTATTTCTAAAAAATGTTCGTCATTTTGAGCTCTTTGTTAAATAACAGGCATTATTATGCTCAGGCATTATTCTCCTCAAGCCGGAATCACTTTGCATCCTGCTGCATATCCTTAGCTCTGAGCACAGCTGTATTCAATTCAGCATTCGATTGTTAGTTGGAATCTTTTTTGTGCAGGGCGCACTTAATTAAACCGGACTACCATTTGGCCCATTCTCCATTCTCCATTTGCAGTGCATTCAGTTTTGCCTTTCGCTCGTTGCCTAGCAACATTTGGACAATGGACAATGGCTGGAAATCGAAAATTCGTATTGGCATTTGGTGCTCACCTGTCTTTTGTGTGACGTCAAACAGTTTGGCCACCAGATACTTGTTGTTGGGCGTGCCCTTGGCCAGAAAGAGGGATCCCCGATCCGCATGGGTCAGCAGGCCGACGTTGACCAGTATCTTGTGGCAGAGCACATCAATGTCCAGCTCATTGGCCACGTCGCGTATCAGCTCCATGAAGAGCTCACCCTCGTCCAGTTCCATCAAATGGCGTCGACTTTCGGGCAGCGCATGCACCGATGAATTGGAAAGCTTGCGCGGTGATTTCTGCATGGAAAGGGAAGACCAAGCACAGGGACAATAATTGTTAATGAATGGCTTAAATTGTGTACTACAATCATATACAGGACGAAGCACACTTGAGCTCCCATTCGCCCTGCCCCTGAAATTGAATTGAATTCTGTGGCCGTGGGCGGCATTTAATTAGCTGCTGTAATTGCTCTGCCACTCTGCTTTGATATTAATAGAACGATAAGCGGGCATTATTGGAGGCGTCTTTAACTATATGTATTATGCAAATGTACATACATTGTTTTCAATATTGCGGCACACGTGTCCTTCCAGCCAAATTCAATTCCTAAATTCCAAAACACTTAACCCATGCGACTTGTCATCTGGCCCGCGTTCGATTCGAAATGAAACTGAACCAGCCCCGGTCAAAGGTGACCATTAGCAGTTTGCTTTAAGAGGCCGACTCCTCCAAGCTGGTAATTGAATATAAAATGCCCCTTCGGCTGCGTGCGAGGGGCCAATTACGAGGGCACCTCTAGGCTGGGAACTTTGCGTGCTGCGCGCCTATCCACGAGGACCGGGACCTTGCCTTCAATTTAGCCTTTGTCTCTGCCTTCAGCTTTGTGGGCAGCCACCAACTCCCCTTCCCCTTCCCCTTCCACCCACACGTACCCAGTACAACTAACTGTGTTGTGGGACAATTTTGCCAAATTAAGGCAATTTGTTATTGTATTTTTATTATTTCTTTCGCTATAGTTGTTGTTGCTGCTGTTTTATTTTCATTCGAACAGAAGCAGGCTTCGTGTCGTGCACAAAAATATCAATAATTATATGTTTAAAAATAAATGTCTAATGACACAGAAGTTATTTTATTGAAAGGACAGCAACTGCTCAAGAAATGTATTCACATTTTCCTGACTATAATCATTATATGATAATAATAACACAGAGCTCAATGTTTTTGAACGCGTTTGATGCACCCTAAATATATGTTCGACCCCTAAGACAAAAATGAATTATTAGGAAATATTTCGTAGGCAAGTTTTTTTTTAATGTACAAAATTTTTGTCCTTGCCAATTGTATGGGTTTATTGACTATTTTTACCAAAATTTCGTCATCTCAGCGAGTTTAAAAAAATTGTACACCAAAATAATGCCAATAGATAGAGCAACAATAACTCAATTTGCACATAAATATTTTAATAATTATTTGATTTGTTAATAGAAAAAATGGGAAAAATCAGAAGTTTAAGCAAAAAACTTTCAATTTTTAAAAATTCCAAACATTTTTTTCACATTTCTTATACAAAGATATCGTGTTCGAGCGAAAAATATTTGGTAATGGTCGGAATAGTTTCAAATTTGGTTAGATTATATGGATTATATTCAAATCAGAAACGGGTAACTTTCGTGAGCAGATTCAAAGCAATAATGTTGTTAATACACGTTTGGTTCTTGGGTCAAACCCGCCCACTAATTTCTTTAAACATATGTAAGATAGCTCAACCTAATCAACTTCTGCGTGTGCTTGCCATGTTTTGATTCAATGTTGACCGTAAAATACAAAAACATATTTAAAATGTCATGAAAATAGTCTTGTGGCTTAATGGATATTATAAATATAGCAGCCAATTAAAGTGTTTACATTTAAAGCCCGTCCTCGGTCTTCCTTCTCGCTGTCTCTTTGTGCGTTTGTCCCATATAATTTCTTGGCTTAATTAAATTTCCAACAATAGCATTTGTAGAAATTATTATTGTTTTATTTCATGCTTTTGCTTTACAAAATTTTAAATATTAAATCGTTGAAAATCAATTAAACACAATTGTTTTAAATGGCCCATAAATTGATGGCTAAACGGGCTTACCTCTTAACAGTATCATAAATAATTAAATAAACAGAGCAGTAAACAATTATTTAAACACAACAAATGCACTTACAAGCATTTTAGTTATATTTTTGAATTAAAGTAATTAAAATGTTTACCTGCAAAGTTCCTCATTGGAATCTTAAGTAAATACAACGCCTTCAAGAAAGACCGGGCATTTTCTGTTTGCCGAAGACTAAATACCCTTGTGGACATGTGGCTTATACATGCTTTTATGAGATTGTTCTTGTAGTACTCCGATACGGTTATATTGGGAAAATGGATCTTTGGAAAAAATATCTTTAAAACAGATTCGATTCGATTCTTCGTAATGAGCTATCTGAGTAGTAAGACGTTGATAAATTTTGGCTCCATGTAAAAAGAATGTTTAGACTAGCAAATGCCAAGTTCTGTCTATATCAAGTCGGTTGATGGTGTCCGAAACGTCCCTCTCTTTGCGCTACACAATTCGTGACAAAATGCGCATACTCTTGATAAGAGTATGGAAACACAGAACCCAAGGTAACCCAACTTCTAAGTAGTTTTATTAACTACAACAGAGACTAGAGACAAGAGAGAAGTGGGGACGAACTACGTTTGCTATTGTCTCTCTACCTTTTCTGCTTCAAGGACCCTTTAAATAATCAAACCGAAACGAGTGCTCTGAACTTTTGCCAGCGGTAAAAACAACAATAATAACAACAACAACAACAAAAACAACATTCTGAGCTTTGGCACAACAATAAAAACTACATGCACACCCGACAAACTTTTTAAAACCTTGCCGGAGATAAATACAAATGAAAACAGAAACAAAAACAAACAAAAAAAGAAGCAAACATAAAGCCAAACGACTTTTAATGGGATTTTACTTTGGCACGACTGCAAATTAAACGAGATTCCCGGTAGCTAGCTGATGAAATTGGCGGCCAGAGTCCTCGTTAAGTCAGTCAATAAGGTAACAATAAAACAGCTGTCGACTGTCAACCGTCGCTTGCATTATGTAACATGCACTTAAACAAATTGACAACGCGACGCAACACCTGCAACCAACCAGGTGGGGGCACCAGATTTTTAAGCTGCAACTGTTGCAATTGTGTGTGGCAGCAAGCCACTCGCTAAAGTTGGCAATAATTTAAAAAATGTAATATCTTTTGAGCCCGCCTCGTAGCTCGTACTGTTGGCCATAAAACACTTGCCAGTTAAGCCAGACGTTGGCCGCTTTTTCTTTTTTCATCTGCCAGCAGAGTTGTTCACACGCACACACACACATACGCATACACATCGTCTGAGTCCATAAGTGTCGCTCGCATTTAGCTTGATTTTGCAAGTGCAAGGTAAGTGTTTGGCTGTGCGTGCGTGTGTTATGGCTGAAGTACTCTACTGTTGTGTGCATGAGTGTGTGCATATCCCGGCAAAAGCTAAGTCCAACCATATCAGACCATATCATATCAGATCCAAGCAGTCGAGCATAGGCACTAGCTGCTCCAGCCGAAATAAGTGTGCTTATCATACGCTGCCCAAATCGGAATGAGTAAGGCCGGGTAAGGCCGGGAAATGCAAGCGGTTAGTAATTTAGCTTATTTAAGATCTGGAATGCCAAACTTACTTTACTGCGTTTAGCACTAACAAGCAGTTGATTAAATATAAAATTTGGTATACATTTTCGTGAAAAGCAAACATCAAATTACATTAGGCACGTGTTGTTTATAAAGCGTTTATTTGCCGCAGCTGTGTTTCTTAGCAAATGAAGAAAAGTTAATAATTAGCAACATAAACTAAATAAAACAATATCGGGGCAATTGCTACAAAAGAAAACGAAGCCCATTCACATCAGTGTCATGTAAGGAGTTCCACCAAAAACCAGATGAAAATCGGACTACGACTGAGGCGTCTAGAAGGGACTATTGGCAGAGGAGGGAAAGAGGACCGATATTTATTAAAAATTGAGTAAAGTCTAATTGTATGATCAAGCTTGATCAGGTTAAATCTTTAATCAGGATCTTTATGTAAAATATCGTAAGAAAAGCGCGTTGTTTTCTTGATTGACTTGAATACGTTTCATATAAAAAGGTGACAGCAGGCGTTCACTATATTATATTATTATTTATCTTTATCTTTATAATTATTTAAATATAATCAATATTAATATTCGATTGAAAAATCTACACACTTAATGTATTTTAATTTAATCAAGTTTATTCAACATTTTCGGCATTGTATTTTCAACAGCTGGTAGTTAAAAGCAGCTTTCTTTCCATTCAAATAAGAACATTCACATGTTCGCATGTTTACTTAGTTTTTATAAATTGTTATTTGCTTGTTTTTTAGTTTTCGATAACTTTCCAAAGTTATGGCCATTGTGCTTAGATATATGTATATGTTAGAAGCATTTGTTTAAATAACCATTAAAACCTGGCATCAAAAGGCACAACATTATTATCTATGGTTAATTGCTATAACAGATGTGGATGATGTGAATGCTAGCACCCTTTTTTTAAGAATATATTGAATCGATTTAAGATTTCAAGCTACGCACCAAAGTTCCGATCAGAATGTGTATTTTATATATAAACCAAGAGTAAGGTGCTAATGCCCTTTTCTCTCTTTTCCTTCCTCTCTAGGCAATTGTATAAAAGCATTACCTATGTACCTGAACCTTTCGACTATAATAAGTAAATTAATTCCTTTGAAAACATTGATTTTATTGTCACCCATCTTACCCTTCGCAGTCTATCCGTGCAGGCATCCTACTTACATACATGGTTCGCAATAAAATGATCTGAAGTGATCTTATTTTTCTATATTCTTTCTCTGTTAACTTTTTCTTTTCTTTTTCTTTTCAAAGAGATTAATATCAAATGAAATTAACAAACATAAATCAAGGGAGTGTATTGGGGCCCACGCTGTACACCCTCTTTATATATAACATGTCCACTGGCTCTACAATAGAACTCGTGGATCCAACCATCGCCACATTTGCAGATGACACAGCCTTATCAAGAAATAAATGTGTCTATGAAGCTACTGACGTCCTGCAGCAATACGTCCACAAATTTGAAATGTTGAGCATTGGAGCATTGGCATTGATTTAAATAAATGCGCCAATGTGACCTATGCGCTCCACAGGGATATATGTCCGGGAGTTTTCTTGCGCGGTCAATTATTGACGCATCACAACAGCTACACATTTAACAAACATATCACGAGTGTTTCAGATGCCCTGAAGAACAGATAAGGCAAACTTAGAAGGCTTCTGAACAGTAGAAATACGTTATCTAGTTTTAAAAAAGCAAGCTGGCAGGTGCTCCCTGGTACATGCGATCTTTCGATTTGGAAAGAGACCAAGGAGTGCCCAAAGTCGGGGACGTTATAAACATACAGGTTGCGAACTATCTAACGTGGCTCCAAGCCACTCATCCAAATCGTCTGGCTTGGCGTCTTATAAAGAGGCGTAGAAATTAAGGAATCCGAATGCGGAGAAAAATGCGGAGGTTTCATCCAATCGCTCTCACAGATCGGTTTATAAAATCACACAACCGTTGTAAATTTTTATGTTAAGACAGTAAAATAAGTAGTATTGTAAATATTCACATAAGTTGAATTAAAGTTGTTTCCATAGTAACAGTAATATTGAAATAAAGCAAACAAAAAAGAAAACATAAAAAATGTCAAATGCTGTTGGACTTGAACCGGCGACTGCTATTTTGTTAGTATGGCGCTCACCACAGTCACAACAGTCCAGTTGAACCTAGATTGCAAGACTTGGCCCCACCAAATATTTTGACTTACATTGTTTAAGCTGCGCCTGTGATTGTGCTTCAATATTTTGTATTTATACAAAAAGTTTCACAGCACTCAGCTGTCTGTCATTGGCCAATATATTTTTAGAGAATATATATTAAGCTATTTATTAAGCGTGCGGCTCGGTTGTGGTATTTTGTTTTCTTTAACAATTGTTCAAATAACAATGTGACGCATATAGCATCAAATCACTAAAACTGTCTAAATATATTAGGTTATTTATTGAGCATTCGGGTGCCACAGCTGCTTCAATTTCAATGTTAGACAAAATTAAACACTAATCAACAATTAAAAATCGCTATAAAATGGGCAGGTGGAGCCACAGCTTGACATTCGAATCCAACACTCGCTCTGGCTTCGAGATGAGAATCCAAACGGTGATCTTTGGCTGCGCCATTTTGGCCATTTGCCTGATTAGAGGCAGCAATGCGGCGTGTGCATCTTCACCCTGCACTGCAACCGAATGCGCAGATCCTACCAATGCATCAGATCCTAGCTGTGCCACCACGACCGCGGACACAACTACGCCTGCCGCTGCCGCTGCTGCTACTGACACAACAACACCTTCGTCAGCTTCAGCTGCTGCAACAACAGCTTCAAGCGCTTCAGGAACATCTGCGACCACTGCAGCTAGCAGCTCGTCTTCAGACTCAACCACCAGTGCGTCTACTAGTAATGCTACCGCGGCTCGATTGAGGCGTAAGCTGCGTCGCTTGAGGAGACAACGCTTGAGGGCCGCGCGTAGGAGGAGACAGCGTGCCCAGAGGTTGGCTGCCCAGAGAAGAAGGGCCGCATTGAATAGGAGAAGGAGAAACAGGAACAGAAATAGAAGGAACAGGACTGGTTAAACAACGCCTATATTATTCAAATTACTTCAAATAAATTGAATACATTTTATCTTTGCATACCATATACATATTGGACACATATTTTTCAACTACAGTCGTCGGTAAATAAGTTATCCAAGTGAATCGATCAGTCAGGCATACCATAGAGGTTATATTCTATATTTAACAAGTAAGAGGCTCTAGTCGGCTCTAACTCCCGACAAGGGGATACCCTGGACACTCTTCTTCCAAAACAAAATGCAGTTGCTTCAGTAGTAATAAAAATAAATGTAAAAAAAAAGTTGCTTCCTCGATAGGGTTCGAGCTCGCAACAGACCACGCAACTTGCCGCCGCCTCTACTCAACAGTCATACCAATAATTGAGTCTTAATGAAAAAAAAAAAAAAACGAATTAAAATAGCAGCACAAAAACAAAACAATCGCAATTGCAATTCTGTTGATAGAATTCAAAGAAGACGCGCATTAATGTGTGTGTGAACATGTATACAGAAATTCTTGCATTTCGCCCTAACTGCCGAAAACACGAGGCCAGCCAAAACGCGTTTTCAGTATAGTTTATTGTGTTATAGAATATTCGTATATTCTTAAAAACACAATTGCTTTAAAATTTTAGTTTAAGTTGGTAGGTAGATCAAATGTATTTGATTTATTGCTACGTAGTGGCACTAACCAAACAACATATGTACATATATATAAGACAATCAGTACAATTATGTGGACTTTGAAAATTGCTGACCGCTGGTCCAGAATCGACTTCGTTTTTGTTCGTTTACGAGATCCGCATTCTTGCTCAGTGAGCAAGAGAGTAATAAATACATATGATTTGTATAATAGAACGGCGTCGCTAATTTTTGTCTCGCTCCCACTACAGGAAACTACCTTGGCTTACTCTCAGTGCTCTCTCATTATGTCTAGGGATCATTTAAATGTGTGTGTGTATGTGTCCGCACAAGCAACAATGCGCACAAATTCATATTTTTTCTCAAATGTCCGAGGCATTTATTTCCTTTTTAAGGGACAAGTGATATGAAATAATGAAAGGGTTTTGTCGATGCGAAATTCTAGGGACCAACGGACTGCTGCAGGTAATTAGGGGCTTCAATCCCGGTAAGTACATTTTCTTTTGCGCCCGTGATCTGCCTAGTCACACACATTTCGAATTCGAAACAAGTAAGAGGTTCTAGTCCGGAGCTCCCGACTAGGGGATACCCTGAACCCTCTTATTCCATCACCAAATGCAGCGCGCGCTTATAGATAGAGAGTAGCGGGGAGTTGGCGATAGGTATAAAATGAAAGATAATCGATATATATATACTATTCTAGAAGCTACATGTCAAGTTTGGTAACTCTAACTCTTACTATTTACCAAAATTGCTTTAAAAACGGGATTTCGATATACATTTTTATCGATAACTTGGAAACGGGGCAAGTTATCGTTTATCGGAAACAAACTCGATCTGCGCGGGCACTAGGAGCACCAACATCTAAAATTTCAGTCTCTAGCTCTTATAGGTTCTGAGATCCTTGCGTTCATACATACGGACGGACGGACGGACGGACGGACAGACAGACGGACATGGCTAGATCGACTCGGCTCTTGATGCTGATCAAGAATATATACACTTTATGGGGTCGGAGATGCTTCCTTCTGCCTGTTACATACATTTGGATTTTGCACAAAAACATAATACCCCTTTTACCCATTTTTAATGGGTTCAGGGTATAAATACCGTCAGTGCAATGTCAAAAGTAAAACCATTCTTTAATGATATATATTTTGAATATATTCAGGTATTTTCATAGTTCTGATTTGGTTCAAATTTAGGTTCGGTTATATGTAGGCAACTAAACTGATTGCAATATCGTCTGGACGTCTGTACATAATTTAAAAAAGTATAGGTATGACAATAATAATATTATTAATAATAGTAATCATAAAAATACTATGTGAATAAAAATGATTAATGCTAAATAAAGCTAATAAAAGTACTTTGAATGGAACATTTTCAACATACGTGCATTTTTATTTTGAGAACTTTAGACCTTTTGAGAATGTTTGACTTACTTGCCAGCGGAGAGGATTGCTTTAATTTTACAATATACTCTGGTGCACCTGAAGTTGTGCTAGAAAAAATTTCATTATTCGCGCACCTGATTGAGTTTTGTAGCAAGCAGCTTTTAGCTGCTAAATTACTCAATGGAACTTGAAGCGAAATAGAGGTGGGCCAAATTAAACACGACGGTGTCGTGTTTTGTAATCTAAACAACCACTAAAAAGATCAATTCGAAACCAAAATCAAAAAATTCAAAATTCTACTAATTCCAGATAAATAAATATTTGGAAATTTTTGAGTAAAAGTATAGGTTAGTTATTAGAGTCTTTCAAATAAACTTACTACAAGTGCAGGTTGGCTTATTTGAATGTAATATTGTTAAATGTATTTTTTATAAATTTTATGGTCAGTAAATAGGAGGAGTCCCAGACGGCATTATCAGATCATAGCTACATGTACATCTATATATATTTATAATATAAATATAAAGGATAAAATTTAAAACCAAATATAAGAGAGAACATTTTAAGAGCATTGAAAGTTAGATACAATAACAGAATCTTTGAACTTCTCTGTGTCGATTGCAGCTATGAGTTTGGTGCAGATATCGTCGAAAACAGAAGGGTTTTTCAGAAAATTCAATTCTACGTGTATGTTAATTTCTTGTAAATAATACTTTTTTCCAAATACACACGTGCACAGTAAAATTGATATTGTAAATACGCATTTGGTTGTTTTCAATTAGATTTGCTTGTATTTTATTAAGTTTGATGTGCATATATAATTAGCTGTGCCAAAATTTGTTTTTAATCAAACAGCTAATCAAATATTTAATAGAAAAAGAAGATGCTTATTTATTATAAGCCGGTTATTTAATGCTCTGTCTACTAAAAATATTAAATAAAAACCTGATCAAGCATATAAAGCTGCGTCCCTAGCGAAAACAAATTTATATACATTTGATTTTATTATATCTGCAATTTCCATAAAATATGTATTTAATACAAAAATATTTCATAGTCCCTGCGTGTTAAGCATTCAGTGCCAAAATGGATATACCCTCTGGAAAGGTGTACATGTATATTTGGCAATTCTATTTGATAATCCCACAATCAAAAGTGCTGGCAATCATAAATTTAAGCATACTAAATTATTTGTGAATATTTTTATATTTTTCATTTGTTGACACAGCTGCAAAAATTTCGATATTAAAAGAGTAAATAGAAATGGAAAATAAATCGCTATAAAATAGGCAGACGTAGCCACAATTTTACATTCAAATCCAAGTCTCTTTCTGGCAACGAGATGAAATTCCAAACGTTGATCTTCGGCTGTGCCATTTTGGCCATTTGCCTGATTAGAGGCAGCAATGCGGCGTGTGCAGCTACCACCTGCACTGCAACCGAATGCGCAGATCCTACCAATGCAGCAGATCCTAGCTGTGCAACCACGACCGCGGAAACAACTACGGTGGCGGCAACGACGGCAGCTACTGATGCAGCAACAACTGCTGCCAGTGCGACATCTGACACTACTACTGCTGCTTCCTCAAGCGCTACAACTGCATCCAGCTCAACTTCCACATCATCTTCCACCACGAGAATACGCCGTCTTCGCAGACGTCTTGCTCGCCTACGTAGGCAGAACAGACAACTTAGGTTGAGGTTGGCAAGATGTACAACTGCTCGGAGGGTAAGGCGAGTGGTGGTTAACAGGAACGCAAATGGAAGTACAAATACGAACACCAACAGGACCGGCAGGACCAAAATCATGGTGCCGGTTAGTGTTGCCAGACAGATTAGGAACAGAAGAAGGCTTAACAGGGCCAACTAAAGAAAACCTGAACGATCACTAATCCAAATAATTCCAATAAATAAATATATACATTGCATACCCAAAAAACTTGTTTGTTATATACTCAAATTTCAATCATCAATGATCAGCGCCCTACGAAATGTCTACTTCGGCACTGATGAAGTCATAATATATAAAAGACAAAGTTTATGAAAAGGATTTGTATTTTTTGGTTAAGTATGGTTAAGTATATACTTTTTAGATAGTATACCAGGTACAATAATATGCATTCGTTAAAGCTGTCAATGCAGAAAGTGCTTTGTTATAAGAGAAACTCTTGTACCACTGGATAAAATTATAAGTAGTAGAAACGGTAAAAGATAAGCCAATCGTTTCCCTAGTCTAATAAATCGATTAGCTATATATCTACTAAAGAGTTTCCCTTGACTGTCTAGTAATTAAGCCAGCTTTACCAGGCGCCAACCTAACAAGCAGGTTGCCGGATCAAATACAGCTTCAGTTTTTAATTTTTATATTTATGATTTGTTAATATTATTAAAGAGAATAGCAAACTTTAAATTAATTCGGAAGATGAGCTAATTTTGTATCTGCTTTAAGTTTTTTGACACAATCGATGCCAGAACATTTTTTTTCTCCTACTTTAATATACATTGAGACATTTGTTTAAATGATAAAACATACACAAATATTTAATAAATATAATGGATTATTTATCTGTTTTACTTTTTAACAGAAACCGTTTTTGTTTAATTACTTTTTGTAAAATATATTTATAATTTAAACTGTATCATTTCATTTAATATAGATCGAATTGCAGCATTAAATAATCTTAAGGCTTACATTGAGGCTTTCATTCTATTTACAAGATACACGCCTAAAGGTATGCTGCGAACATTTTTGTTGGTTTAACATAAAATACTCAAGTAATGCTCGAAGCATGGAATCTGAATCATTTCGTTAGTTACCAATATAAAGGGGACGTAGTTAACATACAGGCTGCGAATTATATAGCCTGGTTTGGAAATCATCCCGATCGTCTGGCAAGGCGTCTTCTATAGAGACATAGAAGTGGAGGAGTCCGACTGCGCAGGAGATTCCGAATCGATCTCTCCCTTAATATCAGTAAAATTAAAAATAAAACAATAAAATATAAAAATAAACCAAAAAAAAAAACAAATGACGAAAAGATGATTTGAGTAACATAAGACGGATCTGTAAAATTTAATTAAATAATATATGTTACATTCATTAACATTTAAATATGATTTTCCGCAATTCTTTTTATTTGCAAATCAAAAATGTTTGCCTGCCAGTAACATTGCACATAAAATATACTCTTCAAATATCCCTAGAGACGAACAATAAATAGATTTTCAACAGTCGCATGACTTGTTAATTACACAAAGTTACCAATAAATTGTATCTTTTCATAAACATTTGCTTGTTTTACAAATTTATTTGCTTTATTAAGTCGGATATGCGTATTTACTCACTAATGCCAATATTTCAATATAACTGAAAAAAACACAAAAAACAATAGTTAATGCTTCTGTTCAATTAAATAAAATACAATAATGAAAGCATATCTGATCCTATGAATAAATATATTCTTGTACAAGACGACAAGCTGAGCCAAATTATGTGTTCTGGAATATCGAAATCATAATACGGATGAGAATCGATTTTTATACATGGTTTCTAAAGCATATTATTATATATCAATAATTAAAAGGGCAAGATACCGAAAACTTGTAGACGCTCTTGTGGTATAAAGAAAATTAAAAAATCTTACATTTAAAGATTCGCTCTTTTTTATACAAACATAGGATAGTGTCCTGCTGATTGAATAAAGATCGGACTGTAAGCGAGGCTGTCTGTATATTGAGGAATACCTCTGTGCTCTGTAAAGTGCGCAATTAGCGACGTGTGTATTTCTGTGTGTGTACTCGAATATGCTTGTAACGGTAGCTTGACGCTAGCTTCAGGGCTCTCTGGCACACCCTACCAAAACACTTATAAAACAGCTGTTCAAATGTTATTAGAAAATAAAAGAATTATCGTAAGCCGTAGGCTTAATGCCTTTGCATTAATCTAATTTGAATGAAAGTGTATCAGGGAGAATAATACTCTGACTTTACATACAATTTGCCTTATTATTTCATATTAATTTCCACTTTAAATATTATTCTATCCAAGTGTTACGTAGTTGCTAACAAAGTGAGAATACCCTCTTCAATTCGGGCATTTGAAAAATCAAATCATAAATTGAAGCATACGAAATACCTTGGAATATTTATTTGTTTATGCTGAAGCCACAGCTGAACAAAATTGTAATATTAAAATGCGGAAATTCAAAATCGTTATAAAATGGGCAGACGGAGCCACAGTTTGACATTCAAATCCAACACTAGCTCTGGCATCGACATGAAAGTCCAAACGTTGATCTTCGGCTGTGCTATTTTGGCCATTTGCCTGATTAGAGGCAGCAATGCGGCGTGTGCAGCTACCACCTGCACTGCAACCGAATGCGCAGATCCTACTAATGCATCAGATCCTAGCTGTGCCACCACGACCGCGGAAACAACTACGCCTGCGGCAACGACGACGGCTTCTGGCACAGCGACAACAACTGCCAGCAGTGCGGCTGCTGCTACTACTACTGCTTCCTCAAGCGCAACTACTGCCTCTACCACAACTTCGACATCTTCCGGAAGTAGCAGTGTTCGCCGTCTGCGCAGACGTATTGTTGCCCTACGTAGGCAGAACAGGCGCCTTAGGTTGAGGTTGACAAGATGTAGAACTGCTCGGAGGGTAAGGCGAGTGGTGGGATCCAAGAAAACCAAGAGGACCAAAATATTAGTGCCGATCAGTGTTGCGAAGAAGATTAAGAACAGGAACAGGACCAACTAATGAAACCAAGTTTATGATCCAACCAAACTTTTTTAATAAATATTTACATTGCATACAATTTACATTTTCAATTGTTTTTTATTAGTTTCAACGTCAACTATCAATAAACAGCACCCCAAAATTTAAAAAAAAAAACAAGTAAGAGGTTCTAGTCGGGAGCTCTCGGCTAGGGGATACCCTGAACCCTCATATTCCAACACCAAATGCAGCGTGCGCTTACAGATAGAGAGTAGCGGGGAGTTGGCGATAGGTATAAAATGAAAGATAATCGATATATATATATACTATTCTAGAAGCTACATGTCAAGTTTGGAAACTCTAGCTCTTATTATTTACCAAAATTGCTTAAAAAACGGGATTTCGATATACATTTTTATCGATTACTTGGAAACAGGGCAAGTTATCGTTTATCGGAAACAAACTCGATCTGCGCGGGCACTAGGAGCACCTACATCTAAAAGTCTCTTCAAGTCTCTAGCTCTTATAGGTTCTGAGATCCTTGCGTTCATACATACGGACGGACGGACGGACGGACAGACAGACGGACATGGCTAGATCGACTCGGCTATTCATGCTGATCAAGAATATATATACTTTATGGGGTCGGAGATGCTTCCTTCTGCCTGTTACATACATTTGCATTTTGCACAAAAACATAATACCCCTTTTACCCATTTTTAATGGGTTCACGGTATAAAAAAAGTAAAGCATGTAACAAAGTGAATGACTGAATAACTGACTGACGAACTGATTGGTGATCACAAGCCGTAGGAGGTCGACGACTGAAATATTTACTGTAGTTATCTTGTCTGATGAAGGCAAGAGTGAAAAAATCGTGAAAATAGTTCAAAGAAACGTTTTTGTTTACCTTCCGATCGGCCCCAAACTCATTACTAAAATCCTTCTTGTGGATATGGAAAACAAGGATTTGGTAGTTGTTGTTTCGAATCCATACTCATTTCCTCATAATTATAAAAACGAAAAGAAAGGCTATCTTCGGTTTATGATGCTCATAGTGCTTGTCCCGTATACTTAAGATACCTTGAAAAACAAAAAGTCTTTTATACAACATAATTTTCGACCGAGCGTACCCATGGCAGCTATATGATATAGTGGTCCAATGTATATAAGATTTTGCATAAATGTGGGAAACATAGTGAAACCTTTAAATGGCGAGTTTGGTCAAGATATATTGAAAACCAAAAAAGTTTTCCATACAACAACTGCATTTTCGACCGATCGTTCCAGCCGGTTCCGACATGTGTTAAGCGTACAACAGAAAGAAGAGCTTCAGCAAAGTTTCATGATGATAGATTTAAAAGTGAGAGGCTAGTTCGCACTTAAACAGACAGACGGATATGGCTATATCGACGCGGCTGTTGATACTGATCAAAAATATATACACTTTATGGTGACGGAGATGTCTTCTTTTATGCGTTACACATTTCACAACAAAATTTAATACCCTCTGCAAGGGTATAAGAATTTGGTGAATTGGCGAAAAACGGTTGTATGGAAGTTTTTTGTTAACAATACGACTGGCTTCAAAACTGTTTTCAATGAGTTTTGTGAAAATTCATCTATTACGTGTTTCACCAGCAATCATATCACGAGTGTTTCAGAAGCCCTGAAAAGCGGATAGGGCAAACTTATATGGCCTCTGAACAGAAGCAATGCGTAATCCTTAAAAAATAAAGTTAGCATCTGGCTTTATGGAATCTAAGTGTATGGAATTGCTGCAAAATCCCGTCTTGCGAAAATCTTAGATTTACAAGCAAAAACGCTCCGCAAGCTGTCTGGTGCCCCCTGGTAATTCGAACTTCCGATTTGGAAAGAGATCTAGGTGTGCCCATACAGGCTGCGAACTATATTACACGGCTTGGGAATCAATCAAATCGTCTGGCTTGGCGCCTTCTAAAGAGACGTAGAAACGGAGGAATCCAATCGATCTCTCAGATCGGCTTATATAACCACCCCATCTTTAGTTTAATTAAAGTTGTTTCAATAATAACAGCAAAAATGTGAAATAAAGCAAGCAAAAAGTATAAAAATGTTAAAAGCATCAGATCTTTATTTCGTAGTATCAACAAACTTAAAAATAACATGAGAATAATCCATCAAAATAAAACCTACACATAAGTATGTTATATTTATTAACATTTTATTTGTTTGCAAAATATGATAACAGAAAATCAAAGATCAACTCATATCAAAACAGGTAACATTTACCATTAAATAAATATTCTCTTCAAATACCCACATAATTAAATTTTCAATAGTCGAAAGGTTTGTACAACACACAAATATACAAATAAGTTGGTTCCGTGCACAAACATTTGGTTGTCTCACAATTTTATGTGCTCGCTATTAAAAGAGGTAGATGCATCCAGCTTGTTGACTCTCGTATGGTACACCTTTTTGGATATATCCGACTAGGGGGAATAACTAGAATTTAAAAATCTTATTTTGAAAGGTTCACTCTTTGCTATACACACAGAGGAGGGTGGCCTGCAAATTGTATATTGAGGACTGCATTGCCCAAAGTCTATGGCTGGGTGAAGAAGAAGCAGACCCGCTCTGTAGAGTGCGCAGTTAGAGACGTGAGTATTTCAGAGTGTGTACTTTTGGGTGTTTTTTTTGTATATACATATGTAGTACATCAGAAAGTTCAAAAGCTTGTAACGGTTGCTAGACGCTAGGTTCAGGGCTCTCTGGCACACCCTACCAGAACACTTATAAAACAGCTGTTCAAATGTTATTAGAAAATAAAAGAACTATCGTAAGCCGTAGGCTTAATGCCTTTGCATTAATCTAATTTGAATGAAAGTGTATCAGGGAGAATAGTACTCTGACTTTACATACAATTTGCCTTATTATTGCTTATTAATTTCCACTTTAAATATTATTCTATCCAAGTGTTACGTAGTTGCTAACAAAGTGAGAATACCCTCTTCAATTCGGCAATTTGAAAAATCAAATCATAAATTGAAGCATACGAAATACCTTGGAATATTTATTTGTTTATGCTGAAGCCACAGCTGAACAAAATTGTAATATTAAAATGCGGAAATTCAAAATCGTTATAAAATGGGCAGACGGAGCCACAGTTTGACATTCAAATCCAACACTAGCTCTGGCATCGACATGAAAGTCCAAACGTTGATCTTCGGCTGTGCTATTTTGGCCATTTGCCTGATTAGAGGCAGCAATGCGGCGTGTGCAGCTACCACCTGCACTGCAACCGAATGCGCAGATCCTACTAATGCATCAGATCCTAGCTGTGCCACCACGACCGCGGAAACAACTACGCCTGCGGCAACGACGACGGCTTCTGGCACAGCGACAACAACTGCCAGCAGTGCGGCTGCTGCTACTACTACTGCTTCCTCAAGCGCAACTACTGCCTCTACCACAACTTCGACATCTTCCGGAAGTAGCAGTGTTCGCCGTCTGCGCAGACGTATTGTTGCCCTACGTAGGCAGAACAGGCGCCTTAGGTTGAGGTTGAAAAGATGTAGAACTGCTCGGAGGGTAAGGCGAGTGGTGGGATCCAAGAAAACCAAGAGGACCAAAATATTAGTGCCGATCAGTGTTGCGAAGAAGATTAAGAACAGGAACAGGACCAACTAATGAAACCAAGTTTATGATCCAACCAAACTTTTTTAATAAATATTTACATTGCATACAATTTACATTTTCAATTGTTTTTTATTAGTTTCAACGTCAACTATCAATAAACAGCACCCCAAAATTTAAAAAAAAAAACAAGTAAGAGGTTCTAGTCGGGAGCTCTCGGCTAGGGGATACCCTGAACCCTCATATTCCAACACCAAATGCAGCGTGCGCTTACAGATAGAGAGTAGCGGGGAGTTGGCGATAGGTATAAAATGAAAGATAATCGATATATATATATACTATTCTAGAAGCTACATGTCAAGTTTGGAAACTCTAGCTCTTATTATTTACCAAAATTGCTTAAAAAACGGGATTTCGATATACATTTTTATCGATTACTTGGAAACAGGGCAAGTTATCGTTTATCGGAAACAAACTCGATCTGCGCGGGCACTAGGAGCACCTACATCTAAAAGTCTCTTCAAGTCTCTAGCTCTTATAGGTTCTGAGATCCTTGCGTTCATACATACGGACGGACGGACGGACGGACAGACAGACGGACATGGCTAGATCGACTCGGCTATTCATGCTGATCAAGAATATATATACTTTATGGGGTCGGAGATGCTTCCTTCTGCCTGTTACATACATTTGCATTTTGCACAAAAACATAATACCCCTTTTACCCATTTTTAATGGGTTCACGGTATAAAAAAAGTAAAGCATGTAACAAAGTGAATGACTGAATAACTGACTGACGAACTGATTGGTGATCACAAGCCGTAGGAGGTCGACGACTGAAATATTTACTGTGGTTATCTTGTCTGATGAAGGCAAGAGTGAAAAAATCGTGAAAATAGTTTAAAGAAACTTTTTTGTTTACCTTCCGATCGGCCCCAAACTCATTACTAAAATCCTTCTTGTGGATATGGAAAACAAGGATTTGGTAGTTGTTGTTTCGAATCCATACTCATTTCCTCATAATTATAAAAACGAAAAGAAAGGCTATCTTCGGTTTATGATGCTCATAGTGCTTGTCCTGTATACTTATGATACCTTGAAAAACAAAAAGTCTTTTATACAACATAATTTTCGACCGAGCGTACCCATGGCAGCTATATGATATAGTGGTCCAATGTATATAAGATTTTGCATAAATGTGGGAAACATAGTGAAACCTTTAAATGGCGAGTTTGGTCAAGATATATTGAAAACCAAAAAAGTTTTCCATACAACAACTGCATTTTCGACCGATCGTTCCAGCCGGTTCCGACATGTGTTAAGCGTACAACAGAAAGAAGAGCTTCTGCAAAGTTTCATGATGAAAGCTTTAAGACTGAGAGGCTAGATCGCATTTTAACGGACAGACGGATATGGCTATATCGACGCGGCTGTTGATACTGATCCAAAATATATACACTTTATGGTGACGGAAATGTCTTCTTCTATGCGTTACACATTTTACAACAAAATTTAATACCCTCTGCAAGGGTATAAGAATTTGGTGAATTGGGGAAAAACGGTTGTATGAAAGTTTTTTGTTAACAATCCGAATGGCTTCAAAACTGTTTTCAATGAGTTTTGTGAAAATTCATCTATTACGTGTTTCACCAGCAATCATATCACGAGTGTTTCAGAAGCCCTGAAAAGCGGATAGGGCAAACTTATATGGCCTCTGAACAGAAGCAATGCGTAATCCTTAAAAAATAAAGTTAGCATCTGGCTTTATGGAATCTAAGTGTATGGAATTGCTGCAAAATCCCGTCTTGCGAAAATCTTAGATTTACAAGCAAAAACGCTCCGCAAGCTGTCTGGTGCCCCCTGGTAATTCGAACTTCCGATTTGGAAAGAGATCTAGGTGTGCCCATACAGGCTGCGAACTATATTACACGGCTTGGGAATCAATCAAATCGTCTGGCTTGGCGCCTTCTAAAGAGACGTAGAAACGGAGGAATCCAATCGATCTCTCAGATCGGCTTATATAACCACCCCATCTTTAGTTTAATTAAAGTTGTTTCAATAATAACAGCAAAAATGTGAAATAAAGCAAGCAAAAAGTATAAAAATGTTAAATGCATCAGATCTTTATTTTGTAGTATCAACAAACTTAAAAATAACATGAGAATAATCCATCAAAATAAAACCCACACATAAGTATGTTATATTTATTAACATTTTATTTGTTTGTAAAATATGATAACAGAAAATCAAAGATCAACTCATATCAAAACAGGTAACATTTACCATTAAATAAATATTCTCTTCAAATACCCACATAATTAAATTTTCAATAGTCGAAAGGTTTGTACAACACACAAATATACAAATAAGTTGGTTCCGTGCACAAACATTTGGTTGTCTCACAATTTTATGTGCTCGCTATTAAAAGAGGTAGATGCATCCAGCTTGTTGACTCTCGTATGGTACACACAGATTATGAATATTTACCTTTTTGGATATATCCGACTAGGGGGAATAACTAGAATTTAAAAATCTTATTTTGAAAGGTTCACTCTTTGCTATACACACAGAGGAGGGTGGCCTGCAAATTGTATATTGAGGACTGCATTGCCCAAAGTCTATGGCTGGGTGAAGAAGAAGCAGACCCGCTCTGTAGAGTGCGCAGTTAGAGACGTGAGTATTTCAGAGTGTGTACTTTTGGGTGTTTTTTTTGTATATACATATGTAGTACATCAGAAAGTTCAAAAGCTTGTAACGGTTGCTAGACGCTAGGTTCAGGGCTCTCTGGCACACCCTACCAGAACACTTATAAAACAGCTGTTCAAATGTTATTAGAAAATAAAAGAACTATCGTAAGCCGTAGGCTTAATGCCTTTGCATTAATCTAATTTGAATGAAAGTGTATCAGGGAGAATAGTACTCTGACTTTACATACAATTTGCCTTATTATTGCTTATTAATTTCCACTTTAAATATTATTCTATCCAAGTGTTACGTAGTTGCTAACAAAGTGAGAATACCCTCTTCAATTCGGCAATTTGAAAAATCAAATCATAAATTGAAGCATACGAAATACCTTGGAATATTTATTTGTTTATGCTGAAGCCACAGCTGAACAAAATTGTAATATTAAAATGCGGAAATTCAAAATCGTTATAAAATGGGCAGACGGAGCCACAGTTTGACATTCAAATCCAACACTAGCTCTGGCATCGACATGAAAGTCCAAACGTTGATCTTCGGCTGTGCTATTTTGGCCATTTGCCTGATTAGAGGCAGCAATGCGGCGTGTGCAGCTACCACCTGCACTGCAACCGAATGCGCAGATCCTACTAATGCATCAGATCCTAGCTGTGCCACCACGACCGCGGAAACAACTACGCCTGCGGCAACGACGACGGCTTCTGGCACAGCGACAACAACTGCCAGCAGTGCGGCTGCTGCTACTACTACTGCTTCCTCAAGCGCAACTACTGCCTCTACCACAACTTCGACATCTTCCGGAAGTAGCAGTGTTCGCCGTCTGCGCAGACGTATTGTTGCCCTACGTAGGCAGAACAGGCGCCTTAGGTTGAGGTTGACAAGATGTAGAACTGCTCGGAGGGTAAGGCGAGTGGTGGGATCCAAGAAAACCAAGAGGACCAAAATATTAGTGCCGATTTCTATTGCGAAGAAGATTTAATCTTCAGGAACAGGAATGGGAACAACAAAAAAGCTATAAACCAGGATAATGATCTAACCAAACTCTTTCAATAAATATTTACATTGCATATCCAATAACACACTTCTATCTTACATACTAAAATAGCCTTAAAAATGACAAAGATTTGATAATTGGCTCTGGAAAAACGGCAAAGTTATGTCGTTTTAGAACGTCATGTTTTCATCCGGATGTATGTCGCCTGCAGAGCGACATAATCTCGCCATAATCACCGTTGGAACTATGTCATTTCTTAAAGAAATGATTTCTCCACGAGATAATTTTGTAAGCAAAAGGTACTGAGCGGAGATATGTCAGCGGAGTTATGTCCCTATGCCCATTGTATATGATGAAACTCTTGAAGCAAAGGCGGGTCGAAAAACAGACGTCTGCCTCATACGCACATTTTGGTTTGCTTTGTTAACAAAATCAGAGCAAGTAAAATCGTTAACAAGTCTAACAATATGATCCGGTTAAAAGGCAAAATGTTGTTACAAATAATCTTTAAAAAAAAGCCACATTTACCAAAATTTCCTAGGGCTATTTGGGCAGACATTATTTTTGAGTTCTAGACCTCGGTTGAATGTTCGTTGTCCTATGTCGATTGAACAATCGAGAAACGATCAGTCATCATTTTTATCCAGAATAGTTGTTTCTCTTTTTTTCGAAAATCAATTAACACATTTATCAAAAGGGCAATGCTAATTATACTCTGAATCCATTAAAAATGGGTAAAAGGGGTATTATGTTTTTGTGCAAAATGCAAATGTATGTAACAGGCAGAAGGAAGCATCTCCGACCCCATAAAGTATATATATTCTTGATCAGCATCAATAGCCGAGTCGATCTAGCCATGTCCGTCTATCCGTCCGTCCGTCCGCCCGTATGTATGAACGCAAGGATCTCAGAACCTATAAGAGCATGAAATTTTAGATGTAGGTGCTCCTAGTGCCTGCGCAGATCGAGTTTGTTTCCGATAATCGATAACTTACTCCGTTTTCAAGTAATCGATAAAAGTATATATCGAAATCCCGTTTTTAAAGCAATTTTGGTAAATAATATGAACTAGAGTCACCAAACATGATATGTTGCTTCTAGAATATTATATATATGTCAAGTATCTTTCATTTTATACCAATCGCCATCTCGCCGCTATTTATTTTATTTTAATAAGAAATAGTTCATTAATATTTCATCACTAAATATAAATATTTGCATTAACTAAAGCATAAGTTATGGCATTTTTATTTATCTACACAAACCTTAAATTCTTCTACGATGAAGTTTCACCTGATCTAACATCTTCTTTCACCCGAAAATAATCTAAATGCTTGCATTAGGGCATACCCATATTTAACAAGTGTCACGCCTTAAATTATGCCTCGAAAAGTTGCTTCTGATTAAACGCGAGAACATTTTATTACCAGTTTTATAGTCATCAGCTTTTCTACTCTAGAAGAGGTGTATGGAAAGAATTATTTAATTTACACGAGACTCTATAAACATAAAAATCCCTTTACCATATGCTATATTCATATTTATAAAAATTTAGTATTATGACTTGAATTAATTTTAACCAATTCTTCTGACAACTAAGAACACTGTGGTCGAGTCTGATAGATTACAAAATCCCCTGTAGAACAGAGCTAATATAATATTTTGATTAAACTCTTTAAATTATAATATATAGCCTTATATGAATTCCAAAATGTATATGCAACCAATAGCTTGGCTTTAGCCTTAAAGATGATTTTGGGAGGAATGGTCGAGTTATCCATGTCTTACTATATACTATATATACCTAAGCCTACATACCAATTTTAAAGTATATAGCTCCAATTGTTTTTGAATTATGATAAAAAAAAAAACCAACATTTTCAATGTGCACAAAAAGTAGTAAAATCAAGTAAGTATCAGGTATACATTTTCTGGGTTAAGCGAATTCAATTATGGAAGGAAGATCCAATTGAAAGTAAATTTAATATTAAGTACAATATTTATATTTCCAATAAATTGTGTAAACAAATGGGCTTAAGAACAATTAAATGTTTCGGAGATGATTTTGCGATCTTGATATATTTGGCAGCGCGTGTTGGAATGAACCAAAAAGTTGTTAAAAACAGCTAATTAAATATTAAATAAAAATACTTTTGATATTGAACAAGTCAAATTCAATTCAATGGAAATAGCATGCAATTGCCCGGTCTATCACAAACAAGTCACAAAAAGTAATTTATTAAATATGATTTGGATGTGCCATTTGTTATTACAGCTGCTTCAATTCACGAACAATACAATTTATGAATAAAAAATCGCTATAAAATGAGCTGCCGGGGCCATGGTTAGACATTCGAACCACCACGCTGGCATCGAGATGAGAGTCCAAACGGTGATCTTTGGCTTTGCCATTTTGGCCATTTGCCTGATTAGAGGCAGCAATGCGGCGTGTGCAGCTACACCCTGCACTGCAGCTGAATGCGCAGATCCTGCCAATGCATCAGATCCTAGCTGTCCAGCCACGACCCCGGCGACACCTACCACGCCTGCTACACCAGCACCACCAGCCACACCAGCCACACCGGCCACCGCAAACACTACACCGGCTCCAACTGGCAGCACTGCGACAACAACGCCTAGCAGTGGAAGTTCTCCATCAAGTTCAACGGGATCAGGCTCATCAACTGACACGGCTGCGCAATTGGCTGCGGCTCAGGCTAGAGTCAAAGGGCTGAGAGACCGAATTAGGCGGCTGAGGCGTCAGCAGCGCCTGAGGAATGCAAGGAGGAGGAAGCGTGCTAGGCGGCAAGCTGCCCAAAGAAGGAGGGCCGCATTGATGGCAAATAACAGGAACCGAAGAAATAGGCGCAACACAGTTGGTTAGTTAAAAAAACAGAAAAGGCCAACATTTACCTAACCCAATAAATTTGAATAAATTTGAATACCGCAACATACTTTGGTTTATTGCTTGAACAGCTGCACACGTGGGATTATTCGCTCAAGATCACCAGCTTCCAAAGATCATGACATCGTGATCCTACACATTAGCATTTTGTGATTCTCTGCGGAAATCGGCTAAGCTGCTGGTAGAAAAGTAAATGTCATAGCCACATTTTTAATTGAAATTCACATGTAATGTCCACCCGTGCGTATGTGTAATATAATATATTCAATACAATAGACATTGAAAGTGTTGTGGATGCGTAACTAAGCTAACTTTCAATCAGTGAGCACCAAACTAAACCAAATCGTTGAAAAAAAACTTCAACATGATATATTTGCCCAGCAAAGCGCGAGGAAATTCAATTTTAAAGCAAGCTAAAGCAACTTCCTCTACGCAAACACTGCATACAACACTCACGAATTCTAATTTATAAATTTATAAGTGAGAAACAGAACTAACAAGAGTAATTTTAAATTCACTATTAGAAAAGTTTCGCGTTTAAATACGAGTAAGAGGCTCCAGTCGGAAGTTCCCGGTCTAGGCGATACACTGACCCTCTTCTATCAGCACCAAATGCAGCTCGTTTCCTTTAGCAAAAACAAAAATATGTCTCTCACAAACGGTAAGAATGTACATTACTTGCCATGGCTTCTACTTGACAGCCATACCAAAAAATTAGTCTTCGTTGAAAAAAACGAAATATATTAAAATATCATCGCCTACATACAGCCCATAAAACAATACAACCCCAATTATAATAAATTTTAATAAAGACGCTCATGAAGGTGTGTGTGTGTGTGTGTACATGTATTCATAAATTTTTGATATAAGATATAAGTTAATATAAGAAATCGTTTTTTTTAACAACTTCTGTGATTCTTAATTGATATTGATAAATTATATTTTTGAATTCTCAAAAAGTCAATTGCATTAAAATTGTGGCTTAAATGGGTGGTGAATAATTAACGTTAGGTAACGTTAGCTTTAAAATGAAAGATTCTTGACCTGTATAGACTATTATAGATTATCGGTAACGAACTTGTATTGTGCGGGCACTATGAAGACCTACGTTCAAAATTTCAAGTCTCTAGCTCTTATAGGTTCTGAGATCCTTGCGTTCATACATACAGACAGACGGACGGACATAAATAGATCGACTCGGCTTGTGATGCTGTTTAAGAATATATACACTTAATGGGGTCGGAAATGCTTGTTATAAGGGTACTCCAGTAGAGAGTGGCCGATTTGGAAATAGCAAGTAGGTCGTCAATATTTTTATACTCATACATACACACATAACACAATTATAAATCCACAACCACACAGTATGGAAAATGCATTTTCCTTACGACATTTACAAGGCTTAAATGTGATATCTATTTTGGTGTTTATATACAATTGTGAAAAATAATTAATTCTTGATCAAAAGTTGCTATTTTCAAAAATCTCTCTTAACAGATAAGCACAAAGTTATCAGCAGAGAATATATATTTACTTTATAGTTTCGAATGCAGCGCTCGGCTGCGTCTTACATACATTTGCTAAAGATTATTCCATGGAGTATGTAAGAAGGTCAGCTGCTAAGCTGGTGTGAAAATTGTTATTTTCATTTTTGCTTCGGTTGCTGCCACTTGACGCCTCTGATGAATTAAATATCAAACGGAGCAGCAGTTGCAGCCGAGGAATATATTTTTAAGACAAGCGCACGCTATTGCAATAGCAAATTGTGTTTACCCAGCTGCTGAGCAAGTGTTTGGTCACCGTCTCCAAAAAGTATGCTATATATTTAACAAACACTCACCTGCTGCACAACGGGCGAGGCCATCCACTGCTGGAACAAATCCGATGTGACCGAGGGCCGTTTGTGCGGCTTACGGCTCTCAATGAACTCGTGTAGGCGACTCAGCGCCTCAGGCGGGGCACGTTCCGTTAGCCATTTCTCAAATGCCTCGGGCTTCTCCTCAAACAGGCGGGCCACCTCGTCAACATCCTGCTTGCTGCTGCACTTGGCGGACGCCAAAGAAGTAGATGCGGCACTCGAATTGTCGCCGGCCGCAGGTCCACACGATTCGTTGTCAGCGGATACCTTTGGCTTGGCCAGCGATGGTTGTGACGGCTGCGATGGCGTCGCCGTCGGCGACGGCGACGTCGGCGTTTCTGCGGCTGCATGTTGATTGTTGTTGCTCTGCAAGTGACGCTCCAATTTGGCTTGATTGCTTGTGGTTGCCATTGCTGCTCCTGTTGCTGTTCCTGTTCCTGCTGTTGTTGTCGCCTTTTTGGCACCATTGATTAGTGGTTTCGTGGACACTGAAGTAGACGTTGTTATGGACGCAGACTCAGCTGGCGCCACTGAGTTTGTTGTGCGTGCTCGCTCGCAGGCGCCACCAGCGGCACCGTCGGCTGCCGCAGATACATCGGTCATGATTCTCACTGTTTGTGGATACGGTTACGGATTCGCTGTGATGCTGGACTGCTGCATATATTCATTATTCTAGCTGTTCACACATCCAGTAAATCAGCCCCAATCTGCTGGTTAATGTGCCGCCTCCACCTTGTGCGACGCTCTTCAGTTAAGCGCTTGACTGCGGCTCCAGCTGCGTGTGCTGATAAAGTCACGTAGATGGCCACTTATGTGCTTGGGGTTGGGTCTCCAAGCAAAGTTCTGACGACCTGTTGCTATCGCCTGTTGCTTAACAGCCTGCTGTTTGGTTAGCTCCGACTTAAATGGGCAGCAAAGCAGCGCAGGTGCCCGCTGGAAGGGGTAATTGATGAGTGCGACTCAAACTGTTTCCGTCAGATGGTTGTGTGTTGTCATCTTTAGCCCTTGTAGCTATGCCTGTGGCTGTGTTGTGTCTGTTACATTAGCCTCTAGATTTAAGTTCATGCACGTTCGCTTCCGGCCCTGATGCCTTCTTTTAATATTGGCGGCCTTAAATATCCGCGCGCAAATGGGCGGGGAGCTTCTATCTAATCCTCGACAGCCATTCAACAGTTCATTTTTTGTTTGATTTGCCCCCACGTGCTGTCAACTTGATTTAATTTAAACCGCCCGCAGCGTTATTCAGCCTGTAAAAACAGAAAAGCATTGAATAAAAAGTAAGTATTTCATGGCAGATTGAATAGCAAGTCGAATAGAACAAACAGAAAGATAGTAGTAGGGTAAGGTAAGTTAGGGTCCCTATGTCTGGTATTTCAGAAGTTTTCAATTAGCATAATCTAAATACAAGCTAAAGTAATATATTTTAATTTTTTTGAATCGAATATTATTAAAAATTTTTTCAATAAAACAATATTTCTATTTGGCACACTTTAAACTGTTTGACTTACTTTCGATGCCCATTGAAAAACATTGATTCTAGATTTTGGTTTTTGCAATAAACTCTTGCCGTTCTGGCCACATTCATGTGGCTAATCAATTATTAAGTTTTCTTTTGCTTGAGCTCAGCTATTCTAAAAATGTCAATTGTTTTTGCGCAAACAAATGGATTTCGAATGCACAAGGAGAATCCACAAGAAATACATATATTAAATAGAATTTATTTGTGGGTAATAAATTTGTTTATTTCAATCGCAAATATCTCGAAAAGCTGCCGAATACGAAATGAAAATATATTTAAATGCTTCAATGGAGCAAAAAGCTAAATTTATGACCACAAGGTGCATTTTAGGCAAAGGGAGCGAACGAGCGGGCTGTTTGGAGCACAAAAGGGGTGGTGGGAAGGGGGGCAACAGGAAGTCGGGCAACTTCATATGTATGCAAATGGACAAGGGGCGCGGGGTATGCGGCGCTTGTCGAATAGCCACTTAAAGCACGGCTACATTTCACGGCAGACAACAACAAAAATATATATATATGTATATTTCTAAATGAAAACGGGGAGCGCTGTGGCACGTTTATGGAATTGCAGCGGGTAAGGGATGGAACGTAGCAGTTGGCAGTTGCCATTTATGCGCATTTGCATTAGCATGGCTTTTGGCATTTGCATAGAAAGGCTTGCGGCACTTGCCACGTGCGCATCTCTTGTGCGCTGCAATTGCCGCTTTACCTTGACTTTAAGTTTAACTAAAGTTGGGGGCAAGAAGTCTCCGTTCTATCTTTATGGATCTCCATCTGCTGCCAGCTGTACACATTGATTTTTAGTATTTCGACCATTTGCAAAGAGAGATTGCCTTCTCCTCTGCGTGCGTTGGCGTATGTGTGTTTGTGTAGGTGTGGATGTATGTATGTATTGGCTGTGTTTGCACTTTTTACGCTCATTTCCATTTTCACATTCTGTTTGCACACGAACCTGACGTCCACCTTGACCACTGGATTGACTTGCATTTGCATCCTCTTCCACTCTTGTTGCTGTTCTTTCCGTTTGTCATAAACCACGTTGTTTTGTATTAAAGCATACAATGGCAAGCAAAAAGTTGATATTGGCTGGCTGCTGCTAGACTCAGACATACCCTATATGTAGCTCTGAGCTCTATGCTAAGTGCAATTTAGGTGTCTTGGCTATGTCTGGCATTCTCTGTTGCGTTCTAAAA
Source organism: Drosophila ezoana (assembly GCA_035045725.1). Taxonomy (NCBI): domain Eukaryota; kingdom Metazoa; phylum Arthropoda; class Insecta; order Diptera; family Drosophilidae; genus Drosophila; species Drosophila ezoana. Next base: position 1,644,956 of record JAWNOU010000036.1, read on the forward strand.
CAGGGTATATGCAAACAACAACGACAAACGACAAAGACGACAGCAACAACTACCTCGAGGTTTATCACGCACTCGTTTGCAATTTCAAATTGGGTAATAAATTCTTGAACTCTGCTCTATAAGGGACTCTTCGGGTGTATTCGTCCCTACGTGTGTGTGTGTGTGTGTGCATTACTTTGCCATTCATGAGCGTGTGAAATTGCTTTGTTCTCGCCAGCGTTTTATGGGCGGCTATGTTACTGCTTGTGGCATTGGGGCGTGGCCATACCGGTTCACATTGCGCTCTTTTCGACCATTGTGCTTGTAAATTTAATGTCAACACTAAAGATTAAGATTTTAATGCGCTTTTGGTTTTGGTTAACAAATTCGTTTTATGGCCCGTGAGCGCTCGGGCGTATTGTATAGCTGAGTAACCAGAAAATTGCAATAAACTTGTAGCATAAACTACTCAAATTTGTGAAGTACGCGTTTTTTTATAGTTGGCCTTAAACATAGCAATATGTAAATTCAGTAGAGCATGGACGCATTACCAATTTCTTTGCTTTTTCTTATTTTATTTTATATATACGAAAAGAAATTGCATTATATTCAATTTCTGTTTCGATTTTTAGATATCAAGATTCAAGTTTGAGACTTGTCAAAGCTATAAGAACTTGAAGCTTTGACTTGATACATTTTTAAGTCAAAAAATTTGTTATATTTGGCATGGTTTCTGAATCAAAATTGGAACCCGTCCGAAACTTACTTCGATATAGCATTTTAAAATATTAAATATAAATTTTTAAATGATAAATTTAAACTTTATATGCATGAAGTATATAAACAAAATTTAGTCGACTGTGCATGTTAAGATCTGTGCAACATTTGGCATCATTTTCGTCAGAAAAAATATGTCTATGTGTATGTGTATGTCTATATAAAAAATACACAAATCAAATGATAAATGCTTGTTTTTTACAAGTCAAACCAGACCAGGCCAACCAGTTTTTTTCCATTCAAATCTATCTGAGGTACAAGAAATCTTCATGTTTAACTATTGAATATTAAAAAAAGAAAAGTATACAATTTTACCATTCTGGCCTAAATTATAGAATATATTGCATCTCACAGCATAATGGAAGATATAATTTATACTCGGGCGGGCAAATGTTTGTGAATTTGCGTAATCAAGGCTATGCAAATGTGTTTGGGATGCGCAGAGCTTGCAGCTTGGTCGCTCTTACAGGACGTGGCCTATCCCTTATACCCTATCCACTGTCCAATGTCTACCATTGGTTTGTGTCAGTCAACAAAACATCGCAGCTAATTTGCATAACTTAGGAACTGACGCTCGACGTGGGCAAATTGCAATGCAGCGGCGAACAAAGTGATGTGCCGCAATTAGTGTGCCACAAATATGGGTAAATTATGCGAGAAGCACACACAGAACAACAACAACAAGAACAGCAACAAAAGCCAGCTGATGAAGTTTGTCGGGCTGACCGGAAATGAGCAACGGGATGTGGCACGCATCGAAGCATACCAATGTGGTCAGACGGGGCAAACAAAGCCACACAAATCGGAGCTGTTGTATTTGGTCTTTTTGAGATATTGGCCAGAAATGTGCTGTGCACACACACGCTTATACACACACAAACGCTCTCACGCCCGCTTAGTTAAATATGTGCACTCGCAAATGAAGCTCTTAAATATTTACTCACACATTTCGGTGGCAAATTGCAACAAGGCAAATAATACACATGCAACGGCAACAGGCCGCACGGCGTGTAGCTCATATTTCCGTTAATTAAAAACAGTTTTTTTTTGCAGTTATTTTTAATTAAAATGCGACGCAAACATGTCGGCTGCGACGGCAGTCTCGGCTATAGTTGGCATGCAAATGCTGGGCAACCTGGGGGCACCTGCCGCAACATGCGTCCTTAAATAGATAGCCACAAGAGGGTGGTGTGAGGGCGGGTGCGAGGAGCCTGCCCATGTGAGCTTTGTAGTTGGTCATGCTCACAATGGACGCTGTCCGTTGGAAATTAGAGAATTAGCGGCCACATTGTTGCTGCCAAGTGCAATGAGCGCCATTTTGCAAGCGGAAGTGCCCATTACGTGCAAATGACGTGCGTGTTAAGGCAGCGGGCGTGGCGGCAGGGGGCGGTGCATTGCATATACGTTAGCGTAAATTAACTTGGCGGCTACTTTGTAGCCCCGCGTCATGTCAAGCCCGTTGGCTCGTCGGCCCGCTTTCATTTTCGTGTTTTCAATTTGGCAAATTGCAACATTGCATTTTGGTCTTGGCCATCAACGGCGCTTAGCACGCCCAAAGCGGCGACGAGCGGTTAGCGAGGCGGATTGGCAACACAGTCACGTAGCCGTGTCACACACACATACGCACACCCGCACACACAGGGTATGGTGCACGTTATACGCTAGCCGCGGCGGGAGAAACCTCTGCTTGCGGCAGTGTTTGCCTTTTTGGCTTTAAAGTGGAAAATGCGTCCAAGGAGAGTCAACGCTGTGCGGCATGTGCAACAATGGTGTTGGCATGCACCAGTCATCGCTCACCCTGTCTCACCAAAAACCAGGTCCATCTCTTGCTCGTCGCCTTTTAGGTACACCCATGTTTGTTTGCGGTTTTGCACTGCTCTGGTTATTCTAATTTTGCATTCTACCACAGCGATTTCCCACAACACACACACACACACAGCAGGAGCGTACATGTTTAAAGCTGCTTGGCATTTCCCTTGATGTTACTTGTTGCATAATAATTGCAAAAATTCTCAAGCCCCAATGACACACGCTGAACATGGCAGAGCTTAGTTTTGAAATCAGAGACGGCAAGCTAAATGGAATACAATTTAGCACGTAAAATTAGTATAAATAGCTTTAAAAGCACTTAAATGCTTTAAGCCTAATAACATTAAATTTGGCTTAAGATAAAAGCAAGTTTTAATTCACCAACACGAATAACTAGTGTTGCAAAACTAACAAAGGAGTTCACAACTTTAAAAAGAAATTTAAGCAATCATTTGTAATTTATTCAAAATAATAATTGAATAATCAACTATAATCATCGCAACATCGATAGCGCTTTTGACGTTTCACAACACTAGATTCACGTAGACTTTAAGCAAGTTTTACAAAAGCCTAGCATACTTTTGTGCGCCATGCATTGAATATCAAAAGGCTCACACAAGGGACTTACTGCTTTTGTGAAACACGTATAAAAGAATATTTTTGTAATTATGAGAGGATGATGCAGATGATACTCTGAATATAGGCTTGGGCATAATGAAAGTGACTAAAGTTTCATTTTGCCTTGCTCTTTATTAAGGCCATTGTCATTTTTTTTTTTGGCTGCATTAGAGTTTACAATCGTTTTGGCTTTTAAGCTTAGAGCTGAAGCGCAAATGTGTTGGTTGCCACAAAACATTTTGCCGCACTGCATTTTGTCATGCAATTTGTCGAATTTGAAAGTGTTTGCATTTGGCGTTTGCATTTATTTGCATGTTTCTATATTGACACAATCGACAATTTCTATTGATCCAAGCAAATGCATTAAAAATAAAATAGTTATTTGTTGTGTGTAAACGCATGAAAAATGTATTTATTTTGAAAAAAAAAAATCTCTTTTAACGGCATTTCAGTAATTGCTTGTGGTTTAAGCCCAAACGACAAATGAAATAAAACAACGTTTTATTTATGCTGTGAGTTAAAAGAATAGAGTAATAAATTCTAATGTGGAAAATTTAAATCGTTTTCGTATTAAAAGTTGACAATGTTAGTTGACAATTGGCAAATGCGATGACAAACTGTTAACGAATTTAACTGAATTGTTTTGGGCACAGACATAAACTTTCCACAGACGAATCCACAATAGAAACACATAAAAAACACTTGACGAAAATACAATTCAATAATAATTTTATAATAGAATGTCAGTTGCAGCCTAACTGAACGCAAATTCAATTAAACAAATTCGACAGTCTCTCTGAGCAGATATAGAGCTGAGTGCAAGCTGAAGGCCAGCTGGGCTGTCATTAATATTTTTTACTCCATGAGTAAATTTGCACTTTATTTAATAGAAAGCGTTGCGCTGGGGTTCGCGTTGGCGCCTGCTGAGAACTTGTCAAAGCAAAATAATTGAAAAACTTTGGCCGCAGCAGCAAATGGCAAAAGACCAAGAACTAGAAAACACTGCAGGCATTGCATTAATTAAAACATCGGCCAAAGATGATTACAAAGATCAACACACATACACACACACACAAATACAAACACAAACACGAACGTGCACACACAAACACGCACACGCCCCGCGGCTTGTATAATCTCCATTACGGCCGAGCACAATAACCAATTTTCTACTCAACTTTCAACTTACAGTATTTTGCTAAGTGAGCACATTTTGAGATTAAATCGGAGATGCCCGGTTAATTCCACTTGACGGCGCCAAGGCCCCAAGGATGCAGGACCTCGTCTGACTGCTGACCCCACCGCAGCAAAAGCAACATAAATGTCAACAAAGTTGACTGCAAATAGTTGCTCGCTGACACAACAATGCGGCAGGGGCTCAGCCACTCAGGACACCAAGTGTATGCGACAGGCTGCACTCGGGATGCTGCACATCCAGCACATCCTGGTCCGGAATGCAGGACGACAGTGTGACAGGGTGACAGGGTGCCAGCCAAGTGGCTTTGTGAACGGTCCAACGAGACGCCACTTCAGTGTCGGTATCTTCCATTAGAGTCGGCAGGTGGCGAGCTGCCTGTGGCATGCAACTTGATGTGAAAATGGAAAATTTATTAGTTACCAATGACACGAGCTGAATGTGACGCTTAATCTTAAGTCGTCAGCATGCGTTGCCTGAAGTGAGGCCCATTTTAGTGGCAAGTCAAAATTAGTCCCGCTGGCAAGCTTTCAGCTCGTGTCATTGGTAATCAGCCAGGTATTCAATCTCTCAGAGTGTATGCATTCCCGACTCTTCATTTTTCTCTTTGCCATTTGCCAATTTGCATACGCATAGCTGTATGAGATTTTAGCACATTGTATTTGTGTGTGGGCTTGATTTTGAAGGAAATCTCGTGCCGCACTGTGGCTGTAGGCTGGGGCTTTTGTTGTCCTTAAGGACCAATTTAATACCAATTTCGGTGCGTGTGCGCGATGTCACAACGTTTGTTATTCAATTTACCATCAGAAACATATGAAATGTTCTGGGAAACAAGCCACAATAATAACATTCATGCATAATTTCTAATATATATAGAACCTGCTCCATGCTGCCTCAAGTCAAAGTCGTTGTCGATAAAGATGCCTCGTCTCGCCGCGTTGATGGCGTCGAGATTGTCGCTTGTCTGTTTGCACACGCTTGAGTGGCATTGGCATTGGCATTGGCATTCGAATTGGGCATGAGTCTGGTTGTAGTATTGCTCCCAACGGCAACTATAGCAAATAGAGCGCGGTCCGTGCCTCTGCAGCTGCTTCCGTTTCCGCCTGCCATTATTGCTACAATGGGGCACACCAATGCTGCGGCTTTTGTCTACCCGGCTGCTCATATCGCCCCATTGACAGTTGTGGTTAATGGCAACACAATATTTAGCTGGAGCTTTGTTTTAAGACAATTTATGCTTGATTGCATTGATTGATTAGCCGCACTTGTTGTTTAGACGGCCACGCCAATTGTGTAGCATCGTAGCAGCTTCTACGTCTGCCCTTTGTGGTATGTAAGGCATATTCAACTTTAAGTTGGATCAATATTTGTGGCAAATTGCGCGCTGAATTTGAAATTCAATAGCAAAAGCTTTCTTAATTAAGTTGCATACTTCAATATATACTGTAAGGCATGAGTAATTTGTTAACTTTTTAATTAAAACTTTAAGCGAGCAACTAATATTAAATAATAAATCGTTTTGCGCTTGACTTAAAACTTTTGCCTTGAGCGTGTCGGAGGCTTAAAGAAACAGCAGCTAATTCAATTTTGCTTCCTTTGGCATTGTTAAAAGCTTTTAGTAAGCACTTTTGGATTGGTAAAGGCAATATTAAACACGCCAAATGCGATCTAAACAAACTGAATATAATGAAAAACAACATTTTATAAAAAATGAAAAGCAAAAAATCAATTCCCAAGCGCAAAGTCAATGTACGCAATTTTAAAGAACGTTGTTAAAGCTTATACGATATCAAACGCTTCTGAAACTGGAGTTGATCCAACAACTGCAAAGGGCAAAGGTCAAGGAATTGCGTACAACTCGAGCGAAGAGTTCGCTGTTTAGCTTAAGCCCCCGAGTATGACAAACATAAAAGACATTAATTGCCCGACTTCGAGTAAAGAGCTGAAAGCAGAAAAAAGTTAATATCAGTGCGTGCAGTGTGCGGGGATTTATGTAAGCCATGGCATGTCAAGCTCCGGGTCTGAAACACTAGCTGTAACTCATTACTATGCAGCCCACATAAAAATTCCATGGAATATATGTATGTACTTGTGTACATGTATATATGTATGTTCGAAGGACCTCATAAAGCAAATCACAGCGTCGCTTGTCATTTTTCGCATAAAGCGTCTTTCGCTTTGGATTCATACTTAAATACGAGTATTTTATTTGCAGCTTTGTTTCATTTATATCTCCTGCACTCATGGGCCAACAAGAGGGAGTAATAAATAAACCAGTTCATATACACAGACTTAATATGATATTCTGTTTCTTATGTACACACGCATATTTATTGATTCGCATTTATCAAGTATAGTTCTCATGCACATTATACTTTATTGCTTCAATTATTTATGGAGTTTTTGTAGTTCAGTACATCGAATAGCTCAGTCTAGATTTTTATATAGGTTAATATTAATGTATATGTTTTTTATCAATTTCAAATATATTTCATACTCTTGTATACTGGATAATGAGTATCTCGCAGTTGAGCATACATCATAGCTGTTAGTCAGCAAAAATATGAGAAGCAGCTGTTTTCCTTAGGCAGTGACTTCTGTATTTTATGTACAAAATGTTGCCGTCATGTATTTCAGACGCAAATGACATCAGCTCGGATTTACTAAATCCCTTCAAAAGCAAATGACACAAAGCAATTGATGATACTGCAGAGAGTTAAATTATTTTAAAATCACACTGCAGACAGCGAACCGAGCTCAAATTAAAGATTGCACACAAACGGCACACAAGATTTATTGCCAGCTTAATGAGTCAGTGACCTGTGGCTGCATAAGACAATAAAGCCATTGCAAAGATTCCTAGACATGCATCCAAGTGGAACAATTCTGCTCAATGGAGCTCAATGGACCTGGCTTATGGTTAGTTATGATGTTAGCTGTTGATTAGCTGCAAGCGAAATTGCATTTTCACGTCTGACTTGAGCCTAATTCCTGACCGTTTGTTCTGGCTATGGAAACAGATCTTAGATACATTTCAATTGCAGTTAATAAACATTAATTTTCCAGTCGAATCACATATTTTCGTTGGACCGCAGCTTCACCTTCATCCATCAGCATTAGCGCTCATCAATATTTCCGCTCACATTCACTGGAGCCACCAATCATTTCTGCAATAGGGATTCAGGGCAACTGCAGGACATTGAAATGCCATTAGCATTAGGACACGCTGCGCTGGTTAACCGCAACAACTGAACCGCGATGAATGCGTGCTGTAAAAACACGACCGAGGACGAAAGTGTGCGCCGCAGGACAACCACAAAGCATGACAAACATTCGTTTGTCCTGTTCCTCGTTGTTCCACTGGCACCGCATTCGACCGCAGTGTGAAAAACTAATTAAAGCGCCGTTTCAGCCACACCCCAGCTGGCCGCGAATGATAAAATATGATGCCGATTTCATTTATGATCAGTTGCAGCTCTAAAATTCAGGTAAATTATAAGCCAGCTACAATAATAGTTTCTCTATTTCCATAGTTCATTATATGACAGCTTAATTCACAGCAACAATACTCATTAAGAATTCCTACACAAAATGGGTGAAAAATGTTGATTGCAAAGCTCATGTTTATTTTATGTCGGAGTAACTCAGGTTAAAGTCAAAGCTTATTAAAGCACAATACCTCAGAAAACGACTAAAACAGGTTTAAGAAGCATTCAAATATAAAGCTGTAAGCTTCAACTGAGACGAGAAAATCATATATGAACGAAGCGCATAGTTCTATAGATGGAGCTTTCAAAGCTCATGTAAGTTTTAAGCAAATATATATGTAGTTAAGAAAGTTGCAAATAAAACACATGGACGTCTTAAGTGAGATAACAAGTAATGAAAAATAGAAATAAATATAAACTTTACTCTGAAAACTTAACCAACTGTTTAAATTCATGACGTTTTATACCTCTTTTTAAACTCAGAAATATTCTCTAAGACTTATTTTACATTGAAAAGCCAATTAGAATCACAGCAAGTTTGGATTGCGCCCTGCGGCTTTGGGCGCTGCCCCCAAAATATACAAAAGAATAGTTCTGACATTGTTTTCGTACAATGAAAATATTTATAATACAATGTTTGGCGCATTGTTTCGTACATTTTGTTTGCCATTTTGTGTGCCGTCCATAAAAAGTAATTCATTCTGACAAAAGGTCAAATTGGAAAGTTTTAAAAGCTTTTTACACCTGAGCCACTTGCGGGAAGGAGCCTAGCTGCCAAACTGCGCCAAAATTCTGAACATCGACTCCAACAACTTCTGCCACTGGGCCGTTGAATTTCCCTCGACGGGCAACAGAGTATTTCAATAATTAAACAACACGGCATCCACATTTGTCGGCCGTTTCGGGGCTTGGGGCGTAACATTTTGGTTTTTGTACCTGACACTTCGCTTGGCATTTGCAGGCAACAGTTTTGGTCTGTTTCTTTTCCACCCACACTGAGCTCTGTCTGTCTGTTTTTATGTTTTATCCGATTAGTTTGCTGCACTATTTGCGCAGACAGATGAAAAGGCAAGTCTGGAACTATTGAAGTGCACTTCCTGCCAACTTCTGGTGCTTACCGTATGTCAAGCAGGCAATGAATTGTTGATTGCAGCTCACCAAGAGGAGCTTAGCGGCATTTTTAAGGTGCTGTAGCTATCGATTCGCCGTAATGACTGTAAATTGCTGCTCAACTGTATATAATGTGTTGACAGTTCATGTAAATTACGCGTAAGACCATCTAGCATAGAGTATTAAGCTGTTGACACTGTAAACTTTACCAAAAACAAACATGACAGTGGGAGGGGATACGCTGACAGGGCGAGATGGCAAGATACTTATATGAAATTATATACTTATATGTTGCCAGATAAGCTGCTTGGTATAAACTGTGTGGACGCACGTTTAATGGAACTTTTTTATTGCCTCCCCATGTTCCGCTGAGCTTTTTAAATTGCCGTCATTTAAATAGAATGGATATTTTAAAGCTCTTTCGATTGGCAAATTAATAACGATATTACCGAGTAGTACGAACAGGATTAAATATGTGTATACATATATACTTATTTTCACTGTTATAATATTGTGATTGGCTATGAAAATAATATATGCATATATTAAGTGTACGCATCAAGTATACCATTTGGCTTATCAAGTCGTTTAAATTCCCAACAGAATCGCAAATTCATTGGGAGTTGCTTTTTGCTGAATACACTCTAAAAATTTGTTTATCAAATTATATAACAAGAGCTGCCAGCTGCAGGCGCAACAAATTCAGCATCTAAAAACATGTCGCTAAATATTTTCAAAACCATTTTTTACGACTATGCCAACAGCTGCTGTGTGTGCGTGTGTGTGTGTATGTGTATGTGTTCTTTTTATTGTGATTGTAGAAGTTTTTTGCCGTGGCATGTGTCGCAGCTTGGCAACCTAACCCTAGCTCCGCCCAAAAAAAATATGCACAAATACCATGGAGAACTCACTACTTACGTGTTCGAGGACATAAGCCCCTCCACGCAGGTGATAAGAATAAATATGTGTATTTTTTTTTTGAGAACACATTTCCATGTTGTCAAACAAAGAAAAACGCCCACACACAGACAGACACAAACACGTAAAACAGATAACAAGCAAATTAATTAATTAAATGTGGCTTTAATACCAGGTTCAAGTGTCGCAGCTGCCGCATCTAAAGCTCATTAATGTCACGCGTGTGCGCAAATTATATTAAATGCGAGCATACAACAAAAACTAAATACAAAATGCTCATTGGCAGCTGTGATTTATGCATGCATGCAGCACAGGAGAGCCAATAAGGTCTGAAGTAGGGTATATTATAGCTAAAATCGATTTATGGCTTACTTATAGGTGTCCCAAAGTCAGGATAAGCCTAATGGCCGACGCAGCCCATAGCCTGAACCTGAACTCATTGCCTCAAATGGAGGTCAACGTTTGCCAGCTCGAGCACGTATTTATTTTATCTTTATATACATATATAAGTATGTAACCTTAAAGTGTTTTGTGTGTGTAAAATTTGCATGAACTGACTCTGCGCTGTGAAAGCCACGTTTGTGGCTGCCAAAATGAAAAAAAAAAACGTCTAGACTTGAACTTGTCTCAAAAGTCACAGTTTCCCTAAAATAAAGTATGAAAATATATAGCATATTTCTCGGAGCAGTCTTTAACTTAATTGGCAAAACTAAAGTCTTAGCATGTAACATGAATTTTAAACAGAAAATACCAGAGAACATGCAATCCGTAATTTCAGCTTAAGTGGCTACGTATAAATATTTGTGGAAATTCTAAGTAAAGGAAATTAAAGACAGACAAGAAGTCTAAGAGGAAAGCAATTGAAACTGATTCAGGAAATTTTTCAGAATATGCATTTGAAAATGTTTGCCTTTAATCAAATTAATTTAGTATGATAATTGGTTGAGCTACATGAAATAGTATTGAAGTATTTAGGGCATATTATACGAGTACTTAAGAAGCTACTCAAAATTAAGAAATTGCCAAACATTCCTTTCATTTATTTTTGTGAATTTATGAAGAATTTTAATAACTGGTGCATGATTAAAAGTTGGCTAAGAATCATATTCAGAATCGTATATTTGCAATTAGTATTAAAAACACACTTTATTAGAATGTTTAATAACATAAAAAGAATTAGATTTGTGGATTGTATGCAGTATTTAAATAGCTTTCATTAAAATAAATAAATAAAAAACTTAATAAAGTTCTATTTCTATTTCTTCAGTTGCCCAAAACCAATTCAATAAACTAACATTACTTATATTGCCCGTCACCTTTGCATGCAAAAGTCTTAAGTTGACAAAGTTATATTTGATCTCTGACAATAAAAGAAAAGCGCAACAGCTTAACCTAAAGACCACAAACTGTTGGCAACTTAGTCAAGCCGAACGAAAGCCCCTAGGCAGAAATCCAATAAAGCCCAAATGAAACGATACGAAACAAACAAATGCAACCAAATCAAACTGGGATGGCGGCAATTTCATTAAACATTAAACATTAATTTTCATTGAGATTAATAGCTGAGTAAATGCCAAAGATTATTATGGCAGTTAGCTGGCGAATTCGCTGCCTGGAATGACGCAAATTATCCAGACGTGTTTCGGTGTTAATTTTGCTGCTAGTTAGCAACTTAAACGTCCCGCTGAGCCGCTGAGTTTGCACCGAGTTAATGCAACTCAACTGATTCATTAGCCCAATTAATTAATATAAATCAGTCGAGCGCATATATAAACAATAAAATATATAAATATATGTATAATAAATTGGCTTACGTGCACATAAACAATTGTGTAATTGCATATTTGACCAATTGACAGCTGAAATTGACACAAAACTAACAAAAACAGAAATAAGCACCACAGCCACCCATATTGACTGCGTCCCAAATGTGCGCACACGCCATGTAAATGGGCCTGTGGCCAAGCAGCTCAGCAGTCGGTTCGTCATTTGGTTCGGTTCCCTATGGAACTTTGACCCAAACATAGCCCAACCGACATGGAATTCAGCTAGGTTTTTCGTTTTCTATTTTATCTGACCGCCCCCTAGTCTGTTTATTTCCAAGTTTATTTGTTTGCCTTGGCGCTATTTATCATGCGACAAATGCGCGTTTATCATCGCACGCTGGCCAGTGAGCCTGGCACTGTTCCCGCAGCGTATTAACTGTGGCAACTTAATGCTCTTTGGCCCCAAAGCAACGAAACAATTTTTGCGTACATAAATTTCATTTATGAAAATCATTTGCTCAGCCCTCCCCAGCGCTTAAAAGCAGGCTACAATATTGAGCGCGCGGGCAACAGTGCGTATGAGCGCTATTTGGCCAACTATTTATGCATGCTTGTGTGTGTGCGTCGCGAGTGTGCGTGGTATGTGTGTCTGGTATGTGTGTCTGGTATGTGTGTGGTATGTTGCATGTGACGTACATGATTGATGTATGGCAGCGCCACAAAATTTGCCTTTCAGCGTTTATTTTTATTAGTTTGTAGCCAGTTTCGGGCTGTTGAGAAGAGTCAAGCAATGCCCAACCAGAGGGAAAATGTTGTTGTTGATTTTCCATTTACGATTTCAATCAAGTCAAGTGGATTTGCATCATTGCTCGAGTGCTTCATCGGTGCACAGCGCTACGACTCGTCGGCCTTGCATTTATTGGCTTTTTAGTTGACCCTTCTTCACTTTTTACTTTATGCCGAGTGGCTCGTTGTTGAGGCGCTTATCAGAGGACACGCATCTATGTGGGTCAATGGTAACAGCAAAATGCGTGTTACTTGACCAAAAATGTTGTCTTTCCCCCAGAGACAGAGAAAGCGCCGACGCACTTGTGTTAATAAGTTCCCAGGTCTTGGCCACGTTAGTTGGCAGTTGAAAACGCCTCACTAGCTTGGCAGCTTGTTATCATTAATTAGAATTACACTATGGCGAACGTGACAGTCGCTTAATTATAATAGCATTAATTTTACCTAATTAAACTGAAGGCGTACCTGGGCACAACGGCACAAGGCCAACTTAAGTAAGGGCCACAAATGAGGAGTAGAATTTTATATCGATTATTGTCGGAGTTGATGTTAGTTCCCGACGAATATAAATAAAACACGTTATGACTTACCTAAACATAAAACATTATCTACAAAACAAAGGAAAAGAAAAGAAAATATCGTTAAGCGCAAATGAAAAGTTAGTTTTAGTAAAGATTAGAACATTTTTTTGCATTTAACTAGATAAATAGCCAACAGACTAAAGCCCTGCATACAAATGCATGAGTATGCATAAAAATAAACTTGATTTTATAGAGCTCTCGTTGCCTGCAGACGAGTTGGCCATAATTATATTCACTTTCAGCCCAAAGCTTTTTGACGCCCTCAACAGCTGGCTATTAACATTCATTTGCAGTCGATGCGAGTTAATTGAGTCACAGAAGAGTCTTGAGTTAATTGCAGTCAATTATCACATTTCTCTTGCTCTTTTTATTCATATGCCAAATACAGATTCATTCATTTCAACGGAAGAGGACGTTAAGTATAATTTGGACTGCCAATTATTAACGTGTTCCTTTTTACCTCATGTATTTTAACATGTGCAAAAGTACGTCAATAATTGAGGGTTGGCAGCTGCCCGTTAAAGTTAAAGCTGGAACTTAAATTCAGATACAATATGAGCAAAAATAGAAGTCGAATTTAAATTCAGCAAACGTGCAGCTCAACATTGTATTAAATTACAACTGCGAGGGAATGGAAAGTTATGTTGAATATTTATGCTCAGAAGTATCTTGTGCGTTTACATTGTGCTGTAACTCAGATACTTTCTATGCTTGGCAACAATATTAAGTTGAAAATATACGTAGAACATGTGAAATGTACGGATACGGCTACGTCTACGACTACGGCTACAACAAAGTATTGCACTACGGGGAATTCTGAATTTCTGATACGCTGGCAAAATTGAGTCCGGGCGAACGGAATATATAAGCTGCCTGTTTACTGATTGGACTAACCAAACTACTCCGTTTCCATTAAGCGGCACGAACAAATTTAATAATACATTAAGCACACATTTCACCTGAGCAAAGGTTTTATCCGTGTATGTAGATGGATATGCAGCGCATGTTGTTATAGTTACGGCAGCGACCGGGTCCTGTTGGCTCTTGGTCTCCTGCCCTTCATAGAAATGGCAGATGGATAACAAGTTAAGGAGGCCCCATAGAGCAAAGTTTCTGGTTTCATTTCGATTACTAGTCAACTGAAAACATTTTGCATATGTTGAAATTTTCATTTATGGAAGTCAGTAACATGACACTCTGATGCAAGGCTTTCCTTTGCCTTGCCAACATTCTTACATATTTAATATTGCATTCGAGTATTTAATGGAGGGTTCGCTCACAGTTCAGAAAAGTTTATATTAAACGAAAGCAAATGTGAGCCCTTAAGGAAGTTAAGTGTACTTAAGTTACTCACATTTATGGAATTTTTAAATTGGTTTATATTTGTAATATTTGGTTTATTAAATGCGTGTCAGAAATTTATTCCAATTTAAACAAATATTAAAATGTAAAAAATGCAATTGAACATTTTAAACTGTTCTCACTTGAAACGTGAAAGTCAACAAAAACTATATTCACGTTCAATCGAACTCAATTTCTGAATGCCGGAAGCCAGTGGACAGTGTTTCAGGTATTTGCAACTGTGTTGCATGCAATGTCAACATTGACGTTTTATTTGTGCAACATTCCAGCTGGGAGTCAATAAAAGTCAGCACTGTCCACGAACACAAAAATATGTATACATGCAATGCATACAGCTATGGAAATTTGGCATGCGAATCGTTTTGCATACGACAAACATGTAGCGCATGCAACAAACTGCTGAAGTTGAACAATTGTAGCTGAGCAGCTGTTGAAAGCCATGAACCAACATTCGGTTCACACACTTAATGTGCCACTGGAGATGCGCTACGTGATTATGTAACTGAAAAAAAGAAGAAAAAGAGGATGTACTTGCGATAAATGCATATATGTAAGTATGTACGTAAACATCTATATAATGCATGACTGAACAGACAGCAGCGAAATAAAATCCCAAAATGCTGCACTTAAGGGGTAAATTAAGCCGAAAACGAAATGGCAAACGGAAGCGAAGGCGACGAGGCGAATATCTGCAACATTTTCATTATATTTCTTCGATGGCAAATAAAAAAAAACACTGACTCAAACAGGCAGGCATATAACTTTATAAGGCCATCAGACTTTATAAGCCAAGAACAAGCAGCAGCACCAACAGCACCAGCGGCAGCGGCAGTGGCAGCTTGCAACCCAGCGGCAAGCCAGGCCACATACTCGACTTCGTCTTTCCGTTCGCCTGCACATGCCGGATATTTTACAAGTTCCGGCCGCCTACCCTTGGCTTTTATTGCGCCGTTTGCATTCGGCAAAGCTGCTCGTTAAATTTGAACACTGATGTGTTAATAGCCCACCCAAACACCCAGTGCAGCGTACACACACACACACACCCGTAAAGCTAACAGCCACAGTCACGTCGGATAACTGCAACCAGCCAAATACACACAAACACACGCACACACACACACCATACACACTCGCGACAAGCAAAAAAAAAACAACAGCCTGTCCAAATTTGTTTGAGACATTGCCAAACATCAAAGCAATTTGTGCCTGGCAAAGTAAACGAGCAAAATAAATTGCCAAAATGTCACAGAAATAAAACATTCCAAGAGTAAAGGATTCGCTTTAGCTCAGCTGTGCGAAAGTTTGTTGTTACCAAGCCATAAATATAACATATATATATACATATATATATATATGTACTTGTAGACAAGAAAACTGGCTAACGAGTCGGTGGCAAAACTCAACTTTTACATACTTTATGCACTTGCACATGCCACTCACATGGACAGTCGTTTATTTGTGCAAAGGATCTACTGAAAATCAGACCAAGTTTCAAATGCCAAACTCGTACAGAATTTGGAAAGTGTTTCGAGTGCTGAAAACAAAAGAAATGCGACATTTAAATTTGAAATTTAGCATATGAAAGTAAAGCAAAACAAGTGCTCGAAATTGAAGTAGTTTCAGTGATATTCAAATGCAAATCAAATCCGTAAAATGAGTGTCTAGAGGGGAAAACTCGACTGGGTGATACCCTGCACTCAGAACAGAGGCATTTAAACTAAATGAGCAAAACGTTCTGAAATTGTTGCCGTGTTTATAATCTAATTCTTATGAAACTTTCAGGGCCTTTGGCATTAATATATGTGATAATAATTAGCCGAGAGGATGTACCTTGAAAGCTGACCAGTTTTTTTTAGGTTTGGAGGTTTAAGAAGTGTATCTTAATAGGTTATGAGCTCCGAGATATGGTAAAGAAAACCCAATCTAAACGGGGTGAGCCATCGACAATTTATATTAAACTTGATCTTAGCTGGCTCGAGGTTAATGTTGGGTAAGGCATCAGAATCAAGAGTGGGCCGTTTGTCTGTATGGTCTTCAATTCATCAAGAATATAAGTTAACATAAGTAAGCAAATAGCCACTAAATTGGGCACTGGTCACTATGATACAATGTAACAGTGTTGAGCAGGCTGCCTTTGGCCACAGACTTCTTGGCCGCGATCGTCGCGGAAGCGTAATATGAGACTTGTCCGAGACGCAAGCTCAGCATTGTGCTGGATGACATCTGGCGTTGCGGCATAGATTAGGGATAGCTAGTAATAGTCTCGAGCAATAAATAAAGTTAACTCATTGAAATAGCCATCGTGGTTTTATTTGGCAAGTCTAGCCAAATGCCATAAATCAATTTACTTATATTAATCAAACAACTAAATACTCGCCAAGAGTCTGGCAATAAATTATATGTGTATGTGACCCTATACATATATGTATATGAAGACTCCGACTGACTTTTACATACATTTGAACAAAACTCTTATATAATTTCTTATGAGTTAAGGGTATAAAAATATTGTCAAAATTACAAACAATTCGCATATCCAGCTTTAAAAGCGTCCTAAATTCCCTTGATATAGATTGACCAAATATTAAGATATACACAAAATGATTGTCAACATGTTTTATGTGAACCTGTAACGAACTGTCGCTCAAACTACAATACCCCTTTTGTACCATTATACAAAATGAAAACTTCCAAATGAGTACAAAGCAAATTTGTAAACAATCAGTGAGACCTGACAGCTGACGGCTGACAGCAGCAAGCGACGTCACGCATACGACGCGTGTGTCCGGCCTGAACCAATAAAGTTATGCATACGCAGCCGTATGCCGTATATCGAATATTTGAACAATTAATTAATTATACTATACCCTATAAATACAACTATTGGCATATTTAGTTGTCGATTTGTCTAACACTCGCATGTGACTTTAACAAGTTGAGTGCTGCAGAGGGGGAGAAGGGGGAAGAGACGAGCGCGTGTTTTGGCTAACCAAAAGAGCTCTAATGCCAGTCAAACTGTTGCCAGCATATTTACATTTAGTATATAAAGCGAGACTGTGAATTAGCACATCACAACATCTGGAGCGGTTCGTGCAAATCAGTTTAAATTGAATCAAGTCCCCCTCCAGCCAGCCTCTCTCCGAATAATGTGTCTAATTGATGCCGCTTGTAGGCAGCAGTTACAGCGTTTGCTTACATAATTTTACATAAATTAAAACATCATCGACACAAATGTCGTCAAAAAGAAAGCCTGCAAAAGCAAGTAACTTAAGTGATTTCAAGTAGTTGAAACAGTGGCTTTTGATGTGCTGCTGCCAAGTTCCTCTTTATTAAGTACCGACTCCAACTGTGCTTTAAATATATTTTTTCTTTGCGCCAGTATGAAATATTTTGCTTTTATCATTCAACACAACTCTTTTTAAGATCTATACCCAGTGAAAACTGATAGACAATGGGTATAATGTTTCGTGCAAATGTATGAGGCATCTTCGACTGCATATACTCTGACACAGCTCGAGGCTTGAAATTTGAACATTTTATTTTCGTAGAAGACGTAGAAAAGATTAATCTGTGTTTATCCTTATAGTTTATATCGATAAACACCCCGTTTGAATTAAGGACATTTGAATAAAACGCGGCTATTGTAAAACGTTCAAGTTGGTATACATATTTAAAGATATCCATTTGGTCCAATATTATATCATGAATATATCAGTTTTTAGGTACTTCCCCCGAGCAAGCCATAATGGAAAAAATCTCATTTCTGAAAGCTGTGTTTAGATCTTAAAATTGATTTCTATATTTCACAGAGCATTTATTGAATTAGTTTTTTAATCTAGCTTGCTCGCCACTTCTCCGAGATCGCACTTTCAAGCTCGTGAGTCTTTCTCGCCTATCGATTGCGTTTACAACTAAGATTGCACATATTATATTCTTCTATGGCCATAGCCTTGTGCTTTGGTATATTCTGACTACAGGGTAAATGCCAGTCGCTACTGGAGCAATCTTACTTGCATTTG
This sequence comes from Drosophila ezoana, assembly GCA_035045725.1. Taxonomy (NCBI): domain Eukaryota; kingdom Metazoa; phylum Arthropoda; class Insecta; order Diptera; family Drosophilidae; genus Drosophila; species Drosophila ezoana. The sequence goes on from JAWNOU010000036.1 coordinate 1,663,364, forward strand.
TATGAGTTCGTTTTGCTACATCCTGTTGCCTACACACACGCGCACACACGCTCGCACACTCTGCATATCAATCACATGTCAGGACGCTGTCTGTCAGCCGTCACATTGGGTGGGCGTGTGAGAATTTTGTGGCAACTCAAGCAACGCATTCTCTGGAAGAGGAAGAGGACGAGCATTCTATGAGATTGAAGAGTATCTCAAATGTTCGCGTTTTGCATATTTATTGTGCGTTCGTCACAGCTGAACAGCTGAGATTCCGGCCAACGTCGCGTCGCACGCACTGTCCGGCTGGCAGTCAATCATTCTTATATTGAAATTCTATGCGCGTTCTGATAACAAAAATTCAATTAAAATGCGTTACGTGTTGCAAATCAGTTGAACATCTTTTTTGAATTGATTGTGGCATAAATTGTGATTCTGCTTTGCCCAGGGCTAACATTGATTTTCTCATTTTCATTGCATTTGCGAATGAAAATGTTTGTGTGCGTTTTCCGCACAAACTTAACTATATTGTGGCAGCTGATTCAAACATTTCCTAACAAAACATGGTAACATATAAGCTGTTTTTGAATTTAAACTGTTTTCAGCTGTGTTCTTGCTTTTTTTGATCTTTTTGCTTTGAGGCCCAAAATATAGTCCAATAAAACATATTTCTTTGGACACGAATTAAAATTCCTTACAAATTTATGACCACGCTCTGATTGCGGAAGAAATAACTTATATTACAGCAGGCACAATTCGGTTGCGTCCTTGTCCTTAACTTTTGCTAACATGTGCCGAGTTTTTATATGCCGCCCATTTGCCATGCGGCTGCCAGTGCAGGCCGCGCCGCACTGGACCCAAGGACAAGTTTTCATGTGGCTGGTTGCGGTTGCGGCTTTGCCGAGAAAATCTGCGCCTGGGCTTGGCCAACAGATATACAAGCCCACAGATGCGTATCGATGACATTATCAACTACAATTGAAATTGCTTTTATGGACGAAAGCGAGAGAATTTTAATTTTAACGCTTTACGAACAAAAGTGAAGGACGTACAGGGGTTATTTTTGGGGTGTGTATGTGTGTATGTGTGTGTGTGTGTGTGTGTGAGTGTGTATGTGTGAGTACTTGTGGTACTTTGGCTATTTTACATTTGCTTTCCATAAAGTCTTTACAGTATAAGTTTCGTTCACATACATTTGATGGAATTATGGAAAACGCTTTTACACAATTATTTCCAGACCCCTTTTTTTATCGGCTTATAGCTGCCTAGGAACCTAATTAAGATTTGTTCAAAAATTAAAACGAGAAAATAAGAATATCTTCCGCGCACAGAAGATTTTAATCCCTTGCAGAAATTTCCGTTTTGCATATATGCGAGAATAGTAAACTCGTAAGTGCGGAGTTTGAGGAAAATATCGAAAGAAAGCAGAATATTTAGCCAAATAATAAGCTACTTTTTGACCGATCTTGCCTATGAAAGCTATATGATAGCGATATTGATATTTCAGGATATCTTGTCAAGAATGTTGCCCATACAAGAACTCTCTTTTCGATTGCTCGTAAAAATGGCAGCTATATGATGTAGTGGTCCACTCCGGTCAGTTCCGACATACATATGTACTGCACACAACAAAGAGACAGAGAGAATTAGCATATAAACAGACAAACGGACAGACGGACGGACGAAAATGGCTGCATCAACAGGCCTGTTAATGCTGATCTACGACAGCAAAGTCGGAGCATTCGCCAACCGGTACAGCGAACGCTTGCTGGGAGGTGTGTAGTCAGAAGGCTCAAGAGAAGATCGTTCAAGGACCTCCTCCAACCACGACATAGGAGACGCCCCAGAGTCCCCCGACTACCTACGTGACGATGCAGCCTTACTCAAAAAGCCGCCTTTGACGTTTGTCCACGATAAAGCCTGAGGACCCAACCAGGCTTGGCGTAATATCACCTAAGCCAACTGTGTTGTAATAAAAATGTATGCTATTTTTGATTCAATACAATAAACAAACAAAAAAACAAAAAAAAAGCTGATCTACTATATATGTATATACTTTATGAGGTTATGCGCTACACATTTCATGACGAAATTGTAATATCCTCTACAAGGGTATATAAGCGTATAAATACATGTGGGATTTTTCCTTTGAAGTGTGCTAACACCGCTTGACGTGGAGCACCGAGCTCGCACCTTGCACAGGTAATCTTTACTTATTGTTATTTTTTTGAAACTAACTAGATCAAACAGAAATGAAGTATATATTGTGAAAGTCTGATTCTGTAACAGCACTAACATGTAACAATTTTTATTCTAAATTTGTTACAGAGCCGCACAAATATTAGGATGTATATTTCATGTAAAATGAAAAGTGTTAGGACGAACATTTGAGAATAAAATCAACACAAATGTACACGTGCGCACATACACAAACACACTCCCTTGGGCAAGAAACAGCTGGAATATGCTAGGCTGTGTGCGACCTACGCACATTGTGGTTAAATATTTGCTGCTATCCATCGTTTTGTTGGCTCACTTAGTGGCCTATGGCATGTAAATTTACATATCAAGAATCTATTAGCAGCTAATAGATTAATGTTTTGTTTGGCTTGCGTGGGCCATGTAGCGAAATGGTTGCCAGCTAGGAAATACTGTATGACAAAAGGAAACACTGGGGATACTTAGGAGGAAGCACAAACGAAAATCCAACAATATTGCGTTACGTATACGCCGCGTGTGCTGTTGAAACCGCAAGCTGAGGCGGGAGGATGGCAACTTCAAAGCGCAGGTTGAGCAAATAAAATGGCGCCCGTGTTGGCGTTGCCGTGCAAAAGTTGTTTGTGGTTGCAAGAAAGATTGATTGAATCCAGAAGTGGCGATAACAAGCGCAAAGTGAAATGGTAAATGGAAAAGCAAACAGTTGAAGCAGCAGCGCAGCACAACAAAACAAAACGAAATGGCAACGTGTGGCACGAAGAACAAGAAACAAGTATATACAACTATTTCACAATTCCACACGCACATGCGTGCTATTCAAATGTTGGCTGACGCCATTTGAGCATTTCACGAAATTTATACACACGTTTATTGCTGCCTACGCTGCGTGTGTGCGTGTATGCGTGTGTACACCTGCGTGTGCGTGTGTGCGCACAATTCCTTGCCAAGTCGAAGTGAAATTTATTTTTTTAGTCTGGTTTATTCCGCCAGAAAAGTCTTCGTTCAGTTTGACTCTTTTCTTGAACTTTTCGATATCAAGGCAAACCCTTAAAGTTTCCCTAAAACTTGTAGCATACAGCTAGGCGCCCATCGCAGTGGCACATGCCGTGTGTGTGTGTGTGGCCCTACATAGCACACCAGCTCTGCGGCGCACAGGTAATTAATTTCATTTTTATTGCTGGTCCTATTTGTACCTGGGTCGCCTGCAGTATTTCCGTTACCGACGACTTGTTCATATGTTTTCGTTTCTGTACTCATATATGTTTTTTCTTTTCGTTCTTAGTCGTGGTCCGTTTTGATGTTGCCGCGAATCATTTTGCGTGCCCACTGAGGCCATAAAAACGGTAATTAAACACGAAAACTAGTGTCACATGGCGTATACGTGACGTTGGCCGCTTTCTCGTTTAATTGTCGCCTCGCATTGCTCATACGCAGCGTATGCCGCAGTTTATAGTTTCAGTTCGCACACGTCGGGTCCCTCGAGTGGCAAACCTGCCCGAAAGTATAGCCCATTGACTTTGCACCAGTTAACAACGATTTATCAATTGGTATTTTACGACTGAAATAAAAAAGCTACCGAATCCAATTAAAAGACGATTTTGTTGCATCAATTCAATGCCTAAGCATGCATGACTTTGATATCAAATTTAATTTTTATCATCAATTTTATAATTTATACTTGTTATATAAAGGATATATGAACTAAAATTCCCATTTTAATGCTTGTCCGTAGGAACGATATTTAATTTAAGCTTGACTCTCGCATCAGATAAGTTTGTAAAGCAACGCCCAGTGAAGGCGTGGCAAATCATGAAATTCTATATCTTCGACAAAGATCGATCAAAATTTATGATTCAGACCAAAATTCTCACTTAATTTATATCACAAGTATAAACAGTGAACAATGTTTTATGTTGTCGCCAGCTTAATGCAATAATCGACAATTTGAGCTGAAGTCAACGTAAGTGAATTAACTAAATCTAATTAAGGCCCGTTGGCGTTAATTAATTAGTTTTGTGGCTTGTTAGTGCATTTTCATGGCATTGTTGCAGCTGTTTGCAGCAGCAAAAGTTTGCCCACCAGCTGCAGGCGGCGGTACAGCTGCAAAGCCCGTTGAGCTTCATGGATTAGTCGGTAAATAAGGGCAGAAGTCAAGTCAAGTCCTGGCATCGCTGGCGTCTAACCTGACAGCAGCTCTGGCATAATTACACGAGCATTGTACAAGTTGGATGCCGGCAAAAATGTTTATGGCTCTTTTTGCGCACATTTTGTACGCCTGTTGTTGCCTGTCATGCCTAGGCCGTAACTAAATGCCAGCAGATGACAAAGAACATGTATGTTCCACATGTCTGGCAGTCTGTCTGTTTGTCCCCCTCTCTGTCCGTCTCTCTGTCTGACTGACTGTCTGTCTGTCATAGAGCTTGCCTAGCAACCTCAAGCACTGGCACTTCAGTCCCACACAATGCCGAACACAAACACGGCACAAAACAAAAGCGCAGCAGCGGCCCTTAAAACAAACAAAATACTCGTGTACATAATATGTGAAGAGGCAACAGCAACTCTGGCGGTTAAAGCTAACGAACTAATGTAACATAGATTTTTATATGGCATGAAGAGCAAGAATCGCTGATGACTCGCACAGATACAACAAGTTAGACCGTTGCCGTCGGGTGTAGTCGACTGCCTAATACTCGTGCACATTTCAATTTGCCCTGCGCCCAGTGAACGTAGCCAGAGTATTTTTGAATATATTCTTAAAGGAGTTCATATATTATATTTATTCATTTGAACCATTTGCCACGCCCAAAGCAAAGCCATATAATCTTGTCGCTTTAGTTGGCGTGGGTATATAATTTTGAAAGCATTCGAGAAAACCTGCGACGGACAGCACGGCGAATAAATCCAATATACTCTTCTGCACTTTCTCAACACACAGATACACGTACACACATTAAGATAGGAGCCACGGAAACAGGCATCGCATCTGAGCTGAGCCTGGGCACTTAAGCAGCCGGCAGAGCAACAGCAACAGCCGCGGTTAAGGACGACTGCAGCGGTAGGTGTGGGTGGGGTGTGGGTGGTCCTTAGCCGGGGACTGGGTAACCATGTCTTGAATTGCAAAACCGCAAAATACACACAAGCGACAGACAGTTTGCACACACACCCACACACACGTACACACAGACAGACACTTAACATATGTCCTTTTTGTCAAATTTGTTGCTGTATGTGTATGTAATAGCCCAGCTGCACCCATCTTATCCATATGGAATTATAGTTATCTTATATGCATAGTTTTCATATAAAATGTGGCGGAGTTTTCTTTGTGTGAAAAGTTGATGTGCTCGTCAACGCTTTTAAGAACTAGCTTAGCGTGCCTGAACGTGTAACATTAAAAAGAAAGGTGCTGCCGCAGCCAGTCAATTCCCATTGGGTCGGCTAGATTAAGGGGCAGGTAAAAAGTGTACGGTGTCTACGCTGCCTATCTTGCCTATATACTTATAAACATATATATAGTTACATTTGCCATATAAAATATTCATGCATTCATGAGCACTTATTTATAAAGTAAGTACATCTCACGCGCACTGGCCACACACACACACACACACATAGAAACCTATGTATATGTATATACATATTTATATACACACACATCAGGTCGCATAACAGACCGTTTCTAAAAGCCGGAAATTTCCATGCCGAGACTTTTGTGTAGGTTCCCTTCTTGCTGCGAGCGTAAAAATTTGCTTACATTTCACAAAATTTCAACAAACTCAGATTTTGCCGAATTTCCTTCTTATTTTCATTTTTTGGTTAAAAGTTTTCCCAGCTTGCCGATCTGCAGTTTGCCAAATTGCCCGTAAGTTTTTTTCAACAAAAAAAAACAAGTTCTAAAAATGTTTAAAATAAATAAAACTAGATTGCAAAAAGAGCTGAAAACTTGGCATATTAAAAGAGTTAAAGGTGCCGACTTTAATATAAAATCTGCCAAAAAAAAGAACTTAAACTAAAGTATTTTAGAGGCTCGCCTTTAAAGCGTCCTTATGCTTCATAAGCTTTAAAATAAGTTTGCTTCAAAACAAACAAGCAAAACAGCTTTAAAGAGACTAAAATGCTTAAGTACCCGCCGAATTAGTTGGCTCATTAATAAGCAAAACTTCAACTCCTTCGAATAAAAGACAAAATTAAAGTTTCATGTAAGCCAAAATGAGCTTTTCGAGTTGGCTGAATGAGTGGAAAAGTTTTGACAGCTGCGCCAAGCAGTCAAGCTTTAAGTTCTTAATAAACTGGGCACCATGTTTAAAGCCCTTGCCCCCGTGACTGCAGTTGGACTAGAGAGGCTTGCAACAGATGTAATTGGAAACAAACAAATCCGGTTAGTTGTAATGGAATTAAAAAAGAGGGTCAAACTTTCAAACTGTCAACCATCACAGAATCCAACTAAATGTAACTGCATGAAAGTTTGAAATTGTTGGCAAATTAAATTGCGCTTGCGATTAAAAAAACAGGCAAAAATTAAATTATGTCAAATAAATTGAAATCTTTTTGTGCATTTGATTTGAATAACAAAAAAAGCAAAAACAGTACAAATCAAATTATGTTAATTAAACGCACACAACAAAACCGAGCTGAAATTGTTGGCCAAGTGGCAAGATATTTTGTTGCCGCACAATTTAACAAACAGGGCGGCGACTGGTCAAAGGCTCGCCAGGTAAATTTTATATATATTTTACGAGACTTGAGCCGGGCAGAAAAGGCAATCCTTTCGCTTAAGCCAGCTGGCGACATTAACTGGCCAGCAGGACGATAAGGACGACGGCAGTAAAAACAAAAGCGCAGACGTCGTTGCTGTCAACTCACAAATTGTCACAAATTAACTCAATGAGTGGCTCTTGTGCGACACTTCTTCTGAAATAATTCAATTATGGAGCCAAATTGCCGACCACGACAGAAGGTCGAGGGTAGGTCGGGTAGGGAAAGGTTCCAAATGTGACTATACAACTTTTCATGCCGTTCCTTTTGACCGTTTAACAGTGTTATCTAACTTTGGCTTCAATCAAAAGAAGTTCACACATTTGCCTCGCTATATTCTTTAGTCGGGCGTCGCACGCCGCGTATACGTAATGTAATTGCCAGTTATTGTCATAAAAGTGAAGTAGAAGGGCAGAAAGAAAATGTAATTACGTGACATGTCCACGTGCCACTGACGCCCATCGATGATTATATAATCGATATAAAAACAGACAACAATTGCCGTTGCCTACGCTGGCTCCGCATGCAAAACCCGACCGAAGGCTTTCAATTGTTGCCAGTCGATGTCGATTTTTGCTTTCGCAGACAGTCGCCAAGACAAGGGTCAACTTTGTGGCCAAATTACCAAGCAAAAGCCCCAGCGACCAAAATAAATGTTGGCCACTAAAAATAGCGCAAAGGAATAATCAGAAAAACCAACGACCAAAAAAAAAAAAAAACTACAACAAAATGCGGTCAGGATATGTGTGCAAAAACGGAGGGTTATTGCAGGAAAAAGAAACCGTGCTGCAAAAAATTTATGTGCTGCACGGTGAAGCGCAAACGCGCGCAGAGAATGGGAAAAGGTTTTCTTGTAAGCATCATTTGGCAAAGCTCATCGAAAACAACAAGTTTCGCAATTATGTAAAGCCATTTTCGTTTTTTAACTACACATTTAAGCACTCTATCAAACTTGAAGAAGCCTCGTATCATCAGCCCGGGCGTCGCAACTCAGCATAATGCTTACAAAGTGCATAAATAGTCTAGGTATATATAGTCGAGCGGTTTATCCACTTCAATACTTGTTATCCCGTAAGGAGAATCAGAATAAAAACCTCAAGTGGTGGCCAAGTCAAAGGCAACAACTAAAAGCCAGTCGGGGCCTGTACACAAAAGCGCAAAGCCAACAAAATGTGGCAGCAGCTCTATCGACAGGATTGGCGAGAAAAGCACGGCTAAAAATGGGGTAAGATGGATAAGCGCCACACGAAACGGGCAAAGATGAAGTTTTTCGCGTTGCTCTCAGCAAATGGAATAACACGAAACTTAAAAGTAAAAAATAAAATAAAAAGGCAAAAATAACATAAAAATGTGGCAACTAAAAGTCAGACAGCGTCTCCTGCGGAACGGCAAGCGAACAGCGACCAGGTTGTTTCCCTGGCCAAGGATTCTCAGCGGCAATGGCGACAGCGGCTGCCTTTCATAATATCCCTCAACTGTTGTATGCCACTCAGCAAAGTTTTTTTTTCGAATCTCGGGTCAATATTAATAGCTTTTGTGCTTTAGCTTGAAATGCAATTTTTTTTAAACATATTTATCAGCAATATTTGATGGCAGCGATTGCTTGTTAAATGAGGTACACGGAGCGTATACGCAACCTGCCAGACATTTAAGTTTTAACATAGCTGTTAAATATGATCGCCAGCTTTGACAGTCGACTTCATTAGTTTAGTGTTTACCTTTTGCATTCTTCCGATTAAGTATATCTTGTAGCTCATAAGATAAGATAAAACTAATAAGGCAAAGTTTCTATTCTGACTCATTTCAAGCTCGAAACTTATTAAAAGTCAAAAGCAAAAGCGAACCACATCTTTTTTTTTAAATAGTTGAACTTAAAATAAAATAAGCTTTAGAGTAAGACCTAATCATTGAAATTATCTAAGCATTATTGGCAAAAGTGGTAGTAAAATTTTTTAAAAATCCAGGATTAGATTATAGTTTTATTTCATTGAAACATTGATAAAATAGGAAACCTGAGTCCATGGATTTGGGAAATCAGGCTTAGGAACGGAACATGGCTGCGAGGTGTTGGTGCGTACCATTAATCAATTAAACGACCATTTAATCAAAAGGCCATTCAAGTCTGTTTTATCCTAAACTCATTATTTTATCGTTCTTCAAAAAAAGCGAGCCAAAAGCACAACGGTAAATGCAATTAAATAGACATGAATTTATGTTAGGCAACAATTTGGTAAGACGGCAGCAAATTAGCGGCAATTTGATCAACATGCATGACAGCTAACTGAATCAATAAACCAAAAGAGAAAAAATACTTCAAGGTCAATCAAAATTGGCTGGCTTTCAGCCGTGGCGTTTTAATAAATGAATTGCTGATTAAATGAAGTTGGCAAAAGCAGCCGAAAAGGAAATCAAACAAAAAATTGGGCCAAATGGCTACCCGCTGCCAAAAATCGAGAGCAAGCAATGCGTAAGAAATTGTGGAACAAAATAAAATTGCGTAAATGTGTCTGTGGACAGGGGGACAGGGGGACGCAGCAGGCCGATGGGCACAGGGTGCGCACGGTGTGTGCCATAAAATCAGAAGCAAGGCAAGGTTAAACCAAGCTAAAGCCTGTCACAGATGTGAATGCGACTAGCGAAATGTGCGCAGAGACACCATTTTATGGCCGATGATGGAACCGCGGCAGAGCAGACGGGGCGGGGCGAGGCGAGTGGGCAAAGGGGGCGACGCAGGCAGAGCAAACGCTAGTCAGGCCAAATGGCGCTGATGAGAATGAAGGAACAATAACAAAAACAAATATCCGCCTGCGGACCGCACAAAGCCAATGAACGACAGTCGTCCAGCTCTCTGCTAAGTAGAGAGATAGGACGGGCGACCAGCATAACATACATGCATGTATGTATGTATGTATGTGTATGTACATTTGGAAGGGCGCTTAGGGACGGCGGCAAACGACAGAAACACGCGCCGGCTTCTACGAATGAGTATAAAACGCATATACGAATGAGTAAAAAAGGAATCGAAGTAGACTATTTAAGCCGCGCACAATAGCCGACCAAACCTATGGGAAAAGTTGAGAAGTGTAGCAGGAAAGCACCTTTTTATAGGCTATGGCTGAACCTAATACACTTAGCAAGTTGTAAGAGCCTAGACCCTTACTGAAAAAAAGTTATATGTACGTTTAACTTTAAAATTGAGTTAAAACTATAGCAAAGTAAGGCTCCTTATCTAGGCGATATTAATTAAAGGTCAGGTTCTAAACTCTTAAAATGAGACGATTAGGGATTAAGCATAAGGTTCTTGGCCAATTTGTAGCTCTCCATTAGAACATAAGTAATTTGGGAATTAAATGAAGTCTTAGGCAAACAAAAAATTACAAATAGATCCTAAATAGGTCAACAAGTTATGTTACGCCTAAAAGTCCTTAAACAATAAACTGAAAAGAGAAAAAGAAGAAAAACGATTTTAAGAGATCTGTTGTTTGTCCAGACAGATGTGCTTGACATGGGGCAACGTTCTGTACATAAAACAAAAACAAAAATAAAAAATAAACTTAATGGATTTGACTAACGGACTGACTTGACTCACCGTCGGCCAGGGAAGGGGGGCTGGACCGTTTGGCGGGTCTCCAAAAGGGCAACAAGAAAATTGCCGCGCGCAAGATACAAAAAAAAAAAAGTAGCGAAAAAAAGAAACTGTGTGAAAACAATTTTAAAATGTAATTTACGTGTTCGCCAGAAAGAAAAAAAAAGAGTCGCTGCGTTTTATTTATATTTATGAAATTTGAGGCGAAAAAGTTGTTCAAAAGTAAAGTGCTTTTAGGCACCAGCCCCAGCCCCAGCTCCAGCCCCAGCTCCAGGCCCTCGCCAATACAACGCATTTGCATTCAAGGGTAAAAATATTGTAATTTTCTCATCGGGAGGGGGTTTAGCTTTGCTTTGGTCCACTAATTCGTGTGAGTGTTTGTGAGTCTGTGTGTGAGTTTTATTTTTTGTTTTCTTTTTCTTGCTTGTATTTATGTTTGGTCGCTTTGTTTACGCAAAGTCACAAACACAGCTAAAGCTACAATTAAACCGACAGCTGAGCTGAGTTGTAGATAAGTCAAAACACACCCACCCACATAATAACAAAAGCTACTCACCTATTAAACACACTCACACACACACACACAAACACATGTGCGTCGACTGCGGCGCTAGCGTCAAAAGCAAATGCAGTCACATTTCGCCGCAAATTGCTTTTGCTTTACTTTTCAAGTATATTTTGACGTCTCTGCCTGACTTTGTTTTTGTTTTTTATTATTATTGTTTGTGTTGTGTTTTTGTTGCTGTCAATTATTCTGCCTACCTGATAACACGAGCGGCGTTTTGGCTGCGGAAATTGCGGGTGAATGTGAATTAGAAAAATGCGACAAATCGCTTTACGCTGCACTTCACAAGCATTTGTTTGTTATTATTGTTTTGTTTGTTTTTTTTTTAAATATTTATGAAAACACTAAACTGTTGATTGCGTTCAAACACTAATTCGCTTGCTGTTGCTTTTATTTGTTATTTATATTTGCCATAGATATTATGCAAAACTGTTTGCTCTGCTGTTTTACAACCGGCGGCAATTCCGCATACGTAGTGTCGAGCAGCAGCTTGCGGTTCGAGCAGCTGGCGGTGGGTGGACTAGCGCTGTCAGAGAACTGCCCAATTTCCAGTACGACTTTTTCACAGCACGACAACACGTTGAGCACTGAGCGCCGTTTGCCACCAAAAATTCTGTGCGGGTCTTGCTAAATTACAACGTACCCAAATGGGTTCTTTCTTTCTCTTTCTCTCTCTGTCGCTCTCTCTCTCTCTCTTTCTCTCTCTCCAACACATACACTTCTGCTGGCTTGTAGACGCTTTGGTTTACATACTCTCTTTTTCTCGCTCTCTCTTGCACATGCTTTTGCTCTCTCACTGAAGCATTCGTGTTCTGCAGCTTATTAGTTCTGAGCGCTGCTATTGTTGTCTTTTCGTTGCTCCAGTTCGCTTTGGCGCCAGACATCAACTGATAGGGCGATGCGTAGCCAGCAGCAGCAGCGAAAGCAGCAGCGACAGCGCTGCCGCTTACGTCGGCGTAGCATGTGCTACGTTTGTTTACTGTTATTTGGCACACGCCGCTGCTCCGATTCGCGCTCATTGTGAAGCGCTCTCCCAGTCCGGTAGATGGGGGTGGTGGCAATGACTGCAACAGTGCTGCCGAATTGTTGACATTTTGTGCACACACAAAACAACGGAAAAGCGAATTCAATTCAATTTAAAATTTAAAATTGTAAATGCCCTATTTCAAAACTTAACGAACTTAAACAAGTTTTTGATTAATTTTGAATGTTACTAAATATTTTAAAATTCTGTTATATACGTAAGTTATATTCTCCGTCAACTCAGGCTTTTCAGAAAGACCACTTGCTGGAAATACTGACCATAAATATGCATATATCAGACCACTGTGCCTCAATGTTAAGAGCGTTCTCTTTGACTGTGTCTGCAGCGCAGGCGCCATTTTTGTGGGCTGGCGGTTAACGGAATTAAAGGCGCGTAAAAAGTTGTTGCTCTTCCTTAAGAGCAACCGTTTGTTAAGTACCGCGATCTTGACCAAAATCCGTTAAGCCGTATAACTTTGACACTGACCGATTTAAGATATTAATTATTTGTTTTAATTTTGGTATACTTTCAGGCAATTTTTGAATATGTATCAGGGCATAAATAGTTTATTATATGCTTAAGAAACTGGATTCAATTTGAAACTTTTCAATAAAGAACAAAGTTAAGGCTTCTACCCTTATAGAAATGATTTTCAATAATCTTAATAGAGGTTCAAAATGTTAAAGCTTCGTCCAATCTAACACGAATTAATCCATTTGTTCAAAGGTCTAGATGAGCTCACTGTCGCTGGTCACATCGACATCCGTTGCCGTGGGTGCCGTGGCTGACGTGGCTTCTTTGCCCTCATTGGCAACCTCAGTGTCCTCGGCATCCGGTTCCTCTTCCTCTTCCACATCCACTTCCGCTTCGCGCACGCCATCCTCGCAGACCGTCAATGGCTTGCGCTCCAGCAGAGGACGCGGTGTGCGCCCCAGGAATGTGTTGCAGACAGTCACAATGGACTCGCACTCACCCGGAGCATTCGTAACCACGAACACGCAGCTCTGAATGACGTCGTGCGGCGTGTTGTCCATCAGCTGGAACACTATATGCTGCTCCTCGATGTTGCCGTGCGTGACAAGCTTGCCATGCAAACTGCGGTCGACAGAGTCGAAAATTCTCAATATGTCTGCATAATTTTAATGCCTGCTCAAAACTTACCCCAGAGGCACTCCACTAATTTTCATTTGCAGCTCGGCATATTTCGAAAGTACGTAGCCAAATCGTTCCTTGGCATCGCTATAGTCCATCTGCAAGTGGGATGAATGCAAAAAGTTGAACCGAATGCAAATTAAGCTGCGCACTTACGTCCTCAATGCAGTGGTTGGGTGGTATACAAATCGATAGCTGCACAAGTTTTACAATTAATAATAATATTATATTATATTATATTTTACAGTTGAAATACTCACCGTTTGCCGTGCAAGTAGCACGAGAATCGAGTACAAGTAAATATTCCCAGTATAGTCCATGGCTGAACCGTTCAGAGATCGGCTCCAACTCCAACTGAATCGAATCGAATAAGGCCACTGGCATTGTCTCCCCTTGGCTCTGAAAACGCAGGTGACGTCATAATAATTAAAACTATATGGAGATACAAAAGCTCATTCATTGGAAACTCTCACGGTAAATTACAAAGTTAATTGGCGACAAAGAGAATATTTTTCATTTGATTTTAAAGGTTTACAAATTTGTATAGCTGGATGAAAACATTCGAAAACCTGAAATAATAACATGAAAAATCGCTGAAAAAATCACTATTAAATGCTGTAATGTAATGTAAGAATCTGTTAAAGTAAACCTTTCAGATACTTTTACGCTAAGTTTATCAATGCGGACTTATTAACAAATGCTCAAGGTCCACTTTTTGTTAATTTCTTTATTTATTTGTTTGCTTTTGGATATTCAACTAATTGAAGGTGATCTGTTTGAAAAAGATGCGTTATATTTGTTCTATTAAATATATATGTTTGCCAGCAAATCGACCCCTAATTTGACGAGTTATCAAACTATAAAAAATAACTTAAAACAGCTGCGCACGTTTGCAAATAATCCATCGATATTTTGGCTATAAAAGGCGACGCGTCGAAGACAATCCATATCAAAATCTTAAACGGTTCTCTGAAGCAACTATCCAAAACCGAACTACAACATGAGAGGCACAACAATTGTCCTGAGTCTTGCCATTTTGGCCAGTTTCCTTGTGAGGAACAGCGAGGCGGTGGCCTGCACATCTTTTGATCCCAATTTGCCAGCTGGATGCACCGACTGTGAGGCGGCGGGCAATGAGAACCATGTGGATTGTGTAACAACAACAACAACGACAACAACAGCGGCTACAACAACCGGAACAGGAACAACCGGCACTGGAACAACCGGCACTGGAACAACCGGAACGGGAAATGGTGGCAAAACTGTCCGCGTTACCAATCTGAGGTACTCAAATGTGCGTCGCGTTCGCGCTAATCGCAATGGAAACACCTCAGGCAACAGCAGTGGACGCCGCAATGTGAGACGTGCAAACGTGAGCCGTGGAAACGCGAGTCGTGGAAATGTGCGACGTGGAAATGTGGGACGTGGAAACGTGCGACGTGGAAACGTGAAACGTGGAAACGTGCGACGTGGAAACAAGTATCGCCGCAGTGGAGCCAACGTACGCGTTGTCAGGGGATAATAATTTAGATCAATTTATTACTTAATAAATAAAATATTGTTTTTAATTGAATTCATAGAGCTTTGCACAATCTCGCATATCTAGTTTTTTACTGTTTAAACATTTTAATACTCGTAGAGACAAGTGGGTTAAACACACAAGTTCACATAATGGAACATATTTTTTTTAGCAAATGCAAAGTTTAACTTTTAGCCTTGTTGACAGAGCAAAAATCTTTAAATTTAGCTCTTTTGCTGAGTGTTAGCTGAAGGCCAATTTGTACAATACAATCGGCACAGCTGAACATATTTGCCAATTAATCTAGCAAGGTAAAGTGTTTGCTATAAAAACCGCTGCTTTCTGGCTAAACGACATCACAAGTTATTTGAGGAATTCCCTAAGAAGTTAACAAAATCATGAGAACCTTTATAATTGCGCTTGGCTGTGTCATTTTGGCCATTTTGTACATCAGTAGCTGCGATGCGGTCGCCTGTTCATCAACGGTCCTGACCAACTGTACCGACTGCACGGATTCAACCAATGCGAATAATGCCGACTGCACCACCACAGCCACGGCAACAACAACAACAACAACAACAACGGCAAGCTCCGTCACACTCGGCTCCAACCGGAAGACGGTGCGTATCAGCAATCTGAGGTACACAAATGTGCGTCGCATTCGGGTCAATAATACGCGTTCCTCAAGCCGTCGCAACGGAAACCGCAGAAATCGCAACACACGCGTTATTGTGGGTTAGATGACAATTATAATTTTATCGATATTAAAAAATACATGATTGAAACTGGTATTTCTTGAGCTAACTGGATGATCTGGGGTTGCATATTTCAAATGTATATGAGAAACAAAGAGCAGCAGCTAGATTAAATAACCTGGCGGGCATTAATCGATACATATATACAGTCCGGTTCATAGGAATAAGTATACTCTCTGGCAGGACTGTACGCCACGCAAAAGCCAATATAAGTTAAGGTATCCCATAGACAAATAGGTAGTTTACACTGAATCACAATCTTCGATCGATCGTAATAATATAGTGGACCAATCGGGCTGGATCTATATATATTATATGTACTGATAGCAACAAGATTACGGACCGAGAAGAGCTGAGAGAACAGCTTGCACTGAAACAGACAGACGAGCATGGTATTGATACTGAGCATCGTAGACTTGAATTACAGTAGCAAAAATAAATCGTTTAAGTTTTAGAGCAATTGTAAGCCTCAGCCTTATACTAAACACAGATAAAAGCAAGCGCCCAATGTTAGGCTACGTTATATTTCACTAAACACAGCTGCACGTTTCACAGCTCACAGCTTTTGTCTGTTATATAAAGTGTTCACTTTTATGTTGATATTTTGTGTGTGCTTATTTTGGGTTTGATATCAATAACTATTATAACTATAAATATTCGAAGCACCTATGTACATATATCAAGCATAATCTCCATATATAAAACTGTTTGTCCTGACTGACTGAATGACGGATTGACTGACTAGACATTTTTAAATGTAATCTCCTTATGTAATAGAGGTGCACGATAAGATAAAAAAAAGTTTGTATGAGACTTTTTTGCTTACCATTCGATCGACCTCAAACTTATTCGCAAAAATCAGTATTGAAATTCATTTGCGGGGTGTTGTACACTTTTCGGAACCTCCATTTTGTCTAATTGGACTCAAATCTACTTTGAAATCCCTACATAAGAATAGCGGGTTCTTTATTCATCAAATCGACGTGGAATTCAAAATGTTCCGAGCGGATTAACCTTTTCGATAGGCGGGATCTGGGTGATTAAGTTCAATCTAGAATTGTGGCCGCTAGTTTGACATATATGAGAATGCTGAAATTTGTATTTTGATAAGATATTTCTCGCATTTGCCTGAATTAAGTACACTCAATTAACTATTACCATATTTCGTATATTGCCATTTCGTATTAAGAGCCTGGAACTATGCAGTAGAATATGTTGTAGATTATGAAATCCCGAAACAGGTCTCTTTTTAATTTAAGTATTCGACTTTTGCTCACTTGCACTTTCAATTGGTATCGAAACTGCTGACACTGAAATCGTGAACGCTGCAGCCGAAACAACTGATTACATATCAGACGTTAGAATTTGAATAACTTTGTGGAACACTTGTGTACTCATTTCGAACAGTTGGATGTAAGTATGGGGAAATCGAGCAGGTAAATAAAATGGTATTTGGGCAAAATGGGTATATAAAGAGGCGTGTGGCCCATGGTAAGACATTCCGAGCAAACCATTTGAATTGAGATGAGGATCCAAACGGTTATCTTGTGCTGCGCCATTCTGGCCATTTGCCTGGTGAAACGCAGCGACGGACAATCATCCACAGATGCGCCGACAACAACGGCTGCCACCGCCACCACCACGGCCGCGAGTACGGCAACCACAGTCGCGAGTACGGACACCACAACCGCCAGCTCGGCCACCGCAACCACAACGGCAGCTAGCTCTGGAGCCACCACCACCGCGAGCAGCGGTGGCAATGCTGCCCGGAGGCGTCTGCTGCGTCGCATAAGGGTCCTGCAGCGCAGACTGCAGCAATGCAGACGACACTCCGCCCATCAGAGGAAGGTACTGCTTGACAAGATCAAGGGCCTGACTGCAAGCAGCCAAACCATTCTGAAGCCCAACTTTAACAAGCTATTCGGTTAATCAATCCCATCTGTTCTTTTATTAACTTTAATAAATGTTTATCATGCATATGCCTCGAATTGTTTTGGTGTGGAGAACATTAAGTATCTCAGTTCAACTGTCGTTCTAAATAGTTTCAGGCCCAATTCATGA
The DNA here is from genome assembly GCA_035045725.1 of Drosophila ezoana. Taxonomy (NCBI): domain Eukaryota; kingdom Metazoa; phylum Arthropoda; class Insecta; order Diptera; family Drosophilidae; genus Drosophila; species Drosophila ezoana. The sequence goes on from JAWNOU010000036.1 coordinate 1,680,980, forward strand.
TCGTAGACCTCAGCAAATACTTTACCATTCTCACTAGGGGTCTACCTTATACACTAGACTATCTTTTTATACCCTGAACCCATTGAAAATGGGTAAAAAGGGTTTATTGTATTTGTGCAAAGTGCAAATGTATGTAACAGGCAGATGGAAGCATCTCCGACCCCATAAAGTATATATACTCTTGATCAGCATCAATAGCCGAGTCGATCTAGCCATGTCCGTCTGTCTATCCGTCCGTCCGTCCGTCCGTCCGTCCGTCCGTCCGTCCGTATGTATGAACGCAAGGATCTCAGAACCTATAAGAGCTAGAGACTTGAAATTTGACTTGAAAGCTGTAGGTCCTCCTGGTGCCCGCGCAGATCGAGTTTGTTTCCGATAAACGATAACTTGCCCCGTTTCCAAGTAATCGATAAAAATGTATATCGAAATCTTGTTTTTAAGCAATTTTGGTAAATAATAAGAGCTAGAGTCGCCAAACTTGACATGTAGCTTCTAGAATAGTATATATACACATATCGAGTATCTTTCATTTTATACCTATCGCCACCTCCCCGCTACTCTCTATCTATTAGCGCGAGCTGCATTTGGTGTTGGAATATGAGGGTTCAGGGTATCCCCTAGTCGGGAGCTCCCAACTAGAATCTCTTACTTGTTAAAATATATAATATCGAGTCAAAATTTTTGGAAGTTGAAGTTGTTGTTAACCAATCAATTTGGTTCTGTGCAAATAATAAAAATAAAGAAGCTGAAATGTTATTAACTCGACTCGGCGCTGGGATTCTCCTCATCTTCATCTTCGGGGCAATCGAAGCTCGCCTGGAAGCCGTTTTTGATGTCGCTATCTTCTTCTTCTTGGTGTCGCTATCTTGAATGAGCTCCGCATCGTAGATATATTCGCTAGCCATAGCTACTTCATGTTTAACCGAATTTATTTTGCCCACTCTTCGTAATTTAGCAAATTGTATTCATTTATTTTATGTTAGTTAAATGGAGTATGGTTTATCGCACTCACTCGTAGCTGGGTCCAGAGCGATCTTCAAAATGCGCTCGGCCTTTATCAGACCCTCGCCCGTGACCTCGTTGGCATTACCAGGCAGCTGAAGGCAGAAGAATCAGTTTCCTGTTAAGTAGTTGCACATGCTATATACAGTAAATACTCTGTTGGGTGGACCAACAATCGTCGGTTTAGCTCTGTCCGCTCAAGAGTTCGCATTGGTCATGGACTGATTCATAATGATTGCAGAGAAAATGTCCAAGATGTAGGCGAGTTTTCGCTGTACTTTTCAATTACGCCTAGTAGTTTGGTCAAAACAAATGCAAGAACTAATCCGCAAATGAAAACCAATTTGATTCAGTGCATTTTTTTTTTCAAAGATTTCATTTGCCCGCGAGAAAGCGCGATTTCAGACAGAATCCAAGACTTCCCACTGCGGCCACTTTTATAGCTGCTCCAGCGAAGCCGATCTCGAGCTGCGCGAGAGAAAGGGAGAGAGAAAGAGAGAGAGTGTGTGAGAGAAAGAGCGAACGAGCGAGAGATAAAGAGAGAGAGAGAACGAGAGCACGACGATTTAGTCATTTAATATAATCAGGAGATGTTTGCCAATTTAGACATCTAGTTTAAGTAATGTTGCTTGAATACTAAAAGGCTTATTTTAAGATCAATTGTTTTGTTTTTTTAAGTTTATTTTTTTCTTGAATTGGCTTGAGTTCGAACTTTGTGCCGCTTGAAACGATGCCAAGCCGCAGCTGGAGATTTCAAACAAAGGCAAATATCTATAATATATTTGTTAATACTAGTATTTGTTTAATGAGTATAAAATCACATGTGCACAGCACAAGCAACTAACTAATTGCTCATCTAAAATGTTATACGTGTAAGTTAAAAAGATGCCAAATGTAAATTCCGTTCTTTCTTTATCAATCAACATATATAAAAATCCATTTTTGGGTTTATTTCTTTTCATTAGAGCTCAAATAAAACTAACTATTGCTTTTTTTTGGAAAAAGAAGACAAAATGCAAATAATTTTATAAAATTTGAAAAGAATAATTTAATTCAATTTCAAGTATAGGTAATTAAAAACTCCAAAGAAAAACAAGTAAGAGGCTCTATTCGGGAGCTCCCGACTAGGGGATACCCTGAACCCTCTTATTCCAACACCAAATGCAGCTCGCGCTTATAGATAGAGAGAGTAGCGGGGAGGTGGCGATAGGTATAAAATGAAAGATAATCGATATATATATACTTTTCTAGAAGCTACATGTCAAGTTTGGTGACTCTAGCTCTTATTATTTACAAAAATTGCTTAAAAAACAGGATTTCGATATACATTTTTATCGATTACTTGGAAACGGGGCAAGTTATCGTTTATCGGAAACAAACTCGACCTGCGCGGGCCCTAGGAGCACCTACATCTAAGTTTCAAGTCTCTAGCTCTTATAGGTTCTGAGAACCTTGCGTTCATACATACGGACGGACGGACGGACGGACGGACAGGCAGACGGACATGGCTAGATCGACTCGGCTATTGATGCTGATCAAGAATATATATACTTTATGGGGTCGGAGATGCTTCCTTCTGCCTTTTACATACATTTGCATTTTGCACAAATACAATATACCCTTTTTACCCATTTTCAATGGGTCCAGGGTATAAAAACAAATATGTTTGATATATTGATATATTTGTAAAAAATATTATAAAATTTGAAATTATTAATTTAGCCTTTCCCGAAGAATAAAGCAAGATTACAAAAACACAACAGCTGGAACATGTTTGCTGAGAACCTGTTGAGTGGGAATCACTAAAATCAGTGTCAGAAAATAATGAAAACAATAACAAACACTGATTTATCACAGACTTGAAGCTTAATCAAAAAAACGTGTACTCGAACATTTTAGATTGTTGAAGCAGCAATACAACTTGGGCTGAGATGTACAAAAAGAACTAAAAGGAAGCCAAATCAATGCATATAGAACATGATTATATTCTCAATTATTTTGTATCTTTTTTCCAGTCAACCTAAGGGCTTAAGATTGGGTTTTATAATATAATATAATATTCCAAACTTTTTAGTAGCCACGTAAGATATTTCAATTAAAAAGTAAACTGGGTTTAATATAATCAACCTTTTTAAATTAATAAAACGAGAAAGTTGGGATATCTTCGGCATGCCGACAATTTAATACCCTTGTTGGCATTTCTCTTTTGCAGATATGTAAGAATGGTAAAGCTCGTAAATTCTGAGTCTGAAAACAGAGTATTTTGCAATATCAAAACCTTCTTTTCGAACAATCTTCCCCATATCAGCTAAATGATAGGGGGTATAACAAAACGTTAAAATGCCGAATTCGGGTAAAATATCCTGATCATGACTAAAATATTGTTCATACAAGTACTTGGTTTTCGACCGATCGAAGAGGGAAATTAGTTCCAGACTAGACAAGCTAGTAAATGAAATCCCATAAATACTCTTCTAGAACCTTGAGATTTGCTCAAAAAAGCGGATTTCGATATTGATTATCGGTTAAATTCGTAGAGGTACCAAGTTCAAAATTTCAATTCTCCAGCTCTTATAGGGCATAACATGGTGATAATAAAGCATACCACTTAAAACATTGTTAAGCTAAAAGCCCATATCTCAATCCAATGTTCTCTGAAATTAAAATGCAAAACACATGGGTATTTTTAAATGAGTTTGTCAGCGGCGAAGAGAACGTCTGGAGTATTTATGGACTTCATTAGTATGGGTGCGACAACGCCAAAGAAAGCAAAAATAAACCAATATTTAAGACGATCGATAAATAACTGTAAGTTCAATTAGAAGAATTAACTTGATCTAAAATAAAACACAATTTTTTGAGCGATAAACAAAGCTAGAGTATAGATTTGGTCATCATGTCTGTGAGAACTTGAATATCATATTATATGTATATGGTAAATAATTAATATAATATTATATATTATAACTAAGCTCAACTTTTATTCACTAACAGCCGACTTAGCCATAACCGTCTGCCATTAAATTAGTTTCTCTCAGCTTTTAAGATTTCTTCATGGAACTTATCACAGTTTCTTTCTATTGCATGCCAGATCAGATCCGTTTATTATATCGTTTCTATAGGTAAACTTTTGGCATTTACTTAACACAATCTAATCAGCCTTGGATCAGTAAAGAATAAACATCGATGGAGACAATCGATTGAGAGACTTTCCTATATTATTAACCAAGCTTAGCAAAGAGGAGCCTTATTACTCTCCCAACATATATGCAAGCCCGTATCAGATCTGACTGCACTTCCAAGTCTAGAAGGGCATTCAATCTTCGACCTGCCAAATACAGCAATTCTATCCCATTTTTTTCTATTTTGCATCTGTTAATTTAAACAATTTACGGAATATGTTGTATATAACAAGATGAGAGAGAGAGCACACGAATAAATATTCATTGCCGGCTATTAAATGCGAAACGAAACTGGTTTCTCATGCTCAGAGAGCTGTTCAATTTTATTCAAATGCTGTTTAGAATAGAGCCGAGCAGATTGGATCAGCTAGTTTACCAGGTGCGATCCACCTTGGCATCGTCGCCCTGGCACTCGATTTTCACATTGGTGCCGTTCTCCTTGAGCCATGGCTGGGACCAGATCTTCACAGTGCACTGCTTGGCCACATTATCGCTGGTCAGCTCCACGGTGTAGGTATCCAGAGTGCCGGCAACAACTTGACTTGTCACCTTCAGCACTTTTGTGGCCCTACAGCAAAAACATATATATGTATATAATAGTATTAAGATCATGGAAATAGCTTCGAGACATACGCGTAGCTGGGTCCATCGCCAGTCGACAATTTGGCCAGAGTCGAGTGTAGTTTGGCAACAGCCTTCTCCAGCTCCTCGCCGCTCAGCTCCGTGTGACCGCCAACAATTGGGGGCGACTCATCGCTGGCCACCAGCACACACACGAGTGCCAAGATAGTCAGATAAACGAATTTCGAACCGAACATTTTGATTTTTTTTTTTGTGGAACTGTTGTTTGAGCAAAAGCTGTGAATCAACTAAGTTCTCTGCGGCAGAGTCGGCCCTTTTATACACCGCACGCTCAGAGCGCGTTTGTTGTGAGCATTTTGTGACGAATACCATGACACGATATTTATATATAAATCCATATATGTACGCATACATGTGTGTTATCATCCATTTGTAAAGAAATTTACATTGTTCGTCATGAAATGTGTAACGCACGGAGGGCGGCGTGCACATAATGTTGTATATATATTCTTGATCAGTATAGCCATATCTGTGTGTCCGTCTGTTTGTTTGTTTCTATGCTAACTAGTCTCTCAGTATGATAATATTATTATAGCAGTAAGTATACATAAATAACATAGGAACGATTGCTGAAAAGTTAAGCGCTTCTGTGAAAAACCTTTTAAAATATCTTGCCTAAGCTCGGCATTTGCTGGTTGCATTCTTCTTCTTTCTTTTGGCAAAGTTTTATCAAAATCGTAAAACCAAATTATTCTGTGTTTCCAGATATTCTCATTTAACTCAGCAGTTGAGAGCTTCACAATTCTCCTCAGTTATCAGAGTATTCGTAAGCCAGGGTTTTTAATCTTTCACATATTTTTTTACCACAAATTATATTTAATAACTTTTCAATTTTAATCAAGGAAGAATGAAAGAAACCGAGCACCAGAATAAAATTGTGTATTGACATGGAATTCTTATATAAATATATATATATATATATAAGCGGGTATTGCCCGGCCTTGCCCGTATATCAATTTGTAGATACAACTATTTCAATTATTTTTCGCCTATTTTCATCGAATTAAGAACCAAAAACATGTTTGTCTTCTGATGAGACTCTTAATGCTCAAAACTACACTTTTGTTAATTCGAACTATGATTTGCATTGACCCCCATCCAAGAGGGGATGATATTGCGAAAAACGTATTCAATAGATATTCACAAAGATCATTGCAAATTAGTTCGCAGCTGATGAACAAAAAAGTTGCAAGCTTTCCGCCAAATTTCCACAGTTGCGGGTGGGAATTCCAAAAGTGCTGAAACACCCATTTGATAACTTTTTTTTTGTAGCATTTGAAGATTTTGAAATCGATCGCCATCTTAAACCCGCATCTTCCACCTTGGCTTGTATTTATCGAAAAAGGTTAAATACTTCTCAAATGGATTTTCTTAAAGATCCTTGCAAACGATACTACTACGTTTCCACCAAACCGTAATGGATTTGCCAAAAAGTATGAAAAAACACTTACCAACTTTTAGGGATTGGGCTAGGACAAATAGTTTTATATAAAGAGATAATATTAATTGATCAAGAAAATTAGGGTTTTATTTGTGTTTTATTTTCAATGCATAAATGTTATAAATAATGTAAATATTTTACTTTAAAGAGTAAAGCTAAGTTCGGCATCGTCGCCTTCGCATTTGATTTTAATATTGTTGGGATAACCCTCCCAGGTGGTGATAACGCATTGTTTGCTGGTTTTACCGTCGGTCAGTTGCCCGACAAAGATTGTGACGGCACCCGAAACGTATTGTTTCTTGACGGAAATCACTTTGGCGAGACTGAAAAGTGAATTATTTCCTTTAAATATATATATTGGATATAGATAAATACGTTATGTTACTCGTAGCTAGCCGCATGTTCTTGGGATATTATAGAGAGGCTTTCCTTCAGTAGATCAATAGCTTGCTCTCGCACCATGTCCTCCATTTCTTCGTCCATGCCCTCGAGCGGAGTATTGTTTTCAGTTTTTATGGCTGCAGAGCAGGCCAGAAATAATAGAATCAAGTAATTAATACCGTTCATAATTAAACACGAACTAATTTGGGTTAGTTAGCCGAGCCAGCTTTTATGGGAATGGGAAGCTAGCTTGTAATTTTCCATAATAAGTGCAGCTTATTAAGAGATTGTACGGATAGCTGAGAACAATATCTAATGTATTTGGTACATGCACATATTTTGATAACAAAGGCGTATTCAAAAACTGATGCTTGTGTGTAACAAGTACTCCTGACTTTCGGCATCTTCGCAGCTGATTTTGATGTCCGTGTTGTTTGTCAGCCAGAATTGATGCCAGATTCTCACATCGCATTTCTCGGTCACAAAGCCAGTTGTCAGTTCCGTCTCGAAGGTTAATTTCTTGGCCGCTACTCCCTGGCTCCGCACGCTAGTCAGATGGAGGGCTCTGAAGAGTGCGAAACATTGGGTAAAACATGCAAATGGAGTTCTAGATGGAGATGTATTTACTTGTAGCTAACTGCACCAGCGCTTAAGTTGGCCAATTTGTCGAGTTGTTCATCCAAAAATTGGATAGCTAAAGTGCGCAGTTCTCCGGTCTGCTCTTGCAGGCCCATTATTGGATACATTTCGAAGACTATGGCCGCGCCGGAGGCCAATGCAAAGGCGGACATCAGATACAAAAACTGGTCACAATTCATTTTTGTATTGAAACTGATATTGCCTGCAAGCCGTAGTGCCTATTTATGGACAGATGGGCGTACTTATGGCATTATTTTTTATTTGAATACAAATAATTAAAAACGATATTAAATCTTAATGTGTATTTAACATGCAGCAGTTGGTTAAATTTTTAAAAGGTGCTTTCAATCTCGTTGTCATCGCCCTCGCACTTGATGGTTATATTGATGCTATTCTCCGGCAGCCAGGGCTGCGTCCAGATCTTTACATAGCTCTCCTTAATGTCATCGCCCTGGGCCAGCTGCAGCTTGTAATGATAAAGTCTGCCGGCAACCACTTGGGATGTCACCGACTTGACCTTAACAACCCTATGCAAATTAATGTGTTTTACTTTCATAGAGTATTCAGTATTTGAATGCTGGAACTCACTTAAAGCTGGGCTTATCGCCAGTGGCAGCCACTTTGGCCAGCGAGGTGTTCAATAGCTCCACGGCCTTCTCTAATTCAGCGCCTTGCAGCTCCGCCGATACGCCGCCACAAAGTACATCGTTGTGTTCCGTCATGTCTGTGGAATATTTATAAATGAACTGCATTGATAAGCACAAGGAAATGTCAATTTATATGGAAGCCCTCCGAAATACCTGAATTGAGTAGCGCAGCGAGACAAGAACTTCGCGTAGAAAGAAAGAAATAAAAACGAGTATTCCTGAATATCGCTTTGTTTGAAAACTCGACGATGACTGAGCACTGGAAGAACTCGTACAGTTCAGGGTGGGCATTGGACTAGCTTTGTATGGGTGAAAACACAAAGAGAGCGCGAAAATTGCCACTCTCACACGCACACACTCGCTCTCTCTCTCTCTCTCTCGCTCTGGAAGAGGCTAGTCTGTATATAAGAACTGACTCATAAACATGATGATAAAATCAAAAACAAACAGTGGCCACTGTCATTTGATGGAAATCGCCCCGAAACAAACTCGAACATGTTTCACAGACAACACTAACGACTGTAACTACCTGATATCTGGCCTTATATAGATCTTTTTCTCAAAAAAGGTTATTTCACAAATGAGCTATTGATTGCTATTTGTGATACACAGGCGTTACAATGTTTTTTTTTTACAGGTAAGTTTATCAGCGAGAACATATTTGAAATGTGAACTAACATTCGTTGAGGTAATTAACTTGTTTAATGAAAAGAAAAAAAACCAAGTTGGATTTATTTACTTCAGCATACGAATTCTTCAAAACAAAATTGAGGTACAAATTTAAAAAGCCTTAAAGCTAAGCTCTCTATTCAATTTAAATAACGCATTAATTAACGATCTGTCGTTGATTTTATAGTACCGTAGTTATATGTGCATATATAAGTATATATATTATATATTTATATGCTACTTATCCCCGCGTAACATTTATTCAATTTGCAATTGAAATTCTTGTTTGGTAAATATTTCCAAAAAATACATTTACATCCCCCCCTGTTCCACTTGCCCCTTCCAATACATCGTGCGAGAAACTTAAGCAAATCTTACAAAGTAGTTCCATATTTGTTTTCTTTTTCTTTTAAGTTTTAGTTATAAGTTTTATCATCAGCTTTTTTTGGAACAAACAAGCCCTACAAAACAGTTCCAATAACAAATCCCTCTCCATTTTTCAGGCTCTTCAGATGTGTATATGCATGTGCTCCAGCAGCTGGGCGCGATCGGGAAATATGGACGAGCACATTTCACACTCAAAGCAGCGCGTCCGACGCTCCGTTTTGCTGGCCGCTGCTGCCTTGGCCGCTGCATCGGCGGCATGTGCAGCGGAAACCACCTCGGAGATGGAAAAGAAACCGGAACTGACATCCGAAGAGTTGGCACTGGCCGCCACATTCACATTGTACGAGTCCACGCCATAGCTGAGGTACGAATTGGCGGCCGGCTTACTGACTGCAACGGGCGAGGATGTTGTCGATTTCTTGGCGCTGAATTCGGATGAGCTTTTGTCCATGTTTCGCTTGGCTGCCGAGCGGGTGGCCGAGTTGGCAGTGATCTGTCGCAGATGGCGCGATGTGCGCGCCGCCGATGAGGATGATGATGATGATGTGGGCGTGGCTGTGTGTCCTGTGGCAGTTACACGTTGCTGGCTTTCCACCATTTCGCGCAGATCCGGAGACGTGGGCTCAATTTTAATGAGGTTTTGCTCCTCCTCGGGCAAAAACTGTGGCGTTGTCGACGATTCGCTAGTGAAACGCAGGCGCGCATTCCGATCATGCTTAAGCGGACTGCGTAATATCTCCTCCAGATCATTAACAATGCTCGGATTGAACTTGTCGTAGGGCTTGTCGCGCAACATGGCCGCATGGATCAGCAAATGGGTGTCATCGTACATGAGCTGGACGCGCTGCTGTTGCTGCTCCTGCTCCTGCTTGATGTGCAGCGGACTGGAGCTGATCTGGTTTGGCGGCTGTGTGGCAGGTGATATAATTTCGTAGTCATCGACAATCCGCGAACTGGCCACGCCGCTCGACTTGACCAGGCCCAGCTGGCTGCTCTCGCTGGTGCTGGTGCGCGTAATGTAGCTGCGACCACGCGACTTTTTGCTGGCATTCTCTGGCGGCACACGTGCCTTTTCAGTGTGTATCATGCGGGGACGTGAACTGCTTGATGTGGCAGATGCTGTGCCTGTATTCTTGGCCGCCTTGCTAGACTTCTTTCTGCTGCTGCGACTGTTGGCGACGCTCGATTTGCCAGATTCCTCTCCAGCTGCAGCAGCCGCAGCTGCTGCTGTTGTTGTTGTTGCTGATGCTGTGGCTCCCGCTCCACCTCCAGACTTATCACTGTACTCGGCCTGCGTTTGCGTCGGCGGCTGCTTGCCGCCGCGTCGCGACTTGGGGGCGCTTGGTGCGCTGCTTGACGAGCTTACAGGCGGCAGAGTGGTATCATTTACCACCACCAGCGAATCAATTTGAAAGAAGCTTTTGTAGGCATCATCTGCGCTGCCAGCATTGCCATTGCTGTTTGCCGGCAGGAATTTCTCATCCCACAGACGTTCCGAGCTGCTATTGGCGGATTTGGCAGAACTAGAACTATTGTGTGCGGCGCCATTCGTCACGGCCTTAGCTTGATTTGCAGCTGCTCGCTTGCGCTTCTCCTTTTTGGTTGGCAATGGCTCCGTTCTGTCCAGGAGATCATCCACGTTCTCAACATCAAAGTCACATAGTTCCATATCGCTGGCATACTCCTCGCCATCCTTGTTCCCCGCACGCATGTGCGCAATCTCGTGTGGCTGCAGTTTCCTGCGTCGCTTATACTTGCGCGGACCAGTCTGAAAAAACAATAAATTTCACTCAATTTCCTAGAGCATTCCGGCTATCGAATGCTACTCACAATTGGCTGTCGCTGTTTGGCGGTGTTCGTGTCGCTGTGCTGGATGAGATGCTGTATAAGCTCATTGGATGAGGACAAATCGGCCGAGCAGACGGTGCAATGATAGGTGCCACGTACCGCATCCAGACCCGAGTGATGGGAGCGTATGTGCTCGCGCAGCACAACGCGCTGATTGAAGGCACGCGGACACACGGAACAGGCATAGGGCTTCTCGCCCGTGTGAATGCGTTCGTGCTTGCGCAGCGTACCGCCATCGGCAAACGCTTTCCAGCAGTAACGACAGCCATATGGCCGTTCGCCGGTGTGGATGCGGACATGTATCTGCTGTGAGCTGCGCGAGCCAAAGGTCTTGCCGCACTCGTGGCAGGGAAACAGCTTGCCCGGCGATGTGGTGCTATGTGAATGGCGATGATTGGAAAGCGTGCGTCCATCGGGGAACTCCTCGTGGCACACCTCGCAAACCACCGACTTGTCGCGATGCGAGGCCATGTGTCGCTTCAGACGCGCCTTGTTGTGAAAGTTCTTGCCGCACTTGGAGCACGAGTGGCACTTCTCGCGCGAGTGATCCCACGCGTGCTTGATCAGTGCCTTGCGATCGCGACACTCTTTGCCGCACAGCACGCACGAGTTGGGCTTCAGCTCGTGCGGATGGCGCGTGTGCAAATGCCGCTTGATAGCCTGCTCCTCGTAAAAGCTAACACCGCACAGGACGCATCTGCAAACGCCGGAAATAATTATAAATTGGAACTTGTACGGGTTCGGCCAACTCACTTGAATGGCGGGAAGCGTGCATGGACTTCGGCATGGGCGAGCAGCTCCAGTGCGCTGGGAAACGATTTGCCGCATGTGTGACAACAGTGCGCGGCGTCTTTGGCATTTCCGGCATCGGCATCGCCGCCGTCGCCATCACCATCGCCGCCGCCGCCGCCGTCGCCACCGTCCATGTCTGGTGTCAGCTTGTGCTGTTGCTTGGCATGACGACGCAGCAGGTCCTGCCTGTGAAAGGAAATGCCGCACTCGCTGCAGTAGAAGTCACCGTAAAGCTGATCCGGCTCCGATTCGCTGGCGGTATCTTCGCCCGCCGAAGCCGGATCATATTCCGAGTTGCTCTCCTCGAACTGATGTGTCTTCTGATGCTCCTGCAGGCTGTAATTATCCCAGAACATCTCCTGACACTGATTGCATTCGAAGGGCGAGTCCACGCGATGATTCTAGCGCAGACAGACAGTTACATATGGAAGTCAGTAAAATATTCACCGGGGCTCACCTTGATATGCGAGACGAGCGCTTTTTCGCGCGCAAACGCGAGTCCACACTGCTGGCACACAAAGGGCTTGCTCTCGTCCAGCACCGGAAAGCGTAGCGTCTCTGCCCCATCGGCGACTGGGCCGTCCGGGCACTCTGTCGAATGCGATGCATCGATTGACGTGCCGTCCGTGAGCGGCGGCTGCAGCGGCAGCTCCTCGCAATCCATGTACTGGCGCAAATCGTCAGTTGTCTGCTTCTCGGCAATCACAATGTACTGCGTGCTCTCCTCTTTGGGCTTGAGGCGGCTGATGCGGCCGCGCGTGGCTGTCGGGGCGGACACAGCGCTAACCGCTGCATAGCTGGCCTGCGGCTCCACCAGCTGCTCCTGCTCCATTTGCTGCATCTGGTCTTGCACCTGATCCTCTTCCTGTTCCTGGTACAAAGGCCAATCCTGTTCGTAATAATGATCATCTGCTTGGCGTTGTTGTTGCTGCGGCTCAAATTTAATTGCAGCCGCCTCATCTGCCGCAACCTGTGCCTCGGCATGCGCCTTAAAGTGACTGATGAGCTCCGCGCGCCTTGAAAAACGTGCGCCGCACAATTTACACAGATGTGGACGATCGTTTTGGTGCGCCAGCATGTGAGTATTGAGGCTGCCCTTTTTGCGAAAGCGTCGGCTACAAAAGTCACAGGGATAGGGGCGCAGCGCCGTATATTCATCCTGCTCCATGTCCAGCAGCTCCTGCGAGCTGTTGTTTCCCGCTATTTGCTCCGCGGCGATTTCGACGCTGCAAAAACAAAACGAACGCATTTAAGAAACGCCGTTCTACAGGGAATAATCAACAAGTACTTACCGCTCGGCACCCTGATGCTGCACCCAATCATCGGTAATGATCTCCTCGGTGACCACCTGTGCGTCATCATCAAATGACTCGGCATAGGCAACGGTGCCGCTGTCCGTGATTAATACAGTTCCGCCGCCGGCTTCGTTGGCGGCTATGATTTCGCTTAGCTGACCATCACGCGCCATGAAGATTAGATTCTCGGCCGCCATATGGTCAAGATCCTCATCTGTTGCATTGCCATTTACCAAATAGGCGGCAGTCACCTCGCTGTCGGCAGCGCCGTTTTCCAGCATATCTGTTTCGGAATCAACCGCAGATGCGTGCTGCTGTATCCATTGGATGCCGCCATAGTCCTGATTGTTCATAACTCAACTGCCCCGTTGCTTTTGCTCTGCAAGCGAATTGTTGTTGTTATTGCAAACTTCTCGGGCAAATATAAATAATTTACAGATCTCAAGCTTGAGCAACAATTGGCTCTGGAGCACATGTGCTCTGGGAAAAAGACCGTGGGAGAGTGAGAGAGCAAAATAGCGTTGCCAGACAGATTGCAGTTAAAACAAATTTATAATTTGCCATTCAAAACAAACGATTTAGTATGTAATTCACAAACAGCCAAAACAAATTATCTTCAGCGCTCATTTAGCTACTCATTTTATTTGATTGTGCACCGGAAAATAATATTGTTTTACTATTGAACTGCACTTTTAATAGCGCTGGCAACCCGGCGCCCGCTTCCAGGTAGCACACACTAGGCATCTCGCTCACACGCACGTGTCGCGCGCATCGTTTCCAATTTAATGTTGTTAAATGGCCAAGTCGTCGTCTCATAAGATTTTTTTTCCAATTATAAGTCTGTGTTTTATTTATATTCCAGACTGTTGCACATAACCTCAAGTCGAAATACAATAATAAACAAACCGCACCGGCAACCCGAGCTCTATTTGCACATTAAATGTATAACATACGCATATATGACTATAATAAGACAATAGGTGGCGCAGTCGTGGCACTCACACTCACGCGATTACATCACGCCCAAAAATTCTCATTTAATTAATTTCATTTGATTTTATACGATAGACTGGCGAAACAATAGCCGCAGCTGCTAACATTTACCTTAACTTTCAACTTTACACAGATGTCATTCTTTAATTGTACGCCGCCTGTTTTTAAATGCAAAAATTGTTTTCCAAACTCAAAATATGCACGAACAAAAAGAATTCCGCAGCAAAATCACACACATCGTTTTTTTTCCTCCTCAACTCACAGCTGTTGCTGCGCCTTTCAGGCGTGTGTGCGCATACGTGTAAGGTCTGTTAGACCACACTCACACAACGCAAAGGGCTTAACATTTGAATGAGCTGTTATTAACAGCGAGCATTAAGCTTTTCCTGGAAAAATTGGTAACACTAGTTGCACGATTTTGTACAAAATAAATAATAAATAAAATATCAAATAACATTTTGTGTAAACTGTTTTAATAATCAGATAATAAGCTTAAGAGAAATGCGGTGGACAGTCGAAAAATTTGAACTTAACAGATTTTAAAGTACCTTACAGTTGCCGGTCGCTTTCTGCTGGAATAAAATCAGTCGCAATATTTTAAACTGTATATCAGGTTGTTTCCATGTTACAACTACATCACCAGTGCTGCAAACTTCTTTATATTTCAGTGCTGTTAAACTGAATAAATGCGTCAAATTTATCCGTTACGTTCTGTAAATATTTAAACGGGCACAAATATATTTTCCCACGCGAAACTAAAAATATTATTCACTTCATCATTATTTAAAACAAGTTGGTACAACACCTACTCAAATAAGGTTGTACTCAAGCTTACGAGTATAACGAAGTTTATTATCTAATTTTATTTTATTATCTAATAGAACTTGCTGATTGATATATGAAATTCTAACGGGAAGTTATAACCTAGCCAATTGTTAACTTGAAACCATCTGGCATTCCTCATTTAAAGGATTAAGTACTCATCGTGCTGGGATTTGTTGTTGCTAGACTGTAGGATATAGACCTAATACCCCAAGTAAAAAATATACATAGATAACAGTTGCCAAGTTCGGAATTTAAAACAGCTTATTTTGCGTCTGGACTGTTATCAACTGACCAAATTTGTTCAGAGCTTTAAACAAACTTTAAGCTGTGTTATAACGTGATTAGACGTGTGCATATGCAAATTTCCCAAGGGAAATTCGATTATTGGTTTTCTCGGAAGATGTTACGTGCATACAATACATTTCACGTAATACATATGTATGTATGTATGTAGATGATTTGCTTACGATCACAACAACATATACACATACACATACATATATATGTATGCATTTTATATATACCGACACAGTCGCGTTTCTCTTTCGCCATTAGCTTTGCTCTTTCAGCTAAAGAGCAATGCAAATGATGAGCAACGCGCTTCGCCCAAACAGCGCCAAACTTTTTTTTGCTCCACTCGCCTTTGCCTGTGGCTTGCCCGTTGCCCGTTGCCTTTGCCTCTGCCTCTGCCTTTGCTCTGCTTTTATTTTTATTGCTCTGTGTGCGTTTTGTTTTGCTGTGGGGCTCTGGGGCAGCGCCAACCAAGCGACTATTTAATTTTCGTTTTGCCGTGGAACCGTTTGGCGGCGGCCCGCAAGCGACGTGCGCGTTCTGAATATTTGGAAAATGTCGAGTAGCAGCGCGTTTGTGGTTCTATTTTGATTTACGTCTTTATGTGTTACCGTTACGTGTGCATATGTGCATATACATAGAAATAACGTTGTTGTAACGCTGCAGCGCCATCTAGCGCTGGTCGACCTGTTGCTGTCTTTGTTTTTGCCCAGTAAGTACTACGTTAGAGCTAAAATATAAACAAACATAAGCGAATGAAAAACAACAATACCAAAAATAAAAAAACAAAAAAGTAACCGCCATCCTTTGACAGGCGGCGACGACATAAAATGTCAAACTGTCGATCAACATCAAGGCGAAATATGCAAGATGCGTGTCTTAACTGCAAAGAGGGCGCCGACTGCTCTGGCAAATGTGTGTGTGTGTGTGCGTATTTGCATACATATGCTTGTGTATGTATGCACATATTTGCAGGCAGCCATTTATGTAATGACACACACACACACACACACACACATGCGCACATTTTACTATCCTCCTCCCTGTTTCGCTTCTTTTAATCTTGGTGCTGATCTCGCTTTCGGCTACGCGTTTTGCATGCCTACGCGTTCGGTTCGGTTTGGGTCGTTGTTGCCCTTCTCTGGAATGCGTTTAATTCGAATTTGAATTTCATCGTTTTTCGCTGCTTTATATGATTCTGTTTTGTTTTGGGGCTACGCTCGCTTGTTTTTACAACGCAAAACACTTGTTGTGTGTGCATATTCCTCCAAGGGAAGAAATCAAACTAAGCGCAAACTTTAATTAATATACCACGCACGCACACATAATCACGATCTCGCGCTCTCGCTCTCGCACACACGCGCGAACCCACACACACACACACACACTGGATGGCTGGAACAATGTTGTTATTGTTATTCGATGTGCTCGTTATTGTTGTTGTTGTGGTTTGTTTGTATTTTCTTGGATGAATTTTTTTGTTTTGGCTGCTGGTATTTGGTATTGATTGAATTTTGCGCATGCTCAACACATTTTATGGTTAACGATCGCGGCACACGCTTCTTCGCCAGGTAAAAGTCAGCTATGGGGATTGGAATTTACGATCCACCATTTGTCTATTTATAGAGCTGCAGTTTTTATGGCATGTTAGCTAAAATGTTAGAGAACGTGTGGGAGGCGATTGACATACAATTTTCAAATATTTGGGGGATACCATAAATCTATATACTATACAAATTATAGGTCATGCAATTCGTTATATTTACTTATTTATTCAATAAACTGTAAATCGCAATGGTAAATTCAAGCATTTTGGTTTTGCCTTCTTCTTCTTCTACATCTTCGAGAAAATAAACATCGAATTCGTCTCAATATAGCATTTTCTACACCCTTTCTAACTCCGTCATAAACATCGGAAATGATATTCGATCTACGGCGTCTGGCTCTTTTGGTAAAGCTACTCTCAGTTTTTATTATGCATTCTACATTTCCGGGATCCAGGACACAGTTGACGCAGCTTGGTTCCAATGGTGCCAAGTCGCAGGTTACACCCGTAACATCATACGGCAGGCAATAGAAAATGGCAACCAGCAAGATGAAAACATTTGCACATCTCATTTTAAGGGCTCACATTGAACGACTGACCCAAGTTAGCCAACGCTTAAGAATTTATTGATTTTAGAAGGGTTGAAAGACAAAGAAACAGATTTGCCCATACATAATATAACTGAACTAACATTATTCAGGTGTTCGATAGCCAATAGAGTGCACCACGTGATGTTCTAATTACACCAATGTGTATTTTGTAAGCTGTACCTTTTAAGAAAGTCAATACTCTATACACTTTACCCTATGTTCTATTCCATTCTCACTCACATTTGCAGCTTTATTTGAACCCGAATCGCATAGAAAGGCGATAAACTTCCGATAGTTCGATTCACTGCATAATAGATTTTGAAAGCATAAAAAAATATTAAGGATCAACTAGTAAAGAAAGTATAAAAAAAATTGTTAAATTTTCATATATTTATGGAATTATGGGATTCAATTTATTTTTAATTTGTTGGAATCTTCGCTGAATCCGTTGAAAAAAGTTCGACAATAAGGTGTTAATTCTGCGGCGTCGCGACTTCTTAGTGGTGCTTGTCACAGGTGCAGCTGTTGTTGTTGTTGTTGTTGTTGTTGCTGCTGTTGTTGTTGTTGTTGTGGTTGTAATGCACTCTGCATTTGTGGGATTTAGAATACAGTTTACACAATTAGTATCCAGCGGTGCCACATCACAAGTGACAGCAGCAACATGATGCGGCAGGCAATATATTATCGCCGACAACAATATCAGAACTTTGACACAACCCATTTTGGGAGTTTACAGGTAACGACTGACACCAGTTGGCCAACATTTTTTGACTTTACTAAATCAAATAGGCGACGAAACAAAGAAACAGATTTTTCGTATTTGGCGGAGCTTAAGAATATTTAGTCAGGTGTTTGATAGCAAACAGAAACCGTCACGTGCTATGCTTTATGCACTGAAAATAAGTATGCTGCCTATGTTATAAGCATGAAAACCCTTTACGAAATTCCAATAGAAAAGAAAATGACTTGTTATCTACTCCCTTCTGATGAATGGGCTAAAGGAGTTTTCGGATACTTTTTCTTAGTTTTTTTTTTCTAATAAAAAGCTGGATCGAGGTCCGACTAAATAAAGATTTAAAATAATGGAAAGTTCTCCAAAACCAGCATTTTATATTATTATCTTTATTCATTGATAATTTCAAAATGTAAATGTTTTTTATTTAGCTTCCCAAATCTAACTTATTACCCATTTTGAGAGTTTCTGAAGGTTCGGATATTGCAAAAGAGTCTCAAAACATATTTAAGCATAACTTTTACGCATTCCTTTCTAAGTTTGGACTTTTTACAACTGAGTCAAAGGCTTGAACTTTTTAATGCAAAAAAGAGAAAAACCTCAAGAGAAAGTAAACAGATTTGGCTTTTTGATTATATTGAGCATATTTTATTCAAATGAATGTCACTGGAATTTGGCAAACGACTTGATTTGCTAAAAATGTCGAGAAACCCATAAAAAATGGAAGACTAGAAACCCACTTCGAGCAAATTCAACAGGTTGCGTGTGACGAGACGCTGACAAAATTGTGACAATGACAACAATTGAACTAAATTTTAATTGTTGGCCATTTGCATAGACATTGCCAACATCGACGCAATTGTTGTTGTTTTTGTTGCTGATGTGCAAGACCTACAAATACAACAAGTTGACGATCTCATTGATGTTTTTATGCGCTTGTCAGCAATTTTTGGTGTATGCGCATGTGAAGATCGGTGGGCGCAACGTAAAACGTGCGTGTGGCTGCCAAACAGCTACTGTAAGCCACTCTGGTGGCACCCACATAAAACATATATGCATACATATAAACATTTTTTTCTTTTGGCACAAAAACGACTGAAAACGTAAATTTCGGTCACTCGACGATCGCGATAAGCGGAAAAGCATGTGAAAGTCATAAGGCTGACACGAACGCCAGTCAAACTGAGCAGCAGCATTTAGCAGCGAAATTCGCAAAAACAGAAGGAGAAAGGAAAGAAAGGCAAACAATTCTAAAAGCGAAAATAATGTCATTCTGAAATCGATCAAAATGGCAGACAGCAGACAAAATTCTCACGAAACAAAAATATAAAAATGCTGGCGTGATTAATTACATTTTAAATGAAATGAAAAACACCAAACAAAATGTTGCAAGTGGGCGAAAATTCAGCGCTGTACAACATTGCGTATGAGTGTTGTCTACCAGGCAGCTGTTCGAACGTGTCTTCACTAACGCTCTCACTCGCTCTCTCTCTCTCTCTTTGTGTTTCCAGTGACAATCAGCTGTTTGCTGTGCTACATTTTGTAACTAGCTCGCCTCCCACTCTGTCCTGCACTGTGTGCTCACTCGCTCTAGCTCTCTCTCTCTCTCTCTCACACAGTGTTGCTCTAATTTGCCTAAATAAAAATATTCGCATGCTCACACAAATTCATTTAAAAACAATTTGTGCTTTTTATTATATAAATAAATTAACAACAGCTGCGCGCTCTCTACCTCTCTCTTTTTGCCATAGTTTGGCGCTCTCTTTAGTCGCGCTCTTTGACATTCTATTTGAGCTATTTTGTGCTTTGGCCACCAGCAAATTATATTAATTGTTTACATACGAATCTCTTTTTTACTTTAGTTGACTCTCGCGTGTTTTTATTGAGCGTATTTATTATAAGTTTTATTGGCAACGCCGAAGCGAGCGACAAACGCGTTTCGAACGTGGCGCGATTTCAGTTTTTTATTTTTTCAATAATCTTTATTGGCCGTTTGACAAATTCGAAAACGCTTCAATTGATTTATTTGATTTTATTACCGCTCGATTTCCAAACATTTTGTTGTGACTGTGCGTGTGTGTGTGTGTGTGCGCGCTCGTGTGCGTGTGTGTGCTACAATACGATCATGTAAATCGCATCGAAATCGTAAATTTTTTCGTGAATCGCTTTGAATGCACTTTAGGCACATGTAAGTGCAGGCCGAATGCGATTTTTACGTGCTTTATAGCCGATTATAGAGAATGCTGGTCTAGATGAACAAAATGCGGGGGACCACACGGATCAATTGATATGGCCTGTGTATAAGTATTTTTATGCAATAAACTGAAACAACTTTGGCACATACATACAACATACAACAAATTTAAACAGAAAGGAACCAAAGTTTTAATACACTATAATTCTTAAGCTGATCGATTAATTCATGTTTTTTCAGAAATTCCCTCCAAAATACGTTTAATATATTATTATATATAAATTATTATTATAAAGATAAGCATCAACAGTTGATATAGTCAAGTCCGTTTGTCCGTTTTAAAGCTATCTTATCGAATATATAGGAACTGGCCCGATCTGACGACTGTTTCATATAGCTGCCATAGGAATGATCGGTTCTTGTATGAAAAACATATTTGATTATCAAGATATCATAACCAAATTATGCATTCATAAGTTTCACTTTGCTCCCTTAATATTTGCAAAATCTTATCAACATCGGATAACTATCTCAAAAAGCTTTCGGTCGAAAATTGGGTACTTGTTTATTTATGTATATATTTTAAATGTATGGAAAATCTTATCAACATTGAACTAGCGTATCGTATAGCTGTCATAGGAACGATCGGTCAAAAAGTTGGTTCTGATATGGAAATCTTTCTTATATTAAGATAAGTTGACAAAACTGGGGATTTATTAGTTCCATTATGATCCTCATACATATGCAAAATTATATCAACATCGGACCGGATCATATAGCTGTTATAGGAAAGATCGGTGGATAAAAAGGTTGGCAAAATATTCTGTTTTCAAAGACATTTTCAGCGAACTCAGCATTTTCGTGCTGCAATATTCTCACAAATGGGTATTAAATCTTCGGCGGGCCGAAGATATTCTTACTTTATCGTTTTTTCCATATATTTAATATTATAACCATATTAGTATATGTATGTATATTATTGCAGCATACTATAAAAAGGTAATGCAGACAAATAATTTTTTAGAAAATGTATCTATTCTCGAAGCTCTTTAAATAAGAGTTTGCGCTTTCTATAAATACTTATACATAAAACTCTTATAAATTAATCAGCTTCATATAAACAAACCACATTTCCTTTTAATTTGTGTACAACAATTAGTAAAACGATGTTTTTTTTGGCAACTAAATAAGCTTTTGCAGACGTACATATGAATGTCTGGTTCAGCCGTCCACTCCGTACACACTCTTGAAAAATTCTAGAATGTCAGGTGCTCCAGACATGTCTATATATCACAGTATTCGCTAAACGTCAGAGTTTTTGGCGTTTAACGGGCAGAGTCTGAGGGTATTTTGTATTTTATTTTTTGGACAAGCCTCCATTACACTGAATTCTTATGCCCCATACCCCGCATGTCAATTGTCTGCAGGGCCTGCATGCTCCACTTGATCTTGTCGCTGTCGCTGTCGCCAGGGGTATACATTAATCCCGTTTCGTGCCGGCGGCTGTGCCTGTTTCAGTTGCCGTTGTTGCAGTCAACGGCGCATTTACCTAAATTGGAATTTCCGGTAAACCGTAATGAAAATCGTAGCAATCAAACCGAAAAAAACACACACATACATATACACTGAGCGATATGTATACAAAACAACACACATGCAAATATAATAAAAATACACGACCAAAGTATACCCGTACCCAGTTCAAGAAGTGCCAAAAGGGCCATTGACATTGGTTTATTTTTGGCGCATTTAGGGATTCCATATGGCAGATCAGATCAGATCGAGTAACTTTCGCTTTTAAATCGAGCTTTTGATTTAAAGCTGTTTAATTGTTTGAATTCAGTGTTGAGAAGCGTTAGATTATACGCTTCGATTAATACTAATTTGCGTATCCAGTGTTGAGAATGCAGTGGGCTATAAGCTGGGATTAATAATATTATGTGTATATAGTTTTGAAAGGCATTAGGCTATAAGGCGTAAGGCTGTCTGCACAGCTATAAGTATCCAGTGTTGAAAATCGTTAGGTTATAAGCTAGGATTAATAAAATTATGCGTATTCAGTGCTGAGAAGCGTTTGGATATAAGGACTAAGGCTTTGTGACCAGCTATGCGTGTCCAGTGTTGAGAAGCGTTTGGTCATAAGAACTTAGGCTTTGTGGGCAGCTATGAGTGCAATAAAATGCCAAGACCACGTACAGGCACATATGCTTGTAGATACCCTTACCCCGGGCACATTGATATGCAAATGAATGTCACCATCTTAAATGAAATAATCGTCTTAAACGAACGCTGTGCCGGCTGTCTTGCTAAATCGCTCGACTTAATTGCTTTTCTCAGTGCCCTGAGAGAAGATGAGAGAGAGAGAGGGGGAGAAAGAAAGAGACAGAGAGAGCGAGGGTTGAAAAATTTAAGAGCTTATTTTTTACGAGCGCCTTGAATGACTTATTTACTTAATAATCATTTTTATTGCATATCAGAAAACGTTTCTCAAACACTTTCAATGTCATTCGTTGAGTGTTCGGGGTAGATGCAAACCAATCCTTCGACATCTTTCTAAATTTAGTTAACTTTCTGTAAACATTGAAATAGTAACAATACCAAAAAAAAAAAGAATAAAGAACTTTTCTCAAATTCTATAAACAAATTTTCTTATTTTGAAAATTGGGTTACAATGCTGTAAACAATATGAACTCTGATTGTGGTTTAGTTCCCGCCGAATTCAGCATAAATTCCAGAAAATGTTATATGCACATTTTGGTTTTATGAGCAGGTATGAAAAGTTCTGAAAAAATGTTGCGCATAACTTGAAATGATTTACTATGAAACCAAATAAATCAATCATTGTTGATTTAAATTTATGAAACCAACAAAAGCTCTCAGAAATTCCCAAAAATGTAGAGAAAAAAAAAACAAAGAGAATAAAATCAAAACCTATTTCATCAAGGTTTCGACACAAATTCAAATACGCACAAGCATATAGAATTTGATGTTGAGGAGCTCTTCAAAGCCAGCACCCGATATACCGATCTCTACAGAATTGATAGGTGTTGATATGTGGATGCCGAGCGATTGCCAAATCGACGATTTTGTTGGCCAGTGCCACCAAATAAGAATCAGAATCACTTTGCGGTTGCTTATGCGGCGCGAATATTAATTGACTTATAAAACAAATCAACGAAATATGCCAATAAAAATATTCCAAGCATTTCGACAGAGTGTTTGGGGAGTGGGGGGGGAGGTGCAGAGGCAGGCGCCAAACCGGGCAGCCATGCGCCAACTATAGACAAATACAATACTTACGATAATAAAAAATATATATATATTTTATTGCTTTGTACTTATTAGTTTTATGTACTAATTGCGGTTTCTGCGGCCAATTGTTGTCCAACGTTTAAAACTGGGGCTGCGCTTCGAGCAGGCATCCCAGCCGAGGCAGGAAAGTTGTAAAAATGTAAAAAGGTGGAGGTATAAATATATACATATATACACTTGACTAGACAAACTATAGGCCCTATGGCATATGTGCATACACACGATATTATTGAAAATAAAAAAATATATATTTTTGGGACGCTTTTATTTCCCCCTTTTAAACGCGATGCAACGTTTCCGGCCACAATATCCGTGTTTGCGTTGGAAACTTGTGTGTTAACTGAAAATGTTGGGAAAAACTTTTTGCTTCCGTTAGAAATTGTCGAGTTTTCTATTTTGTATGCAGCCATACAACCGTTAGGCACAAGTTCAACCTGCCAGTTGCCTGCTTTATACTTTAGTTTTAATTTTTCTCTTCCGCGCATGCTATGATATTTGTTGTTGTTGTTGTTGTTGCAATGTTGCTGCTTTACCATGCGCATAATTAATTAACATTTTAATAATTGCTATGCTTTTCTATTTTCTATGTTTTGCAGGTTTCCAATTGTGTGTGTGTCCAAAACTTTGACTGGCCATATCCGCCGGAAGCACCTTAACGGGCCAGAACAAGTGCAAAGCCCCTGAACTGAACTGAACCAAACTGAGCTCTGAGCACTGGGCTCAGCTGAGCTCCCTATAGCTCCCCAAATGGCAGACTAGGCAATCGATACATTGGGCAAGACTTTGTGGCAATTATCAATATGTCATTGGGTAAGTGCTGGGCAATCAATTTTTTATACCCTGTAACCATAAAATGGCTAACATATGTACTATAAACATAAAATAATCAAATTATTCAAGATTTCTTTTGAATAATAATGCGCTGATGAGCTAATACTAAAACTTTGCAAGATGTATATATAATTAGGTAGATCTCTGCAAAGTCGGAAACTAAAAAGTAGATAGTATATAGCTGTACAAATATAGATTAGAGATTCTCCTTTAAGAAAAGTCAACAAAAATCTAATACTATATATATATAAAATGTAGGTCGAAATATATATATTTTTGGCTTATAGCTCGTAGTATTCTCTAGGGTATTTTCTCTTTAACAACGTGGGGCTTTAAATTTTAAAGCTTAATATGCTTTATTAACAATAGACCACAGGTGTTTCTTAAGCATATATGCGTGTGCATGTGTCTATAATTTTCGTATTTAAGATTTCAAGAGACAATAGCAACACTTATAAAAACTTTATTTTTGAATCAGGAGCTATTCTTTAGAGCCAAATTTTTGCACCTTTTCTGGAATTTTAAAATTTTTAAATGATGTTTAAAATTCCATTGCGCTGTCAAAGAAAATCGGTTTAAATAAACCATAAATAATAAAGATAGTTCGCAACAGCTATGCAAAAAGCCAAATAACCTTTTAGGGTTAGGGTTGAAAGTAAATAAACACCTGTAAAGTGGCAAAGACCTTCTTCCTATAGGGCATGCCATAAGTTCCATTGGAGCATGCCCCATAGGTAAAGGTTTCTCCAATCGAACTTTGGCAAGGCATAGAACTCCTTCTCCTTATGGGGCATGGTCAATGCCTTGCCTTGCCTTCCACCTACTCTTTCTGGGGCATGCTCTATGCCGTCCCTAGCGTTGCATTGGAGCATGCCCTGTGCATGGCATAAACATGACAAAAACATAAACCCATTCACGCCTCACACAGAATTTGACACCAAATCGAGTGCACATAAGTGGTTAGGCTGGGCCTTTGTCCATTTCCATAGCAACAACACGCAGCAATTGCTAATGAGTATTTAACCGAGGGACAAAACTACTGTTAAAGTGCACGACAACTGTAACATGTACATTAGCAATTTCCCAGAACGCCAACGCATTTATCTTGGACACATAGTGCGACTCCTACCCATATTCAGAGCAGGAGCCAAGCCAACGATTAGTCCGAGAGCAGCCCACTGAAATTTTGATCGAATTGAAGCCAACAACAACAACAACAACAACAGCAACAAACAAAACAAACAATGGGCGTACTTTAAACATGCAAAGATTGTGTACTAGGCACGCCTTGGTCTGGAGACCCCAATGCCACCTAAAGAAAACTGCAAAGTGCGGCATTTTCCCAGCGCCGCAAATGATGCGTAGTCAACTGAGACGCCAGTTGTTTAGGCTGTTGCCTGGGAAAAAACAACTGAAACGAATTGCTATCTTTGGCAACACGAATATTAAATACCCTTTCCGATTGATTGTTTCTATGGAAGCTTTATAATAGAGTCATTCGATTTGATAGGGTTTCGCAGCTATGTTGGGAGTTCGGGACATGTAATTAGATATCTTGAAAAACAAAGTTCAATTTAGCAGCAGGCCTTGCTATACAGCTGAAATTATTTAACCAAAAAAAACGAAATATAATCTTCTTTTCGACCGATCGTTGCAATGTCAGCTATTAGATATAGTACTCCGATATAAAAAAGGTCTTTCTTTTATGTTAGAAGCTTGTTATTATCAAGCTGTACGATTACTCGTAAATACGGAATTTAGCTAAGATCTTTTTAAAATCAAAAAGTTTTTCGAACAAGACCAATCAGCTCATGTCAGTTATATGATAAAGTGCCTGAATCGAACCAATTCCGGCAATATAACGCCTGAAGTCTACATATCAACCGGCAGTTAGACGTGACTATATCTAAGCTACTATTGAAACTGATTAAGGTCATCTTGTGTGTTGCGCATCTTGTGACAAAACTGTAATGCCCAGTGCAAGGGTGTAAGAAACTGGCTCGATCTAGAAGTATCTGCGTAGTGTGGCACTTATCCAATAGATACGCAGCGCCCAGACACAGTCGCAGACACAGTGCGATCAATTCTGACTCACCGACAGACACCGTGGCGAGGTCAGCCATCAATTTGTGAACAACTGGCAGCACGATCAACTATAACAATAATGCATAATAATAATTATAATAATAACAATAATAATGCCATGCAATAATCAAAGGACAGCTTGCGATAATAAATAACAAATCAAATGTCGAGCAGGCATCTAATTAGTCAGATTTTTGTGGCATGTACAAGCGATTGTTATCGCATGGCCTGAACTGTGCGGCATGTCCCCCCCACCTACCTAGGCCCAAGCGCATGTCCAGCATCAGCTACAGCCGCGCGGTTGCCACAGTTGAATACTATTTTGTTTTTATTTATGTTGACTAGAATAAATAATCACAGAGCTGATATGGGAAATGGCGCAATTAAAACACAAAACTCGCGCGTCGCACGCACTCAGCCAGAGGCACAGATACAGTTGCATATACACATACAGATACAGATACAGATACAGATACAGATACAGATACAGTTGCAGATACATCGCTATTAGCTGTAGAGAGCCACTCGTCCATTCGTTGTCCGTCTGTCAAACAGCCTGCCAGGCAGTCTCCTCTTCCTCCTCTGTCGCCTCTGTTCCCCTCGGCCCGCATACTGAAATTTATATAAATAGTTTGTCGTCATTGTCGTTGACGCTATGTAAAATCATTCATTAAATCCGCATTGAATTTCATTCATTCGCGCTTTTTAATTGCACTCATTGAGCAGATCTGCGCGATTCGGTCCAGTGTTTAGCATTGCCCATTCACAGTTGTGCCCCTAACTCATTCACAATAGTCGCAGCAATGATAAAGCTAACAGTTCTTTGACTTTACTCAATCACTTTATATGACATATTCGCAGCCAAGGCGCGATCGCATTATTTAAATTGTTTAAGCGTTGGTATTAAGATTAAGATCAGGGAAAAACTACACTTGAATCTACAAAGTTCCCTCCTTAAACTGGCTTTACTTTTGAGGCAAATGTGGGGAAGGTATCCAATCCGTGAAATATGCTTAAGCTTATACTATACTATAAACTTTTCCAAAGCCTATATATTATGGTTAGAGTAGCTAGCTCTTATAAGTTTCGATAAGACATCCATCGATTAAACTTGATATATATAATTTCGAATCCTGTAGACGGAAAGGTACACAGACGGTCTGACAGTGGGACATGGCACGATCGTACCCTTCAATGTCCGAGATTCTTCCGGGTCTATTACAACCATTTGCAAAAGACCATCATACACTTGTTAGGCATTTTTAATGTGTTCAGGGTATACAGAAAGTTTTCGTGTAACGAAAGACAACACGAAAAGCGTCCAGTTCCAGTTGATAGAATTTGATTTACAATAGATTCTTAAGAAATTCTTGAATATGGATAATATGGATAATTCTAAACAGCTTGACCAAAATCAAACTTTAAAATATTCATAAACAGATCTACTTTTGTACATAAAGATAACCGCTAAGGAGATATGTATTCATATAAATCAAGTAGATATGACCATTCTAAGATTTGGTAAATCCTCATTTTTTTTTTGGGAAGCCTACTCATTAATGTATAATTAACTTTTAAACAATGCCTGACGTAAATAATTAAAAATCCATACACAAATTTCTCTCACGGGCATTTCGTGAATATGAGAATATGAAAATATGAATATGGCCAAATGAGTCAGCTTTCTGGCCAATATGATCGGCTGTTGGTTCTGCGTAATGCACCTTAAATATTAATTTAATGTTTTGTAAATATTTACGCAAATTAATTGTTGCTTGTGCGTGCAACACTCAATGCTGCTGCTGCTGCTGCTGTTGCTGCTGCAATTGGCAAGGCCTTTGTTTTGCCCGGGGCCGACAAAGAGAACAAGTAAGAGGTTCTAGTCGGGAGCTCCCGACTAGGGGATACCCTGAACCCTCATATTCCAACACCAAATGCAGCTAGTAGCGGGAGTAGCGGGGAGGTGGCGATAGGTATAAAATGAAAGATAATCGATATATATATACTATTCTAGAAGCTACATGTCAAGTTTGGTGACTCTAGCTCTTATTATTTACCAAAATCGCTTTAAAACAAGATTTCGATATACATTTTTATCGATTACTTGGAAACGGGGCAAGTTATCGATTATCGGAAACAAACTCGATCTGCGTAGGAACTAGGAGCACCTACATCTAAAATTTCAAGTCTCTAGCTCTTATAGGTTCTGAGTACCTTGCGTTCATACATACGGACGGACGGACGGACGGACAGACAGACGGACATGGCTAGATCGACTCGGCTATTGATGCTGATCAAGAATATATATACTTTATGGGGTCGGAGATGATTCCTTCTGCCTGTTACATACATTTGGATTTTGCAAAAAAACATAATACCCCTTTTACCCATTTTTAATGGGTTCAGGGTATAAAAAGGCCAGAGAATAACAAGAGAAGACGAGACAATCGAAGTGCCGTCTCCACAATTGGCAGCTGGCAGCGGCCAACGATAAAGAAATCTATCAGAGAAATGTGGACCACTGGCCCCAATTGGACCCGAATGCCGTCTCATTGCCAACGATGACGTCACAGCGCCGATCTGCTGTGGACTTAATGCCAATTTCCATGTCAGCTGCTCAATTGTGAGAGGCTAGAATGAGAGCCAACGAGCTCTTTAAAGTGCATCACAATTGCAAATGGCATGAAAGTCGTTAAATGCAATTATTTGTGGATGGCTGATGTCTCAATTTGGTTTTTGTTTTTCTTCGAAATATTGGCAATTACCCTGCGTGGCACTTAGACAGCGCGTTTTTAGCCTAGCTAAATATATGGCCCAGCATAAATCAAGACAATCCCATTCCCAGACATGACTTCATATATTTTCCAAAAATATATATACACGACAGACATTAGACTCTGGGGCTCTCATCTGCTGCAAATGATTCTTCATAATTGAATTACTCGGCCAGGGACAAGCGCGTAAACATTTTAATTATACACCTCATAATCATTTGCTTGAGTGGGAGTACCAGAATGTAGAATTTGAAGCAGGAGTTGGGGAGTTGACAGACGCACTGCTGCAGGCAGAACCAGATCCTGGCTAGCTGAGTGAAAACTTGATCAAATTTCTGAAACGAAAATGAAATTCAACGACGCATGTCTGTGTCTTGTGGTCTTTGGGAGTGTGTGGGCTGGGACACAGATCAACGACTCCTTCGCATTCCCAGGTCCAGAAATGTTCATTTTGACAGCCATGAAGAAATGTTGCACATTGTGGCTAGTACATAAATTTTTGCAAAAGGGAAACAAATTTCAAATAAAATAATGCATGTGCAATAAGTTGTTTTTAAAAGGGAATCTCCAAAGAAACTAATTATAAAACAAATATATATAAAACTAAATTTATATAAGAGGGGTCTTATGCATATGTGTAGGGGCTTTCTGTTAAAAAATTACGAGAAAGTAAAGATATCTTCGACACGCCGAATGTGAGATTATTGGAGCTCATAAATGCTGACTTTGATGAAAATATATTGGAAAACAGAATATTTTGTCAAAATTGTAATTCCCTCTATAAGGTTGTAAAAAATGAATATCTGTTTATATAGGAATAAGAAAAAAGAAAAAATATACTTTTAGAAATAAACATATAGATTTTGATTAAGTCTTAAAAATACTTATTCCCCTTATTGCGTTTAGACATTGAGAAAACATTAACAAAATCTGGTTTCCACACATTATATGTATCTTAAAGAAATTATCAAATGAAATTATCAAATATCTGAAAAATATTATTATGTGAGTAAAAAAATGAAAAATAAATGTTAAAAAATAAACATTTAAATTTGCATAAAAAAAGTCTAAGTCTGAACAAAAATTAAAGTAATATTATATTATTATTATTATGTTATGTAATACATAATTGCCCTTAGATATTCGTGGAACACTAAAAGAATCTTTTTTTCTACACATAAAACTTATATTAGAGACATTATCTAGACTCTGACGTATCTTTTACACTTAATTTCAAAATGTATTCTCAAATAGTAAGCGACAAAGAGTCTGCTCTATTTGATAGCCAGCCACAGCAAGTGTGTGTGCGTGTGTTCGTGTGTGTGTGTTACCCCCGATCCGATCTCATATTACAAGTGCAGTCAAAGCTAAATAAATCAAATTTTGAAGTGTGATCTTGTTGGAAGAAACAGCGACAAAAAAACACAAAAAAGAAAACTATAGAATTCGACGCTAAGTGCAAAGCGTAACAAGATCAACAACATCATTAGAAGCATCAGCAGGGAACTTGGGACTGTCCTCTCGATTGGGGAGTTTGTAATTAATGCGCCACTGATCCTCTGGGGTATGCCAATTGACATTTAACATCAACCTGTGGTTGGCCACAGTGCACAGGCGGAGCGGGAGCTCGGGACCGAGGTGGAGTCGGAGGCGGACCTGGTCACGGGCACATTTCAGGTTTATAAAATTTATACGAAAGCATCGAAGCAACTGCGCAGAAAGTCAGCAGAATGCCAGCCCCGGCCCCAGCCTTATGCAAGCGACAAAAATATGCCCAAAAAAAGAAAAAGACACGCGCTCCACAGGGGACGCTGCCTGGGATCAGGGGCTCGTTCGGGGTCTACGTCTTCGTCTCCGGCACGGGCTCGTAATGGAGTTTTGCGCAGCCTCAACCTTCGGCTGCTTTTTTTAGGTTTACACGGAAGACAACGCTGCCAGTTGTCTATTTTTTGTTTTTTTCTGTTGTTTTGCTTTTTCCGTGTCATGTGAGCATTTCCATTAAGAAAATAATTAACATTTGTTTGTTGCCCAGGCCCAGGCCCAGGCCCAGGCCCAGATGCACCCAGCGAATGAGTGACTGGTCCAGGAATGAAATCTGTTGAGCAGATGTCTTGCGGCTGCTGCTGCTACTCGCCCGTTGGCTCTGCTTGTGCCGAGTCCTGTTTATATCGCATTTGGAGATTTATGAATGCAGTTTATGCATATTCGAACACATATCGAGTAACTATTCCGTTTATCAATGGCTTGGAGATTGGCCAGGTTGTATGCCCTGCAAAATGCGTGTTTTTATGCAAATGTATGTAAAAGGCAGTTGGTAGCAATGATATTCGCATAAGGGGTATATATTCCTGATCAGCAAAGTCGACCCAGCTTGACTCTCTGTCCGTCCGTCTCTAAGAATGCGTCAATCTCAGGAACTATAAGACCTAGAGACTTCAAAGAAAGGTAGGGTTTCCCATTGCACAGGCGGATGTAGATTATTTCTAATGATCGGTAGCCCCCTCCGTTTACACGATATCAAGAGATATCGAATTCACATATTATGTTTTTCGACCATATGTCAGACCTGAAAAGAGCTAGACCCAAAATGTACAGTGTAGATTCTTATATAGCCCAGAGAGCTACAGATTATTTGACTTAAAGCATATTTATCCTCTGAAAAAAAGAGAGACCAAGGTCTTTTGCAAATATACACAGCTCGGCGCTGGATACAGGGTAGCTACTAGTCGATCACTCTTGGTTAAGCAAATGGGTATTTGGATTTGGCATCATGTCAACCGCAACAAAGATCGTAAAAGTGTTCATTTGATTTCCAATTTGATTGCACTCTCTCGACACCCAACAAAGCGACACACACGGCAACCGCCTACGTAGGACCTCAATATCAGGTAGTAAAAATCGCTTTCACACTTCGACATTGAGCGAATTGGCTCTTACCTTTCGCTCACAGCCAGTTTCCCAAATTTTCATTACACTTCCTGATCACATCCCTATTGATCTGTTGCTTGTGTGTGCGTTTATGACTTTTTGGACATTTCCGTTGTGGATTTTACTCGAGTGGCCCTTGGATCATTGGCATGGCTCACACGTGCTCTGAGCCACGCGGAAGTTGTTGAAGTTTCTTCTTTTTTTTTGAGAAGATATTATATATATCCTTGGTCACATCCTGGCCTGGCATGCCGCCTACATTTGGCAACTTGTTTTCATTGCCAGCAATCCTTAAGCTGGCTGGGATTTGGTTCGGTTCGGTTCGGATCGGTTTCGTTTCAGTTTTCATGGCACTTCACATCCGCAGCACCCCAAAAGTGTTAGAACTGAACTATTTGAGCTATTTGCCTTGCTTTTGAGATTGTTGTTTTTATAGCAATTGTTGTTGGTACATCCGCTTGCAGCTCTGAAGTTCTTGCCGCGTGGGCGGAACTCAACTCAAAAATTTGTACATTTTAATGGCCTTCTCTCTGTTTTCGTATGGCCAACTAAAATAACACTTTCAAATGGACATTTTAATGATTTTTAAAGCATTCGAATTATGGCTCTACATTTTATGGGGCTCTCTTGTAAAAATAACTCAAAATTAATACCAGAAAAATACCAAACAATTGTGTGGTCTGTCTATGGCGTTTCCTATAAAAATGAAAACAACAGAAAAAAAATGCATGCAAATGCATTCTGTTTTCTATTTTCATTTCCAAGGAAACCGGGCACCTGCAACAGCCTGGCTTAAGCACAATTTTTCTATAACTATTGTTTGGGGAAAATCAAAAGTAATAATAATAATCATAATGAGGCCCGTCGTCGCCAAACTTCCGGGCAGGCTGCGTTTTATTTTATATTTTTTTTGTTCGTTTGCCCTTTTGTTGGTTTGCCCTGGGCTGCCTGGTTTGCCTTTGGGGTTAAATCATAAAAAAAAAAGTCGAAAATAATAAACAAAAATTTTCAATTGAACGTGAAGGAAAACTCGTAGTGCGCATAAAATGACTCAAAATACAAAACGTTGACTGTGCCGTGGGGCTTGGGGTTGGCACTCGGCAGCTGGATCGAGGGCGTGGCTGCTGCGGGGGAAGTGTACTGTACTGTATACTGTACTGTACTCTCAGCTGGCTGACTACGCGGAATTCTAATGAAAATAGCTGAGTAAATATGAGTACGTTCTGGTGTGGACCTGGCCAAATGCGGCCACAAGTGAAATAATTCAAATAGAAATAATAAATAAAACATTGCGTGTAATTACTCGTATATGGCAAATGGCATCGAGTCTTTCTTCAGCCGTTGGGCACTGTCTAAGACACAATTCCCGAGGAAACTCTTTGCCGCGCAATCGATAGCCCAGCTAACAATTGCCAGCATTATGAATTCTCAGTTGTGAGTTTCCTCTTATTTCTTGTTTTTATTATTTTTTCTATTTTGCTTGCCGTTAAACACTTCTTTTTTTTTTAGAATTATAAATTCTATATTTATGCAATTAGGTGCCATATATGAGTATCATTAGTGCGCTTATTGCGCTATAATAGCCCGTTCCAAGTGGTTTAATATGTACTTGGAAAACCCATAATTCTTTTACGAGTATCTGTGGCACAGTTAAAATAGTAAGACATAAAGATATGCATATATGTATGCATATATGCATATATACTACAGTCAATCCTAGACCTCCATTTGTCACGCAGATAATTGCATTTTTCGAGAACAAAAATTGCATCTGATACAAATTTATTCTTTCACTAAGATCAAACAGCCTTAAATACATAAGTATAAAGACACTTAGCTAGGCACCTAAGGCTCTTAACTTTATTATTTGTTAATGTATCCCGGCCAAAGCTGACAATTCCAAATCTTAATTTGTTCTTAACATACGAACAAAGTTCTATCTACATTTATAATAATATATTTAATACAATTCACATTGGATCGATCGGACAAAAACTGAGCTTTAGTGCGAAAAATGTTTTGTTTTCCAAGATATAAAGGCTTAACTTAGCTGCTAACTGATTAATTTTAGACATCTTTTATTTTTAAGGATTCGACAGAAAAAACATGAGAAAAACTGATTATTTTTATGAAAAAGGCGTTGTGAATCTTCGCATTGAAAAATGTATCGCCAGTCCGTAGCTATATGTCAGAGAAAGTTGATCCTTGTAACTCTGTAAGGTCTCCGACAATCATAAAGTATATATACATATATATATTCCATATCAGCGTCAATAGCCGAGTTGATATAGTCATGTCCGTCTGTCCACCTGTTTGTCTATCGTCTTGAGACTAAGCATAGTTCCGTCTTTCTGTTGCAGACAATGCATATATCGGAATCAACCGGATCGGACCACTTTATAGCAGACATAGCAATAATCGGTCAAAAAGTAGGTTCGTGTATGAAAAGCTTTTTTTGTTTTTCAAGTTATCTTGACCAAGCTCTCCATTTATAATTTTCAAGGGTATTAAATCTTCGGCGTGCCTCACTTTCTTTTGTAAATGACCTTGAATGGTTGAATTTGATTGCCATGAAGCACATTTAATGCGTAATTTAAGTCATATATATGCCCGTAAATGGTTGATATTATATTTTTATATGATTATTTTTGATTTTCTCGTGCCCAAAATTGTATGATTGCTTTCCAAATTAAGTACTCGATACAAACGTTCTATTTTTGGCTCAATGCATTCGTAGTGCTGCAACAAAGGTGAATCACTTCATAAGATGTAAAACCAAAACTGACCCAAGAGAACTATAACAACAGAGACACCATCAAAGTGATTAACCTGTCAACGCCATAGAACAATCAGCGAGTGCTCCCAAATGGTGTCCAGAGGAGGAGCTGCCTATGCGGAAGGGTTGCTGTCGCTGTGCTCCAGTTTGGGTGCCAGTTGAGCGTCTACAGATTTACGACTAGAAACGGGGCAAGGCGAGGCTTATAGAACGCAATGGCAATTCCTATGCCGCACTCAAGAACCAAACAGAGTCAAAGTGCGTGCAGGCGAAGACAACAACTTGACATTTATGTGCAGGCAAATGCAATTGTATAAGTGCAAGTACTAGATGCACATTTCAAGATCATTTGCATCCACAAGCGACTGGTGGCACACGTTTGCCATGCCATCACACACACACACACAGAGAGAGAGAGAGAGAGAGAGAGAGACACACGCACACTTGCCCCTGGAGAGGCCGAGCAACAATTTGGGCTGAGTGCGCACTCAAGGCGCAACCCTCTTCGCCCGGGTCCGATTCTACATTTTATGAACTACGAAATGTGCAATTTCTACGCAGCGACCGACTTTTTACGAGTTTTCCATAGGTCCCAATGTGCGTTGCATCTGCCACATTCGTTGGCCCAGTCCCAGTCCCAGTCCCAGTCCCAGTCCACTTCAGAAATTCCGCCGTCTGCCACATGGAGTCGCTCTGGAGTCACAGCTTTGGTCGTGCCTTCCCTTAATTATTGAGCTGGGTCGTATGCAGCGATATGTTTCCTATTCCCTGTCTCATGGACATTTTCAATGCGCCCGTCTAACAAATTTTTAATGTGCATACCTCAGATGTTGGCCTTTGATGATCGCTGGGCCCTCTATTCTTTCCCCCGAACTTTTTGCATTCTGGTATTTGTCGTCTTTTTGCATCGCCTTTTATTATGGTTGTCTATTTTGGCCGGAACATTTCATTGATTGCCACTTGGCCATGCGTCTCTTGTTAACAGCGAGGGGAATATGCCAAATGTTCAGCTAGGAAAGTAAAAGATCATAGGATTATGCCCGAACTAGATATACTTTATAGTTCAAAGGATTATGCGCCAAAGATACATTGTGGAATAGAGCACTTTCTGTTGTCTGGATGTTTCAAAAACTCTTATAAGAGGTGAGTGCAGAAGTCTTGGGAGAGTTCACAAGATGTCAAACATTCTTCAACTTAGGCATAAAATACCTGAAAGTTTGATTAAAATATTTGTATCAGGGTAATTTCTAGTCAATTCTAAGAAAACATTCTTTTTTTTTGTAGGAAAGTTGTGTCTGGTTTTAATCTAGAAAAATTCCAAACTGAAAATATAAGAATAAGTTCCCTGCTTAGAGGACAAACAACTGGAATAAAAACCCACTCGAAATCCTTTGTCCTCTGACAGCAGAGACATATTCAAACTTTGACACTGATAAGACACGATGCATACAAAACTACCTCTGTACTTATGTATGGATATAGCATTAGTTGATATGTTGTTGTTGTTGTTGTGGTCGGTACGAGTGCTCTTACCTATCGGAACTCATCAAATATGCGCGACGAGCGCAAGACAAAACGTTCCTTGCATTTATGGGATGAGAACGGCTGTGGGTATGGGAGTACGGAGTACGTTCGGATAGTTGGGAAACAAAAATCATGCCCAAGAGACAACAGTATTTTGATCATGCGAAAAACGCACGCAAAAGAAAAACATGCGCAGGTACAACAACAACAACAACAACGACAATGTTGCTGGAAAAGTGAGCTCGCCTCATGTTGAGTTTTTCCTTGCGCACTCGAGTGGCCAAGCAGAGTGCCAGCGGCAGCGGCAGAGCAGCAGTGAGTGGGTGCAATATGTTAACCATATTTAAACACTGATCCCGCATGCGTATGTGCATGTGTGCGTGTGCGTGTGTGTTGCGTGCTGTGCGTGTGCGAGGGAGAGGCATTCACTCTCAATGCTGCAGAGCCAGAAGAAGCGCAAGGCAAACACAGAAAATAACCATAGCGGCGAGGGATTCTCTATGGCAGCGGTCGCGGCTGCGGACGCGGCAGCGACGCGTCAACAACGACGCCGGCATCGACGTCGACGTCGACGCTGACGGCTCAAGTGTTTTGTTCTCGTTGAAGTTTTAGAATTTATTCCGTTTCGGGAATTCAATGCAAACGCACGCGCAGCGCTTTGAGTAAATCAAAGAGACAACAACAACAACAACAATTTTGTGCCCGTTACAATTTGAATGTATTTGGCGCGCTTTCGAAATAAAATCAATCAAACTGACAATTGCGCACAATCGACGCAGTGAAACCAAAAGGGTTTTAATAATTTCTTGTAATTTATCGTTTGCCATTTTTGGCACTGTGCAACGCAGGCTTCGTCTGTGTGTGTGTGTGTGTGTGTGTACGTGTATGCTGAAGTCTTTTGGCGCGTGCGCATGCGCAACCAGTGAAAGTGCAGCTACGAACCCCCTCTCGCTTTCCAACAACAAAGAAAATGCATCATAAATTGCATTTGTGAAAAGACAGCAAAACAATCGTGCACAGATTGTCCAAGTTACCGAACGAACTTAAAGCGACTCAGCTTGAAACGATCTCAAGATGTTTCTCACTATGGATAATACAAACGCCTTCTTCTCAGGTAAAATAAAGCCCAAGCTATGAAAGTTCAACTAACAAAAAGTTGTGGTTAATTCAAAATATTAACAATTTAAGGAGCAGAATATGTTTTTTCTGTTAAAAGCTGATAAAAGTTAGATCTCAGTTCTTTTAAGAAAACAAAAATTGTCTGGGTCTATCATGTTTAAATGGACAATAAATTAAAATTGGTTACTTTGCGATGATTATCTATTAAGATCTGCTAATAATGTAAAATTATCAAGGAATCATTTTCAATTTTGTTTGAACTATGAATTTATATTATGTTTTCAAGCCAAAAATGCTTACTAAAACATTCAAACTTAGCCTTAATTCATAATTATACTTTTATAGTACGAACTTTCCCAATTTATATTATATAGCAATATAAATAATAACATTTAATTTATAATTTGTAGAACTCACTCTCCTAAGAACTTTTGGTAATATATTCTATGGCAATATAAATAAAAAGAAATATATAATAAATTTGATTAAGTTTTATATGCATAGAAATCAAACTGAAATGTTGCATTTGATCTTGTTTACTTTTAGACAATCCGTGTTATTTCAATGATGCCAAATCGCCCCGCACGCCGGACTCACAGTCATCCGGCAGGGGCTTCTCGATATTCAAACGCCGGAACTCAAAGGGCAGCAGTCCACGACCCGCACTGGCCGCCAATCCGGAACAGATGCGTCTCATCACATCGGCCAATCTGGATACGACAGCAACGATGGCCTTTGGCAGCCCGCGCGGCAGCTTCAACTCTCTGGGCGGTTTCTCACAAGTGAGTTTTCCGTCCATAAAATTCCAATTTATCTTGTCCGATCTGCACAACTTCCTGTTTGCTGTTACTCTCACTCCCCCACCCCCCTTCCCCCTCACTCTCTCTCTCTCTTTCTCTAATAACATTCTTCTACTGTTTACCGGATCCACAGCAATCGTTTGAACTGCAGCCGTTGATGTATTGCCAGCGCTCATCCAATTCGCAATCGGAGTCGTTTCGCGAACGGCTCGGCTCCTGCAATGAGACGCACAGCTCCCAGTTCCCTGGAGGCGGCGCCGAGCACGACGAGGTCTTCAATGCAAGGTGAGTGATCTGGGCGTGTGCCTGTTGACAGGATGCAGCTGTTGACAGTTTGCCAAACTGTTCCCCTTGCCCCCTATGCCCATTCCCTCAGCTTAACATTGACTGTGCTAATCGTGCGTACTTTGCTCTGCATTCATCTGGCCTCATCTACAGCAAATCCCAGCGTCATCACACGCTGCCAAGCGGCGGCACACGTCGTCACTCGTTCGGCAACTGGGCACAGCAGCCGCCGCCGCAGCAGCAGCAACAGCAGCGCCAGTTTAACACATCCGCATCAACATGCACATCGCCATCGATTGGACCCAGCTCGCCGGATGAGGTGCCCAGCATGCTGGCTCCGCGTCCCCCCGTGCTATCGCCTAACAAATTTCGCGGCTCATCCTATCGTCGAAGAGGTGAGTGAGCCAAAAATATTACAAAATATGCAATCTCAAAAATATTGTCAACTGATAGACAGCGATCCCAAGGGGCGGAAATAAGTGCATAGTATTTCTTATAATTATAGAAGTTCGTACTTTTTTCAGTTTAACTTTGGGATGTTACAAGACATCTTTCAGATCAGTTGACCTCTACGATATGTGTGTATATAATGAAGGATATTCTTAAGCTCCAAGGCCATAAAAGCAAAGAATTCTATCATAGAAATAAGTCTTACAAAAGCCTCTGCTGGAAGGATAATATTGCTGACTTCCAATCTTCCTTCGAAAACTTTTGAGAATATTCATATTCATATTCATATTTATGTTTTTAAGTTTTGTACGTTTAAGTACATGTTGTTTGTTCAACTTTAAGAGAAACAAGCTGGTGGCGAGGCATATTGTTTTGTATAGTATCTATGGCTATAAATACCGTTTGCAATGTGATACTAATTGCATTAATACTAGTTCATGCTGAAATAGTTTTAAATATATATTTAAATAGAAATTCCATTTTCTGGCCTCGTTTCACGTTCGCATTTTTTGCACTTTGGCGGCTGTCAGCTTGACGGGGCCGATCCCGAGAAACGCGCTCTGACTCTGTGCATCACGTTTGCATATTAAGCGCTGGTCCGCACCCGGAACCCCGCCCGTCCCCCACCAACAATTGCCTCCTGGTGCTGGCTTGGGCAGGCGCCACGGGTCTGGTCTCTGCCGCTTTAACAACATTTAAATGTTTACGCAAGTGATAATTGTACATGTTGAATTGTTGTTGTTGTTATTCTTGTTGTTGCTTTTGCTGCTGTTAGTGGCCATTGTCGCCAGTGTGTCGCCAGAGTTGGCTTTGTTTTGAGGCGTAATGAGCCGCTGTTCCATCCCTGAAACTGACGTTTCGCTTCTGGCCCGGCTTGACATTGACAGTCGCTGTCGCCTCATTGTGATGTATGCCACCGAAATGTGTAGCTGCATGCCTGATTGCCCCGAGGCAAACTTGCATCTCTGACGACTCTGCGCCGTTAAAGTCATAACTGTATGGTTTATGAGACGCTCAGGACTACACTCCGGCAAACTTATTTATAGCCAACCAGCCACATGCGCCTTCAAGGCTGCCATTGACAGGGAATTGACAGCCGAGCATAGCCACTTGAAGGAATACTTGAGCACAAGCCGAAAAGATTATTAACTCGATGTTGGAGCAAATAGCTCTTCAAAGCACTTGCATCAAATGCTGTTAACAATAATTAGATATTGAGCGGGCGGAAAGGAAACTCGATCGATTAGATAACAAACAAAACAAATTATTTCAACTAGAATTCTTGGCATAATGCAATTATTTAAAGCTAAAATATGATGACTAAAGCTATAACTATTTTAAAATGAAAGAATATTGATTAACAACAGAATATGTGAGCACAACTTAGTTTCAGTTAATACGTAAAAAAATCCGTTTTTGAGCAGACAACCTTCTTTATAAAATTTCATAAATATTGATCAAGTAAGCATGAAGACAATTTCTGAGCTGTAAATCTTCTGGTTTAAGTCTAATAAATGTATAGGCAAGCAAAAACTTCCACAAAATTAATCTTTATATACGCAAAAGATATATAAATATATACACGATATATGTACATAGATATATTTGTGGCCATTCAATAAACCAAAGTTCTAGTCACACAAAATGATGAGCTGCATTCGATGAAGCTAACGGCATCGCAGTTCGGACAGGCCCCACGCATAGAGAAATTATGGCCGGGTGTCCATTTATGAAGTACAACTGGACAATTGCAATTTCTATGCCAGTTTGTCACATTGAGCGCACGGGCAATTGACACACTTGCAGCCGCAGCTTTTAGCACCTAAATTTATGGCAGACGCAAACGCAAAAACAAAACAACAACAAATTGTTTTTTGTTTTTTTTTTTTATCAATTTCCCGCATTGGCTGTGCCATATTTGTGCAGGCAGTTCAAATTCAAAAACGAGTTCATAATTTTCAAATGTTCAGCTATCAAACGGCAATATGCAAATGAGATAAACATTGGCACAAGTTCTCTCTCTGTATGTGTGTGTATGTGTGTGTGTGTTGTGCGTGTGTGTGTGGGGCACACATTTCCGGCAAAGTGCAGTTGCATTTTGCTGTTTAGACTCTCCAATTGTCGGCATATGTTGACTCTGCGCAACATGGCGGATGCGCAACCTGCGCGGAAAAGGCAAACATCGACAACAACAACAAAATGACAAGAGTCAATAAACGAATCGTAGCGATGCGCCTGCCCTCCAGTGGGTGTGGCAGCCATGACAAGCAGAAACATAAATTGAAAATTTGCACAATTGTCAATAAGCCCAGGGGCCGAGAGGCGGCCAGAGCGCGCGGGGTGCGTTTGTTGTTGGCCAACAGGAACTTTGCATAATTGTTGGCTGTTGGCCGTTGACTGTTTGGCTTCTGTGGCCAAGTGTGTGCGAGTGTGTGTGTGTGTGTGTGTGTTGTTCAAACGTGTTAATGGCACGGAAGCGTGAACTCCGCACATGCACTCGAAACAAACGCGCAACTGTTTTGCATATGGCGCGTGCCAGGCAAACATTTGGCCAAATTTGGCTAAAATGCTTTTGGCCAATTGTGCATACAAATACATACACAGTCGCACATCAAAGCAACCATAAGTAAACAGTTGGCAAAATGGGCTGGGGCTGAGGTGGGGGCAATGTGCCACATATCAGTTTATGGACTGTTTTTAATTGCTCGACTGCAACTGTGGCAGGTGATTTGGGGTCAAACGTCAGAAACGCTACTGCAATGCGTTGCACTTGTTTATGAGTGAGTGCCACAAGCGTGGCATGTGCAGCCTGTTGTACTCAATTCTCAGAACATCTGCTCATCAGATTACACACACAGCACACACGCCCAAAGCAAAGACAAGCCGCCTTTGTGGCAGCCAATCTTCAGCTGCCACCATTTTTGCTACTGCTGCTGCTGCTGCTGCTGCTGTTGGGGTTCAATACACTGGCTAGAGGTCTGCATGGCCATAACCCTGTGCACTGCATAACAAGCAGTAAAAGAAATCCTATTGCCGCGGGGGGAAGGGGAAAATGCTGGCTTTGCTGAATTTCCTTGACCGGCAGCCTTAGACATCGCATATCCAGTTGCCCGCAGTCGAACCCCAACACCTGTTGCATTCATAAATAATATACCAAAAAAAGAATCTCAGCTTAAAGCATGCTCAATTTACATAATTTTGGGCCCGCCTGGAGGTCTGCCGAGGATAACATAACAAGCATGCTTACATTTTGCTCACGTCCCAATGTGAAGTTTCCTTTTTGTTTTTGTTTTCGTTTTTGTTTTTTCCATTTTATTTTTCTTCATTTTTCTTTAGCTGACTATTTTTAAACGTTTTCTCACATGTTCAGTTGGAGGCAGACGCACAGTGGTACAAGGCTTATGCAAATTCGTTGTAGTTATTTGAGAAAAAAAAACGGAAGGAAACTTCTTTTTGTAAATAAGCATTTTAGGTAGTTTTTCGATGGGTATCTCAAAAGGGGTTTACAAATGAACAAGATTATGTAGCAGCAATATTATTCGATTATTATCTTCCACTCTTTATCTTTATCCTTTTCTCTATATCTTTATATCTATCTCTGATTTTATCTTGTGTAATTCCAAGCTATTTTAATCAAAAAAATTAAATGTTTGAATTTGCACCTAAACCTTTGTAATATAGCATAATCTTTAAAATATTTTTCTAGTTCTATTGCTCTCTCTATCTAGCTAACTATCTCTCTCTCTCCCTTTCTCCAACTTTTTCTATCTCTGTCTTACTAATTATAGTTCATACGCTCGTAAATCAAGGCCTATTACATTTAAAGAGTTAAGTTGAATATTAAATCTAACAGCTGAAATCTTTACAAGGATATTATCTTCATAATATCTTCCATCTCCCGCTCCCTCCTTCGATCTATTCTATGCTATCTAATGAGTTAAAAATACTGAGAAGTGCAGATGTCTTTGTTTATATCTTCCTTTAACCATTCTATCAGAACCATTTGAAGCCCAGCTCAAAGCTCTGCAAATTTTGCCTCAATTTATATGCTAAGATATAAATATATATATATATATATGCATATACATATATTTGTAGATACTTGATATATATGTACTCCTTGGCACATTTAAATGTATATTATTTATAGCGACTGCCTGCTGCCCTTGTCTGCAGTTTCTGTCTCTGCCATTTCAATCAAAATATATATTTATTTATTTATTTGTGTCTGTCTTGCTGCTGCCCATTTGTAACTTTAGGCGATTCCTAACTGTTTTCAGCGTCTTGGGACGCATTTGGCCAGAGAATCACGCAACTGGCGAATCTGAACAAGCTGGCTAAATAACATAGGCAAAACATGGGCTCTGTTGCCCACTTAAAATGCCATAATTCCGTTTATAGCCTGGCTCGAACTGGGATACGAACTCGGTAGCCCGCACTTAAAATGGAGATCGTGTAAATTAAACGTCACAAACACGTACAACAACAGCAACAACAGCAACAACAACAACAACAGCAACTTTAACAACAACATGAAGAGCCAACGTTGACTTTTATTATTTTATAATCTTTTTAATGCATTATTTATTGAGAGAGAGAAAAGTTGAGATACAGAGCGAATGGTAGAGTGCACGACTCTCTCGCTCTCTCTCTCTCTCTCTCCCTTTGGCGACACATCGATTGCTCATTATTATTCTTGGCATTCAAATTGTTTTGGCGGCCCAAGCTGAGCTCAGCCGACAGCTTTAGCCAGCTCCCGTCCGCCAGTTGAAGTTGAAGGACTGTGGCAACTTGACGTTCCGCATGCGCATTAAACTTGCCCGAAGCGCCAGTGCCAGTGCCACAGAGCTACAAGTGTGTGTGTGTGTATGTGTGTGTGCGTTAGCGTGTGTTTTACGTACTGCAATGTGTCTTTGAAGTGTGCTCGAACAAACACTCGATATAGTTCAATACTCGTACTCGATGCTAGGCAGCCAAAATGTTGCTCAAAATTGAAGATATTGAAATGGAAACGTTCTGTTGCGGTGAGTACACGTTGTTTCGAGACCCCACGTAAAGAACATTGAAAAACACTTGGATTGCAATTGCCTGCCTGCTCCGATTATTTGGTGAAGTGCACTTGAAATTCTGTGCACCTAGAAAAAACATTAGCAATCAATTACTGAAGAGAACAAAAATCATTTGCCTAACATTCGAAATTAAAGCACGTATTCCAAAAGGAAAATCAAAGCAAATGCCGTCGCTTGGCCAGCAAGAACAAGAAAAAGGGTTCGTTTTTGAAAGGGTTTTACATATTTCTTTTCACACATCAGGCTAGAATTTTTTGGTTGCTTGTTGTGTAATTAAAGGATTTCAATTTCCGTTCAATTGACAGCCAAAGCATGTGCTCAATTTCCGTGTACGTGCGGGAGCTCTAAAATTATTGCATTCTAATCCTGCACAACAAAGCAGCACGTGTGTGCGTGTGTGTGTGCTGTGTGTGTGTGCCAGACAGCCGCTTCAGCAGATGATTGGGGGCAGCCGCACTCGAAAATAGAGCACAGATTGAATTTCCGCTGAAGCTGCGCCATTTAAATCGTCTAGACTAGGTTTTTGTTTTTTAATTAATAACAAAAGTAAGAAAAAAGATAAAAAAAAAAAAAAAAACAAAAAGGAAAAAGAAA
Organism: Drosophila ezoana; assembly: GCA_035045725.1. Lineage (NCBI taxonomy): Eukaryota > Metazoa > Arthropoda > Insecta > Diptera > Drosophilidae > Drosophila > Drosophila ezoana. The sequence goes on from JAWNOU010000036.1 coordinate 1,725,624, forward strand.
AACACATGAAAGCAAAGTAGCAGAGGGGTCGCTGGCAGAGCCAGACATTCAAACCGGGGGCATCCTTTTGCAGTCGACGAGGGGGCCCCTTGCAGCTCAGCTGCTACCCCAAACCAGATGTGCATCAGCTCTAGGCAAGAAGAACAAGAGCAGCTAAGCGGCAGCAGCGCGTGCTCTCGGCTAGGCTTCAAAATTTGTATATGTATATTTGTTGGTTTTTTCAGTGCTTTTTTTGTTGTTGTTGTTGTTGTGGTTGTTGTTATTTTGTGACGGCCGCGTGCCGACGTCAAAGCGAAATAGATGTATAAAAATAGCAAAAAGCAGGCAGCAATTATAATTGAAAGGGCTGTGCGTGATGGAAATGCTGAGGAGTAACGCAAGCAAGCGGTCGCAGGGGGATGTGCGAGGGCTGGGCAGGGGCGCAGGCGCAACGTCTAGTGGCTCGCAAATGTGGCAGGTGCCGTTGAATGCAGCGCAAGATATGAGCATAAACATGAACAGCATGCGTGTATGCAAGTATTTATGTATTTATATATGCAACTGCAGGCAAAAACAACAATAACAGCAACTGCAACAATAACAGAAAGTAACGTACAATTTGCAGCTGCAGCGACGCTGGCAGCGACGCACGCACCGGAAATCGCTCATAGAAGGCAGCAGCAGCAGCAGCAGCCGCAGCAGTGAAAGCATAAATGAAACTGTATGCATGTTGCTCTCTATGTGTGAGTGTGTGTATGTCGCAGTAGAGATGTATGCAGCTCGTGCTGTTTTGAAAGCTCGTGCTTAAAAAAGATACCATCTCTAGCATTTATTTCTCTATTGACATATAAAACGAGAATAGGTATGGGTGAAACATGCTTTAGCATATAATTGACCTATTCGTGGTTGTCATTTTTAACTCACTTTCGGACTTACGCATCCATCTCTAGCGTGCAGCATAAATTGCCTGCAGGAAACGCCGCCACACACACACAAACCCGTGCAAAGTAGTCTCTCTCCCTCACGCTTACTCGTAAGTCACAGTCGAAAATGTGTATACGCAGCATCACAGTTTTTTCTCTTTTAATGCTCCCCCTCTCTCTTGTTTTCTCTTGGCACGGCTTTAATAAACGGAAATGAAAAATTTGAGTTGATTGTTGTCAAGTTGTTGTCGCTGTTTTTGTTTCATTTTTTATATGCGCGTCAAAAAAAAAAAACCAAATCAAAACAAAAGAAAACAACAAAAATGATAATCATAAAATGCGACACTGCGCCAACTACTTAGTTAAAAGAAATGCAAAAATGCGGGCTTTTTTAGTGCTTTAACTACTTAAACGTATTTAACAGCATAATTTTACTCACGCCAATAAGCCTTGAAAGATTTAGATTGAAACATTATAGATTTAACAGATCAGAGCAGACGGAGAGAGAAAGAGAGCGAGAGAGAGAGAGAGAGAGAGAGAGAGAGAGAGAGAGAGAGAGAGAGAGAGTAGCTAATGCACAGTATATTTTAACTGCTACAAAAAAATGCCCATAACTAACAAAATCAAATATTCGGTTGAGAGACCATTATCTTAAATTCTCCAACGGAATATTTATGACTTGATTTCTGGCTGAGTTGCATCTCAGATCTAATATTTGTTTGGATGACATGTCGCATTTAAATTTATGACGACATTTATTAGCATGCAGAGCGCATAGATCTGTGAAATGGCCGCCAAAGTGACACAAATGCATCCCCCACTCCCGCCGCGTTTCGGATGCATTTCCCCAAAAACAGCAAAACATCAAATAAATTACTAAAAAAGAAAGAAAAGTTATGCACACGCACACGCACACGCACACCTTTCAAATGCAACAGATTTGAAATGTTTGATGAAGTGTTTGACAAAGTTGTCGCCTGCCACCCTCCCAAAATTCCAGCACAGTGGGGGCGTTATTAATCAACGGCCTCTGCGATGGGGTGGAAAAGATGGAATATGGAAGATGAGAAACTCGTGCTAAGACCACAAATGTTGCATTTTACACGATCATTTAGAGTTTCCTCATAATATTTCTGTTGAGAAATGACGATTTCCTCTCGTCGGATTTTTTTCATTTTAACCAAAAATTGAGTTCGTCTTGACATATGGGGGAAGACATTTGACACCTGCTGCACAATTATTCAGCGCCCCTAACTAGTACCGGGAATCAACAGTTCAAAATAGCTCGTGGCTTAAAAATAGGCACTAAAAAGAGTTGCCTGTTGAATTGTTTTTATATGAAATGCAGACACCAGATAAACATGTGGGATTTAGTATGCAATGTGTGCGTGTGTGTGTGTCTGTATGTGGATGTGGATGTGTGTGTGGGAGCCTTTTGCTGTCTGGCATTCGCTTTCCCCCCTCTTTGAGCATGTCCAGCCCCAGCCCTTTTATGACAGCTACAGCAATAACAACAAAAAATAACAAAACATTAATGTCAAAAACATCAAAAAATAAAAAAAAAACACATTCAGACATCCCGAATTGGAATCGGAGTTGGAGTTGGAGTTGGAGTCGTAGTCGAACCCAGAGTCAATTGCCTGGGATCCGACAGACCTCCAAAGTTGTTTACAGTAAATATTGCATTAAAATGCAACGCGCATGGACTATGACAGGGCCTTAGGACTCTAGACTAAACTAACTGGTTAATTCACAGTTTGAGCAACTTCAGAGTGCATTTCTGCAGTTCATCCATAATGGACATGGACTTCGGCTTTGTTTTATGAACTCTGTCAGCCAACTGTTCTACTATTAAATGCAGTTCATACAGTTTCTTATTGTTGCATCTCAAAGATCGGGTTGTTTCTTTACATAGGCTGCTATAAAATTTATAACTTGGCAGCGAGATATGTTTATAGGAACTTCTTGGTCAGCGCCATAGTTCAGCAGATGCCTCAAGTTGCGGCATGCAGCGTGTAAATGAACTTCTGAACTCCTTCCCTCGATTGTTCGATATTTTTCCTTCTTTTTTTTTTCGTGCTTAGGAAAATATTTCATGCCTCATATACACAGTGCACGCCAGGGCAGAATGTGAAATAGTTGTTTATGTTCGCTTTTAGTTGGGAAAAACTGTTCAAGCGAACTCTTTTAGATGCACACACACTTTTTATGATGTGTTTTTAAATGTTTTCATTATGAGCCCGTTTCACTAAGCAAATAAATTTTTAATTAACTGGGTCAAATTGTTCAGTTTTGTTATGCTTATGCTCCAGAGCACAGCAACTATGTGAGGGTGAAGAAAGTTCTGGTTAATATTTAGGACTTGGATAATATACGAGTGCATACAATGGATAATTTGAGTCATCTACAGACTCCATTAATATTGAGATATATTGTGTACATAAATCGTTTTAGCAAGGCTGCAAACGGGGTTAGAACCGATCTGGTTCAAACCAATTCTAGAACTGGTTCGAACCTCCGACAATCTGATCTGTAGCAATTTTCAAGCCGTGGAACAGCCTCCAATGCTTGACCCCAAACAAACTACGCACTGATTGAAACCACATGAATTGAACTCAGGGCCGGCTCGATGCAGGCGCATTCATCGGCAGCCGAAACCAATGCCATGTCATTTATAATCGTTGTGACCGATTTGTGACCCCTCCTAATGCCCGTACACGCGGGCCTAACCGATGTCCAGCAACGTTTCCACCAATTCTCACAGCAACAAAATGATCAGCAACATGTCGAGAGACATTGAGAGAAATATGCGAGATTGAGTGCAATTTACAAATTTAACGAACATCCAACTAGCTGAGGGGTAAATTGTACTATTAGACGACGGGTGGGCGGGAACTGTTGCCCGGGGGGGACTCCGGCCTAAGCACTAAAGATAATAAAATAAAACTAGATCAGATACGATTGGAGCTCAAAATCCATATCGTTTTAATTCATACAAAATTCTCTGCGTAAACGAAGTTAAAGCTTAATTGAGCATAAGAATTCACAAATCTCGGGCGGAAGTCAACAATTAACCAAACCAAAACTGAAACAGTTTTAATCAAGTGGCCTCAAATTAAAAGATGCGCTCATAATTAAGTTACAGTTGACATAATTAAATGATAATTGTTATGCTCGCACGAACGAACACACAACAAAAACAACCACGTTAAAAAGAGATGCACGCATCTGAACGAGAAAGAGAGGGCAATACACGTATTCTTTATTTTGTATGCACATTTGAGTTATAACCGAACACAGTCGTATATACTTATATATATATACATATATTGTTATTTTTGGTTGGGGGGAGGGTTAATTTGTGTATCGTCCGGTTCCCGGTTCTGTTCCATTGCGATCCGCCTCGTGGCCGCAGTCCATTTAATCCCGCATTATTTGTTCATTTTCGTTGATTTATGTCTTGCTAAAATGTCACACAGCGCTGGCATTTATTCAAATTGTCAAAAAACACACAAATAAATACAATACACCAGTTCTTAGGGCACCCCTCATAAAAGTCCAGCGAAACAAAAGTATCTTTCTATAGAAATAAGCTCGATAATTTATATAGTTTTTGGAATTTTGTGCACACTTGTGTTCTTCGAAATAATACCAAGAGGCATTAGAGGATCTCAACACTTTGTTGGAAAGTAGTTTAGATGAGTTCAAACTTAGCTAATACTTTAATTGTTCACATTGTGAATTCTTAGTGCCAATGACACTTGCTTAAAATCAAACCAAACATTATGATTAATCCTATAAAAAGTAAGATAGTAAACCAGGGCTGCATTCTTTTATCACATTGTAAATTAGGTAGTTCTAATGACACTTGCTTAAAATCAAAGCAAAAATTATGTTTAGTCATTAAAATGCGGATTTTAGATAAAGTGGAATGCGGACAGAAATTAAATCTTTAAAAAAGAAACAAGTAGGCCAGGGGATGCAATACAACTTACAAACTAAAAATTGTGATTAATCTTGAAAAGCCAGGGCTGCAACACTTTCTGATCACATTGTAAGTTTTGTAGTTACAATGACACTTGCGTTAAATTAGTCAAAGGCTATGATGAATCTTTAACAAAAAAAAAAAACAGATTTGAGCCGAACCAACTCAAACTCTAAACTGAAAAGTTGCACATTTTCTTGGAGGTTTCGTCGAAAAAAAAACCTTAAGTTCTAAAAGCGATTGTTCTCTCGCTTTAGTGACGTATACTTATTTTAAGAATGTTTGTCTTTCAGCTGGTGTCATTAGGTCGAATATCTCTCTGCTCTCTTCATTTAACTCCATCTTCTTGCCATTTCCCGATGAAACCAAATCAAACCCGTTCCAAGCCCGCCCACTAGATGGCGCCAGTCAGCCAGGCCAAACGCGTTATTTTAATCAATTAATTAAAACTAGACTCGCAAGCCTAGCTAATCAGTGTCTAGTTCCAGCCCGAGCAGACTCTTGCAATCGCATTCGCTTCCAGTTCCATTTGCGATGCCGAAACGACAATTAGCGCTGCGTGCGAGCTGTGCGCCGCATAATTAGAATTGCAACTAATTTAACTATAGTATACTATTAGCAACAATTATTCGAACCGAGCCAAAATGGCGGCCGTCAAGCGGAGCTGCAGCCTCTTTGGCAGCTGTGTCTTGGGCCGCAAATCGAACTCCGATAACTGCGAATACGTGGACATGAGTAAGTCAATAAAACGGATGGATGCGAGCTGCGAGCTGTGAGATACACGAGCTCGTTAACAGATGCAGCTGCACAATTAAAAAAGCATCGATCAAAGAGCCAAAAAAATCAAAAGAAAATATGAAATTTTTGCAAATTGCTGCGGCAGAACAAAAAGTACATTTCAAAAAACAAAGAGAGAGAGTGTGTGTGTGTGTGTGTGTGTGTGTGCAAAATGATCGTGAAACAAAGAGTCGCATTTTACTTAGCAATTGCCTTGGCGACTGTTTAACAATTACCAGATGTTGGCGTCGACTCTTGCCGCTGAAATATTGCCCACATTACGGCCGGAGAGTCTGGCAAAGAGCTCAACTTCAACATTCAGTTCGAGAGCTCTGTGCAACTGCCGCAAACTGTCGCCTGTGTCCATGTAATTGAGTGATAAATTTCAATGCAACAGCTTTTGCCTCAACTTGCAACACAATCAAAATTGCAAACTTTCAAACTCCAAAACAAAACTCATTAAAACGCGTCAAGCAGCAGCAGCAGCAGCAGCAGCCGAGGCAGAGGAGCAAGTTTTGGCCACGGCCATTAATCAAACAAATCACAAAAGACAAACAAGTTTTTGTCAGGCTCAGAAACTGTCGGCACATAGAAACGAGACTCAAAGCCAGGCAATTTTCGAGTTAATTATGTTGTCATGCGTTTAGAAAAACAGCCCAAAATAAAAGTTGCAACAATATTTATTGGTGTGTGTGTGTGTGTGTGTGTGTGTGTGTTCGTGCGTTTGTATGCAAATGTGTTAGCAGGAACAAATAAAAAGATTGCAGTCTGGCTGCAACCGACTGCGCAATACTCTGTTGGAAATATAGCAAATATTATAATTGAAATGAGAGATATCAATATTTTTAAAAGGGCGTGGTTAAACTTTATTTATGACTCGATCTTTCAAAGACACCTCAAGTCTACATGCCATACATGTAAGCTCTGGCTCCAACAACTGTGCGAAATCTAAATTTTGGCGATTTTTCCGCTCATAAATGGGCGTGTCCAAAGATTTAAAATCTTCTGATGCAAATATGCAAGAATTTATATGCCGCGTTGCAAGTGTCTAAGCTTGACCGAGGGCAGGCCAAAGCCAATACACTCTTTGTGCACTTTGTGAACAGAGTATAAAAAGAAGGAGAACGCTCCACTTGTCATTTATATTCGCGCAGCCTTTTATTTATAATAATAATAAAAATAAAAAAAAGGCAGTGCCTCGACTCCCTTGGCCATATAATGAGCAGCAGCTGCCGCATGCAACAGGAAGAGCAGGCGCAACATGCGCCTCTCGGCTGGCAATCGGAGACGGCGACTGACGAGACGACAGACAGCAGACAGTAGACGGGGCAGCAGACGGGGCAGCAGTGGGGACGAGGGGGCAGCAGTGGGGCAGCGGGACGTGGCAGGGTGCGACTGCCGACGACGACGCCATTTGTGGGTGTCAAGAAGTTCAGCGCAATGTGCCGAGCGCCCAAATGCAACAGTAAATTTCGGTTTGGCCAGGAGATAACATCGACGCCGCAACACGGATCGGAACGGAACGAATCGAGACGATTTCTGCGATTAGCTTTCAGATTTATACTAAATGCTTAAAACGTGACTGAATTTATGATGGGCCAGCCACAACGCCAGTTGATTAGCCGAGACAATTTATTTCAAACACACACGACTTCACAAAATAGTTCTCCAAATTGTTTTTGCTGCCTATTTCCAAATTTATGTTGTTTTATTTAGCTTAAATCTGAGACAACAAAACAACTAAAAACGAAAAGAAGACCATTCAGGCCCAGTTGCAGCTGGCTAAAACTGAACAGTTGTGTCTTAAATCTTGTTGTGGCATGTTGCATGTTGCGTAAAAGTGTTTGCATTTGGAAGATCAAACATGTAAGAAATTCATCTGAATGCATCAAAAATAAGTTTCAATTTGAGCCCTAAAATGCAGGATTAAATCAATTAGCAAGTGCTTAAATAATCAATTATTTTATTATCGAAATTAAAATTTGTTGTTTAATCAATTATTAATTCGATGCATCAATCGGAGCAATATTAAATTATAATATTGTTCATAATTTTGTTCTACAATAGACAAAAGTGCTTAAAAATAAAGTATAATACTTTGATGTAAAGAATTTGTAACATAAAAGTATAGTATGTTGATTTCTTTAAAAAGTATTTGTAATAAAAAAGTAAAATATATTACTTATAAAAAACATCAATTTTATACTGAATGTTTTTCCCAAGTTATTTGCATCAATTCCTTTGCTTAAAACAAACTTTCATATCAAATATTTTTGATAAAAAATTAATTTTGAGCAAAAATAATTGAAAACTATATAATATATAATATGTTATATATTACATAGATAAAATATATATAAATTATCTTTTAAATAAATTAAAATTTTTTTAATCAGTTCGATAATCGCACAAGTAATAAACAATTAAATACAAAATATTGACATTACTTTAATCGTCGCGGAAGTAATAAAATATATAATAATATATAAAATGAATGTGACATTTTTAATCAATTTAATCGTTGCACAAAGTTAAATATTTAAATTGACCATTAAGTAAATTGAATATATTTTTTTATCAATTTAATCAGCGCTTAATAGTTTTTGCAAACTTTAGTACAACATGTTAAGTTTATATTAAACTATATATTTTGGACTGTCATCAATACATTCCACATTTCTTCATGCAATACAAATTTAGAGGCTCAGTTTGCAATCACATTTTACCTTGCCCAATCGCATTTTGATAAGACTTAGGTGACACAGTGCCACAAAAAAAAACAAAGATATAATAAAAATTCCCAAGTGACCTTTTGTTTGTTTCGATGGGTACTTAACAAAATTATCACACATGAAAAATTTGCTCAGCGCGGCGCTTTTCCAAAGCCAAAAGGCAAACAAACGTTTTGAGAATGTCAGACAAGGGCTATTTGAAGAGCCACAGCTAGGGTCATAAATCGCTAAAGTCAAATCCTAAGTAAACACATTATTTATCAAAGACACACACACACACACACACACACACAGTGGGAAACATACATATATAGTGCACTGCTTTTTTGGGGTCGCTCGGGCCAGTTGTTTATCAGTAGCGCATTCTCATCTTGTTGCACTTTTTGCTCATCGTGACGATCGTGTTCGTCTTCGTCTTTGATTTCATTTTGCAGACAACTGCGGCAACGTGAACAACACAAACGGAGCTGCTGCTGCCACTGGCTACGGCTTCAGTCAGCCGGGCTACAACATGGACGACATACTGATCATCACTGCCAAGCACAGCGAACGCGCCTATCTGCGCGCCACTTTCCTGAAGAACCATTTCGACAAGATCACCAAGCAGCGCGGACGCAAACCATTCAAGTGAGTGTTACAACCAGATCAAAAGTTCATTAAAACGAATACATAGAATACCTATAACTACCTATAAATTCCCCTCAAGTAGTCGCCAAAGGGGATTACTAGATTTTTATCACCTCAAAATCACTAATCCCAGGTCTAAAATAACTATACCATGTATATTCACATAGATAATCGCACCAAAATATTCTTAGCTCTTTAAGATAATAAAGGTTCATTGATTTTTTTATTACCTTTTCACATACAATAACTTAAAAAATCGATCTAAAACAGTCGCCAATGTCAATTACCTACTCTTTTATCCCCGGCTCAAAAAATATATATGTGTACTTCTTTATGATAATAAATAGTTATTTCAGGACTATTATTTCATATTTAGAACACATTGTTTTCTAAATGTAAATAGCCTTTTCACTTTTCACAATATTTAGCGATTATTGCCACTGTTTCATTCCATCGTTCCGCTATGAAATCTGGCCAAAATTAAAAAGTCAGGTTAGACGCGAACTTAGAATAAAAACTAGTTTGAAACTAAACAGATTGTATATGTAATGAATTGAATTGATAAAGTGAATGCAAAAGTATTTTAAGAATATATAGAAAATCTGTGTTCCCTCTAGCACTAATAAATCTGTTTTATTATTGTAATATTCACATGGAAAGCAAATCTAACTCCTAGTTTCTTCTGTCATTTTGCCGTTTCAGTTTTCTGCACATAAAAATTGATGATGGCCCCTTCAGCGAGGAGATCGCTCAGAAATATCAAAATACGGCGCTACAAATTGTCATTCTGTGCCCAGCCCTGTTGGCACTGCCACACAGTTTCCTGATGGCGCAGCTGACATCGATAATACGCGTGGAGAAGGTGCTGGCCATATTGCTGGATGTGGGCGAAGATAAGGTCAAAGAAATGCACAAGACGGCGCTGCCCAACTATTATAAATGGCGTCGCTGCGTGGTGCGGGACAACGATCAGGCGCAGATCAGTCACATTTTGGGCATAGCCACCGACATATTGGGCCGGGCGCTGTGCCAGCGTCCGCCGTGTCAGGATAGCAGCAATAGCAACAACAGCAGCATCTCGCGCAGCATGTCCAGCTGCTCGGAGGGCTTCACCGTGCTGCCCAAGAAGGTCAAGCAAGGCCAGAACAAAGTGCTGGCCATCCTGTCCGAGCCGCTGAAGCCGAACGACACGCTTAAGCTGCTCGTGGAGAAGTCGGGTGAGCTGCTTGAGGTACGCAATTTCAAGTGCCGCAATCCTTACACTGTCCAGTTCGCCATACCCGAATCCTGCATGGAGATCTCCACCATGATTGAAATACGCATCGAGAAGAACAACAAGAGCCTGGGCGCACGTCCCATCAAATGCGAGAGTCGTCTGCGCGAATTGGAGCAGCTGCTGCGCATCGAGGACTCGCCCATTGAGTTCATGTGTCATGCCCTGGGCGTGGGTCCTCTGGAGCGCGATGCATTGGATCAACATTTGCTGCAGTGCTTCCAGCGCAATATGCCACCCAATTTCCATTTGCTCAACGGACCCAGCGAGCGTCAGCCGCACTTTTTCACACGCCTCGAGTCCAGTCCCGAGGAGTATCCAACACTGTTGCACTTCGCCGCACGCTGGGGCCTCAATCGTCTCTGCCTGCAGCTAATGGAGTGTCCCGGCGGCGACACGGCCTGCGGTGTGCGCAACTGCGCTGGCCGCACGCCCGCTGAGCTGGCCGAGCAGGAGGGTCACCATAAGCTGGCCCAGAATCTGATCAGTTTCTCGGAGTTTCACAATCTCACAATGGTCTATCATTACTTCAAGGGCGTGGACAATGCCAGCAGCGGCGCCAGCAGCCCGGGTGCCCAGACCAAGCCGTGTGGCAGCAAGCCAAGCCAGGTGGTAATTGGAGCGCTGCCATCGTCGCCCAGAAGCAAACCACCCAAGCAGCTGCCCACGGCAGAGTATATGGAAATGTCCAGTGGCTCGGAGCGCGAGAATACGCCGGAGGTGCGCACCAAAACCGAGACAATGGCCATATCGAATCTCAACTACATTAGCGTGGAAACCGAGGATGAGAATCTACAGAGCTGCGCCACAGAGAAGAATCTGGAGTCCAGCAAAGTGCTGGAGCCGGCAACTGGACCCGAGCAAACCACCAACGAGCTGCGCATTAACGAACCGCCATACTATCAATCCAAAGAGCAAAACAAATCCGAGGATGTGGTGGATGGAGCGGCCAACTATCAGACCACAGATAAGTTCAGCCAGGAATGCTCACAGCTGCTGGAGAACCAGGCAATGGCCGGCAACGATTACGTAATGCAGCCATCCAATATACCAGTGCCGCCCGTTGTGCCCGATGATGGCAACTATCTGTTCCAGCCGTCCAATCGGCCGGTGGAGGAACCGCTGCGCCTGAGTCGCTCCACAACGCGACTGCCCCAGACCAATAATAGCTATGGCACATTGAAGCGCAGCGCCAGCGACGCCTCCAGTAGCACGCGGGCCAATGCCGACGACGAGCTGGCCGAGATTATGCACGATTTCAAGAACAATGTGCTGTCCATTCATGATGTGGAGCTGCTGGTCGAGAAGTGGAAGCATCGTAATGACGTACAGCAAAGCTTCCGCGAGAAGCAGGAGCAGATCGATCAGCTGCGTCGCGAATACGAGCGTATACATGAGCATGTCAGGTCGCAGCTAAAACGCGAGACGCCCTTTGAGCGCATCAAGAAGCTCTTCTCCAGACAGAAGCCACATGCCGCCGTCGAGAAGCAGGGCAGCTGTGCGGACAGTCTGCTGGATGAGACCAAGAGCTCTATTGCGACCAGCTGCAGCCTCAAGTCTTCGGCGCGTCCCATTAGCTCGCTGAGCCTGCAGAGCGTTTCCAGCTCGAGCTCCTCCTCGGGGCGCCTCAGCACGGGCAGCAATTGCAGTGGCGCCTCGCTGGGCGACTCTGGCACACATTCAGATCATGAGGAGCGTCGTCAGTTTGGCTGCCGCCTGGGCACGCCCGGTTCGCTGATGGATAACTATTTGGTGCCACCGCCGCCGCGCCCAGTTTTTACGCCGGTCTCAACGCCAGGCGATGAACGGCATCAGATTGTGTTTCCCTCACCAATGTCCAGCTGCCAGCGCCTGCACACGCCCACCAGTCCCACTGGCTCTGATCACTATCAGATGTTTCCATCGAATATACCCGTCTACTGCAATGGCAGCCAGCCGCTGTCCACCTCGCAGAGCAGCAGCTATCTGAACACCATTATGGAGGCAAAGGAACAGGATACACAGCAACAACAGCAGCAGCACTACCAAAACGGTGTCACCCTGCAGCCCATCAAGCTGAACGAGCGACCCAACATCATCTATGGCAAACTGACCAAGAGCCACTCCAGCAACGGCTGCAGCTCATTCAAGCCCAAGCAGGTCGCCTGTCCGCAGGTGGGCAGCATCGAGGTGCAGGCTGAGGTCTATCAAAATGTGGGCAGCCCAACGGAAGAGGCAACAACAACCCCAGAAGTTCCGGCCAAGGAACAATCCAACGAGGCGCCCAACTATATGAACTGCTAGGCCTTGTTTCGTGTATTTCTCGTAGCTGCATAAGTTTTCATATGATATATATATCTAGCCTAAGCTTAAGTGCATATATAAATTCGATATTGCTGGAATGAGTATAAACTAGTTAAACAAACGGTTGTAATCAGCCGCAAAGCATATTATAAAATATTTCTCGACTACATTTAACTCACTAACTAAGTATATAACTTTTCTAATATATATGCAACACATTGTATTATCTTTAGCTATCGTTCTCGATCTTTTAAATGTACATTATTTTGAAACGATTGCAAGCAACCAAAATAACATATCAGATAGTCTTAGGCCAGGTCTCGAACCAACGAATTGCATGTTTGTAATTCTAGATCTAAGTATTCCTCCCCATTTGTATTAAGCCTAGCATGCAGCTGAGCATGAAAAACACATATTTTTCGCACAAAGTTAACTGCAATAAATTGAATTCTTTAAGCAATGCAAACGACTCTCATTGCACCTCTGTACACGTACTAAGCCGGGCAGCTGTTGGGGTCACGGGTCTGTTTGGAGCAAACAGGAAATCATGCGGAAGCCCGCACTACATGCAAAAGGGGATTGCAACTGCCAACGTAAATTTCGACGGTAAGAGCAACACACTAGACCAAGTAAGTTTGCCCGACTAGCAGATACCCTTGACCTAGCGCTGATGTATCTATACGAAAACATACGCACTTTTGCTCCACATTTTGGGTAGTGTATTCTTGAATCACTTAAGTGCTTATAGTCCGAATATTTTGAAATTTTCTGGCTCTATCCCCAAATTAGAGATATCTTACAAAAATAAGACAAACTATGTTATAAGAGAAAATAATTTTAAATTTCTCTAGCTTTAGCTTTAGCGCGTCATCCTGATCAAGAATTCGTCCGCCTGTTACATAAATTTGCACAAACCCCAATATACCCATTGTCAATGGGTTCAGCACATAAAAGGCGAACGGATTTTAATGCCGCAGACTTAACGCTCTTTAATAGTTCGCATAGTCATTGTGAATAATAATCGCTACATCTGGATTCTTCTCTACAATAATTCAGAATATAAAAAGATTTATGAAATATTTATAAAAGATTTATATTTATATATGTTAATGATTTTATTTTTATAATTTTTAAATCTTAAATTTTCTATTAAAGTTAAGCGTAAATAAAAATACCTAATAAATGTTTCTGCATACAAGAATATTTAACATTCTTTGTAGTCAAGCTTAAACGTAAAGTCTGAGATTCAAGGGGCTGTAAACATAAAGCCAACTATTTATAACTAACATGTGACGCTCAGAAGTATGCTAACATTTTCAGAAATGCCAAATTTTAAAGGGAATACGACTCATTTTTTGTTCCTATATATTTTTATGTTAGCTTCTCACGCATACGCACGCACACACACGCATACTGTTACAAGCCCAGCCAAGCTTGAACAAAGCCTGTAATTCTTAATTCACATTCATACTCGCTCGACCTGCTCTGGAGGTCACAATTATTGCGTACGCGGCATAGTATTTTTCCCAGCTGAGTTCGCGAAGAGCTAAGCCGCCATTTTACATTTGCTCTACATGCTGCATGGATGGGAATATGGCTTCGATGCAACCAGCTCCGCCCACACTATCCGGTTCACTCGGGCCCAACTCCCACACACAGCTGTTAATGGGCTGTAGTTTTTGTCGGTTTTTTAAAGTACGAGTGTGTGTGTGCGTGTGTCTGTGTAAATGGTTTTAACGAGCGCAAGCCTCAAAGAGAGTGTGTGAGCGTAAGAGGCTGTGAGAAGGGCACGCGGTAAGCGCTTATTTTTGTTTTAAACTGAGCTTTTGCACAGCGTGTTTCAGCCCAAACATTGAGTATGGAAATGAAGTTAAAAATTAAATTGAATTAAACCAAATTTAGTTAGTATAGAAAAATAATAAAGCCCTCGTTGCAGCTGATTTGTATGTTCATTTTCACATTGTGTCTTGCTAACCATAAACACCCTGTGCTCAGCACAATAAAAAAAGCTTTCGTCAATGCCGCCAGTCAAAACAAACGGCAGAGCGCAAGCAACTATGTGAGAACGCCTGTGTGAGCAGAGAGAGTGAGAGAGAGAGAGCAGCAAAAGCGCTTGGCACGGTGAGCGCAAAAAAAGCTTTTTGCATTTGGCCAGGCTAAAGCGAACAAGTGTGTATAAAAAGGACATTTCCTTCAGTCGACTCTGTTAATTAAGCGTAAATGCGACGCAAAAGTGCGCCACAACATTTTCTCTCCATACAAAATTCACAATTTACGCCTAAACAAACATTAAGTCTGTGTTGAAAAAATAAAAGAAAACAACTTGAAAACAAAACTGAAATAATTTATTTTAGAAAAAAGAAAAAAGTAAAGAAAAAGCGTGCATTGTAAAACAGTTTGATAATAGAAGGACTTTGGCGCATCCTCGGTTGCCCCTGAGTGCTGCTGCACTCTCGTGTGAAAACAAAAACATAAGCAAAAATCATTTACGGCATCTCAACTGCGTAGTACGCAAAGCAAAAACAATATATAGAAATTATTCCGCTCGGATTAAATATTTACAATTGGTTCGGCACTAATTAGACGAGGGAACTCCGTAATACCCAAAGGCTGCGAAAAGTCTACTAAGAAGCTGAACTGAACTGCAACAACCTGAGAGCCTGAGGAACGCTTGGAACAGCCGCCGCTCGTAAATAATTGAAGGTAGGCAACGTTGTCAGCAAACTCGTAAAATTTATGTGAGATTTTACTGAGTCCGTGACCAGGCAGTCGCATTAATTTCTCATTTTCCATTCCCCCCCCCTATTCCCCACCCGCCGTCGGCCAACATTTGTTTGCCTTTCAATTAAGTTGAGGCTGTCCCGCGTGTGGCTAAAGTTTAATTTGAAATGTTGCCATGTGAAAATGCAACCACTTCAAAGTTTCTACCGAGCATAGCATTTTTAATGATGCACTAAACGTTAATGGGTTGAATGGAGCAGCCTCTTTGAACTTGGTCCTCGTCCAAATGCGAGGTGTTCAAATATTGTGAACATTTTGCAGCTTAGCTCAAGTTTAAGTCTTATAAATATGTGCATTAAGTACACGATAGTGAGTTTATCCTAAAACACATACATATGCATGTATAGTTTACAATTTGGATACCTGGAGCATCAGATCGAATCATGTTTCTGGATTATCGCTACATATAGATCCCATGCCAGTTTGGATAATGGCTGCAACAAACATTCAAGCTCAAGATTTTGGTTTTGGTTTTGGTTTTGGTTCGAAGTTGGGTTCGTTACAAAGTTTTCGCTTTTAAAAGCGGAATGAATGGTTCATTTTAAGAACCCAATTTTATCCTATTTATATCCTATTTATCATATCCAAAAACTTATAGACCTAAAGACATATTTGTATAATTTTCCACTTCCGCTTTCTTTTCTTGATAAATGTATATAAAATATATATAAATATATATATATATAAATAAACTTTGCTTTGTTAACTTATTTTAATTATATACAAGGATGTGAAAAGTTAATGTTAAATATACTAAATAGTTAGGTAAATTGAAAATAATTTAAATAGCTAGCTTGACTGTTCTTTGCAGAGTATAAAAAAAATAGTTTTGTTTAGTTTTGTTGAGGTTTTGTTTGTTGCTTTTGCGATACTTGTAACTACCTCAAGTGGCGCAAGAAACAAAAACACACACACACGCGCACCTGGCGCGCGTGCACTCACACACGCACACACACACACACACACACACGCAAGCACACCCACACGCAGAGTATATAAGGCATATATTGTATAAATTCTATGCAACACAAATACAAATGCATTCATTTACAGCACAATGCGAAGAGATGCTTTGGCCACAATGCACGCTTTTCTTTCTGTGTCAGAGGGCAAGTGCCTTAGAAGCTGCCACACAGTTGGTATTATAATTTTAATTACCACTTGAGCGACTTGTTCGCCGTCCGTCAGCGAGTACGTGCTTGTAGAAATGCACCAAGTCAACGCACATGCACACGCACACACACATTTCTTTATAAAAGACATCTGCCATATACTACATATATACTTATAGATATTTGTATATAAACAGCGCACAATGCAAAATGTGCTTACAATGCGTGCAATTCTATTCAGCTGTATTGTTTGGCCCTTTCCTACTTTAAGCATATTGCATTTTTCCTGAATCGAAAAAAAAAATAAACGGAAAACATAAACGTGCATAGAGACTGCTTAGAGCTTGCAATATTGCGCATACGCCATGTTAGCCATGTCAAAGGAATGCCGCCCCATAATTGCGCATTTGCCGCTTCACTGGATTGCTAAACCACAGCCGCACCTTTGGCATAGATATTGCCACTCATATCGATTGCGAATGGCTGTTTAAAGTGGCCTCAAACATGAAGAATGCTAAAATTTCCACAGATTACAGCTAGAACAAGGAGGTTGAGCGTTCGAGCATTAGGCTAAATTATGCCTCGAGCCCATTAAAAATAGTTTAAAAGGGTATATTGTTTGGTTTCTTGCGTGGAACAGGTAGAAGAAGGTAATTCTGACCCGAAAGAAAGATCATTTGGATCATTTGAGGATATCTTAACTATCTAGGATATCTCAACTTTTTGGATAACTAATTACGTTCTATTAAAAACTCATTTTTTATATTAATTGAAAAGAATTATTTAAAAATATAATTCTTAAAGCTAGAACCTTTTGGTTGAGGATACACATAAAGTTGCGCGCCATGTTTAAGCAATAAGAAAAACAAAAAGCTCAGACTAAACACAAGAGTTGTTCGAAAAATAATTTTCCATTGTATGGGGCTGAGGGAAGAAGAATCCCAAACGCACTCACAATTACTTACTTTAAGCTTAAACAAACGAGCAGGCGTACAAAACTTTATGAAAACGTTAAGCTATACGTTGAAGCTTTAAGTAGAGAGCACGTAAAAAAAACTTAAAATCGCATAGAATACCTTTTAAGTAGCTTACTCAAAAACGTAGCATACTTTTCCGAGTACCAGTTGGTAATGGCCGCCACTTGGCGCAAACTCAAAATGCAGCAAATGCTATTGCAATAATGGCAAATACGTAATGTGATCATTATAATCATGCAATTTGGACGCTGTTATAACGACCAGCCGAGCCAATAGCCAATAGCCCCATGTAATTGGAGAAGCACAAACGGAAAATGTCATAAGAGTTACAAAAGTCGCTTTGATGAACATCATAAATTCGTTGTTATTGAATAATACTATGTGACATTTACAGTTGGCAGGTCGCGAACAGGACAAAACAAAAAGGAAATAGCCGATACATATAGCAAAGAGAATTTCTATAAAGTTGGCAGCTGGCAGGTGGGCTCAGGTGGCATACAGGCGCATTTGGGCTGCGGGGCTTGCCAATTAAAAGTAACTATTATTGTTGTGTGTTTTTTTTGTCTAATGAACTGAGAGTGCTTTAGGTTATTCCAACAGACATTTGGCAAGAGCTATGCTTATGCCACGCCCCAGTATATTGTTTTGGCCAAAACGCAACGATTTGGCAAACATATTCAAAACGTCGCGACAATGTCGTCGCCAAAGGGTTTTTCAGCCCTTTTTTTTTTTGTGTAGCCTACGAGTAAATTATTCGTTTATAACAGGACCTCCACAAGTCGTGGCCGTTTTCCGTTTTAGTTTTGTTTTCCTGTAGCTGCGCTGTGACCGACATGTGACCCCGACACACACACACTCACACACACACACACAGTGCAGATTCAACTTCATGGTTGGCTGGCTTTAAATTCGTTTGCATTCAAAAGGCTTGTGCAATAATTCATCAATTTGAGTGTCCTGGCCAGCGCAAACATTAGAAACCCAATTTGCCGTCAGGCATATTAATTATGCAAGTCACTTTGCTGCGTCACACGCAACTGTTTCGCTGCCACGTTGCATGCCCCGCCGCATGCCCCTCCTGAAGCACTTGCCTCATATTGCAATTGTTTGCGTGGGACTGGCAACAGCTGCCTGCTAAATGCAATTGCTTGTTAATCTAACTTCAATAGAAGAGTCTTAAAATATTAAAGCAAATATTCATAATTTCAAGAACTTCATGCCTAGCAAAAATTGTAGGTAGAACATTCAAATCATTTTCTTTTCTTGATATGTTTTCTATAAATATCGAAATGTAAGAAACTGTTTCTCTTAATTGATTTGATTGACTGATTGACGATCAATACACAGCCCAGACAGTAAGAAGTACAGTAAC
This sequence comes from Drosophila ezoana, assembly GCA_035045725.1. Classification (NCBI taxonomy): domain Eukaryota; kingdom Metazoa; phylum Arthropoda; class Insecta; order Diptera; family Drosophilidae; genus Drosophila; species Drosophila ezoana. Next base: position 1,744,445 of record JAWNOU010000036.1, read on the forward strand.
AACCCCCGCTTAGTCGAGCCTTTGGCTAAATTCCACCCGTAAGTGTGAAACAGAAGTGGAATATGGTTGTATGAAACTTTTCTTTTCTTTCCTACGGAAAATGGAGGGGTATACGGACAAAGTTTCACTTTGTGTATCGGTTTAAAATGAATGTTAAAAGATTTTAAAATTCAAATAAATCCATAAATAAAACCAGAAACTTTCTACATTATAAACTAAAAGTTCTTAATTGAGATTTACCCTTAACAGAGTGCACCTTAATCTTAATGCAACATGTTTTGCACATCTAACAAAGATTGGATTAGTTGGCAAAGTAAGACCCACAAATAAAATGCCCAACGGCAGCTAAATAAACTTTTGGAGACACTCGCAAATATATCCAAAAGCAATTGCATGACAGTCACGGCCAAGCCGGCGGCCAGACGCGTCTGACATTTGAAAATGCCAAAGGAACAACAGCAACTAATACTAGAAAATTGAGTAAGAGTGTTTTAGTCGGGAGTGCCTGACTAGTAGATACCCTGAAGCGAGCTTAACGCTGCGCCAAGTCTTCCTTCTGCTTAGCCGTGTCTTAGGAAATTCATTTTCAATTAACTTTGGGGCCAAAGAGGAGGGGGGAGGTACACCTCAAAAGTCAAATATTTCTTATATGTATATGCTATACAAGAGCCTACACACCAGGTTTGATGAAGAGATATCGAGAAAGGATGTAGGTCTTGTGGTCTCAGAAATCGACGGGCTTAAACAGACGGACAGACAGCCAAACAGGGCTAGATCGACTCAGCTCATCTTTCGGAATAGGAATACATCTACTTTATAGGTTCTGAGATGCCTCCTTCTGCGTTTTGCATGCATTTGCACAAAACTAATCTCCCCGCTTTTCGCTTTTGCAAAGGATTCGGGGTATGGAAAGGATCAACCGACAAACAAACAAATCGCAGACAATTGAGTGAGTGACGTGCTGTTTGCCGAGACCGTAACTGACACAAGCGAAAACCGACATCGACTCTGGGGCAGACTAAAGGCAATTAGAATTCAATACATTCGCCGGGATGACATGTAATTAAGTGTAATTTGGACGGACGGCGAGCAGTAAAACAGTTGACAGCAAGGAATATAACGATGTGAGTTATGAGACAGGTAGACAGAAAGACAGCCAAATGAATGTGCCATCAATTTGGACATATCTATAAGAACATTATACATATATATATATTCATGCATATAGAACCCTGCACTGCGGCCGAGAGCAATAAAGTAAATCAAAGGATTGTCGTGCTGTAAATCATATGAAAGTCCTTGACAGTGTGCGCCAAAGACCGGCAGGACTGGCGTCTCGGCACCATAGAAGCCAATGTCAGTCTGTGAGTAAATTCCATACACAACTTTCAATTATTGAATGAAGCAAACACACGCAACACACACACACACACACACACACACACACACTTCAATGCAGAATGCGCAGGCTGCATAAACAACAAATATTTGTAGCATAACTGCGGGCGTTTCATGTAAACGCCGCATGTCGAGCGCCAATTAAGCCCCAAAAACGTAAACAATTTCTTGCATTTCCATTTCACACTAGTTACCAATGAAAATAACATGACAGCAAGAAAGCAACCGCACTATTTAAACGTACTTGACTGTGAAATACCCTTTAAATAGTGTTTATATGAATTTATGTTAGTGCAATTGCACGTAACAGGCAGAAGGAAGCATCTCCGATTCCATAATGTATATATTCTTGATCAGCACACAGTTATTCCTATACTTTACCCGTAAATATAAAATTTCTCCTCTGCTATTTTTGCCGCATATACAAATCCAAAATACTCTATGTAATTCATGTACAGTGTACAAATATATTTGCGTGCTGCGCTACGTTCGCTTTGTTCAACTAGTTGGATACTTCAGCAGTCCACCCACCCACACCCACCTTCAGCCCCTCCCCCCTCCCCCCCTCGCTCTGCCACTGCCTTGTTCTCACACTTTGATTTCGCTTTTCACCGCAGACTTTCCCAATATATATATCTGCGTGGCCTCGTCTGTGGTCTCAGCGGTGCCTTTGAGCCGAAAGTGAATGTTAGCAGTGAATAGGGCATATGCATATACATATTACATGCATTCCCATAAATATATATACAGATATATATGCTGTTGGACAAAAGGTCGAGCTGCATTTATCTAGCGGCTACGAAATTAGCATTTGGCATTTTGAATTTTTCGCTCTTTGTTCAACTTTTCTAACGTGTTCTTGTTAGTTTTTTGTGTTTGCTTCTAGCAAATCTTATTAAGTTCCGTAAGGTCAACGGAAATGTTATCCAATTAGCGATAGTCATCGAATCGTTTTCTCGTCGATTCAGTAGCATTTGGCGTATGTCGATAAAATGCCGCACGGATTTTTAGTTCTACTTTTAAACTTTATTTGCAGACAATCCACAGACGATGCAAGAGCCCGTTGCTTAGACTGAATGCTAAAGAAACTGTGCCAAGGATCAGTTAGAACCATGTCAAATGTGGGTAAACACATCATACATATACCTATTAATGTTAGTTAATGCCAAAAGTCTTTGCAGCCGCTGAACATGGATAAGTCGAATGGGAATGGCGTGTATGCAACCAGCAGCTGCCACATGGATAATGTGGCTGCCACAACAACAGCCATGAACACGGCAAATAATATAAATATTATGAATGGCGCCGCGGCTGTTGCAGCTGCCGCAGCAGCCGCCACGCTGCCCACATCCGCCTCCAGCGAGGACCTCAGCCAGAGCCTGTCCGAGTACACAGATGCCGACGAGAGCATATCAGCACCCACAGAATTTCTCGCCGAGGTAAGAGGCACATATAAAAGAAAAAAATGTGATATGTATTCAAATGCAAATTGCAACGCTGAGAGCGAAATTTAATTTAAAAATCCTTTCAAGAGGATTATTGAAAGTTGCTTTTGTGCGCCGGCTTATTGATGGCCACTAAATTGTTTTCGAGCGCATTTAACTTTTAAGCCCAGCCAACTTTTGCCGTTGTATCCAATGTGGGCCAATGGAGCGGGCCATTGTTGGCCTGATAACTTTGCATACAACTATATATAGATATCCACAGGGTTTGACGCAATTTGATGCTCTATTTTGTTATGCTCTATTGCAGTTTCTGTCTGCCGTCATGCTTAAGGACTACAAGAAGGCTTTGAAATACTGCAAATTGAGTGAGTATCTTTAAGATACGCCAACCAGTCTTACAAACAGATAAACGATTCATTTTCATTATCAGTTCTACAATACGAACCAAACAATGCAACGGCCAAGGAGTTCTATCCACTCATATTGGACAAGCTGCGTTGTAAGTCCACATTATACATATATCATTTGTAAGCTCGTGTTCGAGTTAATTAATCAATTATCCTGCAGTGGCCGCATCGAGCGACAGCGATGAGAATTACAATAAATCCTCATCACCCGAGCTGGCATTAGATCAGGAGGCGCCCGAGGAGCGCGAGGATAGCGTTAGCAGCCGCAGCAACAGCAGCAGTCACAACAATTGCTCCGATGAGGAGGATAATAATGATGATGATGATGATGATGATGATGATGATGTGGACGTGGATGAGGATGAGGATGTAGATGATGAGGATGACATTGATAATGTGGATGTCGAAGAGGAGAGCAGCAGCAGCGCTGATGATTACGATTTGCCCATTGACGAGCAACAGGACCCGGCCGCTGTAGACAGCCTGGCTGCGCACACATCCCATTCACACTCGCACAACGACTCGGGCTCATCGCGCAATTCCTCGAGCGGTGGTGGCGGTCGCAGCGACAATACCACTCACTCATATTCCAGCCTCCTGCTGGAGGAGGAGGACGACATTGTACCAGTCAATTTGCAATTTGGCAACAAGGAAACGAGCGCAACAGATTTAGATGTGAGCAATGGTAAGCGCTGCCAAAACCATAATTTCGATGGCCTTACCAATAGATCATTTCAATATATATGTATCTATATATATATATTTCAGGCAACAAGGTGCCATCCGCCTCGTGCAGCGACTCGGAGTCACCCACAGAGCCGCTCACCCAGCGACTGGCCGCCATATTGCGCTCCAAGTGCGGCGTATCGGCCAATAAGGATGAGCCCTATTGAGGCGCTACGCTCATCCGCAATTTATATATGCATATACTATATATATGTGTGTGCTATATACGTAACTATATTCTTGTACTTGTACTCGTACTCAATGAGTTAAATGTTTACACTTCCTTTGCCCAAAAACCAAAAACTAAGTAACTAGTTTCCACTAGTGCATTCGCTTTATGAACCTAGAAACCGTCCCAAACAGCATACAACAAATACTATATAAATCCAAATGCAATAACTATAGCTGCGAACTAGTTCTTTTTCCCGAAAACCCAATTCCCTAGACAAACATATCGTACAAACTTAATAAGTACTTAATAGTAGTCATATTTGTATTGTGTATGTAAATGAGTATAATCTACGCTCCAATAATAATGAATATACTTATATATTATATATTATTATTAATACATATACATATATATACACACATATATACACATACATAACGAATTGTGTAACAGAATCTATTTTAGTAAGACACACCCATGCAAAACGCACAGGACTTGGAATATTGTTGGATAACTTTACACGTTTAGCGTTTTATAGAGGGCGACTTTTTTCCAAACAATTTATAACATAGTATTTAATTAGGAAACGGAAAACGGTTTGGATAAGTCTGATAATATGGATGGATGGAGGCAAATAGTACTACAACTGAAATGGTCCAAAGTCATAAACTATATTTAACGAATACCATAAATAATTCTTGTTTTCAAATAATAATGCATAAAGCATTAAGATTCTCGTAAATTATTAAGATTTTCTTCGTTTCAGTATACGTTACTATATATATTGCGATCTACATTTTCCAATATATGTATGTATATAAGCCTATAGTTATGTATCTCATAATGCCCGCTCCATGAGCTTAACTAAATGACAAAGACACAAATGCGACAAATACATATATTATTATATACTACTTATATAACTACGTTTATAGAAAGAGATTTGAAAAGATTGAACCCTCTGTATACCTTTAATATTTATAGCAATTTATTGGTGTTTTTAAATCGGTTCAAGTTCAACTTTATGTAATCATATTATATTCGAAATGTATTCTACGTATAATGGATTGTATCATTCAAAGTTGTAATAAAGAAAGCAGGCCAAAAATTATAGAGTTTTATTTACTAGTGAATTATTTATTTCCAGATATCTTTGAAATGGAAACAGATTAAAATATGCACAGAAACATATGCAGTATATTTAAATCTTGAAGTTCTCAAATTTGGTAAAGATATCTAATACAAAACTCAATGTACAACAGATTATTCCCACGACAGCTATATGATATAGTTGTCAGATTTCTCCGAATCTGACATATGTACAGCCAGCAACAAAATGAGGAGCCTATTTTAAGTTTCATCAAGAAACTTGAGCGACTTGTATACATTCATATAAACAGACGAAAAAAAGATATATCAACTTAGCTCATCGTCATGACCAACAAAACGTTTGAATACATATCATTAACAAAATTATAATACCCTCTAAATAGGGTAACAAAATACCAATAGGATAAATAAAAATATATGCATTTACGCAAGTCTCTTACCCTTTGCTTCATTGCGGTCCTTATAACTGTCTTGTTCTCTCTCACTCTCTTTCTCTATGGCTGTGGATTAACTTGAAATGCGCGCCAATAGTTGTTGTGTTTAGTAAAAAGTTCGACAGCAAGTATATGTAAAACGAAGCCTATATTACCGATATATACCTTTAAGGCCGGCGAACGGGTGTAAGGTTGATGTATTGAAGTGTAACAAACACACACACAGTTGGAAATAATCGCGATTAATAGTATTTTTGTTATTAATTTAACTCTATTAGCAACCCGATTCAATGTACACGCGCGCTCGAGACAACCGATCAATAGCACGGACGCGCACAGACTAAATTGCCTCATTAGGAGTGCGCCTATGCTAAGCCGGCTTCCTTCTCTCGCTCCCACCATCCACAGTGCTGTTGAGAGGTCTTGAGCGCTTTCGGCTTGATACTCAACTTAGATAACGGGATCGAAAGTGTTCTAACCAATGGCGTGAACGCAGTGAGCATATAAATTCCTTCTGCCGGTCACACGATTCACACTGCTCGCTCTCTGCTGCAATTATAACTGAGTCGAAAAATTGCGCTTAGATGTTGAGAATACTAAACCAGGTACAAACATGTCATTTTAAACGCTTGATAAGCATTTATTTTAAATCCATTATTATCAAAGAACTTTTTATATCAGTATACATTATTTTTTAACAAGACTTGCAATCGAATAATGTACTGTTAGTACATTCATTTTTGATTTTATTATTTTTTTGTAAAACCTTTATTTTTATTACTTTACATTGTTTGTTTTTAAAACACTTATGATGATTTTTTCTTGAATGATTCGTGATAATCAATATTCTATTTTCACTGTACTGGTCAGCCAGTATTATGGTTATGTTATGTGCCAGTTGGACTGTTTGTATAACTGTATCAAAAGAGTTGCCTTGAAATTCGATAATACAATAAGTTTCAAAATTGTATCTATGTATTTCAACTATTTGAGTGCCGAAATATGTATGTATATAACTTCCATGCCTATCCATAGCCATCTGATATGTAACAAACTACTGTGATGAACAATAAATTGTTTTGATTGCATTCTCGATTTGAATACTGTTTGCATTTGCTTTCAATAATACTTATGTATGTGATCCAACCACTTGAAAATTATTGTTTCTATGTATTTTCAGCACCATTAAAATAAATGTAGAAAAAAAAATTAGAAAAATTAAGCATAACAAAAAATTTTTCTATTATCATGTTGCGTATTAAATAATGTAAGTTGCTCAGAATAAAATCAGGTAATGAAGCTTTGTTTGTATCGTACTTGTTTCGGTTTTTGTTTTTCTTACTTTCAGATTATTCAAATAGCTAAAGTATACCGTATGTGTGTATATGTTTGATTGATATAATGCAGCATTCAATCAAAGTTTCAGTGTTTAGCAAACAATAAAGAAACTATGTTAATTTATATGTGTCTGTTTCTCGAATATTTGCATAAATTTCTTAAACCTACATATACATATACTTTTTATCGTACACAAACAAAATTACAATGTTAAATGTGTTTTGATTTCATAACTTTTCCATTCAACTGTTTTTATCCATTATCGTGAACTGTTTATCCAATTATATCGTAGATATATATGCTTACCATTAAATCTTATACTGTCCCAGACATGCAATATGTACACGGATTGTGTGGAATTAACAACATATAACATACCTACAGTTAGCATGTCTTTCATTTGAATTAACCCTAAATGCCGCAGCTTTACGAGTCAAGTGTGCTTTGGAAGTCTGCGTGTTTTTTTTTGCGTATGTGTATCGTAGGGTATATCGTATATGCGCTTAGTTATAATATTCATTAAAAAGAAACTTTCATTTGAAAACTTCAGGTGTTTCTTGTACTGTTCAGTAGAAATACATATGAATAAACGTATGTAAGTGTGTGTGTGTGTGTGTTTGTGTATATATATAGACTTGTGTATGCTATAACATGTTTGTATTTACTAGTGCGTATAGGGTTATACGAGTACATTGGCACTACATCAATAAAACAGAAAGCGAAATTAGTGAAAATAAAAAGATACATTTCATATTGACTCTTATAAAAAAGTGTGTAAAGTATTTATTTAAAATACAACATTAAAGCACAATCAAATAAAATGTACCAAAAATAAACGATATGTGTACAGAATTAAAATTTGTAACTTTAAACTTAACTGTTAGGTAACTAAACGTTTTGTCTAGGCTTAAATGAAAAGTAAAGCAACCACAATAGCTGGGCTTGGCAAAGAATTCAACAGCTTACAGGTTTACAAGAAAATTAAAATTCTGGGCAATAATTAGACAAACTAAAAACAAAAACAATTATATTTACGTATGTGTATATAGGTATCAGTCGATGAAGTCAATGTGAGATGAGCTACAAACGTAATGCATGCAATGTGCGTCTAGAGAATTTTGCATTTTCAAAATTGCCCAGGCTGAAGATACATTTCAAAAATTCCAAATAATCTCTAGGGTAGCCCACCAGTAACGCGTTTTGTTCTGTTTGTTTAACTTAAAATAAGCTAATGTCTAAGGGGGGCGGGGGGCGGGCGCCGGGTGCTTCTGTGTGTATCTATGTATAAATGGCAGCTCGCTCAAGTGTATGTGTACATAAAAGCTGCCTATATGCACAATACTTATGCAAAACTAAATTGTTGAATATAAAATTTAAAAATGAAGACGTGACGTTCGGGGTTTTCGAATCACAGCCTACGGACGTTGGCTGTGATTTAGTACCGCTTCTATAAGCAATTCGTTGTCTCCTTTGCATCCTCAATGTTGGTGTGGTTCTTGATGAGCAACTGTGTGGTCGGATATTTGTTGAGTTGCGCAAAGCGCTCCATCACACAGGAGGAGCTGAGACGTGCCTCGGCATCGTGATCCCAACACTCCTCCATGGTGTCGCAAAATATGCTGAGGCCCTGCAAATCCGAAAAAAGAAAGCTTTTAAATGTAAAAATTATTCATGAAATATATCAATATTATCTTACCAAATGGGCACGCCAGGTGCTGAGCAAATGTGGACGCAATTTCTTCATTACGACGCTTTCCTGCACTTCATCAAGTGTGGGACGCTGCCCGAGTTCCGCCTCGAAGGGCAGCTGATACTCTCCCACGGGTCCGACGACATCGCAGCGCGAGACCATCTCCCACAATACCAAACCACAAGCATAGACATCGATGCGCAAAAAGGCATCGCGATTGAAATTAATTGCACCCTCGAGCACCTCGGGCGCCATATAGCGACGCGTGCCCACCTGGCCATGAGTATCGCCGCACGGCTTGCCCGGCTGAAAGATCATGGCCAGCCCAAAGTCAGCTATGCAGGCTGTCAGATCGGCCTTAAGAAGCACATTCTTCGATTTAAAGTCGCGATGCGCTATGGATGGTTTTAAGCCATCTGTTTTGCTGCCCAGTATCTCCTCGTGTAAATGCGCCAGCCCACATGCCATGGACTCGGCAATGCGGCACAATTCGACCCAGGTAATCGTATGGGACTTTAGATAGTCGCATAGAGAGCCATTATGCTGATATGTGGATATTAGCCAATACTCGGGCTTATCCAAGTGCTTCTCCACGCCCAGAAACTCTAAAATGTTTGGATGCCGCATGCGAGGCAGTTTATAAATCTCATTCTCTGTAGTCCAGGAATCCTTCTCCTGCATGCGAAAGATTTTCACGGCCACATCCTGGCCATGCAGCTTGGCCTGCCAGACGTCGCCAAATCGGCCGCTTGCCTTCTGCTCTAGCAATTGTATGGGACGGTTGCTGAGCAGCGGTGACGCATTTGTGATTTCCGCCTCGTGCTTAAATTTAAAACATGAAGTTAACTTAATGGTTTCAGCAAAACTTAGCTAAACAGCTGTGCCTTACCTTGGGTATCTCATTGAAGTGGACCTGCTTGAGGCGTCGATAAAATGCGTAAACAAATATGGGTAAGACCACCAGGATGGCTAATGCCGAAGAGCAAATAATATAAAAGGTCATATTATTGTTGTCCTGTGTCTTCTCTTTGGGCACTGCAAAAATATATTAGAAACAATATACAATTAGGATTGTTTTTCTTTTATGCAAATATTCACAAATCTTATTTCATTCACATTTCCTGCAAATATATACATATACATGTACATATACATATACACATTTATATATATATATATATATATGTAGTGGGGTGCTCTTTAAATGCTTGCCACAGGTGAACAACATCTCAAGTGGCACCTGTAGTTGGCACAGGCTTGACTGTCAGGCCCACAAGCACAAAACGAAAAACGAAAAAACGAAAGTTCGCCCCCAATTTGGCATCTCTTTATGCTCGTCGTATATATCATTTTTTATGCTCAGATAAAAGGGAGCCAGGCATAAAAAAGAGAAAACAAAAACAAAACAACAAAGTGCAGGGCACAAAAGATACATGCCTAAGCAAATGGAAGGCCACCCTCAATAAAAAACAAAAAACGACAACAAGAACGTGCGCAGAGGGCGCAAGAAAATGTGAGGCGGGGCACTGGGAAATTGCAACACACGCGGCAGCTAGTGAGGCTGCTGAGAGGCAACTGTGCATCACACGCAGAGTTCGTTAACACGAAATAGCGTTGCAAGGGTCACGTTGTTTTGGGGCTGTGGTGACCTGGCCAGCCCCGCATTTAACGTATAGAATGCCAAAAAATTGGATTATACATAGAAAAACACATAGAAATAAAATATATTTAAGATAAAATTTAAAGCGGTCGCACCTTGTGTTGTTGCCTCCGTGGTGGGCGGTATCCATTTGTACTGCGTGTTGCACATCGAGCCCTTGCAACAGCAGAAATGTATGTTACCCTGTCTCGGCTGGGTGCTGGTAATGCAGGCGGTCTGATTGCACTCATGCATGTCCGTGAAACAGCCCTTCATTTTGATTTTCTCGATGCCTGCAGCAAGTTAAAAAAAAATGAATAAACAAAAATATAAACCAACAACTTGTTGGGTAAATGATGCGAGAGGCACATACCCGTCACATCGTCGGCGCTCCACAAGACGTAGCAGCTGGGAAATTTTTCTGCCTCCACTTGGCAGCGCTCGATGGTGATGCCGCAATCATTGGGCGCATTGCAATCCTTTTCGTCATAGTGCTCGCAGTTAATGTTGTGCCCCTCGGGCAGGATGGCGCCACCGGCCAGTAGCAGCATCTGGCAGCCTGTCAAAAAGGAGCGAGACGACCGAAGTCAGTGATATATTAAAATGGTTTGCATTCTAGAGTTCTAGTAAACAAGTTGGTAAAATGGGCGCGACCGGTTGCCTTTGTAAACATATCACGTATCTGCGACCTGTGGACCAACGACCCCAATTCCAATCCAAGCCCCAACGGACTAGCGCTTTGCTGAGCGCGGGGAGTCAGTCCTCAATGAGAGTTGCCATTGAAAGCCACAAGCAAAACTTTCCACAGAACACAGCAAACGCTACGCAACCCCAATTCGTGCAGAGGGCCATACAAAATTAGCTCCGCTGGCCACCAGAGCCTTTGAGTAGGCCCTTTAACCCCATTGCAACTGCAACTGCAACTGCTGCTCCGTGTCTGTCCCTGTGTTGGGGCTAAATGTATGCATGTATCTGAGCGCAATTCGCGCGCAAATCCACGTGTGAGTGGATACCAGAGCGGCACAGTGGTTTGCATATCATCGTTTGTGTACACCTTTTTAGCAACTAACTAACTGTATTATGTTCTTTCATACTAACTTACAGAATTTGCGATTTTCTCGAAATCTATTTCATATTTCTTACATACCAAACAATACTTCTAATAATTAGATTTCTAAAGGTCGGCTCCACATGGTATTGGATAGTTCCATTTTGTATGTTTTCAAACCCAGAAATTATATTACTTCTTTAAAATACAAGTTTTACTAAATTTCACTAGACAATTCTCTTGTCTTATTTCCCAACAATCACTTTTTATGTATATTTATATATATATTATATTTATATACCCTCAATCAACCAAATTACTCTCAATTAAATTTATCTTTAAATCATATAAAGATCAATATTTCCCTCTTTTCAGTATTTGTTTACTGAGAACATAAATTAACCAAAGAATATATCAATATTATATCCCCGGCAAAACCTTCAGTTTCAGCATATTCATTAACATATGCAAATTAGCATCAATTAAACATGCTCAGCCCCACTGTGCACGGGTAATCGGATCTGTATGTGCATATGTATGTAAGCATGCAGGCGAGCGTGCGGGCATGCTTTATAGTAAAGTAGATACATAAGCATGCACATTATGCAGATTGAAGGGGGATGAGTTTAAAGTGGCGCTTGTTGAAAATAAAGAAACAACAGCGGGAGAGAGAACAAACTGGAGCCAGAGAGTAAAGCTAAAGATTTTCACCCACGCGAACGCACAAACAACAAGTTTCTAATGCAACGTCATCCATTCAAAGAAATCATTGCATGCACACATACACATACACAAACACACACACGCATGTGTTGTTGAAAACAAGAGAAAAGCGCACTAAGAACAACTACAAAGCACGCGCCAAGCTATTCAATCAGGCGTAACAACAGGGGGGCAAGTGTATCGGGGAAACTGTAAATAATATCGACAGCAAGCCGTAACGTACAAACGAGAAGAAGAAAAAACATACACACAGAAATACCAAATATATACAGACGCACAAACACATATGCAAACTATGCTCAATACATACCTAGAATAAGCTGCCCCACCAGATAAAACAACTTGTATTCGTATTTGGACATTGTTATTGCGTTATCGCTGTAACTTGTTTACAACACAAAATGTATACGTAACTAGACACACGCGCGGTGGTTGGAGAATTTCTGTTTTTATTTTGGCACATATAAATTTTCCTTTTGGGGAAATTGCGTTTTTACATTTGATTTGGCCAAGCTTTTGGTTGTAAACATTAAAGGCTTGTTGGTTGACTGCTTTCGTTGCACTTTTTAATCCTAGAATTTAATATTTGATATTATGTATACATATGCAGCGGTGTGTGTGTTATGTGAGTATGTAATTTATTTTCCGCTGCTGCAGTCGCAGCAAAGTTGCTGACCACACGTTTTTTCCATGTGCATTTTCACGTTTTCAATTGGTGTTATCTTTGATGCGGCTATCACATTTCCTTTGTGGCACTTTAAATGCGTTTCTATGCTGCATTTTATGCTTTTAATCAATTATTTTTAATCGAATTATCATTTGCACGCAGTTCCTACACGCAACTACGATTGTCACAATTATTGGTACAAATGTACCCAAACGAAGCATGTTTACCAACACACATCATTTGCTTTGACAGCCCTGGTTGGACTGAGGGTACAACTGTATGAAACTGATACGGTTTACCAGCACTGTTTTTAAGTGGCGTCCGTGCTAGGAATTGGTCGGCGTTAGGTATTTTCGACTAGACGCAATCGATAGATATTATAATTTGAATGGTCACACTTGAAGAAAATCAAAAATCCGTTTTTTCTTTAAATGTAAATACTTATATTTCGATATGCGAAAAAAATAATCATCTTATCGCCTGGTATTACTGTACTTCACATCTAACGTATGCAAATAAAAACTCAAATGTTTTTTCTCAGAAAGTCAAATGACTTCATCATGCGGTAAAACGCGTCGACTGTCACGTTCTACAATCGTTTATCTTAACAATGCACTGATTAGATGTCAGCGCATTGTATGCCAACAATTATACAAATACAATATTAACTTACAAATTTTATATACAACAATGAATGATTTCCTTTAACTAGGATCACTTAGTTCCATCCAGCTTGGTCAGACCATCGGCATACTGAAACTCTGGGCTGTTCTCGTACTCGCACATGTCCAGCGCGATGACGCAGCTCTCCTTGACGACACGTTTATCATCATCCGCATAACGGTTCAATATCTGTATGCACTCCTCGGTGGCAATAGCGCCCAGTGCTTCGGCACACTCGTGACGCACCATTTCGTTCTCGAGGCGATCTTCCAGGTTCTCCTGCAGATACGGTATGCTGCATGGTTCCTGTAGCTGGCCCAGGACAAAAGCTACCTCGTGCCGGAACAACGCCGACTTGTCCTTGAGTCCTTCGGCCAGGGCCAGAACGCTCGCCTCGGTGCGCAGATTACGCAAACTAAACATGGCGCGATAGCGCTCGAATAGACTCTGTTTGGCGTCCAAATATATGGCCTTGAGCTCTTCCACGCTCTTCGTGCCTGCAGTTGGCGGAGATGGGTCCACAGATGCGTATGGATTGTTATCGTCCACCTGTTGACCGGTCTGCAGCCAGCGCACACGATCCAGCGCTATGGCGCAAGTCTCTGCAACTTCAATAACTGAATCCTCCTTGTATTTCTCGAGTATGGGCAAAACCTCAGGTTGGCCAATGGCGCCCAATGCTTCGGCAGCCTCGTGGCGCACCATGGGCTCTTGGGTGGTGTCCTGCAGCACTTTGCTAAGTATTTCCACGGCTTGAATGTCCTGCATCTGTCCCAAACAGTAGGCCAATTCGTGTTTCAGCAGTGCGGAATCATCATCAAATGCTTTGCTGATTGCCTCAATTGCAGCCCCGCCACCGATGTTTTTCAATGTGAATAGTGCACGGAAACGCTCCTTAAGCGGGCGTTCCTTATTGTTCAGCACACCGCCAATTGCTTTGATCTGTTCCTGCGATACCATTTCTGCTTTGCTTTAATAAATAAAAGTAAATAACGAGCAGCCTGCCTCGTGGAAATTTATCAAGTGTAATATACAATTTATCGAATCGTCAACCACCACAGCGAAAGTTACGTGATTTTCAACACTGGTTAAAAAGGCCGCCATAAAAAGTGCCTGTGCAACACTTACATTTAAGAAGAAGCAAATAGTCCAGTTGTTGGGTTACGTTTATCTTTGCCTTGTAAAGAAAACGTCAAAAAAGTGCGAAATACAGCGAATTTTCTGGCGAAAATTGTTGAAACCCGTAATTCAATATATACCGGTGCAACAGTCGATTAGTAAATTAGTTGGTCTTTGTGCGAACTAAGTAAAAATTGCATTTAAAATATTTGCGCGTTCACGGTTCGTTCAGCGTGGCGTGTGTATGTATATATGTGTGCGTAATATACCTGCTAGTTGGTTTTATTCGCTGTCTCAGTGCGCAAGGAGAGCAAGAGAGAACTCGCTACTTCGAAGCGAAGCGTTGCAACTGAACGAAAACATTGCAAAATACAAATAATTGTATTTTGTTAGCAATATTAATATCAATACCGATATCAAAATGTCTGACGAGACCAGCATACAGAAACCGGAAGCAGAGGCCGTTGCAGAGACGAAGGCCAACAACGATGAAGATGCATCAATTCAACCGGCGGCGGATGAGAAGAAGACACCCGTAAGTGTTTAGAAATATGTGTGAACGTACATACATACATATAAGTTTGCATATATATTTATATATGTATAGAGACGGTCACAATTAACACCGGGGGTCGTGCGATAAGAGCGCACTTTACAACTAACACACTCGCACTGTGACGAACAGAATTATCTGGAAGAGCGTGCGCATTTTAAATGTATGTAGATGTTTTGGGCTTACGCAGTATTATTTTAGAATTATCGAAATAACCCACACACATACGTATTTAAAAGTGTAATGTATTTGATATCGGTTTTTCTGCAATTTTCCGTGTTGATATTAATCATGTTGCCCTCGTGTGCGCGCGCTTTTCCCAACATCCCCCGTATGCGTGTGTGTGTATACGTACATATAGTGCGTGTGTGTGTGTGTGTATTTATTTTTATATGTCGCGTGGTACACTCGCTGCAAGCAATCGGTAGTCTCTTTTGTGCACGTTTTGCCGCTGCGCGCGCGTCTGTCTCGTTCTCGTTTGTTTTTATTTTTCTTGTTCTCTTTTTGACTTTTTGTTGTTTGCTGTACTTTGTCATACATGGATGTATGTATCTTAAATGTGTGTGCACAGAAGCATTAATACGTTGCGCTTCAGAACGTGCATTTATTTACCGTTAAATAGGAATTAGGCGGGTTGAATAGACGGGTTAACGATTTGTTTCACTTGAATTCAGTCGAAATCTCTTGCTGAGAAGTATCGTGAAATGTTTTGATGTGTATGTAAACAATCATTATAGAAACGCACGCCCAAGCGTCGCTCCTTCATTGAGCGGGCTCAGCGCGAGAGTGAAGAACTGGTGCGGACAATGGGTGGCAGCTTGGAGCTGGAAGGCGGACGACGCACTCGATCCAGTACTCGTGGTACACCAACGCGAGCCGCCGAAACCGTAACGCCGCCGCCGAGCAAAAAGGCGCGCACATCACCAGCGACGACTAAGAGCGGCGGACGGGGACGTGGAGCACGCAAGTTGGATATAGGCGGCGGTGAGGAAGTTGAGCTAGAGACAGCTAAATCCAAGCCAGCCGCAGCGGGCGAGCAGGAGGAGTCGGTTCAGGCAAGCGAAACTGTCAAGCCAAATGTAAGTTAATTAATTTGTTTACAAACAAACATAATCTATCTTATATCATTAATTCAAGGTTGCTGCAAAGAAAGGAAAGAAACAAGAGAAGGATCAAAAGGCTAAGGAAGTTGATGTAAAGGACAAGGTAGCAACCAAGAGCAAAGACGATTCTGAAACTAAGGACACGGAATCGAAAGTGACTGCGTCCCAAGCCACAGATCAGCCAGACTCTGCTGTCCAGGTGCCTGCAGCGCAAGAAGAAAAACAAAACAATGTTGTGAACGACAAATCAAATACAAAGGAGCCCGAAGTGAAGGAGAAAACGCCTGAGCCAGTGGCAAAACCCGAGGAACCAGCTAAAGTTGAAAGCCCACGGAAAAGTGATGCTGCTGCCCCAGCTTCTGCCTCAGCCATGGAAGTGGATGACGAAGAAAAACAACAGCCAATCACAGAACAGCCTGCCGCAGATACTACATCTTCCGACACTTCTGCACCTGCTGTTATTACAGAAACTATTGACGGAAAGAATGAATCAAAAGTATCCCAGGAAAAGGTGAGCAGTGAGGAAGCGAAAGTTGAGCCCTCTGAACCCGTCAAGCAGCAGACACCGGAACCCATGGAGGTAGATTCGAGTTCGAAAGCTAGCACTGAAACCACCAAGACCGTTTCACCCGTTAAAGAGGTTGTGCCAGTAGAAGCTGCCGCCGCAGTCGTCGAGTCTGAATCAGTTCAGACGACAATAAGCAATAACGAAGTCGTTGAATCGGCTATCGAAGTCAAAGAGGATGCACCAGCCGTACCGGAGAAGGTGGCAAATGCTAGCGAAGTCGAAAGCACATCAGCAGAGAACAGTACAACTAAACCTGATGAAACACCTGCCAACAATGATGTTAGCAAACTGTCTGTTCCGGTTGCCCCAGCCGATTCCCTGGTAACGGAGACGCCACCAGCAGCAGCCGTTAAGGAGCCGCAGGCCAACTGCGAAAACAAGTCCGAGCACAATGACAATGGTATGTCGATATATTTGATTTAGAAATCTAAAACTTTATAATAAAACAAAACAACTTGTTGCAGGCGAACCGAAGATCGTGAACAATGCCACCGAAGACGGGGAAAACCATGTAACGCCGCAGGCTTGCAATTAAGCAGAAGCAATATAATAATAATGATGATGATAATGAAAACCAATAACTATAGCTCGTGCCGAAAGTGTACAAGTGTAACTTCGAATCGATTCGACAAGTTGCCGCCAACAAATAAGCAAATAACAAGAGTTTTATCCAAAACGGGCGCGCATAGGTTTAATTCTGTTTCCATTGTCAAGTTTTCTTTTTATTCTCAAACCTCAAAATGGTACGATTGCAATTCACTAACCATCTTCCAGTCTTTGGCTTAATTATTTTATGTCTTAGGCTGTAATCGATGCTGGATTTTAAATGCTGATCTGTGTGCGCAATATATAGTAACAAACACATACAGCAAATAGAAACTAACACGTAGATCTAACCCGCCAACACACCCCCAGCCCCACAAACACACACGCACACATTGTTAAAAGCATCCAACTATAAATAATATGTATGTGTAAATTTAATTAAATTGGAAACAAAACAAATACATTATTGAGAAATGTATGTAAAATAGATGTTTTTAAATTATAAGACATAATCTTTAATGCAAATCTAATTTTAAAACCGATTTGGACAACACTCAAAACCCAAGAAAAGATTTTTAAACAACTGATGCGTCGTTCAAGAATTTAAGTACATAAGCATAAAACTTTACCAATGCCATTCACACTTACCTGGCTATTCACAGTACATATTACGTATATATCTCTACTTATTTTTTTTTTTGTTTAATTTTTCGTATTTTGAAAAACGCTCACATAAAGCATTTAGTTTTTAATGTTTTGTCATTATGTAGTTTAAACGGATAAACCTATATCAGATTACGCATCAATTGTATTCCGCATAGAAATTGTGAAGTGAAAACAAAAGTCTTTTCCACAATCTTAACTAAATTACGACAAGTACTGTAAAATTTTTCAATGAAAAATGCTATATATAAACAAAAACACAAAAAAAAAACAAACAAAAACAAAAAAAAAAACCAACACAAGAGCGTAAAAATACTTTGGAACTCTTTTATAACTGAAACAATCAGCCGAGGCCGTTTTTGTATGTAGCTGGATACTTTCTGTGTAAGAAATTCTTCATTTAAATATTCTTTTGTAAATAAATCTTTTAAAAATACAAAAGAGAGATAACATTGTGTATTAACTAAAAATAGTTGTAAGTAACAATTTGGCTAAACCTATGTCGCACCATTTTCCTGCACAGCTTTTGTCAATGGTTCCCTTAATGGTAGCTCCTCTAGCTCCAGCACCGGATCGGGCACATTTAACATGTTGCGCACAAATGGCGAATACAATTTTGGACTTTGTTTCTCGTTTCTGTCCGGGCGCCATACATAGCTCATGGGCACTGCCCAGACGAAGATCAGAATAGCGCCCAATACCTTATACCAATAGAAAGATATATCATAGAATGAAAACTCCCGATTGCTGCCGAAAGCGGTTGTCACATTGGTTGCCACAGGGGCAGCTGTTGTTGTTGCTGTAGCTGTACGATTTCTGGAAGTTAAAAGACATATTTAGTATGCATATTCATACAGGCTTTGCCCGGGTACAAAGTTATTTTAAAATGGGTGAGTAACAATCCCAATCCGCCGTGACTTTGAAATTCGATGAAACACGTATTCAATTGTTAATAATGTATATACGACCTTTGACCCAAAAACAATTTCATATAGCAAAAATTGTCTATAACACTTACATTGCATTAAAAATCGTGTCTAGGCCACGCGCCTCACACTGATCCAAGGTATTTGGCAATACTTCATATTTAATAAGGCCCGCCTTGATGTTCATCTGCGCATTGATGATGACCCACAGCATGGCAAGCACACTGAACAAAATGCTGGTCATTGCCACCTTCCCATTGACACGGGGCACAAACATGCCCAACAGAAAGATACCCACAACGGCTCCCGTATTGATGCCCGTAATCGTCCACATGGTCTGCAATATTGAGTTGAAACGCTGCACAATGAATCCGCCCACAATACAGTAGCCGCCCATGGCAATGATGACCAGTTTCATGAATCCATTGGCCCGGGCCTCCGTATGCCGGATATGGGGCTTTATATAGTCAAAGTAAACAACGCCGGCAAACGAGTTAAGATTAGCCGAAAGTGAGCTCAGGGAAGCACTGAACACACACGAGATGAACAGTCCCGGCATGCCCGGCAGATTACCCATTATGTCCTGTATAAAGAAGGGCATCATTTTGTCCGGCTTGCTGACCAGCTGTGGGCGAGAAGACAAAAGTTAAGTTCGTATAAATCCGGAAGTATGGACTACTTACGCCTGCCAGCATGGGATCACAGCCGTAATAGCGAGCAAACATTATGATGCCAGCAAAAGAGGTAAAGAACATGATAATCAGAAAACCAAAGCCCGCAACAACAAGAGATCTGTTGGACAATATTATGAATATATATATATACATATATTGGTAGAGTTCGTAAAACTTGGCTTACTTTTTGGCATGCGCATACGAAGGCAAGGAGACAATGCGCTGCACACAGCTCTGATCAAGTCCAATTTTGCCCGTCCAGAGTAGTAGGCCGCTGGACATGCTGTTCCAGAAAGTGGCGCGTATTCTTGGATCAAGTCTAAAACTGCATGACAAAAAAGTTGTTGTTGGCATTAAAGCGCTTCTCGAACCAGTTGGGACTTACTCAAAGTTGAAGCGACCGCCTTCCGAAGCATACTCGAGCACAGTACCCAATCCACCTGTTCGCATAGTGCCCAGCACGCCCACCATTAACACTGAGAGCAGCATAACGCCAGCCTGAACCACGTCCGTCCAGACGACCGCCTTGATGCCACCCAACATGGTATAGAAAACGCAGATCGATGAGACTACGGTATTGATTAGGTGAATATTTATGCCGGTCACTGTAAATGACAGTAAATACTGGTTAAAATATAAGTGTTTAAGTGAGTGTAGCTCGGATTTCCCGGTCAAAAATTCTTACACGTGTAAAAATAAAAATTTTCACGATTTCCACTCTGCGAAGTGGAATTTCCAAAAGCGGTGAATTACTATAACATTTTGCGAAGATATTTAAAAATACGTTTGCACAACAATTATCCACATTATTCTTCTTTCTTGTATAGCTATAAAAATAAGTTAAAATACGATCAGCCAGAAATGGAACTTTCAACTATTCAACTATTAATCTACATCTTTCACCGTGGGGTGTGGATTTTGTAAAAGCTGTGAAACGGGACTTGGAATATAAAATAAGACTAAATAAAAATTTGAAGCAGATCGGATAAAAACAAAAAGTTGTATGCAATAGTTTCACACGCATGTTCCGCACATTGGGGTGAAATTATGCAAAGTCGCCGAAACATTTAAATGGTAAATTTTAAAAATATGTACATACCTTGAGAGAATGCCAGTGAGGGTATAAACATATAAACGGGCAGCATAAGGAATTGATTCAAAACAAATGTCAGCGTCACAAATTGACGAGTGCGTTTATTAAATCGCATCTCCAGATACTGTGAGTAAATAAAATATATATAGTAAGAAACAGATAAACGACTATTTACACCAACCTCATAACAATTGACGACATTGTTGTCATAGAAGACGGGCACAATTATATATATCAGTATGGGAACAGTTGGTATCATGGCTAGCACAGCGAATATAAAGTTAAAGCCATACGTATAATTCTCAGTGGGAATGGACATGATGGCAACGCCTGACAGTTGACTGAAATGGAAAACAATTGCTTTTATTATAAAACTATTTCATGCATTATATTTCAATAATCCAAAAGGGGGCGCGAGCGCATAAAATAATTAAATTTATCTTAAGCTTGTTAAAAATAAACTTAAAACTTGATGTAATCTGCATTTACAAAACCCTCATACAGATAAGTAAAGATAACGCCTGAAAGGCAAATGCTGACATTGACTTTTCTGAATGATGAAACTGGCTAAAACCGATTGGCACTAAGGCACACTGGATTTACGCACCTGGAGACCAAAGATATGGCTATGGGCAGCGCTTGCATCTTCTTGCCGCCACGCAGATATTCCTCTGTGGTGTTCTTCGCCTTGGAGAAGAAGCCAAAGTACACGCCAATGGACGCGGACACACTCAACATAAGTATAAACACCGTATAGTCGGTCGAACCGAAACTTAAGTCCTCCACTTGTGCTGTTGTGGCTGCAGCTGCTGTGCTGGCCAGTGTAGTTGTGGACCCCGTCATGCTGAGGCTCCTAGAATCCTTTAAACTTCCCTTCAACAGTTCAATTCACAACGCGTGTAGCTGGTCTGGATGCTGTCAGTCCACTTAGGATCGACACAGTCGGATTGTTTTACTTAAGTAGAGATCACAGGTAGCTTATCAGTGGCAGGCATATCTGTAAGACGCTGTAGTAAAAGTTGATGGTCCATCATAAAACAGGGCCATTAACTACGCATTTTTCCAACGTTTCTAAACGTTTAAAGGTCCTTTAGGTGCTTCGTCACGTCAAATGCACATGAGGAGGTACCAGCCCCCAATTGGCTTCATTCAATAATCCCAGCCATAGGCGATTCCATTCGAATCTGATTAAAAGCGGAAGCTACAAATAGATTGGCAGTACTATTGCGTGCTTTTAGGAGGCGTTTCCTCTGATAAGAACAAGAAGCCAATAGAATTATTTTCTTCGGTGTAACGAAAAATAAATACTCTTACTGACATAGAGTCGAGGCATTTTATTCTGTAAATATATTCATATTTCATCTATCACTCATTAGTTTTTTGCTCCTATGCAAGCTATACAATATATTGATCAGTATATGATGATTATGATCAGTAAGACTTGGCTTGGTGCATTAAATATTGTGGGGTTCCAGACGCATGAGCAATGTTCAAGAATAGGACGGATAAGAGATATGAAAAGGGTGAAGTATTCTGAGATATAGTTGTGTACAGTCCCTCTTAAATATTTATTATCTATGGCATCTCTATCATATCATCTAGGGAATATCTGTATATAGAATGTCGAATCAATCTAATATTTGTTACATATTTGAAAGGGTATACAAGTGTTCTTTAGCTCCAAGCATTATCTGACGTAAAGCAGGTAGCAAAAATCGTAATGGTCCAAGAGGAGAGAGTAAAGCCCATAATTAATATAACCACAAGCTTATCTGAGAATGACAAGCAAATTCTAGGCGCCAGGCATTGTGTGATATTAGATATGTATACGAACTGGGAGACACATTAGATACTCAAATATTTTATAGACAATATCATATTTAATATATGCATAGGCTTTATTAAAGTTTCCTTAATCAATAACACTTAGAACTAACTAGTCGGTAAATATCTCCTTTTTCGTCTCACTTAAATCAATCTTAAGCTCCGGGCGTGCCTTCAACTGGGATCCATTCAGTGGCAGTTCTTCCAATTCGTGAACAAGATTCGGCTTTAGGAATTTTCTTACAAACGGCGTAAAGAGCTTTGGATTCTGGGTTTCCTGCTTGTCTGGCTTCCAAATGTAGCTCATGGGTACTGCCCACAGGATCGTTAAGAAAATACCCAATCCTTTGTACCAATAAAATGATATGTCAAATATGGAGAATTCGCGATTGCTACCAAAGGCGCCCGTTACCAAAGGTGGCCTCGACGTGCTGGGTGCCTCAGTTGTGGAGTTGTTGCTGCTATTAAATAAAATAAACAAGAACTGACTAAATTTATGTAGCTTTTAAGGGCGTGGCAGATCGCTTACATGGCATTTGAGATCATTTGCAAGTGCGACACTTCGCATTGATCCAGTGAATTGGGCAGGACATCATACTTGATGAGGCCGCTCCTGAAGTGCATCTGCGCATTTATGATAATCCAGAGCATGACGAGCATGCTGAATAAAATGCTCGAGCCGGCGACCTTGCTGTTCGCACGCGGATAAAGCATGCCCAGCAGGAACACGCCCACCACGGCGCCAGTGTTGATGCCAGTGATGCTCACCACAGCCTGTATTATGGAACTTAAATTCTGCACCATATAACCGCCAACAATACAGTAAACACCCATGCCGATGATAATTAGCTTCATGGTAGCATTGGCCCGTGCCTCCGTATGCCGAATGAATGGTTTGATATAGTCAAAGTACACCACGCCCGCCAGCGAGTTAAGGGTGGCTGAGAGAGTGCTCAGCGCAGCGCTAAAGACGCACGAGATGAACAGTCCGGGCATGCCCGGCAGATTACCCATTATGTCCTGTATAAAGAAGGGCATCATTTTGTCCGGCTTGCTGACCAGCTGTGGGTGAGAAGACAAAAGTTAAGTTTGTATAAATCCGGAAGTGCGGACAACTTACGCCTGCCAGCATGGGATCACAGCCGTAATAGCGAGCAAACATTATGATGCCAGTGAAGTTCATCATGCCCATGATGATCATAAAACCAATTCCAGCAATAACAAGCGATCTGTGGAATGTAATTATATGTATACTTAGCTGTTATTTTCCGGCTTTATTTTTGAAGCCATCAATTCCCAATTTCATTAAAGTTACGTTTGAAACCGATAACCATACAACCCTTAAATAATATTTTCCAGCCAGGATGGATTTAATCTCTAAAAACCTGCAAAATACGTTTCAAATTTATTTTCAAATTTTTCGCCCGTTAAGCTTTTTACTCCCATTTTAAATCAAAGCAGGGAGGATTTGCCGAAAGGTGTAAAGTTTAGCAGAAAACGCTTGAATCAAACTTAATTTGTAATGGTTCTTCGTTGAATTCATCGAAGGAAGTGAATTTCTTCCGTGGGAGTGGATTTCGCGAACAGTGTGAAAATCCTTTCAAATAAGTTCAATCAAATATCTTTGAAAATAAGTTAGAGGCCGGTCGAAACAAAAGCGTCTCATTCGATTTCCCCGATTTTTTCACACTTGCGAGAGGAATTGCCTGTTTTATATATAAAGATTTTAAGCCTAGTCGTATGTAATTACTTTTTGGCATGCGCATATGAGGGCAAGGAGACAATGCGTTGCACACAGCTCTGGTTGAGACCAATGTGACCCGTCCACATAAAGATGCCTCCGATTAAAGCGTTCCAGACCGTAACGCGTATGCGTGGATCCAATCTGAAACTACAAATAATATGTTGCTTCTTATTGATCGATAGAATATTTTTTTTTGGTAAACTGAAACCTTACTCAAAATTAAAACGGCCACCACTGCTGGCGTTCTTGAGAACCGAACTGAATCCGCCAGTCTGCATAGTGCCCAGCACGCCCACCATTATCACCGAGATCAACATGATGCCACCCTGCACAACGTCCGTCCAGACGACTGCCTTAATGCCGCCCAACATGGTATAGAAGACACAGATCGAGGAGACCATGGCATTGATCAGGTGAATATTCATGCCGGTGACTGTAAAGGAATATGAAAATAAGGCTTCAAAATAGTTAGGGTAGCTGGCAATGAGAATACCTTGCGAAAAAGCCAAAGAAGGTACAAACATAAACACGGGCAGCATGAGGCACGAGTTCATCACGAATGTGGCAGTAACCAACTGTCGCGTTAATTTGCTGAAACGTATCTCCAGGTACTAGGACAATAGATAAATCGGATTAGTAAATTGACTGGTAAAAACAGAGTTCTCGCTCACCTCATAGCAATTGGAACACGTTGTTCTCATAGAACACTGGCACTATAATATAAACCAGAATCGGCACAACAACCACCATCGAGATGACCACAAAAAAGTAGTTGAACCCAAAGGTATATATCTCGGCAGGCACGGACATGATGGCAATGCCGGAGAGTTGGCTAAAAGATGTTAAAAGCTGAATTTAATCTTTTATTTAGACACTAGTGGGTATTTCTTCAGTCAAGTTTATGAGTAGCTTGAACTTATCCACCACTCGTGAATTCCATATCTCAGATTATAAGTATTTGAGTGAGATAAAAAGCAGAGTGTTATTAAAGATATTCGTCTTTTTTAAGCCGTGGACTTTAAATACCATAGGATCAGATTTTAAAAAATTTAGAGCATAGAAATTAAAAATATAGAGCTTAAAAGCCGATCATAATATAAAACCATTTTACGAATATTTTTCCAAATCGAGTTGCCAAAAACAAGTATTTTTTAACGGCAGCTCAAAACCCCTTTGACACGCTTTGTCCAGAGGGTGGATTTTGAATAAATTTACAAATACATCTCAAGTGAATTCTTATCAAGATTCTTGCAAATGAGTTTGAGCACGAAGCGTCGTCCAAATATTATAATAGTTGATCCACATTTTGTGATTCACAAAGATTAACTAAATTTTTTTAAGAAACCGTTTTCTTCGATTTTTAACATTTCCAAGGCGCGCACTTATATACAATGCATTAGGAACTACAGTAAAATTTGTAGTTATTCACCAATCAGTCAGTCACAATCATTAATACAGTCTGTATTAAGTATATAGAGGTGTGCTGAATCTTCACTAATATTCACTTGAAACCGAACGCACCTGGCCACTAAGGATACAGCTATGGGCAGTGTCTGCATCTTCTTGCCACCCCGCAGGTACTCCTCGGTGGTATTCTTGGCCTTCGAAAAGAAGCCAAAGTACACCCCAATGGCTGCCGAGGCGCATAGCATAAGCGAGAAGACCAGGTAATCCGCAATACCAAATGTGAGCGCCGCGGTCGTTGCTGCTGGCTCTGATGTGGACGAAGCCAGTGTTGAAGTATCTGACATGGTGGCTGTTTCTGAACTACTTTCTGCTATCCTCAATGCTACCATTGGATGCTGTCGTTCTTAAATGATTATCTGTGACTACCTTATCTGTTGACATGTCTTTATGTGTCTATATGAAGCCATCACCTTGACGTATCTTTCATAAACTAGAACGCGCTTGGAAGCCTTTTTATCTTTTCAGTTCTATGGTGTCTATAGCATGTTTATTTTGATAAATATTTAGTTCTACATGAAAAAAGTATCTTCATACTGCCACTGTTAGCAGTTGCAGTTATAGTAACATCATAATTACACAAGGAGAAAAAATCAAGACAATTCTATTTGAAGATATTGAATTCGTTTTACTTTTAAAAACTTGCATTAATATATCTTTTCCACCCCAATTGAGCTCAATTTAAGAACGAAATATATTATCTCCAAATATGTTTTTAGCTATTTTTGATAGAAAGTATTGCTTTAAGGGTTGTTAGAAAGATCTTAACACAAACCGATGTTGAACAGAACCGGTTCAAACCCAGATTGACAATTTGTTAAATAGACAAAAAACAGTAAAAATAAGTGACTTATGAGGCTGACCCAGGCGCAAAGCATAAGTTAACTGGGTCCCAACCAGAGATGAATTTTTAAATGATCATGATCTTATTTAAGATTTCATTAAAGAAATGCGAAATTGTAAAGTTTTGGATATACATATGTGAGCTTGTAAACAATTTGGGATCGTTGAGTGGACAATTGTAAATAAGAAATTGTTTCATTTTGAAAACATTTTTGGTTTGTGGAATCCCAGGCGAAAACTAAAAGCAGGGAGTTGGTCTGAGCCGTCAACTGTATATAATTCGAAACCAATAGCTTGATACAGTTTTCTCGTTTCCGATAACTATATATAGATACAGATCTTTTGGTATCCGAGCAATGACATTTCAACAATTATACAAAAAAGTTGAATCATTGATAAGATAGCGCCTTTTCACGTTTTTTGTAATTTTTCTTTTTACGCACTTCATGGGCAATTCTAAAGTCTTTCACACTTTTAAAAAGGAAAAGTAATTTCAGATGCATGACTAGGAGCTACCCTGTATGCAATTTCAAGCTGTTCCTTCTATGGCAAATGTATTCTTTAATAAAACTTTTTTTTTTATTGTCCGGGGGATTCTTAAATGCATAAAATGTCATTTATTTCTGAGTATATGTAAAAAAATTAAGAGTATAACTTCTAAATTATAATTTTTAGGCATTTGAAGGGGAGTCGGGAACGGGTTCTAGATGTCCGTTTTGCCGTACGAGAAGCACATGCCAAGTTTTGCTGCCTCCGTCTGATAAAATTCTCAAATTTTCAAAATCCAAGGCCACAAATTGATATATATCGATTTTAGAGAAACACAGGAGCTTGCGATTCTATATAACAGAATAGATATACAGGCGGGCATAGTTAGATCAACACGACAATTAATGCCGATTAAAAGTACCTGATGCTTTTGTTCCTTATACCCTATTTTTGTGTACCCTGATTTATTTTACCCACTTTCAATGCGTGCAAATAAGGCATAAGTCCAACAAGCTGTTAAGTTGTTCAAATATTTACCGACTTAGCGATAAGACGCTATAACTTGATAATTTATAATGCTGACTGGTATCTTCTGATATCCTTACATAGTCTCAAGAGTGTGTGTTAAAAAGCGAAATCTCTTTTATTTTATTTATTTATCTATTTGTTTATAAACTATAAAGCTATCTAGAGGCTGTCGAAATTCTTACACGTTAAGCAGCTAATTAAGATAAACGTTTTGTCAGATTCGTTAAACCATATACATATCTAAGACTCGGAACTGGCCAACATCTTGGGAATGGGTGGCCAGTTTGAGCCTTCGTTTTGTGCATACTGAGCATATATCTTACGATAGTTGTATGCTTTCCAAGTCGTTTATGTTGCTTCGGCTGGGTAGTATATAATACTAATTTAGATAATCACTTTTTGTAAAAGCTCTAACAGAATTTTTATGCCCTTATCTTTTCTTCCTGTTTCTCGATCTTTAGGTCATGTAGTTCTTCAAGGGGCGTCGGCTCGTACTGGACAAATGGCTGTACAATTGGCGACAGTAGTTTAGGATCCAGCTTTGCATCCGATGCAGGTTTCAGCACATAACTGAGCATTACGGCCACAAGCCAGGTGATACTAATTCCGAGCACTATATACCAATTGAAGGACATATCCAAAATGTTAAAACCAGAATCTTTAACGGCTTCAACCTTGATCGTGGCATTCAAGCGTGCAAGGGCTGATGTAGTCGTGGTTAGTGTGGCATTCAGGCCCGGGCAGTTGTCCACAGTGGTGGGCATAGTTGGGTAATGATTGCGCCCCCAACTGGCCACCACAATGACGGACATGCACGTAATGCTTGCAATGACGCCAGCAAGAGCCGCCTGTAAGCAGAGCAAATAATCGTGGATATAGTTTTTGGATTTGATTGCAAATGCCGTTGGTACACACCCGACCATGTACCCTGGGCACCAACATGCCCAGCAGGAAAACGCCGCACACCGAGCCAAAGCTAACGCCGCCAATGGAGTAGATAATCTGCAGTATGGAGGCGAACTGCTCCACGACCATGCCGCCAAATATACAATAGATGCCGGAAAAGAAGACAAACAGCTTCATGATGACATTGGCCTTGTGCTCCGTATGGTGTATGTGGGGCTTGATGTAGTCAAAATAAACAATGCCGCTCAGCGAATTGATGCTGGCGGAAAGTGTGCTCAGCGCAGCGCTGAAGACGCAGGAGATGAAGAGGCCTGGCATTCCGGTCAGATGACCCATAATATCCTGTACAAAATATGGCACCATTTTGTCCAGCTTGCTGACCACGCCCTGAGCAAGGGGATCGCAGTCATGGTAGCGAGCATACATCACGATGCCCGTAAAGCAATTGAAGCTCATGATGATGAAAAAGCCCAGACCAAAGAGTACCAGCGCTCTGCAAGAATGTGGGAATAGGTTGTGTGGGTGTGGTGCAGGATAAAGCAAATTCGTAGAGGGATTGTGGTACCTACCTTCTGGCTTTTGCCAGCGACGGCAGCGAAACGATGCGTTGCACACAGCTCTGATTGAGACCGACATAGCTGGTCCAAGCTATCACGGCAGAGGAATATACATTCCAGATCGTGGAACGTTCCGTGTGATTGAATGTGTAGCTGAAAATGGACTCTATTCTAATAGCTATCCAATGGAGTTGTTGGTGGTACCTACTTGACCTTCAAGCGACCGCCCTCGCCGGCAATGCGCAACACCTCGCCGAGGCCGCCCAATCGTTGGGCACCCATGATGCCCACCAGCACCACCGATACGACCATAATGCTTGCCTGCACCACATCTGTCCAGACGACTGCCTTAATGCCACCCTAATATAATGTAGATAATGTTTATTCGCATTTCTCTATGATACGATATATACGATCTGCTTACAATCATTGTGTAGAAGACGCAGATGCTGCAAACGATCGCATTGATAATGTGCACATTATAGCCGGTTACTTGGTAGATAAAATAATAAATATTTAGTAAGTCAAAGGTATTAATTATATATATGCTAAGTATGGATACATGGTTCCGGTTGCAAATAAATTTATTATTCGAAAACTAACTAAACTAAAATATACCAGGCTACGAACCGGCGACCCATTTCACTTTTTATTAAGAACTAAACCAGTAATAACAAGTAAGAGGTTCTAGTCGGGAGCTCCCGACTAGGGGATACCCTGAACCCTCTTATTCCATCACCAAATGCAGCGCGCGCTTATAGATAGAGAGTAGCGGGGAGGTGGCGATAGGTATAAAATGAAAGAATCGATATATATATACTTTTCTAGAAGCTACATGTCAAGTTTGGTAACTCTAGCTCTTATTATTTACCAAAATTGCTTAAAAAACAGGATTTCGATATACATTTTTATCGATTACTTGGAAACGGGGCCAGTTATCGATTATCAGAAACAAACTCGATCTGCGCAGGCACCTACATCTAAAATTTCAAGTCTCTAGCTCTTAAAGGTTCTGAGATCCTTGCGTTCATATAGGAGGAGGAGGACGGACGGACGGACGGACGGACGGACGGACAGACAGACAGACGGACATGGCTAGCTCGACTCGGCTATTGATGCCGATCAAGAATATATATACTTTATGGGGTCGGAGATGCTTCCTTCTGCCTGTTACATACATTTGCACTTTGCACAAATACAATATACCCTTTTTACCCATTTTCAATGGGTTCAGGGTATAAAAAGACTGTCAAACCGAAACTGAACCATAGCTTTCTTATTTAATGGTTCCATTTCAAACTAATAACTATTCAGTCACAAGGCATAAATAACTTGGTCGTCAACTATTGCACTAAAGGCAAGAAATATTGTTATGTGTTTCTTATTATAATTTCTTTACCACCAACACCACACTTTATGAATAGACTATCCTAATATTCCGAGTTCCTTAAGAAATAATTAGATGTATGAGACGGAACCTACCTTGCGCAAAAGCCAGGGATGGCAGAAATATAAAAATTGGCAGCATGAAGAATAGAGTCACCACGAAAATAAAGGTTTGCAGCTTGCGGGTGGCACGATTAAAACGCAACTCCAGATACTATTGGGGGAAATTAAACTATATATAGTCAGAAAATTAAGGTGGCTTTAAATCTGAATCCCACCTCGTAGCAGTTGGTGATGTTGTTGTTGTAAAACACAGGTATTATCACATAGTTGAGAAGGGGTATAACCACCAGCATGGAGGTCACATTGAAGAACCAGTTAAATCCAAAGGCAAACATCTCCGCCGGAATGGTCATGATGGAAATGGCCGACAATTGACTGGCCACCAACGAAATGGCGATTGGCAGCGTCTTCATGCGTTTGCCGCCCATCAGATACTCATCCGTGGTATCGGCGCCCTTGGCGAAGAATCCAAAATAAACACCAATTGCCGCCGATATGCTCAGCATGAAAGTGAAAACTATATAGTCGGTCGTTTGGAACGTAAACAGCGACTCGGCCAGGGTCTGGGCCGTGGCATTTAAGAGAGCCGACATTGCAGAGTATATATGTATATATATATTAATCCGATATAACTATTTCACATGCACTTTCCAACACCAGGCGAGTTGCTTAATCACAATTGATCTTCACATGGCGTCTACAGTGCTTTATATAAGTTTTTTGTCCTTTAGAAGTTTATCTTTAACTGTGATAATGTTTAAAACTTAGCTATCGACTTTATTATAAAAGCAGTTATCTTAACGATGCCATTTTACGAGTATAAGTTGATCGTCTTTAGACATATACAACAGCTCCAAGATTTTTTTATCAGATAAGCCCTGACAATGATGATGACTCCGCAAATCTATTATCAGTCTAAAGTCGAGCTGGCAATCAACCAACCCACCCATTCATTGTTTTAGACGTCGTCACACATCAAAATTATATGGCGAGTCATAACAAGATCGCAAAGTTTTTTCACTCGGGCTGGGCAAATAATGAAGTGGGCGCTGATTATAATTAGAGTGAAGACTTAAAGACATTTGGGCTTATGTATGGCTCAAAAAGCTTATCCGCAACACGTATATTTGGCTGCAATTGCTGTGACATAACATACATGAATTCCACTTTGCTGTTGCCGCTTGTCATCCTCTGCGGGTCGCATCAGTGCAACACACTTGTGGCACTTACCACTAACCACTTATATGTGCCTCTATCGAGCTATGCGCGCGAGTACCGGCTATGTTGCCATAGTTGGACGTAACATGCATTAAATTGAACAAGTAGATTGAACTTAGCGCAGGCTGACGAACATTGGATACCCTACACTTCCTTCAATGATATGAGATATGTACAATATATTGTCATCTTTATTTAAATATTTTATCAGATAAGTGCAAGAATTGTGTTAGAACTGGGCCTGTTTAGTTAGGATCACACAAATTGGTTTAGAAATATACCGAATTAATTGAGGCCCGAATATTGAATACCTTTCGTTTTTATAGTCCGATTCTTATACCATTTTCAGGTCAAATGTATATACCAAAGTGAAAAGAGTCTAACTCAAAAAATGAGTTTTTTTTTCTCAAATTTATATAGAGGATGGGAAAAGTTATCCCAAAAGTAAAATATGGCTAATCTGTGTATACTACACCATGATCAAAACTATGTTGCTTTATATAGAAGAATATGTTTCCTTCTGCCTGCTGCAGGAAACATAATCCATATATTCGGGGCATATCGGATTATAAATCGAGCTGAAAGTCATCGCCTCAAGCTTGCTGCTCTAATGATATATATCTTATAGCACCTTTAATTACAGCAATGCCTTAGCTACTTCCCAAATATGCATACACTGAGGTAGGGTATACAGATGTTAATGATGCCGAATGTTGGTTAAGTGGCTACGTCGCCTGCTGCTGCCCGCAGTCATCTTCATCGTGATCCATGTATAATATGCGGTTAATGGTCAGCCCCTTGCGCTGCACTGTGACCCAATCGCAATATCGACTGCATCTGACGAAATCGCGTCTTAATGAGCGTCTGGCGCGAGACTTGAGCACTTGCCGCGTCTACGTTTCGGATATTGATGGGAGCTCCACAAGTCATGGCTACTGCAGGTTTTTCGGTTGCGTCTTCCAATTCAAAAAGTGAAAGGATTTTTCAAGCTGTACGCAATAAACTAGACACATCATGATAATGTCGAATGTGCTTAAACTCTCGTAAAATCAATGAGAATTCGAATTTGATTTTGGATGTCATCGAACAGCTGAAACTAACAGTTTAGAATGTTGTTTAGTTTTAATTGCCAAATCGGAATAATCTAGGTCAATTGGCAGATGCATTTTGTAAGATATTAAAAAAACCGCTAAGAAACGCGAATTTTTCAACATCTTAGCCCTGTTTTGAAAACTGTAAATAAATATTGTATGTTTTTTTATAGAACTGCGCCAAGTATTATAAAATGAAAAGATTGCATAGTTTAACGGTGACAAAATTTACTATTTTTTTTATTATTTTCATATTTTTTTTGTTGTTTCTTTGTTTGTTTCATAAAAATAAAAACACTTACATGCTAATAATGCGTTATAACACTGTTTTGTGGGGAAGAGAATGTGTTGTTTTTGTTGTTTGATACAAAAAAAGTGTTGAGAAAACTATTTACAAAAAACAAAAACGAATTTCACCCCGAAATTCGGTTACCTCTCAAATGCCGGGCGAAATTGCATTTTGAGTTCAAATAGAAAGATAGTTTAGAGAAATTATACAGTCACTGAGTCTGGGTCTTCTGGAGGAAAGGTGAGATAGCGCGAGATTTGATAGGGGATGGAAGTTGAATGAAACGGTGGATGGATTCGACCGTTCTCACTCTACATCACTAGTCGAACTACGTTTTCACTCAGAAGGTGTTTCAATGGGAGGGGGGCGTGGCGCGCACGAACTTTCAGCCAAGTTCAAGTTCTGGTTGTTGGTGAGCCCATACTTTCATAAATTCTTGTTGATTTCAGTTATTGTTGTTGTTGTTGTTGTTGTCGTTAGGTCAGGCTGTGTCGATAAATGTCGTCCTTTCCGTCGGTATTCATTTTTTGGCAGCAAAAATTTGTTTTAGATGTGAGTCACTTGGCTTAGAAGGGCGCACCATAGCTGCCGCTGGGCCTTGAGGGAGCACCGTACGAGCCAGATGGAGCACTGGGATAGCCACCGCCGGTGCTAGCCTGCGAGCTCTGTTGCGCAAACTGAGCCACCTGGATGGCCTGACGCACGCCCTCAAGATCGATGCCAACAACGCGACCGCCTCCATTGCTGGGCGCACCATAGCTGGTCGAGGGTGGGCCATAGCTGGAGGATGGTCCGCTTGGGTAGCCACCACCACCACCGCCGCCGCCGCCGCCGCCACCACCGCCCTGTTTGCTCTCCTCATTCAGCAGAATCTGACGCACCTGCTCCAGCAGCTGGGGATCAACATTTTGTCCCTCCGATGTCTGGAAGCCACCGCTGACGGCTTGGAATCCACCGCCGCCACCGAACGAGGATCCGCCGCCAAAGCCACCGCCAAATCCACCGCCACCGCCGCCACCACCACCACCACCACGGGGATAATTGTAGCCCGATGGGGGCTCAGCAGCGGCCAGAGCAGCCAGAGCAAACACTAAGAACTGTTGGCGATACGGTAATCCAATGGTTATCCACAGTGTAATCCACACCTCTTCTTTCGGCTACTTACCACTGAGAAGGAGTTCATAGCAATGAGTTTTGTGGTGTATGTGTGGGGGAGAGAAGTAAAATTAAATTATAAGGCAATTTTAGTTGCTTTCGAGTGGGGAGCCAGCGACTGAATGCATTCCAAATGCCACGCAGGCCCTCTTTATACTCCGCACAACGGCCGCCGTGTGTCTTCATCATGCGGTCTACACCCCGCCTCCTCGCCCAAAGCGTTGCGCCGAGTCAGTTTCATCGACTTCGTCGGGCCAACATCATTATCGGTAACTTCGTCTTCTTCATGATCGCTAACGATGGCCAAGTCGTTGGACGCTAATGATCATCACAGCACACACACACACACACACACACACTCACATAAGAGTTGTTGTTGTTATAGCTTGTACCTTCATCTTCAGCGCCGACTTGTTTTTGGCGGACGACCTGCGGCCAGCGTACAGCTCCAACTCCAATTGATGGCGTCGCCTCTTGTTTCCCACCATAAAGCAAATATAAAAATAAAAAATAGATAAATAAATACAAAAAACTAAAGCTGAAAAAATCGAAACACTAAAAACTAAAATGTCGCTAACATTTTTAGTTGTCTGTACTTGCATTTGAAATTTCTTCGGCACTTTCCTCGATTTGCACGTTTTGGTGGCTCTTTCGACATTTTCGCTTAGACAGCAACATCGACATCTCTCGACTTGCGCCACCGATTGACCAGGAAGTCATTTAAGCATCCATTGATTTACAAAAAAAAAAAAAAAAAAAACCATCGTTGATTAACCCAGACAGTCGCAAATGTCAATTTCCAGACAGCCACATTTCATTAATTTCAGTTCTTCGAGATTAAAAA
Organism: Drosophila ezoana; assembly: GCA_035045725.1. Taxonomy (NCBI): domain Eukaryota; kingdom Metazoa; phylum Arthropoda; class Insecta; order Diptera; family Drosophilidae; genus Drosophila; species Drosophila ezoana. Next base: position 1,779,551 of record JAWNOU010000036.1, read on the forward strand.
AGCCATTCATAATTGTGAATCCCCGAGATCCAACAATTACTATTTTGACTACATCTATTTCCACCTGAAAGCCCTCGATCTATAACATAAGTCAAATAAAAGTAAACAACGGGCGCCACAATCTGCACCTTGTGCACGATTACGAAACAAGTTGACTGAGAAAATGTGCTATATAATTTCCATGTAGAGCACTGGGACGCAGTCCACAGACGAACAGCCAGACATATAATCAACGTTGGCCGATTTCCCAAGGAATTACATTAAGGTTTAAATTATTTAAATTCACATAGCAGAACTGAGCAGCAGCTGCTCGTGTGGTAAAAGTTGTAGTTGTGCAGTTAAAAAAGAAGACCAAAAGATAATGATATGGTACCTACATACATATGTATGTATGCATGTGGGTATGGATGTGTGTGTATTTTTTTACTCGTAATTCGAACAAATGTTTCACTTCACGTTCGCACTCTCAATTCGCGTTATGTCTGATTTTTTATTATACTCGTTTCCAAAGTGAAAAGAGTATATTGGTGTCTTTTTTTTTGCAATATCTGTGTTGATGTCCAGTCGTCTGTCCATATGAACACTATATTTTAGCCGTGTCCAATGACTTGACACTTGGAATATATACTCGTTTTCATCCGCTTCACAAAAGGTGTTATTATTATGTGGCTATGTCCACTGAAGGCGTGGCAAATCGCGAAATACGATATCTACCATTGCTTAAAATCTAGAGTGACCAAATTTGAACTGGAGATTGATTGAAAAGAGAGACCAAATTTGTAATGAAAGATATGAGCACCAGCGAGCGCCCAAATCTTAAATGAAAACTACTCATGAGGTCCTTCGAATACGTACTTGGTGCGATCTCTCAATAAATTATACCTGTCTTTAGCAGTTACTTGGCTCTGAACAAGTATTGCGCAGTCGGTTGGATCCGACAGCAACATTCTTGTTTATTATGCATTGGGTCTTCCCTAAAGCGCTTCAAAGTGACATAACGCGTGTGTAGAAGGCGATGATTCACTGGCATAAACAAATATGCGAAAAAGATTTAAAACCTCCAAGCAACAGACGAGCCTGCTCGCGATTCTGTCAGTTGAGCAGCACACACAGCTGATCTAACAGATCAGTAGGCGTATACGTAATATATTTTACGTTTGCGTACCGTTAGCTGCCTCAGTCGAGCTGTGCGTATTATGTCAACATCAACAGTATTGTAACGTGCCACAATATAACTGTAGAGGCTCTCATGCGCATAAAGGCGAAGAAAAAAATGAAAAAGAAAAAGATGTGGAGCACAAGCAGCTGAAAATGAAACCGAATCCCAATCAAAGTGCCAAGTGGCAGTAAATTGTGGTAAATGAGGTTTATTTACTTGTACATCTCTCAGTTAACTTTCGCAAAGTGCAACGGTTTTTTTTTTGGAGGGGAGCGGAGAGAAAGAGAGAGAGAGAGATCTTGACTCTTGGTTTGGGCTCTTGTGCGCCGCTGCGTTTGGTTTAGGGCTTATTGAAAACCTTCACGCTTCAAAGTGAAGGACTTTAGCGGCTGCGTGCGGTGTTGCGTGGCGGTGGCGGCAATGACAACAGCGGCACGACTCCGACCCCAGCTCTTGCAATTTGGTGGCAACAAGATGAAAGTCAACACTTAACACTCTCAACAGCAGCGGGGGCAGCGGAGGTAACAGAGGCAGCTCAAGCTTGAGCCCGACTTCAATGACAATGCGCTAAATCATTTTTTTTTTGTATTTTTTCTTGTCTCTGTCTTAAATTATTTTTATCAGCCTGTAGTATTGTTGTAGCTACAGCTGCTGCCACTGTCACTTTAGGTTTTAATTTGGTTTATTGTGGTGCTGTCTTGAGATGCCTTGTGAAGGTCTCTCTCTCAATTTATTTCGTAATTGTCTTCATTTTTTTTTTCTTTTTAACTCGCACTTTCAGCCTAGTGCGAGCTGTAATTGGAGTAATATGGAAGGGCTATTCCCTTCGTGTTGTTTTTTTTTCCTGTTTGAGGCATCATTCTAAATTACTAGCTTGGTCACACTGGAGGACTGAGCCTCCTGGTCTGCGACTGGCATTGGAGCAAGCCCTCTGCTCTTTTGTTTTGCTTTTTGTATGTTTTGTTTTGTTATCGTTTTTGGTGCGTTGCTTTGGCCATTCGCTTCGTTTATAAACGTTTTTTTTTTGCAACTTTAATGAAACGCTTTATTGCACGCCACAATATGTTTATGTACAACCGCTTTGTGTGTGTATATCTGGTCAAATCCATCATTAACACGTCCACTAGGTCAGCGTAGACGACGCCACCGTTTCATGACTTACATTTGCTTTTGGACTGCTTTTTTATTTTCTCTGCCTAATGGCGGCCTAAGTAGATGTTCATTATCAGCGCACATGTGTGCGTGTGCTTGTGCGTTTGTGTGAGTGCGTTGGTAATGGTTATGACACTTTAATTGGGCCAGATAGCGGCTGGAAAATACACCAAAATACCAACAAAGTTGGCAAATTGACTGAAAACGCGGCTAAATTATCAAATCGTCGTTTGTCTATGCCAATTGATGGATAATTCGATAAGGCTTTTGTTACAAAATCTATTTAGGTATTTACTTATGTATATATGTATGTATGTATATTTTTGTAGAGAGCAACGCCCCTATCAACAAATGGAAACAGCTATTGATGCCAAAACAAATTTGCACTGCTAAAAAATTATTATTTGGCATTGATATTACATTCGTTTTTTCTGTGTGGCTCAAAAATATATACCAATACAATATATTTAACAAATTCACTTAAGATTTTGTTAACGAATATTTGCCAAATATTATTCAGGCGCAGCTATCTTAATGCACATGTCAAGTGCTGCCAGATCACAAAAAATTTGGCAACCGAGCTAATATGCAATGCAATAAATGCAATGTTGATTGAATATGAAAATTACAATTTCATAGTAACCATCTTGGTACTATTTAATTAAAAGATTGGACATGACAGTCTTTAAATCTTCCCCAGATTATGTCTGAAATATATTCCTTTTGTTTGCCTAATTTAATGACATGTGCATCTTAAGCTGCTAATTGTTAACTAAATTTATGCAGCTGTGTGGCATCTTTTCAAAAACCGTAGTTTGTGATAAAGAGAAACCAATTTTTCAACATCTCTAAAACTGGCGAATCATGTGTAAAAAAAACGGATTATTCAAGCATATAAATGACAGGGGGATAAAAACCGGTGACAAATGCCGAGAATATCGCAAGATGTAATTGCTGCTGATGAAGATGAATGCGCTAAAACTGTAGGCACAAGGCACCGGGCAGATTCAGCTGGCAAACAGTTACATAAGGCGCCAACGCAGAAGAGCCCCTCGAGCGGTTGTGGCAGTAGCAACAACCTCGACGTCTTCTTTCGTTTCCTCAAAAAGACAAAACAAGTTTTATTTGTCCGACAACGACTTGAACCGTGTGCTCCTAGCTTTATGTAAGTCAAGCGTGGAGACTGATACAGCCCCGAGCCAGTCGCTGCCGCAGCAGCAACAAAGACAGCAAAGGCAACGGCAACCGGCATGCAGGCAGATGAGTTGTCCATGTTGCAGCTAGCGCAACCAGAAAACGTAAGCGGTAGCTGTAGCTGTGGAGGTGCGCGGGGGTGGCTCGGCTAGGCAAGTGAAATTGCATATGCAATGCGAATTGAAGCTAGACAAAAAAAAAAACAAAAAAATAAAAAATATAAAAGATGCTGTGAAAACCAAACGTGCATAGAAATGCTGAAATTGTTTGGGAAATTGCTGCGACACGTTTTGCCATGTCTGCCAGGCAGACTGGCTTGCTGGAACTCGGCCCGTGGCTTCATGTCTGGCTTAGGCAGCAGCTAGAGTTGATTTGCCACCACACCACCAAAACATGTCCACTCTCGGCAGCCATCGGTTGCAAGTTCTGCGCACAAACTTTAGCCTTTGGGTGCTAACATTTGATCAGCTTATGCAAAGATAGCAGCTGCGCCTCAATGGGGACTCGCCTTTGCGCAATGATCATGCAGCTAGTTTATAGCCATATGGTCAGTAGAGATTCTCAAGGCGGCAGGCCAAAAGTAAAAGTTCAGGCAGGTAAATCACAAATCACAAATCGTTTGCCAACTCGGACACCCTGCTGGTCACAGCGTGCATTTTTTATCAGCAGCTCGATTGTTTTTCGAAATTATAGCATGATTTTATATAGCGTTAATTATAGCCAAATCTGGCTCATCCGCTAATCATGGCCATAGGTGCCAACCGTCAGCGAGAGATGAGACTCAATGAGCTATTTGCTATTTTTACGCTTTCTGGCTAACGTATAATTATAATTAATTGGCTTTTGTTTATCTGAATAAGTTCATTAGCAGCTAAAAAGAAAATGACCTCTATGTATGAAGTATCTTCAAGAGTTTGCAAATTAAACCAAGCTTTATTTATCGTTAATAAACGATTTTAGTCGATAAATTATGTTATTGCTTAACGTAAATAATTCAAAGAACCGTTCGGGGATTGGTCGACGCAAAAGCAGTGTGCCTGAAGTATACAAATCCGCTGTATACTTTTAGGCGGTGTCGATGTGCCAGGTAGCCGTAAAGTCATTAGTTATTAACTAATTATTTAAAAAATATCGTTTGCATCGATACTCTGCAGCGGAATTGATAAGCATAATGAATGTATGAATATTTTTTATACTTTATAGAGTTTTCGTTGACAAAGCAAGCTAGCTTGTTCAACAACAATTTTAACGTTGATAACCAAATTTAACGTGCACCCAACCCAGCGATAGTCGGTCACACTGATTTTACAACAGCTGACTGTGCACGAACCTGTGAATGGCCGGACGCCATTACGTTACGTGCTGACGAGTCGTGTACGTGTACAATAAAAACAGGGGAAAAAAACGAAAATATATGTAAAACACACAGAGAGAGAACAGTCAAAATTAACCGTGTCGATGTCGGAACGCTAAAAAGTCCAAAGCAATAAACTTAAAACATCCATATCTGACGTTCACGCAAATAGACCAGAGACACATTCAACATTAACATCTTTCTCGAGTCAATCAGCCAATTGGCTGGCTTTGCAACCAACTGCGACAACATGCAGCTGCTAATTTCAAGTGTTTGCATGGCGCTGACCAGCGCCGTAATTGGCAACGCCTACTACCAGAAACAGCAGTTCTATCCGGCCGTTGTATATATCACCAAATCGAATGCATCCATGGCGGTGAGTGGCAAACCCATTTGTTTTCCCAACAAAACTATAATTTTATAACCACAATAAATATTCGATTTTTACAGGTAATCTACATACAATTCTTTGTGATAGTCTTCATGTTTGGCAAGCTCTTGCGCAAGGTACAAATACTTTTCATTTATAAACATATTAATGTTTATTTGGAATTTTGATAAATATGGCTTATTGCAGATATTTCTGGGCACGCTGCGTGCCGCTGAATTTGAGCATCTGCTTGAGCGTTTCTGGTATGCACTGACGGAGACCTGTTTGGCATTTACTGTGTTCCGGGACGACTTTAATCCTCGCTTTGTGGCGCTCTTCACAGTGCTACTATTTCTCAAATCATTCCATTGGCTCGCTGAAGAACGCGTTGACTTTGTAAGTGCTCAACAAGCGCCGGCAACCAGGTCTTATGAACATTTATTAAATCTGAGTTTTCTTATAGATGGAGCGTTCTCCAGTATTGGGCTGGTTGTTTCACATACGCGTCGGCAGTCTGCTAACCATGCTGGGCATACTCGACTATGTGCTGCTTATGCATGCCTACAACTCGACGCTTGTGCGTGGTCCGACGGTCCAGCTGGTGTTTGGCTTCGAGTATGCCATTCTGCTGACGGTCATCGCCAGCACGGCCATCAAATATGTGCTTCATGCTGCAGAGATGCGCACCGATACGCCCTGGGAAAATAAGGCCGTATTCCTATTGTATACGGAGCTAGTTATTGGTCTCATTAAGGTGGTGCTTTATCTGCTGTTTGTTGTTATTATGGCAAAGATTTATGCATTGCCGATGTTCGTCTTCCGACCGATGTTCTTTACCATACGCAATTTCCGCAAGGCGCTCAACGATGTCATTATGTCACGTCGCGCCATTCGCAACATGAATACTTTGTATCCAGATGCAACACCCGAGGAGCTGCGACAATCAGACAATATCTGCATAATTTGTCGCGAGGACATGGTGAATCACTCAAAGAAGTTGCCTTGCGGCCACATCTTCCATACAACATGTCTGCGCTCATGGTTTCAACGCCAGCAAACCTGTCCCACATGTCGCCTGAATATACTGCGTACACCGACAGTTAATTCCACAGCAATGCCGCGACCAGCCGATGAGCCTGCAAATGCAGCAGCTCCAGCTGCCGCCCAGCCAGCAGCTGGCGCAAATGTTGCTGCGAATATCCCAGCAGCAGCACCAGACGCTGGTCTGCCGCGTCCAAATGGTACAGCCGGACAAAATGCAGCAGCACCCAACTTTGCAGACATATTCGGCGATGCTAGTGAGTGACAGCCTGTTCTCCTTAAAGATTGCATACACATTTTCCTTACAAACACATTTTCCTGACCTCCAGATAACCTAGGAAATGGATTTCCAAATCTAGCTGGGATTCCACCGCCGCCCATGCTGTCGCCATTTATGATGCAGCCACCATTTCCATACTTTACGCCGCCGATTGTACCGCCACCGCCAATGCCGCAGGACCTAAACACTTTCAACGAGGACGAGCTGCTCGCCATGGAGGGCAATCTACGCCAACACGTTCAAGAACGTCTTAAGGTAAATATAAACTGTTTAAATTTGTGTGCAATAACCCGCTAATCTGTAACAACTTTAAGATGCTACGCAATATATCGCTAATGGTGGACTCGGCCAACATCCTGATGCAACAATACCAAGGGATGATTGCGCGGCTGCCACCGCCCATACAAGTGCTACCGCCAGTCCCGGAAACAACGGCTGAAAACGTGCCCAATATAGTACCAGTGGCCACTGCAGCAGCAGAAGCACCAGCAACTGAACCAGTACCGGCAGTGAGCAGCCCCACAGCTTGTGATAAACCCAGCACATCAAGAGCAGCTGCTGCTGTCGCTGTCGCTGCTGAGGATAAGCCGCAAGTCAGTGTTGCTTCAAGTAACCCTGTCTCAGAAAAAGTCACTATTGAAGATCTGGGCGCTGAGGAGGATGTTGTGCCGTCCACAGATGCTGCGTGCGGGGATGTTGATAACGAGGACAGCTCCGAGCTAAGCGAGTTGCGAAAGCGACGCTTGAAATTTTTAGAGGAACGCAACAAATCACCAACTAGTAGCGACAAAACAGATTAGAATTTGAAGAACTGAATTTAATCAGCAGCAGCAGCAGCCTTCACGCCCACCTCGCTATCACACGTGCATCCAGATAATTCGATGTGTATTCTATGAATGGATATTGATTTTAGCTTCTACCTACATATTGACCTTATCTTTTACATAATTCCTTTGACTTTGTTGCGTTGGCATGGTTATCAATATGGGGAACTGTTGATGAATGCGTTGACATTGTAGAAGACTCGCATACATAAAACGTTATCCGTGTGGAACGTGGAGGGCTATGATAAAGCGGGGCGTGCAAACCCAATATATACCAATATATATTGTGTAAAAAAAAAAAAACTAATTTAGAAAAGGGGAAACTGATGATTTATAATTAATATTATTATATGTGTATAATTAATGTGAAATATAATTAAAACGAAAAGACGACATGAGTTGGATGCTATTTTAAGAGTACATATATAATATTAAGAAATAATTTAAACACGTAAAACTACACATAAATAACAACTGTGGAACGCCTAGCGCCCCTCGCATGAAAGATTTGCATTTGCAAATTTCCGGATCAAATGCGCGATTCGATTTCCCGGAACTCGCCAGGATCGGTGAAGTGTACTGTCAAAATGTAGAACAAAGAGGGAAACGGCACCAGGCACAGCAACGCATAATGGTAATTCAAGGAGCAGATGCCAAAAGCAAGCAGCAGCCAATGAACAGCTAAAGTTAAATAAAGTTTAATATTCTACTGAATCTAACTGCGACAGCCGACTTACAAATAATAACAACATTTTTGACATCCCACACAGACGACAGCAGCAACGATTTCTGCGTTTGATCTAGCTTCAAAGAGTAGTGAATGGCGTTGGCCACCATGGACATAGCGATACTTAGATAAGGAAACGAATAATCTGAAAGAAATAAGTTAATATTATGTGCTGCACAAAGGCTATTTGGTTGACTTACAAATAAGGCCACAGCAGGTGCCGTGAACTAATGTCAGCAGTGGCAGAAAATAGAGGGCTGAGTAAATGGGCGCCTTGCCGCGCACATCCATCATGGAACTGATCACGGGCCGTATTAGAAACATATTGAGCAAACACAAAAAGTAATACACCAAAACAATTGTTTGCCTGCACATAAAAAAGGTATTTCATATAAATGTATAGAAAGTCTTTTGCCATTGACTTACAAAGGATAGACAGCTTCCTGGGTGCAATGATACGTGGTTTCATAGTTGGGATTGGGATTGTAGAAGAGTGTGTACCAGTCGGTAAGTTTTCGCACCTCGCACGAGTACAAACGCATTTCCCACATTGGCTCCATGAAGAGTGTGGACAGTATTGCCGCAAGTGCCACCTCAATGAAGGCGCTGGCTGTGAGGATTAACTGCTTGCGCGAAAACTTTCGATCTTTGGCATCCAAGTCAATAAAGAAACAGTGCATCATAAGTGGCAGCATGGTCATAAAGCCTAAATACAGCCACGAATAGGTGGTGAGTTCGTCCCGACAGGGCGTACACGCATAGCTGGCGTTCACCTTTAACAAAAACAATGCAGCATTAAACCAAAACAAATCAACAATTGAAGTAACATACCCGTGATCCTCTGGGACAAACACCGCAGCTGCTCCAACTGCCATTGTCTAGCAGTGATCTACCACAATAAATGCCGGGGCAACGATCCAAATAATTGTACATCTTTATATTAAAGTGGATTATTGTTTTTTCTTGCTCGGCTGGGAGCAATGTTTTTTATTTCACCCAACACTAACATACAGCTGTGGGCACCCAAAATCCCTAACATTTGCGGAAATGTTTTTAACAGTGCGTCTCTGGAAAGCAGCCGGTACTCGTATTTTGTTGTTGTAAATATCAAAATTTGACTTGCAATTCGGCAAACAATTTGTTAAGACAAACAATCCTATTTAATATATCTTTAAATTTAATTGAAAAACGAGAAAATAATTTCCAAATTGAATTTAATCGCTACCGGCTCAAAATGACTGTCTTTAAATATATATGATAACACTGCCAAAGCGTACCTGTAACAGAACAGCTGTGCTAACATTCACTATACATTTTTTCGATCCCTTAAAAAAAATACTGAGCGGAACTGCAGTAATCATTCTTAAGATTATAAGAAAGCTGTATTTCTAATTGTTGCTGACTTTTTTTTTTAACGCTAAGTGTTCAAAGCAAATTCACCCACAACAAACCCATAATGGGGAGGGCGGTCGATAATGACCAGGGGTGCAAGGTGTTTTGTGCCGTCGATGTTAAATTTAGGCAGGTCGACAATCGGCCGGCTACTATAATCTATCGGCCGTCTACACAAGTAAAAATAATAATTAACTCTAATATAAGAATTGGAAGTAGCTAGTAAACTAAAATAATTTATTTAAATTAAATAGGCAATACGCCAGCAAGTAAAAAACAAACATCAACGATTGCAAAAATTGGCCATCACCAACGGAGACGCCATTTTGGCTATCGGCCGGCTGATTTGTAAAGCTTAGGAGAGCCAGCCAGCAGAAATTGCAAAAAAAAGATACATAATTAGTTTTTAACATTTTGTGCAACAACTATGACATTCTAACAACCAAGCCCAAACCAAATGTGCGTACAGATATCGTGGCAAATTAGTGCGACAGTGTAAATTAATGCGTATATTAACAAAAACGCACAGTGTTTTTAGGGCGGATGCACAAAATGGTGAGTTGTGCAAAAGCAAAATGATTTGGTGACTACATTTGTATGTGTAGATGTGTAGCTGCGCTAATATGTGTGTGTGTGTGTGTTAATGTGTATGTTGGATGTGAAAAACGTAGCGAAACGTCAATGTCCTGCAATACTAACTGCAAATTGCAAATATAATATCAGGTTTCAACAGAAAATGACTATTTAATCACCCACCGCCGTCGTAATTCTGGTTACACACATTCCAATTGGATTTTATATTCGTTTGCCGTGCGCTACACTTGTGCGGGTCTATGCCCTCCCCCTACCCTTCCAAACTGTGCTGCACTGCCTATGTACATATATGCATATATGAATGTACAAATATGTATGCAGTGTTGACAACGAACAATTCGTCGCTCAAATGATAAGTTTGCACGTCAGTTGTCAGATTGAAAAATAAAAGTTTTGAACTGCTGAAATCGAAGAAGAAGCATAAGTAGGAGCAGACGAAAAATACACAGGATTGGAGCTCGTCGCCTTTGGTAGTAAAATAAGTGGTTGCTCTTTAAACATTTGTTCTTATGGTCCCCGGCGCTTTTGCCGGATGGGATGGGGTGCCGTTCCACGGATCCCCAACGCAGCAGGCAGTGATGTAATTTTTGGGAAAAGCAAAAATCTTCTTTGTTTGGCTACAAAAAGAAAATAATAACAAATAAATAAATATAAGCAGGAAAAGAACAACGTAAAACGGCAACAACAACATCAAATTAAATTCACACTGTCGCTGTGTATGTAAGTGTGCGAGAGAGTGATGGTGTGCGTGTGTCTGTGTGTGTGTGTGTGTGTGAGTGCTCATATGCTCACATATATTTGGCCACTGCTCGGCTCCCTCCGCCGCCGTTGCCTGACCCCCGTCTATTAAATAATATTGATTTTTCATATTCCAACCCACTCTCAAACACTCTCATGCCACAATTTGCGCTCGCTCTTTTCGTTCGTGCGTGCGCCAGTGTGTGTGCGAGTGTATTTTTTCGGTCTCCTTTGTGCGCTTGTATTCATTTTTCTATTTCTTCTTTTTTTTCTTACTTCGTTGCAGTTTATAGATTTTTGCAATTGTGTCCGTTGAGCAGAAATATGTAAACTAAACGCAGCGCGCCGCAAACAGCAGCAGTGCATGCAAAAACAACAACAATAGTAACAACAAAAACAACAACAACAACAGAAAACCCCGTTTCTTATTGGGATAACAACAATAATAATAAGAAGAAGAAATAAACAAAAACCAAGAAGAAACTTAAAAAAGGTTTTCAAACATCGTCAAACAATAGACAGAGGCAAAACAGACGCCGACGCCGACCAACAGTGCCTATGTACATTGGTTACAAACATTATTCTTTCATTTGATTACTTACGCAAACCCAAAACAATAATAAGGAGCAACGGTGTAAACAGAAGTGCGCCCATCTCTGTCTCTACGGAACCAGGACTGCCATAGCCATAGTCAATAATCAAAGCCAAAGCCGCCCAGCGTAGACTTCTGTAGAATTACGATAAAACACAGACACACCCACACACACCCACACACTCTCTCACACCTGATAAGCAGCCAACATAATACAACAAACGACGACGGCGCTAAGCAATTGTGACGCTGGTGCAGCCACAGGGCGCAACAATGACATTCGATACGCGCCGGCAAGGCACAGGAACTGGCCAAGCCACGACCAACAACAGCAGCAGCAGCACCACCACCACCACTACCACTACCACGAACACCACAACCACCACCACCGCTGGCATAACGAGCACAGCTCAAGACGCTGGCACGGGCACAACAGCAGTCACAACATCGAGCATGTCCAGCAGCGGTGGCGATACCAACAATAGCAACACGAACAGCCAGGATGCGGCCCAAGTTACGGATGCACTAACGGAAGCAGGTGGCAATGCTGGAGAGAGTGCCGCTACAGTAATGTGAGTATATTGCCGTTTAACTATTTATTGTTAATAACCTTAATGTATTAACTGCGCAGTTGATGGGCTTGTAGGAAAACGGGAATTCGCTAAAAATTAACATATTCCAAACGTTCTCTTATACAAATACACGCAAATGCTCTCTTAAGGGATAGCTTCCAATAGTCGCACCTCTCCTTAAGCGAGTAAATTTGTTAGTTCCAATCTTTTTTTCCTTACTGCTGAGCTTACGCTCTTTTGACTTGAATATGGACAATATTTTGGGTACAGAAACTATCCCTAGAACGGAGAATCAACTTTTTAACTTGAAACAATTTCTGGCGATTTGAAGTGGACTTCTCCCTATATATTGGTAGCCTATGCACTGCCCCTTTTTAAAGTACATTCTTGCAATTATGTGCCATAAATTGATAGAATTATTAGTTAATTTTTATTAAGCCGCAGTCGTAGCTGCTCTTTGCTAATTGTTTAAGTGTTTGTCCCATTAGAGCAAATCAATTCGAATCACGAGTCTTAACTAACACACACACACATACGCAAAGTGTGTGTGTGCATGCGTGCTTTAGCTATGTAGATGTGCAATCTAAATAATAAACACGAAAGCCGACGATAATAACAAAACAAAGCACAATTATCGCTTATCTACTTACGGGGCCAGGCAGTGACTCATACACCCCTCCACCTGCACGCGACCCTCATAGAAAAAGGCCGAAAATAGAATCTAAATCGGCAAAAAGTTAATTTTTTCTTTTCTTTTTTGCATTATGTATAGGACGCCGGAAAAGCTGATAGCGTCATTTCCAACCGCCAAGTTGCGCTCCCTAACACAAAAGATATCCAATCCACGCTGGGTTGTGCCCGTTCTGCCCGAACAGGAGCTGGAAGTGCTGCTTAATGCCGCCATTGAGCTGGCCCAAGTTGGTAAGTAATCAATTATCGCAAGGTTAGTTCTACATCTCAATTTCTCAATTCTTGCTTTTAGGTGCGGATCATGACTGCGAACCGTGCGTTGAGTTCTATCGCAATGGGTTAACAACATCCTTTGCTAAAATACTTACCGATGAGGCAGTCAATTCGTGGAAGTACAATATACATCACTGCATTTTGGTGTCGTGCGGCAAGCTGTTGAATTTAATTGCGATACACATGCAGCGCGATAATCCCTACCTCCTCGATTTGCTGGCCATTGTTTTTGATCCAGATAATAAGTTCAACACGTTCAATGCGGTACGCCAGCCGGAGTGCTTTGCGGCGCCCGATTCTATTTGGGGTGTGCTGGACAGTAATAAGATGTTTGCGAAACCGCCGCCAGAACCAAAGAATCCGCGCGGTTGGCTAGTCGATCTCATAAATCGCTTTGGGCAGTTGGGCGGATTTGATAATCTGCTCGAGCGTTTCAATAGCGGCCTGGAGTTGTTGAAGCGCAATCAAAACACAAAGGGTGGAGCAGTCAAGAGCATCGCATCCAATGAGAGTGTGGGCGTGGAGGGTGCCGGACACGACAATCGACTGACGCTGGCGCTCATACACAGCCTGCTTCGACCTTTTGGCCAATGCTATGAGCTGCTCACGCCAGCTACCATTGCCAAGTACTTTATGCCTACTTGGAATGTGGTTTTGGATCTGCTTGATAGTTTCACCGATGATGAGTTGAAGCGCGAGGTGAAACCCGAGGGCCGCAATGACTACATAAATGGCATTGTGAAGTCGGCGCGTTCCTTGGCCAGCCGTTTGACCGGCCAGGAGGAAATGATACGCGATCTTGAGATGTTTCGCCTTAAAATGATATTGCGCCTGCTGCAGGTGTCCAGTTTCAATGGCAAGATGAATGCCCTCAATGAGATCAACAAGGTGCTGTCCTCGGTGGCATATTACTCGCATCGCTCTCAGCCGCTGCCCCATTGCTTACCCGAGGATGAAATGGACTGGCTGACTGCAGAGCGCATGGCTCAATGGATCAAGTCATCCGATGTGCTTGGCATTGTGCTCAAAGACTCATTGCATCAGCCACAGTATGTGGAAAAGCTGGAGAAGATCATACGCTTCCTTATAAAAGAGCAGGCACTAACGCTTGACGATCTGGACGAAGTGTGGCGAGCTCAAGCGGGCAAGCACGAAGCGATCGTGAAAAACATGCACGATCTGTTGGCAAAGCTGGCATGGGACTTTACGCCCGAGCAGCTAGATCATCTATTTGAGGCGTTTCAGGTGAGTCTCACGTGGTGTATAAGACAAGACCAAATCTTAATTATTCCATTAATTTCTTGCAGGCCAGCATGACGACCGCCAACAAGCGGCAGCGTGAACGCTTGCTAGAGCTAATACGTCGTCTGGCCGAGGACGATAAAAATGGTGTGATGGCACAGAAAGTGCTGAAGCTCTTCTGGACACTGGCGCACAGTCAAGAGGTGCCACCGGAAGTGCTCGATCAGGCGCTTGGCGCGCACGTTAAGATACTCGACTATAGCTGCTCACAGGAGCGAGATGCGCAAAAGACCATTTGGCTTGATAAATGCGTGGGCGAGCTAAAATCTGGTGATACGTGGGTGTTGCCCGCCTTGCGCCTGATTCGGGATATATGTTGCTTATATGACACAACACCCAACCATGCGCCACGCACACAGACGGGCACCAATCGGCTGCAGGTGATTGAGCGTCTGCAGAACGATTACTCTCTTGTGATTCTGGTCACCAATAGTCTGACTGCGTACATGGATAAGGTGCGCGCTATGGTTAACGAGACGCCCAGCCTGGATCCGGCGACCATTCTGATAGACGGTCGATTTCCACATCATGCTCAGATTGCCGAGCGTTTGGAGTTTCTCAAGTTCTTGCTGAAAGATGGCCAGCTTTGGCTTTGCGCTGATCAGGTGCGTTTTCTTATTCCTTTCCATCTCGCTTGCTTATTGGCTAATGTAGAAATCGTGGTTGTTCCAATCGCAGGCGAAGCAAATCTGGCATTGTCTGGCTGTGAACGCCGTATTTACGGCTGATCGCGAGGAATGTTTCCGCTGGTTCGGTAAACTAATGGGCGAGGAGCCTGATCTAGATCCAGGCATTAATAAGGACTTCTTTGAGAATAACATACTGCAACTGGATCCGCACCTGCTGACAGAAAGTGGCATAAAATGCTTTGAGCGCTTCTTCAAAGCCGTCAATTCCAAGGAGGACAAACTGAAGGCCATTCACCGAGGCTACATACTTGACAATGAGGATCTCATTGGCAAGGATTATTTGTGGCGCGTGATTACCACCGGTGGCGAGGAGATTGCCAACAAGGCTATCGATCTATTGAAGGAGGTTTCAACAGCGCTGGGTCCGCGACTGCAGGAGCACATAACCGAGTTCCATGAAATGTTCATCGGTGAGTGTTGTTCGCGTCTGCGTACTCACTACAGCAATATTCTAATACTGGGCAAAACGATGCTGGAGGATGCCGACAATCAGGATGCGAATAATGATAATTCAAAGGATACAAAAATGCGCTTCATTGAGGCAGAGAAAATGTGCCGCATCATCAAGGTGCTTCAGGAGTACATCAAAGAGTGCGATCGCTCCTTTAGCGGCGATCGCACCCATCTGCCTCTCAGTCGCGTCACGCGCGGCAAGAATACTAGTCTCTATATACGTTTCCAAACGCCCGGACGGCCCATTGACGACATTGAGATTGTTACGCACAGTAACGAGACAATGGCTGCCTTCAAGCGCAATCTGCTGAAGCGCATCAAGGGCAACTCCACATCTAATACCAATATAAAGGTGGATCTCTTCTATACCAATGGAGAGCTTATCGAGGTCACCGACGAGATCAATCCACTGTACCAATACACCATACGCGACAAAATGATATTGACGGCCAAGCTGACGCCGGTGGGCATTGGCCTGGCCAGCAGTCCCGACTCCTCCAGCGACTCCAGCACTGGTTCGCCACCTAGGCCCTGTCCGGATATGCAGCGCGTCGAGTCGGAGAGCACGCTGCCCGGTGTGATTATCTCACAGCACTATCAGTACACTGAGTTCTTTTTGAAGCTCTATCAACTGGGCAGTGACTTGGAGCACGGTCGCCTACGTGATAGCGCCAAGGTTCTGCTGCATTTGTTGCCCTGTGATCGTCACACAATGCGCATGCTGCAGCTCATGTGCCGCGTCCCGAAGTCGCCCGCCGGCGATGGTCCCAAGGAGGAGGATGCCCTGACTGGTAGTGGTCAAACCGCTAGCGATGCGGTAGGTTTCTATCTAGTTAAATATAGAGAAACATAATTTTAAATTGGTTAAATATATTTTTAGCTAAATGCCGAGGACTGCACACCTGAGCAGATGTTCCTGCACCCGGCACCTGCCCAGGTTCTGTATAATCTGAGCGTTTTGCACGGACTGTTGATACCTGCGCTGGATCCGCTGGGCGAGTCAGCGCTGCAAGTGCAATCCGCCTGGATGCATTCGGGGTGTGCTCATTTCGTGCTTGAGCTGCTCACAAAAAACAACTTTTTGCCTAGTGCTGATATGCACACAAAGCGTGCCTCCTTCCAGTGTGTGCTGCGTCTGGCCAAGCTGTTTCTTTACATAGTGGGTAGCGTATTGTCCCGCGTGGGCGATGAACCAATGATCTGTGACTATGACAACGGCGCTCGCTCTCAGGTGGACATACTTAAGCAGAACTTCTCGACGATGCCCAACAATGCGCAGGGCACGCTGCGCGCCATTTCGGCCAAGCTGGCTGAGATATTGGCCACCGAGATGCTATCGGCCAGTCATGAGGGTGAACGCTGTCGTGCACTCTTTAGCTCCACGCTGCAATGGTCCTGTCCAGATATAACCACCATCAAGGCGGTCGTGCAGCTAGCCTGGGCCTCGTCGTGCGGTAATCTTCAAGCTCTGGGCAGCAGCAATGATTTCGAGGATGATGCCATCATACCCGATGGCCAAGACTTCAGCATGTGCAAGGAGGCGCTAGAGGTGTTAACGATCTCTTTTATACTCAATCCCAGCGCCAATGAAGCGCTGAGCAATGATGCCAATTGGCCCAAATTCATAACCTCAATTGTGCTGAAGAATCCGCTGCGTCATGTGCGTCAAGTGGCATCTGAGCAGCTGTTCCTGGCCTCCACCTATTGCGCCGGTGATCGTCGCCCGTTCGTCTACATGGTCAATCTGCTTGTGAGCGCACTGAAAACCTTGGTTCCCCAATACGAGGCCACCTGCGCGGAGTTCTTTTCGGTTCTCTGTCGCACGCTCTCCTATGGCTGCATATACAACTGGCCACTGCAGATTGGCGAGGGTCTTCTGGGCGACGAAATCAAGTGGCTGCGTAAGATACGCGAGAACGTCAAACTCACCAGTGAAACACAGGTGCACGAGGAACTGCTTGAGGGCCATCTTTGTTTGGCCAAGGAGCTAATGTTCTTCCTGATGCCCGACTCAAAGGCGCAGTTGAACGAGCTAATACACGAGCTCATCGATGACTTTTTGTTTACGGCATCGCGCGAGTATCTGCATTTACGCAAGCACGGTAGCCTGCGCCTGGATACGGTGCCACCACCAGTGTGCCGCAGTCCGCACACAATTGCTGCCGCTTGTGATCTTCTTATTGCTTTGTGCCAGCTCTGTGTTCCTAATATGAAGCTACTCACCAATACACTCATCGATTTCGTCTGTACGGGTAAGTGTGCTGAAAATCATGCTTAAGCTGCACCGTATGCTAATTATTGTCTATACAAATAGATACCGATCCGTTGCGCGAATGGGATTATCTGCCTCCGGTGGGGGCTCGGCCAGCTAAAGGATTCTGTGGTTTGAAAAACGCTGGAGCTACCTGCTACATGAACTCGGTGCTGCAGCAGCTGTACATGGTGCCAGCTGTGCGTGTGGGCATCCTCAAGGCGCATGGCGCTGCTACCAATGACAACGAGGACTTCAGCGGTGACTCGGATTTAACTAGCGGCAGCGCTGGTGGCATGGGCCCCTCCTTTTTTGGCCCCTCAACAATACCGACGCTCGCGTCGTCATCAGCAGCTGCCACCATGGGAGCTGATGACGGCACCGATGTGCGCAAGAACTATCATGTGATCATACTTAAGCATGTGCAGGCCATATTCGCTCATTTGGGCCACAGTGCGCTGCAGTTCTATGTGCCACGCGGTCTCTGGACGCATTTTAAGTGGGTTGAAATACAACATGATGTTGAGTTTATTGATAGATAAATCCGTTCTATTACAGACTTCAAGGCGAGCCGGTGAATCTGCGCGAGCAACAGGATGCAGTTGAGTTCTTTATGTCGCTGTTTGAGAGTCTCGATGAGGGACTTAAAGCACTTGGCTACACGCAGCTGATGAATGCAACGTTGGGTGGCTCGTTTAGTGATCAAAAGATTTGCCAAGAGTGCCCACATCGCTACTCCAAAGAGGAACCATTTAGCGTATTTAGTGTTGATATTAGGAATCATAGCTCATTAACTGAATCTCTGGAGCAGTATGTCAAAGGAGAGCTGCTCGAGGGAGCTGATGCATACCATTGTGATAAATGTGATAAAAAAGTAAGTCAGCCGCACAAAACAACAGTTTTTCTGCTACATGCCATTTACCGTGTACTCTATATATGTATATATATTCTTGATTCTATCAGGTAGTTACCGTTAAGCGGCTATGTGTCAAGAAGCTGCCGCCCGTGTTAGCCATACAATTGAAGCGCTTTGAATACGACTACGAGCGCGTTTGCGCGATTAAGTTTAATGATTATTTTGAATTTCCGCGTATCCTGGATATGGAGCCCTACACAGGTGAGATAATCCTTGACTGTTTATTTGTTATTATAAAATTTATTAAACTGTTTCACATTTCATTTAGTTTCTGGCCTAGCTAAGCTAGAAGGCGAAGTTGTGGAAGTGGGTGATAATTGTCAAACAAGTGTTGAAACAACAAAATACGAACTGACCGGCATTGTGGTGCATAGCGGACAGGCATCCGGTGGCCACTACTTCAGCTACATAGTATCCAAGTAGGTAGCCACAATACCCAATATTTACAATTTGTTGAACTTGAACTCTTTCAGAAATCCTGCGAACGGCAAGTGCCAATGGTACAAGTTCGATGATGGCGAGGTAACTGAATGCAAAATGCACGAGGATGAGGAAATGAAGGTGCAATGCTTTGGCGGCGACTATTTGGGCGAAATTTATGATAACAATCTAAAGCGTATGCAATATCGCCGTCAAAAGCGCTGGTGGAATGCCTATATGCTTTTCTACACGCGTTGCGATCAAAATCCCACACATTTCGAGCCCAGTGTGGAGCAGTTGTCGCTAACAGAGAGCCGTAATGTGGTACTGCCCCTACCGAAGCCAATTGAGCGCAGTGTCAGGTGAGCTTACTTATTTATTATTAATGCAAATTATATAATTTATTTAACCTCTTACCAATTTCAGACATCAAAATATTCGTTTTCTGCATTCGCGCAGCATTTTCTCGGTCGAGTTCTTTAATTTCATTAAAAAGCTGGTCAGCTGCAGTATTCCCTCAACGCGCAGCGATAAAATTGTGAGTGTGTATAAGAATAAAATCTGTATATCAATTTTAATTAACTTTTATACTTTGCAGACACCTGCTGCTGAGGAACTTTCGCTGCTAGGCGTACAGTTGGCATCACAGTTTCTGTTCCATACTGGATTTCGCACTAAGAAATCGCTGCGTGGTCCCGTCATCGAATGGTAAGTGGAGAAATAAACAGTAGCAAAATGGTTATTTATTTTATTTTTGTTTTAGGTATGACACGCTTTCACATCACATACGTTCCTCCTCGCTGGTGCGCAAGTGGTTTGCGAATCATGCTCTGCTCTCGCCACCGTCGCGCCTGGGCGAGTATATATTGATGGCGCCCTCGCCGGAGGTGCGCACCGTGTTCGTCAAATTGGTTGTGTTCTTTTGCCATTTTGCCATCAATGATGAGCCGCTCGTTGGCTACGAGGGTAGCAATCTCTGCGAGCAGGTTCTTATTAGTGTGCTGCGTCTGCTTAAATCTGAGGCTGCAGACTATGGCAAGCATTTACCGCATTACTTCAGTCTGTTCAGCATGTACGTTGGCCTGGGCACTCGCGAGAAGCAACAGCTACTCAAGGTAATAATAAGGAACTATTTTGCTTGTGTTACTTTTGCTAATGTCATGTTTTTTTTTTTTTACAGTTAAATGTGCCCGTGCAGTTTATGCAGGTGGCCATGGACGATGGATCAGGGCCGTCGATTAAGTATCAGTATCCAGAATTTAGCAAGCTGCATCAGGTGGTGTCGCATTTAGTGCGCTGCAGCGATGTCAGCGACAAGTGCCAGAGCTCCAATCAAAATGCGCGACCTCTGCCCAATCCGTACAAGGACGCAAGTATTTCCCAAGAGGAGCTGACGCCGCTGTCCAGTGAATGCATGGATATTCTTTTCAATCGCACTGGGTAAGTCATTTGTCTTATATAACTGTATTAGCTTTTTAACGGCTCGATTTTCACAGCTATATCAAAAAGGTCATCGAGGACACGAATGTGGGCGATGAGGGTTTGAAGCTGCTACAATATTGCAGCTGGGAAAATCCGCATTTCTCGCGTGCAGTGCTCACAGAGCTGCTGTGGCAATGTGGGTTCGCCTACTGCCACGATATGCGCCACCACACAGATCTACTGCTGAACATATTGCTGATTGAGGATTCTTGGCAGCATCATCGCATACACAATGCGCTTAACGGCGTGGCGGAGGAGCGTGAGGGCCTGTTAGAGACGATACAGCGCGCCAAGACGCACTATCAGAAGCGCGCCTATCAGATAATCAAATGTCTAACACAGCTGTTCCACAAGTCACCCATTGCGCTTCAAATGCTGAACACTAATCCTAGCATAAGTCGTCATTGGAGCATTGCCGTTGAGTGGCTACAGGATGAGCTGGAACGCCAGCGCGGCATAGGTTGCCAGTATAACTCGTACTCATGGTCGCCGCCGGCACAGAGCAATGACAACACCAATGGCTACATGCTCGAGCGCTCACAATCGGCCAAGAACACCTGGTCCATGGCATACGAGCTGTGCCCGGAGGAGGTGAGCGAGAAAGCTACGACGGTGCCTATAATACAAATTTATCTTAAAAATAAACTGCATACTAACACATTCTTTTTTTGGCCAGCAGGATCAGGAGGAGAACAACGAATCTGACTTGGAATCAAACGATGACAACAAGCAGGAGCTTCAACAGCCGGCGCAGACGCAGCAGCCGCCAGTCGCAGATTCGAATGCTGGCAAAGAGCAACAGCAGCAGCCGGACAACAAATCGGCCAACTATCCGCAACTTACAACAATCCCAACAATTGGCGGATGGCCCGGCCCTGCCCCGAACTCAACACCGACTTCTACACCAGCACCAAACTCGGGTTCTATAGATGGCAATGGCATACCGAATTTGTCACGTCAATTGTTTAGCGCCTACACGTCTATGGGCGTCGTCTCCTCCAGTGACACTGTTGCCCCGACTGTCGGTGGCGGTGGGGGCAGCGGAAGCGGTGCCAACAGCGAAACCGAGAGCAGCGCTCAGGATACGGGCAACACCGACTCCAACATAAATGGCCTTACCAACAGTTTGGATTATTTTTTAAAATTTAATATTTCATCAAAACAGGTAAGAAGCATGACAATGGGGCTCGATGGATATCTCCTAGAGCTGTAGTTAGTACTGTTATAGTCCACCTGGTTCAAGTCCTGCCTTGCCATACAAAAAAAAATATGCCTATAGATATATATGTATATAACATATACATATATACCATACCAAACTACACTACACTCCACAACATGGTAACTTTGTTCTAATTCTTTCTCTGTTTCAAATTATCCAATGTGCCTTCTTTCGATGTTTCGCTGTTTTCCTTTGTTGTCCTCTTCCCTTCTGCCTTTCTGTTAAACTGTGCGCAGGGCAGCCGAAATCGTGTTAACCGAGGAGGTAAATTGCCGCCTGCAGCGGAGCTGCTAATGCCGCCACTGCAACAACTACAGTCACAACAACAACAACAACAGAAACCGCAACAGCTACAACAACAGTCACATCAACAAAAACATCAACTACAGCTGCAACTACAACCAAAACAGCAACAACAATTGCAACAGCAGCAGCAGCAACAACAACAACAGCAGCAACAACAACAGCAACAACAACAACAACAACGTGGTGATATTAGCAACAGTTCCACAAGCCGCTTAATTTGATTTGCTGCCAAGTTAGTTAGAGTTGTTCATCTAATTCTGTGATCCGACCACATTTGTTATTGTTTTTGTTTCAACGTTTTGTTGTTCACTGAAAAAGCCAAAAGTTTTTTATATCGAGCTACAAGCTACAAGATTGTCATTCGCATTGTAGTGTCTACCAAACGGCGTCACGAGACTTCTGGCTTTTGTTTTATTTTATTTATTTTTTTTGCTATATGCTTATTGACTCAGGCACACACACACACACAAACACACACCTTGTACATACATACAAATTTGCACACTTAGTTGTTTTCTGCTTAATTGATACGAAGACGCCTAAAGCACCCACAAAGTGTTCCAAGCGGCTCGTTTACATATTCGAAAACCATAATTAATTTATAATTGTTGTTTATTTTTATTCTTATGCATTCACAGCAGTGTACGCCAAACAGGAAAGATCGAAGAAGGACAAGGGAAAAGAAGAATGTATTTAGAAGTTCGGAGGAGTACGAGGAAGTAGCAGCAACAGAGGCAACAACAACACCAATGCCTGCAACAGATACAACAGCGCCTAGCGCAATTAAAACACCAGCAACAGTTGCAGATAGCTCAGCAGCAGCAACAACAACAGCAGCAGCTGCAGCAACAACAAACGAGACAACATCATTAATAACAATAACAGACACAACAGCAACTTTATTAACGCCGGCGAACACTACAACAACAACTACAACAACAACACCAACAACAACAACAACAACGGGAGCGGCTGAACTCAATTCAATAATGGAGAAGAACTTAATTTAAAATATATAGAAACAAAACGAAAAGTTTTTTTTCAATAAAATTACTAATCGCAACAATAATAAAAATAATATTAATAATAATAACAACAAACACAACACTAAGCAATTTGTGAGCATCCATCAATTGACAATGTAAATTGTTTGGGTGGTTAAAAAGGGGAAAGATCGTTGTAAAAACAAAAAAAAAAGATGAAAAGAAAATGAATAACAAAAAAGATACACTAAAACGAGACTTAAACGCTAGTAGTTATTAACAAACGAATTAACAAATGAAACCTAGGCAAAAACAAGAACAAGAATACGAAAAACAAAACTTAGTCGAAGTCGAAGTCGGATGCGAGAGGAAAGCAAGAGAAAGTAAACATTAAGAATGGGTATGTACCAACAAATGGTGTTTAAAGAGTTATTGTACTTTATATTTACCTAAACAAATTACATACATGCGTATACACTCACACACACACACACACACACGCATACACACATACACACTATGATGGTTTTAAGTTGCACGTTAATAGTACGATATAATTGTATTTATATAGTATATATAAATGATGTATTACGCATTGAAAGCGAGCAATCTAAACATTAACTGAATCAAATAAAACCAACTAACAAAAACTACATACATACATACATACATACATACATACATGAATACATACTTAGGAAACAAAATTAATTAATTCGGCTGAATGTCGTCAAGACAGCTGCGTAAATATTTCGATTAAGGCAAGCAAAACCAAATTGCATCTTCAGTACTCATCATGCCACAAGTGTCGCTTCTGAAAGGCGTTTCAAAAATAAGATTCAATTTTTAACTGGAATTGGATGCGAAATCAAAAACGAAAACAAAACAGTATAAAACGCCAGAGTTGATAGACAAATGTGGACTAAGAAAACAAAAAAAAAAGAGAGCGTAAAATAAACTTGATTATGTTTATACTAAGTATATATATATATATTTTTAATTATTTAGTGTTTTTTGTATTAAGTGAAATTTGTTAAACATTTATTAAATTATTATGTTTTAAGTTGCAAAATAAACGCGAAAAGTAAGCAAATAATGCTTTAATCACTTTTTCTCATAATTTGTTTTATAAACCTCAACAACGAACAAACAAGCAATAGATCAATTCGATAAACAAACTGAAATATACAAATTGTTAATCTATTTTAATTTACATATTTTACATATGTAATCTGTGAAGTGCATGCGATAAGATACACGCATAAACAAAAAGGAACAAAAAAAAAAACAATAAATGAAAACTAAATTTTTTTCTAATCAACAATGTTTTGTATATGGCAATATTTACTAGCTGAGCTAATTATTCGCTTAAGAAAATGCAAAAGAAAGTTTATACTTTACAAAAGAAACACCCATTATTTTTATTGTCACCGGATTAGTTACAACAATGATCCATTAGATGGAAATATTTACGCTTAAATCTAATAAATGCACGTGGGTAAAGCTAAAACTGCTTAAGGATCAATTCAAAAGCACAGATATAAATGCAACAAGTAAAATTCTACGCATAAATGCAACAATATCCTGGTTTGCCCAGGCAAACCACATCAATTTCCTTCTTTAGTTGGCGTCCTCATCAACGAATGTTATGACTGCCGCGCCCTTGGCCATGTTGTCGCCTACGGCGCCGCCAATTGATTTAATAGTGGCATCCTTTGGTGCTTTCAAAATGTGCTCCATTTTCATAGCTAGCGATGTAAATGCAAATTAGAAAGTAAATTTAAAGCAAATGTCACGCTCAACACACCTATAAGCACAGCTAGACTGTCGCCCTTTTTGACTGTGTCGCCAGGTTTGACCAGGATCTTCTCTAAGACGCCGGGCATGGGTGCCACTACTCGGGAGCCGCTGCTGCCAAGCTGATCAGCCTGAGCGCTTAGGAATTTTGGCTGCACCAGCTCGAAGTCCAATTTGCCGCTCTATAATATTTAATAGGCATAAGTTTGCAAGATCAACTTGTTTCGTACGTATACACTTACCTCTAGGAACAGCGTCACATTTGCTCCATCGACGTTGGCATTGTAGGTGGAAATATTGTTATCAATATTGACACGTATTTTCAAGCGTCCGTCATCCTGCACACGTTCGGCCTTAACCACTTGCCAACCGCCGCCATCGACGCGGATTTCAATGTTACCATTATCATACTTAACGTCCACAGCATAAACTAAATAAATTAGAGGCAGCAGCTGAGCAGCAGGCTTTGGTGTTTAACAAACTATTTGCATACCTTTGTCATGTGCCTTCAAATTGTAGCTGCGAATTAGCGCGTAATTGAGACGCACATTTGCTGCTGCAGCAAAAGGATCCTGACTGCTGCTGGCATTGCTGCCGGCAGCCTGCAGCTCATTGAAGATCAGCGAAAGAGCGGCTTGGCTCAGTTGTTGCTCTTTGACTACAATTGGCGGAAAGAGTGTATCAAAGTGTTGATCGATGAAGCCAGTGTGCACATTAGCTAGCTGAAACTCCGGGTGCGAGGCCAGGTCAATGAGAAAGTTAATGTTTGTCTCGAGGCCAGAAATCTAAAGTAATATGAGAGTAAGGCAAGGAAATCAATACGAAATCGTATAAGCTACTCACATGATATTCACCCAAACGCGCAATCAGCGAGTTCAGCGCCTGCGTGCGATTCTCGCCCCAAACAACCAATTTGGCAATCATGGGATCATAGTGTACAGATACCTCATCACCCTCTCGCACTCCCGTTTCCACACGCACTTCGGCATTCGGCTTTGGCGTACTCAAGTAGCGCAGCGGTCCGGCGCCGGGCAAAAAGCCGCCGCGAGGATTCTCTGCATAGATGCGTGCCTCGAAGGCGTGACCACGGCGCGTGATCTGTTCCTGGGTCAGTGGTAATGGCTCGCCAGCGGCAATGCGTATTTGCCACTCGACGAGATCGGTGCCGGTTATCATCTCCGATATGGGATGCTCGACCTGAAGGCGCGTATTCATCTCCATAAAGTGAAACGAGAGATCCTCTTTGTCTAGTATGAATTCAACAGTGCCGGCGCCCACATAGCCTACGGCTTTGGCAGCGCGTACGGCAGCTTCGCCCAATTCACGACGCAGTTCCTCTGATAAACCTGGCTAAAAATAGAAAAACAATTCAGACAAGCTGGCATTAGTTTTACAGCAAGATTTCCACTCACTGCTGGGGCCTCTTCGATGATTTTCTGATGACGCCGCTGGACGGAACAATCGCGCTCCCACAGATAGACAGCATCACCGTACTGATCCGCAAATACCTGCACCTCTACGTGGCGGGGTGAGCGCACGTAGCGCTCGAGCAGCACAGAACTATCTCCAAAGGCTTTCAGGGATTCGGTGCGTGCCGAGTTCAATGCTGTAAGAAAATCTTCGGGTTTCTCTGCAATTCTCATGCCTTTTCCGCCACCACCACGAACTGCCTTGATCATGAGGGGAAACCCAATAACGGCAGCCTCTGCCTGCAGGCAGGCATCCGACTGATCGTCGCCATGATAGCCATTGATGATGGGCACTCCGGCAGCTGCCATGATGGCCTTGCTGGTGCTCTTGATGCCCATGTCGCGTATGGCGGAGCTGGGTGGACCCATGAATATGACACCTTCTTTTTGGCATAGCTCGGCAAACTCCACCGACTCGGAGAGAAAGCCGTAGCCGGGATGAATCGCTTGGGCACCCGACTTTTTGGCAATCTCCAGGATGCGCTCGCCGCGCAAATACGACGCCGCCTCGCCAACGCGATACGCTTCATCGGCCAACTCAGTGTGCAGGCTGTGCTCATCGGGATCCGAATAGACAGCCACAGTACGTACGCCAAGTTTGCGGGCTGTTCTGATGACGCGACACGCTATTTCGCCGCGATTGGATATTAGAATTTTGTTGATCGGTTGGACCTTTGGTGTGGCTTTTGTGGCCATGCACCTGGAGAAGATAAAAACGTTTATGTAACAGTTGACTACAGTTGAAATAGTGCACAATAATTTAAAACTATTCCTGCCATTATTACCTTACACTGTGACCAAAATGCTGCAATAGTCTTGTATACATTCTTGTGCTGTTTTATGTAAATAATGAATACAAAAATTATTTATTGCGAGCAGTCTTATCACAAGCCTACCGCACACAATCAATGTGAACGACACCTGTTTTTTTAGACGACAACTTGCATGACGATCATTTGTGGAGTGTGTCGATAGTCGATACAATAATCGATAGCATAAACAGCTGTTCATGGCATGGTTCTAGCAAGTAACTGTTTTATGTAACGAATTAAATGAACCGAATCTGGTTCGCTTATCGAACCAATTGGGAACAATTCGATACAAATCCAATGGTGACCGGCAAAATTTAGCCAACAATACACAATTAATACGATTTTATAATTCAAGCTTTGTATAGCACCACCTGCAAGTGTAAAGTTTTAAGGTGAATTTGAAGCTTGATATTAACTGAAGCGGCTGTGGGTATTTGGTTACTTTGAAATTTTCATATATATATACAATTGTTGCTCTTAATAGGGCTTCATTGAAAGCGTCTCCACTGGGATTAAATCATGGATAAGCGCGTCACTGTCCTGTTGCCTAATGGTCGTCGACAAAACGTCAGCGTTAGGCCAGACATGACCTTGCTGGAAGTACTGGAGACGGCGAGCGCAAAGCACGGCTACGACAGCGAGGAACATTGCCTCAAATTCCACAACAAGGATGTTAGTTTGGCGCAGCAGTTCCGCTTTAGCGGCCTGCCCAACAACTGTGTGCTGGAAATGGAGCCAACGGACAAGCGGCGACCGTTGAGCAACGTTGTCGTATGCATTCAACTGAATGACGGATCCCGTGAGCAAGGCGAGTTTACGCCCAGCAGCACCGTCTGGCAAGTAGTGCAAGAGCTGTTCAGTTTGCAAGTGGAAACCTACGAAAGCCCGGTTATCATTTACATGCGTAGCGAGGTGATTGGTGAGGAGCAAATGCGTCAAACGACATTGAAATCGCTGGGCATACTAGAGGGACGCGCCATGATGCGATTGATCGACAAGAAGCCGGAGGAGCTTAAAAGACAGGCAAATGTCTACAAGCCGGCAGAGACGAAAGTCAAATTAGCGGACGATTACGACGAACAGCCCAGCACCTCGCGGTCGGCCATGGGTGGTACTGGCAGCGGGGGAGGTGGCTTTGCGCTTACCAACGATATGTTGAAATCGCTCAAGCGCTCAGCCTCTGATGAAAACTCCCCTACGGCCGCAGCAGCAGGAGCTCCTGCCGAAACAAATGTCCAAAAGAGTGAGCCTGAGCAGGCCAAATATGACTGGGGCAGTGGCTCAGGCTACTTATTGCATCACCGCAACGAGGAGGAGCAATACGATGAGGATGCCGATGAAAATACCGGAAAAGTACCGCCAGTGGTAAACGTAATTGGACCACGTAACGCAGTACTGTTCTCACTGGATGCGGCCAACAGGCATAACGACGATCTGCCCGATTCGTTTTTCGACTTGACAGTGAACGACTTGAAAATGGTGCTGCGGGATCTGAAGCGCACTGCGGCGGGCAACGAGGATGCGCCGCTACTCACTTCCAATCTGCGTGAATTAGAACGGCAAAAGGCCATGCTGGCGAAGCTCAATCAGTACAAGGATTGCGTGCTACGCATACAGTTTCCCGATCGCCATGTGCTACAGGGAATTTTTAAGCCACACGAACCACTTGGAAGGGTGGAAGAGTTTGTACGTGGATTTCTTGCCAATCCCAGCGAACAATTTCACCTGTTCACCATACCGCCAAAGAAGATCTTGCCGAAAGACGAAACGCTTCTGGAGCTCAATTGTGTGCCCAATGCCGTGTTGCATTTCACATTCGTGCAGGACAACCTAAACACGGTGACAAATAGTTTCCTGCAGGAAAAATTTATCGCGCAGCTAACCTCGGAGGAGGGGGCTCTTTATGCCGTGCAAAAGTATCGCCTCACCAGGGCCAGCGTTAGTTCCAGTTAGTTGTGGAATCTTTGGATTTTTGCGAACACTTTGCGTGATAATAAATAATTTTCGCTTTTTTTATTCTATAAGCAAACCAATGCTTCCCTTCAACTGTTCGAAGAATTCGCCTGGCATGGTCTTCTAAATATCTGATCAAGGTTATAAATCCACTTAGTCAACACTAAAAGATGGTAAATTTCAATTGGGAAACTATTCTAATTTCACAGCACTCACCATACTTAGAGCCAACAATGACAGGACATGCGGCGTGAATCGTTTTTGGATGAGGCGTGCCGGAATCTTTTAAATTGTGCCACAGAATAGCAGTCCCTTTCTCGGGTGTGATTGTCAGATTCAGCAGGGGGAATGTTGTGGCACCTCCCAGTTCAACGTCACTCAACTGTAACTTTCAAAAAACTTCTGACTTATTGCTCAATTATAACGAAAATCAAAGGGACTCACGTAAAACAATGCTGTAGCTATGCGATTTTCCTTTTGATTTTCCTGCAAAATAATTAGGCGAAATTAACTGTTTGGAAATCATATGTAAATACCTCTTCAGAATATGAGTCGTGGTGGGTAATATAGTGACCGCCGATGCCGTAGTTAATCAAAGATAGATCATCGGATCCTTCCATGCTCAAGCCAGACATGTCTATCACTCGCTTTTCGATAGTCTTAACTAGCTCGCCCTTATCCAGTTCAATGAAAACGTTCTTGCTGCTGCGATCCGCTGAAAATCCTTCATATTCCACCAAAGCGGGCGTATAATGAAAACTTTGGGTTAGGAACCACTCAATTTCGCTATCGTAAATGACATTGTGATAGAGCACCATGAAAGGATCCATGCTGAGCTCCTCCATTTTGAGTGGTGCAATGCGAAGAAAAGGCGTTGTCCAATTGTTATAGCGACAATGCAGGTGGCTGGGTCGTATCAAACTGGCGACACAGTGTTCCTTAAGGGTCGCCATTGTAATCTGTTCTTCCAAAACTCCGTCGTAGTGTTCGGTTTTTGCTTGGTTTATGTGCCACATTCCCAGGGAGTTCTCCTTGCGTTTAATTGAAAGGATTCCCAACCACTTATGGATGCTTTTTTCATTAATGAAGATACTCTCCCTGGCCTCTTGACTTGATTCGTATTTCAAAAGCGAAACATTTAACCAAATTTCAGCTTTCGTATACTCCTTCTGGAAATAGTTAAACATTCCCAAGGCATAACAATCCATTGCCGATAAAGCAGCTCTAAAAATAGAAAAGCCTTAATAAGTGTTCAACTAGAAAAGGACAAGGACACAAACTCTGGCTGGGAATATCCTAATAGTGTGCCGTTTGCCAATTCGTTGGGATTCAGTTCATAATATGTAACTAGGAGCTCGATACTGCGACTGGCCTCCTGGAGATCTACAGCTGTGGGTAGTTCCGAGCGCATTTGATGCGCATACGCCATATGTCCTGAATGAATAAGGAAATCTTTAGCACAGTTATGACAATTGGTCATTTAATACCTTTCCCAATTGTTTCACTCATGAACAACGCCCATTTATGCCAATCCTGTTGCTGATGGCGAATGAGCGCGAAACTCTTAAGAGGATTGCTCAAATAAGTCTTGAAATATAAATTCATTTTGATCGCCTCGGCACGAAAATATGCGAGTGCTCTGAAAAGGTGCACGAACAGAAAATACAAAAAAAAAAATAGTTTAGACTGTGCATTATTTACTGTTGAGTTAGGTCAAGTTTCCATTTAAGCTCTTCCACGTAGCTAGCCAAGTTTTCTTCTAGCATCTCCTCGACGTTCAAAAGTCTCTTTAAAACTTCTGTCGATGCTGCATATGATTTTTCTCTTATAAGATTCTCGATGGCATTTGCTTCAAATAAACTCAAGCCTATTGAGGCTAGAAATATGATTATCCCTATAAAATTCATTTGATTATCCCGAAGAGTTTAGATCTGTGTTATTTAGTCGAAGAATCACTCTGTGGAGCACATAATAACGAATAATATTAAGTTAAAAGAAATTGTTTTAGGAAATTGCAATGAAATTGCAATCGGTTATGGTAATTAGCTGTGACAAATGAAATGGTTTAGGTAGAATCGAGGGGTATACCTTGTTTTTGACTGCAGTTAAGCCCAGTTTAAGTTAAATATGATAAGGTCTGATTGCTCTGAATAAAGAAACTTTAAGAACTTTAAGTAAGTAAGTGATCAATATTAATTACAAGAAGTTAATTATCTCTTATCAACCAGGTCTTTCCTTTTGAATATCGCAGCTTGGGCCAGTGTTGCAAAGTGTCGGATGCCACATGCCCATATGAGAGAGACACTCGCAGCACTCACGCATGCGCGAAGCCGTCGCTTTCGAAACCGAGCCAAAAGACCAAAGAGGCCAGCCAGCTCGGGGCTGGGTGGATTGGTAAGCCACAATTTC
Source organism: Drosophila ezoana (assembly GCA_035045725.1). Lineage (NCBI taxonomy): Eukaryota > Metazoa > Arthropoda > Insecta > Diptera > Drosophilidae > Drosophila > Drosophila ezoana. The sequence continues at coordinate 1,810,967 of JAWNOU010000036.1, forward strand.
TGAATCATATTCAGTTTTCAGTCGTTGGCCGCTTGTCGAAGTAACAAGTTTTGTAAATCGCGCATTCAGACACCATTCAAGTCGCATTCGCATACGTTAATCGGTAAAGGAGCCACGCTCTAGACAACAATTGCAAGCACAAATACAAGCTCAATATATTTATGTATAAATTTGATTTAAGAAACAACAACAAACAACCAGAATGCGTGCCAATGTGAAAAAGTGAAATACATATTCGTGTATATTGGCCGAGTCGAGGCCAATGCATTTTTTGTGAATAGATTAATAATTGTTTATGTTTCTAAAAGCAAAATGTGTAAATTTGCTAACTTATTGGAGCAACAGCAATAATTGTGCTAATTTAAATGAAACCGAACAAAATTGAAACACAAATAACAGACAAAGGAATTAAATAAAAGCGTATCGCAAACAACTTTTACCTATGATTTTTATCTTTACAAGTTTTAAACGCAGAACTGCCGCCAGTTGCCTGTTTTTTTTTCTCGGTATTGTTGTTGTTATTTTTTCTTCTGTTTCTTGTCACAGTAGGCGTCTGAACGTGCCGACATTTTTTGGGGGGGCGTGGCGGCAATAGCAACGAAAACAACCTGCGACAGCCACGAAAATTATGGCGCGACAGCCAAGAAATCAACCAAGCGGCCGAGCAAACTGATTGGAAAGTGTTTGGCCCGTTACGCTGAAAATATAAAACAAAACGCTTCAATGATTTGTTTTAAACAAACTGGCATTTAGCTTAAACATTATTACAAATATCTATGGATATAGTCATCATTTAATTATTATTGTAAATGCATATGTTGCTGGAAATGCCAACATCTACAGCCCACGCGGTTGTTTTTTTTGGTTTTTTGGTTTTAATCGACATTGGCATCTGAGTCTGGGCTCTTCACTTTTACTTTAAACGGAAAGAGAGAGTGTTTGCCCAGCTCATTTGCGTTTCTGTTTACCGGTTTTTCAATTTACGCGCATTTTTTTTAGCCACGGCAATTGTTAATCTGATATCTATTTTGTTTTCTTGGAAAAAAAAAGATATAATATACAGATGTAATAGCTTCATTAAATTTAATTAAAGCAACAACTTCCGAGTCGGGCCTCATCTCCGGCAGCACGAGCCGTGCATAAAGCCATTTTATACTACGCGTGCCTACATCAAAATAAACGTTTATTTTCCATTTTCATCCGTAACCAACAAAAAATAAAAACATTGTTTATGCTTAAAGTTTTTCAGTGTGTGAGTGCGTGAGTGTTTTTGTTCAACTGGGAAATTGGCAGCTTAAATAAAACGAAGCTAACATATAAACGACGTTTTCCCCTAACGAATCACATATTATCAAAATAAAGCGCTGTAAATAGTTGAGAAAATGAATTTTTTCGTTATTGGATTTCTGATCATGCAGGCGGCAAGTGAGTAAAATGTGTAGATATTGATATAGATAGATACAGATATAGATATATCACGGTGTTATACTCGGTGTTGGTTGAGCTAACATACATAATTGACTTTTAATTTGTTTAGATTTTTGATTATATTAACAAGTGTGGGAAATGTAATTATAATAAATATATAATAATAATAATAATAATAATAATAATAATAATAATAAAAAAAAAAAAAAAAAAAAAAAAAAAAAAAAAAAAAAAAAAAAAAAAAAAAAATAATAATAATAATAATAATAATAATAATAATAATAATAATAATAATAATAATAATAATAATAATAATAATAATAATAATAATAATAAAAACAATAATAATAAAACATATACGCATTAAACAATTTGCTTTCTTTAAGTATTACATATTTTTAGGTAATTATGCTATTCAAATTGTTTTACTTACAGCAAATCAAGTTTGTGCCCTAAGTCTTTCGTTTCCGCTGCCTTGTTACGCATGACAAAAAAATATAAGTTATTAAATTGCTTACAACAGAGACTACCGCACATTTCGGTTGTTAACCCAAAAAAAAAAAAAATTCTTTTGCATCACAGTTAAGTGATGTGTACATTGCACAGAAGACCGGCTGAGGGTATAAAAAGCAGTTCTCTGATTTGATATGTGCCTGCCGTAATAGAACAGGTTATGCACGGACTTAATTTAAGTGGTTTGCATTCAATTGCAATTGAGATGAGCAGCAAATTAAATTCAAGTCACCTGCCTTGTGCAGTTGGGCAGTGCTTGGAAAAGCGCGCCAAAAGCGCGATTCATGACAACAGAAACAATCGAAACGCAAGCAAAACAACAATTGACTTCTTCTACGAGCAAATTCAACCATTTACTTGTTGCGGCAGTTTTTTGATAGTTTCTAGCCCCTATACCCTGCAGCTATATAGAGGGGTAGCTTAGCATGTTGCAGACAACAGACTTAAGTCGTTTGCCTGCAGTTCTGGAAAATTACAAAATAGAAGCAGAAAAGTTGTTATATGTATTCTTGAATATATTAAAAAAAAAACCAGGATTGTTTCAGATTTCTGGAAATTTTAATCTGCAAATATAAGCCGCCATCTAAGAGATACAGATCTTAAGGCATGAATGTCGGCTTGCATCAAATTAAAGGTTCATCCAGTACAGGGTATTATATATTCGCGCATCCTTGACACTGCGCTTTCCTTGCATTGTTTTTCTGTTTGCAGTTTTGGTGTGCCGCTCGCGTTTAACCTGATTATTTGGCTAGCTTCTGTGTGTTTTGGGTATGGTTAATATTTCAGCTTTGTGGTTTCTCAATGCAAACGAGCTTGAGCATTTAAAACCTTGCTAATGCAACTCGCAAAAAAACACAACTTGATATTTTGTTTTTGTTTGTGTTAATGCTGTGACTTGCAAGAATATAGATAATATATACTAAAGTCTTTTAGTTCTTTGTGTTGCCTAACGAGCCTGAAACCGATAGATTTTGGTTAGAGGGCTGGGCTCTGGTGTCTCATTAAAATCGCACACATGTAATTCTAGAGAATAACTTCAGAGGCAACTTGAAGCTGAACTTGGATGAAGAGTGCTTGTTGTAGTAGAAGAGTGTCCCCCCCACTAGTCATTAGTTTTCATCCATGGCCGCAATTTAGCAGGTGTTATCGTTTCGCTTGGCCATATAAATCAATTCGCATGCAAATTGAAACACAAATTAATTTTGTTTAACCTTCGCACTGCAATTTGGCCTGAACAGCTTTTGCCTGAAGTGTAACATATCAACACACACTATTTGATTTTAGTCAAGTGCCAAATCGCTGGGCACTGCCTCGACATTGACGGCCAGATAAGTGTTATGGGCATTCTGTCTAGCATACGCCCAGCCAACAGAAAATCGGTCAAGTTCAGCTTCAAGATGAGCATGTGGAGCGCATCAGTCATAGACCAAAAGCCATTCGGTGTTAATGGCCAGTTAACTTGGCTCTGCGGTTCTCTTTGATACGGAAAGAGAAGCGTAAATAAATCTGCATAAACCACGCGCTTCATTTGCATTTCCATTTTTGTTTCGGGGCTTGAACTATTTGGCTTGGAATGCGAAGACTGCAGCTTGGCTCAGCTTTGGCTGCGCGTCTGCTGAATCATTTGGCTGGCAAGCAACCCGAACTACGCCCAGGTTGCACAATGATCTCTGCCGTGTAGCGGTTACATGTGTGTGGCCTATTGCTCAGCTCTGGGCATGTTGATGGCTTCATAAAGCTCCGGTAGGCAATCGAGCATAGTGATTCATCAATTCCAAGCCAATCAGTTTTTTGAGATGCGTCTCAAGCCGCTTCAAGTTTGTTTCCCTTTTTTTTTGTGTTTGGCTGGCCATCTCAGTCTTTTGTTTTGTGGTCAATGACGCAGCGCTTTGGCATCGCTTCTCTCTCTCTCTCTCTCCCTCTCTTAGCTTCTCTCTTCTTTTTTATATAACCCACATTTTGGCAGACCGCTTTATGCAACTTCTTAGCTAAAATAACACAACAAAAACCTGACACAGCCAGCTAAAGGGCTGGCAGCACTTGATATTATTGCAGATGAAGTGTTTTTTTATTGCCTGAGGAGACACTTGAGCCAGACCCAAATGAGTCTAAGTAACCAATAATGCGCATACGCCCCGTGTGACAGACATATTTCAAATTACTTTCAAATAGCAATTAGCATTAAGGTTTTTATACTCATGCAGAGGGTATAATAATTTTGTCATGTAAACTGTAACGCTTGGAGGGATAAGCCGCTGACCCCATGAAGTCTATATATTCTTGATGATTAGGATAATCATTCAATACTTGTTCGTCCGTCTATCTTTATCATGGAACTTGCAGAAGTTCGACTTTCTGTTATAGGCAGTACATATGACGACAAGGATATTTGTGAAAATTGGTTTGATGCGTGTTTTACACTTTTCGCAATTCCAACTTCTCTTGGATGGAAAGTGCGCGTCAAATTTAGTGTGATTACAATAGTTGATTTTTCGACTTTAAGATTCTCATTACGAATCAAAGTTTAGTTCTTTATTTAATGGTCGTTCAACTCATTTTTATTTATTTGTGTAAAACATATTTTTGGCCCTGTTATTCAATAGTGGATGGATATATTTATGTTTTACGGGTCATTGCCGGCAAACACCAGCTAGTTAAATACCTGGAGTAAAACAGGCTTTAAGAGCCTAACTTTTTTTTTATGTATTTGCAAAGCTATATCAATGCTTATATACGGCTCATATGGCTCCAATTGGAACCAATCAATCAGAATTAAGGCTTTTATAGAAAAGCGCTTTTAAGTCATGTGTCTAGAAGGGCATTTAATCTCCGACGTGTTCGTTCTGGCTTGTTTCCTAATTACATTGCCGGGCTCTCAAGTCCAATCGGCAGTCAACAGAGTTGCACAGCCCTTGCTAGCCACAGTCAAACAGGAAAAAAGAAACTTGAAAATTGCATTGTCATATTGATGGATCTCAGCATTACAAGAAAAAGATGAAAAAAAAGAAAAAATATGCTGTCCTAAGTGACTAAGTGAGCAATTTGCAAAGTGAAAGGCGCGGCTGTGCACACTGCACAGACACATGGAGAACCGTCCTTCAGTGCATTTGGTATACGAGTATGTACTTGTACTTGATTTCTTGATTGCTTCATTATTTGATTTCACTTGCAAATTTGTGGCATATTTTCCCTCTTTGCTTCGTTTTAGGCATGTGAGCTAATCAACATGCCCGCAATTCCCTTCCGCTCGTCGCACTTTGTTCACAATTAACAATAAATTATAGCATAATTATCGCATCTTCACAGCGCTTCGCTGGCAGCATCATGCAAGAGTCAACCGAAGCACATCCACATCCACACATCCACAGCCAACAATACAAGTAGTCCACATACATAACCAGCATGCGGTGACTATTGTCTGGGTCTGCCATAGTTTACTATGTTAGTGTGTCTCTTGTGGACTGGCCGCTCACGCAACCCGCTCGCTCACGTAAGACCTTCAAAGGTCACGCACGCCGACTTCAACTCCAACTCCGCCGAATCCGAATGCGTCTCCATCTCCGTATCTGTGGCTGTGCCTCTGATTCCATCAGCGAGTCTTCGTCTCATTGCAGACTCATTTTGTTCACCCCGGGCTGCATCGCTTCTGGGCGTCTTTGTTGCCTTTTGTTATTGTCGCTTGACATTTTTATTACCCTAACACGAGAGTTACAAACTTTTCCCATCAAGCTTGGAACATTTGCAAATAGTTAGTTCAGATTGTTGCCAAAAATCAGTCTGGAAACTATCATACTCAAAATATTTCGATTATATAGATTATTTGGCATCTTAATTTTCTTAGTTAAAAACTGTAATAAAAAATTATACAAATAATAATAGTTTTACTAGTATATGATTAAATGTTGATAAATTATTTTGATTTAGTTTTTATTTTCTTTATTTAAAACACAAGAAAGCTAAATTTATTAACAAATTCTTTCATTAGCTACCGAATAAATTGTGATCATAATTAGAGAAAGCGCATTGAAACTTCGGCATGCCAAAATAAATATTTACTTTGGCTTTTTTTATTGTTTCTTGCCTATTGGCCACGCACACACACTCGCAGACATGCACACACAAGACATGCAACAAGCGGCGCTCAAATTGCAATTTAATTCGACATTTTTGAAAGATCTTGAAGTGGCCAAACATTTTGTTGGGTGTTTTTGTTTTCGGGGCCCTATCACTCACTGTCAAGACCATCGTTCAATTAACATAATTAACTGACAAAACGAATTAGCATGCAGATTGGCAGCCAGCACTTTACACAGATACTATGTCACGATGTTGTTGTTGTTGTTGTTGTTTATTTGAGTATTGTTGGGCTGGTTTCTAATTTAACACTTGTCTGTCTCAGATACTTGGCCCAACTCACGCACTGGTCTAATACCTGAGCTATGACTGGGGACAAGGTCAACTTAGCCAGATTAGCTCCTACATAGAGTCTACCATCGTTTAGTAACTTTTAAGATCCCAGAGATATCGTTAAAGGTTTTACCCCACATGCCATACATTCGGTTAACAGTTTTATGGAATCTTAGAAATGTTGTGGGAAATCAAAAACTTATTCGCTGCCGAGGTCAAAGTTGTGGTGTTTATTGTCTAGGCGTGCATCTTTCGGAAAGGGAATGGAATTCTCATAGGTTTTGGGAGAAGCTTTAAATCGTTTATTTCAATTCAAAATAGTTTCCTTTTATGTTCGTTTTATTTTTAGCCAAGTTAACATTTAAATATTTTTGGCCCATGGAATGCTGTGCGTTGGTCATTTTCAATGCGACATCAAATTTGAACAATGCTCTCGGCCTGACAATGAACAAAATATTGAACATAAAAAGCAGCTGGCTAACAATGCAAACTGAATCTGGGCGCTGAACAAAAATAAAACACGTAAATAAAACTGAGTTCGCTAAAAGGGAAACCAGCAAACGGCATTTAGAGGTTAAGGCTTTGGCAGGCAGCAACAAGAAACACTTACTGCTGGTTTTTTGTACCGAAATGCTCAGGCTCATATAATCAACAGATGGGCTGCATAATTTATACAAGATATTTGCATTATATCTCTGCGGCCCAGAGATCATCAGATTGAATTAATGCCAAAGACAAGACGCAAAGCGTCAGCAATTAATATCAATTTGTTGTTGTTGTTGTTTTTGTTGACCCACTTTCGCGTCCAGGTGCTAACTGGATGTGAGTTGGGACGGGCCGATGAAGGCTACTGGGGAAAAGTACGCAGCATCGCTGAAACGGAAAGTAACTTAGACACTGCCGCCCGCCCGTCTCCGGCTAGTTTTGTGGCTCGTGCGTCGGTCAGTGGCATATATGCTGACATCGGCATTACCGACTGCATATTTATGCCTCATTATTTGTTCAGTTTCGGTTTCAATTTCTATTTGCTTGGCGTGGCGGCGACTTCAGCGACAAGTCATAAGCTCGAACCACTAACATTTCATACAGACGCGCACGAGATGATGACGGGTGAAAGCGGCCTCTGACTAACTGCGTTAACGTTGTTTGTTGTTGTTGCTGTTGTTGTTGTTGTTGTTGTTGTGGTTGTTTTAGTGCTTGTTGTTGTTGGCATTGTCTCTGACAGTGCGCCGGTCTATTTGCCGGCTATTGCTCTTCCTCTGCGTAAACAATTTTTAGCACTGCACAAAAATTTGTTTTCAGTTTTCCTTCAATTATTTTTTGCGCCACAAATTGCAATACTAATATTTATGTTTTTGGCTATGGTTAATTGTTCCGCCTGAACTCTGCCCGTCCCTATCTGGCATGCCGTTGTCAATTTCGCCCCAAGCCAATCTATTTTAATGTCTCTATCAACAGGTTTGTCTCTGTTTAAGTTCCTCTGCCCATTTCGGGGGGGTCATTAAAATAGCTGCTCGCTCAAAGCGTGGCCCACGCGGCGCATGTTTAATGTAAATCTAGACAAAAGTGCAATTACGATTGACTAAACTACATTTATAATAGTTAAGTACTGCAAGAGAATTTGAATGAAAGTCGTTGGCTATTTTTTGTACTTTTTTTTGGTTTTAATGGCAATGCAAATTTGTAAGCGCCCATATAGAAGACCTTTATCGAGTAATGTAAAGAATTATTTAATTACTTGAGGAAAAGCCGACGCCGCCTGTGTCAAATGAATAATACTAAAATGTTTTTATCAAAATTCTGTGTGAATCGCTCTGCTCTTATTTCTCATATAATTTTACTCCATAGCAATCTGACCTTAATTGCAGAAAAGAAGCAAGTAAGATAGATAAAATGAAATACTCTTGATAAATATTATAGATTCTTTTAAATGTTAAATCTGGTGACCCTTGCTCCTGTTAACATAAACAAAAATAAAATACCCTTTCACCCATTTTTAATTGCTTTAAGGCATAAAAACTTTTGTTTTCGGGGATTCGATCGCATATCCTCAATATGCCGATTCTTCGCCCTTTTGACAGCATTGAGGTGGAAAGTTCGAAACATTATTCATGGGTTAATCCCGGCTTATAAACCGAACTTAAGGAGCGTTCATTTGTACGCTTCGTTGTATGCAGACAATCTTAATTGGGCTTGCAGAATACCTACATGAATCCAAAGTTTACTATTTAGTTACATAAATAGTCTCTATATTTGTCACACTCATATTTTAAAACATTATTTAAATGTAATGCAAGTACCAATAATGCCTACCAATATGAATATGCGGCAATTTACATGAGAGTATCTTTTGGTCGAGCACTAACTACAAGTGAATACTAACTAATTTCAGCTGAAATATGCTTAAGCAATGTTTAAGTAAAGCGTGTTTACCTTCAATCTGGCTATCCTTCACATTCTGAGTACCATAAAGTCGTTGTCTCCTTGTATCTGAGCAATTAACGCTTAATATTATTTAAAAAAGCCGTAGAAATCTATTGTTTTACTTAGACGTTTTTTTAAAAATGCTCGTTATTCTAAGATTTGAAGATGCTAATGCTGCCTTGTCATGTTGACTCCCCATTTGGTGGCTTACAAAGCATTAATGGCACCTAGCCGCAAGTCTGTAACCCCAACTGAACCGCAAATACTCGTTAATCTAAACGAAAAATCGGGCCTTGCTGATGCCAAAGTGCGCATTGTTATTAAAACACGCTCCATTTTCCTTGAACCAATGGCTGAGAGACTGGCTAACCGGCTGAGTTTAGCTATTAACACAAGACCAACAGCCAATTAATTGGCCCGTGGCAACAGCTCCATTAATTGGATGTGTGTACTCGCATCGTACCAAGTATCGATGCTCGGGCAAACAGTTCAGACTTCAAGTGCGCATACCTAATGCACAGATTAGCTATGGTCTATATATACTCAGCTTTATGTTTTTGTCAGGCTTGGGGTATGCTATCATTGGCATTTTGTAAGAATCCACTCAGAGCTCGCATATTTCATGTCCCACTTGACATGCTAACAATTTAATTTGAACTCAAGACGTTGCAATTTGGTTCACTTGTTGTTGCCATTGTTGTTGCTTTTGTAGATTAGCTAACAGTCATTTAAGCCCAATATATGCACACACACACACAGACACACAAAAACATACAGTGTTCAAAGTGCCTCTAGCATATACATACATAAGTATTTTAGTGCTTACATCGTTTTTCACATATACAGGAATCTGCCGGATCAAGACACTATTACCAAATTATTATGTATCTGCCAAAGGATTGAAAGATCAAGGATTAAGTTTTTAGGATTGTTTTTTGGTTTTTATTCTAAATAATTTAGGAACTTTTCGATGCTCTTAACATTGTGGCAAAATCAAACCCTTTATCATATAACAATAATAAGTTTTGGTCTAAAAAAACATTTTTGTTTCCTAAGATGTGTCGAACAAACTCTGAGCCTCGCCATTTTCCACACATATTTGCCAGACCTTAAGCCATGTGTCAATAAGAGTATTTTATCTTCGACATGTCGTATTTTTTTGTTTAACATATTTTTTGGCTGTTGCATGAGGAAGTTATGCTCAAATATTTATTGTTAAAACACTTAGGTAATTGGGTTCTTTGGGCTTATGTCGTAATTGCCCCGGTCACGGCATCATTAGCCAAGCAGCATATGTCAGAGCTGTGGCCCCTTGGCATCTGATCTCAGCGACCGGTTAATATATTTCACTCTCTAATTGCAAATTAAGAAAAACATTTAAAAGGTTTCCGCCTCAGTGCACATAATCTTAAAATGTTCAAAGCCTTTGTTCAATTTAACACCTTGATATATATGAAGGCAGCAACTGTGGGCTTTTACCCTTTGATATGAGAGATACATCAATCAAAGTTTCGTCCAACGCGTTTTGAATTTGATGCGGGGCATCTTTGTAGGATTGAAAGATATATTTCCATATGTTTGTATACGCATTAGACTTGTCGTTTATTTGTTGAAACCTTTGCGAAAACTATGCCACGGGCAGTCACGGCCTGTGCCGAGATCTTTTCAATTGGATTGTGTTGGGGCCCAACCCAAAGCGAATTTTATTATGAAAGCACGATTTCATTTGTATGTAACTTTGTATGGTACCGGTGTTTAAATTTACAGATATTTATCAACATAGAAATATTATTTACTTAAATTTTATCCAACAAATATTTCCCATATACTCGCTAATCCCACGCTTTATATACTAACTAAGTGTACCTTTGTATTATATTGAAAAACTATCCTATTCTGTGTATGCTTTTTCTATTTATTTATAGGATTGGCTTGCGGGACGTGCGTTTTTATGTCCGATTTTGGTTTCACCCTCGATTGTAACTTCAAAAAGTCTGGACTGTTTCGTGTTCGAAATTTGGGTGGCGTCAAGGCGCATTTCGGTTTAGGTAAATTCACCAAGAAAAACACGAAAATAAAACAACTTTCTATTCTAAAATCCTTGCCCAAACTTTAACTATCTGCCCGGTTTTAATAGTAAGTTGTACATACAAGCATAAAGTGTATATAGATATTAATCAAGTGGAGCTAATCGAGCAAAAACAAATAATTTGCAGCATTTAAGTCATCAATGAATTAATGCCAATGCCAATGCCAATGCCAAGCCGACGAGTTTAGAGTGGAGCAAGAGAGACGCAGCTGCGGTTCAATATCCGTAGCATTAGCATTGATCATTGACCATTGACCATTGACCATTGACCATTGACCATTGACCATTGTCTAACCCTAATACAATTTTATCTGTAAATACAATGCAAAGCAAGGGATAAAGACAAAGACATCAGATTTAAATGAATGATTTGGTTGATTGATGGAGCGTCACGACTTCGCAGAAGAAAGCCAGCCTAATCCCACTTGTGTGCTTGCAGGTCTCAGTGTGGGCGACGAGTTGGGCTTCAAAGAATCGCTGGGCAACGTGGAAAGCGATCGCAGGCGCGCCATAAGCTACAGGAACGGAGCACCAGAATTGGTCGGCGTGCTGCCCTCTGCGCGGCAGCAGGAGGTAAGTCTTGCTACGATTCAAACGATTACTGCTTGCTGCAACCACATTTATGCAGGCCAGTGCACCCGTGCAACATGCTCTGCCGGACAAACGCATTAGTTCACGCTCCACGGGACCCGGACCCTATAATCTGCAGTTGCTGCAGCAGGCGGTGGCCAAGAGTCAAGCACAGCAGCAGGCACATCTTATGACAGAGGCGCGCCCGCTGCCCTTGGGCGTGCCTGCCTTCCGGCCTATACCAAAAAAGGCCACGGCCAACGAGCCATTGGCCACCTCGGCAGTGGGCGCCCAGCGTCGCATAGCCGTGGACACGACGCAGCCACGAGTTAGTGTTAACAACAAACTGGTGGAAAGCCATGTGAAACCGGTGAGCATAAAGTCCATATATCTCTTCAGTTGTCTTGACCTGTCGCACTTCTTTTAGCACTCCAATCGCACGTTCCATGCCGACAATCCGATGGTGGCGCAGCCGATCATCTCGCAGCCGGTGGCAGTGCCCGTTTTTCAGGCCATGCCTGAGTCCATTGCACGCATTGCCAATGTGGGCAAGGAGGATGTGGCGCTTCCGGAGCAGCGCACACTAGCCAAGCATCCCAATTATTTGCAGTTCGAGGAGCCCAAGTTTGATCTGAAGGATGTGACCGTTGAGGAGCTTGCCGCGGCGGCCAATGTCACAGTCGAGACCATAAAGCACGCTATCTATGTGCGAGAGCAGCAGCTGAAGGCGGAACATCGCGCCATGCTGGCATCCAAGTTGCGTGAGGAATTTATGCGCACATCCACCGTGAAGACAACAACGACAACGACAACAACTACGACACCAAGGCCCAGGCAACTGGCGGAGCACAAAGTATCCAAGGTAGGTTCAAAGCAACGAATGATACAATAATCTAACAATTCTTTGGCGGACAGGTCATGAATGCGCCCAAGGAGTACTATCCGGTGGGCTATGACAAGAACTTCGATGACAACTTCAAGTCGAAAGTGGATTTGCCGCCCACGAGCTTCTCCTGCGCCAGGCAAAAGCATTTTCCGGGCCTCTACGCGGATACGGACCTGGGCTGCATGGTGAGTCACCAATGTTGCACACCGATCCTCGCCAGATCACTAATCATTTTTACCAACTATCAGGTTTTTCATGTGTGCGCACTCACGGACGACGGCATGGTGCGCAAGTCGTTCCTGTGCCCGGAGAATACGCTCTTCGATCAGACCATACTTAAGTGCAATTGGTGGTTCTATGTCGACTGCAGCTCCAGCACCAGCGTCTACGATTCGAATATACCCATCTCGAAAAGCTATCAGCTGATGAAGTCCCTCACCTATTTCTCCAAGTACAACAACCAGAAGGGCGAACAAGACGGCGACAAGGATGAAAATGCCGTTGACATTGATTCGCTGCGCGAGTCCATGGAGGGTGTCTCGCGTCGCCTGGAGCAGGCGAAGAATGCACAAACACAGCTCGATGCGGTGGAAAAGCTGCCGCAGCCAAAGGCCGAACACGAACATGTTGTGCCCGAGGGCGAGAGCCAGCAGCAGTTGTCCAACTAGGCTAAGACCATATTTAGTTGCTATCTGAGATCTAGGTTAAGTTAAGTTCAAGATCGAGCGTCTCTGGTCGATTTGCCGTACATAGTCAATGTCTTGCGAAAGCCAACGGTTGTCTGTAGTCTCTGGCCAATCATTAATCCTCATTTCCTATGGCAGCGCCTGGTCCTGGGCGCGCTCCTAGCTGTAGTCCCTACCCCACATAGCTATCATTAAGTGGATCATTTATAGTTTATTTAACTACGTAATCTAGTGCAATTCTAAGTGTTTGTGTGACTTGTGCGGTTAGTTTTACGTTTATAATACTATTTATTTATTATATTTTTGCGACAAAATAAAAACTCGTTATCCCCAGAAAAATTGTATTTTTATTGAAACACATTCGGTAAGTTTGAAATTTTACTAGTATCTGGAATAGAAAATGGCCTCCTCTTGCTTTATTTAACATGCGCAGTGGTAAGAATAGCCTTAACAAAGCCCTAATGTAAAATAATTGAATAGCTGACAAATATATTTGGAGCGGTATACTTTTGATTAAACTGCTTTTGTAAATGCGGCGTCTTTGGAAAGAAGAGAGCTTTAAGGCAAGAGGGAGCTTTAAGGCAAGAGGGAGCTTTAAGACAAATTTTTAGTATAGATAACAATAAAAAAACTTGTGAACTAAACTTAACTTTTAACTAACTGATAGTTTTTCTCTTGATTGAACATTAATTGCAAAAATGTTCTGTTAGTTTAATCTGACTTCACACGGTAAGTTCAAGAAAAGGTTTTCTTTAGCAATTGTCAACTTTATGTTTGATTAATGTAAAGTTTTATACGCGAGAAACTGGAGCTTTAAAAGAAATGAGAAGAGCTTTTATAGAAGAAGCTGATTTGCATTGCATTCTATAAGATTAATCTCTCTTTAAAGTATTTCAATACCAAATCTTTAAACAGAGCTTTAAGACCAAATGCAAGCCTTAAATGTGATTTAATTAAAATTGTGTATTAACTTTAAACTAACGAATTCTTGATAAACAGAATTTTCCAGTACAAAGCCCTCTGATTGCAAAAGCTTTAATTGTTCCCGAATCTTAAGCTAAAAAAGTTTTCTTCTCCTAGAATTAGAATTGACATATGTTATCAACTAAAGTATACTTACAGAAGACTTGTTTGGCTCCACTTCCAATGACTCTATAAGGCTCATTGTTTAACCTAAAAGGGGTTTGATTTTATTAAGTAACTGTCCAAACGCCAGACAAAAAATAAATATTTGAGTTAAACTTAAGTTAAATGCGGCCTGGTGGGGACCTTTCCTACGACCGTTTGCGCTTGCGTGTGACGGCGCTGACTCCTCCTCCCGATTGCGGTCGCTCTTGTCATGTATGTGAACCGCTTCGCTGAGCTCGACGTTGGCGTGCAGCGCCGCATCGTTGGCATTCAGATGCGCCTCCTGGGCGGAGATTGTTGCCTTCTCAGCCGCCTCGCGTGTTTCCTCGTAATCCAGACGCGCCGCATAGGCCTGCGATTCGGTCTGCTCTAGTTTGCTCTTGGCCTGAGCGACCATATCGATTTGTGATGACAGCTCGGCGGCTGCCTCAGCTGCCGCCTTCTGGGCCAGCTCTGAGGCGGATTGTGCATTGTTGAGCGCTGCAGTTAGGACGCTTACATGGTTGATCGCCTGCTGGGCGGCATATTGTGCAGCCTTCGCGGAGCGTTTGGCCTGCTGCAGTTGGGTTAGCTCAGAATCCACGGCCTTGTGCGCCTCAACAATCTGCTCCTCCAGGCGGCGAAGCAGCACCTCCCTGCCCTTCAGAACGGCAACCGCTGTGCCCGCTGCTTGAGCGGCTGCCTGGGCTAGTGTGCTCTTGGCCACATAAGAGGCCTGCTTGCCAGCCGCATTCTGACTGGCCACGGCCGAGCTGGCCTGATCCGCTGAGCCCTTGGCAATGCTGCGCAGGCCATTGTCCACCAGGTAACCTCCGCTGCTACTGCTGCTGCTGCCACTGATGTGACCGCTGTGCGAAATATAATCGGAGTTCTCATAATGTGCGCTCAGTTGGGGATGTTGTGGCGCCTCAAACTCATCGTGGTTGATAGCTTCAAATGTGTACGGCGGCACCTCATGATCGATAACAACCGTTTGAGCGGATGCTGCAGTTTTTTGTGGCAACGGGGGCGGCGGTGGTGGCACATTCAAATGGTAATGGGCGTCCTTTCGTTTCACCTTGCGTCCAAATGCTGGCACCTCACCTGTGTAGCCGGAACGAAAGCAGCTCCATTGAATTCTCGTATGCAAATCGTGCGCCAAAAACTTACCAAACAGCAGCAGCAACAACAATAAATGCAACATCAGTGACATCTCCAGAGTTTCTGTTTATGCAACGTGACGGCTGCTGTGAATACGAAACAAAAGTTTTTATATAATCGGATGGCAGACAGGAAGCAGTGGCTGCTGCAGGTGCACGTTGTTCCTGTGGCAAGTCTATTAATGGCTTATCGAAAGTTTGGTTGAGGGGCTGGACCAAGAGTGCCCCAAGGCGAACTCACCGTTTTCCTAACTACCAAAACCGGTAGAGGTAACGGCTTTTGAAAATTTATTGACGGTTTTAACCTTTAAAAACAATGTCTGTTCGTTGAATCTAAGTCTTTGTGTAATCATGTAACTAAATTCACGTGACCTCGCTGAGGTCAATATACAAAATGATTTCTACTTAGCTCGATCTACAATATTTCAGCTATTGTTAAGCCATGTTCAGATTTGATCCCGAAACATTTGGCTTGCTGGGGATCATTTTCATTTAAACTGAACTAAGTTGACTCGAGGATAGCGGGATAGTTAGAAAAAGGCTTCAGCAAAAGGTTTGAAGACTATCTATATAACTTAATCAAAAATATAGCTAGCAAAATTTACTAAGATAATAAAAATTACAAATGTCAATGAAGAAATATAGACAGAAATGCGACCCATATGAAACCACTGCTGAAAAGATCGTACATCAGTATTGGCAGAGAGCTTTTCTTCTTTAATTTGCAATTCTTATTTTATCCACAAGAAATCGAGTTAGATTGCAAAATGTTGCAGATGCTGTAATCCAAACATAATTAAATAGTCCAATTAACAGTTAGCAGCAGAGTTATGTGGAAGCCAAATACAAGCTTTCCTTATATGCAATCAGAGAAATTCTAGAATTTCATCTTTGCCATTAACTGTGTCAGTTAGCTTTGGCAGCGATTGGGAGAGCAGAACCAGTTTACTTTTAAGGCCAGCACCACTGCAGCCACCTTGCAACACACACACACACACACACACAGGCACACAAAACTGGACAGTGGCAACTGGAGGCAACATTTTGAAAGACAGTAATCACTCAATTTGACAGATATCCACACTGCACTTGCACAATCTCGAGCGGCTCGTTGCCCTGTGGACACTTACACGACGGTTTCGGGTGGTGCGCGTTGTCAGAGAGGACGTCCTGCGTGGTGCACAGGCGAAACGTATCTAATGCGCGGTCAGCGCTTGAATGCCACACTAGTTGGTTCAAAGTCGATCGGCGAGTTCGTTGGAAAACGCTTTTACTTTCGTGTTGCAGCCAACGGAAATGCAACAAAAGCCCCCGCTTGTAGATCCGGTAAACACACGTTGTCAATTGGCGGCGGGCGCCTGGAAGCGGCAGGCATTTATAAGCCAAGTGGCCGGTCGGGTTGGGCGCGTCTCCAGCGGCGACCCGATCGAGTCGTGTGCAATGAAAGTGCAAACCCGTTGCCCGTTTACTTTATGAGTTTGCAATGCAACGCAAATTGCTCCGCTTTGTTGGCGAAAAACAACAGCAGCATAAACAACAACAACAATAACAACTACTGGCCGGGTCATTGCTTTCTTGCTGGACCATTGGGTAATTTGAAGCTGCTCGCGTGATGATGGTAGCGTATTTTTTAATTGCCTAGCAACGGTTTAAACAACAGCTCAAAACTACATATTAAATATGACATCTGCCAGATATACTCGCGTACATAAGTATTTGCACAAGGAAGTGGCACGTGTCCAGGTCAGGCAATTTATGTATAAATATATATGTAAGTTTAACTAACTGATTAACATACACACGGATAATTATTTTAGTGGGCGACAAAGAGAGAGTTGAAGAGAGTTTATTGGATTGCCAACACATGTGTTATGTCTTACTTGAATTCATGTGAATCGCATAGAAGGGCAATATTTAAAAGACTTTGTGTTATTCGGCCTAATTTTTGGTGTTTCTGATTTAATTCTCACGCTACTTTTATAAATCCCATTTAAATAAATAAAAAGGTAGAACAAATTTCAGATATGCCGTGCAGCTGCATACAGAGTATTGAGATCAAGTTCTTAGCTGCTGCTCTTTAATGGAATCAGAGGCAAAAATATATTGTCATGTGTTAAATATGTTTGAAGTATCCCATAACGTTTTAGCTATGTTCCATACAAGGGCACATTCAAATCTGATTAATCAGCCAACATGGTTTATTAGGATATGGAACACATAATAAAGCTAATCGATTTAATCGTAAACTACTTCCAGAACTTTTTCATGGACATATTACGCTCGGAGTCCTTCTGCATCACCTTGGAAACGGCCATTTCAAAGTCCTCCTGGGTGACATGGACACGACGCTCGCGCAGAGCGTACATGCCAGCCTCAGTGCAAACGCCTTTGACCTCAGCGCCGGAAGCACCTGGCATCAGCTCGGCAATCTTACGAAGATTGATGCCGCGTGTGAGATTCATTTTGCGGGAATGTATATGTAGAATATCAACGCGTGCCTCCTCGCTTGGTGGGGGAAACTCGATTTTACGATCAATGCGACCGGGACGCAGCAGTGCCTGGTCGAGCACATCGATGCGGTTGGTGGCCATGATTACCTTTATGTTCTTGGACGCCTCAAAGCCGTCCAGCTGGTTGAGTAGCTCCAGCATTGTGCGCTGCACTTCCGAATCGGCGCCCCTGCCGGACTCCAAACGTGCAGAGCCAATTGAATCAATCTCGTCCATGAATATGATGGATGGCGCATGCTCCCGAGCCATGACAAACAGCTCACGCACCATGCGTGAACCCTCACCAATGTATTTCTGTACCAGCTCCGAGCCGGAGACTCGTATGAATGTGCATTCGGTATGATGGGCGACGGCGCGGGCCAGTAGAGTCTTTCCAGTGCCAGGTGGTCCATACAGCAGCACGCCTTTGGGCTGGGCAATGCCCAAAGCATCGAACAGCTCGGGATGCTTGATAGGCAGCTCAATGACTTCCTTGATTTCCGTGATTTGCTTGGACAGACCGCCCACCATTTCATAGGTGGAGTCGGGCACCTTTTCGACCATCATCAACGAGACAAGTGGATCGACCTTGTTTGGCAAAATCTTGTGCAAAGTATAGCTATCGTGGCGCAGGGCCACGCGGCTATTGGTGGTCACGTCGTTGATGTCAATATTCTTCTCCACATCGACAACGTATTTGCCATCGTGATGCACCTTAACCAACACCTTTTTCTTATCAATCGGCTTGACAACCTCGCCAACGTAGCTGCCCTGCTCCTGCAACAGCTGCAGCTCCTCGCGCAGCATACGCACTGCAGCAGGGGAGTAAAGGGTAGTTGGCACTGGCAGCTCCTCAATTATTTCGCTTACCTTTTGAATTCAACTCATTCCGCTGAGCCTCCAGACGCTGTAGATTACGTTGCTTCTCGGAGACTATAAACTGCAATTCGGCGATTTTTTGCTCAAAAAATGAGCTGAGCCCTTCCCCTTGTTTATCATTAGGTGGCTGCTTGGCACCTTCAATTTCCATCTGCATTTTTCAACAAACACAATAGTATATATTCCAAATCGTTTTTAAAAACTCACCGCTACTCACATTTTAAAATGTTTTTCTTACAAAATTTCCTCAAAATGAATAAAAAGCTGTGCACAAGCCGTTTGTCGACGCTTTGTATGCTTTTATGATTTTTGTTTATATGAGATGGCAGTTTTTAATGTCAGTGTTGGAAAACGTCTGCACTGTGTGATTCCTGTCATGCTTAAGTTGTGCTAAAGTGCTAAAAATGCTTCTTTCCGAACTCGGTCAATTTTGTTTGTGTTACAGTAGAACCTCGATTATCCGTGCTGCTCCGCAACGAGCTCTTTTCATCAGCAATCAAATATGTTTTTTTTTCTGCATAAGAATATGCATGAATATCTTTTAAATAGAGTTGATCCACGGTGCTTGATTTTATGATCAATTTCTTAATGTTCCGATAAAAATATGTTCCCGTTTAATGGAGATCCGTATAATGTCAGGGTAATTTTATATTGAAATAGAGTTCTAGAATTTATTAATGTTTTAACAAAGGCATTATTTAAAATTGTTTTGATATGTCGAATATTTTGTCTCTTGCATGATAATAAATATTTTCCTCACTTTAGTGCAAGTTAGCTGCATACTAAGCCGAACCACAAGATAATTGAATGACTATTTTCTTAAGCAGCCACAAAGTATGTAACATTTTTTGCTCAACAGGTTTCAATATGAGGTACAAATATAAAGATGTATGGGTTTTGAATACTATGATTTTTTTTTAAATTTTTTTTATAAACTATTACCGTCTGAGAATATTAAATTCGTGACAAACAAAAGTTATTGCCAAAGTAAAAAAAACCAAAACATTTAGTTCTAATTTGCAAATAAGAACTTATGAGCACGTATAGACAATGCTGTCCCATGACTTAGGCATGCCCATTACCGCTGCCATACAGTTCACTTCAATGACGCAACAGTTAGAAACTATATAAAATTTTAAGTGCTCACGACTTAATAGGTCTGAATTATCCATAAACAGAAATTTCGCACATACGTATGTAGGAGTTAAAAGGTATTATCTAATCGTGAATAATGCATTGCCCGGGCTTTTCATGGTTCGTCAATAAATTTCCTGGGTGGATCAATGTGAAATCACGTCGCGTCAATTGTTATTGGGAAAGTCTTAAATCTGTGCAAATTGTTGATAAGATATATTGTAAGCCAGGCGATGTTTAAATATGGAAACAGCAACAAAATGCTGGTGAAAGCCGATGTGCCACATAGATTGCTGCAAATAACAACTTTAAGTATTTCAATATTTGTTTGTTATATTTAAGTATAGGTATAATTGTTTAATACTATGCACAGCAATCAAGATAGATAACAATGAGGTGCAAAAATTTGGATTTTGTTCAACAAAATTCACAGCATTTTGCCGGAAATCAAATTCACAAGCGAATAAATAATGAAGGATTGCTTCAACTTAAATGCTAATTAAATTTACGGAAAATAATATTTGACTTTTTGGCTGGACTGTTGATAATGATGATGTTGGTGACTTATGCGTGGGTTTCTTTCGTATTTCTTCTTCTTCTCTTCTTTTCATTATAATAATTTTTGCCTATAAAGAGCGAAACAAGTCGCTGGCCTTGCCAAAGCATTCAAAATTAATCTAGCAGAGTTTTTGTGAAATAAATACAAAGACTTAAATTAATCTAAGACTAATCGAGGTTATGTCGTCTTCTCGCCCAGTTTGGCATGCAGTGTGCTAATATCGTATATAGCCACTAGATCTTTGTTGAGGCCCTCAAATACCTGAGCTACACGCGGCTGCAGATTGTAAAAGAACAGCGGCTGCTGACGCTGTGCAAAATCCGTGACCATTGTCGATATGACCTTGGCGGCTGTGAAATCAGCTCCATAGATATGCGTACAATCGATGACAACCGGCAGCGTCGACTTGACGCCCTGTTTGTTAATCACCTTGCGCACAAACTCCATGGATGGAAAGATTAGGCAGCGATCCGGCGTTAGCATTAGATAACGCTGACCATCGGGAGTCTGTAAACGATAGGAAATTCGATTAGCGAGGCGTGGAAGAAAGCACATCATCTGGCAACTTACGCTGAGCGTTTCAATGCGCAGCTTGGGACGTGCCGCCTGATACAGAATGAAGATCACATTTATGCCAATGCCCACCAGGATGCCAAGCTGCAGCGGCATTACCAGACAGGCAAAGAAGGCGCCCAAGCCAGGAATCAAATCCGTTTCTATAGAGGGAGAGCAGAGGAGCAGGAGTCAAATTGGGGTTAAGGTTCGGCTTGTTCGCTTGTGAGTACTCACTCTTGCTATGCCACATGGGCTTGATGACACGATACTGCACCATGAACACGACCGCGGCTATGATAATGGCTGCTAGCGCCGCTTTGGGTATATAGTAGAAGCAGGGCGTGAGGTAGAGCAGGGCAATGATGACTATGACGCCGGTGTAGAGATTGGATAGCTGGGTGCGCACACCGCTGGCATTGAGAATGGCGCCTCTCGCCAAGCCGCCATTGCTGCGCAGGCCCTGCACAAAGGAGTTGGCCACATTGCAAATGCCCGAGGCAATTAGCTCCTGGGTGGCATCCGTCGGCTTGCCGTCCGCTGCACAGCGGTCAAAAAGTAGTTGGCAATTTAATTAAGGGAACTAACCATGAATAAGGACAAAAAACTTACCAAATGCCTGCACCACAGCCATCGTCTCGAGCAGCGCTATCAGTGGCACCACAATCAAGCCAGAGCCGAGCGTGCTGACCATGTCCCAGAAGCTCTGCGCCTCCTGCAGCACCTCGCCACTCGTCTCGTTCAGCACAGCGTCCATGGAGAATGGCGGCGATTGAAAATGTGGCAGACCCTTGGGCACAAAGCCAACGGTGCGTACCAGTTCCTCGTTGCCACTGACGGACAGCCAGTAGCCGAGCGCTGCGGTGCCGCAAACTAGCAGCGCATTGCGTGATGTGCCCACCGTCCAGAAGATGCCCGTCAGCAGCTTCTGGCAGGTGGATTTGTCCTGCTTGGGTCCCACACTGCAGCTGGCCAGAGCGCGTAGGCTGAGCAGCATTACAATACAGATGAGGCCCAGTCCAAAGTCCGGCCAGCTGATGTTGTGTATGTCATTGATAATACTTATCCACACTTGGAGAAAGGTGTTGCCGCTGGTGCTTATGCCCAGCAGATCCTTCATCTGCGAGCTGAAGATGATCAGCGAGACGGCGCTGGTAAAGCCCGCACCCACCGGTCCCGAGACAAAGTCAATGAGAAAACCGAGCCGAAAAACGCCCATCAGTATTTCAATGAGACCAGTGAGAAAGGTGAGCAACGTGGCCATTTGCCAACTGCCGCCGGCAATTTGAAACGAAAGCAGCGCCGAAATTGCAGTCGGCCCAATGGGCACATCCTTGCTGGAGCCAATGAATATATAGATGAAGCAGCCCAGAAAACAGGCATACAGGCCATATTGCAGATCCAGGCCAGCAATGCCCGCATAGGCCAGTGCCTGCGGTATCACAGTAAGGGCCACCGAAATCCCGGCGACAATGTCTCCAAAGATATAATCCTTTTTGTATTGTGGCAGCCAGACGAATATGGGGAATCGTTTCTCCAGCGTTTTCCGACGAAATATATTCGCCCAGGTGCTGCGGCAACAGTCCTTCCAGCCGCCCGAAAGCGCCTGCTCCTCCTCCTGCTGCACGATGCAGTCGCGTGACGTATGGTACAACGTATTGGTGGGTATATCCACGGATACATCAGCGCCATTGAAGGCGCCGTTCACATGCCCTGTATCTTTGGCTGTCATCTCAAATGACGTCGTCGACGTAACAAACACACACACACACACAACACTTATGTGGCGCTGAAAGTTTGAGTATTTGGTGTTTATTGCGCTTTGTTATTTATATTTTCTGTTTTGTTTTGCTTCTATTTGGCTTTGTCAGCGATGGCTTCATCTACGGCTTCATCTCATTGGCACTGTCACTGTCACTGGCAGCAATCACTTCACTTCACTTGCCGGGCCCGAGCACGGAATCCAAACCGAATACCAAAAGACAAACTATTCGCGAGCGCGTTAAGTGCGGGAATGAAACGAAATCGAGATCGAGATCGAGCCAGAAGCGGAGGTAACATCAACAGCAGCAGCAGCAGCGCGCAACTGTAGCCGTCGTTTGGAGCGCCGAGCGATTGGGAACTGATTATAAATAGGTGCGAGTCGCGAGTGGCAATCCGCTCGTGTCACCCGGCAGTCGCCGCCCAGAAGCAGCAGCAGCAGCAGCAGCAGCGATATTCGAGACCAACCGCCGGCTTTCGTTAGAGCAACAAAAACAAAAACAACACAAAACCGGCTTGTGTCTGGGTAATTTTCGTCTGTGGTCTGGGGGTCTCTCGAGTGCTGGGTCGCCGAGTATCGTGTAACAGATCCAATCCGAAGAAATGTTAATTGAGGCCTCTTCTGAATGTGTGGTGTGCGTCTTGTAACCTCACCAGCCCGTGGGGGGGTTCCCAGCAGGTCGACCAGTTAACTGGTGCTGGCATCATTTTAGGGAAAATCAGGCTTTTCAAGTTTCAAACATGCACGTGCTGGGCACAACAACAATGCAAATCCCATCGAGCTGATCGCATTGTAAGCGATTTCACAGCAGAGTCACATGATTGTTCGCAACGCTCAATTGCCCTGAAAGTCCAGCTGTAGAGGCCATAACTTAAAAAATAATAAACACACATATTGGAGAGCTCTTGGCATTCTTGAAATGTATATTATTAATTTTTTAAATACCATTCTCTGAGGAATGTTGGTATTAGATGACAATTAAATACATAAATAAATTAAGAACTTAATAGCTTGGGAATGCTTGTGCAATCCCAGCAAAAAGAGCAACACTTTTGCCTGCTGTAAACAATAATATTTACTCTTAAAAATTCCAATTTTCTTAGCATGGCAATCTTGAACACTCAAATAATGGCAAAAGAAAATAAAAGCATATTTACAGATAGTTTTTAATATTTTGAAATAACGTTTAATTTCACTAAACATCTGGCAATTTTCACTTATGTCCGTGAAATTGAATATATTAAAAGTTCCCATTTACGAAAAGTCATTAATAGCCCTTCAATAAGTGCACCATTAAAATACCACTTGATAAATTTTACAGCACTGGAAATCGCGAGGGGAAATTAATCAGCAGGTAGTAGCAGGTGTGTGTGTGTGGGGGGGGGCGGTGGTGTCGGCGCCGACATCATAAAACAATCATTGCAACCGTAAATAAATCAGCTTTGAAGTGCGGCCGCTATAAATCAGTTGTGAATATGGCTAAGATAAAGGCAATTTTAGGCAAGCTAATCAGAATAATGCGAAAAGCTAACCCTGTCTATCAACAAAGACAGGAAATGTTTTATATTTCATTTTAATATATGAATAATATATAAGACAAAGATGTCGCTGCTGATGTTCGTTCGAAGCGTTAAATTGATTCTTCCGTATATCGAACTCGGTTTGGAATTATTGCATTTGCATGCAAAAAGATTTATTAGTTTGCAGAATTCACGACCCGCTTAATATAGCAACTGGATTGCGGGGGTTTCTCGATGGGGTTTTCCTCAATGCTAAACGTATTAACTTATGCAGGTCGTGTGTAGGCTGAGCTATGATAAATTGTGTTGGGGGAAATGATGGAAAGAGTACTTTTGAACTTTTGTCGGGAACTGCCTTTACAATAATAATAATATAATTATTGATGGAAAAATACGTTAATTTGTAACCTACAATTTATTTTAGATAAATAGCCCCCCAAGCAGGCAATCAATCAAATATAATAAAAAGCACGCAGCACACATCTAAACAGACAACACACACACCACACACCCACACACACACACGCACACACACACACTGAAGAGCAGCAGCCAAGCTTTAAAAGCACGTGTTGAACGCCTGATAAAAGTAGCGTTGAAGCAAAACATGAGAAATCTTTAAAATAACGAATGCGAACGCAAAACAAAAAAACATAAAAACAATCAACAAAATGTGTCTGCTGATTATATCATGCCGAATGCAAAATACACTATTTTCTCATAATTATAATAGAGCCGCTTCAGGAAATGTTGCAAATTTGCGGCTTAATTTTTAATCAATATGGAAATTAATTAAAGCGAAAACCTTTCGCACTAAAATCAAGAAAGAAGCGCACACCGAAGATTAAATACTCTTGTAGACATACATATGCCATTGCAGTGCTTTATTTCCGACCGGGTTTTCCCATGTCAGCGATATGGGAAACCCAGTTAATTCGGTTTTGCAGAGTTTGCAGTTTTGCTGAAGATAACTTTGAAAACAAAACGTTAAAACAAAAACTCATTTATTGACCGCTATATCATATAAGTTGTCCAATGGTGATAAGATTTTGCTAATAAATAAGGAGCCTGGTGCAAAGTATGATTAAGGCAACTCGAAAGCCGAAAAGGGAACTTAATTTTCGATCAGCAGCTATATGCTTTATAGCTCCGTTCCGTTTGCTTGACTTGACTCAAGAATATATATACTTTATAGAGTCTACGACGTGTCCTTCTTGGCGTTACACATTTAATAACAGAATTATAATACCCTTTACAAGTCTGACAAACAACAAAAGGTATTTGAATCATGCCGAAGTCATGATTGGCTTAAAATTGCAAAATTTATGGGTAAAATTTTAAGCAGTATGGATATTAAAGCGAAAAATATTTTGGCTTGTGAAAAAAGGGAAATCTTTCTAGAACGAGCCAAACAGGTAACTGTGGCTAATGTGAACAAATGCGCGTAAGTTAAATTTTGTATGTCTATACAAACAACTTATATAACAAATCAATTTAGACAAATTGACAAAATGCGATTCATTGTTGACTGCTTCGCAAAGTTATTAACCCTAATTATGGCATTGCTGAAATACTTTTCGAATACTTTCTGAATGCTGTCTGAGCACTTTGTGAATGTACATGAATATTCATAGCATAGGGCTGTAGAATTGTGCTTTTAGCCTTACGGGCATTCACAGTCACAGCCGCATTGTGATTTATTAGAAGCAATATACTTTTTATATTTCACGTATTCGCAACTTTCGTGCGGTCAGATTACGTTGCTCATACGACGCTTTGGCCGTGCCGCGGACTAAGTGAGTGAGAGGCGCAAATTAAATATTGAATAACAATTAAATGTGCATATCTAACTGCGAATCACTAAAAAACAATTCGCAATAAAATAGATTTAATTGCATTTTCGTTGGCGTGATGCTAATTATATTTCTCATGCCCAGCGTCAAAGTCGCAGCTCGAAATTGAAAGCTGTCCAGAAATTTCTCACAGCAATTAGCAGATTGATCAAAACGGCAATGGGCCAAAAATATATACGTATAGCCCGAAAATATGGTTTAATAGTGCCGCCGTAAAAGATCATATAGCCCAAATTAGGGCCCTTGATATATGTATGTATGTAAGTGGCACACGGGCCGTTGATGGGGCATGCAACTGATAAGTATCTGTCATCACAAGGCCCGTCGATGGGAGCTGGGCTGGTAGACAATTTGTATGCACTTCAGCTGCATATTTGCGTACTATTTATGGTATGCACGTAACGCCGGACAAAAGTAACTGTAACTCCAGTAAACACAAACAATTGTGACAACAGAGCGCCAAGTCAGCTGATCATTATAATCGCAATCATGAACACGACTAAGTTAGCGAGTCAAATAAAACTGTTAATTGTGCTGGCGATTAATTCGAACAATATCAACATGCATAAATAGCAGCAGCAGCAGCAGCAGCAGCAGCAGCGACTATCACAATGGCATTAACTAGGCCTACAGATTGCGGGTTATGCAATCGGAGCCAGCATTCGCTCGAGTGCAGTGGAATGCATTGAGGCATGTAAATTAGTTGTCGCGAGGCTTCACGTGACTCACCGGCTGTCTATAACAATATCGGATAAACATATTTAACTCGGCTTAAATACGTATCTCAATGCAATCGATGATCGTGTTATGCAACCCCCGGCGAGGCGTAGGCTTTGAGGAGGAAATCACACACATCACACAGTGACACCTTACATTATTTAAGGCCCGAAATGCGTGTCAGGGTCTACAGCTTGGACCAAGTTCAATGGCAGCGATAATAATAAATACGAATTATTAACCGAATGCGGCAGCTGTTCCGGTTGCTTTCGTCGGCTGCGTTTAACTTATGGCAAATGCTCAGCTCTAAACTTTTTGCGCCGAAATCTTGGCCCAAACACTGTCTGGCCTTAACGACCATGCGTAATCATCAGCTTCGCGTTGTTTACAATCTTTGTATCACTGTGCATCCCCGTTGGCCGCAAATGCTGCTGATTTCGTTCGATCACATGACTAAACCCAATTGGCGACAGCTGAAAAGAGCAAAAACTGGATGCCCGAGTATATTTTTACCATGGCGCATTATGGGTAGTCAGCCTCATTGATAAATGAATGCAACATTTGCCGAATGGAAGGTTTTCTCAACAAGTTTGCTGACTTGCAATGCGACAAGTCAAGATTAGAGTTCATTGAACCGATGCGAGTTCTTTGTTACGTATGCAACCAGTTGTGTGCTTTGCATTTTCTTAAACACTGAACACCCCTGTTTGTTTGTTTGGATCTAATGTAAACCTCATTTCGCCCCAACCATAAAAAAGTTATCAGTGTCAATAAAAAGCAACAATTAAAAACGTAATGAAAGCCAAATGCGTTTTGTTTCTTGCTGTGTTTGCAAATAAGTAAAGATGATTTTGATTATTATTGCCGGAGTTTTATATTTGATTCAATTGAATTTAGTGCGAACTATTAAAAAATAGCAAATTATTAAACATTTTTGTGGTATATTTTAATAAATACGAAAATGTGTTTTTAATTATCTTAAATACTGAACACCCCTAAGTATTTTGGTTGAATCAAATGTAAGACTCATTTCGCCCAAACCATAAAAAATATAAAAATAAAAACAAATGTGACAAAAAAACCAAAATAAAAGAGGAACGTAATGAAAGTTAAATGCGTGATGCCTTTTGTTGCGATCACAAATTGTTAAAAATTATTTTGTTTATTATATTAACGTAATTTCCGGATAAAATTAGCCAAATTGGATTAGGCCACTTGGCCAGCTTTAATGCCAGCCGCGTTCGCTTTGAACAGCCCGAGTGCTAAATGACGCTAAGCTGCGCTCATTCAGCCAATTTATGAGCACACAAATATCGTGCTAATGAATTGCCAACAAGCAACATGAATTAGCAAATCAATTTTGAGTGATAGTGGAAAAAAATAACAATATGAAAACAAGCGACGCGCAGCAGCGACAGCTGACAACATTGCTTTGAGCCATTAATGGGCCACTGATAGAAAAAAACAATAACAATAAATATTCTGATATTTAGACACAGGAATATTTGCTTTAACAAACAGAACGTACAGCTCTGACATTTGGGCTATTAACTTTGATGGGCCAGCTAATCAATATGCTAAACACTATGCACTTTGTATATAGCTTACGGAAATTACATTGAAACATCCAAAGCGGGGTTCAATGCACGCAACTACGGCGAATGGGCGACGGGGCGTATGCGCAACGTGGCCAACAGCGCTTTAGCCATATTTTTATACCCTGAACCCATTGAAAATGGGTAAAAGGGGTATATTGTATTTGTGCAAAATGTAAATGTATGTAACAGGCAGAAGGAAGCATCTCCGACCCCATAAAGTATATATATTCTTGATCGGCATCAATCGCCGAGTCGATCTAGCCATGTCCGTCTGTCTGTCCGTATGTATGAACGCAAGGATCTCAGAACCTATAAGAGCTAGAGACTAGGTAGGTTCTCCTATAGGTTCTCCTGTAGGTTCTCCTAGTGCCAACGCAGATCGAGTTTGTTTCCGATAATCGATAACTTACTCCGTTTCTAAGCAATCGATAAAAATCGATATCGACATCCTGTTTTTTGAGCAATTTTGGTAAATAATAAGAGCTAGAGTCACCAAACTTGACATGCAGCTTCTAGAATAGTATATATAGTTGCATTTGGCGTTGGAAGAAGAGGGTTCAGGGTATCCCCTAGTCGGGAGCTCCCGACTAGAACCTCTTACTTGTTTTTTTAAGTTGAGTTGATTGCGTGACGTTGAGCCGCTTCACGTGAGACGAGACAGCACAATAGCTCTGGTTAAACTATGAAATTTATGCAGCACCATTTCAATTGTTAAATGACACAAGGTGCTGCCAAATGTACACAAATTTGCATTATCAAGTGGTCTGTAATTAAGTTAATTTCAATTGTCTCTAAGCCTTTAACACCACGTTGAAATAAACATTTGAATACCCAGGAATACAAGCCTAAAACTCTGTGTGTGGATCTTCAATTGCTTTTAGCAAATAAACAACAAACGCGCGGCTTTTTTATCGTTAGAATCTGGCCAGATAATTTGTAGCATCAACTGACGCATTGTTGAAGGTTCTGTCTGAGTTTTTGGTAACTTTGTTTTGGCATTTTGTAGAGCAAATAGTTGGTTAGCTTATCGCCTGACCTCCTGCTAGACAAACATGCGCTAAGATATATTGGACTTCAGTTAGATCTGCCACTCAGCATGTAAACATCTAAACAAGTGACAGTTAGCGCAAGTAAATAATAATTTCATTTTGCATTCTTTTTAAACGTATTTTATTTTTATAGCTTGACCTTAGAGGCGCCGAACTCAACTGACTTCCTGTTGGGCCAACATGCACTATAATATAGTAGACATGACTGCAGAACCCAGAAAAAAGTAAATAAATTGTTCTATACGAATTTTGCTCTGAGGTTTTTTTTCTGAACCAGGTATATTCCCAGGCTTTGGCTTGAATCATGATTTGCCACATTTTTCCCCATTTTCAACACGACAAAGCTGACAGTTGAAATTTATAACAAAGCACTCTGACATTATTAACTAGAATATCTTCTATCAAACTTTGTAGCTAGGTCAGATTATATGACATTATTAATATATTTCAGTAAGTTTTGACTTGGATCCGACTATATAAATATTATATTTTATATAGCTGTGCTTTTTAAAGTTCTCTTGTATATTATTTATAATGTGCGATTTCAGCGCCCAATAAGACAAATTAAAATTTAAAGATAGCTTTTTAATAGGGTTCAGTTTGGGTTATGGGCTGCCTTTTAAGCACCTGGTTTATTAAAAAAACCTTGATTTTTTATAAATTAGGAATTTTGATAATAGTATATAAATAAATTATATGCATTTGTGTTCTTTTGAAAATGCGTTGTGACTTTCGAGCGGAGAAAAACCCAAGTGAAGCTGTAAATCTTAAGTAACAATATTTCTGCCATATTGTTTTTGCACGGTGCCCATTTTATTGCCACACCGCCCAGACATTGTTCAGATACGTAATCAGTTGAGGTTGTTTGCTGCATTTTTGTTTGTTTTTTTTTTTTGTAACATCACAAGGCACTATGCAGATTTATAAATATATATGTATGCATATATATTTATTTATTTTTGCATTTTCTTAGCATATTTAACACTCGTTCTGTTTGCTGCAAATATTTATAAGCGTCTCTTGCTGTACAAGTTGGCGAACAACTAAGCGCAGCCCTTAGTTGGGCTCATGTTTAATTTATGAGGCGTGTGCAATCACAATATTTGTAATTTTAATTAACACACACACACAAACACACAATCACAACAGACACACGGAGAGATCACGTCATGAGTTTAATCATAACGGGAATTGCATGACTCGAAATTGCATTGTTGATAGTCTGTAATCTTATCAGGCTGTTCTCGTTTCCGTAACGCACTTCAAAAACACGCGCCCAAATATTTGCTCAAATATCTTTTATGAAGCACATCTGTCAGCCGCTGTAATACTTTATTGTGTTTGCCAAATGTCAAATTTGCTTATACAATAGATAACAAGGGGAGCAAAAAAAAAAAACAAAAACAAGATGGAACTAAATACAGTTTACAAAAGTGGCAAAATTATTTGACAAATTGATTTGTGCCGCATTTGCCCAGTCAGTTAAAATTTATTATGAATTTTTTTTAGTTTGTTTGATAAATGTGGCCAGAAAAAAAACCTAATTGCTCATAATGAACACAAAATTATGCGACTTAACAATTTATGGCTACAATTAAATTGTGTACCAATTAAACTTTTTATGATAATTATAAATTTAAATAAAAAATACGATTGGCTGCGATTAGCCATTGCCAATAAATGTTGGCAATTAATGGGAATAAGTGTCGCATTTCCGCCAAAATGGACTTAATTGACTTTTGGCTATCTGGCCAAGTTAACAATGGCTATTTATTGTTAAACTTTAGCTATGGAAAATGTTGATTAGCTTTGTTTGTATTTGTATTTGCATTTTATAGGCTGCCAAGTACCTGGCTGGCAACTTGCACAGCTTGTGGGCTGTTTACCTTATCAGTTAGCACACATATAAAATTGGTTCTGTTTGTATTTCAAATAAGTTAAGAAGGTGTTAAAATGTTATAGGGCTTACTCATTCACATATGTACGAAAACTTTACGTTTGAAAATGCTATGTTTTGTGTCTCAGCCAAAAAGTATGCAACAAAAAGTAAAAAGAGTTTATAAATTAAAATTAAAATTTTATTTGCATATCAATTACAATATATAAGAATTTGCCAATTTTAAAGCATATTTCGTTTTATTTGAGCAGCCACACGTTGAGCGCGGTTTATAATAATTTCTATTTAATAAAATTAAAGCGGGGTAGGCCGGGGTAAACAAACAATATAAAGAAGATGCAACTTCCATGAAGCTACTACACTGGCTAGTGACCATTTGTGACACAGTACATGAGTGATGTGTGTGTGTGAGAGTGTGTGGATGAGTGTGCATGTAGGAGCGAGCAGACGCATCCTTAATCCTCTAGCGTTACATTACGAAACAGATACGACATTGACTCCTTGTTGTGTATGCGGCGTATGGCCTCAGCGATGAGTATCGAAATATCAATAGTCTTTATCTTGTTGCATTGCAACTTCTGTACCTCATGTGGAATGGTGTTGGTGACAACAATCTGAGTGATGGAAAAGAACGTTATTAGTTTGTGAAATCAACAGCGTTAAACTTTAGATACACACCTCATCTATGACTGACTCTTCGAGCAGACGCGGGGCATCCGAGCTGAGCAGACCGTGCGTGGCCAGCACGTAGATTTTGCAGGCACCATTATCCTTTAGCATTTCGGCGGCGGCCACAAACGCTTGCACATCATCGATCAGATCGTCCTGCAGAGTATAAACGGTCAGATATCTAAACAGTTAGACCTTATCACTAATACATACCACCATTATGGCAATGCGTCCATTCACATCGCCCACAATTGTGAGCGGCGGCTTGACTTTGACCGGATGCTCCGGCACACCCACCGATACGGAGGTGGTGCGCTGGCGGCTACTACTGGGTGCATGTTGTGGAGTAGAGTTTCTGGTTAGTAGTGTGGCAGTTGACATTTTTGGGCATTTAATTGTGCAGAGTTGTTGTGTTTGGATGGCGTGTGCAGATGTTTTGTGGTGTGGTGCGTTGTTGTAGTAGCAGTTGTTGTTGTTGTTGTTGTCGTAGTTGTCGATATTGAAACCAAAAAAGAAAAATGACAGTACATATACAATTCGCGTTTCAGTATAAACTAAACAAATTAACAGTGTTACATATTTGTATTTAAAATACAAACCTAGACGCCGCTGGTATGCACATTTCAACAGAATTTCCTAATATATTGCAATACGCCCTGCATAAATAAAGAGAATGATATTGTTTTCGTTTTCGCCCAATGCTAAACGCACCGGAATTTGCAACGACGGCAATAAAATTGCCAACATGCGTAAAAGCAATTACAGACGATTCGGTCAAAAAGATACAACATGACGAAAGCCATAGCTAAAGGTAATTGCCTCAATGCATCTGTTGTCGGTGAAGTACGAATGGACAACAATTACAAAAGTTCAAAGCGTGTTTGAGAGTGCAGTAGGCTTGCTCTACACATGGAGTGGTTCGTGCTTTATATCAATGTCAATGGAATCTTAATTAAATGAATGGCAAAAAAAAGTTTATGTACGTTACGAAGTATTTCTGGGCAATTCCAGAGCGACGCACATGATAGTCGTAGATTTTTAAATAAATTTTATGATAAGCTGACAGTTTTAAGCTTGGCTTTTTGACTGACACTTTAACGGCAATTTGTTAATTGTAAAACGTTGTTAAAAGAAAAAAAAAGAAAAATAAAAAAAAAATGTCTAGCAAAGATAATGTAAAACAGTTTCAGTTTTAGTTTCACTAAAGAGTTGGGCGTGCCAGTTCACCGAGATGGCCATTTCTGCCTGGGACTCCTCAAGTTAACAATAGTTGTTCGAGCTTCTTGATGCTTGGTAACAATTCACTTAATGAAGAAGGTTTTTTATCTGGGCTGCGAGACAGCATTTAATCATCTCTTCGAAAGTGAACACACGACGGAAATAATAAGACAAAAGTCGCTCAAAATCAGTTCTATTTTGCACAATATGACAAGCATGTTACTCTAGCTAATCATTTTTCTTCATTATAAAACATTAGATAACAGAGAGGGTAGATAATTTAGGTAGGTAATACATTTTGGCATATTCTCTTTCAATTTTGTTAAGTTTAATTTTTTATCATACTTTATATACTGAGGCGATTTTTAAGAGAACGCGTCATAAAAAGTGATTCAAAGCTATACAAACAAAATTATATTCCATTTTGTATGTCTAATGCAAAATTCGATATGCTGCCCGTACTTTGAAGTAAAACCTTTTGGGAATAAAGTCCCAATAAACTTTGATGACAGCAATCAAAAGAAACCATTTTTCGATTTTGATCACGTAGGAGATTCTGCTGGAAATGCCCAAATGTATGTATGCAAATGAGTTAACTGCTGTTGATTCCAAGTACAATATGTCAAGAGCCGAAAGCAGGGACAACTGCTGTGTTTTTGAAGTACAAAGTGAAGTCAACAGCTTAATCTCAAAACTTCTAGCTAAAGACAACAAACATATTCAATCCCGCCTTAGAGCTACAGCCAAGTATAAACAAAGAGCAAGCTACTCAGCATAAACACAATGCTTGGTGGGAATGATGGAGCGAATCATATACAAATGCACATTTTTCGCACAACGTTTTTATTATGTATTTTGCAAAAAACATATACAAACAATGATTTACGCTTGACTTTCAGTCATAACAAGAAGATCAAGAGCCAAATAAAATACATAAATAACAAAGACGAACTGGCTGGGGGGCAGAGTAAAGGGCTTGGTTAGCTTGGAGACTCACCTGGTGGGCGGTGGCGAGTATCTGCCGTCGACTTCATCGCTCTCAGCCTCCTTCTGTTCGCCGTGTATGACAGCCAAGCCGAGGCGCAACCGTTCCGCATACGAATTTGCCTTTTTGGCAACCCCCGGATTGCGTGCCACAATCACCGAGTTGCGGTAGTCGGGTATCTAAAGTGTAGTTAAAACAAATCAGTTAGATAGATGTATATATAGAGACTACTGTCTCCCACTTACGCTCTCCTGTATGTACTGCAGCAAAAAGGGCGAGGCGCGCAAATTATCAACGGGTATATCGAAGAAGCCTTGAATTTCCTTCTGATGCAGATCCATGGTTATGATGTGCGTGAGTCCCGAGGTGCACATCATTTTGGCCAGCAGCTTGGACACAATGCAGCCGCGTTTGCGCATCTTGCACTGTTTCGAGTACGGCAAATAGGGTATGACACCGACAATAGAGCGGGCCGAGGATGTCTTGCAGGCATAGGCCATAATGAGCAGCTCCATGATATTGTTGTTGGCATCCCTGTTGGGAAAAATATAAAGATTAACTTTTGGTCTACAGTTTGTAGATAATTCCACACTCACTTGGTGCCTGTTTGTATAATGTAAATATCCTTGCCGCGCACCGAGTCGCTTATCTCAACGATGGTCTCGCGATTCGATTTGTGAAACACCGAGCAGCCGCCGTTCTTGAGACCCATGCGCTCGGCCACCGAATTGGCCAGATCCGGATGCGAGTTGCCATTGATGATGACAATGTCCGATGTGGAGATATTGTCCATGTCGCTTCTGCAACGCTTCGGTGGGCGTACACTGCCTAATCTGCAAAATATATTCATAAAGAATTAGTCAAAAAATCTATTGGATTAAAAAGGAAAACAACAAAACAGGCACAAAAATAAAATATAATAATGAACGGTGGGCGGTGGGTTATATTAAAAGCTACCTGCGTTTGGACATGCTATAGACTCTAAATATACTACGGTATATGACACGCCAACAGTGCGACAGTGGCTGTCATAAGTTAAACACGCGTACGCCCTGTTTTTGCCCACACGATTTTTGAGTTTATTTATCGATTAGCCCCGTGAACTAGTTTCCGTCTAGTTGTGTCTGGGTGTTATTTATGTGTGTGTCTGCTGCAACAAGCGGCAGGGCAATTAGGTCTTCAACTTTGACAACGCCGTTGCCCAGTTTTTTCTTTCTGCTTCTTTTTAATGCGAGTTACGCGAAGTTTGCGCTGCCAAAAAGTTAAAGACTGCCGTGACGCAAATTTAACTGTGTGAATCCTGGCCAAAACCGCAATGCCAACTGCGCGCGTTTATATCGATCAAACACAGGAGCACATGTGAGCCAGTGCCAGGTGAGTGTGCAGTTGTGTGTGTGTGTGTGTGTGTGTGTGTGTGTGTGTGTGTGTGTGTGTGTGTGTGTGTGTGTGTGTGTGTGAGTGTATGGCAACGTGAAAAGTGCCAAGCAATGCATTAGACAGGCCAGCGGCAGCAATCGGGCTGTGTGTGCCATACTCATTCAGCCCAACTCAGCCCAAACGGCCAGTTCAGACCTGGGCAATAGGGCGACGCATAGTCTACGCTGATTGGAATCTATAAGAGTTGTAGCCAAGACATCGCACGCGAATCGAGTGCCGTCAAAGAAAAGTGAAAGGCCCAAGACATAAATCCAAAAAGTGGGCGGCAAATGTGTTCCGTTAATTGAATTTCTATTTATAAATTGGCCAGCGAAGCGATTCAATGCGCTCACCAAGGAATACACCTTGCCAGCTGTAATCCAATCAAGTTGCATCGCGGCATGGGTGACTCAGGTGAGTGTGGCAGATTTCTTGAGCTGGCCGCTGCTCCTTGATAAATCACGGCATTGCCGCAGCGGCACTTGCAATGCCGCCCATTTGGGTTGCGGGCAACGCAACCGCGACTATTCAATTTCATACGTTGACGTTTGAGGCGGCAGTTCCTTGGCAGTTGCAGCTAAAAAGTTGCAACAGCGCGATAACCAAGACACGCATATGTGTGCTGCTCCTCCTCCTCTTCCACCTGTCGAGTTTAAAGATAGCAGCGCGGCAGGATTAACCTTTTGCGATACGGTGAGGTGTTGTGAAAGTACTTCTGACAGCATAGCTGCCGGATTAGCAGGCGCCAGTTGCATTAGAAGAGTCTTAGAAGTTAGCAGCATTTGCGCCATAACGGAGATTGGCCAAAATGCTGGGCATAGCCTGTGATCCGTTAGAGCATACGAGCATGTATGACCGCGGCTCAGATGGTATTTGGTTTAGATCTTTGCCCACAGCTTAACTATGCTCATCTACTCATCTGCCAAACTCTAATCCTTTCAACACTGCCATTCCAGATAGCGAGGACAGCGATGGCGAGGGTGGCTTGGGCAATGTCTCGCGCGTGATCATACGACCGCCCGGGCAGAGCGGCAAGGCTAAGCGCGGTCATTTGTGCTTCGATGCGGCCTTTGAGACTGGAAATCTGGGCAAGGCTGAGCTGGTGGGCGAGTTCGAGTACGATTTGTTTCTGCGTCCAGACACTTGCAATCCGCGCTATCGCTTTTGGTTCAATTTTACCGTGGACAATGTGAAACAGGATCAGCGTGTGCTGTTCAACATTGTGAACATCAGCAAGAGCCGCAATCTGTTTAACTGCGGCTTGACGCCGCTCGTTAAGTCCTCCAGTCGGCCCAAATGGCAGCGTTTGCCCAAGCGTCAAGTGTTCTTTTATCGCTCGGCCATGCATCAGGGCCACTATGTGCTCAGTTTTGGCTTTAACTTTGACAAGGAGGAGGATGTGTATATGTTCGCCCTGGCCCTGCCCTACAGCTACTCCCGCTTGCAGTCCTATTTGAATGTGATCGACGCACGCCAGGGACCCGAGAAGCGTTTCACGCGCTCCGTACTGGTCAAATCTTTGGTGTGTTTGTCTATATTGCTTCCATGCATCCATGCTCATATCTAATGCCTGTTGTTTTTTACAGCAAAATCGCAATGTGGACCTGTTGACAGTGGATCAGGTGACGCACAGCCAGCGTCCGACGAATCGCCTGGAGCGTAGCTTCATACGCGTTATTGTCATACTCTGTAGAACGCACTCTAGCGAGGCGCCTGCATCTCACGTTTGCCAGGGCTTCATCGAATTTCTGGTGGGCAATCATCCCATTGCGCAAGTGCTGCGCGAGCATTTCGTATTTAAAATTGTGCCAATGGTCAATCCGGATGGTGTCTTCCTGGGCAACAATCGCTGCAATCTGATGGGCCAGGATATGAATCGCAATTGGCATGTGGCGTCCGAGTATACGCAGCCGGAGTTGCATGCCATCAGGAATATGCTAAAAGAGTTGGATAATTCGGATGTGAGTCGATTACATTTGGTATTGGGTTGAATGCAACAACTTTTACTTGTTCTTCCTTCTGGCCAAAACAGACATATCAGATTGACTTTGTGATCGACCTGCACGCGAATAGCAGCATGCACGGCTGCTTCATCTATGGCAACACATACGAGGATGTCTATCGCTATGAGCGGCATCTGGTGTTCCCACGGCTCTTTGCCAGCAATGCCAAGGATTATATTGCCGAGCATACTATGTTCAATGCGGACGAGCGCAAGGCGGGCAGCGTTAGGCGCTACTGCTGCGAGCGCCTCAGCGACACGGTGAATGCGTACACCCTGGAGGTGTCCATGGCGGGTCACTATCTGCGGGACGGCAAGACGATTGCGCTTTACAACGAGGATGGATGTAAGTATTTGTAACTTCGTTCCAACTGCGCTAATTCTCTCTCTCTCTCTTCAACATGCAGATCATCGCGTTGGACGCAATTTAGCACGCACTCTGCTGCAATACTATCGCTTCATCAATGTGCTGGCCGTGCCGCTGGTGTCGGAGATGCGGCTGCAGGGCAAGCGACGCGGCAGACCGCGTACGCATCATTCGCGCTCCCGCTCCAGGACACGCTACGAGGTTAAACCGAGGCCAAAGACGACACGCTGTCATGCGCCCATTGCGTACACCAATCTGAGCATTTGCTATGACTCAGCTGGCGGCGGTGGCGGCGTCTCCTCCGACGAGGGCGGCTTCTCACCAACGCGACCCATACCCATTGCGCCCGGCAGCAGCTGCTTCAGCGGCTATCGCAATCATCGGCGCGCTGTAACCGCCAGCTGTGCCCACCACGATCAGTATTCCCTTGGCTTGAGCGAGCCGGGCGCGTGCAGTCGCCACAAGCGAGCCGCCGCTGCCGCCGGCCCTCTCTCCATAGAGCTGGCCGTGCCCACGTTGGGCGTCAGTGTGCCGCCCAAGCCGTACCTGTCTATTATCGATCTGAATCAGCTGACCCGCGGCAGCCTAAAACTGAAGGCGAACAGCTTTGATGCCGACGATCGGCGCTAGGTTGAAGTTTAACTGTGACTCTAATTGATTTTATATGCTTAACGCTTTTTTCCAGCTGTGTTTCCCTAAATAAACAATTATGTCTATCTAATCGACAGCTTTTGTTTCGCTCACGCGGCGGCAACACGTTGGCATTCACATTGAGTGAATACTCTGGCTTATCATAGGCACAGGTGGGCACAGAGAAATCTGCCTTGAGTGGACAGGAATAAATGCATTCATTTATAATTTTAAAATAAAAAATAAAGAGGCAAGTTTAAAGCATATCTACTGAGATCTGAAAAGTGCAAATTTGAATTCGGTCAATTATCCTTTTTGCTGCGAAATGCAATGTCCGTTTAGGACAGCTTTTACTGTACACAAATATGTTTGTGGTTGCTGTGTTGTGTATGGCAATTGCGGTCTATTGTTGCGCATCCGCTTTGTTGGCTTGATGCCAGGCAGTGGCAGAGCTCCGCCTCCCCCGGGCGCATAATCAACAGCAACACCAACAGCAACAGCTCATGAGCCCATGCGCCAAATTGGCGTCTCCAAGTGTAATGCGAGTATATTGCGGCAAATATTTACAAATCGCAGTTAACTGACACACACAAAGGCAACAAACCGCACAAACGACACACACACACACACATAGAATATGTGTACATATAATGAGTTCTTTTTAATGGCGCCTCATTTTGAAGTGTCGCAATCTCTTGACATTTCAACTCAACCGAAATGCACGTGAGTGCGAGTGTGCGTAGGCTGTGGCATGTAATTAAGCACCCTGTTAATTCCAGCTGGGTGCCGTTTATCTTATCGCACTGCATTTAGACATGTACATACCAAGTACAAGCTATTATTAAGACGGGTACATATTTATAAACGAGATACCTGTTAAGGAAAGCGCTAAAATTTTTAACGAAAACACGCGCGAAATTTGTGATAACACAACGAAACAGAAGGCAATGAGCCACTGACACTAAAGCGTTGATTGATTAACGCTTTCAATTAGCAAATCCGACGTTTGTTGCGTGCGCGCTCGAGGGCTCGAAATCAATAACAGACACTTTATCGTTTTGTATAAA
The DNA here is from genome assembly GCA_035045725.1 of Drosophila ezoana. Classification (NCBI taxonomy): domain Eukaryota; kingdom Metazoa; phylum Arthropoda; class Insecta; order Diptera; family Drosophilidae; genus Drosophila; species Drosophila ezoana. Next base: position 1,850,600 of record JAWNOU010000036.1, read on the forward strand.
TAAAAGCGAATAGAATAAATAAATGGAGCGCAAGAGCAAAGGCAACCTTCGAGAGCGGTCGTGCGAGCGATGAGCAGCGTTGCCGGACTGTCTCGTTAGAGGCCGACAATGCCAATCAAATTGATAACAATAAAAAATTCTGGAATACCGAAATAAAAGACGTCTGCAATGCACATCAATTTAACAGTGATTTTCATGAAATGCTTGGCTTGGTCGAGTTGTATTGTTGTCATGCAACCAAAAGCCAACAGCTGGCCTGGCTGACTTGCATTGGCAACGCCGATAGAATTTGATGAACAAAACAAAATCCAAAAATAAAGCAAAATGAACAAATAAAGTAACCAGCAACTCAATTACATACAAACATACATACATACAAACATATGTCAACAGATAAAACTAACACGCAAATAAAACCAGAGTCTAGACAAGCCAAAACGAGGTGGGGGAGTGCTAGTATGTGAATAGGGATCGTCACAAACAGAAAATGTACACACAGCGAGCGAGACACTAATTAAATTATGCGGGTAACACAAAAATGAGCAAAAACGAAAGAAACCATATGCCGCTTTTTACTTGTTTCTCTGTAGGAGCATGTCGTTGCTTGTGGCCTTCTTGCTGTCAAAAACGTTAATAATTATTTATTGTAAACACATATACCACACTTAGAGCGCGTTGCGTCCGCCCTGTTGAATTATTGATCGCTTTAACACAATTTGTTGCACTTTCTAAGCATACACATTTATTTTACGCTTAGTGAACCGTTGCAAGTAAGAGCACAAATGCAACTGAGAAGCCGTGAGCTAAATTTACTGCGAATTACTAGTTTTTTTAGCTGTTGAATCAAACACTGAGTTTAATCTAATTTGCGAACATTACTCTTGGGCACTCTGTGCTGTTTGATAGAAGAGATACTTTTGGAGGGTAGTGCTGATAATAATGTGCTGTTATCGATAATCAAAACTAATTGCCACCAAATGGGCTGATACCTTCAATTCATAAGAGTTTTTTGTTACACTTAGCTTAATTATATTAATAATAGTATTTTTTATGATGAATACATAAGATAAATCTTTGACATAAATTGCTCTGGCCAGTAAATCAATTGCCATCAATTAAAGGAAGACCCTCAATAATGTTAACTCAAACTTTTGTTATGTTAAAAGCTTTTCTGTTCGTATTTGAATGTCAAGAAATATGAATTTTCCGATCAGGCAACGCCAACAACTCAGTGTGGCAGCATTGGAAATGCATATTAATCGATAAGCCCAATTCACATCTCTAATAATTTTAATTTTGTTTTGTTTGCCTGTAACCAAACTAGAAACAATAAAAATGACATTTACTTTCGCAATCGCTTGCTTGGAGGCGAAAAAACAGCAGACAGTGCATCAGCGCAGAGTATATAAAACCTCCAGAGCAAATACGTGTGTGCTTAGTCTGCCGGATGCGCGGTGAGTTGCATGCAATTCGGCTCTCTTCTGTGCTTTACACTCAAAGCGTATTTCCAGATTCATAAAACTATTTCGAGTGGACAAGGAAACGTTTAAATGGATATTGCGCAAAATTCAACCAGATTTTACACTGTCCTTCCTAACGCCGGCGCTTCAGCTGGCCGCAACTCTCCACTTCCTAGCCACCGGCTCCTACAAGTTGTCCGTGTCAAAGAATCGTCCCGTCAACATTGGCAGGAGCACATTTAGCAGAATACTGCACAATGTGATTCCCCTAATGGAGGCGGTGCTGTGCCAAGAAGCGATTACATTGCGAATGACCCAGCAGCAGATAAAACAATCTCGCGACTACTTTTATGAGAACTATCAGCTGCCCAGAGTCGTCGCTTGCGTGGACGGCATGCAAATAAAAATCCTGAAGCCGGTGCGGGATGAAACAATCTACTTTAACGATAAGGACTATTACAGCATCAATGCTATGCTGGTATGTGCGAGCTGAATACACTACCGCAACTGGCTCTCTTAACTAGAATTTACTCATCAGGTGTGCAACTACAACATGGAGATCCTGGCAATAGACTGTACGCATCCTGGCTCGTGCAGTGACCATTATATCTGGAGCAATAGCCAGGCCAGGGAATATTTGTCGCGCAATGTGAAATGCCATTATGTTTTGGCCGATACGGCCTATGCACTGGAAAACTATGTTTTAACGCCGTACAAAAACGCTGAGCAGGATTCGGTGGAGCAGCGTTTCAACGAGAGGCATGCGGCAGCACGATCTGTTGTGCAACGCACCATTAGCCTGCTCAAGAGCCGATTTGGTTGCATGCAGCGCGCCTTGATGTATGACGCCAGGTTTGTGGCAAATGTCGTCAATGTGTGCTGTGCCTTGCACAATATTTGTCGCAGGCGTAGGACGCCAATCGATGAGAGAGAAATTTTGCACGAGGAGATGGCCGAGTTTGATGGGGAAACCGAGTACGAGGACGACGACACTGGCGCACTGTTGCGAGACGAAATAGCATGCACACTGCGCTGACAATGTTAATATTTACATTTAGTGTAAATAAGCTAAAAGTAATCAGTATTATTAAATATAGCAAATATATTAAATAAGCTTAAGCCAGTGTATATAAAAAACATATTCAAATTTACCGATTACCTATCGATTATTGCGCTTACATATATCGATTGCAAAAGGAAGCAGTCAAGCATCACACTGCATCTTACAGGTTTACTGCTTGCTGGTATCTTACAGTGCCAACAAAACTGTTTCAAACGTACCGAGCAGAGCTGCTTAAACTGTGAATACAACTGACAAATTTTTGAATGGAATTTATGATATTATTGAAATGTAAGAAATCATTTTAGCTTATTGCTCACTAAGACTTGTTCTTGACCATGATGCACAGGATCAAACTTAACGTTTGCCGGTGCAGCCTAATTGCATTGGATCTGGTTTATGCATGGAATTCCCCTTGATATTTGAATTAGTCAGGGTGAAGACCAACCGTGTATGAATCCATTTAGCTAGCTAACAGTCACGCATGATGGTTGGAATACTGTGCCTGCTGCTGCTGCTGATTGGCTCGGCTCAAAGCGAAAATATTAGCGTGGGCGAACTCAAAAATGTTGTGAAGCTGGAACGAGAACTGCTGCATAATTTGCGCATATATGCGCAGGAGTTGGAGAACAGACTTCGCCTCATCAATGGGTAAATAGTTGCACAAATGCAGATAGACATATCTAGCTTATTCCGCAATAGTGCGATTACCGAGTACGCCGAGAACATTCAGCAGCTCGATGGCAATCCCGACTTGTACATGTCGAATCCCCTGTTCGCTTTCCGGATGATAACGCACATGCGCCAGCACTGGCCAGCATGGCAGCTCTACATGACGCAGCAGCCGGGCAGGGACCAGTTGCAGATGCAGCAGCGAATGCTCTCGCTTCTGCCCACACGTGATGCCCACAAGGAGACGGCACAGAGCCTTCAGTCCCTGTTCAGGTTCTACAACTATGCACCCGCAACCTTTCTGTGGGAGAAGAACAAACACTTGAGGTGAGGTTTTTTATACCCAGAACCCGTTAAAAATGGGTAAAAGGGGTATAGTGTATTGTGCAAATGTACGAAACAGGCAGAAGGAACCATCTCCCACCAAAAGCTGAGTCGATCTAGCCATGTCCGTCAGTCTGTCCGTCCGGCCGTTTGTATGAACGTTTCCAAGAAATCGATAAAAATCGATATCGAAATCCGGATTTGTAAGCAAATCTCGATAGTTATCAAGTATCTTTAATTTTATAGCTATCGGGTATCCCATAGGGTATTTCCTAGTCGGGAACTCCCTACTAGCCTCTTATTTGTTTTTCTCTTTGATATGTGTGCATAGAACAAAGTTCGAATGCTCGTTTCAGGCCATCTTCCAGTCTTTCGTTCAGACCACTTCAAACTATTATATTTGCATTTACTGAAGCAATACCCTGTACTTTACGCGCACAGGCTGAGCTCGTTGGACTGCTACCACATGGGCCGGGAGCTGTACGAGCAGCAGAAATACCACGAGGCAGTCGATTGGCTGGCCACAGCCGCTGCGAATCACAGCCCTACATCTCCGCATCATGAGCTGCTGGGCGTGTCTCTGGGGCGTATTTACGAAATGCAGCTCAAGGTTTTCAAGAAACTCAGTAGGTATTTGATTTTAGCCTTGGATGGGCGTAAACTAATGAAGCCAATCTGTGGCAGATATGCGAGTGGAGGCACTCGACGTGCTCTCACGCGCTCTGGAGCTGCAGCCGGAGAACAAGCTGCAGTTGAGCGAGCAATACCAGCTGGAGCAGCAGGAGCCAGTGCATCCATTGCCAGCGTCTGCGGAGCCGCCCAGCGAGCTGCAGAAGCAATGCAGGGGCAACTATAAGCAGAATACGTATTTGGTCTGTAAGTTGAATGACGCCTTGACGCCCTTCCTTCAACTAGCTCCTCTGCGTCTGGAGGACGCGTGGGACGAGCCCTACGTGATCATCTACAAGGATGGCATATATGAGCGCGAGATAGGTCACATGAAGAATGCCTTTGAGCATTGTCCCTCGAGTGCCCGGCTGCGGACAATCGCTGGCGTCAAGGGCTGCACCATTTCAGATAGATATAGTGTGATCACGACCTTGCTTACGGATCGGATTGTTGACATGACTGGTCTCAATTTGCACAAGAACCAAATGTTTCTCTTTGAGTACGGTCCGCGGGATCCGTTCCAGCTACAGGACCTTTACCAGGTGAAGTCCATTCAATTACGTGGGTTCATAAATATATTTGCCTTCCTTTCAACTGCAGTCCGCCGATGTCAACGTGGAGGCTATTTATGCTACAGCCATCTTGTTTGTAAGTTACCGTCGACTAGGTAGCTCCTCTTAACTGCCTACTCTTCTTCGCCAGCTAAACGACATGACGCTGGGAGGTGCCATTACCATACCCAGTAAAGAAATGGCCATCTTTCCGCGTCGAGGCGATGCTTTAATTCTCCAGAACGAAGAGGACTTCCAGTACACCGTGTGCCCCAATGTGGTGGGCAATCGACTGGGTAAGCATTCGAGCAGTTCCTGCTCCAAGTAGTTGCCTTTTAATAGCTTCTGTTCTCTTTCCACGCTTGCAGTCCTCATCAAGTTTCTGATGGCCAATGAGTGAACTCTTCCTAGTTCAAGTGGAAATTAAATATTTCACAAGTGTTCAGCTTTCGATAATAAAAAAGATTAATCCCTATAATTAGCCAAGATATAGATTAATTTGATTGGAAGTCGATTTTTTTAAATCCGATCTCAGCTGTATGCTAGGATTCAAAGCGTTTGGTGCCGACCACCAAAAAGTACGTTCTGCAACAGATCACAAAGACAACCCTTAAACAAAAATCTTGGGGAACATTTTGAAACCTTGGAATATTTCTGCCGTTGGACGCTAAGAAATTCGCAGCAACTGTATTGAATTTGAAGCTGGTGTGGAATAAAATGTTGACATAGGTTTATCGGAATTTGGGCTCTTTGGACTCGTGCGGCTTGGGACTGTCAATTGGTATACCCCAAATCAAGTTCTGCCTGGTGTCAGCTTTTTAATCTACCTTAAAGCATAGCAAACCATTTCGTCTCGTTTTAATTAACACAAACCCACATTTAACGCTAGGTCGAGCGATCCACCCATCAGAACCACGTCAAAGATGATGCAGCTCACAATACTGCTTTCGGTTCTAAATATCCTGGGCTTAGCTGTGGCTGTGGTGCAAGGTGAGACAAGTAAGACAGCCAGGAGCTACGTAAATTGCATGGCTGACAAGCTGCACTTGCTGGTGATGGAGAGGCAGCTCATAGTCAATCTTCACGAATACATCGACAAGCTGCAGCAGAAGGTTGATACGCTGAGGAGGTAATTGACGCAAGCTGTTTACATTCAATATACAGATTGATTCTACTCTCGCAGGCTGGCCGAGGAGCTGGAAAGTCCACTGCAGGTAGCCGAGGGCCGTGAGGAGGAGTTTCTCTCCAATCCCTTGCACACCTACACGCTTATACGTCACATGCACGCAGACTGGACTCAGCTGGAAAGGTCCATGCAGCAGCCGGTCGGTCAGGGTAAGATTCCGTGCAGCTCACAACATTCGATTCACCATCTTTAAATCCATGTCAATATGTAGAACAAATTGATTTTATCAGAGAAATGCAACCCGAGCTACCGCTGCACGGGGATGTGATGGAGGCAACGGGAGCCATGTACCGGGTACAGCAGACCTATGAAATGGAACCGGCAGACATGTCCAAGGGCCTGCTCGATGGAGTGCAGCTTAAGTAGGTATTCCAATTGAAGGTGGGTGAAATGGAATGATGCATTCCTTCCATTTGACAGTGCAAATCTTTCGATCCTCGACTGCTATGAGATGGGTGCTCTGCTCTTCCGAGCGGATGAGTTTCAAGATGCGTCTAAATGGTTGCAAACGGCCCAACAGCTGTGGAATCAGTCCCAGGCCGATCTTTATGTGCTACTGAACGTGTCGCGAAGCGATATATCCTCACTCCTGGCCAGATCGCTCATTGCAAACGGTGAGCTTTGCCAAACATAGAAAGCCTTCTACTCGACATTCTTTTGCATCCATTTAGGTGACTTAGATCATGCTAAAGCTCTGTTGGTGGATGAGCCCGAGTTGTGGGCTCGAAAGGAGGAGTTTATCGCGGAGTATTGGAATGATAGACAATCAACAGATGATATAGATAGATATATCGGAAGATTGGATAAATCGTTTGCCAAACTCTGTGGCTCCTTCCACAATCCAAAACCAACTCGATTGGCTTGCTATTACAAAACGAATCCGTCCGAGTTTTTGCGTCTAGCGCCTTTTAAAATGGAACTGTTGTCCAAGGATCCTTACATAGTAGTTTTCCATGATGTGATCTACGAGTCGGAGATTGCCGAGCTGATCCGTATCGGAGAACCAACACTCATACGCACAGGTATTCGAAACACCACTCAAAAGGCAAATTTAATATCAAAGGATCGCACGGCGACCGGTTCTTGGATATGGAAAGGAAATCTAACTAAGCTGGGAAGGAATATGATTGGGCAAATTCAGAAGCGGGTCGAGGACATGACTGGACTGCTAATAACCGGCTTTTCGAAAAGCGATTTGCAGCTTTTAAATTATGTTTTCGGCGGACATTATCAGTCCCATTACGACTTCTTCAACAGCTCGAGATTCCCCCACGATCGCATGGCTACCACATTATTCTATGTAAGTGCTTCATTGAGTTTTCTTTAGATAAAAAAGGCCAATCCTTTTTATACAGCTCAATGATGTGGTTAAAGGCGGGGCCACTGTCTTTCCCAAATTGGACCTGGTGGTGCAGCCGGAACGGGGCAAGGTGCTCCATTGGTACAACATGTTGCCTGAAACTTTTGACTATGATCGGCGCACTCTTCACGGCGGATGCCCAGTTCTGATCGGCGAGAAATTAGGTAACCAAGTTTTATAATCTCAAAAATAAGTTTGTCTGCAATTTTTTTTTTAACCAGCCCTCACGAACTGGATATACGACAGTGATCAAATGTTCAGAAAGCCTTGCTTCCAACCACCCGTGAATCGCAAATACTACTTTGACGTTACAGATTAAACTTTTTAATAATAGATTAATAGATTACAAAGTTAATCTTTGCTTAAAATAATGTTTCTATAAAAGTTCATGTATATCTTATTATCCTCAACACTGTAGCTACAGCTTGAAATCTCCACGAAATCGCTTTGAGGATAGACAGAGAAACCAGGGCTGGAAACCCAAAAAATTATCACTATATCAATATGTCTATATATTTCTTTATATAAATATATCTTTTTTCCTTATATCTATATATCTATATATCTACATACATATCTACATATCTATATAAAAACTATATATCTATATATCTATATATCTATATATCTATATATCTATATATCTATATATCTATATATCTATATATCTATATATCTATATATCTATATATCTATATATCTATATATCTATATATCTATGTATCTATATATATCTATATATCTATATGTCTACATATCTATATATCTATATATATCTATATATCTATATGTCTACATATCTATATATCTATATATATCTATATATCTATTTATCTTTATATCTGTGCATCAAGATATCTATATATATTTGGGTGTAACTAGATGTGGACAACCGGGATCATGAACCGAACGGCAAGACATCGAACCCAATTCTCGAAACTTATTACTGGGCTTGTGGCCATAATGGTCAAGTTCATCGAAATGGCAAAACGTAGTTTACACAAGATTTACTTCCTTTGCTTTCTTTTCCTCCGCTTGCACTTAGCCCATTGCGCCATTAAGTGGGCAATTAAATTCAATTAGCCCCACACACACACTTAACTCCCCCAAATGCGATTGCTTCGCGCCCATATATCAGAAGCTGCTCCTGATGCAGCAGCTCGAACTTTTCACTTCGATTCCTTGGGCGCTGCTAATAATTTCATAGATTTATCGTTTGGCTGGCTGTTCGCCTGTTTGTCGATTTGGCGGGGAAAGTTTGCGGTGCTGTAAAGTTCATGTCTTCGATTTTGATTTTGATTTTAATTTTCTTTTAGATTGATTGCTGTTGTTTGTGAGTTTTGATTTGCAGTAAAATTACCTGAATGTGATAGTTAAATTTGAGTTTGAGCTTAAAGTTGGCAAGTGTCTTTAGTCTTTTTAATTTGATTCACATTTTGTTATTGACAAGAGGTGAATGTATATATATAGGGCGGGGCTAGGAAAGGACAGCTTGAACTCTAATTGCACATTTGAGCATCACTTTAAGCTAGTGTCATTTGTGCATTTCACTTCAAATTGAGTCGCTCACATTGTGAGCCAATAGACAAGTGACAACATCTGGCAACGCCGGTTCTGGTTTACACTATGCCATTCCACGAAAGGTAACTGCGGCAATTTATCAAAATTTGCAAATGGAATGAGGGTGTGGGAAAGGGACGGAGATGGGACACGCAGCGCAGGCCACAAAAGCAATTGGCATGCGTGTGTGCGTGATTGCAAGGCTCTGAGTCTATGTGTAGGTGTATTGCTGCGCACATGTGTGTGTTTCTGTACTTGACTTAAATTGCTTTTTTCAATGCCACCGGCTGCAGCCATTTGTTGTTGTTGTTGTTGCTGTTGCCCTAGCTGGCTGCCTGTCACATGTGGAGCCAAATGTCATTTCAGCAAAATCCCTCAAGTCGTTCATCTGCCTTGTCTGTTGCCGACTGCAGCTGTGTGTGTGTGTCTGTGTGAGGGTGTGCGGAAGAAAACACTGTGCAAAATATGTTGGCAACATTTTTCTGTGGCTGCTTAAATTGCACTGTAGCACCAGGGATGGGGCGTGGTGGCTGCTTTTACAAGACAATGAGCAGTTGTTGCTTCTGTTGCAGCAACAACAACAATAGACAGCAACAACAACAACTACAATGATTGTGCGTTCAAAAGGTGAACGTGTGTGTGTGAGTGTGTGGGTTTCCCTTTGTTTGTGGCCTATTGCTTACCTCATAGGTAAAGAAATGTAAATACAAGAGTACATACAATAAGGAAAAGGTAGTAAAAGAAATGTATGAATAACTTTTTCAAAATTGTAAAAACATATAAGTTCATTTTCAGGCTAGGTTTAATTAGGCAATAAGGTAGTGTGTGTACCAACGCTTTCAATGCAAAACTGTTGTCACCGTGTGTTAAGCATGCCCAACTTACTATACATAAGTGCGAAGAGTACAGAAGATAATTTATTTGTCCACTGTTGACACAAGTTTTGCGTAGTTGCTTCGATCTCGTTTAATGGGAGTGATCAGCAAGCAGAGAGTGGTGTGAGCGGGAGAGGAAATTTCGCAATGCTCTCGATCCCGTTATCCTACTTGTGTCTGCATTGTGGATGGTGTGAGCTTGATACATTTAGGTGAGCGTAGGTGAGAGCTTAAAGCTCGTCAGTCATATTGATTGGTTGTCTCCATAAAGTAATAAACAGATATCTGTTAATTACTCTATGTGCGCAACCGAAGAAAACGAGAAGAGAAAGAGAGAGTGAGAGTAAGAGAACAACCAAAACCGTTTCTTAAGCAGATGAGTATGTATTATTTCTTGCTCCTTCTTCATGTTATTAAAGAAACAATTTAGAGCACACACAACATATTTGAATCATATGAACTCCATCAACTTCAAGCTGTTTGAGTTCACAGATTTGTTTGACAATCATTTATTTGTATTTATTGCTCGAAGCTTGTTGCACGGCTTTCAACATGATCCGTGGCCCGCATTACCTTCTTCATCTGCTCGCTAATAAAATGAAAATGCCAACCATTTTCACTTAAGCCCCCGTGCAATGCGATAGTCCCGGATAGCTGCTCGGGCTGTCAGTGCTAAAAAATTAGCAACAATTTTTCAGCATCGCATCAAATGCGACGACTGTCAGCCGCATCGTCAGGCAACCTTCCGGCGCTGGGGGAGGCACTTATCAAGTAGCTGACTTACTTTGCCGGCTACACCTTGCCACAGTCTACCCTGCCGCATGCCGCATGCCACATGCCACGCACTTTGTCATCTGCCTGGCTCTGCTTGGGTAATTTGATATGCTCTGGCTTATGCTTTTTTTTCCCTGTTTCTTTTATTTTATTTGCCACAAACGATTTACTGCCGCGCCGCAATTTGCTCGAAATTTTTATTTAAACAGGAATATGATGGCCGAGATTGAGACTCTTATAAAGTACCCTAAATGAATTGTTTGCGCTTCAGATTGAAATTCTAATGCCGAGATATATTGTGGCAGATACGCGGTTACGTACTTGTAGATACGCAGATACTCAACTCAACTTAACTCAGCTGCGGGTCCACCCGTTGGCTCACCTTCAGCTTTGTCGTCGTCGTCGCCGTCGTCTGGACTCTGAAGGACTTGGCCATGTCCGCGGGCTGCTGCAAAAGACACTCGGCAAATTAATTTGCTGCAGACACCGCTCAAGCAGCTGGGCGTGGTCCCGCCCGCCAAGACGTCCATGTCGACGCCTTGAGTATATTATTATTATTTTCATACCCTTTACCCGTACAAAACGGGTGAAATCGCCGATACGAGTTTGGGCAAATGTAATTTACAGGCAGTAGAAAGCTTTGCCAAACCAATATAGCATATATATTCTTGATCAGCATCTGTCTATTCTTCTATATCGATCCGTCGAGCTCAGAGACTCTTAGATTTAGGGCTCTTAGCTCTGGTACATAAGTTTTCTTATGAATCAGATCGGATGAATTTTAATTCAATGTACCGATAACTCATCACGCATGCATGATATCGATAAAAATCGATTTGTCTATATCCAGCGTTCTCTCCATATTCGATAAAATATATACGTAATGAAAAGAAATGTTCGCATGCTTGTAATCGCAGCTCGGCGCTGGACACAGGGTATCTCCGAGTCATGCACTCTCGAGTAGTTCACATTTGTTTGTTTTTTTTTTTCTGTTTTTGCTGCTGCTGTTTGTATTTTTTGCGTTTTTTGCTGCCGCTTTAAATTGGTTTCATGTTCGCATCGCCCACTTGTGGCTGCTTTGGCTTTTCTTGCACCTTGGCTAATTGCAATTGGATGCGCATGTTGCTGACAGCAGCTCGACTGAAGAAGAAGAATCTTTCAAAATTAAAGCGCTTTAAATGAACACCAAACGGGGGACAAAAAAAGTGAATCGAGCTTTGGAAGGGCTCCTGGCGTTAATGGCTGTTTTATGGGCAGGCGTTGCGGTCCCTGCGCAGCGGCAGCTGCTGCCAGTGCTAAATATTTTGTCAGTGGCCGGGGCAAAAATCTAATCTATGCAAGATACACACACTCACACCCACACGCACACTAACAGCCACTCCAACACAACACACACACGCACACATGCGCGCTTAGGCACTATTTTTTTCGTCCGACACTTTTTTGCTGCATACTTTCGAGCGCGTCGCAGTTAATTGCCCCTTGAAGAATACGCCTCACATTGTACCTATGGACACAAAAGCATTTCGGTTTGCCCCACGGTGCATGTGCGCGTTTTAATCGGTTTGACTTTGCTGCTGACCTGCGGCGCAACAACAGCAACAGCAACAAGGACTACGACACAAGGACAACAAGGACAAACGCCGTTGCAAGTGAGGCTCGCAGCAGATTGAATCCTAATCGAGGTTTTGACTTTGGTTACGTTGCGTAAACACGCAACAACCGGTGCACACACACGCACACACATAAGCACACAAACACACAAGCATGTGCCGCTGCAGTTTATTGTAGCATACTTGCAGGCTGGACGCCGCATGGCTGGCGTCTCATTTGGGGGCAATTTGTGCGCTTGGCATTGGGATGGGGCACATTGAGCGGTGCTGCAGCTTGCGGTTTGCAACCTTATGGGGTTACGGTGCTGTTGTTGTTGTTACGGCTGTTTTGGGCCACGCCTTTAAATGTGCTTTTAATCGCTGACTTTGTGCCTGGCGCTGCCTTCAAAAGTTGCCACCAATATTGAACCGGCGCGTGTCTATGCAGCTGTTGACAGCGCCGCACACGGCCTCACGTAGATGGGCAGACGGGCAGCCGGGACAGGCCGACATAACTTTTGACAGTTTCAAGTTTGACACCCCAAAACTCTGGCAACTTGTGACACAAAAGGCGCTGCCAAACGCAAGACTTTGTGTTGCGTCCTGTGTCCTGTGTCCTGTGTCTTGGCTCCTTTTTTGTATGCAGCTATGCGCTGACTTGACTTGTCTATGGCTCTGTCTCTGTTGCTGCCCTCCCTGCGACCTTCAGCACATGACAGACACACACACTCACACACACAAACACACTCTGGCAACTTGAGTATCACGTAAGCATTTCACTTGCTGCTGGTTCAACCAGCCACCACTGCCCCTCACTCTGCCCCTCATCAACCACATTTGTGCATGCATCAATTTTTAGTTATTTCTTGCTATTTTGTACTTTACTTTTAGTATATATACATATAGTTTCTGTTTTTTTTTTATTTCCTATTTTTTGTTGTCCAAAAATTTGCTTTTACTTTTAGTTGTCGTCGTGCTCGCTTCAGCTCGTCCAGTTGCTGAAAAGGTCAGACATTGTCAGTTAAGTGTCCATGTCGAAAAAAGTAGTTGAACATTCGAGTGCTTTTTACAATTTTTTACTGGCTATTACTCAGTGGCAGCGCAGCTTCTTAGCTGGGCAACAGCTCTTGTCTTTCCGCTTTTTGAATGACTTTTGGTTAGGTGTCAATGTGCAAAGTGGAATTATGGTAAATGGTATTGGAAAACTTTTGCAGCATCTACACCAAATGGATATTAAAATATTGACAAGACCCGACGGCAACGAATCGAACAGTTGCTTAAAAGCTACTCCACTCAAAGTATGCGGTAGTAGCCTTATTGATAATGTAAATACTTAAGATCTCAAAACAGGAGCTGAAATTTACCCTGCATAGACCTCAAATTTCTTTGAATACTGCAGGGAGAAGGAAGTCAATAGTTGGGAGCAAAATCGGTATTGCAAGGTTTTCAAGCTCAAAGCTTTAACTGTGTCTTATATCATTCTATCTATATAAGTTTTAATATTGAAAGTTAAAATGCCCCTTTAAAGCATATGCTTCTCAATATTGAGCTTAAAGTGTATTTTATACGATTTATTTCAAACAATTTATTAAGCTTTATTGTCATTTGATTCACATAAAGTTTAAAAGATTCTTCTTGAATATAAAACTTAAGCCTAACGCCATTGTCATTTACATCATTGTTTTTGAGCTTAAAGTTTTTCTATACAATTAAAGCTTTAAGCTTTAATGCGCTTTTTAAGCTTGTACAAGCATATGAAGCTTCACAGTCGATCTTTTAACGTATTTAATATTCTTTATGTTATGTGATTCATAAAGCTTAAAGCTCTTGTGTGCTTTTAAATGATAAATTACGTTTAAGGCAAATACTTTGATCTTTTAGAAATATCGAATAAAGATTTCTGATTTCAATTCCTCAAAATTAATTTAATTTAAGCGTAGCTTTAAGCTCTAATTGACTGCTTATATAGATAGCAATTATGTCCATAACTGAATCTTCTGGCAGTTTTTGCATCCACACCGTGATATAAATTACTAAATCAACAACTGACACAAGATAGGATAAAAATCAAGTTATGACCAGGAAGAAAAAAGAAACACACATACGCTTTGATTTATTGGCTGCTGTCGAGGCTCTGCCCCCCTGCACACCTCACCCTAAACTCTATTCGCATGCCCAACTAGGCCGGGCTAAGTAGACAGCTCAGAGGCCTAAACGTAGCAAAACTGGAGCAACACAAAAAACAACAACAGCAACAACAACAACAAACAATGGCAGGCATTTTGATTTGTGACTTGCGACTGTTCACGTTGTTGAGGCCACCCACCAAACGCCGGCAAAAGCCAACACGCGCTGCAAAATCAACATAAAAAATATGAAAATAAAAATCACGCAACAGGATATTGAAACGTCACACATATGCCACAAGTGCGAGCCGTGCACGTAGCACCAGAATCATAGTCGGAGTGGGAATCGACGTCAGAGCCGGGCCACATTGCCAGGAGGAGGAAATCATAAAAGTTTGGGTGCAAAGCCGAAACAGGAGCAGGACTTCATGCGGCATTAAAACTGTCAGTGGCGCAGATTGCCTGCGGTAGGTAGGACACCTTCACACATGATTTATTTGCCCCGGCGATGCAGTGCAGCATCAGTGGGTAAACTCAATGCGAAATTGCCGCAAAAACTGCGCACAAATTTTGTAAACAGTTGCAGTTTCCTTATTTTTGGTTGCGCTACCCCCCACCGCCGCCCGCACACGTCACGTCCCAGCCGGAGCCACAGCCACAGCTACAGTCACAGCCAAAGTCGTCGGGTGTGATGCTCCGTTTTGGCCAATTGTCAGTCAGAGCCAAAGGACTTGCGTGTCTGATTGGAACTTCGCTTTGGTTTCTGGCCTTTGCCCGTGCTTGGCGAACGTGCGGTGAAAGTTTAAATAAAAAGCAGGAAGATTGCTCTTTCCGGTATAAATATGTACCTTGATTCTGGCATAGGGGTTCCCATACTAACATAAAGCTGTGAATGAGTCTAAGAAGTCAAATTTTGTATCTACATTTATAAAACCAATTCACTGACTGACTAATTGACTGACAAGTGATCAACTCCCAGCCGAAAACTCGAAGATTTCATAGTGATTATCTTTTGATTTCGTCCTTTCGTCTAACGGATTTGAACCTCGCAATTCTTGACGACGCTAAGCCCACTACGGAATCTTATTTCGTATAATAATGTATCCTTTTCCCGACTGGATAGTTACTTGTTAGCATTTAGAGACTATTTCTGCAGTGAACTTTTTTTTTCTAATATGAAGTTCAATTTGAAGATGTTTAAAGGTGAAGTTGATGAAAGTTATGGGAAATTTTGTTTGGGAAAGTTTTTTATGGGGGGGAATTTTTTTGGGGGTTTTTTGTTTTATTTTAAATAGGCTAGGTCGAGAAATACCCGCTAGTGTTTATATATATAAAAATAATCAACTTTAAAGATAAGAAAATTATATTTAAACATCAAGTTCTACTTACGCTTCAAAATTTCGAAATTGTTGTGTTTCATACATAAAAAGCTTTAGATTTAACGTCTTGTTAACCTTTACAATCAATGTGTAGCCGGTGTTAAAGTGTTTTGGAATGCCACAAAAAAATCTCATAAGTTGTAACCTGAGTAGCAAATGTGGCTCAGCTTCAATAGACTGCAGCATGTTTTACCGTTTGCTGACGCCGTGTATGTGTGTGTGTGTGTGTGTGTGTGTGTGTGTGTGTGTGGTGTGGGCGTGCGTGCGTGTGTATGGCCTGAAAGCATATCCATTTCACGCACAAGTGCCGTAGATGTTGCCCCTGATGTTGGACCGTGTGTCAAATCCATTAACCTTCTGTTTACTTTTCTACGTCCAGCAAAAAAAGAAGTGAATGAAGTGTGTTTGCGTGTGTTTGTGTGTGTGTGTGTGTGTGTGTGTGTGTGTGTGTGAGTGGGAAATTTGATATTTTCACTAAATTGCGTTGCACACTTGAGGCCGCTCGCAGCGATTGACACACTGGTCAGCCCACTGCCCACCATAACATAAATCTTACCTAGGCGAAAGTGGTGCGAGAAATGGAGTAGTAAATGAAGCAAACACTCGCACACACTCGCACACACTTGCACACACACACACACACCAAATGGGCATTAAGTTGACGTAAATTGTGGGCTATTACATTAACACGGCGATGTCTGAGGGTCTACCAATTAACCGAGGCCAATTGTAATTGCTTTTCGTAGGAATCGCAGAAGTTATAGATATCTATTCATATATATTACACAGCTATTAGCAGAGTATAGATAGTTCTACAGCCGCATTATGGCCCGCAGCTGTTGTTGTTATTGTTGAGTTGCGTTCTAATTGAATTTTAATTACCGTTGATTTCACTTTTCGACCTTTGGCCACAACAAACAAGCAAACAAACAACAACAATATTCAATTAACGGCAAAATATGCAAAAAGTGCAAAAAAGTTGCACCCGCAGGCACTTTTGGCCGCCCGGTCAAAGCCAGTTCCAGAACATTTGCATTGTCGGATCAAAATATATCCAAGGCTGGAACTGGGACTGGCGACGCCAAACTTTTCGCGCACTTTACACGCTGACTTCCGGCTGCGGGCAACAGCGACACGAGTCCTTGTTGCTGTTTTGGCTGCTACAAATAACCGGCATCAACTTTAATCACCTGCTTAATTAAATCAGTTTCAGTTGCGCAGGTCGCCACATTGTTTCCACCACCTCGGTTCGTCCTGGCCACGGCGACGGCGACGGCGACGGCTCCTGTTCTGTTTTCTTGGTGCTGGCGGCGTCTGCATAAATTATGGTTCATAATCACCTACAAGCATTTTATTTAAGCTTCGCTCGTCTGTTTTCTTGCCACTTCGTCGGGCTTTTTTTTCAGCTCGCCGCATTGTTGTCCGATAAGCGCTTAAATCATTTAGGTTTTTTCTATTTGGTTGAGCTGCTTTTTTTTTATATTTTTAGAGTTGAAGTTTAATTTACTTCATGCTCTCGTTGGATTTATTTTCCTTATAGGGTGTTAGGTTGATTATGATCTTAAGTGGAAAGAACAAAATTCAGCTAGGTATTGCGATTCAGAAATTAAAGACCTAATATTTTTTTAACAATTTTACTTTGGTGTAAGAATAAAGACATGCTTTCATTTTTTCATAAATTGTAGGCAAGTTTAAGGTAGTTCGAAAATTCGAGTTTTTTTTATTAATATTTTTTTTTTTTGTGATATAAGTTAGTATGAAAGTTAATCAATTTATATGTGCCTAAAGGGTATATGCAGAGAGGACGCAGATCAAATCCGAATTATGGAATATTAATATCCTATTAACTAAAAGCTTTATATCAGTTAAAGTTGATTAAAAAAGTCTTATTCAGCCCATCCCTTATGCATTAAACAGTAAACATATATTTAGTGGACTAAATTAAGAGTGTTTTTTGTTGCAAGCTTAATACACATTAACATTTGATATGTTCTGTATTAAAAGACTTTTGCATTCATTCAAATGTATTTATTATGCGTACATATATAAATTTTAAAATTTTTGTATAAAAAAAGAAGTATTAAAACTTTATGCTACTTAAAATCATCTCCGGTAACAGAGTCCGGTAAGAGTTAATCCGTGGGATAGCCAAACATCAAAATACACAATTCAATAAAAATATTGTGCATCGCTTTTCACTTTTGACTCGCACTCCCCATTGATTTAAATGACCGGCAAACTCGCTGAAGAATAAAACGCAAGACACAACAATTATGTTAATTCGTTTATGGGTCAATGTCTGGTGCAACTGACTTGGAAAGTACTGCACATACATATAAAGCACCTATATATGTGTAGTGAACAGTTGCTGTACTCAGAGCTTGTATTTAATGGTCAACACTCGGCAATATTTATCATTAAACGTTTTAATAGAGCGCAACAGCAGCTGAAATGCAGCACTTTAACATTTGCGCTTAACAGCGAAATTTCCCCTGCGCTTTAACACTGCTTCGCTCTGCTAAGCTGTAACAGCTGCCATGTTAGCTAACAGTGCTGTCAGACCGCATCTTGTTGCGCTCTCTCTTGGCACTACGCATGTGCTAGCCTCACACCTCTGCTGCTAGCCACGTGTCGCGTGTGCTTGTGTTTGTGTGTGTGTGTTTTGGCGTATATAATGTACCTTACGCATCCACCAATCTACCTGCGCAAAGAAATACCCGCTCACCCCAGCAGAACTCAATCCGCTAACCATACATACAGCTGTGCCTCTCTCCGTAAGTGTGTGTGTGTGCGTGTACCTGTTCTAGGTGTTGGTCTTCGTCGTCATCGTCTTTAGCATCGTGGCGTCGTTTCGATGAGAGCAGTGCAAAAAGCCTTTGTAGGTGCCTTTGGTTTTATAGCCCTCTCACTCTCTCGCTCTCTCTCGCACCAGCTAAGCAACGCCACCTGCCGTGTGCTGCCCCTCTCGACCACCTACAAATGCTGCTGCCCATCAGTCAGAGTCACGCTCTGAGCTTCAGTCTTCAGTCGCCTCTGCGTCTTGTTTTATGTACCAGCTGCGTCTCTTCTGCGAGTTAGCCTCTGCTGATTCTGCTGCTGCTGCTGCTGCTGCTGCTGCTGCTGCTCCTCCTGACTGGTACCTAACCGCAAGTGGCAGTTGTTTTGCGTTTATTTGCACCCGTACACGTAGCCCATTGCCAACCAGCTGCCCCCCTCCGCCCGTAGTTACGGGCCTTGGCGCCTCCGTTGCTCATTCGTTGTGGCTTCGTGCGTTTGCGTTCTCGCTCTCTCCTTACACACACACACAGACAGACAGAGTCACACACGTATAGAATCACAGACAGGTTGTTGCTTGCTGGCTCGCTCGCACATTTACCGTTACCGTTAAGGTGTGCAGAATGTTGGCAGCCAACCAAAGCCGAGCACCTTGTTCGCTTGCTCACTGAGCAACGAGCATTGAGCGTGGAGCGTGGAGCATGAAGCGTGGCGCCAACCGCATTTTCTTACGGCCCTTTACGGCATTTTTACCGACGGCAACAGTCTGTGCCACAAGCTGATTTATGACCGGCAAAAGCTTCGTATACTTTATAAATTAACATTCATACGCCCCGTGCGCCGTTTGATGACATCAAATTATTTGCTCGCCTACGAAAAGCGTTGACTAATGCAAATATCATAATATTTTAGGGCAGCACATGCGCTCCTGTTCCAATGCCTGGCCTTGCCTTTCATCAACGTCACGGCAATATTCTCGTCCTCGTGCGCGTAGTCGTAAACGTCATCGTCTCACTTTCGGCATACACCTTGCTTCTATTATATATGTGTATGTGTGTGTGTGTGTGTGTGTGAGCACATGCTCTCGTCGCTGCTGCCTTAGTGTGCAAGTTTTTTGAGCGCAGTTAGGTGCTCACACACACACACACATACACTGACAGAGACGCAGCTTCGTATCGCTCGTTAGTTCTCGTGTGTATCTGTGTACCCCCTGCCCATGTCTTGCCTTTGCTTTTTTACTGCTGCTGCCACACTGCCACTGCTGAGACTGCTGCTGGTGCTGCTGCTGCTGCTGCACGTCTTTAGGTAAATACAAATGAGACCGCTGCCGAGTGGCTCCACCTCAGTGGCAGCTGCCGAGACAGAGAGCGGAGAGCATCAGGTGCTATGGAGCTATGGCTAACCCGCCAGCCAGTGGCTGCCTGGAAGGTGTGTCTCTGTGTGCGGCTGTTGCTCTCAGCGCTGTAGGTGCGCGACGGGGACGTGATTTATGCCAGCCAATGGTTGCGTCTCTCTGCCGCCGGAGAGGTAGGTGTGACATTACGGCGCGACCGTTAGTTGGCTATTCGGCTAACAAAGCAGCAGCGTTTACCTTCTGTCACGTGCGCTTAAAAATGGCGACGCCAGCCCAATGCACGCACCTATGAGCGTAGAGCAGCCCCCACCCTGCCCCCTCACTTAACGAAAGCAAACTTTTCTAATTAGCCAACGTTGCAAATTGGCAACGCTTAAGAAGTGGGTGGGGGAGGAGGTGGATTCACATAGAAATAGGCGGCCAAAAAGTTTCGCCTCTCTATGGATTTTTTCCTGGCCCGTTTTCTTTATTTTTCACAGCCTCCCGACGCGTCTCAACGCCAGTTTCTCCGTTGTGTTGAGCGCCTCGGACGTTGCCGTCGCTGCCAGCTGGCTCTACTGTTGTCTTCTTCTTCTCTTTATTGTTGTTGTTGTTGTTGCTGTTGTGGTGTCAGTGTCCTCGTTAGGAGGTTCTTGCTTGTGCGCAGCGCATTTTCTTTTGTTGCAAATAAAATCGATAACATTTTATAGCAATTTAATATGACCTTCATGGCATAGATACTCGCATACAGACGCTTAAGTATATATGAATATATTCATTTTCAATGTGTATTGTGTTTTTCCACAGGGCGCTTTTCTTTTCTGTTCTTTTCGGCCGCAACTTTAGAATATATACATTTTTTTGTTTTTCCTTTGCTTCTGGCTTATATTGATATTTTTGTGATTTTTGTTTTCTGCCATCTTGTAGGCGTTTTTGTGTATAAATTTTGTTTGGCCCAGCCGCGGCGATATTTGGCTTGCATTTCTGACGTTTAGCGCAAAGAAAAAGTTTTCAGCACTTTTCAACAGGTCGTATGGGCGATATTTAACTTTTGCTTTGCACTTTGCAAAAGGTCAGCAATTTGACATTGAGCTCGACATACGAGACTGTCAATGAACTCTTGTTTATATTTCTAAATGAAAGGATTTCAACTTTGAGAAGTTTCCAAGTACAACACAAACAATTTGTTGACTCAGTCTTCGGTTTCTCTGAAGCTGTTGATGATCGAGCCATTGAAATTATGATACAATTTTTTTAAAATAAAAACAATATTTATATTAATGCTTAAACACTTTTTTCTAGCTTTTAAATAAATGTTTATGTTTCTTCAGAGTTTAACAAATGTTTACTTGATCATAAATATAATCAGAAATATTTATTTATCTATGCTGAAGGTTCTAGTTTTGCGCTAATATAAAAATATTCATGAAGTATAATTTAGTTGTGGTTTTAATATGTTAGTATAGATTAAACGAATGTGATCAAAATTGCTTGGACCAATATTTTGTTGTTGTTATTTTAACTTATAGGCATTTAATAAAAATAAACAATAAGGTAGATGGAGATCTGTTCGTTACCGACAAGTATATATTCTTGATCAGTAATTACAGCCGAGTTTATATAGATATGTCTTTCTTTTGACAGTTAAATGGTTTCTATTAAAATTTATCTGCCAGCACTTGAGATACCACATTGAAAGTGGGTATAAATGGCTTAACAAGTTCTTTGTTTTAATAACTTTATTGCTTTGGAAAACATCTGAACCCAGCTCAGCATAACGAGCCTCACCGTGCTCTCTAAAATATACGCAAACCCTCATAAGCATCCAATTTTTTTTTATAGCCTCAGTTTGGTGAATTGTGAAGTTTGACAAATAATATACCAAATAATCTGGGTGAATTTAAAATTTCATAACATGTCTTTTTTATGTCATCTTTGTTATTTTTGTTTTCTTTGTGATCCATATCAAGTAATTCTTACCAAGCAATTTAAATGTTGTATTTGATTGTTAACTCAACATGATGCCAAACCGTCTACTCAAGAGGTTCACTCCAGAAGGATTTACCCTCTATGCCTTCCTGAGGTGATGCAGCACTAACGAGAGCCTCCTTGTCTGCAAGCTACTATTCTGTCATTTTCAGAATAATCAATTCGCCTTCTTTCTATCATATAAATAACCAAGGCTGCAAAGCCAAAAATATGGTCGATGGTTCGATTCACGGTTCGAACCAACGTTCCGTATAAATATTCCGTTTGTGAACCTGATTTTTTAGGTCCACGATCCTAAGTTTAATGCAAAAACTTTTGTCAAATGTTGTTCAAAGCTTAACTTATGCTGCCAGTCGAATTCAATGTTAACGGGAAAGTACGGATATCTTCGGCAAGTCGAAATTGTATCATTCTGGAAATTTGCTTAATTTGATGACAATATCTTGGAAAAGGTTTTGAAAGTGTTACTTCAATTAAGGCGTTAGGCTTCGATTTTTTAGATTCCAACTTTTCAGCCTTGAAATGTAGTCTTTAGACTGGAGTCATAAATCATCTAAGTAGTTATAGAAGATGCTGCTTTGAGTTTCGACAAGGCAATGCCGTCAGTCTCTAATAGCGCACTTAACCCACACCCAAATGCCGCACTCATCTGGCGCTGCCTGTGCTGGAGTGGAGAAGTTGAACAATAACTCAGAGCATTAGTCGCTTGAGAAATTGTCTGTTTACCTTGTTGGGGCTTTAGCAGTGCAGTTGCCGTTGCCAAATGGCACTCAAAGTGCGCCAAATATGAAAAATGAGACGCAGGAAGCGAAATTACAAACTCCGCTGGCAGCAGTAGCTACAGCAGCAGCAGAGGCAGCATCCTGAAATCCTGATGCACCTCCAGACATGGCCGCAACAGCACAAAAGCAAATGAAAAGTTGGAGTAATAATTGTGCAGTCCCAGTTCCAGTTTCAGGTCCAGTCCCGTACCCAGTGCCAGGCCGAAGACGGCGACAACAACGCCGCGGGGCTTGAGGCCGGGCTACACATTTTCATTTGGTCATGTCCGGTCGTCGTCGACCGCCAATGTTTGTCCAGACGACCCCAAGTAGTACACACACAGCTGCTGGTTCGGATTTTTTTTTACTTTTGCCTTTCTTTTCTTGGCTTGTGCTCTGTCAACGGCAAATGTTGCCAGCGCGTTGCGCTGACCGCTGTCCAGTTTGGGACACCTCGTCGTCGTCGTCTAAGTGGGCTTCATCAGTTGCGCTTCGTTGAGCGCCGGCAGCGTCATAATCGTTGTCGTCCTTTTGCCCAGCGTTTTTTGCCCTTTGCGGTTGCCATTTTTGGGGTCAAAGTTCAGCCACATCGCCTGCGTCGACTTCTTATTTATCTTTGAGATTCTTCTTCACTCTGCTGCACAGGTTTTTGTCACCAGAACTGAGTTATGGTGCTCCAACAATGCGTCAGTTAGCCGCTCTGCAGTGCCAGCAGCCACATTGCGTTTTTGTCAATGTCCACTCTCAGTTGCCATTTGCAGCGCCTCGCCTTGGCGTCGACTCGATGCCAAGTGCCCAAGTGTCCATGTGTCCACGAGTGTGTCGCACGTGGCTTACGGCCTTAAGTGGAAACTGTAGTTTTTCTTACTTAACCGTGCCACACACGCAGCCTCCCCCACCGCATCATAAAGATTTGTGTCGGCGCTTTTATGCCATAAGTCAAGTGCTGGTCGGTCAGTTCAAGAGCTCACGTGCTCCGTCCTTGCTGGTGGTGAGGTTCAGAGGCTTAGCTTAGGTTTTCCCAACTGGGCAACTTTTGTTCGAGCCGCGCCTTAATTAAGAATGCGTATTAAACAATTACGGTGACCAGCTCGAAAAGACTTTGCCATTTGCAGCGGCATTAATTCAATTTGTCACACTTTACGAGTGCACAACTTTTAGCCCCCAATCCGACGCCCGTCAACCCGCAACTGTCCGGTCCAAGTCTCTGAGCTTCACAGCTTTACACTTTAGCCGCAAAAGTAGAGCAGCTGTCCAATGTTGGTTGGGCGCCCTGCGGTATGCTATGCCACTTTCAATTTGACTATGCCGGAAGTTACCTGCTGGCGCCAGCCTCACACTAAAATACACACACACACACACTCAGCAGCAGCTGGCAGCTGTGCCGGCACTGAAGTCATTTCCTGTGCTGCGTCTGGCTGTCCCGTGCCCAGTGCCCAGTGGTTTTAAGTGTCCCATGTGGCCAGCAGGCACTAGAACTAGATTAAATTGGCATCTTTTGTTGTGGAGTGTCGAAGTGACTTTGTTTTCACAAATGAGAGAGCGAGCAAATTAAAACTTGACTCATATGTGTATGTGCGCCTGTGTGTGTGTGTGTGTTAGTGTGCCTGTGTGTGTGTGTGTGCGGACTGTTTTGTGTTTGTTTTAGCAAAAGTCCTTGGGGCCATAGCAGCAGCTAGCTGAATGTTTATGTTTGCCAGCACACACGAGCTGCCTTGGGAGCATTCTAGGTAATGTTTGCCAACGGCTTAAAGCCTCTCTCAGCAATTCTCAGCCAACAGAGGTTAGACAAATCGTTAAAACGTATTCGTTAAGTTAACATTTAAGTATTTAAAGAAATGTGCAGTGTGCTGCTTTTTATAGCCTATTTTAATTGACAACTGGTATGTGTTAGTGCTTAATAGTTGGATGAAACCTTCCTAGTTATTTGCGCGTTTCTCCATCGATCTCTGAGACCAGACAACTGCGACAATAATTATAATAGAAAGTGATTTTAAAACTAGAATACACGGCATCTTTAAGTCATTCATATTTTATCTTGCCAACGCTCACTATCTTCCTTTAAGCTACCGTCTTTCTCCGTGCTTCTCAAACCAACTGGGCTTATTCATCAACAGTTTTAATTGATTGCCTGCGTTTCATGTCGCTGATGCCGCTGGCATTTTGGGCGCTTGCACAAATCGCCGATTAATTAAATATTTACAAGCTCAATTGGGCGGCAATGAATGCTAATTAATTTGTTATTTTAAGCTGAAAGGCGGCTGCTTCTTATCTTCACGCTTGACGTGAGTTCCGTGGCGCTGCGATTGAGCTTTACATTGATTATTGGTGATGGATGCCGAGCATGAGTGTGCCTCGCTGGCTGGCTGGCTGGTTGGTAAAAACCAAATAAATGAAAATGAAAACAACCCTTTGAGCTCAGTGGACAGTAATGTCAGGCACTTCCGCTTCGTTGAGATGCTTTGGGTCTTTGGCATGTCTAATTGAAAAACTTTGCTCTTGCAATGTTGCCAAAGATCTGAAGTAAAACTGAGCAACTGACTAAAGTGCAAATTGCCAAACTCAAATAAAAACTAACACGCACACGCACACACACACACACACACGCTCAGTCGAATAGTTATCAAACACATGAAACAATTCAATAAATGTAACTAGATATGTTTTGTCAAGTTACAAAAGATACTCTTACAAACATTTTTGTTGTTGCTGCATTCGAAATGCGGTTAATTTTCTTGAAAGTTTTCGCCATGTGCCAAATGAAATGGCTGGCCCAAGTTTGCTGGCAAGTTTACAGCTGCGGTCTCTGCCAGCAGTAACTACTGTACTCTGGTTAATGCAAGGCCTGCCCCAACTGTTCCGCCTGTCTCCTATCTGCAACCGATCTCTTACACAGCCTACGCATACACATGGCACACATTAGAGATTGGTTTTCTTTTTGGGCCATTTATGAAATGCGCACTTTCAATTTCTTTTGGCCGAGATCTCTGGCATTTTTAATTGCACGCCACGTTTCGCATATGAATTGTGGCCAGACGAAACAAACAAGTTAATTAAACGTTTCCGGCCAAAAGTTTTTCCATGCTATCTGTGTGCTGGCATCGCATCCCGCCGCGCCTTCGCCTTCGTCTTCGCCCCCGCCACAATTCACTTGCTGAATGCTGCTTTTAATTACACAGATTTGTATG
This sequence comes from Drosophila ezoana, assembly GCA_035045725.1. Classification (NCBI taxonomy): domain Eukaryota; kingdom Metazoa; phylum Arthropoda; class Insecta; order Diptera; family Drosophilidae; genus Drosophila; species Drosophila ezoana. The sequence goes on from JAWNOU010000036.1 coordinate 1,876,234, forward strand.
CCGTTTCGTCCTTTCACTTTCGGACAAACTTGTCTTGTATTACATCCCCTCAGTCTTATATGTATGTAAATTTATTATTTATTAACATTAATTATGGTGGTCAGTGTGCGTGTGGTAATTGTAGACGCTGTCATCTTAGTTCGGGTATTGTCATCAAATTTCATCGGCTTGCCCGGCTATGCTGATGTCAGCGCTCCAATTAACTGGCAATTTGCATTGCCCATAGAATACACGATGATATGGGATATAGCTGGTCTTGTAAGTTAGCGAGTAGCCAGTGGAAAGGTATTTAAATTATGCTAATTTACAATTGGCACAGCTCCAATCTGCTCCACATATCCACATATAAAATCGGACTAACATCAAAGTATATCATATATCATATTAAAGATGACGCCGTTAAATAATATATCTGCTATGTCTAATTTAATTTTTATATTTAATTCCCATTATGTTAATCACAACAGTCTTTGATATAAAAGGAAGAGTCCGTATTATACTCCTTGCATACCTAGTTTCCAGGAATGTATTTTCTGAGCTGCGCTCAAAAGTAGGCCACATATTTTGTCTGCTAGTCTATTTGCGGGATCTTTAAACACATTGTCCTGGCACTTGCGTAGTCATTGAGCATTTAATAGTTTTACATGCAATTAACACTTAAAGCCAACTGAAACACACACATGCTTACATACACATGCACGTAGTGTGTGTTTAGCTGCTGTTGGCACTTGTCGTAGTACGTGTTAATAAAACTAATTTTATTAGCTAACTAGTGTAAGCAGCGGTTTCCACACGTTGTTTGTCTATATCAGGATTGTGTGTGTGTGTGTGTTAAGTGTGTTGAGTGTGTGTGTGTGTGTTACCTAAAACAACAAAACAGAGCACACGTTTGGCATTAATTTAATCCTTCCGCAAAATAAAGTGATACCGCCAGCCACTAACAAGGCAAACACATTAAATATTTGTGCATACATCAGCACACACTCGCACACACTCGCACACACACACACGCAAGGGCACACACACACATACATTGAATTAGCTGCCAGTCGCGGAGTGTATTTGCATATGTGTGAGTCTTTTAATTGCTGTCTTCAAAGGCTGAGGTAAGAATAATTGCAAGATTGGGTATAATGTGTCAGCCTGAGTGCCGAGTGCGCGCTGCAAGCTGATTACATCAAAAGCCATGTGACACAAGAGACACAGACAGACACACACACACACACTCACACTCACACAAACATATTCACACTTTGAAGTGTCAACAGGCAATAGGATGAGGAAACGCAGCCACGTTATCCATCAAGACATCTTTCACTTTTGTCAGCGAAACAACAATGGCCTCTTAATTACGTGTGTGGCTGCCGCTTTGTCTCTATGTGAGTGTGCGTGTGCGTCTGTGTATGTGTATGTGTCTTGTGAGTGTTTGTCTAGGGCGCCAACAGTCTGGTGTTTGCCTGACACTTTTGCTTTGCTCGCGCCACTTGTTGGGCCCGTCCAAGTTGGCAAGTTTTTCATCAAGTTGGCGACGCCTTTGACTTGACTTTTGAGGCCATAATTGGAGCAGTTCTTTTTGGAATATTGCTGAAGTGCTTCCTGCAGGCCAGTGTGCAGACCAACAGGATGTTAATTTCAATTTAAATGCTTGTCCATCTATGCTGTTGCTTCTTCTGCAGTACCCTCAACTTGTTCAATTGTCACATACGACGTCCTTAGCTGCAAGCGTTTTGGCTTGCCTCTTTTGTTGCCATGATGCGCCAACTGGACGGACATGTGGCAAACGAGATTGCCAGCAGATGTCTCAAGGAGCTGAGACTGGCCTTCTGACCAGCTGCTCAACTGGTAAACAGCCTTTGGGCACTTTCGGGCAGTCAGCTGACCTTTGGCCGCAAAGGCAGTCCTCTTGCAAGCTGCATTTCCGCCTCCTATGCGGACTTTAATTAGATTCTCTCTGCACGAACACCGAAAGGCCAGCGGCCACTCGTATACTTGGATAAGTTCAAATGAATTCATTTATTTATACATCTGAGCATAGCATTTAATTATCAACAAAATAAACAGCTGAACTTTTACAATTTAGTCAACTCTACATGGTTTATAATGCACCCGAAAGGTTCTTTTTCATGTTTTCAAGAACGTACCTTTGAAAATATTCAGCGCTTTTTATGGGAATATTAATTTTCATATTGGATTGAATATATTGTATTAAAAACCTTAAGTAGACATCATCTAAATTCCTCTTTTCAATCATATCATGATATGTCTGTTTTGATAAAATTCAATTTTGAAATTGAATATTATGTACACTCCAAACATAGTCAAACTAGCATCAGCTTATTGCCAGTTCGTATCGTTGCTCATTTGGCTAATTAAAATGGGATGAATAAACAAGTTCGACACACACTTTTCCACACACAAAAAAAAATGCAGAGTCAATTATGAATTATCGGTGGAGCATGAGACACCGTTATGTGGAGCTGGATGCCGTTGGCGCTGCGTTGGATATATATTTGCAGCTGCTTCATAAGCTCATAATTCATATATCGAACGGCAGTGGCAGTGGCAAATCTTGAACGAACGCCGGAAATCACGTACCAGCGGAAAAGTTGCCACGTTGCGTGTTGGATTTTAGCATTATTGTCTTTTAAGCTAAGACAGAGTGAGTATCAGCAGCAGCCCCTCTTCGTCGACCACAACAGCTAATTAACGTTAATTTATTAAATCAGTGTGTAAGTAAAGGCATGCAGTGGCTGGGTGGGTGGGCGGTTGGTTGGGTGGCTGGTTTAGTGGCTGCCAGAGGCAAAGATAAAAGTTTCACACGACTTGCTTACGCTCGAGATGCCTCAGACTGAGACTGAGACTGAGACTGGGGCTAAGGCTTAAGGCTGCCACTTGGGTGGGTTTTTCTTAGCTGGAAAAGCATGAAAACCACACGCAGCAATTATTAATTCAATTATTTTAGCGCAAACAGCACCTAAGACGCTGCTGCGCCAGTTCCCGGACCAGGACCCGGACCAGAACGAAACTCAAGCAAAGACATAAATGGTTTTGGTCTTATTTCAAGAGCGATGGGCGGGGCAACAGCAGGGGAAAAAAATGATGCTGTCTTTGAGTATGCTGCTGAAATAGAGTAGCACAAACACAATTAAGACAGCGAGAACATCAAGAAAGAGCATAGCAAAGCAGCTATGTGGGCGGCTGCATGTGCCCTGGTTAGGGTATGCGATTCTTGATGCCCTGTGCAAATAAAGTGGCAAATTTAATTAGGAGCTCACCACACGCACACACAAAGTGAGCGATGTAGCGAAGGAGGAAGAGAGAATATGACTTACCACCTGCTTACGTGGGACTGTCCACTGGTCGCCGTCACTGCCGCCGCCGCCGGACATGCAAATTAATAACAGGCATCCGTTTCCGGTCAAAAATGAGCATGCAAAATGCGACATCATGATGCTAAATTACAAGCTGAGCGCAACTGTAACAATAATAATAATAACAATAACGAGAAGGAACGGAAGGGTTGGGCAAGCCGAAGATTAAATACCCTCTTAGATATGTAGCTTAGAAGTGCTTTTATACAAGCGTTTTATTAGTAATATATAATAATTTATATAATACTCCGATTTAACTGTCGCTCGATCATTTCTCTGTTAGCTATATGATAGGTTTATATAAACATACCGATCCGGACTGCAACAGAAAGATGGACTTAAGCTAAGTTGCATTATTATATGGATATGGTTATTATGTCTCGGATGTTGCTACTGAGTAAGAATATACATATAGATATATACTTTGTGGAATGGGATTCTTTGCATTACACACTTTGTGACAAAATTATAATATCCTCTACAAGGGTATAATAACAATAATAATGAGAGCCTTGGCCAAAAATTTTAAAGGCAACACATCCGCAGCGACAAAACGTGCCCGTAACAACTTCCGTAGCGGAATGTGAGGCACTTGGCAGGGGAGTCGCCAAATGGCAACAAAAAAGTAGGTAAAATGGAAAAGTTTGCAACTTAAAGTCACCTGCGCTGGTTCCCAAACTACAGACCAGCCCCTAGTTTAAGCAAAAGTTTACGAGCTAGGGGAGGGGTCAGGTTGTGGATGGGGCTGGATCGGATGGGTGGTTGTCCCTTTTGTTTCAATTCACGGCAATTGCAAGTCAGCTCATCAGGCATCAGGTATAATTTGGCCGGGGACTATTTCATTTTACGGCCAAAGTGCCGCATTTGCATAAAGTTTTATTTTCTTTGACCCGCACTTGGGGATTTCCATTTGTCGTAGTCGCCAATTTCCATTTCATGTTTCCTTTGTATTTGCTACTTTGTCTACACGGCTACGTCGCCGGTCGTCTATGAAGTGATTTCTTCTTTTTGTTTTATTCTTTTTTATTTTTGCAGCTGCAGCTATTGAATTTCAATATCATCTGGTTGGCACAGCGGGGTCAGCTCTCTGCTTAAAGCTGTGACCATATCCATGTCCTGGCTTGAATAATACTCTGTGCATGCTAATACCCTTACAATTGTTTACATATACACACACACAGTCACACCATCAGACGTCATACGTCACGCCCCCACCACTTACACACGCCCACACACACCCCAACCCATACACACACACGCAACGCCAATAAAAGGTAATTTCAAAATCAAACACTTGCCCAAAACGGCGGGCGGAGAAAGTCTGCTCAAGTGAGCGCCAGAGTAATATGAAGGATGGGGGTTTTATAGAAGCTATCGTCGTCGATTTGCCGTCTCACTGTAAATCCTTTCAATTGCTGCAATTTACAGGATAAATAGGATCAAAATCGAATTTAAACGGCAAACAAATTTTTCGTGATTTTGATTTTGTTGACAGAACTTTTCACTTATGTTGCAAAATAAGCAGATTATGTGATGACGACGTCGCTGATGCTGTGCAGGATAAGCCAACAAGGGTTGCGCCTTGTCTATTGAACACCTACAGCACACGCACACTTACACACACTCGCACACACACACTCGCACTCGCCACAACACAACCAGCCACCGAGTTCCATTTGCATATATCAAAGCTGTGCGCATTTCGCGCGTATATTTTTTTTAAAATTCTGTAAAATATTTAAATTAAATGCTCACATTCACAGTTCAAGGAGCACGCTTAGAACTATCAGCATAGACCCAAACTATATACCTACCAATATACCAATACCCATACCAAATGTGAAATCACTCGATTTTATTTATTTTTACTCAAATAACTTTGTCGGGCGAAACTTCTGCAGAAAAGGCAGCAAAGTTGGGCGCCAACTTTCGACACGAGTCCTTGGAACCTCCTGCGGGTACAGCTCGACTGGCAACATAAACAAGATTAATTTCATGCATGTATGTGGGTTGGGCAGACTCAGATTTTAGAGTTGGGCCGCGCCAGTTATTACTTTGATTATGTTTATTTTAGTCATGAAATCCTAATGCCGGTTTCTTGTGCACTTCTCGTTCATTTAATAAACTCGTAGACGAAGCGCGAAATTATTTTCACTGAATTTTCGACTGGCAATGATTGCTTCTTTGCTGCTAACAAGTTTTGTGTGATTAGCCAAGTGAAAAAACACGAGATTAGGCAAAACTATTTAGAACTTCATTAACTCGTGAGTGCAAATTATATAAATATTCTACTGAGGTGCGAGGCAGTTTTCAGTATCATCACAAAGATAGCGATGGGATGATGGTTTTCTCAATTTCAAATTAAATATATTTAATTTAATAGCTATAAAATACAAAAGTTTACAAGGCAAAAGTAAAATTTTTCGTGAATAGTTACCACACAAACTGCACCCATTTTTAAAAACATACTTTTAAAGCTTTGCAGTCGTTTCAACACTTTTCAACATGTTTTTTGACACCTTTCAGTTACAATGCTTTGTTAACCCCGTTTTCAACAGTATTCGACATTTTTTCAACACATTTCAAGACACTGAAAACTTTTTCAGCACACTTTTAAACACATTTATTTTCAAAAGTTGTAATTTTTTTCCCAAATTACTTTTACTCTTATTTGTACACATTTCAAGATTTTTGTTTGGCACTGTTTTCAGCACTTTCTTAACACAATTCTCAACACTTTTTTCTACTATTTTTTCAACACCTTATTCAACACTTTGTCCCTTTTTCACTGCGTTACTCTGCGATCACCATGTTACCAGCATGTTTTCTGGCTTGTTTAATTTTTATTTAAATGATCTCTGAATTTACAAATCGAAGGGTGAACGGTTGTTCAATAGACCCAGCCACAAGCTAAATGCATTTTGAAATAATTTTTAGTTATTATTACTACTTATTACTCATTACTCATCCTCCCAGCTATTTTTGGTATTTGCGTTTTCATCATTTAAAGCACATTTCATCCGTCGCTGATCTCAAATGATTGCTCGCCGTCCAATTGGCCCGATCACAATCGGCCCGCACGCAACATTCAAATGGCCAAAACAATCTACAAGTGCATCTGCCAACTTGGCGGTGCTCCAATAGCCGCCACCACCGCCAGCAGAAGCGGACGACTTAAGTGCTTTTAATTATGTCCACGTCCACTTTACACCAAATATCGCAAGTTTCCGAAATGCGCAAATCATGGCTACGGCTCTGGCTCCGACGCACTGCAGCCGCCTGCAGCTCCACCTTTGGATGGGGCGGGCGCAATTAACGAGAGCGGGCAGAAACTGGAAGCTCGCCGGCGTTGCTCTAAATAAACCGTAACAATTTATGAAATTTTAATTTCCTACACTTAATAACACGCCGAGTTATGGGCGAAAGAAGCGAGCGAATTTTCTTATAGAGACATCAACGTGAGTTGCCAGCGCAGGTGTGGCTGGGGGCAAGAGGCAAGCAGTGGCAGCTCCGTCTCTGTGCTGGCAACTTGCAACTTGTGTGGCATGGCAGCAGACGGCCACGTTGGGCATAATTAGAAACGGTGCGCCAACGCGGTGCTCGGCTAAATTTGGCGTCTACGTTGCAGGCGTCTGATCCCCGCCAGCTCTCGCCAGGGATTTATCGCACTTATGATGTGTGAATTAGCATGGATTTGTTTATATTTTTATTAATACGCATTTGTACGCATATATCTGATTTCACAGGCCAGACTCCGGTTCATCGAGCGCCAAGTCAAGGCGACTTTGCGGCAGAGAGTTGATCGAGCTGGTCTCGGAATTGGCATGATCCGATTGCCCATCCTTGTCATAGGTAATGGTGCTCATGTCGCAGAGCATTTGCTCCATCAGCAGCTGTTGCTGTGCCAAGAATTCCGTCTGCAAGCGCTGCTGCTCTTCTGCCTGTTGCGCAACCAGCTGTTGGAAGCGTTGCCGCTGTTGCTGCTCCATCTCCTCCAGCACTTTGCGCTTGATCAGCTCCGCAGTGCTACAATCAGAGCCAGGATCTATATGACTCGCGCTGCTGTTGGACGTTGATGTCGTCAGGGTTTGCTGAGTGGCGCAGCTTCCGGTCGATTCGACTTTCTTCAAAGCCGCTTCACGCTTGAGCGTGGCACGCGGATCATAGCTAAGGCGCCGCTGGGTGCTACTCATCCGCGTGCTGCTGTCACTGCTCACCAGCTGCACATTAGCATGAGAAGAGGCGTGCGCGGCATAGCTGACATTGCCGCTGGAGCGAGGTGTTCGCTTGCCGGACTTGTTGTTTCCGATCCGCTTCTGCGGCGTGTTCTTGGCCAGCTTGATGGGCCGAACTTGCTTCTCCGGCGTTGAGTGTTGCTGCTTCACCTGGATCTTGCTGTTGCTGCACGTGCTGCTTGGCGGTGAAACAATGCTTGCGGCTGCATTGGGAGAACTGGGCGCCACCATTTCCATCAGCTTCAATTTGTAGCCAAGCGGATAGGAGTGGTAGCGCTTCCACAGCTGCGGATGCAGTCGCTCGCTACGCTCACTGTTGCTATTGGGCGGCACATTGCTGGCCGCCTTTTCATCTTTCGTGGTCAGCGCAGGACTCGTAATGGCACGATGCAGCATTTCGCGGTCGCGCTTCTCAATTGACGTTTTTAGCAGCTGGGCGACGTCCATTAGTTGCCGAATGGTCTCAAATCCGCACGGCATTGTTTTTGCTTTCTGTTCGGGTTCGGCATTCGGAATTTTGTTGCACGCTGACGGCTCCTGCGACTGCAAAGGGCTGCACCTGGTAACAGGCACCTGCTTTGGCATAGGCTCAGCCGTTTCCAGCGAGGTTGCCGACAGCGTTGCATATAAGAAATCGGGCTCCTTAAGCACTGCGTGCTGCGGCTGTATCTCTGCGAACTCCTCGCACAGCATTTGCAGCACCGGCGACTTCTTGAACGGCGACCCTATGGGCTTGATGAACTTGATGATGGCATTGCATTTGTTGTCATAGATCAGCGTCTCCGAGAACTGCAGCTGCTGCTTGATGCGACCAGCGACAGTCGGCTCCGTGTTGGTGCTGGCATTCACAAGCCGACAGCAGCTGTTGCCTGCTATGTGCGTCGACTGTTGCGCTTTGTCCGCACCTGACACCTTGGGCAGACGCTCCCCCTGCTCCTCTAAGGCCATGGCGGCCAGTCGGTGTTGTTGCATCTCCAGCCGCCGCTCAGGTGTCATCTGCATAGAGATCATATATTCAAGGATCGGGCTGAATTCCGCACGCTTTCTGATCACTTACCAAGGGTGACAAAATGGATTTGCCATTGAGTGTATAAATGGATTTGTAGTGACTGTTTTCCTCCTGCTGCTGATGCATCTCCGCCCATTGTTGATCCACCTCTTCGGCTACTTTCAAAATGTACTCCATAATAAGATTGTTTGATTGCCAATTAGTAAGCCAGAAAATGTTTATTTGATATTTGAGAATTTTTTCGAAAACATTCAAGCATAAGAGAACATTAGTTTAATATACGACAGATAGTTACAAAGTGACTCTGATTACAAAAATAATATAATAGTACGATATCGAGTGTGCTCGATTAAGAGATACCCTATAGGCACCTGCATGGGGCTTATATATACATTCGTGCTTATATACCTTTATTCCTTCCTAACTTTTTTGTTTACTGTCTCCCTTCACTTCAAATATACAGAACAGGATATTTGAGTATGCCGACTTAGTCAAGTCAGTCAATATGAACGAGTCGATCTAGAAAATTGCAAACGCCAAAGACTTTAAATTTTAAATATTAACTTATTATTTTTTATCGATATCTTTATTTTGGTATAATTGATATTTATCGGTTTTGAGACTTGGTTATTTTTAATGCTAGTTACACAAACCTTGGCGAGTTCCCTTATTGTATACACTTTGGGAATAAAAAGTCTGATATTTACGTAAGTTTTGGTGATCAATTTATGTCCTTGGAGTATATCCACCGAAGCTTATACATAAGGAAGCTCGTATGTTCTTCTTGACTACACCACTTCTGTTTGTTCTGGATTGTAAATTACTTTGAAGTTTAAAAACTTACATTAAAATTTTGATTATATGCCCGAAATACAAATTAGAAGTCGTAAATCTTAATCGATTGAACAAAAACTGATGTCCACCAAGATTTTCATATAAAGAATATATGTATACTTTAAGGAGAATGCATCCTTTAATATACCCTTTCTTTTCATCCCTTCTCAGTGGCTGCAGGGTATACAGAAATTCCATTGCCGACTAGAAAGCTTGGTGCACACATTGATATGCACTGCACATGGCAGGACACACTGTACAGGCTGACAAATGGGCCGGTCGTCGGCGTTGCCGAAGCGTGCCACAAGGTGCCAGCCGGCAGCAGCCGTCCACTGATGCGTTGCAGCAACAACACAAATAAAGTCCACTCCATTACCGGCTGCCACTCTGTGTGTGTGTGTGTGTGTGTGTTTGTGTGCTGTCCTTTGAGACGCAGCCAACTTGTGTGCACTTCCGACCCAAAACGTATATGTCGGAAATTTGTCTTGCGGGTTTGAGTGCTTGTAGGTGTGTGTGATTTGTTTTTTAAATTTCTCTGCAGCCTTAAAAGAAAAATAGAAAACGCAACGGCAAACGGTGTGCGCGAGCGGAGGAAATGCCACTGCCGCTGGCCAATTTGTCGCATAGTCCACCCCCCTGGCAGCTGGCAGGACTAGCCCGGGTTTCTATTTGTGTTTTGGCAATGGAGTCACGTAGCATTTCACTTGCATATTTGCCCAATGACATGCGACAATTTTCCACTAAATTTGGCATGTCAAACATATTTGCAGCCATGAACGGGCAGAGGGGGCAAGGCAATGAAAAATAATTCCAATTAATACATTAACAACTCGAGATAAGCGACAGGACAACTGAAGAATGGGAGCTGGAATCAGGCGAATGTCAGGTAATAAACGCTGTGAGGCCCATTCTCGTTAAGTCCCACTGGCATTGCGTGCCAAAGTCGCCAAAGTTTTGCGCCACGGCAATTTGTTTCAAGTGGCAATTCGGGAGCGTGCCAAGTGCCTTGATAACAGTAACGGCTCCACCAGACAGTTAGTCTGGCAGGTGGGTGGGTGGTTGTTGTGCCCCACCGCCTGGCCACAAAAGGTATTTATCTCATTGTACAGATTAAGTGTTGTCTTCAAATTAGTTGAGGATATAGTGAGGGGAGCGACGTGAACTCAATCAGAGTACGTGCCAGGCAGCTCTGCTGTACTTGAGCATGTCGTTAAGGTGTATTCAAAGACTTCTCTGCTGGCAGCAAGTACTTTTTTATGTAAGGCATTATATTATAATATTGTTGTCAGCAAATCGAGTATATGCATACATATGCCATAATCCCTTTACTCACTTGGTTGCGTCTGCGTCATCACAAAATACTTTACTCTTCTCTTAATTCCGCATTTACTGTGCTAATTATTGATAAAGCGATCTGGGAACACAGCATAATAATGCTTAGTAATTTCTCATTATTAATTTTTGCTATAGATGTATTGAATTTCGTACTACGGCTTTTGAACATTCGGCGGCTTTCTTTGGTTAATTTTAGTTGCATTTTTTTCTTTGTGTGTATTAAGCCGGCTGCAATGGATTATTTACAGAAATAAATTAAATATCATTGAAGTATGGATTATAATAGCAAAGTATAGCTGACTTCAGCTATATCTCTGACAACTGCAGCTGTCAGCTGCACGTACATATACTGAAAGCTAAGCACATTCTTTTGATAACCACATTTTCATTTGGTGCAACCTGTTAAGCTTTGTATATTACCATTTTCTGTCTACTGGGCTGCTCATTGTCAGACTAGACGCTCGGTTACAGTTCATAAATTCAGGGAATTATGAGCCGTGACGTTGCGACTCCTAAGCGGAAGCGAGTCCATTGCAACGCAATGGTGGCACGTACACCAAATGGCCAAAGCGCCACCTCCGCAGCTTATTTGAACCGGGGCCCAGCCAACAGGTAATAACGGTTGCACGATTGGTTAGCCTGACAGTTTTTAGAATTTACAACGTTCAAAATGGCAAAGTCAAAGCTGAAAGCATGCCAGACGAGCTGCCCCACCACCTTACCCACTACGCAATATGTATCATTCGGCGTAGTATTACAGCTGCAGGGCGCGTTGGTGGGGGGTTGGGGGACGACCACAACAAGTTGTCGTCATAAATTCGCTCTTTGTATTTGCTTAAAGGTCGCCGCATTTCTTTTGTCTACCGCAAGCCATTTTATGACAATTCGAAGTGATTATACCCTGTAAACATATGGCCGGCTGAAAATGGGTATGCTAACGTAATGTAAACGTTTGTCGGAAACCACGGAGAAACTCTTTTTGGATGGGCAACAGCTACAAGTGTGTATTGTCAAATACTGTTAGGTAGATACAATGTTTCGACTCAAGTTATTTATGCTGGGTCTTCCTTGAATATTGTTTATATAGAAGAAAACCAATTTTGAGGAAATATATGGTTTAAAGTTCGGTTAATGTAAAATATAACCAACCATTTCATATTTTCTTGTAAGATTTGACATTTGATTTTTGCATGCACCTAATAATTTAATTTATTTAAGATTACATATATGGTGGAAAGTTCAGAGCAGGGAAAAACAGTAGCGTAGATTGGAGCGGGTTTCGTAGCAGCTGGCGGCCAGAGCATTTTCTAGTCAAGCATACCCAGTTGTGGTAGCTGGCAGTCATAATTTTATGCGGCAGACAATATCGTCATTTTATGTTCGGGAAATCGATGGAATTTTTACGATTCGCATTCAGCTCAATGTCGCATTCGCATTGATTTTGTCAGCGGCTCAAAGTTCATGCCACAAAAAGTTGAGTTGAAGTTGAAGTTCAGGGCGGCAATCGCTTTAATTGAGTTGCCGGTGCTCATGCATATGCAAGACTCAATTAAAAGTGCGCCCAGAAAAAGCTGTAGACAAACAAACAGAAGACGCGGCGGCACATACCAGATAGTCGACCTGGCAGCCCCTTCTGCTGATGAGCTGCCGCGATGCAAGAACTTGGCAACGTCTGCAAGTGACTCGACTGAGCGTCTGCGGCGTTTTGTTGACATTTTGCGGTATGGAAAAAATTAAATTAAAATGCAAATTAGACAGTCGAGGAAGACGGTAGCGTGCGCAGTCACAGTGCCTGCAAACCGGCCGCTTACCAACAGTGACAAATTGTGGCAAACAAAAATGTTGCGCATACGCCCGGCGGGACGAACCCTTGACTCTGTCAGTGTCACCTACGCAGAGGTCGGCTAGGATTTACCTATATATTGTATGTTTTGGCTGGCGACTTTTGTATGCCACTCCCAGGAGCGTTCTGCTCCTGAGCCCGCCTGTCGCGGCCCATCTTAAGCTCAAGATGAATGTTTTTATTTTTGCCAGCCTCAGTGTCTTGGTTGCCTTTTGTAGCGGTAAATTATGCAAAGTAGTTACGTAATGCGCTTGTTACAATAATTTAATCTTGTAATCTGTTGCTGTTGCTGTTGCTGCGGCAAGTGCCATAAATAATTCAGCTGCCTGGCAGACACTTAACGTTGCATCTTCGAGCGAGCTGCCCCAAAAAGTAGTAACAGCAGCAGCAGTAGCAGCATCTGCTTTCCTCTGCTCTGTCGGCATTTTTGCATTTTTAATTTCAAGGTAAACAAACGACAAACAACTTTCAAGTCGAAACGGAATTCTAATGAGCTGTCTCAAGGTGACTCTGCCCCTGCCCTTGCCACCGGCCCCCGGCCCAGCCTCTATCCTTTACCTATCAGCCACTGTCAGCCAAATTGACATTTCAGCAAAGCGCGCACGTTAATTCAATTTCGGAGCTCAAAGAAAAATAAAACCAGTGAAAAGTTTTTAATGCCAGCCCAAAGATAAACCAACCCTTTGACGTCGCTCAGCTCAACTCAACCCCCTCGCAAGGGGTTGGGCGCAATGGTAAAAAGAAAATATATTATTTGCGGTGCGTAATTAGCTGCAAGCTCTTTAAAGGGCTGCTTAAAGTGAACTTTCGCTATAAACGACAGGCCATAAATCAGCTGCAAGAACGCAAATCCACTCCCAAATCGCAGACAACATAAAATTTCAATAACGCCTTAACCCAATGCTTCTCTCTGTTGCTATCTCCATCTGGCACACACCATGTGTGTGACTGTGTGTGTCTGTCTGGGCTCCTGGCAAGGTGCACCGCCAGCTGCTGCACAGGCAAAACCAATAACAAACAACAAACGGAAGCAATACACGTTGACACGTCGAACGGATACAAATATGGCGCTGTTAGTTCCGCACCAAGACAAAACCCGTGGCGTAATGTAACGGAAACTCTATTGAATTGCGATAAAAATCGCGTTTGCCTTGCCTTGTCCTCGTCTGCCACACACACATTCACACACACACATGCACACAGGAAGAGAAAGAGAGAGAGAGGCTAAGCCATTTTTAAAGCATACTTTGCGGCTTGTCAACAGGCGGCAAAATTTATTGAAATTGCGCGCCAAAGAGTTGCAACATTTTAATACAATTGCAGGCAGGGTATTACAGCTTGGGGGTTGAACATGCAACTGCGGAGAGTTAAAAGCTTAAAGGATTTATTTTACTTTATTCTACTTTACTTTACTTTGTGTAGGAGCGGAACTTGGCAAATTAGTGATCGGCATTTTAAAACTGCTATGCTGGAAGTTGTCGTTTATAAGGGAAGGAGAAGAAAATTTGAGTTTTTATTTATAGTGGTGTTATGAAAGGGTTATGAAAAGGGAAAAAAAAAATTTGGTGTTTTATAATATAATTTGTTTTTTTTTTTTGTTGTTTGTTTTTGTGGTGTTTGTTTTTTTTTTTTTTAAAAAGGGGTAATGGGGGGGGGGGGGATTTGCATGAACTTTCACTGAGGTCAAATTTGAAGTTGATTTAATGGTAAAGAAAATAATTTTATACATCTAATTTCACTTGTATTCTCACATTCTAAAAACACATATACATATATGCTGTCAAGAGAAAATACGTCTGACTTATTGTAAAGAGTATACAATATTCGGTCTTCCATCAATGTGTTGCTCTTCTAGTTTATTGTATCCTTGTGCTGACAATGTTATCGTTAGGGTTATTGATTGAAATTTTTGTTGGCATTGCTTGTGGCAGTGTCTTTGCATGCCACGAGGCGACACCAGCTGCTGCCATTTGTTGCCACAGGTTGCGCTTTTCTTTTGGTTGGGCTTGGGCTTGCATTTATCTCACTTGGCGTCAAAGGCAGTCAGCTACCTGCTTGCCACAAGGACGTATTCTAAACGAACCGTAAACCCATGCTCTGGCGCAACTGTCACTTGCAGCAGGAGCAGCCAAAAGGACACACAAATGCCACATCAATGTGCATTTCATTTAACTTGCCACGCCCGTGTGACTTTTAAGTGTTGCCTGAACACACGCACCGCACACACACGCACCGCACACACAAGCACACCCGCCCGCACAGCCCTTTAGGCCAGCATTAGAAATTTGAGTGCTGGACATGACAGCTTCTGCATGAGCAACTTTTGCCCCTATGCCCCAAAAGCCAAAGTCAATGCCCAACTGTGTATATGTGTGTGTGTGTGTGTGCTTGGCCGTATGTTGTAGGTGTGTGTTGTAAGGTATTATCTTGTGTGCCACTGAGTGGAAATGGCTGCTGCGTGCGTCATCATGTTCCATTGTGTTGTGTTGTTGCCTTTGCCAAAGTTTGTGTTTGTGTCATTGTTAAATTTTGCGCTCGAACGATCTGCAACGAATGACATCCGTACGGCAAGTTACTTTTTGATTTACAGTATGCTACTTTTTGTTCATCAAACGCCTGGCTGGTCCTGCCTGCTGCTGCTGCTGCTGCTGCTGTTGACCCCACCACCATTCCCCTACGCAGACCTTTCCATGTTTGCTTCAGCTGGTCCAAGGTGCAGCAAAGGTTGCCGCTTGCCGCTTGTTGGTTGTTGCTTGTTGGTTGCCGGTTGTCGGTTGTCGGTTGCCGGCTGGTTGTTAGCTGTCGTTAGCATTTGGTTTAAATTGCGCAAAATGCGTGTAATTGCTGGAACTGACGATTGAATGAGCCCGTGTCCGCCAACGACGCAAGCCGTGGCCGGGGGCAGGTCGCTACACTGTTTAGTTGCAGCTGCTGCCCGAGTTAGCCCCAAGATTTAAAGTTTCTGATTTGATTCGATTTCGTTTGCCTGTTGACTATCCGCACAGTAATTATGGACGCATTGTTGTGCAAAAATTGAGTTTCAGTTTTCGAGCTCTCGAATTTGTTTAGCCATAAACTTGATGCCAACTAGTTGTGGGTGAATTGTGGACTGAGACTTGGGCTTCAACTTGGACTTCACTTGAGCAGCTGCTGCCGTTTCCGCTGCCGAGCAAGTGAAAGTGTCTGATAAATAAACCGAATTTGTTCATTGAATTAAAATTGAATTAAATTTGTTTTAAATATAAGTTATACAAATTAAAGCTTTGGCAATTTATGACATGGTATAAAAAGTAGTAGTGCATTTGACTATTTATTTTCATTCGATAAGCTGCAAGTCCGAAAAAATGGCTCAGTTCAGGTTCAGAAAAGCATGTCATCTGTCTTTAGCCTCTGCTTACAGCCGTTAAACCAGATTCTGTTTCCATTCATAATCGCATTCGATTCAACTAGTCAACGACTAAATTGTCATAATTCTGTTTGCGGTCTCTTTTAACTCACGCATGTTTATGGTAATAAATTAAGTTGATCATGGTTAATATGTATTATACTTATTAACAAAAGAGTTTGCTTTAAACCTTGCTTTGCACATCAACATTTTATACAAACAATTCAAGGAAAACATAATTGAATTCAAGATGGAATGTAGCATATTTGGGCTCTTAGTTCAGAGTTTATGTTTTTGTTAAAGGTTCGGTTCATTGCATAAAATTTGTTTAAAATCTGGCTTTATTCATTGATTTAAATAAAATATGTATGCAAATCAAAATATTTTATCATATATTCTGGCACTCGCTGCCGGGATCCAAGCTCTCGCCCCGGCTAACAACAACAATTAACGCGTTTTTATTGCATATCTACCGCAACGAGCAATGCATCATTCAAAAATTTGTCAATAGAGACCGCAGCACATTTAATATATAGAAGCCACTGAATGTGGCTGGCTTGCCCCTCCCGGCGCCGGCTGCTGCAGCTCCTGCTGACATTCCCTATAGGTATTATTATTTTTGTTTTTGTATTATATATCAGCAAGGCACGATCGACGGCATCGCCGTAGGCATACGCAGGCGAAGAAGCGCTGCTATTTAATAATATAAAAGCAATATTTTTGTGACCAAAACAATAAAGTCGGGCTGTCATTGATTTATTTGTCTGCTGCGTGGCCAACACACAATAAACTGAACGCGAAATGCACTCGCACAATGCACAAAGTGGGCACCGGCTCAGGCTCAGGCACGGGCACAGGCACAGGCACAGGCGCAGGCACTGGCAGTTGCACCACCTCAGCGGTGGGTCAGGCAGTAGCCACCATCCATCGGCACTGTGGCACAGTGCAGGCTTTTTTGGTCGGATCCCGCTCCAGCTAGCCTCAAACATAATTCATTTCCGCTTATTGTCAGCGGCGCTTTTGCATTTAAAATAACACAAAAACCCAAAAATCTCAAGTGTAAAAATATATATGTATATGTATATATGAAAAAATTGCCAGCAGGACAATGCAGGTAAATTGAGTGCAGATGGCGTTCGAGTCCTTTGTCCTCAGTTACAGTGCGAATGCATAATAAAGCACGGCGACTGCAAAACGCAACAAATTGATGGGAATGCAAATAAAATTGCACGACTCATTGAACAATTGACATTTCGAGCTGTTGGTGGTTGGAGAAATCATTCTACAATCTCCTCCTGCTACTGCTCTAGCTCCACCTTCTCCTCCCCCTTCTATCCAATGGACCTGGCACTAGGAGGATGACATAATTAAATCCATGCACTAATTAAATTTCCCAAAAATGTATGCAAATGCCGGCAAATAAACCGTCACCGTCAACTTTTGCCAACTACCTTAATTGCATGAGATAAGCCGTTAGACGGGGCGCATACGTAATGCAAATTATTTTCAACATTTCACATTTAATTGCAAGGCGGTCGCCGGACATGTCCACATAAGGGTTCCCAGCTAGAGGACACACACATTCATTAAGCAACCCTTGAGCGGGTTTCCCATGCGTCTGGGTTGGATACTGTGCTGGTCAAGTATCCGGTGTCGTGTGCCCTGTGTCCGAAATGCGGCATACATGGCATACCATCTGAAAATTAAGTTTTCGCATTTTCCACCTTTTTCTTTTTTTTTTTTTTTTGTGCTTAGCCCACAGCGGCGGCATTTTGTGCGTGTGTGTGTGTGTTTGGCCAAAGTCCAGTTGATAATCCAGCATAATGCGCTTTTATTTGAAATAATAATGTTGATGCCGACATCGGTCTGGGCTCATTAAATGTGAAAAAGTAAAGCGAATAATAAAAAAAAAAGAAGGAGCCCAACTCAGTTTGCCTAGGTGTAAACGTATGTAAGCCACTGAGCTGGGCTCTTTTTTGGCCAAGGGTTATTCGGGCTCATTGTCAACCGCAAAATTGTTGCATGAGGTGTCAAAGTTCATAACGTGGCTACCGCTTCACCCGCTTCACCCGCTCCATCCGCTGCCCCTTTGTCTGGCAGCAGTCGAAATTAATTTCAATGTCCGGCCATATGTGCTCGAGTCTGAGCTCGTAATATTCGTGGTAGAAATGTTTTGTTTAATTGCTAAAATTTTCCAGCAAATTAAGTTTGATGCGGGACCTTTAAGTCATGCGGGGGCTGGCGACATAAATATTTTTGAGGTGTAAATTGTTGAAATGCCTGCGAGATGACTAACGCAGGCGCATAAATTTGGCAGCCGTACGTGTTAGTTGGGCAGGGGAGGCGCGGTTAACCAGAGCCACAATAAATCTCACGAAAAACGATTTAAAATTTTGTACTTTCACTCGAGACACACACAGTATGTATGTGTGTGTGTGTGTGTGTGTATGAGTGTATAGTTCTATAATCCCTTGGCCCAACTGCTTTCTTAACTTTCAGCTTGCCAAGCAAAATTCTTGCGGCGTTGCCTTTTGGTTGCCTCTGAATGTGTGCCCCGAAAATAATTTATCATTTTCACTTTGAATTTTGTGTGAAAATTCACTTATTTGCGTGTGTGTGTGTGCAGCCTGCTGGTGTCAGTGCCGACTGGATTGGAGCGAGCCCATCCCAAGTGGCACGTTGACTTGTCACCACATTGCTGCGCTACCTTTTTGCCATCGGGTGGCTGGCGGGTGATGTCGGCGTCTGTGGTTTAAAGTTGTGTCAACTGTTTTTAGTAATTTAAAGTTTTTTGTATAGTTTTTGCTTTTAATTTGCATTGTTGGCATGCCATTGGGCATTTGGTCCTGGAGCCCACTACCTGGCCTGGGTGCTTGGACTCGGCCAAAAGGCTGGCCCTGTAAAATACCTCAACATTAAAATGCCATTAATGCATTTGCGTAATGTTGTGTGTAATATTCAGCCAGCCCCCACCCTTTTGGCACACACCTCATTGAAAGCCCATTAAAGTGACTTATGTGATGGCGCGGTCCTGGCTCTGGTCCCGGTCCCGGTCCCGGTCGCGACATCGCCACCAACTCCAACCCCGACACCAAGTGGAACTCGCATTGCAATTGGAATATGTTCGCTTGTTGGGGCCATGTAAAAATTGCATTAAAGGAGGGGCTGGCAAAGTGCGCTAGGTGGGCGTGGCGATTTCGGTTCGGGCAACAGCGCCGTGCATTTGTCTTATCAGCAGGCTCCTGGCATTGGCATTGGCATTGCCAGTCCGCATCCACCCGCTCGCCCACTCTTGTCCAACACATTTGCCTGACCATAATGAGCGGCAATTACCGCATCGGCCGCAATTTGCATTACACACTGCGAAAATGTTGCAATGCAGCGGTGTGGCAAGGGCGCAAGGGTGCGTCTGTGTGTGTGTGTGTGCGTAAACATTGTGCAATCTTTTATCAACAGCAGCAACAACAACAGCCGCAACAGACATGACAATGGCACAATGGAATAGGAAAGGGCCATATTTAATTGCACCTACTTAAGCGCTAAAGGGAACTGCCATAAAAAGCTTAAAATCTCTGACTCCACATATGCTCATGTGCTATTTCTTTTTTTGTTAAAAATATCAACGAGTATAAATAAAAAACTTATTTGCCATCAGCCACATCGATGCATACATAAATATGTTTAACATATTTAACATTTGCTGGTATCTAAGCTCATCAGGCAACTGAGGAACGAGGCGCAGGTTCGCATCCTCGGCTAATTTATGACAAGCACTTTTGTGTTGAATGAATGCAAGGGTGTGTGTTATATAATAATAATTATGATAAAATGTTTTATAATAATATCGGTTTAAGTCCCTAGTCTATCGCTAAATGTTTGATAGTGGATTAATATCCATCTTGTGAAACGGCCAGCAGGATGAACCCTCCCAAATCTAGAGCACTTTTAAGACACACAAGCCCAGGGCAAGAAGTAGTAAAAGTAATGGTCCAAATGCTCGAAGATTGAGTTCAGCTTGCACTGCACCCGACTTGGATCTATAAATGCGCATAGCAAAAGCCTTTAAATGAGGCATTTCCGGCACTGCCTTGAAAGGTTCTCCACGGTCGTATGGGTTTTGTGCTAGATCAAGCTATTGCTTCCCAGAGAATATATAAGGTTTGTTGACTTGTTGAATATTTCATTTCGTTTTGTCCAAGTCTCCAGTGTATCTGATCAGCGACTGTGTGGACGCAACTACTGGAGACTGTGTCATCGACACATGATGCTTTCTGTTAGTGTCCAGCTAGGCGTGATGAAGGCTTCAGCCAGTGTTGCTTAAGAGTTATGCTGATCGTTATCTATTCGTCCCGCCGTCTGCTCGTCTGTCTCTTGCACAAACTACTTCTCAGCATTTACCAAAACTCTTATTTAGCTGGCAGCTCAAAAATCTGCCCAACTTAGTCAGCCATCAATTTAGCAAGAGTAACAGCTAGTTATCAATTCAACAGCCTACGCAGCTCCCTTTTTTCCGGGCTATCAACATTGAGTAGCGCCTCAATTTCGGTTAACCGCAAGCAGCTTGTTCGTAATCCAACTAAGTTGCTTCAATTTAAATACCGCTAAATCAACAACTGCCACTTTATATCGAGCCGCGGCAGCGAGCAGACGTTGCCGGAATAAAAAGCACAAAATTAAATAAACTGCGAGTAAAATTAAAAGTAACAGAGGCAAATGCTAACAAACACACACATTCACACACACATACCAACGCACACGTACACCAGCTCCACCTCAATGCCTCAATCCTGCCACCTCCATTCATCTAGGACTTGTTCAACTTTCGGTACAATTTTTACGCTTCTTTTACTTCATTTTCAATGCATTTAACTTGAGTGACTCTTTAATCCTTGTAAGTATCTTAGCTTGAGTGTGCGCTTGCCGGGGTGTAAGGGGCGGGGAGGGCGTGGTAGCCAACAACACCGTTGCCTTTCAACTTGCCGGCATCAACGTCTTCGCGTCTTCGTCTTCGTCTTGTGCCTTGCGCGTGTCCTTTTCCTGGTCGCATTTTGTGCTACAATATTTATTTACCTTGCGCCTTTTGTGCCCACGTGCAGTCGAGGCAACGTCTTCGCCTTCAGCTTTGCTTTTGCCGACTGCTGCTGATGCTGCTGCTGCTGCTGCTGTCGTCGCCGTAGCTACGTGCAGCTCCAGCTACAGCTTGGAGTCCACACCCAAACCCGGACGAACGCCCAGCTCCAATGGGTGCGTCAAAATGTCTGCCACTTGGCATATTTTAAATACATTTCATGCGCTCCTGAATTTTGGTTGCCGCTGCTCCTGATGCTGCTGTTCCTCAAGGATATTTACTTCTTGAAAATATGTTTACTCGTGTTGTGCATATTTTAATCGTTTACTTTGCCGACGACTTTTATAGCTGTGTGTGTGTGTATTTCTGTTGCTTGTTTAACTTGCGTTTAAGTTAAATAAGCCATGCGAGTCCTGTCGCCTGTTTCTGTGCCTGTATTTTCTGCAACGTAACTCATTTTGCCAGACTTTAATGCCAAACGTTGCTCAGCATATTAGCATATTGTGGAGCTACTCATAATTGTTATAATAACCCAGCCACAAATTGCAGCCAAGCTGCGACATAAATTAGACATCGCACCGCGACGCATAAATAACGCGAATCCTGCGCCGGCCGGGCCGGGCCGGGCCTCGCCTGGCTAATAGAAACATCCGCTGCAGTTATCTCACGTAGCTGCGGTCCGTGGCCAGGAATATGATATAAGCCGTTGCATGCAACCGGACAATGCCACAGCCAAATGGCAAACAGCAAACGGTAAACAGGTGTTTGTTATTTATCTAGCTCTAGCCGCAACCGCCAGTCATATTTTATAATGAATTCTAATGAGCATGCTGAAAGAGATACAGATACAGATACAGATAAGGATACAGTTGAAGTTACAGATACTTTGGACAAGCGCCTGCGGCAATTCGTTAGCACACGAGGCGCGCTTCAACGCGTCTCAATTTCTTCTTCTTCTGTTGCTTACCAAATATCTTGAGGTGAGGTGCAATCGCTTATATCTTTATATACCACACATATTTATATATATATATATATATCTATATATATATATTGTAGAGTGTGAGTATCTGAAGTTTGGCGCGCAAATAGCCAGCGGGCTCAGCGCTTTATTTACAAAAGTTTTCGCTGCTTTGAAATGTTGCGGCATTAGCTACGCCAGGGTGTGAGGACATGTGATGCGAAGCAACGAGCTTTAAATTACTTAAGCTATCTAAATAAACAACTGTCTGAGAGAAATGAGTCATTTGCTAGAGAGAGAAAGAGAGAGAGAGAGAGTCAGAGAGAGAGAGAGCAAGAGAGAGAATAAGGGATAGAGATTGAGAAAGTGAATAAGGGACTGGGGACTGGACTGGGAACGCAGACTTCTAGAATTAAAACTATAAATAGTGTGGCAAAGCGCGCGTTGACAGCGGAATTATCTGAGGTGTGCCTCCTAATAGCAAAAGCGATAACTATATTTTTACCATGCTGCAAATACCTCGCATTAAGATTCGTTTCGTGTGCCTGGCTTAAAACATGAACGAGCCCAAGCTAGAGTCCAATGCTTGCTTCAATTTTATTTTCGATTTTCAAGCATATCATTTAATTTATTGTTTTCGAAATTTAGTTCGGTTGAGTTAAACGTTCAGCTTGTACTTTAGCCAACAAAAGAGCCTGTAATTTACATTGTAATATAACTAATAACAATAAATGTATCCATAATATCGTACATACACTAGACTATAAGCTTTTCGAGCATTTCGAATAGACCTTTTCTTCATACTGCCGTATCCATATAGATATATCGAACTTGTATCATTTTGTGAGGTATTTGCATATAGCTCACATATCTGATTTTTAACATGTTTCACATTCTTATCGTAAAATAATTGATGCATACGCATTTTTCATAGGTAAGTCCCCAATTGAAGCGCCCGCCGCCGCATACTTTAAATATTTGCACTTTGATTGCGTAGTAAAACTTTTGCCAAGACCCTTAACCCAATCCAGCTTCCAGCTACAGCTTCCGATTCTTGAGCCAGCCAAAATTATTTCAATTAAGTTTCTTACAAACGATCCCGCCCCCTTAATGCTGCGGGCTGTGGCCTCGTGGACAGCCGGGCCGGACTTACTTTCATTAGTTGCGCTTGTTTTTGTTGCTGCCGCACCGAATTTATTGCCAGGTTCGATGCTTGGCAAAGTTTTTATTGCACGCGCGTGGAATTTTCCAGTTGTTGCTTTTGTTGTTGCTGTTGTTTGTTGGCTTTTGATTATTCAAATTACGCTTAATTGTTAAGGTGGCCATAACGCTCATAATGGTAGCCGAAAAGAGTTTACTTCAAGTGCTTCTCGACTTAAAGTGTTTGAAGGGATTATGCTTAACATTTTAGTGGGCAGCCTATGGAAACATGAGTAGCTTGGCAAATGATCTACTATATGCAAACAAAACAGCAATGATTTTATCAGGCCTCAAAGCCTTCATTTCTGTAGTGCCCTGCATCTGACCCAACTCTCAAATTTAAACAAAGGTTTATTGCGCTAGCCAACCTGCTTATTAAATAATAAGCTCTTATTGTCTTGAGATGCCAATTTTATGCTTGGTCGCTCAAAGTCGTTTCCAGACTTATGCTGTATGGCGATATTCAATCCTTAGATTATGATAGTAGCAAAGTGCATTGTGACTGCAAATTAAATGGGATAAGCTAGGGACAATGGCCTCTATGTTGTGTTTACATTCAGGTATTAGAAGCTGCTGCAGCCTGTAGGTATGCCTTTGTAAATTTAGACAATCACTTGTGGCGACAGGGTATTAAATTTAATTATAATTAAATAATTTCATTGTGATTTGTATTATGGGAGACACTATTGTTTACTATAATCAAGCTAAAGACATTCTGGCTTAGTGGTTTTTTTTTAAGAAAGGCAGTGTAATTGGAAAGTTAGTTATAATTAATAATCTTTCTCAGCCTTATTTGAACCTAGTTTAAAGATTTAAGTTTTCTGTCGCTTAAGAATTCAAATCAATTGTACTTCACTTGGTTTTGTTTATAGTGCAAGCCTCAAAACGGAAACGCTTCAAGAGGATTTTGTTTTTTACAAAAATCATTTGCGGTATACCTTTTTTTGCCCCTACTGTTACTGTACATTTCTATGCGACGCAGTGGCACTCTGTTGCGGGGCCGACACAGTTGACCAACGTAAAATGGCGCGAAATTCGTGCATTAAATGGACTGAACTTCCGGTGTGTAAAATCGACACACACACACAACCAATACAAATACATATTGAGTTCTATGAAGAGCGCTTTCGTGATGGGCTCTGTGTTTTTCTGGCCATATGTGAGTTGCTGTTTTGTGGACGCTGACAAAGTGCAAAGAAGGGGGACACAAAAGGGGAAAAAAGTGGAAAAATAGCAAAGCAACTGTAAATTTATGCCCATGGCAATAATCCATTTTTGGCCGCCCATCAACAATAAGAGCAACAAAAATAACAATATCAACCAATATTTGAGGGCCCATTGTTTCCGCGCTAATTGTTTGGCTTTTTGACCAATTTGCTGCTGCGGCGACTGGCATAAGAGTTTTTGGCAGCTCCAGGTTTTATTTTGGCCATTACTAATACAGACTCACACACACCCACAAAGCTGTCTCCCCCCGCCGCTCGAGTAGATTCCAGGGGACGCAGCTGCCTGCGTAGATTTGCAATTATTTTGCAAACAATGAAAATTGTTGCTGCGTGTGCAAACATAAAATCAAATTGTGTGTAGGTGTGTGCAGCTGTTACAGCCAAAGATACACGAACACACAGTTGCAGATACAGATACATTTACAGCCACATCAGATACATTTACGGCCACAGTTACTTTTGTTCAGTAAGGTGTGTCGCTCACTGTGTGTCTGCAAGGACGCAGCTGGCATTCGCAGCATTTGCCTTGATTTGATTACATGCGGCAACACCTAACAGGGGTTTGCCAGCTCTATAGATATGCAAATAATTTCGTTCTTTTTTTTTTGGAATGGGCCAGACAACAGGTGATGGCTACATAAAAATGCCAATCGATACGTGTGTGTGTGTGTGTTGGTTTTGGGGCAGCATTAAATTCGCATAGATTGCATGGATAATAAAGTGCAAATCGCTGGCAGCAACAGCTACATGAGTTGGTCTAAATTAATCACTTGGCTGTATATATATCAAAATAAACAGATCATGACAAATGCAGCGCCTTAATCGTGCAGAACTCAGTGTGTTTGTGTGTGTGTGTATTTGTGCACACCTCGTCGTGCTGGCTGCAGTTAGTCTCTATTTCTTTGTCTTTAGTTTGGCACGCTGCTCTTTTAATTAAAATAATTTCTAGCTGCACTTTTTCCACGTGAAATTCCGCATAGCAGCAGAATCTGCTGCTGCAGCAGACGACGACAACATAGCCGCTGTCATGTTCGCTTGTCTAGCAATGTGTTCGCTGGTCGGTCCCGGTTCCATTCCCAGTTCTTGCCCAGATCCAACTCCACAGTGCCAGACAAACGGCAAACGCATAAATTATGCTTTGTTGACAACGCAGCCGGCACTTTGAGGCTGAGGTGGCAAAGGTACAAAAACTGTGTACAACATTTCTTGGCAAAATAAAATGCCAAATTGTGCCATGGGTACTTTGCTTTCTTCTTCTTATTCTTCTGCGTGTTCTGCTGTCTCCAATGGACTTTTAATTGTCGAAACTTGCCATAAATCAGGCAAGTGGCTCGCGTGATTTGGACTTGTTCTGAAACATTTAATGTTAATTTCTCTTAGCCAGGCCAGCAGGTAACGCACGAATTCTTTGTAATCATGTGGCCTGCTGTTTGCCACAAAATGCAGCACAGCTGATGGGCTGCCTCCTTTCTCTTCATTAACTTAACTGATCTAGTTGAGAGTGCTCGACTACGAGATACCTTATACCCAGGGCCAAGCTGACTTCTGAGCTGAGCTTCGTCTTAGCCCAGTCTCGCACTATTGGGAAATGAATTCTAAAATAACTTCGGTCTTTATTGTCCGATTTTTATTAAATGTTCAGGACAAGCGGTGGGGAATGTTACGACTATATCTACTCAATGGAGTCTGCTAATTATATCCCATTTTACCCATTTTCATTGGGTGCAGGGTATAAAAAAAGACTGTTTTTTGGCGAAAAGTGAGAAAAAAAACGTTGCCAGCATTTTGGCTGGCAGCCAAACGGGCAGACAATCAGACAGGCATCTTTAAAGTGCGGCACAGACACAAGTTGCATCAGTCTTTAGCCACAGCGAGACCCGCCCCAGTCTCCGCCAACCCTCTGCCCAGCACGCACGCACCTCTGCTACATCTGTTTTGGCTGGCAAAATGTTTTGCATTTCAAATTGCATTTTAATCGCATTTCAACCTGAAATGCCATTAGACATAATTCGTTTAGCTGCATTTGTCGTTGGCCAGCAAATCATCTCGATATGGACAATGCCCCGCCCACATGCAATGTGCCCGCCCAACGATTACGATTCACTTGAACACAATTGCCAACCGCACGTAAATCAACTTTGCCATTGATTTCGGCTGCTCCAACTGACAGTCGCTCCACTGGAGAGTCGACTGTGGAGACTGGCCAGTTGTCAGTTGAATGGCTGCATTGACGTACTGTCCAGATTATGTGCATTGCATCCGTTGGCCCAATCGCAGTGCACACACATGTCAAATTTGTCATTTTGTAATTGATTGTGAGCCGATTGCAGCCGCAGTTGAGTGACATTTAATCAATTTATGTTTAGCTCATTTCTAATCAAACGACCGACCGTCCCAATCCCAAACAAAACATTTTGCATCTCATTTGCCTTGGCACCTGCCCCACGGTCTGTGCATCTGGTGTATAAATACACCTAGTACAGACATAGAGCGTATATTTACATACAGCATTTGGTAGCAAGGTAAGTGGCAGACTTGTTGAAAGGCGGGTCAGGCATAGTCCAAGTGCCTTGGCAGCTAACTGTATTAAGTGTTACTCAAATAAATGCCACACTGACGACAGTCTCTGTGCCTACAGAACTTAAATAGCTCAAATCTCAGTGTACACTCACACACACACACACACACACACACACACACACATGCATTTGCTTTCTCATTTATTGATTTTCTCAAGCATTTACATTGTTGAACCAAATCACACTGTGCTTGGTCGAATTTGTAATGCACTTTCGGGGTTTTGTTATAAATATAATTAAAAATCTGTGACGAATCTCCAGCTAATTTTGTTTTAAATTGTGCATTTTACTTCATCACCGATTTTCCACCCTAATTTACATAGATATCGAATTCGACATATGTTGTAAATATTATTTTTTATATCAAACTGGCTATTCAGATATATGCCTACTCAAATGTGCTTCACATTTGACCACAAAATCGTAATACTCTCTGCAAAATATATATTTACTTTGACTGACCCTGAGAATGCGATGCTGCTGCGAAGACCGAGGACCGAAGACGACGCACCAAGCGAATTTGTGCGCTTGAGTGCGTGCATAAATTTCTGGTGCTTTTTGCTGGCTATTATTTACATTACACACACACACACACGCACATACACATACGGCTTTACAGCTGTACGAAAAACTCAATTTCCTGCGACGGACACAGGCACATCAAATGCTTTACGGCCGCGCGTTGGCTATCCCTGCTGCCAGCTCACCCCTCAACTCCCAGAGCATACCCAAACCCACTGCAGCACACATCTCCAGCTGAAACTTTGCACACGTTGTGGCACGACACCCACTTTGGCCACCACCGCGTTGACCTCGCTGGGCCCGTCTGGGAGCGTCTGCCGCCTTGGCTGCTACGTTTTTCATATTTCGCATGTAATGTGTGTAATCAAAGTAACAAAATCCAAATCATATTTCCTTCATTGACCACAAAATGTGTGAGTGCGTCTCAGGCAACCCTTTTTAGCCTGTGCATAAAACATTTTGTTAGATTTCCACAATCAACGTTGCCTTACAGCCAACATTTCTTAACCTTGTTTGATTTTTATTCCATTTATTTCCTCTTTTTTTTGTGTCCTGGCCAAAATTATTGGTCTGCGCATATGTAATCATCTCTGTGGTGCTGTGAGCGCACAGGACGCATCATAAAGTGCACACAATCAAAATGAAATACGTTTTAGGTACGTTTCCATCTACACTTGACTGGGCAGAGCCGACTACGCAATGAGCTACCTGTGGCGCTGATTGGTAGCCAGGCTTTCTTAAAATGTAAAACAAATTGTGCTCTATTGTGGGTTTTGCGAGATGTGTGACAAATATGTCCAATGAGTTTTCCCAAATATCTTTAAAAATATAAATAAATCCGATAGGATAGTTTCCCGCCAATTTTCCATAGTTGCGGGTGGAATTTTATGGCACTTATGATTTTCAGCTTCCTACCTTAATGGGTTGGAATGTACGTGGATCGCCAATCAGTCATTTCGTACCTAAGAGTTTTATACACAAAGATGAAATTTGTACAGTAAATCAAATAGTTAACAATTGTAGCGCACTTGAGGGTCTGCTATGCCGATAAAATTAGTTGGTTGTCGCACGGCGTTTCGCATATGTTGGCAATTTTTTATTTATCGATGAGGTCGCTTTATTGGAAGGTGTTTGGTTGCGCACGAATGAATCATGAGTAGATGGGTTTCTGGGACAAGGACTATAGCCGTTGGCCATTTGAGTTGCGCTTTTTGCAAAACTTTAATAAGAAATCTTTTGAGCAGAGTTGCATTTCATTTTGCGTGCTGGCAAAAACTTTTCGCAAGCTCAAAAATTTTCTCATTTGTGGTCAAGCTAAAGTTTTATTTGAGTTTCACAGTTTCGTTTGCGAAATTCAATTAAATCTACGCATTATGCACGCTGCACTGCACAGCACAAGCCGAACCTTTCGGCTAGCCAAATACCCTTTCCCCATGCACGGTGCCTGCTCAATGCAAATAGTGCCCCCGCACAAAAGGTGCGCCGAGTGGATTGTAAACAAATTATCAAAAAAGCGCCCAGTCAGCAGGCGACTAAGGATGAGGCTGGAGCTGGAGCTGGATTTAATCGCTGACAGGGTAAACACGCACACGTTTCTCGGTGGTAAGCGCCAGTTCATTATTAAAACTTTTAAAAGCAGATAAGTGCACAGACTGATAGAGATGCTGACACTGATACACACACCTACACCTACACAGACACACACACGCACATACACACTGGTTAACTGGGAACGATAACGATAACCTAAGCAGCAGGCGGCAGCCACAACGTTGCCAACGTTGGCAACGTGGGCGCCACTTCACCTCTAATTGAAACATTAAGTTGCACATCACGTACGCGGTGTCAGACACTAGACGCCAGCTGGACCGCCGGTGGGGGTGTGCTGGGGAGGGCGGTCGGCGCCTAGGAGTATGCTAAAATTTTGCTGCGGCTGCGACTGCGGTTGCTTGGGTTTTACCTAGCCCCAAATAACCCAAATGCCCAAAAGCAAGCAAGCTAGCGATCTACCGAGCGACTATCAACCACTCAGCACTTTATTTTTTTCCGTGTTGGCATTTTAAAAAGCATTTAAGCCACCGAAGATGTCGGGTCGATGGGCTGGTAGCGTGTTTTTGTTAAGTGTGTAAAGTGATTACGCCGGAAATTTGTTTGTCTATGACTCTGCATACGTGTCGGATGGCTAAAGGAGTTTGTGTCCATGTTTCCGCATTTGAAGTGACATCAGCAGCAGCTCGAGCAAGCTGAAAATGATATCGCACTAAATGATATGTTTATTGACAGTTTAAAAGTTTGAAATGCTGAAAAGTTATTTTAGAACATCAGGTAAACTCATTTGGTACTCTCCCGGAGACAAGGTCGAGCAAAAAGCTGCGGGCGTTCGTTTATCCATTGGGTCATTACTGTTAAGGAATTGTGCATTAGAAGTATAAAACCATAAAAAGAATTGTGAAAAATTACTCCACTTAGAGCCCACTAGAACTGGACAGGCTCCATGCTTGGTTCTTTCATCGCCTGTTCCATTGCGATGCAAATTGTACCAGAAAAGGGCCTTTCCGCGCTCTGGTCTGAAAGCCTGCTCAATGCGAGGAAATACAGTGTCACCACCTTGTTCTACATCACTTAGCTGTCAATTAAAAATCAGATTCATCATGTTGTGCTGGCCACAAAGAGACCATTGCATTTCACATACATAGAACAGAACTGTAGCAATGCGATCACCCGTCGGACTCTCAGGTGCATTAAGCTGAAATATAATTCAAATGTTATGATATTATACGGAATTAAAGCAACATACAGGAATATAAAAAACTCACGTCTGTGATATTGAAGTAATCAGTATGCAGAGCATAGTGCCCACTCAAGCCGTAGTTCATGACTTGTAGTGAGGTTGAGCCTTCTAAATTAAATTCAGTCATATCCGAAATACGTCTAGCAATCCGCTTTGTTAGGTTATTTTGGCTGCGAGGAAGCCAAAAACCCTTTGAGGTCCGTGTGCCTTTTACAGTTTCAAATTTGCTAGCATCTGGATCATATACGGTTGTGCGCTTTAAATGCGGCTTTGCCGTCTGTTGCAGTTCGCCTATTTCATGTGGTGACAGAACGTCGTGAAAAGCCACTATAAATGGGTTAACCACCAGCACTTCCATTTTGAGCGGTGCCAGACGGAGAAACGGCGAAGGTCTGAACTTATATTTGCAAATCAATTTGGTTTGTTGCACGAATTGACCGCGGCATCCTCTAGCGTAATCAGTCGTATATCTTAAGCTTGGCCTCATCTTGGGCGCCCCTCGGGCCAACTCCTCGATTTGAGCCCTCTCTCTTAATAGATCTGCATTGTCTGTTTTGTTGCCCTTCATCAGAGCGTGGTCCAAGAGGGGCAACGCGATTGTATAATACTCTTTGCAAGGAAAACACCTGAGCTATCGGTATGGCATTATTAGGTATTTCATGGGCTTACTCTGTTTGATAAACGCCCTGGCAAAGAATAGCAGCTCTTGTTCACGTTCGGCTCCCATTGGTATGGGGAGTGTGTGCTCCATTAGCGACTTGCTTGTCTCCTCAAACCACTCGCTGGCCAAATCTCGAATTTGATACTGGTCCAGGTACTGGCCCATCGCGTAGGTATCCAAGGCTTCTAGACTGGCGCTAGAGATGGCAGCTAACTAGTTATGGTTGTTGTCAGTTAGTTCGTATGGCACTTACTCGTACTGTTTTCCGTTAATGAGCCCCCTGGCGATATCCTTCACCGTCAGGTTGTACACATTATGTAGCCTTTGCAAGCCTTGGCATATCTCACCCAGATCAGTTGGGCTCGGCAGTTGGCCTTTGTGGTCGTTTACATAAGCCACCTGTGATGAGCCCAGTGGTTCCTCCATGAATAACTTCCATTTATTCCAATCGTTATGTAACCGACGTATCAGTGAAAATGCGTTTATTGGATTCGATACATAATGCTCCATTTGACTCATGGCCTTATTGCTTTTCGCTTGCAATAGTGGAACGACCCTGAAGACATGCAAAGCTGTACCACATACTATTAACGAACTGCAGTTCATAGACTTACCTTTTCAATGTATTCAATTTCTTCTCGAGCTCATCCGCATAGCTGCTGAGATTCTCAATGAGCTTGGCCTCCAGAAGCACCAACTTCACCATACCCGCGACGGAGGTGCTGTGGCTCTGCTCCATTGGGGCTTTGGCCTCTATCGGGCATAGGATTAGAGCAATCCCTATATATAGAAATGTCCATAAAGTCCGCATAAGCCGGGCACTTTTTAGTGTTTAGTAATATATTTTAGTATCCTTGAAAAGGCGAGCCGATGTTTGGGTACTCCTCTCACACAATAAAATTGTTTGAGTCTTTTACTGAACGATACTTTTTTGCTTTATTTTTTGAAGAGAATAAAATTTCATCACCACTTACAAGCTATTTATACTTGTACTCCAGTCGAGAATAAAACTGGTATAAAACGTTTTCGGTTAATTTCAGCCTAATAAAACTTTCCCCTTCCAACAGATGTTTCTCTAAATAAAATAAAACATGTTTATTTTACCCGGGGCTACCATAAACATTTTTATTAATTGTATATAGATTTAATTAAGAAAGAGTCATATGAACCGAGATTCAATGTAAGTTAAATTCAATGATATGAGTCTCTGTTGTAGAAAACTGATATGAGAACAGATTGCATGGTGCCTTAAAATTCGGAAAAAAAATGTGTGTGCGTTCCGAACATGAATACAAATCAATTTGGAACACTAAGTGCCTTGGCTCTTCAGCTAGGTAGTTTCTTTAAGACAAGGTCTGGCAAACAGTTGCATGCGCTCACGTATCCATAGGGTCATTACTGTGGGTACTTAACTATAAGTAATAAATTAAAGATTAAAGTCAAAGCTGGTATATTACTCCATTTGGAGCCCACTAAAACTGGACAACCGCCATGCATGGTTCTCGGATCGCCTGTTCCATTACGATGCAAATTGTACCAGAAAAGAGCCGTTCCGCGCTTAGGGCTGACAGCCTGGTTAAGTATGGTGAACACTGTGGCGCCTCCTTGCTCCACATCAGTTAGCTGTGGATTGTAATAGGGATTATCATAGATAAAAAAGCTCAAAGAGCTCAAGCACCTACGTAAAACAGAACAGTTGCGATGCGATCGTCGGATTCTTTTTTATCTGCCTGAAAACGGAATCTAATGGTCAGAATTGCACTAGTTATTAATTTGTACCCACTCACCCATGTTTCACCAAGGAAATCTTTATGTGCCGCATAGTGTCCACCTAAGCCGTAGTTCATTACTTGGAACGGTTCCGAATGTCGCAAGTCCAACTCGACCATATCCGTAATACGTCTTTCAATGCGCTTTGTCAGATTGTTATAGTCGCGTTCAATCCAAGTGCCCTTTGAGGTCCTCCTGCTATCCTTTTCATACTTTTTAAACTTTACTACGGTTGTACGCTCTAACAGTGGTCTGGCGAGTTTCTGGAGCTCGTCGATTTCTCGGGGCGACAACACATCATGAAAAACTATTATTAAGGGATTAAGCAGCAGAATTTCCATTTTGATCGGTGCCAAGAGGAGAAATGGCGAACTCCCGAATTTGTACGAACAATACAAATTGGATGTGCCTACGAATTCACCACGACAACCCCTGCCGTAATTGGTTGCATCCACCGTGGGTTCCGTCTTAACCAAAACCTCTACCCGGGCTAGCTTCTCTATATCACGTCTCCTATTCAGTAGTGTGGGATCTCCTGTTTTCTTTCCTAATACCACAGCGTGATCAAACAGTGACAGTGCAATTGAGTAATATTCTAGGTGATAGAAACTAAAGATAGTTGTTTCTGCAACAGCGTTAGATACTAGCGCACTCACTATAATCAAAAAACGCGCTGGCAAAGAAGTGCAGCATTTTCTCACGGTCAGCTCCAATTGGGGTTGAGACTGTGTGCTCCATTAGCCAGCTTTTCGTTTCGGCGAACCACTCGCCGGCCAAGTCTGCAGTTTGGTGTTTGTGGTGCTCCCGGCCCAGCACGTAGGTGTCCAGAGCATTAAGACCGACGCTGCAGGCGGTTCTGTGTCGGGTATACACTATTGACAGTGGCCTGTAGATATTACTTACTCGTGCTTCTTCCCGTTCAGCATGCCCGTGGACACGTCCTTTACCGTTAAGTTGTAGAAACTTTGTAGTCGGTAAATAGCTGTACAAGCCTCAATCAGATCGACATTGGTTGGAAGCTGTGATTTCTGGCTACTAAGATAAGCCACTTGCGATGAGCCCACTGGATCCTCCATAAATAATATCCAATCGTTCCAATCTTGATTCATTCGGCGTATTAGCGAAAATCCGTTGATTGGATTCGACACATATTGCTCCATTTGAGCGATGGCCTTATTGCTTTCGGCTTGCAATTGTGGCACGGCTCTAAATGCATGCAAAACTGTAATTTTGATCTACTATGTCACATGTGTTGACTGACCTTTTCAATATGTTCAATTTCTTCTCGAGTTCATCCGCATAGCTGCTGAGATTCTCAATGAGCTTGGCCTCCAAAAGCACCAGCTTGACCATACCCGTGACGGAGGTGCTGTGGCTCTGCTCCATTGCGGCCTTGGCCCAAATCGGGCACTGCGTTAGAGCAATTGCAATATATAGAAATGTCCATACAGACGGCCGCATTATGCTGTGCACTTTTTAGTGTACAAACTGCGAAGACTTACAACATATTTTTTATAGCAATATCAAGTAGTTATGCATTGACGAGTACGTCAACTTACGTTTCTCAAAATTCATCGCCAACTTAGCTTTGTTCCTATTCATCAATATAATAGTCTATAGGTTGCCACTTTTTAAATTCCTGCTGGTTTAAAGAAAGTTTTTTCTGCTGGCTATGATACAAAATTACTGAAGTTGAGTCAACTTCTAATTCGTTCCGTTTGCTTATATGTAGCTTTCTTATCACGAAAAAAATGCAATTTATTGCTGTTAAATCGTTTGAATAAAAAGCGTTTGGTCATATATCTTTAGCTTATTGATATCAGTTATTAACTGGGAAATTTTAAAATATTGTTGTTGTTTGTTGCAAAGAAATCACGGATTCAAAAAGAGGCATAGTTCAGATAAGGCCTTATCACTTTTTATACCCTGAACCCATTAAAAATGGGGTATAATGTTTTTGTGCAAAATATAAATGAATGTAACAGGCAGAAGTAAGCATCTCCGAAACCATAAAGTATATATATTCTTGATCAGCATCAGTAGCCAAGTCGATCTAGCCATGTCCGTCTGTCTGTCCGTCCGTCCGTCTGTCGGTCTGTCCGTCCGTCCGTCTGTCGGTATGTATGAACGCAAGGATATCAGAACCTATAAGAGCTAGAGACTTGAAATTAGCTTGTCCCGTTTCCAAGTAAGCGAAAAAAAATCTAAATCTAAATCCTGTTTTGAGCAATTTTGGTAAATTATAATAGCAAGAGTCACCAAACTTGACATGTAGCTTCTAGAATAGTATATATATCTGCATTTGTGTTGGAAGAAGAAGGTTAAGGGTATCCCCTAGTCGGGAGCTCGCGACTAGAACCTCTTACTTGTTCTGTTTGTAACATTGGTTTAGTACACTTTAAACCCTGCTAAAGGGTATCCTCTAATCGATTACTCTGCCTTGCATTAATGCCTAAGCTTTTATATATTTAATTTGGATTTAAATCGTTTGTGATTTTCTATTTAGAGTATTGAGTTCTTAAAACATTTTGTTTATTTTTACTGTTAAGGTTTGTTAGCATGTTTTTGTACATACATGCAAAACAGAATTCTTACTTCAAGTAGAACTATATAGATTACATTTGAGAGATATAATTGTAAAAGATGGCTTAATTGTCAGAATAAAATAAATGACGCTAGTTAAGGCTAGGGGCTTGAGAGACATGGTCTTCTAAATAGTTGCTGATGCTCTCGTATCCATTTGTTACATACTGTGAAGTTGAGTTTTTATAAATATTTTGTACATAATTTAATGAATATTTGATAAAATACTTACCCCACTTGGAACCAACTATAACTGGACAGGCGGCGTGCAAGGTTTGTGGATCCCCGTCATTGTTATGCCTTAGATTGTACCACATAACAGCTGTTCCTTTTTTGGGAAATATAGCTTGTTTTATATTAGGAAACACCGTAGCGCCACCCTGTTCCACATCGGTTAGCTAAAGATGGGCATTTATAGTTTGCTAGCTTAGCTGGGATACAAATTTTGTGGCTACTCACATAGAAAAGGACGGTTGCAATGCGATCGCCATTGAGTTTTGTCAAGTCCTTGGCCTAGAAAAATATTAAGATAGACTCAAATTAACCACTATATATTCTTCAAGTATCTTTCACTCACAATGGTCGCATTGAAATAATCAAAGTGCATGTCGTAATGCCCGCCAAGGCCGTAATTCATAACCTGCAACATCTCCGAGCCATACAAATCAAATCCCGTCATATCCGAAATGCGTCTATTTAGACGAACAGTGAGTGGATTTAAAGAATCTGTCAGCCAGGTCACCTTCGAGGTGCGCGTCTTGACGACAGTATTGCGACCCATCTGCTGATTGAAGACCGTGGCACGTTTCAGAGTGGGCACGGCCAGGTTTTGCAGTTCGCGAATCTCTCTGGGTGATATCACATCGTGATAGAGTAACATGTAGGGGTCCAGTGCAAGCAATTCCGTTTTCAATGGGGCCAGCCGCAGAAAGGGCGAATTGGTGCTATTGTAGACGCAGTATAGTTTGGACTGCGTGTGGAATTGGCCACGGCAGCCGCGTTCATAGTTGCCGACTGGCTTCTTGTTGTACTGCAAAGGAAGACGAAAGTTTTTAGCAATTGTTTCTAATTTCACAGAGTGCACCTACCGGCTTGGGTGAAATATTAGGCGACGTCCTTATCAGAGTTTCGACTTCCATTTTTCGTTGCAATAGTCTTAAATTATTTTTGTCAATTGTCGTAGCAATCTGGAGAACCTTTAGAGCATCGGCATATCTATCTAAAAAAGAAACGAAATTAATTAAACATAAGTAAAGTTTACCAACTGTTATCTGGCACTCACTCATTTTGATAAGTGCCTCGGCATAAACATGCTGCACCTCAGCCCGATCCAAGCCCAGGGGCAAGGGCAGCTTATGCGGTCCACTTAGCCGGTTGATGGCCTGGGAGATCCACTGGTTGGCGACGCCAAAGCTCTGCTGATCATAATGGTACTTGCCCAGGGCATAGGTGTCCAGCTCATTCAAGCTGGCACTAAGCAATTGCCAAGTGTGTAAATGAACAGATACCAATTAATTCAAGAATTTAGAGTGTACTTTTTCTTTTATCACGAAACGTGTAACGAGTCGGTAACAAGCCATGCCCGTCTGTCGAAATTGAACTGATCATGTCACTATATTATATAGCTGACTAAGGATGAATTGAAAATGAAGTTCTTGGCTGAGTGACTAGACCAATCTTTGCATTGACGAGACTTACAATATTACTTACATCGGACCACAATAGCATATAGTTTAATGGGAAGAATCGGTTGAGAAATTTGTTTTTGTTTTGAAGAACACTGTTTTGCAATACGTTTTCCTATCATATAAGCAAAGCCGGATTAATCGGGTTCTATATGTAAAACTGGTTGGGACATACAACTTTTATAGAAAAGCAGTTTCAAACCATTTTTCTACAAGGGTATTTAATCTTCGGCGTGCCGAAGTTTTAATTTATTTATTCTACGAACTTGTACTGTTTGCCATTGAGCAGACCGACCGCCATGTCGGAGACCTTTAAGTCATAGGTGGTCTGTATGCGATGTATGGCAGCGGCTGCCTCTTCGAGATCTGTGCTGCTTGGTAGTTGCTCCCGTTTCAGATTGATGTAGTCCAACTGCTGTTTGCCCACTGGCTGCTCCATGTACAGTTGCCAGTGCGTCCAGTCCTCATGCATGCGTCGTATAA
The DNA here is from genome assembly GCA_035045725.1 of Drosophila ezoana. Taxonomy (NCBI): domain Eukaryota; kingdom Metazoa; phylum Arthropoda; class Insecta; order Diptera; family Drosophilidae; genus Drosophila; species Drosophila ezoana. The sequence continues at coordinate 1,913,775 of JAWNOU010000036.1, forward strand.
GGGAAAATGCGTTCAGCGGATTGGACACATAATGTTCCGTGTTGCTCATGGCCTTGTTGCTCTCAGCCCGCATTTGTTCAACAAAACTGGGGAACAACTGCAAGTTATAGTATCTCATATTCATATAAACATAATTCTCTGATAGTCAACCTGCGCACTATATTGAGCTTTTCTTCGAGTTCATTTGCATAGTCGCTGAGATTCTCAATGAGCTTGTCCTCCAGCTGCAGCAGTTGCACCATTCCCGCAACCGAGGTGGAATGACTCTGTTCGGCATCCGCTTCTTGGCCACTGGCCATGCCCAAGACCAGAAGGGCGGAAAGAAATCGGAGCTTCCATGCCGGCGAGTGCATTTCTTTGGCCATCTTGAGGTGCCTACGTGCCAGATCCAACTGTCAACTTTTTCGCACATTTGCCGTGAAGTTGACGTTGGCGCGAGATAAATGTTTAAAAATACTCGTAGATGGGCATTTACCGAACGTTTACCAAACATTAGTACATCGTGCTGCCGATTTTTGTTATTATTCGCTTCCCCAATTGATAAGCGATTCGACGCTACTCGACGCTTTGATAGTGAGGCGCAACGGTTAATTAAAACCAGCAAGAAGTTAGTCACGCAATGTACGCACAGTGGAACCCGTAGCAAAAAACTCGTGAAAAATATAATGGAATTCAATTGTATATTGTCAGAATGTAAAATTGTAAGATCTTATTTGTATAACGCATTACTTAAAGCTCTTGTAAGATCGAAATGAATATGAATAATACTCTCTCAGAAATTATTTGTTGATAGCAGTAGTTTTTAGTATGGAAAATTAATAACAAATACTAAGAAGACTTATATGAAACTTAGTATATATTTAAGCTTTTAAGAATATTTAAAAAAAAATTTTTTTTTATTATCAACAAATTTTACAAATATTGTAATAAACGGGATACCTGGTACTAAAAATTTGCAAATCAAAATGATGCCATACTTTGCTATAATTACGGAATCTTACACTGGTAACTTTTCCCATTAAAAAGTTTGATTCCACAGTGCGCTTTTTTTGCCAACTTTTTTTGACCGGCGGACACGTCATTCACATTGTGCATAAGACGCAGCGTATTTTGATTATGCAGCTTAACCATAACAATGAGCTTAGCACGTGCCTAAAACAAAACAGAACGGAATGAACGGAAATCTTCGGCACGCCGAACATTGAATGCCCTTGTAAATTTTTGCCTTAGAACTCTGCAGATATGTATATGAATAGTGAAGCTCGTAAATGCTGAGTTTAAGAAAGTAATTTGGAAAACAGAGTATTTGCCATATAAAAAAACGACGCTCTTCTCTCTTTAGAGCTATATGATATAGTAGTGCGGTATTGAAAAGATGTGGCTGATAAATAAGCAGCATAGTTTGGTCTAGATAAACAAAACAGTTTTGCATACAAGATCATGCTATTGTGGCCAGATATGGCTAGTTCCAACACATATGTATGTTGCCTGTAACAGAAATACGAATCGTTGCAAAGCTTCAAAAAGCTAGCATTAAAGAAACAGACAGACGAACAGACAAACAGACGGACATGACTGTTGCGACAACTCGGCTGTTAATGCTGTGCTCCTTTTGTGCGTTACACATATCAATAAAAAATAATCGTCAGTGATTGATAAGCCCATCTGTATTCAACAAAAACAGGTTTATTTATTGAAGCACTTGGTCACTTCTTTTGATCCGTCTTTACTTGGTAATGTAGGTACTTGGTAATCAAGCAGATCACAAATTACCTAAAAGTTGATTAAATTTAAATACCAAAAGGAAGTCACAATTAGCTTGCAGTATTCGAACTGTTTGATGAATGACAGTTGACTTATTCAAACACTTGTCAAGTCTAAAACAACACATTTAATAGTAATTTTGATATTTTTTTAATTATTCCTAAATTATCCGTTTTACAAAAGACATGGTCGGGGTCGGAACCATTGTCACAGATCAGCGTATGCACACAATGTCAACTACGTTGCGTCCGATTTCGTTTCTATTTTACACGCTGGAGACGATCTTCAATATATTTTGTTTGGCATATCACATAAAGGGATTTATGTCTGTTGATATGCATATGCTGACATGGGATAGGCATTTCATTCAGTACATTTATCTGGTCACCTTCTACGTGTTCATGGTGATCACACTTTTTCAAAGCATTAACATTTGTTCGGGCCACAATCCCACAATTTGCATGGAAATATTCAAATCTTGTTTTGCTTCGATTGGATTCACAATGATTTCCATATTAACTATGTGGAATGCGGAACGCGACTTTCACTTGATGAATACTGGCCATGAGCCCGTGGAGGGTGTTTACGAAAAGGACAAGCCCGTTCATCCGTACGCGTTTTATATGCTCTTCCAATCGGTTTCCTCATTGGCTTGTGGCGTTCTCTATATGCTACATGCAACCATTTTAATTGATGTCAAGATCACTGCTGTCCACCAGGGATTGACGGAGGGCTCAAATGCTGTGTTTGTGCCCATTCGTATCTACGTCCTGGGGGAATATGTTCAGAGCAGGCTGGAGAAATACGACTGGTTTCTTGTCTTCTGCCAAAACCAACTCATTGACATCTAGTTGCACACAAGACTGCAATTGAGCATTCGTCGAATACGCAATGCACAGTCAATTTTATATGTCAGTTATATAAACTATATAATTTTAAGACGAAAACTTATCCGAGCAGGCCAGATATTATGTCTGAGCTGTAAGATATATTTCGTCTATTCCCGTGTCCCGAATAATTCCAATGATTTGCAACATTTGATATGCCGTTTTTCAATAAATATTTGATTATTTTATTAAAAGTTATTCCACATTAAAGCCCACTGGCACGCCAAGTGCCTGGAGAGGAAAGTGACAATTTGTTATCTGCTTTAACCATGAATGATTTCATTGAAAGGCTTTGTGGAAAACCTAAAAACCTTTTTGTATACAAAATAGCTGCACACACACAAAGCAAGGCAACGGCCCCGCCCACTTGTTGGCAAAGGTATGACCAGAAAGGGCTTTAAATTTTGCACTTTTATGGCGGCGGCGGGGCTAGCAACGGTTGTCATCCTGCTACGGCATGTGTCCTGCCGTTGATATCGGCTTAACTTTGCCATAAAACTGTCAGCGTCACGCGTGTAGTGGGCACTGAGGGCTGCACACGGGGCGAGCGGGCGGTCAAATGAAATAAATTTTACAGCCAAATGGGCAGACTTTTGCCAAACAAAAAGGCCAAAACGCACACATGCACAGAAAGAGATTTGTGTGGGCAAATGTCAGAGGCAAATCTAATGCGGACAACAAAAGCACCTGTGACCTGGAAAATGTCTCGTGGTGGCCATCTCGCAGCTTGCCAGATTTAAGCCGAAAGCTGTTGACCACCGGCACTTAAAGCCAGTCGTTCGTCTGGGCCAAGTGCAAATGTTTACGTTAAGTCACTTCAAATCCCCCGCCCGATGCTCATCAATTAAGTGTCATCAATCATCTGCGAGCAGTCCAAAAAGTGGATCGAAATAAGCGACAACAACTGCGATATGGACAGCCACGACGACGGGCAAACATGTCACGGTACAAAATGTCGTTTAACCTAAAATGCGAAAAGCCACAAAGATTATTTATTTTAGTCTCAGACATCGATTAGACGTCATATACTGTGTTCCCAGAAACAATTGATAAAAGATAATTGTAAAGTTGCAAAAAATGCAAGAGGTTTATAAATTCCATGGCAAAGTTTAGTATATGTATAAACTATAACACCTTACTATGGACTTTAAACATAATAAAAAGTTCACAATCTAAATATTCACTTTCTAAATATGCTATTGAATATTTTTAATTCATAACTTCTATTAAGGGCGTTTTAACTACTGGAAATGTCGTTTAACTTCTTTCTTTTCCGTAATTTATAAAGACAAATAAATATTAATTTACTAACCAAAAACGATTCAAAAAAGGCGATTTGCTATTGCAAGCGCTTTCTGGAATACCCTTTTGAACATGATATTGAATGGGAGTGGGTCCATTTTCCGTCAGTGTGCAAATATTGTACACCTAAACACACAAAATTTGGCTCTGCACCACTTGGAGCAGATAATTTCAGTTCAGTAAATGGTGGTTGTAGGCGCAGCACCACCTTTTTCGAGGGCATATCAATTTCAATCACTGCTCAGCATTTTAGTTTTTTTTTTCTAGCCAGTTGATGACCCACTCGGAGCTCGGTCCATTGCCATAAAACTAAAGCGCTAAAGTTACGGGTTTTCTTTTTTTTTGGGCAGTTGAAACTTTAGTTGGTTTATGGGCTCGTTGGAAAATTCAAATCAAGTGGAAATGCGAACACTTCACGAACGACTTGTAAGACAAAGCCATTAATGGCGCCTGGCGGTGGCCGGGTGAATCTTTATGCGACAATCTTCGCATTAGAAATCAATGTCGAGCATTGCAGTTATGATTATTGCAGTTGTCAAAAGTTGAGCGTATGTGTGTGGGTGTGTAGGTGGCTTGTCTCTAAGCATAATGGGCTGTCCTGGTTTGCTGGCTAGGTTTATGGAAATGCGAAGCGCCTTAACGCTGGCAAACAGACGGCCAAGTAAATGTGGCCAAGGCTCGCTAAAAAATGCTTATGACTTGTGTAAACAATTTTCCATTCGCAGGTCCAGCTCCAAGCCCTGAGACGCTGTGCTCCTTTTACGTGTAGGTATGTCCCAGCTGGGGGGAGCAGCAGCGAGTGTATCCTGTAGCTGGATCTGCAGCTGGTGTGTAAAAATATTTTATGGACAAAAGTAACTTTGTGTCTTGGACGATAAGCGAAGTTTGCGTATGTGACTTCCGTTTGTCCTTGCATGTCCTTTCGCACATGTGCTCTGTGTGTTCTGTGTGTCCTGTGTGTCCTGTGTATCCTGTCTGCGCTGTTTGCCTTCGCACAATTTTTATGCATTTTCTTAGCGGCCATTTTTATGCCCGCACACGTTTTCCATTAGACGTCAACGGCTGTCATTTCCGCTTTCGCCTGTTTGATTTTCGCCAATGAATACTCAAAGGATATTTTCACAGCGACCGGCTGCCGTCGCCAGTTTAATTGAAACTGGGTCACTTCGGTGTCATCCATTAATCACATTCGCCTGACACTCGCTCAATTTGCATTCGCATTTAAGACAATTATCATGTTCCAACAATTATTCTTTGTTAAGCGAAAGTTCTTACTTTCTAATTTGAAACGGTGAAGGCGGCATTAATCTTCATAACGTTGACAACTTCATTAGAATAGGCAAAAACAAACACGGCATTGATTTGCTCAACTGAGTTTAGAAAACGTGCCCCCACAGCTCCGCATCTACGCAATTTATTCACCCCGGCCCTGCAGTGCTAATTAAAAATGTAACACACACAACTTAAACCGCTTGCAATTTATCAAAGGCATAAAACGAAGTGAGTTTTTTATGCCGCGGATATAATTTTTTAGCAAGGCGCTGAAGCGCGGCGCGTATAATGCGCATAATTTCTATGCCACGTTGGTCACCCGAAAAGTAAATGTAGACACTGCCAGCCATTTGGACGGACGCAGTTAGCCGAGGAGGCAGCGGCCGACCTTTGTGCCAGCGGCAGCCACAACAACAACGGGCACAAACATGGCGTCAGTTTTTTGGCAATGAGCGGGCCCGTGGCTCGCGAGTCTGGTTGTGGGCACACGAACAAAAGAGGTACACGCGAAAATAAAACCTATTACCGGAATCATAATTATCTTTTATGGCCGCGTCTGTCATGACGACATTATGGCCAGCACGGCACGGCCTGCTGCCCCGCCAGCCGTGATCCGCGCCAAACACGTAGCAATAAAAAACCGCGAAATGCGGCCAAGTAGCAAAAAAACATAAATTACACACACACACACACACACACAAACATAGACAATTTCTGCAGAGGAGTGGCGAGGGGGAAGGCGACACCCCAATACAAATTATGTGTACTATTGCGCTTATTATACCCTTTCACAAAGTGATGAGAGTATATTACTTTTGTATAATGCTCGCTATTAATGATTGAAATTTAATATTTGGCATACAGTGAAAGCTTCTAAAACGAGCGGCCCCCATAAACGGACAGCTGTCATAACCTGCAAAATGAGACATTTTTTATAATTTATCCGTACAATATGCATTCGTATTCGAAACAAACATCACGTTTGGATGTGAACGAGTATGACCTAGTCGGTGGCACCCGAAGGCAAAATTTTAGCCTGTTTTCATTACGCGTTTGCTTATAGGTTAGAGGAGTGTGGTATTCGTTGCGGGAAAGGGGCCAGACATCTGCCGGCAGCGTCGCCAAAACAGGTGTTTTCTAATTTATTGAAACACCCCAGCAAAGGCTGGACGCCGTCGTCGTTATTTCTATTGTTGTTGTTCTAGTTGTTCTGGCTGTTATTATTGGGCTTGGCTTGAGTTATTAAAAGTGCGATGAGTTGGATGGTGGAGGCTGCATGGGCATTGTCAGCTCCTGTCTGCGGCCTGGCAGACAAATCAAAGTGCCCCCGCGACACTTGTCATGTGCTTTTTAATTTCTAATATTTCACGCGCATTATAAACCAGCCCCAGTCGCAGCTTCAGTCCCAAACCCCATGTACTGCAACTACTGCCTGATACTCGTAAGGCTGCTGGTGGGGGCGTGGGCGGGTGGCGCAGCTATTGTTGTGCACTTGCTGCAAATTATGCGAGACACGTTGCAGAGGGTCTGTTTTCATTTGCCGGCGAGGTGTGTGCCTGAGGTGCTGCCAAGCGACACACATACACATACACACACTAACAGTATAGTAGCAGCTGTGAGCGTGGGCTACGTGTGATAATTCAACGCGCCAGCAAAAGTTTTTCTCAAAATTGCCCAAGGCCAAGTGTGTGGCATGCCCCTTGCCTGGTTGCGCCTGTCTCCAACAAAAAGCGCAATGCACGTGCGGCCTTTGTTCCTGCCTCTGTTGTTGTTGTAATTGCCGCCGCTGCCTGTTGACAGGACACTTCAACTATTGTTGTTTGCGCTGCTCCACTACCCCTGCCCTCACCAGCTCCTCTCTGCTCTGTTTAATTCAGCATGAAATTGGTTTGTATTATTATTTTGCAGTCGTCGCTCGTCTCGTTGCCAGCGGCGCTTCGGCAACACCTCAAAACTGAAAGCTGTCAGCTCCAGTGGCTTAAAGCTTTAAACGTGCCACAAATCGAAGTGACTAAAAAAAATAAAAATGATGTAAAAAGAATTCTACAGCAAAGTTTGCTTTGATGCTGAGCGCTGCTTTAATTAAAAACTGCGCGCACTGAGTAACTAGCACTTGATTAATTTTTGGTTTCACGCAAAAGTAACGCGAAAAAAAACCAGACACACACGCACTCACACACACCACACAACGCAGCAGCAAACAGCAACAAATTGCTGGCCAGTTGCTGGGCGGCTAGAAAAAAAGGAGTACAGCAAGTAAGAATGGCTATCTTTGGCTCGCTGACGAGTAAATACTCTTGCAGACTTGTGGCCCAGAAGAGCTTTAATACTAAAGCTTTATTTTCTAAAGATTCTTACTATATATAATGTAATCGTCGCTTTAAAAGTTTTTCAGAGCTCATAGTATCAGAGCTTGGTGAAGATATCTCGAAAAAATAAAAAAAAAAGCTTAGTGAAGCTCGTTAATGTCAAGTTTAATTAAGAAGTCTTAAAAAGCAACAAAAGGTTTTAATACAAGAACATATATTTCGACCTGCATGTTATATATGTATGATATAATGGAACGATTGGCTGATTCCGAAATATTCCGTGCAAAGTTTCGGAAGAGACGGACAGTCGGACATAGCTACATGGCAGGTGCGTTCCACACTGAATAGCTGAATTATAATACCTTATAGAAGGGTATAAAAAAGGGATCCAAATTAATTATGTCCATGCAGCGCTGTTGGAGGCGCTGCCGCAGCTCGCGTCGTACTTTAGGTTATCAACGCGTGCTCTGCATACGTGGCTGCCATTGAGGACGAGGACGTGGATGTGGACGTGGATATGTACATAGATACTATGTGGTATAAAACGACCTCTACGCGCTTTAGCATTGCCATTGCATACTTTTCAGCGCACACTGTGTCCTACGCGCTATGAGTGGGCGGATTGTGCTAGCATTGCTTTGATATTGAATTTTTCTAAAATGAAATACGAGTAGATGAACCTGGTTTTTTAGGGCGTGATCAACGTGATTTAATGTGTGCTCTCATTATTTAAAGCAGCATTTAAAATGAATCGAGGCAAAACTTACATCTGGACATAGGATTTAAAGAGTGTTGGAGTAAGGAGTAAAAGGGTTTTTTAATAAAACTAAGCACTTTTAAAAACATTTTTGAGCACTGCGCTTTGTTATCAACTAAAGAAAGGCGGGGGAAGGGGGGTGGGGAGGGGAAGGGGGGGGAGGGGGGGGGCGGGGCCGGGGCCGCCCAGGCCCCCCCGCGGAGTGGGTAGGGGGGGGGCCCGGCGGGACCCTTTTTTAGACTTAAGCAGCATTCAAAGCTTCTGCAAGCTTTTGGTATAACATACAAGCTGCTTGCAAATATGTCATATAAACATTATTTTAAACATTTTCAACACTATTTAAAGCAACTGTAAGCATATGATGAACAGAGTTGAACCGTTCAAAATCAAACAAGCTTATAAATATATGTCATCAACTGTAGTTGAAATGTAGCTGAAATGCGGCACAGGTCTCAAGCATTGTTCAACACACGCTGAATTTTCATTTAGTATTGAAAACAAAGCAAATAATGAAATGTCTCCGGCATGCACACATATAAAATACAATATTAATAATCTCGCTTGGCATTGTCATGTGTGTGTGTGTGTGGATAGCGCCGGGAGAGACGGGAGTGCGAGAGGGAGTGCCAGTATAATCATGCCGACATTGTCTATGTCTACGCAGCACACGCCAAGAGTCATCACTCATTCACTCACACACATGCAAGCACACACTCAGCAGACACGCCTGATTTTTACCTAGAGCACAAAAGTATAGCATACTTTGTGGCGTCGCGCGCCAGACTGGCGCCAGGCCAAACAAAAGAACGCAGCCCGAAGTGCCACAGAGGGTCGCTTAATAAAGCGACGACGTCAACTTCAACTTAAAGCCGAGTAACTGATAGAACCCATACCCATCTTGTATACAACAGCTAGCAGATACACTGCTCCCATGCTTGAGGCAAATGTTAATGTAAATGTTTGTCTGCTATTTGAATTTTAATTACTTTTCTCGGTTTTCGCGTAGCGCAAAAACTATTTATACCTTGTTCCCGGCCCGACCCTGCCCGCTTGTCTTGCCCAAACTTTATAATAGAATCTCGCCAGAAAACCATAAAAACTTTCGCAGCCAATCGAAGGTAGAGCTGCCCTGGCACATTGAGAGAGATTGTAATGCGCCTTAATTGAAACAAGTCCCAAACCAATTGTGCCACACAGCCACTTAAGCGCGTCCAAAAAGGTAGATGCCACAGTGGCTCCCAGTTGCACAATCAAAAATCAGCAGCCGCTTGCCGATGGGTAGCATAAATTTTCAAATTGTTAGAGTCTGCGCCACCGTGGGCCACTCGAACGGAAACGCCTAATTCCAGCCGCTGAGATTGAGACTTCAACTCCCAACTTTCTCCTCCCTTCTGTTTGTAAAAACTTGCCGGCGTCTGGCAGCTGTTCTTGGCCACAGACAGTCGGCTGCCTTGGCCAGCATAAGAATTATTTGCGAACTCCTGTATTTCTGTGCTATGCTGCTTTATCGGCTGCAGATTGAGGAGGTGCGGCCCAAAGTTCGGCTGGAGCAGAACGCAGAAAGAAATTCAATCAAAGGTACAAGTTAATCCCGCGTGAGTTCATAAAGTTCACAAAAGCCAATTTATTTGCCAGGCGCAATAAGTTTAAAAGTAAACGACAGCGAGTCTCCGTTTTGGTTAAAAATCTACAACGGATCTAAATTTGTGTAACACAAGGTGGAATAGGGGCTAGGTTATATTAAGTCTTCGTTTAAAGGAAACAAAAAAGCACAACAAATTACGAATATTGTTTAATCCAGGGCTTCCAGCTCAACGTTGCATGATTCGAGCCGACTATCTGTCTTTGATTCAGTTTGTGAATCTGGTTTTTTATATTCATTGCCAATATTTTTAAATACAAGACGTGTAAGTAGTGAAAGGAAATGATGAAATGGGGATGTATGGTTGTTTATGCTTTTCTGATGGGTCTGACCGTCTTTGGTTCTATGCGATATTGTAAGCCGAATTTAATAGGAAAAATATTCGTTTCGAGTTTCGTTTTGGCTGTTTTATGAGATTTTATGCTTAAGGTTTGATCAAAGGGCTTGGTTGAATGCCGGCCGCCTCGGTTGAAAGCCTCAATGTTAAAGTTAACCACTGGTTAAAAAAATTAGTTATATTTAAGTGACTGTTAAAATTGAACAGTGAACGTAACTTGACGAAATTGATCTTGAAAATATGCACATTTTTTTATAATTCTTTTGATTGAGCTTAGTTATGCCTCATTATGCAAAAACTATTTAAACGAACGTTAAGCTTTAGTTAGAAGCTATTGGCAGAGCTCTTAAGGACGCTGATATTAAACTGATTTATCAAAAAGCACGCAAGCCAAAAGAGAGCTCGTTTGCCAACTTGCAACTCGTTCGAAAATCACGCGCCTTTGAAGTCGGAATGCGAAATAGAATTGAGCTGCCGCATCATTATGGAGTCAAAAGGAGTTGTCTACAAAGGCAGCTTTGGTGATTCCTTCACATATCCTCAATTAGTGTTAAGAGCTTGTCAAACAAGCAGCGAGATTAAAGCGACATGCCGCACCCACCCACACCCTACCCCTTGCTAGATAGCACGAAACTAACCATGGCGCGCAGGTCTCCAAGGGCAGGGCGTAACCCGAAATCGATTGCCAATCGCCGCCAGCTCATTTTACCTTCCATTGGCAGAGAAAAACAACAATCGCAGCTGTACAGACAGACGAACACAAACATCTAATTGCCTGGACAGAGCAAATATAATGGCACAAGACACTGGGGACTACTTAGCAGCAGGAGCTGAAGCTGGGAACTCTATCTCTAGCTGCTGAGCTGCCCAGTGCCAGGCAAACATGTTACAACAATAAAAAGGTGAAGGATTAATAGCAAATAAATTGATGTTGAAATGGCGATTAGAGTGGACAGTGGAAACGATAGATTACACATTGCTGTGGACACAGCTTCAAGTCCATTTTGGGGCACATTTAAAGCCACTTTACGTTCCACGAGTATTTCTTCAAAACAAGCTCGGCCACATAAATCATCTTAGAAATTTACCTATAAAAGAAAATGTCAAATGCGTTGAAAGCTGGAAAACCAAAAAGAAAAAAAGAAAATAACAAAATCGTGAATAGCTCGCATTATCATATGAATTTTTGTGGCCCACCCGCAAAACAACAAAAAGCCAAAAGTTGTATAAATTTGCGAGCCACTTGATATGCATGTGTGTGTGTGAGTGGTGCATGTGGCACAACAAAAGGTAAAGCAAAGAGGGTCAACACACAAAGCTGGACACAACACTGCGGTGCGGCGGGGGTTGAGTGCATAAATTTTCATAAATTTCTGGGATACGCAAGAACTTTGATTTATATGATATTTGGTTTTGTGTTAGTTTGTGCTACACGCTCATCATAACTGAGTGAGAGTATGAGATTTGGAATTGGAATTGGGTTTGGGGCTGGCATCTGATTGCCATGAAAATGGGGCTTGCAACGTGTGACGAATCGCATAAAGGTTCGAAGGGAATATCGATTGAGCGTTTCCCCCTTGGCGAAAAGTGTTGCGCTTTAAGATAAGATGAAAAACAACAACAGAGACTGACCTTTAGCTCGACCACTTTTCACGTTCATTTTCACAGTGAAAAACAGCATGGGGAATAGGCAAAAATGGAAGCGGTTTGCATGTTGAACAGAAACAATCAAATCGCAATTTACTGGCTCATGGAAAAGCGATTTATCGCTGGGGAAGTTAGTCGGTCATAAAACATCCATTAACTTCATGTCAATGTTGCATATACGCACAGCCTGCCTGCCCCCGAACACCCCTCGCCCTACACCGCACCGCTATCCCCTTTGGTTAGTCAAGGGCCGTTCATTTGCGGTATTGGTCGTGCATGGGAGTCGCAGTCCTGGCCGCATCTATGTCCTGTGCACACTGCAAATTGCTCGGCGCCGCCTCTGCAACATGTCAGCGTTTTATTTGCTTTTGTCCAAGAACCAAACCCAATGACACGTGATAAGAAATGGCAGGCGACGAAAAAAAAGAAAACAGAACAAGTAAGATTCTAGTCGGGAGCTCCCGACTAGGGGATACCCTGAACCCTCATACTCACATGCAGCGCGCATAGATAAAGAGTAGCGGGGAGGTGGCGATAGGTATAAAATGAAAGATAATCCTATATATATACTTTTTTAGAAGCTACATGTCAAGTTTGGTGACTCTAGCTCTTATTATTTACCAAAATTGGTTAAAAAACGGGATATCGATATACATTTTTATCGATTACTTGGAAACGGGGCAAGTTATCGATTATCGGAAACAAACTCGATCTGCGTAGGAACCAGGAGCACCTACATCTAAAATTTCAAGTCTCTAGCTCTTATAGGTTCTGAGATCCTTGCGTTCATACATACGGACGGACTGACGGACGGACGGGCGGACGGACGGACGGACGGACAGACAGACGGACATGGCTAGATCGACTCGGCTATTAATGCTGATCAAGAATATATATACTTTATGGGGTCGGAGATGCTTCCTTCTGCCTGTTACATACATTTGGATTTTGCACAAAAACATAATACCCCTTTTACCCATTTTTAATGGGTTCAGGGTATAAAAACATGTCAGAGTTTTCCAATCTGTAGTGCCCGAATAGTAGATAGCCTATACCGAACGTTCAAAATTGCCTTTTTAAACATTCAAACATTTTTGTAATTATATGTTTACACACAAATTATTGGAAATGCGTTGTTGACATTTGTAGTCTTTGGCATTTGTAGTCAGATTTTGATAGATATGATTAAAAACCTTGTCTAACTTATTCGATTTGCTGGATCTGCCCGGGTTATAATACAAGCCAAATTTGACGTCTTTTTACAAACGAACAGACCAACAGACCGATTCGATTATACATGTTATGATCACCAAGCATTAGGCATATACTTTTTAGGTTAATTTTTTAAGCCTCCTTTTGTCTTTTATACGAAACTATGAACACTCTTTTCTACACATTTTCAATCCGTAAAGGGTATAAAATAGCAGTCAAAAAAATCGGAAAAACAACAATTGCACACGTTCGCAAAAGCAATTTTCCAATTGCCGCAAAGAAACGTCAAAATTTTTGTCGCACTTTTTTCCCCTTTTTCTTTTTTTGTTGAGGCAAACGCACTGTGGAATTTCCGTCTAACCAGCCCCAACGAAATGCCAACCACTCGACAAGAGTTAATTGTTGCTGGTGGTGGTATTACAAGTGTCTAGAAGTAAATACTTCTGACTGTCATTGCCAAAGATATGTCGGGGCAGGTCTGTGGCTGCCACTGCGGCTGCGGCTGCGGCGGCGGCACTTAGCCGTAATGTGTTGCGAGTGCGGCGCCTTGGCGCAAACTTTTGAATTACCTCAGTTACAGGCACAAAGATGAAGGCTGTTACCGTACAGGCACCCCTAACCACCCATACTCATACTCATTAATGCCGTTTCAAGTTGCGCAACGAAGCTTGCCCCGGCTTCGCTCTCGCCCCCGCCTCCTTTTCGCTTTGGCTCCATTCCAATGTTTGTCTTTCATTTGGTCTCATCCCCCTTCTCCGTGCGCTGCTCTACGATTATTACCTGCTGTTAAAAATTTCATAATCTTACAGATAATAATTTAATGTGCCGCTTTTAGTGGTGAGCATTAAAAAGTTTGCCAAGAAATTTTGGTAAAGCGTTGTGCAGAAGGGGAAGGCAGGGTGCAGCTTTTAATATTGCTGTAAACAGGTAATTGTGTTTAGCCGGGACTTGGTCTTGGGCGGGGTTTGCTCTCGGGTTCGGTGTGGGTTGATAAGCAGCTGTCGCTGCCTCATCTTTGGCCATAAGTTACTCAACACTGGTTGCCTGGCCTGAGCCGGCACGTTCACTAAATCATTGGCCGGGCGAAACACTTGTTAGCCTGTCATAAGTTCTAGTCCCAAGCCCTCCCAACACTCTCAAGCCCCCTGTGCGAATGTGCGAACATTGCCATTAGCACTGCAGGCTGGCAGGCAGGACTTATCTATGCAGCGGCGGGGACGCCCCCAATCGAAGGTATGCCCTGGCGAGTGCGTGTGTGTGTTTAGGTAGCTACTGTCTCGACCGTCTGCCGGCATGTGTGTGCGTGTGTGTGGAACTTTTCAAAGTTATGCGCATTTCTGCTGACCATTGGCATTCTGCAGCTTTTGTTTTTGCTCGCTCGGACATGGACAAAGGTCGACGGCGGCGGCAGCTGTTGCCCGAACGTTTTGTCTGCCCTGCCCTTCGTTTTTTGCAGGCGGCGCATCCGCATCCTTGGCGTGCTTGGCAAACGATTGGGGATTAATACTTTGGTGCTGTTCTCTTTTTTTTTTTTTGCCACGGCTTTGGCGCGTCGTTTGGCGCAGTTTATTGAAAAGGTGACACTGCAGTGTCCAGGACATTGCCAAAGTTTAGTCCTTGCACAGCAGCAAAGTTTTGCGTGTGTGCTGCTTCACTTCGTCTAATACCCTTACAGAGGGTAATCATTTTCTTACTCAATGTGACAACCAACGAAGGGTTTTATGCTGTACGACTGATCGGCATCAATTTTTTTGGCGACTGCGTCCTTCTATTCCTACACAAATCAGACTCTCAGTTTAAGAGTTATCCTTACGAAATTTCGTAATATTGATTATAATCAAACACATTGGCACACACAGCCACTTTATCGTATAGCTACCATAGAAATGATAACCCGAAAATTAAGTGTAAGAAAACTAGTATGGACTTTATTCGCGAGCTTTACCAAGCCCAGTGATTCGAAGTGCTTTCAACACGGTAAGCAAAGGCTTATCAATTCGGACTTTTATATTATATGTCTTTTACTGCACCAATTGTTCGAAAGTCAATTATTCGCCATGTCGCTCAAAGGGTAATGAATCTTCGGCGTGGCGAAGAAAACTGTGCTATTTTGTTTTTTTTAGTGAGTGCGTGTGTGTGAGTCCCGATATTATCGACGTGTAACATATGTGAACATGTCGTTTGACACATTTGTCAGTTGGCTTAAAGTCGGGACTTACCAGTGGAATGCGGCCTTAAAGCCATTTGCTTAGCCAAGTTGGCGTTTTGGCTGCAGAGCTAATTTCAATTGTCGCACACACACAAAGCAAGGCCAAATTGTAAGCCACTTCGCAGCCAATTAGTTGCTTTCAACAGCTTTTCACATACACGCACACACACACACTCGCACAGCGGCACAGCCTGTTATGCATATACACACATATAGGCAAGCACACGTACGTTGACAAATGACAGGCAGTGTTAACGGTGTTTGGCAGCACTTGTGCGCCTCATTATGTGGCATTTGGGCTAACCGCTTTAATTAGCTCTGCAAGCGGTGCACACACTCACACATAGTCACACACCCACACACATGCACATACACAAAATGCATGCCTGCACTGGCGCCGGGCTCAAAACTTGCATGTGGTCAGCGGCTGTCGACCCCAAAAGCCACTTGGGTCCGTCGAGTGTTGAGTGCACTGACTAAATGCTGCTAATACGTTGTTGCAAGCACCTTCCTGCCACGGCTGTCGTTGACTTTAATTGAGTCACAAATCAAACAAAATATACTACAGTACCAAACACACACTCTCTCTCACACACACACACACACACACTCACAATTGCTTGTGCCTCGCTAATTTATTACACAAAGTGTTGCATACTTTCGTGGGCTTAGTCTGCAGGATGTTAATGGCTTGGTCGAGGGGGCACCTGCTGAAGACGACGGCGTTAATTTGCCAGCTAATGAGCCGCATAACACGCGCAGCAGACCTTGCGACAGACGCTGACGGTGCCTCATTATGCCAATTTTAAAGCAGTTGGCGCTGACAATGCGGCGTATACGTAACTTTGCCCTTTGCCGCTCACATGTCAACTATCCGGAAATGTTTCTTATCGCAATCGACGTATTTGCGTTGGCGCCAGTCGCCTCTGTGAAATATTTTTAAAGAAATTTTGCCAGCGTGGAGAAAAATTATTTGCAAACCGCATAGAACGAAATTTGGTCATCCCCCGGGGAAGGGGGTGCTCATTGCCCAAGGGTGACAAAGAGACACCGGCTTGTTGCTGTTGTTGTCGCTGCCGTTGCTGCTGTTGCTGCTGTTGCTGCTGGGTTGAAAGTCAGCGTCACAGTTGCTTCCCTAGCTTTCATATTTTGAATACAAATTGCTTTATTTGCGCTGCTGCGCCAATTTGACATACCCCCAACTACACTGCCACCCCTTCCAGCCCCATACCCCCAGTTCGCTGCTCTTTGTGTTGCTGTGCCAGTTTCGGTCGACTTCATTGCGAATTTTACATAGATATAAACAAGTGCTCAGGCCATCGCCTACCTTTTTCACTCTGTCGCTGTGTCTGTGCCCTTTTCTTCTCATTCTAATACCCTGCACTCACGGAAACGGGATGAAGGGTATTATGTGTTTGTGCAAAGAATATAGGACCTACATACTTCAAATTGAAATATTTTTCATATATCTGTTTTTTTTAAATCTAAAGTATCTTATATCAGATATAAATATATGAGGGTTACATAAATATTAGACGATGTGGGGTAAGAAAAGTCCCTGCCTAAGGTGCGCAGTAGGCGGTTCGAATGTTTGCAAGGTCAGCTCGGCTGACCCCCCCCCTGGATGTAGGGTATCATCTAGTTGCTTACTGCCGACTAAAACACTCTGACATGTTTTTCTCTCGACTATTTCTTTTGCATTTTATTACAAGCCACACACAACGCTTTGATTCGCCAGGGGTTGGTTGTCAGTGCTGCCACGGCATGGCGCGGGATGGGCTGGGGTTGGCGGCTCTATAGGTAGTTCTGGTTTTGAAAAACAAATTGCTCCCCGGTGAGCGTTTGGCAGCATTTGGCAAAGTTATTTGCATGCCTTTTCGTCCTGGTTCTCTGCGCTCAAATCTCAAAATACATAATAATTTAATAATATTTGTCAGGCAGATAAATCATCCACAGTTAATATGACAATGACTGACAGCAGAAGCTGCGGCTTTTTAAAATGCAAACAGCAAAGGAAAAAAAGAGATAATAAAAAATTTGTATCAAGGTAATATGACAACATTGTTGACAAATTGCCTTGTGGCATTCGTGAATGTTTGCAAGTCAATTTTTCTGTTGTTTTTTTTTTTTATGTGTGGAATAGATTTTAATGTCAGGCGGCTTTACGATCCAGATCTAGATGCCCAGCTCGCTGTCCTGGGGCAACTTTGTTGCAGGCAAGCATAAAAATGAGATGCTGAAAAAAAACCCAACGCACAAATTAGAACAGAAACTGAGCCAAAAAGCTGAGCACAGTTTTACGACTTCATATATGCAGATTTTTGACTTGCTGAGGAAGTTATGTGTAGGAAATATGTTTTAATTAGCTGCTGACAACAACAACAACAACAGCGAGAACAGCAACAACAGCGAGAACAACAACAACAACTCAAATACGATGTGGGTTAGCATCAACAAAGTAGCGTCAAAACATCCGCTCGCTAATTTTAGCGATCGTCTGAGCAAATCTCTAGCAAATACATAACCCCATCCACACCCGCATCTGTATCTGCATTTGGCATAAATATGTATATAGTATATGTATTCATTACTGCGGCCTATTCTTCGACCTTTTGGGGCAGCAGCACGTACAGGCGTCTTGTTTTGATTTGTTTGGCGTTTTGTTTATGTGCCACGTCTGGGCCCAAGCAATATTTCCATTGGCGTCGGGCAGGTGCCGAGATCGTATTTAAAACAAAATAATAATAATACCTCCCATTGAATTGCTAAATATAATTATTATTATTATTATTGATAGACACTTGACATTTTTTGCCTTTTATGGGCTCCAAAATTAGTGGGGCCGCAGCGCATAATTTTATGACAAATTAATACAATGGCCGCCCCGCGTAAAGCGAAGGGAAACGTATGTGGCATAGCGTGTTTATCATTCCCAGCCAAAATCAAATGAAACATTATTACATTATATTTTGCACATTGCGTAGAATTTTTGTACGCGGCGGACAATTGTATTCATTCAATTACAATTCGTTGTTTGTCTGCCATTGTTCATTGTTAAATAGAATGTGTGCGACATAAATATTGAACGCAAAACTGAAACATTCAAGTGGCCTGCAATAATAATATATATAATTTACGATCAATAATTTAATATTCTTTAATTTGCACAACAAAAACATAAAAGTTGTTTGAAAAATATTAACTTATGTCTGGGCATCATTTATCTTATCTTGACATTTTTAAAGGTTTTGCTGATTATATTATTATGTGCTTGGCCGATTTAGATAAGGACTTCGATTGTGCCAGGCACTTGAAAATACTGAAAATACTAATCTTACAGTTGCGATTAAGTTTAGTTGTTATTTATAATAAGTCAGCGTAGTTAACTTCCTCGAATATAATCTTCTTTCATTAGACTATTAAAAATATCTGTATTTAAGTTTTTTAAAATAATAACAATTTTTTTTTTCAAATATTTTCAAAACTTTCAAAATATATCGTCAAAATTAATTGAAATAATTTAAAGTGTGTCCACATTAATATTAATAGATTTTAATTCTATTTTAAACATTAAAAAAATATTTAAGAATTTTATAATATTCTTTTGAACGGTGTTATCAAAAGATAACTTAATATTTTCTAAATGCTCGAACGCTTTGAATGCTTTTTGACGTTAAGTTAACATATATCGTAAGGGGAAATGGCCAAAACATTGCGTTAACAGCTTCGTGGCTGTTAAGTGTTGCCACTGTTGTAGCTAACATGGCAGCGTGCAGCTTCTCGGCCTTTGCCAGCCGCAGGGCCATCAGTCGGGGAACGGCCATTGGGGCCGCAGCAACGTGTTGGGGCAGCTGGCCAGAAGCGCGACCGAGTTGTGGCAGCCAATTGGCCAACTGACAGGCTACCGACTGCTGTAATTGCTGTAATCATTGCTGCGACTGTGACAGAGCAGACAAAGTCACATTTGCAGTCGTTCATTTGTCGCTACATCTATGGCCAAAGTTTGGCCATTAAACTCTGCCCAATTGCTGTGATTCATATGCTGTCAGGCAGAGGGCAGAGCCAGATTTTATGACAAACGGAAGACACTTGAGGAAAAGTTTTTGCCGCGTCGCAATAAAATGAGAGGAACCTGTGCGAAATTCAATGAAATCATTGAAATCTATGCGACAGCTGAGCTTCATTCATGGCAGCCTTTGAACTATTGATGAGCCATTTCGTACAATTAGCGCTAAATTGCTTGGCTCGAGTGCGTCAAGTGCCAGAGGCGATTTAATGGCCAACACAAAGATCGCCCACACTCGTCAGCAACCCCCAACACACCGCCTCTTCCTGTGCCCTGGCAGCATTTTCTTGCCCCTGCCCAATTTGGGCATTATTAATGTGCTCGGCCCTACTCATTGCGCTGCTAATACTTGAAAAATGAACGTAGACAATTTTGCGCACCTTTTTGGTCCGCAGTCTTTTTGGGCTGTAATGAGTTTGTTGCTTTCTATTTTTCGCCTTCCATTTTTTGTTGTTTTATTTTTGGCAGCCAACATTTGGCACCGGCATTTCAAATGCTCCTCACGTTGCGAGTCCATTGGCGCCGGGGGTTGGAAGTTGCAGCAACTTGACAGCAATGTGAATGATTGAGCGCGTGTCCATCAGAAATGCGTCTAATTGGTTTTTGCCTGCCGCGCAAAATGCGCAGCATAAAAAATAAAAATAAAAAAAAAAAAACCAAAATAGGAAAAAAGGGTAAAATCGTCTGCCAAAGGTAATTTTTTGTAATTTGCTATTCGTGTTCCTTCAGTTTGTTCGAGGCGGGGGCAACTAATTTGATTTGCTGCTGACAGATTTGCCCCCTGCCTGAAGGCTGCTCTTTAAAGTTGGTGCAAAGCAAAGGGCCTAAATGCTTTTGGCCTTATCGCTTGGGCCAATAAACTTGGCCAAATGGCCAAACGGCTATCAACAGCTGCGTTTCATAGGCAACATCTCAGCCAGGCAGAACTCGGCTCGTGTTAATGTAATGTAAGTAATTTAGCTCAACCTATGCCAGCCAGCGTGCGCTATCTGTGGGGGAGTTTAATTTACGGCCTAGTCACAGACTCACACACACACACACACATACAGAGCACTAAACACATTTACGTGTTATTCAATTTTGCAAACTAAACGTAAAAATATCATGTTTCCGGGCCCCAAAACAAACAACAACAGGAAATGTGCCAAGGGGCGGGTTGAGGAGTCTACAAGCAGAAGCAAAAGAAGTTGAACAACAACAACAACAACAAACTGAGGCAGACACTTTCACTTATGCTTCGATCTATGAGTGTGTGTATGTGTGTGTTGGTTTTTGAGTGTGTAAAAGTAAATATCAGGTTAATGGATTTGACGCCGCCAGCGTCGCACGCAACAAATTTTCACTTTCACTTGGCATCTGCTGCTGCGGCTGCTGCGATTCAACATTTTCCACTCAATAAATTTTTTTGTAGCTGCGGCAACATTTTCCCACCGATAAGCAATTTGGCCAGGCTCTGGCGCCTGCTCCTTGCCTGATTTTCCACGTTTGCCTCATTTGCTGCGCTCAATATTTGGGCTGATTTCTTGTGAATTTTTTGCTTAGGCCTGCTAAATGGCGCACCTTTTGAGGCTGGCTTTGTCTTAAACGTTGCAAATTGTTAAATGTGCCACAAGAAATTGTTTGCCAAGCCGATGAGCAATGAGATTTGGCCTAGAAGGTGGCACCACTCAGGAAAGGAAAACCTAAGCTTGAGACCAATTTAAAGTAGAAATGTCAACTTAGCTCACAAAACAAGGTATCTATATGCTTCTTGTGGATAATCTAATTTTTTCGTCGAAACTAACCCAATTCGCATCTTAAAGATAAATTAAATGCTATTGAACAAACTTCAGGGTTCCAAACCTAAAGAGACTATCATAATTAGCCACTTTGATATTTACACTTTGATATTTCAACTAAAAATTGAATACTTTACAATACATCAAAAATATGAGATGAAAAGTTTTATTTTAGTATAAATAAATTTTAAGCTGGCTTGCTCGAGGTCAATGTTTGAGCTAACCACCAACAACAACAAGCTATATATAGCAAGATTGAGCAGGTTGTTTGTAAAGATATTTTGCGAACAACTCAGTTCAATCATCGGCCGAAGTCCGCAGCCATAACCACTTGAGAATTATAAGCAACGAAAAGGAGACAAAGGATGACAAAACCAAACCTTACTGTTTTGATGATAAAGGGCGATGCCCTTCAAAAAGTGAATAGTAGTTTTTTTGTTGTGTACAGATACTGTGTACACAAATATTAATAAACAATATATATATAACTAGCTAAAGCCTTAGGGGTGCATTATTCAAGTTATATTTTATCAAGCATTTATAACTATATCTTAGATAAAAAATGGATAACAAATAGTTTAAAGAACTTAAACATATACGAAAATGATATATACTTCCGTATTTATGTTGTATAAATGTAAAAATATTTATTTGTAATTACGGACTCACCTGTAAATTACGCTCAAGATTAATTTAATGTCATTTATCAGCAGGCGGGAGACGAATCCTTATAAAAACTTATTTGCAGGTGGAATTTCCCAAATCATGGTTTGAGCTGTGCGTTGATCACCAATGAGTCAGTCAGTCAGTCAGGACAAACAGTTTTGTATAGAGATCAATTTTGAAAAAATGTTCTTTCATATTTTAGATACTTAAATTCATAGCCTAAATCGTTTGTCGATGGCATAGCTTACTTTGAAAGGATCCTCAGCTAGTTCCCCGTAGTAAATGCAACTTGTGGAGCAATATTCCTTTGGCAACTTGTTCTTGCTTGAAATTTAAAGCCATCGAGTGAGCTGATTTTTTATCCACGCCATTAAAAATCTCTTGGCCTCTTATCGAAGGGGAATTGACAGCACATTCGCGTGCCAGCTCCCCCTGCCATAAGGACTGATTATGTGTCCGCGTCCACACACACACACACACTCACAGATTCGTAGAATCGCGGCCGGCGGATGTTTCTCGTATGCAAAGCGGGCGCAAGGTACAAATACAAATCTCATGTGATCTCCGCCCAGTTGCCGCCAAGTCGCTAAGTCGTTTTAATGGCCAATAAAAGCAAAATGTTGTCACTTTTTTCGAATTTGTATAAATTTTCATTGCCCGGGATAAGCCGTGGCTGATGCCGATGCTGATGCTGAAATACTACGTGCAATTTGCCCCAATCCTGTCGAAAGGGCAAAGGGTTGTTGCCGACTGGGCAATGTATTTGTTGTTGTTTACGATGTAGCAAGTAATTTTTTGCAACTTATCGCTTGCAACAGCAGCAACAACAACAGGAGTCGACACTTTCGCGCTGTTGTGACTCCGCTTTGCACTTTTCGCTTTCGCCTCTTTATGTTTGCTTCTACTTTGATTTAGTTGCTGCGCCTTCTGCCACGCCCCACGCCCGTATGCCGCCCATCCCAGCTGAACTTGTTTGTGTGTTTGCCAGAGAAATCAATTTGTTTGCCTGTGTGCCGCATGAAAATAAATAAATGAAACGCAAATCGTTGCAAATCGTCGCAAATCGGCATCAGAAGCCAATTTGATAGCCTTAGCTTTAACCGAGCAGCAGCAATTTTATGACTCGCTCGTGGCTAGATTTCCCAGCATTATGTGCTTTTTGATAATAATTTATGTTTATTTACTTAAGCATTTGCAATTTTTCAATTGGCCAACCGATAAGCGGCCTATTTGCTGCCCATTTCCAATTGTGGCCGTATTTTGCATTGCATACTTTAAGGCGATGCCTCTGAGCTGGGCTCAGAAATTTAAAGCACTTCGACTAGTGCAGTTTAATTTTTTAAATAATTATAAATTTAATTGGTTCACAGAAATGTTGAAGTCATATTTTTCGAGCCGAACTCAAAGGCAGGGCATTGATTCGAGCCATGAGACCAAACATTTTTTTTCGGGCTTAGAGCCTCAATTTGCGTATATTAGATTTGGCGCAAATCTGAAGCGATGCTTCTCATAAAATACGTGGCTCATAAATTCCCTGAAATTTGCTCAAAACTCAATTCACCTTCTAATGAAAGCTGGCTGCTTTTACAATCTCATCAAATGCTTGCCAATATGCCAGCCTTAAAAGAAATGTTATAGCATATCGTTGTTTATGCCTGTGTTGTCGGCATTTTTGCATAATTTTCGTATTATTTCACCTTAGGGCTAAACAGAAAAGCGGAGCAAGGCTGAAGCTGAAGCGGAGCATCCGTGGTATTCGCAGCGCCAAAAAGTTTATTGATGTAATAAATTGTTATTTGCTCAAAAGTTGTGCCCTTTGTTTTTCCACATGGCTGGCAAGGCGCCACCAAAGCAGCACCACCCGCTGCACCACCTACCACCACATTTACTTTCTCTTAGCTCAGCTCAGCTCAGCTCTGCTCTGCTCACCTCTCATACAATTTTATGCTGCATATGATTTTATGTGCATTTAATAGATCGAACAAGACACCAAAAGGTCCTATGCCATATGTTGGTCGTTCGATTTATTTACGAGGCACGCTTACAAGCAACAACTGCGGAAATGGAACTATAGGCTAGAAAGGTCGACTTGTTGGCTACCCTGTAGACAGCTGATAAATAAGCTCTGTTAATTATGTCGAATAAGTTTTCAAACGAACAGGTTAAAGATGGGAATTCAAATATTTTATATTCCAGATTATTTGTAAAAATAAAAGACGCCCAGAAAAATAAGCTAAAATATGTTTTTTCAAGCATTTATTTTGTGTTTCTACCTGGTATATTATTAGAAAAGTTTTGTCAAAGTTAGTTTTGATAGTTTTAGCACTTCAAATGTGGAAATAGCACGTTTTCAATAATTTAATTGCAGATAACAGTTATATTCAATAGTTCCATTAAAAATTTTAAGAAACTCGACCATCCAAGGCAGTGCGGATGTGGAAAGCCAATTGTTTGGCTTGCTGTCAAGATACCCTCTGTTTTGAACTACAGTAAATATATATTCTCTCAAAGAACGTTTTCGTTAATTCGATAAAAAATTGTAAAGCTTCAAACATAAAGCGTTAATATACAGCTGTTTTTAAAATTCGACTGATAACCAGGCTTTGCGGACCGGGAACAGTCATTGAGAATCTGAAATATTGAGCTGCGTTTCATATAATACCAAATA
Source organism: Drosophila ezoana (assembly GCA_035045725.1). Lineage (NCBI taxonomy): Eukaryota > Metazoa > Arthropoda > Insecta > Diptera > Drosophilidae > Drosophila > Drosophila ezoana. The sequence goes on from JAWNOU010000036.1 coordinate 1,938,291, forward strand.
CAGTAGTTGGGGTCTTTCTGTTAAGGAACAAAGACAGACAATATTTATAGCATTAATACTGCCTTTATATGCCTGTTGTCACATTACAGGGTAACACACTGAGTTTTCTTTGTGTTAAAGTTTTTTCTTTGTGTTTAAGTCTGCTTGTTAGAAATTATGTTTGATTTGTTTTTTTTTTTTTTTGCTGGTGATCTAATCGCATCCGTTCAGCTTTTGGACAGTTCTGGTGCAATTAACTAAAATGAAAATGAAATTAAGGCGTATTAAATGAGCGCCTTCCCCCTCGGCAACGACACTGCCTACCCCCGCAGCATGTGTTTGGCCTCAATCCAAAAATTGTATGCAAAATGCGCGCAAAGTGTTTTTAATTCGCTGCATCGCTGCAGGCAGTGGAAAGGGACAAGTGGGCTAGAGGGGGGGGAGGCCAATACTTGGACCGACTGGTCGTCAATCCGCCCGACTGCCTGGCCGCCCGGCATGAACGCGTCATTAGCGCGTCGCCAAATTAGACATAAAATTTATGAAAAACTATCATGAATTGCGGCTCGGTTGTCTGGGTGGCCCAGAGGGCGATGCCACTTGCTTTGGCATTTTAATTGATTTAATAGGCCCAGCAATAACGCATTTTATTTTTTCATACTTGGTTTTCCTCTTCTTGTTTTTTTTTCATTATTATTTTTTGCATCATTTTGCATTTGGTTTATCAATTAATGCGCTGCATTTTATTGTTAAGCACATTAACGCAGTCACGCGAAGGCCAACACCAGCCGCTGGATACCCTTTCCACACTCCACACACGCCGCCCTGCCACGCCGCGTTGCGTTGCCAGATAATTGCGTGTGTGGCCGCCGAGGCTGAACTGCGTGTAAATTTTAATCCAATTGTGTGCAGCCAAAAGTGTGCAGCCCACAAATGCAAACAGGCAACACACACACTCGCGCACACACACACACACACACACACTCGCATGCACACACGCGCATACTTGCACTCTTTTACATGCTTATATGTGTATTTATTTTTGCGTACAGCTTTTCCAGCTGAATGCATTTGATTGTATTTTTCATTGAGCTACACGCCCCACCGCAATCCGCATCCACGGCCACGCCCACCCCATGGACGGGCCCAATCAACAGCCCACGTGGCGTTGTTCATTTCATTTGCCAGCAAATTTGTTTTCCGCTTTTATCGTTGTGCATTTTATGCTCAAAGGTGAAACACCAACAACAACAATCACATTTGGTCATGTTTTACAATACACAATAGACACGGCACAAAGTTTGAATTAACGCATATTTGGAGTGTGTGAGTGAGTGTGTGTGGTTGTGTTCCCCTCTGTATGTGTGGTAGGAAAATCTCTTAAATGTGTATCTGTGAATTACTCAGTATAAATGCTGACACTTCATTCCTGCCTGCAACAGGAAAACAGACCAAGGTGTACTCCGACAGGCGGATAACTTGGCTGTTGATGCTGATCTATGTAGATATATGTGCGTTTATAGAGTCAGAGATGTCTTCTTCTATGCGGTACACATATCATCACAAAATATGATACTCTCTACAAGGGTACTAAAATACAAGATATAAACTTGGCTTGGGTAATAGTCGTCCTGTTGTTCTGTTATATTAAATGCGCATCTAGTTTCTTTTATATTTTTGCACGAATGTCTATATGTATGTATGTAGATATATACTTGTGTATGTATATAAACATATATATATACAAGTGCGTATGTATAGACATATGTATATACATATATGGACGCATTTATATTTGCTTAAGCCACTCGCAGATAAAGGTTTTCCTCTGCGATTCTCAATAATTTAAGTAAAACTTTCAGGCTTTAATGATTTCACTTAAAGATGCCTTTTAACAAATTGTGTTGGTACCCAGCCACTTAGACTTCTCAGCAATTAAATTAAACAAACTGTTGATTAATAAATCTAAACAACAGTTTTCTAAATGATGTAGACTATAACGTGATATTGAGTTAATTTATGAGCTTTTAACTTTCAATAATATAACTTTCAATATATAATAATTAGGAGAGTTCGTACGAAATGCTGTTCACTCCATCAAAGTGAAACCCCATATTGGCACTTTTTGGTGTATGGAACACTTCGTGGCAACACCTCGAAGCTGCTGACGTCAGCTTTCAAGTGTCTCGACTTCTCACCTCGACTCAGCTCGACTCAGCTCACCTCCAACGGAACTGAACTGTGCTGAACTTTGTTCGTGGCGTTCCGTTTTCTCACTTTCTCATTAATAATTCCGCTTAAATGCTTTCTAATAATTTCCGCATAATTCATATCGATGAACGTTTTATGCGGCACTTACGATAAGGGCAATTCCGTTGTGCGACGAACTGCGTCGTTTCTTCCTGTTGTCCTGGCTGTTGTCCTGGCTGTGTTTGCTCACCAAACAAACAACACGTACTGGCACACACACACATACTCACTCACACGTACATATACACACCGTCGCACACACACCTAGGCTATGTATTCATACTCGATTGATAACCTTAATAAAATGCTTCACATTATGCCAATCGATTGCACACCATGAATGTGTTTATCCTTTGCCTTTGCCTCGCTAAAGTCCACGCTGCTTCGCCTAATACAGCAGCCGGTGTGGCGGTGTTGGCTGTTGGTGGGTGTGGTGGGCGTATGGGAGGGATAACTGGGTGGGATATGTATTGGGGGCGTCGCACATCAATGCCGGCTGTTGCCAAAGCGCAACAATGACGAGGAGCAGCAGCAGCTGAAATTCAACGGTGCCACGTTCGTGTACCTTGTTGGCCTCCAGCTTGCCACAGATTCACCTCCGCCTCCGCCTGCTCCGGTGGCCCAGCGATGCCACGCTCATTTACTGCTGGCAGGAGCTGGGGCAGCCGGCGTTGGCATGTGGGGCTCGGCAATTGTGCAAAAAGTGCCAATAAAGCACATTCTTTGTTCGGCTTTGGCTTCGGCTCGCAAAGTGCTCAACAAAGCGGGCAGGCTGGGCCAGGATAACGTGTTACGCTAGCTTACGCCTCTGTGTGTGTGTGTGTGTGGGTTTGTGTGTGTGTAAGTGTGGGTGTGCCTGAGTGTGCAAGGATAATAATAATAACGTATGAATAGGTAAAAACGTTGGCGCGCTGTGCCTGACGAGCTAACCGGAGGCAGAGGGCAGGAGCGGGAGCAGAAGACTCATCAGAGCATTGTAGGTGGCCATTGCCTGCGCTTGATTGCTTAGCTGTTGTGTCCATGTGCGCGTATGTGTGTGTTCTCTGATTGTTTGCCTTGCCCTGGATGTGGCTGAGGTGCAGCGACACATCCAAACACACACACACGCGCGCACACCTCATTGATTTTATTGTGTTTTTTGCAGAGCATTCAAAGTGCTCATAAAAATGCCCACACAATAAAAACGATGATGCGGCTGATGATGACCCGGCTCCAGTGGCAGCTTAGCCACGCACACACACAATGGACCCAAAAACCCAACTAAGATATTTCGACTTTGCGCCGAGTCCCCACCGCCCTGCGCTTACCCATTCCACCAGCCAACCTGATGTCTATTTTAGTGTTCCACATCAGCTGAAGAAGTGCCTCTGGCGGGTGCTGCTTCAAGTTGAAAATAAGCAGTTGCCATGCGTGTGTATATATGTAGCTTGTGGATATGGCCTCTTGGATTTCATACATCCGTCATGCGGCTCGTCAGCCCTTTATTTTGGAGACACGTCGGCGAGTGGGTCAGCTCCACTAATGAGCTCGGCCAGCAAATGGATTTTTGTAACTCATCCGAGTGCCGTGCAAATGCAGATGCAAATAATGAAAAATGCATTTTCGAAACTTTCGCTTTTCGCGTGCTGCAGATGTGAAAATATGCAATTCCATTTTGGCAGGCAAATGCATTTCTAGTCGCCGCCGCTGCTGCTGCTGCTGTTGCTTTGGGCACAGATTGTGCAACAATGTTGCCGTGTTTTGTTGCCGCTACTGGCAGCAGCATCTCTGGTGTTAATTTGTTAGCACATTTCAGTCGGGGCAGACAGTGATTAATTACAGTCCAAATCCAAATATAGACGCACGGCCAAGTCATTTTTGCCTTTAAAGTTAATTAGTCGAAATGCTCAAATAACAAATTTCATAAAACGTATGCTTAAAATCCAGCCTAAAAAATAAATATGCATATATATCTGTATAAATACATGTGTGTATGTATGTATTTGACTGCCAGCTCTTGCTACAGTGGACACTCGCTACCTGCGCGCATAAATTTAAAATCCGTCCTGACCACAATTTGCGCATTAAATCATTTCCAGGCCATTTCACAGCACTGGGCGCCACCGCAACGCCGCATTCATTCATTCACACACGCATTCAGTTATTCATTCACCCAGTCAGCCATTCATTTCGATTTGCAGGTGAGCAGCCGCCTGGAATGCAGCCGAACGCCCAAAATATGCAAAAATTATACAGACCAGTGCATGCAGCCCATGGGAAATCGGGCATTGGGAAATCGGGCGACAGCCAGGAGGAGTCTCCGGCTGCTGGTGGCCACTTCAAATATATCACGCGTGAAGTGTCTGTCTGGGGCGCGTGATTGACAAACGCCGCCGGCTGAGGCTGACGCTGAGGCTGAGGTGCATGCAACGTTTTAGAAAAGATAAATTTAAGTAATTGTCAATATTTCAAGCGACGTAATTGCTGCCCAGTGGCCGCTGTTGCGACTGCGGCTGCTGCTGCTCGCTGGCTAGTGTTGAACAGTGCTGCTCGGAAAAATAAAATAAATGCCGAACACACACACACTCAAAAGCAAAGGCTCAAGCGTGCCCTTTGGACACACTTTGCCCCGCTCCACTTGCCAATTCATGCTGCGGCTTTATGCAGCTGCAGTTCTATGCAGGCAGGCAGCAACTTCCCCCCACAATCCTCTATCCATTTGGATCTGCTGCCATTTTAACACTTGACGTTTTACCAATTTGCTGCATACAATTTTGTATGCCCATATAAAGGATAGTATCATTTTTTCGTAATATATGTAACGCATAGAAGGAGACGTTTCCGACCATACATATTGTGCATATATATATTCCTGATAAGTAGCAAAAGTCGAGTCTTAAGCCTTTCGGACTACTATATTATGTAGCTTTCATAGGAACAATCGGTCGACAATTAAATCATGTTTTTTACCTTTACGAAATTTTGAATTTCCTTACTGCTTACATATGAGCGAAATCTTATAACCATTCATAAAGCTCTATCATACTGAGTTGTTGCTTAGATAACTTTTCTGTTTTCCTAGAAATCTTGATCGATCTCAGCAATTACGAGCGTTAAGCTCGTGCTTCTCACACATTCGCATAACTATAAGCCACATGTCCAAAAGTGTATTCAATCTTCGTCGTGCCGAAGGCAGCCATTCATTCATGTTACATTTTTTTCGGGTTTTCCAGCGCTTTTTTCACTTTTTTGCTGCACTGCAGCAGACAATTTTGTTGCGTGTTAACAACTGCAACAATTTAGGTTTAATTGATGCCCGCTGCAACGCTGAAGTGTCGCCGCCGGGCAGCTCATGGTTAGAGTGAGGGTGGAGGGTGGAGCGGCGGGAAGCGGTAAAGGGTTCCCTTTGTGCAAGTTTTGACCACGTAGCGTGAGGTCGGGTTTTTTTTTCGCACTGCTTCCGCTTGACGAGTTGTTAGATAAAAGCTATTTACATGTTGTTATTTATGATTTTGCAGTTAAAATGCGCTGTGAAATATTTGTGGCGCTCCTCTCGTTGCTGCCGAAGGACTCAACTTGGGGCTATATTACGCATACGTCATGTTGTGCACACTCCACATTCGGTTTATTTATTTAGCTTTAAAGTTGTCTCGCTTGCTGCATTTGTTGTTTATGTTTATGTTTATGTTTATGGACTTGAGCGCACCTCCAGCCCGGGCTGGGAGGGCACCCACCGCGGCATATGCTACAAAACGGGCAACAGTTGCGCGTCTGGTCAGCAAAAAGTTGTGCTCCGGCCAGGACTAAAACTTGCGCCGGGGGTATTATCGAACACTAATCCATATATGAGCATATTACATGTAGAATAATAGCCTCCAGCGCACAACCGCTCGCTCGCTCAGCTCCTGCAACTTTATTACTTTATGCTGACTCACGTTGGAGTCGGAGTTGATGCAGGACCAACGAGGGAAAAAAACGATACTCATGCAAAGGTTGGCTTGTTGATTTATCGCCCGGGTTGGCTGCTCTTCACATGTGTACGCACTTTTTATGTGCCCCACTGTGCCCAGGCACCCCGGGCGTATGATGAATATGTAATTCCAGTGTTATCCACTGCGTTGAACTTTGATTTACTAACTGCGAAATAAATATTAAATTTTCAATTACAACGACTAAAGCTGCCTTACATGTCTCCACAGTGAGCATCACAGAGCAGCCATCGCTTTTTCCATGCAATTACCTTCGCCTTGGCTGCAGGACACGCCCCGTCCTTACACGTGGCTGGCCCCCCTGGCTGATGTCCTGGCTAATGGCGCGAACATTGCTGCAGTGGCCAGCACAGGAGAGTAAAGAGTGCCCAGGACTCTCGCTGACTTTGACTTTCGACTTGGTCTTGGAGTTCGACGTGGTGTCTCTACGCTTCGACAGGCTGCCTCAGTTTCCTGGTCGAGCTGCAGTTAGTTATGCGAATTGTTGCTGCTGTTGTTGTCGTTGTTTTAGTTTGCTGCCATTAAAGGAAATTGTCTGTAAAAATGTGGCCGTATTTCTTTTTGCAAGGTACTTAAAATTAAATTATTGGACACATTAACGTCTTGACTTCTGCCGTGAACGTAGAAGTAGACGCAGACGTAGACGTAGACGTATACGTAGATGCTGCCACGTTGCTTTTCCCTGACGCAAGTAAATGCCACGTAATGACGTCATTAAAACAAGTGAAATGTGCTTTTATTGTAACGGCTGGCGGGGCACTTTTCAATTTTCTATATGCCATTGCAAAATCTCAGGCACATTGTCATTAATCTTAATAAAGTTAACAGCGCGACAAGTTTATTAAAGCCAATTCGGCGCCAGTCGAAAGTGTCAATGTGTGTGTGTGTGCGCGGCTTGTATGTGTGCGTGTGTGTATTCTTAAGGTGTTTGATTTTAGCATGGGATTCGATTATAATCAAAAAAGTCCAAGTCAGCATGAGTCAGGGGACTTAAAAAGTTCCCCAAGACAACAACAAATGCTCATTAGCATAAGGATCTAGCGGAAAGTATGCATTCATTGAATCAATCATTCATTCATTTATTCATAGTCGCATATTGAATTGAATCAATTGAATCAATCGACAATGGCACATAAAAATGTGCGGCAACAGGTTGCGACGCCCAGCTCAAGTGTGCCACGCCCATCGATACAAATTATATGCGAAAATTGCCAGCCAAATTCCTCCAAACGGAGCCAAACTGACAGGCGACAAATGAGGCGTAAATGAAATTAAACGCAAGCGCGAAAATTGCAGCGCTTTTATTGGATTATAGGCAGCTTATTTGTGTGTGTGTGTGTGTGTGTGCGTGTGAGGGTGTATGTGATAGTGTGCGTATTTGAACAATGTGCGAATTGTAAGCTCATTTGTTGAATTAGCTGTAAGTGAATTTGCACAAAAACACGCTGCATACAAAGTAAGGCAGGCCTTTGGTATGTGCCTAGTAAAATTGTAGCTTGAAAAAAGCCAAATGCAAAAAGCAAGCTCTTTAAAGCTGCCCGCAGCAGCAATTGCCAACTTTTCATTCATTCCTGTTTGGGACAGTGCACGTCAAAAGCAACACACACACACACACACTTGGCAAATGTCTGCAACTGTTTATTGTTGATAAATTGCTGCTGAGGAATTAGTGGAGACTGCAACGATGATGGAAGAGCTGGAGCTGAAGCTGGAGCTACATGCGAGTCGCTTCCAGTCGCTGTCAAGTGGCTGTGGCCGCTTGGCCGGCTTAACTGGCAAACACCTACGACCACGCCCCCCCCAGGCCCCACCATACCCAAGCCCGACTGGCAATGCTTTAGCAGCTGCTGCGGGCTCACAATGTTTTAGAAAATGCAAATTTTTCCCTAGTCCAACTTGACCAGCGTGCAGCAGGCAGCAGGCAGCGAGCAAAGGCGGAGCAGAGCCAGAAGGAGCTGGGGCTGTAGCTTACTTTAGGCCCGCAAATCTTCATGCCTGCTGGACTGCAGAGTGACACATGTCGGCAGCATGGAATCAGAATCTGTGCGTTTTATTTTGGACAACGCTGAGCTATGGCCACAGCCAGCCGCAGATAGTGCTTTCATTAAACACACAAACAAGCACACACACATTTATATATATACTCTATATAGTGCATGATCTGAGCTGGCAGGCGGGCATAATAAAGTTAGCCAAAGCCCGAGGGGGATGGCAAGTTTTTGGGCTTGTTTGGCATTTATTTAGTTTTAGTTTTCCCAACACACACTCAAACAAACAAAATGATATGCAAATTTGAATAACTGCGAAATGCAATTGAGGTGCCTTTTAGTTTGTCAGCTGCATAATAATCAGCATTCATTTCATTTTATTTTATAAGCCTGCTGACGGGTTCACACTTTAAGCCCACTTGAAGCTTTAAATGTAACTACTTGACCCCAAATGATCAGGTATTAACTGTGTGCGCCTCTTGTTGGAGCCAAGCGCAGACTGGCCAAGAACTTGCCCATAAATTGCCAGCAAATCGTTACCCACTGCGCATAAATCTTCGATTGTCCATTTTTGTCAAAGCGGAAATGTCCAATAAATTGTAATTTTTCCTAAGCTTTTTCCCCTCGCTCTCTGTGTGTGTGAGTGTGTGTGTGTGTTTGTTAGTTGCAGCTCAATCATCGTTTAATATTTATGTGCTGCTCGATTGTGAAGTTTATTGGATTTGTTGAAGAGTTCCACTTGGCTCTGACGATAATTGCAGCGTCTGCCCATTGACAAACTGCCGGGTTGCAGGTGTGTTGTGTGCCCCGAATTTATTGTGTGCCCTGCAAAACAGTCGATTTGTGCTCAATTGGCTTGTTTAGCTGTTATTTATTGCATTGCTTATTGAGGCTACGTGTGGGTGAAATCATTTTGTTTCCTTCACATATATCACGAAATGTAGCATTTCCAGTTCTTTAGACGTGTTTACCAAAAAAGAGAGAGTGAGAGAGAAAGTGTGAGTGAGAGTGAGGAAGAGAGAGCATGTAGGATTTTGTAGGCATTACTTGTGCTAAACACACTTCCTTTACTTAAATAAGGTTATCAAAACTATTAGTCTATTTTCGGTTGTTTTTTTTATTATTTTTCTGACTATCCTGTATGAAGTCAGCTACAAAGTGTTTAATCTGTAGTTTCTATAAATATTTTTATTTAATTTTTAAACATCAATGTCTATTTTATCAATTCGTCTCAAAAAGAGTTCAAGGCTTTTGATTGAAAGCTCTTGAACTGGTTTTTTTGAATCGAAATCGCATTTATATTCTGCGGTTAAGATGACTTTTTACTTTTAAATTCTGAATAAGTAGTCAAAAATGACATGACACATATTTCTTAAATGGAAAGCATATGTAAAAAGGTAAAATACGTATATTTTATCTATATCCTCAAATATATATACTAGCTGGCGGGTGGCTCAATAATCGTATTGTTCGTTTTTTCTTCTCATTGTTTATTGACTTCTTATACCGTATCTTAATTTCGAGCACTCACGGCTGACATATTCTAACTCATTTAATAATTACTGTTATTTATCGACTTATCCAAATCTTGTCGTTTTTTATCGCTTCTTTCATCTACTCGTTACTTTGTATTGTGCTTTACATACATATGCTTTATTGAAATAACTTGTTTTTAGAGATCTTATTATGTATATTCAATTTGTAGCACATATGTAGGATATTGTCCATCAATGCCGTCTTGCTTCACCAATTCTCAGACATCAAATTATGGAACAATAATGCGAATAATGAAGCAATTCTTTTCGATTCTGCAAACCCTGTCGCGCCCAGTACTTTTATTTTTTGTAGGTTTAATGCTTTGACTGTGCCATTGTGCCTTCATTAAAAGGCAAGTGGCGCATTCTGTGCATATGTTGCACATCCTTTTCGCTCCGGCTTCCATGTGGATGGGGCAGCATCATCACATAAACGTGTCACATCAAACAACATTGATTAAAATCTAAAATGAAATAGTAGCTGAGCTGAGCTGAGCTGAGTTGAGTAGAACGAGCTGCCGCAGCACGTACACACAAGTACAGCAGGGAGGTGGAGGAGTATAACTCGTGGCAGCCCCTAAGTGAAAATCCTTTTTTTCCAAACATGCTGGGCACTCGGGCGGGTTACAATTCAAATTTCAATCAAATGCGACTACAATACCCAATACCTTTTGGGCACATGTGTTGACCACAAAGTATTGTATCATTCGCCAATGCTCCCGGGTGTCCAAAATCAAATCAAAGACTGGCCACAAAAAAAAAAAAAAGGAAGCTGAATAGAGGAAAAGGGTGCAGCATAAAATTGCCAACTATTGGCAAAAGCGTATTCGCAGTCGCACATAAAATCAGATAAAATTTTCATTACCTTATGGCCGCACATTATCGGCATGCGGCCATCGTCTTTGGCGCCTTAAACTCGAACTAGAACTGGAACTGGAACTGACTCCGACTCCCAACAGGACACAATGTGCTGCTGATGACGTTGAGTGTGCGGCGCAGTTGCCGTCTATGTTGTTGTTGTTGTTGATGATGCTTATTGTGCGCTCCATGGCGCTGACTATAAAAAACTAGTAAGAGTACTCAAGGCGGGAGTGCCCGACTAGAAGATACCCCGAAACCAGTGACGAGCTACCGTGTTCCTTCTTTGCCTACGCTTCACAATATGCAAAATGTGTTCTTAGTATTTATTGTGTGTTCTTTATGAAATATTCAGAGATTAAATATGCCTTTCGATAATGTGTATATGCCAACGCCTATAGCTTTTGTAATTGGAAGGGAGAACTTTTCCATTGTAGAAATTTAAGGGCTTACAAGCTTCGAGAAATGCTCGGAACACAAATGTGATAATCGATATTTATCGATTTTCTGATGGGCGATGGCTTGAAATTATTTGAGAACTTTCCATGCAAATTTAAAGTGTGGAGTTTTAAGATGCTTTTGCGCTTGTTACATATATTTAATCAAAGTCGCAACACCCTATTTTTTAGCCATTTTCAAAAGGCAAAGAGTATAAAAAAAAAAAGAAAGATAGAACCCTAACGTGCGAACGGTATAGAGCGCGCTTTTGTACAACAAACGACAAACGGAAAGTGTCCAACAGGAAATAAGCAGCAACAACAACGGCGACGGCGACTCGAATACAGTCTAGGACTAAGACTAGGACTCGAACTCGGACAGCAGCTAGAGAGCCAAAATAAAAAGGGTAATAATTTTATCTTGCATTCAGATCAGACACACGTCCGTCTGCTGTCCACTCCACTCGACTCCACGCCCAGGCATTGTGCCCGCACGCTCCTGTCCGGCTTTGTACTGTCCGCGCATTGGGAGTGGTTTCTTTTTTACGTTGTTGCCGCATCCTTGTGGCTAGTTATGTGTGGCACTTGAAAAGTCTGCTTGAAACTTTGACAACAACCACGTCCACTTGTTATTTACATGGCCAGGGCTTATGAATATAAGAGCTACCCACAAATCCCCGCCGCCCCGCAGCGTATTCAATTACGTGTACCTCTGCGCAGCGGTAAGCAGCCAGCTGCCAACTCGTGATAAAGTGGCCAACAAGCCACTGGGCCACTATTTTCATGTACGCGCTGTGTAGTACGTGGCTTTGCTGGGTCCAATCTATCAACATAATTGATGGCATCGATTAGTTACAACATTTTTGTGAAGACAAACGGCGTAGCTCAGTGCACAAATCGTCGATTAATTAAATATTTACTTCAAGCAGTTCGCTCTCTCTTGTGGCAATTAATTTGGCCAAACGAATCGACTAGCTGATAAACCCTTCATCTTTGTGTTTAACTAATGAAGTGCTGCTGCTCTGCGCTGATAGAACCGGGAACTACGCAAAAGGATCTAACCGCTCTCCTTTCAGAGCCGCAAGCCCCGCGTATACACGTTTAGTTGTCATGCATCTCGTGTTCAACTGCACGGAAAAAAGTGCAAAAGCAACTCAGACACAGTACTCAGACTGAGCCTGAGTGTGAGACTGAGACTCGAAGAGCTGGGCGTTTATTATATATTGTAATATGTATTTTTGCTGCTCTCAGTGCGACTGAGTTATTGGGTATGGCAAAGTGCGTTGTCGCCAGACTGCGGCGCGCCAAGCTCATCAACGCCCCGTGCGCTGTGCACTGTGCGCTGGGGGGGCCATAAACACACCAGGGGCACCGACGCCGCATAATTTTTCCATAACATTTTTTGGCGCCCCGACTCCGCTCCGGGCTACCTTGAAACGACATCGAGCCACTGCATTGTCGTTGTCGTGGCCCGGCCTGCCCTGGCCTGGCCTGGTGTGTACCTTGGTGCCATAAAAAGGAAGCAGGCCAACAATGGCGTCAACGGCGCTGCAATTGCCGCTAGAGCTGAGTTGGTTTCCATGTATCGCCATCGTCCTGTTGGCTGCCTGACAAAATCCAAAAATGCCCTGCTGCTAGCCGAGTTCAAAGTCAATTGTAATTTTTATGGCAAAATGCGACGCATTATGATATATATTTCATATGGATATACACTAAACTGTAATTCTCTGGGTTGGACTGGACTATGACTCTTGTATATAATTTTATTTCTGTTATTGCCATACTTTTTTTAATGTCAAATATTTTATTATAGAGCCCTTTTTGGGTGAAATAGTTCAATATCAACCTCAATTATATGTTTTGCCAAAATTTTAAAAATTTAAGAATATTATATTACGATTAAATATTGGAAGATTTAAATTTAAGAAAAATGTTTTTTGAAGCCAATAAATTTATTATTTAATTTTATGATTGTGTACAAAAATGTTATGTATTCATTTCGATATCAATGGGTATAAAACAGTCGCTTATACTCTACCTAGCACACACTTGTTTCAAAACGAAATTGTGTTTTTGGCTTTGGCTCACAAAAGTAATCTAGCTATCTGCATTTATTAAGTAGACACATGCGCTGTAAATAACCAATATACAACTGTCTGCTTAATTTGTAAAACAAATAGAAATATACTAGCAAGTATAGCCCGACTTTTCCCTTTGGTTTTATTCTTTGAATATTATAAAAATTATTACATTTTCATCCATTTCCCAAACATCTCAAATTAAAACCTCGAACCGGACGTTCAAACTACCGTTTTCATAGATATTTTAAATAAATTTGAAGTCGATAGGAAATACAACAAAATATTTCCGTCCATTTTTCTAGAAACATTCAAAATTTTCGAAGCATGCATTCATTCCCTTATAATACAGTTTTGAAAATGAGTTAAAAACCGCAAGAAAACCCATCCGCATACAAACTGTTCTCCCCATTTTCCATCACATCAATGAGAAGGGTAGCTAAAAATTGCATTAAACTAATTCACTTCCACGCATGTTCCACAGTTGAGGGTGAAATTTTGCTAAGTCCGATTGTAAAAACTGTTCCTGCTGAAACTCCTGCCATCTCCACGAAACGCATTCCCAACATATCTCAGGATTTTCATTTACTCAATTATCTATCAGTTTGACTGCCAGCAAATTAAATTCAAAATCTGCTTTGCACATACTTTAAAAAAAGCTTACGAAAAAACTCCAAAGCTTATTAAAAACTAGCCCAAAAAAGTGTGGCAGCACGTGAACTACCCTGCCAAAGGGACGAGCCCTGATTAAATCCTTTAGAAAACCCGCGTTAATCCCATTAAATGGCGCAGCCTTGAAAAATGCCCGAAAAATTGTTGAAAAATATTTAAAAGAAATCAGTGCAAGTGCCCAACTTGGCGATACCTTCATTATTTTAATGGTTGATTTAACCTGACGCCGTCGACTAGGCCTGGCCCTTATCAGCCCATTGCGAAGGGCATAAGGCGGGCCAAGGAAAGCTGGAGAAAGGGGTGATTGGGAGGGTGGCTGCGTGGGTTAGTTTGATCAAACAACACGTTGTTTTCATTGCTCATTAGCGGCGACAGCGCGAGTTTAATTAGCATTGACGTTACGTCTGATACTCATTACGGGCCGGCGAAAAAAGGGTAAAGGAAAATTGCTGCTGGCAGTTGCTGCCAAACTTCAATATAATTAAGCGCCAGCCGGTAGCAACACCTTGGTCAAAGAATAACCAGAAAGTGGCCAAGAAAAATGGCAAAACGCTTTGATTCAATCAGCCCCAAAAAATCCAACGCAATCGAGGGTTGCACAGGCAAAAACTAATTGCCTTTTCGACATGCATTTAATCTCTATTAGAGTACACACAAAATTGATGGAAAAGTTTTTGGCGTGGCCGCATGTGTGAACCCGCCTGACTCCCTGGAGTCCCATGTGCATGTCCAGAATCAGTGGCCACTCCAGTCGTCAGTCCGGCTAGTCGGGCACCTTTGCCTGTTGCCGCTTGCTCTTTGCCGTTTCATAAATTATTAAGGGGTTTGTTTTCCACACGCCACTTGGCCTTTTGTCCATTTTTGGCATTTAAAACAAATTGTTGTTGCACGTTAGTTCGATTATTTTTGCCAGAGGGTGGCAAAACTTTCGCTCCGGCCATCCTGTGTGCTGATAATGACGGAAGTCATCACGTCTGAGACTGGCAGCTTCGGCTCCAACTCCAGCTTCAACTGATAGATGCCAATTGGCTGGAAGGTGTGAGCACGCCTCTTACATATCAATAACATTTGTTAGTTTGCCTCACGTGAACAGGATTCCAGGACCGAAGCGAAGTCCTTGTGTGCAGCAGCTGTGGCGACTGCTGATGACCTTTTAATTGAAGTGCCGGCAGCCAAGTGTAAGCTTTTGTTCTTCTTCTTGACTTTCGCATTGTACTATAATTTGATCAAGGAAATGCTAGAGCATTGCTGTGGCCGGGGCCTAACTTTGTTACCATTGGAAATTCGGAAATTTTGCCAACTCCAATTCAAGCTGCTCAGTCGAGCACACAAAAATGCAAATAAACGCACATAAAACAATTTGAAATCAAATTTGATGATAAAACCGAAGCCAAGCCAGGCCAAGCCGCGGGAATCCTTTAATAAACAGCCAAACAAAAATTGAACACACAAAATGTAAGTAGGCAAATTCCGCGTAGCCAGCCACGCCCATTTGCCGTTAATTAAACCCTTCGCTGAAGAAAATCTTTTGGCCAACCACGGCGAAAGTTTTTCCATTAGGGCCAACGGGAACGGGCCGGGGGTCGGGGCCTCGACCGGGGATGGGGCCATTGCCGTTGCCGTTGCCGCCAGGCAAACGAAATCAAAAAGTAAAAATTTATGAAGCGTTTAATTGAATTAATTAAAAGCAATAATACCTTGAAATAATTGCGCCTAATAGAAAAAGTTTTGCATCGCTGGAGTTGAAGCTGCGACTGGCCGCAATTCCAAGTGCCAAATGTAGCTGTCGACTGACAATGGGCTAACCTTTTGGCCACTTTTTGCCACTGGCGTCTTTTGACACACGCCCAGGGGCGGAAGGCGGTTGGTCGGTGGCGGGGCAAGAGTTATGTGACAAATCCTGCGCACGCTAGCCCAAGCCATAAGTCAAAATTATCAACAAGACGGCAAACGACGGCGTCTGCGGCACACAGAGCCGTGTGTCCTGTGTCCTTGCAAGCTGCCTACAGTCAGTCCCTGTTGCAGTATGTGTGCGTGTGTGTGTGTGTGTAGCCGAGTGGCAACTGTCACGCACGTAGGCCACGCAACATTGCGAAAAATATGTCTTTGATGTCATAAATCAATTAGGATTGCCAGGCGACGGGCTGCTACTGTCCTGCCCAGGATCTGAGCCTTAACAGCAAACAACTTGTTAGGCGGCTCGGCTCACAGGCGCTCCAACCGCCCACTTTTTGAGGGGTCTGTTTTAAACGCAGTTTTTACTTGTTAAACTCGTGCACAAAGTAAAAAGAGTGTTTATGGTTTTCTGCAATATTCGTGTGACTTGTCGACTGTTTCTTAATAACTTTGGCTGATATCATGTTTTTAAGGTGTTATTCGATTGTGAGCGAGCATTACGCAGTCGGTTGCACCCGACTGCAAAATTTTAACTTATTTTCAAGTTTAAAACGTGATCAACAAAAAGTTACAACACCGTTTGCTGCTGCGTCTTCTTGATTTAAGCGTAAAATCAAGTGGCGCACAAGAAGCAAACGAGGTGGATGTATTTGAAGAACAATCCACACACACACACATACGCACACTCACATATACTCCCAAAAGCCTTTTATTGCGTCATTATGTCACACACACACACACACGCTTCCTCTCCAAATAGAAAGAAGCCCAGCCTGGAGTGTCATGTGTGTGTGTGCTTTTGTGTTAGTTTATCAAACATAATTAAGAAGTTGGCACAGCCAACGCACGATTGCTTGACAATAAACAGAAGTTTAATTATTTTGCCCAGCCAAAGTCCCGCCTGGAGCATCATCAGGCTGGCAACTGATTAAGCCCAGGCTCACCTTTTGACTTATGATGAGTGCCGGCACCGGCTGATGTATTGCCCGATTTATGACAGCAGACAACTGACAACTGACAGCTGACAGTTGGCAGCAGGCAACAGGACATCATTAAAGCGAGCGGCTGTTTGCCGAAGGAGTTGCCAGCTTTAATGCTTAATTGCCGCCCAGACAAAGACAGCCAAGATGGCAGCACATTTGCGTAAATCAAACAATTAGTCATGGCATCTACATTATCGGGGCCCAAAACTATGCGAACTACTCGCATTGTCCACTTTGGCCAAAGAAAATCTTTAATGTGTCCCCGCGGTGTTGTTTGTGACTCGTCTTACAACACTGGAAGGTGTTGTGTCCTGCACTATTTTGTTAATTTATGCGACATTATCGTAGTTTGCCATAATAACTTCTAATAGTATCACACATACTCGCAAATGCATGTCCCATCCGAAACGGCGTCCCTGTGGGGGTTGATGCTCATCCAGAACTGGAAAGAAAGTGTGCAAAGAACAACTCGCCACTCGACGCATTCATTAATTTATGGTTTTGGGTCTTTGAATTTATGTACTGCACAAAAATACAAAAGTATTTGTTTTAAAATAAAGGGGCCCGACCTAAGGTGACGGCTGGCTGCTTTCCTGACAGCCAACAAGAGAGTTTAGAATTGATTTAACTTAAATAATCACTTAAATACTCTTTCAAAAATTGAGCTTTAATTTTAACTTGTTAATCAAAGATAGATTTTACAGAACAGAAGCTACTTTGTGTAAAGCATAGAAAATCTAAGATTTCATTCAATGAGCTTTATGTTTTTGATTGGTGGTGCTTTCATATGATTTATTTATTAATTCAGTCGTAAGCTTGAACGTGCCGTTAATGAGCTTAATTGGTTCATGTATTTAAGCAAGCTTTGAGATTCTATGCGCTTTCAATTTGTGTAAGCTTTCATGTGCTTTAAATGCTTTTTATTAAAAGTAAATGCAAAAGAAAATTCTGCATTGTTTCGCATGTAATTTATTTCAAAGTAGTTGAGATTGAAAAAGCTTAAAGAAGAATATTTTTGGAGAAGAGCTTGGACAGCCGTTGACTAAATCAATTTGAGATCTACATACCATACACTATATACTATACACTTACATATATACAAGCTGCCCAACATTGTGTTTTGGTGCTTTTCCCTTCGCTTTTCCGAATTTCAAAGCATTTGCTGATGCACATTGTCTGACAAAGCACACTTGAAAGCGATGTTAACTAATCTGTAAGAATATCAGTTGAATTGATTGTGCTGCTTGTTAAATAAATTGCATAAGAGTTGCTGCCGGGTTGTATTCCGTGTAGCTACAGAGAGTTCGCTGCCCCTGGCTGACAGCATTACAAGACGTGCCCCCTCCCACCGGCCAACAAAATCCCTCCCCACCAGCAACAATTGCAATTGTGCAACTTTTGTGAGTCTTGTTCTAAGTGGATAAAACTCGTTTGCAAGCCTCTAAAGCTCGTTTAAATTTAACATTTTATTAGCGACTCACACCTGGTGCCGGGCTTGGCGCTGGAGCTGGCGCTGCTGCTGCTGCTGGAAACAGCGACGCCGACGTCGATACGTTCTGCTCGCTTTCGCCCGCTTTTCGCATTTGATAATCAGAACCAAGTCGACGACGGCGCCGACGCTCGCTCTGACAACGGCCAAGTTCAGTGCCCTCGAATTGTGTTGACGGTTTTCGAGTGGAATTGGTCGGAGCGTATCTACTGATATGTTTCTTTCCAGACAATTTGCAATGAAACTGGGTTAAGCGTGCCCAGGTAGAGCCATAGAACACAGTTGCGACTCGGATGTAGCATGAGCCATGGACCATTGTTGATGGCTCATTTTGAATAGATTGCTTAATCCGTGTGTGAGGCATATGAGTGTCTAGTGATTGCCTCAGCGACAACAACATGAAAAGCCAATTAGCCCCGTGCTAAGCTAGAAAATCAAATGCCCAACACGTAGACCATGTGAGAAACCTGTTAACATTTCTATGACTTTGAACTTTTGGAGCGTGGTTTTTCTTCTGTTTGGTGTTGACATTTACATATTGATTGTTATTTGCTTGACCCATTTGTGGGAAGCACTTGGTGCCCACGCCACTTCCACTTTCGTTCGGAGCGCGACTTTCTTTAACAATTGCCCATGGATTTGGGGCTCAAGCTTAAGCTGTGACTTTGGGCCCAATGTTTGTGGGTTTTGTCAGCGCTGCTGCGGCCACTTTGTAACCAGTTTTAATGACGATGACGTTGACGTCGACGTCGACGTCGATTCTCAACGTTGACGCCGATTCTTGGTTGGCCTTTTATAAAAAGTCTTTGGCCAACTTTCTTGAGCTTCATTCTCGTTTCAGGCGCGATCGTCAACGTCTCGTAAAATGAAAGCTACGCTCTGCCTTTTACCGCTGTTGGCTTGCGCCAGCATGGTGTGTTCACTGCCACCTCCTTCAAGCAAGGAGGATGCACTGCCTAGCACGTTTGCCAGTGAGGCCTCCCAGCTGATTGCTACCCAGCTGCTGAAGCACAACAAAGATATCGATGCCAATCAGGTGCATTCGCCGCTGGGCGTGGCCTCCATACTGGCCGTGCTGGCGGAGGCTGCAGAGGGTGAGACCTATGCAGAGTTTGGTCAGGTCTTTGGCTTTCCCAAGGAGCGGCAGGATCTAAGAGCAGCCTTTGAACGCATTCTGGGCAGCTATCAGAACCGCGATGCAGCTGTGGCCCTGCCCTCGTTCCAGACCTGGTTCTATGTCTATCGCAACAACAGCGTGCGCGAGGAGTACAAGCAGCTGCTGCAGCGTCACTATTATGTCGAGGTGAAGGACATCAATAGGCAGGAATACGACTGGAATGAGCCCAACACCTCGCTGCAGCTGGAGGGCAGTGGCGCCGATGTCGACAGCACAGAGCCAAGCAACAGCAAAGATGTCATCGGTTTCGAGACACTGAAGCGCATTAACCTGGACGATGATGCTCCCATTGTGCCAAGTGATACCTATGGCGAGGAGGTGCTCAACAAGGAGGCATCCAAGTTTGATCGTGAGGTGGATGACAAGCAGTATGTAGAAAAACCAGTTGCATTGGCCGAAGCTGCAGAGAAGCTGCAGCAAAGCCGGGAGCGGGAGCAGCTGACCACCGAGCTGTCGCCAACGGAAGCAGCCAGCAGCAGCACCGATGCACCAGTGGAAAAACAAGAAAAACCAGCTGAAATTGCCCTGACCGTTGAGGAAAATGTTGCAGCCAAGCAGCAGAACAAACGCAGCGATGCCGAACAGAATCCAAATGTCGAGGAGAACGAGACGGTGCAGGAGGATGAAAAGCTGCGCAAGCTGCTCAACGAGGCCAGCAACGGCGGCAACCAGGTGACCGCCGGTGAACCCGAGAAGGTGCGTCTACCCCTGCAGAAACTGGAAAATGCTGTCAAGTCAATGGTCAAGGAGGGTGCCGATGAAATTATGATTGCGCTCGAGTCGCATCTGAGCACAGTGGCTCGGGTATGTTTCAGTTGGATAGCTTAATGGTGATTCTTTTAGCTAAACACTCTTGCCCCCTCCCCTTAGGCCTATAGCGCACGCAGTCTGTTCCGACAGGACGACATTGCCTCAGCACTGAGCGCCAACTCCATAACGGGTCGTGACGTTGGCTCGAAGTCCAAGATGCTGCTGTTCAACGGACTCTACTATCGCGGCAGCTGGGCTCAGCCTTTCTATCAGCTGCGCGATGGCAGCGATGAGTTCTTCTTTATGACAAACGAGGATGCCGTGAAGACACCCATGATGCATGCGCGTGGCAAGTTCAATGTGGCCGATCTGCCGCACTTGAAGGCACGTCTGCTCTCAGTGCCATACGAGAATGCCCAGTACAGTCTGTGCATTGTGCTGCCCAACGAGCCCGAGGGCCTCAGCGAGGTTATTGCCCAGCTGCAGCCCAGCGACTACAAGTACGCACGCGAGCACATGCAGCTGAAGGAGCTGCATGTGACGCTGCCCAAGTTCCAGGTAGAGGAGACCTCACGCTCCGAGGCAATGCTCCAGCAGCTGGGCCTAAAGCGTCTCTTCTCCCGCACCGAGGCTCAGCTGGGTCTCCTCTCCGAGGACGAGGACGTACATGTCGATGAGATCGTGCAGTTTGTCAATGTTCGCGTGGATGAGGGCGGCAGCAGCGCGAACTCCTTGTCTGCGGCCACAATGCAAGGCCGGTCACCGATTGCCGCCGAAGCAGCTGTAACATTGCCAGTGCCCGAACCTGAGCCCGAGCCGGGCGTAGAGCTTTTTGATGTAAATCGCCCGTTCGCCTATTTCGTAATGGACTGCAAGAATCAGTTTGTCCTGGCCTCCGGTAAGGTGTATGCGCCCGAGTTCAAGGATGAGCTGCCGCCCGTCTCCATCGAGGTGGAGCTGGAGCAGTCGTAGATCGTCTCTCCCATGGATCGCTAGCTTTTAAGTTTCGTAACGAATTTTCACCGATGCGCTTCATGCAATTATCATACACCTAAGTGCCCATAAGCAATAAACGAGATTTTTCAATTTCCCAAAACAAAAAAAAAAGGAAAAGGAAAATAAGCTCCTGGTCCCGATGAGGCCGGTTATGATTTTCCCAGCCACTTGAGCAGAGCAGAGGCAGTCTAGCGAACTCGGCGTCCATTTGCTGCGCAATCAAAACAACAATTAATTCGCTTACTCGCTGACTGCTAACAACAACAAAGAAAGCAGCAGCAGCAGCAGCAGCAGAAGCAGGAAGATCAACCCTCAGGATTCAATTGTCTGTCTGTAATATGAAATGTATCTGGCGGCGGGCATCGCTAATTTCCGTGCAGCGAATTTGTCATTGCATTTGGCTTGGGTTTGGGTAAGGGTTTTGGGCCAGGGGTTGGCTATGTTTATGCGCCGTGTGTCTGCTTTGTTGACTTAGCTCCGAGTTCCATCAATTCTCAGGCTACTCAAGCGAATGCGCGGCGCATCCGACACGTGCCCCTGCTGGCAGCCCTGGCGAATCTGACAGCCTTCTCTTCAAGTGGTCAATGGGCTGCAATTAAAAGTCTCATTAGAATGCATGATGTCTTCTTTTGCCATTTGCCAAGGTGGCCAGTCAGGTTCCACATAGTTCTGAGCACACACCCAGCCAACCGAGCAGCAGAGAAGCAAACACCCAATGCTAAAAATGTGTGTCTGAGCGAAGACGTAGACGCGGACTCGTCGTGGCCTGAGGGGGAGCTCCAGGCGCCAGGCTGGCGGGCGCCAAAAGCCAGAGGTAAAAACAGGAGTAAATGCGTGCCATGATTATAGTGATGACGACTGCCACCCCAGGCTGTGCTTGTGCCCAGCAACGTAGACCAGCGCCTCGTCTTGCTGCTGCTGCTGCTGCTGCTGTTGCTGCCGCCAGCCGAGTAGACGATGATGTTTCATCTTTTCCACATGAAAACTCACGTAACAAAAATTATGATAATCATAACTTTTTTTTTTGGTTTTTCCTTTGAATACCCCGCACTGTGGGGCAGGCGGGGGTCCTTGTTTTGTTAGCCACTGGACAAAGGAGTCGCTGGCTGGTTTGCTAAGGTATTTTTGGGCCAGGCTGGCGTCTAGTTTTTGTCTGGCGCTCGCTCTATTTTTATTAAGTCTTGCATATAAATCAATGTTGCCAGATATGCAGAAGACCACCGAAAGGTATAAAAGATTTATAAGCGCTTTTTTGTGTTCACTTTTTGTCGTCAACTCGTTTAAACATTGTTTAACATAATTTTCATACAAAAGTTGTCGGATGAATAAAAAAGTGAGTCGTCTCTTTTGCTTGTTAGACAGTGCAGTTTCCATAAGCAAAGATACCCTTAGCTCAAACAATCAGTTGTGATGAATAACAAGTGAAAGTGACCTGAACGGGAGTATTCGACTAAGAAATACCCGACGACACGCTGCCGCTGCAAGCAGAGCTCCTCCCTAAAATGGAAAGTGAAACAAATTTTTGATCGTACGAATCCAATACGAAAACAACCAAATTTAATGTACTAGCTCTAATGACAGTCGATTAAGTCTAAAAATCTGAATATATCTATATAATGGAAAGGGGAAAATAAATTTAAAAAATTTGATAACCTATTCCTTTCTTCTGCCTGTGTAATACATGTTACCCAATCTCAATGGGTTCAGGGTATGAAATGTATACAGTTCCTTGAGATACCCTTACCTCATCGAGTACACCCACTAGCTATTTGGCCCGGCACATAAATAAGCCAAATGGCCATAAATCCATCCAAATGCATCAAACACAAACATTTAGCTTGATGGTAATTTCAACAAAGCGTCACGCCACGTCTTGGAAGATTTATGGGGCTGCTTCAAGTCTAATTACAAGTTAAGTTCGACGAATTAAAAATGTGTCTGCCCGCGGACAACAAGTGTGGGAAATCGCTAGAATTTTCAATTGCGCCAGCTGTTTTCTAAGAAAAACTAAACCGAAACAAGTTGAATTTCAAAATATTCTCAACCCCCAGCCCCTGACCGGAGGGCGACGTTGACATTTGCGGCGTGAAAATGTAATGAACACATGTGGACGCCAACTGGCAAAGGGGCTGCCACGGACGACAAAGGGGCTGGGGCGGCTGCTCCAGTGGAGTGGATGTGTGGGGGTGTCAAAATCAAAGTCACAACAGGCTGATACACATAGCTCATATTAGCATAACAATCTTAGACAATCCGATCTTTATTTCTGAAAAATTAATAACTATATGCATGCACATTGAGAAGAACAAGAAGTTAGAAGTTAGTGAAGGCTTCCTCAAACCGCATGTTGCGTGGCCTTAGACTTCTTTCATAATTTACAGTGGTAAAATATTGATCGGGCTTTGAATTTTTTTTTTGGCGACAAATCCCAACTAGAATTCAGCGAAAGCTTCCTCATGCCGCATGGTTTTAGCCTTTGGCTTATGCTTACCCTCGGGATGCTTGTCGAAGTTTGAAATATCCTCAGCATTCGATATAGTTGGTAAGTAGGGCGGCGCTATGGTCTGGTTGAGCAACGGTATCCATTCCACCTCCTTGAACCACTCATGATTCTTGATATCCTTGTTGCCACCAATTAAATTGCCATAACTGCAAGAAGAGTTTCGAGAGAGTGCACATTACCATAAGATCGATTGACTTGCCGTTTCGAGAGATCCACTTGCAACAAATGATCCACCAGATGACGCAACGCCCCGGTGAATGCACTGGGCATTTTGTAGTCACCCTCGCAGATCTTGTTGTACATAATCATGACGTCACGATTGTGGGATGCAAACGGGGAATGACCGCTAACAAACTCATAGATAAGAACACCGAATGCCCACCAGTCCACGCTGGTGCCGTAAGGCTTTGATTGTATAATTTCTGGCGGCAGATACTCCGGAGTGCCACAAAGCGTCATTGTACGCGTTTCTACTCTCTGAAATGTATATAGGGAGTTTAGTTGGTTAGAAGTTAAGTCTAATTGAATTTCAATTAAAATTTCTTTTGCCACCAGCGACCTTTGCAAATCCAAAATCCGTGACCTTCAGATAGCCGTTTTTGTCTATTATAATATTCTCTGGCTTCAGATCGCGATAAAGTAGACTGCAATGATGAAGATACTCCAGAGCCAAGAACACTTGGGCTGCATAAAAGCGCGCCTGTTTTTCACTAAATTTGCGCACTCTAGGGACATAGATTAGGTAAATGGACGATAATATATCGATGGTATAGCTATATCACTCACCTGCGATGGTATGTAAACAATTCGCCTCCAAGTAGTAGTGGCAGGATCAGGTAAAGGCTGTCGTTATCCTTGAATGAAGCTATCAGATTGACGGTGAACGGAAAGTGTATCGAGTTGAGAACTCGTTTCTCGCTCATGACATGCATCACCTGTTTTGTCTTTACGATCTGATCTTTGCTTAGCTGCTTCGAGGCGTAATAATCATCACTGTCCTTTTCCTTGACTAGCTGCACCTTCCCAAATGACCCGGCTCCTAAAGTGGCTTTGACTATGTAGTTGTCGAGACCACACGATGGTGACGGTGTATTGCGGGTAAACCTTTTGTTGAACTCATCCTTCAGTTTATCCAATAAGACACCGTAGTCAACTTTTGGACTAAAATACTGTGGCTCCGAAACTGATTGCCGCCCCATTCTGATCAACTCGATTTTTCAATAATATAAAACTTTTAATTTACTTCTGTAGAATTCCGAATATTTACTACACTTTTTTAGACCCATAAACTAACTAGTTAGTTAAAAAAAAAGCATGGGCTACTTGATTAAATGATACCCTGAAAAAATTGTTTGCGATTCTACCCAATAAAATAACATAGGTTATCTTTGAAGCGCGTTTCTACCGAAAAAATTTGGATTCTGCGAAAAGTGTGAAACATGTATTGTAAAGATTTTCGCGATTTTGCCACACATGCGGATGGAAACCCCTTCTTGGCTCTTACGGTTTGGGTAGTGCGTTGATTATCAATCTGTCAGTCAGTCAGTCAGTCAGAACAAATAGTTATATATAAAGAGATGAACACACCTAGTTTAAAAAAGAATAAAATTAAGGAGGACCAACGTTTAAAAATTATTAAACAACTCGGGATGGCGATTTATTTTTGACTTAAATTTTGATTTTGCCTCAAAATTTTCAAAATTTGACAAATCTTCAACATTAGACACAGTTGGTATATACGGCGGGCTAATTTCCTGATTGAGGACTGCAAACCAATCGACGCCTTGAAACCATGGATGAGTTTTAATATCCGCGGAGCCTTCGGTTGAGTTACCTAAACTGAAGAAGCGTGCTTGAAATGCGGTCCTTAAATATATCCTGAGTGCTTACCGCTTGGAGGGCTCCACCTGCAGTAGACTATCAATCAGATTCTTTAGTTGGCCGGTAAAGAACGAGGGTGCACGATATTCAGCTAAACAAATTTTTGAGTACATCAATATAACGTCACGATTGTGCATAGAAAATGGCGAATGACCAGCCACGAACTCAAAAAGCAATACGCCAAATGCCCACCAATCGACAGACTTATTATACGGCTTCAATTGAATAATTTCTGGTGCCAAATACTCCGGAGTGCCACAAAGCGTCGAGGTGCGGTTGTCCACGCGCTGAGTGAAGGATGTGAATGATAGTTTTAACTAAATTCTTAGATATATAAATGAAATGTTGCCTTACTTTGGTAAAGCCGAAATCTGTCACTTTGATATAGCCACGAGCATCCATCAGAATATTCTCTGGCTTAAGGTCTCGATACATGAGGCTCATATGATGCAAGTACTCGAGGGCGAGCAGCACCTGGACCCCATAGAAGCGGGACTGCTTCTCATTAAACTTCCGCACTCTTGGTGCGTAGGAGAAAAACTGTGACTATAATTGCAGGCCTAGCCAAGTTCATGATAGCACTCACTTGCGATGGTAGGTGAACAATTCGCCGCCATTGACAAACGGCAGCACCAGATACAGATAGTCAAAGTCCTTGGTGGCATCAATTAGATGGACCAGAAATGGGAATCGTACAGAGTTTAGCACGGTCTTCTCATTGTGCACGTGATTGACCTGTTTTAGTCGCACCAGGTCGTCCTTATTCATCATCTTAGCTGCATAATAATTCTTGCCCTTCTTCTCCTTGACTAGCAACTGCAGGCGGCCATATGGGGGTTGAGGGTGGATATATTAAGATTGGGACAAATTTAAAGGACAGGATGACTCACTACAGTGCCAAAGCTGCCATTGCCAAGAACGGCGCGCTGCACATAGCTCTCTAGGTTGGTGTAGGGCGACGGTTCTTGGGCTTGCCAGCGCTGCTCAAAGTCCTGCTTGAGGCTGTCGAGTATGGTGGTGTAGTCCTCCTTTGAATTGAAAGTCCGCAGGTGATGGCCACTCATAATCAGCACACAGACCTCTTGAGCATTTTCCACAACAAGGATGGACAACACACAGGACGGAGTATCTGATAACTTGTACGTACAGCTCAATAAACTGTTAATTTGGACATTCATAATTTTGACAGTTTTTTTTGTATTTATATTGCTTGACAACGAAAAAAAAACAGAAAAAGCAAAACATTTATATTTAGATTTAAACGAGTCTCAGGCTATTTCAATTAGTTGGGCTAGCCACTCAAATTGGGGCAAAGGTATGACAAATAGCCGCAAACCCTAACCCAGACAGACACCGCAAGACCACATGACCACATCAAATGCCAATTTCCTGTGCATTGTCGGCCCACACATGTCAATGTCACCGCCAACCTTAACGTTCACGTCACAACGACTTCTTGATGTCGTCCTGCAAAAGTAAGAAAAATTGCAAAACGTCCACTTGATAAATGATGCCAACCAAGATTACATAAGTTGGTAATTTTCTAGTACATTTATTTCTACATGTCAGCTAGTCAGTCGGAGCTCGGGCCAGCTCCACTTGGCCAACATTTTGCACTTGGCATGCGATGATGGACATCTCTAGCGTCCAGCTCTGCAGCTGAACTCCTCAGCCTGATGCTGATAAGAGTGAACCGGATGCTCCGGTTGTTGCATGGCTTTTAAGGTAACTGTCGACTGGCCATGTGTCCATCAGCCTGTTGTTGGACCCAAATTGACAATTAATCATTATCTTTCAGCGTTCTGAGCCTCAACTTGAACCTGACGAGTTAGTTTTTGGTGGCGTTGGGGTGGGCGAGTGGCAGAGGCAATTACAGATTGCTTTGGGTTAGGCTCTCATTTCGGGTTGCGTGTGTGCAGAGGCATGTGCAAATGTCTTTCTAAATAGGTTTGGGATTGGCTCTAATGTGACGGCATTTATTTCGGAGAACTTCATTATTGATTGACAAAAGCTGCAGCTGGAGCAGCGCAAATTGAAAAGCAAACCAAATTCAATAGTAATATAGTTTACTTTGACCATCAAATTTGTGCTTTTTGTTTAGCTAAAGTCTACACTTTATACTCCATATTCACATATAAGTTTTTAATACACTTAAAATTAGAAAATTTGTCACGTACTTAACATAACGCAATTCGCTCCCTTTCCCCTAATCCATACAGCTTTCACTTGCACTCTCCAGCTCTGTCTCTCTCTCTCTCTCCCTCTAGCTCACTCTCTCATCCAGTTTGAGTCTGTAAATTAGAAATCGTGCAAAAACTAAACAATATCACTTAGAACGACCCAATCCCAATCCAAGAGCTTGGCTCATTTAACTTCCAGCCACAAGATGTGCCCCTGTCCCCCACCTCCACCCTCTCCACACACATACATAAGATAAACTCTAGTGGGGCTAAGATATGTTAACGACTGCAATAAATAAACGGATAATATCTAGCGAGTGCTAGGCCTTCCATAAATACACATATCCACGTCCACGAGTTGGCTTCAACGGCGACTTGGACTTGAGGAGAGATGGCGCATCTCTAAGCGGCCCAAGACCAGATTAAGTCATACGCACACGTATCACTCTTCAGGCGGACCAATGTCAATTCTTTAGCTGCTTTGGTAACACTTAAAATTCATTAGCTGTATTAGAAGGCGCTTGGCTCGGCTCGGCTTGGCTTGGCTGCGCTTGGCTTATGCAAAGTAATTGACGCCCCGATGAACTGTTGACACGCTCGACATTTGTCTTGGCGCTTGGCGCTACACTTGGCTAATATTTGTTTTAGTTATCAGTGACATTTCTCCTTTATTTTTCATGCTGGGCTTAAGTAGGTGAAAGTGATGGCCAAATTCAATTATGCTGAAAGGTTTCGCTATTGTCTTGACTCACATGGAGCATACCAAACATATACCACATTTTGCGAACAGCCCTCGCCATTAGCGTTAATCTCTGCACAAACGGGATATGAATCATGGCACATTCACAAACACTCGCTTCCCCTCTCCCTGCTGCATGCTGCATGAACGGCAAATGCATTCACTGTGCACAGTTCAGCGGGCAGCAACAATGTAACCGTATTCCACCTCTACGCGGCCCTTCCACGTATGTGTGCAAAAGGTGTAACTAATCCGCAGGGCATGTGACTTTTGTCATGCGCCGCTGTCAGTCACTGGCCTTAAACCGCCTGCCCCTCCCCTACTCCAATACCTATGCCCGATACCGAAACCCTTTGCCAATGCCAACGGTTTCCAGTCAATTCCACCCCAAAAAGGCGGTGGACCTGCCACCGTTTCTTCCACCTTCAATCATCGATGTGGGCTGCCCGCCATTGTTGTAGTTGCTCGTTGGTTCCATGTAATCCCTTGATTTGGCCAGAGACACTGGCAGAGCCAGCGGCGTTCTGCGCCGCGGGTGGCAACGCTGACATTTTGCAGCTGGCTGACTTTTGTCCATGTTTGAGGTAAGTTTTGGCATAAAAAATATATATATATATTGTTATTATTATGATTATTTTAATGCGCATTTACTAAGTTCGATTGTTGGTGCACTGGACTGTGCTGACATTTGACTGTTCGCTACCTTTTGTGTTGCCAGATCGTCATAAATCAGGCATGGCCAGAACCCATTGATGATATCGGAGCAATAAATCAATTGCAAACGACATCAGGTTCTATGTGCAGACAAATAACGCCACAGTTATATGATGCATACACATATCAAAATGGTTGCATCCCAAAGTAATATTCATATAATCAAAGAATTTATATTTGTATCAAAAAATGTTTTTCTGATTCCTGACAATGTCGTCTTTTCATAACAATATTTGAAAGATAGTTACCCACAGTTATTTTTCACTCGCTCTTCGTGTTCTCATTCATATTGTATTCGCATACAA
Organism: Drosophila ezoana; assembly: GCA_035045725.1. Lineage (NCBI taxonomy): Eukaryota > Metazoa > Arthropoda > Insecta > Diptera > Drosophilidae > Drosophila > Drosophila ezoana. The sequence continues at coordinate 1,967,669 of JAWNOU010000036.1, forward strand.
CATTTTCAGATTTTCACTGCGTCTTTGCAACTTTTCCTGCCAAGTACCTCTTTATATTTTGATTCTTATTTCTTCGAATTTTCATTTGTTTTAGTTTTTTTTTCAAGAGCAAATTCTCTCTCCATGTTCACATTCATGTTTATTCTTATATAATTTTCTTTCGGAATTTTCATTACAAGTCTTTTTATGTTGGTAATTATTATTATAGTTTTCCTTCAGTTTGGTATAAACTCCAAAAAATTAGCGTGTTGTCTATTTAACTATTTCCAGAACCTTTCGGTTATTGAATTAGTATACGTTGTTATCTATTCTAGGTTAGTAATTATCTTTTACTTTTTTCGAAGCTTTAACTTAGAATTAAACTTTAACTAAGAATTGTAAGCTTTTTCTTAATTTCACAACTGCACATTAATACATGTGCTCTAACATAACATCATATTTATCTTTTTTTTTTACTTATTCGTAGCTTTTTCTTCAATAATATTTTATTCAAATATTCGTGCAACTTTGCTCATGTAAATTTTCTCTCCGTGTACACTTATTCATATTCTAAACAACAATTTTAGGGACCTGCTGAATGAAAGCAACGCATTGTATGGCATATAGAAAAGGGCGGGCAACTGGAAACTGTGGTAACCGGCCTGGTAAATGGCTTTGGCAAATAATAAAACAATGCTGGGATAAAAACAATTGCTATTGCTACAATTTTAACATTTGCCATAAATAAACATGAGCCGGTGGCATTTCCCCAGTTGCATGCATTTTTCGAGGAAATGCAAAATGCTGAACATTTTATTGAAATTCAATTAAAGTCGTATTTCAATAATTGGACACGCATGGTGCGCATTTCCGTGCCGCTCGATTTCAAAACGCCGCTCAAATTTATGAGTTTTCAATTTTTGGCCAATTGAAATGTTGCCACTTGGACTGTTGGCTGCCCCAATTGTTGTTCCTATTGTTGTTGTTGTTGTTGTTGTTGCCCATTTGGCGGAGGAAAACGGAAATTGGTGCAAAATTGAAGCCCGCTGCCCGCTGTCGAACTCCATCACGAAAGCTACGGTGCATTAGGCTGCACGTTCTTATCAGTTGGGCTCACCCTCGGCGCCTGGCCTTGGCTACTCCACATTGGCACACACACACACACACACTACCACCGCACCCCTCCCGGTCTGTCACCCTTAGCGCATCTTTCACGTTAAGTGTGCAAAATTTTTGCGTGATTTGTGCGAATTTCCTCGTATTGGAACTGAGATAAAACTTGCCATCGGAGGCTGTTGGCGGAGGGTTGTTTAGTTTTGGGCGACTTCTTGTTGTCATTGTTGTTGTTTAGTGCCATAAATTTTTTTTACTTGTCATATCTGGTTCTCCATTTAGGCACAGATCATTAAGTTTCCACGGCATTTCTGCATTTCTATCTGATTTAAAGATTTGACTGCCTCACTGGCAGCGATGAGAACATGTGTTTTAATAATTCTTCTTCTCTCATTTCACATATAAATATATATTTTTTCTGGCAAGTCTACAGTCCCGTCTCTTAATTTATTAATATGTCAATTGCGGCCTTTCATGGCTCTTTACCATTACGTGGCTAGGCGAATTTTAATTAAAGAGGCGTTGATGGAGTATTTCAAATATTATTAAGTAAATTTACGTCAACACTCGAATGGTCTAAGCAGATACACTGTTAGTTATTGACATATACAATATCTACAAGCAAATTGAGAAGAAATCGGAGCTTTAATGTCTCAAATAGCAAAATGTTAACTAAGTTTAAATATACTACTTAAATTTGAGTACCTTGTTTGACATGTTTAGCTTTAAATATGTTTTAAACTGTTTGCCCCAACTGTTTACCTTTTGTTTACCTAGATGGTATTCATGAGCAACTACAACAAATTTATGGACAATCATGCAATCCGGGCGCAATAGACCGTCTTGTTCCTACCTGTTCAAAAATGGATCTTCTTAGACTAACTGAAAGAACTATGACAAATTTAAAATATTTGATACATCACCTTTTCTACTTTGGAACTTTTCTCAAAGAGTACAAACTATTTTACGCATAAGCGGAAATTCCTGCAGAAGGAAGGCGGCTAGGAAAATCAACCTGAGACGTGTTCAAAGCAAAACGCAACCGCAACCGCAACGAGAATGATGACATAAATGATGCTATCTATGGATGGGCCACATATATGTAGATATATCTGGGACCATAGCTACATCATCTTCTGCATCTCTGTCGAGCAACGCCTTAAGATCTTGACTCCCCGAGATCTTATTTCTAGAGTGCGGCATTTAATTTTGACATCGGCGCGATTTGCACGCTTAATTGAGACAGGTGCCTGGGAATAGGTGCGGGAGCGGGAGCGGGAGTGGGAACGGAACCGGGAGCTGCTGCGGTAGCAATGTGGACACTGAGCAACTGTGACATGTGTTCGCTGCTGTTGCACAAGCCGCAAGATTTATCATCGTGCCACGTGTGTCATTACGGGCGCTGCGTTTTTCACGGGAATAGCGAACGACGCACGCCAAATGCAAAATTAACAACCTAATTAATACCTAGGCCTGTCAAAAGGCACCTCGACATGCCCAACCGCCCCGCCGCACCGTCACCGAGCCGCTCAACGGCCCATTGCCGGGCAGCTGCTCCAAAAGTGTTTACCCAGTGTGAGGGCGGACGAGCCGGATAGCTGGCATCGTTGGGATTTGGGATATGGGATAGTGGGGGAATTTTTGTGATTTTAATTGGTGCCCAGAACGTAACCCTGTCTAACACATGAGTTTGAAGCGAACCGCAAACTAACTAACGGCCAGCGGGCGGGCAGTCGCTGTCAAAGTCAGCTGCTGCTGCTGCTGCTGCTGCTGCTGCTGGTGCTACTAAAATGGCTAAAAACGGCTAAAAATGCAAAATTGACTGCTGCCGTTTGAGAATTTCGACCATATTGAAGGCGTTTGCGGTTGGCTGCCAGCACTTGGCCGGACGTTTATTGAACATTTTTACTTGCGGTTCTGTTCGGTTCCCTCGGGCGGGGTGGCGCGATGGGCCAACATTTTGGCTTGGCTAACTGGCAGCTGCTTTGGCAGGCGCTTTTATTAATTTCAGCGAGCGCGTCTCAATTTCACGGACAGTCATCAGTATTAAATGCAAATGGGATTTGCAAACAAAACCAGGAGGAGAGACAGCGAGAGAGAGAGGGAGAGAACGAAGCTAAGCAGAGGCCAAGACAGAGAGTGCCATAGATTTGGTGGTTGTCCTGAACGAAGCCTGTAAAATTGGCCAAAAATGCGTTAAATGCAAATTGGATAAGAAGTCGTGTCGGGCTATATGCCACAAGTAAGCGCGACAAGCAGGACCAGGCGCTGCATATGGTTGCCAAAAACAGAAGAAAAAAATTAGAAAAAATGAAAAAGAAGCAGCAGCAGCAACAACTGTAACTGAAGCAGTTGCTGAAGGATATCCGCAAGGATATGGCACTCGCATCACATGACCGGCGAGCGCGAGGCCGCGTTTCGTGTTCATTTCACAAATGAAAGCGGCGACAAACTTTAAAGTGGATTACGTTTGCCTAGCACGGCCACCAAGACCAGGATATATCCCGCCACACGCCCTGGCGCCCCTACTATATATTCCTCTCTCGCACAGTTGTGTTATGAACCGCTTTGCTATCTGCTGCCGCATGTTCTTGCAACATAAATCCGTGAGTTTTTGCGCGCAAATTTATGGCGCTGGCGACACTCGGCTCAAACTTCTGCTGCCAGCGGCATTGTTGTATTTATGACCGCGACATGACCTGATCCTGCACCAGCTCCTGTTCCAGTTCCTGTGTGCTGTGCGCTCTGTTGTGGGCGACTGGCGCTGAAAGTGTTGCGCGTACGTGCAACCTCAGCCTCAAGCTGCAAGCCGCAAGTCTTAAAACTGCCGCAAGGAAATTGGATTTGCTCGGAAGCCAAACTGGCATCTTAAATCTGCACGCCTGTCAATTTGCGCCTTTTTAAGCGCAATTTATGTGACCTCTTTGGGCTCTGCTCCTAATGAGCAGCGGCCGCCTTTGTCCGCCTGCAAACAAGCCAAACAGCCCGCTGGCAGCGTGCCCCAAAACTCAATTGAAGTTAATTACGTGGAAGAGGCACACAGTCACAGTTACAGTTACAATTACAGTCGGCCATTTACATGTGCCACTCCCCCACACGAAAAAAAATCGAAAAAAAACTTAACTGAAAAGAAAAGAACCCTGACATCGAAAGCAAACGACTTGGAGATACTCTGTTTTTGTATCGTTAAAAATACTCCGATTATATGAGAGTCCAAATTGAAAACAAATGAAAACAAATATTTCTTGCTGCATAGTTAATTTTAAAGATTGCCCATAGTAAGGACAAAATCTGTTGATTGGCATTGAAGGACACTTGAAAAATATCAGACATTGAAGATAATCAGAACACCCTTGGTATCTTGTAAGCTGCCCAGAGAATTTGGATGACCTTATGTGCATAAAATTGTGCTGCTTTTTCGGCTGTATGAAGGATATTCTGTCCTTTTATTGCTTATTTCGAATCAGCTATATAAGGAATGGCTGTTGATCAAAACACACCAGGATTGTCCTTGGAAAGTTCAAGTTATTGCAATTTTGGGAATATTTTAGATTAAATTTGCAGTTGAATCCTGAAACACATTACAAAGATTAGAGGAGACGTTTGTAGGTGTGACAAAAAATTAATTTAACTGTTTTGACAAGCGCAGGCATGTGACATACGCATGAGAACGGACGAACGGATATCTCAAAAAATAGAATATGCTCTGTGTTGACATTTAAGAACAGGGTATGACAAAGAAAAAATCCCATTTCATTGCTGGAAATCAATTCAACCGGATGCATAGCGTCAATGGCGGCTGCTGACCGTTGGCCGTTGGCCGCTGCCCGCCGTCCGCCGCCCGCTCAGCGTCCGCTGCCCTTCGCCAGGATGTCAATTGTGATTGAGCGCGTTTTGCTTATGGCTGCAGAATCCCATTTGTAGTTCTTGTTGTTTGCTCAACGTCTCAGCATTTGGGAGCAAATGGGCAGCCAAAACGTAGCCATAATTATTGTTATGTTAATAAAGAGGACTTGTCCAGCATTTGGCCAGGATGGAGCTGCTACTTATTTAGAGGGTGGCACTGAACCCTCAATCCCAACTATGTGTTTGGCCATTGATTTTTACGTTATGTGTTTGCGCTGGGACTTTGCATAAAAATGGCTAAGTGACACAAAGTTTGCTGTATCGATAAAGATTCTGAAATACTGTATAGCCGCAGCTATATAGAGCTAACGGGCTGTTTGAGTTTCGGCTAAACGCCTGCAAGTATGCCACAAATTTCAGTCGCACGCCATTAACAGCAGACTCTCAAGTCAAGAGGCGTGGCAGACGCACTCCTTTCGGTTTTTTTTTTAGAGATTCGCCACAGTTGTTGGTAGCTGCAACTGATACGAGACGCTGGCTCAACGCCTACCCCGATAGGTGTGACACATCGTGTGATTGATGAAATGTGGCAGCAGAGAGGCCTCCCGGCTGCTGCAGACCACCAAACTAATTTCCACATTTTTCACATTTACGAAGACAAATTGAGGTGCGAACTTGGGTCGAGGCAATAAAATTGCCGAATATCAAAACAACAAAATCTTTTGCAACAGTCGGCCATAAAAAAAGCCGAACCAAAGGAGTCTGCCTGGCAAAACAAAAAAAGGGTTTGAGTGCTTGGGCCTGAGCAGGGGGTTAGGGGTATTGCTACATTTGACACAGAGGCTTCAAAGTGTCGCCAGAGACGATTCTGCGAGTGTCAGGCATGCGAATGCCAATTGTTTTTCGATTTCGGCGCTTAAAAATGCGCAAATCCGTGAGCGGCACATTATGCGACGGCTGCGGGCGGGGCGAGGCGGGGCTGGGCGGACGGTCGGCTTGGCAGGGTTACGGCTTGGACTTGGGCCCACTACTATAAAACTCAATATCTACAACCATAAATTTCAAGCCGCACACACACGACTTCGATACAGTTGCACAGCTGGGGAAACGTGGCGAATCGATGTCATTGCTGATTTCTATTTCTATTTCGATTTGTTGTAGCTGTTTTTTTTTTTTTTTTAAGTTTTCCATTTCATTTCGTTTTATGTGCGACTCGCCAAAAGTTGTCAACGACAATTCGCTAGCCATAAACGTGGAAAGCAGCCCAGCCTCGAGGCTTTTCAATAAAGCTCAACACCAGCCGCAGACAAGCCCTCACCCTCCGGACATCATTTCTATTAGCATAATGTTGCTTCGACTCGTCTGATTTGAGGCCCTGGCTATCAGCTTCGATTTGCTACAATTTTATTTATTGTTTTTATTTTATTTTATTTTCTTTGGACACGACGAAGTTAAACATTGAGCTCGTAAAAAAGTCCAAATTACATTTTAAATAGTTCTTGTTTCGGTACACAGTATTTTTTTATTGTTAATTTATGCGCATGGTAAAATTGAATTGTCGAAGGTTGGCGGCAAGTGCGAACCATCAAAATTGACCATCAAAATTGCTGCCCAGAGATTTGGGAAGCGCATATTGCCTGATGCTGATCTCCAGCTGTATTTTTCTGAGTAACTGCAGCAATTAATTGAGCTGCCTTTCATGCCCAATGCCACATGTCAATAGATACATAATAATCCACGGCGTATACGTTATACACAGAGCTGAAGGTCATGTCAAATGACGACCTTGAAACATGTGCGAATTGAGTTTGAGATCCATTATTATTTTGGCGCCTCGATTTGTAACATTTTCCCAATTGTGGTTCAAGTGCAAAAATGGCACAGTTCTTGAAAACAGCTGAAAAGAGTCAGAGAACATGTGATTATCTAGGGAAAGAGGGAGGGCCATCACTTCAGTCGGGCAAAGTGAAAAGTGGAAACTCTGCATAAAAATAGATCGCATATGGTTATATTGTCCAGCATCTGTTTTGTATAAAATTGCGAAATTAAAATCAAAATCAAATTTTCTTCAGCTGCCTGACAGATACTTTAATGCGGCCACAAACAACCACAGCGAGCCAAAGGCCCAAAAAAAATGTTCCAAGGTCAGCGCCAACGATTCAAGAGCACACGCACGGCACAATGATCGAAGGGATCCACAGCTCCGGTGCTGACATGGTAAAGCAACGCGTACAGATTGAAGGGCACACGCTGCTCACCCTTCATGAGCCGCCAGGTGCGCTGCACCAGGGTGCGCAGGCGCCTCACACTGGCCCATGGGCATTCCTTCACAAAGCGCTTCATGAAGATTTCCCTGAAGTTTTCGTAGGGCGTTGGCCGCAGCTCGTGGCCAGTTAGCGCCTGCCAATAGTAGCAGAACTTCTGGATGGGTTTAAGGCACTCCCAGGTGGGCTTTGCGCTCTGATCGTCGCCCGCGCCTAGACGACTAACTGTAACTTGGTGTAGCTCCTTGCCGCAACGCTCCAGCTGCTGTAGTCGCTCCTCCGTTAACTTTTCGCAGGGGCTGAGTGGCTTGCAGGATTTTCTTATAAGTTCCCGGACCTTATCATTAGACCAGCCAGTCTTAGCCTTATCTCTCTTTTGCACCCACTGCTTTTGGCAGACTGGCTTCATGATGTCCATGACGCTTTCGGTCAGATCCGAGTAGCGTATGAGTCGTGACTCGCCTAGCGTCTCCGCATCGTAGGTGACCAGTCTTTTGGGATACTCATGCCGGATGGTATAGCTAAGACACTCGACGGGCTCCGAGCAGGACGAAGTATAAGGGATATCTGTCATATCTGAAGATTTGCATGGCTCCCCCATCACCCCGCACAAATCCAAACAATATAATTTGCATAGATGTTCCATAAGAGAAAAACACGTTTACGTAATTTGGCCAGGAAACAGAAATATATTTAAAGACATGCGTTTGTATTTGTGCGTGTGTGTATAGAAATGTTTTCAATTGTTTTTATCAATTTTAGCACACGAAAAGGAGCCCCCAGAGGCGCCTACTCAGCCGCAAGCCGCCTCATAATTTAGTGTTCATGAAAATATATGGCCCTATATTATAAATGCGAAAAATAGTCGTTGCTATTATCAATAAAAATCTTTCTCGAATGGGTGACCCGATGGAAGCAGGGGGCTACAAAATGACAGCTATATTAAAAATGCTGCTGTTTGCGCAAAAAAAAAGTGACGGTGCTCCAGTCGGTGGTGCAAGACTAGGAGATACCCTGGCTATGAGTCATGCATGCTTGAATTCTTGATAGTTCTTTTAATCCGATTAATATTAAATTTGGTTGGTCTTAAATTTGACATCCATATTGGTTTCTTTGCTTAAAAGTAAGGCTCTTTCTCCTTAAATATGTGTGTGTTTCTTTTCCAAAATGTGGATTATTTTGGTTCTGTGTTTGCTATACGAGAGACTACAAGAATGTTTCGAAATAAGTATGCTTAATATGGAAATAGATAAAAACAGATTAAGCTCTCGATGATCTGAATTTAAGTCAATCTGCGCGGACAATAAGATAACACGCATTCCAAGCTTAAAGTCTCCAGGTCTCATAGTTTCTGCTCAAATAGACAGCCAAGGTTAGATTGACTCCTCTATTGATGCTAACCAATATACTCTTTCTTTACCTCTTTCCAACGGCTACAGGGTACTGAAAGATAGCAAAGGAAGCCGCCAACTGAGCATTTGGATTTGTGCAAATATTTTGGTTGGTTTTTCATATTTCCCCGGGGTATTTATGTTTTGTGCTTATTATCCAGTTGAGGTTCCCAGTCTGCGGCAACATGTACATATGTATATCCATATTCATTCTTCCGATTAAGCAGTTTTCATGGTCATCATTAAATATGTTCATATACTAGTCGTAGCAATCTGTGATGTTGGCGAAATAAAATAAGTGGCCTAAATAAAAACGTTGGCCATATTTTTCCGCTGTTTACGAGTCAGTGCGAACAAAACGAGGCGACATTCGCCCGACTGTCTGTCCCCCGAATGAAAATCGCTGCAATTATTAAAATTAATTTCATTTATTACATCATGAAAATAGCTCAACGTAAACGTTGCCGAAAATATGTATTTGGCCACAGGCTGTCACAGCAATTAAGAACTGAGAGCAGCAATTTCCCATTGTCCTTTACATTCATTGATAGTCATTTTTGCCACCCTCCCCCCGCCTCTTCCGAGAACGACATAATCTGCCGCTTCTCTCGCTGGTAATTTCAAGTTAATAACGCCGAAATATATAATGCACGTTCGATTTTCCATCATTTTCTCTCTCAATTGCCAATTTGGCAGCCATTTTGCAGCCATTTTATTTCCCAATTGTCCAGCATGGCATTAGCAAGGCTAAGAAATGTCCTGTCCAGGACCACCTATAAAATCTGCTTTTAATTGCTCGCAATGCTCGTCAAATGCGCATTTGTGCGTTGACAGCATTTTGTGTACTTTATGAGACAACACAAAACGCTTTTAGCTAATTCATAACCAATTTAAAGATTCTCAAATTGCACATGCTCAATTCGTAGAAAATTAAACTAATTAAATCAAGCCTGCAAGACAAATTGGTTGCCAATATTTTATTTCCAACGATTCAAACTTTCAAATCGATTATTTGATAAGCAAAAGTCGCAACTAAACCTGAACCTGAACGAAATTTTAGTTGAAAACACTTTTATATTTTGGAACCTTAAAAAATGGTATATCTAGAATTTTAAACGTGGAAAATTCATATATTAGTAATTATGAAAAATTGAATTAAAGATAAACTAAATGGCTTAAATGGAAATTGAAGAGCCAGGTGAAAAGCCAGATTCACGAACCGAACTTAAAGGTATGGCATTAGTTTTTACTTTGAACTTGCATACCTTGAATTTATAATAAAAATGTTGTCTAGCATTAAATTTGCTGAGTACGAGAGTCGCATTTTCCACTTTACCCTGCCTTTTAGAAACATCTCTCGCCTCCCACGCATAGAAGCTGCTTTTAATTCCCTTAGTTATTTGTAGCTGCCACACATGCAGGCATGATGAAATAGATCATATATCTGGCAAAAATCAACGCCTTTCCCCTGATGGCCTTGGGCATCAAAAAAAAAATAAAATGAAAGGAAATTCCTGCTTTACGCTTTATGGCGCTTAGGTGAGCGCCAATGCCGTGTTGCGGCTAATGGCAATGCGTCGGGAGCAGCTCCCAGAACAATAAAATTCCCATTTAGACGCGAATGCTAACAGCCAACGGCAGCGCCCCAGACTCGGGCCAAGACTGTGTCTGCCCCCGCCTGAATACCCCCTGACCCACTTCCGCTCTAGCTGATTTCCAGTAAAGTGTGGCAACAGCAGTTTTCCAAGTTGTTGTGTGTTTTGTGTTTACGTGAAAACAATTTTTATGGCATGTCAAAAACCTATTTTAATGCTTTTAATGAAAGCGAATTTTATTGCATTACTTTTCGATTTTACTGCCATCATGCCGGGGGAGGGGTGAGATGGCGGCAGCATGTGCGTAAAAATGCACTCAAGTCAAAATGTTGACAAGATCGTAAAAACTCTGCACGGTATGCGAATCGCTGGCGAGCACTCGAGGAAAACAGGTGACAAAGCAAAAACAAAGCACAGTTTTTCCATAACAAAAGCCACTTAAAGTGCCAAAATGTGGTTTTGCCCTTGCCTTCGGCACCGCAGCCCGACCGACAACGACCACATTTCCGCTGGCGTTTCTGCATAAATTCAGAAGATTCCCCAAAGTATGTTCAATTTGTTGGGTTTTGGTTTTTGGTTGTGCGCATTCGGGTCTTGGCTTCGGGCCTTCGACTACCTTTGCCAAATTCATTTGACCAGAAACTTAAGTTATATTTTGGAGTCGCGCCAACGGGAAAGCGGCGACAGCGGCGACAGCAGCGGGTCGACAGAGACATGTTTAGTGCCACGGCAGCAGCAGCGACAAAAGCTTTCAGCCATAAAGAGCCACCAATTCCGAGGACGACATTGTCGTCCTTCTCGTCGTCGCACACGTCGCCTGTCGGACCACTCAATGTCAGCAAAATGCACATGCAGTTCGCCCGGTTAAAGAGGGGTCGCCCGGGTCGGCGGGTAACTCGCAACTCGAAACAATGCCGCCACAGGCACAGGCAGCCCCTGGGTGCCCGGTCTACTCAGTTCTGCTCTTGCTGCTGCTGCTGCTGCTGACAAGGCTGACAATACTTTGGAGTTGGACGCACTTTTGCGATCCACGTCCATGCATTAAATATTGCATGTGCACTAAATGGATTTGGGTAGCCAGGCCCAAGACTATTGACAGGGTCAGTCATGCATTGTTGGCCGGCCAAAAACTGTCGAAATGTCAGGAAAAGCAGAACGAACGTCTTGGCCAGTAAAACATGGCTTAAACAGTTCACTCTTCGGGCCCATATTCAAATTTAGTAAGCCAAACAGCTCAAATTTGCAAGCCGACTTGTGTTTTTCTCTTCTTTTTTTTTTTAAGGTTACATTGCAATTAGGGGTGACTGCGACCCAATACCAAATCGAAATGGCATTCTATAGGTCTATGTCTTCTACTTTTGGTTCCTTTTTTTTTTTTTTTGTTGACTGACGAATCCTTGGTCTGACAATAAAGTGTCATTAGGATATATTGGCCGCCATTCGCATCGTAAAAAGCAATGGCACTCGCTCAGGCCAAAGTAACAACAAATTCGTTTCATAAGCACATAAAATGACAACAACCAAATGCAAATTAGCTAACGATGCGCCCTGTGCTCGCTCGCACAAGGCACAAAACAACAACAGCAGCAAAAAAGGTGGAGCACTACCCAAAAAACAAAATTTTCGCAAGTACATAATTTTCAATGGCAATGCATAAAAAGTGGCAACGGAAAGTGGAAATGCAGCATTTACTCGACTTTGAAATACCCTATAATTAGAAAGACAACAGGCGAAAACATTCCGGATATTGCTACTGTTGAAATGAGGAAAGTTATTTAACAATAAGAGTACAACTTAACAAAAAAATTTGGTTAGAAAAATTCACTTATTTTACGTTTTAAACCAAATAACATGAGGATGATATATATAAAGGATTGTTTTCTTTTTATTTTTATAGTTTTAACTATATTAATAACATCTTTAAATGAACTATAAACAGACTATTTCAACTGCGGGATATTAGAAGATAAATATCATAAGAATAGTTATTTTACATTTACAATTTACAAGCATTTTTGAAGAAGTGAATAAGTAAATTTAAAACAAACTTAACATAAAAAATCATTATATAACTGACATTTCTTAAAAATACCCTTTATTTCGGGTAAAATAAAAAGGATATTCAAAACTGTCATTTAGAACTTGAGTATTTTGGAAGAGCGGGGGTGGGTTTTGGGTTCTTGACTGGGGTTGAGCCGAAGAGCGCTTGACGCAAAGGCCTGACATTGTTCTCGTTGGCATATAATTACAGTTATTTGTGTAGCTAATTAATTGCTAATCAATCATAGACCAAGACGCCGAAAAGGACTCGTCCCAGTTTGCTTTGTTGTTGCCTGTCACAGGATGTCTCAATGTCTGCGCTGATGCTCATGCTGATGCTGATGGTAAAAGCTGGAGCTTCTGTCGCTGCCATTGGCACTTCTAAGGCGTCGTTGTCCTGCCCTGCCCAGCCCTGGCCTGGCCTTTTCGTCCATAAACAAAAAACCCAGCGAAAACAAAAGCTTAGCAAGATTGATCACAACGGTCGCCGACGGCATTGAGGCGAGCGGCACCTGTTCGCTTACTCACGGTTATTAGCCAGGACACGCTTGCAAAGGACATGCAAATGGACGTTGGCACAAAGTGTGCGTCAATGGCACTTTTTTGCACCTTGCAAGGATTGTCGAGTGTTTGAGTAAGCCGTTGTCGGCTGTCCCGCCTCTCCGTCCGTCCATTTGTCCGCCTGTCACTCAGCCGAGTTGACGTTGGCTGACGTCAGCCTAGTCGTTTATCCTTTTGGCGCACATTTTATTTTACATAATTTGAACATTTAAGACGTGCCTGGGCATAGCCAAGAGGCTTTAGTTTTAGTTTATGCAGCCAGTGCGTAGTTCTCCACGTTTTTTTTTTATTCTTCGCCCATTTTATTATTAAAAGGCATCGCATCCTTTACGCCCCAGTGAATTTTATGGCAGCCAAACCCCGCCCCAACCTCCACTCACATCAACCGAAACCCTTGTACACTTGAAGATGTTCTGGCGACAACTCGAGGAATCGCACTTTGTACTGGTTTTTGTTAAAACTTTCACGTTTGCTGTTTGCCGTTTGTGAAATTTGCAGTTAACCCAAATTGTCGGCAATTTGGTCAACATGCTGTTGGCTATATGTGTGGGTTTTATCCCATTTTCAATTCAATTGTTCTTGGCTTTGACTGGGGTACCAGCCCGCTGTCTAAGTGATAGTAAGAGCCGCTCATAATGCTTTGATGGCTCAATATGAATTCTAAAATCAACAACGTAGTATGTGATTTGGCTGAGTAGGCTCCAAGGTGGGGTGGGAGCCTGTAAAGGCTTTTAGTAGGCGCTGCCTTTCGCAGTGCACAGCATTTTGTGTGTGCAATGTGCAAATCCAACTTACTAAATCGGCAAATCGGTAAATCTGACACCGTGAATTATGAAGCCACCCCGCCGGTCGCGTAGGTCGCGTGACCGTGTCACAACTTGCCTGCAACAATGTGTCGGCGCTTGGGCGGGGGTTAGTGGTGGGGGTTGCAACTGGCATTGTATTGAATGATTGGTAATTCGATACAGTTGTTCGATTGCCGTAGTGTGCCTCGCTTTGTTTTGGTTCATTTGCCGCGCATCGCAAATTGACAGCGCGACCCACACCCATACCCATACCCAAGGACGGGCCCAAACCAATTCCCATTGCCATTCAGCAAACCCAAAGGAAAACTCGTCGCCATGCCCTGTTCGCACTAATTTTCCTGCTTGTCGCGCCGTGCGAATCGTATAAATAATTTTATTTCATTTGCTTTCATATCGAAACTATTTATGGCTAATGGATTTATGGCCCGGCATGGCCCAGCTCTGGCTCTGGCTGCAGCTTCACCCATCCGTCCGGTTCGATTCGTATATCAATATCTTAATATCTGCTTTGTAACGGCACGTGTGCTGTGCCCCGTTGGCCGTATCTCCTCGGGGATGCCCTGCAGTTGTGCATTACTATGGGAAATCTATGTGTCTAAGTGCGCATAGCGCTTGTTCTTTCCCAGCGTCACCCACTGATGGTCATCCTGTGTTGACTGTGGCGGCTTCTTATTATTCTTTAATTTTGGCAAATTGTTTTCGTTTTATGAAATTTCTTTTCACTTGATATTTTTTATTATTATTCCTAGGATTGCCCAAAAAGGTTTCCATTTCCCTTTTGCGCTGCCAGCTCCTTTCGCCTTTTAATAAATGTCCAGCAGCAACGCAAGCGGCAGAAACAACAGCTTCAGCTTCGTATTTCGTCTGGGCGCTCAAGAAATATGCACAAATTAATTTTGTTTTATTCCAGCTGAAGCAAATTTTAAATCTGGCAAGTGGAGAAAGAAATACGTCATGTCCACACTGCCACTGCCACCATTGGCGGCGGGTGTGGGTTGCAACAACAAGAAAAGGGTTTCAATTGCGTTTGGGCCCTCTCCTCTACTCTCTCTCTCTCTCGTTCTCCTGTCCACCAAGACAGGAGCAGGACACAACTGGCAACTGTTGTCCTACGACTCGGCACGGAATTGCCATAGCCTTCGCCTTAGCCTTAACTCTTACAGAGTGCCCAGCCCCCCCCAAAAAAACTGCCGCCTTTGGTTTTCTTTTCAGTGGCGTCTTGTGAGGGGTGGAGGGAGGTGGGGGTGGGTCGCTGTTATGAATGCAAATTAAAAGTATACAAATCTAATAAGTTCCATTTAAGATGCTTTAATTTGTTTCACTCGTTTCTATATTTTTAGCTTTCCGCTTTCTGCTTTTGCCATTTTCCATTTCAAAATTGTTGCTAATTGTTGAGCTTTTAGCCAGCGCATTTTTAATGCAAAGTGCACCATCTCGAAGCCAACCCTCTCCCCTCTCTTGCCACCACCCTTTCCATTTCTCAAAAACAGAATGCATTTTTATGAAAATTGCGTTTTGATTTGTTCGCCGAGCACTTGATGCACTTTGGTGCCAAAGCTATTGCAGAAATTGCAAATTAATAAATAATACTCCCTAATCGTACTCTTTGGGCGCTATTAACTATATATAAACTATATATTATGAATATTAAAATCTTTGCAATCTTTGCCAAAAAACCTTTACTTGTCTATTAAATTTATGAATCAAAGTATGCTTTGGCCACATTTGACAAAAATACAATACTTCCATCAAAGTAGCCTTAGACAAACTCGGTTTACCTTTGCAATCGAACTTTGATTGCAATTAAGTCTCCGTTTAGCTGCCGAAGCAGCAATATCTTATTTTCTTTTTTCTTAATCAATTTTTGTTTTTGATTTCTGATTCTTAAATGCGTTTTAAATTTTCCATATAGTTTATCTTACTGATATTCTAATTTTTCATTTAACAATATGATTTTTTGTGTTTTACGGTTTTTCATTTATGTACAATTTTTACAATTTATAGATTTTACAATTTCAAAGTAAATCGGTCTTTCGCAACAGCAACTAATTTCTAGCAACATCAATTTTTCATTTATTAACACGTTTAATTTCATTGGCATAAACTAATTTTTGCCTGCCTTTCTAATTTTGTGTAGGCGACTAAAAGACAATAGATCCTAACATCTATGCTTGTTCTAACCTGAAGAGTTTTCTGATTTATCTTATTTCTGCTTTTGCAACTAGAATTGGAGCCCGATTTCCTTGTAAACATTGCTTTTTACTTTTTACTAGGTTTAATGGTTTTACAATTTTTTATTTGGTATGCAATTAGTCCCACCGGGTCTTCGAATGGTTCTAGGCTACTTTCAACCTGATGAATCTGAGTCTTCTGATTTATCTTTTTTCTGTATGCGGAATTAGAACCCTTCCAAACATTTTTTGCTTCTTCTTATGCTTTTTTTAAATGGCCTTCAAACTTCTTATTTGGATCTATTATTATTGGTTTGTGCCCCTTATGAGTCGTCAGACTCCTTTCTGTAAAGGAACTAGAATATAATCTTGAAAGGCTAATTTTTTTATGTGATATTCAGTTAATCTTAAAATCTACTTGGTCTGTTTGTTTTCATCCATCAAGATCTCTGATAAAGATAATTAGAAGAGTTTGAAAATAGCAAATACTGCTTTATAAATTGTTTTCGTTGTTTCTGTTTACACAGGAACTGGAAACATTATATTTGGTTTTTGCCCTATGCGTATTAAGAGAGCAGCCTAATGAGATGCATGCTAAAGTATCCTTTGATTGACTAATAAAACGCTACGTGATCTGTGATAGATAGAATACCATCATTTTAATACGCAGCTAGGTAATTTCTTAGGGTTTTTATTTGGTCTCTTGCTTTCGAAGCAAAGGTAATTTTCTCAACTAAACTGCTCGAGTTGTCCCCGCCGACCAGTTGGTGGCGTATGTGACTCACATATTTAATCAACACCCGACGCCCTGGGGGCAGACAGCAGCAGCAGCGGCAGCGGCAGATGTCACTCGGGAGCGAGTGGAGGATTCTGAGGGCGACAATGTTGATGGCTGTTGATGATGCTGACAATGAACGCAGCCAAAGGAAAACGAATGTGAAATAAACTTTGTAAAACGTGGAGAATGGCACAAGTGGAGTCGGGGTTTGAGGCGGTCGCCTTGCAGAACCCCGGTCGAATGGGGACCGGTGCTACTGTTCGACTGCTGACCATATGTTGCCGCCGCAGGCGCGCCTAGGTGTAACTACATGCCATAAAGTAGTTGTGTAATAGACTGGCCGCCCCAAAAGGGACTCGAGCTAAGGACAGCACCTTGAAGGCGCTCGCAACACCTCAGGGGCGCTTTTTGCTGAAATGTGCACAAATTTTCATGCCAGACCCAAAAACCAAAATCAACGTCGTCACATTGTTCTGTATCCTGTGTGTGTGTGTGTGGGTGTCCTTTATAGTTTTGCTCATTTCATAAATATGCGTTTGTCCTTTTTACGGGTTGGGCTGGGCTGGGCTGAGCTATCCCAAGCAGGAGCAGCCTGCGGCTTTCATAACTTGAGATGGCCGGGCACACCTTTTAGCTGCCTGCCCTGCCATGTCCTGTCCATAAGGAGATTCATAATTTGATCCTGGGGTAAATACATTTTATTATGATTTTTATGTATATGCGAGCCTGCAGTTTATATGTCGGCCTAACCTTACTTCAGCCTCGTTCAACCTTGCCACAGGTTGTACTTGTCCCGTGTCCTCAGCTGCTGTTGCCTTAAGTGCAGACTTATGAATTGGTCAGGCGGCGACATATGTGTGAGTGTGACTGTGCGTATGGATAATGTGGGGGTGTGGCAACTGCTTGGGGAGAGGCCATTCAGTTTGTTTGTCTTTAATATTTTGCACATAAACATATCTTTATTTATTTAGGTCGCCGGCTAACTCGAGAGAAAAAAAACTGTCGGTTAGGCAGAAAATTTATTAAAATATTGGCAGCGACCAATTGGCCCATACGATTGAATTGGTGCGAGGAGAGTCGCAATGTACAATGCCACGCGGTGGCTGCCACGCAAGTCGCTTAACACTTTCACTTCAACGCTAAATTAATTAAAATTTATAGTTAGCGAGCAGGAAAAACAAAACAAATTAAGTAGGCGTTAAAATAGTTCATATTTCATTTTGGTCTTTCGTTGCGCTTTTTTATGTGGAAACCTCCAATGGCGCAGACGAACAATTGGCAAGTGTTGACAAGCGCCCAGACAAAAATATACATACATATATTTATCTTGAGAAGTTCACAATATGTTAAATGTAGCACCTAGCACTTGGACACGCCTTGACGGCACGAGTGCGGCAAGTGCAACAGAATTTTGCAACTCGCAATTGCATCTCAGTTTTCCTGGTAGTTTTTGATTTATTTCGTACAGACAGCGACAATAGGCGAAATGGCTCAGAAAAATGCAGCAACAAATAAGAATTCTCCAGTTCGGTTTGATGGACTAGACTATGCCCTGTAAGAAACACGAATGTTATTTGAAACGCATTATGTTCATAAAAAGGCTACAAACAGATTAAAAAATTGATGCTGGATTGGAACCGGCGACCTCAAGTTGGTAAGTTCCATGTCCAAAAAACGAATCCGCGCAGGCTGACGAAACAAGGAATTTTGCTCTCTTCTGATATACTCATTTAAAAACGCTACAGGGTATAGGCAGCGCAAATGTCCATTAGGCAGTTGCCTGCCTTCCTGACTGCATGCATGCTGGCTAATTGGCTAGAGGAAACACCTACTCAAGTGAGCCATATAACCACAGACTGTGGCCAACGGGGCCAAATGGTTAACTGAGCTGTCGCTGGTCATGGCCAATATGAGCTGCACATCACGTAGTCGAATTCTTTTGCACTTTCGCTTTTATTTCACTCCAGGGAGCTTGTTAGCCAAACGTGAGACGTGCATACGAGCCTTGGAGACTCAAAGCTGAGAAGGATGATGATCTACGAGTATGTGTGTGCGTGTGGGTGTGTGTGTGTGCATTTTAAATTTCCTGCTCAATACATAAAGCACTGCTCGAACCGTTCGATTTGTGTGCTGTATCATGTTGCGTAAGTCAATAAAATTTTCATATTTATTGACCATTAGACAGCAGCTCGATGGGATTTCGGTATTTTTTGGCACCTTGGGCGCAGCTGCGTCTCGCTGATTGCCAGCCACTCCCTCTGCCACACCCCCGGCACGGTCCACTGGGCGCTCGTCGTCGGTGCTCGACAATGCGAACAATTCACGTTGACATGTTGTCTGCATAATTGCAGTACACGAGACTGACGCCAGCTTGTCGGAGCTGACAGACGTCCGCCCGTGCCCGTTTTTCTAGGTGCGAAACTCCTCGAATCCGTAACCTTTGTGAAACGAAATACCTAGGTGGCGTCAACCTACTTCGGCATGCCCGTGCCTTCGTCGAAAATAGACGCCAACTCGGCCCACAAATTGTTGCCACCAATCACCTTTGCGACAAACAGGGTGCACGGCTGCACACTTGCCCATGCGTTGCACAACTGGCCGCTGTGCGTGCACACCCTGTGCCAGAAAAGGTGCAACCACTTAATGGCGAATGGCCTGGTCTGGTCTGGTCTGGTCTGGCTGGCCGCTTAGGTGCGCGCATTCGGGAAAATCTTTCGCATTTAGGTACGAATTTGCGGCCAACAAATTTTCGTCGGCATTTTTGGGGCCAGGCCGTGAGTGGCTTGTCTGGTTGGCGTCTTGCCGTCGCCACCAGCGTCATCAGCAGCGTTTGGGGAAATAGCAAGAGAAAAAAATTAAATGAAAAATCATTTCATTTCAATCCATTTCACTTAAAAATACGCCACACCGTTCGAATGCTCTCGACTCGGCAATAAATTAAATTTTTTTTCAGCGCAAGAAACTAATTTCGTATTGAACGCACATTTCCTGAGAATACGTGAAAATGCAGCCGGTACATTTAATCGAAGGCGATACGCCCAAACCCCACTCCAAAGCGAAAAAAAAAAAAGATCTCAAACTCATGGCTAACACAAATCAAGCGCGCCGTGTGCCACACTTTTCGGCCAAAATCCGAGCACGCTACAACGCCAACAAGGCGGCCCCCAAAAAGCATTTTTCAGTTTATTTTCAAATTCAATTTCAATAATTTTTAATGGCCAACGCACGCACGTCTAGTCTGGCGTCTACTCTTTGTAGAGCCCACTCTATGCGGATCTCCCTCTAAACTCTCGGCAACCGTTTGGCTAATTAGTTGAAACTTTTTGCACAAACATCATATAAAATTTCAAGCTCAATGCGAATGATGTGCGCCATTCGACTGAATGACTGAGCACAACGAGTGCTCCTAGAAGTACATACACATACATACATATATACTTATATATATATATGTATATGTATATGAAAGATCTGAATGTGCATGCCTGCATGCCTTTGGCATGTTTGTTTACACTGGCTGCTGTTGTTGCTCAACTGCTGCTTCATCAAAGAAGCAACAATTTTATATTGGCATTTGCTTTGACATTTTTCTTTTTTCTGTAATGAAAATGAATATGGCTAGAAAAATGCTAAAGGAAAACACCTTTGTGCGCGGCCGCTGTTTCCACCTATAAAACGTCCAGTGCGTGGCAAACTTTTACGAGCTGCCCCCACAGTAGAATAACCCAACCGCCCCCTCCACCCCCTAACCCCTTCTGGCTGTGCATCAAGCAAAGATGTGAGCACAATTTTTACGCATTGGCAACTTCCACGAATTCCACGCCGGAAATTATGACCAGCGTCGACCTCCACAGTGTCTCGGGATTGTGCGACAACAATGTTGCCAAACATTAAAATATGAAAATTCACTTAAAAACGTAAACAACAACAACTGTTGTTGCTCTTGTTGCTCTTGCTGCTGCTGCTGCTGCTGCTGCTCCCATTCATTGCATATTTGGCGAAACAAAAAAACCGAGAAACCAAATAAAACAAAAATTTAAAAGGCGGCCGCAGAGGTGCTGCCGGCAATGAAGGCGGGCGAAAACACTTTACGATCGATCGTTAAATAAATTGGCAAATGAATCTAAATGAGGCATGGTCAAAACAAAACATGACTGCACTTATGCGCTAAGTACGCAGCTATGCAGCTAAGTACGCAGCTATGCGGCGATGCAATTATGAGTTTTGCCTTTCAGCATAATCTACGCGGCCTTTGAGCTCAATGGGCAAATGACTTATCCAATTTTCTTTTTTTATTTAAAATTATTTTATTTACAGGAGATATGCTGTTACTGTAGCTAAGTAAAAAGTAGCTTTGGCTAAAGATAGCTTCATTTAAATATTTACATTGTTAAGGATGTTTATGTACATGTTTATTTTACTCCTTAGCAGGTTCCTTGCCAGGACGTTTGGGTGGTTTCGGAGCCTTAGCATGTAGTTGGTTGCTTGACCGTCACATATCATTGGAAGGGTACGAATATACCAAGGTCTTGGCCTGGATGATGCCAACCTTGTTTATGTGTGTTTTGGCAGCTATACCATAAACTTGGAGTCCATATCGCCACGCAGATGCAAGGATCACTTTAAAGATAAGGACCTTGTTTCTACGGATTCTACTTTTTACGCTGTTCGTCATCTCGGTGACTTGTTTCTCGAATGTTAGTCGTCTGTCGAGAGCACCTGTTCTAAGAGCTTGCCATCGAGAAAGAGTTCGGGCAGGAGTCTTTGCGCAGGGTGTGAGTAACCGTGGCACATTTTGTCAGGGTTCACTGAAATGTTCCACCTACAAGCCCAGTTCTCGAAGCGCTTGAGAGTACCTCAATTACCTGCACGATGTCCCTTGCTTCGTACACGCATATATTTTTGGCAAGGATTGCCGTGTCATCAGCAAAAGTGGCCACCAGAAGGACCTGCCGACCAATGAGAGCCATTTCCTGTGCTATGGGCATGTCGTGCGTAAAGAGGCTATAGACTTATCCAATGGGCAGAGGACTTATCCACTTATCCATTCAAATTACGAATTTGAAGTGGATTAACTAAAAGTTGGTTTTCCAGAGGTATAAATAAGACTGTTGACCAGCTAGTTAATGGATTATAAGTCTTAAGATGGAGTTTTCTTAGAGGCCCAGCCATTGACACTACCAAATGATAATTTAATTTAATTTATAAGATATACTCAATTATATATTATAATTTTTATTAGTTTTTCCTTAAGTTCGCCTAATTCGTTTAGCTTCAAAAATGCAAACAGGCCTAAAAGATATTTAAAACATATTTTTTGAATAGATTAGAACCCAGCGTGGCTTTTATGGTGTGGTTAATCAAAATGGCCAGCTGGCTTGCGAATTACTTAAGGAACTTAATCTTTGCCACTAAATAGTTGCATATTAATGAACATCAATTTTAACGGGCACTTTCAACGCTTTTATCACTCAAACTGAGAGCGGAACACGGCTAAGTCGGGATCTGGCTCTGGGCTTGGGTCCGGGTCTGGGTGTGCGGTTCGGATCGGGCACTCGGCACTAAAAGCGTAGAAATCACTGCAGCAATTAAAGTGAATTTATGAATCTCGGAATGACTGACAGATAGACGCATCGCTGCGGCATAAGGGCACGGAGCGGGCCGCCAATATTGTATTAAAATTTTGCCATCATAAAGATTATTATTTTATGACAGCAGCCACGAATAAGTCGCAGTCATATGGACACGCGTCACAGGCAAATTCTAATAAATTTTTAATGCACTCGTTCCTGGGGCAGTCTCCTACTCCCGCCAGCTTCAACTTTTACAGCGCACTTTTATTATTGATATTTACAGCTCACATATCGATGATGCATAATTCAATAGACGACGGCTTGTCACATGTGGCATGACGTCAAGGACCAAAAAGGGCCCTCTGCTCCGTAATTAATGAAGCCATAAAAACTACAGTCAATTAATTAAAAATGCAACCGAGCAGCAAACAGAGATCCAATGGAAATCTCGTGTCCAAGTATACCGCAGCACCGGGTACAGTCAAAGTTGAATGTGCCAACTGTAAAATGTGTTTTACGAGCGATCTGCACTTGGATGGCCATTACCCATTACCCATTACCCATTACCCGTTGCCTCTTACCCAATGCCCACCTCCCCCCCTTCTGCCGTGTTGCCCATGCTCCTTCTAGCTCGATTGCCCTTCAAGTGCTTTTGTTGTAAAGTATTTGTCAAGTAAAATGGCGTCGGCCATTGTAAAAATTTTTATTATGCACTCGTAAATGTCAAATGTAATTTAAGCACACACACATAATATAGTGTGTGTATGTGCGTCTATTTCTTCGTGTGCTCGTAAGCCAGACATTCAGCTAAGTTAATTTAATAGTTAGCTAAGCGCTTGATTGAGCTGTGAGCCAACAACTCGTAGCCACATTGCCACATCGCAAGTGTGTTAGCATGTGTGTGTGTGAGTGTGTTTAGTTGTATGTGTGTATGAATGTGATTCTTGAGTTTGTCACCAAAAGCAACATGTACCAAATGTTGCCAGAGACAGGCCGTAGAAATTACAAATTAAGTGAGTCCAAGCAAACACAGCGACATGCGACCAGGCCCAGGGCCCAGCCTGCTGCTGGCCAGGGCAATGCAAACAATTTACAAGAACTAATCAAAATATTTGGAAATGCACGACGCGGCGAGACGCACTCACTGAAAGGTGCCAGTCGCAACGGCAAGCGAAGAGTTTTCCATTTCCATTTCATTTGCACATGAAACTTGGCAGCTGTCTGCCGCCCCGCCAGAGAAGCTGCGGATAAATTCAAAAGACTTGCCGAACATATGGTAACAGGTTAGACCAATAAGGAGAAATCGAGTCGACTCGAGAACGACTCCAACACGACGTGTTCGTGCTCAATAATTTCGCGCATGTTCTGGTTAATTCAAGAATCCAAATAATACGAATTACATAACTCGACACAGCTGATAATTACTGAATTGTATCAAGACATCTTGAACAATGGAGAGTCCTCTTTTTGGGAGAACCCAACTAGGTGATACCCTGAACCTTCTACCAAAACCAGCTGTAGCTTCGCGCTGTTGCAAATGCATATACTTAATCTGTATATACCTTACGAGAAACCACATGTGAAAATTGTTAACTCGGCTCTTAAGACCGAAAGGAGAAGCTTAAAAGATTTGGAATGCGATATCGATTGTTTATCGATTGCCTGGACGGACATGGCTAAACCAACTCGACTTTTGATGAGGACTAAGAAGATATATACCTTATAGGGTCGGAGATGCTTATAAATGCCAAGTTTGGTCGAAATGTCTTTGAAAAATGAAGAGTTTTTCATACAAGAACTGAATTTACGGCTGATCTGTAACATTTTAATATAGTGCTCCTATCCGACCAGCTACGAAAAATATATTGCCTGGAGCATATGACAATAAGTTTCATAACAGCAGCTTTAAAACTGGGGAATATTAGTTTGCATAGAAATAGACAGGCAGACATGGATATGTCCACTGCGCTGTTGAGTTTATGGGCTCAAACACACGGCGGATGGCGATTTTGCTCGACCTGCACAACACAATACTACAACATTCAATTAAGAAAATACAGTAAAATTATAATTAAAAACTAAACATGAAAAATCGGTTCTGGCTTTAGCTAAGTTGATTTTTAGGCAAGTAGTTTCAGTGAAGGTATGCTTTGAATCAGAAATAAATACCGGTTCAATTCGAAACCTTTCTTGTTTTAAAATATGCAATTCCTGTCGTGTCTAACGTGCGTATATATTTAGTTCTTACTTATGGTACGTGTTCGTGTCCGTTTGAAAGTCGCCCATCTTTTGCCTTAGGCCGTCTCAAACGTGGCAGCGGGAGAAGCTGCAGCAGCAGATCTCTCCATATAACGATCTGTGGCTGAGTTCTCACGCACTCGCCAGCTGGGCTGCATATTTGAGCATTAATTAAATTAAATAACTAACAACAAATACATGTAAACAGTGTGACCCCCAGGGAGCTGGAGAGTTGAGGAGGGGGCATACACATTATGACCAACACCTTCCACGTTTTGCGGCACGTGTCGCCCACTGAGCTGGCCAAATTAAGCAGCTCTCTCAGGCAGCGGCCGCGTGCTGATGAGCAAAGCAAACCGTAAATTGTCACATTACCACCCCCTTCTAGCCACCTCCAGGCAGCTCGGAAAATTGGAAAAACAGCGCATTGATTTCAAGCAACGTGTGTCGGGCGTGTGACCAGTTCCAGGGTAGCTCCTTGTCACCCCGTAATATATACTCTGGAGAGCGTTTGTGTGTCCCGCTGACAAATGACGCAGCAGCAACAACACCTGCAAAAACACCCAATGCTAGGATATTGCCGCTGCTGCGGCTCTTGGCCACGTTAAAAGTCAAACCCCAAATGTGAGAGAAATTTGAATATTTTGGCAAAAAATTATAACAGAATTTGTACCCTTTTTGGTTGTACGATGGGTTGGGTTGATAATGAGATGCCTGAAATATAACCACTCTTTGGACTGAGACAAACTGTCGCCGTCGCTATGACGGATGCATTGACACAGCAAATTAATATTAATTTTTGTCACACGCGCCAGTGACACTTTCTCCGCAGCGAGTGCTTGAGTCCATTCGCAGGCAGGCTCAAGGCACCAAAAAAAAAATAATAATAATAACACGAAATTATTTTCAAAACATTTATTTTTGTCTGCGCTTGCGAGGGGCGGCTGCTGAAGTAGCTCTCGATGATGAGGATGATGATGTTGTATGTCTGCAACTGGGCCTCACGGTGTATCCGCCACGCATCCTGCGACAGGATATCAAGTGAAATGATGCGCGCGTCCGACCAGCGGCGAGCGACTTGAGTAATTAGTTTGGATTTTGTGGCATTATAAAATCTCTTTTTCGTCTGCGACAGCCGCACAAATATTTATTCAAGTGTTAAAGTGTCTGCAACGCAGAAAGCAAAAAGCGTTTGCTTTTTTCCCTTTTCGTATTTTTTTTGTATTTAAAATTTTTGATTGCGCCCGACAGAGCGCCGTCAATCTTTGTCCGCTATGAAAAATTAGACACCTTATGCATTGAGCAAATACAAAAAATGAGCTCGAGAACTTTTGCACTGTGCCGCGGAAAACTTTTCCCAAACATTTTCATACACAATCAATCCTTGTAATTGGCCGTTACGCGTTTTCCTGCTAGCATTTTTCTAGTTTTTCCCATGAAAAACGTAGCGCTAAATGAAACTGAGAAGCACACACAAAACCAAAAAGAAACGAAAAAAAGATGCCGCCATTTTTTGCAGCCGCGCGAAGAAATCAAAAAGCAAAAGGCAAAACTCACAAGCAGCAAAAGGAAAACGCAGAGAAAAGTTTAATTTTACTAATCACAGCAAAGTAATTACGTGGAAAATGAATTTTTTTTCTTGTTCCGCGTTTTGCTTACCCAATGCCACCCTAACCCAGCAGCCAGCGCTCAGTCTGCCGTCTTAAGGTGCCGCCTCGCCTCGCCCCGCCACTCCAACTCCAGCCCCCTCTCACAGGCCAGCCCCCAGAAGCTCTGCTTGCTAGGCAAACAAATAACTTGCAATTTGTACGTTTTAATTTTTGTGTGTTTTGGAAAAATTTTTCAATTTTACTTTGGTTATTAATCAAGCGCGTGCTCTGAACTTGGCGAAAAGTCAATGCCTGCAGCTTTCAGAGTCTTGGCCCGGCTGAGGTCAGTCTGCAGCAGCTGAGACGCCCCCAAACCTGGCTCGAGACAGACACTTGTTTTGCTCATCAGGCTGTCAGATGTATCCGTAACTGAAACTGCATCTGCATCTAATGCAACTGGCTGCACACATGGCCGGCCCCGTTCTCGTGGGCTGCACAAGTTTCCCACAAGCCTGAAGAGTAGGCAGGCAGGCAGGCAGGCAGTCAGGCAGGCACATAAATTGTTCAAAAACTAAACACGCAATTCAAGAGTCTAATAAAGTTACGCAAACAAATGATGCGGTGCCCCCAAATGCGCAAGTGGAGCAACGGCGAGGGTTGGGAGGGTCTGTCGGTGCCTAATGTACACAGCAGATACGAATGCTGGCAGTTACAGATGCAGATACAATGTCGCATATCCAAGAGCGTGGGGCCGCAACACTTTCCACCAATAAGTAGATCTTTTTTTTTTGTTGTTTTGTTTTTAATTGCAACGAGAGGCAAAGTGTTAAAGAGTTTATGTGCAACATTTACAGAGTGTAGCGGCTAAGAGGGGGGAACGGCGGCACAGCAAACACACAAAGAGAGCTGCCCATTCATTTCCCATGCGGCACACACACGCACACACACCCGCCCGCTATACACACACAATTATAAACGCAATAAAATACTTTTCAAGCGAAACTCATAAATTTCCAAAAGCGACGCTGGCGACAAAGAAACTGACGACGCGACTCCGGCTCCGATGGGTGACTTCATTGCCGACTCCGATTCCCCTGTTTTGATGCACTGGCTGCCGTGTGAATGAGTTTAACCCACCGATCTGTACATTTTGGGGCAAGATATGGGGGGAAATGGGCGTTGGCTTCGCAGCTGCTCCGCCAATCGGAATAGCTGGGGCAGACGGAGCTGCTTAGGAGCCAACGGACTTGGGTTAATCACAACAGATGTTAATGGTTTTTATGGTCGTGTTTACTATGCCCCTCTGAAACTGTATCTGTGTCTGCATCTGTATCTGTGACTGTGCCGTATAAGTTGACATCATCATCATCATCAACTGCGTTGAGCGACAGGCTGGGGGAGCCTACTCCTGCACCTAGCAGCTCCCTAACTTCAGGTCCGCTTATTATGTTTAATTAAATGAGTTTAAATTCTTCGTCTGTCTGTCTCTCTAGCTGTTTGTTTGTTTGCTTGTTGCTGTTGAATGATTTGTGACTGTCTGCCTTCGAAGTGAAGTTGCAATGTGCTTAAACACTTATCGAGTGGGTGTGCATGTGTGTGCGATAATATTCGTTAATAAACATGAGTTGACTAATTTAAACATTTTAGTTAAGTGTTTATTGGAAACCCCAATGCAGTCTAACAAGTCACATTAAGACAAGAACTCTTAAACTAAAACCACTTGGGAATTATAAATTTTGTGTCACAAAAGACCTCCTTAAGCTCCTCCTCCTGGGTACACACATATTAAAGATGACGCAAAAAGATCTGTTCAGCAGTTCTCGAATTAATTAGCAATTGGAGTTAAAGAAAAAATGTCGATTGTATCATATAAATATATATAAATATACATCTTGAGCATCATATAAATAGCTTTGAATGTCGTCTTTAGTAAAGAGTTCTAGATACAATAATATCTGACACATCAAATAAATACTCATTTAAAGTGTCTTTTGGTGTTGGCGAACCAATGGAAAACCTTGAACATCTGTATCCCATTGGGCTGAAGTAAGTCGGATAAGTAGCACAATCAATTACTGCCCACAATTGCATTACACATGCCTCGAGTTGCACACATGAAAGTTCCTAAAAATAAAACTAAAACCCAAGTCGGCTGGGAAAGCGGAACGGAACTGGACGGAACGATCTCTGGGCACATGTCGCATGTGGAAAATAAATTGCCAAACAAATATCAACATGACAAATTGATAAATTCATGTTATTATTTCACTGATGCCTGCTTAGGCATGCAAGTGTGTGTGCGTGTGTGTGTGTGCGTATTCGTATTTAGTTTTGTCCGCTTTCACACATTAACCAAATGAAAATTCGGTGTTGACGCATTTGTTTTACTCATTTCTCGCCGGCTGCTGTTGCTGCTGCTGCGACAAATGAGCCACAGGCTGCGGCACAGCTGAAGCGGCTACTTGCAACATGGAGGCAGACAACGGACGCAATCACAGAGCAATAGATGGAAACTAGGCAAATGGTAATGGAAATGGATACATTGAGCACGTTGCGACATTTGTCAACCGCATATACGATGCGAGTACGTACATATATACTTCCACATGGCCCCAGTGATACCCTCCAGCTCCCCGCACCCGTTCCCTATCCACAAGTCATAGTCATTGCCTCTGCCTTTGCCAGGCTACTGTCGGAATTTTAATGATGCGCGAAATGTTAATTTTTCATCTCGATCGTTCAGTGGGGCGTACAGTACGCTGGCTTGTGGGCGTGGCCGGGCAAAGCACTTAATGAGCCAACAACAGTTGCCGCCGGCTGAGTCAATTTCACTGTCTTTTGTTGGCTTTTAATTAACGTTGATCACCTCAATTGAAGCACGTCGCATGTGAGTCCCGCTCTATACCCTGTGTGTGTGTGTGTGTGTGTGTGTCTTTCGCTGTCACCAATTAAGGAGCTCAAACTGGAACCAAAGCTACCCTCCAGTTGGCATTACATGTGGGCACTCAACGGCTGCTTCTGCCGCTGCTGCTGCTGGTGTATTATGCGGCGACTTGGCCATCTACTCGTAATTCCCATTAATTGAGCTGAATGGGTAGAGGGTATTTGCTATCTGATATTAAGTTACCACAGCGCCGACATCGAGGTAACATTCGTTAAGAATATGTGCCCCTCGGTGGGTCGCGTGCTTAATAATAATAATTTCTTTGGAATATGCTTATAAAAATATGTCTAAGTCATGGTCTAATTAAAATCAATTGACTTAATTGAAAGCACAACACAAAAACTTGTGCGACTACGACATGAAGGTAGCAATTTGATCATACTCATAATTTATGGCCAGCTTCATATAGTTGGCGGCATGAGGTATGGGTTTGGGCATGGGAACGGGAATGGGACTGGGAGTGGGACTGGGCACTAGATACCCTTTGCCAAACATTGTTGCGAGTGGCCATAAATCAGCATCAGCAGCTATACAAGTACAAGTTTTGTCTCTTTAAATTGGCATAAATCTACAGTTTGGAACTAAACAACTATATCTCTCTTCCTCTTTGCGCTATGAGTACATGGTATATATTCCTACATGACATTGTTAATTTTTCAAAATCTCGCGACAGCTTTTCGCTTGGGCGGCTTTGGCAATCGGTAATTGCCTGTTGGCCAGGCCCTAAACAAGTGCCATATTTTATTGGCCTGCCTCTCGGGCGCTGATATATGGCCGCAGAAATGATAAATCTCAGACATAAGTTTAATTTGGCCATCCTTTTTGTTTATAACCCATGCATTCGGGCGAGACAGCAGCCAAATTTTTGGATCTTATCGTCAGCCAAGTAGCTGCAATGGCACAAATCATCTAACCAAATTGTTTCGAGTTTCGAGTTGTATGCAATTTTCTTGCCCAATCTTGAAGCGTGGGCTGCAAAAATCTGACATCGTAAATTATGTAAATTGGCCAAAAATGCGTTTTGCCGGCGACGCAATTATCAATTCAAGCCAAAAGTCATGAACTTTGCCCAAGGAAACAGATAAAGCCAAGATAAGAAATAATGAGCTCTAAATATATGACCGCAATAGAAAACATCTACAATTTTATAGTGAGTAACCTTAGTTATAAGGTTGCTGACTTAGCGGTTAACAATCAATTGTGAAAAATCCGCGGATAACCGTTGTACATCACTTTTTGCCTACTATCTGATCGGCCTCCAAGTTATTTTAAATTTTGCTCTTCTCTGCGATTCTCGTGAATTTAAGTTAAACGTATAGCAACAACTTCATCTAAAAAACTTCATTTTCCTTCTACTCTTACAGTAATTTTCACTCTTGCACCATATTACTCCCTCTGCTTCCTACTCTTTCTCCCTCTCTATCTCTCTCTCTCTCTCTCTCTCTCTCTCATTTTAATTCTCTTTATTTCTCCTGCACTTACTCTAAGCCGTTGACAACTTATGGTTTCCTTTCTGTTCTCTGAATGTCTGTCGTCATCCTACTAATAAATAGATGGCAATAAAATATATAATAAGAATATTTGTTAAGTCAATTAAGATCTAGGTTCGAGCTATTAAAGACAAAATATTAATCTAAGTATTTGGGGTTGGGCATGTTTAGCTTTGAATAAATAAGTTTTTTTTATAAGTTACTCATCCCAACGTATTTTTCACTTGGTAGGCAATTTTTTTAAGTGAGAAGCATACCTTAATTTTAAAATGCTTCAACGCACTTACGGATGGCAACAACGAAATGTGCACATAACATTAAATGGGTTCATATACAACCCGCATCATATGTGAAAAATGTACAACAACAACATAAACTACAACAAGACCAGGCCAAAGGCAAACAAAACAAATTTCAATTTAGCTTAAAGATTTTGCACATAAAATTTGTAACACTCAATTAGTTTAAACGACAACAAAAATGTTGCCAGCCAGCAACAATGGCAACAGCAACAGCAACAACAACAACAGCAACAATAATAGGAACAACAAAAGTTGCCCGCTATACGAAACGTTTTAGCAACCCTCGCTAGTGGCTCGTGAGTCCCTGAGTAAATCGCATAAATGCGGCGACGTATGAATTTCATTTAATATGATTAGTGTGGGCCGCTACTCCTGGTCTACTTATACTTATACAGATACATATGTGAGGTTGTTGAGACACAAGTGCACTGGTGGGTTGTTCAGTTGGGCAGGGGTAGGTGGTGGCGGGGCAGCTCAGGGCAGGGTTCATATATTGGGTCATAAAAATATTTACGCTGCATACTTGTGGGCGCTGCAGCATAAATCAACCCAAAGGCAGCATTATGACGAGCCAGTGAAAGTGGCAAGGGGGAGGGAAAAGAGAAAAAGAGGGACAGAGAGAGAGAGAGAGAAGGAGAAAGACAATCGCTGCCCTAATAAGAGTTAAAAGGTGGTGAAATGCGAGTATCAACAACTCTTGAACATCTGAAGCGCCAGGGTTGCAAGGGGATCGAAAAAGAATAAGTTGAAAGAAGCAGAGCTTGGAAAAATCTAAGCAGGCGCAGAACAAAATCAATTTAATTTCGCTAATGTAGTGTAATACTCAAGCAGTTACGGTTAGTACTTGGTCACAAGTGCTTCAAGCGATGTTCAGCCTGGAAAAAAAACGATTAGCACCAAATGCTCCATTTGAAGCGGCATACCTACTCCAGTCCCGAACTGCCCTACCCTGGTACACCCACCCCGCTGACCAAGTAGTGGCATGGTAGAGCTTTGTCAGGACACTAAAACAAAATCTTCATTAATTCTGATCGATGACCATAAATCCTTTTCGGTGTTTCACTTCTTTTTCCATTGCCGTTGCCGCTGCTGATGTTGCATTGTTGCAGCAATCAAATGATTGAACACTTACGAATGGGGCAGGGCAGCAAAGCTCGCTGTTGGCCTAAGACAGGATGAACATGGCATTTGGCATTCCATCGGGAGCTGGCGGGCAGGCGGCACGCAGCAAGCAGCTCATACAAATTCGACAGCTGAAAGCGTTTCCGGTTCCGTTTTCTTGTCTTTGTTTGTCCACATTTCTCGTTTCGCTACGCTCTTTACTTTTGCCTTTGCTCGGCTTTTTGTTTCCCCTTGCTTTGCCACTGTCCATCGATGCAGCCGAGCGCGTTTATTTGTTGCTCGTAATTTATTTACTGTCCGCATCGGTTCGAAGCTCAGCTACGTAGCTGCTTCTAAAGATGCCACTGAAACTGTTCGTGCCACTGGAGCTGTGCCCTGTGCCCCACACAGTTGCAACTTGTTAGTTAAATATTGCCAGTAGCTGGCAACTCTTCTTGCAGCTGCTTGTTGCTCTGCCAGTGAGTGATAAATTAATCGCTACATCAGTTTTTAATTCCGTGTTTCTGACGATTTATCTTTTAGCATGCGTTGGCGTGTGCCGAATCCAACCCCCCGCCAAGCCAAAGCTGTGCATGCCACACTGAGGCCAAGCTCTAAAAAAGGTGAAAGTTTCAAAACTTAATTATTTTTCCATATCAAATTAAATTGTAAACATTTAGCTGCGTAGCAAATGCAAGATCCTCACGGTCCAAACTTTGCTATCGACGCTAGGATTCAAAAGACCTTATACCTTAATCGAAGATTTAACTTGTTGAGAATTACAAGCATACCAGAGTGCATTTTTGTGCTTAAAAGCTGGATTAAAAAATAAGTAAGATGAGTGAGTACATGATATTATTACGGAAATATTCAAATTATCTTGTCTGTGATATACTCATATAATTATTTATTTCAATTCTTGATTGTTCATGCTGCTCTGTAGGGCATTTAATTTTGTTTAATAATAATTTCTATTCTTTTCTGACTTACTATTTTACGTGCTATTGATCTATTGCTAGTAAATTTTGTACTGCTATAATACTGTTTAATTTTCTGCTCCTTGCGTTCTTTCGCTACTTTTGACCACTGTGGCTCCGCTGGCATTGCTGATGGCAGTGCATAATATTCCAACTGGTACCCACAACGACTCTGGTCCTGCCCCTTGGCCTCGCCGATGTCGCGCACTGTTTAAAATGATGTATGGCAAAAATTTTGACAAATGTACAAAAATGAGTCATGAGTTCGTCGTGCAAACAAAACGCGTTAGTTGTTCTTGTTGCTCCCAAAACAGTTGTTGTTGTTGGTGCTGATGCTGCTTGGTCTCACTATTTGCTGTTGACTTTTTCATGTACTTGCCATCGTCGTCAACGTCGCCGTTGTTTTATTTTTTAGTATCCATAACACAAACAAGCGCTGAATCTGGAGATGGAGCCATTTACTGCGCTGCTTACACATGTTTTTCCTTGCCTTTCTAGTTGGTATGACTGCAGGAGCAAGGCGAAGGCCATGGGGATGGTGACCAGGCGCTAATATTTCTCACTTGAAGTTTACCTTGGCTTTACCATAAATGGTGTCGCACGCAACGAACAAGATTCCTCCTGAGACTTCCCCATTTCGCGTGGACTTTGGATAGGAAATACTCGCTGGCAATCTTTATAATATACATAGATGTGTGTCCAGGATGTTAACAATGTTTCGGAGAACATTCGAAAACAGAAATAAATAATATTAATGCTATGCTGGAACATATAGGATCTAGTGAGTTTTGAAGCAATGTCAATTCAAAGTAACTCCAATGTCTCTCGTAGACCGTATCTACAGCGTCTGGGAATACGAGCTCCGGACTTAAAAAATATATTGTTTAAATACTGATAAGCTCGTAGAATATGGCAGATCGGTCAAACAACGATAGAGGTAACAACAATCATGACCGTGACTATCGAGGCAATTCCCAAGAATATCGTAACTTTCATAATCGCAACCGTGACTTTCGGGATCGCAACAGGGAAGTGCCAACCGATCCGCCATACATTGCCTTTGTTGGCAACCTGCCCAAGGGTCTCGTCCAGGGCGATGTTATGAAGATATTCGATGATTTCGAAGTAAAGAGCGTGCGCCTGATCAAAGATAGGGAGACGGACGAGTTCAAGGGCTACGGCTACGTGGAGTTCACGACATTGGAACAGCTAAAGCGTGCATTATCCCGCAATGGACGCATCAAACTGGACAATTTGTCGGCACCGCTGCGCATCGATATTGCCGATCATCGGCGCCAAGGCGGCACCGGTGGCGCCATCGGAGGAGCCGCGTCCAGCAGTGGCGGCAATCACAACCAGCGCCGCAACTTTCGACGCGACAATAGTGTTGGCTCCCAAAGCTACCAGGGCCAATATTCGCGCAAGCAAAACAGCCCAGGTCGTCCGGTAGGCAATCGTTCATCTAACACAAACTTTCACATGAGCAGACAGGAGGGCAGCCCGCGGCAAGGCGGCTATCGCGGCGGGCGTGGCGGTGGCGAGAGAAGAGGTGGTGGCGGAAGGGGTGGCGGTGGTGGTGGCGGTGGCAGCGGTGGAGGCGCCGGCAGCGGTGGCGCCGGCGGAGGTGGCGGAGGTAGGGCCCACCATAATAACGATGGCTATCAGGGCAACGACGGCAGCAACAGCAGCGATTTTGGCTCCCTCGGCGGCGGCAGTCACGACACATCTAGCCTGGGCAGTCCTAGGCAGAGCGTGGAGCCGCACATATCATCGACGAGCTTTCAAAGTAGTCGCAGCTTTCCGCACTACACAAACAACAACAACTATAACAATAATCGGTAAGCATGTTAGAGTGAAGCAATGTTTCACTTATCTGTCCACACTACTCGCCCAGATATAATGATCGCAACAACAACAACTACAGGCGTGGCGGACCCCCGCGCCAGCGAAGCATCAGCAATGACAATGGCCACTACTCGAACTTCGGCCAGAACCGACAACGAGATCGTCGCGGTCACTACAATCCGAATGAAAGGTATAATCAATCGCTGAGCGGTGGCACCAGCCCACCATTTACCAATCTCGACGACGATGATCGTCCAAAGATTGTGCTACAGCCGCGCACCGTAACCGAACCGATCAATGCGCTGGCCGAGACCAAGCAGGCGGCCAGCATTTTTGGCAATGCCAAGCCCCGCAAGAGTCAGCCGTCTCCGCCGAATACGCCGCATGGCGAGCCGGAGCAGTTGAATGATTCGCAGCCTGGTGGCAGCCACCAAACTGTGGATCCAGAACCCCCAATATAAATATATATAAAAAACATAACATGTAGCTTAGCCTAAAATGCGAAAATTACTTAATCACCCTCAATCGAAACAACAACCACAACAAGAGCTGCTACGGGGAGGCACGAAATTTATTTAAGAAGCAACCTGCCTTTCCCATTCTGATATAATCTTTATATTCTATACACTCTGTACACTTTCAGCAGGGCATATCAAAATGGGGAGGCTCGTTGTCTACTCCAACATATTGAAATACATTTATATGACTGTGTTAATTTTATACAAAATTTACACTTTCATAAACAGCAATAAATCGGCATGCGTCATAAGCTTTACAGGAGATAAGCGACATATAGCATATTGGAATTATGTTCAAAATCTTTATATATAAAACTGCGTTTGTCCTGATTGACTAACTGCCTGACTAAATGCATAACTGACTACCTGATGGCGATCAAAGCACAGCCCAAGCCATAGCAGCTAGAAAGCTGCAATTTTTACTGTAGTTACCTGGAGGTGTTAGATGGAGGTGCACAATAAGGCGGGGTTTTAAAAATGCCACCCAAAGGTATAGAAAACACGCGAAAATTGGTATCGGCCTCAAGCTCAATATGAGATCTTTGTTAAATTTAAATTAATAACATTTTCGCAAAGTCCGGCTTCAAGCTTCTTTTCACAGGACTAACATAAGTTGAAGCTGTTGACTCGAACTATTTCAATTATTTGTTTTTATATAAATTAGAAAATGTGTTTTCAAAAAATGCATAAGTTTCTTCTTTCTTTTGTGCAATTGGGGCAAACTCTAAAGTAAAATTAATATGAGCAACTTTCATTTTCGACATTATTTATTAAACCCAGACAATGCCGGCTAATTTCTTCTGGTAGACTTATAATAAATAAATTGTTCTTGCAGGGGTATCGAGCTAGTGACATCATTTTCAGTTGATTCAAAGGTTTAAGAAGCTGAATTTGTGCATGTGTTCAAGTTGTTGCAAAACCCCGAATCTGTTTTGGCTATCTCTTAATTGGTCTTGAAAATAATCTTATACAAATTCGCCTGCTGCCGCTTCTAACTGGCCTATAAATTTCAAAAGTTAATGCGCAGTGACAAAAAGAAGGCATAAGCGCCAAAACGACATAACCACACGGCTAGGACCAGGATAAGGAAGCGGGACTACGACAGGGACTGCGGCACACCTAAGCGGGCAGCTGGCAAAAAGGACATTCGCGGACTGTTCGCGCGGCATTAACTAGTCAACTCGAACTAATTGAATTGAATGAGATTAAAGAATTTCACGCCGAAATGAAGATGTCGGCGGCCAAGCGAGACGTGATGCGGGCCTGGGCAGCCCAGCCAGGAGCTCTTGGTATTTATGGGCCAAAGATTTACGAGCCACAACAAGGCACTTGGCGCTGAAATGGAGCCGCATCCTGTGCCCAGGCAAATTGGCTTAATTTCTTTTTAATTTGCGTCCGCTGCTTACGCTCTACACAGCACTCCAAGAAATTCAATTTGAAAAAGTGGCCGCCCGGACATGAGGTGAACAGGACTGAAAGCTAAAAACTGAAAACTGAAAACTGGCCGCTTCGGTTTGTTTCCATTTCAATTTTCGGGGCAGAGGCTGATTTGCCTATGTGCGTATACACCCCTGTCGCAAAGTCAATTTACGCACGAACATTTTCAATTTGGTGCGACGCACAAACCGCAGGACCCCCGCCTGGAGGAACTGGGCAGTCGCCCCCGCCCCGTTTTGGGCGCTGCACTTTATAGAAATCCCGCGTAAAATTCACGGCATTAAAGGACTTTTCTTTCAAACATTTTATTTTTATTTCTTTTGAAGTTCGCCGCCCATTTTATTTGCCTTTTTCCTTAGCACTTTTCCGCGCTTTTTTCCTATTTTCTATTCTCTTTTTTTTTTTTTTGCGTTAATGTGTCACACGCACTTTATAAGCAATTGTTGTCGGCCGCGTTGGCGTCTGGCAAAGTTGACGACGTTGACGCCCATGGCGCAATTATTATGATTATTGGGTACAGCTGCACTTGGCCAGCAACAGGACCCTCCTCCAGGGCGACGGCCACTTATAAACAAAATTGTAATTTACCTCAGCTCAAAAAGCTCCACATTGAGGCGGTTGCTGCTGCTGCTGCTGATTTTCCAGCTTCCAGC
Source organism: Drosophila ezoana (assembly GCA_035045725.1). Lineage (NCBI taxonomy): Eukaryota > Metazoa > Arthropoda > Insecta > Diptera > Drosophilidae > Drosophila > Drosophila ezoana. Next base: position 2,004,880 of record JAWNOU010000036.1, read on the forward strand.
CGCCTTCTGCTGGCATTTTGAGCCACTTTCATCAGCAGCAGCAGCAGCCGCCAAGTTGAAGTGTTGTCCTGTTGTTGTTCATTAGGACGGCGGGCGGGCGGACTTGTATCCTGTGCTTTGGACGCTGTTAGTCGCCTCGGGGGTCACGCGTTCATAATCGCGCTGAATGACTTCATAATGAAAATATTAAAGGTGTTTTTTGTTGTGTTGCTTAGCCGGCGGCCAGGATACATTACTTGGCCGGGGCAGGAGTCACCGCCGCCGCTGCTGCTGCTGCTTTGTGCCCAGCACAAAGGGCGCCAAGTTTATGTTTATGTCAAGCGCAAGTTCGAGCAGAGCGGGGCGTAATTTAATAATAAAGCGCCTTCTTTTTTTCATTAAATATAAGTGCAGCAGCGGCAGGATGAGTAAACATTTGTGTGGGTAATGCGGGGCAAAGCATACGCAGCGTCTGCAAAGAGTTGACCAACGTAGCAGACAACAAAGTTGAAAAACCAATGACTACGATATACTCTGCTCCTGTATGCCTGAAGGCAGGTGGAAAAAGACAGTATAGGAAGATATAGTCTAAAGTCTAGTTTAAAGGATTCTACAACAGCCTGGGACTGGAACCCGGATCACTTAGGAAGTGCATCTACATCTGCAATCTGTAGACCACAGCTTGAAAGTTGTGGAGGATGTAGATTTAATGGAAAATATATTTTTTTCTTGTGATTTTATAACAATCAATTTTTTCTGAGGCAGACAGACAAGGCAGACTATGCATTGGCCCAATATACCCTCATTTGTACGCTCTGAGCTGTTAGCTGTTTCAAGATTTTCACCAAGCGTTCTACTTGCAATATCAACATTTGCAGATGGTCAATGACAGCTATCAGCAATCAAATTGTATTTGCGCTTTCAACAATTCCCAAGAAACAATTAAAGCAACCCCAGACTTGAGATTGCCAGGGGTAATACACATTTTAAATATAGTTGTGGCTAATTGTCATGCTATCGACGGCGTCTTATCAGCAGCAGCAACAACAACAATCGCAATGACAACAAGCAATTCAGCCGAAATTTATGCAACACAAACGAGCAGACGGGGCATACAGCTCACAGCACAGACACACACGCACAGATAACGGTCTGTGGCATATTAAGTCAAAAATGCTGCGTCTCCAGTGGTCGGCTTTTGGCTATTAAAATGCTAGCATTTGCAGGTTTATCTAAAGGCACAACAACGGCAACGGCAACAACTACGAGTCGGAGATAATGTATCGACAGGACACGAGGAGGTGAGCGCACATCTAGACGTGGCTCTTAATGAACGCAGCACGGCCTTGCGAGCGGACAGTACAGTGGAGTCCATTAAAAAGGACTAAATGGCAATTAAACATTTGAGTTTGGCCTAGGACACTGCTCGACAACTGACCGTTGCCGGCGAGTCTCAGCAATTAAGGCTCCCTTTGCACTTCTGGCCGAGAGGACACTTGGCAATTAAGCCGACAACATTTTTGGGCAAAAGTTGGCGCTGCCAATCCCTTAGCGACAATTTCGGAGTGCCCCGTCTCTGAGTTTGTGTGTATGTGTGTGTGTGTGTGTGTATGTGTGTCGACGTTATCCTTTTTACCTATCTTGAATGCTGCTGCTGCTGGACCCACTCCACCGTTCCCCCTCCCACTGCTCCTCCTCCGGCTGCTGCACTTGCTGCTGTTGTTGTTGGGGAAAACTTAAATGAGTTTGTTGTGCAGCCCCAAAGAGCATTTAAATGAGCTGAGCACAAGTTTTGATTGGCTCGCCAAAGATTTATCTGCGCGCTCTTAAAGCAACTAAAGCCAGAAATTCAAATACCTCAAATCTTAGACAATGTCAGAGGGCAATGCATAAAAATGCCCCAAATACTCTACCGGAATCCAGAAGAGACACATTTCTATGTCTATGCGCTTAATAGTACTAGCTCGGTGTTGGTGGGGGGCGTGGCACACACGCGCGGCACAGGCATTGTCGATATGCTCATTTAAAATAATTTATTGCAATGAGCTGACACTCATTGCCAGTTAAAAGTGGCATGCCACTCTGACACTTGCCACACACACGCACACGCACACACACACCCATACGCATGAATTTAAAAATAAAAATAAATACTTATCGAGTGGCAGCGGCAAAGATAAATTGCGCAAAATAGAAAAATGCTCTAATTAAAATTATGCACAAATATTTTGGGAATTCGTTTAGCCATGCGACACAAGTCGCAAGCAACATGGAAATCTTGAAAGACTTTGAGATTTGGAAATCTCTTCTGCTGCTGCCTCTGCTGCTGCTGGCGCTGCGTTCTTATTGATGGCGTGCCAATTAAAATTGATTGGAAATTCCTTGCATGCCACGCACGTGGGCGGCGGCAACGTCGTTTGCTAAGCAGCTGCCCCAAAGGAGTCCTGTTGCTCGGCAAAATACCAGCTGCATGCCGGATTCATGCATTAGCATAAATAAAACACTGAGAAAATGACGATGGAAGTCTGCACTTTAAACATGTAGTCGGACTTTCTTAATCTGATTGATAAATTCACATTTCAGAGATATTTAGCAATAATATAATACTTTAAAAACTCTAGAACTTATTTAATAGATTTTTTTCTAATTTCATGTTAAGAATTCTCAAATGTCGATATATAGTATCTATATATACAGGACAAACTCCTTTATAATTATATATGTATATTTTCAAAAGAGTCATGTTTGATTTAGGCGCGGCTCAAGCCGTAAGAGGAAAGAAGATGCTACTTTACAGATGCTTCTTTTGTGAGTCGAAAGTAAGCAATTGGGAGGGGGTTTTGAGAAGTAAGCTAAACTCCTCTTGTAGTATATATAATGGCTTATGACACATTGCACACAATCCTAACTAGAATTTTAAATATTTTTTCTGCGAGTGTATGTGATATGGAGACAGCTTTTGAAGTCGTTCATCACAAGGCCTGACCATTTCGGTTGACTGCATTTGAAACTCATTTCGCGTTTGTCAATTAACACTTTTGTTAAGTAAGCTATAAAAACTGGAATTGGCAACAATTGAAATCGAAGCAGATGTCTAAAGACGCGCATTTAACCCTCATTTCTGTTAATGTAGCAAATAAAACGGTCCACCTTAATGGATTTCTGTTACGCGGTCTAACTTCAAATTGGACAGAAGGTGACGTCCAAATCCTCATCCACGTTTAGAGCCCACTTGCCGCATGCACACGCTGTGCAGCTGATTGTCCTTGAATCGTTGCCCGTTGCCACTTAATCCAATCGCGCACATGTTGAGCTCTAACAATGAGCGCCGCCTCTGGCCGGCGACTGCCTCTGCCACTGCCACCCCCTCGTGGCAGGGTTGTGCGTGCGTGGTGTGTACCTTAAGCGGCTTTCACCTTGACGTCGCAACGCTGCAACCACCACAAAATGCACCACTGCTGCCTTGGGCTTGATTTTCGCACCAATGTGCCGCAAAGGGGGGTTGACTAAAAGTCGGCCAGGACCAACTGTTGTGAAATTTGTACGTGTGTTTTTGTGCTTTGCCAGACTTATCACACACACGCACGGGCGCACGACTTCACCGACTGAGAGGAGTGTGGGGTGGATCACCTTGCGGGGTGTTGACTTTGCCTCAGTCTGACGCATTATGATGTATTCGAATTAAAATTAAAAGCACTGTCCGTCAGCATTTGACATGCAGTCAGAGAAGCCAGCACCCAATCCAGACTCACACCCTGATCCTGTGCCTGCTCAGGTTGCCATTAATGAAGCCTTTGTCAGTTGGGTCGCTGCGCAGACAGGCTCGCCTTATTAATCCTGCAACAAAATAGCACAGCAATTGGAGCGAAAAGTCATATATGTCGCTCTCGCCCTCTCTCTCGCTCTCTCTGTCTGCTGGTGCCGCTCGTAAAGTAAGCCACAAAGATGCGCAACAAATTACGCAGCACTTGGAGGCGCAACCAAGTGACGAGAGGCAACATCTGCCCGCGCCTTTGCCGCTGCCTTTTGACTGGCATTAACTAAAGACCGCCACTTGACTCAAATTGTGTAAAAATTAAACAAAATATGCTGCCCCGAAAAGAAAACAAAACTTGCCGCACCAAATGAAACATCATTCAGCTGTCAAAATCATTAAGATATGTGAAATCGCTTAAATATGGCCGCAAGACATTGCGACAGCCCCAGCTAAACTCAGCTTTTTGGGGGTACTTGCAAAAGCTGAAAGGAAAACAAGAAAGAGCAGCTTTCTTTGCCACGCCAAAAACTAAATACCCTTCAAATACCAAAAGCTTCCGACTAATTGTTTCTGTTTTATACTGCTTACTAGTCCGACTTAAGGCAGTTTTTCAGATTGGGTTGGAGATTAGCGAACCTAGCAATTGCTAAGTTTCTTCAATATCCTAGAGAACACACTAGTTTCATAATATATGTTTGTTAACTAGATTTACTTCTTTTACAAGGAGCATAGTGAAACCCTTTTAACACCAAGTTTGGTTAAATCATCTTTATGTATATGAAGATATATTTTCTTTATCTATTTGATAAAGTTGACCGATTCGGCCTCTTCCCAACCATGTTTTGCCTACAACGAATAGACGAAAATATGCTCTATCGAGCAGGCTCTAGACCTCGAAATATATATACTTTATATTATCGGAATGGTCTTTGTCCATGCATCACATATTTAGCGTCAAAATAATAATACCCTCTGAAAGGGTATGTAAATTCGAACATATGTAGAGACTTAAACAGCCACATGGCAACTCAACTCAGCCAGCCTATAAACAACAAAAATTTCTTCTTTTTTTTTTGTAAATTCAAATTAATGCCTGTCTCATTTTGGAGAACTCGACGGCTTCATTTGCCACACGTTTTCTTTGCAGTGCCAAACATTTTTATTACAAATTCGTGAGTTTTGCTCTGAATGGCAGCTCGACGAGGCTCGCTTGCGCTTATGATTGTCGATACCCCTGCTCAAAGCGGAACTTAAGTGTATAGGCATAACTCAGAGATCTGAGAATTTGCAGATGGGCGATTTGGGAAATATGCCGAAAAAAGTAAAACGCTGGCAATTTATTAATAACTATCCGCAGAGTTGTAAGTAGTTTGAGTGGATCAGGAAGAGTATGAAATCTTTGCTTCTTGCAAAACTTTTTTTACTGACCATACTTGATCAAGAAAATACACTTTTAGAGCTTTCTGCTTGGTTTTCACTTGTTCTATCCAAAATTTATAACGTTCTCTGTATTTTATTACCATTTAAAGGCAAATCAGTTGTACATACTAAAGACATTCCGAATTTATATATAGTACGGTATACGTACTATATATAGTATATTTATATATAGTACGGTAGTGCAATCTGTAAACCCTAGACTCGCAGTTGCTGACTGGCTAGCCAGTTGTTAAATTTTTCTTTTTTCCCAATATTATGCAAGCGTAGAGCAATAAAAATGCCCGAGCACTCCAAAAACTATTCCGCTGCGGGACTGTTGTATAGCTTCCTCGATAGGGCAGCTGTCGCAGCTCGACTGTGCGGGCTGTGCGTATGCCATACGATACGCCCATCACTGACGATTGTCTTAAGAGAGGCATTCAAATTTCGGTGCGTTTATTGAAATATGAACAGCGACGACGACGCTGGCGATAAAAGTGGCAGAGCGAACAAAATTTTCATATAAAGTACCTTTTGTTGGCATTTTAATGGTGCGCTTTATGGAAGGATTAAGCACATAAACTTGTCAATAACTCGAGTGCCGGAGAGTTTGTACGAGCGAAGTACGAGCCGTAGTCCATATCCACTTCTTAATAATGTCACCGCAGACGCTTTGACTTACAAACACACAACTCACACACAACTCAGACACAACACACGCACACACACCGAACGAGCCATCTTATTTATGAGCTCAACATGAAATTACTGCCGCATATGGTGAACCCAAGAGTTGAGCGACTTATTAAGTACAAAAACAAGAGATGAACACATTATTGATATTCGACGGTGGGGCCATGGGCCAAATACTCATAAGTACTCAATGTGAATAGATGGAGGAAAGGCGAAATCTATCTGTTTTCCATATGTAAAGTGTACTCAATGATTTTTATAGATACGATATAAATATAATTATGTTCTGATTATGATTATGATATTATGACAGCGATAAACAACGCATGAACAATAATGCTTAAGTTAGCTCACATGATAGTTAAAAAACACTTGTATTTTTGGTATTATATGATTTATCATATTCGTGTTTTTCATACACATGGGATATTAAGAATTTAAAGCATTTTTAATATAATATTTAAATCTATACATAAAAATGTTTATTTAGACCAGTTGATTGACTGACTGACGACTGATCGGCTATCAACAAACTGGACAGGATTTTCGAATATTTCACCCGTATAGAATGTAAAAAATGGATGAAAAAAAGTTGTATGAAGTGTTGGGCGTATGCGTGTATGTTTAGGTGATGTATGTATGTATGAAGTATGTACACAGATATACATTTTAAGCCCAGACCAAGTTTTCTTACTGCGATTATCATAAATTTAAGTATGCCTTTTGCACTTGGTCCGTTTCCCTCTCTCTCTCTCTCGCTCTCTCTTTCCGCATCCTGCTCTTACCTTACCCCGCACTCTACATCTTTTGTTTTTCAATTTCGACCATATGAATTCCATTATTCAATGCTAATTTTTTTTAGTTTAAATATCTATCAGATATTAAATCAACATATCCTTACCTTACGTTAAACAACATAGAAAAATCTATTAATTTTGTGACCTTTGGAAAATTCCACATATTTTCACTCCGCAAACATCCGCTCCAGGAAGACGCTATTTAGCAAAGCTCTTAGGTTCTCGACATATATACATATTTATAAATATATATATATTTCTTTTGGTGCCATACAAAGTGGAGGCAAGCAAATTGCAAGCCATCCAGAAGATTACATGCCCCGCGGCAATTATTTTACGATGCACAAAGGTATTGTTAAAAGGCGGGGAAGCTAAAAGAGATAGAGGCAGGCATCAGCCGGCAGAGAATAAACAGGCAAACAAGCCAAACAGCCAAGCAAAGTCAAATATGTTGAAATGCGGCCAGCCAGGATGCGGATGAGATTGGAACAGGATGATCGGATGAACGGGCGAACGGGCGAACGGGCGAACGGGCGAAGAGCGAATGGCAAATGGGGAGCGCAGTCAAGAGCTTGCCGCAGTTCAATATGCAGCGGCAGGCAATATTAAAATATCTTAAGGATATTATGTTATTACGCACACATTACACAACGGACCGGCGTTGAGGGTTCTCGGATAGGGGGTAGGGGGGTAGGATGGCAGCCGGCAACTCCACTCAAATGAGATAATTCCCTGTAAAATAATAATAATAAAATAAGCAGCAGGCGACGTGCAGGGCAAGACCTAACCCCCCAACCCTCTCGCACAGTTTTTATGATATTCATATTTTCGCATGCCGCCCCGCCAGCCGTCAGCCCCGCCCCTGGCCAATTTTAAGTGCTTTTCAATATGAGCAAAATGCATTTAAGGTATCTCAGCTACGGCGAGGTCCACGTTTTGTTTGCCCACGCTGGGATTTGTGTAGCCGCCGGCCATCTAGTGGGACGGTGGGCTGAAGTTGGGGGGCGTGCCAGTGGTTGCTTGGCGCATAAGTTAAGGGATTTTCTTCTTAAAACAAAACACACAATCCTGTGCTGCAGGGTTGCCAAAGCTGTCGACTCGGCAGAAAATGGCGTACAATTTTTAGTTTTGATCTAAATGCGTCAATAAATTGTAACACTTTCAGTTGGTCGACAGAAACAAAAGTCATTTCAGGCCAACAATAAAAAAGCCGCCAAGTTAGCTTCTTACTCATTTTGTTATACCCTGTAATCATTGAGTGTGCATAAAAAGGATACACTCACATTGTGCCTATGTAAGTGACAGAGAAAAGAAAGTATCATCGTGCTGTGAAGTAAACATATTATTGGAAAGGGAGACTTTGAAGTTAATTTTTCTTAGGAAGAGATAACAATTTGTATAAATAAAGCCTAATATATATTTTTTGATCGTTTAATCTAAAGCTATAACTATTCACCTCAATTTTAAGGTTAACTGCATAAATGTCTATTAGTATAACACGAAGGTTTTCCAAATGTGGTGTGAGTTAAAGTAATGTAACCGAGGTATGTATTGTGAATTACAATTTAAACTTACCAAATACAGCAAAATGAGAGACTCAATAATAACCAATGTACAAATCGATAAATATCGATATTCTACCCTTTTTGCGGTTATTCAATAACACACATGCACTTGACATGTGTGCACAGGGTACTTTTTAGTCTAGCACTTCTAATTGGAACTCTTTATGCTCTGACTAGGTTTTTTTTTTGGTTTTTGCCACCTCAGCATGTTTTTCAGAGTTCTAGTCTTTGTCTTGGCCTTATCAATGGGCTCGTTTTAAAATCAACGCCCGCTTATTTACGAGTTGTATCCCGTTCGGTACTCGCTCGCCAGGGCGTTTTCTAAGTTTCTCATTACATTTATGGCTGCGAATGAGCTCGAAACTTATCGCCCGATGCGCATCTGCCCAGCCATTCCAGAGATGGAGACGGAGATGGAGATGGCGATAGAGATTCAGGGACTGAGTCAGTTGGTCGCTTGGTCGCTGTAACAATAAAAGGTTTTTATGCGCTCCAGGGATAAGCCGAGCCCAGCCAAGTGACGTATCAGCAATAGCTACACGGCAAAGAGTTCTCAGTTGCCAGCAGTCCAGCAGACATGGCAGCTGTCTCGCTCTTGTGTGGCACGCTTCTTGCCGTCTCGTTCAGTGTGCTGGGTTGCAAATTTATTGTTACTGATAAACGTTAATAAATTAATTAGAATTATTGAAATGCGTGGCCTGCTAGTTGGCTGCTGCTGCGGCTGCTGCATTCAGGGTTCTAGGTCCTGTGCCCGTGCCTGTTTGCGTGCTTCCTGCTGCAAAGCTCCAAAATGCAAACACAGTCATGGACGCCATTATGCGCTGATTTGTGTTGCATGCTTTGTGGCACACAGTTGCTGTTGCTGCTGCAGTTGCATTTGCAGTTGCAGTCACAGTTGACACTGTACAACTGCCACACGCACGCACTTTGAATTAGTTTGTTTGAACTCGACGCTTATCTCAAGTAGTAGATTTCCGGCATTTTGTAGCCATTTTTGGTTGCCTCGTCGAGCACGCAACGCACTCGGCCATTTGCATTTGCATTTTGCCAAAACGGCCCCAAAAACGATTGCGACACTTTTATCAATAAAATTTACGCAACGCATTAGAATATTGAAAATATGATATAATATGCGGCAGTTACAAAATGTTGCTTAAATTTCTTCCGTTCAGTTTTTGCTGCCAGACTTTGCCAACAAATTAAATGTCCAAGTCTATGGGTTTTGGTCACCTTTTCTAGGCAGACGCAAGGATAAACTTGAATCGTCGTGTTCCATCATTTTATGCGCAGGGTATGTTGAGATTCTTGTGAAATGTGCCACGCTTTGAAAAAGTCATTTTTAATCCCATAATTAACTATTTGTATCTATAGGATGGTTTTCGTAGTACTGATCGAGCTTCATTTAAATTACCTTGGAAACAAAATATATATTCAGATCTCAAAATATATTCTTAGCGGACTCCCACGGTTATAGATTTTTGACTTGCCTTTAAAAATTTATAGCTAAATAACTGGGGATCCAATAGAAATCGTTGCCCAAGAAAGCTGTTCGTTAATAGAGCTCTAACTGAATCAAATGGATGTATAGCTAAGCCTGAGCCAGGGTATTTAATAAGTCGCCAATCCAAGGATAGCTGTTTTTTTCATGTTTTTTAATGCCATTAAAAGTTTTTGCTCGCTTTTAGCCAAAGTTTTTAGCACTAAGGTGCTTTTTTTATTGGCCGCCAGTATCCAGACGTGTTCGCCCCGCAGGAATTTGGCTCAAGGTGGCGTTAAAAAACGCAACAAAAAAAAAGTACAAGTCAAGAAAAAAACGGAAAATAAAAAATTGAATAAAACTTTTTTAGCGCACAAATGTTTTGCTGCTAATTGAAAATATCTGTTGGGTTCAATTAGACGGCGACTTTTGGCGTCGTCGGTCGCACCGTGCGGCAACTTAAGCGCTGCCCACACAATCGCCGCAGCCAGAAACTTTGCCAGTGTTGAGCAATGGTAAAGAAAAAAAGAAAATACGCTGATTTAAGCACTTTTTGCAAACATTTTTTTGCGTTGTGTGTGGCTGACTTGCCGGCTTGTTGAGGTTGACCGGGCCAGGGCTGGTAACTGATAGAGCGCTTGATACGATTCGATACGATTGTTAGTGCAAATTAAAAAGTTTCCAAAACTTGTGGCATACAAATGAGTTGCAGCATACCTGCAGCTAAAGTTCTTGCCAAACTAACAGCATACCAATCAGAAATTTAAAACTTTTTGTGCGAAGCTTACGATTTCCTTACTTATTTTGGGTATTTTTAAAGAATTTCAACTATGCATCATTAAGAAAAAAATATATTATTATTATTAAAATTCAATTGTCATTATTTTAAGATATTATCTAGATGGAATCATAGCTCACAATTTATATTGCTTAAGCCACGTTATGCTTGCGCAGAAGCCAATTTCTAATGTGAAGCCTTTTTACTGCTAGCAACCATTTTCAAGTCGACCAAATCACTATGCTGTTAAGTGTCTATAACCATTTTGGATTCAGCTAACAGATAGAGTTCTTCTTATGTTACGACTCGACTTTAAGCGTAAAAGGTGTTCCAAACTTGTGACATACAAATGAGTTGCAGCATACCTGCTGCAAAAGTTCCTGATAAACTTACAGCATTTGTTTACTTATTGTGTACAATCAACGGAAATATAGGAAGAATCAATTATGAATCTATAAATAGGAATTGGAATTTTAGAATATTATCATAACTAACGAAATAGTCAATATTGTTAGATATACTCCCATTGGAGTCATAGCCCACAATTTCTATAATCCAATCGGAATACCCTTGATAAGAAATCAATTTCCAATGTAAGCCTGATTTAGTGCTAGCACTATTTACTCGGCCGAGTAACCATGCTCTAAAAGGTCTAAAAGCATTTTCGATTCGATTCGATTCGAGCTTTATGCCGCAAACATCTCCAATTAAAGAACCCTGTTGTTAGTATAACTATTCCCCAGCCAGAGTCAATTAATCTCTGCTGCCCAACTATGTTTGCCGTAACTAATGAATCACCGAACATTAAGCTCACATGTGTACCGTGTTGCCCCTGATAATAGGTAAGGTACACATATAATTAAACTAAAATCAACCATCAGATGATGCTGAACACAAATTGTCAATTAAAAGGTATTTAAGCATAATACCCAGGTCACGGCCTCGCCAAGCGTTTAATCCACGTAAATTAGTGCAAAAATCAAGTGGATGCGATACCTTTGGCCGCCATTTGCTGGCTTGTGCCGACAGCGCCACAGCCCACATGACCTGCCCCTGTCCCTGCCCATGCCCTGTCCCCAAAATGCGCATGCCCATCCCTCGTGGCGGCACACGGTAAACACGGCGTTGGCGGCAACCGACACCAATAAAGCCAACAAAGCGTTTTTAGGGTTAAGTCCATGTCAAAGTGTCAGTTTAGTATCGGTATCATGTCATGTTGTTCCACAGATTGCCAGTGCGTGTGTATGTATGAGTGTGGGGGAGGCAAGTGTGCGTGGCATGGGGTTTTAATTTCGTGTGCGGCAACATGATGCCAAACGTGTGGCAGTCGCCCCCAACCTGAGCCTCGGCCTGTGCGTTGAGGTGCAACGTTTTACTAATGAATTTAACAAGGCTTTGCCTTGTCTGGACAGCAGGGGCAAGTTGCATGCTGCACGTTGCATACTCATTAAAATGTCAGTGCAAATGGAGTTGGAGTTGGAACTGAAACTGTTGCCCTAGACCTGGCATCAGCTGCACTTTGTTGCCGTTCTGTTTATCCTGCCAACATATTTTTCAAATGTTTCGTTTTGCATAAGTGAAAGGCCAAAAAGGAAGATAACGGCGGACAGCCCCAAACGCCATTGCCATGTGGCCATGTGGCCAGGACACACGACATTGGCGTCAACAACAACAACAAGACCAACAGCAACAACAATGGCGCGCAAATTTACGGCTCACCTACGCGACTAGAAGCTGTAAAGATGGTAAAATCTTTGGGGTTTGAGCTGGACAGCTGCCTCGCACACACACATATGCGCGTGTCGTTGTATGAATGTGTGTGTGTGTGTGATATCTGTGTATATGTGCGGCTTATTTAAATTTGTTTTTATGCGCCATGGCGCAGCCAGTGGCTGGGCAGCTACTCCACATTCAGGTTCGCTGTTAATCCAATAAAATTGCGTAATTAAATTTGTGCATCATTTGGCGTTTGTCATGAACAACGTTGTCGTTGTTATTGTTGTTGCTGTTGTTGTTGCCACTGTTTGTTGTGGTGACAAATTTAAAACCTGTTGTCATTGCCGTGTGGGGGGTGGCAGCAGCAGCAGCAGTAGTCGCCACCGCTAAGGCAACCCTTCAACAAATCGCAGTGAAAAAATGGTTGTACACGTCGTAATTTTTCAATTGTTGCATAATTGAAGGCAACCAGCGCACACGACGCAGGACAATACCTCACGTGCCGCAGCTGCAAAGTATGCTGCACAGTATGGAGGCCAAAAAAAATCTCCACAAAAAATGGACAAAAATATTGGCAGCCAATGGCAAATTGTCGAAGGATTGAAAGGTCCTCGGTGCTGGTGCAAATATCGAGGTGTGGACATTGACTGCTTGTTGATGTGTGGCTGTGCTTAATTTTTTTCTTTTTTTGAAGGGGTGTGAGGCATTTGCCACACAAGGGAATTATGTTTGACGTTGACTAGCAATTGTGTGGCATGCAGTGGAAAAAACGCTTTTTAATTGTTGAGTGTTTTGTGTTTAACCGCAGCACAAAAATTATGCAGGCGTTTGTCTGATAAATTCGCCTCGACGCAATTCAGAAATTGATAAACGCAAGACGAGTGACTGCGCCACACGTTGCACGCAGTTTCCGCAGGAAGTGTCTGTGTGTGTGAGTGTGGGTGTGTGTGTGTGTGTGTCGATACAAGCGACCAGATAACACGCTCGCAGACGTAGAGATGCAACTGCCGCCAAGCTGACTTAAAAGGCCGCTGACTTTTCAGCAATGCGATAAAGTTTTTTCCTTTTCTTCTGTTTGTTTTCTTCTTTTTTTTTTTGCGCCCACAGTTGCAACGTGCGGCAACATGAAAAACGGCAACTCAAGTGCGCAGCAATCTAAACGAGGCATAGTTTTAACTACTGCTCGCAGCAGACTTAGTGCCCAGTCCCAAGTGCCAAGTGCCAAGCACTGCCCGTCACTTTTTCGCTTATCAGCCGCCGTCCGATGAGTCTTCTATGTGCCCTGCCCCAGCCGCAGCCCCTCCCAGCCCCTAGGGCTGCCCCTGGTAGCCCGCTTTGAGCATTTGCGTGTGCTCGTTTCGCAGCTTCATTCAATCAGCGCGTCTGTTGGATAGAAAACCGCTACGAAATCTTTTCCTTTTTTTTTAAAAAAAAAAATATGAAATGTTTCCTGATAAGCGAAACTGCGTCAAACGACAGCGTTGCTTGTGGCATATATTTGTTTTTGGCTTTTTTAATACCCTGTAACAAAAATGGGTTAAATGGAGGTATCATAAAAATGGGTTAATGCACATAAATGCAGATTTTTCGATAGCTTAGACAGTTGCCTCATTCTATATACAAAGACGAAGTAGATCAAAATTATTGCATACATATTAATATAAGCAATACGTTGTTTAATTATTGTATATTTTGGGATCTGGGATTGTTAGGCAAATGTTTCGGTCTTTTAGCTAAGTACCCTATGGGATTATAAATAAAGTTTTGGGGCACTCAAGACTTGGGTACCGGGTATCTACCAGTCGTGGTATTCCTTAATAGTTAATTTCTTGACTTATTTTTTGTTATTTTGTTTGGATGATTAAAACGGATACGTTTTCGTATATGTGATGAAATGTAATTTAGCACATTTCGGGGAAATGTGACAAAATTGAAGAACTCTGAAAAGCTGTCGCCCGCTGCGGCCAACGCTTTCGCAGTCGCAGTCGCTTTTGCTTTTGATTTTGCTTTGACTTTGGCTTTAATTAAAAAGTTGCGCTTTGTGCCAGGCGACAGCCAACAGCATTCAGATTCATATGCATATTCAGATTTTTATATCGCGCCTTATGTTATTAAAATAAGAGTAATTTTGCAGTTGTTGTTGTTGCAGTTGTTATGATTGCTTAAAGCTGAAGCGACTAGCAGCAGCGATAGCAGCTGCTGCTGTTGGTCAAGTAAACCGAAAAGCAAATGCACTGAGCAATATTAGTATGTGAAAGATATTAACAGCATACTTGGCATTACAATATGGCCATATAAGACGTTGGCCAATGCCAGGCAAGCAACAGGAAACAATTTTTCATAGAATTCCAGTCTTTATTAGCCGCCCACTCTATACAAATGAGAAGCAGCAAGAACAACAACAGCAAGGCGAATATTCGTTATAGCTATGACTATGCAGCAGAGTCCTCTGTGGCATGCTTGCATTTTTGCTTAGCGAGTGCCTTGGCCAGGACCAGGACCAGGACCAGGACATGCTTTGGCATGTCTCATAAGACAATATAAAGTATGACAGCCATTTGGCAACACTTTGCAGGCCGTTAGCAGCGTCACCAAAACCTCCTTCGGGCCAAGAGCAGCCAAGCCGAGGCCAAGATAACTTTTTAAATTGTTAATGTGCGCGCTCAGACAAAAGAGCTGTCATAATTCGCAGCAAAATATTGTCACCAGCTTATGTGTAAGGACTTACATGATGCCAATTTTCAACGCCTGGCAACACATTAGCCGTTATGGCCATTTTAGCCAGTCTTGGCTTGCCTTTGGCCGGAAGTGCGCGTCATTTTCAAATATTGTAACGGATGTAATTAATATGTGCAATGAATGTGGCAACTCTTCAACAATTGGCCTTATGGTTATGCCCCTTATGGCCATATAATGAGCAATAATCACCGACTTAGAGAATTAACAGCATCTCAAACAAATGTCTTCGAAGCGGGAAATGAAAAAAAATAATTTCTGACAACCAAGTAGAATATACTCTTCCGGATCGTTAAACTTCCTATACTTTCGCAAAATTTATGCCATTTTGGCCGTGGTTTCTCCTCCTTTATTGGCCGAGTCTTGATGAAGAATATATATCTTGAATTCCCAAATATGCTATATGAGGAATTCTCAACAAGATGTACTATTATGAAGCACTGCTCTCTACTCAAGTATTTTTCTTCTGTAACCTTGCAAGGCTTATGCTAGAAAACACATCTTATGATTATTAACGTTAAGAATTTAATAATTTTTTAAAAAAAGATCCAGCAAATGACTCTTACAGGCTTCCATCGCTTTGTGAAAACTTATCTACATTTAAGAGCCCTGGCGTTTTGACCTCATCAAACTGGCCTAAAATGAATTCCAATAAATCAGTTAGAGACACATATTTTGAAATAATAAGTACATTTATCGCCCAGAGTAGAGAGCAAAGCTAATCATTCTAGGAAAGCCTAGTAATTATTTTCAAATTCACTTATCATAAAGCATAAAATACAATTTCAATAAGATTTTTACGAAATAAAAATTATAAAATTTACATTGCAGTTATTTACACTAGTGCCATAGACATAGGCATTCAATATTTAATCGGCTAGTTTTGTTTAAGCTAGTATTGAAATCATGTCCTCTTCCACCAAAATGGATAAGGCCGTTCTTGTCGAATTCAGCGCCGCTTACATGTTTTACATTGAGAAGCACAAGCTGTTGGATATCATGAGTCGCCTCTTGGCGGAAGCGACATTGCAGAACATTGAGAATGTGCGTCGCTGGCTGGGCGAAAACATACGGCACGTTGCCCAAGAGATCTACACGAAGGCTATGAATGCATTTCATCTGGGTGTAGCTGGTGACTTCTTTCAGCTGCCGAAGAACTTCTTTCATCGTATTGTGCTGCATGGACGAGGCGGCTCGGGCCGGCGTTCGCTGGCCCATGTGCTGGCCCAGCGCTGGAATCTGCTCATAATAGATGCTGATGTCCTAGCCTATCATCACATCAATGGATCAGTGCGGAATAAGAATGATGAACTGCTGAATCGGGGCATAGAAAACTTTAACGTTTACGAACTTTCGGAAGCCGTGGGCAACATAATACAGGAGCGTTTGCTCAAGGAGGATGCACTGCATCGTGGCTGGATATTGATCAACTATCCGAAAAATCGATGCGAGGCACGTGTGCTCTTCGAGGGCTTCACCGTGCCGCCCAATCGCCTGATCTTTCTTCAGATTGACGAGCAAATGGCACGCATGCGCCTGCTGATGCATACCTATAAGCCCAGTCCGCAGGATAACATCACCTATCTGGACTATCAGATGCAACAGTTCCGGAAGAGTGAGCCCGCCCTAAATGCCTATCTCAGCCATCGTCGCGAGGTGCTCTATGTGGATGCCTCCGAGTGCTTCGAGACCGTCAAGTGCCGCATCATGTCGCAGCTGACCAAGACGCCCTATGTCCTGGGCAATAAGTACGGCGAGAATACCGCACTCGACTGAATGGCTCGCTGCTCCGATTACAATCTCCATTTCCACATAAATTATTAAATGTTACGCGCCACAAACTTGCCTCGTAGACTGAACAAAAAAAACCGTGTTCCATCATTTTGTATGTCATTACTTTGTTTATTATTTACTCAAGTGGATGCTGTGGTTGTTGTTGTTATCGATGTGGCGGTTATTGTCGCTGTTGTTGTTATTGTTCCTGTGGTTGGGGATCAAAATGCTGTGCTTATCAGCTTTCTTTTGCCCGGGAACCGAAGCCTCGTCTACAATTTCGAGCAGCCCCACGAAAGCGTAAACATTTTTCGTTTAGGTAAACAAAAAAAACCAAGAGAAAAGTGATTTGAAATTATTGCTATTTGAATTTTCCACCACTGAGAGAAAACCCAACACAATACAACAACCAAAAATGTAGAAAAAACAATAAAAAGAAAAACAAATGATTTTATGACCACAACTTAAGTGCTCAATTTTTAATTGTTTGACGACGCTGATAAGTAGCCGAGACAAAAATGGTCGACTGACGGCGGTTGGAGGTTGTGGGCGGGGTTAGGTGCCTGCTTTTATGGCACCCAAAAGTTCAATCAAAGTTTTTTACTCCCTGTTGATTAAACGCTGCCCGCCGCTGGGCCTTGGGCGCATTTCATTAGCCTCGCAGGTTGATGGCCATGACGCAATACTTGTTCCATTCCCAATGCCCCAGTGTACCATAAGCTAAATGAGGGCCAAAGCTCAGGAATAATTAAAAACAACAAAAAAACGCACATAATTGTTGAGAGCAAAAAAACTGCATTTTATTTACCACATGGCACTGGGATTAGCATTAACGCACCACCTTGATGTCATGGGTGAAACAGCAGCGTTTGGAGGTGACGGGATCCTTTAGGGCCCAGCGTATGGTATAGGGGCTCAGGGGGAACTTGGCCTCAATGGGCACAGTCAGTGTGTAGGTTTGCTGAACGCCAGCCTTAACCGGACAGCTAGTCGCCTTGCAGGCCTCACGATCCATGGTAACCAAAGGCAGCTCCTCCGTTTCACTTTTCGCCCAGCCCAAAGAGGCCTCCAGACGGTCTGCATCGAACTTGGGCGTAAACTCGAAGGATATCGTGGATGGACGGCGACGGCGTATATGGCAGGCTGCGTTTTGTTCCGCCTGCGGGCACGGCTCCACCCGCACCTGATTAATGGTGCACGTATCCACACTATCCGCGCAGGGCTGGAAGTTGACAACCTCAGCGTTGGCCAGTGCAGCCAGCAGAAGCAGCAACGACAACGACACCGTAGTGAGATGCAACATGGCGAGTTGAGAGTTGGAAACAGAATGCGCTGTTCGGATGAGCTCACAATTTGTACATAACCCAGGCTCAAGAGCTGC
Source organism: Drosophila ezoana (assembly GCA_035045725.1). NCBI lineage: Eukaryota > Metazoa > Arthropoda > Insecta > Diptera > Drosophilidae > Drosophila > Drosophila ezoana. The sequence continues at coordinate 2,022,951 of JAWNOU010000036.1, forward strand.
CTACGACGTCTTATCAACCGGTCATAGGTGAACTGTGAATTGTGAGCGTCACTGATAAGCACTCTTGTGAACGTCCCGTGCACAGATAAGACTGGTCTGAGATAAGAACTTGAGCATATGCCACTCAACTTAGCTATGTCTAAGGTAGCTTAACTAATTGCCCCAGCGACAACTCTTCATTAGCATTCAGACACGAATATATGTTTGTCGATAGGCTGACAGGCAATCAAACGTTTGTCAGAGGTACACTACTCAACATGTATTTGAACAAGTACAGCTGAAGTAGTCGCCTTTATCTCAAGAAATACATATCTTTCCAGGATTGAACTTTTTTAAATCGAGTTTTTGTCATTTAAGTTTTCAAAATGATTGTAATTTCAATATCCCCAGTATATTCAGTCCGATTTTAATAGCGATACGATTTGGGCTGATCAAGACCTTCGATTGGCATTAAGAACTGTCATAAATAATTTTTGCTAATTATACACTAATTATAAATACTAATTTTTTATAAGAATTTCAAGCAACACTCAAGTCAACAAATTTGGGTTTTTCACAGAGTTTTATGAACACACAGAGGGAAAATAATTCAATAATCGCACTCAATTTTAAGCAAGTTTTAATCACTTAAAGTTTTAAGCAAAAAGCTTAAATTTGAAAATATTTTGACTTGAATTAGTAAGGACTTTCGACTAGCATTCAAAATTATCACTTCTATATTTTGATCATCAAAATTGTTGCGAAAATAGGATCGATTCACAATCTGTGTGAAAATGAAATCGATTCTCAAATAAAAAATTTTTGAATCCAATATAATCAATAAAGTTTCACTAGAATAAAATGAATTTCTTGAGCCGAGATATTGTCAAGTGTTCTCTTATACAAAACGCTGACCAAGTTTATTTGCCGTTGCAAGAAATATCGCCCTCCTATACGATTCTCATGGTTGCAAGTAAGCCTTACGGGTTTTCATACTTTAATTTTTATTATTGTTATATTAAACAGTTGTATGGCCAATATTATACAATTTCGTTCTTATATATTTGTTAGTATGTATGTAGTTAGTTAGTATTGTATTAGAATTAGCGCACCACCTTGATGTCATGGGTGAAGCAGCAGCGTTTCGAGGTGACGGGATCCTTCAGGTTCCAACGTATGGTATAGGCGCTTAGGGGAAACTTGGCCTCAACGGGCGCAGTCAGTGTGTAGGTTTGCTGAACGCCAGCCTTAACCGGACAACTGGTCGCTTTGCAGGCCTCACGATCCAAGGTGACCAAAGGCAGCTCCTCCGTTTCACTTTTCACCCAACCCAAGGAGGCTTCCAGACGGTCTGCATCAAACTTGGGCGTAAACTCAAAGGATATCTTGGACGGATGGCGTCGACGTATATGGCAGGCCGCGTTTCGTTCGGCCTGAACGCACGGTTCCACCCGCACCTGATCAATGGTGCACATATCCACAGTTTCCGCGCAGGGCTGGAAGTTGACAACCTCAGCGTTGGTCAGCGCGGCGAGCAGCAGCAACAGGAACGGCAGCGACACCCTAGAGAGATGCAACATGGTGCTTTGAGTGTTGAGAACAGAATGCACTGTTGGGATGAGCTTACAATTTTATACATAACCCAGGCCAACGGGCTTCATGCATAGTCGTTGCGCAAGTTCATAGGTGAAATGTGAGCGACACTGATAGGCGCTCTGATGCAATTCTCGTGGACCGATAAGACTTGACTCAGTTAAGAACTCTTGCTCGTGCCTCACTCAACTAAGCTATGTATGTCCAAGGTAGCTTAACTAATTGCCCCAGCAACAACTATTCATTAGCATTCAGACACGAATATTTGTTTGTAAACAAGACTACAAACAGTCACACGTTTGCCAGAGGTACACTACTCAACATGGATTTGAAAATGTATAGCTGAAAAACATATACATCACACTCTTGCGCGAAAATGGAATCGATTCAGAACTAAAAAATTCATGATTTCAATATATTCCAGAAAGTTTCACGAATAGGGAACTAACAACTTTATCCGAACGTTATGAGATAAATGAGTAAATATCGCCCTACTATGCGATTCTCAAGATTGTAAGTAAACCTTACAAGTTTTCATTCTTTGATATTTAGTGTTGTATTAAAAGAGATGTATTGGCAATATAACAAAACTTCGTTGTAGTGTGCATGAGTATATATATGAATGTATGTACATGTGAATGTATTAATGTATGTATGTATTAATGTATGTATGTATGTATATGCAAAAATACAAATGAGAATATATTCCAAGGCAAATTAGAATTGAGCATCTTCTAGTAGAAAATAAAAGCAATCATGGATTCATTAAAAATGTCGACTTGTTGTTAGGTGTAAACAACTCTGCGTGTGCTCCCAAATGGCACATGTATCGACACGCTATCAGGCAGATGACTTGGGGCAATGTTCAGCTAGTTGAACAGATACACAGTGAGGCTCACAGACAGAAAGACAGACAGTTGGACAGACAAACAGACGAATAGTTGTCAGTCACAAGCTGCGCGCACGTCGGAAATTTGAGACGATTCCCGCGAGAGGAGTGCACTTCAATCTTGAATGCATCGACTAGAATGAAGCGCAGTTCGGAGCCTGTCAATATGCCAGGCCACGACGACAATTGCACGGCTCATTTGCGGGCACATATGTCAACAGGCGGCAATAGTAACAACGACAACCACAACAACAACAGCAACAACATTTCTAACAAATTTGACTTAAAAGTGACAACATTTCAGAAAAGAACCCGACCCCGACACGCTTTAACAACACTAACGACTCGATGTCGCAATTTGATGCTATATTTTTATCATGCCCAAAGGAGGCAATTAAATGGGAAAAATATATCACATTCATTTTCGGATGCAAAACATGTTTTTTAGCGCTAAAATACAAACAAGTTTCTCTCTCTCTCTCAAAAAAAAAACAGCATCACAAAAATTGATAGAAAAGTTTTGCGGCAAGCGCATAATTAACAGTCGTTCAGTCAAAGTTTGATGAAAACACGTTTTCCGCTTTCCTCAGCGCTTTATATACATATTTTTTTTTTTAAATATATTTCGCATAAATTATAAAAATTTTTAACATTTTCCCTTTTCCCGTTGCGTTGGCCTTTTTATCGCCAACGACTTTGCGCCTTTATCAAAGTCCACTGAACGGTGAATCAACAAAACCGAAAAAAAGCAAAGCCAAAACAGAATTAATTCATTAAAAAAATATGCAAAGCATTAAAAAAAAATTACCAAGAACTCGCTGATGGGGTGCCAAAGAACAAAATACAAAAACACAACAAAAAAGCTGGAAAAAAATGAAATTTATGTTTTATTACTTAATGAACTTACCGCAAATTAAGCCAAGGGTGGACCAAAAGAACACAGCCGAGTCCAAGTTAGCGGCCGACGCCTTGTCTTCAATTAATATGCAAAAAATGTCAACACCAACGGCTGCTGCTCATCAAGTTCTTGAGCCGCGGGAAAGTGTGTCCGGCAGTTGTGTGATGTGATGAAAGCAAATTGGTTGGCAATTAATGACAAGTTCTTTTAATTGAACACGTGATGAAGGCGCTGGCCAAGGCGTGAAAAGGGTTAATCAAGTGCAGCATATTACTCTCTTTCAAATACAAAACAAATTTGTCAAACTGTTCGATCTTAAACCAAGCTTTTATCAAAATATATACACGTGCTTGATAAATTTCAGCAGTTGATCCCAGGTGCCAAAAAGTCCTTAGCTGCTTTCAAACCGAAACACTTATCTAAAATTTAAGCTACATAGCTTTTTAGAATAAGACTGCCTAAAGAGTTCTTTTATATTATTCTTATTTGGCATTGCAAGCACTTAGTCAGAGATAGCTATAAAAAACCTCATAAGCCAGATTTGAACGAGCATCATATCCCTTGTAGAGGGAATAATTATATGTCATGATATGTGCAACGTTTTATGTGAAAAAGACATGTCCGATCCTAACTTATCCCTTAGGCTAAAAGATATACTTATGTTACGCAGGAGTATGCTATAGGTACTGGACATACTATAGATATTCTACTCTACACTCAATCAAAATGTTATCAAAAATCGCTTCAAAAGAGGCCAAACATACAAGTGCCTGAATTGGGAGTGCCTGACTAAGATATACCCTCAACGTAGTTGCTGTGCTTCTCAGCAATGATTAAGGTGTCTTTCGGGTTTTCGCAGGCACATTAAGATACTATTATGTAAAGCAGCTATTCAAACAGAGTGGAACTCTGTCAACTATATGAACTTCTAGCCAAGACTTGCCAAAGCCAAAAGCTGGCTATCATTTGCGGACCAAATGTAGCTTGTGATTTGCTTAGATTTAGACGACGATTCTTTCGAACTGGTAAACACGCCCCCCGTCCCCATCCCCCGTCCTCCTGGCTCTAATGGAGGGCAGCGAAGTTGGGCAAATCACCTCAAGCGCCATAAAAAGGCAAATGAAATAAAAGCAAAAGCCGCTGCCAGCAGACAAAACGAAAAAATAATGAGTACTCGGATGGAGCAGCCAGCCCAGCGGTTGAGTACACTCGTATCGTGAAGATTTTTATTTCTTGGAATAATCTGGGAGCGAGCACACGACTAATCTTCATTTAATTTCATTTGCGCCAGCGACTGAAATTGAAACCGAAATCGCAATCGCAGGGAAGTCGGAGATGTAGTTGGGAGTCGGGGTCGAGATACCTTGGTGAGAGCAACGGGCAATGCCAGTGACTGGCAAGGACAATGTAAGGACATTGGCAGACTAAAGCTGAGACGGGGACAGAGACAGAGCCAACTGGTACCGGGCGGGGTAGAGGACATCTGCAACATCTCATTGGCTGTGGCAACGTTGGCGGCGTCAAGGAGATCAAAAGTATGCGACACCGTGGCTTAATTCGATTTTAACAATTGCATGGCAGCTCGCACAGCCAATGGCAATAGCCCAGCGTCGTCTCCACCCCCGCCAGTGGACTCTAATTGAACGCCGCCGAGGGAAGCCAGCGCCCGAGAAACCGAGACGGAGCCAGAGCTGCTCCTGCTTGGCGCACATAAAATTAATCCGACGTGTGGCGCCGGCAGCTTCGTCAGCGTCTTCAACAATTTGAATTTAAATGTCGCCTTGCTTTTTATTTCGATTTTTTTTTGTGCTCTTAAGCTAAATACAAAAAAAAAAACAACAAATATATAAAACAAAATAAAAAAAAAAGCTCGAGCAGTGCCAAGGAACCTTTGCGAATTGAATTAAAAGTGTAACTGAACGTGTCCTTGTCCTTGTCTGGCACGTGCTCCGCACTGGGCTCTGGGCTCTGGGCTCTGGCTTAGGTGTCGGTTTTGTGCCTCCACTCATGTTCAATTCCTCAAGTCTTCCTTCCCGGCCACAACCCGCACAATCTACGCATCTATTGAGAATTTTATTGCTTGGAATAATTAGCTGAATTAAGCACACAAATTAATTGGCGCCGTCAACGGAGCATATGTGGAAAAAAAATAAGCAGCAGCCACAATCGAGCTAAAGAATTTCGCAGACAAGAGCCAAGCTGATTTAGTTTTATAGGCATTTGGCTAAATATTGGAGCTCAAGCAGATTTATGCAGTTCACTGAATGAAATACTCAGATGCGTTTTGCTGCTGATAAAAAAGAAAGAAAAACATGCTTATTTTGGTTCAGACACCATCGCCATCCCGCTCTTCCCAATGCTCCTCCTCTTTCGCACTGTTTCCAGCTTATCGCACGCATGAATTTCACATAAATTGTTTGTTTATCAAATTCAACAACATTCCGAACCCGAAAATGCATGAACATACAAAAAAAAAACGGTCATTTGCTGCGAGTCAATTTCTTGGTATGATAAAAAAAATTCAATGATAAAACAACATTTTGAAATAATCTTTCAACGAAATTCTTTCAGTGAATTTTAAATAACCAGTAGCATTATTTTGTTTCATTAAAAGCTGTTACCTCGAGCTCGAATCATGCTTGCAGCCACGCGCTGTTAATGCTCAAATATGATATTTGGTATACACTTTACTATAATATACATATACTTAATATATGTTTGCGTACCCTTGTAGAGGGTATTAAAATTTAGTCATGAAATGTGTAAAACATAGAAGAAGCCATTTTCGAACCCATGAAGTATATATATTCCAGATCAGCATCAATAGCCAAGTTGATATAGTCATGTCCGACTGTTCGGATGTCTGCTTCAACGGAAACTAGTCTCTCAGTTTAACAGCTTTCGTCTAAAGTCTTTGCCATTGTCCCTTTTCCTTTTGCAGGCAGATCGTATGTTAGAACTGTCTGGATCAGACTACAATTCATATATGTGCCATAGAATCAATCGGTCCAAACTAGGTTCTTGTATAAGAAACTTGTTGCTTATGCTTATGAACTCCATATATATGCAAAGTCTTATCAACATCGGACCACTTTATCATATAGCTGCTATAGGAAAGGTCGATGTGGCTACTTATTCTGTTTTCAAAGATATGTTCATCAAACTCACCTTTTTCGAGCTTCACTATTATCACTTATCTGCTATATATTAGTTCAGACCACAGTACCTCAGATATTTCATTTATTTTAATAGTATAAATACTTGAAGCTGCGTTCCGTAGTTCATTATGCGATTTTATCATGAACATGCAAATGTTTTCTATTGCAATGATACTTTATCTATGATCTCAGGAGCCCGTATTTTAGTTACTGCTGTTTGTTACTTATGTAAAGACGCCCGCTGCATGTGGCACTTGCAATATGTTGCAACAACAACAACAACAGCAACAACAGAAAAAGCATTTTATGCAAAAAGGTTTTTAATTTAAATTTCTCGAGTTGACGTGTGGCATGTGCCGTCGTCCTTGCCTTTGTCCCTTGACGTTTACATCTGCAGAAATGTGGGCAACGTCTCCGTGGCGCATGGCCAAAGAAACTACCCACATGGCCAGGCCCTGAATACACCCACACCCACACACACACACACACATTCATGTAGTACACACACTCTCACACACACATAGCCGTGCACAATTGACGCTTACATTGTTCTCGAGAATTATTATGTGGTTTCCATCAGGGGCCGCCACACATGTGTGCCACGACCCGCCCACATTCCGAGCCCTGGTCTTATCAGTGTGCAACACTTAGGTGAAGTACAGGAGCGTCTGTCAGAAACGGTTAAATTTTGTACCAAAAACTGTAAATTTATCAGCCGCAGCAGCAGCAACAGCAGCACATGGGCAACCCTTTTCGGCTGCGGATAATAGCTTAAGTAGTTAAATGAATCAGGCGGGCGGGTGGGCGTACGTTCTACTCGGGAGGTGTGCATCTTGGCTTGCGGTCCACTCGAGAGTAAGACAAATTTTCTTAAGCCCACGTCCCGACCGCAGGCAGCAGCTCAGCTCAGCTTGGCAATTAATAAAAGCAGCTCGACTTCAAGACGCCCAGCTTCTTTGGAGCAGCTCATGTGTGACCCATAAATTTCAATTTTATTGGCCAAGGTGTTGTTGGGCCGGCAAAACTTTTAATTGTAATTAATTTGCCCTTTTAGGGGCGCCAGCCAGCAGCAGCACATCAGCCCGTGGGTGGTCCTGGGTCGAGCTGCCCGCTTTTCAAGTGCTGCCAACATAAACACACGGCTATTTATGCCAGCCAAGATTGAAACATTGAAATGCAATGCAGCATTTTTTTAATACCCTAGTAAAGGGTATCTCAATTTTGTCACGATCTATGTAGCGAATAGACGGTGATAATAAGGAATATATATTCTTCGTCAGCCGAGTTAACATAGAGTTTACATAAATCTGTCTATCTGTTGCAAGGGTCGAACCAGCATATCATATAGCTGTTATAGGAGCATCAGTCGAAGGTTAAGTTCTTGTATGAACAACGATTCATTAACAATACGAGATTCATTAGCATCCTACTACTATATCTATGGGTCTGTATAAGACTGGGATATCGTGTGAAAAACATTATTGTTGTTCATGAGTTTCATTATTCTCCAAACAAATCTGAAATGCCGTTTTAAATGGAACCATTATAGAGCTGCTATTGGAATAAACTTTTGCCATTTCTTTAGACATTTCTAGGACTTGTCTCCGCAAGGGTATTTAATCTTCGTCATGCCGTTGATAGTCGTTCTCTCTTATTTTTTGTTCTCTTTTTTTTTGGCCGCCACGATTCGCCCGCGGCACAGTTTGCGCCGTTTGCCAGTTTTGACTGACGTTTTGTTTGTTTTGCAAAAAGCCAAATCCCATTGGGTGGTCCGCTACCATCTTAGCGCGGTGCCTGCCTGTGCCAGGCATCTCGAGGTTAGCCATGGACCAGAGAGCAGAAAATGCCTTGTCAGGTGCAAACACATTGAACTTGTCAAGCGGCGGAATTGTGGCAACATTGTCTGCATTTTGTTGACATCAAGGACATGTAGAAATTAAATTCTATTTTTACAACACAAATTCACAAATATTTCAACTTCACATACCTTCATTTATTTTAAAACAGTACGAAAATCTATTGATATATACTTTTTTATTATAAAAGGCATTTAAGCACGGAATTGAATGGCGTAGTTTCTTCAATGACGACGTCAGAGTCTACCGAGCTTAGCTGTTAAATTGTCTTAATCTTGATAACTTGCGGCTTATTATACATATAATATCCGTGAAATATTATGTTGAAAGTTAAAACAGATTATTCGATTTTCGAGATATAATGAAACACTTTTTTTTGATCTTCAACAAACAGAATAGCTTGTAATTGCTAATTGTTAAGAAATGTAGATTAAAGACTTGTAAAGTAAATCTGGTGTAGATGCGCTTTTAAGATAAGTCCAAAAAATAATAAAGAGTACGAAAGATATAAGAGTTCCATAAAATGAAATCGAATAAGAAAAACAAACAGGAAATGGCAAAGAAAGGAAAAGAAGGTATAACCCTAACTTCTGAGACAAAAAAAATGTGATAAACAGTTAAATCTTTAGTACACACAAAGGTGGTAGGACCCACCGATAGAAGCAATCCCCAAGTTGAGTTACATTAATCCAAAATAATACAATAAACGATTACAGTCTATGGTCAAAATGATAGACCCATATTTGTGGCACATAACAGTAGCATAAAAACACGACTCTGTGGAACCCTTTCAATCTTAACTTGTACCTCACTGCCAGACCCCCCAGTCTCTGTCCCCGTCCCCGCCCACTGGTTCAACCCCCTCCACTGGTGCAGCCCATATGCAAATGACTCGCACAAAATGTTTTGTGCTGTTTGGCATTCGGGGCGTCTTTATCACTCGAGAGTTGGCGAACAACTCGCAGCTCGGGCCGGGGCAAAACTTGTCTAATAAGTTTGCATATCCCGCAGGATATAAAGCAGACAAGCAGCAAACGCAGCTCACAAGTTGCACAGCAAGCAAATAACGAGGACTATAAAGCGAAAAGGAAACCCAACGGCCAAGGCAGCCAGCTCCAAGACAGAAGACAGGCGACAAGTGTGCGCCATGTGCACAGCTTTAAGCCTGTCCAAACGAACAACTCAGCTGGGAGCGGCACATCCTTGTTGACCCAAAGACAAGCTCCTTAAAGGTGTGTGCCTCATATGCATACGAACTGGGCCCAATTTATAAAATTTAACTGTAGCTCATTAATGGGCTGCTTTCGAGCATTCGCATCGGGTAGTTGCTCGTTAAACTATTAAGACTAATGAGGGTCGCTCTCTGCCAGACTGCCAGGCTGCCAGGCAGCTAGGCTGCAAATTTATCAGTCAAGCTGCATGATTTCATGGCAGGCAGCTGCTCTTTTCTATCTGAAGCTGAACTTGATTTGCAGATACTTCAGTGGGCGATGGCGACATCATCTGGCTCCATGTCACGTCACACAGATTTTTGTGGCATGTGGGCGTCTGTCTTTTGGAAGGTGGCGTTCTTTCGTTTTAAGAATTCAGATTTCATTTGCAATGCCAGCAAATTTCAGCACGTTTCGTATTTCGCTGCGGTGTGTATGTGCCCCTGTGTGTATATGTGTGTGTGTGCTTGAGTGTGTTTGCCTTGTGCTTTCCGCGAAATATTTTTTGGGTGGTCAAAAAAAAACAAAAAACAAAAAAAAACGACGCCAAGCAAAACAAAGTCAACAGTGAAATGCCAAGCCACAATTTTGTTTATTTACTATACGCTGAACCCACGGAGAATGGGTAAAAGGGTATCTGAGACAGACAGAAGCAGGCATCTTCGAACCCACTAAGCATAATCTATATACTCTTCCAGGGCGACAAACTGAGTCAATCAAGCCCTGTCCATCTGTATGTCCACCTATTTAAACGCTACGATCTCCGAAACTTGGTAAGCAAGAGACTTGAAATTGGAAAAGTATGTAGATTTATCAACATATATTTCAACTATCACTTCTACAATATCGATATATTACTCGAACATCATATGAAATACATCTTATACTTGAATAAAGAGTCGTTGGTATATATGCACTCCTATAGGTTATATTTAAAACCTGAAAACTTTCGTAAGTATCGGGCTATAAGCACGGAAGTTATTCAAGAATGGATTTCTTATAGGCATAGGAGGGAAAAAGAAGGAAGGAAGTGCGAATGTTTGTAACAGCAGCTTGGGGCTCAGCACAGGGTATCTACCAGTCGGACACCATCGACTAAAACAATCTTGCTTTTTTCTTATGCCTTTTTTGTCGCCAATTCGTTTGGGCTTGGCAGATCGAAGGGCATATAGTATATGGAACACCTCTTGGCCGCAAAGTGTTAAAGTTCTGCTACATATGCTTCACACACACAGGCACAGACACAGGGACACACACGTCTGTTAGTCCCCAAAAGCAATTTGCGGACGTGCATGAAAAACTTTTACTGGCAGCAAATTGAAATTAATGTGAAGTTTCAGTAAAAGTGGCTTAAATGCACACACGGGCCGCATTTTGGGAATTGCACAGCGACGGCGACGACGTTGAAACTTTTCGAATCCAGCTTTATATAGAAGAAGAAGCTGCCAGTTCTTCGGCCACAGATACTTATGTTATTTTCAAATACTTGGCCCTCATACACTCACTCACACACACACACACACTCAAACAGGCTATTCGAAAATAGTTTGCTCGGGCTTCGGTTTTCATTGCCGAGTTTTAAGCCGCCAAAGCTGTTGATTATAAGTTCTTTAGTGGGCGGGCTTAGGCAGTTACAGGCACACCTCACACAGAAGCACAAACACACACACACACACTCATTCACACAGCACGTGGCTGGTAATAGATACTCTTGTGGCCCTGCCTCTCAATCCGCACCGAGCCAAGACAAACAAAGGCGCAAAGTGCTGCAGCTTCTCCAAAAGGGAGGGGGAGGAAAGGTAGCTGCTCCTACTCCTGGCAAGAATTCGCTTCGATTTGTGTCTTTGTTGAGCTAACGATTTGTGAATTGCACTTCCTGTCTGTAAATAGGAGAAAGCTATAAATTTTGCAAAATGTGCTCAACTCTCAAATCCTTGAGCGCAATTTGCATGCGTGCTGCCTCGGTTAGGTGCCCTGTATGCGAATCAGAATCAGAATGGGAATCGGAATCGAAGCTGGAGTCGGAACCAAAGTCAGAGTCTAAGGAACTTGGCTGGGTTGCCTGGCTGGCTGGCGTCTTGGCGCTGCCTTCTTGGTTGTAACTCGTGCGTTTTTGTTTGCCTTTGTATTTGTTAGTTTAACAGCAAAACTTTGCCTTTTAAATCGAAAACTAGAAAAACGTTGCATTTTATTACGCTGCACGCGTTCTGAATTGTGGCTTGAGACTCGAGCGGAGGTGGCAACAACTTCAAGGACTTTGAAAAGCCAATTTGCCTGAGAGTTGTCATCAAGTCTGGCAGTTTACGATCTCTATATGCTCTATATCTTCTATAGGGAATGGGTTTATGATTTATCAGTGAATACATGTTTGTATTAAACTTGTGTTTCTAATGGAAGCTCGCCAAAATAGTTGTAGCTGTAGTAAATAAAAGGGTTTTAAATATACACACCAAAGCTAGCTCAGGCCAATTCATTTAAATTTAAACTGGATCATAAATGTTTTATATATGTCCACATTTTTTTAATTATTGATCTATTTTGACTATAATAATTCATAATTTTTAAACTACTGTCCTATGGCTCAGGAACACGAAACGACGACATGCGTTGTAAAAAGTTGATAATAATACAGATAAGTTATATTAAAAAGCTTCTTAACCCTACTTCAAACTTAGTTTAAGATGTATTAAAAAAATTGTTAAGCTTCAACTGTTTTGTGCTCAATATCAATACTTAGATAAGATGTTAAGTTGTTGTTTGAAAACAGTTAAATAATATATTACAGAGTATTTATCAGGCCGGCAGCATTATGTCTAGCTGCTTTTTGAACACGTGGCAACGCCAGCTACCTTAAGAGGCAGCCATTGTTCAGTGGGTGTGCTCCGATTTGCCCAAGAGAACATATCCTGCTTTTATTCGATAGCTATTCAAAATATTTCGCTATTTGTTTGGCTGTGAGCTCCGTTTGGTTGATGCCATTGGCTCGATGTTTGCAATTTTCTTGCGCATTTATTTGCATTTAATATTTGTTTGTTTGCTTGTGCATAACGGCAAAAAGTGTTTTCCACAGGAAAAGGCAAAAGGAACTCGCATCTGTGTGTGTTTCTGTGAGCTGTTTGTTTTAAGTGAATAATGCAAATTTTATGCTCTTATATAAGCACAAAACTTTTGCACATGAACATGAAAATATGTGTGTAGAATATATACACACTCGCACACCCCCCACACACACACACACACACACACTCTTTGGAATGCAAACTTTTATTGTGGGTTAAAATGAACTTCCGCTGGCTGCAGCCGGAAGTTCATAATTTCAGCTGATTTGCGAAAACTTTTGCCACTTTTTCCATTTTTTTTGCCATTTATTTTGCTGTGCGTCTTCGCTTGACTGTTTAAGGCAATTTGCTTGGCGCTGTTGACTTGACAAAGACATTTCGCTGGCCAATTTTGAGTTGCTGCGCTGGCTGCGAGTGGGGCACAACAACAAACAACACGGCTATTTGATTTGTTTACACAAAGGACAGACGGATCGACAAACTGGCAGCAGCCAGCAGCAGCAACAGCAGTGACCAAAAGGCGTAGGTACACAAGCGCATCTCCTAGATACACAAAAAGCAAATGCCATGCCTCTGCCTCCGCCTCCGCCTCCCCTCTGCCTTTGGCTTTGCCTCAGGCATGGGCTCTTTGCACTCCTGACTGCCTGCGCGTTTTTGGTGCACATGTGTTTGCCAAATGTTTGCCACGGCATGTGAAAAATCTACCCAAGCCCGATGCGAATGCTCTCCGTGACTATGCGTGGTGTGTGTGTGTGTGTGCGGCAGCAGAGGTGTGATTCGAAAACGGAATCGTGGCTCGGCATGGCCACGCCAAGGCAAACGGAAATCAAATGCAGACATAGCACCGAGTGCACCCTTAGTGTCTGCCATATCCTTTGGCCCGTATCATACATTTTCTACAATTTTATTTTAGGTAAAAATTTCACACATTTTGTTTATGCGACCGCCTGCCGTGCGGCTGTCTAAAAGGCGTTATCGGCGCTACCACGGACAATGCCAGGCCGTTGGGAATTCAGCCTAGAGTTGTGAATGAAAATGTGCCAAGCGTAAATAGATACATATACTTTAAAGTACCTTTAAAAGCGTGCCAATTGGATGCCGCATATGTATTGGTGAGCTTCCAAGCGCCGCACTGCAAAGCACTGGCTCACGATATGCATGAGCTGTGTTCATGTGAAAGCTCTAGGAGCTGGCGATCAGTAGCTGCGTACATGTATGTGTGCATATGCACGTTTTTTGTAAACATTGATGGATCTTCTTAGCTAGTACATTAAGTTTGTAAACGCTTCGGGGCCAGGTAGAAACAACATTTATGTATAGGCTTGAATGCAGGTATGCAAGAAAAGCCTTTTGATTAATTCATTTGTTTTGATTAGCTTGATTAGTATTGGTGAGCTTTTAAGCTTTTCGATGCATGCTGCATGCGTGACTTGTGTGCGTGTAAAAGCTCTCCAAGTTGAAGATCACGAGCTGCATGTTGGGTTGCAGTTGAACTGAGTCAACAACTGCTCTGTGCGGGGCTTGGCAATTGCAATCACTCAAAATGTGTCAAACATTTGACCCACTACGAAGAACACTTCCCGTTAAAGTGCAAAGTCCAAGCGCAGCTTTGGTATTTCGCATTAATTAGACATGCGGCTCAAAAGTGTTGTGCATATCATTTGTCTTCATCAAAAAACTGTTGATAATATCATTTAAGGGGCTGCACATTCGCTGTGCGCTGTCATCTACAATTTTTGGCGCCAGCAAATGCATTAAATTGCAATGCAAACCGAAACCAGTTGAGGAGGCTGCCAAAGTGGCGCCTATTATAAGTTAAACAATTAAAATTATATGGCAAATGTGACAAGTGGCTGGCGCATACCTCAATTAGCATTTGAAAGAGTCCAATGAGAGACAGTCATACCGACAGACAGTCGGACAGACGCGCAGCTAATAGAAGTAGGCACCGTCCCCCAACCCAACCCCCTCAATGATTAACACTCGCCGCGCCTAATTACAACAGTTATTTTTAGCTAAATGACGACATAGCCATCATTACCCCTGGCCAGCAGCCAGCCGAGTGTCAATTAAAGCTGCACGGCCTGACTCCAGGACATTGACATCTCTCGCCCCAGCAGCCGAGTGCATGCGAGGAGTGGCAGGCGGCGTTCTCTGGCGAAGTGTCGTGCGGAATGTGCACTGAGCGAGAACATTACACAACAGTCAATTAAAATTAATAACTTTTGCAAATACAACAAAAAAAAAGAAAACATACGTATACACACATTTGTAACTGGGCATGTGTGTGCCCCGTTTCACATGTGTCAGTTGAGCCGGGCACAACGAAAATGTATCCGACAGATACGCGAAAAATACTCGCTCCGAGCTGCGCTTGAGCACGCACACGCGCTTTTCGTTTAAAAACCATTTCAAGTTGTGTTTGCCTTTTTTTTTATTTGTTAATTTTAGCTGCCGCTTTTTATGAACTGCTGCAGCAACCGAATGTGCTCGCATAAAGCAACAAAACTGTTTGCAGCAACTGCAACAAGCGGCAGCGGCATGAGGCAACTTTTTGACGTTGAGCGCTTTATTAGTTGCAAGTGAAATGGAAAAGTGAAAGAAAATATGACAAATCAATTTTTTTGGAGAACGTTACTCAATTAAGCAACGATCAGCTACTGGCAGAAATCAAATCATAATCAACATCAATCAAAGGCACAAAAGCTATCGAAATCGAAAAATTGCAGATACATGATAATATACTTAATTATGCTATATTTTGTCAGAACACATGCGAAATATCAATATGTTCAATTTGTAATAATATTTATTCATAAATATACACATCCGTTTAGACTTAAACATGGCGTTATGAGCAAAGGTGGATGTATATGTATCTGGCACCTGCACCAAATCAGTTTAAAAAAATTTATTAAAAAAAAAATAAATATATTATTGTTGGTTATTTTCCATATTATTTTTAAGACATATATTAAAATAAGATAATTAAACTGTCTCACAAAAATAAAAAAAGAGAGAAAAAAAATTGTGTGGTTTTGTTTTGTCTCACCTTCTTTTACTCAAAAAGTGGGGCAGTTATCCTTAATATAACTTGTATAGTCTTTAATTCAATTATTCGCATAGCCTCGTATAGGGTATTATAATTTAGTCACGATCAGCATCAACAACCTAGTTGAAATATCCATGATCGTCTATCTGTCTATCCGTCTGTTTAAATGGAAACTAGTCTCTCAGTTTTAAAGCTAACGTCTTAAGACTTGGCAAATTATTTTTTCCATTTTGCCTTCCTTTTTATTGAATAGTTTTTCTTGAAAATTGTGCAGTTTATTAGAAGCTTTAAGCAATTCTATTCAATTCGCAAATTCTCCAGTCCTTTAATCTCAGAAAAACCTTTGAGTAACTTGGCGACCATGACCTTTGTCTCAGTGGATGCCAAGCCTATGAACTGCCATTGTATTCGAGCACCCGTCTCCACGTTGTTCATGCATTCTTTACCTTAAATATATTCAATTTATATGCCACAAATAAGACCACATGGACAGGCACTGCCACAGACGCCGCCGCATCGTGAAAAACTCGCGCTTCATTAAACACAAGCCGCATTATTCGCACCTTGGGCTACAAAGCGACGGCTAAGAACATTATAGAAACAAAACAAAAAAAAAAGGGAACACGAAAAAAATATACGTATAATACAGGCAATACAGTTTTGGGAACGTGGCCCGCATGCAACAACTGTGGCACAGGATTCGCCCGCTCAGCAACAGGGCTGACTGTCTGCCTGGATCTGGCTGCGGCTCGCCTTTCAATCAATTAATCTAATTTAAATTTTCTTTTGTCGTACGCGTTTTTATCATTTTATCCTTGAGCCACCACCATTAAACAGGTTTTTAGCATTTTGTTGTGGCTCTAAAGATTTTTGCATCATCATCAGCAACAAGAACAACAACAACCGTAAATCGCGCCAGGTTGCAGCGCATTCAGAGCCGGTGTTCAGTATCATTAGCGGGCTGACATTGAGGGTAGATTCAGACAGACACACACCCCTTTGGAGTATGTAAATCCGGTAACAAACAGAAAAGAGTACAAAAAACTTCAAATGCAATTGAGTTATGCGACTCATCAGCTTAAAAGCCGCAAACGTTGGCCGTGTGGGCAAAAAGGCAACGGAAATGCGCTTTAAATGCCCATTTGGTGTAGCCAAAGTGCAATGAGCCATTTCCGGTTGGCTAGAGTAACCAAAAAAAGGCCAAAAAAATGGCCAATATGGCCAAAAACTACAGCATAAATGTTAAGCAAAACCACAGACACGAATGCAGACATTGAGCTGCAAAAAAACGCAACGCAGACAAAACCCAGCTGCCAGCCGTCCAATATGGCCAAAACTGACAGACGCCACGCCCCCCACGCGCAACAAAAAAAAGGCAAGGCAGCAGGCGAGGAAGGTGCACAACAAAAACTGTAACGTGTGCCAAAAACAAAGCTGCGCCATCGAAGCTGTAGTCGAGCCGCGGGCTCTGGCATCTGTCAGTATCCAACAAGGAGTGGAGCATTTGAGCTGGCAAAAGGGGTATCCTGGCCGCAGGATTTGTTGCAGCTTTTCAGATGTTCAGATTTCCAGGTGGCATGGCAGCCTGGTTGCGTGGCGATTTGCCACTTGACTTCTTGCGCCGGCTTATGGGCTTTGCTACACCTTAGGCCATGTTCAGCTCATAACTCATAAGGCACAACACATCAAATCAATCAAAATCGTGCAGCGTGCCGGCTACAAATGTATGTACATTAATGCCATTGAATCCACCTCAATGAGCTGCACCCCACCACCACCAGAGTGCGGAGCAATCGAACAATTGAACAATCGCAAAAGAGCCCGAGTTTAACAGAAGGATTAATGCTGGTACACAGACGGGCATGTGCTGGCGCAGAACAGCTTCTGTTACCGTTCCCCTGCCCCGTTTGTCTGCTCGAATGCTTGTGCCCGTTCCGGCCCCTGGTTTGGCCAAAAGGTGTCGCGCTTAAAACTCGGCGTGCCGCTTTGCAACCCTAAATTGCATTTTATGCGCATCTCGCTCGTGCCCTGATCAGCACTTTTCATTATGCTAAAACCGTAAATGAAGAGGGTTGCCCCGTGCCCGGGTTGGGGGTAGGTGTGCATTTCGTGTGCCAGCGCGCCAGGTAAGCCAGCAAGATGAGCCGACCGAGGTGAGCCGCTGCCCGACCGTGACAGATTGGCTAGCTGCGAAATGCTGACATACGGGACGGGCCGGTGGGGGTGGGGTTGGTTCATCGGGTTTCATATAGGCAAACTAGTCGAACTGCCTCTCAGCCGGCCGACAACCTCTCAGCGTGCCAATTGGCAATGCTGTTGGGCAAAAGTCATTGCATACTTTGCGGCAGCCTCCGGCTCTTTGGCCGGTTTCCTGTTGCCAACGACGTGCGACGCACGAGCTGCTGGGGATTTACCTTCTCCAAAGTGGCTCGTGCCCTCGCACAACAGTCAGCAGCACCAACAACAACAACAACAGCAGCAGCAGCAACAGCAGCAGCAGCAACAACAGCTGCTGAAATAACACGGCTTCAGCGACGTCCAGTGGGCTATTTATTTATCTTTTATATCTGACAAAGCAGCAGGCAGCCTCACGTGTTATATACACAGAGGTATTCTCAGAAAATACGTTGGATTATTATACCCTTGCATAGGTCCTTTTCAACATTAACTCAATCGAAATAAAATATAATACACACTTGCATTAGTTTTTTAATGATCTTCTAGACAAAGTTCTAATCAGATTTCCATATAGCTGTCTATGAATAAAATATAAAACTCAAAATTGAATTGAATTATTATCTTATTAGAATTTCGAATAGTTAAAATGAAGAATTTATTTACAAAATTAGTTTCTAAGTTATGTATACATTCTGATGAGAAATGTAACTGAAGTATTTAAAAATAAACATAATTATTGATTTATATTTGTAAATATTTATAAAAAAAAACTATTTTTTATATGAGGAAATGTTGTTAATATATACATATAATAATCAATAACTCCTAATCTTTTGATGTACAAATATGAAAGAGTTCAAAAAAATTCTATTACTTATTTATAATTGTATATAATAAAATAATTAATGAATTATAATAAAATAATAATAAAATACTACTTATCTAGTTGAACATTTTAGAAGAATTCGATTTGTTAAAAGGAATTATATATAAACATATATTTCTATAAAAACTAAACAGTTTTCTGATTGTCTAGATAAGCCTAAATCGGAGAATAGGAATATGCAAACATATGTCTCTTAAAAACATAAAAATAGAAAAGCCCAAGGCTCAAATATTTTATTCTATATTTTCAGGATCCAGCTTTTCTATATAACAATGTCAGCAGATTCATGTTCTTGCTCTTTTATATATACATACATAGATGTATACGAGCTATGGTGTAGATGCTATCGTATACAGTAATATATTGCATATGTATGTAATGTATATGCAATATATTTATACATAAGAAGTCGAAAGATCTATTTGCCATATGCACGATAAGCAAAGATTATATGATACTTTATACATATGTATGCTAGAGAACCAAAACTTCGGTGCATTGAAATCGCATTTAGCCTCTTTTCATTTGAGCAGGGCTCAAGTGAAGGGCGGTTTGAAGGTGGACAGCGGCACATTTCAGTGGCTGTTTCAGCTCTAATCATTAAATCTCTGCTTTTCACACACACACACACAGAAACACACGCGCGCGCATACACACACGTGTGTGCATGCCAAAAGTCGATAAAGGTGCATGGCATTGGCTTTGTATTGTTTTTGTTGCGGCTGCCTGCAAACGCTATCATCAACACACACACACACAGGCACACACGCACACACGCACACACATACATATTAGCAGAGCCCTTGTGATGATGTGTGTGTGTGTGCGTGTGGAAGGTGTAACTGTAAAAGCTACCCCCAATAAGTGCTGCGTAGCCTTAGCCACGTGGGTCGCAATTTCGCAATAATTTCGCCCAAAATCACAAAATAGCAACAACAACAACATGAAGAGGAAGAAACAAGTAAAAATGTTACGATCGGGTGTAACCGACTGCTCCATGCTCATTAGCATCTCAATAACAGTTTATTAAAAGCCATCGATTCGATTTGATCGCCCCAAGTGGGCGTGGTTCGAACATGTTAACATATAATTCGTTGAGAACATGCGCGAATTTACCGACTCTATATCAAATAGTGAGTATACAACGAGACTTGCCACAAAACCAATATACTCTTATCTCGCTTGCGAGCGGGTATGAAAACCATTTGAAAGACCTTAATGAGTAAACGTGGCGGCTGCGATGACGCACATGTTGTCGCCAGTTGTCCTTGACGTCGCCCCGTTGCTGCTGCTGTTGATGATGATGATGACGGTGATTACTTACAACAAACAGCAGCAGCAGCAGCAGCAGCGGCAGCGGCAACAGCAGCCGGCGGTAGCTGCAGGCGCTTTTTGGCACAAATGAGGGCTGCAACCCCATGCGATGATATCAGCCGCGGTGCACGATCCCAGATTGAGGTGAAAAAAAAAAGAACTCGATGAGCAATTGCAAAAGGTGCGTCGCACATGTGACTGCCAAACCACCACCACCACCAGCAGCAGCAGCAGCAGCAGCAACAACAACAACAACAACAACTGCAACAACAACAACAATCAGAGTCTGAAACTTGTTTTCATTTCTTTTCGCATCGCTTTGATTTTGCTGCTCGATTGCTCAGCGTTCAACGCTCAATGCTGAATGAATCCTGCGTCCCGCTGCCTGCTGCCTGCTGCCCGCTGTCCTCGTCCTGCTGCATCCTGTGGTAGGTCGCGTGCCGCAATCTCGTTTTTTATTGTGCTTTTTCGGCGCGCGCGTTCTTTTGCTTATTTGTTTGTTCACTTCGTGCGCTGCGCGGCAGCCGCATCAAGGTAAACTTTGGCCACCCATCCTTGAGGTCCTTCTCCTTCTCCGTTTTTCTCCGTTTTTTCGTGCTGTTATTGTTTTTGTTTTTGTTGTGCGCGCGCCGCCAGCGAAATGGGATTTATTATTATTTTTTATGCTTTAAATATTGTTTCAATAAAGGCAGACAATTTCATTTTTTATCAGCCTGAGCCGCGACGTAACGTCCTGGCGTGTCCTGGCGCTGCCTTTGCAATTGGCTTACTGCTTCTTAGCCCTTTCTATTTTGGCGCAACCTTTTAGCGGCTAAAGTTACATCAATCGAGGCAACTAAACTCAAGTATTTATTTGCGCAGCTGCGATTCACGTTGAAGTAAAAGTATCTGTATCTATTTCTATATTGTTAATTTGAGCCAGAGATGACACTATTGACACGCTATCGAACGGTGCGATGAAAACACGAAAAAGATCTCAAAACATTCAATAATCACAAGAGAGATTTTGAATTGCCAAAAAAAACTGGACCCAATCAAGAGAAATAATGAAAAAGCTCGAAAATTTACGAAAAATGTAAAATTTACGAAGAACTGATTATTCTGATTGGCCTAAAAATATAGAAAACTATAAATAGGAAGAGTAAGGGCAATATTAAATCAATCAACAAAATATTATACATTTATTAGCAATATATTATTTATTATTCATAAACTTTATTTATATTATATATATATATATCTTATCTATCGTTTGGTCTATTTCGTGTTATTTCGTGCTCCCATCTCCAATTTAAAGTGCTGCTGTCAGTGCAAACAATTTTTGCGTAAAATAAACAGTGGGATCAAAATATTAAATTACCAAATGAAATTTTTGGAGTGCAGTGGAAACGGTAAACTACTTACAACATGGATATATAAATATGTACATATATATGAGGGCAGTTTGTTACGCGCTCTTCTTCCAATATGTGAACTCTCCCTCTTGCTCAATCAATGCAGGTAAAACCGTTACGAACAGCTTGGAACTAGGCAAAGCCGCAAATCGAATACAGCTGAAAGCACGTGCCTAGCGCGCTCTCGCTTGCACTTTTTCTTCCCCTCTCACGCTCTCGCTCTTTCTGGCTGCTCTTCGTTTGGTGAATGAAAACGTAGACAGGCAGGCAGAGGACAGAGAGGAGAGAGAGAGAGAGAGAGAGAGAGAGAGGCAGTCGAAAAGGGATAATGTGCGTGCCATTCAAATGCTGCTGTTACCGTTGTCCTTGCTGTCAAGTCTTTGTTATTTCAGAGATCGATGGAAAGTCAACAATTGACAGTTATGAAAACAGATGATGATAATGATGATTCGATTGTAGTGCTTCCTCTTCTTCATCTCTTCATCTCGTTGTTGTTTTTGGGATGTTCGCAATGCCAGGGCACGCGTCCTAGCCGCCTTTGCAGGCCACGTTAAGCCGTTAGCCGAGCGTTGAACCTAAGCTGCAATTGCAACTGGAAGTCAAGTAAACAGTTTCACATCACAAAACAAAATCTTCCCACACTCGCCGCATGCACTTGACTGTCCCACCCGATCGACACCCTATCCCCACCCCACCCCCACGCCCCTACCCCTTCCTTCCCAGGCATGTGTATTAGAAACAAAAATTTGACATTTGCCTGCACTTAACTGTCACATAAAGTGTTAAATGAAATGAGCAGAAGCAGCCACAAAAACGCGCCGACTGCAGCAACACTTGAGATTGAGAGCGACCCCAATTGCAAACCACCAAGCAGCAGCACCACCAACACCACACTCACACACACACACACACACGCATACACACACACACATAGTACTCACCACTGGCAACACCATTTAGAACGCCAAGTATTTATGCTGTCATTACATTTCGGCTCGGTTCGGTTTCGGGTTTTTCGATACCCTAGACACTAAAGTTGATAAAGGGGTATTTCGAAGTGCTGTGAATCTATATAACAGAAATATGGAGGGAAGAGATGAAGAGGTATATATCTCAATTGGTAGCATCATCAACTGAAAGTTTGACAGTTAAATTTGATATGTGTATCTACAAATTTAAATTGAAACTAGGAAAATAGGGTATACGTATATTAAAGCATGATTTTTAATCAATTATCTAACTTTACAGAACTTTTATAGCAAATACAATAGTTATTCCAAAGTGAATTCCGCAAGAATCTTGCTTTGCAACAGAGCAATACAGAGCATCAGGCAGTCGATCAGGCCCGACTAGACCCAACTGACTTTTGTTTTTTTGGTAAAATGCCGCGCTAAAGTTTACTGCTAATTAAAAATTGTAGAAACGAGAAACATGCATGCAATTCAATACCCAGAAACCCAACCGCCCGCAATTGAAAATGTTGAGATGAAGATATCCACAAATATATATACATACATATATATATCCACATATATATGTATGTATATAGAGGTCCCGCCTTGTACTCGTAATGTGTGAAAAACCGCTGCGCCCTTATGCTGGGGTCACCTCTTGAAAGGATTGGAATTGTTTTCCCACCGAATTTGATCGAAGCCCCTGCGCCCCTGCCGCCCGGCCGGAGCGGGGGGTTGGAGTGCTGCTCACTTTTAGGTTATCCGTAATTATAAAGTGAAATAAATTGATTGCTTAACGGCAAAGTTAATGACAGCTATCGTCGGCTTCCTTCCTCTGTGCCGCCGATGACGTCAGCGACAGCAACTGAAACAGCGAGAACGCCGAGAAGTACTCGCATTTATCGCACTTTCATGTGGGACCCGCAGCAGCGGCAGCGACAGCGACGGCAGCAGCGACAGCGACGGCGCGACGTCGCGACGTTTGGCACGGCGTGAAACTGCAATTGCAATTGCATTGGGCAAACATCGATCGACAAATCCAATTTAAATTAAGAACACTCAACATGTAGGTACCCCAAACAAAGTGGATCGACCGCGCACTCATATTCTCACGGTGTGAGTGCCCACCGGGCAGTGGGAAGAAGTAATGTTCATGCTGATGCGGGATAGCCTCAATAAAGTAAACCACCAAATACATATATATACATACATATACATACATATATGTATGTGCATATATGTGTTATTGCTATCCGGCTAGGTACTGTACATATTATTAATAAGGGCAGCCGTTATTCAATTTCAATAAGATATCATCTAGAGCTTGCGGGATTTACTTGGTCACTTGGCGCAAGTAAAGCCCCTCAATCAGATACCGGGCTTATAATTGACTCATTGAATTTGCTAAGAAACGTGTTCTTTTTTATTGACTTTGCGCATTTTCTTTAAATATTAATGATTAATTATTTTTTTGTATTAATATGACTTTAATATTGTTTTTTATATTTGTATAAAATGTATATTTTAAATGAATAATTTTGCCAACATTGACGTTAATACAGCTATAGCTTGGCACCGAGAAACTCCTATAATGTTTCTTAACCTGTCTTATAAAGGTTTTTGTAGATTTTTCAAATCACCCCTTAATTATTATTTAGATTAAACTTTAGAATATATAAAAAACAACTATTTAAACGCCAATGCATACTATATTTAAGGAATACTCGACATACTTAAAGACTAAAATATCTATGCACAAATATCTCGTAATTCTGTAAAATAGCTTCAGTAACCAGATACTTTTACTATTATTCACAATCAACTTAATAGGAAGAAAAACATGACAAAGCAAAACTAAATTTAAATGAAAAAAATCAAGTGCCCAAACCCTAAACAATCTTTTCTTAACATTATCATATGTTTTTACAACTTTTGTAATTCTTTTTGCGAGCAATGCTTTGTAAAAACTATTTAAATATAAATTTATTTCATTATTTTTTCATTCTTAACGCTTTACGATTTACGGTAAAAGCCATATTCCATTCCCATTCAATGGCCGCCTACATCGGCCGGCAGCCAATGAGGCGGCAACAGGTGCAAAGCGACCAATACCAAATGAGCAGTGCACACCTAGCGAGAAGCGAACACCTCGCTCATTAGCGCACCCACGCGAGCACACACATACACTCACACGCAGTAAAGAGCGAAAACTAATTAACATACAAAATGAATGCGGTGGGAGAAACAACAACAACAACAACAACGAAAAACACAAAAAAACCGCTAAACGCCGTTCGCTTTGCTCATTCTCGCGCTCTTGGCGTCAAAGGCAACGTCAGCGTCAGCGTCAGCGTCGTCGTTGGCGTCAAGTGAGAAAATTATTGAAGCTCCACCTTTTTAACACGCACACAGCCATACGCGCACACACACACACTAAAAAGCAGCAGCGAGTGAGAAATGCACATGTGTGTGTGTGTGTGTAATTTTTTGTTTTTGGGAGCGGGGAGAACACATGTTAACCGCATTAAAAATTAATGTACAAATTGTTTATTATGTTGTTGAGTTTTGCTTTTTCGCCGTCGGGCCCACACACACGCACACATTTGTGTAAATGTGCCTGTGTGTGTGTGTGTGTGTGTTTGTTGGGCTTTGATGACTTTTGACTACGCAATCATTGCAAGAGTTTCAGGATTTTTTTTTGTGTGTTCGTTATTTTTTTTTTTTTATTTATATTTTTTCCTTTGATTTCTTTGGACGGCTTCAACTTGTTGATTGAGAGTCGAAAACAATATTTTTTCCCATTTGGAGCATTTCTTTTGAATTTGTTGCCCAAGTGTTGTCGTTGTTGTTATTTTTATTGGCCGTTTGCATAGCTGATGGGCGTGATGGACATTCTCAAGAACTTTTGCTTCTTGTCAACGTCAACAAAATGTCAAATGTGTTGCAATCTCAGGCGAAAAGTGGCCGCAGCATGATATTTTTAAGCTGGAAATTCTAACACACAAACTTGCACATAGAATAAGCCTCAAGCACGCAGAGAAAATGCTAAGTGCAAATGATTTTCGGTTTATTGATGAGTAAAATATGGCAGATTTCTTAAGAAATGGAATTGGAATTAAAAAATATATATTTTTAACATTTACAATACCAAATTTAATACACATTCTCATTTGCCATTCTAGTTAATGCAATCATTTCTGTAAGACTAACAGTCTAACGTTTCGCCTTTACGTCAAAGTCAATATCGTAATGTTAGAGGCATGTTAACAACAGCGGCGTCTTTAACAGCGTACGATAAAGCGTCAGCCCCAGTCTATAACAGAAACATAACAGAGCGCTCTCTCCAATTGGCCGCAGCACCACCAGCACACACACACACACACACACGCGCGCGCACAGGCAGGAGGTGGGGGCGTACGTTTGTCGACGCTGCCGCGCCAGCATATCACCTCGGCAGCGCTGCCACCCCGCACACAGACAAAGACACACACTATCAACAAACGGTGCACCGTTACACGTTGCCGTTCTGCTATATGCCCGCTGCCTGTTATTGGTGTATGGGTGTTACACACACACACACACACACACACACTCACATATACACGCAAGCTACCACATAACAAATGTGCTCGGCGCTCTCGTGCTCAGTTGCGCTCTCGGGCGTTCACTTTGCCTCTTTGCCTTTTGTCGTGCCGAGCACAAATATAGTGAAGCACCCTCACACACATGCACAGAGATGCTGTCGCTGATACTGAAGCAGTGACTGAGGCTGCTCAACGTAGAAAACAGAAATCAACAGAAACCGTTAGTTGAATTCTAGACGTCGCGTCGGCCGCACACGCGCTGCTCCCCCACAGCGCTAAGAGAAGCCAACGCATTGAAAAACAATTGTAGAAATCGCCGAGTCGAAAAAGTATCTGTCAGATACACGCAACGACGCGCAGTGTGCTCCAACTTCAAGAATAAAGTAACAAGAAGAACAAAAAACGCGCCAAGTGCAAAATGTTGTAAATTCAAATATTCATAAAATGAGAAATTAACAAAAAATATTCAAGCAAATAATCAAGAAACTAGCCAGCCCAATGGCCGCTAAACGTGTGTGCTTAACAAATCTCTAACCGATCCAAGATCCGAAACACTTTAAGCAAACCCCACAGAACCCAACCGAAAGCAATCAAACCAAGAAAACACTTGTGAAAGCCATTGAACAAAGAAAGTGTCGTACGCAACAAAAAAAGCATTCCAATGTTGTCCTGTTTGGCGCCATCGTCTACACGTTTTGGCCAAGAGGATAACATTATACAGCAGAGCATGCCATCATCCACAGCCTTCTCCATGCAGTGTAAGTCAGTCAATTCCAGAGATCAAGCACTTTTTAGATCCAGCGATGAGTCAGCTCGCATTCAATTGTCTAGAAATTCACTTTGCATTATCAGCGCAATGCAATTGAACTCTGTGTGTGTGTGTGCGTTGGTGTGTGTCTCACTCTGTGTGTCCAATTCATTCAACTTTTGCAAAGCGCGCCAAAAGCTAAACAAATCTGTTTCAAGCCTCGCTCATTGTCAATGTCAACAGTTCCGCAGAAACGCCGCCATTTTCAACGGCTGTGTGGTCCCCGACGATCCACCAAATACAAATTCACCTTAAACGAGAAAACAACACAGCAAAAAATATCAGTAAATAACAATAATGCACACACACACACACACGGAGAGTACTTGGCATCGGATTTCCATTTTCATTACCTCCTACGCAAAGCAGCTCAAGCGCTGAGCCCCTTCCCCCTCCCGATCGACGCTCCTTGAATTCAGCGACCACAAGCTGCGCACTGGCTATGCAGGCGCTGTTTAATCACCTCCAGCTACAGTTTTGAAAATAAACACCTCTGAGGTACACACACACACACACAGGCACAGACACACTCACGAGTAACAAGAAAAAAGGGTCCTAAACTTAAAGAACCCCAAGATCAGCTAGCTATGAAGAATTCGAAATACCCTTGCTGATTATGAGTTTAGCTAGTTATAGTGTACATTTTTAATATAATTCCACTTTTTAAAGGGCAGCTAGTAAATGTATATATTTATTATAGATATTATTATAATTATAATTGAAATTAATATTCATATCATTATCATTATTATTATTAGTATTCTTTTTACTATTATCATAAGTTTTATCATTATAATAATAATAATTATTCATACCATTATTATTACTATTTTAACTACTATTATTATAATTAATATTACTAATATTATATTATTATTGTTTTTAAGATTATTGCTGAAGCTATTGTCATTATTAACATTATTAACATTTTTATTGGTTCAAATTAAACGCATTAAAGCAAAAATGAAGAGATTTGTAAAAAAAACGTTTAGCCAAAACTTAAGATAGTCGAATACAACATCTTTTTGAGAGCTTCTTTTAAATTATTCAAATTAAATATATATAAATTAATCAATTTAAATATTATATTTCTCAAATATTTTAAAATTGAAGCTCTTTATCATAGGCAGACTTTTATGAACTTTGCGTCTTCAGATGCTTAAGATTATTTTATTCTGGATTCTTATTTATTGAAGTATTCTTATTATTGAAGTATTCTTCGCATAGCTTGATTAAAATATTAATTTTGGCTATTAAGTCGGAAATTAATTGGAACTTGGCATATAAAATTCCCAGCTTGACATTTCCTTAAATTTTTAAGTGAACAATTTATTTAACTTGGATTTTATACATACATTTTTTAATTTAATCCCCTCAAAAAGGATATTTTGTTTGCTTTAGAAACGAAAAACTGCTGAGGGTTATTTTAACGTTGTTTGAGGGGTTAACACAGCTCAGGTTGCATTTACCTGTCAGAATTGTTTTTGTTTCATTTATTTATAGTTGTATTTAACTCATTATGCGGGCTCTTTTATAGAGCTTTTGTGGCTCGCACGATTTCGACGGCGACCAATTGCAAACGCATTCGAATTTGATTTGTTGGCAGCAGTTGGCAGCGTGTTGCCTTGGCCAACTGCTCGGCAAGCGTAAGATGCGATTAGTTGGCGCAGAAAGGCGTTCGGTCAGGGGCCGGAGCAGGGGGGAGGGGCGGGGGCAGGCAGAGGCAGACAGGTAGGCAGCCACCACCGCAATGGCTGAGAGTCAAGTGCTGGCGCCTCCTACAACGTCAACGTCACCACCATTCAAACAAACAAACAAACACACACACACAATGCACAGCAGCTCACCTGTGTGTGACATGCGCACGCGAACAGGTAGAACTGTCTCCGTCTCCGTTCCACTCGGCAGCTCGTAAACCTGGTTAACCTGTTCGACTTTATGACTGAGTTATGGCCATTGTCAGTGGCAAATGGCAGCTTGTGGGTTCATTGATTGATTGTGCAGCGGGTTTTCCCCTACTTTTCTTTACGTTTCTCCTCAGTCTACGCTTTGTGGGCCATTACGAAAAGTTGTTGAACAATTCTCTTGAAATCAAATAAAACGCCGAACAGCCAATCAAAGTGTAAACAAAACATAAAACTGTCAGTGGGCGCAGCTCATCAACGCCCCGACTAAAGTGAAGGTGTTAACAAATGCAGCACGGCAAGAAAAATTCATTTCAAATATGTTTTATTTGTTGCTGGAAATTGGAAATTTTTGTTAACTGAAACCGAAAATGAGCTACAAATTTATGGCGCAATATCATTATAGCCACTGCCCACGTATACGTCCATGTCTAGATCCACATCCACAGCCACATCTCAAAGCTGTGACAATTAATAAGCACTGCTAAACATACGGATTAATTGCACATGTTCGCTGAGACTGACGAGCGCGGAGGGGAACCGCACTGCACGGCAAATGCTAATGCGAGGGCAGTTCCTTGAGTTGTCAGCAATTGTTGATCTACCATGGTTCACATGCCAGACATTTAAAGCACATTTCTGCTTGATTCTAACTAAAAGTCTGGGAATACACTCGGACAAGGGCTTCAAATTAACTGGTATAAATATCCTAGTCGAGATATATTCATACTGTTTATATATAGTCCCAATACAATCTGTATATTCCTATTTTTTTCAGTACTATATTCTCAAAACTCTTTTAAAGCTAAATTTTTGAAACCGTTTCTCTTTGGAATTTCGATATCTTTATTTTATCTATGTTTTATTTTTAAAAAATTTCTCTTCAAACTAAAAAATTAATTTAAAATTTGGTAAAGCGCGCTTAACAATTAACATTTTTTTTAGAAAAAAAAACATATATTTAAGATCTGAGAAACGACTCTCGTTGGCTGCTCGTGTGTTCGGGCCAAACAATAAATTATAATTTATGGGCATTTAAGTAGCGCCCTCTGCTTTTTTCTTTTTCTTCTTCTTCTGCTTCTTCTGCCGTGCAAAGTGGCAGCGGCAACTTGTTGTTGTTGTAGTTGTTGTTGTTGTTGTTGTTGTAGCTGGATCGCGTCTAAAAGCCACCGAAAAAGAGCGCAGCTAATCGATCGATCAGACAGCGCTGGGCACAGTGCACAGGTTGCCCCATATAAATGCGTAGATACATTTCAAACATGCTTAGTAGGTATTTGGAAGATACAGATACAAATGTATCTGGCTGGCGACGTGTGCGCTTTTTCCGGTTGTTTGTTGTTTGTCTGGGCCGCCTTTTGATGTCACCGGGCAGCTGCGGCCGCGATGTATATTAATCGCTGCTACATTGAAAACGCTGTTCGCTTCTCGCTGCCCGCTGCCCGCTTCTCGCTGCCCGCTGCTTGCTGCTTGCTGCTCGCATGCGAAACTCGTTTGCTGCTGCTTTTGGGGCGTGTGTTTGTCGCGTTTCGAAATTGCTCCGAAATGTCATAAATCAAAAATGTTGGTATCCCCAAACGGCGGGGCTAAAAACCTGTCTGTCGCTGTGTTATCACCTACACACAAATTATGTATTTGGTAACGCCCCCCACCATCCCCTCCTCTGGCTTTTAGGCCCACTGCCACAGCATTTAGTCTGCCTCGTGCAACACTAAATCAATGCTGAAAGCTGTGCTAATTTCTTGACGGCCAGAAACATACTTACATATATGATCACGATTCTTTGTAGTTCTGGTTTAGCCTGATAACATAAATCGATAACTAAAGGTGTATTTATAAATATTTTGTTTACTTCTTACTTAACAGCATAACTTTTACACTATTTTCATGCATTAAGGCTATATTCCTTTGACTTATTCATCTTTCTATCTGCAATTAAAGCTCTCTTCGTGCACCTAAATATGTTATCGATAAGTGCATACACCAGAAGATACATAAGTTATCGATAATAGGTCGTGATATTTTTGGAAATTTCTATTCTTTTAGATAGATTTCTGTCGAATGAAAGTACCAAAAGATATACCAAATATTATCCCTTTGTACAGACCCTAGAATACTTGTTTTGAAAAGAATCACATTTTTTAAAGATCTGCAGGAACTTTAAATTAATAAAAACTTAATTAATTATAAGGAACTCCTCACATATTATTGTGTTTAATAAGAATCTTATGTGGGTTTCTTGTAGCATGATTCATTTCGAGCTGTTTTCTGTTTCTTGATTATATTTTTCAGTTGAAATACAATGTAATCTTTCGATTTAATTCGATCTTAACTAGCTGCACAAGGTTCATTCATATCGATTGTAGTTTCCATAGCTTGTTTCCAATTATTTTTATTTTTTTTCTGGCTATTTTTTCATTAGCTAAAGAAATCCTTGGGGCATATTTTCAACACATACTCCAGCCGAGCCGAGGCATTGGGCAACGTCGTAAAGTTCCTTCATCATTTATCTCTAGTCAGGCTCCCGGCTCGGTGTGCTGCTAATTAATCATTTTGCTGCCGTCAGTGAATGTCAGCTTTATATGCTGGTGCTGTCGGTGCTGCCATTTATATTGCTACCGGCTCTCGGGCTATCTGATGGCGTCTCACGTTGACATACGCTCCTGGCTCGACTGGCTCGACGGGCTCTCCTGGCCAGGAGTCTGTCCCGGTAATCGAAATTAAACAAACTTTTGCCCAAACTATTTGCAAGTGGCAGGCGCAGAATGATTAATATGCACAGGCGCAGTTAATGCTTAAAAGACAACTTGTTTGTTTGAGCACAGACTCTAGACTGATCGCATCCAAATAGGCGTGTGTGCGTGTGTGTGTGTGTGTCTAGTCGGTGGCAGCATTTTTGAGCAGCTGCCAAGTGCCAAGTGTAAAAATCGGTAAATAAATATATTAGTGTGCCTTTGAAGGAATCTTTCTGGCCAGGACAATAAATCAAGGGGCGCGGCAGCAGAGAAAGGTACTGGGAATTACATTGATATCCTGGCGAGCGTGCAACCTGCCGCAGCTTTGTGCAAATTATTTGCCGCATTTTACTTTTATTTTTGCCATTTTGCCTACAAGTAAATTGTTTGCCAATATTTTTTTCTTTTCCTTTATTTGCCTCTTTTATGTTGTGCCCACATTGCTGTTGCCTTTGTGCACACAATTGAAACAAAGATAACTTTGAAACAGTTGTAAAGTGAAAATTGCACGGAATGTTGAACGTTCAGCCAGCCAGCCAGCCAGCCAGCCAGCAGCTACCCCTACTAAGCCCCAACCCCAACCCCAACCCCACCCTTACCCCAATCCCAATCCCAACCCCCAATTGCAGCGCCTCCAAAATGAAAATGCTGCCGAAAAAAATGGCGGTACAGCTGTTATTTTTTGTTTTATTTGCTTATTTATTTAATGCCAGCCACACGACGAGACAACAACGCCCAAAAAGAATATATAAAAATAAAAGAAAAAGTGCCAAAAAAAAATATATCAAAAAATAGAAATAAAAAACAGAAATCGAGGCGCAAACAAAGCGAACGCGGCCAACCCAAAAGGTGTAGCCAAAGGGCATGCAAAATTGCAGCAGCAGCAGCAGTGGCAGGTGGAGGTGGAGTTGGAAGTGGAGGTGGGAGCAGGGGCAGGGGTAGCCGGCTTGGGGCACAGCAGTGAGGGGGGCGGGGACAGCACTCAGTTGCACAGTTGCACAGTGTTACGGGTGGTTGGAGTCGATATTCAAGCTGCTCTTAACGCTTGCCAGGCACAATTTAACATGTAAACGATTTTTGTTAACTGGTCGCAGCACCACGTCGGGGCAGGGGGGCAGGGGGGGCTGTCAGGCAGAGAGGGGGAAGGGTATAACCAATAGCGCATCGCATTGGTTACACTCTGATTGCCGTTCAATTGCAATAAATTTCGCACAATTGCACAATAATTGTTAAAAGTTTAAAACAAACAAAAAATAGTGCCTACAAATGGTCGAGTGAAGGAGAGAGAGAGAGAGAGAGAGAGAGAGAGAGAGAGAGAGAGGGAGGGAGAAAAATAGTAACAAAAAATTATTCGACACGTTTCATTTGGCTTTTTTACGATGCACTGATAAAAATCTATTATGTTCGAATATTTCAATTAGCTCACAATTCGAATCTCACTTAATTCAGCTGGAAATAAATCACTTTTAAATAATCTAATGATATATTAGGCGGACTTAAAAGAAATGTACTTAAACAGGCCTTTTAAGAATAATATATTAACTAGTTAAAGCATATTGACTGTGCCTGTCCCCAGAAGTCTTAGTAGTTTCTCAAGAACGTTTTTCTTTCATTTTGAGAAAAGAATTTTAAGAAATTAAACTAAGCAGGCCTGTTAAGAATAATATATTAACTAGTTAAAGCATATTGACTGTGCCTGTCCCCAGAAGTCTTAGTAGTTCCTTAAGAACTTTATCCTTTCAATTTAGTGTTAAAAAAAACTCCTCATTAAGGAGTGAAAATCTCCAAAGCATTCTAGAAAATAACTCAGAGACAGATAATCAAAGCTTTAGCTAGAGTTTCAATCATTATCATCATATTCACAGCATAAACTAGCCTTAAGTATAGCATGATGTGTGAAAAACATACTTTTCTTGAATTTTAAACAATTGTAAGCATAATAAAATTCATATTCATACCTTGCTTCATTACCCCCCTCTAGTACAATCTATGCGCAGTTGTGGCAAGTTCCCCCCTCCGTTCAAGTTGGGATATATATATTTGCAGTTTTACATTGGCATATTTTCCCTAATTGCAAGTCGACAGCAACAAACGCCTACGCAGCGGCCAGATATGCACAACCCGCAGATTTTTTCAAGGTAAATCACAAAAATAGAGTTTGGAACAGGCAGGGCAGGGCGCATGCATATAGACATACATATGCTGCGATCAGCCCGCCCGGCTGCTGCCCGGCTGCCCGCCTGCCTGACAGAGGACACACATATGCCCAGGCTGTGGCAACAGCAGCAGCAGCAGCAGGAGTCGAACTCAGTCAGTGACGGACACGGCTCGGTTGGCTATTAAAATTTCACACTCAGCAAAGCAAATGCTACAAATAAAATAAACCTGGCAGCAGCAGCAGCAGCAATGCGCTGCACAAATAAATAACAAGAAGGAACGTCTATCTTTGGCACGCTGAAGATCGAATACTCTTGCAGAGGGTTAAAAACGCGACTGCTCCCATTCCGATCAATTGCTCCTATAGCAACTATATAATGTCGTAGGCCGACTTTAAAAGGCATTCCAGAGGGGCATATTAAAGCCCATAATTGCAAAGTTTGTTCAAGATATCTTCAAAGTCATTATTGCCCCATCTCTTTCTAAAGATATATACTATATAGTAGTCCGATGCGTAAGCTTCATTTGCAGGCGATCTTTCCTGATGCAGCTTTATGATAATGCACTCCGATCCGTCCAATATCGACATATGTACTGCCTGCAACAGAAAGAGTGAAACAGATAGACGGGCATAGCTATATCGACTCGACTGTTCGTACGGATCAAGATTCTATATCATTTATTTACCCCTATGCCTTGCACAGTTCGTGAGAAAATTGTAATGCCCTTCATCAGGGTATGGGAACTAAGTAAAGGGCAAAATGCCTCGGCGTTGGTGCAGTTGCTCCGTTTTGGCATCTACTCCCTTTACAGCTCTTGCTGCATTACCCGAAACTCTATTTATAGGCAGCCACAGCCACAGCTAGAGCTACAGCCGCAGCCGCAGCGACGTCTGCTCGGCGTTGCTCGCTGTGGCTGCCACCTTTGGCATTGCCACTTGAGGCTGTTTTACCTAAGCCACCTTTGTGCCCTGTATATACTCATGCATACGGAAAGTATTACCCGACTCGCATGCACCTTTATATACCTACGCTCTCTTTAAGTGCCCTGCGAGTTCCAAATTTAGCACGCCTCGGCGATTATTACTTAGCATTTGAGTCGGGGTCCCGTCCCGGGCATATGTTTTTCATATGCGGCTCAAGTGCTGCCACTTGAGAACGGACATTCAGGCAGCAAGAAGAAGAGCGCGCGCGCTTGGAGTTGCCAGACCGATCATTGTAAACTTTCGCACGCCCACGCCCCGTTTTCGGTATTTTCGGTATTTTGGCATTCGATATCGAAGCATTTCACATTTTACACCTAAACAAATTGGCCTTCCCACCGGTTTACATTTACACGCCAATTAATTGCTAAATAAATAAATTAATGCCTGAGAGAGGTGTCGCTTACATTATCAAACACAATTAGGCCCCAGCACTAGGCGTGTGCGTGTGCGTGTGTGCGTGTGTGTGTGTTTATTGCCGTCTGCCATTTGCAGCTAATTTTATGTAAATTTATTTAATAAATATGCTAAAAATGTCGCTAGCTGCAAATGAGCGGCTGCAACGAGTTGTGTCTGTTTATAATTAAGTGCTAAAATTTATGTTTATTATTTACACAAAAACTCGCAAAGCGATTGTCATTGAAAGCGGCGCCACCTGTCGCCCATTTGTCCGAAGCTGCGTCAGCGCTTTCGCAGCAGCGGCCAGCAGCAACAACAATTAAACAATTAGAAATATCTAAAGTAGCAACAAATTCCCTTACCTGAGCAGCTAAAGCATAAACAAAAATAAAAAATCTATAGAAAATGTCATCGGTTTACATTTCGCTTGGGCGTGTTTGACAAGCGCCTGTCATTGAAATATTAAAAACACTTTAAAAACTGACAGCCAAATGAGCATGAGAAATGTTCCATCAGCCCAGAACTGGGCGCGCAGGTAAAAGTTGTCCGCCAGCAACCGCTGGCCATAAATTAAACGTGAAAATCGTTTCGAGAACTGAAAGTAAAAAGATGGCAAAATGAAATGAAACGAAATAAATAAATTTGCATTAGCCGGGCTTAGCTGAAAAATGTCTGGGGCTAATAAAAGCTGGCAATAAAAAGCACATAAAATTAGTGAAACGCAAAAGCCAACAACAACAGCAACAAAAACAGCTCCCACAACTAACAAATACAGACTACAAGTGTATCTGTCGCCTTGCACGTTAGCACAAATGTAGTTTTTATTTTTCATTGATTTACGCTGTCTCCCCCCTCAACCCACATACATATTATTTATAATATACATATACCCCACTATACGCTGCAACCCCCCTTTTCGACTATTTTGGGCCGCGCGTGTAGCACAGGTGAAGCAGCATTGACACCAATTCCTTGATTCTATTCTGTGCCGTCACCAGTGTACCGCAAAAGTTGAGCAACCCAAGCCACAACAAAGAACCACACGGAATTTCATGTGCCGCTATCACACGAGAGCTCAATTTTGTATTTTTATTGTTTTAAATTGTGGTTTTTGTTGCTTTGGCAAACGTGTGGCATAAATTCTAGGCAGCTATCACATCTATTCTGTCAAAATATTTGCGCCTTTGGAGCTGTCAAATCATTTAACAGCTGGCATTTCCCACAATTCTTACGATATTCTTTAAAAGTTCATCAAATCTGGCATTTTGATATGCATTTATGTCGCATCTAATAGCATTAAATTTAAATTTTCATTTTTTGCAAATCAACAGGTGTTTTTATTTATTTTGGCATAAACTGTTAACACAACATGAGCTCGTTTTTAGAGCTAACAGCTGGCTGTTAAAGTGCGCTGTAAAGGCAAGCAGCTGTTAATTAACAAAGAACTTCAGAAAAATAACTGATCTCCATGAAATTTGGCCCTAATTCTACTAAAAATAAGCGCTTTGAGCTTTAGAAGTGGTCCACAAGAATTAAACCATGAAATCATATTCATAAAAGACATTCCATCAGCCAAAAATAGATTAAGATACACAGCATATTTCCTGGCTGCTTGGGCAAATCTGCTTTGATGGGTTCTCTCTCCCGACTATAAAACACTATCAATCAACTTCAATTGGCCTGCGTAAGCGCCAAATAGTTGGCCAGCAGCAACAAGAACAACAACAAGAAACACTAAAGCAACAATTGCAGGGCAAACAAACAGAAACATTTGATGCGACTATCAAAATTCGTTTGAGATACAATATGTTGTTTTTTTTCACTTCACAAATTGAAATTAATTTGCAGACACTTTCAATATTTCAATACCACTGCTTACATATGACAATGAAAAACAAATATCAATGCTCAACTAAGAGATACCCTGTACGCAGGCAGCAACTTACTTGTGAGACAAATTAAAGACTTACATTAAACAAAAATATTTAGATAAAACAATTGCAATTAGTTTGTTGAAGACTTCAAAAAGCCTCTGGAGTGCTTAAATGAATTTATACATAGTTCTTCGACCAAGAAATTTTCCAATAAAATGAGCAGCAATTTAGCATACCCTGCGTACGCACTTTTAATTGTTACAGGGTATTGAAAAGAAATAAGTGCAAAATGCGAAACGGCTTTTTCCACGTTGCGTTAATAATTTCTGTTATGAAAAATTGATTGAACTAAATGAGCTGGTGACACACTTGTTGAGTGTTGAGTGTCGCACACACTCTCACACACACACACGCACACACACACACTCAGCCCAGATACCCCAGGCATTCAAGCCCGAAGCCCGCCATTATGATGATGAAAAAAGCCATAAAATTTGTTTGGTGTTTTAATATATTTTTCTCTTTGTGGTTCACGTTTTAACAACTTGCATATTTTATGAAGATGAGCGAATGGCCGACAGATTCATTTAATAAAAACGTCATTAAACGGGCAGCAAGAAATAAATTTTCATAAAATTATTAACTGAAATGTAGACGCAACCAGAAAGTGCTGTAATACAAGCAGCTGTTGCTATTTTTTATTTATGTTTTTTGATGGCATTTAAAATGGAGCAAAGTCGGAGTGTGCGAGCTCTAATTAGAATGATTAGCATTGGGCGCTAGATGAGGGGGTGGCTGCAGACGCAATGCGGGTCACGTTGCATGCCAGAAATAACAGTAATTGAAATTACCTCCAAGTAACTAAAAGCCCGCATCTCAGAAACGCAAATCAAACTGTATCTGAATCAATTAACTGTGTAATATCAATAAAAGAAATTATATAAAAGAAAACCTTATAGGAAAAACTATTGAAAGTGAAAATAACAACAGAACGTGCAACGAACTCTGCTTTAGATTGCGCTTGATTGCTGACCGGCCACAAGATACAGATACAGATACATTCCACAGATACAGATACGGCTACAGCTACAGATACAAAAGCAAGGTATGCGCGTACACAGACCCATTAATTTAGCGCTGCACATGTGAGTGCCCCTATGAGCGGCGTCTGTCTGCAGGCGGTTAATTGGCTTAAATTAAGGTAGCGATCAAATAGCAGCAGCAGCAGCAGCAGCAGCAGCAGAGGCAGCAACAACAAAGACTCCCATTGTGAGATACACACAGCGTGAGCTGAAACTCCATTTTGTACCTTGCAACGTGCCTGGGCCCAGTCGCAGATACAACAAAGTTGCTTATTTACCAAGCGACTCAGCGGCCATAAGTATCTCACACACACACACACACACACACACACACACACACACACACACACACACACACACTAACACATACACAGTCATTTACCATGTGTATGTGTGTGTGTGTGTGTATAGCAATTGGCTGACCCTCGGCATCGGCATTGCCAGCGACGTCGTCATTGAACAAAGCAATCTTCAAGATACTTTTTTTTTCGTTTTTTTCTGTTTTTTCTTTTTTTTTTTTGTCTTCTGCCTTGCCTTGCCGTTCACGTTCTATATGATCTCCTTTTTCGCATGCTTGAACGCTTTTTTAAACTGATTAAGTCGACTCTTCAGCCAGTTCCAGTGTGTGCACGTGTATGTGTGTGTGTGTGTGTGTGTAAACCAGTTCCACTCTTTTATTTTTTCTGCTTTTGATTGGCGCATGAGATCATCGCCTTTTACGTGGAATCGTTGCGTGAAGGCAACGGCAACGGCAACGGCAACGGCGAAGGCAACCACAATGCCACAGACGGGGCAGGCTGTTGTGGCAGGGGTTGTGGCTCGTAGCACTGACTTTGGCAGCGGTAAAGTTGATTTGCCACGAAATTAATGTCGATCTTCGGTGCTTAAGCTCAAGTTGCCTCCGGCCACACGGCAGCCCCTCTTCTCTGTCCCCCTCCTCTGAAGTCCCTCTGCTGCTGCTGCTCCACTTGCTTATTGTGGCCCTTATGTGTGGCATGCCATTTAGGTCTGCTTCTTGCTGCTTATCGCCTGTGCAGATCTCACAGTTAATTTGTTTTCATTAAAAAAATGCTGCTTAATTGCAAAATGGCCGTCTTCAGTTTTGAGGAACACTTACGTTAGGTTCTGCAAAAAAATATAATCGATTTGTTTTTTGGATTACGCTACCTTTCTCTCCTTTCCCTCTCTGGGGAAAATATAATACAATAAAAAGTTTAAGGAACAAAATATTTATTCACAATCTATAATTAGAAATAAACAAAAAAAAATTTAATATTTAAAAAAAAAAATAATTTAAATAATAATAAAATTTAAATATATTTTATGAGAAATATTAAAACCAATAATATTTGTCAATATTTAAAGATTATATAGCTTATAAGTTTTTATTATAATGTTTTAGCCGTCAGTTTCTCTCAGTGCATAACGAAAATAATCGAAATTTTGACAAATTTGTTTTTATTGTTTTTACAAACTTTTTTTTTGAAGAACATTTTACCAAACGTGTGTCCTATTTTGTGTGAAAATTCAAAGATTTGGTAAACAGTTTTCTTGTATCCACTTCGGGTATCATATTTCCTATCCCATTACATGCCTTGACACACACTCAACTCTCTGTCTCTCTCCCTCTCTCACTTTCTCGCACTGCAGTTTCCTCTTTGGCCTCCAATTTGCATCATCACCAAGCACACAGCAAGCCCAGCA
The DNA here is from genome assembly GCA_035045725.1 of Drosophila ezoana. Classification (NCBI taxonomy): domain Eukaryota; kingdom Metazoa; phylum Arthropoda; class Insecta; order Diptera; family Drosophilidae; genus Drosophila; species Drosophila ezoana. Next base: position 2,062,597 of record JAWNOU010000036.1, read on the forward strand.
ATGTGGCTGCCAATCCGGAGATTGCGGCCAGCGCCACAGCCAATGCAGCCGAAGACTGTTTGGTCAAGTGCACGCAGTGCCACAAACGCTTCAATGAGTTTCAGGTGAGTCTCGGCTTGGCTGACATGCGTATATTGACGGGCCATAACCATGACACCTTTCTCATGCTTTAGTCGTTCAGCGAGCACATTGCCAACGAGCATCCGCACGACAAGCTCAACTATGAGCCACATCGTGTCGCTGCTGAGGCTGCGCAGCCGGAGAGCGAGGCGGAGGAGGATGAGCAGAGTAATTTGAGCAGCAGCAGTCGCCGCTATGCCAAGTCCCCAAACAGCAACAACAACAATAATAACAACAACAACAGCGAGTTGGCCAAGAATCAAAACAACAACAACAACAATAACAGCCACAGCGGCAGCAGCAGCCACAGAAGCCAGCACTCGCCTCTGTGCTCCCCGGTTGCCACCACGCCCAGCGATTTGTTTGCCCACCTGCCGCATCCGCCGCCGCAGCTGCCCGCCCATTTGCATGCACAGTTCATGGCCGCCGCTGCTCTGGCCATGCAGTCCGCACGCTCCGCCAGTTCGCCCAGCCACCAACAGCAGCACCAGCAGCAGCAGCAACAGCAGCAACAACAGCAGCAGCAGCAGCAGCCGCAGCTGCAGCAGGCTTTGCTGTTGCCACCGCCACAGCCCGGCAGCAACAGCAGCGTCGGCAGCAATTCCGCTTATGATTTGGACTTGAGTGCTCCCCGTTCCACCTCCAGCCCGGGCTCCACAACGGGCGATCTCAGCGCCGCCTTTCCCTGCATGCAATGCACTGCGGCCTTCCCCAGCCGCGAGCAGCTCGAGCAACATCAGCTGCTGCACTCACCCCCGGGCCCGCAAACCACGCAGAATGTGACACAGGTGAGTTGCTCTCTCTCTATATTTATCATTTATAGAACTATTTAATTGGCTAGCTCGAGGTCCAAAGTCATTTATATATATATTTTTCTAACTGATTATAATAAGAGTTACCTGGTGCGACGTTTTCAAACAGTTAGACAGGGTTATTAGGATATTCACCCGCAAAGGTGGAAAATAGGTGAAAACTTGACAAACGCAACTTTATTATTGCTCATGAAATAGATTTTTAAAATGCACATCTAAGAATACAGTAAACAGCTGTATAAATAATAAAATGTGACTCACTTTAGAGCTTGCATTGACTTCAAGAAATCCCCGTTCATTATTGGAAAAAGGGTGAATAGCTAACGAAAAATCATATTAAAATAAATGCTTTTCTTGAGACGTGTTGCATTGATTTTAGAAATTCACGTTAACTGGCGGAAAAAGAGTGGATAGCTCAATTCATTTTAGGGGAAAATACGTGGCCTGTGTTAATCAATTATTATTTTCTTGTTATTGTGCTGCGACACTTTTGTTACACTCAAACTAGCGGAAAAGGGTTGAATAACTAAAACTTAAGACTTAACGCGCACATGCAAACATAAGAATATCATAACTTAGATCGTGAGTCAGCGGACTCTGCGAAGTGGTGATCAAATATTTCTTATACAAGTCGCAGTTGTTGTTGCCGGGCGCAGGGTTAAAGTTCATGTTGTACGAGTCAGCGCAACAAGCGCAAGTTACTCATGCGTCCGATCTATGTCCACCACCCCCACCCCCTCAACACCAACAACAGCTCAAACCCGCTCAAAAGAGCTGATCATAAACACGCACAGCGCCCGCTTCAGTTGATCTTTGAGCAACGCACATTGAACACAATGCGCGCGCTTTGTTCAGATTGTTGTTGTTGCTATTGTTGCTGTTGTTGTTGTTGTTGTTGCTGTTGTTGCTGTTGTTGTTGGCTTCGCATGTGAGCGGAAAGTGGGCAACGGATAACGACGGTGCCAAGCACAGCATCAACCTTATGAATGTGCCCACGTTTCCTGTTGACACAATATGAATTATATGTAAAAATATATTTTATACAATATATATCGAAGGCAAATGAGTAAATAATTAAGCCCCAGATAAAAACTAAACACATGGGACAGGCCATTTTTTTCTCCTTTATTTTCTGTAATTTTTTTTAGTTTTTTCTGTATATTTTTTTTCTTTGTAGTTTTTGTTTTTTTTTATTTGTACGAAGATAACAAAAATATGCTGTGGGTTTTTCCAACATTCAAGAGGTTTTCTTTTCGTGGAATTAAAAAGATTGTTGTTATTTTCTTATGCTTACGTAAAGTTTATCAGCAAGGCAACAGCAACAACGACAACAACAGCAACAACGACAACAACAACAAAGGCAACAACAACGAACAACGCAGACCGAACACTATAAACTATGATAAGCAACACCGTCATAATAAAAAACGAAAACAAGCACCAAATACTGGCATTAAATAAAAACGTAGGCGTTTACCAAAACCCCACACACACACACACACACACACACACACAGACACACACCGACGAAAAAAACCCAATGACGCGCCACACAACAAAAACAAGAAGAAGCAGTAGAAGAAAAAAAGATGGGGCAACAAAAAGTATTATCAGGGGAGCATTGGCTAAGAAGAAGCCGAGTGAGATACAAGTACAATAAAGTGAGATAGCAAGTGCGTACACGTCTGTCACACTTTGTGGCGGCCTATCATAAGGTCTATGTAGTATATAAGGCCTACAAGTATGTGTGTGTGTGTGTGTGTGTGTGTGTGTGTGTGTGTGTGGCTGTCAGTCACACACTCGTAACTCCCAATTGTGCAGTTGTTGTTCAGCGTTCGCGTTCGCGTTCGCGTTCGTCTTGGGCTGGCCGTGTGATAAGGCATTAAAATAAATGTTGCTACAGGCAGGCCCTGATAAGACGTACCAACACTTACACGCTTACGGCCTACCCACTCCTCTTCACAATAATAAAAAACACACACGCACACACACTGGTCTGCCTTACACGGCCAGCGATAAGCGGCAAGTTGTGTATTGAGGGAGGGACACACACAAACACACACACACTCGCACACCTTGTGGCATGAGGCACCCAGCGGCTATTAAAGCCACATAAATTATAATTTTGTTGCATTTCTCTTCTTCTACTTCGGTTTGTTGGCTGGGCCAGCTGCAAAGGGGGCGGCCCCAGCCACAAGCATTGTACGCCCCCCCATCACGCATTGCTCATAAATTCATATGGCTAGTTCGGCTTTTTATCTAGCTTCATTTTTTGCTTTTTGCTGCTTTTTTGTTACCTTCATGCGAGTAGAGCCGAAATGAAAAAGTTGGACAGCTTCAAGCTATCTGATTTTTCATATGAGCGGCCAGTTGTACTTTTACTCGTCTCAGCAGTTACAGTGAAAAATGCCTAAAATGCCTTGAGAAGATTCATAGGTGGGCATTTCTAAGCGAAATTGCAGAATCATCAACAACCTGTCCGAGCTGATAAACAAGCCAAAGTCCACAGTAGCTATTATCATCAAAACTTGGATTTCAACCTTGGAACTTAACAGGTTTTACTCTACTTACAAATACTTGAGAACTATGATTTGATATAGATCTTTAAGAGATCGACAACTAGTTACAATCTCTTATCATCAATAACTTGAAATTATCATACACTTAGATACATATAATATTGTTTTACTCTAAGCTGTACTAAGTATTTGAGAACTTCTTCGAAAGATCAAGCTTTATAGAGATTGAAACTTTTTTGAGTCTCATAAATAAATAACTTAAAATTATCATAAAATCAAGTACATATAATATTGAGTTATCAAAGCTGTCTGACTGACTGACTGACTGACTGACTGACTGAATAATTGACTGACTGACAGACTGACTGAATAATTGACTGACTGACAGACTGACTGACTGACAGACTGACTGACTGAATAATTGACTGACTGACATACTGACTAAATGACTGACTGACTGACAGACAGACTGACTGACTGACAGACTGACAGACTGACTGACTGACTGACTGACTGACTGACTGAATAATTGACTGACTGACTGACTGACTGACTGACTGACTGACTGACAGACTGACTGACAGACTGACTGACTGACTAACTGATTGACTGCCCTTAAGAGCTAGGCAGCTGAAATTTGTAGTTAGTATATTATAAAGCTATCCTCAGACAGTGTTCACTGTAGCTGTTGCATTTTGTACTTCTGTGTTTTTTTATTTTTGGCAACTGCTGGCGTTATTAATATTTACCTAAGCCGTCATAAGCAGGGGTCGTGCATCAAAAAGCTAATAAAGCCGCAAGAGCAGCACATCGAGTTGTGAGTGGGTTTATTAAGCCTGGCAGCCTCCAGTCCCTGGGCGGGGGGTGTGCCGGGGCGCCATCGTTGGGTCAACCTGTTTGCACTTTTGTTGCAGCCACGCAGATGGGGCACGTTTGCTGCGGGGCACACATAATTTACGGCTTTGTTAATGACATTTAAACATTGAAACACATGCAAAGTGCACAAATGGCAACAGGATATTGGCCAACAGTGGGTTGACATATTGCAACTATGGCCAATACGCATTTATTGCCATATTTATAATTGATGGGCGGGGGGCGTCTTTACACGTGTACACGCGCATTAAATTATTATGTGTGAAAACAATTAATTATGCAACAACAACAACAACAACAACAGACGCGCGCATTGCTCATTATTGAAATCATGCGCATAAGTAGGCAATACTTGTTGTTGTTGTTTTTTTTGTTTTTGTTTAAACAACAATTGTTATTGAAAAGCCATTTAAATTGGCCGCAGACGTCGCGCGGCTTTAAAGTTAACAACGTGCAACATTTTGTTGCAAAGGTCAACATCATTAACAGCGCTTCAGCGTGTCAAAGAGAGGAGAGAGAGAGAGAGAGAGAGAGAGGGGAGATAGCATGCAAGGCCGTAATTGTTGAGCAAATGGCAGCACATAAATTATTGGCCAAACCCGAAATGTGTTGGCCAAAAGCAAAAACAACAAAAAATTGACTGACGCTGGCAAACTTTCAGCCATAACAATGCGAGTGCCAGAAAAAGTGCAGCAATTAAATATTTGCTTAACTGCGATGCACACACACACATACACACGCACACACACGCACACATACGCACACATACACATAAAAACAGTCGCAACTTTTTGGCCACAATTCATTTGGGTCCGGCGCTAAAAGTTGCCACCTTTTTGGCCACCACAACACCATGGTTGGCCATGTGTCTGCACACGAAACATTTCAAATTGAAAAATTATATGCACTTTAGGTGTCCTACCCCATGCCCAGCTCCAGCTCCAGCTCCAGCTCCAGCTCCAACTCCAGCTCCTGCTCCAGTTCCGGCTCCTGACATCGTCGTCTCGGCGCCGTTCGCCACTTGACGAACAGCGCTGAAAAATTAATAGCAATTTATTTACTCCAACTGCGGGCAACCATGCCCAATCCCTTGTCCACGGTCCCAGCTCCATGTCCCAGCTCTTCGCCGCTTTTAAATGTATTTTTATGTATTTCTCTGGACGCTGCCCTTTGACCGCGCGCGCACAAAGTTTAAAAATTATTTGCAATTAAAGCAAACAAATTAAAAATAAAAGTATCAGAAAAAAAAAAAAAAAAAGCTGTAAAAAAGGGGAACTTTTAAACGCATGTTTACAAATAATGAAAATTTATTGAAATTTACAACGCAAAGTTCTGTAACATTTATTCAGGCCCAATGCAAATTAAATACATGCTGGAAATTTATAAATCATAAAGTTTATTAAGCCTTGACACTTATTTTACTTCGTGGTATTAACTTATTCGTATTAACTTTCAGCTCTATCTATAAGGTTTTCAAGATATCTATATCTATCCAGATTATAGTCAGTACAGCTTCCTGCGGAACTATTCCAGGCTTTAACTTTCTATCTATAAGGTTGTCAAAGATATCGGTTCCTTTTAGCATCTATATCTATCCAGATTATATACCTCGTTAACAGAAACAGTACGTTAACAGGACCATTCCAGACTTTACCTTTCTATCTATAAGGTTGTCAAAGATATCGGTTCCTTTTAGCATCTATATCTATCCAGATAATATACCTCGATAACAGAAAAAGAACGTTAACAGAACCATTCCAGACTTTAACGTTCTACCTATAAGGCTGTCAAAGATATCGGCTCTTTTTATTATCCAGATTCTAGTCAGCACCTCGTTGTTGTTGTCATTAAGAGAAACCAATTCCTGCGGATCCTGTTTCCCAAAATATCTTTTAGCTACTTCCTAAACAGCTTCTCAAATACCTAGATTCCACGCTTTCCAGCAGCACCTGCTCATTTTTTACCAGAACACATGCCAAGCTATTTTCCCCCCTCAGACATTTTACCTTCTGCGTAGAATGGAAAATCTTTTTACAATCATTTTCATTTGCTCTCGGGACTTGGATCAACTTTCACCGGGCACATCATAAATTATGCGGCCCCGTGTGTTCTCGGTAAATGCTGCTCCTGCTTCTTCTTCTACTCACATGGAATTTCCCTTGAACAGTTTTCCTCGACTTGCCGTGCAAGTCCCGTGGGCTCTTTTCTCATTCGGGCATTCTGACGTTTATTGTGCGGTTGGGTCGAATGATATGTTTAATGAAGTTGGAAGAAATGCAAGACAGAGCGAAAGAGAGAGAGAGGGAGAGAGAGAGAGAGAGAGAGAGTTGACTTTTGTGCCGTTACATAGATCTTATTCGGACTTTTGTACTGCCCAAGTGGACATTTTGTATTTTGAGACATTTGCCTTAACTAGGCGAATTTTCCTTTGAGCCGTTTTTTATGGCTCTCCCAACTTGTGTTACATAGTTTCCACATAGGAAGCAGAAGAAGAAAAGGTCCAAAGTCTACAGTCGTAAAAATGGAAAATCATAATAAAAATCATTTCTGAAGCAGCTGCCGGCTCCCAGACGAGCAATATCTTAAAGCTTTTCAAATGGCATCATTTTGTTATTTTATATTGTATTATTTTTTATTAATGTGAGGTTTCTTTTGATTTGGCAACATTTTGTTGAAGCTTTTATCAAAAGTAATAAATTTAATTTATTTTGCGGCGGCGCCTAATTTATGTTCTCCTAATACACAACTAATTTTGCATGTTTAGACGAGTTTTCAACTCAAGAAAAACTGAGAAAAAAAAATACTTATATATTCGAGCGCAAAACGTTTTATTTATAAACAATTAAATTTGATTTGTCGTGCGTTGGCAGCCAACGCAAAATTCGAAAATTCGAAAAGTCGAAAATTCGACGTGTTTCCGCTTGTCTTTTCTTTTATTATTATTGTAAGTCTTTAGGTAACGTTTTATCAGCTGCATTTGAGAAATGCGCCATAAAATATTGAAAAATGCGGCAGGCGAAATAAATTGCCAGCGCTTAAAAGTATTTTCCTGTTAATCAACTTTGGAAAACGAAAAAAAGATATATATATAAATAAAGTAAAAGAAAATACATATATAAATGTACAACAAATGTATTTCTGGGCGATTCAAGACAGGAGGCAAAAATCACCAGAGACCAATAGCCAAATGGCGACTTTAGCCGCTTTTGCTCTTAGCCCAGAAGTAAATGTTGTTGAACTTTTACCACGAAATACACTTGGGGAAAAAACAAAACCTTGAATAATAAAACAAGTAAGAGGTTCTAGTCGGGAGCTCCCGACTAGGGGATACCCTGAACCCTCATATTCCATACACCAAATGCAGCGCGTGCTTATAGATAGAGAGTAGCGGGAACTTGGCGATAGGTATAAATTGAAAGATACTTGATATATATATACTATTCTAGAAGCTACATGTCAAGGTTGGTGACTCTAGCTCTTATTATTTACCAAAATTGCTTAAAAAACGGGATTTCGATATACATTTTTATCGATTACTTGAAAACGGGGCAAGTTGTCGTTTATCGGAAACAAACTTTTCGGGCACCAGGAGGACCTACAGCTAAAATTTCTAGACTCTAGCTCTTATAGGTTCTGAGATCCTTGCGTTCATACATACGAACGGACGGACAGACGGACATGGCTAGATCGACTCGGCTATTGATGCTGATCAAGAATATATATACTTTATGAGGTCGGAGATGCTTCCTTCTGCCTGTTACATACATGTGCACTTTGCACAAATACAATATACCCTTTTTACCCATTTTTAATGGGTTCAGGGTATAAAAATCAAATATATGTATGTACATATATGGAAATTGATTGTTTTCTGCGAGTGAAAAACAATAAATGTGTGCTTAGCCAATGTGTGCGGCTTATCTATGGGGGCGCACCTCTACACGGGTTCAAAAACCCTACTTGGAACGACAATCGCTTGCGGTACCTAGGCAAAAACCACTTTCGATAACGATAACCCAATCGAACTGAACTCGTGAAGCGCGCACAACGTGCTCTGATTTACTAGCACTAGGTATAGTATGCGATTAAACATTCGCATTATTTATGTTATTATTTTTATTTTTTTTCTGCTCTTTTGGTAAGGTACGTCAATGCTAGCTAGAAATTCATTCATTGCTCTAATCAGGCGCAGCCTTATAAAGCATATACTATATAAATACAGTTTTTTCTTAATTGTTGTTGTTTCTACTCGCAGCTGCCGCACAGATAAGCACAAGCCTAGAAAATTGGGTCGCAGTTGCTATAAAGCAGTTAAACATTTATTATTTTCTGTTGTTTTCTGTTTTTTTTTTTGTTTTCTGCTTAAACATTTTCATTTTGTGGCATCGTTAATAAATTTTGGTTTGTTTCTGCTTTATCTTTTTGATTCTGCAAACAGAAATGTGTTTAGACTGACCTCAAAACAAGAAGGAAAGAAAAAAATACTGAAGAGAAAACAACTCGAGCATGTCGTTTGTTGTTATTTTTGTTTACGCGTTGCCTCAGGCGACAGGTGCGTCTTAATATATGTATGTATGTATATTATCATATATAGTATTTATATATAAATATTTCCATGCTGACGGCGGTATTTTGTCAAGTTTTTAGCGGCCAACAATTCGTTTGAACATGTCACTTTAAAAGCTTGTTGGCCCCGCAACAGGCCATCCCAGCCCAGCCCAGCCCAGCCCAGACCGGCCCAGTCCCATTCTTTAGAGCCAATTATGTGCGCTATTATGGCCAAATTCTCGTGTCACTCAATGCATGAAACGTTCGTGAAATACTTTCACAAATTAGCGGTGTCTGTGCCCGAGATACACACACACACACACACACTCGTACATATCTAGATCTTATATCTTATATATATTTTTACTTTGACTTGATTATTCTATTAGTGCGCTTGTCACAGCTCCTCGTGTCGCCATCTCTGTCGCCGTCTCTGTCTCTGTCTGTCCCTGTCTGTCTGTCGGATTGGCGCCCACCTACGTTGCTTTATAATTATAGCAAAAGGCTACTGTCGCCTGCAATTAGCGTTGCCGGACCTGCTGGACGCTCGATGCGCTTTCTCTCGCTCTCGCACACTGTCAGCAACGTTTAGCTTGATTTGTGCTTTGAAGCTGCTGTGTGTGGTCTGCTGCATGGCATACAGTTTCCGGCTAGATTTTTTTGGCTGATTTTACAAGGCACGCCTTTTGGCTTGATAACAAGCCAACCACCGATAAGCAGCAAGTGCTGCAAATACGTACAGGGCATTAACGTGCATGTGCGTGTGTGTGTGTGTGTGTGTGTGCGTTTACTGAGCACCGCTCGTGTGTCAGTGACATCATTGTAAGCTCAGAATTTGTGTGTGGAATTCTGGCTTAAGGTACAGGCGACGCTCTTAATTGGCTGCCATGAGCCGTAGAATTCTGTTGAAATTTTGTTAATTAGGCAGTTTCTAAAGCAAACAAACTGACATACTACACACACATGCGCACAAATGTGTAGCGAATTAAGCGGCTTTCAAGCTGTTTTTCGGCCTGAGCATTTATTTTCAGTCGTACTTTGAGCTCTTGTAGGAGCCCTGCCAGAGAGGGAGAAAGAGAGCGAGAGAAAGATAGATAGGCGCACGTGTGTGAGGCTAATCTAAAAGCGCAAAGGTTAAACGCACTGAATCTTTTGTGCTCAATGGAATATACTCTTCATTTTAATGAATCAATTTCCAGGTCAACTTGAAGTGCATCCTTAGCTCTCAGCCAGGCACTTGAGTCATCAGAGCAGCGTATGAGTTGATGTTCCACTCGGTGCCAGGGCATCTTTGTGCGACCATTATTAACGAAAGGTAGCTACAATTGGCATTTCCGCTCGCAGCATATGACGAACAGTAAAAAAAAAAGTTTAATAAAAAGTGCATAAGAATCACTCTGACGCATGCAATAACACTGTAGCTTACCTTTTGTAAAACGGTGTACAGTTATTTGTGCGCTGTATGGCTGCCATTTTATTTTACATTTAATTGATAACAATAAAAATAACAACAGCGCTTGTGCGACAACAAAGCGTGTTCATAATAATGTCCACACTGTACTTAAACAGAGGTGGGCGTATTTACTCTTTGCTCTTTCCACACACTGCTGCGGCACATGCACATACCACACATACATACATACATATGTATGTACATAAATGTGGAGCGACAGAGAGAGCAAGAGCGTAACTTCACACCGTGACGAGGCGATAGCAATAGCGATAACGAGTTTTGCTTTATGTGTGTGCGAGCGCAACAGGTAGACGTAGCCGTAGCCGTAGCCATGTTGGAGAGCATGTTAAAACTCGTTCGCTTTTTCTGTTTTCGTCTTGTTTAGTTCGTTTGCTCGCTCGCTCGCTCTCGCACCTGCAAATAGCGACTACTCTAACTGTGGTGACGTCAGCGCACAAATCAGATTTATATCAGTATTTAAAATAACAGGTAAAACAACATGTCTTAGCCCTCTTTTCCCAACTCATAACTAGCGGAAGCGGAAATTTATGTTGCTGCTCTTCCGTTCCATCAGCCGACGCCAGCCGGCGCTCGCATTTCACTCAAATCCAAAATCCAATTGTAGTTTAAAGTTTTTCACTTTAGAAAAACAAAACAAATTTTCCCCAATGATGCTTTTGTTGTTTTTTAATGAGCAAACGGCTGTTAAACAAACAAATTAGGCCTAAAAACTGGCCGCGCATAATTATTGGGCGTATTTTGTGTTTTTTCTTCCACTTGCTGTACAAATAAACACAATGTCACCGTTAATGTACAAACTAATTAGACTGGAGAGAAGCCGTTAGCCGAGGTCCATTTATATTGCTATTTTGATGACCCTGGGCTGCTGTATACCCCCCCTCCCTTGTTACTATAAGCTTGTGATCTCATGTCAAGAGCTCGTTTTTAAATTAGTTTTGTGTTGAAATGACTAATGACTGGTCACACTAAAAGATATACCACCCATATACACATACTCACATACATATGCATGTACGTATGTTAATTGAATTCATAGAAAGCTGATGCTGAGTAACCTATCAAAGTCCAAGCCACGGCAAGCGCACTCTCTTACTTTGCAAAGCCAGAGAATACGCGTCATGCAAGTCAAGGTTCAGCAAAAACAAAGAGCGTAGCAGTGCCTGTTACACATGTACACACATATGTACATATGGATGTGTGCATACAACAGGCAGATTTTATGGCGTATTGAGCAGACAGATTGAAAATTGATCGCTGATAAAAAAGTGCAGCAACGGCACCGCACCAACGACAATGTCATGAACTTTACAACAATAACAGTCTGGCGTGTTTTATATTTATTTATAAAGGGAAACAAATAGCTGAGGTGAGCTGCACTGCAGCAGCAGAAAGTTCAACGGCAGCACGTAAACAACCGCATAGTCACGGAGTCTCGGGGAAGGGTGGGGCGGTGGCCTGCAACACGTGTTGCCATATGTTGGCCGAGTGAAAGTGCCGCAAATCTTTCAGCGCGCTGGCTAAGTGGAGCCTCTTGCGCCCAAACCTGTCAGTCAGGCGGCTTGTGCTTTCATTGTGCACCTTTTCCAACAGGGGCAACAGCAACAGCAACAACAAAGTTGCATTTGATGCGTTCAATTTGTTGCCAAACAAATCAAAGACAAACAAACGCATTTCGTTTTGATTAGCATCAGCTGCTGAAACGATACGATTTGATTTGGTTTAGGTTTTAATTCGTTTTTCCGTTAGCTTTTTTGTTTATTTCTTCACTTGCCGGCGTTTGTTGTTGTTTATGTTTCCATTTCTTATTGACGCTTTGTCGCAATATATCCCATTGAAGTTTTGTTTTAATTTATTTTTCATCATACCGAACTCGACGTGCACTCGGCACACTCACTACAATGTGCGTGTATGGACTACTTTTTAGGTTGTTTTTTTTTTTTGCTTATCTTTGCCTACGCTTTCGTTTTTACACACATGCGTACATGTCTCAATGACAGTTGCAAGCTGACTGCTAGGTTACCTCAATTGCCACTGTCCTTTTGCCGTTGCTTCAGTCTGTTTCTGTCTGTTGTAGTTACAATTTCGTGATTCGCGCAGTGCGCATATCGCTTGATTTTTTAATTGTCTGTTTTTTTTTTTATCAGTTTTGAGTTTTATACATTTAATCAGCTAAACTCTTTTAATCTGCTTGTTAAACGCAACAACGCCACAAAAATTAACAAATTGTTGGTGCTTCTGTATTTTTTCTGCTTTGTGGTTTCGGTTTGGCTTGGCGGGCTTTGAAACAAATAAAAAACCGTTAGAATTCGAACGCCGCAGCAAAACAAATAAATACATACGATTTGTGGTTTTAAACAACTTTTATTACCTGTGCGTCGGTATCGTGTGCGTGTGTGCGTTTTGTTTTGCAAATGTATGCGTAACGAGTCTCGAAATAAAAAGTAGGCACAACAACAGCAACAACAATGTCAGCACTTGAGCTATTGACGTGCAGATTGAATGAGATGCTGAAGGAGCGCCAACAAGCACAAGTGAGCGTCAGCGTGAGCGAGAGCGAGAGAGTGCACAACAGCGTAACAGTGGACAAAAGCTGCACTGTATATAATTGCATTAATGTCTTATTTGAAATCAATTTAAAAACCAAGGAATTAAAAAAAGCATTTACTATATATTTTTTCCCGCCTCTCTTCTCTTTGTAGACCTGCAAAATATGCCACAAGGCCTTTGCGAACGTTTATCGCCTGCAGCGTCACATGATCAGCCACGACGAGTCGGCGCTACTGCGCAAATTCAAATGCCTTCAGTGCGACAAGGCCTTCAAGTTCAAGCATCATCTGAAGGAGCATGTGCGGATCCATTCCGGCGAGAAGCCTTTTGGCTGCGACAACTGCGGCAAACGCTTCTCCCACTCGGGCAGCTTCTCCTCCCACATGACATCCAAGAAGTGCATCAGCATGGGACTCAAGCTGAACAACAATCGCCAAATGCTCAAAACTCTGGACAAGAATACCAGCGCTGGACGCTCCCCAACAGACCACCAGCAGCAGCAGCAGCAGCTGGCGGGCAAACGTTCCTGCAAGTTGCCTGAGCCGGTGCTACCCAATCCGATGAATTACTTTGCTGGCGAAATCCAACCCGCACCGGCAGCTGCTAATGCTCCCGCGCCCTTTTATTCCAACTACAGCGCAATGAATGCGGCTTTGTTGGCCTTTCCCAATGCTTTTATGGCCGCAGCGCTGGATCCGCGCATGCATCCCTACAGCATACAGCGACTGCTAGAGCTGACGGCTGCCGGTCAGCAGCAGCGGGAAGAGCAGCAGGAGCGGCTGGAGCAGGAGCATAGAGAGGAGCAGCCGCTCTATGAGCCCAGCAAGGATGATGATGAGACGCCCGATGAGCCCAAGCTGGTTATGGATCTAGAGGAGTCGGAGCCCAAGCCAGCGGCCACGGCCGAGCTGCCCGCTGCAGAACCACTGGAAGATGCCGCTGCCGTCAAGCAGGAGCCCAGTCGCGAGCCGACGCCACCAGACACGCCCAAGTCCATCAAACTGGAGCAGGAGGAGTTGGAGGCAGCGCCCGTGGAGCAAACGCGTGCGCAGACACACCAAGACCTGCGCTGCAGTCGCTGCGCCAAGCAATTCAATCATCCCACGGAGCTGGTGCAGCACGAGAAGGTGCTGTGCGGCCTCATTAAGGAGGAGCTGGAGCAGCACTACCAGCAACAACAACAACAACAACAGCAGCAGCAGCAGCAGCAACAACAGTCGAGCTTTGCATTGCTACCCTCGGCAAGTGATGCGGACGAAGATGACGAGGAAGAGGAGGAGCCTCGTCAGGATTACCATGCCGGCAGCAGCGACAGCGGCGAGCGCAAAGTGCGCGTGCGCACCGCCATCAACGAGGAGCAGCAGCAGCAGCTGAAGCAGCATTACGCCCACAATGCGCGGCCCAGTCGGGATGAGTTCCGGCTGATAGCCGCCCGTCTGCAGCTAGACGCGCGCGTCGTCCAGGTCTGGTTCCAGAACAATCGTTCACGCGAGCGCAAGCTGCAGAGCTATGCCAGCAGCGGAGAGCCCACGGCTGCCGCTCCAGCGTTGCCTCAGCCACGCGCTGGCGAGGATCAGCCGCTGGATCTGTCCGTTAAGCGCGATGCCTCTCCGCTGTACGGCCTGCCCCCGCAGCAGGCAGCTGCACAGTCCGCGCCCGCTGACTTTCAGGAGACCATGGCCATTAATCTGAGCCGCAAACTTTCCAGCTCGGCCTCCATGTCGCCGGCTTCGCTGTCACCCTGCTCGGGCGCCTCCTCGTTGCAGCAATCAGCCGCAGCTGCTGCTGCCGCTGCAGCGCTTTACTTTGCGCCCCCCTCGCCGCCCAGCATGCACGAGGCAGCGCACACGTTGCCAACGCACAGCGCAGCACCGCGCGGACAGGCGTTTACCGGCCTGCCGCCGTACATGCTGCCACGCCTGCCCATGGAGGCGCTCTTCCAGATGCGACCCGGCGGCGACTATGCGCCCAATCCGCTCATGAACAGTATTAAGATGCCCGACTATCGCGGCACCAGCCTCAGTCCCGGCGGCTCCGAGAAGCGTTCGTGGCGCGACGATGATTCGCGCATCTCGCACGAGGACGACTATGTGCTGGCAGGCGGCGGTCTGTTGCCGCCCAAGCCGAAGCGCGCCAAGGCCGAGACGCACGGGCATGCCGGCGATCCGGATCTGCCCTTCGTTTGCGATCAGTGCGACAAGGCGTTCGCCAAGCAGAGCTCCCTGGCGCGTCACAAGTACGAGCATTCCGGTGAGTCGAGTCATTTCGCGCGAGGCACAAGCAACCGCAGCTAATCCCAATTCCTATTTGCAGGTCAACGACCCTACCAGTGCATGGACTGCCCCAAGGCCTTCAAGCACAAGCATCATTTGACGGAGCACAAGCGTCTGCATTCCGGCGAGAAGCCGTTTCAGTGCTCCAAATGCCTGAAGCGCTTCTCCCACTCGGGCAGCTACAGCCAGCACATGAACCACCGTTACTCCTACTGCAAGCCCTACAGGGAATAGGTAAGCGACACCTCAGTGCCGCCCACCTGCGTCACAGCCGCCAATGCCGCTGCAACGGGGACAGCGCGTGCGCGCCGCGGCCCCGCCGCCCACTCGGCCAGGATGAGCAACAACAACAACCACCTGCAGCACCATCACAACAGCAACTATCCGCATCAGCTGGCCGCCATGGCGGCATTCCAACAACATCAGCAGCAGCAACAACAACAACATCACCAGCAGCAGCAGCAGCAGCGACTGCAGCATCGTCTGCCCTGCCAGCCACTTGGCTGGCCACCGTCCGTGCCTGGCGCTGGCGTCATGTTGCCGCCACCGCCCAGCAACAATATGCAGCAGCGCAGCGTAGTGCCGCCGCAAGCAGC
Organism: Drosophila ezoana; assembly: GCA_035045725.1. Taxonomy (NCBI): domain Eukaryota; kingdom Metazoa; phylum Arthropoda; class Insecta; order Diptera; family Drosophilidae; genus Drosophila; species Drosophila ezoana. The sequence goes on from JAWNOU010000036.1 coordinate 2,078,362, forward strand.
TCCACCAACAGCACCACCACCCCCGCTGCTGTCCGGGCCGACAGCAACTGCTGTGTACGGCCAAGTGCCGCCACCACAGCCGCCGCCCTCCTTCTTCGCCAGTCCGCTGCACCATGCAGCGTTAATGGCACCACCGCACCCGCTGCCCAATGAGCGCTTTGCGGCGCCACTAGCGACGCCCACGGGCGCACCGTCCCACGGCGGGCATGCGTTCAGTTTCTTCAATGCGAAAATGTTGCTGAACTGAGCACAAATAACAGCAGCAGCAACAGCAGCAGCAACATTAACAGCAGCCGCATGCGAGCCAACTAACATAAGTCTAACAGTGAACTAACAGTGCACTTAAATGTTGTACTTAAAACAGACGCAAAAATCTCAAATTGTGCAGGAACACAAAACACACAAAACACACACAAGACAACAACACACAAAGAAAAACGAATATAGAAAGAAACATAATAATTTTAATAATAATTATAATAATGGTTATATACTCCAGATGCAACTGGCAGCCAACTCAGTAGAGCGCAGATGAAATATTTTTTATAGCCATATTTTGCCCGTGTCATTTTTTGTTGCCACAAAGTAAAACGAAAAACGCAAAAAGTAAGAAAAACCAAAACAAACAAACAAAAATGTAAAGAAAAGAAAACCTTTCGTTTGAGCGAATTTATTATTTTTAGTTTATCATTTTGCATAATTTTTTTTTAAGTATTTTAAATGATTTACGCTTAAGTTGAAATCAGTTTTTGTTTCATATCTGAATACCGTATATATATATATATATATATATATATATATATATATATATATATATATATGTATATTTATATATTTTTATACATTCGAACTATTTACGTTTAGTTTTTAGAAGCGAAAAGAAAAACCCAGTACCAAGTGCTGCGAAATACTCAAAAGCTTATTTCTTTATCGATTGGAACAGACACGTGCCACAATTATCAGTTTATTAAATAATAACAACTATGCTTTATTATTATTATCGGAATAAATGTAAAACTTATTTGGTTTAATAATTAGCTTTAAAATGTAGTCAAACTGTCTGCTAGCAGGCTGTGTAAATACACTACATTTTTGGACCACAACAACAAACAGCAAACGTTAACTTGACAATATTATAACAAAATGAAAACAACGCCGAGCTAGATGCTCTCTCGCAAAAGTATTAAACATCAGCCAACTGTATTAAAGCCAGAGTTTAAAGAGAATACAAAACTTAATAAATTATGCCACACACCAAACACACACACACCAAACACACTCACACACCATACACACACATACACAAATGTAACTTATGTTAATGAAAACCCACCGCTTGCTGCGCGTTTCAAGTTCATACTTAAAAGAAAATGTTCTATTATAAAATACACAGCTATTTTTATTTGTTTATTTTGTATGAAAGTTGAAATATTTATGTAACATAATAACTACACGATAATCGAAAAAGAGAAGTATATCTAAAGGAGACAACTATACGATCATTCCATTTAGCTAGAGTTACGCTCGAAGAAGGTGCCCTCATGCCACATGCCACATGCCACATGCATTTAAATGAAGAACCTTCGGCGAAAATTGAGCGAAAAAGTAAAACTCGATGTTTTGTAAATGTAATATGCTTATGTAAGTGCTATGCTAGGTTGCGTAATTCGAGCACAAGTTCATAAAAATTAACATTTAAACAAATATTTAATATATACACAAAACCTAAAGCTAAAGCGCAAAACAAAAACTTAATTTGGCCTTATTAAACATTATTTAACAATTAATTAATCACAAACAAACAACTAAAAATTTATATATATATATAAGCTAAAAACGTTTACAAAAACCAAAAACAAACATTTAAATTTAGTAAGTTAACAAAAAAAGAAAAACAAAAACTTTTGGAAAAGTCTCTAAAGAAAACTATTAGCAAATTTCAATGTGCGTATTGATGTAAAGAAAATCCTTCTCCTCAGAAAAACAAAAAAAAAAATCCAAAAAAAACAAAAAAACTATTAACATTAACTATTGAAATGTTTACAAGGACAATAAATTTCTAAATAATTAGAATGCTTTCAAATTTTTGCTCCAAATTAATTCAATTCAAATAATTTAATCGCAAAAAGCCAAAAAAACTTAAATAAATAAACCAAAAAAGTAAATAACAGGTTTAAATTGATGATAAAACGCGAAAAAGGTTTCCAGAACAACGAAAATTGTTTTATTAATGTTTATTATTGTGCTATGTGTAAACAATTAATAACAAACAATTTCCCAAGAATCTACCGTTAACATTAATTTTCTTTTGCTTTTCCAAAACAACAAAAAAAAAACAACAAAAATATGCATTTATTACTTAATTAATTTTTATATTTGTATTTAAAAAAAAACCCAACTTTATATATATATATATATATATATATTTTGTAAATTATTTCGCAAGAAAAAAAGCTAGAGAATCCAAATACACAAAAAATAAAAAATATAAAAACGCGCAAACTTCTTTCAACTAAATAAAAATAAAAAAAACATACAGCACTCGTTTAGCATAAATTATATAATTAATAAATATATGAATTAGACTAGTTAAACGTACAGACGCAATGTCTTTCTATAAATGTTAACTTACAAGAAAGAAACGAATTAATTATAATTAAGCGCAAATATTTTAATTGTGATGCAGATGCCGGCGATAATATTTGCACTCTAGGGCCTTATATGAGATACACACACACACACTACACACACACACGCACACACACTGAAAGAAACACACTTGTTAGTTATTTAAATTAAGCCTAATTAAGGTGCATTAAGTGCATACTCTTAAGTTCCCAATCATTTCATTGTCCACCCTCTGCAGCCTCTGTTAAAGTTGTTCGCCACAGTTTTCATGTAAATAAGCGTGAGAAAATTGACCATATACCATGATGATACTCGGGATCGCATCTGACGTAGGTTTCGCTACAAAGTGTGTGCTTGTATTATTTGTTTTATGTTTTATGTTTTTACAAACATTTATGTTTAGTTATGCGTTGAGATACTGGCATCAAATGTTAATTGCTAAACAAGTACACGTGAAATAAACACAACAGTTTAAATAACTTATATTTCAAATATTATGCATAAATGTATTTTAATCAAAATAAGCCAAAAGGATAAAACATTTTTGTCTTGATACATTTACAAAATTATTATAATTATTAAATTTACAATGTGAAAATAAAAAACAACAAATTATTAAAATTTAAACTATTCACCGCGTTTTAATCATTGCAACAAGAATTTCAATTTTGATTAACAGAATCTTCTTTAAAGCCACAGCAAAAATCATTTAGTTTGCTTATCAGAAATCAGTCCAGATTCGTGGGAAACTCCATTTAGCATTTGGACTTAACACTCACAATTCATTGGTAATCGTAATTGGTGGTAAATATGATATCCTTAATTTAAACAATCGCAATTTCAGGTGCGAATAGTTTTACTTCAATCATCGAAAGTTATATTAGGCTATCTTTAACCAAAGCTACCCGATCCTCAAACTGATAATTCTCGAGTTCGAAGTACGCCCGAAAAGTTTGTTTAAATTCGGGGAAGCTCCAAAAGGGTATTCATTCTAGGAGTTTAATGTCGGAGAAGGGCGTCTTCGACATCTTTGGCATATTTATGCCAAAATTAAAGTAATATTTCTCAAAAAAAACTGGAAATCATTAATTATTTAGTTTATATAGTTTATATATACTCAGAGCTTGGCGAAAAATGAATGCTTTTTGAAAATCTTTTAAATTACGACAAACTTGTGTATATACTTGTGTATTGCGATCTTGAGGAGATTTGACTCATATATAAGCAGCAGAGTTAACTACAATAGTTAATGACGAGTTTGGTCTAGATATTATGATAAACAAAAAGGTTTCCATATAAGAACTCAAATTTCGACTGATCGTACCTATTGCAGCCACATGATGATAGATGTAAGATCAAAACGACTCGATCAAAACGAACGAGGAACTACTCAAAGAACAATTTATGACAATGTTGTGGAGTTGACTGGGTCGTGGAGAAACTTAGCCCTGTAGGAAGAATCGGTCAAAACATGACTTCAAAATATTGCCAAGATATTTTCCAAGATATATTCAACAAACTCAGCATTTACGAGCTTCATCATCTTCTTCGGCGTTCTCAAGTAATCGGTAGTTTCTTGTTAAACTTCTTTCCGGCTGCTTAACTGGGGACCTGAGCTTGTCGGGATCAGGTCCAAGGTCCTGCAAAACATATGAGGGAACTTTTAGGGCGCTACTCAATCCAGAAAAACGCAACAGAAATTCAAATTTTTTTTGTTTTTACATATTTTGCTTTCCATTTATTAATTTGTTATTGTAAATCGATTGGCCAAGGCACGCGTAGTGTTATATTCTTCTTCTTTCCCTTCAGTAAAAAACAAACTCGGGCCAATAAGAAAAAAAAAAATGGTGAACAAATCGCATTTTACCAACGACGAGCTTACAACAAACAAAAAATGTTTTATGTACCTTTGCTTAGACATGAAAATTACACTAAATTATTGTTAGCGAGTTATAAACTAAAAAACATCTTAGCGCTAGAAATGTATTGCATATATAAAACTATCAATTAATTTTCTTTTACAAGTTATATTTAATCTGTATATTATAGATATCGATTTTTTCTGTTGTTTCTTTTTTTCATTTCTTATAGAAGTTCTGTTGAATATTATAAAAAAAAAAACAATTTCATTTGGCATTCAACAAGTTCGTCTAACATTGCTATATATGCAGCTAGTTTTAATAATATTTTAATATATATATATAAGTTTATGTATAGAATATGCATAGAGTCTACACGATAGATACATTATAGTTTGTTCTTTTATTTTATAGTTTTTTTTGGGGAGGGTGAGGGGTTTGGGGGGCGCTTAATACATTCAAAGATTGTAGAACGAGCAGTGGATACAAAGTGATAGAAAGTTGAGTTTAGAGCGCGCCCGCGGGCATAATATTAAAGAGTACAGTTGTTTAGATTAGGCTTATAAGACCCGCTTATATCGCTAACTTGTTGCGATGCTGTGCTCTGGATCGGTTCTCGATGGATCCTTGCACAAAATAATTTGTTGTCAAGCTAAAGTTTCAAATGTTTCCGTCAATGGCCCCAACTTTCCAGCCTGCTGAAATAGTTGCCATTGACTGAACGCTGTAAATTGGTCCAGGCTTAGTTAAATTCGCTTCTCCTATGAGTTCTTTCTAGTAAAGTTGTTTTCCTCAAGGCATATGTCATCTACATACATATATATATATATGGGTGTGTGTGTGTGTAAGTGTGTATAGCTTTTGAGCACCAGGAAATTGTTTCAATTGGTTGTCCAAGTCTATATAAATTTAACATGTATTCATAGTATATATTAATATTCATTTCATTGACACTCAACGCTAATCAGCATAAATATCGTACATAACTATTTGTATTATATGTATATATATATATAATTTTATATGTATTTGTATATGTATATGTGTGTGTGTGTGTGTATACGTACGAGTACGTGTTGTAGTGTACAAGATCTTTAGTTTACAAAAAATCAAAAGTTATGACTCATTTCATTTAAATTTATTCAGTTCCTGCATTCAAGCATATATATATATACATATATATATATATGCTTGTATGTATGTGTAGTCCCTTTTCTAATCAATCGTATATCATTTGTTATAAATATGTATGCTTTATCTGCATATAGTTCGCCTTGCTGATGTTCTAATATTAAAAAAAAAATACATATAAAATGCCGGAAATTTAAAACATTATTTGCTCAGTGCCTCAACATTTGTTTCTTCTTTTTTTTTTGGCAACAAATTCAACTAAAACACTAAATGAATATTTTGTTATAAGAAATTGTTTAGACTTAACAGCGCTGCTGTTAACACGCTGTTAGCACACTGTTAACGGCTGTTAAGGTGTATGTGTGTGAGTGCGCGGTCTCTGTACACGTGTTTTGTGACTATTTGACTAACAATGAAAATGTTTGATTGATTGATTGACGGCATCTCAGACAAAGACCGGCGCCTGGTCGTCCGTCATGTCCGACTGTTGTCGGTCATCGAAAAATCGCCTAAAGGTAAATTCGAAAAATCCATGGAATTGCCTATCATTCAGATCGATATCGTCGCCGCTACTCAAATTGGAATCATTCGAGCGCAGCTTGTCGGGATCGACAGGATCAAAATTGGACGTGTCTGTGGGATGCTTTATTTCCGGTATATAGGGCGCCTTCTGCTTACGCATGTCCGCAAAATCGATGCCCTTGAAGAACTCGTGTGCCTTGACCTCATCCACACTCTTGCCCAGCCGCTTGTCCGCGGAGGCGCATAGTCGCCGTATTAGATCCGTGGCCTCGCGTGATAGTTGCGCCTGCTGCGGTATATGCAACGTCTTCTCCCAGTTTATGACCTGCAATTAATCGATTGTGAACTATGATCCCAAAGCGCATATGACAACACGCACCTTTTGCTGCGTCTCCATGGGGCTGTTGGCCAGAAACGGTGGCTGACCCACCAGCATCTCATAGAGTATGACACCCACGCTCCAGTAATCGCACAACTGAGTGTACCCGCTGCGTTCCAGCACCTCAGGCGCTATATAGTTGGGTGTGCCGACTAGCGAGTGCGCCAGGACTCTTTGATGATCGCGCATGCGTCGCCTGTTCAAAGGAGTCAAAGGAGCATTTATATAGAAAACAGTTTTCAAGCAGCTGATGCGGATGCACCCACCTCTCCAGCACTGTGGGCTTGGTGCCGTTCTCCGAGAAGTCCTCCCAAGGCTCCATGGAGTCCTGTCGCGAATGATTGCCTAAAAATAGAGCCTAGTGAGCATCTTAGAGATTTTCATACAAAGGGGGCCACATACCATTCTCCTGGTAGTATTTGGAGTTGTGCGTCCATCTAAATCCAGTGCATAGACCAAAATCGGTGAGTTTTATGTGCCCGTCCCGGTCGATGAGTATGTTGTCAGGCTTGATGTCCCTGCAAACGCGACAATTAATTATCAAAATTATATAACATTTTAGGCAACAAGAAGGATTCACGATTATACAGATGAGTGTTGGATATTTATCAATTATTAGTCTTAGGAAAGTTAAGAAGACTTATGCCGAAAATAACAAATGGTTTATGCAGCGACTTTTCCTCAATTTTATTCAATACGGCTTTCTTCTTTCCTCTTAATTCTCTGCTGATCTCTTGTTGTTCCTTTTCCCCAAGAATTCTGTTCCCTTCTGTAAAGCCTCTGCTACTGTAATTCTCTGCTGCTGTTAATGCCCTACTGCTGTTATTAATTATCCGCTGCTATTAATCTGTAAATTCTCTACTGCTGTTATTCAACTGCTGCTCTGTGTCATTTGCTGCTGTTAATTATCCGCTGCTGTTTATCTGTTAATGCTGTTAATCGTCTGCTGCTGTTAATTCTCCTCTATTAATTTGATGCCTTTCTTAAAAACATAAATTTGGAGTTCAATTTATTTGGTTAAATCGTTACTTAGAGTATGAACAAAAACTAAACTTGCCAAATAGAAGATATTCTATGCTCCTATTTGACGAAAACCATATTCAAATTGAAATAATCGCAATCGCTAAATCTTCTATAGATACAAGATCTTTCTTACTTGTACTTCAGTAGCTTATTGAGTACTTTAATTACCTGTGAATGAAGCCCATTTTATGCACACTGTCCACGGCGCAGGTGACCTCGGCTATGTAGAAACGTGCCAACGGTTCCTCAAAGATGCCCAGCTTGATCAACAGCGACATCAGATCGCCGCCTGGCAAAGAGTTTGATCAGATTATTATAAAAGAATTCCCATTTGATGAATTGGCATGCCAAGGACCTTACCGGGTATGTAGTCCATAACGAAATATAAATTATCCTTATCCTGAAAACTATAGTAGAGCTTGACAACCCAATTGTTGTCGGCCTCGGCCAGAATATCACGTTCGGCTTTCACATGAGCCACCTGGTTCCGCTTGAGGACATCCGCTTTGCGCAGCGTTTTCATTGCATACAAATGATCGGAGGTGTCGATTTTGCGGACCAGCGTCACCTCACCAAAGGCGCCAACGCCAATTATCTTGATCTTGACGAACATGCTCTTGTCCATTTTGGCTCGCTTGAGGCGGATATAGTTGCTCTCCTTCTGGCTGAGCATTTTGCGCATCTCGATTTGTGTCTCATCGGAGAGGCCCACCTTGAGCATTTCCTTCTCCAGCTGATTCTTGCGGAATGTGCGCTGGCGATAGGACTTGATCACATTCTCGATATGCTGCTCCATAAAGAATTTGAATGCCTGCGGCGAGTACTGGCGTATCCGGAACTCTTTGCGCTCCTCCTCCTTCTCCTTGGAGATCTTCTTCCGTTCGGGTATGGGCGAGGCGTGCTTGATCTTCTTGCAGGCGGCGGCGGCAGCGGCAGCAGCAGCGGCAGCAGTTGCTGTCGTCGTGGACCCATTGCTGCCACTCGAGCTGTTCCCGTTGCCTCCTGCCCCACCGTTGCCTCCTCCACTGCCGCTGTACTTGGCTGGCGGAATGGGTGGCGTTGTGGCCAAGTTGCTGTTGCTGATCTGTATGTTGTTGTTGTTGCTGTTGCCCGCTGGCTTCAGCTCAGGCGCCTGGTTGACACTGTTGTTGTTGTTGTTGTTGCTGCTGCCGCCCAGCTCGGGCGTTGTGACGCGTGCGCTTTGATACGGCGGCGGCGGCGGCAGCTGACGATTCGCATTGCCATTGCTGCTGACGGGCAGCGGCTGTTAAAAAAGAAAAGAATTGAACATGAGTTGCGGTTGGCAATACTTTGTGGTACAGTGAAAACTCGCTTAAGGAATAGCTCTGACCAGATCACAATGTACAGCTAGGCAAAAATGTTTGGTAAAAAAAAAAGCGGATAAACAAATTGTCCAAAGCAGCAATTGTGTGAAAATGGGCAATAGGAAATCTTGGAACAGTCTAAAATTAATCGATCGTTTATTTATAAATTGAATTAAATAAGCTCTAAAGTTGCCGTATCTATTTATTAATTGCAGTTATTTTCTTTAAACTTCACACTTCACTTTCAAAACTCCTTTAAAAATCCCATTTCCACCCAACGCAGTGGATTTATCTGTGTTGGTAAAGCAAGTCATGATCCATTTATAGTGGAAATTCAAATTCACTCGTACCTTTTTGAAACCTCATTTCCACCCAATGATGTGGATTTATATGGGCTCGTAAAGCAAGTCTCAAATGTGGTGATATTTAAACATGTGTTTCAAGCCAATCGGTTGGCAAACAAAAAAAAGTTCTACAAGCGTTTTCCATAAATTGTTCACGCTTGCGGGTGAAAAGCTCGTCTCATAATAAGGAAATTGCAGCTAGCTAACCTTTGCGGTTTGTACTGTGCATGGATCATCAATCAGTCAATCAGTCAGTCAGTCAATTTGCCTCGATAACCTTCGAAGCAAACATCTGCCTAGGCAGCTAGCTGTTCGTTTAAGCGAGCTTTCACTGTAATTAGACGTACCTTTTGTTGCTGCTGCTGTTGCTGTTGTGCCTGCAACTGTTGCTGTTGCTGCTGTTGCGCCTGCAACTGTTGCTGCTGCTGCTGTGCCTGCAGCGCACGCAGGGTTTGCAACTGTTGCTGCTGTTGTTGCTGCTGCTGCTGTTGTTGCTGCTGTTGCTGTTGCAGCTGCTGCTGCTGCTGCTGTTGTGGCTGTGGCGTTGTGGCCGCCTTGGCCTGCATGCTCTTCGCATAGGAGGGCGGTTCCATGCAGACCGCTTTGCCCACCACGGCGCCATTCAGCGCGCTGGCCATTAGCGGTGGCGTTGTGGGCGTGGGCGGCTTCACTGCGCCGGCCACCACCACCGGGGTGGGCCCCAGGAGCGGCGAATGCTGCTGTGCGGCCGCTGCCGCTTGCTGTTGCTGCTGCACCACCGCCGGCGACTTTTGCGGATAGGAGGGCGGTGCGGCGAGCACATGCACGGGCGAATTGCTGGCGGAGGCGCTGACCGGCGACTGGGGCGCCACCGCCGTCTGGAGCACCGGCTTCTGCACCTGCGTGGACTTGACGCTCTGCATGATGATGGGCTGCTGGGTGCGCGCCTGGTAGGCACGTGGCTGCGGCCGGGCGACGCCCGCGGAGGCGGGCAATATGCCGCTGGCATTGCTCACGGTTATCGGACTGGGCGAGCCCGCCGAGGTGGCCGAATAGATGCCGCTGCTGGGCGATTTGCGGTAATCGGATTGCTGCGACTGCGTCGGCGACTGGCGCGACTGCATGGAGGCCGTGTAGCTGGGCGGCGGCGGTGCTGCGTTCACCACCACCGTATTGATGAGATATGGCGGGGGTGGCTCCACGACGGCACCGCTGCCCGCGCCCGGATACATGTTGAGCGCCTTCATCTGCTGCGTCAGCTGCTGCTGCGCCTTGATCCCGCTGCCATTTTGCGGTATGACTGGAGAGGTGCCACGCGTCGTCGGGCAGCTGGGCGTGATCGCAGCCGGGCGATTCAGTGCGGGCGAACGCCGCTTGAACATCTGATTGGTGGGTGGCGGTGGGGGCGGTGTCGCTGAGCTGCCCACCCCGGTGGGATTGCGCGGCGGCGGCGCTGGCGGCGCCGCATCACTGAAACTGCTGGGCGAGGGCGAGTACTGGCCGGTGCTGGCCCGGCCGCTGAGCTGCTGGTGGGTGTGCGAGTGCGGGCTGTCCGAACGGGAGCTGCCGGCGCCAGAGTCCAGCGCCGGACTGCAGCGCAGATAATGCGTCGGTGTCTCGCGCTCAATGCTGGGCTTGCGTATCAGCTTGGGCGGTATCAGAGCGTTGATCATCTTTGGCACGTGGCCGTTGGCCGTGGGCAGTGCAACGGCGACAGCGGCCGGCGATGGCGGCACGACGACATCCGGCGAGGGAGACGCCGATGCCGATGGTGGCTCCAGTGGCAGCTTTGCGTGGTGGTAATCGGGTGCATCGTTGCGGCCATTGGCGGCGGTATATCGCAGAGGTGTGTAATTCTGTAATTTAATCGAGTAGCAAACAAAATCGATAAGTAACGCTGCCGTGTATATCGATATACATAAGTAAATATAAAACTATCGTTACAAATACCAGAAAGAATAACCTTTTAACGATTTTTCGATAACAAATCGATCATATCCAACCAGCAAAATTATCGATGTCTAAAGAAATCCTAGATAGCTAGATAGATTAAGTTTTTTTAATTATAACAATAAAGTAATATTCACATTTAACTATACAAACATCTTTAGAAATAACCCAAATATTCTTAAAAGATTTTTAACTAGTGCGGATTTTCTATAAATTGAGCATTTTTTTAAAAATTCAAGTGTTTCATATTTCGTTGAGAGCCAAATAGTATATATGTATGTATGTATGCATGTATCCCAACCCCCACTAACTACGCCACTGGCCGAGCAACATTCCTGCGCTGTGAGAAACTTTGTGTATGTATATTTGTATATACATGTATAAATATGAGTATAGATGTGTGTATGTGTGTGTGTTTGGTAGCAGTTCGAAAACTAAACAAAAGGCGCGCATACAAAATAAAAACAAAAATGCGAACAGCGCCTAAAACAAAAGGCACAAGAAATGCGGTGGCCAAAGCAATGAAATCAAATTCTTGCCATCGTTCAGAAATTCCTAAAAGTCAGGAGCACACACACACACGCACAGAATCAGAGAGCAAACGAAGCAGGCGCACAAGAGAGAGAGCGCGTGAAGCGATCAACAACAACAATGGCAGCAAAGCGATCGCCGGCTGACAGATTGCAGCAAACAGACAACAGAGCAGCCTTCAGTTAGAGTGTATGCGTGCTGTGTATGTGTGTGTGCACTTTGCTGCTGCTACCCGTTTTACGCATTCTTTTGATGCTACTACATCATCTTGTTTCTTTTGTGTCTGATCCTCACATTTTGACTTTGCGTGAGGGATGGCCATAAATATCGTGATGGCAACGTGACACAATATATGTGCACAGTCACGCACGATCACGAAATTGAGTGTCAGATCAGATGTTAAAAGCGAACGATGTTAATGTTAAAGTACATATACAAATAGATAGACTAGAACAGCTGCTAAGAATAATATAAATTTGAATTTGTGGCAAGATGTTTAAGTGAAATAAACACAAGACAAATTGAATATGAATGTATATATGTAAATACAGTTGTTATTTTTAGACAACATTTACTACGCATCACTAGAAGATATACATATGTACATATCTTTATACGTACTTTATCTGCTATCCGCCGTTTTAACCCTCAAGTGGGCGAACGTTTGATGTGCGGCCAGACTAATTAAAACCAAGGACGCGAAACCCAACAAAAGAGACCCCCAACAGACTGTTCGACGCGTTTGTCGTCCGCCTGATCCGATCCGTCTTACAGGCAAACCAATTGACGGCTAATTAGCCGAAAAGCCAATGGGCGCACTAAATCAGCTGAACCGTTAGAGCCCGTGTCACGACAAATATATTTTAAATTAAAATAAATTGGATTTGCGGGAGAAGGTGGTAAACACTTTCGCTAATCCATTTAAACGCCCAGGCAAAATGCAATTGCCAATGGGCAATACGTAAACCTAGATACAAGGGCGAACATTTCGGACATTTATCGCCTTGACCGAAATAACTTTGAACCTGACAATATGTGTATATAGATATAGATATTTATTTTGCTTCAAGCGATAATAATTTAAAGCAAAAATAATGTGGAATATTTTGTGCTTTTCTTGGCCCATACACATACATAAACATAATTTGGCCAAAAGATACATCAAAATTCTTGGCAACTGGCGAATCTACATCTATACATGCCATATATCCCAGTGCTATTGTATGTAAATATTTGCCCATAACATATATACATATGTATATATATATTTTTTTTTGGGAATGCAAAACGATTTTTTTTTTGTTTTGTTGTCTTTTGTTATTATTAGAGACGGGCCATGTTAATTTCTGGCTTCAGCTGAAAATTATATATGTATGTATTTGTATACTTATTTATTTAGGTGAAAATTCCTAGGAAAATCGCGACGCGTCGCACAGAAATCGCAAAAATTAAAATCGCACACCAGGGAATCATTTCTTTTTTAAACGCACAAAATAAATCTGGGCAACGCTCCCAATTGGGGATTTCTGATGAATTTTTAAATACTGCGGCAATTAGAAAGATATTTTCTGTCTTTAAGAATTAACATCGTAATATACATATGTACACACATACATACATAGATAATCGAACGATTTGGTGTTTTGGGTAAATGTTCATTAATTTCGGAGATTCCAAAGGAATGCCCCTAATATTCGAATAGATAGTATTGGCTACCGGTAACTACAGTTAATAAAATTAAGATAACCAATATTATTACGCCAGATATTATATCCAAAACTCCATTAACTTGATTCAGTTTAAACATGAACGCAATTTATTATCTAACTGTGCGCATACTTTTGTCTGCAGCTGTATGTGATTTATAAATAGCTTTTGGGTTTATGACAACCAATTAGAGCTTAAAGCCGGATTACATACAAACATACATATGTACGTAGTACCAAGGTAATATGTGTGTGTGTGTGTGTGTATGAGTGTGTGAATTGGTAATCCCCAGAGCATGGACATCGAAGAGCTAGCATGTTGGCAAGAGGGGGGAGCTGTGCATTGTTTGATTGCCTTTGCGTATTGACTAATTTATTTATGCATATTTTTTCATTTTGTCGCTCGTATTTATATTTATATTTGAATTTTTATATTGCCATTTAGCCCACTGTCGTCGGCATTTGACGTTGGCGTTGGCGTCTGCTGTAAAATTTATTTCAACCGTTTTGTTATTTTAATTAGTTCTACGTAAGCTATTCAAGTATTTATTTATTTATATTTTTTTGCCTAAATTTGGTCCGAACTCGTGCTTGCCGGCTGGTTCGTGTCTCTGCTAAGCTCTGTTATTTATAGCATTGTCAAATGCGGCACGATCGTTTTATGGTAGCTGGCGGCCGCTGCTGCTAAAAGTCGCCACCAAAAGAAGCAGCGCAGCGTGGGCGTGAACATGGCCGCCGAAAGTGTTGAACGGTCCATGAATAAATTGTATTTATTTATCGTTTTGGACAGCCCACATATGGCCAGGGGGCGGGGGCGTGGACGAGGCGGGTGCGGTACAACAATTCGCCATATATGAGCAGATTATGGCCTGGTATTTAGTGCGCAGCATGACTAATTAGCCAAAGGCCACGTGGCCGGGCGAAAGTTGGCTAATAAGGAGAGATGCAAAACTAAATGTGAAGAAAACGCCGCCTGCAGCATAAAATTCCAACTGTCAATGTGGCTGGTCATAACAATTTGCCGCATCCCGCCGTCAGCAACAGTTTTTTTTATGGCCAAAAAAAAAAAAAACCGGCAACTCCTGCCTCTAGAGTTCTTGGCGCGGCTAAGCCACAGGAATGCCTGGCTAATCGTATGGATCGAGCGCTCGATCATAATTTACAATCGCACAAACAGTAGCTGGCAGTAGAATCGTAAAATTTTAAATTAATGACCCGTCAGATCATATTTAAGCATTTTTATGACTTGTGTCCAGTTGCTGCCACCGCTGCCCCAACTCACGTTGGCTGCACTTTCGGTTGGGCAAAACAATCGATAAACCAGAGAGCAAACAGTTTATAAATGATTATTTGCCAAGTAGTGTTGGCAAATTGTATGAAAAGATTTTCATAAGTGAGAAATGCAAGCGTTCTGTAGCTCTCTTTTGCTCTGTCTTATTGAACTCTTTTTGCACCATTTCGTATTGTGCGCACTTTATCAGCAATGGCTTTTGGAGCTTTTGACAGCTGTGACGTCAATGCTTAATATCCAGGCCGATCGCATGCACACATACGCAAAGCTTAAGGCACACGCACTCATTTACTCACGCATGCCAAGCGTGAGGGGGAGAGCGAGAGAGAAAGATACAGAGTACTGGACATTTTGTCTGGCAGCACAAGTCTCCCACTCAGCTGTCATATAACAGTTGTGTGCGTGTGTGTGTGTGTAATAGCAGAAGGTCAATTGCATTTCGTTGGCAGTTCATTAATTTCATTTCAAGCTCTCTGCATCTATTTTTAGCACAAACAAACACACACACACTTATACACCCACACCATTTCTATTTGCTTTGCCCCTGAGCTGTGACTAACATTTTCTTTTGGTCAGCCTAATTGCTAACTCCTGTTGCGGCCAAAAAGTCGCCCACATGCAGCAGCAGCGGCAGCTGTGACAAATGTCTTGGCCAACATTGATGTATTATTACTGTATTTTACCCCTCTGGCACAGGTGAACAACAACACGCGGCGATGTCGGCTCGTGCCATCAGCTGAACATGTTTCCACAATGCGCCCACGCAGCAGCCAAAGCTAAGTTGTTGTATTTTGCTTTATTGTTGTTATTCTTTTTCATTGCTTGTCGCCCGACATGCGTTTTATCTAGTTGTTAATTTTTTATTAGTTGTCGTGTTTTGGGTTTCTTTTCGGTTCTTCTTGTTGTTTTTGTTGTAGTTGTTTTCTACGCATGAAAAATGTTGCCGCATCATTTGTAACGCACTAAAACAAACTGATAAATTGAAACAGAGGGAGAGAGCGAGAGAGAGGCAGATGGAGTGAGTAAGTGTTCTGCTCTTGTTCTTTCCACTTAACACATTCCCGTTCTTTCTCCATTTTTTTCTTTTTGTGTTTTCTATAGTATTGCATAGTTAGCTGCGTTGAGTTCATAGAAAACTAGAATTCTTTAAAGTATTTACAGTTTTCTCATGGTTTTATGGTTTTCTGTATGAATCATCAAGGGAATTTTATTCTTAAATGCCAGCTAATCAGTGCTCATGGTCAAAGAAAATTCTCAAGTGTGTTAACATTCAAAGAAGTTCCCCTAGTACATTTTGTATTGGGTCTAACAATATCTGATTAGTGTGTTTCTTATCAATAGTCAAACTTAATAGCTTCTCGTCATCACGTTTTAATTTATATTATAAGCTATTTTTGCTTTCGACAATCTCTGCAGACCTGGACTTGTATTTTTAGGTAACTATTAGCTTATGTTGATATTAGACTTCGGCTTAAAAACTAATTTTAATTTTCGACAAATTGTATAAGAATTTCCCCGATTTCAGTAAATGCATATGTTCTTATATAACCTTAAATACCTATAACTTACTTTATTTATATCTTAATATAATATTTTTTTTTAAGTTTTAGCTTTATCAAACACATACGCTTACCTGATTATTTCTATGATTATTTTGTACTTCGAATCGGGTTAGATCCTGTTTAATGCTCTCGAGCGCTTCCGCTGTGTATTTATCATTGGGGCGACCGCCCCTTTTTTCGCCCGCTGGATGCATTATGCTGCTGCTTCTTCTCTTTGTGATATTTAGCACTCATATCACAAAATGCTGCACACTCACACACGCGCACGACACGAACAGATACACGAGCACTCCACTCCACTCCACTCTCACTCACACTCTCACACACACACGCACACACGCACTTAGCAAGACGCAGATGCGCTCACTAAACAGCAGCAGCAGCAGCAGCAGCAGGGATTTAATTTAGATAAATACTTTATGTTTATTTCTGTGTGCGTGTGTGTGTGTGAGAGAGAAGCTTTTTCTTCTTCTGCTTCTTTTAGCTGCTGTTGTCGTATTTGCTTTTGTTGTTGTTGCGGTTTGTAGTTTGCTTTTGCTTTGATTTCAGGCACTTTTTTGCTGTTGTATTTGAAACGTGTGTTGACTTTTCTTTATAATGAACTACTTACTAGCCTTGGCTTAAGGTAAGTATGCGTCTATTAAGCTTTATAAAGTTGTATTGTCGTCGTTTTTGTTGTTGTTTTTGTTTTGCGCTCGTATCGCGTTTGGTTTTTTCTTTTTTTTACCACTCGCTAAATTCTTCACTAAGGCACTTCATTTGCATTATAATAAAAACATTTTTTTTTCTGCTTGTTGCACAAAATCATTTTGCATGTAAATATATTCACAGATATCTGTGTATGTTGTTAAGTCTTCATGTTGTATCACATTTTCTGCTGCCGCCCCTTTTATTCATTTCATTTTATATTTTATCACAAATTCTGGCACTCATCATCATCATCGCAATACAATTAATATTTTAGGCGGGCACTGGAAGTCACTCAATGAATGAATTTGAATATTTGAATACGAAATATACATACATACGTATGCACATACGTATGCAGATATGTATGTATGTATGACTGACGTTGATATTGATTTGATTTAGCCGAGGTAGAGCACAACACTCGGCTTGACGGAATTTTAATTAATAATATACACGATCGATGTCGCCAACTTGCTGAAAATAGACAGAAAACAGACGATATAAAATAACTTAAGCTGTGAAGGAGAACCAACGCAAGGGTGTTTCGAGCGAGCTAGATACCCTGTACTGAATCATTCTGTGAACACATAAATCTATTACAAGCATACATTTAATTTAAACATATTAAGTTTGCGATTCTATATATAAACTATATATATATATATATATGCACATTTGATTAATAAACACCCTACATACCAAATTTCACGATTCTACTTTTTATAGTCCCTGAGTTCAAAGAGGTCATATTGTTGCCTATGTTTTTTATAAGACAAAAAATCCAAGGCGTCCGCTCAAAAGAGTTTTAACTATATTTAACACAGTAAATTCCATACACACTTCCTCTTACAGTCTCTGAGCTTGAGTAGGTCATAAATACATATATATGTATATCACACTTAATTTCTCGACTGCTTTTTCATTGAATGTTACATAAAGTTTCCAAAAGTGATCATACCCTTGATGAAAACATTTTCGTTACAGGGTATTCCAAAAATTGTCACACGCTATGCAGATGCGACGCGTTTTAAAGGCAACTAAGCAGCTCCATCACTCATGCACACACATACACACACACACATACACAGTCATACTCACTCACTCACGCAGCACTTATTTACATGCCGAAGACGTGAGTCAGAAGAGAGACACGCAGCCAGCCACAAAATGCTGCTGTTAAAAATTCTGTTACAGTTTTTTTTTTTTTGAGGGTATGAAACACAACCAAATTGGCAGCACTCGTCATATTGGTATGATTTGCACGCTTTGCAAAGGTGACTCTCAACTAGAAATTTGGAAAGTCAGGCGGCGCATGATCATAATTTATGCATCGAGTAGCGCATTATGACATAACCATATTCCGGGAAGCGTATAAATTCCCTCAAACTCATTTTTATGACGAACCATTAAATTCACACATTACCAAATTGACGAATTAGTGATGGGCTTGGGGCAAGGCTAAGGGCAAGGGAGGTATTGGCGTGCGCACCTGACTATGAAATCGAGCCATCTACAGGTACACACACACACACTCACACACAGCTGTACAAATATGTAAACAAACGAAATAGCCGAAAATATTTCACCAAACTGTGCCAAGTTCAAATGAGTAAACCGAAAAGCAATTGCAGCTCTGTTTTTATGTATGCAAAATATTAACAATATTAACATCGGTACATTCATATCAAGTACATAAAATCTGTACAAAGCGACTCCCAGTTGAGCTTCATAAAGCTTTATCAAACTTAGATGCACAGCAACATTTAGTAAAAGCTATCTTGTAAGGACAACAGCGCAATGTAACGGTGCGCTACATATTTACTCTTACTATGTTAACGTAACATAGTTTACAGCTGTTTACATTTAATGTTTAGGCCTTGGAATGTTGATGAACATGAAGCTTATTTACATTTATATCTTTTTATCTCTTTAAAAGCATCGGTTTTCATGGAAAGTGAAAACTGTAAGTGGAATATTACAAAGACTGTTGGAACTTTGATTAATTTATAATATTTAAGCGAAACTTTAATGCAGCATAAAACTGTTAAAACTTAATGTTTAAATTTAATGCTAACTTCTTGAAATGTAAATCATGTAATTTCCCCTATCAAGCTAGATTCCTTCTAACCGTTATTGATCTCCTTACGGATCATGGAAATGAAATACTTTAAGAAAATTGTAGTTGACGCATATAATTAATAATGGGAAATTATAAGGACTTTTATTATTGTTGTAGCAACTTTAAAGTTAATGTCAAAGCTGTTAATATAACATAGAACTCTAATAACAGCGATCAGCTGCCCCTGAAATGAAGGTTACCCTAATTACTAATTGGAGCCTAGCTTGAACGTTATGTATAGGTAATGAACTTTTTCTTTTGACTAATTTACATTTATGTAAAGCTCTAATGTTAGTGTAGAAACGTTAAAAGCTTGTAAATTATCGTTTCTCCTACAAGCTTATCTTTGTGAATTATCTGCGACTAAGAAAAATTATGAAGATTTTATTGTAAATCAGATTCATTTATAATACCGATAGAAGAGCTTCGTAAACACGTATTTGTTGCTATTTTGGGCTACGCTAAGCTGCTGGAATGTAAAACTGAGTTCGCCGTACAATATGTACATATGTATGTATGTATATACATATATATGATCGTAAATGTCTGTTCGTAAATTTAGCTTGTGTACATATTTTGCACTGACAAAAGAGTTTAATTATTTTGTTGACAAAAGTTAACTTTTGCGCCTTGTTTTGTTGACGCTACGCATTTTGCTATAGTGCTGTGGAATGCTGAATTTAGAGACTTCGGATGTAGACGAGAATATGTACATACTTAGATAAGCGAGACTGAAGGTGCTTGGGATAATAAACAAACACGCGCCAAATCCAAATGTCAACAGAGTTGGCCCCCAGAGCGAGACACACGCCCCCCTCCCTTCCACCTGCGCAATTGTTGCACGCCCAACAGTTTTTGCCAATTTGGGAAATTTTCACATTCCATACATTCCGCAGCAAAAAAAAAATAGAGAAAAAGATATAAATATATCCAATAACTAATTAACAATACAAATAAGCCAAGGCAGAATACACACACACACACACACACACACAAACACGCATAGACAATTGTGCGCATATGTGTGTGCGTGTCTGTGTGAGAGAGAGAGAGAGAGAGGGATTTTTGATGCGTTATTAAGCGGCTCGTTGAATGCGACGCTATTGGAATTTTTAATTGTTTAATTGCGGCCAAATTTTTGCTTGCTTGACTTGAAAGACAATATACCGCATTTTCGACATTTTTATGAGCCATTATGAGCATTAGACAATCATAGGTAATACAAAAATCTCATCAGACAAATGCCTGAAGCACGGACAGTTCGTTATGAAAAGAGAGCAGAAGAGAGGAGCTCTGTCAGGTAGTTTGTCACAAATGTTTACAGCGCTGCTGTTGATTACATGGCCTCTGTTAAGTTGCATGTTAATGGCGCATGTTAGAGCCTATTTTTAGTTAGTTTCTCTATTACTCAAACGACACTAAAAATCATCGTAAAAATGCGTGAGATTGTGCGACTGTCCGTGTGTGTGTGTGTGTGTGTGTTAGTGTATGCATGGGTGTGTGGGGGAGTCGCGTGCGCCTGTAAAAAGCATAAGAAATTGGCCATCAAAATGCAAGGCAAGTGCAAAAGCAAATAAAATACATAACAGAAATGCCACTCGCAGGCCAAAGAGACTAGCGCAAACAGAGAGTCCGAGTGCGAGAGCAAGCTGTAGGGAACCACCACACACTCTCTCTCTCACACACACATGCAGAGGTGATCTCGCTCGCTCGCTCGCCTCACTGGGCAGAAGATAAAAATAGTATTAGTTGCTGATTATTATTGCAAAAATGCGCATTCCTCGGCGACTTATCCCCACAAGGCGGCTGCTGCTGCTCCACTCTACGCGCGCTCTGTGTTTTCGTTTCGTTTTCCCTTTTTTCATGCACACATACACACACACACACACACACACACTCGCACACAAACATACATATGTACGTGTGCAGTTGCAGCAGGCATGTTTCAAAATGTGTGGAAAAAGAGAAGAAAAGAAGAAAAAAAATTGAAGCAAGAAGCAAGAAAAACGAGCTAAATTGCATTTTCGTCGTCGTCGCCGTCGTCGACGTTGTCGCTCGCCGATTGCAACTTGCAGCAGCCAGCGACGACGACGACGACGTCGCAAACAGTGGCGTGCTTCTAGGGGGGGCCCCCTCTCTAACTCGCAATGCGCTGCCTGCCATCAATGGCCAAACGCCCACCCAGCGCCGCGCGATGCCCCCCTTCACCCTAACACAACACAAACTAGCCGCTGCAGCAGCAGCAGACTGGCCCCGGCTTGACTTGGCCTGGCCAGGCCTGGTCACTTTTTATCGTTCATTTACTTTTAAAAAGCAGCAGCAGAAACAAAACAACAACAACAACAACAACAACAGATCACTGTATTTATTGCCCTGCTCATGCCTGGACTCTGTGTGAGTGTGTGCGCGTGTGTTTTTGGAATGCACACGATCACATAGACAACGCCTCACCTGTTTAGTCGCTGCCTGCAGGCGGAGCAGCCCACAAAAGCAGCAGCAGCAACAACAGCACACACACACACACACACACACACACACATTAATCCACTACGAATTGCATGCTGGAATGTGAATGGAATCTCAACAATTTTCAGCGTCGCTGACGTTGACGCCGCCGACGTCGCCGTCGTCGTTTGGCGCAACTTTTTGCACGTCAAGCCGAAAAAATTAAATAAAAATAAATCACGTAAAAAACAACAACATACAATTGCAACATTAACATTTGTGCGATGTACACACAAATTCAAATGCACACATGCAAATACATACGCTTATGTATGTCACACTGTTAACAGAGCCCAAACATAAATAAGCTGCTTGAGAAATTATTGTCGCACTGACATTGAGGCGAATTTCTCAGCAGCAGCAGCAGCAGCAGAGGCAGCGGCAGCGCAGCAGCTGCGTCGTCGCTGATGCCTCTAATTACAAGCGCACCCGCAGTTGTTACTCTTCTTCTTGTTGCTGTTGTTGTTGCTGCTGTTGTCTTGCAGTTACTTGTGCCACATTTTGCATCTCTCATATTTACATTTACATTGCAAATACGTTGTTTTTTTCTCTTTATGTTCACAACCATAGGGGTATTCCCTTAAGTCGCACAATTTATTTTGCCAAGCATAAGCATATACGGTAACACTTGAAATGAATCTCAAATAAATATGAATTGTTCATTGGAATTGGAGCTTAGACACCTTTAATATATCAATTTTAAGATTGAAATTCTATTTTTATAGTTTTTTAATCTCTCAACAGAAATAGTTAAATTAAAAAGGTTTCTTTTATATAGGTGCATTTCAGATATATTAAAAATCTACCAAATCGTTCAACTTTGCGAATAATCACGTTATTTATTTTAAACGTTATGTGCAAGATTTACTCCCTACTTTTGATAATTTTTATTTGCGCTTGAAGATAAGAGTGCAACAATTTCTGTTGACATTTTTGTATCCAAATTGTTATTCTTTATTTTACTTAGATCACATTTCAGGTTCCCTGTATAAACAGATTCACCTGCCGTATAATTGCGCTACTAAATGATACACTCAGCTATATTTTGGATGACAGCAAACTGATTGTTTTCCCAGCTTGTTCTACTGTTTATGTTGTCACTGTTTATTAGGAAACCCAACATATCGAATACACAGTTGTTTAATAGCTTTTTATTTCCCATTGTAGTAATGGCAATTGTCTATATTGGTTCATTTAAGCTACCAGAAGTATCTAAAACACTTCTTATAAATACCAGAACTAAGCTAAATATTATGATTCGTTCCAGCTGTAGCTGTTATCGAAAATACTTTGAATACATGTAAAAAATGTGTTATAATAAAATTTATACAACATTTAAGCCAATTTCAGGTTCCATCTGTTATCGATAACATTTTGTGAGGAATAGGTAACACTTGCTCCTGATATCGACAACATTTTAGGTACATAACACTTGAAGGGAATATCCCTAATATTTAAGGCAGCTGCCATGATAAGAAGCTGTTGTTTTTGCTATTATTAGTGTTCTTTCTCTTGCAACCAATTGTTTGCGTTTGATTTTTTCATTTTCTAACTGTTGCTGCTTCTGCGGCTTTTGCTAGTTGTTGCACTTGTTTTACGCCCACCAAATGATGAGTTTTGACACCTGAATTATTACGGCTATTAGCCGCAGATGGCATTTGAGAGTGAGTAAAGGACAACGGGGAGAGGCGCATAATTATGCACACATGCAAACACACACACACACACACACACGCACGCACACACAAAACAAATGCAACAGAATGAAAAAGGGATGGAAGAAGGGCGTGCAGCTAGAGCGGAGCAGATGCAGCTGAAGAATTTAATCCGATTTGTAGTAAAGTAACGAGCGCGCAGATGTTGCGAGCAACGACATCGTTGAGCGTAGGGGAGGGGAGGGCCATAGAGTTAGGAAAAGCAACACACGCACACCACCACATGCACACAACTACACTCGCACACGCACACACACACTGGCACTCACGAACTGCGCGTAGTGAGAAGAAAAATATGTAAATAGATGAACCGTTGCATGCATTTGGCATTTTATTTTGGATTTTCCACAAAGCTACAAAATGCACTCACACACTTGCGTTTTCTTTGTAGATTTTCTTGACTATATATATATGCATATATATATATATATTTTTTTTTTTTAGAAAGAGAAACAGAGCCAACCAGCACAATTGGAAATACATACATACACGAGACACATATACACACACACGCACGCACGAACTGAGAAGTACTGAATTTTCGATCGAAAAGCACACGTCTCGCGCACTATTTTCACATCATGTCGTTGCGTTTTTCTTGAAATTTACCTTCACGCGCTGCGTTTTTGCACTTTTC
This sequence comes from Drosophila ezoana, assembly GCA_035045725.1. Taxonomy (NCBI): domain Eukaryota; kingdom Metazoa; phylum Arthropoda; class Insecta; order Diptera; family Drosophilidae; genus Drosophila; species Drosophila ezoana. The sequence goes on from JAWNOU010000036.1 coordinate 2,102,258, forward strand.
ACAAATTTTCCTCCACCTCCACGCGCTGCGTTGTTTTAATTAATAATAATAGATGGACGATAGATTGTGGTGGTTGAGCGATAGACTGTGCACAGAATGTGGTGGTTAGACGATAGCTAAAATTACAGGCTTGCAGAGGATTTAGTTATCGAAAACAATATTAAAAGTTGGCAGCGCTAAATCCTTGTACACAATTAAAAGCTGACTACTACGAAACAAATTTTATACTGGCGGGCGGCAAAATATTTAAAAATTATTGCAAAAGCTTTCTAAGTAGATGGAAAATATATAATGTTCTATATATGCGGTTAATTTCAACATATGAGTTCAATATGTGTATTCTATTGATATTTTAATTATAATTTTCGGAAATCTTAAGAAATTAAATTTGTTTATCAATCTTGCTCACACAGTTTGGGCAATAATTCTATTTAAGCACATTTATGTAATTTGAAAGGGAAAACGATTGAAATGCAGTTAGTTCAAACATGATAATATATGTGAATATTAATATATTTATTATCATTGATGATCGATACTTAAATACCAGTCATACTTTGTTTGTTGCAGCATTGGTACTATTATTAAATGTTTAGTATTTTTTTGTTCAAAATGAGTATTTTGGTGCTGCATTAAAACGGTCATACTGGTCACACTGCACGCAGTTCTCTGCGCGCACTTTAGCTGAGCGGCTGTTTGTGCGGTACACTAAGTTCCTTTCGCGGTCAATTTGCATTGTTTTCGTGTATTGTCGCTAGCTCAATGCTTGTTTTAACAAACAAAAAGTGTTAGCCAGTTTGAATTGCTTGTAAACGGGTTGAGCCATTTATTTATTTGTGTAAATCGGTAATCGTTAGTGTTTGGCCAGCGTTGGCATCTACATATCTGCATATGCGTATGCGTGTATGCGTGTGTATTTAGGTGTGAGATGGCGAAAATCAATAACAAAGCAAAGTAAATAAAACGCAGGCGAAAAGTGCATACGAAAGTGGCTGCGGCAATGCAAAGAAGAAGAAGAACAGCGGCTGTAGTGTAAACGTTCTGTTGAGTGAGACAGCGAGCAGCTTTAGGCCAGCCAGGCCCAGGAGTTGTAGTTGTAGTTGTTGTTTTTGTTGCAACAACAAATAAATACATACATACATACAGACATATGTACAAGTGGCGACGTGACGTGAATTTGTAAAGTGCGCCGTTATAAACGTTTTTGTTGTTGCTGCTGCTGCTGCGTCTGCCTTTGCATTTTGTGCGGGACTCTTGAAAACTCTGCCGCCGCTGTTGTTTTATGCTATATATTTTGTTGTTATGTATATACATATATTTTAATTAATTCCCATTCTGGTTCTTCAGCTGCGAATAGGGTCAAAATAAAACACGCAAAAAGCGTTTTAATTCCGAGTATTTCTTCTCAAAAAAAAACAAAAAAAGAATTTATAAGCGTGTCTGTCTGTGCCTCTCGTGCATGTGTGTGTGTAAACAGAACAACGCGCGTGATTCATACCTTTATACACCGGGGGCGGCACAGGAAAAGTCGTCGACAGCGCGTGTTGTTGTTGGCCAGAAAGACACGGACACGCAGCCGTCCATTGAACTGCTGCCGCTGACGACGACGACGACGACGTCCACTGCTGCTGCTGCTGCTGCGACGCGACTGCGACGCAATTGCTTCCTGGCAAAACGACAACAACGGCAACAACATGGACAAAAGTGAGTATGCTGAACACAAAGAAGAAGCAGAACAGCGAACACGAAAAAACAAAACTATGAAATTCGTGCCTTGCTGCACTTTTGTTGTTGTTGCTGCTGCTGCTTCTTCTTCTCCTGCTGCTGCTGCTGCTGCTGGCTACGTTTTTAGGGTGGGTCCATCTTTCACGTTTATCTATGCCTTTTGCGCTCTGCGTTTTGCGCTCACATTCGCATTGTTGGGTGTGTCTCAGGGTGGGCGTTTAAGAGATGTATTTTTTGTTGTTGTTCTTGTTGTTGCACAAGGACATTAAGACAACAAGTTTGTGCTTGTTGTTGTTTTTGTTGTTGCTGCTGCAACCAAATATTGCGGTACTTAAAGCTAATGTTAATGTACGCAATGCAAAGCTTTAGATTTACGCAAGGGTTTTAGCTCAAGTCAAATAAGCAAAATAAAAAGTTCTGAGACCGGTTTTACAGTTGTTTTTTTGTGGTTTTTTTGTTATTTTTTTTTTTTGCTAAATAGGAATTTGTTGTTGATGATTTCATGCGGCAAAGAGTTAAGAGCGTTATTTTTTGTGCTTTTGTTTTGGCTGCGAACGTGCGGGATATGCTGGGAAACATAATGTGAATAGTTAAGACAAAAGATTTACATTTGTAGAACAGTAATAGAAATAGAAGCAGGTAAAAAAAGTGTGTTGCATAATTGCCAAAGTCATGTAGAGTTGGTAAGCTTCACAAAGATATACACATATTTGGAAGAACTTGAGAGCGTTAAGCCAGAAATTATGCGTTAAGGTAAAAAAAAGACTACCAGAACATTTCCGTTGAAGGTCCGAAAATGTTGGTGAATCATATAAAAAGTTGTATAAAGTGAGTATCGCAGAGTTTGGGAGGTTTTATAAGTCTTATATGCGCAATATAAAAGATGCATAGTCTGGAACCCACTAATCGAGATTTATTAGATCGTGATATTTTTTTATTTGAATATGTGGGAAAAAAGTGCGAATTGAAGAACAAGTTCGAGTTTGTCAAAAGAGAAAATAAACTGACCAAAATGCTTTTTATTTTATTTCTAACAACTTTTATCTAACTTATCCAATATTCGAGGAAACATTCTTAAAAAAAACTAACAAGTATGAGACACATTTCTGCTCATAAACTCTGGTACTATCAAAGTTGCCAGCATTCGTTTTCCACCCGCTATTTCTAGCCTCCGATAAAGAAAGAAAACAGGAAAAGTCTCAGCTAACGGTTATTGACTATAACTATAAGTATGTACAGTCTAGGGCTCCTTCACTGATAAGACGAGAATAAATGCCGTCGAGCGTGCAATACTAATAAATCATGGGCTTGCTTTCTTTGTCAACCTCAAGATTGCTCGAGTGTTTGTTGTTGTTGTTGTTGTTGCTGATGTTGCTGATAATGTAACAGATTGGTTGCATATATTCATTTCAGTCCCGCATCTCTCCCCCCTGCCTTCCCGCCTCCACAAGTGTAGCTTTATTCTCCTCTGCTGATGATTTCTTTTGATGAGCAATTCGAGGCACACAATGGAGCTCGTCAAATGGTTTTGTCTGTGGCTCGCATTTGCATCCCGAACAAAAGACGCCGCAGCTTTCTTCCGTTTGTGCCGCAGTTGTTGTTGCTTTTTAAGTGATTCCATTTGAAAACTAAAAGTGAAAAATCTTTAAAATACAAAAGCGAAGCAGCAGCAAGCTGATGACCAACAGGAAATGCTCGAACACACACAATAGTTTTTGCTTTTTTTTTTGGGTAACTTAATGCCCCATACCCATGGAAAATGAAAGAATCAAAAAAGGTATATGCCAATTTTGATAATGTTCGTAACTGACAGTTGGTTCCAGCCCCCATCCTATAAAGAAGATATATTCTTGATCAGTAGTAAAAGTCGAGTTCATCTTTTTGCAAAGCTCAAATTAAATAATCGATAAAATCAAGCCACTTCTCTTAATTCGATAAATATCGATTTTTGATATCTGGTGGATAAGAACTAGAGGCACAAATCTGGTCAGATAAATGCCTTCTTCTCACAAGGTACAAATTAAGCTATATATAATTCCAACCTATATATAACTCCAACTCCAAACTGAATTGAGCCAATTGGGACATATAAATTGTCGGATACTTGTCAGAAAGTTCAAATTAAGCTATCGATAACTCCAACCGATTTCGATTGCTATCGATATTTGAATATAGTCAGATAAATTGTCATATACTTCTTACAAAGTTCAAATTAACTCCGAAATTTTGTGGCTACAAGTACAGGGTAACTGCTAGTCGAGCAGCCTCGACTGTAGCGCATTTGTTTCTTTTCTTTGAGGTAATCATTTCGTGCAATCTTTATTTTAATACGCAAGTCGCTTATCAGCTGCGCCAATTGGCATTTGATAAATTGCTTGTGGCAAGCCCTGCGCCTTGTGGGCGTGGCAATTGCTTTTCTCTTCATTTCCCTCTGCTCTGCGTGGGTCGTTAACCATAGCCAAATGGCTTAAGCCATGGCCAAGCCCAAGAGCTGGCTTCCTTTCATTTGCCTACGACTTCTTGACTGACTCGGCCAAGAGTATTCACATTCACATTCACATTCGCAGTCGAGCGAATGATTCATCAGATCCACGTTGAGTTTTGTCACGCCAAATGCGAAAACTGCGCATTGCTTCGAAATTATGCGAATTTATTACCCCAGCCCGGGCCCAAATGAACAATCAGCCGCATGCAAATAACTGTGAATGCATTCAATTTGCACCCGGCTTTGGACATTTGAGTCAGCTCGTGAATCTTTGAATTACTCACCGTGGAACTAGTTGAAATGTGCCGGCATTCGGTTTGCTCTGCGCTCGCTTATCTTATCGCCAGTTTTAGCTACTCAACTTATCAGAGCGTACAGTTTGGTTTTCTGCTTCTTTCTCTATTTTTTTTTAACACATTTATATGGAAACATATCGAGTTTGGATGCCTTAAATACAAAACTTTTGTTGCTCAAGTTTCGACTGACACTGAACAGAGAAAAACGAGTAAAATTCTGCTCGTCTCTTGTCAGAAGTGATCGACGGGGAGATACCCTGAACTCAGCGCCAAGCTGTCTTTGCAAATATTCTATCTTTCTTCTATACAGACATACAGAAATACACACACATATACACACAAGCGCACGTCACAAGCGGGAGTGCTTCTTCTTCCCTTTGCATCACAATTTATTTGCTTAACTTCGGTGTTTATTGTCCGATCTTTCTGCAATTTTCAGCGCTTGAATATGGAAGAACGTTAATCTGATCAAGAATATGTATACATTATGGGCTCGAAGATGCTTCTTTTTGCCAATCCCAAAGGATTGTATACAATGAAGAGTGGGAATATCTTTGGAAATCAAATATTTTTCTACATGTCAAATTTGGCTTATTTAGGTTTTACATACAAAAAAATCATCAATCAATGTAGATAAAAGAGCAGCAAAAAGGGAAAAGAGAGAGCCGACATTCTAAGCCTGGAGTCTGGAGTCTTAAGCTTATATAATCTTCTTGATTAAGAGAACAAGTACCTTATGTCCACTGCTGCCTGTTACATAGATGTGCATTAAACAAATATACCCCCTTCAGCTCAATGTGTAAAGGGTATACAAAATGAAAAACTATGCCAAGTTTAGTAAATGTTTGCGCTGCTTAGGCAAACACACAACATGTAAGCATATATGTATGTGTATATGTGTGTGTATATATCTATGTGTGTAGAAATATATGTATGCATAGATATAAATGCTGCCTGCTTGATTGGGCCTCAGTTTCTCAGCCGCACGTTTTATGCTCTTTATCAGCCGATTGGGTTTAGGCGTCATTAACTCTGGCCGCAAACAGCAAGAAATGCGGGCAAGCGTCTGCCAAGCCATATAAGTACAATCCACACACACACACACACACGCACATGTATATGCACAAACGCACACACACACACGCATCGGCATATCATTGAACTGATAAGCGGCAACTGAACTCAAGGCCTCGTCTTCGTCTTCGTCGCGCCCTCAGGCCCCCCTCTCAATGGCGCTCGACTGTCGCAATTGAAACTCAATAAGTGAAAAGTAACTGTTCTTTATACAATTTCAATTCTCAGAATTTTCCAGTGTTTCTCAAACAAATTCAATGGGCAAGAGTTGAGTCAAGCGGCATTTTGGTTACTCAATTATTGACAGATGGATTGAAGAACTCGAGTGCTCCACTTTTCTCATTACATGTCTGGCGGCAATTGAGAACGAATAGAGAATTTGAAAGAGATAAAAAGTGCTCTCTGCCTCTCTCGCTTTAGACTCTTTTTCTTTAATAGTCATACATTTGAGATTATAACAAAAGATAGACAAAGTTTTGCAATTATAAATTACATAAAATAAATAAAATAGCTTTTATATCATTAGAAAGTAGTTCATGATAAAAAAAATGTGTGCATATTTGTGATAAGCTTATTAAGCATACTGATTAGTTTTCCACATAGATACACGCCCACTTTTCTTTTGGCTTTTAGTGTTCTATTAGCAAAATAATGTATTTAATGTATATAACAAAATTGGTAATTAGGAAAAGCCTTTTAAGGACAGAGTAAAATAGTTTTTGCTGCTATTTGCCCTCGACTTAAAAGAGACTATCAGTGAAATTTTCTCTTCTTCTTTTTAATTTAACATGCAATCTCTTAACTAATTAACTCTATAAATATCTAAACATAAAACTTCATTACAAAAAGGCTGATGGAATTCCAAGTGCAATTGTTCCGAGGGAAATGGAAAACTGTTTTGTTGGAGGCGCCATTAGGAAAATGTAATCAGTAAAAGCCGCTTAATGGCAGCTGACCCCGTGTTGGGTACTCAAGTACCCGCCCCCTCCCGCCAGCCACTAGTCGCCCAACCAATTCAATTGGCTGTTGTGAGTGCTGTGAGTGTATATAAATAGTCGTTTAGTCTTGTGGCTAAACACTTTCCATCGTAAAGTCGTTTTTAATTAAACCCGGGACACGCATAAATCAAGCGAACGCGTTTTCCATTTTCAGCGGACAATGTGGCTGGCCTTGGCAATGAAAATGCACAGGGAGGGGGCTTGAATGCAGCTGTGGGCGTGGTCATGACAAATCACACGTGTGACAATGACACCAAAGCAACAATGACTTAATCAAGCTGAATGATATCAACACACGATGTACACGAATCAATTCCGATAAGGCTACACTCTCTCTCTCTCTCTCTCTCTCTCTCTCTCTCTCTCTCTGTCTCTCTCTCACACACACACGTACTTCATATTACGTGGCAGCAACATTTTTGGCTTTTATCAGTTGGATTACATTGTCTTGGCGCCGTGATTCATGCATTGCGATAGCTAAATAAATATTAAAGCTTATAATTGGAATACATTACACACAGAAAAACTATTTAGAGTTCCTCGACTAAATATACACTAACACAGGGCTTAGTTCTCACTTAATCAACACTGGTGTGCATATGTTTTTATACATGTTTTTTTTATATATAATTTAGTTATATACTTGTATTCATCATATGGAAACAGATTACTTTTCAATTCGAATTGCCATTTATTAATTTGTTTTCATACAAAATACATACATTTATTAGGGTAAATCTCCAATTGGAGCTTTAATTTAAATCAAAATATAAAAAGATTGAAAAATAAGATTATTTAGTTTTCACCAATTCGTATAGTCGATTAGACTATAAGCTACCCATGTTTAGATTACATTAATCTATATATTTCATCATCATGCATTATCTTATCTGGCATATTTGCGAGTGTATTCAAACTTCGGCAATTGCTCTTCTTCATTGTTGTTTGGTCAACATTTTGTTTGCTTTTGTTTTATTTGTCAGTTAGCACGCAACATTTGCGCTCTCAATTGTGACCCTGGCCATGAACTTTACCAATTACCGTTACATGCCAGTCATGTAAGGCAAAAGTCAAGGTCATGAATGTGACTAGGTTCAAGGACAAGGCCCGTCTCTGAGTATACTGCAGGATGTGTGTAAACGGGGTATATTTATGTTTATATGTGATACTATGGTTTTGGTATTAGCTAAATTTTCGCTACATATAATTCTCAACTGCTTATAGCTACGGACTGAAGATAAGGCCTTTAAAATCTAGAGTCGATAGCAGAGTCTAATGGATGAAGTCTGATAGATGAATATAGTTCTTGGGACAGCTTAACATACAACCTGCGCAATCTTGGTATTTGTACCTTATTGTTATATATAATATAGAGAGTGGTTTTTACGATACTTTTTATTATGTTTCTTAAGCAATGCCCGTTTCAGCTTGCTTGAACTTCATTTCATTTTTATTCCTACCTAATTTTTTATAGTACACCCCCTGACCTAGTTGTGAAAACAATTTTCAATTTTCATGTAACTCTTAAGTGTAGTCATATAAACCAAGCCTTGGCCAGATTCCATCCCCTTCTGAGAAGTATGTAGTTTATATAGATTTATGGCTGCCAGCCACGCCCCCGCAGCCCCTGTACCTGTGTTTTTTGGCTTCTTTTAAGTGTGTTTAAAACGCACGCAAACGTAATTTAACATTTACGGTTCATGGCCCAAAAAAAAAAAGTTTCAAAGCCAGCCAAAAAAATGATTGTTAAGCCAATTAGCATGTGTTTCTTCAAGTGCAGACGAGGGGGGGATTATCTTTAGACACACACACCTACGCGAGGTGTTTGCCTGGAAAGGTGCTGCCGAGCGGACCGCACCTTGTCAAGCCTTGTCGAGCCACAAAAACCGGTTAACCCCGCAGCCCCCTCGTAATATCCGTCTGTTGCAACCGGCTGCGTTTTGTATGTGCTCCGCAAATTGATTCATTTCCATGCGTAGCTTTATTAACGATCCAACAAAATCCGTCTATAAGCTGGCTAAGAGTGTGTTAATTTAGCGGAACTTTAGCCAACATTTCAATAGAAAGGCTCATTGAGCAAAGCTGGAGAAAAGGAAATATTGATAATAAGACGCAGCTATCATAGCTGAAGAATGCAAAGGTTGAGAAACCTATTAATCATCTGCTTAGAGTTCAAAAATCTGGCTATTCACAAATCTTTAAGATTGTTTTTGGGATGGAAGATATATGCCTTTACCCCACAAGTCAAGCTAAAGAGACTTCACTTTAAGGCTTAAAACTTTCAATGTAATTGTGATTAGATGGGTTTGAATCTCACGATGTAGTCAAAAGTCATTTTGGGCTTATTTAGGTTAGGTTAATAGTTTGGGACTTTATTAAGCACAAACAAGTTAGAGTGCTCTAGTCAGAATGTCCGACTAGGGGATACCCTGAACCTTCTTCTACCAAAAACAAATGCAGCTCACGCTAGCGGACATGTCCAAGCTATCTGTCAAGTTTGGTAAGTCTAGATCTTGACAACCAAAGACATTTGCTCAAAAAACAAAATTTCGATATCGATTCTTATCGACTGCTTGGAAAAGGGGAAAGTTATCGATTATTTGAAACTAATTCGTACTGCGAGGGCACTAGGAGGACCTACATTCAAAATTTCAGTCTCTAGCTCTTATAGGTTCTGAGATCGATGCGCTCTCAAATACGGTCCGAAGGACAGACAAACGGACAGACGGACGAACAGACGGACATGTTTAGATAGACTCGGCTATAGATGCTGACCAAGAATATATATACTTTATGTATACTTTATATATTTGTAACCCTTATAACCTTATAACAATGTCAATGGGCTATAATAATAATTATATATGTATGTATATTTTGGAAAGATCTCTTAAGTTTCATTTTCTTTGGCAGCTGTTCAGTTTTATATCATATCTTTTGTTAAGTATCAGTTACATTCTTTTCGGCACCTTTTCCTATTTATCCGAATTTTATAGAGTACAACCAAGTCGTGCTAACTTTTCCAAACCGTTTTCAAGGCACTTGGATATAGTTTTCATATATAATTTACATATTTTTATGGCAAATTGAGTTGTGCGACTTTGACATTGGATCAGCTTTTTAGGCACAGCTCAGGCATTAGGAAACGCCCACCACCGCACACAAACGCCCCCTGGCGGTCAAGAGTGCAAGAATACAAGCTTGTCGGTTTCTTCAATTTTGACACATTTGCACGATTTTCCAGTCCGGAACTTGACGGATTTTTCACACGACACCGCGCACCACGGTCGTCGCCTCATTTTTCAGCGGTTGCCGTCGCTCTGGTTGTTGTTGTTGTTGTTGTTCGTGGTGGTAGTTTTCACCACTTAATGCTGCAACTTTTCACCATTTCTCAGCATTTAGCTGGCGCGCCTCATTTCACAACGAACGCTTTGCCTTTTGCTGGCAGTCAGTCGGTCGACGCTGCATGCTTCCCATTCTACACTATACGTGTGCATGTGTGTGTGCCTATGTGTGTAGTGCAATTGTATTTGTAGTTGTTAGCTGGCTTGAGCTTTGCGGTCGCTGTCTGTTGGTTTATTAAAGCGCACATTCAGATGCGATGTGTATGGCCAAAAGAAAGGAAAGAAAAACGTTCAAAAAAATAATAATAAATGAGAAATGCAAGTGCACGACTAGACAATGCCCTGTAGACAGCTCGAAAATGTACATTGCTAACTCTATTTCCTTAAATTTAGTTCATTTGATAGGGCGTGGCCTCAATATATAACCTACCTGTCAAGTTGTAGCCAAAATTGTTGACCAATTCTTGACGTGAATACAGTAATGTCTCGCTAGTAAGAACGCTTCGGTTTCAGCAATGATTCCCAATCGAAAAATAAAAAAATCAGGATTTTTTTTTTCATACACTATATTGCAGTATTAATAAAAAGTTTATAGAATATATGAATATACAAAAAATTAAATTTTAAAGCTCAATGCAATAGAAATCTTTCTAATTGGTTATGGATTTGTACTTTTATAAATACAAGAGAAAAAAAAAATTAATAATATTTTTAAACTCAATTTAAAAAGGTTCTATCAAATTGTGTATGGATTTGTATTGAAAAACAAAAAATATCTTCTGAAAAATAATTTTTATAGATTTAAGGCATTTAATACATAGAATTTGATATTAATATTGAAGCTCTAAGGCTGTTTCGGAAGTTCTATCAAAGTTCTTAAGCATTTGACTAAATTTAAAGAATTTTACTTAGCAAAAAGTGTTGTATAAAGTCTAATTAGAACTGAAAGCCAGGCAAGCGACTAAGTTTTTCGTGCTCCTCAAGAATATAGCTAATAGAGCTTATTCTGTGTTTGCATGTTGTCAAACATTGGCAAACTTTCGCCATACACTTGCCCAATCATTTTACAGGGTATCAAAAGACAACAACAAATAAGCACATTAAAGGTTCATTTGGCTGACGCTTTGTTTGGCTTTGCCTCTTGGCTCTGTCGCGTGGGGTTAAACTGTAACTGAAATACGGCCGTGTTGGCCCAGTTACAAATCGGCAGCGACTTGAACGTTGCTTGGCAGCACTTTTGCCACTTCTCTCTACCAGTCTTTCAGCTCGTTTGCCCTCTCTTTTCCCTCTCTCCCTCTCTCTCTCTCTCTTTCTCTCGACAGTCTTGTGCAACTTTTAATGCTGTCGTCTTCTGCAAATAAAGTGAAATTATTATGTGCGCCACACAAAGCTGCTTTAGATTGGATTTGGCAGCTACTTTAACGTTGGTGGTCCACTCCCCTCGCCCCTCGCCCCTGGCCACGTCCGCTGCTGACTGCTGTTCGCTTCTCGTCAAATTAAAAGCATTTCGATTCGCACATGTCTCTTAACGATCCGTCTTAATTGTTCATTATCGATGCCATTAGAATCAGTCCGCATCAGTTATTACACATTGCTAAATGGCTTACACTCGAAGGCTCTAAACAGACGTCGATTTTAATTCCTCAACCCACTTCACATCCTTGACATTGTCGCACACGTCATTTATTAGCCTTATGATTGTCCGGCCATAAAAGAGGCCCCAACACTATTGACCCATATAAAGTGCTTGCAACGCATTCGCTGATAGACGCAACAACATCACGTATTATAGGAATTTATTTGCTCGCATACCCTAAGTTCTAAGTTCTATGCAGACAGAGGGGGGATTCTTTTTGCAAGAATCGAGTACTGCATCCAACTGAATGAGGGACGCAGAACTTAGCTGAGTTAGAGACAGAGGAAGGAAAATAGTAGTAACCACCGAAGTGATTAGTTAATGTTATAAGTGCAACTAAATCCATAAAATCTTGAGATACATCGATACATTATCGATATTATGGATAAAGGATTCAATCTAGGTAAATCATATTCTTCTTCAGTATATAATATATATAATATAAAAATAGAAGATATAAAAGATTAACTTCCCAATAGTGTGGAGCAAGCAGCAGAAGCAAAAGACCGCACATGAGCTTGTATGTTGTGCCTAAATATCTATATTATCTAAAATATAACTACTTGCATTAGCAGTCATAGCTTCATATTGGGCTACATTAAAAGTTGAAATCAAATTCTTATCCTTCTTTATTTTAATCCTGACTATGAAAGTGATTAATTGGGGATATCTGGCGATATTTCTAAGTATCAGCTGCTTTTTATTTCACTTAACTTCTTATTTATAGGGTATTCCATTGGCACAACATCTAGTTTTGTTTTAGCTTCCCAGTTATTTTATTCATTTCCAGTTGTTTATCAATGTTCTAATGCACTTAGCTTAACTAACGTGAGCTTCAGTCCTTCCCCCCACCCGCTCTCACGAATCGAAGCTAATAAATGTGTCCGGTTTTGTTTCATTTTGCGTCTCAAACAGCCCCAGACTCTATATAAAAAACACACTCATACAAATTATGAAAAAAAAGTGAGTCAATCGTGTGGGGGCAGCAACCTCCAATAAAAAATAAGTTTGGATTTGTTGTTGTTGCTATTTAAATTGATCCGAAGGCGAGCGGGCCAAGTGTCGCTTATAAGTGATTATGGTACCGGTATTGCTCTTGATATTGTTATTTGTGTGTTATGGTTATATCGTAACGTACTATATATATATCTATATGAATTGTTGCCCATGGCATTGTTGTCATTATGCGTCATGACATATTGTTTTGGGGTTTCTGGTCTGCGGTGAGGCTGAAAATGGTCGTCGGCTATGATGACTGACAAATGCGCTACATGTGTAAAGTGTTGGAAGGCGGTGAAGAATTGAAGCTTTTATATTTAATTAGTGGTACAGAAAAGAGTTTTACAATAATTTTAAAGTCTGTTACAGATCCAAATCAAATAGAATATAGAAAAGACATCTGCATCTACATCTAGAGTTTACAATGTAAGCCTTTTATTTTCCCTAAATAGAATATTTTCAATAATTATAACAAATGTTAAGGGTTTTCTCTGCTAGAAAAAAACATTTGTATACCTCTGTAAATACCGGGGATAATTATCAACAATTACTCATCATTTCAAATGCATATCTATATAACTAAGTATACATTCAGCAAAAGTTTATGACAACACTTTAATTGTCAACAAATCAAGTTGATAACAACTATGAACAATAGCAAGAAGAATATGTATCAAAAGGCATATCACAATTCGGCGCTTAACTAATTCAATTGACATGGGCACAGTCACTGCCAACAGTATGCGTTAACCCAATTTTGACGCCTTGTTGACTGATGCCCACGAATCGCGTTGTTTGTCATTATGTATTATCATTCCCGTTCCGTGTGTAGCTCCAAACATGGAGACAAAGAGCGCGTCATGTAACTTTTACTTTTTTAGGCATTTAAAAAATAAACAAAAAATAAACAAAAATGTGAGTGTCACGTAGCAAACCGATAGACGACAGACACATTAGCAAAGAGGGTGAGTGCGGGAGCGGGCTGGGGTGGGAAATAGACTAGAGGATTGCGCAATAGTAAATATTTGCACTTGGACATTGCCATTATAAATGCGCGTGTCCCATATAAGGTTACCCCATTGGCTTACTAACCAAACATATCTCTCTTTCTCTCTTTCACTCTCACCAGCAATCTGCGCTGTTGTGGAGTACGAGTACGTTGCCAAGGAACCAGATGAACTGGATCTACACAAGGGTGCCATCATACATCGCATCAAACAGATGCCCGGCGGCTGGTGGCAGGGCACACTGAAGGCCAGCGGCGTAACGGGCATGTTTCCGGATAATTTTGTCCGCGTACTGGAGCCAAGCAGCAATGGCAACCACAGCGATGACAGTGCTGTGGTGCAGCTCAGGTTGGTGACGCAATCTGCATAGCAGACAACAGACAAATGACATTAGCTGAAAATTAGTGAAAGGAAATTTTAAAAAGAAATCTTTTTTCAGTGAAAACTTTAATAGTTTTCTGGCTTACATCTCAAACAAAATGTTAATCACATTTTGGTTTTAGTTAATTACATTTTTCGACAAACTATTTTGAAATAAAATTCATTAATTTATAAATAATATTCAAGCCCACGGCTTTGCTTTAAGAGTGATATTTAATTTTTGCATGAATTCAATATTGTATTCTTTATATTATATTCCAAGAATATATAGCTTTAAAAGTATTTGAAAGTTACAAGTGTGACACACAGCTTTTAAGTAACATCACAATCAATTTGAAAGCTATACAATATTATGAAGCTTTAAATCAAATGTAAGCTTTAACTCAAACTAGGGGCTTTTGAGTAAATGACACATAAACAAACGCTTTGAAAGCTTTAATTGAGATAAACACTTTTGATACAATTATTTTCTTATTTTCTATACAGTTGAAAGCTCTGCTAAATTTTAAGCTTAAATAAAGAACATTTTTAAACAGAGTTTTAGCTTAAAAAAAATAAAGGTTTGATAATATGAGGTAAGAATAGAGACTTAAAAGCATTTCATCTTAATCCAAAGCTCTAAGCAGTTGCCTTAAAGCTTTTATTTGGCCTGCAAAAACATATTCTTAATTCCGCTCGCAGCTAGTGTCATTCAGGCGAAAACTAAAATTTGCAATTTCTCTCTTTGCATATGTGTAATATATAATTTTGCACTCTTTGTCTCTCTTTTCTTTTCATTTGTTTTTTGCTCTCAGGGAGAAATCAGCGACATCGAATCGCCGCTGTAAAGTCATCTACAGTTACACACAAGTCAACGACGACGAACTGACGCTGGCCGTGGGTGATGTCATTGAATTCCTAGGGGAGGTATGTACACACACACACACACACACACACACACACACACACACACACACACACACACAAACACATACACACACAGACGTATACCCACAAGCCGCATACACTTAGTGCCCACAACCCCCATTTAACCTCTTTGCCAATAAGTTTTGACGCAACCCAATAACACAAACTGAAAGCGAATATTCAATTTTTTTTTTTTTTTGTTTTTTGTGGCATTTCGCTCGCATTTAGGTCGAGGAAGGCTGGTGGCGCGGACGTTTGCGCAGCAAAGTTGGCGTATTTCCCTCAAATTTTGTGCAACATATCGAACCATCGCCGATTCTGGCCTCCAAGCGGCCGCCAACGATTGGTGCAACGGTCACGACATCGGCGCTAACAGCCAAAGCTGCCAACATAGCGACAACAACAACAGGAGCAGCAGCGGGCGCAACAGCAGCAGCAGCAACTGCAACAGCTGCTCCTGCAATATCTGCTACGGCGGCAGCTGCACCTGTCACCAATACAAGCACAGCGAAGCAGCAGTCGAAAAGCAGAGCCACGGCGTCCACTGTGAATGCAGCAGCGGTGGCAGCGGCGGCGGCAGCGGCGGCGCCCACGTTACCACCGAAACCGCAGCGCGACTTTTGTCGCGTAGAGTTTCCCTATGCGCCGCAAAATGAGGATGAGCTGGAGTTGAAGGTGGATGACATTATCAGTGTCATCAGCATGGAGCTGCCGGACAAGGGCTGGTGGAAGGGCGAGCTGCACGGCAAAGTGGGCGTGTTTCCGGATAATTTTGTCAAGCTCTTGGCACCCTCCGAAGGTGAGTGCAGCAGCAACAAAATCAACAAAAAAGAATAATTATGCCATGCCTCATTTGAATTTCTCCATGTGTTTTGATTTGGTCTGTCAACTGCATCGCGCGTCATTTGCCGTCATTAGCTATCAACTGCATCGTCGCATCTTCGTGTTTCGCGTCTAATTGGATGCAATTCTCCCCTCTACCCCACCCCCGTCGCAAACGCATTCATATTGAAAATTCAGGCCAGCAACGGCCAGTCGATTGACGTGTTTCCAGCCTCTGCGCTGCAATGTGACATTGTCGCAGCCCGCAAGTCAATAAATGTTTCGCCTCGCTAATTGAATTAATTAAAAAATTAACAAAAAGAAGACAACACTTGTCGAGTTTGTGCGTAGAGTGTCGAGTGTCAAATTTAAACACCAATCGTGCTCGGTAGCTTCTTTATCATATTGATAAGATTGTGTGTGACCAGGTCTACCAAGAATTATATTGAACCACTTAAATGAAGCCAAACTTTTATTGATTTCTATTAAAATGGTTCTAGTTTCAAAGTTAAAACTACTCGACTTATTAAAAAGGTCTGTTTATTACAAGACTACCCCAATAATCCACTATAAAAATTACTTTAAAGCTTGCATAAAAATGATCTTTAATTGCATAAAAAGGATTGTAATTTCTCGATATAACTTGTTTAATTACCAAAAGTAATTAATGCATATACCTTCATATGCACGGGCCTCTTTATCATTGTCTGATAACAATTTGTCATTGGTACTTTATCTTATTTTAATATGTCAAGGCGTATGAAGAGCTTACAATTGTCCACATGTTATGTTAAGCGGGATATTAAAATAGAACTTTATAATAAATTATTATCGTTTAAAGTAGGGGGTTTTCCTTGAATTTTTCTGCACACATTTATATATTTTTCTGAATTATATAAAGCTGATTTTGGGGACCTATTTATTTTTAAATATTTATCATAATACTAAGAGTTGTCCTACCCAAAACGTATGAGAACCTTGTTCATAAATAGATATTTTAAGTAGAGCTCGGAAACTTCTCAAACTTTACAAATACAATAAGTTAAGGGCTAGCTTTGCTAGCTTTGGCGTTGCCAGACTGAACAAATGTTGGCATTTCTTATCTAAAAGAAAAACGGTCACACAAACAAATTAAATGTGCCTGCTAAAAAGTTTGCAAAACAAGCAACTCGAATACCCCTACCCCAGTTTTTATTCCTTACTTGACCAGGTGATTTAGTTATATATATATATACATACATATATGTAGTTATAAAAGAGCTCAAAATCGCAGCCTTATCAACTTTGCTGCTTCTATTGATAAGGCATATGCACCTATGCCTAGGGTTTACAGTTTATAGGTCTTTAGATTGTGCATACATATAGAAATGACATGATGTCTATGCACTTGTCTATCGATCTAGTGCTTCCGCTTTCCCGCGCCACTCAAATCTTCTTCCTCTAAAAACTCTCCAGCCCAAATTCGGACATTTCTTTGCCCCACTCGAGTAATCACACAACACTTCACATCACTTCAGATGCACTTCACAAATGCACAGACATTCAATTCACGACGCGAGTCATTTCTTAAACATTAAACGAATCGCTGCATACAACATCAAGTTAACGAATTATATATTGTATACATTTTTTTTATGTTTATTATTACTTGCATTTTGTTGAACGACTTTTATTAGCATTTTGTTTACGTTTCACTATCGCTCTTATGTCTATTTCCTTGCTCTACGAGTAATTCAAGATTTTATACGTATGTTTTTTTTATTATTTATATTTCTTCTTTTATCGTGTATATATCGTGTATATGTATATGACTTGATGTCGCTGTCTCTGTGTAATTTTCCTCTACACTTTTCTCCTTCTTTTTCTTCTACTCCTCTTCTATCTTTTTCGTGTGTAATAAAAAAACAACTTCATTGCAACGACAACAACGGCAACAACTACACTCTGCTACACGATACCACTCCACATACACCAAACACTCCAAACACACACACACACACACTTACACCAACTGCACCGACGTTCCGGCAGCGCCTGTGCCCCCTCCACGGCCCCGGGCACGAGCACGCGGCGGTGCGGCAGCGGCAGCGGCAGCGACTGCGGCTCCGGGACCGCAACGCGGCGGCTCTTTCGAGTTCTTGGGCGCTCGTATGGCCAGCTTTATCACGACGATTTGTATGTAAACGAGTTTTTCCAGTGTTGGCGGCGCAGCCTCAAGAGTTTTTCTTTTCGTTTTTGGCCAGTTTTCAGTTTTCAGTTTTTAGTTTTCATTTTCCTTTCTCCGTCCCGAGGCCTTTTAGATGTGAAATGGAAAATTGCTTGGCTCTTTTGGCCATGCACATAATTTCTATGATTTATTTTCCATTTTCATTATTGTTATTATTTATCTAGCTTTATCTGGCTTTCTTTGGCTTTGGCGCCGGCAATGCTATCTAAAAAATGAAGCACCGTCTGCGCCTGGCAAAAAATCAAAGTCTCGGAAAATCTCAGCCAAAGCTGCTTGGCGTCATTTTCCTTTGCCATTTCGATTGCGGTTTGTCGTGTTTGTTTTCGCTTTTAGTTGTCAATTTGCATGGCTAAACTTGTTTTTCTTTTCTTATTGTTACTTTTTATCTTATTTTTATTTACCTAACATTTTTTTTGTCTGTTAAGCATTTTGTAGACTTGGCGTTTTAAGCGCGTTTCTCGCGCTGTTTAAAACGCGCAAACGTTTTTTAACTCAGTTGCCTAATTAGCTGAATGTTTGGCATTTTGTTTATAAACATTTAAATATATATTTAACCCGATCCATGTTGCATACTTTGCGGTTGCCCTTTAAATAATAACATTTTTATTATACCACTGATTACTTGATAGCTTTGCTTAGCCTGCACATTCTTTCGGGTATTTCGAGTAAGTTGAGCGACTTGCAACATTTTTGAATCAGCTATTAATTTGTACCCTTCATCAGTTGTTCATAAGTTCATGTACTTATAACAGTTAATGTTCTTCAAATTTTAACAGTTAATGAAAACTTTTCAACATACCTAAAAATACAATATTTAAACAACTAATTTATTGTATTTTTTAAAACAAATATTTGATGATTTTCTTGTTGTTCGAAGTTGAAAATTGGAAAGAACTGTAATATTTGCAAAAAAAAAAAAAAAAAATTAAATAATTATATTATTTACTGGCTTAATAAACTAACACATTTTTGCCTTCATTAAATATTTTGAAAGCAAAAATGCTGCAAGGTTCTTAATTCTGAATTCGCCTCACGAAGGTTTCAAACTTATTTTATTTATTCTTAAAGAAATCTCTTGCTAAGCTTTTATCTGCAGGAATTCGTCTTTATAATGCAAACATATATTATCCAGTTAATTGTAGTGTATTCAGCATTCGTTGCGACTACCTGCCATACTCGTATATAAATCAAAAAAAATTTGTTTTTTTCTTTTGCTTTGCCATTAGCTTTTGTCAACGTCGCAGTTCCAAAAGCAAAAACAACAAGAACGCAAAACCACCTTCGCCAGCAACAACAGCAACAACCACAAAAGCAACAACAACAACAGCAACAACAACAACAGCAACAACAACTCAGGCAGCACAATATTAAAACATCAGTTGTTGTAACTGGTTTTTTCTGCTATGCTTATTGTTTTTGTTGCGGCTTTTGTTCCAAATTGGTGTCGTGCTCTTTGTCTCTCTTTCTCTCTCTCTCCCTCTCTGTCTCTCTCTTTTGATCTTTTCACTTGCCTCGCCCGGCTGGCTCTCTTAACTCATAATCATTGAATATCATAATGATCATAAGCATTGTCTGTTATGAACTTCATTATGGGCGCACATTAGCGGCGATTATCAGAGACGAGCCCCACAACAAAACGCGCGCTTCACTTGTTCGCAGCAACAGGCTAGCCGCAGCCCGCTCCCCGCCCGCCGCCCGCCGTCCGTTGCCTTATTGTTTTAGCTTCGCCTTATCAACAATGTTGCCAGAGCGCAAGCGCTCGCTCCCTTGCTCTCTCGCATTGGAACGCGCTCTCTCTGGCTGCGCTTGTTGTACCTTTGCCAGCATTTTTGTTTACCTTTTTGGCTCAGTACGTTTTGATTTCTTGACCATTTACGTTATTGAATTATATTTCATTTTGGTGCGGCAAGTTTCTTCTCGTTTTGTTTGTAATTTTTTATTTTGCGCAACTTTTTCTTGGCTGCCTGTTGCTGTTCTTTCTTTTCTTTGGCTTAGCTGGTGCGTGTGCTACAATTACCGTTCTTGCGGGTTTTTTTCTTCTGCTCATTTGCTACTTTCTGCAATTGCATTTGCCACATGGCCTAAAACCACAGAGTTTAACTAATTGGCAAATGTGCGGCTTGCGAGTTGTCGCTTTAAAAATTAAAGCATATAATTATATACACGTGTGTGTGTGCGTGCGTGTGTGTTTGTGTGAGATTGATGATTAGCCTGTAAAAAGTTGAAATGAAACGCAGTCATCATTAAATCAAAGCAGGCAGCCAAGTTTGTTGCCTAAGTCTTTCGTTTTGCTTGTGTGTGTGTGTGTGTGTGCGTGTGCGTGTATGTGTGAGTGCGCGCTCTTCGTTTTGCCGCTGGCAAAAGCTACAACAACAAAAACAACGAAATCAACACTAACACAATGACAACACTCAATTACTTAATACTTAAAAATAAAATATAAGTAAAAATAAATCACAAATATTAAATTCCGATTCGCGCACAACTTTTTGCTGCGGCTGTTGTTGTTGCTGTTTGTTGTTGTTGCTTGTGTCTGTTTGTCATTTGGCAGCACAGTGAAAGTCGTTGGCGCATTCGTCTTTGCCATTTACAATTATCAACGGCTCTGCGCCAAGCTGTCTATTCTATGGTTACTTTTTTGCTGCCTCTGTTAGTTGTCCATTTGTTATTGTTGTTGCTGTTGCTTTTGCTGTTGTTGCTTTGTTTTGTTTTGCTTGACCTTTACACATTTAAGCGTTACTCAATCAGCGTTTGCTTTGATTTCTGTTGCCATCATCAACATTTATTGCCGTTTATTTATGTATGCGACTCGCGTTTGCTTATTTGCTGTTTGTCGCTTTGTAGTAGAGATGAGCGCGTGTCGTGACACGCACGAGAGAATACACAAGAGCCAGTGGGATAAGGCGGCAAAAGCCGAGCTAGGCAATATTTTATTTTAAGAGCGGAAGGGCGAAAAGTAAAGAAATACCAATTGCATATTTTTGTTGAAAAATAGCTGCAACAGGGTTACTTTTTTAGAAAATGAATTTATTTCAATTAATAACCATTAAAAATATAATTTAGTAATAGGAACATACCTGTCATGTTATAGCCATAATTGCTGGTCGATTCTTGGCAAAACAAATAAAATATATACGAAAAAGAGAAGAAAAAGTATTAGGAACACGTCACAACTATTTAAAAGACATCATAGTATTATATATAATATTATACCATGTTATACCATCTCTTTAGACTGTTATTAACATTTTTATTTTTTTAAACGCCGTAAGATTAGTTAGCATTTGCAATGTGTATAAAGTTGAAGACTTTTAAAATGGAATTTTTGTACAAAGAAAATAAATTATTAGAATAAATATTACTGCTGGGAGCTCTACTTATTTATCTTGTGTATAGTCATAGTAGTTGCTAAAAACTAGTTCTTCTTATCCTATGTGTATTAATTTGTGCGTGTCACGCGCCCTTCTCTAGCTGGTCATTTGTAGTATGTTGTGTGAATTTGCGTTTGCATGAGCTCCTACGCTAGCGCTTTGTTTGACATCCACGTTAATTTATTGACATTTGGCAACAGTTGAGCAGCGAAACCCGTTTGGCTGTTTGAATTGTCGCTCAGCTGTTGCGGTAGTCGTTTGGCTGTTGCCATTCTGAGCGTTAGTCACGCCGAAGCTCGTATCGACGTGCTCATCTTTAATAATAAACACAGCTCAAGTTAACTTGTCTGGACTGGACGCGTCTTGAAGTGGCGCTGATTGTTGTGGTTGGGTGGCCAAAAATGCAGCCCACATTCAGCGATGAGAACAGAAACTTCATTGTCTAAAATGATCTTCACTCTTTTCTGCCCTTTTGCAGTCGCGCCCATTAACGAGCCAGCAGCAGCCGCCACCACGCAGCAATCACAGCGCAAGATAAGCAACACGAGCCACATGACCACAACGAACTCCAACAGCAGCAGCAACAGCAGCAACACAGCCACCACGACGGTGACGCAGCAGCAACAGCAGCTGCAGCAGCAGCAGCATCAGCAGAGCAGCGCTTCAACCACATCGAAGGTTTACATCAAGAAGACGGGCAGCAGCAGCAATTCGTCTGGCTCGGGACGCAAGGAGAGCTTCGGATCGCGCGATTCGCTAAATGATATACTCAGCGAAACGGGCCTGCCCATTGGCACTGTGGCCGCCCAGCGCAAGTCGCTGGAGAATAAGAACCTCGATCTGAGCAAGCTGCCCGGCGGTGGCAAGCAGCAGGGCAACACGATCATAACAACAACAACAACAGCCACAAGCAACAGCAGCAGCAGCAGCAACAACACTTCAGCTTCTGCGTACGCGGAGCTGCGCAAGAGCCTGGACAATATGGATGAGAAGATCAAGTCACCCACACCCCCTGTGGTGGGCAAAAAGCCCAGTGTGCCGCTCAAGAAGACGCCCACGGGCAGTGTCTCAGGTAAGTTTTGAGTTCGATAGAAATGAAATAACTCAAAGAGGAATCTCTACAGCAAAAAGTGCTGTAAATGCAAGGCTTCAGTTGGGAGTTCTCGATAAATATTCTAGAGTTTCCGCTTTATTCTCAAACTTGAAGTTCTTCTGCAAAGTAGTTGGTGGGAAGGAGTGAGAAGGATTTCGAGTTCAAGAATTTAAGCATGTTGAATAAATTAAATACCATAGTAAGGACCGCGAGAAGCACAGACAATGGGAAGAGATTGTGGAAGGAATAGAAGTCGTGAGGAATAGACTAAGTATAGAGTGCTAAAAGTTCTAGGTGTCGTAGGTGTTGTACTTAAAGTAAAAAGGAATTAAAGGAAATCTTAATACAAGTTGTAAAATAAATATTGTAAGCAGAAGCCGTAGAGTATGAATTAAGTAATAAGTGAAGTGCCAGTTGAAGTTTCTGTTTCGTAGAAGAAATAGTAGAAGATATAGTAAAACTGTAAGTTGCAGTAGAAGTGCCAAATGATTAATGGATGTACTAAGAAGACAAAAAAAGTAGTAAATTCTTGAGTATAGTGGAGGCCGTAGAAGCTTTGGAAGAAATAAGAATAGGAGTTGAAGTTGTTGAATAAGTTGGAAAAGTCATAGCATTATTAGAAAAAGTCGTAGAAGAAGTAGTAGAAAATATAGTTGAAGTAACGCAAGATTAAGAGCTAGCGGAAATACTTAATGTCAAGAGATATTAGTTAATATAAAATTGTAAAGAATAAACTATAATATAACTTTCGAAATAGAAGTCGTAGAAGAAGACTTGGAAGATATAGTGAATAAGTATTGGTAGTCCTAAAAGGTAAAAAAGAAATAATCAGTAAGAGGAAAATCAGTAAAAGATGTTTTTGAAGTCCTAGATGAAGTAGAAGATTTAGTAAAAGTAAGTCGTAGAAGAAATAAAATATGTAGCAAAAGTAAAAGATGCAATTAAAGAAAAATTGCATCCAGTGTAAAGAAGAAATCGTGGCAGCAGTTTGAACCCGAACCTGTTCAATTTAAATAACGTTGCATTCTTTTTGATTTATTTCATTTGCTTGACTCCATAAAAAGTATCATCCAATTAATGGACACTGTTTTCAACTGCATTTCTAGGCAACATTTTGGGCGCCGGCATGAAGAAGAAGAGCGCGGAGAGCAAACTAACTAGCGCCGTGTCGCACGACGTCTCCGACGGTTTGGCCGGCAGTAAATTAGCAGGCGGACAGCTGCCCGAGTCGGGTGCGGCTGGCAATGTGGTCATGAGACGCGCCGCTACCATAGCCGTTGAGGATACGGACTTTGATCGTGTCGAGCGCGGCTCCATACTGCAAGATATGCGCGCCGGACGCGTCAAGGCGCCCAAACGTCGCCCGCCCTCGGCGGCCATAAATGTGCTGGGCGAGAGCAACAACAATTCGGTGTATGTCAATGGCAGCGGCATGGCTAGCAGCGCCAGCGAGCTAAGTGAAGATGGTGGCCCTGCTGGCAAGCAGGCGGCGACGGGCTCATCCGATGACAATTCGACCGGCGAGGAGCCGCAGTTGGCCAAGCCGAAGCCACGTGAATGGGAGAAGAAAAAGGCGCCCTGGATGGAGGAGCTGAAAGCGTCGCAGGTGACACGCAAAAAGACCTCGCCCAATGTCGAGCCACGCGGCGGTGCCATTTCCGTGGCCGAGCGCACTTCAAAGCTGTTTGCCGCCGAACAGGCGACAGCCACAACCAGCGTGGTGACCACCAGCGCAATCAGCAGCAGCAGCAACACTATAACCAGTAGCAGTGCGACTGCAACGAAAGTGCAATCGAGTGCGGTGACTTCCTCCAGCATCATGCAGCAGTCCATGTTCGTGGAGAGCAGCACCAGCAGCAGCAGCAGCAGCCAGAAGGTGGATGCAGCCAACAGCAGCAGCAGCAGCAGCAACAGCACAAGCATTTTGACCAGCAGCAACAACAGCCACGATGCCGTCATGTCCAAGAGCATGTCAGCGACAAAGACGTCAGCCACAGCAGCGCCAATTGCCGCTCCAGCTGCCAGTAGCGATGAGGAGTCACGTGCGGCACGCCCCAACAGTTTATCGATACGCAATCGCAGCGTTTCGCCGCTGGTGAAAACCTCCAGTGCCAGCAGCAGCACACAGCCGGAGAGGAGCAACAATGTCAGCGTCAATGAGAGTCCGGCGACAACGCTGCTCAACAATCATCATCAGGTTGCGGCAGAGCCTTTGCCGCGGGTGCAACAGCTGGAGGGTCGTGTGGATAAGCTGGAGGCGATCGTGTTGAAGCAGCAGCGGACCATTGAGGAGCTGGTGCGTATGCTGCGCGAGGAGACGGAGCGGGTGAAGGTGCTGCGCGGCGAACTGGATAAATATGCGCAGTGCGTGACGCAAGTTTGAAGCAGCTTGGAGTTCCAAAATTCGGAATTCAAACAAGATCTGCACCCATTGTCGTGCCTGCACCCTGATTGTTGTTTTTGTTGGCCCCGCTTAGCTGTGTGCGTTTGCTTTAGAGATTTCTGTAGTTAAAATCCATTTTTAGCTAGCTTTAATCTATGTTTTGTTTTTCCATTCCAAATAGAAATCTAAATGGAACATTTAATTATCGTTTTTACATTCCAATGCTTGTCAAACTGTATCCGAGACAATCCCAACATTGAAGCGTATAAAACGCAACTTGTACTTATCAGCCGAAATTGAAGTTCAATCCCAGCCAGTTTATAGCGAGCTGCCTTTTAATCATATATCCCTTTATATAGCATATATGCATATGTAAAACTGTATAATTATGTTATTTTTTGATAATTTTGCCATTTTGTTTTACAACTCCAAAATTTGGTATAAATTGCATGCAGTAACTGTTTCAGTTCCGATACGAGTTTATATATATATATATCTATATCTATTTTTTGATAAGTATTTTTACAATATTCGGAAAACTTTGTGGGCATTGTGTGATTTTTTAAAATGAGCTGCGCTTTAGCATAAGCATATCCCAATTACAGTTTGTTTTGTTCATATGATTATGATTATTTTTATGATGTATTAAAGTTATGAAACATGTACTATAAATACTAAAAGAAAGATATACAAACACATATAAATAAATAATAAAGTTCGATGAAGATGCCTAAACATTAAGTAATCCAAATAAATAATTAAATTTAAATCGTTCAATGTCTGTTTTTTTGTTTTTTATTTAGTAATTGCCATCACATCATCAAGTCAATTAAACAATTCATATCAAAAGCGAAACATTGCAATTTTATACACTTCTAACATAGTACAATATATCTGTAGATGTGTAGTTGCATTATAGCGTAGTTGCCCTTGTGACAATGCATATAACTATAAACCTTCTAATTAATGGATAAATATTTATTTTTCTAAACAGACAACAAACACGTCGCGGGAAATTTGATAATTGGATGTTTTGAAGCAAGAAATTCAGCACTAGCCAGTTTTTAATGTACAGCAATTCCATTTTTATTTTGTGATAAGCTTACTAATATTTAAAAAATGTGCATTTGGAACGTTAAATCATTTAAAACCCACAAAATACGGCTAGCTAGGCAATAAGATTAAACATAAATCCTTAAAACCCAATTATTAGCAAAATGTTGCAATTTATTTTGATAATATCACGTTTAATATTGCTTGTAAATACTGTAAATGCGTATATGGCTTGATAATAAATAATGACTTTTAGCTTAATAAGCTGCGAATCAAAAAATCAAAGGAGGATAAATTATTATTTCGAATTTTTAAATTTATATTTTCGTTAGATAATGTGGTGGTGGTCGATAAATTATCAGTTTGCTTTCGCAGCTAACTTAGCGCGTCTCAACTTTGCGTGCGCCACCAACTTCACGCAATGCAAAGTCAATTTAACAGTTTTATGTTAAGTGAGCTAATAGCGGTGTAAGCTTGTTTTAGCTTTCTGCGCTCGTAAATGCAGTTGCTATCAACAGCAGCTCACGAACATTGAAAGACTCGCCCCGATGACCGTTGGTCGAGCACGAAGCTCACGCGAAGCCGACTCTTTGACAGTGGAACGAACTGTCCGTTCTTTCTGAGCTGAAGCTTGTGGGCTGCTTTGATGTTGATCCGTAAAAGCTGTTGCTACTGTGGTTGTTGTTGTGCTTGTTCAACGGCAGCAAATCTAAGCTAATCAGCATGTTGGACTGTGGTTATTGTTGAACTTGTTTGGTTAGAAAATATATAATGGCGTATAGTTTATATTAAGGTGTTCTTCGTGGGAGCTTACATGTTAACTTATTTAAAATAGATTTAATCAAAGTTGAATGAGGGTCTTTAGTCAATATTATTAATACGATTGAATTATATTTAAAAGTTCTACTGATTTTGTTTTTGTATTTATTTGGTACTTGGTAATAAGGAAAAAATAAATTCTACTAAAAGCTGTAAACGCTCTCCTAAGGGAGATGTTCGCTTTAATGGTGAAATATCCCTCTAAAACCTAAGATAAATTATATTAAGCTTTTGATACCATTATTAAAATAATTAAGTTTTGATAATGCCTTACAAATTTTCACCGCGTCTTGTGAACCTGCTTCACTGTGCGCCGCCGCCTGCCAGCCTGTGAATGTACGTATGTGTGTGTGTGTGTGTGTGCTTGCACGTGCGCTTGTATGTGTTTGTACTTGTGCTTTTGCCTTTCTTGTGCGCTGCTGCTGCTGTTGTTGTTGTTGTTGTTGCTGTTGTTGCTGTTGTTGCCTTGGCACTTGGCGGCTGCGACTGGCGCTGGCTCTGTCTCTGGCTCTGCCTCAGTCTCTGGCTTACTGAGCTTTTGCCAGCCTTCTTGGGCGCTAGCCAGCAGCAAGCACTTATCAGTTTTCTGATCGCTGTGGGAATTCAGTTAATTGTGGACGCTGTAGCCAAACGGACGCACGGCACAACCTGCACAAAAATCCATTTCAAATTCGATTCTCGAACATAATTTGTTGTTGCCGCTGCTCGTTTGTCTCGTGAAAGTCATTTGCCAGGCACTGCGACTGCCACTGGCCTCAAGACAAGAAGTTTTTCTTAAGCATTTGCCAGCCCCGAGCACAGCTGAAAACATATTTAAGGACCGTACCAAAAGTTATCTAGAAATATTTTGTATACGCAACGTTGGCCCCAAAAAGCAACGCGACAAATCATAAAACAAATTACATTAAATGCAAGCATTTCGACAAAGTCAGTTAAATATATAGTTTTCAGAGTGTGTGAGTGCGGCTAAGATAAAAAAAAAATAAATAAAAACATAAACAGTATAAATAAATAACAACGAACTGTAAACCCAAAACTGGTAAAAAGAAAAAGGAATTAATTTAAAATTAAAACGAACACATTTTTTAAAAGCCATAAACAAATCGTCATAAAAAGTCGTACACTTATAGCGCGCGCCAATATTGCTCCAATTCGGCAAACGGCTTAGCAACAAATGCACTGAACAACAACAACAACAACAATAACAACAACAACAACAACAACAACAACAAGAACAACAATAAACGGCTCGCAATATAGAAAGCAAACAATCAAATACAAATAATCAACTTCAATAGCGACAACAACAACAACAACAACAAACAACGGCAACAACTACAACACGGGATTAAAATCCAGCGAAAACAACAACAACAACAACAACAGCAACTACAACGAGAACAACAACAAATGTGGTGGGTGCATTGGTAAGCTCAGCGGGTAAAAAAAAGTAACGGTTAATACATAAGAAAAAAAAACAAAATCGCTGAAATTGGCCAAAACGTTTTTCTTATATTTTTTTTTTTTATGCGCAAACGCGTTTTTATGCTTAGCATTTTTTTGGCTTTAAGTTTTTTGCTGCTTGTACTCAGAGTTTTTTTTTTGCCAAGTTTTAATTTTTGCTGCCTTGCTCAACGCTGTTTGTTTTTGTTGCTCTCGTACATTTTTTGACGGCTATAAAGTGGATTTGTCTTCAATTGTGTTTAGAAATCTGCACGGCCCAAGCCAAAGCCAAAGCCTAAGCCAGAGCCAGAGCCAAAGAGACTGCAACTGATCTGAAAATATGTCGGCCAAAAAGGTGCAGAAAAAAAGGCATTCAAAAAACAGCAGAAAAAACTAAATAAATAGCCAGTGGTTAGCGTCAAGGTCACCGATGAAAGTGTGTGTGTGTGCGTGTGTGTGTGTGTGTTTGTGTGTTGTGTGTGTGTGTGTTGCTGCTGCTGTGCCTTACAGTTAGCCTTTGTGGCATGCATTAGCCATCGAAATCGATTGAAAATGCTTTTTTTTTTTCTTTTTCTTTTTGACGCTTTTGTCTCCTGTTTGATTGACGGGCGTGTAGATCAATTTTGATTGAGCAGATGTTTATCGCACGGTTTCTCATAGATTGCCGCAATGTCCGGCCGTTATTTGAATGTACTTTACGGACAAATGAGCTCTCACGCAGGGCTTGTCAAATTGCGGTACGTGCAACTATAATTTAGTAATTTGCCCCAGCTAGATGCAGCTGTTATTTTGACGCCCCAATCTATTACCAACTTGTTTGTCATAATTAACGGCTTCATGTAATTGAGTATTGGCCTCTGCCTCTGTTTGTGTGTGTGCATGCGTGTGTGTGTGTGTGTGTTTCTGTCTATTTATGGGTCTTTTATCTAGGGCTCAAGTTTTGTAAGTCAATATTTCTTTTGTCTAGCTTGCATTTTATTCAAGGTACATAGTCAAATGAATTTAGTTGCTTTTAATTTAAAATTGTATCGACTTATGGCCAAGTTTTTTCTTCAGATTTTCTAGCTCCATTTTTAATTATGCGTCATATTTAGTTTTCTATTGGTTTCTTGCACATTTAATATTGGCTTTGATTAGTTTTTCATTTTGATGGTTCAAAAAACATATATACTTTAAGGAAAATTTGTGTTGCCTTTTTCTTTGTGAAAAGAAGAAGCAAACATAAGAAGTTAAAATTTTTCTTGAATTTGAACCGGCGACCTACTGCTGGCCTCTAAGCCAAGCGACTTTTCAGGAAAAGTCTTGCATGTATAAAGATATTAATCCGTTTACTTTACCCTACTTCTTGGGTACTTTTACATTTTCTCCATATTTATATTTCAAAAGTGAAGCCCATGCTTGGCAACAATTAAACAAATTTATTAACAATTTCTGTAATTTATTTGCGGCACATTCTATGCCAAATTGCAAAACGGCAGCCCATTGCCAAACTCAACTCAACTCGTTCAACTATTTTAATACAAATTATTATTAAAAGCTTAATTGCGGTGCAGTCGGCAACGAGCCAAACATACTTCGTAATACCAACTAGATAGCAGCAGCAGCAGCAGCAGCAGCAAAAATGCTTCGCCTGAGCTTTGGCCAAAACAATTAACGCCGCTAAGCAAAATTAACAAATTGTTTGCAGCCGTTGCCAACAACAGTAGCAAATGATAGGCAAAAAAACCTGTTGCACTATTTATATTTCGTTTCAACTGCAATTTCAAAGTATATGACAATAATTATGATGATAAAACAAGTGCGAATGCTTAACTATGGAGTGTTAGTCTAGCAAATGCCCTATATAAAGTCTACATCATCAGAAATCTTTAAGATAATGAGATTGTATTTCCAATCGAGAAGATGCTCTGTATAAGCTAAACAAAAGTTGTTCAATTAAAAACTTTGCAATTCTTTCACTCTCAATAAGTCAAAGAAAATGAAATAAATGTAGGCTATATAGAGTCTATAAGTACTATAAGTACCCACATACCAAATAAACTTTCTAGCACTTGTAGGCTCCGAGTTAAATTGGCCTATATAGCTGCACAAGGCTTGGCTCTGCGAGTTGTGTTGTCAAAGAACATAAATTTGTATTAAAGATATTTCTGCAACTGTTACAAAATTTAATGACAAGCTGGCTTAGACATTTTTAATGGCAACAGGGTATGCGAGAAGTGCAATAAACTCTTAAGAAATTCCATGGAAATATAAACAACTTTATGGTCGCGGCCACTTGCTTAACTTTGCTTTACTTTTGCTTGACTATTATTTGGCAGTCTGCCTGGCTGCAGACCTGAAAAAAAATAAATATAAAAAAATAGCGTATGCGCCGTGTGGCCTCTCCCTTGGCTTGGCTTTGAGCCTGCCCGTCCCTCAACTCGCTGCGGTCGCCGTCAATTGTTAATGAATTGCAATCGGGCTTTTTTCTGCCTCGTCGCGTGTGATTTTGCCTTTGTTTCGAGAATGTTTGACAATTTGTCACCAAGTCCAACACTTGATTCCACCGGCGACCCATTTGTTACACACTTTATGTTGCGATTGCGATTGCGACTCCGATCCGATTCGATTCGATTCAATTTGATTCGATTTTATTGTGCTGTCCCATGTCGTACTTAGTAGCAATTTATTTGCCTCCGAGTGTGTCTTTGCCATGCTTCTAGCTCACTTCTGGTTTTAAATCAAGTTTATTAACCGGAATTGCCAGCATTCTATTGTACCCCTAGGTTTATTGTCTATTGCTTTTCTGGGCGTATCCATAGCTATCGATTAGCATTCTAATTTATATACTAACTGCTCGAATATCGCACAATTTTGACGCCAATGGGCATGCACGAGAGTCGCCCGGCCAAGTCCAAGACCAAGACCAACACCAAGACCAACACCAAGTGCCATTGCCAAGTGACATAGACATATTCTTTTACCCGCCACCAATAAAATATTAATAATTGCAACTCCATTCTGAGTGCACAATATAGTTTTTCCACTCCCACAACATTCTCAGGCCTTTTGGTTACTTTTTTATTCTTTTCGTTTTGTATTTATTTTTGAGTTGAACAAATTTTGAAAATTAACTCAAGTTTTTTTCTAAATACTTTCACCGGTCTTAACATGGTCAAAACTAAAGGGATTTATATTGGATATACAACTTTGCTTATAGTTTGTTATCTTACTTCTTATATTGATTTGACTTCTATTTTTGCATTTAACTGCCAGAAAATATGTTGAAAACTAACAAAATAAATATATTTATAGTTTTTTTAAGATCTCTGTTAGATCTCTGTTGGGCTTAAAGTTAGCATGTATTGGTATTGGTCCGGAACTATGTTTAAAACTAAAAAAAAGTGATAAAAATGGAAATAAACATATTTAATATAATTTCTTATATTTTTTTTTTAAAAAACTTTCTTTTCGAGAAAATTTAAAACGGTTTTAAACTCAATGTCAGCACGTAAAAGTATTTAAAAATATATTTCAGGATTGCATTATCAGAAAACATTTTGAATATTTTGAAAACTTTGACTTGAAAAGTTCGCAAGTCCACTCGAAATTATGGAAATATTGCTATAAAGTAAGCTCTTTCTTCGCAAAAACTTATATTTTCAAATAATTATCTTTAAATTGTTAAGAAAGGTTTTTAACAAAGACATTCCGAGGCGTTATGACAAACGATTTGAATTATTTATCATTCCTACACTTTAAATCCTCATAACTTGGTCAAAACTTAACAGATTCTTCGCGTTTTATACACTGGTTTTGCTTAACAAATAGATTTGAATCATTTATATAAAAGTTAGCTCTGCATTTTCGAGAATTTTTGGATACCCATATGCATGTTCAATAGATTTTCGTAAAGTTCAAACAAGTTCTGCTCGGGCGAATATCGCATACATTTTTGGCCTTAACGCTAGCGCGTTTACAGCTGATGCCGTGTTTCTGTTGCTGGTTCTGTTTCTGGCTCTGATATGGGTGCAGCTCTTAACTGAACTGGCCAGTTTAATAAGTGGATACACATGTCGGAGAGTGCAGTGGAGCAGGCGCCTGGTTTCGAGATAACAACGACCTTTGCGGAATGTGATTAGCACTTTTACTTTTCCCTCTACGATCGGTTATACAAGCAACAACAACAACAACAACAAGAATAGCTTAAAAACTAGCTGTCAAGCTGTCAAAGATAACACAGCTTAGAAGAAATGCGTCACAAGCGGATTGAGACAAGAGACATGCGAAGACTAGAAGAACAAGAAGCAGCTCTCTTTTGCAAGCCGAATATTAAATACACTTGTTGGCCCAATTTTTAAATAATACGGTAGCCCGATGTACAGATTTATTCGTCGAATAGTTAAGCTATTAAATGCTAATCTTGGTCAAGATATCTTAAGAAACAGAAAAATTTATCAAACAAAAACTCATATTTTGGCGAATTCTTTCTTTATAGCTTTAATATATTGTAATATAATTTAATATCGTGATCAATATCATATAGCCGAGTGCGATCTAGTCCATATATAGCTGAATCCATTAGGAATCATCAG
Source organism: Drosophila ezoana (assembly GCA_035045725.1). Classification (NCBI taxonomy): domain Eukaryota; kingdom Metazoa; phylum Arthropoda; class Insecta; order Diptera; family Drosophilidae; genus Drosophila; species Drosophila ezoana. Next base: position 2,134,894 of record JAWNOU010000036.1, read on the forward strand.
ATCTGCGCGATCAAGAATATATTGGTAGCCAATTTATGGTACTCATAAGATAGGGTATAATGGAGAATAAGAAGCAGAAGCAGAATCTAAAAGATAGTGTAAAAAAAGAATTTCCATAACTAACAGTTGGCCGTGTCTAATTAATGAGCCAAGTTTAGACGTTTTTTTGTTAGCCAAGAAACTTTCATTTTTAATGAGCCAAATTCTGGCCATAAACATATTGTTTTGTTTTGCACACACACAAATTCCTGGATAAATAAAAGCCATTGAACGCTCTGCGGCCCAAAGCTGCGACTATGAGTAATTATATGGCCCGTGAAGAAGGCTTGATAAGAATTAGAACTGGTTTTACGATGCTGGCCAACTGGCTAGCATTTCGGCTTGTGTTTCGCTTCTGTTGCTGCTGTTTTTTCTACATTTTTTGGCCAACAACTATTTTTAGCTCTTTTTTTGCATACTCTTGTAAAGGGTTTCATAAGTTTGTCAGTCGATAGAGTCATGGTCAAGAGGAATAGACCGAAAAGCAGAAATCTTTTCTGTTCCTCAAGATATTTGGAATAATCTTGGCATAAGCGGGCTTCACTATGCTAATTACATGTCCCTATGTCCACAAGAGTATTTAGTCTTCGGTTTGCCAAATAAAGCCATTTATTCTTGTGTATTCGCTGTGAGCTGAAGCCACTTTTGACTTGGCTCTGAGTTTACGGCTTAATTACGGACTTGGCTTAGCGGAAATGCCTGATACTAAGCTGCGCGCTAATTACTTAGAAGCTTTAATTAAATTAAGCTAAGATTGAGGCATAAAGGGCGCCAATTGGCAATAAAAATCAACTAAAGGCTAATGTGCGCCGGCGGCAATCCGAGTATGCTAACGATTTGGCCAACTTGGCTCAGACACACAATGCACAGGCCCAGCCAGGCCTCAATGACATGCCAATTGTTGTGGCTATCAAAATATTTGTCATTAATTATAAATATGTTGAAATTGCTTAAGAAAAAACAGCTTAGCATCTGCCCGGTCTTCGGCTGGGGCTGGGGCTGGGGCTGGGGCTGCCTGCGGCTGCGGCTGCAACTTGTTGCGACTTGTTGTGGCAAATGCTGCCCCGCCGCAGCCAAACAGCCGCTGCGCCAGACAAGTTCAATGATTCTTCTAGCCGTGACTCAATCGCATTTGGCAACTTTTAAAAATGAGCTGCAAATGTTTAAATATTTCTGTCTGTTTTGCTGTTTTGCTGTATTTTTGCTAGCCCCCCCCGCTCGCTCTGCGCAAGTGTGAAATGCACCTTGACATTTGAGTATGTATCTTCTACAGCCTCTGCTTCAACGTTTTACCCCCTCTCTGAATATTTTTAACCGCTTATTGATTACCGATCGCAATGAATTTGTTTTGGCTTTGCTAATGCTAATGCCAGGCAATGGCTTTTGTAAATTATGCATCATTTTGCAATTTTGATGTTCACCTGAGCGATGATTGTCACGGCGACAAGACCCCAGCCGACAATCATTTCGATGTTCTAACCTCACGCGCCCATTTAACCATTTATACTTATTATACAGTCTGGATTAATGGCTGGAAGCGAACAGCATTCCATTTTCAATACTCTGTAAAAAGCGTGTTATTAACTTGTGTATTTACAGGTGAGAGGGAAACGAGGTGTTTTAAAAATATAAATCTATATTGTTAACAAGACTAAAAACAAAAAGCTGCTAAGTTCATGGACGAAACAGTTTTCCAAAGGTTCACCTAAGAGTTCCTTTCGTGAACCTCTTGTTTGACATATCTGCCCTTTAGTTCTGGATCGGGCCTTGGTTTCTCGCAAGACTTTTAAAGTTTTAAATGACAAATTCAATTTATTATAAACTAAATTATGATTATGTTCATATGTTTATTTATAGACTTATTATTTACTAATAATTTTCGTAGTACTTGATTACTAATTCTTTTTTTCTCTTAATAGCTCATAAAGGTATGCAATAATACTTAGTTATGTAAACGAAATGTTTCATCTATTCCATAAAAAGTAACTTCAGTTATAGCTACAGGCAGTTTTAAATGTTTGCTTAAATTTAACAGATCATTCGAATGTAGCTTATAAATGTAGGCACAAATAAAAAATATGCATATTTTTTATACAAATACTTTTGATATTGTCTAAGGTATCACCTAGTCGTGCACTCTCGCGTGGCTATGCCAAAAACCCCCTTTAAAGTTTTAATTTGTCTTTCCTTTGGAATGAACGCACTGCTTAATTACTCGCTTCTTCTGTTCTTTAATTTCAGTGATTAACAAGTCACATCATCAAATACCTTCACACACACACACACACACACACACTGCCAGACGTACACACAGCTATCGGCACAACAACACAGAAAGCGGAAAGACGGTGACCCTGGAGCATGTCATCCATTTTCAGCATGATTCAACTGCAGACAAGACAAACGGCCAAATGAATCACTTGTCGCGCAAAGAAAGTGAGCTTCATTAAGAAGTCGACAAGAACAAGAGTCGGAATTAAAGCGCCTGATTAAAACGGCCAATTAAATTGGAGTCTTTACCAGCTCCCCAGCTGACGGAGTCAAAGCGAATGCAACTGCACAGAGTTAAGAACGGAATGGCACACTTTTGCTGGTATCAAAAATTGGTATTCCTGCTGTTGGTAAGTTTGGCTTGAATGTTTCTAGAAGAAGTAAACTTAGCACTATGATATATATATAGGCGTGGAAACGATTAGGGCTGCAAATCTCAAATAAAAACTGAAGCTGGTGTTGGTTCACGATAAAAGTTTGTTCCTGCTGATTTCACACATCCTTGAAGACAGGTTTTAGGTTTTTTTTAAAATTCATATCAAATATTATTAGACAAATTCCTAGTTGGGGTTTTCGTTTTTTATTATTTCGACTAGCTCTTTCTTAAAAGCCTTAAATCAATTATGCTTGGCATCAACACAGATCAACTCCATCTAAACATGCTCAGCTTAATGCATATAACTATCAATTAATTAAGGGTACATCCAGTATTTGCCATAGATCGTTATACCCATTAAGAGAAGATATATGCGAGCGGCTCTTAGCTGGCAAACCAACTAGTTTCACAGCTTCACATGTTTAACCCATGCAACGTCTACACGATTCTCGACATTGAACTTTAGAGATGGATGTGGAATGCGAGCTGTTGTCTGATTGTGTGGCATGATTTATTACGCATATGGGGCAAATATGTATTTATGCGGGAGCACACACACACACGCACACACATAAATGGTTGCACAGAGCGCAACAAATCGATTGGTGTTGGCCAACCCTTTGAGTCAACATCCAGTTGGCCATTTGGTATGGCTAACAGTCCCGTTGTACTACTTGAAATTGCAGTTGCAGTTTCACATGAGCTCAATTACTCACTTGGCCAATGCTTTTGGATCGGCTAGAGTAATAAATGGACTAATTGCTAGCCATAATGGTGTCTATATTCAGTCTGGCTTGTGCATTTATTGGCCCAAATCATCTGCAATGCGAATGCATTTTTCTTTATTATTATTTATTTCTGTTGGTTAATGCTAATGTCTGTTGTGGCTGCAATGGACTCTTTATTGACTGCGCTCGCTGGACACAGACACAGCTGATTGTGTGTAATGTAAAGCAGCCCAAAGTAAACTCAACTGCGGCAAAAGCCAGGCTAAATAATTGCACGCGATTTGAGCGCGGTTATGCGAAACTGAAACTCAAAACTGAAAACTAAAACGGCAACTGGCGAGCTGCAGTCGCAGTCGCAGTTGCAGTTGGAGTTGCAGTCGATGACGCTGGCAATTTGCAAATTATGCGCAGCGGGCGGGACGTTGATTGAGGAGGCGGCGTAGTGGGGCGCGGTGCAACGTCGCGTGGTGCAACAACATTCTAAAGCCAGCGTCAGCTTTTCTTTCATGCAAGTAGTGCGACTGTGTGTGTGTGTGTGTGTGTGATATGCATTTGACGATTAGCCAGCAAATATATAGAATAGTGTAGCGTAGTTTTGTTGTGCTGTGTAATTAATAAATGTGTGTTATTATGACAGAGACACACAAGCTAAGTGCTGCAATTGGGCTGGATGGCATTGAGCGCCCTTATGTGGGTCCGAAGATCGATGGCCTGATACTGGCAAGTCATAAGATGCCAAGCTGCAAGTGGCAAGCGGCAAGTGGCAGGTTGCATATACACAACAGCTAAGCGGCTGCGGGTGGTTAGCTGCAATTAAACAATGGCCGCTTGGCAACAGACACAGACCCCAGCTGACACATTCACATTGTGGCAACTGTGTTGCTGCTACTGCTGCTCCTTTCAACGCTGCAACGCCCACTACAAATGCCGCTGGGCACAAGCGTTGCGGCCACACCATAAAATGCATGCGGACAGGCCAATTCTTGTTGCATTGCCTGTTTTGACCAGACGAATTTTGATAAAAACAAAAAAATATATATGTAAAAAGTTTTCATTATTATAGCCTGGCGACTTTTTCCGTGTTTTGGGCTTTATGCAAATCTCCAGGCGCACTGTGTGTGGCTAGTTCGTGTCTTGAGTCATTCGTTTTTTATGCAACCGAATCCCGTTTTCAGCGCTCCATCAATCATGTGGAGACGCCTAATTGATTAGCAGCTGTTGCTCCGCAGCCCCAATGAGTGACTTTTAATGTTTGCACTTCCGAAATTTGCATAAAATCGAAACTGAAACTCAAATTGAAAGCGAAACGTAATTGAATTTGACAACCTATTTTTTTTTGAAGAGGGGGCGCAGCTGGGCCATAAAAGCTAACTCATAAAAGAACTTGTTCGCCTCTTTTTTTGCAATTCTTTTTCGATGGATGCTTGTGGCTAATTAAATTGGAAGTTTTTGAAGCGGCACTTGAAAGCCAATTGAGCTGCCGTACGCCAGCTTAAAGCTGGAGTACACTGAGAGCGTTCATTAAGGCGGTGATTATTGCTTAATTGTTCGATATATAACAACAGGTCTATTGACTATTGGCTGAGGCGGATATCTTATTGAGTTCCACCGACAACTGGCAGCGATACGTAGAAGCGTTTAGAATTTCAAAAGACCATTTTAAGCGCCCATTTTGATAAGTCGCCAATGTGGCACTTTGACACTTCCGCTAAGTTGACAGCCGTGAAAATTGTCAACGCTGTTGTGAGGGGCCCAACAATTGAATGATAAATGATAAATGATAAACGCTAGCCGATAACTGGCCAGCTAAGTGCAAAAGAATGTCTAACAGGATTAGCATTTTGCCAATTGTTCGACCAAATCAGAGCCCTGATAAATCAATCAAGATTAATGCTCAATCATTTAGCCCAATCTATTTTTGGTGCAAACGCATTTCATTCATTAAACGCGCAACGGCACTGACCACTCGGTTCAAGTAACTCGCCACAATGGAAAGGAATGCCACAGAGCAACACAAAGTGGTCACTTTTAGTAATATGCTTTTTTTAGAACGTTTTTGGTGTCCAATTCGGTTAAGCAAATATTAGGTGACACCGCGCTGAGGGAGCCCTTTTGGGCCCATTGTTCTAAGCTGCGCTCGCATTGTTATTAACTTTCAGCGATTTGTGTGTCAATGTTAAATGCTCATTCACTGCCCGCAGCAGCAGTTACTTCTGCAATTTTAGACATAAAAGGCAAGGCGAGCCGCCTCACTGGTGACTAACTCGCAACTGGCAATCGGGTAACTGGGTAACTGCCAACTGCCGACTGTCGACTGGCAACTGGCAACTGGCCAGTCGCCCATTTGCTGCCTGCGCCTGTTTACACTGTAATTTTAGCACATGTGCGAAGGTGTTTTGCTTGCTTTAATGCTGCCTGCCAACAATTGTTAGATTGAATCGCTTAAATATGATCTAGAAATGTTTAGTCTTAAGCCACAACAACACCAACAACGGCAGGCGACAGTCGCCTAGCGTTTAGCGCCCACTCAATTCTATTTGTTGTTGTTCTTTTTGTTGTTGCTATTATTATTGCACATCGCTGCGCTGTCAAGCTGTTTGCATTATGCTCGAAAAGCTGCCGGATGTTGTTGTGGTTGTTGTTGTCATAACTTATATATATACACAATTTTTAAATAATAATTATGTTATTATTTTATAAATTGTTGAGCATGCAAAAAAAAAAAAATATATAATTGAATTTATTTTTTTTTGTTTAATTTATTGCTTTTTCAATTTACGCCTTTCCAATCGCATTTGATTTTATGACCCAGAGCTTGATGCGATTTATCGCGATTACAATTAGTTATGCTGATTTTGCCAAATGCAATAAATATGTTTTATACGCCATTTGTGTGTTGACGACTGTTGCAGGGCAAGTTCGTGTCCTAAGTCTTTTGTTTTTGTGGGACGTTCAACATCAGTGTGGGGCGGCATTTTGTGCTGCATTGATTTGATTTATGCCTATTTTGAACTGAACACCTAGTTCAAGCACATAATATGCATTAGAGGCGAGTTCATTGCAACAGAAAGCAACAGTGCGGGTAAAGGGAAGGTCAACGCTGAATTGTTAACAGCTAATGGCTATGACCCAATTACAGATCTTTGCAAATCTAGCACAAATGTTTAGCATTTGGTTGAGATCCTTAAGAAACAGTCATGCAGCTGTTGCTCATATTCTTGACCTTTATGCTTGGCTTTTCCAAATAATCACCGTATCATTTCAAAATGAAAGCTGACTTCTGGTTAACGAAATGAGACACTGAAAATGATTCATAATTTTGTTATATTTAGTTTTAATTTTAGTGAATTTAATATATTCACAGAATTAGCTGAGTTGAGATTGTTTTAATTAGCATTGGTTTGAAGAAAGTAAACTAGTTTAGCTTCTGCCGCAAGTTTTTATAGTTTTCGTTTAAGATTCCGTTGATGTTTGATAATATCGATTTGTATACCCTTGTAGAGGGTACTATGGTTTTGCCATGACATGCGTAACACATAGAAAGAGACATCTCCGACATCATAAAGCATATATATATTCTAGATCAGCATCAACAGCCATATTTTGTTATCCATGATATTTCCAGCAAACTCATCATATACGATCTTTACTATTACTCACATATAAGCAAAGCCGTAAGATAAATTTCTACTAGGGTATAAAATGCCAATTAAAATCTTCAGCGTGCCCAAGATATCCGTACTGTCTTGCTCTGAATAAGACGAAAAGTACTTCGAGTTATTTCCAGCTGTAATTTATATAATGCCAGAGAATGTGCGAACAGAGTTTTTCAATATCTAAAGATAAACTGATTGTAAAGATAAACAAAATCGATCTATCAAAGAAAATGTCTAATGAAAAATGCCTAGAGCTGCCTTTTAAGCAACCGTAAATCCAAAGATACTCCCGATTAATATGAGATAAATATCTCTCAGATCTGAAAGCGATCGGTAAAATGAGGGTAATTCATTTGCATAAAGTCTTCGTTAGCTGGCACTTGCATACGCTTCAACAAGCCATTTGTCAGTTAATTATGACACCGTCCAGCTGTTTACATGCTCCACAAGCCAGAAGCACTTCAAACGTAGCCGCAGCATTCCATTGATGTCTTAATAATCCCAATGCATTATTATTTAAATGTCATAGCTGCGGAGCAAGAAGACATTTGTGGCACACATAAATGTCTCTGTGTGCAGCGAATGATGTTTTAATTACGCAAATTTATAAATAGATCGCTGAGATAAGCATGGGGTCGGGTAACTGCATCATGCGGCAGCTGATTTGCATAAAAATCGCATTGAGGCGAAATGCGAGGCAATTGACACGAATCTAACTAAATCATTTCCATTTGTTTCTTTATTTTTTTTCTTTCCCCTTGCAGATGTTGTGCTGCGGCTACACGCTGCCAGCCCCTGCACCTGTTCCCGCCCCTGCCCCAGCACTGGCCACGGGACGTCAGAGTGAGCTCATTGCGGGCAATGAGTTTCTCAAGCTGTTCCTCGATCACGACGAACAGCAGCGCAGCCTGCACAGCGACGAGGAGCTCGAGGCACCCGCTGCTGGTCGTCTGAACAATGCCAGAAGCTTGGAGCACAAGACGCGCTACCGCAATGCGAATGCGCAGCATCAGACAGATGCCGAGGGCAAGCAGGTAGTCAAGCTGGTGACCACAGGCAGCAAGATTGTCTTTCTAGAGGATGCGCCAGCAGCATCAGCCAGCAAGTCAAAGTCCAGCGATGAGGTCAAGGTGGTGGCTGTGAGTGTCAGCTCCTCCAGCAAGCGTGGCAGTCGCATTAGCCGCACGCAGCCGCCCGCATTTAAGCCACCTGCCACGCAATCCCATTCCCACTCCCACAGAAGCAGTGCGCCGAGTGCCACCGGCGTGGACTTTGTCAATCGCTCGCACAAGAGCGAACTGTCCATTGAGGAGACGGAGCCACGCGTGGCCGCCGATGTCATGGATGTGGAGAGCGACTCGCTGAACAGCGCCTCCAATATACAAAACGTTTTGGCTGCACCATTGCTGGCGGCAGCCGCCTCCAGCCGCTCCAGTTCGGTGGCGTTTCGGGGCGCTGCTGCTGCTGCTGCTGCATCTGGGCGAAATGCCACTCGCATAAATCAGAGAGCCAACGATGCGGAGGCGGTGTCAGAGGCGAACACTCATGAGTCTGTTGCGGGTGATGACAAATTGCTGCCGTTCCAGACGGTGATCTATCACGACACGAAGCAGGGCCATGGACCCCAGTCAAGATCAATATCATACAGCTCCATATCGCAGAACGTGGATGATCTCCATGTGCCGGGTGGCTGGCATCAGTCGGCCGGTATCTTGGCGGAGGCACAGCGCAACGTGAGCGACAGCCTCAAGCCCATGCCACGTCTCGCCTCGGAGCCGTCCAAGTTCTATTCCGTGCCATCCAAAATGTACAGTGTGCCTTCCAAGTTCTACTCGGAGCCAGCTAAGGTCTACTCGGAGCCGGCAAAGATGTATGGCCAGCCAGAGAAGGTATATTCGGAGCCGGCCAAAGTTTATGGACAGCCGTCCAAGTTTTACTCAGAGCCAGCGAAAGTATACTCGCAGCCAGCTAAGGTCTATGGTGAGCCCGCCAAGACCTACTGGCCGCAAACTGTTACAACCGGTACCGGTGTCACTCTCGGCACGACCAGCTCGCCCACCACAACAGGCGCTACTTTGGCAGCGGCAACAACAGCAACCCCAGCAACTGTGCCAACGGGCCCTGCTCCCACCACCTTTGTGCCCTCGCGTCGGCCAGCAATTGTCTCGCGGATTGCATTCGGCGAGGCGCAGACGACAACGACAACAACAAGCAGATCCATGGAATCCCAGACGGCAACGAGCAGCACGCTGCCCACCGTTAGGCCAAGCACTTGGCACCACCATTATCACAGTGGTCATAATCATCATCTGCACCAGCAACAACAACAGCAGCAGCATCAACAACAACAGACTGCAACGAGTGCGGGCAATTCGCAGCCGCGTCGTGTACTCTTCAATTTGGATAAATTACCTTATGATTTATTGAATGCACCGCAACCGCAGCCAGCGCGCCATCTATTGGAGCCAATTTTATCAAAGAGTCCAAGCACAAGCGACTACCAGCAACAGCAGCAGCAGCAGCATCAGCAACATCATCGTCCATGTTGGGAACAACAGCAACGTCAGCATTCATCACTGTCGCTTCAACATTCTAATCAAAATGCCAAAGGATTGCCCAATAGAGGTGAGTCTTGGGCCCAAGCAAATTACACTGTGCTGCAGGTTTTGCATAGCAGAGTACCAACTATTTAGTTGGGCGTTGCATTCGCTGCACTCGCTGCATGCTGGTCAAATTTATGAGTCTGTAATTAGACTAACGATTAGTTCGACTACAGCTTAACCCCCAGCTGCAAGTCTGCCGTACAGTGTAATTATGAGAGACAACGCACGTTTAACTTGAACTTATCTATCCTCTCTCTTACTCACCTACATATTTCTTTGTCTCCCTCTCTTTCTCTCTCTCTCTCTCTCTCTGCTAGATCTAGTCAAGTGTGTTTCCAAATTTGCACACCAACATGCATCACCCGCAGCAGCATCCGGCATTAGCGCCTATTCATACAGTTCCAGCTCCAGCAGCTCATCATCCTCATCCTCCGCTGCTGCCGCCTCGCCAGCTGGTGATGCGACCATGTTGCCACACTTTACAACCGAACGCGCCGAGCTTTACACACCGACCCCAGAGCAGAATTACGAAATTGAAGAGTCCGTAAGTGTTATGACAAACGGACGAGCCCATGGATTGCAGGGTGTCAGTAGCAGCAGCGGCGGTGGCGGCGGTGGCGGTGGCGGCGCACTGGCCACAGCCACAACACCAGCCAGTCCAGCAACCACAACACCAACAACATCCAATGGAGCAGCAACAACAACAACGCAACATGGTCGCAATCGTGGCATAGACCGGGGACGCGGTTCGGTAGTGTACAACGCCAACGCAAATGCCAACGACTATGATGGTGTTGGTGACGATGGCGATGAAGATGCTGAGGGCAGGGGCAGCACAGATGAGTCAGATGAAGATAAAGTCGCCTATGTGGTGGAGGGACGCAACTATCGCAAGTATCGCGTCGAGGAGAAAACCGACGACGGCTTCATCGTTGGCGAATATGGCGTCGTGGACCACAACGATGGCAACCTTAGCGGTGTGCGTTACACCGCCGACTCGACCATTGATCGCAGCTTGATACAAAAGGCGTTGTTGACATTTCTGAAGCTCAAGTAGTTGGAGCCACAGCTGTACTGCGGCAACTCTCGAGCTGGCCAAGCTGACCCAGCTGCCTCAGCTGCCTCGGTTGGCTCGGCTGCCCAGCTGCCACAGCTGCAGCGGCAATTCATTTCATACACATGTGATCCAAGTCGTATTGTAGTTAGCGTAGCTTAAATTAATATAAACTAGCCTTCATTTATACAATCACAATGACATGAGCTGAAAGTTGTAATCGATAGTTGGATAATCGATTTGATGAGAATTACAGTTAGTTTGAGTGAAAGGAACATATTATTGAGCTGATTAATCTTTAGTTTCAATCGAGCTTATAAAAGCCTTCATCGCCCTTTCGAGCTAATCACACGATCAGCTACAAGGGCGCCTTGCATGCAGCATTCATGTGGATTCACCAGTTAATCGAGCTTTTTAATATGATGCACAAGCTAAAAGCGTTTAATTACCTTCATCAGTCAAATCACAATTTCATCATTAAGTGGGACATTCTTGCAGCTTTCATGTGCTTACAACTATTAGTCGGGCTTTCATCCTTAAATAGAATCGTTGAAACCTTTAACCAGTTAAACTTTGAATATAGCTTAAATGTGCTTTCATTTTCTAGTTTAAAGAGTGTAAGGGTTGGAAAAGCTGTTAAAGTGTTAAAGCCATGCAACAGCTCGTGTTGAGAAGCTAAAGCTAATCACATTTCATTAAGATTAATCCTCTATTTGAATGCCAACTTCAGCTAGTGTCTTTGTGACATAAGTATTCATAGTTAGATTGTCAACCCACGGCCACGACTCTCTGTCCTACTTTATCCTACATTCCCCTACAGCAAGTGTGCGTGTATTTTGAGTGTGTGTGTGTGCATGCTTATGTGTCTGTAAACGAATTTGTTTTATGCTTAGTTAATGTTTTAATTAATTTATTGTAGTTGTTGGTATTATAATTTAATATAATGTAATTTAAACTTTACACCTAAACTGAACGAACCGCAAAATTTTACCTAGCAACTTGCCATAATTTACTCATATAATAAACGTGGCCAAGCTCTTACGATTTGGCCCAAAAGCACGTACGCACCTAAATGCATAAACTATCCTAACTAGAGCCTAAGTAACTTGCAATGTGAAAAATTACAACAAAAAAAATATATAAAAATAAAAAATAAATCGAGTGAATTAATAAAGAGCACTAAACTGAAACCGCAGTCGCAGTAATAAATGGCTGCTCCACAGCGGGGGCAGCTGCAACAAAGGGAGCAAACAGGTCCTCGAAATGTAAATAGCCATTTAAAATTGATTAAAAACATGCAGCCAACGGCGATCGGTAACTGACACTCGCGACATTATCATTAAACTTTAATTGATACCAACAAGTGACAAAGGGATGATGCTCCATAACAACAGCAGCAACAAAAAGTCGAGCAGAAGTGCTCGACTAGCTGATACCCTAAACCCAGCATCGAGACGACGTAGCAAACATTTGAGATTGTTTTTATACACACATACACTCTGTGGCTGTGCTTCTACGTCCCTGAGACCCAAACTATGGGATATGTGTTGTTGAATAACTTCGATGTTTCTTGTCCGATCTCTATGATATTTTAAAAACATAAATATGGTAGCAGGATGTATATAAATACCAAGCCACATATAACTGATTTTCTTCCAATCAGGTGGGCGAAGTGGGCGTATCATAGTAGTGAAAGTCTGTTTATATTAAACGAAAGCCTACATAATAAATTTGTCTGTATCTCCCCTAATCAAAATATGCTCGATATTTAGAAAGACCCAATTTGAAAGATGAAGTAGGTACCTCTTAAAAGGTACTGAGGTTGAAGCCTCAAGAAATACAGATGGATGGACGACCGAACCGACAAACTGACTGGTGTTCGGTCGGACAGCCCTGTTGATGTTGTTCAAGAATATACTAGATGGTTCGGAAAGGCCTCCTTTTGCCTGTTACAGACATAAGCACAACAGCATTATACTCTTTTATCCCAATTCAATGACTTCAGGGTATGACAACAATGGGACTATCAGTTGCGACAGCGAAATGCGGAAATGGCTCTAGATAAGAGAGAACCAAGTCAGGCAGAGGCTTTTATAGATGCATTTGGCCAATTAAGAGCCAGTCGAAGACGCTCGTTAACAGATCTGTTTCAATACGCCAAGCTGAGCATGTCAGTTGATAATGTTGATCATAATGATGTTGCTGCCAACGGGCCCATAAATGCAGAACAGGACCTACAACCAGCATCTGGAGCTGAAGCTGTAAATGCCAGCTGAAGGTCGCTGAACGGCCTTGCTTGCGGTCGGCCGGACATGTTTGGCGTCTGCGTGTCGTCATTTGGTTTTTATTGCCTCTGAGGGATTGGGAATTGCAAACGCAAAAAAAAAAAAAGATGAAAATAAATAAAAATATTCCACTGATTGCATGCGCCAAGCCACAGCTATTTATAAATGTAGGCCCAAAAGACAAAACGGGGTGAGCGTAGAGCAGCTTTGGTATGTCATCTTATCGCTGGCCAGCAATCAGGCTGTGGAACTCTCGAACGGTGCCCCAGCATCGAAGACGCGATCTGTGTGAAATACTATGAATGCTGGGCCCATAAACTTGGCGAAAAGAGAATGTGCCGCACCGATTTCTGATTTTAATGCGAAAAATTGCCCGAGACATGGGCAGACACCAGAGTAAACGTTAAGAGGATGCTGCCGTGCCCTCTGCGGTCAGCTGCCTGATGGACAGCTAAAGTAACTGGTTATGGCCTACCATACATATACCGTTGCGCGCCATCGTCCCCACTGTGGCCAACTGTGGCAATTACTGCCCATGCAATTTCCCTCCTGCTGCTGCGCCAGAGTAAACAGTTCTGCTGCGAAAATAATTTACAATGCAACAGAGAACATTGTCTTAAAAGTGTCTGTGGCATGATGAACGTTAAGCGAACACGCTTGCCTCGGGGATCAGGGATAGGCGGGATAGTGGCGGGGATATATATATATACATATATATATCTGTGGTGAATCTGTGTTTTTGGGGGCGTGCAACAGTGCGTGTCGGCCATAAATTTGAAAACTGCACGTTTGTTGCCTGGCTCTGCCAACTGACAGGTTGAACGACGCTGGCAGCACGCCCGCACGTCCTTTTTAGTTGATTTTTAATGTGGTGGGCGTGGCGCGTGGATTGCCATTCTGACAGCTCTGTAGCCGGTGCTTGGCTTCATTAAATTGGCTTCAGGCTTAGCTGCAGCTCAGTCGAAATTTTATTTTTATTTTTTTCGTAGCTGCATTTGTAATTTATCCCGTTCCGGGATAAGTGTCCTGTTTGCATTTTAGTTAATTACGCGAAGATTTCCTGCAATTTTGTTGCCTCCTTTTTGAATATTGCTGCCCGGCCACGTTCAATTTCATTTTTCATAATTTACGAGCATTCTTATTCAATATTCCAGTCATTGGCATGATCGATCGTGCTGTGGAAATTTACGACATGACATTATAATTGACCGATTTGTCATTATAATTAGTGGAACACGCTGTGCAGGCGTGCTCGCTGCTCTGGCCTGGCCTAGGCAAATATGCTTGTATAGGAACTCCAAAGGAAGTCCATTAATTTATGCATGTGCGGTGCACTATTTTTAGAGAGGACTCGTTGCAGAATCATGCAAATGTTCGCAGGAATGTTATTAATTTATGTTCGCTTCGTATACAACATAACATAATTTATTATTCATTTATTAAAACTGGTTGCACATAAGTTTGTCGTACATATGAATATATGATAAATAATCTGACTTTGTATAGGAAATTTAAGCGTCTTTTACTTTCGCAACTTGTTTTTAAAGCCTTCTGGCCATACCTTCTTTGCATGTTAACTAAGCGCCATCTATTGCTAGTTTGCTGCATATGAATTTTAAATGCCAACTCCTGAAAGTATGCAATGTTTTTTTCATGCAAATAATTTTTAATTCTTCAGTGGCTCTAGAACTGTTAGTTATTTTTACAGTGGCTGCTGAACTCTCTACGGTTGGGTGAGGTATTAAAGAAAAGACCAATAAATTATATATTTTCTTTAAAAAAGTTACTGGTTTTAAAATAAAAAAATTAAACGTAAGGGGAATAATAAGTTTTTACGTAGAGTACCTGTGTGAGCAGTTCATATATTGCTCAAATACCTTTGTTAATTTTGTTAGTAGACTCTAATGAAAATGTGAGACCAGACGGCACCAAATAATCCCAGTTAAATCTAAAATCGCATTAGGCGCTCGGGAAAACTCTTCGCTTTTCAGAGAAAACAAAACTGTATTTTTCACTTTACTTAGAAGAGGCAGCGCCCACAAATCAGACCGGAAATGCGAACTAAAATTACCAAAAGTCATGAATCAAGCAAAAAGTTAATTCAGGAAAAAAATAAAGAACACCTGAAGCCACAACACGGGACACATGTGGAAACAAAACAAAAAGAATGCAAATCATTGCATGTCCTCAGAGCTGAGAAAGTGCAACTGCAGGCGACTCCCGGGCCCTTCATTATGTACAAATGTATATATGGAGCAGAACTAATTGTGGGCAAAGCAATTAGCAGGAAATATATTTAAGACTCAACACTTTACTAATCTGCAAGTGTCAAGCGGTGGAAGCCGGCACCGGCGCGTTCCCTCCGCCAGAATAACGAACCAGCAACCGCACAATCATAATGGTGGTAAAGGAGTTGACGTAGGCAGACCGTCAGACTGGTTGGCTGGCTGGCTGGCTGGCTGTCATTCAGGGTTGAAGTGTGCGTTCCAAGTAAAAAACGCAGCACCAGCATAGAGCACATGGCTGGAATCAGAATTCGCTTGAACTGCAAGGGGTTGACTCAGACAGGGGAGAGGAGCAGCGACAGGGTATATATATGTATATATAAGGTCCTGGTTGGTGCGATGACAACAGGTCTCCGTCTTTCTACAGGCACTGGCTCAACAATGTGTACTTCTTCGGCTATCCCATTGTGTGCTACCTTTTCGCATAATGAAATATAAGTACCATAAGACGTTTGATATCAAAGGACATTCGATCGGGCATGCAACATGCGCTCATTGCTGCGCCTTTACCTTTGTCTACTCGTAGTTGTTGTTGTTGTTGTCATTGTGTTAAGCGTTTTTTTCGTATTAATGCCAAAGATTACATGTTGATCTCGCGTATCTTTCATCTTGACGGTAGATGGAGCCGGGTCGTGCGTGCTTCCCACGTCGTTGACATACGATACGAACTGAAAACTGAATTTGAAATCAAAATGCCGTCAGTCAGACATGACAATGCATTAATTAAATCATGAACCAAGACAAATAAAATATTAATTCATAGAGCGTTCAATTTGTATTGGATAAATAAGATCTAAGCCGAAATCTAGATAATGCTGTTGACAAGTTTAACATCGCTTCTCTGGTAGTCGGGAACACGATTGTCCATTGTGCCTACGCATGATGGCCAAATGCTGATAAGCCATGCCCAAGAACTGCTCCCATTCATTCATTTCATCGATCAGGCAGTTAGCGCTCTTGATGAGGGTTCATTTTGTTAATTGAAACAAAAAACATATTGCGCATGCACACTCCAATTTCAAAACCATTCGAGATTGATCGCAACTCCATTCCCTTGCTCGATCCAAATAGAAGCCCATAGAAATTGAAATGTCTAGCGAAAACCCTTTCTTTATTTTTATATTTTGCCAGTCTGTACCTCTATCCCATTCTTCCATAACTACGCTGAAAAGAACATTTCGTGGAAGTTAATTCTCATATTTTTGCTATTTATACAAAACCCAACTGAGTGCTCAACATATTCTATGCGCCTTTTTGTTAGAAGTCCTAGAATATCTCCCGCATGATTACATCGTTCGGCTGAATCACTTGTCTAGCGCCCCCATTTGTTCCCCTTTTGGGGGGCAATTCAAGTGTGGAATCAATTGTTATATAGAGCTGGCAGTTAGCAGTTAGCGCATCAGGTGCCGTCACATTATTGTGCTGGTTAATGTGCCTTGAATTGGTTTGTATTCGTTTTGTATTCAATTTCAATCAGCCATGTATCCTTGAGTGGAAGCTTGCACTGGCATTGGCCTTCCCACGGCCAAATTAATTGTTCTGATGATGAGTATCAAAAGATATCTAGGGGTAAGGTTAAGGTTAATGATCTTTTACAATGAGCGAGCATTGAACTCGAGCTGCAATGCGAAAAGCAGTCATTACAATTTATTTGATGTATACAAGCCATATATACCATATATATATAATCTATAATCAAATCAGATTTATCGATGAATTATAATGCAAAAAAATATTGGAATTTTGTTGTCCAAATGTTGTAAGGATTAGATATAATCAATTATTACATATAAGATGTAGAAAATGAGTAGACCTAACATTTTTATACCCTGAACCCATTAAAAATGGGTAAAAGGGGTATTATGTTTTTGTGCAAAATCCAAATGTATGTAACAGGCAGAAGGAAGCATCTCCGACCCCATAAAGTATATATATTCTTGATCAGCATTAATAGCCGAGTCGATCTAGCCATGTCCGTCTGTCTGTCCGTCCGTCCGTCCGTCCGTCCGTCCGTCCGTCCGTCCGTCCGTCCGTCCGTATGTATGAACGCAAGGATCTCAGAACCTATAAGAGCTAGAGACTTGAAATTTTAGATGTAGGTGCTCCTAGGTCCTACGCAGATCGAGTTTGTTTCCGATAATCGATAACTTGCCCCGTTTCCAAGTAATCGATAAAAATGTATATCGATATCCTGTTTTTTAAGCAATTTTGGTAAATAATAAGAGCTAGAGTTACCAAACTTGACATGTAGCTTCTAGAAAAGTATATATATATCGATTATCTTTCATTTTATACCTATCGCCACCTCCCCGCTACTCTCTATCTATAAGCGCGCGCTGCATTTGGTGTAGGAATATGAGGGTTCAGGGTATCCCCTAGTCGGGAGCTCCCGACTAGAACCTCTTACTTGTTGGAATTATATATGTATTACATTGTTATTACAAGCTTATCCAAGTTCAATATCTTCTTTATTATAATCACTCAATAAATTAATTTCCGAATTATAGTTTCTTTGGCATCTACATTAAAAAGTAGTCCGATGTCGATAGAACTTTTCAGATATGTGAAAGCATAGTTAAACTAATTAAGGCCAGATTGACTCAAGACATCGTGATAAACATTAAAGTAGTTCACAAAAAATCTAAACTTCTGTCAAATCATTCCTTTCGCAGCAATATGATATGTTTTCTTATATGCAGTTTAATATTTGTAGTGTAATATTTGCCAAATGTGGTCAAGACTGAAAACTCAAATTCATTTTGCATACAAGAACTAATTTTTTTCTTGAATTTTAGAGGTCAAAATATTCAATAAACTTTTTAAAAGAAAACAAGTAAGAGGTTCTAGTCGGGAGCTCCCGACTAGGGGATACCCTGAACCCTCATATTCCAACACCAAATGCAGCGCGCGCTTATAGATAGAGAGTAGCGGGGAGGTGGCGATAGGCATAAAATGAAAGATAATCGATATATATATACTTTCTAGAAGCTACATGTCAAGTTTGGTGACTCTAGCTCTTGTTATTTACCAAAATTGCTTAAAAAACAGGATTTCGATATACATTTTTATCGATTACTTGGAAACGGGGCAAGTTATCGATTATCGGAAACAAATTCGATCTGCGTAGGAACTAGGAGCACCTACATCTTAAATTTCAAGTCTCTAGCTCTTATAGGTTCTGAGATCCTTGCGTTCATACATACGGACGGACGGACGGACGGACGGACGGACGGACAGACAGACGGACGGACGGACAGACAGACGGACATGGCTAGATCGACTCGGCTATTAATGCTGATCAAGAATATATATACTTTATGGGGTCGGAGATGCTTCCTTCTACCTGTTACATACATTTGGATTTTGCACAAAAACATAATACCCCTTTTACCCATTTTTAATGGGTTCAGGGTAAAAAAAACATTTCAAACAAAAATAATCGTCTGTGCTTTGCGTAAGCTATGGTTAACAAGTAAGAGGTTCTAGTCGGGAGCTCCCGACTAGGGGATACCCTGAACCCTCATACTCCAACACCAAATGCAGCGCGCGCTTATAGATATAGAGTAGCGGGGAGGTGGCAATAGGTATAAAATGAAAGATAATCGATATATATATACTTTTCTAGAAGCAACATGTCAAGTTTGGTAACTCTAGCTCTTATTATTTACCAAAATTGCTTAAAAAACAGGATTTCGATATACATTTTTATCGATTACTTGGAAACGGGGCAAGTTATCGATTATCGGAAACAAACTCGATCTGCGTAGGAACTAGGAGCATCTACATCTAAAATTTCAAGTCTCTAGCTCTTATAGGTTCTGAGATCCTTGCGTTCATACATACGGACGGACGGACGGACGGACGGACGGACGGACGGACGGACGGACGGACGGACGGACGGACGGAAAGACAGACGGACATGGCTAGATCGACTCGACTATTAATGCTGATCAAGAATATATATACTTTATGGGGTCGGAGATGCTTCCTTCTGCCTGTTACATACATTTGGATTTTGCACAAAAACATAATACCCCTTTTACCCATTTTTAATGGGTTCAGGGTATAAAAATGTGTATGGAGTATGCTCCCAATTAGCTGTAAGAACAGATATTTTTTACAAGTTAAAGAACAAAATTATTATTATTAAATAAAAAATAAAATTGCCGTATTACAAGTATTCCAAGTATCTAAGAGATATAGCTATGTGATTTTAAGGCAAGGTTTCAAATTGAAGTCGTGTCTTTTTTCAACCCATCAGGTTACACTATGGCATCTAAGTATCAATAGAGTTTGCCGACTTCCTGCTAAGGTAGTCCCGCTTTGTTATAGTAATCTAATCAAAGCCAGTTACCGCTGCTAATGCAACTATCTGAGGATCTAAGGATCTGCTAAGAACCAAACATAAACTACTTTTTGCGACACATTTAGTCGGAAAACTGGGACGACACTGGGCAAGTGAAAATACAAACACATTTAGCCAAGCATGTTTGCAGGAAATGTGTAAAAATTTGATGATCGTTAGATGAAATCGGACACTCCTTCAGGATGCGGTGCAGGCGTGAGAAATGCAACGCAATGGCAACATCTATCGCTGGCTGCAAATCAAATAATCTGCGCATGACATAATCCTTGGGCTAAGCGCATGCAAACGACTTAGCCAAGAAACAAAAACGGCAACCAGAAACGGGCAGCAGCAACAGGACATCCTACTTACGACTAAAGCAGCAGCAACAACAACAACAACGGCGAGAAAAAAATTCAATTCTAAAAAAGGCAAACAAAAAGTCCTTAAGTTATGTTGTGCGTCATTTTGGCTGGCAAATGGAATGAAAACAAAGGGAACCAGGGAGTACTGCAGAGGCCAGAAGAACGCGAAACTACTGAGAGGACGCAGCACAAAAGGACATGGCACTTATGCAAACCTCCTTTTTTGGAACCAGGACACAACAATCAACTGAAATGGAAGCAGCGACTTCATCACTTGTTCCTGCTCCCGCTCCTGCTCCTGATCCAGTTGCATAAATTGCGAGCATTCAACATGCCTGAAAGAGGACACGCACAGATATCAGGTTAACAGAGGTACGAATCCCACAAGGAGCTGAGCTGACGAGGACGATGCGCGCATATGATCTTGGAGGTGTGTCCCATTGTTTGGTCGCGCTTCCGTGGCAGCCATATGAAACTTATCTCAGCGGATGCCTCTGCTCTGCTCTCTCGCTTAGACATACATATATATTTTTTTGCACGTGCAGCGCTGGGAACCGCGCTCCTGCTCCTGCTCCTGTGCCTGTGCCTGTTTGTCAAACCCGACAAAAGTTGCTCAACTTTCTGCCGTCATTTGCGTCGGGCTCCTACTTTACGCAATTTTGGGTCGACATTTGAGCACTTTAATTTCATGTTTTCATGAATTGTTCAAATGATTTCTCAAGATCAGATTGCCTATCTGTCAGCTACCATGTCCCTGTTCCCAGCTCTGCCCTGATTCAATTTGTGCACTGTGTAATTATTGCGCTTTTTGTAGTTGTTGTACCTTTTACTTTTATTTTATTTTATTTTTTTTCTGGGACTCTAATAGTTTACTTCCTGGGTTCCCTCCATGCTTGCGTGCAAGCTTGGCTGCTTAGCCATTTCGATGTGATTTCTGAGTCGTTTCCTGTTGATGTCGCAGTCGCCTCGCCTTGTGTATCCTTCAATCCTTTTGTCTGACTCTTGGAGACTTGTCTGTTTGTACTTTCGGGTTGACATGCTTTTTGCTTTTATGAACTTTGCTTTAGCTGCTGAGCTGCATTGAGTTCTCGTTTGAACGGAAGTTGCCCGAAACGGTTTCCCATTTCCGCACATTGGATGCATATTTTTCAAAAAGAAATTTACATAATATGGGCGCCAAAAATATTACTATAATTGTGATTTGTTATAATACACTTTTCAAAAACCCAAGTTGTGCGCGCCAAAAACACAACAGGAAATGTTTGGGAACATGAATAAAAGATCTTATTTTATAATGAAGCAGAAATGTACACATTTGTTAGACTGCATTTAGAGAATTGAGCCAATTTCTACAGATGTATTGATCAATTGGAGACAACTAAAATATACATTTATTTTTATTTTAAAAACAACAAAACATTTTTTAGGTAAATTTCGATCATTTAGGTAAGATTTCGATTCGATCAAATAAAATAAAATTGTGGAAACCTTTGTAAATTTTGAATAGTTTTTTTATACCCTTTCATTGTATATTATAATTTCCTTATGAAATATGTTACTCTTAGAAGAAGACAGCTCCGATCAAATTTATTTTTTATCAGCATATACAGCCGAGTCTGTATGTTTGTAGTTTTAGGGAAGAAAATAGTTTTGTGTGGCTCTGTTTTTCCATATATCTTCACCTAACTAAACAATGACGACCTCCACTATTCCTACTCATTATTCTTCAAGTGTATTTAATCTTTAGCGTGCCGAACGTTAAAGGAAACGTGTATTTTAATTTTAAATGTTTTGTAATAACTTTTTCGATATTTTATTTCAGGCAAAATATAAGACTTTTTCTTTGACCAGGCAGGCTTGAAATCTGAAAAGCGCCTTAAAACAATAGGACACATGATTCTTAACGAAAAAAAACATGATCTACATAAGGTGCAACACGTAAATACACGTAAAATGCTGACGACCAAGCCATAAACAAAATACAAAACGTTCACCTAATGACATTTCGGGACTTTCCCATCAAAAGTCTGGCGCGATTCATAATGATAGGCAATGGCAAGGGTAAGGGTGCTGCTGCGGGTGCGGGTGCGGGTGACGGTGATGGAACAGCCGGCGATGGTTCGCGCTGCTCAATGAACGGTGGCAACTTTTCGGCCATAAACAGTAAAATACGAAATTTTCCGCTCCGCGCCAAAGCAAATGAACAAAATTTCCCAAATTCCTTAACCCTTTCGGTTCGGCCGAAGCGTCATTAGGACTGTGGCGTCGTCAGACGCCTTACAACAATGTCATACAATGGTATATACAATGGCATAACTGTAGTTACACCGATTTTGGTGCATGTTTATGAGTCTTAACCCTTTCGCTTACTATCAGCGGCGATTCATAAAAATGCAGCGAAAGTGCCATAAAGATTGGCAGCTCGAGCCAACTTGCTACCTGACAGACATTCTTGGCATTCTTCGAAGACAAAAAGGTGCTAACTACAGTTTTTGAACATCATCATTAGCCACAGCCGACCTCTGGCCAGGCGACTAAGGGTCGGCTGCTGTGCCCAGGTTATACCTGGCGCAGTCGTGACACCCGAGTAAACCCTTTCGCTTTCGCAAGGCGCAAGTCGGCCACCCAACCTGCAGTCCATTTTTTTGTTTTAAAGGAATTTTGCTAAAAAGTCATATGTTGAGCGCTTTTCCCCGGAATTGGTTTATTCATTTTTTGGCTATTTCAGAGTTGACCTTCAAATAGGCTACCTAAGGCCTTACCTGCAGCTCGGCTGCCTGAGTGCGACTGCTGTTTAAGGACTTGTGGTGGATTTAGCGCTAATCCACGGGGATTAGCGAAATTATCGCCGGCGTTTCGATACTTCATTAAGTAATGGAGCTGTACTTAACTTGAATGAATGTACTGCTCGGCGTTTTCCTGCTAATTTCCCTTAGGCAAGTTCAATTGAAATTGGAGCTGAGGAATTTTTGTAATTATGAATTACATATGTGGGAAAGTTTGATAACGAGTGCAGCTGTCAGCTATGCCATAGACAGCATCAACTGAAGCGAAGATCATGCATATTCATGAGTTCCCACGACAAACCCTATGCCAGTCACAAATTGACCGATGGTCAGAATATAGTACACACTAAAAATTGATATGTCATCGTCATCTGGTTTACTAGAGCATCATAATCAACAGAAAAAGAGAGTGAGATCCCTCTCCGACCCACTCTATGGGCTAATGATCTGCGAGCTGCATCGTTATGTAGGCATCATAACATCACACGCAAACGAATTCCCATGCTGCCCACCTGAGAAACCTGAGTTGACTGACTGACTGACTGACGCTGGTGCTCGGTGGTGGGTGGGTGTCCAGGACACATGCTCATCGCACCCAATCTAGACACCAAGAGGAACTACCCT
This sequence comes from Drosophila ezoana, assembly GCA_035045725.1. Taxonomy (NCBI): domain Eukaryota; kingdom Metazoa; phylum Arthropoda; class Insecta; order Diptera; family Drosophilidae; genus Drosophila; species Drosophila ezoana. The sequence goes on from JAWNOU010000036.1 coordinate 2,158,311, forward strand.
CAGCATCAGCAGCCAGTGGCCACTCGAGGGGTTGCTATTCTAATTAGACCCTTTGCCCTTTTATTTTGTTGCTGTTGCTGCTATCATCGCAAGCATTTTATTGATCAAGTTACGCATCCGTAATATGAATCGAAATATATAATTGCTCTTTTAAGTGTCTTGTCATATATCAATGCGTACGCATTTGCATTCAACGCTCAGGTTCCCACAGCAGCGCCGGCAAGGGATTGACAACCCCTCGGCCAGGGATCGGGTCGTGCTAGGCGTTCGAGTTTTAATCGCACCAGACTTACGGGATCTTGCTTAACATTTATTAAGTACAATATGTTTTTCGCGTGAATTCTATAATGCTGGGCATTTGCTTCTGGCGTTGATCCTTTTGTTGCGTTTTTGCCTCTGTGAAAAGCTTGCTTTAAATTATTTGCCCTTGGATGATCTTGATCTTGGTTCTGGTCCTGGTGCTGGTCCATGTCGTGCTCTCTAATCTGCTTAAGCGGCACGCGATTAGGACACTGCCTCTGCAGAAACCTCAGACTGGCTGTTGGCCTTAGTTAAGCGTGGTGCGATTAAAACGATGCCACTTGAATTTAAATTGAGCTGCCTCTGCAAAAGGCATACTCTAAGCTGGCTTTGGTAAGGTTAAGAGAGTGGCGAGTGGCGGGTGGCGGTGCTTGAGCTGGGCACGAGTGGTTAAAGCTGCAGCTTTTGAGTGGCTACCACAGAGTGGTTTTGGATATATGTGCCCCGTTAGCTGCAATTGCATCATAAAAGTTCACTTAGTTCAATAGATGAATGAAAACAATTACAATAAAAACACCCCGCGCCGAACAACCCTTGAGGCAGAGACAAACGCGACATGTACCCACAGGTACTTCACACAAATCACAAAGCGGCAACAATGGCCAGCGCCATAAACGGCCAGCCATGAGTCCTGATGAGTATGTGCCTGCTCATAATAACAACTGTCGCCCAACAGGCCGGCTTTCCAAATCAAAGAGAGACATAGCCTGACAGAGAGAGAGAGAGAGAGTAAGAGCGTATGGCAGGTAGACACTCAGAGCGAACCTCAACGGAAAAAGACCATAAAACCCCAGAGGCGAAAAGTTGAGAATGAGCATGAGCGACGGCTGCTCAATGAATTTTCGCAATGGCAGCCGCTGCCAGCAGGATCAAAAATCGCTGCCAGCCAGCCTCGTTAGAACCAATGGGTGGAAGCGAGCGCGCTATAGCTGGCCAACCCTGTCTGGCACTCCGAGGCAGCGCAACGACCAATAAACGCGCACGGACGCTACCTAGGGGTGATCGACTGCTCGCTGAATGGCACACGGCGGCTGGATTTGTGAGAGGACGCAGGACTATTAAAACAGGAGCTGGGTGGTGAGCAGACAACACAATCATCCGTGATCTCAACGAGTCCACTTCGCTCGTCCACGTCTCGTCCGTCGTGTTGTTGGGCGCCAGAACAGACGTAAAACTCAAAACCGAGCTCGAACTCAAAACCAAACTGATATATAAAAGCAATTTTTGAAAAAAATTGCGCAAGTGCAAAAAGTGTGTGTGTGTTGTTGTTATTATTATCCTGCTCAAAGTTGTGTCTATTAAATCGCCAAAATTACGCCCCACATCGGTATGCAATCGTCGGAGGGTTCGCCAGATATGATGGATCAAAAGTACAACAGTGTACGGCTGTCGCCAGCTGCATCGAGTAAGTATTTGCCCATGGCAGACATCCTCCGAAAGTAGCTTCCACTTCAGCCATAACGAAACAAACTAACCAAATCTTTTTCTGCTTTGCCGCTTTCAGGTCGCATTCTGTACCATGTGCCGTGCAAGGTCTGCCGGGATCACAGCTCGGGCAAGCATTACGGCATCTATGCCTGCGATGGCTGTGCGGGCTTCTTCAAGCGCAGCATCCGTCGCTCCCGCCAGTACGTGTGCAAGTCACAAAAGCAGGGACTCTGCGTCGTGGACAAGACGCATCGCAATCAATGCCGCGCCTGCCGTCTGCGCAAGTGCTTCGAGGTGGGCATGAATAAGGATGCAGTGCAGCATGAGCGCGGACCACGCAACTCAACGCTGCGCCGTCACATGGCCATGTACAAGGATGCAATGATGGGTGCCGCTGAGATGCCGCAGATACCGCCAGAGATACTCATGAATACGGCCGCCTTGGCTGGATTTCCCGGCCTGCCCATGCCCATGCCGGGCGTGCAACGTAGTCATCATCATGCCGCACTGAGCGCCGCCTTTCAGCCCCCACCGCCCGCCGCCGTGCTCGATCTGTCTGTGCCGCGTGTGCCGCATCATCCTGTGCACCAGGGCCACCATGGCTTCTTCTCACCCACCGCCGCCTACATGAATGCGCTGGCTACTCGGGCGCTGCCGCCGACGCCGCCGCTGATGGCCGCCGAGCATATCAAGGAGACTGCTGCAGAGCATCTGTTCAAGAATGTGAACTGGATCAAGAGTGTGCGCGCCTTCACCGAGCTGCCCATGCCCGACCAGCTGCTGCTTCTGGAGGAGTCCTGGAAGGAGTTCTTCATTCTGGCCATGGCCCAGTATCTGATGCCCATGAACTTTGCCCAGCTGCTGTTCGTCTATGAGTCGGAGAATGCCAATCGCGAGATTGTGACCATTGTTGCCCGCGAGGTGCACGCCTTCCAGGACGTGCTCAACCAGCTGTGCCATCTAAATATCGACAGCACGGAATACGAGTGTCTGCGCGCTATCTCCCTGTTCCGCAAGTCGCCGCCCGCGGCTAGCTCCACCGAAGATCTGGCCAATAGCTCCATTTTGACCGGCAGCGGCAGCCCCAACTCCAGTGCCTCGGCTGAGTCTCGTGGCCTGCTGGAGTCCAGCAAGGTGGCGGCCATGCACAACGATGCCCGCAACGCGCTGCACAACTACATCTCGCGAACGCATCCCAACCAGCCGCTGCGCTTCCAGACGCTGCTCGGCGTCGTCTCGCTGATGCACAAGGCATCTAGCTTCACCATCGAGGAGCTGTTCTTCCGCAAGACCATCGGCGATATCACCATTGTGCGCCTCATTTCGGACATGTACAGTCAGCGTAAGATCTGAGTCTAAGTCGGGCCGACACGAATTGCCGTCGGCAAGACCGCGTCCGCGCACTTGAAGTGCCTTCGTAGTGCTGGAAACTGTGATATCTGAAGTTTGGAGTTGGAGTTGGGGGTAACACTGGCTGAGACAGTGACTGAGACGGTGACTGTGACAGTGACGGTGACAATGACAGTGACCATTGGACAATATTCAACAGTGAACTGCTGCAGATAGCTTACAAATCTCTCGGAGCTGAGCCTTAAAATGTATTCGTTATACGTAAATCAATTCAGAACGTGATTCAAATTGCATTCAGAAAAGTTGAAACTTTTTGTTGTCTAGCCTTAAGTTGCATTAGTATTTAAGTGCATATCATATGTTTAATGAAATTAGCATAGAAAACATACAAAAAAAAAACACATATTCAAATATACATATAGCTAAAGCTTTTGGAAACAACAACAATAATTGGACTTACCATTCATTGGGCAAAGGGTTTTGTCAGCTCATGATCTATAGAAATACTTATACCTCCACAATTTTGGGGAATATTTAAAAAGAGGACGATTAAACAATTTGTTTAATACATATATATATATATATATACATATGGGTAATATATATTACGTATATAATTATTTTCATGTATGTGCAAGAACATAAATATTTGTCTAGGAATTATAAGAAATATTCCTTAATGAGAGAGAGAGAGAGCGCGAGAGTGTTTTTGAAATATTTTTTGATTTGGCCTAAGTTTATCACCAACCACTAATTCTATAATATATAAAACAGAGTTTAGCTGAACATTTTACTGATATAGATTTTCAAAAGCTTCGTTTTAAATTAAAGCCAAACTAGAGTCAATACTCTTTGATTTTATGGCGGTTTTGAGATAGGCAGAACCTTTTTCACGAATATCTCTCTATTAAGGCCCCTACAATCAATAAAAACACGGGATACTACGTTCTTTGGCCATCATAACGCATATCGTGAATAATTTTAATTGAGTAAGTTATCAATACAATTCTGACACGTTAATTTGTATTCCCTTTGTAGGTATATTTGGGTTTCAATCGGACTAAAGCTTTTTGCGCTTAATTTTATTGGGCAGGTCTGATTAATCTAATAAATCAAGACTTCAAACCAATTTTGAGCATAACTGTTTCGAGCTGAGAATTGAAAATTAGTTTTGATTATGAACCGAACCCAGAACCAAACTAGCTGCCTAAAAAGCAGTCGAATCGAAACCCAAAGCACATCCGCTTTTTTTTAAAACTAATAAAATAAAAACATTTAAGAGATCCAGCAACAAAGCATATATAACTGTTGTCCCAGCCATTGCATTTATCCATATATTTGGTAGATGCTTATTTTCGACAGAGATTCAATTTTCAATACAACGGAAAATTATAAAATCAAATTAAATTGTTTCAATTATTTCTTGAAAATATATGACAAACCAAGGTTTGGTCAACAACCTGAAATAATGGATGTGGAAGAACAGGTGCAAGAAGCAAACTTAAAGAAAGAGGTTCACTCCCGTGGCAATTATTTTGGCAGCCCTGATAAAAATCATATAATGTATAAATGAGAAGATATTTGACTTCAATAACTTGCATTTGAATTATTATAATAAAGAAATAATGTTAAACTAAAAACTATTTAACCTATGCAACGACCTCTTTGGGAGGCACCCAAACATCTGAGGACCAACCGCAGTGCTCGTCCAGGTAATCGGAAATGCATTATGCAAATCCTCAGACAAAGGATCTGATGCATTTGGCATTGAAATCAAACAAATTAACATAGTTTTTCCACATCAGCTAACCAAAGTCGGGATTAATTTCGGAATGGCAGTTGGCCTTAAAATGGCCGCTCCAACTGTCTGTACCCGGCGACAACTCAGTCTCAGTCTCCCTCGGTCGAGTGATGTCTCGATGGGCACAAAACAGAATTCAAAAAGTTAAAAAGCGAAAATTCACTTTAGATGACTTTGTCGAGCGGCGTTGGATCGCTGAGGTTGTTGTTCCGTCCATGGCAGACAATAACAATTGAATCCTTTGACAATAGCACATGGAACAGGGCATGCCAAAATATAGTATCCTTTGCCGAAAGGCTGAATAAACAAGGCGCTGAAAACAGTTGCCAATCGTTTTGCAGGCTGCGGCAAAAATGTTGAAATTGCGTTGGCCAAAGTAAATAGAAACGTTGAATGCATCAGACCTATATAGATATAGATATATATATATATATATATATATATGTGTATATATATGGGTGTGTGAGTGTGCATGTCTATTTGCCACTGACACACATTCATGACCAGGAGCACGGTGCAAAACCTACCCTAACCCGTAGCACCCAGAGCTCAATGCTTGCGGGGATTTGGAATTAAATATGCTTCGTTGCCGCTGCCATTTCGACTTTGCCAAGGTCCATGCTCGACTCGGCTAGGATGCTGTTCTTGTTGTTTCTGCTGCTGCTGCTGCTGCTGTTGAATCCGGCACAAATTTTGTTGTCTCTGAGGGCACAAAGCGTTTCGACTGCTGCCGCTGGGTTGTTGAGCCCTTTTAAGTCCTAATGGCCCTTTATTATCTGCCTTTAGACTTTTAATAGACTCAGAGGCGACGCGGATGCAGTGTGTGTGAGTGCCTGAGTGTGTGTGTGTGTGTGTCTCCATGCAATTGTGGTTGTTGCTGTTATAGTCCCAGTTCTAGCTGTGCGCCTGTATTGGTTTAATCCTCATCATTCTGTCATCAGTGACGTTTTTCTGCACATTGTTGGCTTTGTATTGTTTGGGTCTTAATTTGTAGTTTTCCCATTTTCGCATTCGCAATAAAAAAAGAAATTTCTCACTTTTTGATTTTCTTGTGCAAAATGTGGAGCAAGCCTTAATTGAGCCATTGGCTTTGACTGCATCCCTTGATTGAGCCAGCGACCAGACAGGGACTAACTTGAGGCACGAGCTTTGGATCAATTCAGGCCACTTGAACTGATTTAAATCAGCGCAGGATTGAGCTTAAACTCCCACCCAGCGCTGGGTGGGTGTGTGAACTAAGCCGGAGCCAGCTCAGAGCCGCTGCTGCAACTCTTCAGCTCAAGTGGGTTGGCCTGAACTTCGTCGGAATCTTGGCCGAAGCTGGCGGATTTTCGGTAACACTTTTAATTCATAGATTTTCGTTGATTAAGTAATCCGCGTCCTCAATGAAGGCGACGCGCATGATTAACGCAATTCGCGTAAGCGAGGACCTGCTTAACGGGGCAGGTGTGGAAATATACGTATTCCTGCTGTGTCAGGTTTTGGGTCGTGGTAGCTCGTAGCTTAACCCCGACGACAGGTCTCGAACCGAGTCGGAGGCCGCGTGCGAGCTCGTGTTCGAGTTCGAACCGAGTCTGTGTCTGCGTCCGCGTCTGAGTCGTCTACCGTGTGGATCATTGCATTGGTTAGCGGTTATCCTATGCGCAATTACCTAGCGAAACAAAAATATGAGTATGCAAATAGATTTTAATGGGCTGGATTACCCTTTTGCTAAACGCTCAAATCCTGGCCGGGCGGTCGACCATTGTTTTCAAATATAATGAGAATGTCTCTAAGCCAAAATATTAAACATCCGTTTGATCCTGGCCAGCAAGCCGCAAGCTGCAAATCCGGCTTCCGTTTGCCTCATTGTTGTACCTGAAGTCAGTCCCAGGACGAGTCGCTCCGAACGCCCAACCCAACTGCAGCCAGTAGAAGTCAAAGCGGTACCAGGGCGGCGTTGTTACTGTAAATTGAGTAGCTCGATTTATCGCCAGATCAATTTTCTATATCTGCCGCACAGATAAGCGAGTGAGCGGGAGGCAGATAATTCTCGTGCTATTCTCTAAGTATTCTAATTGTTGTGTGGCTTACGGACGGGCGACTTAGCCTCGCCCCTGCCCGTTCTGCAGCTTAACTTACTTTAGTGGGCAAATGGCAGTTTTTCTGTAGAAAATTCGATTTGTATTTTTGCATAGGTTCCAGAGCAATGGTATTGTTTTTAGCGCTTAGCTAGTTAATTTGACGTTTGGCTGTATCTAATGATGTTCATAAGCTGAACTAGTTCAATCAAAGCAGATGCTCCGAAAGAGGTTCACCAGAATCGTTGGACCAGTTTGCCAGAGGTGCGTGGGTCCCAAAGCGATGACAATGTTTTTAGCGCTTAGCTAGTTAATTTGACGTTTGGCTGTATGTAATGATGTTCAATCAAAGCAGCTGCTCCAAACGAGGTTCAGAAGATCATTGGATCAGTTTCCCAGAGGTGACCTGATAATTAAAATCAGTGAAGCGTCTGCTAATTCAAAGTACTTGGCACATTGGCACATCCTAGCATCTTTTATGCTCGTAAGTACTTGATGCTGGGAGTCTAAGTCTGCGTAAATCTTTAGTTTTTTATTGTTACAATCTGCGTAGGGCACAATGGGCCCCGAGGGCAGCTGATGAGTGGACCTCCTGGAGGTGAGAAAAATATTGAGGGCAAATTGCGACGATCCCGACGAACAATGGCTCCCGGGCTTCGCCTGGCACTTAAGAGCTCAAGAGCAACTTGCGTTTAACCTCAAGAAAGTTGCAATTGCCCGCATTTTGAAGATCCATTGTGAAGGATTCGCTTGAATTTTGCTTTGAATATTGACAGGGTAACAAGTGTTATGCGATCAGCGACGACAGTTTTACACGGGCTTGTCGGGGATTATTACTTATTGAGGCCCAATCAAAAGCTGCAGCGGACCACCAGGACGACAGAGCGTTGTGTGTGTTCCGTTCCACTCTAACCCTCGCGGGCATAGGGGCCAAGTATGGGAAACTTTGCGCTGTCAAGATTGCCACACAACTGCTTGCATTTGCTGCATATAGGAAATCGTGGCTGCAGGAAGCTGTTCCTCTGCGGCCGCTTCTGGGGCAGCTGATGACGTCGCAGCCTAATTGAATTTGTTGCCTTTTCATTTGATGTTGTCTTTAGATTTGCTTTTTTGTTAGCATAACAAAGCCGCCGACCGTTCACTGCCCTGAGGCGCTCATCGAGTGCGCAGATAGTTCATTAGGGTTACTCACAATCTGTCTGTAAAAAAAAAACCAAAGGTAAAAAATGTAACATCCTTCCATGTGAAAATGGCGACGCAGTTGCCTGGAAGTGCTTATTATATAGCTGGGTACTCACTTATAGGACTATAAACTATTATTCAAGTCGGCGGCACAGTTCGTTTAATTAAGCTGTCACACGAAGCCCCCAGCCGCTGCGCAGCCCCAACCCCAAAACCAAGTGAGCAGCCCTTGTTGGTCGGGAAAAGTTTGAAACTTTTCAACTTCCGGTCAATAAAGCAGGTGGTGGTCATCAGGTGCACGGCGCATCCGTGAATGAAGCTATTATCGTATCACGCAAGTCCCGTAAAAGTCCTGGGAACATGGCCCAAGTCGACCAAGTTGACAAGGCTAAAAGTGAAAAGCAGTCGCGTCATCCATGCAACTCGGAGCCCAGCGACGGCGGTGGCGGCTGCGGCCTGCACCACCTTTGGCCGGGAGCGTCATCGACAACATCAATAGGGCCATATGTCAAAATAACGAGGCCTGGGCCCGAGCCACCACCCCAGGGCGTAACGGTAATTTGGGCTGCCCTGTGCAACCCTGTGCAGCATTCCAAAACAGAGGCAAGCGCGCACCAAGTGCATTGCAAATATTGGAAGGGGCCAACGGAGGGGTACGGCGGGTAACGGACTCCGAGCACTTGAGAATGTAACAAATCGACTTTGACAAAGATTCTGGCCCGCAACAGCAACAACAGCAGCAGCAGCACACACGGCGTATGGGAAAGCTGTCGTTACCGTTACTTGGGCGGGGTTGCCACACTTGAGCCACCCAAGTGGCCACTTTTACACTATACAACAGCAACTCGAGACCGCCGCGCTGTATTAGTTTTGCATTTGCGCTCCCAGGATATAGCGAAAAGAGAGACAGAGAGAGAAAGAGAGAGACAGAGACAGAGAGAGTGCTAAAACAAAAGGGGTGGTTAGTTAAAGGTATGTGGCGGATATTGGCAAACCAATTTTGGAGGGCCTTTGTTTCGCTGAACGTCGCGAGTAGGCCACAAAGGATCAACAATGCTCGAGAATTATTTTGTAGAGCCAGCAAGCGAGCCACTTGGCGAGCTGCTGCACGAGAAATTAATTTTTTGCATAGAGGCAACTTTGTTTCCAACTCTCGAGTGGCCACGGGTAATGCAACTGGCGACAATGATCGCTCCAGAGAGATCGAGGGAGCTCAGGCTCGGGCTCGGGCTCGGCCTCTGAAGTGCAGTAGAGTTGAGAATTCGAACACGTTTCGACTTAGAGCCAAATATCACCAGCTGTCAGCGTGCCGCAACAACAAAATCAACTTCAATTTTATGATTATGTACAACACACACACACACACACACAAGCAGACACACTCTATTTTATTTTATTTCATTTTTTATCGAAGCCATTTTGTCAAATAAAAGGGATTTGTGGCATAATCCGCAAATGGGACGCAAAACTGTCAGGGAGTCTGCGGCCACGGCGAGCTGGTGACAAACACTAAAAGATACTCTCAAAAGGCGGGGCGCCTGATTTCTGACATCACAATTGACAAGAGCCGAAACAACAGCTGGTTAACTGACTGCCTTTGACAATGAAAGTAAAAAAACCAAACGCTTCCAATTTGCGCTAGCACAGAGATTAGAGACTGAACGCGAGAGAGAGAGAGAGAGGGAGAGATTGCGTTTGCGTTGCCCTAAAGCTGAGCGCAATTTAAGCGCTTACATGGGAACTAATTTCTGAAGTACTCTCAAACACTTCATAAAATATTTGCATCAGTTTGCGGCAAGCGCGCGACAGCCCGCTGCGGGGATTAGCCGTACAGCAAATATGGCGACAGTCACGAGAAAAAAAGATGAGAGCTAGATCGGGTCCGGGTGCCGAAGATCAAATGCTCTTCCACAAAAATTGTGCACTCCGTTAGGGTTCATAGATTGCAAATTTCTGTATTTGTAGGTACATCTCAATAAAATCGTACATCAATTTGTTTAATGTTTGATTATAGCTAACTTTTTGGGTATTACGAATTAATTTTCAATCCGAAGTTATGTCCTTTAAAACGATATAATCTCACGATGATCAATGGCTCAGTTATGTCGTTAATGACGACATATTTCCCGTGGAGACAAGACTTTTAGAAACGACATGCCTCCGCCGACGAGCATTGCAAGATTATATTGTTTTAAAAGGACATATCTCCGCGCGGGAAAAAGGTAAGCTAAGATGGGTATATATTTCCACCGGACATGAACACCTTGGGATTGAATCCTACTCCATACATTGTAAATTCATGTCTTAGGCACTATACCCACGGTTAGAGTATTATAGCTCAAACTCAAACTGAAACTCGTATCTAACGGATCGCGTTAGGTGGCACTGACTTGACGTGGCTTGTCAGCTTCATGTGGGCTGCTGCTGATGACATAGCCTTTGGGGTGGCAATCAAATGTAAACAAGGACAAGGATGCGCGCCGGCTGAGGCTTTGGCTTGGGCCTGCGCGTGCTGCGACTGAGCTGCTTAAAAAACTAACCGTGACCCGTCACTGTTTACCATACGGATCACACTTGAGAAGCCGTTGACAAAATTGCCGCTGCTAACAACATAGCAAAGGCAGCTGAGATGCGCTACACCCAGTTGATAGTTGGGTAGTTTCTGGCTCGGTCTGCTTTTGTAGGGCACCGAGCTGTTGACTAGAGCCGGCAGAAAAATGCTTTGTGCGTTGGCTCGTTTAATTTTAATGAGTGGCTGTCTGACTGGCTGCCGGACCTGGCTGTCTGATGAGCCGCTGGGACGATCCTGCGCAACTGTTTCAGTTTTTGGACTGGTTGAAATTGTCTGTCTGTGTATTTAGGGGTGGCTTCTCGGTACCCCCGTGTGCAGCCCGCGATTTGTAGCTGCGCTATGTAAATTGTCACATTATTGTCACAATTCTCAGGCTGATGAAAATGGGAAAATCATCAAGACTAAAATACTTATGACATAATTTGTGCTCTGTTGTGGTTAATTGCCACAGCTTGCCCATTTATTGGGCGTGAGATTAACGTTGGAACAACATTGAAAAAAAAAAACGATTACACGTACTTAAGTAACATATTAAATAATTCATTTGATGGAATATATTGAAATTCAAAAAAAAAAATATTTAGAAATAAAGTGTAATTTGTTTAACTGCCTTGAATTGAAAAATGGGACAGCTTTGCTAAATGTGCAATTAAATAAAATAGGGATTCTTATTAACTTGGAATTTGTTTAACATATTCTATGATTTTTCACTATTTTTGTCTGTTGTGTGTATTGTACTTATTTCAAATTTTTTGCATTAAATAATTATATTCAAATTCCAGATTATCCAGTATTTGAATGCATCTAAGCCTTTTATTGCCGGTGTCAAAAGGTGGCACGCTCAAATTATTAATTCATAAGCACAAAATACACACTTTGCAGGCAAACCGAAGTACAACAAAAGGTTCTAGTCGGGGCCGGGGTAGAGGGGGGGGGGAAATTAAAAAGAGCACCTAACTTTAATCCAACTAAGTTTATATTTTATATTGAAACTAGAATTGTTTAGCAAATTAATTATTAATACTATTGAGCATTTAGGCACATTGTACTGTATATAACACTTTTTAGCTAAAAAAAAAAAGTGAAGAGACAAATATCGATACTTTTTAAACTTTTCAGAAATAAAACTGAAGGATACTGAAATTGTAAAGAAAATATATATAATTGTACTATTTTTGCTTTAATAGCGTGTATAAGGCAGCTTCTTGGAAATCATTTCATAGTATTTTTTCTCAGACATATCAAACATCCAAAACGTCTTGAAGTTCTTTAGCAGCCTCAGCCAATTAACTCCAATTCAATGAGCTGTAAAATCGCGCAATGCAAAAGCCGCATCAGAAGAACCTACATGGGTATAAATCAGCTACCATATCATCCTAACAAGTATCTGACGCATCTCTTTGCTGTCTGCTCGGGAACCCGAAATAATTGAAACCAATTAGTTTCGAAAAACCTTTTAATTGTGTGTTTTCAATGCCCGCCGGAGCATGTGTAAATATTTTCATAGCCAGCAAAAACCAGGAGCACAATGCGCACAAAGCCAAGCGAAAAGAAAAATGGAAAATGGAAAATGGAAACAGGCAACATGTGAGAACATGGCAATGACCAAAATAATCCAGCTCATAAATGGAAAAAAAAAATCGAATGCAGTTTCAGTTGAAAAACATAAGAAATTGCCAAATAATTGCAGGCGGCTAGAAAAACTGGCATGAAGAATGGCAAAAGAAAAGCGAAGCAAATGTTAAGAAAAGCGAGGCATAAAGACAAAAAATCAACCGCAGGCTTTTGTTTTGCAAGTAGAAAGGAAAACTGTTGCCAACTGTTGTCGATGGGCTGTCAAAACTGATGTCGATTGAGCTGCTGCTGCTGCTGCTGCTGGTGTTGGTGTTGACTGAGCCGGGAACTGGTTCTGGCACTGGTTTCTTCGGGCCAATGTTGGCCAACATTGCGCAGGCGCAGGAAATATTAACAGCACTTTGGGCAGGCAGACGGCAACAACCGGCCATTATATAGGGTATTTTGTATTTTCAATTGTTTGTTGATTTATTTACTTTTTGATTTTATGTCGGTTGCAGTTAATTGGCCCCGTTTTCTTGTCAGTCAGCCAGGCTAAGGCCGCAGCTCAGTAAACAAATTAACAGTCCTTTGACTCAAGATTGCGACATATCTCATGTAATCAGGATGTGATTAGCTCTGCAGTTGGCATTGGCATTAGGCTAAGCAAATTAAAAATGAAATCTCCTCCACTGCACACAGAGTTCTCTTAAAGACCTTGCAAGCGTTCCACCTTTGCTCCAAATTCCAAATTCCAATGCCATTATTAGCTACAATTTGCCGATTTTTGAATACAATTCAATTAGATATGCTACGATTTTGATTTCAAAATCTAGTTTTGGTTTTTTTTTCTTCTAATGCCATTTTAAATGAAATCAATGAGCAGCCACGCTGGGCATGCTAATTATGATTGGCATATCATTACCGCAAATAGACCGTCGAGCAACAACTATTTGGCTAATTAAGCAGTCGCGGTAGCAGTTGAAGTCGCCGCCGGCCACTAATCACCTGTGAAAAAGGTTGAAGACAACAAATAAACACAGGTTGGCAGTTGGGAGCACGGCGAGATCTCACTCGAAATATCGAAATAAACACTTGAGTCGAGTTAAGGTCTAAAATATCAAATCGATTACAACTGAACAATTGGTTGATGATGTTGATTTCTTGTCACGTCATGCGCTGACAATGTTGAGTGGAGCGGAACTGGAACTGGCGCTGGAACTGGAACTAGCTCTGACGCCAAGTGTTTGTCTTTTCTTTCGCTTATCATTGTTATTGCCTGTCAAATTCTTGCACTTTGACTTGCCACAGCAGGTCCGGCACATGCACACACACACGCACACACACTCGCACACCCAGTCCACTCCACAATGGTGTACAATTACCCGCATTTATTGGCCATTTGTCGCCGCGTTCGCTGTTTGCTTTTGCTGCTGTTGCAATTAATAGTTCACTTGTTGGCCTGTCACATACGGATCGTATCCGCTGACATTGAAAATGTGATTAAATTCAACAAGACATGAAAATAACAACTCGTAATACCCTTTAATAATAAATTTGGTCTTTAAAGGTTACTATAGGCTTAGGAATATATAGAAAATATAACGTATTCATACTTTTTTCAATTATCGCACGTCCTACCATATAGCCCAATCGGACAGAACTTACAACTTACCGAGGAAACTTGGATTCTGTGAAAAGTGTGAAACACGTCTCAAATGATTATTAGTATAGATCCTTGGAAATTAATTTGAGCGCGCAACGTTACCCACCAAATCTTTGACCCACATTTTCACCAGGAGGAATGTCTTTTCAAAAAAGTGTGCAGCACCCCTCACATGCAATTGAACAAAGATCTTTGAAAATGAGTTTGAGGCCCATTATTCAGTCGTTTAGTCAGTCAGTCACACAGGACAAACAGTTTTATATATAGAGACAATACATAAACTATAAAGATATAACAACTAAAGTATACGAACATTGTTTGAGAATGTTTAATAATGAATTGATATCCCGATTTGAGTATATGAGTATATATCTGTTCCAGTTAGAATATATGAGTACTTTAAGCATGAGTACAGAGTATCTATGAGTCGATTAATCACAGTCGGGTTTACGCTTACAAATATTGTTAGCTTGGGGGTAATTTAGGTTTAAACTGCTTTCGATTCATGACTCACTTGGCCAATGGCTTCAATGTGACACTTTTGAAAATACAATTATGTTGACCTTCTTCCAATTCACGTTGAAGTTTTAGCAATGATCGTTTCATTTTTACCTAAAAAAAACCACATGTCATTCAATTATTTTGATAACTGAAAATGGAAATAAAATGCAGTTTTATTCGTGTCTGTTTTTGGTCCATATAATCTGGTAATTGTTTAAGCCGCTTATGCTCAAAGTTTCCAGCTCATTGCAACTACTTGAGCTGTGCTAGTAAATTGCTGTGTGCTATCTGCTGGATCGGTACAAGAATGCCTCCATTGTTGGGTTCAATGCACGTGCCCAGCCTCTCAAGGTTGGCGATTTGGCGCTGTTGGAACAACTTTCGAAATGCAACTGGACACTGGGCAAATCGTATGCTGCAGTCAAGGCCAGGAAGATTTAACGGCGACCTGGCACCACTTTGTAGCCCGGCCTAGCCCGGCAGCTCACTTCCAGTTTTTCCTATCAACGTCAGCGACATGCGGAAGTCTGAAATGCGAAAACCGCTACGCATGCGCCACAAACTCGTTTCTGGCCCGGCCCAGACACGCACTTGGCTCGAACGCAGCTCCAGCGTTGGCCAACGGGGCGGCGACACGTTATTGACCTTGATTTCGTCTATATCGTGGCTGCATTGCAATGTGGGGCTGGGAAACTGGTCCAGTGACACTTAAAGCAATTGAAATGTAGACAAGTGTGTGTGTCTATGTGTGTTAGAGGCTAAGCCGTGAGCCAAATTAGAGTCAAAAGCAACATAATGGCATTAGAAACGAAGTGAAATGGAAACCCGTCTGAAATATCTGACAGATGCGCAATTAGCGCGCACTTACACAGATCTTCTGCATTTGGTCTATAAACGAGTAATTATTCATCCTTCATCCTTCTGTGTCTGTCTCTCAAATTACAAATTATCGAAAAACTGGCTGACTTTTGAGGAAATCGCTGCCGGGTCATTCATGAGTCAGTCACTTGCCTATCAAATCACCATCTACTGGCTATGTGCTATACGAATCCTGTGAATCGCTAGGGCTTATCCCATCTCTCTTTTTACATACAAATATATATATTTGAGCATATCGTATTTCTCTTAGCGCTCTCAACAAGTTTAGCGAGTTTCAGTTTGACTTCTGGGCGATCACTCGGCGCTGATAAGCGTTTAGCATTCAATTTTTGCCCGAGCAAATTGAGAACTAAGAGCTGAGTATGTTGGCGAACAAAAGAACAGATTGTTAACCTTCTAACATGTGGGGTTGGGGATGTGTGCCTGTGTGTGTGCCCGTGTATGCGTGTGTGTGCACAATGCGAAAGAGTCGACATCAACGTTGACTCGCTCGATTTTTATTCAAACGCTCGACTGCATCTTAAATTACAAATAATCGCAATTGTCTGTACCTTTGGCTGGGGAGCGGCATTCCGTTTGGGTTCGGGCTCGAGCCCGAGTTCGGGTGGTGGCAGCAGCAGCTGAAATAATTGAGAGACAACGCAAAATTAAGAGAGATGATATGTGCTGTTGATAGATATATTTTGCATGCAATTTGTACGAAACAGCAACCCCTCAACCTCAACCCTCATTATCATTGTGATTAACTCGCCAGAAGTGAAAGCATCAAAATAAAAGCGTTACGCGGCACAATAAAAACAACAACGCGCCCAAAATTCTAAATTCCAAATTACAAATTCCAAAATCGGCAGAGAGAACAGCCGTTGCCCTGGGTGGCAGTATCGTCACATCAGCATCAGCATTAGGCGAACGCCTCGAAATCAAAAAGGCAGCCAAACGCAGCACAAGGAACTTGCAATAGTTTTTTTTGGTCGCACTGAATGGCAAGGGAGGGGCCGGGCAGGGTAAACAACCCTCCCGAGCATACGAATTGTTGCACCCTCAAGCTAATCCAAATGAACAGAATTGCCGAAGCGTTCCTCCTGGCCCAGCTCCTGGCCTTCATCAACGCCATTTGCTGTTGTTGTTTGTCAACTGATTTAATTTCCTGAACTGCCGTCGCTGCCACTTTCAGAGTGCGTCGGCCCGCCCGCTGGGAGAGGGCGTGCCATGTTTCTGGTGTGTGTTTCTGGTCACACTAATGACAATAACAACTATGGCGACTTGCAAAAGGGCAAAGGCTCTCAATTGAAATGTTTTCTACTTCAAACTTTTGCGGACCACATGCGGCTGCTTAGTGCCGGACAAATGGTTCAGGTTTTAGGCCTGTACGTATGCAAAGGCGGCTCATTAAAATATGTAAAACGCTTTCAGATCGATGTAATTATCGCTAAGTACTAACACATATGCACGTGTCGCCGGCAAGGAGCTCAATCCCAAGCCATTGGCCATAAATTATGCAAAAGCTGGCGTGGGTGGGCGCTCCAAATGCAACACACAGCAACATCAGCAACAACCACAACCACAACTGCAGCCAGCTGTTGGCCATAAAGCAGCTCAAACAATGCCTTTTACTGACGGCTTTTCAAACAACAATAAATTATTGAAGCCAAGCGCAAAGTCAAACAAGTCAAAGACATTGCGCCAACTACAACTACAACAACGACAAATACAACTATAAATATTTTATGGACTGCTCAGAACTGTTGCCAAGCGCTGACCACACCACAGAAACAAAACTTGTACAAAAGCTTAGCTCATGATATAAATCAGCATTTGCGATTGTTAATACCTATTTATAATAGTTACCAACAAATACAACTACAACATACAACATTGACAACAACAACAACATTAACAACATTAACAACAACAAGCACTGAGCAACACCCGCGCTTATTGCATGTAATCGCAAATTTCTTAATCTTAATCCGACTTATGGCGGCGGCAGCGTTCGTCAAATATTCAAACGGTTCTGCTCTGCAGCTATAATACCCTATACATCTACGTGAATTTGTCATCAAGTTTGTTGTAAAAATAAATAATAGTTTTAATATTCCTATGAAAATATAAAACAACTGTCTTTTATGTGGCTCATATAACAATCAAGTGAAATACAGTGAAAACGATTGGGGATAAAAAAGGCAAAAGATTTTAATTAATCGCAGTTGTATTGAAATGTTACTTTTTATGATAAAAGTTGATTTCAAAATGGTCGCCAAGTAAACAACATAAAGCAAACAAGCAATAATTTTTTAGTTTGACCTCAACTTACCTTTTTTTGGCCGGGACTTCGAACCCGGATTTTGGATTATATCCCGGAATTGTGGTTTTGCTTAAAGAACACTTACGCACAAAGAAACTGCTTTGTCTTTTATCATTATGTACATACGCTAAGTTCTATGAAAAGTATAAAAAATAAATACAGAATAAGAATAGTTTGATAAGATCAGTACTTATAATTTTTATATTAATAATATTATTTGTTTGTTATATTATTTTATTTTTGTGAAGATGAAACCATTTACATTTATAGCCTAATGGAACCTAGCTGAATTTACAAAATATGCCATAATAAAATGTGAATAATAATTGTCTGAGAGTGCATTCAGACTTCAGCATATTCAAAGATATAAATTTCCATAGATTTGTTTGATTGCTTGCAGTATTGTTTTTTGGGTTGGTCATGTGCAATGCAATTGGTTTGTGGAGCCAATTTTATTGGCCAAATGAAATGATTGCCACAAAATTGCATCATGCAGTGGGCAGAACATCGCACAGGGATATCAATTGGCGCAGCTCTCAGTTTGGTTATTTTTTTTTTTATTGCCACTTTAACTTAAATGTAAAAAAAATAATTAAAAAATAGTTTAGCTTCAGCATAGAAAGCAAAAGTAGACGTTAAAAGCGAAAGAGCGCAAAACTGGTAAAACAGCTTGCCGCAGCAGCAGCCGCAGCAGCAACAACAACGAGAGTTGACTTATTGGAGCACTTAGCTCAATTCTTGTTATTGTTACTGTTAATAATACCAGCACAAGCAGCCCCAGTTACAACAACAACAGCGACGACAACAACAACATGTCGATCAGCTACCGCCTGGGCGAGCCATGAGTTTAGCCCAAGCCCAAGCCGTAGCCGTAGCCGTTGCCGCCGTTCCAAGGTTTTCCCAACTCGCTGGCGCTATAAAAGCTTGGGCGGCACCATTGCGGAAGGCAGTTCACTTACAAAATCCATTGCCGTCGGTCTGGCACTCAACTGGTGTCGCTCTCGATATATTTGAAGCTCCTTGTTAACGGACTATATAACGTATAGGCGCCAAATCGCGTGTGATTTCGATTCCGATTCTCAGAACGCGCAGTTTACGTAGTAGCTTTTCAAGGATAACACAAACAAAAATGTTTCGCTTTGTGAGTTGTTGTGCTTGTGTGTGTGTGTGTGCTTGGCTAATTGTTATATGTTTGCTTTTGATCTTTCGCCGCTGCAGCTCGCATTAACCACACTCGTGACCCTGGCAGTGGGCCAGAACTATCACCAGGATCCCAAAACGGCGGCCATCATCAGTGAGCAGCGTTATTTGTCCGGCGATGGTAAATTCGGTGCCGCCTACACACAGGAGGATGGCATCAACTTTAAAGAGGAGACAGATGCCGATGGCACACGTCACGGCAGCTACAGCTATGTGGATCCATCCGGACAGCGTCGCACCATCTCCTACACTGCGGGCAAGAATGGGTAAGTTGCTCGAGCAGCCTAACAGCTAGTGGCTTGCTATAATTTCTGCTTATTTTGACAGCTTCCAAGCGTCTGGTGATCATTTGCCAGTGGCACCACCCGCACCACCACAGCCCGTGCCCACCGCCGGCTATCAGCCACAGTCGCAGTACCAGCCGCAGCAGTACCAGGCACCAGCACCGCAGTCCTCTTTCCGCAGCAATGACTATGATGATGGCTCATATGATCCTCGCTACAATGACCCCTCTTTTGGCCAGCAGCAGCAGTCTTATCAGCAGCCAGCGCCTCAGCCGCAGTACCGTCCTGCGCCGGCGCCAGTGCAGCCCACTTACAATCCGGCCCCACAGCCCGCCTACCAGCAGCCCGCCCCGCAACCGCAGTACCATCAGCCACAGCAGCAGGCTGCCTACTACACGACGACCACGCCCAATCCTCACCGCTTCTCACCGCCCGGCAAGCTGTCGCTGAACCGCACGCCCGATGGCTTCACCTACTCCTTCAACAAGGTCTAAGCGATGGAGAGAGAACCACATAGATTGAGCTTGTTTCTATTGTAATGTTACGTAATCTTTCATTTATTCTCACCCAACACGAAACACTCCTATGTCTATCTCTAACCCAAACTTTCTCCATGTCTCTCCCAAATTCTGTTTCATTCTTCCGCTTTCTTTTCCCAACTCTCAACCACTTACTGCTGTTCCAGTTCTTACCTTCATCAAAACTCTTTTGTGATATGTTTGAGAATGAAAGTAAAAGTGCTGCAAAAATTCTGCACCATTTTAACCTATATATATACATATACAATATCTATATATGTCGTATCTCCTATCTACGATCTTGTATGTAGTATGTCTAGCAGTTTTTTGTTTGTAATTTATAAATACTCCTCAATGCTGTTAAATCCAATTCTACTCTCCTAATGTGAAGCGAAACCAATAAATTTGTAAGTGTGTTTGCGGTCGATGAAGACGTTGATCAAATGAATTCCAAAAATCTTTCAATGCTAGATCGCAATACCCAGCACGGGCCATGGGACGTATAAGCAATATATGCATATTGTATCATTAACAACATTTGTATAGAGTTTTAAGCAATACACGATATTTAATACGTACAGCCAGCAACTGATTATCTTTTTTACTCAAAACAAGTTTTCTTTATAATTTGGGCGTGTGGCGTTTACGAGTAATTTAATTTTTAACAGATTTATCTAAACACCTTGCCCGGTAAACGCCCCCATGCACATTGCACATTGCACAACCAGCTCTTGGTATACATAATACAAGCACACACACCTTTATACACTGGTAAACAAGTTTTGGTGTTGCGGCTCAGTTTGATTCTATGCAACAAACAAGGAAAGACACGAAACTGGTTGCCTGTTGGCTAAAATCGTGGCAAAATTGTGAAAAAAAAATTCAAATAAATAAATAAATTAGAGACCTGCTGAATTCCAATGAAAATAAAAACAAGTACCTCCCACACCCGCGCCCAAGAGCAAAGAGGCCAAAGAACTGACAGTGTAACAACTGGTACCTGGGCCTGAGCCGGAAAGCTATATATAGATATGATACTCTACCATAATTGAAAAATGTCTGCAATCAGTAAATACCCTGAGAGTTCCAATCCATATGTGAGTTGGCCAAAATCTTAAAATATGAATGAATGTGAAATATACTACTATATCATTTCTGAGGTTATCTATGGTTAAACTTAAAATGTTATGTTTAGGAAGATGTATTATTACATACATAAGCCAATCTGTGTTCCTTACTTATATATATATATATATATATATATATATATATATATATATATATAGATAGATAGATGGATAACCTCAGAAATGATATAGTAGTATATTTCACATTCATTCATATTTATATATATATATTTTTTTGTTTAATTCTTGTCATAATCATTCTAGCATAGCTAACATAATTTCTTAATTTATGTAGTGTATTACTATCAGCAATCTAAATCAATTCTCATTTTAAGTGGCTGTTCATAACTTTTTAGTTAGCCAGTTGTAATTTAATATATTGTAATATCCTGTGATCAACATTGTTTGCCATTCGGCTTGTAACGCTTCAGTTGCTTTATTGTAATTCATTAACTATGAGCTAATATTAGAGCTGTTTGCTCAATTATATGCCCCATTGATTGGCCCCCCCGCTCGGTTCACCTCAACAGGTGTTCACTGTAGCCAAGTTAACTTTTCACTTCTGTTGCGCGCATTCTTTGCACCACCTCGTGGCTCGCGCACTCGGATTTGCTTTCAAGGTCAGTTTTGTTGTGGCTCCGCCTCGGACTCCGGTACTACGATTATGGGGCTGTTGAAATTGTTCAGTCAATTAAGAAAATCATTTTTGCTTTTGTTTTTGTAATGTTTATTTTTTTTTGCACCCACTTTTGTTATTATTATTTTTGTTGTTACTGTGGCAATCGTGTGGCTAACTCAATTGCGGATTTTCGATCACATTTGCGAAAGGTATAAAAGCCAAGAATTTGCTGTGGCCACTTTTGGGATAAGCTGTGATTGAGTATCCCGTATTCAAACAGGTATATTGTTTTCGTTTTCTGTTTACCCGAACCAGGCTATATTTAGTAGTTGTATCATTTCGGCTTAAAGGTTTATAAGCGAAATGGGCTGTATAATAAAGCTTATAATTAATAAATCGAGGAAATTATATGACATATCTAACTCTCTTAACATCAGGATCGCTTCAAGGCACAAAAATATGAATTTAAATCCGACAACTTTTTAACTAGCGCCATCTATTGTACGGTAGCCATTAGGCATTTGAGAGCAAGCGGGCAAACCAGCAGATGGCGCTGTAAAACTAGTGATGCTCTGCAATAGCAGAGACAGCAACCACAATAGTTTTATATTTTCAACAATTTCATTTAACTGAATAGAAATACCAAAAGCCCGCGCAGCTTAAGTTTTTGAGTGTACTTACAAGCGGGAGATCGAAGCGTTTAAATCATACAACTATTTAATCAAAACACATAATTGTTGTCAGATTTACTCTATTTTCGAGTGAGAGTTGAAGTTGAGTACGATCGACTTCAAACACTTCTGTAATTTCAATAATGCGTGGTTGCAATTCTGGAAAGTCAAATCTACTGGCGAAAAACAATTGATTTCGACTTTTGATTTTTATCAGATCGGGCTTAAATTTATCTATGTAAAAGCATTTAAAAGTGATTTACCTGTTCGAGGAAATGTAATTTCCCAAACGCGAAAGATGGGTGGAAAACTAATTTGGAAAAACAGTAGGATGGGCGCTGATAGTTTTATATTTCGACAGTTTTCCAGTTGATATTAATTATTCGATTAGGGAGATTTCTTTGTATTATACTCAATAGTTTTAGAAACTGCCTTTGAAAGAGTAACCTTTCTCGATAGATTACTTTACCTTAACTTATAATGAACTACAAGTTGAATGTCCGTTATATGTTTTGGCCAAATCTAAAGTAAACGGTTTGCTATATTTACATAATTTACATAAAACAAGTCTATACATTTTAAAATAAACATATTAAAATACATATTTAAATAAGTACGCCTTAAAGACTAAGCCTCGCTTCAAATCCCGCCTCACACATTGATAACCAGCGCTGTGGATCTGTACTTCCTTTTCGGCTTGATAATGTGCTTTAATTTCGGGGAGGGCTTCAGCTCGACGACGGGCGGGCGCCTGTGTGGTCGGCTGACCTTGGGAGGCGCCAGCTCACCACTGAAGTTGTTGTTGTGCAGCGGACCGGGACCAGAGAAGTTTGGCGGAAAGGTTTCAAAGTCCTCGAGTTCCAACTCCGGTCGTGGCTCATGTGAATGGGATTTTAAAAACTTTTGCAGCTTAGGATTGTTGAGCAGCTGCAGCTTGATGGCCTCGTCGAGCAGCTTCTGCTGATCTTCTAGAAAAGCATCAATCTGTTTTTTGGACGCAGGGCTCTTATAGCGATCGTGGTTCTTCGGTCGCGTGGGTACATCATAGTCATCGTGATCCGATTCGAAAACCCTATAGGAATGACTGGAGGAAGATGTAGCCTTGGGCGGTGGCACCAAATGGAATGGATCTGGTTCCGATTCATAATGCGCCGGCGTCCACTTTGTGCGCTTCGACGGCGGCTCCACTGCGTGTTCCTCGCCAGAATTGACATCGGCCCCATAAACTTGTCGCCCGCTGCTCTTGTAGGGCGGGGCAGACACATATTTGTGTTGCTTGGAATACGGTGAGGTTGGGCTGATCTTTTTGGGCACCGTAATAGGATGTTGAACTCGTATTTGTGTGCCTATGGTATACTCGCGACTGTCCTGCAGCGCCTCACCCGAATACTCGCCCGAATAGCGCTCGCTGGAATAGTCATCCTCTTCCTGAAATGGTAATGAGAAATTAGATGGGGTTAAAGGGGCCTCATCCTGCGTTTGCGACTGACCGAAGTGTAGGGCCTGTACTGCGTCTTCTTCGGATATTTCTTAGTTACATCGCGACGCTTGCTCTCGTTGGTCTGCAGATCAGCGCGATAGCCAGGTGGGCCATTGGATCCAGAAACCAGATGCACGGGTCCCGGCGGCCCCACCGCACTGTAGTAGCTGCGCCGATAGAAGGATCTGGGCGGTTTCAGGCCAGACGCAAGCGAGCCCAGCAGCAGCGCAGCTGACAGCAGCTGCAGGTGAACAAATAACTGATTAGAGAACCACTTTTCCACTCACAGATGCCTTCGCTTACATTCCAGCAAAGTCGCATTTTGTGTGGGGGAGCTAACACTTGAACTTCACTCGAAGCGATTCACTAGACCTCAAGCGCTGACTCGCAGTCAAGATTACAAATTCACAAAATTTACTTTCAAGTCTGCTGCACGTCTTGAGCGGCCGCGTGGCTTAAACGAAACTGAAAGTCTTAGCAATGGACACAACGGTTTTATGCCAACTTCCTTCCTACTACTCCAACGGGGCAAACGCGCTGGCGCAACATGTTTTGCAACCTGCCCGAAGACGACAGCGAAGAGCGCGCCAAGAGATTGAAATCTGCGCATGGTGAACCGCTCACGTTTCACGCATAGACTCTGGGAGGAAGCTGCGGCCCCAAGCACAGCGACTCGAGCTGGGGCAGCAACATTTGCATATCCAGTAGGAAATGAGAGCACGCGGCATAAATAAAATGTTTTTTATGAGCGTAATTGCAAATAACGATAACCATTTGTTACTTGTTATGTGATGTAGCGAGCGAGGGAAGGGGGTAGTGTTTTGACCGTCTCTTATGAGCTGGCCAACTAAATTGAGGGAGGCTCCGGTCTAGCCGGCCCCATGCAGCTGGGCTCTATCTGCCTCTTAGATCTGTTTTTTCATTTTTAATTTTTTGCTAACTGGTTTGGAAGATGTGCATAGTTGTGGCTGTGGTAAGTGTTACCCAATAAAAGTCGGTGCCACTTGCACTTTTTTGGCAGTTAGTTTTTGGCCTGAAGTTCAGGTTCAGCTGGGGCAGGAAATGCCGGCACATACATGTCTTGGCCTTTTGGCGCGCATGCTTGGACTACTTTCTAGCCAGACAGGATGCGGCACAGGCGCAATGCGGAAGCTGTTGCTATTGCATTTTTTTTTTGTATTTTTTTCTATTTTTCAATCGTGTCTGTTGTTTTGGCCATGTCTTGACTGTTTGGTAGTTGGAAGTGGAAATCGAATTGGCCAGTGTACAATTGCATAACATTTCATCACGCGCCATTTGCACAAACGTCGGCCAATCTTTTCCGTTACGCTTATCCTGTTTCGTTGTTGTTTTATTTATTCAACTATTTTAAAACAATTAAATGCATTCCCCTAATGAAATAGTTGCTTAATGGCACTTTGATTGATGTATTTGCTGTTGCATGCATAATTATCCAATTAATGTTGGCTTTATACAGCATTTTCCCCCATTTTCCAGCAAGGTCAAGCTCAAGTTCAAGACGCATGATAGTCGACAAAGAAAGGCGCAGCCAACAAGCGACTGTCATAATTTCCGTTTTCCATGTGAAAAACATGTGGCACAGCTGAGCCTGAGCTGGTTTCAAGTTCCGTTAACAATACAAGTTCGGTTAACGTTATTTTTTTTTTTTTTGGTGAAATGAACATTTTGTGAAAGGTGCTCCAGCTGCCAGAGCAGCCACTGGCAATCCCTGACCGCCTTGGGTAGCAACGACATTGAAGCGCAATTTTTTCATCTAAATAGTATACTTATGTACACTAAAACTTAATTTATGTTCCTACTTTTTGGTCCACTAATTAATTATCTGCCTAAATAGCATCTTAGTAGAACTAACTCGTTCTTTCCAGTTATCATATGTATACTAAAATATGTTTGATCCCAAGCTCCATTTCCAATGCTGGAATGAAAGTTTCGCTTTTATTTTGGAGGTTTTCAAATCGCAAATGTCACAACCGGAATAGGTTTACACATGTACAATATTGCATCTATTACGAAAGTTGAATAATATAATGAGCACTTAAACCTTTTTGTTTTTATTAATCCATGCCCACCTTTTAATTTTAAGGCATTTTTCCTAGTGCAAGCCGAATATAAAGAAGTACATTAATAACAGAACTCGCTTGTTCAATCAATCTTAATTATTGTTTATAATTTCAATACTATAACATTTAGCTATATTTCTGCATAAGTTAATCTATTACACGTTCCATTTAATCTTTAAGCGGAATGCTGGAATGAAACTTTCGCTTAAATTTAGCGGTTTTGTGATCGTAAATTTGAAAACCGGAATTGATCTAAACTTGCATGCCTTGAATTCGTAATAGAAGATGATCGGTTAAAAAAATAAAAACAGATTCTTTCATTGGCGACATCATGTTGATAAGTTCTTCGATTAAACTTTCTTAAACATCTACCCAACCATCGACTGTATTAAATCAAATTAAAGCGTTCTAATTATGTTACCACCGGGTTTGATTAGCATTTTTATTATTCTTTTGTGTTTTGCTCACTTAAGAAACTAAATTAATACATTTTGAGTGCCCAACGGCAACTAGCAACAACAATAGTATATAATATATAGCAATTATAAGAGATTTGTTGTTCGCTTTTTAGGCAAGATCATTAGCACTATGTATGATTTATATTCAACGTTGCTGGCGGGGTGTATAATTTGGTGCGTTGTGGGTGAAGTCAACGACAGACGACAACAAAAAACAAGCCATAATATTGTCGCTGCCCGCGTCGCAGTCGCGGCGGCCAGTTGTTGCATTCAATTAACATGACACGACGCCAACGTTGAGTTGCATTCAATAAACACATCAAATATATTGTGTGTATATATATATTTGTATATGTATAAAGTGTGTATGTATATGCTGGCTGCCTCAGTCTGGCAGGCCGACGCTGACGCGCTGCCCGGCTGAGCTGCGACGCGCAAGCGCAACAGCTGACGTCGACTGCGGCGCAGCACCCACGTCCACGACCAAAGCGTCGCCGTTGAAGCAGAGGCTGCTGCGCAGGTGTTTGCGTGGGTCAGAGGGAGACGTCGCCTCCGCAGCGGCAGCAGCAGCAGCAGCAACTGTTGCTGCTGTGTCATCAAAGCGTCGGCTTCGCATTGTTGTTGTTGCTGTTGTTGTTGTTGTCAGCTCTGGCAATTTGGGCAAGATTTTCCGTGAGCGTAAGCCGCCGCTGCTGTTGTTGTTGCTGCTGTATTCATTATAATTATTATGACTTTTTTTATTATAGTTATTTAATGATTTTGTATCGCGACCAGCTTCCACATATGGACTTGGCTGCTGATGCTGTTGTTGTTGTTTTTGCTGTTGCTGTTGGCCACTTCCTGTGCGCATATTTGGCTGCGACTGCCTAAGCTGACGACCCACAGCTGGGTCCAACCTGTCATCATAGTAGGCATATTCCGCTGCCTCCTCGTTGTAGGTGACATGCTTCTTGGCGGGCGCGGAGCTGCGCAGCCGCAACTGGCCCACACCATTGTCCACATAGTTCAGCATGGTCTCGTCTATGTCCTCAATCCAAGGTTGCTGCTGCTGTTGTTTGAGTATTTTCTTGGGCAGCAGCAATGGCGGCTGGCGCACTGTTTCATATTGCTCCTGCTGCCAGGGCTGGCCATCGTTGAGTGGTTTTTTGGTGACCGTGCGCAATCTTGGCGGCGTTGTCAGCTGGTCACGCTCTACGCTGAGATGACGCACATTGTGCTTCACCTGCAGCTTGGGGCTGTTCTTGGAGTTGAGCTCCATTTCGCGCTTGTTGTTCATGTCCATTTTGGGCCGGCGCACATTGTTCTGCGTGGCGTCCGCATCGTTGGCGTTGACGTAATCGTAGAACTGTATCTTGGAGCTGTAGGCTTGCTGGCGTCTAGCTGCGCTCGGGTCTATCTCAGGCGCAGCGACTACTGCTGGCAGCGGCTTGACATCCGTCAGCTTGGGCGTCACCTCGCGACGTGTGCGGTTCAGCAAACGGGATCTGTTGTTAGTGTTGTTGTTGCTATTGCTATTGCTATTGCTGGGCTGCAGATTGTCGTAGAACTGTATGGACGACTTGGCGAACTCCTTGTGAAACATTTGGCGTGTGTCCACATCTGGCGTTGCCTCGTCCTGCACAGAGCTCAGCCGCCTGCCTGCTGTCAAACGCGGCCGTTCCGCGCCAGACTCCAGCTGCAAGCTATTGCGTCGCTTGACGCGCGTCTCCACAGCGCTATCCACGCGCGTATCATCGGGCCAGAAGAAGTGCGATTCCTGGCGATTGCGTCCAACGCCGCACTGCCGCCCCTCCATCTTGGGCGGCAGACCCGTATAGAATTTGCCGTTCAGCATTTGGCAGCCGTGTCCGTTCAACAGCGAATTCCAACTAAAACTGATGCAAAGAACCAAAACAGTCGAGCGACACTTGGCAGCTGCTGCTGCCGCAGCTGTCGTCGACGTCGTCGTCATCTTCGTGTAGGTGTTCCAGTTTGCTGCGGCGCGGCGCTCGTGTCGCTGTCAGTTCAACTAATTTGCAATTCTTGCGAAAAACAACATTAAAAACACAACAACAAAAAAACAACATTTGAAGTATTCAATTTATTAGCGACTGCGCCGCTGACGCGACGCCAACGTCGACTGCAACGACGAGTTTCCGTTTAAGGTCAACTTGCCGCATTTTTCAAGCCAACGAAAAGTTGTTTTTCGTGCGCTGCGTTGACCAAATAAAAATTGGAGTCTCGAATTTGAGCTTCTCACAGTGTGCCGCCGACTTGTCTTGGCAATTAAGCCAAACCAAACTTCGATTGCGCCGCAAAAGCATAAAAATCAGCGAATAAGTGGCTCAAGTCTGCGCAATTCTGGCCGAGAACAGCTGCCAATTATTGGCAGCTCAGAATGGGTGTAAGGTTTGAATATGGCATTGCGTGCGTCTGACAATAAGTGTTTGTGTGTCAGCAGCAGTTAGATGTGGACAACAGGTCGTATACGCAACATAAACTGTCAGATACGACAGGTGGCCAAGCTTGCTAAACGAATACGCGTTGTAAATGTACACGTGTATTGTGTATTCTTTAAAATGAGTTTAAGCCATATATGAAACATTACTTAATGTTCCGGGCTTGAACAGAACTCTCAAATTTTAAGAAGTTAGAAGATACATTTAGGAAGTCTTTAGTGAAACTCGACTGTACCATCTCAAAATCTTTTTGCATATAGCTATTTATAACTGATCATAGAAATCGATTAAAAAATTTCGCTTCACACATTTTTACAACCCAAGCAGAGTATAAGAGTGTGCCCGTGACAAAATATTAAAAAACATTTCATAAATATTCAAGCCATAGCCAAAATGGTTTTTTATCTCTCACTTGATAACTAGTATTTGATGCTTTACGAGAATTAGAATTAATATTTTATATGAAGAACGCTACGCTTCTTAGCACCGCTTAGTTCTTGCTAATTCATTGAGAAAATTACACAAATCCAATCAAAATTTGTTAGATTTTATTGTATTTAATATATTTACCATCGTTTTCCACACTGTTGCTGTAGTAATTCTGAATGTGAGTATCATTGACGGACACTACTGAACTACTTACATTATTACATTGGTATATTTTGTTTTTTCTTTTTCAGACATAGATATTGTATTGCCGTTGGCATAATTATAAACAATTGATTTAAACGCGAACTATTATACAAATACATTGATGCTCATCGAAATGGTAGCTCATTTTCATAGATACTTTGAATGGTGAACTGAGGATGTGTTCAACAAAAACTTGGAATGTTCAAAAATAAGTAAATAATATCTCAGTTTTATGGCTGTATGGGTATTATTTGTATGTTGATTTTTAAGATTTTCAATGGATATGTAAAATGACTTAGACTACATAGTTAATGGTGTTTACATTTGTTTTTCCTTTTTGTTTTCAATTCACATAAACATTGTTCATATTTGTATTTGCTTAGTTATGGGTTTTTAAAACGAACCATTTAAAAAACGATTTTGTGTTCAAATTTAAAAAGCATTACATGCGAAAACTATTTGAAAACATCTCTCGGCTGGCATATTGTATGGGTTACCTCTTAGAATTAAACATATACTTAGGTGTTCTTAAAATCATTTTTGGTTTTATAGTTGTTTTTTTTTTCTTTTAATTTAATTTTGTTTTTGTTTTTTAAAAACTTTATTTACAGTTTGTATTTATAGCTGCTTGCGAGCTGAGGCTAATTGCAAACTTGAAGACGGATCCTGAGGCTGCGCACTTTCTTATCCGTTTACTTGTCCAGCAATGCGGCTGCCTTTCTCCCCATCGTCAAATGCCAGTTTTGAGACGCCATTTACTGCCGATATTCGATATCCAATATCGAAATTCAGGGGCTTGGCTAATGAGGCAACGCCGCCAACGCCTCGGGCCATGCATCGATGCCAGCTTAAATTTTCCGCCTCATTTTCTCAGTACTTAATTTGCGAATCATAACGAGCTTCGTTTACTGCTGCTGCTGCTGTTGTTGTTGTTGTTGTTGCTGCTGTTGTTGTTGTTGTTGCGGGGGCAACATTGGCGACATTACAATAATATTGGCTGTGGTGGCCTGGCCATAGTCCAGGGGCAGCGACTGCTTCTGCATGGCAATCGCATCCGACTCCGGTGCACGGGTTATAACGCAATACTGATTGCCATTGTAGGTGACGATGGGCATGTTCATGTTGCCGCCGGCATCGCCAACGCCAACGCCGACGCCGATGGTGTTGCCGGTGTGCAGGCCGGTCAGCTGGGCCTGCATGTAAGTGGCTGCTGTTGGTGAGTTGGCAATTATGTGCGAGACGGGCACTGACACCTGGTCGGGAAGAGGGATGAAGGGATACAGATACAAAGATACAAATTGAGTGAAAGTGACAGAAAATTTCATGCTGATGGCGTGTTATGTTGCGTGTTTTTGTTGTTAAAGGGTGTTTAGGTAGTTGTTTTTGTAGTTATTGTTGTTTGTTGTTGTTGTTGATAATAGTTAGTTACTTCATGTCCCCGATTATTGCCGTTGTTGCTGGTGTTGTTGTTGTTATTGCTGCTGTTGTTATTGCTGTTGTTGTTGTTGTTATTGCTGTTGGTATTATTATTGTACATAGGCGCGCTGGTCTGTGATATTTGCTGCTGCTGTTGCTGCTGCTGCTGCTGCTGTTGTTGGTGGTGCTTTCTGGCCGCTTTCTTGCCGCCAGCAACATGTTGGTGCTGCTGCGACTGCTGCTGCTGCTGATGGCTGGCATTGAGGATCATCTGATTTTGTATGATTATCTTCTGGCTGCGTGCATGTGCCTCCATTTGCGGGCTGTTGTTGAGTATTTGGTTTCGGTTTGCATCAATTTGATAGCCGCGATTATGGTTGTTGCTGCTGCTGTTGTTGTTGTTGTTGCCACTGCCGCTAGCGCTGCTGTTGTTGCTGTTGCTCTTAGCGATGGCGGCTGCTGTTTTTGTGGACTCTACGACTAACCGTTCCTGTTGTCAATACTGCAAGGATCAGAGAAGGCCAGTTTAGAGCCGCCCCGATACTAGTGCATATACCGCCTTAGGCCCCGCTGGCCGGTAGGCTCAACCGACATTTGCTCACCTCCAGATGACTCTTGGCATGAATGGACCACTCGTCCCGGCTCGAGAACATGCGCCCACACAGCTCGCACGTCCAGGACAACTGCTGCTGGTGATGTGGTATGATGATCCCCGGAATTGCCGTCGGCGCCCCCTGCGCCGACTGCACTATAATATTCTGTGCAGCCACCTGCACGGCCTGCTGCTGTAGCTGCAGTTCCAGGCTCTGCTTATTGTCCTCTGGCGGCGGATCCGGTTGCTCCTTCTTCTTGACCATATTGTTTAGCCGCTTACCAAGCGGCGCAATATTTGTGGGCGTTACGTGCTTAAACTTGTTCATGTGGATGACGAGCTTGTCCCGGCGTGCGAATGCCTTGTTGCACACCTGAAATGGATGGAGATTGCAACAGATTAGTGGCTGTCAGCAATCACTGGGGCATTGAGCCGCCGATTCAAGGGCTGCTTATACTTCACAAATATAGGGCTTCTCGCCGGTGTGGATGCGCATGTGTATGGTCAGCTTATCCTTGCGCGCCAGCCCCTTTCCGCAGACGGTGCACTCGAATGCCTTGTTGGTGGCTGTAAGCAACAGTTGGAGTCAGTGGCTAATTGGCCAGTTGCAGTTGGTTCAAGTTACTCACTCTTTGAGGGATTTGTTTTGCGCACTCCGGAGGAGGCCTGCTGCACTTGTTGCAGCGCCTTCAGGCGACTGGCCGGATGCATGGAGCCACCCTCCACATATGGTTCGGTGAAGGGTATCAGATTCGGCTTTGGAATATTGTAGGTGAGCTGTTCCGCCGCTGACCAGGTGCCCAGGCTCTGCAGCACACGCACGCCGCCCTCAAAGCCCATGCCGTCGTCGGGCACTGTAAAGGTGCTGTCGCCCGCTGCGCCGGCAGCGCCGCCCGCCGAACTGGAGGAACTGATCTGTGGGACCTTGATGGTGGCCGCATAATGTTGCTGCTGCTGTTGCTGCTGCTGCTGTTGTTGTTGCTGTTGTTGTTGCTGCTGCTGCTGCTGCTGTTGCTGCTGCTGCATGTTGCCATTGTTCTGGTTGTTATTATTGTTATTGGCCGTTGGGGAGCTCTGCTGCACGGAGCTCTGCTGCTGTTGCTTGAATTGGATGGCCGCCTGTGCCATCTGCTGCTGCACGGCCATATGCGCCTCCAGGTATGCGTTCTTCTGGGCCACCGTCATCTTGTCCATGTTAACGGTGCCGTCCTGTGAATGAACCAAATGGCAATGAAACATTGAGTCGAGTGTTTCGTTCACATTCCGTTTCGTTTCGTTCCGTGCCGTGCCGTGCCGCACTGCCACCCCTAAATGGCGCGCAAGTGTTGCGAAATTTCACCAGCCGCCACCCCCAATTGAACGCGCTCAAAACTGCCTGCCCTTGCGCAAAAATTTGCGACTTGAGCTTTTGCTCGCGCTGAATTTTCAATGCTGCTGCTGGTGCTGGGCTCTGGACTTCTGGTGGTGGTGCCGCCTCCCCCCGTTGCCAGCCAACGACAGCCTGAAGCCGTGCGTGTGTGTATGCCGGCCGTGCTCCCTGCTTTGGCGGCCTTTCTTGGTTTGAGGCTTTTCCGTGTCTGTCAAAAATGTATTTAAAGCGCGCCACTGAAAGTCAAGCTAAAATTTTGCTGTTCACACACTTTGGCTTAAATGTTTATTACCCGCTTTTCGCATTTGGTTAACGCCATAAGCATAAAATACGCGCTCTTCCCGCCCCACACCGCGCACACTATTGACATTTTCACTGGCTCAGTTTTGTAGCTTTTCTTTGCCTGCTTTTCTATTTTATATTATTTTTTTGTTCATCCTTTTTTTTTGCAATCTTGCTTACCACAATTGAAAATCAATAAAAACGGCCGCCGCGCTAAGCGTTAAATGTTGTACGCGAATTTCTATGGGCTTTTCTAATCTTTTTCTGTTGCAGCTCACAATTTGAAAGATTTTTTTTGAATGTTATGCGCTGGTGCTATACGAGCTGTATTTTTAGCTGCTGCTGCCGTCGCCGTTTACTTCCTCGAGCCAGTGCCCAGCGCCTTTTGTTTGTGTATGTATTGCGAATCTGATTTGGAGTCGACTCGCTCAGTCGCCGTCGCAGTCGTCGTCGCAGTCGCCGTTGCCGTCGCAGTAGCGGCAACAACGAGCACAATTTGAGTAATTATTTGTTATTCTTGAACGAGAAACAGGAACGGAGCATGCGACGATGACGACAACGACAACGACCACGAAGAGGTTAGCTCACGGATTCAGAGACAGAGTCAGAGGCAGACAGATACTAAAGCGACTGAACTTGAGCGCAGAAGGCGGAAGTGTGGCTAAAAAAAGTATTGCATACCACTCGGCGCGCTGGCGGAGAGCTTTTTCTCTCACTCTCAGTCGGTTGGTGGTGGTTGCCGCGCGGAACAACTTGGCAATGGGACAGCGTAACTTTGACAATGGCAGTCGACGCGGCCGCTTATCAGCAGTTGCTCAGTTCACTCACCTGAAAATCTATGGTTGCTCGGACCGTGTGCATGGAGGCGGCATAGTTACGCAGCATATGCTCGTTGCGCATGCAAAGCTGCCGCCAATCGTACAAGTGCTCCAGGCGCTCCAGGCACAGCTCGCATATGTGCTTGGGCAGATAGTCGTCCTTGGTTATCTGTCAAGCAATTGGACAGGCCAATAAACAGAATACACCCATGCACACTCAAGCACACCTACTCACATTCGCCTGCAGCAACGTGCGCAGCTTGTAGAGCAATTGGCGCTGCTCCGCCAGCGGGTCAAAGATGTGCAGCTTGCTGGGTCCCTGGTGTATGCCACACAGCCGGCACAGCTCAGCAAAGTTGCTAAAATTTAGATCCACATCGTGCTGCAGCGCCTCCTCCTCCTCCTCCTCTTCCACCTCGTAGATGTGGCTGCCATGTGTTGCGCCTGCATTCTCCAGCATGTGTTGCTGCTGCTGTTGCTGCTGTGTTGCTGCTGTGTGTTGTATGTGCGACTGTCGATTGCTGATGCTCAACATAACGTATTTCGCGCGCTTTTTGCGTTGTGATGACCGTCAACTGTTGTTGGTTTATGTTACTGCTGCTGCTGTTCAGTTGCTGCTGCTGCTGCTGTGTCTACATATTGGCTGCAATGAGTTGCTGTTGTTGTAGTTGTAATTCTGCCTAGTTTGCATACACACACAAGTTCTCATAATTTGTATACCTATCTGACCAAGCCCGCCCTCCCCCCTCACTATTTGATGTGGGAAAAATCGATGCAATTGCTGTTTAATTTTCACAACAGCAACAATTGCTGTCAATCAATGTTATTGCCAATTAACGTATCGTATTTTGATTTACCAAAAATGTCATAATATAATCTCTTATAATTGACACACATTCAAAATGCCCACTCACACACAAACGCACACGCACACAAAACGGCATGCAACATATAAAAACATATCAATTTTGTTTTTGTATTTGCCTTTTATTGAACACTTTAAATGTGGGCAGGACGAAAAAAAAAACTTACGGAAAAAATGATGGCGCGAACGATGTGTTGCTGCTGCTGCTGCCGCTGCTGCTGCTCTTCCTGTTGCACTGCCACTTTGCCACTGCCACTGCCACAGCTGCCGTTGCCGTTGCGAG
Organism: Drosophila ezoana; assembly: GCA_035045725.1. Lineage (NCBI taxonomy): Eukaryota > Metazoa > Arthropoda > Insecta > Diptera > Drosophilidae > Drosophila > Drosophila ezoana. The sequence continues at coordinate 2,193,043 of JAWNOU010000036.1, forward strand.
TGTGAGTGCAACGCTGGTGAGTGAAAAGTGCAGGCCTTGTTGCCTGCAGCCTGGCCACGGCGAGTGCGCAGTGCAGTACCTGTGGGTGGCGTCCAGCCAAATTGGACGAATGTGGGGCATTGCATATGGTTGGGTTGGGTTGTTCGTGTAGCTTGGGTTGTTTTTCCTTTTTTTGTACACCACCAATTTTTTCTTTCTTTTTAGAGAAGCTATGAGAAGTGTTTGGCAAATCATATAAACAGCGCGGGCAACAGGTGTTAATTAATCCGCTGCTTCCGCTGGTGGCTATTCGGCAGCAGGAGGAGCCTCTTCAGCAGCTGGTGGCGCCTCTTCAGCAGCAGGTGGCGCCTCTTCAACTGCTGGTGGCGCCTCTTCAGTTGCTGGTGGCGCTTCTTCAGCTGGCGGAGCCTGACCTGCATCGTCTGCTGGAGCACCCTCTGATAATGGTGCTACCTCTGCAGCTGGTTCTTGCTCGGCTGCATCTTCCTGATCCGCGTCATTTTCTTCAATCGGTGGGGGTGCGGCTCCGAGGTCTATACACTCGGACAGCGAACTGCCTTTTTCTTGGAATTCCTCCTCACCAAACATATCATCGAATTCCTTCGGTTCCGGCTCTTCCTCAGGCACAACCTCTTCATATACAATGATCTCCTTCCAAATAATCTCTTCATCGACGCACACGGGCTCATCGCTTTGCGGCTCCACGCGCTTGTTCAGATCTAACTCCGACACGCATGGCTCTGTGTGATCGAAACCACCACAGGTCACACAGGAAGATGTGGTTAACAGCACGGAGGAGTGCGGTGAGCTGCTGGAGAGCACTGAGGTGGTGCTCGCAGTCTTCTCTTTGGGCTTGGCGTCCTTGGCTGGTGATTTGTATGTGATGGTCGTCTGCTGCGATCTCTCTTGCATGCCCAGATCGGGTATTAGCTGGCACTGATTGGTGATCTGTGGTACGACTGGATTACTGCGTATCAAGTAGTCTGACACACGCGCCTTCCAATCATCCTGGCTACAGTCAACGTTCTGCATAATAGCATAAACTTCTGCAATCAGCGGCTTCAGCATGGGACGATTGCAAAACCGATTCTTATCAAAGAGTTCAATGGGTTCGTGTATATCTGGACACATTATAAAATGATTATTTAAAACTTTCAAATACAGGCCGCCACACTTACAGTTGGGAAATATAAAGGTTATTTCGCGGGCCACGCTATCGTAATTCTTGGTCACATGGATATTACGCTCCAGCTCCGAGGCTGACCCGCTGTGGGTCAACTATTAGCATAAAAATAATTTCAGTTAGCTGCCACTTACAAGTAACATATCATAATATTTAGTAGCTCCTGTACTCCGTTCTCTTTGGTTAGTATGAAGGCCTCAGAGATGCCCTTAGACAACAGGATTACCTCTAGCATAAAGCCCTTCTCGTCCGCAAAGTCTGCATAAAACTCTGCAGCCAGCTCCGGCGAAAAGTTCAATTTGCGATTTCCCTGTATCTGAAATCCACAGGATAATAGCTTTAGCAGCACAGGGCGCCGCTTGTGCATGTAGTCCGGTTTAATAATAAGCAGCGTATCTTCAAACATTCTTAATTGAAAAAATATATTATAGTGTACACTCAAAAACAGTTCCCAAAAATTTGTAATTTGCGCGCTGTTTCCTTTCTAAAGATTTATTTATCAGATTTTATTCTCGTTCTCATGTTTTACACTTGGCGTCTTATGCTACACACACACATTGTTATTTATTTAGTTAAGGGAATTTGTTTGATTTCTCTCGGCCTGTTCCGGGTTTCGAAACCAGTTAAAAGTTGTTTCAGGTTTTAAGTGGTTTTTAAAAAGTACATGACCGGAATGGGCGTGTCTACTATTACAATTTATGTTTAATTTAAGCCCTTTTCGCATACGCTTACAAAAATCAATCAGTTTCAGGTGCTTTCGTTTTTTAACTATCACCCACAATTTCTTTCACGAATTAAGCGCAACATAAAGTAAGTAAGAAAATGAAATAAACATATAAAACATGCAAAACGATAAGTCAATTTTCGATCATTTACAGTCCCAATGAAGTACAGAATGTAAACATAAGTAAAGATATAATATATATTTATATATATCGTGACGCCCCCTTGCGACACATCACGTGGCGGTTGCGTTTAGTTCGCAACACGCAACAATCTTAAGCTGTAATTAAAGGTTGGAGTAAATTAAACACTTTATTTATGAGTTTGTAGAAGCTGTCATATACCTGAAATTCTGGCAAAGGCCAGCGCGGATTTCTCGCTGTCAAAGCATTTGCCAATCTCGGCGCAGACGTGCGACTGATCAATATAGGGACGCTCAGACAGATGCATGATGCTAAAGCCATAAATGGAGATCATCTCAGAGCACTGCAATCGAAACCATTTCAAATTAATAAGATATATAATAAAATTAAGATGTCTTGTTTCTTGGCTTACAATATTATAGTACTTGGCTGGCAAGTTCTCACAGGCCTCTGAGATCATGTCCTGTACACCCAACTTGTCGTGATCCTTTTGTGAACGGAAAAAGGGCAGCAAGGACTGCGACACGCCATGACAAACGCCACACTCGATGACCTCGTCGTTGACGGCCTGGCTAAAGCATAGCTGCAGCTTCTGGCACACCTCCTTGGGCGGCACTTTGCTTAACAGGCTAATAATGGCCGTGGCGTAACCGTCGACAAAGCTGTCGCATTGCTTGCGTATGGTCGATGGGAGGCGATCGCATACAACGCGTATGGCTCGCTTGATCTCATCCTGCTCGGTCTTGTTCTGCAGTTCCGTCTCCAGTTTGGTCATGACAAACTCGCACAGCACACAGGTGGGTGGTTCGTCGACTTTTGTTGACTCTAGGCGTGCCAGCTTGTCGTCTTGGCGCTTGGGCAGAACAACAATTACATCGTACTTCAGGGCCTCATCGATGTCAACTGTCAATTGAGAGTAAACTGCTAATATATTACAATTTTAAGGGTACTCCTTGCACTTACGATCCTCCTGCTCGCCGCCCAGGCACATGCCTAGTTCCAAGCATATCAGTTTGGGATCCATCTCCCTCAGCAGCAGATCGGCAATCTGATCGCCGTGTTTGTCAATGAATGTGTGGCACTTATTGGCCAGCGGTTTTTTTAACTTGTCGCAGGAGTGCTCAAGGGCGTTCTTGATGTCTGACTTTGTCGCGTGCTTGCCGATCTTCTTTTCCACTGTTTTGACCACCTCCTCGCAGATCAAGCAATTGGGTCCCAAGCTAAAGTCCTTGTCAAAGGCAATCTGAATAGGCAGCTCATCGCTGGAGTTAATTTCATTGGCCGCAAATTCCTCGCTGCTGCTGGCTGACTTATCGTTCTCCGCGCTATCTAAGAGGCTGATTCCCATTTCATCCAGATAATCCTTGGACTTAGGACACAGCTTAAGCTGCACGCAAATCTCTTCCGGCTTAAAGTCTGTGATGAGCATGTCAATTAACTCATTGGAGTAGGTCTCCACAAAGTCTACGCACTCGGAACGCAGCTTACTGGGCAGATGCGAGCAGAGACCGTTGAGAACCTTCTTGATATTCTCCTTAGACTTGTTGTCGCGTATCTTGATCTGAGCCTGCTCCACGGCAAACAAACAGAGCGGACATGTGGGCTTATCCTGTTGATCGCTTGACACCGTTTCTGGGTGGAACACCTCAATGTCCTCTTGCTTCTCAATGTTACGCGGACACATTTGCATCATGGGGCAAACGCTGCGCGGATTGAGGCCCTGGATGAGCAGCGCAATGACCGCATCGCCGTACATTTCCACAAAATTGCGGCATTGAGTAGCTACGCCTCGTGGCAGCTTGGTGCAAACGTTCTCAACGGTATGCTTAATCTGATCATCGGTAGCGGGCGTGGCCAGCGTTTCCTGTATGAAATGTAACAGATACTCGCAAATGGTGCACAGTTCACCGCCCTGCACCAGCTGGCCGGGATTGGCGGCGCCCATCAAATGATCAATGGGCAGCTGCATGCCCATTATTTGTTTCTGGCTAAATTTAGGTTCGTTGGCACCCAGCTTCTTAATGGTCACTTGCACTTCGGCGGGCGCAATGGCGGGCAGCAACGGCATAATGGGCGCATCGTAACCCAGATCCAAGCCCTTGGGGCAAACGCCAATGAGGAAACAAGTGCCATTGGCATCTAGATTGTTGACCAGTGTGCTGTATATGACATGATAGTACTGATCCACGATACTGATGCACTCGTCTTTGAAGCTACGCGACTGTTTGCAGAAACCCTCAAGCACTTGCTTGAACTCTGTTTCTGTTGTGTTGGCCACCAGAACATCACGCAAATGTTTAACCAGCTGCTCGCACAGCGCACAGGGAATGTCATCGCCGATGCCCTCCAAAGTTGTAAGTGCTTCCGGTTCCTTAACATCATCCTCGTGCTGATGGTAACGGGCCGCACACACACCAGACAAATGACACAGGCCATCCGTTTGCAAATGCTTCTGCACATGCTCGTAAATATCGTTGAAATAGGTCAGCACCAGGTTGGCGCAGGCATCTGAGAAGCTGGACATGGCGCCGCACCAATGCAGCAGCTGTTCAACCATGTTGTCGCGATTCGTCGACTCGAATTTGCTGTGCATCTTGCGCGAGAGCAGGTTGCAGTTGCCACAGGACAGTTGTGTCAAGTCAGCCTCCTTCTTCTCCAACTTCTCGGATTCTTTCTTGACAACCACTTCCTCTTCTTTGAGGGTGCCATCCAACGCTGCCTGATAGGTTTGCTTCATCAGCTCATCAATCCTAGCGCTGTTGCACAAACCAGCCACGGAGCAAACTTGCTGCAATTGCAATTTATAATTGAATGTAAAGAAAATGAGTTTTTTTTTTAGGCTACTCACGTCGGGGTTCATTTGGGAGGACAACGCCTCAACCAGCTCGGGTATAAAGTTGTCGGCCAGCGAGATGCACTCCTTTTGCACTAGCTTGACGGGTATCAGCTTGCAGGAGCCCTCGAACACCTCCTTAAGCTCCTCCTCGGTCTCATTGCTGCGCAGCTGATCGCGCGCCTGTGTAACCATATCCTTGCATATCTGACAAATGGAATCAGTGTCCACAGGCACGACTCGCTTTTCCCACACGGTCTGAATGCAGTGGCGCGTCGCTCTGCAGTCCTTTGCATTGCTGCCGGGCCGAAACAAAAGACATCGTTTAACAAACCAGCCAAAATGTATCAATTGATAAGTAAGCAATATAAAAAACTGCCGCATCCGCAGTTAAGCAAAAAAACGCCTCAAATGACCCGCATTCATAATCGTCTTTCACCATGTCAGCAAAGACCAGAGTCCAAAGCATTGAACGAACCCTCGCAACATGCGCTAGTTGAATGCACCCGGGTAAACAAATGTACCAAATCATATGCATATATCATTTAATGGACAGTGGGGGGACTATGTTTAGCTCCCCTATCATTTAAGATATTAATCGGATATTGTTGTGAATACATTTCGAATATAATTTGCAGAAAAATTACTGTGATTTCTGTGCTGTGGGGCACAGCAAAACGCTAATTTGTACAAAACAAACAAATCTATATATATACTACAGATAAGCACGGACATGGCATATAAATATATATTATATATGTGTATATCTACGACTTCTCATTGCACAAAATTTGCGACGTTCTTTACTGTCAACAGTCTTGGCAAACAAAGACTTGAGCGATTTCGTGCTCGTAAATACGTTAATAAACAAACAAAGAATGAAATGTTTATGGAAAATCACTTAGTAATTTGATGCTATTGCAAAAATATTGTTTAAATTGTATAAAAATTGTAACTGTAGCTGGCTTATATAACCAGTTGCTAGTAAATGCAATTATTTGTTTGAGTGGCGTGCTTGCTGTAAGTTATATATAAGCCTAGGGCAAATAGAGATATTGCTATTATTTGGATTACTCAGAGATCGATGGCGTTTTATTGATAAGAAACTTCCAGCTGCTGACTATTCTCCATAACCTTTTTTCTTATGACGAATACTCAGATATTTGAGTCAAAGCGTTTGAAATATCAACTTTAAGCGAAAGCGGACAAAGAGTAGCCCTAAGACGAGCCCAACTGATTAGTCATCGGAATTTGCGGCTGATTATACAGATTGCATATAAATATACATATAAGTATATACATATGTAATGAGTTGGCTCGACTGGATGTCATTTGTTAATTGAATTTAAAGCGGAATTGAAACGGGAAAACAAAATGCTACACAGCACATAAAAAGAGACTGATAGACGACAAGAGAGAGAGAGGGAGAGAGAAAGAGTGCAAAGTGTAGCCATAGCTCGCACGTATGTACATTTAACAAGTGTGCGAACAGGAATAAAAAGTAGAGCAAAATAGCGCTTAAATAAAATAGAGCAACTGTAAACGCCTAACAAAGGTTATCGATGAGCCAAACAGAATGGCGGCTCTGCCTTGGGACGCCTGACTCTGCTGATTGCCTTATCAAACAGTTCTTCTGCAGACGAACAATGAAAACAGTTCAAGAAAGAAACGGTAAGCGCGCAACGGGTTAATAACTGCGTAGTGGCCATTGTTTTATATACATCATTTTGTACAGGCGCCGCGCGGTGGCGGGGGCGTTGCACCGACTGTTTTTTTTTCCCGATGACAAAGCGCTTTTCCAATTTTTTCTAGACTCACCTAAAATTATCGCACCAGTATGAGGGGCCCCAGGTGCATTTACTGGCACCAACCAGCGGCTGCTCAGCGATTGGCGTTGATGAAACACAAACGCCTAAAATAACAAAATACACAATGGCAATTTTAGTAAAAATATATACAGATATATATATTTTATAATCTATTTAATTGGTGCAAAACCAATACGCAATATTCACTACCGACGTCACAACTTACCGCAAACAAACACAGCCAAAATGGCCAAAAGGCCCGCGTTACGCATTTTGTTGTTTTGGGTGTGTGCTCTTAGCTAGACTTCACTTTTATATATAATTAGCCAAATTTTACTTTTACTTGCTCTTTTTACACTCCAGCTGCAACTGCAACTGCACTGAATGAATATTTGATGATTAATGCGAAAACGAATTGCGTTTGCTTTGCTGTTGTTATTTTACAGTGTGACCAGAAGCCTTGACTAGAAATGATTTCTATCGATATGCCAAATGCCAAAGCATGCCGATAGTTTTCTCACTCTCTTGCAATGCTGATATAATTGTGTTTTGATCTGTTATAATTTATTTATTTTACATAATAACACAAACAATAAATTTAAATGGAATTATCTCAGTTGACATTTTTGTGAACGCCACTTACTTTACCTATATTCAGCATGTTGAAAACTCACGAACACGCTCATCTCTAATTGAAACCGTACAGCATATGTTAAATTCGATATTTTTTTATTTTAAAATTGCAATTTTAACAGGTATAAGAACTGTAACTATTCATTTATTTTAATTTCTAGCTGTAAACTGAACAGTGAATGTAATATTAGTTTAGTGTCAACAAATTTAAGTTCATATTAATCAGAACATGTCTTCATATACAAGGTTACCATTTAGCAAGAAAAATATATGTTAGCGCTGCCACACCAATAAATAAAGTTCGGCTTATGTAAAATATTAATGTAGACCCGAGTTCGAATCTCGTCAAGACCAAGAAAATAAAAATAATTCAAATAATTCGTTTCTTTTTTTTTACATTGCTTTTCTTCAAAAATTTAGTAAATAATATAATTTAGTAATAATAAATACTAAACAAATATGCAAGTTAGTCGAATCTAGATTTGCTTGTACTTTTTATAACTTTTGATTGCCTTTTGAATTTAGCCTTTGATATAAATATTGTTGTCATTTAATTGTTTAGCGTGCAAATTCTTTTTTATTGTTATTAAATGACTGACTAAACTATGGCAATAACCATCGGCAAATGTTCTTGAACTGTTGCTCAAGTGTTTAGCTCTCGTAAGTGTTTAACCAAACACTCAGTTATAATCCAGCTGCGCTCAAGCATGCATACAAATTCAATTGTAATTATAGCCAAACAGAATTCTAATAATTGATTGATGTTACTCAGCGCGCAAAATGATCTCAGCTAGATCTTTGCGGCCCAGGCCTAGTGCGCCCGTAAAGCTGTTTGTTCTTGTAAGGTTATATCTTGGGAAAATGCATCTTAATTAGCTGAATTGTTGTTCACACAATGAAAATAAACAAATCTCTGCTGTGATGTCTATCAAATTGCAGTTTTATCTAATAATTCTCAACACTCATTTTGTGTGGGAGCTTGAGCCAGTCGAGAATGTTTGGGGCATATTCTCACTTGCAGCTGCTGCTGCTGCTGCTGCTGCTGCTATTGAGCCTCAGCCGAAAGTCGAGGTCAGCTAGTGGCTGCTGGTGATTGACTGGGCAAGCGAAATGCCAAATGCAGCCGTCGTCGACGCCGATCCAAGCAATATTGCCACAAACTGTGTCAAGCCGCCGAAGGAAACTTGAAACTCGACTTGGCGTGGCCAAGGTGGCCAGCTGTGAGCCGTGGTATTTGGTTCTTTACCAGATTTAATTGCAGTACTGCCAAATTATAAATACACTTGACCATTGACAATGAATTATATGTCCACTAAACTGGGCAGGTTTTAAGAATCTTACTTTTTTGGGCGCCCCCCAAGTTCAGTCACAATCCAAGTTCATTTTTCTAACGAATTATTTTCACTAGGCACAAATTAAAAACGCATAGTTTTACTTGCGGGTGCGGGAGGGGGGCTCGTTGTTCACACGGTGAAGAGACCATTGCCAAAGAGTACTCGCAGTTGGGGTTTGGGGGATTCGGTTTCAGTTTCAGTTTTAGATGGTTCGTTGCGTGACATACTTAGTTGGAGACGGACAGAGAGAGATTGTGCACTTGTAACCCTAATTACGTGCGTAATTACGAGCGGCTGCAACTAAAGGGCAACGGGCAACGAGCCGGAGAAACCTCAAAAAGTACGTCACATACACTTCATCTAATGGTAAATTGTTTTATTGCCCCTCGTCTGTGTCAGGTTGTAAAACTTGTGCAACTTCCTTGACGCGATAAGACCCGCAAGGGGGAGGGGCTCTGCAACTCATAGACGGTTAAGGTCCAAGCTGGCAAATGGCAGTCATTACCAATCATTCTTTGGCTGCTGCCCTGAGACCAAGATCAGAGCCATGCGGAAATGAACTTGACCTTATCGCTGCCAGCCCCACAGCAACTGTTGCTGCCGACTGCTGCTGCTGCTGCTTTAGCGGTTGTGCGAATGCCGTAAAACAAAACTCGAGTTAATAAATACAGCAGAGCGAGCAGCAACAACAATGCCTCGGATTTGTCGATATTTGTGAGTCAAATTCGCTGCTAATGATAAACCAACGGAACCACCGCGCGCTACCAATAACAACAAAGGCCAGAAGGAGGAACCCAAGCACACATAACAGTTTCAACAGACACCTCTTATCATAAATACGCAGCCGAAGGCTTCTTCCGCAACGCTATGCAAGAAGATCAAGTTCAAGAGAGCTTGTTTTTTGTTTAATAGAAGCTAAACTAGAAGAGTTGCATTGGAACATACAACGACCGCTATACACTTGATTGTTGTGCTTGGCCGACTGCTTTGACCCAGTGAAGCCATTTTAAGGCCACCTTTATAATTTAATCTAGTATCTATGATGTATTAATAATTTCGGGACGGCGCGAACGCCATTCCCGGCTACCAAAAATTACACGCACGAGTTATTCACATTAGGAATAATCGCAGAGGTCAACTCAGCCGAATGTGCAATGACCAAGCCTCGCTCCGGAGGAACCGCCTTCGTGATCACGGTTAACCTCTACGCCAGGTAAGTATGCTTTTCTCTGCTCTGGAACAGGCACACCATGCCGACCGAGTCAGAACCGTTTGAGAATTATAAGACGCGCACATGTGAAAATTCCTACGGCAGGCAAAACTGGCAAAGTATGCTACGCCAACAGCTGGCACGTACTTGTACGTGAAAGCAGCAGCAGGCAAACACAGGGATGATGGGCGTGCAGGCCGCTGAAGCAGCGAATAACTCAGGGAAACAACAATATATGAATGTTCTTGCGAATATGAACATTTTAAATATATAACATACATATTTTGAACGTAAATATGATGTATAAATATAAAATTCTATTATATGGAGAGTGCTAATTTTATTATCACTTGACCGCTGGACTTTTGATAAGCAACAATTTTCTTTGCTTGTTTCTGTATGAAGTTTGATTATGTATCAGCCATAATTATTTTTTGTTTGTAATTTGCTTTATTAACAGTAAAATTAAACTGTTATTAAAGAAAAAAACTTAAATTAAACATAGACGAATACAACTTATTACAACAGATAATTATATACCATCAGAGAACTTTATATACCCGATTTGAAGGCCCATTTAAATGCTTATATTTGTCAAATTAATTATAGATAAGCACTAATTTAATAATAGATACTTTATACTATTAAATTTTAGTGAATATGAGAAATTTAACTGATAAAGTCAGCTAAAAAAACCATTTGTTTACAGCACCAAAGGGTATACAACTATCATCAGCCAATATAACACGTTTCAACCCCAAGGAAATGACTGCTCCTGCACATTGTACAATCTAGTTGACTTTGCTACTCTCGCCTGAATTGAAATTTTCACTTTATAATTCTCAAACCGTTCTGACGCGCCTGGATTGGAGTGCCTGTTCCAGAGCGGAGAAAAGCATACTTACCTGGCGTAGAGGTTAACCGTGATCACGAAGGCGGTTCCTCCGGAGCGAGGCTTGGTCATTGCACATTCGGCTGAGTTGACCTCTGCGATTATTCCTAATGTGAATAACTCGTGCGTGTAATTTTTGGTAGCCGGGAAGAGCGTTCGCGCCGTCCCGAATATATAAATAAATATACCATTTAATGATGTTATTAAGGCAGATTTGGTCTGTAAAAAGGGTACGTGACTATCTCAGCGTCGTTTGGTTAGGACAAACAAACCATATGACGATATATTTCAAAGATATGGGGTACACTATTAACTATAAAGACGGGACATTATAAACCAGTTTGTCTTACATGTGTCTTCCGACGTCTTGTGCATTATGATAAAGTATTTCTTGTTTTGTTTTTGCATCAGAAGATACTTCTCAGCCCGGGAAAGCCCCGAATTATATACTGGCTTCTATTTTGAGCATACCACCATCATAATACGACGAAGGCAATCGGCTTATACATTTGCCGAGAATCATAAATGTGTTCATAAAGACGAAAACGCAGAATTTTATATAAATATGGTAAAGGATTACAGTCTTAAGTGGAGCTGTTGAACGCACAATGACTTGCACTTATTTCGCAGTGCTGCTTTTTATTAGAGAAGCTGTTAATTTGTGTCTAATTAAAGAACGATTCCATTGGCCAGTTGTTACTTCCTAGACAAACGTAGACAAAGACATTGTGGCTGCGACGTGATGGAATAATTACGTGTTTAGGAAGTGCGCATAAAACAGTTTATAGACTGAAACGATATTAATAAATATCTAGATATGCGCTGGTACGAATTGAGATGATCTGCAAGGGCATATCAAAATGTATCTGAGCCACGATTTCCTAGCATGTGAAGGTAGAGATGAAAGATACGTATAGTATTGTCGTGTTCTTGTCTGATATGCTTCGTATCTTTGTCTCTCATCAAATCCAACTAGAAAGTTATTTACAATTTATACAAGAAACTTGTTTAATTGGTTATTCAAAGTTGTCCATGTATTATTTCCAGTTTCTTTACGATAATGCTACAGGTTCTGTTGAACCCAAATTGCATAATTAATAGGCAATAATATTTCAGAATATTTCGTTGGTTCGTTTTAACAATCAACAAAAATATAAAAGAAAGGTTTTTTTTAAAGGTTCTATCTTAAATTTGCATTAGTCTGTGTGTCGAACAGGTTCTATTGAATGACATATACAAGAAAAACGGGCGAGTCGACTAGAAAATAACTCATGCTCAGTTCAATAATGATTCGGAATTATAAAAATCAATTTGATTATTTAGGTAACAACTTTTTCGAAAAATAATCTTTTTTAATATTAGGATTTTTCAATTAATCTGGAGGATTTAACAAAGACTCAAAATGGGCTTGCCTACAAAATTAATATATAGCTTCAACTTGAGTTGAGACAGAAGGTTCAGCAATTGGTCTATTCCCTAAAGTTTGCAGGGTATGATAACGAAACCACAAACTGAAGTCCCATTGAATAATACTTAATTTTTAGGCTAAGAATACGAGTAAGTCATCAACATAACTTGATTTGCTGCGCAGGTAAGCGCGATGTTGCGTCGATATGAAATTGATTTTATAATAGAATACCATGCGGAACCAGTTATATAATGATTTTTATTGCTGGCAGCCCTGACCATGAAAATGATTCCCTTAATATAGATCAGCTGGCAAAATGTTGGGGAGCTGAAGAGTTGCTCGCGACCTTGGGCCAATAAACAAAGAATATTTGTTTAGCATGCGAGTGATAATTCCCCAAACTCTATTCTAAATGCAAATCGCCAATTGGCTGAGAATCGGTCCGATCTGGCGGAAAATATGTTCGGAGCAGAAGGCAGCGAAGGGTAAGGGGTCGACTAGATGCGAGTTATGAAATTCTGACCACTCAAATTAAACGCTCCACTTTCAGTGGCGGACATGACACAGTCAAGTTGTTTTAATTGCACTCATATAATGAAATGTGTACCTACACTTGACTACCTGAATACCTGTCTGCCTGACGGTCGGGCAGCGTACAGTTTTAATAGAATCGAGCGATTTCATCCCAAAACACAAGGCACAAAACACTTGCTAATTGCGCTCAAAGGCCGTGCAACAAATGAGCGCCATTAAACGGGAGCAAACCCAACCGACAGCCCGAGCAGGCCCAACAGAACTGTCAAGCAATTGTCGGCACAATTAACTGCATATGAGTTTAAAGATACAAATACAAGGGCAGCCGTCAAAGCCAACGAAACGAGTGCTTACGACGGCAACCGACTGCACCATACTCTGTTCAGTGATTCAATGTATAGAGAAGAAATCAGGCTGATATTGAGCCTAGTGACTCTAAGACTGTAAGCACCTGGCAGTGATGCTCAAACTGTGACTTTGGATAATAGTTCTTACAATTTGGGGGATGTTTGCGGGGCCACAATCATTTTGGCTTGATTTTAAAAGTTCATGTAGTCCACATGATAACTTTGGGAGATCTAGATTATTTAAGATGTTTGTGTTTTGCACGCCTTCTAGTGGGCGTGGCTCGACAAATTGAACAGAATATTCGACGCGGTTGTACACGAGTGTACATAGATATCATATGCCAAGTTGTAGGAGCTTAGATTCAACAGGACAGACGAACGGGCCAGAAGATGGACAATCCACAAAAGGCCTAATATACTCGTTTTCACTTGATGAATAGAGTATAAAAAACCATCGCAAATGCACAAATTTGTGGCCATATTATGCCGTATTGCCACAAACAGCAGCAGCAGCAGCCGCAAAACGCCAACTCATGTTGAATATAAAATATGACAATACCATTCGGCTACTACTACTACTACTAACACACACATGAGTGTGGACCGAGTAGCAGTAGATTTTCTGCTGCCTTTTTACAGCGTCTGTGCGATCGGCTTCATCTCCGGCTCACACACACTCTCAGGCACAGACACTCCGGCCGAGCTGAGCGACGAGACCGAAAACCCGAAACGGCAAGCCGAAAATTTAGCACTTCTTTTTAAATTTTTATGCAAACTCAAACTTTTTGTTAGTTGTGTGTCGGAGTTCGCAGCGTTAGTGTCGAGCAGAGAATTCAAATTGTGATCGTGCCGGGTCCGGATTAAAATTGATCACAAACAAAAACATAAATAAAATCCCAACTCGACTTGTGTGCGCGTGTGTTTGTGTTTAAAGGATATGCCAAAGGCAATTGGCCAAGTGTAAAACCGTTTGCGAAATGTCCTCAAAAGTATTTAGTTCGTTGATGGCCGAGAGCATATTGCTCTCGAAAGCCGCACAGATCATATCGGGCTATTCGCCTATAACTATATTTCTGCTGGCCACTATCAGCATTTTCCTGGTGGTCTACAATAAAAGACGCGCCCGTTGGGTTAAATATATCGAAAAGATACCCGGACCTGCCGCACTGCCCTTTCTGGGCAATGCCATCGAAATGAATGTGGATCACGATGGTGAGTTCTTGGCTAAAACCATAATTGTGCACTGTTCTACAGCTGTCTTTTATGTCTTGACCCTGAATCGAACTATTCGAGCTCGACTGCACGTAAGCGATTGATCTGATTGAATAAGCCAATAGAACTTGCAGTAAATAAAGCATAGAAATAAGGCACACTCGGCATTAGGTGCTAATTTACGGATAAACTAACGATCAAACAACCAGTCAATGATGCCCGCGATTTATTTGTGAATCCACAGTGCTCTCCGTATTTAGCAATAGTTTTTCTTCAAATGTTAATGAACTTTTTTAGATCACTTTCAGTTTCGCTTTCCTTGCTTTCAATTTCACAGGAAAAGATCTTTATAGAAACAGAAATACGTGATCAAATAAATGTTGACAGCGAAAAGAATATAATTCGAAAATGTGCTAATTGACATTTTGATGATCTAATAGAACAGAACAAATGTTTAGCATTATTTGAGTAAAAGAAACTAATTTATATCTGCCTTTAAATTGCTTTAATTTTTAACAAACTTGTGTGTTTGTTTTAAACATTTTATTCAATTAGCAAAATTAACTGATTAGTTTTTATAAAATAAATAAGGAACTGAAATTATGAAAATAAAATTATAAAGTTTAGTAATAATAAATGCTGCATAGTAATTGGAGAAGCCAATTGCATAGCTACAATTTTAATTTTTAATTGTTTACACTAATAAGTTTTCTGTTTACTTTAAGTATTATTATTGTTTTTATTTATGTTTACATTTTATCAAAATGCATAGTTTGTAAATCAAATATTTAATCACTTCACACATTTCGATTTCATATTGAATATAAATGTTTTATTGACAAATCTCACTTAATTATAAAAAAAAGTATAAATAAAGCTGTAACGAGACCTTCAACTCAGCCGCAAAATTGAATGAACACAAATATCCATAGTTAGTGTGAATCACATAATTATTTTAATTTTCTTCTTTTTTGCGCTAGTGCCAAATTTGAACTTGATATGAGGCAAGCGGCAACAACTTTCACCTTCAACACAAAAAATCAAAACAATCATCATAAAAGGGCCCTTTTTTTTTGGTAAACTGCGGAAATGCGACATTTGTTGAATGAAATAAAATTAACTGCAAAAAAAAAACAATATTGTGCAAGTTTGTCAAGAACTGAAGCACAAAGAAAAACAGTAGCTGCCACATAAATGGTTAAATAACAAGCCAAACAAAACACTCGAGAAGTTGTAAAATCAGAAAACGATCGTAAACTTCTCAAGAAAGGCTTAACATAAGCCCTGGGTCTGAGGCGGACGTGCGCTTGAATTGGACTTGATCTTGATCTTGATCTTGGACTTGACATTCAAAGCCAGCCACAGACAATCTATGCAGCTTTTGCAGCTAATAAATGGAGAGTCGTTTGGAAAAGCACCAAACTTGAGCGTTCAATAAATTTTGGAATGATTAATTCACAAGCTAATCTAATAGTTCCGCAGCAAGTTGGAACGCAACAAAAAATCAAAACACAGATCAATTAACATACACACACGCACACGCACACACACAGGCACACATAAAAGTATCTCTAAATGCGGAAACGCAGCAAGCAGCACACATTGATAAATAGACACACAAAGATACATGCGTGTATCTAAATTCAAGCAAATGCTATTGGGGCTGCAGCTTCTTCAGTCGGCCAAGTTCAATTCGAGATGCTAATCGTGTCGGAAATATATTTGAGGGTATTGAAAATATTTGAAAAATTTCCATTTGATGCTTATGTTATGTTATTATGCCTTTGTCTGGTCTCGAGGTGCGTTTCTTATCCGTCTGGTTCTTTGTTCTTTGTCTACATAGTTAGAGGCTGTTGCGAAGTGGAGTGAAGTGGTTTTTCTGGCTAGATGAGTTTTTTGGTAGCTCAGCTTTTGGCCTCACTTCAATGTTCTCAAGCAGTTGGAATTGTCGGAAGTCGCCTGCCTGCGGGCCAAATTGTCAGTTTTTTCGGCAGCCGGTTTAAACTCTACCCATTCTGGCATATGCATTTAAATTGTGCTTTCATTCGCACTAATAAGTCTTAATGTTAATGCAGAGGTTGATGCCAATTAATAGACCTGCGCCAATGTGAGTTAATGAGCACGGCTGAAAATGGGTTTTCAACCGAATCAATTTGAATTGCCATGAAAGATACGTTAATGAGAACCTAAATCTTAATCGGACCACACTTTTTTGGTTCAAAAAGTTCTTTTGTTACTTGAAGAAAACTTAGAAATATACACCTACATATTTCGACAAATATGGAAATGTATTTAAAATAATTAATATAAAGTATGACTAATTGAAAAGTTCTGTTGAAAAATTAAGGACGTGGATAACTAGCTTAAGGAACCGAATCTTAAGGCACGGCCTTGGCTTGAACCGTGAACCAAGCCATCGCTTTAAGAGTTTGGCTAGACTCTTGATGGAGCTAATAGAGTATTATAACTTTGTGCCAAGTTATTAAAAGCCCAGCCCAAAGCCGGTCATCATAAAATTTATTTCAATTGGGCCATTAACAAGTGTTTTTCTGCAATTTAAGTATATTTCAAATGTATCTTTTGTTTAACAAATTCTTAGCTAACAAATTTGCATATACGCAAACAAATAAAAAAAAACTTTGATGGAAAAAAATTAATTATGTGCTCATAGCTTTCGCTTTTTGCCGGTCGCAGATGTATCTGCAGTTCAGTTCAAGGCAATCTAGGAACCTGTTGCTGCAACTTATGGATTCTGTGTGCCGATTGGGGCTGCCCCTGCCCCTGCAACAGCAACAGCAACAACTACAGCAACAACAACGGCAACAACAAGAACAACAACTTGAATTAACTCAAGCGTTTTTCTATTTAATTCAAGTATGACTTAAGAAGTTATCAAGCGACCAAACAGAAGCATCCACAAATGATGTTGCAACAAATGATCGACCCAAGGTCACCTTGGTGGCCCAAGTGCCAGAGATTTTAATTCATAATTATCAAAAAGCTGCTTAAGACTAGCAGCATTTGAAGTGTTTAGATACCAAGGCCGGCGTCGGGTGCTTGGAATTCGAGCTCTAATGTTAAGAACATTATTTGGCAGTCAGTGCCAACTTGTCTGGGTCTCGGCTATCCGCAGCCCGGCTCCGATTCCGATTCTGACTCTGACTCTAACGCTGGGATTGAGACTGAGACTGAGACTGAGACTCTGTGGTCGTGGGTGCTTGCGGTCTGGCATTGAAAGCTAGCTTGACATCAACATTAACAGCCACATTAACAACAACTGTTGCGGCAATGCGCTAATGACTTTTATAACACCCTTTATAGGGGGTATAAAGCGTAACGCATTGATGGACCGATCATAAAGTCGATATATAAAACTATACTGTTTATCGAAATCGTATTACTTTGCAGCGAGATCCACTCATTGATAAGGTTTTGGTTTGGTTAAGAAAGCTCTTTGCAACTGCTGGCAGAGTATTAGATTGTCGGCAACTTGAAAAGCGCCTTTTCTTCTCATGTGTTTAATGTGCCACAATTTGGCCCAATGACAAATTGTTGCAAGTTATAACGCGGCACATAAATTATTTCAAATTGTTAACGCAATTTAAAGCAGCCAAAAAAAATGAGTTGCTGTTTTATGTCAAGTTTGTCAACAAGCTGGTCAGCAACAACAACAACAACAACAACAGCAACCCACAAGCCAATTTCAAAGCGAAAATCATAATGAATACTCTGAGAGCCGGTAAAAAGATTTGAAATGCGTTTTGTTTTGTTTCGTTTCATTTTGTTTTGCTTCGCATTTGGCTTTTTTATATTATTTTTGCACGTAGGAAATTTGATTGTTAGCGTATTTTTGCCGCGTTTAACATGCAAACTTCCGACGAGCGAGATGGCCAGCAGCAGCCCAAAAGGCGCAGCAGCCAGCATGCCGAGCACCACATGCCGGGACCCGGTGGACCAAAGAGGGGGCCGCAATAGCCGCTTGTCTTTTGGGTGTTGCGTTTTTTTTTTTTTATAACAATTCGTGTTGACGGTTGAGTTTTGGGTTACATAAAATCATTATTAGACATCTCTGAAAGTGACGGTGTGTGTGTCGGTGTGTGTGTGTGTGTGTGTTGTCATCTTTTTAATTAATGCAACAAATGACCAGCAAACCGGGCTGCATGAGCAACGTGAGCCGGCGCAGGTTTCTGACAGCAATAAAACAAAAAAGAAAAGCAAACTAAAAAACCCGAGAAGCCTAGACAGAGCAGCTTACATACATATATATGTTTACCTACGTGATGAACAAGTGTAACATATTAAAATTAACACAACGTTTTTACATGATTACACGGCCTTGATTGTTTCTCACATGTGAGCACACACAGAGATTTGTAAGTTTTTTCTTTAATTGGTGTCGCAAACAATTTTCACACGTGAACTGGCAACCCGAATCGAATCGCCGCCCCAACATTTGAAAATGCAACTGCAAACAAGTGGGAATGCACTAGTGGGGATAGGCCGAATAGAGGATACCCTGAGCTTTCTTCGATCAACACCGACAATGAAAGATACATGATCTGTATATCCTATGCTACTGTGAAATTTGGCAACTCCGAGGAGATTTGCTCAATAAGCAAGATAAACAAGATTTCGATATCGACTTTTATCGATTGCTTGGAAACGGGTCAAGCTGTCGATGATCAGAAATAAACTCGTACTGGACGTTCGTTCAAATTTATGAGTCTCTAGCTCTTACAGGTTCTAAGATCGACGCGTTCAAACATACGAACGGACAGACAGACGGACGGACAGACACACAGACGGACATACACATGGACATGGCAAGATCGACTCGGCTATTGATTCTGATCAGAACCAAGATTATATACTTTATGGGGTCGGAGATGCTTTCCTCTCTCTGTAACTTACATTTGCACAAAACCATTATACCATTATTTTTGCACATTTTCAATGGGTTCAGGATATAGCAAGTGGGAATGCTCTAGCAGAGAGTGCTAGACTAGTAGATGACCCGGCTCCGGTTTCAAAGTTCTGCCTTTATAGTAAACAAATTTGATGGCAATTATACTTAATTTTCTAATAGTAATTAAAAATGTTAAGTAAATTCAAGCTACGTATGCTTAACAAGCATCTATATATCAATTTTAAAGTCTTGTGCTCTTAAAGTTCCAGAGTTTGACGAGCTTACAGAGATACAGAGATACATGGACAGCCAAACAGACACACAGACAGACAAACACGACTGCTGTCAGAGTCTTGGAAACCTGCTGCCATATGTATAACCCTGTTTGACCCATTTGCGGGGTACAGGGTATAGAAATTAGACTGGTAGAGACATCTGGTAGTCCAAACAATGACCGCAAATGTCACAACAAAATTTATTTTGTGTCATTTATTTATTATTTATCTGCACTTAGACGCTCGTTAAGTGTCCGTCAGTCAGCCTGAGACAAATTAGTAACTGGTTTGTTTCTATTTTTGTATTCTTAAACGTTTCTCTGTTTCATTTTTCTTTTTTCAGAGCTCTTTAATCGTGTAATAGGCATGCAGAAACTTTGGGGCACACGGATCGGCATCAATCGCGTCTGGCAGGGCACATCCCCGCGCGTGCTGCTCTTCGAGCCGGAAACCGTGGAGGTAAGTGCAGCAACTTTTACTGAGAGAGTGTTTCTTAACACTTGATCCAATTAATTGCAGCCCATACTGAACAGTCAGAAGTTTGTGAACAAGAGCCATGACTATGACTATCTGCATCCCTGGCTGGGCACAGGCCTGCTCACCAGCACGGATCGTAAGTGGCATTCCCGCAGAAAGGTAAGAACTCAGATGATCGAATTATAGTCACTATTTTTACTATATATGTATATCTAATTGGCATTTGCAGATTTTGACGCCCGCCTTTCATTTCAAAATTTTGGATGATTTTATTGATGTTTTCAACGAGCAAAGCGCCGTCTTGGCCCGCAAACTGGCCGTGGAGCTGGGCACCGAGGCGTTCAACATCTTCCCCTACGTCACACTCTGCACCTTGGACATTGTGTGCGGTGAGTGTCAATGTTATTTACATATATGTTATAGCATATATTTGATATATATATATATATATCATATCAAATAACTGGTTGGTAATTGCGTCACAGAAACTGCCATGGGTCGGAAAATCTATGCACAGAGCAACAGCGAGTCGGAGTACGTGAAGGCGGTCTATGGGTAAGTGAAGAAAATACTTTAAAAATACTCCAAATACTGCAAAATACTTAAATACAATTTCAAGAACTAGAATTGAATAGTGAGCATTTGAGATGGGGTAGTGAGCAGCTGTGTAATATTGAAAGCTGTCAGTGCAAATGTCAGCGGGCAAAACACTTTCCCACACACGCCCAAATCGCATTATGACTGCGTATGTGTGCGTGCGTGTGCGTGTGTGTGTGTGTGTGTGTGTACGTGTTTGGGGTGCTCTCTACTCAAGCGCAAAATATGCGAGATTAAGATGTCAATGGCAATGCTGCTGTTGCTGCTCCTGCTGCTGCTGCTGATAACATGCCTCATAAAGCACACAGATGCTCCGACAGACAGACAGACCGACTGGCAGACAGTCAAACCGACAGCAAACACTTGACTAACTTTCAATTTAATGCAACACTTTTCCACTCCCTCCATGTTTTTGACACCCTCATGCTAACAGCATTGGCTCCATTGTGCAGAGTCGTCAGGCAAAGATCTGGCTGCAGAGCGATTTGCTTTTCCGCCTCACCGAGGATTACAAGACGCATCAGAGGTACATTAATACGCTCCATGGCTTCTCCAATATGGTGATACGTGAGCGCAAGAGTGAGCTGGCCAACAACAACAACAATAACAACAACAACAACAACGAAACGCCCGATGCCTACGATGATCTGGGCAAGAAGAAGCGCTTGGCATTCCTCGACTTGCTGATCGATGCCTCCAAAGAGGGCACCGTCCTGTCCAATGTACGAATTATATAGAGAAAAACTTTGATATATGTATGCAAAATTAAAAATGATTTGATTTAATTTGATTTGCAGGAAGATATCCGTGAGGAGGTAGATACATTTATGTTTGAGGGTCATGACACAACTTCTGCCGCCATTTCCTGGACATTGTTTCTGCTGGGCGCCAATCCGGAGTATCAGGAGCGTGTTGTGGAGGAACTGGAGTCCATATTTGGCGATGACACCGAAACGCCCGCCACAATGAAAAATCTGCTGGACATGCGTTATTTGGAGTGCTGCATCAAGGATGCCCTCAGACTGTTTCCCAGCGTGCCCATGATGGCACGTATGGTGGGCGAGGATGTGACCATCGGTAAGTGCTCCATAAGACTAAAGTTTTTCATTGTCTACTAACGTTATCATTCGTTTAGGTGGCAAACTGGTGCCCGCCGGCACTCAGGCTATAATCATGACCTATGCGCTGCATCGCAATCCGCGCGTCTTTCCCAAGCCCGAGCAGTTCAACCCGGATAACTTCTTGCCCGAGAACTGCGCTGGACGTCATCCCTTTGCCTATATACCCTTCAGTGCTGGGCCGCGCAACTGCATTGGACAGAAGTTTGCCATTTTGGAGGAGAAGGCGGTCATCTCGACAGTGTTGCGTAAATACAAGATCGAGGCTGTTGATCGCCGCGAAGATCTGACGTTGCTGGGCGAACTGATTCTGCGTCCCAAGGATGGGCTTAGAGTAAAGATCACGCCACGCCATTGAGCAGAACTGTGACTGATCCAAAGTATTTAACTTGTAAATATTAAGTTTAAGTTGCAGCTTAAGTAAGGATATGCTAAATTAGCAAATAACTCTTTGACCTCTGTGGAATATTTTTTGTATAAACATAAAACTCAGTGAACCCATATTGTGTAGTATATACATTTATTTTTAATAAAAAGAAAAACATATATTGATTTGTAAAAATATAAAATAATGTTTTTGTTTTATCTACGCTCTTAACTACGGAGACTTAATATTAACTACATTTTATCCACATTAGTTATAATAAGTATATAACATATAGTTCCCGTGGCAATATTCGGTTAGTGAATGAGTTTTTCCATGAAACCCTTTTTTGTTTTTCTTTTCAAACAGATAACGACAAAGATAATTCTTTTCTCATGATCATTGTTTATTTTTGTTTCATCTCTTCGGTTTTTCGATCTTATAATTATTGCAAGGGAATGTACCAAATATCTCTGCCGCTTGGTACATTTTCTTTTCGGTGCACAAACGGTGCTTAGCTAAGACACAAACCACGTGCTAAGATCTGCGAATGTGCGCGCGAAACAAACGTTCAATAGATGGCGCCACTAGTGTCATTGGCTAGTTTGCAATGCCAATAAATATTTTCTTCGCGATCAGCTTTACCTGTGCACTCGACACATTTCCACAGAATATATTTGAGAATGGAAAATGGACAATCATCAAGTCATCAAGATATGGCGCCATTTGGCTGTTGGCTTTGCGAGTGTGTGTGTGAGCTCGAGTGTGTGTTGCTGTGGCCCGTTTCCTTTTCGCAATTGGAGCGGCGCCAGGGCTTAAAAGCAACTTAAGTACGCTTACGCTGTGTAATGCACAAATAAATGCGCCCCGTAAACAAATGGCCAGGGAATGGGGTGCGAGTAGGCACATGGCCCGACGATTGGTTATATCTAAATGGATATTGTGAGCATATGTATATCGAAACGAAGGCGGGACGTGCGCATTGAATAACTCCTACTGGAGCCCGCAGTCGAGCTGAAATAGATAACTAGATCGATAGGTTGCCCAGAGTTAGATAAGAAGAGTTAGCCCTGGAAGAGGAGGAGGCGTCGAAGGAGGAACAGTAGCGAGTGCTGGCGGCGAATGGGCGAACAATCAATTAGAATGGCAAAATCTTGCTAAATAATAATAATCCGCACAACGCAAAAGGGTCTTAAAATCTAATTCCCCAGCGAGACAAGAAATAAAGTAAAAATGCGCGATTGAAAAATGGCGAAATTTGCTTTCACAAAACGAAGGAAATGCACCCGACCGCGGGCTACAAAAAGTGCCAAAGACTCGACCATGGTCAATTGCGTGTAACGAATCACTCGAAAGTTGGCAATTGACGCTTGGCACTGGGTGAATTGTCGTAATAAATCGATTGCCAATTGCAGTTGCAGTTGCAGTTGCTTTATTAATTTATGAATTTACAATGTCAACGATGATTATTTATTTTAGTTTAATGGCGGGGTTAAAAAGCAATCGATCAATCATGGTTTGATTGCCATTGAGCAGAGCAAATGTGTCACTCGGCAACTAAAACTGGATACTGACAGAAGCAAAGGCTCCCAATATGTCCCTGCTCGGGCGCCACTTAAACCATATATAAATACGGTTTGATTTGGGTTAATAAGAGTAACAAATATCAAATATATCACTCTGGGTTTCCAACTACACAATTGATTTGTGCATACCTTTTGGACCCAAGCAAAGTTACCCAAATTGATTCCTGCTCAGGCGCCGAAGGGGCGACACACATAGATATAAATTGATAGATGTGTGTCCATTAGGAGAATGTGCCCATATTTAAATATCTAACTCTGCAACTAAAGCAAGAAATTGATAGAAGCATATTCCTCTGATTATGTGCAAAGTTCCAAATACATCCCAGACACAATACAAAAGCTGAACTGAACCTGAAATCAAGCCATCACAAATGGCCCCCAAACATGGTGGATGCCAATTTTGATGACTAATCAAAGTTAGCCCACATCTTGTTTATGAAAATATCTACGGCGTGCAATATTTTCCGTGCAACGGACAACTGTTATCTTGAAGTGTTTTATTGCAATTTAACAAACGGGTCAGCCTCTAGAAAAGTTCACAAATCCATCCTTGCTCGGACGCCGACGACCAGATAAAGATATAAAGATCTTTTGTATTCGAGAAAGTGCTCAACATTTAATATGTCACTTGACAACTAAAACTGAATGCTGAAAACAAAAGCATATGCTTTCGCAACTCACAGAGATGGCAAAGAAGCTCGGGCGCCACAAAAAACCCACATCATAGTCATAGAACTCCCCGCACACGCCGGCAGGGAAAGGAGCAGACGTAATTATGCGAACCGTGGGCATTGTCAACGCTGTCTTTGAACCCACACCCGGACGTCACTTAAACGGATTGCGCCTGGCAGATCAAAACAAATTGCACTCCCCTGTGTATAGCACACAAATCTGATTAGAAAAACATTTACAAACGCAAATCGCAAGTTAGCACCAGAAGGGAATGGGAAACGGGAAGCCACCCCTGAAAAGCATTTGATGTGTGAACTTTGGCACGGGTGCTGGCCAGGGACAGCCTAATTTGATTGACGTTGACGTCAACGCGGCAGCAGAAATGTGGGAACACAGCACAAAATTTGTGAGCTTGAAGAGAAAGCGAGGGGGCAGCGGACGCTTGGCCAAGTGAAAGTGGCTTTGGCAGTGGATTTTCGGGCAGGTAGCCAAAAACGGGCAAAAAGGAAGCAAAGGACAACAAGAAACAGCCCGGGAAATGATATCCAAACAAACTCAATTTGGTTGGCTGCCAGCGAGCGTTTGATAGATTAGCAGCGAAAACGAAAGAGGCGCGTCGAGGACACGTGGCCCAGGCCCAGACTCAGGCACGGGCGGCTGACGCTAACTGGTCCGGGCAGGCGGAGCAAGAGCGGGGCGTGCGCAATGCCAGATACGTTTCCCATTTGACGCCCGGGAACGGGCGAGCATACAAAATTGATTTGCTCAACGCACAAGCAAAATATTTGCCAATGCCGCTGCCTACATTAAACAGCTGGTGCAGGATGAGCAGAGGCCCGGACAGGACACGTGTCGTGGCGGCACTTGCACTTGCCGCTGCCTGGCGACACGTGACATCTCGGCAAATTAAACAAGCCCCCCCCCCCCCCTCTATACAGACAACATACGAGTGAGAAAAGAAACAAAAAGTTTAACAATGCAGAAAATTGAAAAACAATCTGAAACACAACCATAGCGACTGAGGGCCAAAAGGAAACCAATGCTGTTGTTAAAGTTAAGTGCTGGCATCCTGTTTATCCTGTGTATACTGTGTGCATATCCTGGGTGGGCATGCCCACTCCCCTCGGTTGCATACACTGTTTGCTCAGAGCGCGCGCCTCAATTCGTGCCGCTTTATTTGGCCATAATTAGCTTAATGCGCGAAGCAAACAACCAGGAAATCTAGCAGGACACGGCCGTAGCACACGGCCCAGGATGCTCGTCAACTGCCGTTGTCGTTGCTGCCGTGCGTGTCCTTGCTGCCAAATTGGCATGCCAATGGCAAAGCAAACAAACGTCCGGCAACGCAACAACAAGGTCAACAAAATGGCCAGAAAAAATAAGAAACTTTATTTGCATGCAACGAAATCTAAATACCCTTTTAATGTCAAGCCATTGTCTATTTTAAATGCTTTCTTTATTTCATTTAAGTATCGTTATTATATCATTATATCACTTTTTTATTAATTTAATTAAAACTCTAGATTTAAGCATATGGAGGAGCTTATAGGAGCTAAAGACATTTAATCTGCCATATAGGCTCTCGAGTAGCATACCCAAATTTAAGATCTTTCACTTTTTGGGTGCCTTGGACATTGGGCATGTGTTATGTATCAGAAAACACCTAAGCTATTCTAGTAAACATTAGGCATAATGTAGAGCTAGGAGGAAGAAGAAGCATAGCTGCATGTTCTATAATATAATATGTCCGTTAGATATTTAGAAACCATAATGTTATTTTGTTTAAACAACTAAAAACAAAATATCATAATCAAAATATGCCTAACCTTTG
The DNA here is from genome assembly GCA_035045725.1 of Drosophila ezoana. NCBI lineage: Eukaryota > Metazoa > Arthropoda > Insecta > Diptera > Drosophilidae > Drosophila > Drosophila ezoana. The sequence continues at coordinate 2,219,129 of JAWNOU010000036.1, forward strand.
GTGATTAGTCCTTAATCGCATCGCAATAATTTGGGATTGAAAAGTATTATATCATGAGATGTTGCTACTAATTTTAGAGATCGTAATTGTTGTCTACTTTCTTCAAGTTTATAAATTGAAATATTTGTATATAATATTTGTAATCAGTGCAAATCGAGAAAATTCATATATACTATTTTTAAGCAATATGCATGGGAAAGGGCATATACCCCAGAAGTCGGCAACTTGGCTCAAGCTACAAAGTGCATGGGGTGGGGGAAGGGAAAAAATGAAAAATCATGAATCCCTTAAAAGGTTCTTAATCTGCGGCTACTGTTGCTGAATTTTGTTGCTTCATTTGCTACGTATTCGAGCTGGCTACGCGCCTGGGGCCATTACTCATCCGCCCCGTTGTCGTCGCCTGGACTCTAAGGTGTGCAGTGCTCTATCAGCTGAAGTTGAGGTGAGCTGCGTAAGCTCACATTTTGCGAGAGACGCAGCGGCTGTCAATGAAGTGTCCGGCGGCTGTCAGTGGAATGAGGCATCATCATATGACCGCCAATCAGCTGCCAAATTGATTTGTTGTGGGGGCCGCCGAATGGCACAAGTAAAATTTGTTGTTTTTATTTTTTTGGTATTTTTGGTTTTTGAGCTGATTTATTAATATTGGTCAGCGGCAAAGGCAACTGGTGACTGTGTAGACTTTTGACTGGTAAGTGCTAACTGCTGACCCTGTCGGACGCAACAGTTGAGCGCCCCGGGACTCCTCCGCTGCAGACGGCGACGTCAGCGCCCGTGGGTCATAAATTGAGCAAACATTTTTCTGACTGTCGCGTTGTTGTCGCTGTCGATTGCGTGCAATGCAATGCAAGTTTTATGGCACTCTCCGTGATAGCAGGCACTGTTCGAGGGCAAACAAGAGCGCTTTATGACACCAAAAACAACAACAACAGCAGCAACAGCAGCAACAACAATGGCAAACAGTGGTCTGCCTTTGGCCATGCAACTGCAAAATATATTTTGCGAGCAAACGGGCAACGGATAAGGGGCAGGCGGCAGGGGCCAAGGGGCAGCCGGCGCAATAAGCAAAATGTAAATAATTTTGCTGGCTGGTTGGCAGCGGCAGAGAGAGAGAAAACACATACATACACACCCACACACACACACGCTGAATAAAAAACCTGACGCAAATAAAATAATAAATTTTATATAAAATTGACAAGCTGGCTTAGCCACAGCCTGTTGCTGATAGCAGCCAGCAGCAGCAGCAGCAGCAACTGCTGGCGTCCAGCTCCATTGAATCAGTTATGGCCACAAACGCACACACACACACACACAAACAGTAGCCAAATTGGTAGCTAGTGGCCGGCTTAGGCCGGGGCTGTAAAGTTAAGCACATAATTGCGAAATTAAAGACAGCTGACGCTTTGCTGTGCCCCGCATTGATGTTGCCAATTCCCACGCCTCGCTGTCTGCCCGTTGTTTATGCAAAAATCAAAATGAAAACAATCGCTGAAAACGTATGTTATTCATTTCTAAAAACAACTACGGCCCATTGCTGGTTGCCAGTTGCCAGTTGCCAAGTGCCAGCCCCCAATGCGGCTAAAACAACAACGAATTTAAATTGAAATTATTTATTTTTGCATTTTGAAAGCGCCCGCGCGTGTCAAGGATTCACACGCGCAGGGGCAACACTGGCAGCCTCGCCCCGCCCGAGCCTCTTTGCCAAGTGTGACAACAAAGCCGCTTGCCTTTGCTTTTATAATTTGAAAATATAAAAATAACAATGTGCCGTCGCACTCGTAAGCATTGCTGAGCTGATTTTTAAATGTCAAAGTACCAGGCAACCACCCCTCCTGTGCCACAGAATACTTATGTATAACGCACCTTCTTCTTCTGATGTTGCCTTCGTATTTGCATTGTCTGTTTCGTTTTAAGTCATATGAATCAGATAGTTTGTTTACCTATAAAAAAAATATTCTATGCTATTTGCTGCTTTCAGCAGAACTAGTTATATATCTACATTATTTATCTTGACTGATTGCTTGCTGACAGATTGGTTGGTAGATTAAGAAGAAGAGCAGCACGAAAGCTGCATCCGACTTTAAACTGTATTTAAATTTTAAAAGTTTGAAATCTTTTTGAAAAACTACCTTTAAACATCCACCGTAACGGTCGGAAAATGGGTGGAAACGAGATGTTTAAAATTGGAACAACAAGTCTAGGAACGGGCAAGGCAGATTATATTATTATATGAATAAAAGGGAGGGTTATGTTTTTGTAATTTTAGTTATTTTTTGTTGTTTTTTTTTCTCGTTTTTTTTTTTTCTTTTTTGTTGTTTTTTTTTTATTTTTTTTCTTTTTTTTTTTTTTTTTTTTTTTTTTTTTTTTTTTTTTTTTTTTTTTTTTTTTTTTTTTTCCCCCCCCCTCTTTGTTGTTTTTTTGTTTTTTATTTTATTAAAATGTTGGTTTATGTTATATTTTTCTTAAAAAAAAATGTATTTCCATTAATTCTAAAAATGAAAGAACGCTTTTTGCTCCAATTACTGCGGTTTATTTAAACATTTTTCTTGTTAACGCTGTAAAAAGTATTTTTACTGCTGGAAACCGATTTCTTCTTTAATAATTAACATATCAGTCAAATGACTTTCTTACAATCGATGTGTTGACTAAAATAATTTTTTTTGATTTTTGTTTTTTTTAGACCTTGGGAGTTCGGATTGCTTCCCACGCCCACCACGGCTTAATCCCAAGTAAACGCAGTAGTTAACCCAAAACATGAGGCGTAATCCAAAGACACACACAATTGAAAGCTAAACAAACAACAACAGTAGGCCCCTCCCCTGCTCCGTGTGTGAAAGTAAGGGAACTCTTCCACCTGCCCATTCGCAAGCAGAAATGCATATGGAAATACTTTTCAAAACCAATATGATTGAGAAATCTTCAAATTAATGGGGCATATTTGTGTATGTATTTGCTTAGGCTCACAGCGCTGGGGCATGCATCAGCGTCAGAGACCACCTTGCCTCGTGTGCGTGCGTGCGTGTGTGTGTGTGTGTGTGGGCTGCCTTATGGAAAATGGCGTTTTGATCTGGCCAAAGCCCATGTGGCTTACCCAGTTGAACCACTGGACTAAGTCAGTCCAATATTTCTCACGTTCCGCGCATGCAGCGATAAATGGAGCATTTGCTCGCATGGAAATGGAAATGGAAATGAAACTGACATCAGATTTGGGATCTTCGGGTGGGAAATATACATACTCATAGTCATAGTCGCAGTCGGAGTCGAAGGCGGAGACGGAAACGGCGACGGAGACCGAGTCCCAGGCACAGTCAGTCGCTTGTGGACGGTGTCATAGTTGTTGCGGCTCTGTCTGCTGTCTTTGGCTCGCTATAAATCATAAGCAAACATTTTGATATTGTAATCCCCATTTTAATTCGAGCGCATAAAAAGCCGAAAATCAAACTTTTCGACATTGGCGGCGGTCTCTCTGATGTTGCGGCTGCAGCTACCATATTTTTCCTTTTTCGCTTGTACCGAAAATTGATGGATTACTCGTAGCCACTGGCACCCGGCCACCCAACCAGCCCACCACCCAACCCTCTCCCCTTGCTCCAGCAGCAATTCGAACAATTTCGTGGCAGCCATTTGGCCTGATAACCGATAAGAACTCACATAATTTTTGTACTTCTATTTCACTATTTTTGCTGCTGCTGCTGATGATGAATATTACTGTTAACTGGCAAATGCACAGCTTTGTTTTTGCTTTTATTGTTTGTTGTTTATTTGATTTATTAATTAATTATGTACACACGGAAACTGCGCTGGTCGCTCAACCAACCAAACATGAACAAACATTACGCGGCCTCTTCTGTAAAAGTTTATCGAAATCGATACCGAAAATTGTAAATAGCCTAGATAAGTATCGCCGATATATAATTATATATATATATATCTATATATACATAGTAAGTGCTTTGGGTATGTCAGCCAATGACTGAGATCATTTTGGGCGCTCTTTTTGCTGGCGGCAACTGTTGAAAGTGTTTTTTTTTTCACTTTTTCTCTTGGCGCGCTTCGTTTGATGTCCGTTTTTTGTTTTGGGTGGTGCTTGGGTGGGTGGTTGGTGGCTTTGATGTGGTGCCGCCAATGTTGAGCAATGGTTGCCATTAGAGAGTGCTAACGGAGTCATGTTTATGAATGTCCCAAATACATTCAATCATTGCTAACACATACATTAACTGTCTGTCCTGACTGATTGACTGACTGATTTGGCACAGCGTAAACCGTTTAAGCTAGGAAGGTGGGATTCTTATTGCAGTTCCGTTATGGGATATGGGTGGGATATGATTGTTGTAAGGACTTTGTCAAAAGAAACGCATGCTAAAGAAAAATAAACATTTTTGAACATATTGATTTTAGCTCTAATCGGTACGTTACAATATTATTAATCAGGTTATTGATTGAACAACATAATAAGAGTATTTGTAGCAGCATAGGGACTTTCTCTTTTCCCTTTCGATGATCATAATCAAGGGTAGCCTGTGATTATATATAATATATTTTTTTGAATAGAATTTTAAAAGAGCGTAACACAAATGCTAATTATATGCCACAAGTTGGATCCATCAATTTTCTGTTGCGTATTCATCCCCCGGTATTTGTTTTGGTGTTGCCAACTCTCCAGCTAAATTGCTATCAAAACAATCCCAAACAGCTGTTCGGCTGCTGTTGAACACACAAAACCAATCTTGGAACGCGCCACCCGTCACACCCCAGAAAAGGGCCATGTGCAACAGCCAAAGAGGGGCACGCACACACATTTCCATGGAGAAACGCATCCTGGTTGCATCCCGACGCGGGCTGGGGAAATCTTTGCGCAATCCGGCGAGAGCTTTGCGCATGTAACACGCACCAGAAACCCGAGCAGGCCACACCCCCAAGACGCAGCACTCGCTGGGCGTGGCCACAAAAGCAGCGAGTAGCGAGAGCGCAGCCAATCAGCGAGCCGCAACGCAGCAGCGAGTGAGTGGGCCATGGAATGGCTGGAGATAAGGGAAGTGCTAGAGGGAAAGAGTGTGGAAGTGTGCGTGTGTGTGCGTGAGAAGATGATGAGGCATAGCGACAAAGGATGCTGCAGCATCCGTATCCGCGGCTGCGGCAGCATCACAAATGGAAATTTCACACACACCACGTGCCGCGCATAAATTGGCCAACAATCGATGTAACTTTTGGCCAGCGTTTCGTGTCCGCAAGATGGAAATGTCATCTCATATTTTCGCTGGTCCACACAGCTCCTGCTCCGGCCGTATTGTTACTCTTCGGCCGACGTCCACGGCACGATGTGTGTGTGCGTGTGTCGCTTAATTTGCCTGGACCTTTGCCCCTTTGCCCAGCAGCTCTTGCACCGTGGTCCGCTTTTGGCCCTTTATTTTGCTTCTATTTTTTTTTTTTTTTTTTTGCTGCTGGCGCGTCCGGCATATGTATGCGACATCATGACACCGGGGACTTTGTTACAAGTACTTTACGGTAATGGAGGATTTTCGCTTGAGCATCCCTCTAACAAAAATTAATTTAAATCGATATGCTGCCGCAAGAGAACGTGGCTGCCACAGCCAGCAGCACAGTGCCCGCTGTCCCCCCACCTCAAACGCTTGCCACAGGCCACATGCCACATGAAGCTGCTTGGACCGCAGTTAGTCGAAGCTGGTTGTTTTTTTTTTTCTTTCTTCTCTTTATTGTTGCCTTTTGCGCTTATTAATTAGTGCAGCAATTTGTTTGGCTGCCGGATGCTGATTGAACTGCATTTCTGCTCTGATCGGTGGCTCCGGGCTCCGACTTGGACAAAAGGAAAATGGCGTTTTCCACAGATTTTTTAGCTGCCACTTTGCGGGGCGTTGCTTTAGCTGCCACAGAGCTGGCAATGTCAACAAGGACATGCCACGCACACTAATACAAACAAACGGCGAAGACATTCAGCAGCCGGAAAAGGCAACCGAGGAGGTGGCACATGCATGTGTGAGTGCGTGTGTGTGTGGGAATATGTGTGTGCGTATAGTTTATTGACTGCTTGCGGGAAGTGCTTTTCGTAGAGATCTCTGCTAAAGAATGTAAGGCTGGCCAGCAAAGCCGTTCGCAAATCCTGAAAATTGACTTCGCTGGCAGGCGGGCAGGAAATCAATGCCGCCATTTTGTGAAAGAGTTGCCCACTTCAGCAAGGAGAGTGGCAAACGGGAACGGGCAAAGGGAGCGGTAACAGCACTGGCAACTGGGAACTGGGAACTGGCAACTCCGGCGCCGCGCATCTCATAAGGCATACAAAATTAGTTCACAGCAGAGCCGAGCCATAAGATGCGGGCGGGGGATGGCGGAAATAGGGGCAACATTTGGAGCCAGCGACATCTTCAGCGCGGCTCCCTACGCACCATCGTATTTCATTTCGTCATGTTTCCGGATTAGGCCGGATTAGTTAGCGACTGAGCAATGGCTCTGAACTTTGCAACGACTGCTGTGAACTTTTTGGTAGTTGCTTAAAAAGGGAAATGTGACAACAACAAGGGCGCGGACGTGGACGCGGTTGCGGATGTGGATGTGGATGTGCATGTAGCTACGGGTCTATATGTGTGCGTGAGTGTGTGTAAGTGTGTGTGCGTCTGCTTTAGGTGTAGATTTGTGGCACTTTTGGCCACCTTCAAATGCTTTGCATATCAATTTTGTGTGCGCGTGCGACTTCACGAATTTCGAGCATTAAGTTTTGTTGTTCGGCCATCAAAGGATTCAAGACACTCAGGCACTTGACATATTACACTCAAAGTACATGGAAAAAATAAAATGAAAACTGAAAATACCTAAACGATATACTATGGAATAAGTCAAACTTCTTAAAGAGTTTCTACATATTCCATCTGTTTGAGTAAAGTTCTCAAAAACATATGTACCTAAATTATATGAAGTTCTAGTGAATAACCTCTTTGATATATTTAAACCATTTGCTTTTGTAATTCTAAAACCTATTAGAATTAAGTTATCTTAGAATTGTATGCACGTTTGGTAATTTTATTCCAGAACATATTTCTCATATTAGATCATACAGTTTTATATTTTGTATCTTGTGTCATGTTTCTCATTTTATATCTTGGCATGAGTCAAGTATTTTACACCAGTTGACCATAGCGTACATAGTTCACGGCACGTAGTCCTCACTCATTTGGCCGCCATTTTGTTTTGAGGCATTCCAATTGCCAGATAACACACCAAATATAAAGCCCCTTTTGCGCGTTGGCTCCCCACCTCAGCTATCAGGCAAGTCGAAAGTCTAATTTTGTTTTTCTCTTCTAATTGAAATGTGCCTGGGTAAATCCCACAGCTCTGTTCCCCAAAATAGATATCATGTCATCAATGGAAAGGTTTCCCTTGCCGTTTTCCGTTTGCCCTGCATTGATTATTGATGATAAAATGGGCTTTACCTAGCCCAATGCGGGTTCCGCAGTGACGCAAATGTAATTACAGGACAACACATCCTCAACCCCAAAACAGCCCAACATTCATTTAACCCTTTTTGGCCATGTTATCAACATAAAACATACCGAAGTCAGGTTCGCAATTGCACAACAAAAACTGACAGGTGTTATTCACCGGGGATTTTCCCTATTGCCCCCAGACGCTGAACCTTGCACCACAGAAGTCATTTTCCATGCCATTACCTCATAAATGGTTTATATTAGTTAAGATATTTCTGAAGTAGCGCCATACGCAAGTACTTCAGCTTCTGCCCTGGCAATAGGCGCTCCACTGAGTGCTTTGCTCGACTAAAACTAATCGAAAGTCGTTTTTTTTTTCTCTTAGTTTATATAACTTCAAAGCGCATTTGCCGCCTGCCAGCTCGACACAGTCTGAGTGAGCTGAAGTGGACAATTTTTGGAGAGCGTTTACTTATAGAGATTACAAGGTTGCACTTCCATCTATCTGTTTGTCAAAGCTCTAATCTAATAAAGTTTTTCAAATGGTTTCTCAATTGCGAATCGAACGACTTCGTTTTGATCAAGCGAGGAGATGCCGTAGGGGAAATGAAATGCATATGAAAATATTTGAAATATTTGTATATTTTAGGATCAAGAAATATTATTGAGCTTGACTTGAGGTAATCGAATAATGTTCAAAATATAAGTGAAAGTAAAGTAAAGTAACTTAAATACCGAACCAATTCCTTCTTTATTTAGTTTAAGATCTCAAAAGGATTGGGATTAAAATATTTATTTCAAAATTGAGCAAGTAGTTCGTAAATAAGTTAAATGGAACTAAGAACTGCAAAAAGGATGCTCAAAATATAAAACAATAATAACAATAAATAACATAATGTGACAGAATGTCCGTAGATAAAAATAAACATTTGGACTGGCTCTATCCGCAACCATCCCTCCTCCAATAATACCCCACTTGAGTCACGCAGAAGAATAAAAAAAAAAAATGTTCGGCAGGCAAATTCGAAATAAAAACGAAAATTATGAACTGCACAAAAGCTGTTGTGAATTTTAATAAATTTCGTTTGTGTTCCAAGCATTTTGGCAAAAAGTATCTGCCAACTGCGCCGGAGTGAGCAAATCAAACAGGCAGCAGGCACAGACAGAGGCAGAGGCAGAGGCAGAGGCAGGGGCATGACAAGGGGGCTGCGGAGTCACAGGGGTAGCTAAGTCAGGAGGAAGAATACAGAAGAAGGCAGGCAGCGGGCATACGTCAAAAAGAACAGTTATTTATTTATTTGTGCGCAATCGAGAGCACAGCATGGCAAGCCCGGGAACTGGAGGGAGGACAACAGCCATGGCTCGGGGTCGGGGTCGGAGTCGAAGTCGGTGTGGAGGGGCGCACACAGCACCGCCTCAAGCGGCAAGGAGCTGGGCCAACAATGGCGGCTAACGGAGAATAATGGGATAACAAAACGCCCTTGACACCCAGTAAAAAGACAGCCAGCCCTCAAAAGTGTACGATAGAAGTAGCCTTATTATTATGAACATTGTGTGGAATCGGGCTCGGGCACGTACCAAACGGCAGCGGTAACGGTTTTTGTTGCCTTGTAGAAGGGATGATGGTGGGGGCAGGGGCGCGGGCGGGGGCGGTGACGGACAGAAGCGGGCACAAAGGACCCACAAAGTACAAATACAAATCAAACCCTTGAGAGCGCCTCACAACAGCAGCCAAATAATAAACAGAAGCAGTTCCAAACAGCACGAGAGAGGGGTCACGGCAAGGGCAGGGGAATGGCACCAAGGCGATAGGTGCGCGCGCGCAGGGAAGCTGAAGCCGTGGCACACGCAGAAGCCAAAAGAGAAACGGCAACAGAACTGGAGCAATGGCGCTCTGTAAACATTGGTGTGAGCTGCTGCCGCTAGAGTGAGTGAGAGAGAGAGTAAGAATGCGAGCAGGAGTGAGGGAGAGGTAGCGGTAAAGAGAGAGAGTGACTGTGTGTGCGTGTGTGTGCGCGCACGCGATAAACTGACAGTGGCAACGGCATTTGGGGTGTGTCTTTGCTGTGTGCACAGCGCATTGTCTCTCGCTCACGCCTAGCAGCTGCTATGGCACTCGCTACTCGCCGGCATGCGCGCGCTCTCTCGCACCCGCGGCTTGTGTGTTGGAACCATGGACAGATAAGACACACAGATAGCATCGCCTGCGAAGCGTTCGCGTTGCGTGTGCGAGTTAGTTGGTAAAATCAAATTCCGTTATTCAGTTGCCGTTTGCCAGTCAGTCGTCGCCGCTGCTCAACGTTCGTTTGTCGTGACTCTGGCAGCTACTCGTCGAGTGCTCGCCGTACTCGCTGTCGTCGTGTGTGTGTGTGTGTGTGTGTGTGTATCTGCGTGTGTGTGTGCTTACCGTTTGTTATAGTCGCTGCAAGTTGCAGGCCAACGGGTGAGCCGCTGAACACCCAACCCTCCCCCCAACCAGCAGCAACAACTGTCGCTGCCGTCACGCACTCGCTGCTGCTGCTGCTGCTGCTGCTACTGCGGCTGCCGTCGCTGCGACATATCCAACAGATACTTTTGCGTGTGCTTTTGAATTCGTTTTCAATTCAGCCACGTCCTGTTACGGGTGCAGACGCGTTGTGTTTCCGTTTTGTGTGTGCTTCCGTCAGCCAATCAAACATTTGAGCTACTTCATATACTTACCCTAATTACGCGCTGGATTAAATTATTAAAACATTAAAGCCGACGCGGATTTAGAATCAACAGCCGAATGTATACCGACTACGACTACGACATCGCAACCGCCTGATTATTTCTATGTGTGTGTGTGTGTGCTAAAAAGCACCGCAATTGCGTTTTGTGTGTGCACGTGTGTGCGTTAATACTGTGTGTGTGTATGTCTGTGTGCCCGTCTGTGAGGCTATAACAGCAACGAGCTGGCATCAAAGTCGCATTAAAAACATATCCATGAGTTACTTAAAATTAATCACTAACATAATCACTGTGATTTTTATTTGAGCTCGAGCTGCCATCTCGCTCACACGCGTGTGCAACAACAAACACAAACACAACAACAACACCAATTATACCAGCAACAACAACAACAAAAACAACAACAAAAAGCGATGCCAAATTGCGTGCAAACTATAAAAAGCGCTTTAAATATTTTAGCCTTTGATTAGCCATCGAAAGTCATAAAAACAAAAAGCAGCACACAAATCTGTTGCAACGACAACATCAACATCAACAGCAATAATATTATAAAAGCGCTGAGAAATTCTAGTATCTCATTTATCAATAAATTCCCGACAATTTCTCAAAGATTCCAAAGATTTATAGCCGACGCAACCCACGCGACATTTCGTTCACGTTCACGTTCGGCGATCAACGATCTGAGATTTAGAGAATTTTCTCTTGATTTTCGCGTCAACCAACAAATGAATTTCAAATGAAAGCAATTTGATTTATTGCAAAGTGCACAACATTTGCCCCACATTCAAGTGATTATCCACCAAAATAACGAACAAACTAAAGACCAGAGTTCAAACCGTTACCAAAACCGAAACCGAAACCAAAACCTCACCTCTGGGGATCATATTTGGAGCACGGCAGCATTTCTAGCAGTCAAATTGACGGCGCTAGCAAGTGGATTAACTTGAATTTCTTTCCAAAAATTAGAGGTGAGTTATTATAGATTATCAAATAACCCTAATAATGAATAGATTAGCTAGATTTTATAAAAACCTGTGAAAACTAGGCTGGGATTCAAGACAAGAGAAGAAACGTAGGCATTTCTTAAAGGAAAATTTCATATAAAGAGACATAGTTAAATGAGTTGTAAACAAAATGCATATTAATTTAAAAAATAATAATAAATATAAAAGAAAGAATATTCTAAAATTAAAACACGAATAGTTTAGTGTTATATTTAAAGCATATAAATTATATTGGTAGTAAAAGGTATACTATATACATATACAGGAATGTAAATTATTGGATTGTTCAATAATGTCTTCCAAGAAAACAAACGGGATGATTGCAATCATATTTCATGTCAGTTTACTAACAAACTTCTGAACGTTATTAACTATGCATATAGAGTTGGACCAGGCCCCGCCTGCTTAGTGAAATAACAACGCCAAAAGCTCCCGAAAATCTTAAAGCTGGCAATAAAAACTTGTTGAACTAGGGCTCAGATGGGTTTTAAATTTTTGCTGCACTCTCACGCCAAACATAAATCAGCGACTATATCTACGACTCATAATCGTCCGACAGTGCAACCATAAACTGTCTCGCATTCGTGGAGCATTTTGTAAGGGGGGGGCCTGGGTTTGGGTCTGGGCAGAGCAGACCCCAAAATAAGCCCACAGACGTTAACTGCCATTGACGTCACTTAAACAATTAGATGCGAATTTGTGTTTTGCGCTTCTTTTTTTTCGGATGGAAAAAACCAAAATACACAAACAAAGATATCCAAAGAGGGAGCCAAATGTTGAAATTAAATTTAAATAAATTTATAAAATTAAATAGAAATGCCAACACGCTGGAGAACCTTGGCAAAACATTGAAATCTTGGCACCTTAGACCATAACTATTTGCTCTGCCAGCGCCCGATAACGCCCCCTTTTGTAGGGGGTAGCTGGGCTGTTGCCGCATGGCAGCAACAATTTGGGGAGAATAACAGCAAGAACTGCGGCCATAAAGTGGCATAAAATAATTTCTGGCATTCTTTGTCTTAGAAAATCATTATGTAAATAAATTCTCACTTCTGAAATAAAATGACTTGACAAAAAAAAATAAATAAAAAACAAACAGAAATGTTCCACGAAAGATAAAAAAAAAAATAAAAAATAAAATTTATAAGCACTGCGGCATATAAATATGCCACAAATGATGCCACACAAATTGACAGGAGTATTTCAATGCAACAATAATAAATGCAAAACTTTTCATCATAAAGAAAAACACAATAAAAAACATGCAAAAATTGCGTGTGGTCGTAAATAAACAAAACCAACGTTGGGCCACATTGCTATATAAATCTGTTTAATGTGAAATTATGTTTATTATTGTTATTAAAACAACCACAAGGCAATTTAATATTACAGCCGCACTAATCCACTGGGGATCAAGTGCAGATCAAGCGGCATTATCAAGTATAAATTTTCAATTTGAGGCGCAATCGAAAGCAAAAGTGACAAATCACACAGAACTTTAATAATTTTGTTTAAAACAAAAGTTAAACATCATTTAAAGCAGGCGCCGCGCGACAGCAAACAAATATTTTCATGATTACATTAGAGTTATTTTCTTCATTTCTGGATTTATGACTGGAAAGTTGAGGGGTTTTGTAAACTGTTATTTTTCATATATGTATATAAATTTATTTGTTTTGTGCTTTATAATTTATTAAATTTTTTACAACTATTAGTTGGTTTTCTTTTAGTTTTTTTTTGGTTTTTTTCGTGAATGCTTTTATTTTTGTTATGATTGAGATTAGATAAGAATTTATTGCAACGCGCGCTTTGTTTGGCTTTGTTGATAGCGCGAAATGCGAACAGCCCGAACAGAACTGACCGAATAGCGAATATCGAATAGCGAATAGGGAATAGGGAATCGAGTTTACCTGGGGCAATGCCACCATCTATTTCTGAGTATTTCCAGCTATGGGCAACAGCTAATTGATTTACGAACATTTGTGCCTATTTTTGGGCTACTGTCACTAGTTTTCTTAGTTTAGTATTTTTATTTCTTTGAGAATTTATTAAGCGCCCACTCGAAGTTTATTGCCCAGCAGCAATCACACCCTGCTGCCTCCAAGCCCCCGCCATCAGTCTGCTGGTTGCCAAATTCAACACGGCCTCTCTGCGGCTGCAGCAATAATAAAAATATAAAAAAAAAATTCACAGAAATGTAAATATTGTTACATTGATAAGCAGCAGCTTGTTATCTTTGCAAGCTCCACGCCGCTCGCCCGCTCTCACTCGGTCGCTCTGTCGGTCTGATAAGCACGTTGTAGGTGTAGGAATCTCTGTGTCTGGCTCTGCCATGTCGTGGCCTGCGTTGTCAACTTAAGTCGCAAACGTCTAGCAACGCGCGGCACCCGCCACCGCGGCAGCCACACAACGATTTACGATTGCCCCAACGCCACAGCGCCTAGGCCTGGCCGTGGACAGGCCGCTTACAAGTTGCCCAGCATCGGCATCTCCGCCCTCAGATTGGTGTTGGTGATGTGGTATTAACCCCTTGACGTCTTTGGTGTTAAGTTGCCGTTGCCTGGTGTTTGGGTTAAGCTCACTGTTTGCCTCGATGTGATAAAAAAACGAACCGAAAAAAAAACAAACGCGCTGCGCTGCGCTGGGTTTGCTTTGCCAGGTAGCCGCAGCCCCAGAGATATAGATACTATATTAAGATAGGGCTAGAGCGAAAGTAATTGTGATAATGAATACGAGGAATGCCAATGTATTGCCAACTAACACAGTTTGTATTCAACTCATTTGTGATTGCAGCATCGCAGCGCGCTTCGCAGCCGCCGCGAGCTCAGATACAGCCGCAACTTGGATCTGCTTTCGCCACAGTTGGACGATACCGGCCTCAAGACGACGACATTCTTGCAACACTTTAAGGACGTCGTCACGACGAAGTTCAACGGGAGAGATCACCATTTGCCGCCGCTGCATCCCGCGCATCCGGCGCACCAGCAGTCCGCGCTGCATCACCACCATCAGCCGCACCAGGCTGTCGCCCAGAGCTTTTCCACCATTTTTCCAACGTATCTAGGCATGGACCGCGCCACCGCCGGCGGCTGTGGTGCTGCTGGTGGCGGCCTGGGCGTCGTCACCAGCTCGGCCACTGCCCTCGGTCCGGGCGGCATTGCGGGCGGCGGCGGTGGCGGTGGCGTTGTCAGCGGTGCGCTCAACGGCTTGGAGGCCATGTCCGCCGAATCGACTGGGCTCTGCCTGCAGGATTTGGTTAGCGCGGGCACCGCCAACGGTGCCGGGTCGGCGGGCTCGGCGGAGAGCGCAACCACAACAAGCACAGCGCTAAGCAGTGGCAGCTCCACCGTTAATGGCGGCGGCAGCAGCGCCTCCGGTGCGGATCATCTGCACAGCCATCACAGTCTACACGACTCCAGCTCCTCGGTCAGCATCTCACCCGCCATCTCGAGCCTGATGCCCATCGGCAGCCTCAGTCACTTGCATCACACGGCCGTCGGTCAGGATCTGGTCGGCAGCTATCCGCAGCATCCGCATCATGCCGTCGTGCCGCCGCACACACCGAAGCACGAGCCGCTCGAGAAACTCAGAAGTAAGTACCGAATAGAGACGATATCCAAAATTTTGATACAGTTTATGGGGCCAGCTGGGCCGCGGCCCGGCTGCCAAGTCAATTTCTTGGCCAATTTGTTCTTCAATTTATTCGTCTGAGCAACTAACAAATTTACGTGTAATTAATGCGGCCATAATTCACACAGCTTCGCAGTTATGCGGTGCGTATACTTGATATTTTCTGTGCCTCTCAATGTGTTCGTGTGTGAGTCAGTGTATGTGAGTGTGTGTGTGTTGCATCTTCAACAAGTGTCGACATTCACATACGCGTATTCATTGCGCATTTTTGCAACTGTCAGCCACAGCTGTCGGCATTTCAATATTCATTCGTTATGGCAATCATTCACGCTCTCAATACTTGTACTTCATCATTCATGCGATGCTCGTAAATTTCTAAACAATGTGCAAAAATTCCGGCTGGCCACTTGTCGCTCCCCCCTCACCCTCTCTCTCACTCTCTTTTTCGTGCTCTACCATGCCCTCGCCCTAACTCCATTCTGTGACAACATCCACGCCTCATGCATATTCATAATCATTGTGTAATCATTAGCGCATAATCTTCATAAAAGCGTATCAACAAAAAAATATATATATATACAAGAACAAAAAAATAGAATGGGAAGAAGAAGAAGAAGCAGCACTAAACAAATTTCACTTTTGCTGCGCATGTCACGGCTAATTGAGCACCCTTCTGGCGTAGTGCCGAAGGCAACACTGTTCCCATTTTCCACTTTCCACTTCCCATTCCCATTTCCCACACCCATTCCCAACTCAGCTCGCCAGCGCTTTGATGCTGCGTGGTTCAGTTCGAGGGTCGTTCGATGGCTGAAATTTGATATGTGCTTTGTAGTCAAGTGTTTGTTTTTCCGTTTAGGCTAATTGTTATGGGAATTTGGATGCGGCAAGATATTCAATATGTTGCTTAGGTGTATGCCTCAGATGATCACTCAATTGCTTTCAGACTCTATGTTGAAGTAGTCCTAGGTGCAGTGTGAGGACCGTCAGATAATCAAGGCGAAAGCGAAACCATGCTTGGTGCATAGTAAAAAACTTTCAGACCCAGCCTTAAAGTAGAAATAACTGTGGACCTCACCCTGGAATATATTTTACCATAATTGGTTGATGCCAATTTTGGATGGAGTTCACATCTAGCTCGCCTCTTGTATATGAAAATATTTACGGCTCACAATATTTTCAGTACAACGAGCAATTATGAACTTTTATTGATTGAATTGATTTATTATAATATTGAAAATATGTTTTGACCCAAAAACTGGATGGCAGGGAGTTTATTTGTAAACCGAACTACCTATGACTCTTTTTTTTGGACTTGCAGTCCCGCTTTTAGTTATACTTACCCCAAACTTGACTAAAAAATATATTTGATACCTTTATAATTTTTATATAACTCCAGTATGTAACTTTATAACAAGGCTATGTATACAAAAGTATAATTACTGTACTATTTCAGACAGTTATAGTCGCTTTTATGGTAAACATAACTTCTTTGAATTTTTGTAATCCCTATTGCAATTGTATTTCAGATGTTTTGACTTTCTAAGTAAACAGCTTTGCCAGCTAATCAAAGCTTCGCACGAGATTAATCCCATTCGCAGCTTTAAGCTAATTTCATAAGCTTCATTTATGAAACTCAGATTAGTCCAAAACTTCTTGCATTCGGAATGATCTCTTTAAATGCTAATGCTTAAGCGTCGCATAAGTATTTGTCTGCTTTAGCTAAGAGATTTGTTAGCTGTCTGCTTTGAACCTATGCCCTAAGCACCTGCTCTGCCGGGTTAACAGCCTTACAAACTTTGCACTCTGCAGCAGAGGGCGACGGTGCGGGGGACAGGGGGGGTGGTTTGGTATGGTTGCCGCAGCTGTCTGGCCATTTATTTGCGTGCCAAAACAATTTAACACAAAAATTGTGCGCACTTAAAATATGCACGAGTGCAGTTATCCTTTGACATGAACACCAGGACACACACTCGAACACACACTCGACACACACTCGACACACACACCCGACACACACACAGCAGGCAGACAGTTGAAGTTGTGGCTATAGCTGCAGGTGCGGACCAAAGGCAACGCGCATGTTGCCAACAAATTTCACTCTGGCTGTTGTTTGTTGTCGATTGTTGTTGTTGCTGTTGTTGTCGTTATTGTTTACGCTCTTGTTTAAATAATGGTTGCACAACGTGCCCGCTGCTTGGACTGCTGCACATTGCAATTGGATTTTCAATTATTGGCCAATTTAATGGCTGCCCCTCTTAGCACGACCACAAAATCAAACCACCTACACACAGAGCCATTTGTTTGTGTTATGAAAAATTTCAGTTTTATTTGTGCGAGTCTTTATTTTTGTGTGTGGAAATGCTTTTTTATTATTGCAGTTTTTTATGAGCCGCACACACCTCTGAATTCGTTTAGTTGCTTGTTTTTATATATATATACATTTTTTTTTAAACATTATTTTATGGCTTCTGTGCGTGTTTTTATTTGAAATTTGGCGCTCAAAGGATTTCAAGTTCACGTACACTAATTTTCCACCATTTGCCGGCCAGCATCAGTTTTATACTCTTTTATTATGTATGCGCGATGCAGCGTGTAAAACAATAAAAAGTTAATGCTTTTTAATACCCCGGACTACAACTCTTTAATGTCTCTGCTCAACGACTGGCAGCTGGCCATGTTTGTCTAGCGGGCTGAATTATGTTGTCAGCAGCTGCCAGCGCAACTGCTCAGGAGCTTTCTATCATATTAACTATATCCGATTGTGCTTGTTTCTGTGTGTGGACAATCTGAATTTATGACATTATCCTGCGACCTTGCGAAGCATCTCTTTCACTGTTAACAGCAATTAGGCACCTTATCTGACCATAGCCCGTCTGGGTATCTGTGTATCTATTTGGCTGTGCATGCACTAAAAGATCTTCATTTGTATTTGCCCAGAGCAAAGCCAAAGACTAACAAAAACCTCGAAAGTACACAACAAACCAAATCAGAGCAGTTTACATTTTGGTTGCTTTGCAAATAATACAACATCGCACTACAACAAATTTGGTTTTTTATTATTATTATTATTATTATACGAGTCCTTTGCGTGTTTGCCAAGTTGTTACAGATACAGATACAGATACAGATACTCGCATAGATATGGTAGAACTATTTGCCTACGACAATGTTTGCCGTTTGTGGCCCTTGATAAAATATGAAATTGCCGGCTGTATCTAAGTGTAGCACCAGCTACATTTGTATCTGTATCTGTATCTGTAACTGTAGCTGAGAGTGCGAGAATTTTCTGCTCGACTTTTCTGATGAAATCTTGTTATCTATTGTGCCCGCTGTTCATATATACATACATTAATGCACGCACTTACATCTGTGTAGCATTTAACTTGGGTCTGCTCTCTGTTGTTGTTGTTGTTGTTTACTGGTTGTTTATTTGGCCAGTGCCTGGCATAAAGTGTTAATGGCACGTGCAGCTCGAGAGACGGTATTGTGCCTATAAACATTACAAACACGCAAAGAAAGCTGTCCCAACACTTTATACCCTTCAGCTTGTAGGCTTTAGGTATAATAAAAGTACTTTTAGGGAAATTGGCTTAAAGAGAAGACTTTAAGATACTTAGAAGACAAGCAGCTTACAAGATACATCTATAAATATAGCTCTCTCATAGTCAAAAGTGAAACTAAGAGAAATTAGGCAGAGCAGAAAAATTTGCAACATACCCTACAATGTTTATTACAAAAAGAAAAGTAAAAAGCACAGCCAGCTTCAGGACTTTCTTTACAAATCGCCTAAAAATGAAGCGTAGCTGGGACTCGACAGAGCGCATATGCGACACGGCGCAGCTTCAGATACAGATACATTCGCCCAAGGATGTGCGGCCTGTAGCTACTTTAAATTCAGTGTGTGGCGGCTGTGGCATGTCTCAAAATTTCTTTATGAATATAAATACATTTTATCGATTTTCTTCTAGGTTTTTTTATGTTTTTTGTTTTTCGCCAGCCATTTTGTAATTTGTATCTTTAAGGCTGTTGCTGGCACTTTAAGCAATTTTCATCATTGTCAGTGCATTTTCTAGGGTAAATCTCTGGAAAATTGCGCACATATGTCAGAGCTGGCAACTCAATTGCCAAGGCAGCCAGCCGGCAAAAACAAAGATCGCATTGCAATTGCCAAGCAAACACCCCATAAATTGTGGGCGAACCGACCTGACCAATGATAATCACCCATTGGTGACGCCCACTTCTAGTTTTTGCCAACTTGCTGAAGTGCTGCAACTTGTAAGGACAAGGCAAAAACTGCCCATATATCAATCCCGTGTCCTGGCGCACAGACGGAGACATGTGGCTCGGTTTATCTTCCTCTCTCTGCCTCTTTCTCTCGCCCACTCTCTCTCTCTCTCTCTCTCTGGCTCTGATGGCACTGATTTCGTTTATATAAATTATAATGTCATTATGGCAAGCAAGCAACTCCCCCTCGTATCTGGTCGCATCTCCAGCGCCAGCCGCAACTCGACCACGACCGCAATTACGTCGCTGCGCGTTGGAAAACTTCACTGCAAAAGTTTGGGCTACGATTACGGGGTTTTCCCTGGTACTCCACAGCCGCCTCTTTCTCATTATCCGTATCGTGCAATTTCGTAAAAATGTCGCATTAGAGATTATCTGAGGCAACAAACTTGCACGGGCTGTGTCCAGGCGTTGCCGGCTTTCAGCTGCCGCCACTGGCAAATGGGCAAACGGAAGAACGGACGAACGGACGAATGGGCAGAGTTGGGCAAATGACCCAACGGCATCAACTGGAGCCAAAATTTGAGCTGACAGTCGAGAAAATTACGGAAAAGGGCATTGCAGTGGAAAACTACAACGGCAACTAGAAGCCAACAGAGAAACGACAATTGTTGTTGTTCTTGTTCTTGTTGTTGTTGTTGGGGTCTGCATGTCTTATCCTTATCTACAGGACGTCGGCTAATGAGCTCCGGCTGGCTGACTCGCTGGCTAGCTGGTCTGTCTGGCCGAGATTCGTTCTGCTGGAGGGTTGCTCGTACTTTGGGGCCATGTCAATGTTATTGCAGTGATTTTTATTTCTATATCTATGTGTGTGCTTGAGTGTGTGTGTGTGTGTCTGTGTGTGTGGCACAGCCAAGCTCATTATATGGCCATAACGTATGTCCTGCCATGGCACACGTACATCCGTTGTCATTGTCTGGCTTGCACAAAAGCAACTATAAAGGATTAACTTTGTAGATTGTTGTGATACACCCAATGGCATATAAAAATTAAGTTTTTCTTCTCGCTGCTCGCCCCTTGAAACTTAATTTTTACAGCCTTTCTGGCTAATTTCTGGCCAGCTCGACAAAGGGGGCGCATAGACAATGTCAACATATGGCCAAAAAAATAAAATAACCTGTCGCATATTAACACTTTCTGTTTGGCCCGACCAAATGTGCCGTGAAATTGGAAATATATATGTATGTATGTGTGTATATGCAACATATTTATATGCCAGGCAACCGCAGCGTTTAACCCTTTTATATGCCCACTCCACGCAAACGGGTGGTTTAGTTTTTGGAGAAGAATGAAAGCAACTAACTTGTCAAAATATCAGCAGACAGGAGGGAAAAAGGGGCAAATGCTTTAGCCAAAGGATGCCAATTCCAATTCCTGCTTATGGCTGTATCTTTGGTGATATATGTGTGTGTGTGTGTGTGTGTGTTTGTTTGCTTGTCTGCGCATCCCAATTCAACTGTCACATTAATCGTTTGTTTTTGGTCACAAAATGCTACAAGTAAACGTTGCTTATGGCTCGCATTTTTCCTCCTATTTTCATTTCTTTTCCTTTTTTTGTTGTTGTTGGATTGTGCTTCGTGTCAAAGGACGCGCACTCGGGGCGTACGTTTTGTCCAGCTTCCCATATAGCAATTTCCACAGGCTCGTTGCGATTGTTTGTTTGTTTTGGTCTTGGTCTGGGTCTGGGTCTGGGTCTGGGTTTTGGTCTGTGTGTGTATCCTTTGTATCCTGCGCCGAGGTTTGACAGTGCACGGGCAGGATAATTTATAGCTGCTGCTCCTGGCCACGACTGCCTTGCCGTGTCGTGTGTCAAAGTTTTTGTGGAAAACTGTGTGTCTGTGTGTGTGTGTGTGGAAAATGTTTATGAATGAATGCGACAAATGGCCAAATGTCTCTCCCTGTTTGTGTGCTTATGAGTGTGTCTGTGTGTGTGTGTGTGTGCAGGATATAAAAATCAAAATCATTGCTTGGGCAAACATTTATTTCTCATTTTTCTGCACGATCATATTTGCAGCTTGATTAATAGTTGCGCCCTTCGTTGGGGTGTGCGTTTGTTGACTTTCGTTGTGAGTTTTGGCCCAGCCACAATTTGCCCATTTGTTTACTTAAACGCCTCTGCAAAATGGCTGACAAGAATGTGGCTAAAAATTGACGCTGACACTTGTTGTCACAGCGCACTCCTGACATGGCTGGCCAAAATGTTCGGGCTACGCCCACGATACACTTGGCCAGCTATTCGTATTGACACTTGCCACTCACACAGGCCGCGAACCTTGAAAAGCAGTGTAAAACTGTGGCAACAACTGCGCCAACAAAATGTCAACGACAACTGACAGGCGACAACAATTTGAATTTGAGTCGAAAAACGAATTCAAATTAGTCGGAAAATTAGGAAAATTTGTACGAAATATTTAAACAAATAAAAATCGCTGCGGTACGTGCTTTTCTCTGCGTTTTTTAGAGCGCGTCGTTAAGAAAATATTTTTACATTTCTCCACTTGACACGGCTATATGCGTATGGGAAGGGGAGAGGGGGCTACAGCTCTAGCGGATAGCACAGATGACGCTGGCGACCCATTTAACGACACATGCTCAGGTTGAAATTCGGGCACAACAGCAATAGCTATCAAGAAGCATTTGGTATTTAAGGGACGGTCGAATCATTAAAAAACTTGCTTTATGAATGACGTCTGCACATGCTACACCCATTGAGTAATCAAGAAATATATAGCCGAACATCAAGTATACAAAAAATACAAAAAGAAACAGTTTTTAGAATGTATAAGAAACTATATATAGCTGTCTATGAACTTGGAACCGAAGACTCTTTAGACTCCAGCCTAACTGGAGAATATAATGATATTCCAGTTAAAGATGTTCGACTAAAAAATCAACGAAAATATTGATTTGCCAGCTGAAGACAAAAATAAATACAAATATATTCATATACATATACATACTATATCTAATATATTCTTTCGGTTTAATAATAAAGCAGGTTTCGGTTTCCAGAACCAGACTAGGTTGCCGAAGATGGGTTGTAACTCAAGACTAACATACTTGAAGTTAGTCCAAACTATATATCTGTATATATATTTAAGGCATCGAGATTTATATACAAATCTGTAATTCATGTGAATGCCAAAAAGAATTTTATTTTTCGTAGTTTTGCCTAAATTCCCGCGCCTAAAATATTCCCATGTGCAACTTTCACTAAATAGCTGCCGCTAAATTGCATTCATTGCATATTTGCCGAATAATATAAAATAATGTGTCTGTCACTTAATGCACACAGGGGAATATAAGTGGAATCCCAACTATGATTTGCTAAAAATATCAATTAAGATATTTAACTATAGCTTCAAAGATAAAACATTTTATGGACATATTTTTTCACCATAAAGCGCAAGTGAGACCGTTGTAAACGGCATAAATTAAAGAAAATACCACGTAATTAATAGATCTGTGGGCACTTGCTGGAGTAAGAAAGAGAGGGAGAGAGAGAGAGAGAGAGAGAGAGAGAGAGGGGGAGAGAGCTCACCCAAGTATCCCTCAAATTTCACACCAGCATCGAGCTAATTGTTTCACAAAAATGTCGCAGCGGGTGTTTGCAGGCAGCCTGGCAAGCACTTTAAAAACCACATAAAACTGACAACATGTGAAAATGCCATAAATTATGCAACGCGCAGCCCGAGGAAGTCCATAAGATTTAGGAGCAATGGCCAGGAAGTCGAGACCTATGCCATATGGGTGCACACCTCAAGGTTCGCAGGCCCCAAACCGAATATCAATTGTCGGGCCATAAATCTGCATTGGGGAACATGTCAAAGGCTAACTAATTAATATGAAATTCAGCGTGACTAACTGGGATAATTACAGCAATTATTGCAGGGTAGCCAAACGCATGGCTCATTTGAGTTCGATTTATGGTTTGGATGGGGTTATAAGTATATATTTATCCCGACTATCTTCGCTCACTCTCAGATAAAGCCTAATGGCGTAAAGTTTTCATATTGCTTCCTCCAGCGAGCAATTAACGAACAAAGTCTTGGCTCTCAGCTCAGAAGCCCGGGCACTCGTATCCTTAATCGAGCTAACCAAAAGCCCATTTAAAACTGGTCCAGTGGCGTCCAAAAGCCATAAATCCTTTTATGATGCGCCTTTTTATGGGCATTTAAGGAGCCGCATCTTGTGCGAAACACTACGCCCTTTAATACCCTTTAAAACATTATGTTAAAACATTAATTTTTTTGTATATTTCTGTGCCCTTTGCTGGTTTATTCTTTTCAGTTTGGGCCGAAACCGGTGATTTTCGTGATAGTCATAGCTCCATGACCGCCGTAGCAAATAGTTTGGATAGCACACATTTAAATAACTTTCAAACTTCATCATCATCCACCTTAACGAATCGAAGTCGGGATCGCAAAGATGGTAAGTACACGGCAACTGAATAAAACAATATCTTATCAGAGTTAAGGTTTTCTATGACCTGATTAATTCGGTTTTAAGTTTTATACTTAATACTATTTAATCTAAGCTAAGATATACTTTAAAGGCTTCCCCGAAGGAAAGTAGCTATGCTTATTAGACTTAATGACAATCCTATTGAGATTTCTTGAGAATATAGAACTACAAATTCTTCAACTATTTCGACGAAACTTGGGATTATTTTTTAATAATTATTTGTTTACTACATAAATAGCTCTTCATGGAAAGATTATTCAGTTTCTGAGTTTTCAACTGAAACTTATTTTTCTTATAACTTAACACAAAATTAGTTTTTACACCAGCTTTTACAATAAACATGTCATTTTCTGAAACATGAATAATAGTTATTTTGGATCGTTGCGCCTAATCGCATGATGTGGTTTGGAATAAGCGTGGAACCGTGGACTCACCGAGTGGCTCGTTATTGATTTTATACGTGCGAGTGTATTAGATAAGAAACATAATTTATAATAATTTTCTAAAGCATGGCCAATGTGGTGGCGCATAGTGTCTGGGGCTAGGGGGTAGGTGAAAGGGTGGAGTTGCCTCTTGGCCTTTGTCGGCGAAAATTTACTCACTCGCGTCCGTTTAGTTTTCGATTAGACTGCTTTGATTTGCGACACTATGACGACGTTGTCGAGCCACCGAAACTGATATTTCATATGGCCAGTCATTTAGTTTATTTGATTAAGTTTCGGTGCTCGGCAACGACAACAACGACAACAACAGAGAGAGCACGCCGCCATGATCGATGACATGATCGGAACACACATTAACCGGGTTGTAAATCTGGTAGCAGCCAAAAACTAGGCTAGCCCCGCCGGCGGCACACGTTTGAAGTGTGTTAACGAGTGGGCCACGGGAGTGGGTGTGGGGAACTGGAAGTGGAAGTGGTAGCTGGGCTTGTGGTTGGGCCTGATTGGGGTTTGGCGTCATTTGAAGGTTGCATGGCAATTAGTAACCGCAGCGGGGCGCAACTGATTAGGGCGTGAACTGCTGCTGAAGTAGCCTCCAAAACACTATGCACTCCTGCAAATGCAAGTCGGATAAAAGCTTAGACAGACACCATAAAGCAGAGCAAACACATTTTAACGAGCTAGATTATAAATTTACAGGCAGATTATAATTGTTTTGAATGCATACTCTGTTTAATTGCATTTTTTCGCTTGCAGGCAATCGCAGCGTCAATGAGACCACAATCAAAACGGAGAACATATCAAATTCTGGGCACGATGAGCCGATGACCACCAGCGCCGATGAGCCAAAGAATGATAAAAAGAACAAGCGCCAGCGGCGACAGCGCACCCATTTCACCTCCCAGCAGCTGCAGGAGCTGGAGCATACGTTCAGTCGCAATCGCTATCCGGATATGTCGACGCGCGAGGAAATCGCGATGTGGACCAATCTAACCGAGGCTAGAGTTCGGGTGAGCAGTTCAATTCATATCAAATGAAATGCACAGTCAAAGCCGCAAATTGTAAATAACAGCAGCGGCAGCCACAACAAAAGTGTGTGCGTGTGTGTGTGTGTGTTGTGCAATAATGCGGCAATTACTGCGGCGGCTGCGGCTGCCTTGTCCACTGGGCCAAAATGACCGCAATGCAACCGCAGCACGTAGCTGCCACCGATACAAATGCAAACAGCAGCACATACAAAATGCAAGCGCCAACTCGTAAATATGCTGCCTGCCCCCCAGCCTTGCCCCAAATTGCCGTTTGAATTCGCGCGGCTTAAGCGCTCACTGGCCAAAAACCGTCGCCATTTTGCGCTGTGCAGCGCAAATTTATGTTGTAGGCCGAGTGGCTCGCTTTTGGGCGGTGCCACGATGTTGCTGGGCTTTGGGCTTAGCCATTGCAGCGGCAACGGCAGCGGGTGGCCGTGGCGCAAAGTTGCCATAAATTGCCGGCTCGATTGCAGCTAAAAGTTTGGCGCAGTTTGCAGCCGCTTTTTATGGCCCTAACCGTGTGTGTAAACTGGGCCGAGAACGCAAGGCTTATCAAAATATGCCCCCGGGCAGCTGTTTGAACATGCGACGCCAATGCAGCCCAGCTATTGACAGCCTCAAGCAGTTGTGGGCCGTGTTGTCATTGTGTGTAAAAGAAACAAAAAAAAAACAAACAGCACACACGCACAACAGTTGTAATTGTTTGTAAACGATAGTTGGTAAACAATTGAAGAAGTTGTATGCACATAAGTGGCGCCAAGCGGCAAATATGCGTGGCAAATATAAACCCGACCGATACGATAACTATAATATCTATATAGATATCCATTCAGTCAGTCAGTTAGTCAGTCAGTCAGGCAGTCCGACAGTCAGTCTGTCAGACAAGACAGCGACACGGCAGATACACTCTAGATATGATTATGGGGACAGCGCCTCGACTTGCCCCGATTGATCGATGATGATGATGATGTTGATGTTGCTGATGATCATCAGCAAAGGCGACACAACGTAGAACGTTAATTGTGCGTACAGCGGACATGGATAACGTCTCATATAAATGCAATTACAATAAACAAACATCTGGCAGTTGCAACATTTTTGTCGAATCATTCTTGACAAATTGCTGGCACCAAAAAGAATATTTCATGGTTTTTCTATGCAAATTTTTCATTCATGTCGCGCATATGCTCAGAATTTCGCTTCATATAACACTTGACGGGCCACTATAAAGAAATTAGCTGCGGCCCAGAAACAAGTGTCGACCAAGGGTTGGGCTTCTGCCGGCAGGCTGGCAGGAGAAAAGTCGGGAAATTATGTCAATCTAAACATGTGTTGCGCTCAATGCATAAAATATTGATACAGTTTGTTTTATGGTCCATTATATGATGACAAAAGGTTTGCCACTGCCGTCTGCAGCAGGGGCAGGGGGTTTGACTTTGGGCTGCAACCCTCCTGCCCTGCACCCCCCACCCTGAAACCCCACGATAAAATGCAAAACAATGCTGGGCAATTTGTCAGCAGCTTTGGATGAGTTTTTGTGCGGCAGCAAACGAGGGTTGTTTAATGAATTAGAAACCGCATGAGAATTAATGATCATGATCGTGCTGTCTCCGCACAGCGCGGGGCTCTAGGGGTTGTGGGGAGGGGTTTGGTAAAAGGCAAAATACCATTTGACTGCAATAATAGCGTAGGCAATAAAATTTATCAAATATACAAAAGGATTACAGCGCGCTCGCACACATACACACATATAAATCTGGGTGGGCTTTAAATTGTCAAAATCCAAAAAAAAAAAAAAAAAAAAAGGTGGAAAAGAGCAGCCCGTCTGGGCAAACAAAGCAGTGGCAGTTGCAGTAGCTGGGCAGGAAATGTTGCCGCTTCTTGGACATCCCTGATAGCTACTAATCTGAGGATTTACATGCGCCGGCAATTATTGCAATATGTTCTCTTCTGACTGTCGAGTTCTTTATATACTTTTTAAAACATTACTGAAACAAAAAATCATTTCATTCAATTAACAGTCAAACAAACTCGTAAAAACATTTGTTGCCTCGGCTTCGAATTGCGAGCGTCCAATGGGGGCAGAGTATAAAAATTGCAATTGAAATCGGAGCACGTTACATGCTCGAACAACTCCTTTTTACTCCTTTTATGGTCAGCTGTTGGCAATGGCCTGGAAAAAACAAACACTTGTCTGTCTATAGAAAAGCCATTCTATTGGCGGCATAAAAATGAATGGCGCCACAATATGGCCCATTTAGAGTCGTCAGTACTTGGAGTCGGCCAGAAAAACCGAATTCTGGCTGTGCCAGAGTCAAATTTTTATTTTATTTAACTAAAGCTAAAAGATGCCTCAAAAGTACTTATTAGGGAAAAGCTCTACAAACAAATTAACTCTTACAAGCGCGAAGCGAATGGTGTCAACAGTTGGCCGAGCTTTAATCTTGTGTGCTTAAATGCTTTTATGGACTTCATAAAAAAATAACACTAAAGCCGAAATCCGGCAAGAGCCGCAAACAAAGCAACATGGTAATTAAAGCTTTAAGTGCAATTCAATTAATCAAAGGAAGAAGCGAATTGTCGAGCTTTAAGCTTTAGGTTATTGTATTTAGTCGCTGAGCTTTAAGAGCAATTGCATTGGCTAGATAAGAAATGGAAACTTACTACTAAACCAGTAAGTAATTTATTTATGGTTTCAAGTGAGATGCTAATGGCCTAATTCAATAAAAGCTTTAAGAGTAATTCAATGAATTAGAGCACGAAGCAAATATGCGAGCTTTAAGGGCAATTGCACTATTTAGATAGGGCAAGGAATAGTTTTTACAGGATAGCTAATCCAATCGACAAGCTTTAAGTATGATTAATTATCTGTAATCAATTGCAAATCTTCATTTTACCTCCAAAACTTTAATTTGCTTTTAAAACTGCTTAACTGAAATCCGTGTAAATTTAAAAGCGTGGGGAAAAAACTCAAACAAGAACTGTTAGCTGCTATCACTAGCTTTTAATTAAACTCTTAAGAGCTGCAGTATCAAAAATATGTTTTTTTATCTTTTCCAGTCTAGAAACTCTTTATAATTATCTGACGAGGGGTTTGCTGCTTAAAAGCAAGCAATCAACTGTGTTGCGCCTTTCGAGTCTCGTAATGCTTATCAATATTGTTTGCAATCAAAATTTTCACTTCAATTTCAATTTCATGCTATCCAAGCGCAGTCCCGGAAGTGAGAAAAGGGGCCCCTTGCGGCAACGGCAAAGGCAACGGCAGCAACAACAAGAATTAAGCAAATAAAAAACGTATTTAGCTGCAATTTGTGGCCATCAATCAAAATGGCAGCTCTTCACTCAAAAGAAAGACCCGTAGTTAAAAAAAAAGGCGACCTCAGCCCCGTAACTTTTGCCACATGGTCACATTGGCACCCATCATACATATACCATACAAAATATGCTTCTTTTTTTTAACAACTTTACCTGATGAAGCGCTGCAGCACCAGCATAGAACATAGGAGAGCCTGCAGCGCAGCGGTAGGAGGTGTCATTGCCGCTTTCATCAAAACCAATTAGGATTTTCTGCTTGAGTCAGCGGGTGCTGGCTGAAGTGTCTGCCCGTTGAGTGGAAAATTGCGCTGCTTTTTCTCACACACACACACACACACACACACTTTTCGTTTTTTTTGTTGTTTTTATACCCTGTAGCCATTAAAAATGGGTAAAAAGAGTATAATACTCTTGTGCAAATTAATGTAACAGCATAATACCTTATATATATTCTTGATCAGCATCTTGGGCCGATCTAGCCAGATCCGACCGACTGTTTGAATCTGAATTGTTCGTTCTGGCAAACTACAAAAGCCACAGACTGGTAGTTTCTGATATATATTCTCGTATATCATACGCAAAACAAGCTAACTATTTTGTTTTCTCTACTTTTTTAAATTATTGTTAAAAAATCATTACTCGAGAACTATAACTATAATATTTAATATTGCATATTAAATATTCTTAACTTTCTTTATATCTAACTCTTTTACATTGGGTTATTGTTAAGTTTCGAGGGCAGAACCTCGCTTTTAGATATATTACAGATTACTTCATAGCTTCAGGGTATCTGCTAGTCGTGCACTTCCGACTAAAATAGTCTTGCCATATATTCTTTTTTTGCTGGTTTCGCGCTCTCTCTCTCTGCAGTCACATCAATTTGCCATCATGCAAACGTTGCTATTTTTTTTTCCATTTTGGCCCAAACTTCAACAACTTGCTAAATGATACGTGAAAATGACAGTTGACGAGATCGATGACGTTAGTTTTGCCAGCAGAAGCTCATGATGATGATGATGCTGCTGTTGCTGGTGCTGATGATGTTGGTGATGATGATGATGATGATGATGTGGTTGTTGATGATGCTGCTGCGCTGCGACTGAGCAATGTACCTTGACAAATTGACACATTGCTGTGGGGATATTGAAATTGGCCCGACTGTGATTTATGTCCTGGCCGGAACGGGCTGCTGCAACTTGAAGCAGTTTTAGTTTGTGACGTTTCTCACGCTGCCAAACTTTTAGTTACAGCTCAATCAGGCGGCTGTATCTCATGCGTTTTCAATTAACTAGCGCAACTGATTCGATTAAAGCAATTGCCGAGCAAATAAATGCGCATTAAATTGCCGCGTGGCAAACCTTTTTTTTTTCCTGTTGCCCACAAAACAAACAAACGCTGCATGTTGCATGTTGCACGTTGCGGCCGTTTAGGCCCAGTTATATTTTTTTCTTTGCATACGAGCCACGCGTGTCCACATTTAGTTACGGGCCCGAAACGTTGCGTAGCCGTCAGGCAGGCCATAAATTTACAACCCCAAAGCCATTCTGCGTTGATTTAAGTACAAATGTGGCAAGGCGGCAACAAGCGGCATGAAATGCGCAAATTGTAGCTGGTTTAATTACCTGAACAATTGCAATTTCCAATTGCGCATGGGCTGGTGGGAAATTAACAAAACTGCAACTTAAAGCCCCATTTGTAGAGTCTTCAAATAAGCCAAGAGTTAAAGAGAAATAAATAAGAAAAAAAAAACAGCCTCATCAGAATTGCTGGCAGCGTCTGCACGGCCTTTGTCATTTACTGTATCTGTGTCCGTAGCCGTATCTGTATCTCGTATATGTATCTGTATCTGAGTAGCTGAGTATCTGTGTGCGCTGCGCAAACTTCAGCAATAAATTACAAAGTTGCCATTTTGTTTTTTATCTACTCGCTTTTCGCTTTTCTTGCTTTTATTTTTGCGCTTTGTGTACTTTTTGTTTGCAAAATAATTTTGATTTATTTTTTGTGGCCCTCGCTACCCTCCTGCCCTCTCTCACTCTACTTGAATGCTGTGTGCTGCTTGTGTTTCGGGGGTGGCCCGTCGAGTTTATTTATATAAAGCTCTCCATTAAAAAAGAAAGGCAACACCAACACCAACACCAGCAACAACAATAACAACAATAACAACCAGTATGGCAGCAGTATTTATGTATATTTGTATTTATAATTACTGCACATGCGTATTACGCAGCGCCCTTTGCGAGACTGCTGCTTGGGGGGTAGCTGCTTTTGTGGGGGCTGCATTTGGGGGAGTTTTTCATGCACACACACGCACACACACACGCCCACTCACACAGACGGATACATAAATTTTCAAGTTGGCGGCAATCTAATAAATTATGCGGCACGGCGACGCAATAAAAGAAAATGGCTGCCACTGCCACAAAGCATTTTGAAACTTTAACTAACTTGCCACAAACTGCTGTCACTTTTCTCATCTCAACCATTTTTGTTATGCCTTTGCAGGTGTGGTTCAAGAACCGGCGGGCCAAGTGGCGCAAGCGCGAGCGGAATGCCATGAATGCGGCTGTGGCCGCGGCGGACTTTAAGTCCGGCTTTGGCACACAGTTCATGCAGCCCTTCGCAGATGATTCGCTGTATTCATCATATCCGTATAACAACTGGACCAAGGTGCCATCCCCGCTGGGCACAAAGCCGTTCCCCTGGCCGGTCAATCCGCTCGGCTCGATGGTGACCAGCAATCATCACCAGAACTCGGTCAACTGCTTCAATACGGGCGCCAGCGGTGTTGCGGTCAGCATGAACAATTCGATGCTGCCGGGCACAATGGGCTCCACGCTGACCAATACGAATGTGGGCGTGGGCGTTGGCGCTGCACCCTGTCCGTATACAACACCTGCGAATCCGTATATGTATCGTGCCGCCGGCGAGCCCTGCATGAGCAGCAGCATGTCCTCGAGCATTGCCACGTTGCGGCTGAAGGCGAAGCAGCATGCCACAGGCTTCAGCAGCCCCTATTCGGCCCCATCGCCAGTCTCGCGCTCCAACTCAGCCGGTCTGTCCGCCTGCCAGTATGGCGTGACCGATGTTGTCTGAGAAAACGCACTTGGTGCTCTGCTCAATCAGCATCAGCACCACTTGCAGCACTTCTCCGGCCAGCACAATGGCAATGCCATGCAGCAGCATTTGACCGGCAACGGCAGCCACAGCCATAGTCACAACAACAACAACAACAACATGTTGCACGGTCACCACCACAACAACAACAACAGTCTGCTGCTGGATCACACCGATTTGGGCATGGGCGGCGGAAGTGGAGGCGGCACTGATGACGGCGGCACAGTGACCCACAACGATGACAACAACAAATCGCCGTTAGGCGCCAACGGGCTAATGTCAGCTGCCGCAGCTGCTGCTGCTGCTGCCGGTGGCACCTCCAGCGGCAATGACAACGGCGACGATGTCGACGAGGACGTCATCGATTGAACGATTGCCAAGTATATACAATACATAAAACAAAAAACATAAATATATAAATAAAATATTTAAATCAACGTACTTATAACGTAAATAATTAACGATTTGTTATTTGTAAAACTGCGTAAATCAGCGGGCAAAAAAATACCAAAAACAAAAAAAGTTTAGCATTAAGCGTATTTAATTAAATTTTAGATGGCAAAAAACGCAAAAAAAAAAGCAACAGCACATGAAATACAACTTTTTTGAAGAACAATAATTACATTTATAAAACAAACAAAAAAACCGTAAAAATAAAACAACAACAAAAACAATTCTGAAGGGCCGAGCTTGTGTGCAGTTTTAATTAGTTGGTATTAAGCGGAAGTCGGAAAGGCAGAAAAATTAATTGCAAATTGATAATTGTGTTTTTCATATGTTTTGCATTTCTGCATTGAGATTAAATGCCAATTATGTTCATTAAAAAAAAAAAAAAAAGAAGCGAAAAGCAACGTTTAATGTAGAATGTTAAGTGTTTTGTACATATTAAGCAAATATTTAGCTATAGGCAGCAAGCTGTATTTTTAAGATTAGTTCGCTCTTAACTAAAGAACTAACTAGCTATAATGACTAAATAGCAAAAGAGTTAAAGTTATGTGCAAAAACTTTTGCAACAAAAACAAATAAGTCTTTGCCCACTGTGCGTCAGCTAAAAACCAATTAAAATAAATAAAACTTTGCCCAAACTAAAACAAAAACAAAAAAAAAAAATAAACAACTTTGTTTGGCAGCACATATACCAAAATATATATATATATATAAATATAATGGAAACGTATCAAGATCAAGTCAAAAATGTATTGTAAACAAAATATATCAAAAGCCGTAGCAGTTTTTAAGGAGTTGTCTAGTCGTATAAACAACCAGAGATAAATCAACAAAAATAGATGAACAAAATAAAACAAAAAACCCAATATAAATATATATATAAATATATTTAATAATTGTACACATAAAATTACTAGTTATAGAAATTAAATCAAACCAAAAAAAAATAAAAAAAAACCAAAAAGAACAATAAAAATAATGGAAAAAAAGACGAACTAACAATTTTATTTGCCCAGCATATACGACTTATAAATAATTCATAATCTATTTCCGCAGCTAACAAATGAGTTTTCGGAAATACAAAATTAAAAAAATCAAATTATAATTTATGCGCCGGAGCTGGTGGGTAAAAATTGTAATAGACGCTC
The DNA here is from genome assembly GCA_035045725.1 of Drosophila ezoana. Classification (NCBI taxonomy): domain Eukaryota; kingdom Metazoa; phylum Arthropoda; class Insecta; order Diptera; family Drosophilidae; genus Drosophila; species Drosophila ezoana. Next base: position 2,252,151 of record JAWNOU010000036.1, read on the forward strand.
TGTACTTGGGCGTCGTGGACCACGGAGACTGGCCTTGCGGTTGGCAAAGTGTTTAATTTAGCAGGAAGGTGGTGCACGGAATATACCATCCATCAATTTATTCATTACAATGAAATTATGTCGAATTTATATGCACCCCACCCGACCGCCGACCGCCGACCGGCAAATGACAAACGCAAGCCCCCCTCCATCTCCTCCCACAGCGACCGGAGCAAGCAGTTGGCCGGGGTGGGACAAAATCACCGCACAATAAAAATAATAATAAAAGGACATGCCATGGCTGCTGTCGTTCTTCCTCTTGCCCTATGCAAAATGCCCAAATGGCATTGTCAGCCATGGGGGGTGGCCGTCCGCCTTTGGCCCTGCGCTTGAGGGTGGGCATCAAATTTGAATTTCATATGCTGGCTGCCGCTTCACTTGCCGCTGATTGAAGGCAGGCTAATAAAGTGGCCGGCGGACAGGGGAGCTGTAGCGGAGACGCGGCTGAAGAAAGTTACCGTCCGACCCCCGCTGCGTTAAGCGTCGTTCAATGCAGATGAAGGGCAGACGTCCGGGTGCCCAGGAGACGGGGGGCAACCATTTGATTTATTTTATTTCACATTCTGCCCGCTGTTAATGTTTTAATAAGATTGATTTTATTGCGACCGCTGCTCGCATCTATGCGTGGGTGTCGCCGCGCCAAAGTCAAAGGGTTAATAAGTTGCCTGCCTGCTGTTTAAGAACTTTATTAGTGCCCCGACCCTGACCCCCGACCCCCAACACCCAGCACAGCCTCCCCCTTGGCCATGCAGCACGGGCAATTGCAATTGCCATGCACGAAATTAGCAATTAAATTGCTTGAATAAACTGCCAAACGGCGCTCGATGAGGATGAGCAGCTGGTGAAATGCTTGGGGTGTTTGCGATTCCAGCTCAGCTCTTAACTAAACTCTGCGAAAGTTAGAGCAACTATTTGCTTGAAGCTTGCAAGTGAAGCCTGAGCACGTTGTTATCAGAAGCGACGCACTCGGCAACATGAATGACTGACATTATTCTTTAGCAATGCGTAATTAACTTTTTGGCGTAATTAATGCCAAGTCTAATTATTGTTAATCACGCTCAGCCTGGCACAAGCAGCCATATATATGAGCTGCAATTAAAATCAGCAACATGCCTCAACTCAAATACATTCATCAAATACATATTTACAGTGAATAATATTTGTGTGCGCGCGCCTTACACATATAAAGTACAAAGAGTACAATGACACTAGCTGAAAGTGTCGTTGTGTCTTGTGTCAAATTCTAACTAGCCTTAGTCGAGATTCTATATTGAAAGATAATTTATCTTTTAACAAAAATAAGATTTCGTATTGAGTTTTGCGTCGCAAAAAAACTATAAGGAATAATATAAAATATTTATTTAATATTTGTTTATTTATATTTATTTATTTCTTAAGTTTAAATACGGTATTAATCTTTAAACAAAAAACAATTTCCTCATTCATTTTCTCGAAATTATGAGCTAAACAGCAAGCTATGAAACCTTAAGCTTTACAATATGCTGTAAGCTTTCATGTGCTTTTGAAGCTTATGATTAATTATGGCGATTTAAGCAAGTGTCATTGGGACTTAGCCGATAAATATGCATATGTATGTGTGCAAGCATATGTTTGAAAGCTGCGCCATCTTGAAAATATTCTTAAGACAACACACGCACAAGAGACAAAAGCAACGTTTTCGCTGTCAGCCATTATTTGCCTGCCAACCTACCAATTCCGGTTCCTCTTCCCTTCCCCCTCCCCCCTCTTACACACACACTCAGCTCAGTGAGCAATCAGACAAGCAGGCAGATGGAGCTGTTTTAGCTTCAGGCTCGACTTGGCTTGGTTGGCATCATTCTCCATCATTTGGCTTGTCAGTGTGCGGCAGCTTCATCATTATTATTCCAGCTGTCTGTTGTTGTTGTTGCTGGTGCTGTTGTTGTTGTTGTTGCATGTTGTACATGGAAACTCGTCATCGTCATCATGATAAGAAACGTGGCTATTGTTGTTGTATTTTCCCTTTGGTACTTGTCTTTCTTAACTCATTGCGTTGGCAATAAATCTTTTGGCACTGCTATCTTGGCACGCACAGTTTTCAGGCCTGGCTGCTTCTAGGCCCGGTTAAATGTATGGCACCTGCTTAGCCGGGTCATTAGAAAGTTGCCGTCTAATGAGTGCCCATCAGCAGCTCGACCCAGCTGAAATTTCAATTTGCAACACTTTTTACGAGGCAATGCAGCAGTGGCAGGGCCAGCTTTACGACTCATTAAATGCAAATGAAATATGAACCAAAAGCCAAAATAATTCGCAACTTATAAACATGGCGCCCAAAGTAAGCAAACCAACCGAATTCGAAATGCTGCCAGAAACAAGATATTATGAGCTGGGGACCGGTTCGGGCCTGGTCTCCAAGCACATGTATATAGAGTAAGTTGGCCTTTTATGGCACAAAAAGGGCGCACATAAAACACGACACCATTTTGCTGTGTTTATTGTGCTTGTTATTGTTGCTGTTGCTGTTGCCTATTCCGGCGGCGCTTTATTTATTTCAAATTTACTTTTGGCCATTTTATGTTGGCAAATTTTGACCTAAAAATCATAAAAATTGTAATCAAAATGCAGCAGCGCACACAATTTATGACCAGAGCAAGCAGCGAGGCAGTAATGTGAGCGAGACAAAAGAAAGAAAAGGGGGGGCAGAGAGGTGAGTTCTAATAACATCTAAGCGAGAGTCCGGCAGCAGCAGAGGCAGCTCGAAGCTCGAGGCTCAGCGCTTATGGCTTTTTAATGGTGCCGTGTGTCGGTTTTGTGGCAAATAAAATGGCGCACATTAAAAGCATGTTACGAGGAGGAGTCGGCCGCCCAGAGCAGGAGCAGGAGCCACAGCTCCGGCAATAGGAGCTGGCAATTGCATTGGCTGGCTGCGCTGGCTGGCTGGCTGTGGGGCCACTTGGCATGCTATATTGAGGTCATGCATGGCAGCGTTGGGTAAATAAAAAATACATAAAAATATTTTACGAGACGTGGCAAATGCTAAGGCAGGACTAAGTCAAGGAAATGCAATAAAAATAGCTGGCTAAATAAAATTGACAATATTGTCATGTGGGACGACAATTTGAGCGAAACAACAACAACAACAACAAAAACTCAAGGCACAAAATGAGTAAATTTTAATTTACTTAAAAGGCATAAATAAAAATCATTTGTGTATGGCATTGCCATGTTTCGATCCCACACTCATCTAACTGAAACAACAGCCCCCGCCTCCCATTCCCCTCCACACGCCACCCACCAACCCACTGAGTGCTGCATGCTGAGTGTGGAGCCAATGATTATTCTGGGTTTTGTCATTTCAATTCGCATTATCCTTTGCACTTATTTTACTACTTTGTACGCTGCCCGCCCTTCCCTTCCCCTGTCCCTTTCCAGTGCCATCCAATTTATACAGATCTAGCTGCGGGTGTGTGTGGGTGTGTGTGTGCTGGGGTGTGTTTGCGTAATGGCGGGTGTATAGTCGTCGTCGTCGTCGTCGTCGTCGTCGTCGTTGTCGTTCTCGTTGCCGTCTGCCGAGTAACTCGCATTGTCATTGTGCAAATAAAATATGTCACGACTCGCCCACTCCAGAGCTGCGTGCCCGCTGCCCCTGACAGTGCTTTGTGTGCCTCCCCCCGTCGCTCCGCACCGCACCCAAGCTGTAACCGAAACACGCCCCCTTGTTGTGTGTGTGTGTGTGTGTGTGTGTGAGTGGGTATCTATCTAACCTTTTGTTGCCCATTGTAGTCATTGTACAACACACACAATGAGCCACACTATCGGCTGGTTCTTTCATTTCCCTATATAGCTATGAAAATCGCTTTTATATAAACTTGAATGAACGAGCGCGGGGAATGTAAATTGGATAGAGAAATGGTTACATTTTTCCATGCCCAGCGAGATCTCTAAATAAGTACATTCGCGAGCTATACTGCCGCAATACATGCTGCTTACTAAGAATGTAGGAATATTCAAGTAATCTATAGCCTGTGTGAAGATACAAATCTTCATATTGAGCTTTCTTTTGGTTTTTACTATTATGTTAATTTACTTATTTTCTAAGATAATATTTTTTTATTATTTGGAAGATAAGTCGTTTTTTTTCCATTGCAAAGGGTTTTTTGAGAATTATTGATATTATTGTCATTTAATGAATGTAATTTGTTTTTATATATTTTGACGATCAATCGTTTTCTTTACTCTGGCAAAGCTATAATAATTTTAGCAAGCATTTTGTAACGCGTAAATATAGCCGACCCCTTAGATACCACATAGTATATTCTCTGTCCGTCTAAGCAGTCGAATAGATAAGCCCATGGCCATTTATCAATCTGTTTTCTTGAGAGCTAGCCTCTCAGATTTAAAGTTATTTTTATGAGCTTGCTGCAGGTGGGATATGTGTAAAGGTCGGCTGAAGCGGACCTCTAGCTGCCATACGAATTATGGGGAACCCTGAGTGGAAGAACTCTATGGTTAGTTAAGTATTCAATTAAAGAACTTACTTGATCTTATTAGTATTGGAATGTTCTGTTAGATGCTTGCAATGTTATTTCGTGTGCAGATAATATTATTGTTAACTCTTAATAAGAGTTATACCATTATGCTATTTAAAATTTCAAATCCCATTCAATACTGCATTCAGTTTAATGTTATCTCCCTTTTGACTTTTTCCATTTTGCGCTGCGTCTTCATCATTTTCCATTTGGGCCACAAAATATTCGCTTTTCACCTTCCTCCTAAAACTATACAAAAGCTAAAATCCAAATCCATGATTTCAGCTACAAAATCCTTTCCAAAGCTGCAACCAGGTGAAAAATAACAAAATGTTTTCCTTTTTTTTTTTTATTGCTTATACCATATTGTATATTTTTATAAAATGTTTTGCGAAAACTAAACTGACACACAAATACACACACACACACAGGCACACGCACACACAGAGACAGATACGTGGCAGTTGGGGCAACTGTAAAAGACATTTACCGCTCGTCTGCTTGTAGTTGTGTGCACGAGTGTGTGTCGAGTGCTTTTTTGGCTAAATGCGAAATCGATTGGAAAACAATTTCCAATTTTTAAAGAATTATCGCCGCCATATTCGCGCGTGCTATACTAAATCACACATAAGCAACCTCTAAATCTGCTGCTACCCAGCACTCGCATACACACACACACACACACTTGAATGGAGACGCACACACACATGCACGCACACTACAAACCTTTTGGCGCAGCTTTTCCTTTTTGGCTCGTTTATTTCTTTTTTATTTTGCTGCTTCTCATGGCAATATTTTCCATTTCATTTTCTGCGCGGTTTGGCTTTGGCTGCATGGCTGACTGCGTCTCTCTCTATGTGTGTGTGTGTGTGTGTGTGTGTGTGTTATCTTTACCGCAATAGCAGCATTACATACAGCAGCGCGCATACATATTCATATACACACCTATACATAGATATATATACTTGTATATAGAGACAACCCGCAGCCATTTGCTTTTATGTGCCTTTGGGTTATTGCACCTTTGACTTTGAGTTGTTGCGAATTCTTTTTTTCGGGCCACGTTTTTGTTGTCACCCAGGACTACCCTGACGACTACAGCCCCCAGCCCAGGACCCAGAAGAACCTAAGCAAGCATTTCACATGTGCCATTTATTGTTATTTCTTTTTAACCAAGCGAGTGGCAAAGCTGAAAGCAGCCGCAAGTATTTCCTAATCAGGTTTTAACTACTATGTAATGGGATTCTGAGACTTTGGCATCGTTCTGAGTGCTTGTGTTCTCGTGACTGCGTGTGTGTGTTTGTGTGTGTCTGTGCGTGGCAGCAAGGTGCCAAATCGTAATTTACATGGATTTCGTTGAGATACCCAACGAATTGAATTGAAAGCCAGAGCAAAGCTACCGCTAATGTATTGTAGATTATGCCAAATCCCGCACAGTTTTTATGCCGCACGCATGTGCATTAACATCTGGATTGATGCCGCCGCCGTCGTAGCCGTCTTAGCCGTCGCCGCCTCTTCAGATACTTGCAAGGATTCTAAACAACGCTGCTGCTTGGACTGCTCCTGGGACTGAAGCGCACATATCTGGCTAGCCGACGCTTACGCAGACACACCCGCACCTCGAATATCAAATTCAAGATCACAATGATCGTCATGAGGGCTATTACGACGGCGGCAAAGATCAGCAGAAACCAGTGAAAGTAACAGGACATCGTCACCGGCCGTTGTAGCCAGCCATTCCAGCTGCCAGTGCATTGCTCCACCACACAGCGGCCCACTGCATTCCGAATGCAGCCCTTGGCACAACAGCCATTGGCGCTGATCTGTCCACAGGAGGTCAATTGTGTGCTCGGTTCGCTGCAGTTCGCATGGACTACCCCAATCACGGGCATCACCAGCTGACCCAGCACCAAGCAGACAAAGAGAACGCCCAACATAATGCCAAGTATTGCGCGCTTGCAGATTTAGCTTCTCTCTTGGTATAGTAACAGTAGTGTGGTAATTTGGTTAGTATGGCTACTAAACCATTTTTAAATTTGAGGTGAACGTGTCGAAAAAACAAAAATATTTGAATAAGCTCAAAATATTATATACTCTGAACTCAAAGCTAGCTTAAACAAATTGACAACCACACCCAAATATTTATATATATTTTTATTTATTTACCTATTACACTTTTCATGGACAGTTATATTTTTCTAAGCTTCACTTAGCTTACCAACCGAAGCTTAAAGGACCTGGTACGTCCACTTTCCAACCAGGGGTCTGGATTTTCTCAAAATATAAAACATGTTGAAACTAAGTTTTAAGGAATTGCGCTTCATACAATCAAAGAATACGGCTTCAATCAAACAATTTCCTCAAAACCCATTAGAGTTACCTTTTCTTCAAATTTTAACTGCCTTTTTGCTGTGCGTTGATCGTCATTCAATCAATCAGTCAATCAACTAAACACTTGCTAACGATTGGCGCTCTCCTCCTTTCTGGTCGTATAGGTGGGCCTTGAATAGGCTGAAATAGTCTTAATCTTATTGTTGTTAATCCATTGTTGCTAAAAAATCAGGATGCTGGGAACATATAGATTAGTAAATGGTTATTGAAGCCACATTTAAGCAAGAAAGCATATTGTAGAATCACAATTTCGCAACGCTTAGCTAATTATCCGAGGGTAAAAACAGAAAACCAAATCAACATTACAAAGTGATTTTAATGTAATTCGTGATTTCGCATAATTGTAAAGTTAATAATTAAAATTTGTTTGCACAAAACCCAAAATGAAAACATGAAAATTTAATGCTGCCCAACTCTCGACATGCTGCTGTGTCTAGGCCAGCTGCATTGGGCAATTACAGCTGGACTTATGGCTGCTTATGCATGTGCGGCCTCCCACCCTAGCCCCGCCCTAAACGCCCACTTTGCCACCTGCAAATAACTAATGCGTAAATATTAGCAAATGGCCGAAATGTGGCGATTCCCCTTCACACCGAAAACGTGAAACATAAATTTCAGTCACATATGCAATGTGCCAGGCGACGTTGTTGTTGTTGTTGTTGTTGTTGGTGCTGTATTTGTAATAAGCAATCAATTATTATTATTGAATTTAGGCGCGGTTTGTGGCAGGGGGCGTGGCAGGTGTCTGGGCATCGGTTGGTCAGCGCTACTAATGCGCCTAATGAGAATTTAAGCATTTGCATCACCTTTCCCCCGCATTGCGCACGGATTTGTAAAGCACACACACATAACCTCACTTGCATGCGCACATAACCTCACTTACGCGAACGAGGTACAGTTGCGTAAATAGCATTATATTTGAGCTCATTCAGCGACGCTTTTTGGTTTAAAATTAGCTAAAAGTTCGTAAATCGGTATATCATTGCCTCGATGTGCTGGGTAATGAGAGATTAAATGGGTACAGCATAGTATAGATGTATATTAAAGTATATATTATGTAAGTAATTGAGATAAAAACACAATTTAATGGTATTTTATAAAAAGTTGAATTAATAATAAAACGATTGTATTCAAGAAAATGAATTTAGTTACTTACTTGACTTATTTGATATATCATAGAATTATTTATTTATAATATCATAGAATTTCCCAGAATGGATATGACTAGATTCCATTAAAAGCTCTTTCTTTCTTTCGCACTATCTCTCTTTATACAACTATAAAATCATGTATTATATCCTTTCACATTTTTCATTCCTTCAGTCGATTTTGCAATATTAAGAGCTGAGATCATTTTCCGGCTGACTAAACCGACTCTCGCAATTTGACTTTCGTTAATGATAATTTAATTATGGCCCTGGCCATTTGGGGGGCTTAGGCGCCTTACGCACTTCGCACACGGCTGTGGCGCAGCTAATTGCAGCAAATCTGCTTTGGGGTCAGTTAGCCAGTTCCTGTGGATAGTTGTGCGGCAATTGGCCAAAGGCTGCGCTTATTAACTGTTAATTGGGCAAATGAGCGTCGGCTTTGCGTTGCAAGCGTTGCAATGCACAGGACAGGATGCGGGAGAGGGTCAGGTGCGGAGAAAATAATCGTTATGGGGGGGGTGCTCTTATGCTGTGTTAGGATTGCGAAAAGGACGCCCCAATAAATATGGCAAACGAAATTTTCAATTGCAATACATTTTCAAGATAACGCTAATAAAAACGCGCTGACAGCTTTTGCGATACGAACAAAAGCAATAAATAAAATATATCAAAAAACAAAAAAAAAAACAAATATAAATAAAATAAAAAAATGAAAATCAACAAAAAGTGTCAGGCAAATGTCGCATTGCGATCCGCCAGATGCCGATGTGGATATAGATACCAGTTATACGAAATCCATATTGAAAATTGATTTAAATTTTTAATAGGCCGCCCAATCACACACACAGCCACCCTGCCCGCCCCCCTGCTGGCGCACTATCTCTCGCTGGCTTTGATAAAAATGCAATGCACGCAACAATTGAAGGCTTACGACAAAAGATATGAAGCGACGGGGCTCTAGTTAAATATGGAAACAATATCGAAATGCCAAAATGAAATCGGGCAGCGAGGCGGAAACTGTGGCGCCACTCGCAAGCGACATGCCACAGATGCAACATATGAATATAAATATATATATGTATATATATCGGGCATAACATATACAGATATGTATGCATGCATTTCTCATAGCTCGTAGCTGTCAAATCATATTTTAATCTGCTTTGATTGCTGACTTTTGTGCAAGGGATTTGTGCAACTGCAACTGCAACTGCAACTGTAACTGCGGCAGTAGCAGCAGCAGTGACTGCAACTGCGACAGCAAAAGAACAATGGAAAAATTGCAATTTATTTTATTTATGTAAAAAAAACTACACTCAGTTGTAATACTCGTGTGTGTGTGTGTGCGTTCTCCATTTGCTTCATTTGTTGTTGCCAAAGTTAAGCAGTAAAATCCACTTTTTACGAGTACACGAGTTGCCTTGTTGTTACTCATATGTATGTGCGTAAACGAGCACAAAAACCCAACAGGAATTTCTTATTAAAAGATTACAACAACTCAACAGAGACGGGCCAAAAATTCACGGGCAAATCACGACTACAAGGCGTAATGGGGCATACAAATACATATATCTATATCTATTTCTTTATATACAAAAATACTTGAGCATGCGAACTAAACTCTGTAAATCTGTGGAATCTAGACAGAACCTCTTAATCCAAATCCCAAACTTATCCTCTGGAAACAGTTTTTAAATAAACTATAAGACAATACTGGACTTTTTATTCACTCAACAGAATTAGACGACAGCCTTAATCTACGAATTCAACATTTAACTAGCACTGGAAATTGTGTTCAAAGAATAATAGTTTTTTTTTAAGGAACTACTTAAAAGTAAGATATACAACTTATTTAATTAATTGAAGAAAATTCTCACCTCTGTGTGATGTCCATTTGTGTACAAGATTTTAAGGAAAAACATTAATGTTCACATGTTTGAAACAATTTGAAGAAATACACTTGATCTCAGCATAAACTGAGTAATAAAAATTAGTAGCCCTGTTTCCGAGCATTAAGTTAAATTTACGAACTCATAAACGATATTAGAATTCGATTCGAGAACCAAACCAAACCTTCGTTTGGTTAAAGCAATAGCTTCATTATACTACTAATATTACAATTCTTTGATAATAATAATCAGAACTGGACTTACAAGTTATTTATCTTGCACCTACTCAAGTTACATCATTCTTAAATCTGTATATGACTGGATTCCCAAACCCCTCTAGAGAAGAGTTTATATAAATATAGCTGTCACGTTTGCTCATCCCTAGCATTAAGAAGAGGGCTTGTAAATGAAGCTGTCACGTTTGCTCATCTCTAGCGCGCAGCTTCGATTTTCGCTACAAAGCCGAACAAGCCCCCCCCTTCCCACCACACGAGCAAGCGACCGTTCCCATTGCCAGGCTTTGTCCACTGACTTAAATACACATAACCATAGATGGCGCCACTGTGCTAGCGACGTCGCCGCTAGAGATTGTCAACATATTAGCTTCAAATTGCTAAAGTTCTGCGACTTTTGCTGTTGCCTCATTTTCTCTCGCACGCACACACTCACACCCAAAAATGTGTAAGTGTGTGCGTGCGTGCGTGTGTGTGTGTGTGTGTGCGCCGCTGTTTAATGTGCTGTTGCCAACTATTTTAGCCAAAGCTCACACGGGTTGCCGCCAACATTGCCGGGGTGCCCGGTGATTTGCTTGCTCAGCTTAACAGGGCCCAGACCAGGCACCACACACACACACTCCCTCCCTCCCGTCCACCATCAGCCTGACCCGTCCCGCTGCTGGTGCTGCCGTTGAGCTACTTTGGTTGCGTTCGGTTGACATTCGTAAAATCTCAAAATCCCGAAGGTCGTTGCCAGGGATTTTCTCAGATTTTGTTAGATTTAAATGAATTAGTTGCGTGGCCGATTGATTTTTTGACCTTTTTTTTCTCCCTGTATATTTTTTGCTTAGCTGCAGACAGCTGAATAGGCCAAATTGCATATATGCCGCAGGCCAACTGCAACTGCAGCAACTGCTGCTGCTAATGCAGCCTAGGTGTTAGTCATAAATGAGTACAAATGTGCCGCACGGCTGCAAAATTGATGACGAAAAATATGTTTTTGGGGCTAAATGAAAGAGAAAAATACAAATATTAATGTGCACTGCGTTTAGCAAGTAATTAAAATATGAGTCGAGGCTCTGCTGCTGCTGCTGTTGGCCGGATGAAATATGCGGCCAAGTCAACAAAGCCCAATGCAGGGCGTGCTGGCTAAGGGACGACACAGTACAGCACAGGCATAGGGCTTAAAATGGCATCAAATTTCATATTCAAAATGGCATTTTACATGTTGAGCATAATTTATAAATGCACGCAGTCCAACAACAAAAGCAACAACAACAACAACAAGGAGCAAGGACATGAAATGTCCTGCGGCTGCAATATTTTTGAAGCGACATTGTCGACACTCTGCGCACAGCCACCCGGACAACCATCGATGGGCAGCCTTCTCTACGGCGTTGTCATTGTCGTTGTCGTTGTCGTTGTCGTTGTCCATGTCGTCGCTGCGGACCAGCAAACAGCAAACAAGCCGCAGCCGCCCGTTGAACCCCAACCCCTGATTCCAATACCTGTGCCTGTGCCTTTTAATGGTCCACGCTGGCCAGGGCCAACATGTTGAAAGGATTGCCTAGAGTTATGTGTATGTGTATGTGTGTGCGTGTGCTTGTGCTTGTGCCACAGTTGATTGGCTGTTATTTTTGGTGCGCGAACTGGGCGCAGCACTGTTGAAATTTGCATATCAAAAACCCGCACACTCACACACACACACTCACTCAGAGAGACACAACGCTGGCCAAAGGACCTGGCCCGGGCCCATTGTGTGTGCAGATTGCTGTAATAGCCGCACCCCCCTCCCCCCTCAAAAAATTTGCCCAAGTGCATGTGCCCAGTCCAGAACTGGGACTGGGGTTGGCTCTATGAATTTATGAACATAATATAAATTTATTTTTGCAACTTCTCATGTTTTTGTTTGGGCTCCAAAAATCTGCATGTGCGCTGCATGCACAAAAGCCCCGGCTTGTTCAGGCGTGCAGGAGGTTGAGGGAGGAAGGCACAACAAAGGGATTGTTATGTCCGTTTTTTGGGTGTGTGTATGTGTTTGTGGGTGTTGCATTTACTGTGCTTTCGAGCACGTTCAAGTTTATTTATGCGTATGCAGAATACTTAATGAAAATTTAAATGTAAAAGTTACTCGCAGATTGCAACTGCAGCTTGGACATGCAGATGGAGCTGAAGCTGGTCCACATGCCCGACCAGCCGGCCGACCTGCAATCAGCTCAGTGGAAAGAAAAACTGGTTAAGCGGCGGCAATCAGAACAGCCCAGGGCACCAACAACAGCTACTCCACTTAAATAAATGAGAATTACTCATGCATGTGCAGCTACAAAACTTTAATCCAAAGTCCAACTCAGCTGATCAAAGCAGACAATATAGCCAAAGGGTGAAAAAGAGCAGCATCTATGATCAATCCTTTCAATCTTGAAATAGATATAGATATAGATATAGATATAGATATAGATATAGATATAGATATAGATATAGATATAGATATAGATATAGATATAGATATAGATATAGATATAGATATAGATATAGATATAGATATAGATATAGATATAGATATAGATATAGATATAGATATAGATATAGATATAGATATAGATATAGATATAGATATAGATATAGATATAGATATAGATATAGATATAGATATAGATATAGATATAGATATAGATATAGATATAGATATAGATATAGATATAGATATAGATATAGATATAGATATAGATATAGATATAGATATAGATATAGATATAGATATAGATATAGATATAGATATAGATATAGATATAGATATAGATATAGATATAGATATAGATATAGATATAGATATAGATATAGATATAGATATAGATATAGATATAGATATAGATATAGATATAGATATAGATATAGATATAGATATAGATATAGATATAGATATAGATATAGATATAGATATAGATATAGATATAGATATAGATATAGATATAGATATAGATATAGATATAGATATAGATATAGATATAGATATAGATATAGATATAGATATAGATATAGATATAGATATAGATATAGATATAGATATAGATATAGATATAGATATACTCGACGGTACTCGACAATGCTGCCAGTTGTAAATCCTAGTATACATAATTCAAATAGAATTCATAAAAATGCAATCTGAAATACATTTAGGCGAATCCCAATGCGCTTTCACTTACAAGTATAATAAAATCGCAAAAATAAATGAAATAAATAAATTTCCATTGCATATAAAGGATAAGGGATATAAGAACTGTGCTACTAAGCTGGGCCCTGAAGCCTCAGAGTCCAGTTCGGGCTTATTATGCAAATGGAAAATGCCTTGAGACAGTTTGCTACTCCTTTTAATGTGAATCGCCGCACAGCCCCCTTGCCTACCGCCCGCCTCCACCAAGGTCCAAGCAAAAACCCGCATCATTCGATTTAGATGCAAATTCATCATATAGCCAGCCCTTATGCGCCGTCCGAGAGGACACAGTAAAAAAAACCAGATTGAAAACTGACCAGCGAATGCTGCTCAGAATTGAAAATTCAATGAGATACCTTTCTTTTAGAAATTGTATTTGTTATTTAGCCGAAATTTGAATAAACCGAGCGAAACTGCCTTCTAATTCCCCCCCCTCAGCCTGCTCACACTTAAGCACAAAATGCAAATAACTCAAAAATCCAATTGCCATAAATAAAAGCAGCTTCTACAAAAAAACTTTTTACTTTTCAAGGGGGTTAGAGCAAGTGGGTTAATGGGTGTGTTGGGGGATGGGGTGCTCTGTGTGTTGGCCAACTCGGTTGGTAACTCCATCAAATGATGTACAACTTAACACATTTGCTGTATAAATCTTGTTCTCGCAACTCGAGTTATTCAAAAATCGCTTCTAAATTGGCTACAATGTGTTTTTGTTGTTGTTGTTGTTGTTGTTGTTGCTGATGCTTGTGGCATGTTTTTTGTTTTGCAGTTTTTTGTGCAGCTTTCGATTTGTGTGTGTAGATTTTGTGCACATTTATCTTGGGGCAGCTTATGGGCAAAGTTATGAAATATGCGCACGAGCATCGCACAAATTGTCTAGCGCCTGAACTGTGGCAGGGGCAGCGGCAACGGCAGTGGGGCAGGATCGAGTGTGGCAACTGGAAAGCCGTTACACACACTGAGACTATGGCATCGCAAAAGTTGGACCCTGCCAGTGCCGAACAACAAATCGTTGGCAAAGCTGTTTTTTATGACTGGTCACAGTCATTCACATTCGCATTCACAATCGCATTCACATTCACATTCGCATTCATATTCTCATTCGCATTCTCGTAGTGACGTGCAAATGTACTTGACAACAGTTTCTCACTCTTGAGAGTGAAGTGGAACTTGCCATTTTTCTAAACATAGCTTTACAGAAATGTTTTGTGGATTTAAAAACAACTCTGATTTTTGTCTACCCATTTAAGTGCAAATGCTTTAAAATGTTTGAATGGATTTTAATTTGATTTTCTATCTGAATCAAAAACCGTAAAATGGCATACAATAAACATAAGGTAGCTCTTTTTTATATAACTCGCTACTTGAAGAGTTTTTGAGGCACTGTTAAATAATTTGAAGGTCCTTTTAATACTACACACCGAGTAAAATTGGCAGCAGCTACGGAAACTTTGGGCAGCCTGGGGTTTCCAAGAACCTGGCCCAGGATATCTTTGCTTAAATTAAGATAATTTATTTTAAAATGACTTCTAAGCATGCGTTTTTAGTGAAAAACGACAATTATTTTAATTTCAATCTTCCATTGAGAATGTTTGTTAAAATCGAATACAGCTGACAACACGAAACATCATACTTGAAACTTGACTGGCAATGATCATTGTTTCTAAATGCTAATAAAACATTATCTATAAAATAAAACTTGGATTTGAGTCCTAGGTCATTGAATGAGTTTCAAAGAGTCTAAGTCAAAAGCCCCAGGAGCCAGTGCTTTATTAAACTTAAAGCTTCTAAAAGTCAGCTCGTGCCCAGTTGTTAATGGCTTTTTTTCAAGGAGAAGGGAGTGCGACATGTTTAGATGTAGAAGAAGTAGGAGGCGGATTGGATTTAGAGCAAGAGAACGAGCAAAAAATAAAATGACAGATAGAGAGAGAAAGAAACAGGGAGGGTTTGAGAAAGAGATAATGAAAAGGAATAAATGCAGAGATGAAAACATGCAAGACATATTTTAATTTATGAAAATCGCATAGTAAGGCAATATTTAATGAAACGCTTTCTTATAGCCTGTACATATCGAAAATAGATAAAAACGGGTATACTGGTTTTGTGCAAATGTATGTAACAGTAGAAGGAGGCTTGTTCAATCCCATAAAGTGTACATATTCTTGATCATTCTTGATATTACTTGATATGCTTTAGTTCCAGTTAAGGAGTAACTTTTGGTTGATGAACAAACATTTAGATTCAACTTTACTTAAACAATATCAAGAACCAATCAGAAAGAACCTAAGCTTAAATAATATAAGTACATTTAAATCGGCTTCATTTTTACTAAGAATCGGGAACAAATACGCAAATTCGAAGTACACTTTTTATTGTGAATAGCCAAAAGCAATGCCAATTTCATGAGGAACAGCAAAAAATTTGATAAGACCCAAAATTTGGTAATAATAGCCCAAATCATTGAGCTGCCTCCACACACACACACACACACATACGAACGTCCCAAAGGGTGTGTATGTGTGTGTTTTAAAATTAAATAAAATAAAATTAAATGTATATAAAATTAGGTTAATGTTTGGCAGCAGCAGCAAAAGCAAAAGAAGCGAGAAAAAATGCCCGACAGCGGCCCCTTTTATTTTATTGTTATGTAGATGAGGCAACGGCAGCGAGAGAAAGCTGCGGCAATGTCCTGCAGAATGAACGCACTTGCCGCACGCTGCCTGCCACATACGTAACACCCCCCTCCCCCCTTCTTGCTGCGTGCGTCCAAAAACATGCGACTTAAACAGGACTTATGGTTATCTGCGCATTTTATGGATATTGCGCTCAACTGGCAAAGCGTTTCGGCCTGTTCTTCAATGTGGCACACACCATGCACCCTGCCACACTCACACTCACACTCACACACACACACACGCACCCTGTGGCAGGCACAAAATAAATGAAGTTACTTGCCAGCGATATGTTTGCTAAATGTTCTATGTAAATGCTAAGAAAGCACTTTAATTTCCCAGCCTGTGGCAAGGACATTAACTTAATGGCGCAACTGAATGAAAGTGAAAAGAATCTCAGACACCCTAACCAAAACCACCCCCCCCCCCTCCCCGCTCCTTACCAAGTCCACAACTTGAGGCATTGTTTGAGTTGAGCAAAAACCAATTAAAAGCGCATAAAATGCCGCGACAAAGTCAAATTATGAACTGCAACAGTGCAATGCAACAAAATGTATCCGAAAATAGTGTTGCAGCAGCGCGAGTTAAGCCCAGTTAAGCCCATGTGCATGCTACATGCTGCATGCTGCATGTTGCACGTTGCGTATGCAACATAGAAACTAAAAACTGCTCCAGCGCCGACAACGTCGCGCCATTTGTCGCTCGAGCTAAGCCCACTTAAGCCCTAAAAAACAGCAGCAGCAGTCGCAGCAGTCGCAGTCGAGCGGCTGTTCGATTTGACTTATGGGTTCATTTGCTTAACTGTCAGTCGAGGCGGCCTCTATTTATAGCTGGCCAGTTGAGGCGGGCATCTGTCTAACATAATCTATGGAAAACTGCGCCACAGCAAGCAGCAACAATTGCACTTGAAGTTGCTGCCACTGCTGCTGCTGGCAGGTTGTGCCACAAGCTGCAGTCAAATTCTTATTTGCCGCGGAAAGTATTAGCTGGCCCTGCCACTTAATTGACAGCAATTTCACGCGCTGGCAGGCAACGCGTGTCGCTCAATTGTTTCAACAAAAATATGATCAAAAAAATAGATTTTTTTTTTTTTTTCAATTTTGGTCCACAATTGAGGCATGACGGCGAGCAAATTGCCTCGTGAGCTGCCTCATTACGTCACTGAGTTGTTGCCGCACTGCATGCAACGTAATTAGATGTGAAAATGTGGATGTGGCTGCCCCGTGCTCCAGCTCCAAGCATGGGATTAAGGAGCTGCCAAACAGAGGCAGCTGAAGCGATGCGATGCGCGCATATTCAAATTCTCTTCGGGGTAGCTCTCGTATTTGTTTGTCATAGAGCACGCTTCGAGTACAAATAAATATTATAATAGAGGTAGGACAAATGATATTCTGGCCTTGGAACTACGCCTGAGTGAAGTGCCATGTAAGCTGAGCGTATCAAAGAGACAAGAAGTCTTCACAGCTGCTGTAAACAAAGGTTTCAGCTAGGATTCTAGTTGCCGTTTAGTTAGGAGCTATGGAAAGCAGTCAATATGCTTGATATGCCTGATAGAAACAAAAGCAAGTAAGACCTTCTAATAGGAGTTCCCGACGGAGGAAGGGGCTAGCGATAGCTGTATAATGAAATATACTTCATATACATGTACTATTCTAGAAGCTACATTTCAAGTTTGGTGACTCTAGCTCCCAAGCCCTAAGAAATTTGCTCAAAAAAATTCGAATTTTGATATCGATTTTTATCGATTGTTAAAAAAAGGGGCAAGCTATCGATTATCGGAAACAAACTCGTACTGCGCGGTCACTATGAGAACCTACGGTCCCTATTTCTCTTATCGGTTCTTAAATCCTTGTTCATAAATACGCTCATAAATACGGATGGACGGACAGACAGACAGACGGACATAGCTAGATCAAGTCGGCTATGGATCCTGACCAAGAGCATATATATCCCGTTCTTGACAGGGTCGGAGATGATTCTCAGGTCTGCCTTCACTTCCGTAGCTCCTTTGCGTTAATTACCATTATCAGCTCAGGTTAATCAGTCAATCAGTTTTCAATAGAAAAATTCAGGGTATAAAAATCATTTTTATCAGTGAGACACAACACAAGCACTACATACATACTTACATACATACATACGTACATACATACATACATACATATAGCCCCGGCCTTGTCGGGTGGAATTTCCCAGCTTTTTTCACTCCTCGCTAACAGCCACATACAAAGTCTGTTAAACAAAGTTTTATGTAATGATAAAAAAATTTAAGTAAGCTACATATTGGTAAATTCTTTAATAACCAACCATTTCCTTCTAACCAAAAAATCTTGAATACTCTAGCTAAAATCTCAAGTGCCAGCCATTAAAATAGCATTCGGTTCGCCATTTTGTTGCTGCTGTTGTTGCTGCTGTTGCTATGAACAATAACAGAACGCCAACCCCCAACATTGTGCGTGCCCCCGCCCCCGCCCCCGTCTCCGTCCCCAGCCTAACTACCAGCCAAAAGGCACACCCACACACCCCTTTAATTATGATTCAGTGCACACAAACTTTTGTTGCGTGCCTGGCGCTTTGTGCTTTGTTGTCCTTGTTGCTGTTGTTGTTGTTGTTGTTGTTGCTGTGGATGTCCTTTTGTGCTAACTTTTCAATTCCTAATTATAATTAGAGAATCGGTTGTGTTCATAAATATTAAAAAGGGTCGCTCCCACTACAGGGCGCCCACAGTGCTTCACTTGTCTTTTGTTGTTGTTGTTGTTGCTGCTGTTGTTCATGTTGTTGCTCAACTGCTGGCAACGACATTCCATGAATAATTAACTCAAGTCTTTGTGGGGTAGCCCCGCTTTGCTGTCTACCCTACCAACTGGGCGCCCATTTGCCAGTCGCCATCTTGTTTGGCAACAACAACAACAACAAGAACTTTGTGCTTCGCAAGACGTGCGGCGGCGACTTGTCATGAATTTACTTATGAATATTTGAATTTTTAATGTAATTTGTGCGATGCGCTGCCCATAGATGGGCCCAAAGTGTTCATTATGAACAGCAACTATGCCTAGGTTAGGGTAAAAGCGCTCAGCTGTGTAAAAAACTACAAAATGTTTGAATATTTTTCGCGAAAAGGCTATTTAACATAATTTAACGTAAAATTTTTAAAAGCCAGCCCAAGACCAATTACTGTGCTAATCGCCTAGCTAATACACACACCTAGCGACCTAGCGAATACACACAACATATGATTTAGAAAAGCGAAGTATAGAGTATAACAGTCGAGACACAAATCTACTTAGTGATGTGCAAACACTTAACATAGCAAATACAAGAACCTTCGTCCAATAATAGTAGGTACATAAACCTAAGTAACGAAGTAGAAATCAAACTGCACGAAACATAATGGCTTAGAGTTGGTTTACGACTTGGATAAAAAATTATACAGAAAAAACAAATCCTGCGCCCAACGATGTTTAAATACCCTTAAATGTCAGAAAATTACTCGCGGACTGATAAGCTGCAATCAAGGAAGCATAAAAGTGTTGAACCGTTTATCCCACACAGGTATACACAGGTATATATTCGAAACAAGGCGAACATGACACAAAAGAAGTCTTTTTAACATTATGGACAGATACATACACTATCCACCAATTATTTGTAGCTTTTTTGTACTTGAATATATTTGCATTAAGAAATTGTAAGTGTACATAAAATAGTTTTAACCAGATTCACGTTTCTTCATGGACATTAGTAAAAAACCAGCTTCACAGTTCATTCGATTATTTTAGTAAGTAGACTAACTGGAAACCCTTATAACACACACGCATTAGTCTATGTGTATATGTCTGTGTGTGTGTGTGTGTGTGTGTGTGTGTGTGTGTGTGTATGTGTAAGTGTAAGTGTATAAATTAACAATATATCTCACAACAGCTACAACTAAATATTAGTTAAAACTTAGTGCATCTAGACTATTTACAATGGACATTACCAGTCCGCAGAGCCGAAACTCAGGATAGAACCGGGCCAGCGCTGCAGCCATTGTTGAGACGGTACTCGGCATAGACGAGGCCCGTGTTGTGCCAGTGGTAAAAGGCGGCCACAATGATCAGATGCCACCAGTTGTGCGAGTGGCCGACAAAGTCCACTTTGCCGGTTAACCAACGCTCGGGTATTTTGGCGGCATAGAACACAAAGGCCACCAGGCAGAGCAGATACATGACAACAATCCGTGGCACCATCAGGCCGACCAGCTCGTTCTCCAGCCCGCCCATGGCCACCGCCCAGTGGCCCAGCGGCAGAATGCCGTACGCGGACCACAGCAGGAGCACAGCCACCTTGCCATTCATGGAGACATTCAGCTGGGGTATCTGCACGGCGATGGCCAGGCCAAACATGCCCAGTGCAATGGTAGAGTATATTGTGCGCAGGAACTAGAGAAGAATATATTTAGTTAAGATTTACAATTATGAATGGGCAACTATGTACATACCGTATGGCACCAGAAGGCATAGTACATGCCACTTATGTAGATGGCCACCAGCGAGAGGGATATGCCCAGAAAGTCCACAGATAGAAAGAGCTCGTAATGCTCCTCCGACTTGCAGGAGAATATATGATATATGGCCGACATCAGCATGCACAGACAGAAGCAGACCAGCAAACAGACCACAAGCACCTGATCAGTAACCTCTGCATGCTGGCGCAGAAATTGCAGGTCAAAGATTGTCAGCCCGATGAAAAGGATGCAGCCGGCCAAATGACTCCAGATATTGATCTGTTGATAAATTGAAAAGTAAATTAATAATAAGATAAGTTTTAGCACTATAACCAATTAAGCTAGCTTAAAGCTTCCATAAATAACACATTAAAACCTGCTTAAATATTATTGACAGTATATTAAAGCTCTCTTGGTATTGAAGTAAAGGATTAAAGCTCCAGCAACTTGGGCTTTATAAAAAGGCAAAAGCCTGAGAGAACAAACACACACAAGAAAGCTTTAATGCATAAGCAACAAGCAATAAGGCTTACTTAAAGCTCAAAGTTCACTCAAAGCTCACTTACGTGAATAATTTAATGCCCTTTTTATTCTTTGTAAAGCTTTTGTAGAGGATTTACTCACCGTCTCATTAGTCCACCAGAAAATGCTCTGCAGGCACAGCTTGTTGGACAGGAATGTGCGATAGCCACGTCGAATATACGGATTGAACTTCAAATGACTTGGCGCCTGTGTCAGAGAAATGATCAAAGGCTCGTTAGTTTTTTATGGTATTGCATGGTCAAGCCAAACATCGAATGCATTTTGAATTGAAAAACAGCACTAAAAACAATACAAAGAAGCAGATGGCAGGGACAAACGCTTTTGCTTCGTTGGCCACGCGCCAAATTTAAATGGCCAAAGTCTCAATTACGCAAATACAGCGAATGAATTAAATGTTCATTAACAAGCAAATATCTTCAAATTGTTTTTGTTTTCCCATCTAACGAAGTTCGAACACCCTTTCAACTAAACAACGGGGGTTCGGGTTCGAGTCCCAGGCAAGATGACAAACAGTTAGTTTAAAAGTTTGAACCAAAATACTTAAAATATGAAGCCACGCTTTTAAGCTACACCGGTTCGAACCCCCCAACTATCTTACTTATGTACCTAATAATCTTTAAATCAAATGAAATGAAATCTGAACTGAAGTGTTTAATTTTTTAAATATATGCTAATACTATACACTAAAGTGTTTTTATTTGAAATTGGAAAGAAACCAATGCGACAAAGAAAGAAAGACAAAAAAGAAACCAAGGGCAAAAGAGTGGGAAACCGAGAAGTTGGTGCGAAGCGTAGGACGAATCTTCTTCTTGTTGTTTACAGTTCCACTCGTAACTGTTGAAAGAGTTAACAATTTAAAAAAATAACGATCATATTTAATAATCCGAGGCATAAGACCAAAATCTATCTATCTATCTTTATCGATATATCATTTCATATAGAGTACAAAGAAATGCAGCGTCTTCTTCTGCTTGGCTGTATCTGCACGGGTTTCTCTCTCTCTCTCTCTCTCTCTCTCTCTCTCTCTCTCTCTCTCTCTCTCTCTCTCTTTTCGTTTTGGTTAATAATAAAATCGACCTTGATTTAGTTTGTTGGGGCTGTTGTTGTTTTGTCATGTTGTCGGTTTCGTGCCTATTTGTATTACGACTATTTGGCAATTGTTGCCACGTTTTGCATTGCTCGGCGTTTTGGCCATTTACAGCACGCACTCGCAAATAGTTTGGGCACACAGCAAATATGAAGCTAGCTGGCTGAAGATAGTATCTGCCAGATACACAAATGTATCTGGCAATAGCAATAAACCAAAGTGTTGAATACATGTAAATTAAATGGCAAAAATCATAAATTAGAAGGTTGTGTTTAGCTCGCCTTTTGGCCTTCGCAGCGTTGGCCAGTTGCACTGCGAGAAGGGTGTGGGAGGGTTAGCTCTGCTGGCACTTGGTCAATCAAAATGGCAGGGAGTTTGGGAGATTGATAGACTGAAAGGACGGGCATCCGTGTGGCACTCACATCATCAAAGTTGCACAGCCATTTGAATTTGGCCAACTTGTCGTCAAAGTCCGGGCCATGTCCCAGCACATTCGGCTCCTCATTAGCCGGAAACTGATGAGCGGCGTCCGTAGCGAGTTCCGTAGTCAGTTGACCATCGAGCTGAAACAGTAGAGCAGAGACATTGCAAAAATCATTGATTAGCCATGGTTCAAAGTTAACATGCTCAATTTGCATTCGATTGAAACTTCCGGCTTCTTTTTTAATCTTAGTTGGAAATTAATCTCTTTATCTTTTTCAAGCTAATTCTAAATTTTTCTAAAATAGTTGCAATTACTACAAAAACAACAACTGCGACGAGCCCCATTTATAGATACACAATAACAAAAAGTGGGGGCTTGACTTTTTAATTTGTTTATCCAGTTTCCAATGCACAACAGCAACAAAAAACTACAACAACAAACAACAGCTGCCTGTGCAATAGTGCACGTGCGTTTGTGTGTGTGTGTGTGTGCATTTCTCGGCACATTTGTGTGCGTGCGTGTGTGTGTGAGAGTGCGCTGTAACAGGTTGATGACGTTTTGTTTACATTTACAAATGTTGCTTCTGTTGTTGTTTTTGCATTCTCGAAATGCTTTGAAAAGCTTTTTGCACTTGTTTATGCGTAAGCTGAGACGGCACGAGCCTGTTAACTGTTAAGAAATGACACCCAATGAGAAATGTTCACACACACGCAGCTGTTAAATTGCAGAGGCTCGTTTTAAAGGGAAAAGGAAACTAAGAAGCTCACATGTTGTTTTTTATTTATTTTGTATTTAAACAAACACAAATTCTAGTCAAATAAAGAAAACCTAAAATGTGCAGTTGTATAAAATGTTTTAATGTTGCCGAAAAACTAAACCAACTGTTAAATTTACAGCGCTTTCAGCTAAATAACACTCGATCCTCAATATCATATATCTAGTTCATAAAATGCTCAAGTTTCAATATTTACACGCATATATACACAGATATACGTTATTTCTGGCTAAATGATTTTACTAACATTTTGTTATGCGTCTGCTCTGACGCCTGTTTTCCAGGTAAGCTCAGCCAGCAGCTGATTGAGTAGCTTTGCAAAGTGCATTATCAGATATTTCAGCATAAACAACATAAAGTAAATACAATAAAAATTGCGAAAAAATAAGAAGAAGCAAACAAATTAAAGCTAAAAATCAATGCATTTGCATTATTGACCGAGTAAATAGACTAAAATGACTAGTCATTGATAAACAGGATGCGCTTTTAATTTAGACATTGACGTAGCTAGTTTCGCAATGTTTGCTGAGTCTAAGCACTAGGGCTTTAATGGGTATCTCTACAAACTTGGATGTGCCCATATGTATCTTACATTTTTCTTTTTGTTGCTGCGCCCATTGCGTTTCAATTCTGTTGTGGTTGTTGTTGTTGTGGTTGTTATAACTGTGGTTTCCATATTCAATCACTCGTTGTAAAAGATCACGATTGTAGAATGGCTAACGTTAATTTTTTCTTCTTATTTGCTGCTATACATTAAATATGCATATTTTATAGTTTAAATTTCGAAATGTGTCTCCAAATTTAAACTGTTTATCGTTTGGTTTTGAACAGCAAACTTTTATCAACTGTTTCGTTGAATAACTTGAACGAAACTAAAACCAACCAAATGCACTGCATACCAAGTTATCCAAAAAAGCTTTGCGCGAAAGCTCAACGCGCGACGTTACAGCCCATAAGGGGCGAGAGAGAATGAGAGAGAGAAAGAGAGAGGTACAAGGCGAGCGTTCGATTTTTTTGGGCGCGCTTACAACAAAAGCTCTACATGCCCGCGTAAGCTTGAATTTAGAGTTATGCGAACTTTCTTTAAGCCGGCTTTGGCGTTCATTTGTTGTGTAAGTTTTTTTTTGTTCAAGCCTCCTCCCAATTATATAACCAAATAGCAACAAGTGCGTGCAACGCTGAGAACTGCGTGAAATTTCATAAGCCTACAAGCCCTTGCAACAAGAGACGGATGCATGACTTGTTGTTATTGTTGTTTTTTTTTTCGTGCAACATAAACAAAAACCCAAAACCAGTTTCAAGTTCGACTGAACTTGAGGAAATCTGCGTGAATGGAACTTTCGCAATGCCCTCGAGACGAATGTACATAAATACATACAAACATATGCAAGCATGTAAATATGTATGTATACGTATATATGTATGCATATGTGCAGGTATGTGCATTATGTAAGCGCACAATGATCGGCAACAGACACCCATAATTGACCTTGACTCCATTTGGAAGCTCAACTTGTGTGCGCGCGCGTGTGTGTGTGTGTGTGAGTAGTGAGTGTGAGCTCTCTCCGTGAGCATTTCTCTTTGGACTTCAATTCGCAGTACACGTGCTGCACGGTCTATTTTGTAGTTTCTTATCAGTGCGCCGGCTACTCACCCAGTTAACATCATCCTTTAACACGTTCCGATTATAGCACGATGTTGTTGCGCTGCTCAGCTCCAGATCGGACAGAATTTGAGCTGCCGCCAGGCTCTCGTGTGGGCGTGGACTCATCTTGTTTCAGGCTAACAGGTAAGAAGCAGATTATATACATACTTAATAAGTTATTTCTAGGCTTAACAAATCTGGCCTGAGACCGGCTGCGTCTCTGTCGCCATTCGCGGAATAGTGTGAAAATCGAGGCAGGCCTCTAAACAACAAATCTGGCAACTGATGTTTCGGAAATCGAAGAGCTAAACGTTTGCGTGTGTGTGTGTGTGTGTGTTTGCCTGCGTGTGTGTGTGTACGTGCCCGTGTTGCCAAGTGAGGCTTCGTAAAGAAATCGCTTCTTAACGCATTACAATATTGAACCTGATCGCCGCCCTCTGAGCTGCAGTTTAATGAGAACCCACAAATTTCTAAAGCGCAATTCTCACAAATGCAAATATGCATATGTAAGTATGTATGTATATAAAAATATATGTGCATACACACGCCATTAGATATTCCTGCATTAAGCAATTATAAATACACGTGAGCAGAGATTAACATAGATTTCTCTTCTTATTGGAACTGTTTGCATAACCAAATTTTATGTAAATATACTTTTGTCTGCCTTTGGATTTTCAATGCACGTGCGAACGCAATCAGCTTTAATTGTTTTTGTTTTCTTCCTATCACTAGGCGAACTTCAATTGATATTGATTTATGCACATTAAAATGCATATTTGTATGTACATATGTATGTACATACATACATATGTACATCTGCATTCAGATGTGAGCACATACAATGTACATACTTTCCGTTCAAGTCGGCCAGACAGAACAAGAAATTTCACTTGGCGAAACACTCACGAGCCACTCGCGAGACAGCTAAAAGTCAACTGAAGACTGCAGCGGCGCAACTGGGGCGGGCAACTTGCCAAAGATTGGGCCCCAAGCAACGCACACTAACACAAACACCGGTCGAAAGCGGCAAAAAAATAAATTAAACGAGAGATGTGGAGAGCAAGATGAAACGTGCGCGAGAGAGGTGCAAAAGGCGCTGAGATCGTTGGCAAGGTCTGCAGAGAGCACATTTGCACAGTTCCGCGTTTCGTTCATGCGAGAGTCCTAAACGTGACGTCACAGTTTAAAGCTTTGCTGGCAGTTGAATTAACAAATGCTGTGACGCAAGGCTCAGAGGGAGCGACTATTTGAGCTCACCTTCCTATATATGTATATATATGTATATGTATGTATATGGCTTTATGGTGAATCGGTAAAGCCGACAAAAAAGCTTCACAAAAGCGCGGCGCAGCGCAGTCAACGTCAACTTTGGCTTCGACGTTCAGCGCGCGCTCTTTATTAATTGAGTCTCGGAATTGATTAAATGTTTATTTAACATGCTGTAGCTGTTGCCAGCTTCTGAAAGAGCATACATTCGCTATGTGTGTCTCTGTTTTGAGTGTATGTGTGTATTTTTTGTGCGTATGTTAAGTCATTGATCAAATTTCTTTTATGCTCAATGCCCGTCCTTTGAGATTTTAACAGTGGCTGCCTTAGATATTCGTGCAGGGCGCAAATTCGTATGCCCTTCACATTGACCGATTTGTACTCTTTCTGATGGTAACACAATTTATATACGAAGTGTGTAACACGCTTTAAAATAGATTTCTAATCACACAAAATATGTATGTACATATGTATTGCAGATCGGGACGACAAACCTTAGCTGAGAGAATCGAGCTACTTTTTCTGGCCCCTTCCTATATCCTGTCGAAACTTCGAATATACCCGTTTCTACAGACATAACTATATCAAATTTTGATCTGGTTTTCAATAATTAACGATCCAAATCTTATGCTTAACGGATTAATAATCGCAATAATCAGTTACAATTTCAGTTTCTATACAAAAAAGTCTAGTTTTTTTAATACAAACTTCACTATGAAACCTTACTAAAACATATTATAATCGGACCCCAATAAAATTTTATCGAATGTTGAGTAGTTTTCCCTTTTAAATATATCTAAAGCAAACTTATAAAGCTTCATTAGTAATCCCGGACATGAATATCGTACACATATACGTATATAAGTATATTCAATTTTGAGCATTTCGTCGAAAATTGAGTAATGAATAAGAAATATTTAAGTGGCTAATATCAGGATATTATATCATAAATCGGTTTTCGCAATTATGATTTAAAACAGCTCGCTCAAGCATAGTAAATTAACTATTTCTAGTTAAAATAAAAATGAACTTAGGTCCTATAAAACGGGTCCTACGAGGTACGAGCTCAGCTTATGAATAGAAACAAAGTCGAATGGAATATTATAACTTTAGGATTGTTTTCGTTGTATTAAGAAACGGATCTATATGCTTTGCTCATTAGAGGTTGGAATTATAATCAAGGTTCGATTCCCTCGAGAGATATAGAATTCTTAACAAAAGTAGTCAGTGGTATTTAAGTTTGATTTACATCCCATGCGAATTATAATTATTTAATATTTCATTAAAGCCCTACTTAATAAAAAATGTTCAGCTCTCTTTTTCCACAGTGCCTTCCGCCTTCCAAGAACCAAATTCGTTAAATTCATGCAATCTTATCTTATATCGAAAACGTGCTTGATAATTTATCGCAAAAAGAGTTCTACAATTGTAATTTCAATTTGACTTAAAGATATAAAAGATGGATCGGCGTTTGGTATTTCAAGTGTAGGACAAAGGGAAGATCATTTTCAATACCGATATAATCGATAATCGATCGTGATAGAGAATTGAATTTTTGTAATTTTTATTTTTCCGGTTCTTTAAATATAATATAATAATAATAATAATTTTCCAGCTGATCTTTATTTGTAGTTTTGTTTTTAAACTTATTATGTGTGGGATGCTGTGTTGTTGGTAGCTTTCTCGCTTTAAATGTTTATGCTTACATAATTCTTTTTGTTTTCAGTAATTATTATTAAATTATTTTCTCATCATGCTGCTGCTGCTGCTGCTGCTGCTGCTGCTACTGCGGTTTTCTCGGTCAAATAAACTTGATGGCAATTTGACAGTTGCTGTTTACAGTAACTGTTAATGTTACTGTTGCTGCTGTTGTTGTTGTTGTTGGTACTTTGCCTCCGTTCCACTCGTTGCTGCTGCTGCTGTTGTTGCTGTTGTTGTTGCTGTTGTTGTTGCTGTTGTTGTTACTGTTCTTGTTGCTGTTGTTGTTGCTGCTGCAGCCGCAGCTCCTTTTGATATTGTTGTTGGCGTTCTTATTGGAGCTGAAGCTGTTGCCGGGGAGTGTGCAGCTGTTGCAGCTGTTGTAACTATTGTTAAATGTTATCTTTGTTGCTGTTGTTGTTGTGTTTGCTGTTGTTGTTGTTGTTTTATTTGCTGTTGCTAATTTTGTTATTGTTGTTGCTGTTGTTGTTGTTGTTGTTATTGTTGGACTGTTGTTGCTGCAATCTGGAACGCATCACATAGCATACTTTCTAGTCCACTCCCGTGCCAGCTCATTGTATTTTTCCCGATCGGTTTTATATATTCTGGCAATCTCTGGAACAAGCGGATCATCTGGATTGGGATCACAGAGTAGAGAGCAAATTGATAATAAGACTGCAATCGAAAGAGAAAACAAATCATGTTAACAAATCCATTCAAATATATATATATATATATTAATCGAGGTACCTTTTGAAATAGTTAATGCTGGCGACCACTGAGATCTTAATATATCGAGGCAAATAGATCCATTGCTGTTAATGTTTGGATGGTATATGCGTGTTGTAAAGGCCACTTTCGGTGGCTTAAAAGGATAGTCTGTTGGAAAATGTATAGTTAAGAAAAATACACCTCCTTGGTAAGGGCTGTCCGGCTGTGAATATGATACAAAAATGTAAAACTAATTAGTATGGAAATATAACAAAAATAAAAGGCAAACAACTTATTGTTGTCTTGGAGCTTGGAGTTGGATCAGTTCGAGTTGCGTAGAAAAGGAATCCTCAAATACTTTTGATCGTAAGATTTTCATTAGTTACAGCTTTTTATGATTAGTGTTTATTGTCGATACCAGAGATCGCACGATCTCAAACTAAGTAAGCCTTAGATTAGAACACGACATCTATTACACAAAAGAATATATATATATATATTCGCTATCAGGTTGAACAACTTAGTGTAAATAAATATCTGCCATTAAACTTGTCTTAATTTAAAAGGCCATTTAATACGCTTCTAAATAATAAGTTAATAATATTTTGACTAAGATATTGTCAAAAAATCAACCTTAGAAAAAGGAAGCAAAGGTCTTTAAGCTTTGACGATCCATAAAGAATCTTACTGTATTTTTGTATTATAAAATTCGATTTGCCTAATTTAGCGAGTAAAACTATGTAGCTCAAAGAATAACTAGATTAGATATAAAAACGATCAGAGTACATCTGCTAGAAACAGACTCTACTCAGTTGAATAACGGAATGTATCGCTTAGGTATCGATATTGTCTTAAAAGATCCTTTAGAGAGAAGGTTCTAGCACTGTCTGAACCAAACCAACATCACAAACTCTCAATTTTAATCCAGGGACAAAGAGTTGTCAGCTTACCGGGCCCATTATTGTAGCTTGCCAGTGAAATACTGTAAATAGAAAGAAGAGAGTTAAAGTTATAAATATTGGTAATTATATTATATAATAAGCATATCTCGACCGATGCCACGCCAAGCCACAGATAAGCATTAAACTGCCGTAAGAAGTCAGAAGGGAAAAGGGATGATTAAAGCTGTAAGAACTGAACAGTTAAACTAATGCAATTGCTCATTCTCTGCTCTCTGTTCGCATGCTCTCTCAGCGCTAAAACCGCCGTCGCCGCCGCAGCCAGCACAAGAGTCAAGCGAAAAGAACAAAAACAAACAATTGCCAAAGAGCCTTGGCACCGACTGCTGGCAGCGACGTTGCAGCTGACGCTGGCAGCACAGAGAGAACTTGCCGTCCCGCTCGCACCCATTGTCCAAGGCTATTGCGAAGCTACTTGCTCAATGTCACACTCAGCCCGAGCAGCTTTTGGGCTGAGAACTGGGCCGACCCGTGCCAGCTCGAAAGCGGGGTGCGGTGGAGTGGGTTGGGGAGGGGCAGTGCGCGCGTGTGTGTGCAATACAATTACAGTAATTTCATTTATAAAATCGACTTGGAGTTTCGCCACAAAATGAGTCGCTTGTTCTGGCATCGATACATTAATATGTCTCGCTTCGGTTATCGATAACAATTGTGAGCTGTAAAATTAATTTTAATTACATTTTGGGTAAATGTGATTTTCTTTGTTTGGCGATTTATTTCTGCTCTGTGTTTGGTTTGTCGCTGGAGACGTTCCACGCGCAGAGTTCGACTGTAATTGGTTATCTCCACGTAATTTCTTATACACATTAACTGCCCAGCTGATAATGGGGCGCTGATAAGAGCACAGCACGGCGGAAGCGCAGCGGTTAACTGTTAACTGTTCATGACATGGATGGGACTGTTTTATAACTGATAAAATAAATATAAATATTCGTATGCTAAATAAAATGGGTTATCTTATTATCTGTGCTAATAATGCTGATTATGCATGTAGAGCAATTCTTAATGCAGCTTTTACACTTATCAGCACAAGATAGGAATATTGTTTAGGAATATTTTCTGACTATGTGAATCAATAGAAATTAGCAAGAATGCATAATTGATGTTTGAATTTTACTTTGTAATCGAGTCTTTGTCTTCTCTGGTACAGTGATCGTTCCCTATCGAAATGTCTCGCTTCGAAAGTTGATTTTTGTGTCATTGAAAAACAATTTGTAAATGGATTTAGCCCCACATAAAACAGAAGAAATGTTAGCGTCATCTGAATATTTCAATTACAAATTCGCAACTTCACAATGGTATATTTTAATTCTTAAAACTTCTAACTAGACATATTTAAGTAGTCTCTTAGAGGCCAATTCCACTATCAACATTTCTTTTATTTCATGCGAATGTAACATTCTTTGCGAATGTGAAGCATGTTGCCTGTATGTTTACAGTTTACAGCTTAAACAACGATTTTTTCCCATAAAGAAGGTACGCTGTAACTTTAAACAATCATTTTTAATTTCACTTATCCCACAGTTTTTAACATTTAAGAATGTCGAAATCTCGCAGAGTCCATTAAACGAGGCCCCTACTTCGAGGCCGTCTTTGTTGACCTTTGGCAGGGAAACTTTGCGGCGCTAAGGTAACTCAAATTGAACCGATCAGCTGCTTATTTAAAGAAGCGGCACTTTTGCCATTCGTATGTTATCGATAACTGACACAGTCTAATGGAATCGTAGAATGTGAAGTTTGTTAATGTAACAACTGTTGAGCATAGTGGAATTAGGCTATTACTCCAGACACTTATTTGTGGACTTGGACCTTAACGCGTTATAAATCTGTTTAGAGCATTAATTTAGAT
The DNA here is from genome assembly GCA_035045725.1 of Drosophila ezoana. Taxonomy (NCBI): domain Eukaryota; kingdom Metazoa; phylum Arthropoda; class Insecta; order Diptera; family Drosophilidae; genus Drosophila; species Drosophila ezoana. The sequence continues at coordinate 2,283,667 of JAWNOU010000036.1, forward strand.
CAGGATGATAAGAAAAAGCTATATTAAAATGTATTTTATAGCTTTCTTTAAGCTCTTTTTATCAGTAGCTTTATAACATACTTTTATATGAAAGAGAGATTTACAGTTTATTACATTTCTGTTTAACAGCTGTTAAATTAACATTCTCTACTCGCATGATGCCTAAATTCGGCTCTATGTATTACTCACACGTCTGCCCAGGCAGGCGAAGGCGACCTCAAAAAATAAACCACCTTTAATTACACGATTTCACTTTTAAGTGACGTCATTTAGGTGACCTCCATAGCAAACGAAGCTGGCTTAAACACACGCACACGCACACCCATATATATAGCGGACCAATGTTTGTGAGAGTGCTAAATTAACAGTAACTGTTTAACAGTAAAAACGCACGCGTTAACATGAAATTGAAATCCGAAATTGCAAATTTTGAGCTGCACCGCAAAACGAGTCAGAAAGACCAGAAATTGGCACAGTAGTCGCTCGAATAAAAGAACCACAACTTATAAATCTGGTTTATAAACATCTTTTAAATCAAGAAAATTAAAATGAATTACGTGATCGCTCGTAAATAGTAACTTTCTATAAATTAGAATCAAAATTTCGCTTAAAATAGAAATTCTTATAAGTTGCTTGATTTACATTTCTTATTTGCGAGAGACTACTGTGGAGTAGAAATAAATAGCATACAAAAATATGTATGTGCAAAAAACTGCCAAGTCACGTTCCGCAAGTTATGACGTGACGAATCAGATCAAAAGCTAACTTGTCTATAAAAGAGAGCGCGTCGTGAACTATTTATAAAAAGCTCAAAGAGAGCGAGTCGAAGAAGAGGAAGCAGAGGGTAGGAATCTACGCATTGGCACAGTTACATAATGCACAGTGTGCTTTTAACGTATGCTGATCGATGGGCTGGTCAAAGCGAAGCGAGGCGGGGCGAGGCGGTGGGACATGTTTTGCCGTTGTACTCACAATCATCTCCAACTGGTCCAGCTGAACATTGTGCAGGTGGATCTCTGCCCAGATCTTGCAGTTCCTGTCGAAAAGAACAAAAACAATAGATTAGTAAATTTCGCTAGAAATGTTTTTTATAAAAGAAAAGGAAAAAACAAATAACAGTGAATGATCCCTCAAGCGGTCACCTAAAGAAGATGTCCGCATGAAGATTCTCAAAAGAAAATAACTGTTTCCTAGATACATATGTAATTGATAAATGGAAAGAAAATGAAAATGTATATTTTTAAGTGTAGAAATGAGCCAGTCTTCTGATCAAAAGTAGCGTAGTACACTTTTATTTCATCAGAAAAGTAAGAAAAAGGGACGCAACAACCACAATTTCAAGAGCTTCACTGTACTTAAGTAACATAGACAATTTGTAAAGTAATTATTAATGAATTGAACAGCATTTTGTATGCGCATTTCTTAAGGACAAACAAAATTCTTCCAGTTTTTTGGACTCTCTTAATGCACACTCATACACATATCTACATATCTTTGTGCATTTGTGCATTTCAAAAGCATTTTAATACAGAAATATGAAAATTTTTGTTCGCATCAAATCAGCGGCCAGCGGCAAATGTGTGTGACGCGAAAACCAAGTTCGTTGGCCCGAACCAAAAGACACCACAGAACAGCACGCTGCTTGCTCTCGCTCTTCCACTCTCCCACTCTTCCACTCTCCGCTCGCTATCTCTCTCTCTCTTTCTGTCAGTCGCACGCACACAGCTGAGCGGCTGTTGCCCCTGCCTCCTCCTGACCAATGTACCCGCCAGCACAGCTGCCAACTTGGGGCGCACAAATAGGTGTAAAGTAAACCGGCAAAATATAACAAAACGCACAGAAAAAAGAAAAATGAGATGAGCTGTGCGGAAGGTAGCAAAACGAGAGCCTTGGCACAAAACATACTAAGGGGGCACATTAAGTGGTGGGGGTAAGAAGTTTAAAAGATGACTGGTTCAGTCGCAGTCGCTGCCTCAGTCGCAGTCGCAGCATCATCTCTTATTGTTGTTGCTGTTGTTGTGGTTGTCTGGGTTCCCTTTGACGTAAGTAAAATATCGGACGACGTAAGAAATACGCAAAACGCGCATTTCACAAATATCTGCAGTTGACATATTTGCTTTTTTTTTAGGTACTGCCACGCACTCTTCAGCTAGTACCTGTTGAGCAAAAAATAGTTACAACAACAACGAAAAGAAAGGCATAAGAAAAATGTTACAAAACGAACGTCAAACGCAAACACGAACGCCAAGTTCGAGGGGACTTTCAATGCGGCCGCGACTGCGGCCGACGGAATGACTCATGCATTTCCAACAAAGACGCGGTGACAAGTGATAGCGTATTGCTTTATAATTCAAATAATAACAAACTAACGGTCACTCGCACACAAGTAAACAGACACACAGAGACAGACGAACACATGGATTGATCGGCAAGCGCGAGTGAGAGAGAGGGAGAGCAGACGTGAGTCCGGCTTGAAACAGCGGGTATCGTCTTTTCTTTCTTTTGTTGTATTAGTACAATTCATTTTTGGCAATTCAGGCCAACTGACAAAAACGACAGCAACAACAACAAACAGCTCAATCAGCGAAACCTTGGCTATGCTAGAGACAAGTGCGAAAGAGAGGGGGAAACCAAAACAGTTTCCTGCTAATTGTAAGTTGTTGGTTGCGTGGATGGGGGACATATTACATAAAGATACAAATACAAGAAATAAAATTAACATTAATTCATTTAGCATTACTGGCTCTTCCTCATTTGCACTAGCATTTCGTTTTCATTTCATTTATGTATATATACGTATCAAAGTTTATAACAAAAACAGCAGCACCAAAGGAAAAATTCAATGGCCATGACGCTCGCGCTTCGTGACGCTGCAGACGTCAACGTCAGCGTCGCTGCTTTTGTGGCTCGAGCAGTCAGCAGACCCCCTCCAACACAAGAGCAGACATTCATACACCACACACAAACATATGTATACGTATATATACATATATAATATATATATACGCTTGCGTGTATGGCTTATTAGCAACAATTTACATATTTTACTGTCGCATATAATATTTAAATTTAAATTATGTTGAATTATATTTTTATAGTAATTATTGGTGCTCAACATGTCGCAGTGTTTTTCAACACTACACTTAGTTGCCATCGACACACACACACACACAGACACGCGTGCACGCACACGCAGACACCCTCTTAGCACTGCCCCATTCGCTAAACATCAGCGCGCAAGAAAGAGCCAAACACTGTGCATGACTAAACGAGCTAGCAGCTGCCGCTGACTTTACCCAGCACTCTTTGGGCGTCTCATGGGGGTGTGCGAGCGAGACGGCAAACTTAATATACTGCTGTGCGCTGGCTGTGACTGTGCAAAGACTCCAAATGCATATAAATGTATGCGTGCATGTGTGTATGTGTGTGTGTTGATGGGGGCTACGACGGCGAACCGGCCGCACTCAAATCGAACTGTAATTGTCGAGTTTAATATGAAATCGCTGATGATAGAAATATAATAGACTATTTGCGAACAGTAAAAGCATAAATAGGAATATAAACTAGCTTCAATGCGAAAAAATGGTGACTCGCCGTTCCCTTGAGAGCGAGCGAGTCAAAAGCAGCAGCAGATGGGGCAACTTTGTACGAACGGACACTGAAACAGAAATTCCAATGAAAATTAACATGCGACTGTAATGCACATTAAATTGCTTGAATATTAAATGCATTCGGATTCGGGCTGGCCCATTGGCAACAAGGATAGCCAGAAGCCAGGAACTTATAGCAGTTAGTTACTGCAAAAATAATTATTGAAATTAACTTGCTTTCACGCACACACACAGTCGGCACATTAATGCAATGTGCATACATACGAGCAAGTATATATATGTACATACATACATATGTGTATGCTTGTGTATATATAGGCAGGCAGCACTATTTCTGAATTATCAGCGCAAAAAGTAAGGTTAGGTTAATTTTATACGCTTTTACTTCATGTATTCGCCGTGTTTTATTTTTTGCTGGATCTTTCTGTGGCGCTGGCACCAACAACATACACACACACACACACACATACGCACACAAAAGCATAAGCGCGTGTGAGTGCCCTGCAATACACACATATATAACTATATATATATATATACGTATATATAAATACAGCAGCGTGTATTGGGTAACACAACGGAGCCCGAGCGCGGCGCTGAGTCTCTGCTGGCCAAAAGCAGCCCAGATGACGGCGGCGTTGACCAGGTGCCCGGCTTGAATGCATGCACATGCATGCACACACACACACACACACAACCACCCGCACAACTGCACTCGTAGGCACACATACGCAGTCACATTTACTGTGTAACGGAAACAACGACTAATACAAATGGCCGTACACGTTGCCCGTTGCCTTGCCCAGCACACACATACACACACAGGATAGATGTCCAGCCAGTTCTAATTAGAATCCCATAAAAAGCTCAAGCTCTAAATTGTTAGCTTTTACGTCAATCAACTAAATCAACTAAAAACTAAGCCTAAACTTGTTTCTCTTTTAGTTTAAGTTGTAATTAATGCACGTCGTCATCGCCCATTTTTCCTTATGCTTCTTTTGCTTTTTGCACGTTTTCTTTCGCTCACGTATTCGGTTCGGTATTTTTTTTTTTTTTTTCGTCTTTCTTTTCTTTGTACATTGCCGTTGTCGTTCCTACGTTTCACATTTCTTGCATAAATTTTTTTTTGTCGCACAAGAAATTTTCACATTTTTTTCTTTTCTATTTCTTTTTTTGTTCGAAACAAATCGAAACTTGCACTTTTGAAATGCATGCTAATGCCAAAATGCTTTGTACAATTTGATTTGATTATTTTCATCGTTTTTTCACATACCTTATTGATTCTTTTTAACGCCATTTTCTGATTGAAATTTGATTTTCTTGTGTGTGTGGTGTTTGTGTTGGTGAGTGTGTATTGTTGTACGTTTCTTTTTTGCTTTTCGATTACTTTTTGTTCTTTGTCGATTTACACGAAACGAGAAATTGATTGTAAATTATTGAAAAATGCTATAGAAAAACCAAACGAAACACAAAAGCTGCGGTAGGCTTTATATTTTCACTGTGTTCTGGCTATTTTCTGCTCAGCTTTTCTCCGAGGTTACAGTCTAGAAATATTGCAGCACTGCGAGTAGAACGGCGCCCCGACGACAACTACGGCTGCGATATTTTTTGGTGTTCAAAGCGCCGAGCGGATGTGAGTGAGACCGACACGATGACTAACAGCGGACAAAACGATTGACGTTCGAAAGTGCGCGTGTGTGACAGAGACGAGTTTAGTGTTTTAAGTGTCTAGGTGTTGTGAAACGTGTAATTTTTGCCAACACTCGTCAAAAGAGCAGCACAGCTATCCTTATCATACAGTTTACTGACTGGCCAGATCGATATTATCTGCAAAAAGAGGAGAAGAGACTATTTAATCCATGTGGCAACTCGAAATGGCACTAATTTAGTTTTTTTTTATTTTATTTTTTTTAAATAAATTATTTACTTACGTTGAATGACAGCAGCAGCAGATAAGCGTTGAGGAGAGGAGAGGCGAGGAGGCGAGGCGAAATGGAAAATTGGTGTCTCGTATGGAAATTTAGCAATCGAAAATCAGCGTCAAAACTGTAAGCGAAGGCACAGCGAAAATTACAACCAACAAAAACTGTTTAAACCGGCGGCGACGCAATTGTGTATGTCCGCTGCGTTTTCTGTCTGCGCGCACTAAATGCTGTTAATTAATTGTTTATATGAGCACACAACGTGTTGCTTGCTGCCGGAATGTTTTTACTGACGAATTTTGATGGAGTTGTCCTATGTATGTGCTAATGTTTGAACAGCTACTCTGTTTGAAAATTTGATATGGAAATCCAATTTCGACCAGCTGTTGGTATTTTTTAAAATAATTTGGTATTTCAATAAAACAAGGTTATTTTCAGTGTTACATTTTTATTAGCAACTGGGTTGCCAGACTGTTTACACTATTGGTACATTAACACGCTGATTTAGCAGATATTGCCACTTGTGAAGTTCGGCCACACTCAACTGTCTGCAAATTTAAACAAAAAAAGGAAATTAGCGAGCAAACTTTACATGAATAAATCAATTCGGTTAATTTTTTAACAAACGGAACGCGTCAGTTTTGCACGTTTCAAAGCGACAACACGTTTCGTATATAATCAATTTGAGTAACACGGCTGCGGCTACAGTTTTTTTTACAGTTGTTGTTGCTGCCGATTTGCGAAGCGACAAAGTGCTCGTGTGTGTATGTGTGTGTGTGTGTGTGTGTATGTGCGTCTGTTTGTGCATATGTGTGTGTGTGTGTGAAGATAATTTAGTTAGAGGTCACTTCTATGCGTAAGCATTTGCAACATGCGGCAGCCAGTTGTTGATAGTGGGACCGTCGTCTTAAAAAAAAACACGCGCCGCCATAACAAAGGACGCTCGCAGCTGTACGCCCACGTCCACGCCCACTGCAAAGCGCGCAGCAGCAGCACCGCCAGCTTTGTTTTATAGTACGCGCAGCCATGCCAACGACAACAGCAACAACAGCTAAAGCAGCAACAAAATCCACAACAGAAGAAGAAGAGGAAAATTGCGATACGCTAATGGCGTCCGCAACAACAGCAACAACAACAACAACAACAAAAGAGGAACAGACACCACCACCATCAGCGTTAGCGTCAGCGTCAGCATCACTGCCGCAGGCAGCTCCTGATGCAACGCTAACTGCAGCTGCGCGGTCAACGCCAACGCCCACGCTGCTTCCTCTGCTGGCGTCAGCAGCCGCTTGCAATAAACAGTTGCTATTCTGCCGGCGTTTTAAGGATGCGTCCGCTGGCGGCGTCGACGGCGCTGGCTTTTTACGTAACTTCAACTCGTTGCCGCTGTTCGTCTACGCAACGTCTCCGTCGACGCACGCCAGTTCTGCGGATGGCGTCGGCGTCGCCAAGGAAGCAGCAGCCGCTGCAGCAGCCGCGACGGCGTTCAGTCAAAAGGTAAGCTTAGCTTTAATTTTCTCTCGCCGACTCGCTCTCTTCCATTTTAGTTGTTCTCTTTGTTCTTGAATTGCATAATTGAGCATTTCCGTTGCTTTTAAGGGGTTGGCGGCGGGCAGAGTGATAGGGTGCGGGTGATGGGGGGTAGGTTGGTGCAGCCATTGATCGTGCCGTATCTGCTTTTTTTTTATTTTTAATTTATTATTATCTGTTTTATGCTGTGCGTTCTGCTTGGCTGGCGTTGCGTCTCTGCACTTGTCGGTCGCGCCCGCTCACCCACGCTTCCCCAACCCCCCAACCGAACTTTCTGCGTCGGCTGCGTTTGCGCGGAAATTACTGTTCTTGTTGTTGTTGTTTTACGATATCTAACCGCTGCAACGGCAACAGTTCAGATCGCGGCATTTTATGTATAATTCGTGGCCAGCAAAACAAAAATGCGTTATTAATGTTAAAAATAAAATTGTTTTCGTTGTTTGAGTATTTTGTATACCCTGTACCAATTGAGAGTGGGTAACTCACTTCTTGTTCAAGACATCGATAAATATACGGTATATCTCTGAGTTTATAAGAGGTAGATACCACAATCAAGTTATAAATATTCGCACGGTACTCGCAAGTATATTTGACATTGTGTATGTGATTTGCTTGTACGTCAGCTCTGAGCTAGGTACAGGGTATTTGCCTACTGGAGCACTCTCGACTTGTTGTTATTATTGCTGTGGTGGTGATCGCTCAAACGTGTCGAGCCGTCGTCATTAATGAACCCCACAGCAGTCAGCCTGAGCGTAACTGTGCTTTTGTCTCGTGTGCGAGGGTGTGCGGGGGTCTGTGGCGGTCTGCGGGGGTGTCCGTGCGATATGCTATGAATATGCTGTCTACAGGTGCAGCCATTGACTGGGGTTCGTGCCTGCTCTCCTTTTGTTTTTGATTGCGGTTCGTTCTCTCTCGCTCACTATCTCTCTCTCTCCCTCTCTCTCCATATGCGCTTCACTTATGCTGTGCTTGTTGATGCTATTGTTGTTGTCGTTGTTGTTGCTGCAGCTCAGTGACTTGTGACGTGCGCGCGCTGCTGCTCATAAGCTTCATTAACAGAATACACCGCAAAGGCTTTTGCCAATCGGCCGCCATTTTGTTTTATGCGCTCTCACTGCGTCTTGCATACAGTTAACCGAAATTCGTCGAGCTTTCTGTGATCACACACATTTCCTCCTTATTTTTTTTGTCACTTTCTACGGCAAAGCAAGCTGCGCCCTAATTGGATGCGATGTGTGGGCAAGTGGCTCTAAAGTCCAGCTCTCCCTCTCGCTCTCGCTCTCTCTGTCTCACTCTAACACGCCCTCGTAATGCAATAACCTAGCATTTTGTCCCCCTTGCAGGCCGTTGTTTATATTTAAAATTTAAATCAATTTTGTTTCTGATTGCAATTTAAGTAGCTACAAGCGTTCGCTGTCGCCCAACCCTTGTCACAAATTACATTTTTTCCAACTATTGTTTATGTTCATTGCAACCATATGTGTAGTGTGTGTGTGTGTGTGCATGTGTAGTGTGTGTGTGTGTGTGTGTGTGTGTGTCGTCTTCTCAAATTTTCATTGTGCATTCGAAATGAATCTGATTCAAAATGTATTTTTATGGCTCATGTTGTGTGAGTTATCAATTGCTGTGGGCACTTTTTCATACAGTTGTGTGTATACATATACACTCAGAGAAAAGTCTAGAAAATTGCAGTCAAATAAAGTAGAAATATTCTCGAAATCCGGCTGAGCTTAAAATTTATCAGGCAAAGAACCATATCTTCATTTTACTTATTCAAATACACAAGTCGACATAACTTACATTAAGTTTTTCTGAGTGTATGTTATGTGGATCATTTGATATGCCTGCACATAACAGCGGCTGCGCCCTGGGCGGGCTCCACCCCTTTCCCACGCATGTTAAACTTTTTTGTTTACATTTTTTACGATCAATATTTGTATTTGAAATGCCGAGAGATGTTTTCTTTTTATCTAGGAAACTCAGGCATCTGATTGTAAACGGCTATTGACCTGCAAGTACTGAATAAAATACTTATTTTAAGTGAGTTCTGCGTAAATTGGACTATTAATGTGTATTCTTTCTAAAAATTCAATGATCCGTATTCTTTTCTGTGTTTTCGATCTTCTCTCAGAGGTTTTGTACTTGGCTCTTAAAGCTTTGTTGTTAAATTAAAAGCTCTGGAAAAGTATTAAAGCTGCTAAAGCTCGTCCAAAGCTTTCGCTTCACCATGAAAGTATTTGGCATTAGCTTTTAAAGCTCGAAAAGCGGTTTGTATCTTAGACTCCTGCTGCAAAATGTGAACTATTGAACTGCAGATAAGCACTTATAGATAAACTTTTTTATGAGCTTCATTTTGTTCTCCTGCTAAAATCCAGTTGCGGTAGTTTGTTTATTTTCTTATTTATTGATAATTAGGGTATACAAAATGGGAATGAAATGCAATAAAAGTGTTCGAGTGACTGTTTTGCTTATCAAATTTACATAAATATCAAACAAAATGCGTGCCATTAAATGCTTGAAGTGACTGCCCGCACCCTTCCCAACCCCCAACCTCGAACCAGGGACCGGTACAGGTCATTGATTAAACGTTCTAGAGCTTTGCTATTGGCAGCGCCAGCGTCGTGATGGCAACGAAGCGTTGTTTGTGTTGTGCCCTTCACGTGTCCCACTCGCACTTGTCACACAGCTACTGGCCCCCCTGTCTCTCGCTCTCTCTCTCTCCCTTTCTGTATGTCTTTAGTTGCGTGTAATTAAGCAACTAGAGATAAGAACCAAGTGGACAGTGGGTCACTTGTGTGTGTCTTCTCTCGTATCGCCTTTTGTCTTCTCTCCGGTCTAGACGAGGCGTCTATTGCGGCATTTGTTTTGCTTTGCTGCACTTCTATTGGAGTTGCAGTAAAAGCTAATGAGCTAGTTGGTCAGTTTGTTTTGTTCTGTTCTCGTGTGTGTAGTGCGTTACCCTTTGCCACATTTTGTGGCGTCGTTTCTTTTGATTTCTGAAAAGCGCTTAATTACCTGCTAATTGATAAGCGTGTGCCGCGTAGTTGTTTGATTGCTTTGTTTACCTACAAATTAGATGCATAAACAAATAAAAAGAAACACGTTAGAAATTGAAGCATTACAGGAATATCCAAAAGATACAAATGCATCTGGCGGATACAAACAACAAGCGGCTGCCGTTGTGCTGTTTCAGCTACTGTTAATGGCTATGATACTCTCTTTGCGGCTTGATTTCTCTCTCTGCATTCAGCGCATCGCACTCAATAGACCTTGCAGAACTTCTAGCATAAGCAACTCAAGCGCTAGCGCTCTCCCACTTGTCTCTCTCTCTCTCTCGCTCCCTGGCTGTTAACTACCATTCGTGCAGCCCGTTATGAGTCACGCTTAGCGCTAGCATTGGCTAGCCCTAGTTCCACTCAACGAATTTTCACTCGCGATCCCTCAGCTGTGTGTGTTAACAGTGAGCGCAAATGTTAACACTACGTGCTAACATGTGAGCACAACAGCCATTTTGAGTATAACAGCGTGTGCTCTGTTAAAAACTAATGTATGGAAACAATTTAACAGCTGTTGTTGTTTGTATTGTAAAATTTGCCGTTGAAGCGTGCGGTTCGGTTTGCGTTGCGTTCGCGTTACGTTCAGTTTGGATTGCACTAAATGTATCTGTCAGATACACGCGTCTTTATACTGGGTGCTGATTGCTCTTGTGTGTGTGTGTGTGTGTTCGTTTGTGTGTGTTGCCACAAAAAGAGCCTTAAACAGTTGTTGCTTTTGTTTTTTTCTTGCTTCCTTGGGTATTTTTTTCGCCCATCTTTGCCACTGAATCATCAGCTTTTGTCGTCGATTTACGTGTCGTTCGTTCGTTTGAATTCGTCGAACTGAAGTCGCGCTTCGATCGTGCTCTACATAGCCCAGATGCAATAAATTAACCTTTTTACTCAGAATATCACACACGCAGATACAAATATATCTATATAAGTGCGTGTATCTACGCGCGTCAATCCCCTTTGACAAAGGCATTTCGCAATTCTGCTTTCAATTTAAATATTGTTAATAGTGCATTTTATGAAATAACAAACCGCGAAACCGGTCAACAGCTATTTGTTAAACAAGAAAAGGTGAAATTTTTGAATTTTGTGAATTTCTTATGCAAATCTAATGCAAAATATTTGCAAGTGCCGATGTGACTTGTGACCACATCCCTCAGATACGAGAAAAAAAAAACAAAAAAACAGAGCTCAGCTGGGCTCAGCATTTATTTGGATTAATTGAATTTTGTTTTGGGTACCTCCCCGTCTACTGAGACCCGTTTTAAATGAGATCAACTAGATAAATGGTGCGTATCTTGAACTAAACTTAATCAAACCAAACCAACTCACAATAAATACTCTTCCCCAACACACTCGCTCCCCTATCTGAGACGTTTACAAATTGACATTTTTCCACGTAGCTTGCAACGCCGCAGCGGAAGTTGAAAGCGTTTCAAAGTGATTTCTTGATAAATAGATAAATGAACATCTGAATGTATATTCTTTATGGGGCTTGTGGGAGCAGAGGAGCTGTGATAATTCCTAAGCTGATTATAGGGTATAAGACTAAGACGTTCTAGTTCGTTTACATTTACAGATTTCGCTTTGAATGATCTTTTAATTAATGGGTTCGAGTAAAGTAAAATCGAGTCACATCTCAAAATTGAAAAAAAAGGTTTCGATTATTTCTTAAGCTGCAATTTCATTTAAGTCCGATTCGATTCACAATTCGCTTGGGGTTCGGTTCGTGAACCTGGTCTTGGAAATTTACTCAGATATTGATTGGAATATAAGTTCGTTGAATTCTCTTTTTTCTCGATTTGGGATATCTTCTGGCAAGTTGTCATAAATGCTCTCTCTTATTGGGACTGGGTCTGCATCGATTACATTTGAGTTAAATATTCAAAATGAAAACAAATTTTTTGATCAATCTGCGCTTAGAAAAAATATGGTTTTAAAAAAGACTCGGTCGTTCATTCGTCAACTGGTTCATTTCAACTTTTATTTAGCAAGAAAAACTTAGAATAGTTCACACTTTTAAAAAAATGAAAAAATAACAGTTTTTGAAATGTGTTTTTAATGTCAATGATTAAAAATGAAGGTAATGAACAATTTTTTATATACAACTATTTTGTTTTAAGATAGGCTACTAAAAACAAAATATATACATAGTATATATATAAATAAATACATATAAATTTTTATATATATATATATGAAGATAAATTAATATCTAAAGTCTAAGTATTTAATGATATATGAATAAATAATATAAACAAAGTGAAATATGTAAAATTTTGCTAGATGATTTTTGGTCTTTGTCGCCAAAGTTTAATTTTTATTATTATTATTAATATTATTCTTATTACTGTTATTATTATTATCATTATTATTATTGTTATTATTATTATGATTAATATTATTTTTATTATTTTTATTATTATTATTATTGTTATTATTATTATAGATCTAAAACTAAAGCGTTAAAAACTATTCTTTTGTTGGTTGAAATGTAATTTTTATAAATTTAATTTGCTTTTAAATGTTATAAAATGATATCTTTACGCTTTATATTCTATATTTCCATGTATGATAATTTTGTAGTCTAATTGCAGTTCATTCACCTTTTATATTTGTATACGTGTGTGTGTGTGTGTGTGTTTGTATCTACATCCCGCATTGCAGTAACCTAACCCAAGGTAACCCTCGCAACCCTGGGAGTTCCTGCATTTGGCGCCATTCTCATTCTCTCTGAAATAGCTCGTTGCATTTTAGCTAATTATACACTGAGAAGAGCTTTGCAACCATTTTAAATGTCTGCACGTTGACATGCAAAACCCCATTAAATGACCAAGGCGACTAAATAACTGTCGCCGCCCCCTTCCGCTTCTCCTCCTCCTCCTCTTGCTTTGCAAGCTCCAGCCCCACCGCCACCTGCTTGCTTCCTCTGGCTGGCTGGCATTGGCCTCGCTTTGTTTATCTTGTTAATTAAGCAACAACTAACTACTGTTTAATTTTTAATTGTTACTTAAACATAATTTGTGTGTCGTTCGCTTCGTTTTCTGCGTTTTGCTTGGTCATTTAGTCCAGAGTCTGTTATTAGCCATTTTCCCACTAGAGCGTGCTCTCCATACTCGACACTTCACTCACTCACACTCACACACACACATGCATGCATGCATGTTCTCTCAATACTGTCTCTCCCTCTCTCTGTCTTTCTGCATTGTTCTTGTTTGTCATTTTGTTCTCCATTTGGATTGATTGTGCACGCTCTTAACTCGCTGCATGTCAATTTCCATGCGGGTCTCGCATTTCGAAAGCGAACAACGACCCTCCTCCCCCCTAACATTACCCCTCTCACCAAGTTGTTACATGGCAATTAATGTATACAATATGTACGAATAGGAGCTGTACTCGCTCTCTTTATATATTTTATGTGTGTGTGTGTGTGTGTGTGCGTCTTTGTGTGTCTTTGCTTTGTTTGACTTTTGCACTGCTCCGTTGGCATTTTTAATTGTTTTTTTTTTTCGCTGCTCTCTTTTTATCTCGATTCTTCTTTTTGTCGATTGTTTATTAATTCAGCAATTCGGTTGACTATTTTTTTTGTTAAGCTCTTTAATTTTTCTGGCCCCAATTCAAGCATCGCCCAAATGTTTGTCTACACCCTTAAACTCTCTTCCCTTTTGAATGGGTATATTAGCTAATTAGGCAATCTAACTAAACTGTGCACCTTTCCATTTTGCTCTTCAACTTTTGTTTTCTTCGTTTGCTAATTGCTTAACAAAAATAACTGAAAGCAAAATTGAGAGCATAACTAATGGAAAATCTGTGTACCTTACAGATATGAATTTGTTTGTTAGTGTGTGCGTGTAATGCGTGAATAGACAGGGGAAAGGTGTGCAGGCAGGTGGCGTGTGCTTGCCTTAAACAGGGAAGTTCATTTAGGCGTATTTCAAATGTTAAACAAAATATAAAATGCAACAAATATAAACTTTAGTTTTATTGTGATTCGTATAAAAAATGAGCAATTAATATCTTATGCTAGCTTAAAATACGGCAATTTATTAAAGCGTATTTCAAATGTTAAGCTTTTTATAAAATAAAGATACAGATACAAATAGAGATATTTTGAAATCAATCGGTATACGTTTAGCTTGAAACGTAAAAATGTTATTAAATGTAATAATGAAATACATATCTAATTAAAGTTATGGGAAAAAATTGATGCGTATTTCAATTGTTAAACATTTTATAAAATTGATCAGTAAATGCATATTTAACTATAGTTTTATGATGACTCATATTAAAAATAAGCTTTAAATATCTCTATTTATTTATTTTTTTATTATTTATTTTTTCCAAGTTTTGTTATGGTTTCCAATCAACTTGATTCGTGTTGCCCGCATTTGTTTTCATTTGCCCATAATCATTATTATTTACAAAAAGATTCCAGCTCTTTCTGCGTAGGATCAGCTGTTTTTGGTCTGTTTTGCGCTCTGCGCTCTGATTCATGCATTTTGCACCAATCAAATTATAATTTGAGCTTTATTTTGTTTAGTTTTTTTTTTTCGCGTTAATCTAATCTACATGCGAACTGTTTCGACAGCTGCCCGGGCTGAGGAAATATTCAAAATACAAGTGAATATGAGTATATTGCTCTTTCAGCTCCTACAAAATGAGCTTTAACCTTGACGTAAAAAAAAAAAAACAGAAATTGTTTGCGTTGGAGTGGTTACAGCGTCATTTTACACTGCGCAACACGAGAGCAGTTAGTCGCTGCAATTTCCTGTTAACGCAGAATTGATATATGGAAAACTGATACAAACTTAAGACTCGAGACTAGATAAGTCGGTTTTTCTTACACAAAAATCAATATTGAGCATTGTTTTTACTGAGTGATCAGAACGATTAAGTCAGCTTTGCTGGCAGTTAAACGTTTACGAATGCAACACAAAGCAGAATTGGAAAATGTAACATTCTCGTGAGCGTAGTTGAGTAATAAAGATTTAAGAATGGTAACAATTTATGCTCTCATGAGCGTAGTTGAATAGAAGAGATTTAAGAAAAACCCTCTATTTGTTTTTATGGAAAGTAGGATTTACAATGCTCGTCTCTTTAGCATAGAATTTAGCAAAGACTTTTGTTAATTTTCCATTACTGCAATTTCTAATGAAAAAGTCTACTTTACTTAAAATAACTTATCTACAATATCAAAGTATGTACTGAGCCTGCCAAACTGATGTTGACTAGTGTACTTATTGTTCTGGCTTTTTGTTGTTGTTGTTGTTGTTGTTATCTCGAGTTTAAGTTGTGAAATTTCACACATTTTCAACGCAGCTTTAGGCCCCGCCAGGGCTCTCTTTATGTCCCCCCCCACCCCGTTGCTTGTGAACTGGTACAGTTGGCAAATATACTGCACATTTAATGTGATTAACTTAATTTATTTTTGTTTATTTGCAAATTTTTATGTGTGTTTTTTTTTATTATTTTTATTATAATTTCAATTGTCATGTGATTTTTCGTACATTTTTATCACTTAACTTTTGCATGTTGTTGTTTTTATTGTTGTTGTTGTTGTTTCCGCTGGGTTGTTCTACTTTCTATTGGCGCGTGGGTAGCTCGAAGAGTTAGCACACAAATGACCATAATTTTGTAACAATTTCATTTAGAGCATAATTGCCATAACTAAGCCCCAAATCATAATCAAAGCACACGCGCACGAGCCATCAATTGCCAATTGGCAATTGCCAGTGGCCAAGTCGGGGCATAAATTGCGCTATAAAGCGCACAATTAAAGTTGCAGTCCGTCAACAACGACGACAACAACAGCAACAACGGCAACAACGGCGACAGCAGCTCGGCAAATTGGCAACACTTTCCAATTGAAAACGACTAGTAAAAGTGCTCTAGTCGCATAAAAAGCGACGTGAAGATACTCCGCACCAATTTTGATAGACAACGGGATTGAAAATTTGACTTGTACTCGACTTTTGTCTTTCCGTTGGCATATATAAAAGTAAATGATGAATTTTATGTTGCATTTGGCAATACTTTTCACTTTACCTCTTCTAATTCTCATCGGTCGATCGATCGATTTATCTGTCTTGCAGTATATAGTTTTTTATACTGGAAGAATATACATACCTAAATACACATACAACCTACTTACATATCTCCATACACACAAACATTCATACATATCCAGATACTTACATACATACATATATACATACATCTATTCATACATCTATACATACATGTATACGTACATATTTACACATTTATGTACATAAGCACATTCATACGCATACAAAAAGTTAGCTTGATTGGCAACTTAATAAGTTAATATAACACTTATAATCAAAGCAAGTAAAACTGCAGGTCTTACTTAAATAATTGAGAATCGCATAGTAGGGCGGTACTTAAAAATATTCCCCATGCTACAAGGAACATACATATGCAATTTTTGACTCTTTGTCTTTTAACCGTTAGGATCAATTCACTTTATGGTATTATATATACATCCCATGTGATAGTTGTCACCCACTGCAACCAATTCCGTATTTACAGGGTATTCATAAACAAGTTAAAGCCGCCGCCGTCCTGGCAATTCAGCACACTCAGCTCAGTCGATTGTAATCGCGATCATTTGATGATTTTGCAATAATTCGCCAGATCAAAATTTGGGTTGGATGAGCGGGTTATTATGGCGAAAGGCCCTCTCGTGTTGCCACCAACCCCTGGCTTGCTGCTTTCTCTCAAGCATGTGCTTGAATTCGCCGCGCTGCTCTTCGCACTAGCTTGCGGCGAATTTGTCAAATGTGTTTGGCGCTCTGCACGCGCGGAATGCGGAAATATTGTTTGCTGTTTGTTTGTCTATTGCCTTCTTGTTGTTGTTGTTGACGTTGTCGCTTCTGCTGCTGTTGTTGCTCGTTTTTGTTTTCTTTCATTTTTGCTGCCTTCTGTTTTGTCTCTTCTTCGTTTTGCTTTTCAACAGCTCGTAGATGCGTCGGCATTTTCTTTGGTGCATGACATTAAAGTTTTAAATTTAACTGCAAGACTGCAGTCTACATTTACCACCGGGCATAACCCCCCTTCCCTCCTCTGCTGAATAAAAGCCCCTTTAATGGCACTTAACCCTTGTGTGTACAATTGAACTTTAGCAAGTGCGTTGAATTGTTTGCAAAAGTCGCGCCCTACTTTTAAGTCTTGCTGTAAAGACAGTCAATACTCAATGTGATGAACTGTGTGTTTTGTATTATGTTGCTCTTATGGAGTGCTTACTGTGGCCAGCTGCTGTACTTTTTCATCAACTGCTCAATTGCCACCCACTTGAGTGTTAAAAATGCGCATACGCCGCATGGTACCGGAAAAGTTGAATTGCATTTGCCGCCATTTCATTTGCCACAGGCGAGTTGCGTTTCGGCGATCGCGTGCCGTCTCACTGACAGCTGCAACGCCAACAGCAGGCAACATGCAACATGCAGCATACAGCAGACATCAACTGTCACATTTTAATACCCTTTCCTAATACTTGAAAGATACTCTTGAGAAACAGCAAAGTAAAAGTAGATTTCAAAGTTAAATGCGTAAAGTGTATCTACTGTTCGTCTTGTTCTTTATTTATTTATTTGTACTTGCCAAAATCGTCTTTGATTTGTCGATTCGTGCAAATGTCAAAAGTGTGACAGAGATTTTAATGACGTATTGCACTGTGACATGATTCCAGTCAAGATAGTCAGTCACATGGTTGACCCACTTGCCAAGTGCTCGGTTCTCCTCTTGTGGCTCATCATTAACATCAACAATTGTCAGCATCTACCAGTTTTGCCCTTTTGCTGCACTTCAATTCGGTTCAGCATGCTTTTAGCTACTTTTTATACCCTGTTTATGTTGACTTTAATAAAACGGGTATATTAGTTTTTGTGAATCTGAAGCTGAAGACTCCAAACTGTTTGCAGCACTTGCTCGGAACTAAAGGTTGCCAGAAATTTAAATCTGAGACCAACAATACGAGTATGTAAATTATAGTATTTTATTTTCCTTACCACGCCCATTTAAGTCCAAAATATGTTTTGTTGAATTACAGATCTTGCAAATATGTACTTTGATACAATGGACATAGATCAATAGTCGTAAGGCTAAAATGTAAAAATTGTTGCAAATCTTGCGGCCACACCCACATTGCCTACACTAAGCTGGCTTTTATATTGCAAGTGGAAACAGAGTATGGCCGAGTCTATATCGCACATTTCTAACGTTGAGGCTTGTTTAGTTCTTGCTTTTTCCATGAGTTAACATCCTCAATTCTTGTGTATTTGTTGGATGGGCACGATTTGCGTCCATATTTAGCTTTAAACTTGAAAATTTGTTGTAGTTGTTGTCGTTGTTGTTGGGAGCGTTCTACAGGTTTTCCAGCAACCTGCTGTGCTACGTGGGAAGTTTGAAAATGGTTTGCCCCATGTGCAGAGAGGAAATGTTTGTTGCCTTGAAAAGTGCAACAAGTCGTTGTCGCTGTTGTCGTTGTTGTTGTTGTTGCCGTTGTTGCAGTTGTTTGCTTGGTTGCTTGATTGATTGATTGTTGGACTGAAGCTGCAATTCGGCAATTAAGTTGCTGCATTAAGGAAACAGCGTTTATACATAGCTGATGGATACACATTTACAACACACACACTAACAAATATCGACAAATTTGTGTGCTCAACACTTGTCGACATGCGCCACATATCTGTATCTATGTATCTACATAACACTGCCTGTTGGCCAACTTAAGCGCGTTCAGAAAACAAGCAACAAATAAAAACAGAAAAAAATAATAATATGAAGAAAAAGAAAACCACCTTGCGCACAGTTAGTCATTCATGGCACACAGATACACACACACACACACATAGATACTTGCACACACAGATACACACTCACAACAGATACGGATATCTGGCCAGCAGACAACAGTTAACCAACACAACTGCCAATTGTTAACCCAAATGTGCTGCCAAGTGAGTTACGTGCCAAGGGGGGGTGTAAATGGTGCCCGTTGGCTTTGGGGGGGTTGGAGGGGGCATCCACAAGTGATTGGCGCGCCTGCGCGCCGCGCGTTGCCAACTGATTTGTTGCGCATTGATTGAAGGGTAAATTACGGGTTGCCACATGCGATTCGATGCGTTGCCGTTGGCTTTTCTCTTTGCTTAGCAAATATGTGTATCTACCAGATACACAGATACAGATACAGTTACGTTTACACTGCTATTTTGCTACTTTATTTCTATTTACTTGTAGAATTTTTCGTGCAAAAATAAATATTTGTCTTATTTTCGCAACCGTCTGTAAATTGCGTCAGCTGCGCGTTTTGGTTTGGTTTTGACGTTTTTTTTTTGGTTTTTTTGTTGTTGCCATATTTGGGCTTACCCCTAAGCAAATAGCTTTGCGTGTGCGTGTGTATCTGTGTCAAGCTGTGCGTATGTGTGTGCGTCTATAACTGCATATTAAATTCGATTTCAATGCTGACAGTGCGCTGTCACGTAATTAAAAGCACATAAGCATATGAATTGCTATTATTTTTTATTTTTTTATTTTTGGAATAGTTTCAGCATACGCCTTGGCATTTCGAGAGCTCCGAAAATAGCTTGAACCCAAAGTAATCGTCAGCTATGACGCACTTGTTGTCCTAATAGAACAGGTTCAGAGAGCTGCGTCAAGTGGCACTCAATTTCACAGCTCAGCTGTTAATTTGAGCTCGTGATATTCTGATGAGGACTTAAGTGGCATTCATTTGCACGTTTTCTTCGTATCAAACGGAGTTTATAGAGCAGCTTTTTATTGCAGTTCCATTTCAATGCTCTTAAAACTAGCACGTTTTACCCTTATAACAATAAGTAGAACTTATAAGTGTAAAAAGCTGGTCTGATTTCTGCTTCAAGATAAATTTCTAGTTAGGTTTTTAGCTTAACATTTATATAATATAATTTTGTGCAATAGATAGATAGAGTTCTTCCATAATAAGTATTGACTGGATTGAGACATTTACGTTGCGTGACATTTGGATTTCTTACTTATTTGGGCACTTTGACTCATATTCGGGTTATATATAGATTATATAAAATCATAATAATATTGATTGGCGTACATAGAGCTTAAGAGTTTGTGACACTTTTTGATGAGCCTTATACTGCGAATTTCGTTCTTTTGGTTACTCGTTACTCGTTGGTTCTTTCCATCACTCGTTACTCGTTGATGTGTTCTCGCCATTCGTTACTTTTTTATGATTCTTTGAATATTCCAGATAATTTAGAATGCAATTTATAAAGAACGGCTTTTTTGTTAGCTTTAAGGTGTTATTCTCGCTGCCTTTCACTCGTTACTCGTTAAACTGTTTCGTCACTCGTTAGTTTTCTTTGCTAATGCCTTGAATATTAATTAAATATGGTTGGAGATCATATTAATCTTACAAGAATAAACTTTCCCAGGGCCTTGCGTATGTTATTTGATTACATATATCTAATGACATAGGTCAGGAGTGGTTCAAGCAACGTCTAAAAGAACAGACGACTTAATGATTCACTTTTTTTTGTTCTTTTTTTTACGACAAACAAACGACTAAGCAAACTGTGAACATTTCCTTTTTAATTAATAAGTATCTAGCTCGCAAGCTCGTTTGTTTGGTATCGCATTTAAAGCCTTTGGCGGTCGGTGCCAATAAAAAGCAAAAACTTTATGGCGCTCCATGGCGCGGTTCATCATAAAATACTAAAATGCGAGTACAAGAAAAAAAAAAAACGAAAAAAGTAAATGAAACAAAGACAACGACGCGGATATGATGACCTCATTTGGCCTAATGTTGCGGCCGGGCCAAAACAGCGCCAGCTAATTGAAGAGAACCAAGTTAAGCCAGGTCTGTCGCTGGGTTCGCTGTTCTGTGTTCTCGATGCTGACTCCTCAGATCCACTCTGATTGGCTTTAATAAGCTCGTTAAAAGAATTAAAGCACATGCACACTTAACAAAAATCGGTTGTGGTATAACTTTTGCCAACACATTTGCTTATTTCGCCAATTGTTGGCTGAGTGTTTTTTTATTTCTATTTTTAAATAATTGTTGCAATCAAATATAATTATAAATGCTGCGAAAATGTCCATTTGTGTTTCCAAAAGCAATTGCATAAAAACACACACACATACACACAAACATTTACACTCACAAAAAGAGCTCAATTATTGTTGCAGCTTGCAACAGCGAGAAATCTTCATATCTGCAGCTTCGCTCGATGCGGTAACATGCCTCAATTTCGGTTTGCCGAACATTATTATTATTATGAGGATTTCGCATTTTTTCGCTCATTTGTTTTTCGTTTTTGTTGGCCGCACAGCAAAAAACAACAGCGGCAACAATTGATCATTTTCTGCTGGCCAGAAAATGAAACGTTCGAATATTGTGTTGAAAACACAAGTGGAAAATGCTAGAAAAAAAAACGATCGCAATTTGAATACCCTTCAAAGTCGAGCGGCGAGCTCTCTTATGTCGGCTTAAAGCTTAAGAACTTTTTTATATTTTGTATTATTTATTTATCTAGAAAAAAATCTATTGAATTAAGTTTTTGTTCTAATTGAAGTTAGCAAGTTTTTGATTGTTTTAAGATTATTGACAGTTTCTTTTTTAATTGAGTAGCAAGGTTTTTAGTCGGGCTTAAAATTTTTGACTTATACCCTTTGAAAATGGTTAAAAAGGGTATATTGCAGTTGTGCAAATGTATGTAATAGACAGGCGGAGGCATATTCGACCTTATAAAGTACATCAGTTTTTCATCAGCATCAACAGCCGAGTTGTTTTTGCTATCCTCCTCGATCTGAGAGATCATTAGTGCTAGAGACATAGATTTTGAAAGGTGTCTCTTATAACATAGATCATGTTCATTTCCGATAATAGTTGGCGTCAATATTAATTTTTTTTTTATTTCTCAGAGATTATCTTCAAATGTAAGCCGCATTTTAGAGAGCTGTAGCCTTGGTATTTAGACAAATTTGAAACCCTGAACAGTCCCGTTTACTTTTTAATAGTACAACATTCTTATTAGTATGCAAAAATTATGTTTAAATTTTCGTAACAAAAATAACATCAAGAACGTTCGGCTTTTAAGCTTAGAGTTTAAGGTTATAAGATGTGAGGTCTGTAGATCTGTATGGAAATTAGTTTGTTATGTCTTGGCACTTGAGCTGATCTTAAGCCCTTTAAATATTCTTGCATCTATTCCCATTTACTGTGAATCGTTTTGTTGGCTTATTTGAAGTCGACTGCAATCAGCATCACAAACTAACCTTTCTTCAGTAAGGGCATGAGAGAGACAAGCAACTGTAAACAAGTCTGCAGTCTCCAACTGCAATCGGGCCAATTGTGCACTGTGCTAGATGCAGTGCAGCGCCCCCAACCCCCCCGTCCAGCGCCCAATCCCCCAATCCGCCAGCGCATTGTCTGACACGCTGACTGCTTGAATGCTTAAAAACCCATCATCAATGGACGCTGCGGCGTCTCGACTAACTGTAATGTCGTCAGCGTTGCCTGCCCGACTGCTGACTGCGGGCTGCCAACTGCCGACTGCCGACTGCTGACTGCTGACTGCTGGCAGTGGCCCGTTGACTGGCTGACGACGCCATTATGAAATTGCCAGGCCAGTGGGAGAAGGTGGGAGGTAAGCGAAAGGAAGCTGAAGACAACAAAAAATACAGATGCAAAGTTTGTTTTGCTTGTCCCAAAGACTTTTCACCTGCCATGCAAATGGAAGTCACCCACAAGCTGCACACCCACTTGGCCCCTGGCCCCAAGTCTGACGGCTTGCAACACCAAGCCAGCAGCTGTCTGCGGATTGGATTGGAGGGCAATCCTCGTCCAGCAGCTGTTGCCACCAGTGTTGAATGTTTGCACTTTCGGCTTGAGCTGAGGCTTAGTTGACGCGCGTTGCTTGGATTTCAATTTGGTTTTCTTTTTTTTTTTTTGTGTTTTTCGACTTTGTTTTTCAATTTTGGGTGCGCGCAATTATTGTGAAATTAAGATGTTTGTCGGCGTTGTTGTTCTTTGTTTGCGCCTTGTGGCAAAGATAAAAGCAATGGAAAAGTCAACAATTCGAGTATCTGTAGCTGTGGACACATGCGATTAACTTTCTATGGCTCGCCATTGTTGGTTTAGTGCACACAATTTGATATTCTGTGTGTGTGAATTATTTGCCATGATAAGATATGACTTTGAGCTAATTATGGCTAGAAATTTTCAAGTTTTCAACAGCGGCTGACACACAAAAATGAAAAATTAAATAAAAAAAATAGAAAAAGAAAAAAAATACGCCACATGAGGCTGTCACTTTTTCCAAGCCAGCCGCACGCCAAGAAAAATCTGTAACAAATGCGCAGCTGCCGCGGCTGTAGAACAAACTTTCACCCGAAAAAGCGACAGCAGCAACAACAACAGCAACAACAGCAACAAGCGCAACGGGCCACATGTGTTGCAACTGTTTTATGGCTTGAAATTCACACTCTTAATTGCCAAGCTGAGACCTAAAAGTGCCGCAGCCACAATTTAAGCTGCAAGCTGCGTGCGTGTATCTTATAGATACATGTACTCGCAACTGAGTGTGTGGACTATTTAACTGCTAGACTGAAGCGTAACGCCGCCAGTGAGCTGCCCATCTGATGGCTTCTTTACGCATCTATAGGCAAACGGGTACTCATACTCGCACTCAAACTACTCATAGAACGTTTATCTCAGACCTGGCCGAGAGCCAAACAATGAAAGAGAAAATTAATAACCCGATTGCAGTTGCATTGAGGCCTGCAGCTTAATTAGGCACATTAGCAGCACATCAACGCAATCTTGTTGGCTTGTTTACATGGCAGCTCTGGCAACCAATGCAACGTTAAGTGCACTTAAGGCTGGCTATAATAGTTATGTATAGCTATTATATAGGATCTCAATTGGCGCCTGATTTGTGGGATTTCTTTGCTGCTCGCAAGGTTCTCTAGAAAACGCAGCTGTTTTAACTACGAGCAGCTATTATCAGCTATTCGACTCCTTAATTTACCACACATAAAGGTGAGGAGTAAGTTTTCTTGATTAAGTATATTTGAGATTTATCGCCAACTGCAAAACCAGCTTGACAGGCTGTGGAAGCTGTCGGTGCATAATGTATTTTTCGACTAGAAGAAACAGAGACTTGAGCCCCCACATAATTAAGAGGTTATTGTTTTTGCTTTTATGATTGGGCTGCTAAGAATGGAAGCCCGGATTCACGAAGCGAACAAAAAGGCAGGGAGTTAGATCTGAGCCCATTTACCATTTGCCTACTTAGATGACAATTTTTCCCGCGGAGATTTTACTTTGTCTTCTAACTATTTTGATACATCTGAGAAATTTTGGAACCCAGCTGAATTTCTTGCATATGAGCAAGAAAAATCTTTAATAATTCTAACAGATGATAACACAGTTGCTGTGCATTGCCCCTGCAACCATCATAACAATATTATTCAATCAGTTTAGTCATAACTCTCCCGACTACTGTTATGCCCTACCCATTAGCTGAAGCGCAGCCTAACCTAACTTTTTGCACACGTACGCAACACACGAACGCAGGCACTTTGGAAGATCAAAGCACAGCGTAGTAGAGCACACTAATACAAGCACAATCAGCAATACAAATGCAAATTTACACAACTGAGTGTTTATAATAAACAAGCTGTCCCTTGGGCTGCAATCATTTGTGAACTATTTACGTTCGTAGCGTAATTTCGAAAGTTGATTTGATAGCATGAAACGCAAAGCATTGTTAATTTAACGCTTGATTATAGTATTCAGATGACTGTCAATAGTCTTTTTTTTATTTATTATTATTTTTTGTTAAGCTATTTTTTCCCCTTTACAAGCATTCACAGCTGGAAGTGCGTGCATAAAATGGTTTAAGGTTTCGCGGTCGCGTTCGCAATTGGAGCTGCAACAATAAGTACAACACCCACTTGCGGTTGTCAACAGCACAGCCAGCACAGCCAGCACATCCAGCACATGCAGAACACAGATACACAGAGGGAAGGCGAGAGAGAGAGAGGGGGCAGAGAGAGAGAGAGAGAGAGAGAGTGAGAGAGCGGTGCAAGATAATTCTCTAGCTCTTACGATTATGTAGAGAACCGCTCGAGAGTGTAAATTGTGTTAAGTTCTTTTTGGCTTTCTCAACTGCCGCTCGGCAGCTGGCTTTCTATTTTTCCCATTTTTCCCCAATGTGCTTGTTGTTGCTGCTGTGGCTGCCTCAGTTCTGACTAATGACGTTTTGGCCCCGTCTTGTTGCCATTTTGTGCGCCTTGTTGTAGGAGGAAGTCGCCCTTGTCTTGCAGCTTATTTCATTTCTCTGTTGCCGGACAGGCAGTTTCTTTTACAAATTCTGGAACACCCGAGTTTCTGGAAAAGCAAAATTACACACTCTAATGATAATTAGCGGCATTATTTTCCCATTATTCTTTTGAAAGTTTTTCCACATTTAACATTTTGTCGGTGCCGGCCACAGCATTTCAGTTACCGCAATTAAAGCGTCATTTAACTGGGCGTGGGAGTTCAAAAATATAAATAAATATAAAGAGAAGCCCACCCCGCTGTTATTTTCTTTTTTTCTTTCTTTTTTATTAACTTTTATATGTAGCAACGTTATCAGACATATCTCTGATAGATGTAAAATCCCGCCTAGCCACAGGTGTGGGCATGGCTAATAAACAACTGACACATGACAAATTGTGCGCCATAGGAAAATGTATTTTATTTTGGCCAAAAGCATGAAATTAAATTGCAGAAACTATTTATTTTAACTTTTTCTTTTTTTGTTAATTAAAAATGAACAAAAGCATAACTGATGAGTTTTGTGCTGTTGCTGCTTGGCAATTCAATTAAAATGAATAGTCGGGCATGTTATAAATGAGTTTTAGGCCAGGCTGGCTCAATGGCACATACATTACGCAAATTGTGTGCATTGCGAATCGCGTCCCATTGCATTTGCTCCACTTTGGCTTTGACAGGGTTGGCCAAGATAAGTGCGAGTGTTGAGCTCGAGCTGGCCAGCTGTGCTTGTCTTGGCCTGGCCTGGCCTGGCCGATGTCTGTCTGTCTGCGCTTTGTTGCTGCTCTGATGAAGACAACAAGCTGCAATCTCAGCCGCAATCCGCAACCCGCAATTGGGCAGGCCAAACCGACTGGGTTGCGCTTCTTCTTCAGCTGCTGTGGCTTACGTGTGACGACGGCACGCTTCCGACTTTCTCCAGACAAACGCACACACATGCACACGCTCACGTGTCTGCTACTCACATTTGCTTGGCGCGCTATAACAAATTCAGTCTGCTTTCGGCCTGTCTAATGATCCATGCCGTGAGTATCTGAATTTCATATGCAAAACCTCTCCCCCCCAGCCCGCTGTTGCCAAATTGTAATGTGCACAGCTCATGCCTTTTGTTTTATATGCTCCCCAGTTGGCTATTTGCCAAAATGCTGGCCGTACACGCCAGCCAGGGCTTAAGATGTATTGTTTTTTCTTTCTGCTGTTATTTGGCTTTTGATGTATCTGCTGCCAACTGTTGGCCATGTTTTGCCATGGCCCTGTGTCTGAACTTTAGTCGCTTTTGTTGTCTAAACAAATTGTAATATGTTTATAGCGACATAAACTGTCTGGGTATTATGTCAGGAAATCGGGAAACTGAAACCATGATGTGTATATATGGGCTGAACATGAAATAGGTGTAAATCTGTGGGACTTTAAACACATTAAAATATCTATAAATATTATCTTATTTCCTAGGCTTACGGCTCACCAAATAATGTCAGAAATGTTGTGTAAATAACACAATTCTTTTCGACAAAATAATTTCAACGTATTATAGAACTTTATATTTTATTGATAGAACATTTTATAAATGTAGTATAAATGTAAAAAAGTAAAATTTTCCTTTAATTTTCAAATCTAGTAAGAGATCAAAGAAATAGTGTCAATTTTGTGTGCTTGTTGGAATTATTTGTTATGGCAATATTTTTTCAGTTCTGGAAATATTGTTGAGACTTTTCCTTGATTGAGAAATATTTTGATTATAAGATTGTTTTTAGAGTTTTCAAGATTCATTGGAAGTACCTATAATAAGTATCTATCGAAAACGCTTAGCGTGACCGAAGACAATGTCTATGCTGTGCAAAAAATTCTTTTGCAAATTTAAAAATAAAGCTTAAATTAGTTTTAAGTAGAGTTCAATTAGATTTTAATGATATGATTGTTTGTGCCGCCCATGGAGTCACTATTTTATGTGACATCATTTCATTTAAAATGATGCCAAATTCTATTTAATATTTTTAAGTACAACTTACTTATGCAACATTGTGCTCATTCTTTTTTTTTTGTACCTTTGCAGGTGAGTTCACACTATCAACTTGTTTAACTGCTTCTATTGTTCCTGCATCATTATAATTTTGGGTAAGAATCAGAAACATGTCTTTTGGCCAGAACAGCATCGAATTGGGCAACGAGGCGTGGCACGGCTCAACGTGGCCTGGCCATGGACATGGGCATGGACATTGCCAGTGGCTGGCGTGCTTTTGGCCAGTTGGCTCTTGGCTGTTGGTTTTATGATTCAAGCGAATTGTAAAATATGTGCAATTATAATAAATTATATTCGCGTGGATTAACGAGTTAATGACGATGGCGGGGCTGAAACCATAAGAGCGCGTGTTTTTAATTGTTAAATTGCTCAAAAGAAAACGACGCAGCAGCAGTAACTAACAACAACACCAACAACTACACCAACAACAACAGAAACAACAACCACAACAGAAACAACAACAAACAGACAACTAACCACGTCTGGTAAGCCGCCGCTTACCAAATTTGTGTCATGCCCCAAATAAGACAAATCCGCACAATCCGGCTGAGCGGCACTTCCCAACGGATGTGGCTCTCTGTGGCGGCTGCCTGCGCTTGGCTCTGGCCAATGCGGCGAATGCGCGATGCGTGATAAATCGAAAAAACAAAATGACAAAAAATGTTGCATTGGATGCTAATGCATTGGCCAGGAAATCCATGAATAGGCTCTGCCAACTTGTCGAATGGCTATATTTAGCCAAGTTATTGGCGTTGCCATGTAAACAAGTTGCAGCCGGCAATAACAGCAACAACAACAACAGCAGCAACAACTGCGACAACAGCGACCTAAATTTACCGTAAAATGCATGAGAAAACTGCTGAGCGGCTTGAAAATGCCACAGACAGCGGGTGGCTTAAGCCGAGAGGGGGGCGGAGCTGTGTTCGCTTGATGAGTCGATTCTCTATGCGTGGCAAATGCTTCTTCTTCTTGTTGTGTTTTTGTTGATGTTGTTGGTGTCTCGTCTCGGGTTTTTAAGTCTCAGGTGTCTGCCCGCTGTGCAGCTGTCGCGGGCAGCAGCAGATGCAACAAGTTGCCAGCCAGCGTCGCCAAGGTCATCGTCGTTAAACGTGGCCAACAACAGCAGCAGCCGCAACAGCAACACAAGAAGCAGCAGCAGCAACAACAACAACAGCAACAACAGCAGCAGCAGCATCCTCAGCCACAGCAACGTTGCCTTTTAAACTGTTTTTGGTAGCTGCTTTTGGTTTTTTTGTCTTTATTTTTTTTCTTGCTCGTCTGGCCAGTTTGGCCAGTTTTTTTTTTGCTGTTCAGATTTGCTCATTGCTTGGGCTTCTTCATCATTTTTATGCGTGTTGTTCTTGTGCTCGTATTTCATTTTTGGGCCGGCCTGTTGCCCATATGGCGCCGCAGAGCTATCGCCGTGGTCTGAGTGCGCCTTTAAAGCGGAAAATTTATGTGCCCCACACACTCACACACACATTCTTACACAGACAGTGTAATCACCGTATACAATTTCACAGTAAATTATGCATAACCTTAGCAATAAGTCAACGAACCTGTCCGCCAATTGCCTGCTGATTCATCAGCAAAAAGGACATTTACATGTTACTAGGCTAGCCAACAGGACAAGCCCAGCACGTGGCCAGCCAAATGGACATTTGGATGCGCGAACACACACACGCACACACACATACACGCGCGCGCGAGCACACACACCTCAAAACCCAGTGAACTGTAGAAAAAGTGTGCGATGGCCGCTGTCTGCGTCCGCTTTGGGGCAAAGCTTGTGGCCTGTCAGCGCGTCGTATACTTAATATGTATTTCCAGTTATAGGCGGTCGAGGCGCTTATCGATTGGCATGAATATTAGCCGATGTCCTCATTTACACATACATAGCCACACGCACACAAGTCTAGGCCCGTAGCCTTTCGAATGTTATTGTATGTGTATTTGCTCGCCTGCTCCTCGTGCTGCTCGCACAACATGCAAACAAGTCTTTTATGGCGCTTTTCCAGTGACAGTGCATCACATGGCCATGTTTGGTTATCTTTAACTGTTTGTAAGCCAACGGAGTCAGCACCAAAGTTGCTTTTTAGCTGGCTACAGTTGCTGCTGCTGCTGTTGTTGTTATCAATGACGCCGGCAGTTAAACAGGTTTTAGTTAGCATTGCTACTAACTGCCATGCACACAACTAATTAGCCAACCGCATTTTTGAGCTGCGTTTGCAGCCAATGAAATAAAATTTATAAAATTGCCAGGCAAATTGTTTGCCTTTGCAAACCCAAAGTGCCTGCTAAAAGAATCCTGGGAGCTGAAAAGATGCTTCTCCTTTGAACCTCATTGCCTGACAAGTCTTCATAAATTATGCTTAAATGTTTAGTGTGCGCTAACAAAATCGTGACAAACTAAATCTACAATTTAAATGGCTTGCTTAAAGTTACGTTTCTCTTCCTAAGAAAATGATTTTGTAATAGGATAAATGAGAAATGGAAAACCAAAAGTTCATTTCGCCTGTTGCTGTGCAAGTTGTGACTCATCTTTAGAAGCTTTTAACAAACGATTTTATACTTTGTTTTCTATAAATAGTTAGCAGATACATGTTAAATATTAACATGAAGATAAAGTAGTTGCCGGCGAAGCCAACTGTCTGCATGTTCAACCCCGTGTTAAATATTAAATATATATATTCGTTAAAACAAGATTATAAGAAAATTAAGTGAAATTTAAAATATTTTCTAACATGATCTTTGCAAGTAGCTTTACAAAGAGCCTTAAGTAACTCACTTAGTTGCTGTTAAATAAGAATAAGGCGCATGGAGTGCAAGATCTGTCCAAGCTATGCTCAGGCTGATCAATTTGGGTGCAGTCAAGTCTTAAAAATTATGACTGGCTTCCGCTGCTAACAGCTCCAATCAGTTAGCTGATATCTTTTTCAATTTTCCTGTCAGCTACACAAAGTATACCCTCTAATTGAATTGTCATAGCCCAAGCAGCAGACCCTCAACTGGCTTTTGAATTCATTTGCTACTGTCAGTAAATTTAACTAGGCTCGCAAAGCTGAGCACACTGTTCAATTGCGGCGATTAAAGTTGCGCTGCGGCAGCTATGCAAATGCCACTGCCACAGCGCGCCTCTTAATGGACTTGGGCTTGGTCGTCGCCTCATCATGCAGCAGCAACAGCAGCAGCAGACGAGGCCTTCAGCTTTGGACTGCCGTTCTCTGGTGAAGGTAAATGGCGCGTCGTTGTCAGTTACATAAAACGCTAATGAAAAATGCCGCCGCCTCATTAGCCTCATGCGCCTTATGAATTACAATTACAACTGCACCTAAGCGGCGCAGAGTAAGTGCAATTCATGCAGCAAGTGCGGCTGAGGAGCTTAAAGAAGCCAAGCATCTAATTATGAGGGTCTTGGAAATGCGTAAGAGCGCCATAATTGGATCTAGTCGACTGGCAAATGCGCTGTAACCAATACCGGAGCAGCACAGCAGAAAGTGTTCACT
Organism: Drosophila ezoana; assembly: GCA_035045725.1. NCBI lineage: Eukaryota > Metazoa > Arthropoda > Insecta > Diptera > Drosophilidae > Drosophila > Drosophila ezoana. The sequence continues at coordinate 2,314,640 of JAWNOU010000036.1, forward strand.
TTTATGAATGGGCGTCATTAAGCCATTAACATTTAGACAACAGAGTTAAGTAAGAGATCAGCGAATGAAGGACATATTTGCCATTAATCATTTAGCTAACTTTGGCTTCGTATTTAATAGTCTAAACAATTTTCTTGTGGCTACCCAAGGCCGCTTGAAATAAACTAACACGTATTTAATTCAGTTTCACATAGAATTTGACAATTATCTTCTGTTACTTAATAGACTAACACATTTGTTTCTAATGGTCTTTTATTTCCGTGTGATTCCTCCTTTGTCACATTATGGAAATTGCTTTACATGTCCTTAGTTGATTACTTGCTTTAAAAGACATCTGTTCTCTATTGTATGTTAGAACTATTTAGAAAGCATTGAAGCTAAACTTTTTGAATTAATATAATTGATATATTCTTTATATAAGTAATTGTACTATATATACATTATTTTCGAGATGCCTTATTTGTCCGGCTTAACCAATCCTTCATTGTTGCTCTCAAATACTTAAAGTAGTAGCTTTAATAGCTTTTTTCTGAGGACAGATGGGGTCAAATGATTCGCAGTCAGATAAGTTTTACATCATCTTTATGCACCTTTGACAGTCTTGCGTCCTCCATGGTCATTTTAAACGACTTAATTCATATGAGAATCCCTTAAATATTATATTTTCTACATACATTTTTGTGTCTTGCAATATTAGCTACAGATTTGCTTACGTATTAAATTGTTTCACATTTAGAAATAGGCTACTCTTCTGCCATTATTGATCGCTCAACTCGATAGGCTTGATGCTAGGCGACAGCTTGCAACTCCCCTTTGGCTTATTGATTAGCCAAGTCGGTCTGGCTCTTTGACTTTGATGTTGTTGACTTTCTAAAAATTCTCGAGCCACTCAAATTAATTTATTTATTTTTTTTGTTGGGCAAACGCAGCATGATTTATGACTGACATAGCTGGTTAGATGCTTAAATTTGAACACAACTCAAATTAGTAGCCGCTGGGCTTGGATTATGACAGTCAACTTCTGGAAAAATAATACAGCTGTATTCAAGTGAGCAGAAACCTTGAAATTCTAAAAAGATGTTCAATTGCTTGATATCTGTATTTGGTGTGGCTGCAAATTGGCTTAATTTGTGAGCCAAAAACCTAAACAGAATCGTTAGCTGTTTAACTGGCTTACAAATTGGCTGCGCTTTCAGTGTTAATGGCCAAAAGCAGTAAGGGCCACAGCTGGCAGTCGTCTGGTACAACAACAAGCGCCCCCTTGCCCCGCCTGGCTAGCTACTCGAAAACGTCGTGTGGCAAAAGCAATTTAATAAAACCATGAACCTTGGGCCAAGTACGAGTACATAGAAAAACTAAGCAGCAACAAATTTTCGCTGGCCATTATACATCTTGGCCTGGCCTCTTGGTTGTTGTTATTATTTCGGGGCTGCCGGGCGTTGAGCTTGCCAAAAAAAAAAAAAAAAAAAAACAACAGAAAAAAACTATGAAAATCTACAACATTTTTGCCTACCAACTGACAGACTGTCAAGCTTCGCAACGGTGGCAAATGCAAATATAGAGGTAAATAAAGAAAAATAAAAACCCAAGTCGACAGACAGTCGGGCAAAAGCACGACAAACAGTGTCAAGTTTAAACAACTTTATGAGTGCCCAAGTGTCGCGGCTTAAAGAGACAGTTTCTATGTAGCTGATCCGAGGGCCAGCTACAAAGTGTGTGTTACATTTCAATTTCATTAGCCCAAAGCTAAGCCTTTTAGCCGCTAAGCCATATCGATTGTGCGCAGAAAATGCTGACAACTTTAAGCGGCAGAAGCACAACAATCGATTTTTAACTAACGAAACATACTAAGTGTATATCAGATTGCCATAAAATGAACCCATTGCTATTTATATATATTGTCTAGCATTATTGGTATGCTCGATATCAGATACATACTATAAACGAACAAATAAGTGCCGGATTGTAGGCATTTCAATTAAAATGCGTGGTGAGTGCTTATTGATCGATGTGCACCTGGAATGCCTTTGTTTGTTAGCATTTAGTATAAAGTATGCATTAATACTCATTTTATGCAAGTATTATGTTAATTTTTACTTATTTGTGTGTAGAGCTTTGAAAGCACATGAGAGCTTGGAAATGGCTTAGTTGAACGCAGTCTATTGGATTAATATAATTTAAAGCTGAGAAGCTTAACTAAGGGGACCGAATTGTGATTTGCCTGGTATTTGTGATTGTGATTTGTTGACCTCTTTTTCATTCTTAAAAGTTAAATGACGCTTTGAAAGCAAAGCCTATTTAAAGCTGCACAGCTCAGCTAAGACTAATGAGTGCGATTTTGCTGGGGCTTACATTAATATTTCTCTCTCTTTCTCTCGCTTTCGCTCTCGCTCTCCCTTAATTTTTAACGCCCAATAAAGCTTTGAAAGCATGTCTATGGTTTAGACTTCATCAATATTTGGATAAAGTGAGTTATTATATTCAGATTTCACGCATAATTCAATGCTTAATCTGTTTGGGCTTGCTTAGTTACACGTTTTAAGCTCTCACTTACTCTTAAACGATCAATAAAGATTTGAAAGCACATGAAAGCTTCGCTTCGGCTTACTTGTGTGCAGTTCAATAAGTTAAACCCACTTAAAACCGCAAAGCTCAATTAATTGGCTTAAGAGTGAGATTGTTGTAGCTTTTTACATGTGGATTGATTGCCTAATCTATTTAGCTGTGCTTGGCAACAGCTGCTACGCTTCTCTCTCTCTTTCTCTCTTTTTCTATCGTTCTCTCTCTCGTTTAACGCTTCCTGGTAGCTATCTCTGCTTATCGTGTTCGTAACTGGGCTCTTGCCATGCCTGCCGACATGTTGACAGCAAATGTGTATGGTAAACAGCGATTGAACAGGTGAAAAATCTTGTTGGTGTCTGGCATGTGTCAAGCGATACGTACGCTATGGTTAAGGCTACCTGTCTGTTTCGTATTTATACGAATGTACTCGTGAGTACTTATGGGTATAGGAGAGCGCTTTGCTGGCTGGCCAATTAGAGACGCTCGAAATGAGCAGCGGCTGCTGCTTAGGCGCCCTAATTAGCCAGGTAACCAAAAACAAAAAGCTTTTACATTTGTGGCCTTCACCCGTACCTTTCCTCCTATGGGTAGGCGAGGAATGCGAAGGGGGGGTTTGGCATGGTAGCCTGCTTGTGGTGTCGATTTTTGTGTTTTCCTAGTGGTTTGGTGGTTTCTATTTACAATTGCCATGGCAATCGCTGCGCTTGTGTATCTGGCAGATACGATAACTTGCAGTTAGTTTGCTTGACTTTCGCGGCAGCAAGCGGCGGTAAGTGCTGCAATTTCGATTTCAATTTTTCAACAATTTTACCATGACCTTTTTAGCGTACGAGCATTTGGCTAGCCAATTGTTTGCGCCATTAGCCAAGTGAAAAGCAAACACAAATTGGTGCTAAATTATGCCGGAACTGACGTCGCATCGAAAGCGCCCCACCAAAATCGATGCCATATGCCATGCACAGCCCCCAGGCCCCGCCCCTCTCTAAGCTGCTTACGTCATTGTAACAATAAAGATCTGCTGTTTGAGTTGGGCAAAACCGTTGGGGGTTTTTATGTTGTTGTTATGTTGTCGTGTGGCCCTATCTTAGATCACATAGAGTTGAACGCACTCATTAATTTCTGGAGCAATCAATTAAAATGCTCGAGCAGCTGCTAATCAACGAGATCCTTTCATTTCCAACGAGACTCACAATTAAATCATACACAACAATTCTCCTATCGCTGGAAATCAGGAAAGTTGGCTAATGAAAATATAAACTTTAATGAAATTAATATTTTAGCCGGGGTTTTTTTTTACATTTTTTTTTTGCAGCTGCTTAGCGCATTTGAGAAATTGAAAAGAAATGCCAAGAAATGCCAAGCCTGGCCAACAAGCGAAAGTGTTGACCGTTAATTTCCACAACGCATTTGGCTGTAAAACGCGTCAATCACTTGACTTTGACTTTGACTATAACTCGGACTCAGAGCCATGCTCTGGCTCTGGCTCTGACTCAGGCTCGGACTTCGACTTGCAGTTAGACTTGGTGCTCGGGTACTTTCGAAAGTCATTTAGCATGTCTTAATGAAACTTAAATAATGCTCCAAATAAGCAAATGGCAATCAAAACTTATTATGTGCATATAAAGCGCTTTTAATGACTGTCTGTCACGTACGCTATTCATATATACTCAGATATACACTCACGACTCGCACTCATACTCGCACTCGCACTCATACTCATATTCATGTTCGTTTTGTTGCAGTCTCCTTTAATTTTCTGCACATCTCTCTGTCAGCTGAGTGCGGTCAGCTTTTCCACACACACACACACACTCTCCTTCTCTCTCCCTCACCTTTGCATACATAAATATTTATATATATAGATATATATATATATATTTATAACTATATACAACAAGCTATAGCTTTTTATGCGCCCTTCAATGGAGGTTAGCAACCAACTGTTGTTGTTGTTGTTGTTGTGGTCGCTGCTCATTCGCCCGTTTATAATGTAACCACAGTGTATTTTTCGCTAGACATGTAATTTTTTCGTAATTTTTTTTATACATTTTCTTAGTTTCCAGTAAGCATAGAAGAAATACTATACTTTAAGCTAACAGTAGGCGTTGCCACTTGATAATACATGCACAGAGCTGAGGTTATTTTTAAGGCAAGATAAGCTGTGGGGCGTTATGAATATCTGTCTGAGCTAGAGTACAATATTTTGACTGAAGTTTAAGAACTGTAAAGCTTAAATGTTGTAGATATATTTGTTAAAATTTAAATTGGACAACAAATTATTTCATAATTTCGATTCTTGTGATTCTATCATTAATCATTGCTGGTTAAAGGGTTAGTATTAAAAGACAATCTGAATAGGATTGAAGGGCGATTCAATATTTAGCTGGAGTACCAAAACCTAAGAAAATTTCGAATTCGAAGAAGAAGCTAAAGCTAAAGAAGTCTAACCTGATTTTTACGCTTGAATCTGTTTTGCGCACGATTTGCAGTTAGGTTAATTTATTATTGATTTTAACAAATGAAGTATTGAATTATTAAAGAATGAAATATTTGTTGAAAATTTGTAAACTTTATGTCCACATTTTTGTTCTCTAAATTGATATATATTATAGCTAGCATGAAACACATTCTCAGTTAGTTTTTTTTGGCATAAATTATATATTATTAAATGAGGTTGACTAGTTAATTTTCCAAAAATATAGATTTCTAACCTTGACACAATTGATTCATCTTTTATGCTGATTGTCTTCATTAGTTCTGATTTTATCTATGTAATTTTATTTGTTAGCTGAAATCAATATTTATCTGTTAGCTTATTTAGATTGACACCTTTGTGTTGAAGGCGTCAGCTGCAGCACAGCTGCGTTGTGGCAACGATTTTTGATGGGCACAGCCGCTTTGTTGTGGTTAGCCCATGCCGCTTTCCTTGGAGCCTGATGACTCTTGGCTAGGCGACACGTCCAACGAAAGGGCTGTGGTTTGGGCCCAGTTGCACAGCCCTCAAGCGGAACAGCACAAAGAGCTGGCATAAATAAACTAAAAAAAAAAAAATAAAAAGAGGGGGCATTACAATTGCATTGCCATTGTTTTTAGTGCGGCTGCGGCTATGACCAGAGAGTGCAATTGCCGGCCCTTCCGTTTTGGTGTATAAAACTTTTGTGCAAAGCCAAAGCCAACAGCTAAAAGCCAAAGTCAAACCGTTCGATGCGGCACCGATAATAAATTTTCCTTATTGTTGCTTGCCCACATTGTTGTTGTTGTTGTTGTTGTTGTTGGTGTTGTTGTTGGTTTATGCACACAACATCATCATAATAAATTTCGCCTGATGTACGACGCAGTTGTTGCTGTTGTTGTAGGTAGTTGTTGTTGTACTTTAATAAGCAAAGTGCTTGGGCTGGCCGCTTGGCTGGTTAGAGCCGCGTTTACAGCCTGGCCAATGGCCAGCACTACTGTATGTTTTTTTTTTTGTCCACTTGGCCGCGCAACCTGCCAAGTTTATTGAACCTCATCATCGGCCGGCCACATCGTTATTATTATCGTGATAATGACCATCATTATTATCAGCGGCAACATTATCAGGCGCTGTGGCAGCGTCATCAGCTGGGTTCAGCGTTAGTTGCCGGCTATTTAAAACTTTTGCTTTATTTATTAACTTTACACGCGTCTGCGCGACTGTGGCTGTTGCTGCTGCCGTTGTTGTTGTCGTTGTTGTTGTTGTTGTTGTTGGTTTGCATTGTTTGTGACCATGGCTGGCATATTATTCAAGCCTTCATTTGCATGCTGCATGCGTCAACAGCTGCTGTGACTAAGCTCCGCATTTCCGCCTTCGCATCAGCAGTTGGAGATACTCACTAAATTAATTTAACTTTAATTAAAGCCAGTTTGAGGTGTTAATTAACCAGTGCGAAGCCTCGCATGCCTAATAACTGGGCTAGCACGACAATTGCAGCCAGCTTTTATGATTTATACAATATCAACTTTTCTATTTTAGGCAATGTGTCACACGTGATGTCGTGAGTGTGTGTGTGTGTGTGTCAGATACAACACCATTGTAATGACATTTTATTAGCATTGCTTGAATCACATAATCATAATTTTTAATCATGGAAAACGTGTCAAATCCAACTCACGACGACTTTTTCACAATCCAAATAACTGAATTAAACATTTGGCGCAAAAGCAAAGATGATGATTAGGAAATGTCTAAATAAAATCTTGGAATTGTTCGCGAACTTTCTAGTGAGAACTGCGCTGCAATGTGATGTCATCAGTGCACAACTATTTTCACTTTCATTGGGGAAAAACAGCAGCAAAATATTGTTAGGTCCTAACACAAAACTAAAGTTCACTGATCTGTGCTGCACTCTGTGGTTATTGTTGTTGCTTCTGCTGCTGCTGCTGCTGCTTATTAGCTCGAGTTGCATTTCATTTTTTATTTTTACTTTATTGTTTCTTCTTGCGTTTGGCATGCAAATTACGCGGCAAACTGCACAAAACTACAGCAGAAACAACAACATCAACAAAAACATTAATAACAACAACAGCAGCGACAATGCTAGCACTAAGGCCAATGTAACTTGTAGAAATTTTTGAAATATTTTCACTTTGCGCTTTTTTGTGCAATTTTTACTGCCACCAAATGCGACACCGAAGTAATAACTTTATTAAAGATGCCCTACGCAGGAAATTTCTGGGGTAATTCTGCACGCATATTCATTTTGTCAAATAAAAAAAAATTTAAAGAACTTTCAATTTGAACGACATGTATAAATATATAAAAGCTTTGGTATTTTTGGTTCTTTCATCTCGTTTTAAATATTTTTTACAATTTTTATACGTTTTAAGTTTTGCTTATAAAAAATATTTTTACATTAAGAAGCAAAATATCTGTATGCAAATTCTATAAAAAATTCCTGATTCACTTTATAAATGGAATATTTAGAAAGCATTCGTCGCCTTTAATTTGCTTTCATTAAAACTTAAATTAGCTCTAATGTAATGATCGGCATTTGATTTAAGGAGTAAAGTAAAAAATATTTAAAATGCAGTTTAGCTTGAAGTTGGCTGCGATCATTTTCGATTAGTTATCGATACGCTGACAAGGATTTCAAGTTAAACATTTTATCAAAAATAAAAAGTTTTTGTTGCTACTCGATTCTGGAAGAAACAATCAAATCGAATTTGTTTCTTTTTTTAAATACTTTTTTAACCCAACACTTTTAAACTCAACACGTAACAAAGGCTTTAGCAAAACATTATAAGAAAGCTAAGAACCTGATAAATGAGATTTAGCAAATACGATTAATTTTGCTTGAAGCTGAAAGCTTAATCAATCAATAAGCCACACGCCGTCTGACTTGTTGTCTGCTTCATAAGACTTTTTTTTTTAAATGTAAAACCCGAAATTAATATACAAACAACTTTCAGCAGGTGTAATTTAGCTCGCTGCAGTTGCAATGCAGTTCTCTTTTCACACAAAAAGGGTATCCAGGCTTCGATAGCTTTTTAACGCTTGGTGTTTCTTCAATGCTTAGCGCTGCTTTTGTGCTAGCTCAGCAGCTTTTTATTATGGTAGCTGTTGCTCTTGCTGCGAATGCTGTTGGCTGGCTATTGTGCCATTGTTGTGCATACGCCCCGTTGCCGCTGCTTTTGCCTGAACTCATTTCATTTTGCCAGTTGCCAGTTGCCGGCTGCCATTTGCCAGTTGTTGCCATGTGGCAAACACTGGCTGCAGCCTCGGGAGATGTGGCACAGAATTAGCACGCCATCATGTCTATAAATAAGAGAGTAGCCAACATAAATAGCATTGACTTGGCGCTGCCGGTGCTGCAAAATGTCAGCAAGCTAATCAGCGGACAGGCATCGCATTTGCTGGTAATCATTATTAATAGCCGGCCAATTACAACACCCAGCGGCGGACGCGTCGAAGGCAACTCACCTGCTGATAAAAGTGCAATACAAAAAAAAAAAAAAAATAAAATGCAAAAAATAAAGAAACAGTAGTAAAATAAAATTGATTGCATGTTGTCTATTCGAACAAACAAAAGCTTATAAAATATGCGGCTGAATGAAGAAGAAGAAAAAATAGCAACTAATAATAAATAAAAGCGGCAGCTGCTCAATTAATTCGCCAGCTTTGTTTGCCTGGCCAGAAATTAATGTATAAATTACAAAACGAATAAAAAACAACAAATATAATTTGTATTTGCCACCGCAAATCACGACACAGAAATCATGCAAAACGAACTCAACACAAAACAAAAAAAAAGAAAAAAAAAAACCAACACAAAACAAATTGCGCAAAATGCATTTTAAATTGAATAAGCTACAAGTATTCGAACAGTTCACCAAATTCAATTATATTTGTGAGTAGAAGAAATACGGGTATTCACTGAAGCGGCATGCTAAAAGGTCATTGTCTGCTGCCAATCGAACAGCAGCCACAAAACAAAATACCCAGCTTAATATCAGATTATTAAACAATGGCAAACAATGGCAACTAGCAACAATAACAAAAGTCTAGCCAACAGCTGTGCGATATATATAGAAACACATACCTATATATACATATATCGTTCTGTTTTATACCGACCCATAAAGTATATATATTCTTGATCAGCATAATAGCCGAGTGATCAGCATGTCCGTCTGTCTGTCCGTCCGTCCGTCCGTCCGTCCGTCCGTCCGTCCGTATGTATGAACGCAAGGATCTCAGAACCTATAAGAGCTAGGGACTTGAAATTTTAGATGTAGGTGCTCCTAGTTCCTACGCAGATCGAGTTTGTTTCCGATAATCGATAACTTGCCCCGTTTCCAAGTAATCGATAAAAATGTATATCGATATCCTGTTTTTTAAGCAATTTTGGTAAATTATAAGAGCTAGAGTTACCAAACTTGACATGTAGCTTCTAGAAAAGTATATATATATCGATTATCTTCATTTTGTACCTTTGACCTCCCCGCTCTCTATCTATAAGCGCGCGCTGCATTTGGTGTTGGAATATAAGGGTTCAGGGTATCCCCTAGTCGGGAGCTCCCGACTAGAACCTCTTACTTGTTTTTAGTTAACGCCTTGCCGCCTTTGAAAAATGTTTATAATTATTATTTTGATTGGAAGTTTTATTGATTTTAAACATTTTTGAAAGTTGCCAATTTTCTTTGTGTGTATGAATGAGTGTATATATATAATATATATAATATATATACATATATTTGTATGTCTGCAGCTTCCCTTTCGAAAATGGCTGTCTGCAATTCTATAAATTACAACATTGAGCAGAGTAGTGCTGAGCCACGCCTCCCATTCTTAGCCAAAGTCTATTGTTTTAAGACAGAGACTTTATAACTGGCAATTATTAAATATACTTATGCCGATTGCCTTCATTTTAGACCAGCTTCAGCTGCACTTAGCCACAATTTACTTTGCCGCAATGAGAGTACCAGGGCCTTGAGCATTTCTCACTGGCAAACAATGGCACATCGCGATTCGAAGGCGTCCGAAGGCGTTGCCAGCAAATTCCAATGCGACATCAAGAGGCGGCTTTGGCATAGAGCTGTGTCTGGCTTTGTGACGCTGAGCGGGGCTTATCGGCCAATTTGCTGTCAAGACACCGGTTTCACTTTGGCATTGAGCCGCTGTTAACATCTCACTTTCACACATGTCAGCTCAGATCTGGCTGAGATGCCATGGGTTATGCCTTAGTTTATTTTTTAAATGCTTCAAACCGGCTTGAACCTGGAATTCCAATTAGTTTATTCTCTGCACAGAACCTTGAACTGAAACATTAGTCCAAAAAACAATTGACTAGCAAAAAAGGATTATATAAACAAAATATTAAAATTGAATGAAATTCGAGAGATAGATGCAAGGCACATTTCTATTAATTTGAGATTGGGAAAATGTGACGAGTTTGGAACCTGGCTTCTTGGCTGTGGAAAACCAGTTGGAACCAATGTCTCGCCTTAAGATTCGGCTCGTAATGACAATATTTTTTTTGGTTTCTACTTGCTAACTGATTGTCCAGCTTTGCTTTCATTAACTTCTTTGCCGTTTCACTGTAGTTTTAAGCCTAGCATCTGCTTTCGGTTCTTTTTCGTGATTTTCACTTTGGCTTGATTAACACCTCGCCGCAAAGAATTTCACTTTTACACTCACTAGCCTGTCGGCTCTATGTATGATTAATGAAAATACCATCTTAACTGGCATTGAACCCAAATCCGACAAATACCCCTCGCCCCAGCATTCCGAGCGTTGTCATTAATTTGGCAACTAAACTGCTTAATTTATTTTGTGTTTATTGCATTATCCTTGAGATTTTCAGTTAACAGTTGTCGGTTTTTAGCTTTCAGGTTTTTGAAGCTTGAAAATTTGTTTGGTCGATGAAACATTTTCCTATGACTTTGAGTGACATTTTCCGCTGCGAAAAGTGAAAAGTTGTTATAAAGATTTTTTATTTTATATTTTTGCTTTTTAAATTGCCGTTGACTGGTTCAAATTGGACGGGCATCGATACTCGTATGAGTACTATATATGCTTGTACTAGTTTATAATTGTTGCAGCTTGGAATTTTTTTATATACCCTGTTTTTTTTTCTTTTTCGATTTTATGCAAATCACTTAAACACTTGTAGTTTTTTTGCGCCGACGTTTTTAGTCAACCTTCACATTTTTTAATTCGTGTTGCTTTTTTGTTTTTGTTCATAATTAATTATTAGTCAAATGTTTTGTAGACATTATAATTAACTGACTTTTAATGACCGGAAGCAACTGCAGATATCTTGAATTAAATATTTGAAAAATTTGTATAAAATAATATAAGTGCGCTTGGCAAATGCCCGTCGCTGTCATTTATCAAAACGACAAAACCTTTCCCATAATTAAATTAAATTGTTTGCCATTAATAATTGTCAGTCAGTCAACGGGCTGTAGCTTCAATTGGCATAATGCCGCGGCCCATATATGTCGGCCCAAATGTCAGAGACATAAATTTTCTCCGCTAACTGCAAATAGTAGACAAAACATAATAATCCATGTGACAATCAAGTATACGAAAAATTAACCATCAGACCATTTATGAAACACAAAATGCCAGACGAAGCCCCACAAAATGAATCGCCCCTCTGCCCACTCTTCAGGTTACACCCCCCACCCCTCGGCAATTCAATTGAATTCGCATTGAATGGAAATTGGATTGGATATATCCATGTACACACATATATGTATATGTGTCGTAAAACAAACGAGGCTACAGCCAAATGTGGGCAGCACAAGCGGGCTACTATAAATATATGTATAAAAAAGGGTCGACCATGAAATACTCTGGAATGGATAAGATAGTATGATAAATGAGAAAAATGTAAAGTAAATTTAATGATTTATTCTATTGATTATCACTAATGATTATTACTAAAAGAAAGAAAGGACATTCAAATACCCTAGAATGGGCAAGCATAGAATCTTCATGATAATGAATGAATAATCAGTCAATAGAATACATTTATTAATTTATGTCAACTGTTCATAAGCTTTGGTTTTCAAGATAAACTAATTTAGGTAGTATTGAACTACACTAGAATGGAAAAGTAAAGCAACAAAAAGTAAGCAACAATAAAATAAACTTCATAGAATAAATTGAAGGCAACTTCTTTCAAGCCTTGGCTCTCGGATACTGCCTAAACATAGTTTAGCATATACCCACTTTGACTGTTGTACAGGGTATTATCAATAGCAAAACTACTCGCAAGTCGCGACAATCTAACCAAAATTATGTAAATTTCTCAGTTATAAATACACATCTTGAAACTGGAAACCGCAACTGCCGGCAAATAGAAAATCTGGCAGACAGTTAAATTGATTGTAAACTACATAAATACATATGTAAAAGATAAATCTATAGTTATTGTATGTGCATTATAAATGGTTTTGTGTTTTATTTATGTTTATTTTTTTTTTGTTTTTTGTTTTATTAGGAGTTGTCATTTTTACCAAATTTGGCAGCTTGCTTTGGGCCACGTTTTGAGGTTTGTTGCTGCTTAAGGCACTTAAACATTTAATGTAATCAAATAATTGCGTTAATAAATTTGCCTAAATTCATTTTAAGTGCCACGATTTGCACTTACGTATGCCCCCCAAAAATTGTGGGCCTTTGCCGCTGGCAGCTGTCGCGTGTCGGTTGTCAAGAGTTGGTTGGGATATTATTTTATTTATTTATTCAGTTTTTCCGTATAGGCGTGTTTGCCTTTACGATCTTAGACACATGTAGGCCGTTGTTTTTTATGAAAGGCAAGACTTGCAGCTTCATATAGCTCACTCGGTGATTCAGTCGAGCTCGTCTCAATCTAATTCTATACAGATCGTTTTTCTAGTTTCCAGCTCAACTGAACTTTTAACCTTGTTTGCATCGCTGATCTGCTTTCACCGGCCATCAATGAAACTGTGTGTAACTGGCTTCTGACCTATTGATCTGGTTTGGTGCGTTGCTGCCGAATGATTATTGTTCTACACAATTGAAGTTCAATGAAAATCACATTCATTCATAAGACTTAACAGGGTAGAGGGTAGCCTTGGGTGGAGAAAGCTCTTAGGGCACACAATGCATGACAAATTGTTGTTTTACTGATCATTAGCATGGGGTTAGCATTGTGTGTTTACAATTCTCAAAAGACTCAACATTTACTTCGTGCAGTTATTAGCTTTATGGCGCTGTCTGGTAAGATGCGCAACAAGACTAACCACAATCGGGCCACTGTTCCAACAAATAACTATAACTACACTAGCGAAGCAGACATCCCAGTTCCGATAGTGAAAGACCATGTCAATTGCAACTGTCGAGTGGGATGGCTACTGAATTAATTGACTCGGGATACAATCGACAAGAAAACGTTCGATGTATTTAATATTTGTGCCTATCGATAACTGGGAACACAGCCGAAACTATCGATATTCATATAATCTCAAGCAAGCTTGAAATTTGCAAGCACTTAAGTTGGCCTGTGTACTTATTTGTTTTTCCTGATCGGCAAACGCTCTGAGCCCCAAAAATGAGATAATCTATCGATTAAAAACTTTTGATTTCTTAGGTTTATTATTCATTTAGCTTTTAATAAGCTAATTCCCTTTTGCTTCAACTTTTATATAACTTCTGCTCTATTCTGCCATTGATCTCCACTGCTGAATTCTTTGAAAGTGTTTATCATTCACTTTTGTTGATTTTAAACCAGTTTCAATTTATTTCTTTTGTTTAAATTGTGTTATTCTGGCTGGTTCCTCAATCGAGCTGCTGCCATTGACTCGCCAACATTATCTAAATATCCACATCAGCACAAGCCGAAGGCAAAGACCTAAGCCGTGTCGTAACACACAAAGCTTGTCTAATGATCTTTACAATTTTTATACAGCTGCAGCTTTTAGGTCGGTTCGGTTCGTTTTGGCTAAATAAAACCCACTCAGAGCTGAAACATCTTCGGCTGGTGACGACTCACGCATTTTCAAGCCAATTGCCAACTGTTGCAAGTTGTTGCTGTTGCTGTTGCTGTTGTTGCCAATTGTCTGTTGGCTGCTTTGGCAAACGAAACGCTTTGCAAGTAAATCCACAAAAAACCATTTTGATTATTTTCACATTGGCTGCGCAGTATTCCAATTTTTTTTTGCTTTGCTGTTGCTTTGTTTTGGCCGGGTTTTACTCGCACAATAAGCTGGGCCAAATGCAGACAATGGAAATCAGTTTTAATGGCTAAAGACCATAAAAGCGTCATGGCTCATAATTCATTTTTGTCGTTTGGCTGCTATCTCTGCGGGGCAGCGCTGCCATTTCACACCATCGACGTTTATCGGCGCTTTGATTTGGCCCACTCGCTGGCCAATTGGCCGATATGCCAATCGCCATTCGTAATGGGTGAAATGGGGTGGCCCCACCGCCGCCACCACATTTGGTAACGTTGCGGCTTTGGGCATCGCACAATTTGTGGCATGCCACAAGCGCCGCTTTGCCCCGCAGCTGCTCCATTTGCATGCGGCTCAAACCAGCTGGGCCCATAAAATTTCTAAGCTCATTATTTGCTCATGTTTTGAGCATTGGCTTTTGTTGTAAATAAAACAGAGAGAAACAAAAAACTAAAAATAAAAATATAAAAATTTTTAACGCTTGTTTTTATATTTTTCTGCTGCTCTCCGATGACAAACAAAGTGAAAGTTTTTGTTGTTTCTGTTTCTGTTGTGGGTTTTGTCTTTGCGGCAGCCGAAACGTAACAACTAAACAAAGCTGCGGGCCATATTTAGTTACATATATACATATAGGTACTTGCATATACATATATACACAATGTACCTATAGACATACATATACATATTTCTGCCTTTGTCTCGTGTTTTGGCATGTCAAAGATCATACAACAGCCGGCGTTGACCATTTGCCGTTGACGGCTCTCTTGACCAGCTAACGACTAAGCGATAAAAATTTGTCACATGTTGTTAAAAGCCATCAGCTTGTGAGAGTTTTTATTGGTGTTTCACACACACACACACACACACATACACTCCCTAGCTCAGGCGTGCAATAGGTCGTATGCGCAATTTTATGTTGTCGTTGTCATCTCCAGGGATTACTTATGGCCCAGGTTGAGACGCCACTAATGAGCAGCTTGCCACTACGTGACCATGAAAATGAATTTGTTTGCCTCTAAAATTGAGTAAAAGGGTTGCAAATTGTGCAAATGAGGAGTGTTGTGTAATGTCTGCATCAAGTGGAGGGTATTTAAAAAAAGCTTTAAGACAATGCAACAATTTTCTTACTAGAAGTAAAATCTAAAGCTGACGAGTTGTTACCACTTTTTATTTCTCATCGGAAATTTAACGTAGTTTAGCGTTTAAGCTTCTGATTAGTCAAAACAGTGTAGTAGAAAAAAACTAAGTTAAAACACAACTAGTCAACGAACAAAGCTAGTTTTAAATTTATGCTTAAATGCGAAGAAGAAAAACAATTAAAATTGACATTAATTTTATATAAATCAGTTAGCTGGCGATGAGACTTAGCTGGTGTGTATGGCATGGGCTTTGCAAGAAGCTTTTATTATTAGTATAAGCTTGAATTAAAAAAAGCTTAATAATACAAAGCTAGTTGCACTAAGAAGTGCGAACGTCTTACTTAAACTAACTAATCAAACTTTATGCTAAAACTAAGATCTGATAACTTAATTATGAAGCTAAAGTAGACCTGTGCCATTAAAAGCGCGCCGAGCTTCATTTAATATCTTTCCACTTCAATCTTTAATATAATTATTTTTGATACATTTTCGAGAATTTCTTGAATAGCTTTGTTGATTGTTCTATTCATTTAATTACCGCACGTACGTACGTAAAAAACACAGTCAACAGTTTGTCTATCAACTTTCCGTTTGCGTTGTTATTTAATTTTTCCCCTATACAGTGAGTCATTTTGTTAAAACTTATCGTTTGAACAGCTCATGCCGTCCATTATCGCTGCTGGCCAAGTTTAAAGAAAACATTTTGCCAGCTTTTTGCTGTTTTTATCAGTTAACAGCGCCTGATAAGCCATATTAAGCAAACGCAATTGAATGCGCTTTGAAATTGCGTTGCCATTTTTGGTCGCACACTAAACGTTATGCAGAATGTGTGAGTGTGTAACTCTGTGTGTAAGTGTGTGTGTTAGCGGGCACATATTGTGGCAGGTGGGCGCAGCTGCTATGCGATCGTATCGATACGTATCGTATTGGCATTGGCTCCGGTGGGGCTCTCTGTGCCGCTGACAAACTGCACATAATAAATAGTTATAATATGTACTCGTATTTTGTATAAAATAAATCAGAGAGCTGAAAGTGAAACGTACCGGATGTTGGCAGATTGACAAAATGACGGCGCAACGCCAGCGCCTGAACGAAACTCTGATTATATAGAGAGATAGATTAATCGCTTGGGTGGCTGCCAGTCCATCTATATGTCCGTCCGTCTGACTTTCTGTCTGTCTGTCTGTCTGTTTGTCTGCTCTCTGTCTCTGTCTCTCTGGTTGGATGCATTGACAGATTGTTGCTTAGCTGGATGCATAATCGCACAATCATGCAGTCATTGGCACATTAAAAGCGACAGGCCACGTACAAAGAAACCAAATGCAACAATAGCAAACTTGGCCATTTTTTTTTTGTTGCTTTTGTAACTATTTGTTGTAATTGTTATTGTTGATCGCTATTGTCAAAGTGCAATGAACAGCGAAATTAAATGCAAGCCAAGTAATGCGGAAAAGGGCGTGTTGTCTATTTAGGACAGACTGCAAAACAAACAACATTTCCAAATTCTATTTTAGTTAATGGGGCGTGGCTCTGGCAACAATTGGCCAGCTCGGGCACCAACTGTAATTAGAGACGTGCAAAGTTGTCGAAAGTGTACAACTTCCGGTTAAGCGGCGTCGTATCAAATCGCGTGAGCCAAAACAAAATTATGGTCAAATGCTAATTGGCAGAACGAGCAACAACAGCAACAACAATGCAAAAGTGTGAAAAGTTTTGTGTGAAAGCGCCGCCAACAAATTGTGGCAACAATGAAATATTGACAAAAATTTGTTTAAAAGCAACCAAACGCTGCCAGGCTTTTTTTGCTATAACCCATATGCCCAGACCAGACCAGACCAGGCCAGGCCAGGCCATGCTATATTATGCTATATCACTATGTAGTATATACACTTTAGTTAGTTAAGTCCCATGGCTGGGGTGTCTGGCCAGCGGCCATTTTCACATGTTGGCTGGCAGCGGCGGAAAAAATCGATTAGAAATCGCTGGCAAATGGACAGCAAGAGGTGTGCCCGTTGGCCACAACAGACAGCAACAGCAACAACAGACAGCAACAACAACACCAACAACAACAACGTCTGTCAACAACAGGCAACACTTTTGCTGGCAGCTAAGTCCCCAAAGGATACGGATACATATTGACGGAGGGTTCGTCGGGAAACTGTTGCGAGCCAATTTATGAACGTTTATCAAAGCGCAAGCGAAAGTTCAAATAGCTGCAAAATGAAACGAAATTAAAGTGGCCAAAAAATTGCTATTTAAACTATAAAACAGTTAATTAATTAAGGCAAACCAGAGTCTGGTCAAACGAACCAACAACTAACTTAACAGAAACCAACAGCCACTGACCACTGGCGCCTTATGATGTGTTAACCAAGTTGTTAATAACATTTTTTTTCCTCTTTGACCAGTGTCTGTGCTGCATAATTTATGTGCTTAATTAATTTTTTTTTTTTTAAATAATAATTTTGCGGAACATTTTGTAGCCTGGCATTACATAATTTTTATCTCTGCCTTGCAAATGTTTAATGGGCTTTAAAAATTGTATTTTTTTTTTAGCTTGTTTGGTAGATAGACTTGTTAGTTAGTTAGTTAGTTAGTTGGTGGGCAGTCTTTGGCAGTGGCAATCGTGCATAAAGCGCTGTGATTTATGGGTAACTGGAGCAACAGAAATTGGGGCCAATAAAAAATGACTAAACTATATTGGCTGGACAGCAGACAGTTGAACTAGTGTGTGTATTAAAAGCTGACTATTAATTAACTAAGATTGAAGTGTTATTAATGCTTCTTGCCTAATTCTCTACAAAATCGATTTTTCGTTAGTTAAAACAGGATTTTCTTTTTTGACAGCTTTACACAGCTTTAAATACATTTGAGGTAGAACTGCGTGTGCTTTCTCTGTGGTTCATATTGGGTAAATATAAAATAAATCTTGAAGTGTAGTGTAAAAAGCTTAAGAAAAGCACAATGGGCTATAACGAGATTTTTCGTAAAGTTGTTTCACAATAAGCTTCACATAAAACAGATATAAATTAAGTTTTAAAATTATTTTTATTAAAACAAAGCGCAAATTTGCAAAGCTGGGTAAATACTTCAAAAAATATTTTCCTTTTTCTTGTTTTATAAAAATAAAAATAAGATTAAGCACATGATGAGATTTTTATCTAATTGGATATAGTTTATTTCTGAACTGAATCATTGGAAGAGCTAACCTTAATTCTTACATATATTCACAATTGAAGCTTTAAGAAACTTTCAAAGCACTTGCCAAGGACTGTGGGAAATGTTGTCAGAGAAACTTTGTTAGAATTGTGTTAAGTTCGTTTAAGCCAAATATCCAAATCGAAACGCTGTTCAGCCTTATTTAATACAACACGACAGGCAAAAAAGTATTTTTATTAAGTAAGCAAATGCAACTTTAATAAGTCGACTTAAATAATTCAGATAATTACAAAAATGTTGGTAGGAAAAATAAGAGAAGAAAATGACTAAGCCAGGCCACAAAAATAACAAACAGAAAAGTGGAAATGTGACAGGCGGACGCTTCGTCACTTTGTCCAACAACCGATGATTTTTTACATTGCAACAACCGCAGCTATTGTTGCTGTTGTTGTTGTTGTTGTTGTTGTGTGCCTTGTAATTTGCCGTTGTTGTTTGCGTTTGGTGCTGTAACTGCTTAACAATTTATGTGTGTTTGTGTTTTGGGGCGCTTTGTAAAAGTGTCGAAAAATTGTTAATTTAATTACAACACTTGCATCGGTTGAGTGCGACGATTACCAACAAAAAGCCACGGACACAGACGCCAAGCACACATTTTAGACAATTGTTGGCTTTGTTGTTGTTGTTGTTGTTGTTGCTGCATGTTTGGTCTTTTGGCAATTGCCACAAATGAAACATGTTGCAAGCAGCACACATGAATTTTCGATTTTTTTGTTTTTGTTTTGTTTAATATTGTTAGAATTATAAAACTTAAATTACAACTAATGGCAACTAATGGCTGTCTCTGTCTCTGGGTCTCGCAGATGTTTAGATTGCAGTCGCTGCTGACAGCCAAATGCAATTGTCTATTAAATGTATCCTACTTGCTGGCTTGGCCAACGCACAATGGCCCAGCCCCAGCTCCAGCCGCTGGCCCCGCCCCGCCCCGTTATCGACTCCAAAAGCGTGGCCTTAGCTCGTGTTGCGTCAGAGGCGGCCGGGCCGAGCCCAACGCCAACATGAAAACTGCATTCAAATTGAATTTGAATTGAAAACGAAAATGAAAATGAAAATTACATATTATTGGCGTAGTCCATGCGCTGCGCAATGACTCTTCAAAATGCTATAAGTCATGTACGCTGGCAGGCAGAGCAATTAATAAGCGCTCCAAAATGCATTATAAGACACGGCTTAATTACACACAGACACACGTATGGAGTTAGATAGACAGGCATATACTACAATATATATGCACATTTATGTTATGCAAACGCCACACTAATTGAAAAGTGCTGCACTTCAAAAGAAACCAAACTGTTTTCTAGGCCCGCTCAAATATCATCGAACAAACAAGGTAAAAAGTAGAAATTTCTTGAGAGGCCGCACGAATTGCGGCTAAAAGTAATCACAGTAAACAATGAAGTGCAGCGGGGCGCGGGGAGGCTGCGGGGAAAGCCACTAAACAAAAGCATAAAAGACAAAAAATAGAAATTTTTGTAGAAGCGCAGTGAAAATTTGTTTTGCCAGTTGGAGCGTAGCCAGCTTTAACCAGCTAGCATTACGTATACGACGCGTTGTACTTCGAGAAATAACTAAGCGAAACAGCAGTAAACAGAGCCTAAAATCGATCAAACTAACGTGCCAGGCACGTTTGAAAAAGCAAGGGGATGATGGGGTGTGGCACATTGCAAAGTCAAAACAACAAATCAACTGTCACAGTTAAATGTGTTAGCTAAGCGACTTTGCCTTTGCATTCATTAAAACAGACCCCCATCGATTTTAGAGGCCGCTTTAAAAGAAACGGGTTACATTTGAAGTGTAATGTTAAGTGAATATAAATAAATGTATTAATGTTGGCTAAGTAACCTACTCGAATGCTCATCAAGTTTTCTTTTGAGTTTCTGGCATAAACTAGAGAAAAGTAACTTTATTATTTATCTTTTAATACTCATATTCATATTAACTCAACTTTTTCGAAATCTTTTAACAAAGAAATCTCATGTATAGAATTTATACTCCCATACCGATAACTGATGTTGCTTATTCTTTTTGCATAAATTATTATTTGTAAACATTCTTATTTGTTTTTTAAATTGCGAAAGAATATTTAAATTCAATGCTGGGTTCCCAACTTACTGGTGTATATGGAATACTGCTAACATTTCGTAAAAAAATATTCATTCGAAAATTTAAGTTTAGATCTTTTACCATATTCTGTTTCCATTGAGTTAAAGTAAAAACTCTTATATGCTTCCTATACTGTACTATATTCTATACTCTAGGGAAAGTTCTCAAAACTCCCAGACCTCATTTTTCACCCCCCTTTATTTATATTATTTACTTGTGTGTAGTTTCTTGCATGTATAAAACTCTTTTCTAATCATTTGTTTTAATTATATACAGTTGTTGGATTCCTGTTTATTGTCTTTTGTTTATTGTTTATGATGAGTTGTATTATTAATGGCTTTTGTGTCTGGTACTACGGGCAGGTACAGGTACAGGTACAGATACAGATACATATACAGCTATAGATATTGACGGGTATTTCTATAAATACTCGCTTAAACGACTCGCATGTCTTGTCAACATAAAAACGGCTGCTGCTGCTGCTGGTGAGTTGGCGAATAGAATTTTTCATGTGTTGGCTGACGTTTTGATGTCTAATCTAACAGCTCAGCTGATACATGTGGCAAGAGCCCAAGCCTCTTGTTTGGTGGGCAACTTGCAACTCAAGTGGTGGGCAGCTTAATTGAGCGCCAAGTGCTACGTGCTACAACTCTTTTCGTCTGTCATGGCTCACAGCGATAATGTTGTTGATGATCATGATGATGATGATGATCAACCCAATTGGGCTGCAGAGTTAATAAAAAAAAAAAACCCAACTTGAAGATTCAGCAATGCGTGGCTGTCGCTACAACAGACGACAGTTTTCCGCCCACACTGCTCCGAAAACTGATGATGATGACGACGCCTCTTATGGAGATGCCGCCACACTACATCTGTTTCTTCTTCTGTTTCTTGAGAGGAGGCGCAGCTTGAACAACGCCTTGCTTGGAGTGACAAGAAAACCCTTGTGTCTATAGTTGATATATATAAATATGTATATGTATTTCTAATACTTAGAAGATAATTAGCCAACTGTCTGCTTGGTCAACTTGTGGGCCAAAGGCCAAACTTGGCTGGCTAATTGAGCAATGGGTAGACAACAAAAAAAAAGGGAAAAAAAAAGAAACTTTGAAATCATGTAGAGTCTCTCTTTGCTTGGCTTGACAGTCATCTCGACATTGAGCGCTTATGAATGAAGGCGACGTTTCAATTGTTCGGCTTCAATTTCGTGGTTGACAATGGATTTTGCTATATAATTACACGATCTTCAACTGTAGCTGTAGATGTAGCTTCCCATGGCTTCGCATTCGCCACGCTCCACAGGCAAAGCGGCCACATCTGACAGGGCTAAAAACAAAAAACAAAAACAACAAAAAAACCATTATACAAAGATAGAAAAAAGTATTAAAGTGCATTGTGCTTATGCAATGGCATATAAAAGAAAAAAAAACACAAATTATGTGCTTTACTTCCTGGCCCGGCTAATTAGCTGTTAAATAATGGCCCAAAATGCACCGGCCCAAGTGAATGTGGGCCAATTGTCATGCTTCATTTGCAATCTCATATTTTTGCCCATTAAATTGACCAACTTTTCGTAGCAATCAAGCAACAGTCAATCGCTCAGTCAATCAACTGGCATGCAATCAGCTTGAGTTGTATATACATTCTTTTTTATGATTATTATTACTGAGAACAGCGGGTCGAACATTAGTTTCTTTATGCCTATCGCCACATATATGTATATGTGTTTATATATATTTATACTTTTAGCACTTACCATTTGTTTGATCGATAGCAGAGCGAAGGAATTTATGTTTATCGCATGTGAAAGTTATCGAGAAATATTCTCGTCTAGTGAAAGCGTGCGGCGGTTGTGACATTTTGCTGCTCTCTGCTGCAACAGCTGCTGCGGCTGCTGCACAAAGACTTTTACTTGGGCCAAGACGTGCTGTTCTGGTTGCAGCGACTCATGAAAGATTCGTCGACTCGAGGCAAACAAACAACATGATTGTCGCAAATTGCCAACAGCATGCTGCAATTGTTGCTGCTGTTGCACTTTTGCTACAGTTTTCTCCTTGGGTCAGCGGCCCGCGCTGCGCTTCAATTCATCAATCATCATTTGTATGTCATTCACTAATCGCTTTACGCCGCTCCTGAACTCCAGCGATTGCCACACGATGATGAATTGAATTTTCTGCCTTTTTTTTTGCTTTAATAGTCTTTTTTCCTATTGTGTAATTAGCTGGCTAAGCTTAAAGCTTACTACAAGTGCTACAGGCTTAGGTTTTCCCTCATAGCCAAGGCCTGCTAGATCTTAAGCCCTGCAGAGAGATTTGAAAACAAGTTGGTTTGCCTTATCCCAGAAATCTTTGTCACGAAATAAATATGCTCTAAATGCTTTTAATACAGATCTGTTTCCTGAGTGAATGCCATTTATATTTTAAGATTAAATACATGCTAGTTACTATTACATCAAATATCAGGAAAGTAGCGCGGGTAAGGAATTGAGATTCAAGTGAATTTGAATGTATGAAACGCTTACATACCAAATATGGTTGCCCTAGCTTTTATTATCATTGAGTTATGTAAATATTTATATAGAAATAGTATTCACTTTCTTCTCACTAAAATATTTGTCATTGTTATTTGAGTAACTCATGTTTTTACTCAGTGGTTCACAATATCATATATCGTCAATTATCAGCAGAGTTGCTCAGAAACTAATAAATTTGTGGAAATTTATTTTTTACTTAAATCAATTTTCATTTGCATGGGAATTAAATGAATCCACATAACAAATTTGCTAGTCCAGTCTAGTCTTATATAGCCTCTCTGATCGATGAGTGCAGGGAAAGGGCAGTATTGTTAAGCAGTAAAGCACACAAACTGTTGCTGTTAGTAACACAGCCATTGAAATATGTGTCAAAATGCCAAATAGTCAAGTAATACATATTGTGATATAAAAAAATATTGATTTAAAATACAATTCCTTGTCCTTGTTTGCTTACAGAATGACGGTTTTGAACTACCCGCAACGCATGGCATCTGCAAAACAGACGGCAGCTGCATTAGCCAACACAG
Organism: Drosophila ezoana; assembly: GCA_035045725.1. Taxonomy (NCBI): domain Eukaryota; kingdom Metazoa; phylum Arthropoda; class Insecta; order Diptera; family Drosophilidae; genus Drosophila; species Drosophila ezoana. The sequence continues at coordinate 2,338,384 of JAWNOU010000036.1, forward strand.
AAACAGCAACAGCAATAGCGGCAGCAACTGCAGCAGCAGTGGTGGCCACGCACGCGTCACAGAATTGGCCATGGAGTGCCTGCCATTGAGCGGCGGCGGTGGCGGCGGCGTTGTTACACATCATCCGCATCTGATGGCAGCGGGGGCTACTGGAGGCACTGTTGTTGCTTCGCCAACAGCAACGGTGGTTGTGGGTGCCACATATCCGCACCATTTGCACCACCATCATCATTTGAGCCACCATGCGCCGTACAGCAATAGCTATGGCAGTCATCCGCATCATCCCATACACAGCGAGCAGACCAAATCGCTGCAGGAGCTGCAGCATGAGGTGGGTGCTCTGTTGGAATTCCGAGATCTGGTGATCGAGACGTTTCCCGATCTCAAGCATAAAATGGCCTCCATGTCCGCCACACCATCTACGCCCAGCTCTGTGGGCGCGCTAGGCGGCAGTCACTCGGTGGGCGGCGGGAGCGGTGGTGGTGGCAGCTCCTCGTTAGCAGCCAGGTGCGTAGATGCCATAATTTTAAACCAGTCAGAGGTCTTTAATCCTTTTGTCCTATTGCAGGCGCGAATGGGAGCCCGGAATACGCATGAAGCGCAAACTGTCGCATAAGGAACCGTCCACGACAACGGCCGCTGCAGCCGCATCCGCTGGAGCAGAGCCGTCGTCCTCGTCGCTAACGCGCAGCCGCAGTAACTCGCACAGCGGCAAGAAAGAGCCAAAGAGCGGAGAGAACAACAACGGCAGCGTTGTACAGGACTCCGGCTTCTCAACGGAGACCAGTTCCTCCAAGGAGGGTCACAGTGCCTCCTCCACCAACGGTGCTATGACGGTAAGTGGCAAAATGCTTGGAAATCTAAAACACAGCAGCACGGCTCACTTAAATATTTGTTTCTCTTGACAGGTGGCCATAGCATCGAACCGTCTGAGCTGCGCCGAGTCGGATGATGAGCTGCTCAACCTGCTGGATGTCATACACAGAAAATCGAATCGCTTACGCGAGGAGGTCGAACAACTGCAGAGCTATGAGCGCCAACAGGGAGATGCGACGAAGGGCCCCAAAAATGGTAGCGGCATGACACCGCAACAGTTCCGAGAGCAGGTGGAGCGACTGAATCGCGAGGATATCAAACAGTTGCGCAAGGAGCGCGATCGTCTGCTGGACAAGCTGGCCGAAATGGAGGCGGAGACTTTAACGGGCCGCATTAAGGCGGCCAAGATGAACGATCAGGTCGAAGAGTTGATCAGCGTCAAAAAGGATCTCGAAGAGCAGCTAAAACTGGCCATGGCTCAAAAGCTGGAGCTGAGCTCGCGAGTACAGCAGCTACAGCTGCAGCAGCAGCAACAACAACAGCAGCATCAGCAAAGCAAAAGCTCATCCAGGTAAGCAGCTAAATGAGATGATGACTCACTGAGTTCTAATGCCCAATTTATTTGCAGCGCCAGCCAGTCAGAGCTCTCCAGTCAACGCAACTTTCTATCCTCCGCGACGACGGTGCTCTCCAACAGCAGTCGCCCCAGTCTAAGCAGCAACAACACATTCCAGCCGGTTGTGCTCGATCAGCAGCAGCAGCAGCCAGCGCCGGAGGCATTCCATCAAAGCTCAGGCAGTGATACAGCAATAGCGGCAGCGAGAAGGCAACAACAGCAGCTGGGACGCTTGGATGGCGTTGTGAGCACGCCCGGTGCCCGGAATACCAAATGCCGGATTACAGACTCCAAGCGCTTCTCGGCCATTTTGCTGGAGACGAATGTGCTAGAGCTGCAGCGTCATCTGCTCACGCTGACTGTGCAAAATCAGGTGCTGGCCCAGAAGCTGGACTCGTCCAGCAAGTCAAAGTCGCTGCTGACCAAGCGGCTGGACAAGAGCGTAGAGGATACGGAGGAGCTGCGCTTTCAGTTGGAGGAGAAGAACATCGAACTGGAGGGTACCAAGGCGCAATTGCGCGTCCTGGAATCCCGGCTACATGGCAGTAGCAGCACCAATTCGTTTTTGAACTCCTCCTCGCAGCATGACTACGAGACGAATCGGTCGTCGGCTTCCACCACGCTGATGCTCAGTCGTCGTGGCGTTCCCGACTCGGTAGATTCGGCATCAACATCAGTATCGGCGGCCATGCCACGTTCCGATCAGATAAGCACGCCCAGCATGAAGGCCATGGTGCCGCTGGCCATGGAAGAGCTGCAGCAGCACAGTAGCAGCACCGAATCCGCGCACGAGCACGAACCGGAACGCACTCCCAATGATTCCACGCAGAGCAAGACAATGGTCAACATCAGTCCCAGTCCGCTGGGCAGCAGCACGCCCACCGCGGCCGCCAGCAGCAGCAGCATTGCGGCACGCGTCATGAGCTCTAGCGTAGGCGGCGTCAGTCCCTTTGAGCAGACGCCGTTGCGCAGCCACGCTTTTCGCAAGTTCAACAGCGCCAGCAAGCCGAGCAAGATACCGCTGCCGGGCAGCAAAGCGGCCGCCTACTTTGCGGGCAAGCCGCCAACAGGTCGACCCTCGACGGCGGGTCGTTCGCCGCCATCTGTGCATAACTCCAGTAGCGTCTCGTATGGCAGCAGCAGCAAATCCTCGCTAAGCCGCAGCACCGGCAATCTCAGCCAGAGCTTGAAGCGTGGCGATTCAGCATCCAATCATTCGCTGAGCACGAACACCAGTCGCAGCTCGACGTCCTCCTCCATACCGCTGGCCACCACACCATACTCATCCAGCTCGGCTGGTGGCAATCGTAGCAGCCACACGGCCACAACGACTCCGTCCCCGCGCGTGCTCCAAAACTCGCCATTGCCCAAGCTGAAGCGCGAGACGCTCAGCTCACGTGTGCGGCACCTCGATTCACTTTCGCGCGCCCAGCAGTCGCCCGAGCAGCAGCACCAGCAGCAGCTCAACAACAGCAGCAGCAGCGGCAGCGGCGGCGCCTCGCACAAAAGTGCCCAGCTGAACACCAGCGGCAGCTCCAGCTCCATTGCGGCACAGTTGAGTACAACGCTGCGCAAGGATCTGATGCTGAATGCCACAACGGGGCCATCCTATCAGCGACGTGCTGCTGCCGTTGGCAGCGGTGGTCCAGCGGTGGTGCGACGCTTTAGCAGCGCCTCGGTGGGCAGTGCGAGACTGGCGCGTGAACGTGATCGTGAGCAGAGCAATGATCCAATGGCCACGCCCACGTCCAGTTATGGCGACAGTGATAGTGGCAAGGTACGCACTTTAAAGTCAACATTTTTGGGTTGGTTCAAATGAATAATATACTTAGTTACGATATTGATACTGATACTGATAATAATGATACATATACATCTATATATACCTATCGATAACTGATTACTGTTTTAATACGCCTTCGACTACGAACAACACAACAACAACAACAACAGCAACAACAATAGAAACAACATCGAAAACACAAAAAACATTTCAATACCAGTTACAGTTACCAATATATCCAACTGGCCGCATACCTTAATATATACATAATATAAATCATACGTTGTACACATACATTATCGCGACGCCCTGAAATAAACCCCAGTTTGTACAGAATACCTATTTGCATAAAAGGTTTCATATATTTTTGTTATTTCATTTCAATAAGAACGAAATCCTAAACAATATGTTTGATTATTAATCTTTGAAATGTTAAGGAACTTGTTCTTTTCGGAAGCTTATCAGATCGAAACGGTTACGCAAATCCCTAAATAATTTGTTGTGCACATTACATTAGTGCAATGTTCAGGAACTAAATAATTTAAAGATGTTTAAATTTCAAAACAGCTAGGAGAATTTTAAGAAATATTTCAAAAATATATTTAAAAAAGTTCGACATTTTTAGAAACTGGTAAATTAATAAAAAATGAAATACTAGAAATAATTTGCCGCATCAAAGCATAGTTTGAAAATCAGCTAAATGAGGTTTCAGGAAACTCAGTAATTTATATGAATACCTTAGAAGAAACTAGTTTATTTCGTTGTTTCATGTATTTGGGTGCAATTCTTGTCATGATAATTGAAATTCCAGCAAGATCGCTCTGCTATTTTAATCAGGTATAATTTTTGTCATCGGAAACTTCAGTTTATATGAAATATGTGTATTCGGATCAAGAGACGCCACGCATTACCGTGGTTATTGATGTCTCGTTTTGGGGTTTATTTCATGGCGCGGATAATTACATGCATATTTATTTATAAATAATACATACACATGCCTATGCATACAACTAACCTACGATGCATACAAAACATACATTATATATATATATATATATAATCTACTATATAGAACTATGTGTATATCTAACCAACGATCGTTAGATCAATAGATTGTGTACTCTTGTCGTGCCTATGCAAACAACAACAAAAAGTTAATAAGAAAAGACAGAAATCCCTTCTCGTCACACTTCGACTTGCCCGCAGCGTGCCTGACCTTACCCAACCTATGCCCCTCCCCCCTTACTGTTAGCCCCCACCCTCGTCCAGCACCCGCCTGCCATCGAAGGGCTTATCAAGCAAAGGCAGCGTCTTATCAGTTTTATTACATTTTTTTTTGTTTTTTTGGTTTATTTGGTCATTGACCAGAGTGAAAGGTGCCACCTCCACTGCCTTGCCTTGGAGCGGAGCAGCTATGCAAATTAGTCGCCGCAGCTGCCGCTATATTTAATTAACAGCAATTGCACACGCCACAACTACATATGTATTCACTTCTTTCTACATATATAAACATATATTATTATTATTTTTTTGTACATACTCGTAAAACAATGCCTATATAAGTATAAAACGCATAAGTGCAACATCATTTACCATATAAATCATATTCGTACTCGTACCACATTATGCGAAAATCATGTAAATTGTTTATCATTATATATATAAATATTTAAATATCGTTATTATAAGTTGTACTTCTCCTATCCATCAGGCAGTTACTCATTCGTGTGTGTATGTGTGCTAAGCATTAACTGTAACTATTATTATTTTGCGTGTATGTGTTGAAAACTGATTACTGTTATCTATACTATAAGTTGATGTATCTACGTACCACTTACATACAATTTGGCCTAATTTAAATGCTAATTAATCATTTATTATGATCATGATCTAATACATATATAACACATATACATACATACGCAAGACACACATACATTTACACATATATATTTAGAAATATAAACAAAAACAACAACAACATAAATAATTTGGAACTTTATTTTGCTAAGCCGCAAATGCTGCCGTGCGCGAAATTTTGTTTTAGGCCACGCCCACAGCTTGCCTTTAAATTCTTGCCCAACATATATTTCCATATATCATCATAATCATCATTGTTGCCATGTTTCATTCTCAGCTTGGTCAGCGCTCAAAACTAATCTCAAAGTACTCAAAACATATTTGACACTCACATACAGAAATCACGGTCAAAATTCATACTTTGCTAGAAAAACAAAACAAAGTTGTATACACTAAATAATTGTATCTAATGCTGTAATTTCTTTTTACTTTTACTTTTTTTCTTTCTGCGCGTTTTCTCGCTCTATGTATGTCTACTCCACATGTAAAAAACAAAAACGTAAACCCAACAAACAAATGTGTTTACCCGTCTGTTGTTATAAACTCACACGTTTTCCTATTTTGTATATTCAAAACTGCCCGTACCACAAAAATCCTCAATAAAAATATATAAAATATATATAAATATACCTATATATATCATGCCCACCCAACAACCAACCAAACCAAACCAATCCAACAAACAGCCTATTGAAAACTGTAACTAAAACCAATTGTGAAACAAAAAAAAAACTCTTCCTAACTGCAACATACCTAACCGGATACGTTGGATAATCATGTAAATTTATGAGATATATATACATATGGACTATGGTGGTGTATTGATTGATTGATTGATTGACGTTGGTGGTGAAAATTTAAGCTGCATGCTGCAAATGAAAATGCTAACATAAAAGCAACATTCCAAATGCGTGCGTCACTCGGGAGATTATTTTGGTAACGGACAGCGAACAGACGATGCCAATGTCAGGATTCACGTGCCCAGCTCTAAGCCTAAAGCTCAGCTCAGCTACAGCCTCAAACATATGCGTGGAGAGCTAACTGAGCTAGTTCTGTTGTAAATCGTTTGTCTGTTTTTCTTATAGACAAAGAACTAAGACACTTTGCCGCAAATTTGTTATACGCGTAAGTCTCTCTTTTGTTGTAATTTCATATTTGTAGGTTAAGCTACCACCCTTCGCAAAAAAAAAAAAAAACAAACCAATATACAGCCCTGCACAACACTGCTTTATTTGCTTATACAACACTGAAACTGAACCAACGAACAGTAAGCACATTGGCTTACGTTTTGGTTGTACTCTTGTATTTGTAGCTTTTCCAGTAGCTTAGCCAATTTCTACACACACCCAACCACCCAGCCCCCCAGACAAACACACACACACACCAACACGCTCTCTCTCGCTCTCTCTAATTTCCAATGCAGGCAACCAACAAATTTACCAACTGGTCATAAGTAAGCACATTTTCGAAATGATTAGCATTTTCTTTGGAGAACATTAACGATTTTCCAGATAATTTATTGTACATATTGGAAGCGCTGTGCTAATTAAAATACCTAGACAATGGTTGTGGTCCCTAACTCTATCGCTAAATGCTCAACAAGATTTTGTGTTTGTCTAACATTATAAACATTTTTAAATCCTACCTTATGCCTTGTGTTTGTTTTTGTGTTTTCTGTTCTGCCTTAAAATCGCTGAGAACTAAAGTTTTGATATTCTATTTTCTTTTGCTCTTCCATTCAAAACTCTGATGCACAGAATTTGGCAAATTTCATTCGTAAGCCAAATTTCCGTTTCAATAACAACAATTGGCATTTATGGCAAACGAGCAACAACAACAATAAGTACAACAACGGGCACAATGTCATTTTTATGGAACCCCTAACATACATCAAAGAGCTGCCAAGCGATGAAGCCGATGTGTCCGAGGAGACGGCCTACGATTCGTATTACACACAATACACAACGCCCGATTCGATGGACTGTGGCAGCGACAATCTGCTGGTGACCTTCGACTATGGTTACAGCGATTCCATTGGGACGCCACCAATGCCAGCGCCAGCTTTTGCTGAGGATGACCATGGTGCGGATGGCGAGTGTCGCCATTTGGTTTGGCACGCCCCCAAATGATGCCAACGCATTCAAGGTGCATCATGTGCAGCATAAACCGCAGCTGCTCGAAGAGAGTCTGCAATCCTTAATATCCTACGATGTAGATGACTTTGAGGAGCAATCGGAGTCCGAATCAGAACAAGAACAAGCACAAAATCCAAACGCAGACAAGGAAGAGTTTTTCTATGATAGCATTGAATGTTGCACTTAAATTTTCATGCAGCGGCATTATTATATAGTTATGTATACATATATATATCCATTTGGACGGATATTTTTTATTTGATTTCATCATTTAGCTAGTCTACGCATCTGTTAGGCACGCGGTAAAATCTTGACAGAGCGTATTGAAAGTATATATGTAGTTGTATGTATTTAAGGTGATGTATGTTTGCATGTACTATATCTAAAGACATGATGTAAGCAGTAACGGAATGATGTATGCACATGCTGTGCACGTAAATTTGTATGAACTGTACTAGGTCAGACCCATATGTAAATTGTTTGATTTTCTCCTATTTATAGCTATAACTACATTTAGAGATCGACTAAAGCATACCCCACTACTATATACGTTTGAGCATAATTTATATCTAGTTGATTGTGTGCATCGATTGTAAAATTCGTCGTAAGTTAAATATTATTATGCACTATGCTTACTTATTTGTACTCTCAAACTAATTTTATGAAATTCGTATTAGACAGCAGCTATACAATTTAGTTGTTAATTTGTGAACTTTAGTTAACACCCAGATTGCATGTAATGTATGTACAGGACTTTTTATATGAACTAAGCCAGCGTATGATTGTATTGAATTAATTGTCTACACATAGAACTTATCGTATATTGTTATCAAAATGCGTTTACTACATTTATAAAAACCAATTTGAAAGCAAAAGCAAAGTTGATCATCACAAAATGCTTCAACGTTAAAAAAAATACATATACTATTACTTATTCAAAAGGCGAGAAATCTAAGCATATATCCATTTAAATAGCAATTGTAATTGAAGACAACATACTTATTAAAAACAAAACAACAACAACAAAAAAAGAAAAGACAAAAATAAAATCTATAAAAAAAATTTAATTTAACTGTGTTTTTTATTTATTTTTATTTGCAACTCATAAATCAGAGCAATCAATAAAGTGGCAATGATTTAAATTAATTGAACATTTTCTGGCATTTCTAGTAGCAAGCTGTGCTGACCATGAAATACCCTTTAAATTGCCTGACTGCTATATGGTAATCAAAACTGAATATGTTCGAAGATAAAAATTTGAAGAATTAACATGGTATGTATTTGCTATATTCATTATAGGCCACACGGATATCATTGTTGGCCTGATACAGATTCAAGGAAATATTTAAAAGGCAACTTTTTTCCATAGTAAACATCTGTGTATTCATACTATATGTACCAAGTTTTCTTTAGAATGTGTTAGTAAAAAAAATAACATCTGTACCAAGCATTAAAAAGCTGTTTACCGTTTCAGACTTTGTAGCCTAGAAAATGGGAGCTTGCTTGAAAGAGTTTAGCCAGATTTTGAGAGCTGAGGTAGCGATAAAATTCGTCAAAATTTTAAAAGACCCTCCGAAAGGGCATATTCCTACAATTGCTAAAAATTTCGTGCGCATTCTTTTCAATCGACCAGTATCGATATTTGATTTCTAACTAAAATTCAGATATGGTTTGCTTATATACCATATATGTTCGCATAATTCAAATGCCAGACAGACAGAGAGAGAGAGAGAGAGAGCGAGAGAGAGAAAGAGAGAAGGAGAGAGAGTGCCCCTCTGGCTGTGTTACATTCAGTCTCAATTAGCCTGCGCACTGCTCCGACTTCATATATGTAGTTCTCTCCGCGTGGCAGCTACAACCAGTTCGCTTAGCACACTCCACGGCAATACATTACGACCGGAACGGGTTTGCTTTGTAATTCAATTGAGTTCGCAATGTGCGCAATGCAATAAAACGGTTCGGCGATTAGCTTTGAGTGCCGGTTCAACTTTACCTGCCAAAAAGCTTTCACACACCAAACACCAAACACAAATAAATGCCAGCGACACAGGTATGCGCTTATCAGAAGTCCGCCAAAGCAGCTAGAGAGAGATCATGGAGCGTAACATGGATTTTGATGAGATTCTGGCCAAGTGCGGCAACAGCCATCGCTATCAATATCTGCTGCTGGGGCTATATGGCTTTCTCATGGTAGTCGTCTCCATGCACTACTTCTCCCAGAACGTGATCAGTTTTGTGCCCGATCACTGGTGCCACCACGAACAGCTCGAGAATCGGAGTTACGCAGAGATCGAGGCCATCTATAATCAGTTTGAGAAACCCTCGTGCACGCGTCTGGCGACAATCGGCTCAGATCTGGATGGGCGGAACGCTACAATCAGTGGGGAGCGCTGTGATCGCTGGATTTACAACTATGACTTTGGATTTAGGAGCATGAACACCGAGGTTCGTCTAGCCCGAGTATTCATTGTAGTGATATGTTTTAAGTGTGAACACAGAACAAAAAAATATTGTGTAAGGACTCTATCAAGTATTTTTTTAGCTTAATTGGGTCTGCGATGCGGCGTATAAGGCACGTGTGGGCCAATCCTTTTTCTTTGTGGGCTCCATGTGTGGCACGCTTATTTTTGGGCTGCTGGGCGATCGAATTGGACGCGTTAAGGCCGTCATTTTGGCCAATTGGTGTGGCTTCCTGGGCGATTTCTCAACCATCTTCACGGGCAGTCTGACAGCCTTCTCAATAACACGTTTCATTTCTGGCCTGGCCGCCGACGCCAACTCGTATCTGATGTACATATTGGGTAAGTGTGCACTTATATTACCTATTGCCAATTCCAATTCCAATTGCCAGCTGAATAAACCTATTTTGAACAGTTATCGAATATGTCTCGCCCTCATTGCGCAATGTGGGTCTGAACACAGTCTTGGGCCTGTTTTACTCGTTGGGCCTGATTGGCGCCTCTTGGCTGGCTGTGCTGGTGGGCAATTGGCGTCTGTTTCTGGCCTGTTCTTCGCTGCCGCTGCTGCTGGTCACACTGTTTTATTTTCTAGTGCAAGAAAGTGCCCAATGGCTGGTCACACGCAACGACATCGAAGGCGCTGTGCTACGTCTGCGGCGCGTGGCCAAAATCAATCAGCGCGTGGTCAGCGATGAGGACTTCAAGGCGTTTAGCAACTACTGTCAGCAGCACTACCGCAAGGAGGCTGCGGGCGCAGCGGGGCAGCAGCAGGCCAAGTTGCTTGACATGCTGAAGACGCCGCGCATGCGCAGCAGCGCATTCAAAATGCTGCTCATTTTGTAAGTCGGGGAGAGAGGTTCGTGGCATTATCCAATCAAAACCGATCTTTGTACCGCCCGCAGCGTCATCGTGGTGCCCTGCTATAATACCATTGCACGCAATGTGGAGGGGCTGGGCATATCGCCGTTCATCATGTTCTCGCTGAACGCGCTGATGCTGCCGCCCTCGGGCTATCTGCAGGGACTGCTGCAGGATGTGGCCGGACGCAAGGCCACTGCGGTCAGCTGGATGGCCATCACGGGCCTGTTTGCTACGGCAGCAGGTCTGGTCATATCTCAGGGCCAGAATCGTAATGTGTTTCTCTTGGTGGGTCTGACGCTGGTCGCACGTTTTGGCGTCTCGATTGCCGACGGTGCCAGCTCCCAGCTCTGCACTGAGCTCGTGCCCACCTGCGTGCGTGGGCGTGGTGTGGCCGTGGCACACGTAGCCGGATTTGCTGCCTCCTTTCTATCTCCGTATATACTGCATTTGGGCACGTACTCGAAACCCGCACCTTCCATTATAATTGGCCTGCTCTTCTTATCTGGGGCGTATGTGTGCCTGCTGCTGCCCGAGACGCGGCACAAGAAGCTGCCCATGTCTCTGGCTGAGGGGGAGGAGTTCGGCAAGGGCGAGCGAATGTTTGATTTTCTGCGTCAACTACGCAAGCAGGACTCTACCGAAGTGGAACTCGAAACAGAATTGAAATCCAAGGAGGTCGATAAATAATATAAATGTTTGCTTAGTATTTATGTTCTTATAAGATGGATTTTTTTTTTGTCTAAAAATAGCTACAAAAACTCCAGGGCAATTTTTTAAATGTTAAATGCGCCGTAAACTTTAATCCTTGAAAAAACAAAAAATGTTTTTAAGAAATATATGTATGTGGGCTACCCTTAACGTGCAGTCCATTGCAAGGACGAATGTGAACGAGCATTGCTCGTGGCATCCATTATGCCTAAAACTTGGGATGTCTTTTTCACCCTGTTCCCGCACCAACTTGAACTCCACTCAAATATGAAAATAGTTTATCGAATTAAGAATCAGAAGTTTGAATCAACGGCTTCTGCCCATGTTAGCCAAAAATAAACTTTTGTTTAATAAACCATTGACTTGATCATTCAAGAGCGGTGGAATTTGCGAAAAACGTATGAAATAAGTGTTCACAAATATATTTGAAAATGAGTTTGAAACCGATCAGATGATAAACATTTTAGATTATTCGTCTTTTTACCACAGTTGCGGGTGGAATTTGCAAAATCGCCGAAACCTTTAATCAAATAAATTTTATGTATTGCTTTTAAAATTAGTTTTGAGACCGATCTGTGTTAACAAAAATGTTTCCCTTCTAACCTTTCCGACGCATTTATCAACCAAACACGTTGGATTTTGCAAAAAACGTATCAAATAAATAAATTAATAAAGAGTCCGATCGGACAAATTCAGAGCTTCATCCAATCAACGTTTGAACCGCGGATTTTGAGAAATATGTGAAACGTTCAGATGAATTTGAAGAAAGATCTTTGAAAATGAGTTTAAAACTGATCGTACATCCAAAATCTCTGCAACACGTATTTATAAAGTTCTTATGTATGGCTTTGAAAATAAGTTTGAAGCCAATCGAACAAAACTTAAGACTTCGCTGTTTCAGTCAGTCAATCAGCATAAATAGTTATATGGAGATGTACTTACGAAAAATACATATACACGCGCAAGATTATTTTCAAATGTTTGTCTTTTATGAGTTCATGAGCAAAATAAAAAAATAAATACCTTGCCTCTGCAAGTTCTACTTTCATTTATGAGAATTTCTTAGAAAGGTTGCATTTATAAATACGTATTTATGATAATGCAGTGCAGTGGAAGAAGTTTTCATAAGAGTCAACTAAACTTGCAATGTTTGGTATAAAAGAACATATATAAATACATACAAAAAAGTGAAGATAGCTTGGTCTGTGGTTCAAAACCGGCTTGCAACCTTGACTTGGTTATGGGAGCTCTTCTATGTTGGACAAATATGTTATCAGAGCTTTTATATTTTAAATTATTCTTTAATCCCATTTAAGATTGCAAATAAGATGCAAAAGTCGATTTCACATAAAGAAATGCAAACAGATTATAATTAGTTATAAGGTAATTCGAAGAAGATGCTTCAAACCCAAACTCTTATCTTATTAAAAGCTTGACACCAAACTGTCTATGAGTGGAAAGCGTGTTCAAATTACGAGAATGCCCATCACATATACTGATATAATATAATCAATACGATTATAAGTTACTAAAATCGCGCCTTTCATTTTGCTGATATTGCATTGAGCGCTTATCAGCCAAGGAAACGCTGGAGAGGAATTCCAGCTATAGCGGAGCGCACAAATTTGTTAGAGTCGAACACATCAGCTGCCTTGGTAACCCGCTCTTAACTATTCGGCAAAGAGGCCGCTGCCGCGCACATCAGCTGCCAGTACGTGCGTGGCATCGGGCGAGAGCTGACGAGCGATTCTCTATTGGCCCTAGCTACAGACGCAGCGCACATACGATACGCGCAGATTATACCAAGCGCTGAATCTCAATCGGACTACGGAGCCAAGCGCGCAAAGCCTACAGACAACGCCATGGATTTCGATGAGCTGCTGGCCAAGTGCGGCAATAGCCATCGCTATCAATATCTGCTGCTTGGACTCTATAGCCTGTTGATGTTTGTCACATCGATGCACAACTTCTCCCAGAATCTGATCGGCTTTGTGCCCGATCACTGGTGCCACCACGAGCAGCTCGAGAATCGCAGCTACGCAGAGATCGAGGCCATCTATAATCAGTTCGAAGAGCCCTCGTGCACGCGTCTGGCGACAATCGGTTCAGATCTGGATGGGCGGAATACGACAATCAGTGGCGAGCGATGTGATCGCTGGATTTACAACTATGATTTTGGTTTTAGGAGCATGAATACCGAGGTAAGTTTCGGCTAGTTTTTATTGCATTGCTATTGACATTATCTTATCTGGCTGGATATTGCTCCGCACAGCTTAATTGGGTCTGTGATGAGGCATATAAGGCACCCGTGGGACAATCTTTCTTCTTTGTGGGCTCCATGTGTGGCACGCTCATCTTTGGTCTGCTGGGCGATCGAATTGGACGTATTAAGTCCGTCATTTTGGCCAATTGGTGCGGCTTCTTGGGCGACTTCTTAACGATTTTCACGGAGAGTTTGACAGCCTTCTCCATTACACGTTTCGTTTCGGGGCTCGCAGTTGATGCCAACACCTATCTCATGTATATTTTGGGTAAGCTGTGCTCTAATCTGCAATATTTTCGTTGGGCCTAAGCCAACTTATCTCTCGCAGCTCTCGAGTACATCTCGCCTTCGCTGCGAAACGCAGGTCTGAGCATAAGTATGGGTGTCTTTTACTGCCTGGGCATGATATGTGCCTGTGGGCTGGCTATCTTGGTGGGCAATTGGCGTGGGTTTCTGGCCTGCTCTTCACTGCCGCTGCTGCTGGTCACACTGTTCTACTTTCTGGTGCAAGAGAGCGCCCAGTGGCTGGTCACACGCAACGACATCGATGGCGCTGTGCTGCGTTTGCGTCGTGTGGCCAAAATGAATCGTCGCAGCATCTGTGAAGCGGACTTGGACGCCTTCCGCAGCTATTGCCAGATCAACTGCACCAGGAAAGCACAAGAATCCGATGAGAATCAGGACAAGCTCATGGACATGTTCCAGACGCCGCATTTGCGCAAAACCATAATCACAATGCTGATCGTGTTGTAAGTGAAATATTGCTTATAGCTCTCACAAAAGTTTGATCGTATGCTTTCCTCTTCTACTTCTAGCACGATCATATCGGTCTGTTATAACACCTTGGCGCGCAACGTGGAGGGTTTAGGCATATCACCATTTATAATGTTCTCAATGACCGCATTAACGCTGCTGCCCTCGGGCCTGATCCAGGCCGATATCCAGAAGCGCATCGGCCGCAAGGGCTCATCGGTGCTGTCGATGCTGCTCACCGGCTTGTTTACAGCTGCCAGCGGCATAGCCCTGTCCGTCTGGCAGCAGCCCAGTGCCGTGCTGTTAATCACTTTGACGATGGCCTCCCGCCTCGGGCTGTCGGTCTGCTTTGGCTCGACCCTGCTTTTCTCCACAGAGCTGGTGCCCACCTGCGTGCGTTCTCGCGGTCTGGCCGTGGCCCATGTTTCTGGCGCGGCTGCCTCTTTGCTTTCGCCGTACATCCTGCACCTGGGCACGTACTACAGAGCTGGTCCTTCGATAATATTGTGCCTGCTGTTCTTCATCTGTGCCTATTTGTGCCTACTACTGCCGGAGACGGGCAATCGCAAGCTTCCCATCTCCCTGGCCGAGGGCGAGCAGTTTGGCAGGGAAGATCGCATGTTTGACTTCTTAAGGACAGCCAAGGCACAGAATGCAGCTGAAACCGATCAGAAGCCAGAGGCCGAGACACTCCAGAAACTCATGTCTTAAAAATGTTCTAACTTGGTTTTAAACGCCTTTAAGTTTCATTAATTGATCAATTAAGCTGCGGCAGCTCATCAAAGTGTGTGAAGCTAGTGCCCCAAGCAGGCAGAACTAAGTAGTACTTAAGAGCGTTAAACTATAAGATACCCTGTACATAAGTGAATTCGTTCTCAAGATATTGCAACAAAATGAAGAGTCGCGAAAGTATTTTAACCAAATAATTGATTAGAAGAACTCTTCTACTGTTTAGCTGATAGTTGTTTAGTTATAAGAGTTTTAAGTCTTTGCCATAATTAATTGGAATAATAAATAGATTCAAGACTTTTGGCAAAACATGATTTTTATGATGGCGCATGCATAAAATTAAAAATTAAACAAGCAAATAGCTGAATCAGCATAAAGTCTTGTATACTTATGCATATCTTTGAGATATTTGCATATTCAACAAAAATTGAATTTTATTTCTTCGGCATTCACACACTCTTTTATTTATCATAGTTATTATAAATAATATAAAAGAATTATTTGTACAAAGGAAAATGCATTTACTTTTGCTTATAAACTGTTTATATATTTAGGAAATACACACTGAGAAAATGTTTCAAATATATGTGTTTATATGATAGCTCTCTTTATCTTTGGCTCTCTTTGTATTACGTATTGACGCGTCTTATCTCTCCGTTATACGCGTATAAGCATTTTTATAAGAGTGAGTGCTCGGATGTTTCTTGTGGGCGGGCGTATAAGCGACTGTCAAAACCCTGCAAGTGTTATAGTTCAGTTGGAATTATAGACAGCTATATACAAAGTGAACTAGGGAATATTAAAGTAATTATTAATTTTTAATATTTGAACAAAGCTGTAAAATATTTCTGCCATACAGAAAAATGCATATCATTCTTGCGCTCTTAAAAAATTAAACAAACACAACCATAAACCCGTCGTCTAATAATAAAGTGTGTATGGTATATATGTCCATATATACTATATACTATACAACTTTTTGGCGAGTTCTCTTGATAAGAACTCGGACACAATCTTGATACGGAAGCAGTAAGAATTTTAAATCTTAACGTAATCAATGGTTGATCGTTTGACAACTATATATTCAATTGTAGCCAGAGAAAGCATATATAAATTCGGGTCTGGCGCGAAGAAAATACATTAAGTCGGATTTTAAATAATTATTTTACACATACATACTGATGTATATATATGTGTATGCATATCTTATAAAATGTATTTATGTCTATTTGAAATTTGTTTTCGGCATGCTAGTGAGCGCGGCGCTTCAGACAGTTGCCGGTCTCTGTCCAGATTAAGACGAATAAGCGAATTCACTTAAATAATAAAACATTTATTTCGTAATGGATAGAGCGCTTCAGATTACACGCAACTGCGATAAGCGGCCGCAACAATCTTATCAGAATCGGAACGAAACAGAAACTGCGGCGGCAAACACTCCGTGCGAATCTGATGGCTGCGACAGACGCTCGGATCGGCCAGTCGGTCTTCAGTCTTAAACGAATCTCTGGCCGAGCACAGTGAGAGCGCGTACCGCAATGGAATTTGATAGAATTCTGGCAAAGTGCGGCGACGCGGGTCGGTATCAGTATCTGATGCTGTTGCTGCTGGGCTATGTAGCCTTTACCAGCACAGTACACTACTATTCCCAGAACATAATCGGGTTTGTGCCGCCGCATTGGTGCTATCACGAGCAGCTGGTGAATCGCAGTCACGACCAGATTGCCGCCATCTATGCGCGTTTTGGCAAGGATGCGGCCTGCACGCGCCTGGAGCAGATTGAGGTCCATGAGGGCGTCTACAATCTGACCGTGAGCAGCAAGAGCTGCGAGCGCTGGATATACAAATATGATTACGGATTTCGCAGCATGAATGTCGAGGTAAGTTTTGTGTGCAAAGCACCGAATTGAATTGACATGGATCCCTCTGCAGCTGAACTGGGTCTGCCAGAATGCGTACAAGGCGCGCATTGGTCAGTCGCTGTTCTTTTTGGGCTCTCTTTTGGGCACCTTTGCCTTTGGCATGCTGGGTGATCGAATTGGACGCGTGCGCGCCGTTATATTGGCCAATCAATGCGGCTTTGTGGGCGACTTTCTAACCACGTATGCCACGAATCTGTCGCAGTTCAGCGCCTTCCGCTGCATCTCCGGCCTGGCTGCAACCGCCAACTATTATCTGATGTTTATTCTAGGTAAGCATTGCGTATCTGCTCACCTTTTTTATCAGCTCTGCTCACCTCTTTGCTCTGCTCCACTCATCCACGCCAGTGCTGGAGCATCTGGCGCCAAAGCTGAGAAACTTGGCCATCAGTGGCATGCTGGGACTTTGCTGCTGCCTGGGCGCTCTGGTGGCGCCCTGGCTGTCCGTCTTAGCCGGCAATTGGCGAATCTATTTGACATTCTCCGCAATGCTGCAGCTCGTCGTGGCGCTCTTCTATTTTGTGGTGCAGGAGAGCGCCCAGTGGCTGATCACGCGCAATAATGTGGAGGGCGCCATTGCCAGACTGAAACACATCGCGCACTTCAATGGCCGCCAGGTGCCCGCCGCCGACTTTGAGGCCTTCCGGCAGCATTGCGCCGCCAAGCGAAAGCAGGATAATCAGCAGCAGAAGGCCAGGCTCTTTGATCTGCTGCGCACTCCGCGGCTGCGCAGAACAGCGCTCGTTGTGATCTGCACCTTGTGAGTGGTTGTCGCTTCGCTGGGATAGCATCCTTATTGTAACACTCTTACATGTAACCGCAGCATGCTGATCTCCCTGAGCTTCAATACCATCTCACGCAATGTGGAGGGACTGGGTCTGTCGCCATTTGTGGTCTTCTCGCTGTTTGCCGTGGTGGTGCCGCCCTCGGGTTTGCTGCAGGGTGTGCTGCAGAGTCGTCTTGGTCGTAAGGCCACCTGCCTTCTGGCCTTGCTCTGCACCAGCCTGTTGTCCTGCGCCTTGGGCGTGTGCCTGTCCTTTGACGGCGCACAGCTTAATGCCACCCTGCTGCTGGCCTTTGCGCTGCCCACCCGTCTAGGCATATCTATGTGCTACACAACCTTCTCGCAGTACTCGTCCGAGCTGTTGCCTACTTGTGTGCGCTCCCGGGGCATAGCCACGGCGCACTTGGCCGCTGCGGCGGCATCGGTTACCTCGCCCTATCTAATACACTTGGGCACCAAATTTGCCGCCGGCCCATCGCTCATTCTGACCGCGCTGCTGCTGACTGCGGCGACGTGCGCGCTGCTCCTGCCGGAAACGAACAACCGGTGAGTGGTGCTGAAAAATGGCCAAACACTTGAAGCTATCTATTTGGTGTCCTTTAGGCAACTGCCCATCACTCTGGATGATGGCGAGAACTTTGGCAAGGGGGAGTCTATGCTCTCCTTCGATTGCTGGCGGGCACGGGACGATGATGTGCTCAAGCAGCCCGCAGAGGAGCTCAAGCTAAATGCGCTCAATGGCGTGCGTCAAAATGCAGAGGCGGATACGGATACGGAAGCGGAAACTGCAGCGGAAGCGGAAGCGTAAACACGCCTGTATCAAAAATGTTTAGAGTATTAGATTAGATCAAACACACAATTTAGTTCCGAAAGTTGTCAGTAGATGCGAAATTTGCTTTTATTTGATTGATTTGGGTCACAGTATTCAACATAATATTAATTAGGGTGTGTCTCTATATATATGTATATATATATATTTCTGTGTGTGTGTGTGTAAACTTTGTAATCCTGTAGTAATTTCTTACATAAGTATAAGTAAAGTGTACATGTGGCATGTACTCGTAAAGGGTTATGTAAACATTTAACTTCATATACGCCATAAATGTTAGGGCTTCAATTTAAAGTTTTTTTTTTTGGGATTTTCTTATGTTTTTCTTTTTTGCATTTTTTTTAAAGAACTAGAGAAAGTCTTATAAATTACAAAATAGAGGTCGCTTCGCCCTGTTTGAAACTCTCAATGGAAAAATCTTGTATAGCAAAGTAAGCGCCAGAGTCTTAACTTAAGCCTAAGAGAGGTGTAATATCCAGGGCAGAGATTGTGGAAAATATATATATTTATATGTATATTTGTATATTTGTGTGTGTGTATCTTGAATTATTGGTTGCCATTATAATAGGTATCTCATTTAGTTGATTAAAACTAACGCTGCGAGCCATTAATAAACCAAACCAAGCTGTGTTTGTTCATTATATGCAATTTGTGGTGTGCTGTCTGTGTAAACTTTACAACTATTTACTTATTTTGTTATGCACTTGAAAGGATAATTTAACTTTATAAGCATCAAAGAACGTAAAGCATGTGTTTTATATTTATACTTGTCCTATCTTGAGCACCCTTAGCTCAAAACAACATTACACTTAAAGTAGTTTCTATCACATCAGATTAAGGAATGGATTAAAAGTGTACTTCCATGTCCCAATTCTGCATGATAATAGGTAGAACAAAAACTCTAATTTAAAGGTCTGGCAACCTTGTCAACGATTATCGTGTGTCGGGTGTAATCCATAAAACCTTTCTTCTTTGTATATTAACGCAACATATTACGGGCGCATGGCCACTTATTGAATAATATATATGTATAACTCTATATCTGATTGATTTTCTCAATAATTATTTTTGTTTTTTTCATTTTTCTTGCTTCTTAAATGCTACGTTTGAGCACTTTTTGCAATTGCTGTCAAATACAATAAGTACGTAAATATTTCATGATATACATAATTATATGATGTGTTTCCTGCTGGCATTCAAGCGGGGATCTGACCTCATCAGATCCATAGAAAGGAGTTCTCCAAACGATAAGAGTAATGCCATCTATTTTTGGGCTCGCCATATAACAGTTTGCGTTCACTTAATGCTACTCTTGCTACTTATTTATTGTATAACTGTGTATATAACTGACTATGTAATCTCATAATATGTGTATATATATTGTAGGATTGTATTATAAATATACCATGTAATAAACGCTAGTTCACAATAGTTCAGTTTAAATCCAAAAAATGCGTAAACAGTAAAAAGGTAAAAAGATTTCTCATGATTTTCTGGGTCTCCAGAGTAAATACGAGGAGTGTTTTTTTAGCACCATGCGAGTGAATGAGTGTGATACGAGTCGAATAGTCGAATGTTCATAGCTATCAATTGTTAAAACACAATTCACAATTTGTATAGTTAGTTAGTTAGAGTTAGGTTAAAGTTAAAGTTAGGGGTGGGGTTGATCTGCTGGCATGCCTTGGAAGCCAGGTTTAAAGTAAAAAAATATATATGTAGATGCACTGTAAGAGCATTGGAGATGGAAAATAAACTACTTGCGTATACATACATATAGTATTTACTACATGCATATGATTAGGCTGTCAACAAATTTGTAATTGTGTTTTTATCATTTTCTTTTTTGTTTTCAAATACAGTATGTATTTCAGCTGGCATTGCCCACCAGCTATAAATTATATATTTTTATATAATATGCTACTAAATACCATTTATTTTTTTGTGGTTGCAATTTTTGCTGCTTATTGTTTGACTTTATATCAAGTGATGTTGATGTTGATGTTGAGAAAATTCGAACGCCCACATTTCCATATTCACATATTCCAATATTATATAGCAAACCTTTTAATCCATGTGGGTTCTTATTTATATCATCATCATCATCATCATCGAATTTTGCGTATGTGTGTGAGTGTGTTTTTGTGTGTGTTTCGAAAACATTGAGTATAAAAGACAAGCGGTATTTAGGCAACGAGTGATTCAGCAATTTTCTTTTATCAAAAAACATTTTCTATAAATCTTCTTTTTTTTGGTATTTTTTTTTTTTTTTTAAGTATCATTCAACATTATTTGTTTGTATGCGCGTAGGTTTTTTTCAATGTAAACATACACCAAAAGCATTCATAAGATTCGTTTTCTATATTAAATATAATTTTTCTCTTTTAGATTTTTTTATATATATTTTTTTCAATAGATTTGAAGTATTATCGAACGTCTTAAAGAGCTGCCTCGTCGTATATAATATTTTTTGTGTATATAAAAGTTACACAACAAACAGATTTTTAGCAACAAGAGGTTGGAGGGAGTGTGACATACATATAGATCATTAACGCTTTTGTTTATCTTCTTTTATTTTTGGCTGCAATTTACTTGAGTTCTGGTGGGTATCTAGTCATGAAGTAGTAGAGTATTCATTTACTCGTATATATGCGAATATGAAGCCTTGCTG
Source organism: Drosophila ezoana (assembly GCA_035045725.1). Lineage (NCBI taxonomy): Eukaryota > Metazoa > Arthropoda > Insecta > Diptera > Drosophilidae > Drosophila > Drosophila ezoana. The sequence continues at coordinate 2,359,567 of JAWNOU010000036.1, forward strand.
AGTTTGTTTTGTCATCTAGTTGTACAGTGTTTGCGATATGCTTGAAGTCTGGATTGATATATATGAATATGCTTATGTATATGTATGTAAAGTTTAGAATGCAGTTTACTTAAGAGCTAGACCGTATAAGTGTTGGAAAACAAAAGCGAGAGGTAAAAAACAAAACGAAAAAGATGCATTTACAAAAACGTTGTTATTTGTATTTCTCGATTATTATTGGATAGGTACTAGTACATATTATGTATTACATAGCTTAGAGTTTATGTCGGAGCTTAGTTATTATCGTAGGTTTAATGCATACAGTATGCAAAATTGCAAATTCCATTTATTTTTGGACAAAAAAAAACACACACAAATGATCCTAAGTTAGCCTACATAGCCATACATACACATAGATGTACATATATGAATATGGGGCTAATTTGTCGACGTCCCCGTTTTACTGAGCAATCCGCGTGTTTGGTTTACAATTTGTAGTATCTTCTGGGATATGACCCGCTTATAATTAGTGCAATAATTTGATAACGCTTTTTTTTTTAATAAGTTTGTTTGTTGGTTTTTCGTATTTTGAACATTGTGCTGCTTAAACTACATAAACAATATAGATAATTTGCAGTATCATCGCCAATGCCAATGCTAATGCTAATGCTGATGCCTGGCCAGACATACTATATATATACATATAAATATAAGTATACATATGTCTGATTGCCATATATTCGAGTATTCAAAATCTTTCTAAATCGTTCTAAATCGCGTGCTTAACTTTCGAATCGAACTTGAGTGCGCCAACAATCAATCAATCAATCAATCGAATCGAATCTTGAATTTCATTCATGCGTTCCTAAGTTCCTAGTAATGCTTGTCATCGTACCCTATTATGTAATTACTACACATTTCCTCATTAATACAACACAATACGATTCAAATACAAATACAAATACAAATTCAAATTCAGTTACAAATACAAATACAAATACAAGTACTATTTGGGCATTCATATGCCATGTGGCAAAACTCCAACTGCAACATTATATGTAAGTGTGGGTATGCATGTGTTTGTCTGCTGTGTGCGGGCCTGTGTGTGGTTGTGGCTAGGCAATAAATTACTACAGTGCAAATTGTGACGAGTACTGTGCCTATGGCAATGTGGCACGTATGCCATCCAGGCTGGAGCGCAGCACGAGGCTGCCCTCCACCCAAAAGTTGGGACGATCTAGCATATTCTGCCAGAGCGATAGCTCCTTGCCAGTGGCATCCATCCAATCCACCTGCCGTCCATAGCTGCGACCTGTTTTGATTTAGGTGAATGAAAAGTTTCAGCCGTTTGTCGTTTTTGGCAATTATGTTTGGATACACCTACCTGTGCCCAGGGAGAAGCGTATGCCGCCCACAAACTCATTGCTGGCCAAGCGATCGTGATCCCAGACGGTCAGCTCCAGTGCGCGCTCCGACAAATCCTCCAGCGAGACATCTTCGTAGACGAACGTATAATTCCAGCTGGGATGCAAGGTGCGCTTTACCACCGGAGTCTTCTGCTTGGAGCTGCGCGTGCGATCCGGCAACAAGTAGCTAACGAAGGGTCAATGATTAGTTGGTGCTGCAACACATATTCACTGTCGCCCACTCACCTCTTGCAGAAGGCATCACAGCTGCCATTGGCCTTGATGGGACTCAAGTGCTTGGCCTCCTTAACCAGCACATGCAGCTGGCCGCCCTTGGCGCTGCGGTCGGACTTAGAAGCCACCGATTTGATGCTGCCCCCAAATTTGCGTAGATTCGATGAGCTGCCTGTGAGGCTGGAACCGCGCGAGAATATCGAGGATTTCAGATTCTCTGGCGGAATGTATTTCAGGCCCACCACAATATCGCCACGATAGGTGGCCACATCATCAAAGGGTTCGCTCTGTGATTGTCAAATAGAATTGATTTTAGTTGATGCTTTTCTGTCAGGCTTGCCACGCCCACTTACGCGTTCCTGCAACAGATACCACTGCGACTGTGGATTGTCAAACAGACGACCCTGCAAATTGACGCTGACCTCGCCCAGAAAATCGTTGCGTCCAAACATATCCGAATGCCAGACGGTCAACCATAAAGTGCGCGACTCCAAGCTGGAAATGGACGTGTGGAAGCGCAGCGTCTCATCAAAGATGGGATTCAGAGTGTGCTTCTTGACTTTGGTCTTGCGCTTGCCGGCCTTGGACTTGTCAGGCAGCAAATAAACCTGCCGAGTAGCAAGAAACATGCCACATATTAATTTGTTGCTCCTTTTGGGCAGCTTCAAGTAGTTACCTTCACATAGGGATCACTGCGATTGCGCTTGGCATCAACAGCGGCCAGATCCTTGCAGCGCACCACGTGTATCTCCAAGGCGCCCAGCTTGTAGTTGTACTGCATGCCGAACTCCACCTGACCCTTGACCACAACGGTGCCATAGCGGCCTTCACCGGCGCCCGAATAAACGCTGGCCATGGACTCCGAGCGAACCTGTCAATGCAATCGAAAGTTTGAGCTGGCTCGGAACTCTTGGCTGCTCGGCTGCTAGTTGTACTTACACCCAGGGAGCTGAGACTGCTTCGATTCTGATGCATGGCCACCAGGCGATCGATATCCTCATCCGACTGTGCCGGCCACGCCTCGCTAGATGCTCGCGACTGTATGGGACTGGAGGCGACGGCATCCGCATTCCGCTGTCCAATCACCGGCGAACGGCTGAGCTCCTCGGCAGCGGCCTTGGCTTCCTCTGTGCGCAAAGAAATATGAATTTAGTTTAAGACATTTCCGCAATTATGGCTAATGAGCACCCATCAGACACACACAATCTCGGACACACACATTCGATATGATTGAGAAAAAGCGAAACAATATAATGATTCAATGGAAAGCGTGGCGGCAGTTGGTTGCATGCAACAGGCAGGCAGGTGTGGCAGGCAGGCAGGCGTGGTAGGCAGATGAAGCTGTAGCTGTGCCGCCTACCTTGCACCTCCTGAAAGGTCACATGCAGCGGCGTGCGACCTTGCAAGTTCAGCGACAGCCGCAGCCGCCCATCAGCAGCAGCAGCAGCACCTGGCAAATCCTCCTCGAGCGTTTCGAGAAAACGATCCGAGTTAGAGCGCAAGCTGTCATCCCAGGTCCAGGCGCGACGCTTGATCGGCGCCTGGCAGCTGGACGGCTGCAACACTTGTAGCTGCTGCTGCTGCCTGGGCGGGGCACTGCTGCAGCGCTGAAGGCCAGCCTCTGTTGCCTCCTCTCTGGACCCAAAGTCCGTCTCATCCGTGTGCTCACTTTGCCTGCTGGTCGCCGCCTCGCGCTGCTTCATCTCCAATATGTAGGACGCGACCTTGGCGTCTATGTCGTCGTCCTCCTCCTCGGAGTCATAGTGGTAGCGACTGCTGCTGCTGCTAAAAGCCACCCCACGCCGTCCGCAGCATTTGCCCCAATGCAGCCACGAAGTCCATTTCGACTTTGTGGCAGCTCCGCTGCGCCAATAGTTCTTGTAGCCGCGTTGGCGTCGCCGGCGCCGTCGCCAGCACAAGCAGAGGCGCCAACGACGCCGCTTTGTCTGGCCAGTGGGCGTGGCTTGCGACTGGGCTTGGCGGCTGTTGCGCAAGCGATTGAATGCAGCATATTGTATCTTGCCGGCTGCAGGATTGGTTTCCACAGACAAGCCCACACCCGTTGGCGCTGAATTTCTGACTTTGTGCACGCCCGCGATGGAAGCTGGCGCAGCTGTTGGTGGCTTTGATCTGGATGGACGCACAAATGCATTGTAACCGGTGGCATCTTTGAGAGTTTTACTTGAGCCCCGCTTGCCAATTAAACGCGTCACTTTTCTCATTATCGGTGCAGGGAGTTTTATAATTGAACAGATCTGCCATTAATTTATGACACTTTTGGGACTGAGAAATACTTATAATTTCTTTCCATGGGGTATATTGAAGCACCGTTTCAGATAAGAGGCAGGGAAAAGGCGTCTACAAAATCAGGCCCTATTAATAGTAGACCTCCATGAAAAATCTGGGCCTAGCAAATTTGGTATGTGTCTTCCCTAATAGTTTGCACAGATGAAATATATTACAAATTTTAGATAACTCTGCTCACGATCATCTAATGAATAAGTAATAAATAAAATTGCATTTTTTTTTTTTAGCAATGAAGGGTATGCGTTAGTCGGGCACGCTTGGTTAACACATTTCAGCTTGTTTTCTAGTTTCTGCTGCTCTTAAAAACTTAATTGCATTTGGCAACGACAACAACAATCATAACAACAGCAACAGTTGCCAGCTGCTCGCAGTGTGGCTTTTATAGACTCACGATGAGTTTTGATAAGCAACTGGGTGGCGCGATAAGCAATCTACATGTACATAAAATCCGAAAAGTAAAAAGAGCTGTGGACATTTTGACACGTAATTGGGTTTAGAATTTCCAAATGTGTTATCTAAGCGACGAATATGTTCTGTCTGGCAAACAACAACAACGGTAGGGTGCTGAATTCAAGGTGTTCTCTTTAATTCAATTGAAATTATGCCAAGTCGCACTTGAACTTGTCGCAGCCTTGATTCATGCCCGCAATTAGATACCCCTCCACAGTCGGGTAATGGCCATAATTAGTCTGTGAAATGGAATTGAAGGCTTGGCAAAGTAAACACCTAAAAAAAAAACGTCAAGAAACTGGGTCACATAACGCCCCATAAAAAAAAAAGTAAATGTTTCGTCTTGAATTATTCATTTAAGTTGCTGTACAAATTTTCCTCAATGCAGTCACGATTTGTTGACAATGTTTTCATTTTAACAATATTTGTAGTTTATGGCCCTTTTCATAATTTCCGCTACTTGGGGCATACTTCAGCGTGGCCAGCGCCAAAAGCGTCAAAATCAAGTTAAGCAAAAAAAAAAAATGAAAACGAAAATGAGAAAATAAACCTAAAACCTAAACACTTTCACTGGCTGCGACCAATAGAGCCCGTGCATAGGTTTTAAAAATGCGATTTCGATTCCGATTTCGGATCCGATTTATAGAGCGCGTCGCGATCAAGTGCCGTTAAGCGTGGCGTTATAACTGAACCCCAGAAGGCAGAAGAACTGAGCCTCAAGTTGGAAATTCGCTCGCAAATCTAAGTTTTATTCAATTATTGAAATATTGAACTTTTGTCCGGGGGAGGTCGTCGTCGGTCGTAGCGCCAATGGAAGTGCAATTAACGAAATGATTCTAGCTGGTGGCATGTGGCAAGTGCAACAGAGATAGTCATATTTGATCTGTACGTAAGGTTAATTTGATTACAAGCGCCACAAATAACGGGTGTGTCGCGCCGGCACAAGGTGCCCGCTCACAGGGTGCCTGCGCATTTCCTGCCACAATAATCTCTTAATGCCAAATTGTTTGCGGCATGCTTCACACTTGGAAATGCAAATAGTTTTAAGCGCAGCATTTACCTTGCCGGATCTCCGGCCACTTCCGTGCTGCACTGTGATGCAGCCAAGCACGAAACCCACTCCAAAATTCTGTTGGCTGGTGTCAACGCGAGTTCATAAACATTAATTATTGTATGCAAAAAGCAAATAATCGCATAGCGAACAGGAAATAAACAAGCAAAGCACTTTGTCAACGTCAAGAGCTTAAATGATATTGTGCGCAGACATTGAGTGTACTTCAGTTTCGGTTTCGGCTTCAGGCTCAACTGCAGATCCATTGAACCGGTGGCCAGGCGTATAATTGTATTTATTTTCTGCTAACATTGCTGCCAGATATACAAGAAAATAAACCAAACTGATTTGGTTACACAAAGCTGTTTAAACAGCACAACAAAACAGACGAAGTGGCAGTGGGATAGGTTATTTGCATTAGGGATGGGCGCGTGACAAGGCACGCGATGGGCATTTATGCGATTAAAAGTTTAAGGAAATTTTCAAGTCTAGCCTAAACAATAAACATGAGCTTTTAAGTACAGGGTACTTTCAAGTTCATCAAGATAGCAACAAATTTATATGCGATTATGTTTTCAAGTCAAAGAATTAACTGGCAAACACGAATGTCTTTCAGAGTTTCTTATATATACACGTGTAAGCACTAAGCCTCATTAAATATCCCCAAAAATAGATTTTATAGTTCAATTAGCTTATTTCATAGTACATTGTTGAAATAACGAATACATAATTCAAAATACTCTTTGATTTTGATAATTAAAGGGTATTTCACAGCTCATCAGCTTAATGTTAGCCCAACGGTTGCAATTTAATATTTCCACAGAATTAAACACTAAATAAATTAACTTTGTAGCAAATTCATATACAATTCAATGGCTTTTCATGGGCTCCACAAATTCTGCAGAACTTGTTTAGTTGCGTAATTGTTGGGCGGAATTTAAAATTCATTTTCATGCCCAACAGCTTACATAATTATTCAAAAGTTTTATTATCTGCGTGGCGAGGCACTCACGCGCCCATCCCTAGTGCCAAAACAATTGAAGCAAAGTTCAAAGCCCCGCCTGCGCGCCTGCCACAAGGTTCGGGCTTGAGCACAAGTTCGAGTTTCATTGACCAAGCCGCAAAACAGCTTTTTTTTTGGCCAACTAATAAATAGGCAACAACAGCAGCAACGTACGCCCCCATCAAGCGGAACTGGCGGCAGCAACAGTTGGCGCAGTGCGAAAATCGCTTTAACTTTAACTGGGAAGCTGGCAACGAGCGTAGAGCTTAATATGGATACAGTTAATTGACCTTGATTGGGTTTGCTTTTGGACAAAAAAATAAAAGCCACGGGCCTATCTATAGATGGCCAACGCACATAGAATTCTGGTCTGGAGCGAATTGGTGAGGCGTGCAGGGAGGGCGAATGCTGCGAGTTACTAATAGAGCCCTAAAGCAGTAAAATGATGATCAGCGTTGCCAGACGGGCAAATTAATGGATACATTCAGCATAGAAATTCTATGTTAATTAGCAGACTGTTTACATAACGTTTTTGTTAAATAGGCAAAATAAGAAACAGGTTTATCGATGTGGCGAAGTTAAAATACCTAAACAAGTAGAAAAGTAGCGATGCATTTTTAGCATAGTTCACCTAGCTCTCACTGGGACTAAATGATAAAGTGTGCTATAAAAATATACACAATTTCTTCTTTCTTTCTTTGTAAAGGTTTTAAGAAGCAATTAGTTGTTAAAACAGATGAACGATAAAGGCCTTCGTTACTGTCGACTTTGATTCAAATACCAATCTTTTCACAACTTTATCAATATATGTAGCTTGAAAACTGAGTTTAGTTTCTGTAAATACCACCAGGCGGATATGACTAGATTGACTTAGCTTTTGATACTGAACAAAATGTATATTTAGCTGCTGCAAAGATAACTCCCTATTTGATTCGCAAATTTCGTGTCCAAATTATAACTCTCAGCAACGGTGAGCTAATTTACACATCAAATTCAAGGCAGCAAAATTTCTGTAAACAAAAACGTATTTCTGCATAGTTTTTTTTCTTTTTTTTAAATTTGTATGTGCACTTCTGATATTAGAGTAGCATGGTAAATTCAAATATCATGATTACTTTGGCCCTCAAATCACAAATTTTCCGAGAAAAATTAAGGAAAATATAATCATATACAACTCTGTTCTTTTCTCTCAAAGTATATATTAATAACTTTAATTGCATGACTTTTATCAAGAAGTAAATGATATGAATTGTAAAATAAACGAGCATTTGCATTTGAATTCCAAGAGAAGCCAGAGTCAATTGACTTACAGTAAAATATTAGAAATAAATAAAATGTAAAAAATCTTCAACAAATGCCAAATAACAGTTCCCACATGAAAAAGTGCTTTGAATTTAAGGACTTGCAGAAAGGACTCTGAACAAATAACTCAATTTATTATTGAAAAACCTTCTCGCGCTTGCGGTTAGTAAAGTTTGCTGCTGAACGTGTCCAAATGTGCCGCATGCCATTTTGACGCCTGGTTGGCATTTCAGGCATGGAGGCACTTGGAAGCTAATCGCCATGTAAAAAGGTAAACATCTCAAAAATGCTGAGCATTTGCAGAATGTGAACTCTGTATGAGAATCATGTATCTGTGTGTTTGTGTGTGAGGGGATAATGTATCTGCAAGATAGTTAAACGAAGGTTTTGGTAAACTCACCCGCTGACATGTTCAGGCGTTTGCGTGCATCCCGTTTCGAGTAGAGGAACTGTTGGAGACCGCCGCCAAGCTTTTTGCCGCCGCTGCTGGTGGAGCTGGCAGAGCCAACGCCAGCGCAGCCGCTGCTGTTGGCGGCAGCTGCACGTGCCGCCAAGCCTGGCGAGCGATAGCGTGCGCTCTTGGCGCTGCCCGTGGAAGAGGGCGTATAGTTGAGCGCGTTCTGCGACTTTGTGATGGGCGTGCTGGTGAAGGCCGCGCCCACTGAAGCCACCGAACTGGTGGGCAGGCGTGGCAAAGAATTGGTGCTGGCCACTGGAACGCTGCCAGTCAGGCTGCGCGGCAAGGTGGAGCGATTCGAGCTGAACTGGGCCGATTGGCCTTCGTCGCTGGAGTCCGTCTCGTAGATGGCATCAGGCACACTGGAGCGGCGCACATCCTTAGCGGAATCGGCGCAAGAGCTGGCCGATGAGAGCCAGGGCTTGGCGGGCGATGCCTCCAGCTGATGATGATGGGCATCGCCGCCGCCAATGCTGCCGCAGGAGCGCACGCGATCCAGCTGCTCGCGACTGAGGCTCTGCTGGTGCTGGCTGAACAGCAGGTCGCCTGCAGATCTGCGCTTTGCTACAGCCAAAGCGGACGCAGACGACGAGTTGTCCCTGTCTAGCTGGCTCAGTTGGCTGAGCCTCGTTCTGGAGTCGCCATTAGCCAGTAATGCCGACTCAAAACTGCCGCGCCACGAGAATCGCTCGTAATCGCTGGCCACGCCGCACTCCTCTCCGGCATTATCGCCGGCCCCAACGCCTGCCGGCGCCGACTGCTGATGACCCGCCGCATGGCTAGGCGTCTGGCCATGGATCTGTGTGTGTTGCCCAGAGTTAGCGCCGCCATCCAGCAGCAGATCATGGGAGCGGCTGCGAAGTTTGAGCTGCTTTAGCGGCAGCGCCTTCAGCTGCAGCTGCTGGTCCACCTCATCCTCCTCATCCTCCGTTGTAGTGGCTGAGATCTTGGCCTGCGCACGTCGACTGTGTCTGGTGGACGTGGGCGTCTCATTGCCGCTGCTCACCTCGTGCATCAGCGCCACCAGGCGGGTGCCTATGTGCTGCATGACCTTGGCAAACAGCTGCGGCGAGCGCTGCTCCGTGCTGCCCGTGGACAAGTGATCCTCATCCGCCTCGACTGGCTTCGGCTGTGGTGCTGCCTCGCTGGTATCTCCCACAGCCACCTTGCTGAAGGAAGCCACCAGCTTCTGGTAGACAAACGCCGTGTCGCCATTGAGCGCATGCGTTTCGTCCAGCAAACCTCCATCGCCGCGCACCCCTTCCACATCCACTTCGAACTTGTTGATTATCTGCTGGCAGCTGGCGGAGATTTGCGCCTTTAGCTGGCCCTTGTGCTCAGAGCCCTCCAAGTCGGAACTGGTATAGTCGGAGGAGTCATACGAATCCGACCAGGTGTCTTCGCTGCTGAGATACTCTACTATTTCGCGCACCTGCTCGTCATTGATGCCCGGCACGGTCTTCATCAGCCGCGTCAGCTCGTTCTCGAAATAGGCCAACTGTGCGGGTCGAGACTTACCCGACTTGCAGGCCAGCCGGCGCACCGAGCTGGGCGTGCTCCCAGCGCTCTGGTTCTGCGTCTGGGCCAGGTTCTGTGTTTGCGTCTGGGTCTGGGTCTGACTCTGCTGTGCATTGGCCGTGGCTACAATGAGCGTCTTGAAGAACTGACGCATTTTGCTCATCATGAGATTGGTCTCCTCGTCGGAGCTCCAGTTGTTGAAGCTATCCTTGCGCACCAGATTCGAACTGGTGGTGACGTTGCCTGTCACAGCCGCTGCTGCTGCCGGCGGCTGCAGTGTCATGCGACGCGTGCTGTTGGTTGCAGCTGCGCTTGCGCTTGTGCTGGGCATCTCCAGTTTGGGCAGGCTGAGTGCAGCCGCTGCAGCCAGCGGCTCACGATCCTCGCTGATCTGGCCCAGTGCCGGCGTGGGGGATTTGCAGGGCTCGCATTCGGTTGACTTCAATAGATCATCGTTGCTGCCCACGAAGCCGCTGTCGCGGCTGTGATGCTGCTGCTTCTTGGCCTGAGCTGTGCCCAGCGTGGACGTATGAGAGTCGGCTCCGGCTCCCGATCCAGATGTGCCCATTTCTGCTGCTTCGTGCAGCTTCTTCTCGTCAAGCGAATCGTGACGCTTGCGCAGCTGCTTTTTGCGCTTAATGGTGTCCGAGGAGCTGCCATCGGAGGCGCGATCTACTGCGTTGGCCATGTGTATGACGGTATCGTCGCAGCCTGCCTCCGATTCTGATGTGTCCTCTGCTGCTGCTGAGCTGCAGCTGCAGCTGCAGTTGTCGATGCGTCCATTGCATCCGCCTCGGGTAGCAGCAGATTATCTAGCGAGGAGTTGTGACTGCGTGGCGTGCCTCGTGCGCGCACCAGCCGTTTGCGTCGCTGGCTGGGACTGGGATGTCCCTCGCTGTCGCTGCCAACGCTGCCGCCGCTCTCGTCGCTCTCCGCCTGCTTCTCGCCGCCGCTGAAGCCCATGAAGCCAGAGAGGAAATACTTTTCCAGGCGCGATGAGGCCAAATCTGCGGCACTGTTGGCGCCATCCAGCAGCTGATCATCGTGCGGCAACGAGTCCAGACTCTCGGAGCACTCGGAACTGACCTCCGAGGCGGTATCATCGCCGCGCGTGTCAATGGAGCTCATGACTTTGCCATCGCCCAGGCCAAAGAAGAAGTACTTCTCCAGCTCGGAGGCACTGAGTCTATGATGATGCTGTAACGTGCGCATGCGCCTGCGTTCCGCCATATCCTCCTCCTCCTCCTGCTCCATTTCGTTGTCGGCACGCATGGAGGCCACCTCGCTCTCCTCACAGCTCTCCTCGACAATGGTGTGCAGAGTAAAATCAATGGCCGATCGATTATAGCCGCGCAGCTCTTCCTCCCGATCCATGTACATGATGCGTCCGCCCAGCTCACCATCTCCCTCTGCATCTTCCGAATCGGTGGCCGTCGGGGTTGTCGTTGCATTGCTCAAATTCTCATCCTCCTCCTCGTCGCCATCGCCGCGCTGACTCAGCTCCTCCACCCAGGAATCATCATCGGCCAGGCCATCGTCCAGGCTGAGCTTGGGCCGCACGCTCGGCTCATTTAGCGAGTCCACGCTGTAGGAGTCACGCGACAATTCCCGTTCACTTGGCGTTGGCGTCACTGGCAACAGGTCGACGCCGAGCTCCGCTCTCAAATCAATGTCGTTGTTTAAGGCGCGCAGCGTATCGTCTGACTCATTGCCAAAGTTCTGGCCAAAGTTGTTGTTGCTGTTGCCAATCGCTGCCATTTCATAATCGTTGTCGTTATTCGTCGTTGTTGTTGCTGCTGCTGTTGTTGTTGTTGCACTTTCATTGTCTTTTGTAATCATCACTAAACTGCGATATTTGGCTGAAAGTGAATTCTTGGCTGCAGCAACTGTTGTTGTCGTCGTTGTTGCTGCTGTTGTTGTTGTTGCCTCTGTTGCTGCTGCTGGTTCGTTGATTTGCAGTTCTTGATGACTGCCAAATATTTTGTCGTATTCGTTTTCACAACTTTCAAACACACGCGACGATGCTTCATTCACATTCACATTCACATTTACTACGTCACAGTTGCTGCTGCTGCCGCTGCTATGTTGGCCAACAACAACGACAGCATTATTGCTGCTGCCTTTTGTCTTTTGTGCTGCGAAATCGCCGTCATTATGGCCAGTGTTGTTGTTATTATTACTACTGCTATTATTATTATTAATGTTGTTGTTGTTGTTGTTAGTATACAACGTTAGGCGCGCGTTTGGCTCTTCAACCGCAACGTTTAACATTTCATTTTCGACTGACTCCGCTGCCGCCGCTGTTTCCAATGCCGACTGCGACTTCACATCGGCTGCGCAATCGGCTTTATGAGCAACAGGTAGCGCGCTCTCTTTATGCTCAGCAGCTGTCGCGCTCCCAGCTACCTGCTGTTCTTCTTGCTGCTGTTGTTGTTGTGCTTCAGGTGCTTTACTCGTTATGGCGAGAGAGTGAGAGTTCGACGAGTCGAACAAATCGTCGTTTATTTTGCATGCTTCGCTGCGTATTCCGCCGCCCTCAGCGTCCCCCTCCGCCATTGCATGCGTTTGCACAGCTGTTCGCTCTGCGATGGTCGTCACTGTTGTTGTTGTTGCTGTTGTTGTTTGCCTGGCTGCTAGTTTATTATCGCTGTTTGCTTTTACCTGCTGCCGCTGCTGGCATGAAAACCCAAGAGTCGCTGCCTCTGTTTTCTCTGGCTCTGCCAGTTCTTCTTCGTTTACATGTTTACCCTCGGCGTCGCTTGGTTCGCTTTGTTTCGCTGCTTCGCTTTCGTCATTAGAATTAACATTTACGCCTTTCTGGGAATGGCAACTGGCCGGCACGAGGGTTGCCACTGTTTGGGCCATCGCCTCCTCTATGCTCTCCGCCTGCTGTGCATTAGCTGCACACCTTGCTTTAAGCATTTGATTGCTGCATTCGCTTGGCTTCTGCTGCTGCTCCATGTGGGCGGCAGCCGCAGCAGTGCTGGGCAGCAGCAGATGATCCTCATTGATTTCGGCCACGCCGCGACGCAGCCGCTGCAATTTGAGCTCCAGCTGGGAGTTTTGCTTGTGCAGCGCCAGTAGGCGATTCACATCGTTGGAAATGCTGTGCAGCTCATCGCAGGCAGCCAGGACGGAGCTTAATTCGAATGGCAGCGGTTGCTCATTGCTGTGCTCTGATTGCTCCTCTGACTGCTCCTGCTCCTCCTCTACGACGTCTGGCAGAGCGCGCATGCCATGCAGCACAACGCCGCCGGCATTAGCGTCGTCGTCGGTGCAGCCGCCCACAACCACAATGCAGTTGGCAAGCTCATCGCTTGAGTTGGCAACGCGGCGTTCACTTTCATCAACATCTTCTTCATCTTCGTCGCTGGCATCACGTGCCGCTGCCGCCGCCGCTGCAATTGGTTGTTGTTCCTCAGCCTCCTGCTCCTCCTTCTCCTCCTCGGCCAAGGCTTTTACATAGTTTAGCACAATGCCACAGTCGGTTCGCTCGGTATCCGTATCGTTATCTGATGAATCTTCGAGATTTGCATCCGAGGAGGACAATGAATCACCCTCGGTGGATGAGCTGCGTCTGGCACGCGCCGCCTGGCCCACCTGTCGATTTACCACAAACACTTTGTTGAAACGTTTACGCTTGGGTCGCCGATCTGCGACGGTGCCGGTGTCATCCGAGTCACATGACTCGGAGCTGGAGCTGCTGGAATCACTGCTGCTGCTACTGCTGCCATCGGTGGTGCTGTGATGCACCATTTGCACGGGCACTGCTGGCCTCTGTGGTGCTGGTGGCTCCTCCATCTCCGCCTGCATGGCCAAGGCAACATCGTAGCTGCGCTCCACCAATTTGCGTGGGCTGCGCTCATCTTCAGCTTCACTGTTGCTGCCGCTGCTGCTGCTGCTGCTACTGCAGTTACTGTTGCTGCTGTTGGCGGCGTAGCTTTCGCTGCGCAAATGGCCAAACGCCGCCGCCTCACTTGGCTCGCTCTCGGACATATTTGTGGGTTTTTTATTTATAAACCGATGGGAGGACAAATTCCTCGCTAGCTGCGGCTCTAGTTGTGGCTGCTGCTGCTGTAGTTGCTGTTGTTGCTCTCTAGGCGCAACGGCGGCAACAATCTCAACATTTTCGACTGCAACTTGGCCGCCACCGCTGAAACGAGTTATTACCGCAGGAGCAGCCGCACTCAATGTGGCTCCAGTTGTTGTAGTTGTTGCTGCTGTTGCTGGTACTTGATTTTTATGTATATTTGTTTCGTCTGCTGCCTCCGCTGCTTCGTCTTTGTCGTCGTCGTGGTTGTTACTCGCCAGGTAGGTTTGTCTTTCAGTTTCTGTCTTTTCTGTTTGTGTTTGCGTTTCTGTGCCCGCTGCTGCTGTTGTTGTTGTTGCTGCTGATGTTGGTCTGCTGTTTTGCACAGTTTCGCATAGATTTTGGCATTTATTTGGCAGCTTGGCTGTCAATGTTGCTGCTGGCATCGCCTCGCTTTTATCAGGCACAGCGGCAACATCAACATGTGCTCTAAATTTAACACTGTTGCTGGCGTCGCAGTCGCAGTCGCTGCTGCTTTTATCATTCGCATTACACAATCTCACTGTTGTTGTGGGCGTTGTGGCGACGTCAACGTCAACGGCATCGGCATCGACACAGAGCGAACCACGCGTTTGTTGTTGCTCACCCGACGGCGTGCGCGGCAATACTAAACCTAAACTTGTTGGAGCTGGCTTGAAAGCCATTTGGCTGGCCAGTTGTTGTTGTTGTTGTTGCTGATGCTGGTGTTGTTGCTGTTGTTGTTGTTGTTGTTGTTGTTGCTGTGCCAGACACAGACAGCCGGCTAATGTTTCCAGGCTGCGACCTGCTGTGCCATAGCCGGACGTTGTTGATGAAGACGTGGACGCAGTGGAGCACAGCGACTGCGTCATCAGCGAGCCCAGCGAGGCGCTCAGCTCCGGCGCCGAGGACTTGAAACCGCCGCCCAGTTGACTTGTTGTTGTGGGCAATTGCTGATAGCTTTTGGTTGTTGCCGGCGGTGTTGCATCAAACATGTTGCTGGCCGCGGCGAATTGCTGCGAATAAGCAACCATGGCCGCTGCGGCGGCAGCTGCAGCTGCTGCCTGTTGTTGTTGTTGCTGCTGTTGTTGCGGCGAGTTTGGTGTCGATGAGGCTGCTGCCGCCGCCTGCCACAGCTGCTGCAGCGAGGCAGCCAGGTGCTCGTCCTGCTCGAGCAGCGGCGCGCCCGTATGCTCCAGCTGCCAGTTGTGGTAGGCGGCCAGGGGCACGGGTATCGGCACCGGCACGGGAATGGGCACATATTGGGGCTGCTGTGGGGTTGTTGCCCCACTGCAGCCGCATCTGCTGGGCGTGTGGCTGTAATGATGGTGCTGGTAGTGGTGGTGGCTCTTGAGGAAGCGCGTCTTGATGCGCGCCTTCATGCTGAGTGGCAGCGTGGGCGTCGGCGGCGTCTGGTTCTGATCGGAGCTGGTCTGGGAGCTGCTCTCGGCCTGCATGTGCAGCTCTTCGTCGGTGCCGGTGTCGCTCTCACGTATCTTGGAGCAATAGCTGCGCAGCTGCTGACGACGTTGCAGCAGGGGAGAATCGCTGTCGCTGGATTTGCGCCGCAGCCGTGGCGGCGGCGTAGGCGTCGTGGGCGTCATTGAACTGGCGTAGGCAATCATGGTTGTGGTTGTTGTTGTCGTTGCAGCGATCATCGATGGCTCAAAGTAATCCCAATCGCAGTCCTCAACATTGCTCACAATGCTGTGGCACTGGTGCGTCGATGTGCAGGAGGAACTGGACGCGGTATCCGTATCATTGCCGTCACCGTCGTCCTCTTCTTCCTCCTCCTCTTTGCACGACGATGACGAGTCCGAGTTTAGAAAAACAAGCTTGAACTCATCTGCTTCGACACTGTACTGCGACTGACCCACCGTGGCCGCTGTGCTGCACCTGAACTCCAGCTCCGACGACGACGAGGTTTCCATGGCATCGCCGTTGCTGTCACCGGAAGCGCCAGCTGCCAGCTGCGAGCCTGTGAATTAATGGGGTGGGTTTTTTTGTTTTGTTGTTTGTAGAGCAGTTTTTCGACTCAATTAGCTTGACGTTGACCGACACCACAGAATGACAATGGAAAATACTGGTTTATCACAGGTGAGATACGGGTTTTAGGCACGTTTAATGGTTTTAGCATGGGTAAATAACGCACCACCACCACAAGAGCTTAGGCGGGCTAGGTGGTTGGAAAGCTATGTACTACAATGGGGTTAGTCCACTATTTGTTAAGGTTGTTATGTACTTCAGAGCATGTATAAATATTGCATGCTTATGTCGTACTTATGTTAATTAGATACATTTGTAATGCCTGCCACCATTAGATACACATATTCTTAATTCTTATATTACAGCATATAAACACATTTCTCAGTCGACATTAAATTCACTTTTTTGCAATTTGCGCTTAAAATTCTCAAATGGTTTAGCTTATTTTGCTGACAAATTGAGGACTCTTGAGCAAAGTTGTTAGTTACTTAGCAGCAAATATAGCAGTGGCAACCATCTTTTGGCTAAATGTCTATTAATCTATTGAGAACCCACGCCCAGACAAGCAATCGAACATCAGCCGTATGATGATCTCGAGTCGACTCGAGCCCAGCTATTTAATAGATCTAATTTCGCACCTAAGCTAATATTTATGCAGATCTCAAGGAAGTGCTTTGCATATTTGACTTTCCCATGCCCCCATTTCACATAGTTTACCAACTGACTGTGTTTTTCTTCGCATCTCGCAGGCTCAGGCAGACGAAATGTGTCCCCAAAGTATTTGCTTTGCGGTTTTATCTTTAATACTCGAGCTGCGTTTATGCTAGATTTGGCAAAAAGCTTTTTAGGCCAGGCCGCACCATCCTCCAGTCTCGAATCCTTTGCAGCAGCCACGACAGCTTGTCCGATAGATTCCTTGTGTTTGCGCAAACAAAACACTGAGAAATGCATGCATGTTGCACAAGCCCCTGGCAGCCGCAAAGCAAATATTTGGGGTACGTTCACATTGGCTCGTTTCGAAAAGTGGCTACCCCCTTACGACTCCACTCACCAGGCAGGTGCACGCTTAAAGATTAACGATACATTTTCGACAGCTAGCCCCCAAGTAGACGAGGCGCTTGAGCGAGCTTCCAAAGCGTGGGCGACAATGTCCTGATTGTAGTTCTCGAATGGATTCGGGTTCGCAGTGGCCGGCCCCGAGACTCGCAAACAAACAGCAAATTAAAACATAACAATAGATGCCAAAAGCATTTCGGGGGAGAAAAAAAACGCCTGTATTGTTGGAAAATACATACACATATTTTCCACTGTCTTTGTGTTGTGGGCGATTTATGAATTCGCTGCCACATGCTGTGTGTGTGTGAAAATATTTCATGGCTCCCCAATAAACCACACAAAACGTGCACTCAAAAAAATTCAATTTCCTTTTGAAATTGAATGAGCGGTATTTTCTTTCCTTTTAGTAAGTGAAACTGTTTACTCTTACAAATATAGACAAAGATATACATTTTTCAATTACTTATAAAATTTAGTTAAGATTATTTCTTTTCCAAATTTACTGATTCGAATTTTTAGAATCTATCTAAACTATTTAAATGTTGTTATTAACTCTAATTACAGTCCAGCTTACTTTTCTGTTTTAGTTTGAGGCCAAATTTAGGCCAGCAAATGATTTGAAGAATAATTTAAATTGAAGAGTTTTAAAGGATTGTTAAAAATTGTGCATTAATTGTAAACCGTGTCAAATCTATCCGATTTTATAAGTAATGTTATAGTATACGATTGTAGATAACTTTTTTCAATAGCATTGACCATAAGATAAGACGTTACCATATCAACAAGAGACATGAGATTAGCTGCGATCTTTAGGTGTTGGTCATATTATCTCACGTACTTTTTTTTCGGAGTTTATCGTTCCCTTGTGATATGACATATTATATATGAATGACTGCGTCTCTACGCCTATATCTAGTTCGAACACTGAAACTCTTCGGCTCTTACTATAGAGATTACAATGCATTCATTCTACTTCCCTTTTCAATTCTGCAAATTCAAATTGTCGTAATACACAAAATTTAGATTATTTTTCATTTGAATTTTTCAGAGTGTAAAGCTGCGAATTCGTTCTGATAACTCGCTACAGTAAATGCGCACAAAAGATAACATTGTTATGCTCGCTATATTCAGTAAATACATAGCATCAAAGAATTTCGAACATGTTTTCATTTTTGACAATTTTTTTGCTATGCGCAAAAAGTGAAGCACACTTTCAGGCGGCAATTGAAATGGGTTTATTAAAAACGAGTGTTGTTTCGGGGCAGCGTCTGCTTATTCAATTTGAAAATATTTTCTTTGTTTAGCTGCAGCTAAAAGAAGAGCATTGCGGCAGTCACAATTTAAATTCCTTAATCCCTCAAAGTGATGCACTAATTACCAGCCACAACCGACAGAGTTTTGGCTCTTTTGACAAATCTCGGAAAATGCTTGCAATTATAATTATACCCAGATACTTAAGAGCAGGACAAAAGCCAATGGGGTGGTTAAAGTGAATAATGATAAAGGCAATAATGACCCACATCAAGCGCAGGACTTCTCCATTCTCCCTTCCCCCTAGCCCCGTGCGGCACCAAAGTGTCGCCTAATTAATTTGTGCGTAAAATTAGAGGAAACGTGAAACCCAGCGAAAAACTTAAGTTAGACACAGGGCACCGTCACCGAGCTTATTATACGCCAACCACATACAACCACAACCAATACCACAACCGCAACCACACACATACAGATACAAACTACATAATTTAAGAGCTATAGGAGATGCTGGTCATTAGCACTCACCCTCCTCGGCGGCCTTCTCCTTTGCCTTCGCCTTGCGTCGCTGCAGCACGACCTTCTTGAAGACAACGGCAGCTGCCTCCACTGCATTCTGCAGCTCCTGCTCCCCCAAGGTGCTGGTGTGCTGCTGGAAGGGATTAAGCATCAGTTGTGGGGCTCTGATTAGTGTGTGTGTGGGGGGAGGGGGTCACTTACCGCTGCGGCGCCTTCCGTCTCATTGGCCTCCTTGTTGTTTCCATCGTCGGGGCATTTGTCGTTAGCCTCTGCCGTCTTAGCTGCGGCCGGCTCGTCCTCTTTAGCTGGGACTGTGTTAACGGGAATTGGCGTTTTTTTCAAGCGATTGGTTAGGTCAGAGTTCTGGTGCTTAAGCAGTTCATGGAAGGAGTAGTGATGCTGTGGTACTCTACCTATATAATGGTTAATGTTTGTGCCGCGTGCGGCAGCGGGGAGGGGGTGCACAAATTTAATAAATCGGGTGATTGCAACTAACTACAGCTAACTAAAGCTAACAAGCTACAGGTTTCTACTGCTGCGCGGGTGCACAAAGCAACTAGAGCAACTATTAGAAATCGTCAGCCTGGACTTACCCTCTTCGCCGCGGCTGTTGCGACGACGCGCTTGGGGAATCTTCGAGGCGCCAACGCGCGTCTTGTCCAATATATCGGCCAGCGGTCGGGGGCTGGGTATTTTTGAGTTCTCCAGTTTCTTTGGTGGCTGCAAAAAGTTGGCTTAAATTAGCTTAAAACATTTGGCAAAAGCAAAACTAATCCTGTTACCGTTGAGTCCTTTTCGGGATGCGAGAAGGAGCGACGCGTCACGGGCTTGGGTGCCGTCTTGGCGCCAGAATCCTCCGACACGGAACGCATTTGCTCCGGCTTCCGACGATCTGCTGCGCTCTGCTCCGTTACTGCTGCCGTGGCACCTGCTGTGGCGCCCGGGGCCGTGGTTGTCGCTGCCGCTGCAGCCGCTTCGCTTATGCCCACTCCGTACTCCTCCTGTGGCATGGGCAGCTCCCGGGATTGACGTCGCCGCATCCGATTGTGCATGAGCGGAGTGCGTGGAAGGGCCGCACCGCTGTGCATCATATGGCCCGTGGCGCCCATGTCCGTATAGAAGCCGGGCAGTGGAGCCGCACCATAGCCACCATCGCCGCCCGCCAGCACGTTCTCGGCGCTGTAGATGGGCCGCGTGTGCTTCGGCTTGTAGGGAGAATCGTCGGAGCCATCGTTGTAGATGATGCGCGGTTCGCTGCTGAAGCCCGCATTATAGTTCTTCTCGTACTGGACCTCATCCGACTCCAGGAAGCTGGTGGCGCTGTTGCCAAAGTAGTCGACGTATTCTGGCTGGGTTTCCAGCTCTTCGCTGACATCGGGAAACTGATTGAACTGCTGCTTGGCCTCGCCGAAGGTGCGGGAACCGTGCTCCTGCTCCTTGAGGCAGTCCTGCCGCACCAGCCGGCTGGGAGAGCGGCTCTGCGAGCGCTGCGTCGTGGGTATTTCGGGCAGCAGGCGGCGACTCTCCACGTGGGCTTTGTTGCTGTTCGAGTACTCCTCGTTGCTGTGGCTGCGTACCTTGATCATCTTGGAGTGCGGATCGCGCGAATGGTGTATATTGACGCTCTGGCTGCTCGAGTACTGCTCGCCGGCGGTACTGGCTACGCTCCCGCCACTGCCAAGATCCACGGCGCCCACAGTGGGCACATTCTGCTGTGAGAGAAACTGGCGTGGATTCTGCACGCTGGGAAACAAGAAATTCTGCTTGGTGCGCGGCGAGATGGGCATAAATTTGGCCGGTGGCGCCTGGTGCACGGTCAGCGTGTTGCCGCTACTAAAAGCCTCCGGATTTGGAAGAGTCTGCTGGCGTGTAAACTCCGGCGAGCGTCGGAACTGCGGAGAGGTCTGGCGCTTGGGCGGCGATGTGGGCAGCAGCTTGACGTGCTGATCGGGATTGGGCAATGTGGCTTGGCGCATCATGCGCGGCTTGCCAAACGTCTGACTATAGTCCATCTCATCGCTGGCCATGCTGGATGCCTGCGATTCGTAGTTGAGCGGCGGCGCAGCGGCCGTTGTGACTGCTGACGAGGATTGGCCGGTTGGAGCCGGCAAATTGGCTGTGCTGGGCAGCAACTTGGTGCGATGATAGTTGCTCGGCGGCTCCGGGAAGGATGTCTGGCGCGTGAAGGGCGTATAGCGCTGCTGTTCGCCCGGCGACCGTTCCGGCGAACGGCTATAGACGCGATTCGGTGAGGTGGACATGTAAATGGTGGGTGGCGCCTGGCATGGATTCGCTGGCAGCGTCGACTGGCGGCGCACCTGCAGCCGATGGCTATGCGTGGGTGGACTCGCCGCTGCCTCCAGCTGCGGCTGCGGCTGCTGTATCAGTATCTGGGTGTAGTTGTCGCAGTCGGCGGCGGTGTTCATGTGGATGATATCGTCGCTGTTGTAGGCGCTCGGATAGAGAGGATTGTTCTGCATCTTATGCGGCGAGGTGGGCGCGGTCAGATTCGCTGAATTGTAGTTGGCCAAATTGGCACCGCTGCCGCTCAGATTCGGATCGTTATTCAGTGTGCTGGGCAGCGTCGATTGGCGTAAAACCCGACGCCCCAAATGCCACTTGCTACCACTAATGGGCGTGGCACTGCCACTACTATAATTAATGATGTGCGTCTGGCGCGGCTGCGGGGGCGCCTGATGCTGTTGGAGCTGCTGCTGCTGCAGCTGCTGATGCAGCGTATTTTGATGCAACGAGGGATAGCTGCCAGCCGATTGTGCCTCAATTAAATGTTGTTGCTGTGGATACAGATTGTCGGCGACGGGTTGCTGCGAATTCGGATTATTCGGATCGTCCTCGGGATCTGTAAGCAGGCATGGCTCAGACACAAATAAAATTAGACTACTTTTAAGCAGACTCACTTGATATGGTCCAGGAGCGGCGTATGCTTTTCCGCAGCACGTCGCTGGTGCTTAAATGATCGACAGATTCGCAGGACGCATAGGCTTCCTTCAGCCACTCACCGCTGGCGGCCTGTAACTCCCTGCAAGAACAACAACAAGACCAATTCCATTTAAAACACCAAAATACATCCGTTAACATGGCTCAATACACGTCTGCCCGTGTCAGCCACAGCCAACAAACTGACTGAGTGTCTGACACAAGCAAAAACAAACGTTGCTAAAACAAAAAAAAAAAGCAAAAACAAGCGTGCCAGATCACGAGACACCCTGTTTGCAGCGCCAAGCTGCCGTAAATGGCTTAGCCCTGGACGAGACCCAAAAAAATTCATATAATTCAATTTTTGATAAATTTCAGTTTTTCTTGGTTTTGAAAAATTATTAATTAAAAAATTTGTATAATTTTTTTTTTTTAATTACAAAAAATCATACATATTTCCTACTCTAAAAGTTATTTAAATTTTTCAATTTTTCAGAAATATGTTTCTCATTTTAAATAAATTTCCACTTTTCAAAAAAACTACAAATAAAAATTGTAGTAATAATTGCGAATCGAGAAATTCATTTCTGAAAATAAGCTAATTTTGATAAATAAATATAATCAACAATGTGGAGCTCAGGTAAAAAAGCGGAACCTTTGGGTTGAACCGTGAACCACAGAAAACTTTTGTTCGGCTAAGATCGCCACGGTTGATGATGCTGCTCAAGAAATATCTTAATTGGTCGAAGAAGCCCTCCACTGGCTGTCACATACTTTTCCGCAAAACGAATATATTCCTTATTTTGCCATTTATAGGGCATATTATTAGACAAGACACCAACACGACGCAACACCGTAATGACTATACAAGGCGGGTGCTCTAGAGGCTGCTCTGGAGGCGTCTTTGGTTGAGGGCGCAGCCACTCGGAGACTGTCAGGCGTTTTTCATTTCAGACTTTATGAACAAATTCCAATCAAAGACGCAGCCAGTGTCAGAGCTATCGATATATATGTATATATAGTGAGGCATACGATATGTGTGCTAGGCAACGCCTCACCAGAGCAGGCGGGGGCGTGGGGCCCATCTCTGCACACAGCAGCTGCAATTGCTGGCTGCGTTGACAGCTGGCTGCCATTTGGGAGGCGTCAGCTTGGCTGACACCTGTGGGCGTTGCTAGCATCTTGGCAAATTCTCAGCACGCAAAGCAGCTCCAAAATTTACATACTGTGTAGTTACTCTGCAGCTGCCGGGCAGCTCTGGCTGCTGCTGCGTTGGCCAACATTTAATTAGTTCAGAGTCTTGCGTCTGGCCTTGCTTACTTTTAAGTTTTTTTTTTTGTTACGACTTTTTTCGGGGCTTGGCAATTAACACTGAACTCTGGGAGCGTGTGGGTCGCGTGACAGCATCATCAGCAACTGCAAAGACTTCAACACTTGTTTCTACATTACTTTTCGGGCAGTTAACAAATGCTAAACTCCGTGCAACAGGGCGTATGTGTAATATTTATATGAGTAAGCGCTATATTCGATACTATTAATCAAATTTGGCATCGAGTCTATAAGCTTAAGTTAATATTTATTTATTGTACGCCCACACATTGACAAAATGTACCACAATTTAAAGTATTAAGTCAGACAAATTTGGTTTAAGGACGAGTGTTGATCTCCTTGAGAGCAGATTGAAAATAATAATTAATTTTACGACGCCTACAGGGTTCTTGGCCAACAGTTTCAAAACTTTTCGGAGTCGGCAATGTTTTTATTACTTGTTAATTTTCATATTTCCAGCATATTGAAAATGATAAGTGCTTCGCTTTAAATAATTTTATTTACCATGAAAACCCAATTAAAATATGATTCCATGAAATTTCTGCCAAATGTTTCTGCTCTTCGAAAATCCAGTTCTTGTATATGCTGAGCGCCTAATAAGGCTTACCAGATAGACTTTCACTTACAATTAGCTTGCAATTCAGGCATAATACTGATTATTTTGAATAAAATTACCAAGAATCCTTGTATTCTTATGTATCCAGAAATTTTAAGCCAATTCCAACTAAAATGCTGCTTCCCAACTTAAACTGCTGAGTGCCACTCAAACTATATAGAACTAAGTGCCAATTGAAGGATGCATGGTTTAGCTCTTCTACAACTGCAAAACTCACTTTTCTCGGCTTAACTTGAACCCATTGAAAGTGGGTAGAACGGGTATAATCGTTTAGTGCAAATGCTCTAAACAGACGAAGCGAAATGTGTCCGACTCCATAAAGTACATATGTATATATATATATATATATATATATATATATACTTGCGCAGCATTAACAGCCAAGTCGTATATACAGATTTATTATTAAAATATTTGTTTATAGCATACAAGTGTAGGTAAATACTTGGTTGCCATATATATACCAATGGACAATGAACACCAAACTCAATCAAGAACTCATAATACAAAGTGCGGAGTAAAGATAAGAAGTGACATAGCCACAGCATTAAATGCGTGTATGTGTATGTGAGTGTGTGAAGCGAGAGTGCTTGCAACCGCAGCATGGCGCCGAGTCGAGGGTGTCTTATAGTTAGGCACTTCCCACTAGTGCACTCCCACTAGTTCACTTCTAAATGAGGTAAGAGCTCTTTTCAGCTATCTTTTTCAATTGGCCTGATGAATGCTGGGCTCATTATAGAGTACTTAGTTCTAATTGGCAATGAAAAGGCAACATGCTCTGCGCTTTTACAATAACTTTCAGGTTTGCAACTAGCCACACTTATCTACTTATGAATGAATGTTGCCTTTGTCATCATTATTTGCATAAAGTTACTAGGAAATCTTTAAATAGTCTTTAGGTGAAATGCTTTTATGCTCGTAACAACTACCCAGAAGAAAAACAATTTAAGCCAGTTTTCTTTGTTACTCATTGTTCACCTTGAACTTGTTCACACTTTTTTCTCATATTATTATTCTCTGAGTGCGTGTGCAGGTTTGTCAACTGGTTTCCTAAAAATGAACCTTAAGATGTAAATGGGCAAAATTGAATCTTGGTTTTCATTTTACTTCAGGCAACACACAAATAGTTATCGGCTTAGTCATTGTTATTACAAAAAAAAACCCATTTGTTGCAGCAGAAATAGCAAAATAAATAATTCAGTTTCCAGTTGCAATATTCAGGCACATTTTTGCAACAGCCGACGCTCAAGTGCAAATGAAAATTGAATATCAAATGTTGTTGTTTATTTTTGGATATATTATATATAGAATAAAGGCGTTATAAATTCCGTATACGATTACAAAAGTGACCAAAATGCATTTCAATCGAAAATTGTAAAGTGAAAATGGATAAACACACATGATACTCACACACACAAACACACACACACACCGAATTTCCAGCAATTTTCGGCTTGCAACGAGAGCAACCGAAAAATACGGCAGAATTGCCCCAAACTGTTGCCTCATGAAATATGCAACGCATCAGCTGTCAGTGGGGGTCATCGGATGCCCTTTCGGTATATGTGATCCCATGGAAATTTATTTTTGTACGCATCAGGTGACAATTTCTTGTTGCACAACACCAAATTAGCAGGCAACAATGAAAATGCTGGGTTAGCTTTACGTATTTGCAGCGAAGGCAAAAGCTAACGAGCCAGAATACCCCAGGGGAGATGGCTTGATAGATAGGGGTTACCCTGTACTCGGCTGTTGAGTAGCATAGCAGACTGCTGCCTTCGTTTGATGCTTCTAATTCGAAATCGATTCTTGAATAACCTCAGATTTATTTGCTGTACGTTTTCAAATTTTCTGTATATATAAATCAGCGTAAAGTATGATATTTCTTAGCTCTTGATAGAAAATGTATTTGAGTAAGAGAAAATGTATTTCTTTTCCAATAATTTTTAGTTTACTGTTTGCCATTTCCCCGAAATTGATTGTGTCCTTTACGTTTAAACTATTCTTTCTGCAAGTTCAACCCTTATGTAATCGACACAATGAAAAGTAAGAGCTCGCAGAATTCAATTCAATAGAATTTAAGCTCATTAGCATATAAAAATAAAAAAAACAGTGTATTTATATATTATATATTCATTATGCACCTTTTGCGTTGCTTGACGCTCGCAATTCTCAACAAGTTAAAGCTTTGAATAGGGGACAAGGTCCTTGCAATCCTAAGGTCGATAGCAAAGTCTGCTAATAATGAAACTGGGAGGTTTTTGAAATAGCTACTCAGACAACCTGCTAATTTTTTAGTCGTAATTTCATGTAATTTGTTAACTATTATTGTTTTATGAAATACAAACAAGATTGACCTCAAACCAGCCAGCTTAAAATTATTATAACGAAAAACATGTTTTGAGTAGTTTTTTTCTACGCTTTAACAACTTTTGTATGCTTAAATTCATTATACCCAACTTTTTATTTAAGCTTCATTTGTATTAAAAGTTTTCAACATTATCATTTATAAACAAAATGTTTTTTTAAATGATTGTACTAATAGTTATTAAAACTTTTCACTGGTATTAAGAGCTTTTCACAGAATAGGAGCTAGTATTTAAATGTTATTAACGGAAGGGATGCGGGCCCGAAGCCCAGTCTACTGTGTGGATGCAGAAATATCTTAGTCGGAAATTATTTAGGGTTTAATTTTATAATTTTATACTACATTTTAATTACATTTTTGATTTTAGTGCAGTGTTTAGCTATATTCGTTGTGTTTAAAAGAAAGTTGCTCAATAACTGGAACCACGTCGAATTCAAATAATATTTAAGTTTGATTAAATATTATGAGACTCGAACCGTTTGCCATATTGTTTATCATTTTGTATTGCACACTCTTAAAGGCATGTCTAAAACCATAGGGTATATAAGGCTTGGGAAAGCCAACTAAAAGCCGGAAAAGCTTGTAATATTAAAACTTGACTCTAGAAGAATATCTAGATGGATTTTCTAAATAGATTTGTTCAAGCAAACAACAAAATCATGAGCTGACCCTTAGACAAAAGAATATTACACACCCACACACACACAGAGGCATGCACAAATACACACACAGAGACTGCACAGATATAAAATATTGTTATTAGTTAGTGTGCGTATGTGAGACATTGAGTGATTAGAGTATTTAGTACAGATGAGTGCGAGTGATTGGATAAAGGTGAGTGTCACAGAGAGAGAGAGAGAGAGAGAGAGAGAGAGAGAGAGAGAGAGAGAGACTTACAGTTGCTTGTGGCACACCACGCACACCCAGTCCAGTGCGTGATGGACTCGACAGGCTTTGCACACGCGCAGTTTGCAGACGCGGCAGGGGGCGCCGCGGTTGGTGATGCGGCCCAGTTCGGTGGTGCAGCGGGCGCAGTGGCGACTCGAGTCGTTGTGTACATTATTGTGGTTCTTGTGTTCAAGCTGTTGTTGTTGTTGTTGTTGCATTGTTTGCTGTTGTTGTTGGGGATGGTGGTGGTCTAATTGTTGTTGTTGTTGTGTGGCGTCGAGTGGTTTTTGCTGTGGCTGCGCTCCTGCTCCACCAACGACCTTGCACCTCAGCGCATACAATTCGGCGCGTAAAAGCCTGTTGTTGTTATTGTTGTTGATAATGAAGGTGTGGTTGTTGTTGTTGTTGTTGTTGTTGATGGTGGGTTTAGGTTTGGTGGCAATGTTTCGTTGTTGTTGTGATGGTGGTTGGTTTGAGGGCAGGTTGGACGGGACATAACAAAATTACGCATAGACGTTATTTTAGTTAAATTGTTAGTTTAAAGTTAGTTGAGAATTAAAAACACATTACAAAAATGGGGTAAATAACATTTTGCGTTGTAACAAGTGGTTTTTGTGGTTGCGGTGGTAAGAGCGAGCGAGAGAGCAATAGCAAAAGTTGGAAGCACGTATAGTGTGTGTGTGCATGTGTGTGTGTGTGTGCGTGTGGTTGTTGTGTGTGAGCATGAAAACAACAGCATAAAAGTGGTTATTGATGAAAAGAGATAAAGAAAAAAGAACACACAAATAGTTATCATTAGTCGATTTAAATTCAATATTCCTTTTTTTAATAATTTTGTTACGGATTTTTTAAAATGGTTTTCAAATGCAAAAATTATGAATACGAGTATTAAGTATTTAGGCACAGTTTACATATTGGTTCGAATAAATTAAGCAAATTAGCAAATGGTTTATTGTTGTGCTGTGCTGATTAGTCAGGCAATTAAATGTGTATTATAATTGTGCCGAAATCCACATGACAGGCCACTTGTTTAAGCAAAATGTAAATGTCAGTTTAATGTCCCATAAATTAATTTAAGTGCAAGTTATATTTTACAGTTAAAAACAACATTGTTTCGGATAGCAACAAAAACTTTGGATCTTTATGTTCAGAGAAAGTTATTGTGGATAGTGCTATTAGAGTTTTCTTTTTTCAATTTCATGTACATTTTCTTTCTACCTAGTTTTGTCATTAGGCATAAAAAATACTTTATTTAAAATTTGTTCATTTATGTTGAAAAAATATTTAAAAAAATACCAGGACAAATTTGGATATTTAATAAAAAGACTCTAGTTAGGTAAGTTTCGTGTTTTTTTTAAATAAAAAATCTCATTTTCTTTGTATACAGGCATTTTTAAAGCTCACGCCAATTATATGGCCATTCCAGCATAATAAACTTAAAGCTCAACCTGCAGCAGCTGGATATAGCTTTATGTTTATTTGTGAAGGTGCATTTAAGCTTTAAGCTAAATAAATTGTATTTCCATAACAATATCCATTGGACTTAAAGCTCTCAGCTTGAGCTGCTAGCAATTACAGGACACTATTTCTCTTAGCTGTTTAATTTGACATATAATGGATTAGTGCCAGCTGCAGCTATTCTCAATTTCAGAACCAACTAGGCTATAGCCAGGGTAATGTGAGCGACTCTCTCAACATGCAAAACCAAACCAAAATTTGAATTAACTTTATGGCAAAGTCATAAAACACGCGCACACACACACACACACACACACACTCACACAACCACAGCACATGTGGTATATTGTTAAGGCATGTATCAGTGAAACAGTCACGCAGCGGACATAAAAAGCCAAACAGGATTTTCTGCTGTTGTGCGAATTATGCAGCAGCACACCGCAGCAGCATACAGCAGCAACACACAACAACAATTTTTAATTATATTTTTTTTATCTGCATTCGAGCGTTGGCGCCGGGCGCGTGTATTTTATTAGTGCCACAAAATCAACAAACGTCAAGCAGCCAACACCACACACAGTTAACACAGACACCCACACACTCACACCAACACAACAGCACACCATCAAGTCCCAGTCGAGCGAGTGGCTTTGGTGAGTTAAAGCATGTTGCATGCTTCTAGGGGCAAGCATAGTGCGCACACCTGCTCAAACCACAGGCAGGCATACCACACACACACACACACACTCATTCCATCCCCATAGGTGGCGCCTACATTCTGGGACTCTTTTGACATGTTTTATTGGGCATGCTCAAAGGGGGGCAACCATGGACGTCATGTTGTATGCCACAGCAGCTGCTCATGTTGAATTGTACGCAAACTTGTCACTTGCAATAGTTGAGTATTGCTGTAATTGCCGGCGCGCTATGAATTAATAATCCAAATAAGCCATTAAGCCCGAGCCTTTCAAGCCCCAACAATGGTTGGCCAAAAAGTGCTTAGCTAAATAGCCATAAATTTTCACCCCAGCCAGCTTGTCAGCCGCCTGGTCACGCTTCAATGTTTCATTTTTATTTTTTATTTTAATAATTAGCAATGTGTTTGCTCGTGGGCGGTTGCCAGCTCTCGAGACGAGCCTAAATAAATAGCTGAACGCATGTTTTTGATTGTACGCCTTGGGTCATGCAAATAACCCAACTAATTAAGCCGATGCTAATCAGCTGCGGCGAGTGCCTGCCCTTAGCTGTGCGACTTTTGGCCCAATCGAACACCTGTGCCCCAACTACAGGCACACATAGCAACAACGGCAACAACAGCAACAAGCAGCGAATTGTTGCACGAGACGTGCTTTGATGTTGCCAGCAGGCGGCTTAGCTCAAGCTTAGTGCGATTCGAGCTGTAGCAAAATATTTAAACAAGAATACAATTTTTGGGGCATTGTTGCCCGAACTGAGTACATTTTAGATTCGATTGATTCATTAAATCAATTTCAAATATAGTTCATATGCTAAGTAGTAAAAGGGCTTTGCATTACTAAAAAATCCTTTTGTTTTGTTTAGTGTCTCAGTGTAATCTTCTTTGTGGGACCCTTTAGTTAATCTTCTATATGGGCTGAATATGTGAAGTTTTAATTAGCTTTAACTAGGGACTGTACGTTAACCTAACGTCTAAATGTATCATCTGGTATATATATATCGTCATTATCTTTTGTCAACTTATTGAATGATTTGAGAGTCAAACTAAACACAACTTAACATACCGAATAAAATTACATAGAGAATTTTTATTAACTCAAGATCTGCTCTAGTTCCTTTAAGAATAAAGTCACATTATCCGCTACAGAAAGTTACATGCTAATCACCAAAAAGACGATAATAAAACGGATATGGACAACTTT
This sequence comes from Drosophila ezoana, assembly GCA_035045725.1. Taxonomy (NCBI): domain Eukaryota; kingdom Metazoa; phylum Arthropoda; class Insecta; order Diptera; family Drosophilidae; genus Drosophila; species Drosophila ezoana. The sequence continues at coordinate 2,389,628 of JAWNOU010000036.1, forward strand.
TGATAGTTGCCAAACGCTGCCATTGAATTTGATATAGTAGATGTTCCGATATAGAAGTGACTCTAAGGGGTGTAAGCTATTCGAATACTCTCCACTCTCAACATAGCAGCTTGCTTGAAAATTCCCCTGACACGAGAAAAATCATCAACATTTTCTTCAAAAACGGAAACGGGGAAAATGTTGAATAAAAAATACCATAACTCAAATAATATTCAGCTGCAGTTGCCAGCTGCTGTCCATGAGATTTATGATTTTAATGATGCCAAACGGACTCGCTTAGAACAGGGTGTGAAAGGGGGGAGGGGGTGGGGGAGAGGGGGCTGTTGAAATCTGCCCTACACAGGGAGTACACAGATAAATAATTACCATGCTAAATATGATTTGTCGAGGACCGTTTGTGGCTCGCTGTCGCTGTCCGGATGCTGTGGCAAGGACACAGCTTCGGTAATTTTAGAACGTTTTCAACAAAAATAAAATAAGAGTTTATTTTAATACCCTGCATAGACTATAGAGTTGTGTGCGAGAGCAAAAGAAGAACTAGCATCATAGCTGAAATGCGTGAATAATAAAAGACATGGATTTGGCCAAGTTAGTATGTTGGTAGTTGTAAGCCTTATACAAATAAAGCTTATGCCTGACAACCTCGTCATCCATTTCAAGAAAAAGACTTACTACAAAAGCATTGTAAAAGATTTTGTGTTGAAATATTTGCTTCATCAACTAGCTCCAAAAAACAGGGTATTCAGAGACCACCGTACAGCTAGTCGGATAAAGTTAAACACAGACTATTTATAAATTTGCCGGTTTCAATCTATACTGCTTACAGGGTATCTTCCAGTCGAACACTCTCGTCTAGAAGAGTCTTATCTGCTGGCTTCTGATTCTTGGTAGTCCATCGCCATTTTAACAGCACCGCAAGCGCCCTGACGTGGCATTGGTTTTCGGGTCTCGTATTTCCGCTTCAGTTTAAAACTTTTACAAAGGCACTCGCGAGAATGTGCCCCATTACCATGGTTGAGACAAACAACTGTGTCGCTTTTGGCCTTAAAATTAATTTAGCCACCGCTGGTGGTTTGTACACCGGAAGCCAGCACGCCGGTGGCGCAGTATTTGCATACTTCAAATATATTATTAGTTTTAATTAATTTTAAATGTGCATGCGACAGGATACGCAGCCCTTTTGCAGCCGCGTTTTTTGTGCAGTTTTAAAAAGCTGATAAAAGCCAACACAAAAATACTTTTCCGGCCAAATGTATGGCATACACGAAGGGATGTGAATTTAAAATAAATTTAATATAAACTTTCTGTCAAAAGCAACAATAGCCAAGCTAAACACACATTTACTCCCGAGTGTTAATGTGTGTGTATTCTTGTTGGCCACAATCCAACTTCGATTCGACAATGATAAACGCTACGAGCGGCTTGACAAGGGTTTCGCTGCGGCTCTCGGACATTTGCATAATTATATTATAACAGGCCACCGCTCGACCCACCATTTTGTGGGTCTATCTGCCTGTCTGCCACAAGGGAGCGGCCTTGTCTAGAGGGATCGCATATGCAAAACTTCACATTAATTTGTCCGGTTTGCGTAAATTAATGTCTTTGGTATTTACTTTATGCTGTCCTGGAACTATTAGCTTAGCTTAGGGCTCATAACGCGTTGTCCTCTTTGTGAGCTTTAATGTTGCCCATGTGGCATGCGGTAATAAGCTTGTGTGAGCGGCGATGAAACCAAAACCCAAAGCAAAATATAATAATAAATCATTAATGCGCAGCGCAGCCGATATTATTATAACTAATAGTGACCACGTCCTGGTAATCGAAACCAGAAACAGAGCCAGCGACGCCCTTGACTTAAGCTCGGTACAGATTGCTTAATTAATTCTATTGAGAACTCTCAACGTTTTTCCACGAAGCTTTCAGCTGTGCTGCGGCACCTGAGGCGTATGCGTAATATGCATGAGCTGGATTACGCATACGCCGGGTGCGCCACGCGCTGCATGCAGCTAAAGTCAGCTGCATATTAATGGACTGACAATGCGCAGACACATGCATAATTTGGCTACAATTCGGCATAATTTGAATACACGAAATTTGAACGCATAAAACCCAAATTGACTTTCAACTGGTGGGCATAAATTTTGTGTGCACAACACAAAATGTTGATCAGTTGGCATTTGCACGCCATTTCACGTGTTTGGTTCAGCTGAAAGAGGACCATAAAATATGAGCAGCGGAATGGGAAGATAAAGTGGCCGCGACAGCTGCCACAATGTTGCAGACCGCAGAAGATATGCACGCGCCACAATGGGGCAAGCAACAAAAGCAGCTGCCTGCTGCCTGCTGGATGCTGGCTGCTGGCTGCTGCCTGCCACAAGGTCGTTACATTTCCCACAATTCAGACACTTGCCAAAGCGACGCTTGCAAAAGCAGCAGCTAGCAAATTGTGGCATTTGTTGCTGTTAGCCAAACAGGTCAGCCGCAGCATACGAGAGCCAGCTCAACACCTGCTGCTGCTGTTGCTGCTCTCAAGCTAATTTACGGCCCGAAATGTTCTGCTAGACCGGGACACAAAAATAAATCCACTAAAGTAAGCCTTAGAAATTGCAAAGCATTTATTACTTAATAAACGTTGGCCCACACAAGCTGCCACGCGCTGAGGCAAGCCCCTAAGGGGACAACGGACAGCAAAGCAAATTGAATAAGGCGCAACTGCAACAACAACAACAACAAATACAATCTTATATTAGAGGCTTTCAAGGGTTGGCATTTATTTGGGACTCAAAATTGTTGCTGTTGTGTCTTTTTTTACTTTTACAACGCTTAACTGAGCCGTTCGTGCGTTAAATTATAGCCCAACAAGTCGCCCGCCCGCCCAATGTACCCAGAGATATTTTCCTTTGGCGCCAAAATCAAACAAATCGTCAATTTGTACATTCATTTACTTAGCTCTCAACAACAACAGCAAAGAGATGTGAAGGGTGTACAGTGCTGGGGGAGAGTTGGCGGAAAAGCGGATACGCTGGCCAACAACATTGGCATTTGGCGCGCGCGCAGCGGAAATGACTTGGCAGCCATTTTAAGCGCCGGCTAAATAACAGCTAATCGACATTGCACTGCTTGTCGGGGTTGTCATTGTAGCCATGATTGCCACAATTGTCGTTGTTGCTGTTGTTGTTGCTTTTGTTGTTGTTGTTATTCGTGTCCTCCTCTGATTGCCCACCATTGTTTTGCTCGGCTGTTTCAACAGTTTGTCCATGCGTCCATTTATCCAGCCGTCCATTCATTGGGTTTGTTTATTTATTTTCTTGGCTTCGCGCGCGCCCTTTTTGCAGCAAAAATAATGCTAGCCACTTGTTATACCCTTGCAGAGGGTATAAATATTTTGTCACAACGTAGACAACCATCTACATACATCTATGAAGCTTTGGATAAACCCGTGTTGTGACAATTCCAAGTTACTTTCACTAAATTCAGCAATAGCAAGCTTTATTGTTCTCCCAACATATCAGCATTAAATCGGACTACAGTATATATATATATATATAGACATATGTTTACTAGGGTATTTACTCTTCGGCTTGCCGAACACTGCTGCTCTGTCTTGTTTTGATTATCATTTCGCCGCCTTAATTGGCCAGCAAACACAGTTGACGTTTAGTTGGGGCCAAGCGATGGCAAAGGCAGCCAACTTTTGACAGACATTTGTTGCCATAGCAATTTTCTTGCAGGTCTTAGATCAAGGTACTCGGTTTGCAGTGGGTAAATGTGTGCCAAAGATTTCTATTGTAATAAATTCTAATTTGGCAAACGCTGCTACTTTAGGCTGTTTACATGATTGCCCCCTTGAGTCATTGGATTCCTGCACGTTGACAGTTTTTAGGACTTGAAATTGATATTTTACATATATTTTACAAACTGTTAGAAGCCAAGGCCAATCGGCCGCTCATTAGGCCGAACGTAAGTAGGCCATCAATCAAAAGAAGGGCTTAGTTTTTCTGAGCCTCGGGCAATTAATCTGGAAAAGCCGCCCCAACGAAAAGCCATAAAATGTCAGACTATGAAAATTCCTATATATTTCAATTACAGTGAAATATAAATTTCGTGTTACAGCTAAATTACATTCAATAGGCACTGTACTCTATTAAATCAGCAGCTACAACGACAGCCACTGACCTGGGTCCCAGTGGCCATTGCTGGTATTTTAAGCTACCCTCAGCAGTGTGTGGTGATAGGGTGGATAGGGTGGGGTGTGCGCATGTGTGAGAAAAACACATGTTACTATCCATGTTTTGTTATGAATATTTCATAAATCCCACATGCAAACTGAAAAAAATCAATACCAGGTAGCAACAAGCATGTGAGCCTGTGAATATTTAAAAATATATAAAAAAAAAAACAAAAACAAAAAATCTATCTCAAAAATTCTAAATACACATATATATATAAATATATTTAGCAATATGTATATAAACACGCACACGTGTTGGTCAAAGTTCCCTGGGGCCACAAGCAAAAAGCAGCGAAATAAATAAACTAAAGTTTGGAAATTTGTGCCTCTATCTAGATCTAAGCGAAACCCTCGGAGGCAACACTTTAACAATATCTCCCTGTGTGTTAATATTCAAATCGAAGGGCGTGGAAAATGGCTGTCGGGGTCCATACAAAAAACCAAAAAAAAAAGGACCTGAACTTGGACTCGGCCGCATGCTAAGCGATTGTCATTGGGATGAAAGTCACGTAAGCTTGGCCTCTATTTTTTTTTTTGGCAAAAGTTATGGTAACATTAGAAGGGCTTAGCCCAAAAAGATGCCAACGAGCATAAAGCAAAGCGGGCCAACAAAAATGAAGAAGAAAAGTCAGAAGCCAAAATCGTAACTAAATTACAATTCAGATTCGAACAGAGTCAGTAACTTTTTGTACAGCTAACCACTGGACCCGTTCGCATTTTCCAGACGAAAGCATCGGAAAATTTGACTCGCTGAGTGCACTGAAAGGGGAAAATTATTACAATATAAATTAATGACTGGCGTGTGCAACAAAATCGCCAAGGCGTGGCTGGGGCCAGTTTCAAATGCTTGACTGACTGCAAAGCCAAAGTGAGCAGAAGAGGTGCCAAAATGGCGGCGGGGCATAACAAAAAAATAAATCGCACCTAAAAGTTTTCGTCTCATGTTGCCTGACCCGAGAGTAGACAGCCCACAAATCAAACCACGAAAACGACACTGACGCATGTATCCCCCTGCGTGCCCTAAAGGGGCAACGACAAATTGTACGTGCGTAAAATTTGCGACTTGGCCAAAAAGGTTGTTGACTTACAGTCGGCACTGTGTCGCGCGCCATGGCCATAACTACTCAGCATATACAACAATATTGTTTTTTATTATTATTTTTTTTTTTTTTTTTTTTTTGGCCATACCAAGTGCCGTTGCTTGGCCAGTTGCCATTCCCGTTGCCACTTCCTCTGGCAAGCGTGACAATGTTCAATTATAGCTGCACTTCAGAATTTTAAGTAATTGAAGGCGACGCAGCGCACACGCTAACTGGCCTGGCTCGCCCCCCGCCCCCACCACAGCCCGCACCATAACATTTAATTATGCAATGCCCCGAAAATTTATGACCCAGTCTACTTTAAGCAATTGCGCTTACATTTTCACGCTTTTCAAGCTAACCGAAAATGTCCAAAACGAATTGAAGTTGAAATTAGCAGCCAATAATGTTGAGTTACCCACAAACATCTGAAACATAAGATTATCACCTACCCCTATCAGACATATTGGGCTTATTTTTTAACAAAAATCAATTCTTTTTTCAGAAGCTATAGAATAGTGTAGTCCGATTTGATATTGTTTTGCATAGATGTTGGTGGTAGGGTGAAGCTCGTAATAGCTGAGTTAGTCAAGATATCATAAAATACTTAAAAGTATTCCTATGTTCAAACGATTCCTCCTATATGTAATATGTACTTCTTGCGATTGCTTATAAGCCGAAAGATAAACAATTCCTCGATTCTATATAGACTCGGCTGTTTTAACTGAACAAGCGTATAAACATATACCTACTTTATAGACTCAGAGAGGTGTTGCGCATTTCATGACAAAATAAAGACACCCTCTGCGCGGCTATAAAGAGAAAGTGTTAATGAAAACATAAACGGCATAACGAGCTATGAATTACCTAAATCAATAGCAAATCAAGTAATTGAATTACTTATCGGCCAAACAAGATCAAGAAATTCTATTGGAAAATCCTTAACCAAAAGCATAGACAAGAAGCAAAGCTGTTTGCTGGATTGAAACACTACGCGGGCCAACTCTCGGCTGCGTCGGTATTCTAGCTCAGCAGTAACTGCTGCTTCGTGTGGGCTGACGTGGGCAGGCAGAGTCATCAATATATATACATATATGTATATATCGAAGTCTACGGTTAATACTGCCATTTGGCCATGTGTGTGCCGGTTCTTTGAGGTGAAGCGAGGCGTTTGCCATTTTTGTTTTATGTCTCCAGTTTGGCTGGCCTATAAATTTTATAGCATAAATTTAATTCAATTTGAGCCATGTGTCAATCAACAGCTGCATTTAAGTGGAAAATAATGTGCAGCCGACCGCAGGGCCAGCCCAGCCCATAACAGTGTCTATCTAACCAACCAGCCAATGTTGCCATATATTTTTAAAAAATTTATTACAGTTTAATTGCATATTCATATGTACTCATTTTGAGCGGCTTTTACAATAATTACTTTTTGATATGCAAACTATTCATTAATTATTGCAGTTTTTCAGCAGTTTTTCAGCGGCAAAATAGGTCAGAACAATATTCAAAATAATAATAAAGAAAAACAATAAAAAGTCGCATATTGTTATAAATATAATTGTAATAAATGTACTAAAAAAATACAAAGTATGCTTACCTCAAATTAATACAAAATAATTTAAAGACGAATATTATTATAAATACCATAAAATAAAATCAATAATAATAAGTAAATAAATAAAACAAAATAAAAAAAAAAAAAAAAAGCAATAGTGAACAGTTTTATTCAGCTCAACGCTTAAACTTAAACTCAACTCAACAACAGATGTACTTATTTAAGCTCTATATCATATATGAAAAACATGATAAAGTTGAATAGTTAGGTGTAGAAAGCAGCTTGTAAATACTGAGCGCAGATGACCAGAAACACAATGAACTTTTTCTAACAACAACTTTACGACAGTAGCTGCATGAAATAGACGTTTGATACTCCTTAAAAATATAGACGGATAGCACCACAACTAAGAAACTAGTTTGCATAGAAACAGACAGAATAATTGCATTATTTAAAAAAGTCGATTCGTCTACAGTTTATGATAAGCTCAGTTAGCACTGCTTCAATCCATAGGCATTGAGGTTCTGCCTTAAATGCCAGAAATGGCATTTCAGCTGTGGGCCATTGTTATAGTTCAGTACGTCAATACAAAACGCTCTAATGGATGCCGTAGGCAACACTCAACACAGTTCGCCACAAGTGGCAAGATATAATGTGTTTGCGTTTGTGGCAACAGTTTTTCAAACTTGCGGCATTTGGCCATTTCGAATTGTTGCTGTTGGTTAAAATATCTAACGATGACGCCAATGCAACATCAACAAGAAAAACGAAAGCAATTCATAGAACATACGCAAACATGCCCACACACCCTTCGATACAAACGTAAGTGTAGCCATGTCGAATGCCCGAGCTCTGTTTAGCAGCATCTCCAACAATGACAAACGGAGAAAGCGGGCAATTTGTCAAAACCACAAGAAAATCCCTGGCAATCATCGTCAATTTGCATTTTGTGTGTGCCAAGCACACACAAACACCCACGCAAACGCACACACACACACGGTGTAGAACGCTGCGTATGACGAATGTGCGTGCGATTGGGTCGACATCACGCATACGCCCCGTTGGCTACACGAAAACCTGGCAGGCCGGTAATTGGAAAATCATCCATTACCAGCGGCTAATGGAAAACGAAGGAAACTCTTGCTAAATTCGATTAAGTGTGTAAGCGCTTTGATACCACAAAAAAATGAAGAGTGATATATATATTCGACTAGATGCGATTACCATTTTGAGCTTGTGCCTCAATTCTGGTTTGTGTTCCTGCCATGTTTAAGGTCAATGCCTAATTATATAATTTAATTTGGCTGACACAGCCCGCTTTGCTTGCCTATTATTTATAAGCGCAATTTAATTAAATTCCTGCCACAACAGCTGTGCCCCAAGCCGCAGCAGCGCAGTCCAAGGATTCTATATACATATGTGACACAAAGTATGGCTTCATATTTCCAAGCATTTCCAAAAGTATTTTTAGTTTCTTTGCTTGAACTTCTGTCAGAATGTTTACAGCTTCGATTCGACTGTCACAAGCAGTTAAAAGTTTTTCCATGTTGTTTAAGTATATTTTCCGTAGCCATTTATTTTCTTTTCAAATATCGATTCGTTTCCTGTGATACCTAAACTACTGGCGGCGCTTTGAAAATATATATTTTTCAATTGGAAATATAATCTGCAGAGGCTAGCGGGCAGCACAGGGAAATTCAAATAAACATAAAGTTCTATTTATTTATATTAAATCTAAATATTGTGACTTCGGTTGGCATTCATAATGGAAAATGGTTGCGATTTGCGCTCAAACTTTGTGTTCGTGCAAAGTGGGTTTTGTGTAGATGTTGGAGCTTGATAATAATGCTTTAAATGAAATTTACTTGACGTCGTTTTAAATAATCTTCAAGTGCTGCTGCTAGAATAAAACAAGTTTTAGTTAAATTAACTTTTTAGAATCCCTTCTACTAAATTATCTTAGTAAGGCTATTATGCTTTCGGATTTGAAGAGTGTTATTTTAAGGCTCTTTAAATTAGCTGATAGATTTAAGTTAGTCACTAATCAAATTCACTTTTGTAGATCTTTTCCACAACATTTTTTGGTAAGATTTTTATGCTTTCAAAATTTAAATGTGCTTTTAAAGCGCTTTAAATTTGCTGCTAGATTTTACTTAGTTGGCTTTAAGCTAAATGCATTTAAATTTCAACAAAATGAACTCTTCAAGTTCTTTTTAAAAAAAGGCTGTTTGATAAAGCTTTAAGCTACATATGCTCAAAGATTTAAAATATGTTTTGTTAAATATTTATATTCATATTAATCGCATTTGTAAAAAAATCTATTCAGCGCGCGTCAAATAAGCTTTAGTGCAACTCATTCCAAGCCAAAAATAAAATGAGAATTACTGCACCTCAACCATTTTACAAAGTTGAGCCAATAATTAGCCCTAGTAACCATGACTTGGCTAATTGGTTAATGTTAAGCTGGCGTGGCAGCAAGTAGCTGGATATAATAACAATTAATGAAATCAACAAGGGGTTTAACATAGTTCGAATGCGTTTTTTGTGCTGTCTCATGCTAGGGACAGACAACAACTTTCCTTCTCTCTATTGGCTCGTGAAATGTTTTACAAAATGTGCAATAATGAGTATCATGTAATGCCAGACGCAGTCATCTCAAGAGACACAAACAAAACAGCTGCAGCTGCAGCGAACGTAAAAAAGTGAATGCCACCAGCGGCAGCATGCAACATGCAGCACCAGCTACAAATTAACATTGTTTGTTTATTTATTTTTCTTTTCGAACTGTTGTTGCTTGACATGCGTTGACACTTTTCGAAAATTGCGTACAATTTTCAAATGTGGCCACAAAATTCGAAGCGTAATTACAAAAAGACAAAATACGCGCGGCACAAGAAGAATGGGCAAGAGAAAAAACAACGCCAGCAAATTGCATTCATTGCGCCGCTGACAGTTATAAAATGGAAAGGTTATCTTTAACTCTGGAGCAACAAGAGGCATCAAACACACTGAGTGCCACTTGCTCCTGTGCCGCTACCGAACTATCCCTGGGACATTGACTAATGGTCTGTCCAGCGGCAGGCGAGCTGCCTTAAAAGCAGAGCTCCATTCTGGCCAAGATGGCCAAGAAGAGCTGGCTGATGATGCCGGCCAGGGCAGCACATAACAAGCGGTTGGCAAGCAGACAACTAAACACAAATGAGAGCCATTGAAGTCTTTTAGATTCTGCAAAATAGACAGAAAAATTAATGTTGCACAAATAAATTGTAAGTAAATGGCACAACTATCTGGAAATGAACCACGACGTTCTTAATATTGCAACAAAAATATATTCAACAGTAAGCTTATGAGCGCTTAACAATATTCCAAATATTCTTAAAGTCGGTTTGAGTTTGACAACGTTTTGAAAATTTTAAAATCTTAAAGGAAGATCATTCTGCACGAGCTTGGGAAACTTTTCAAGTCTTTTTATATTTCTTGTACTTCTATTGCGTTTTTTACCAACATATTTTACTGCTCGGAATAGTAATGAAGTTCAGCACTGTTAACTGGCTAAAAATGTATAGTAAACTCCATGATCAAAATGGTATTTAATGTAAGAAAAGACCCCATTTTGCCAAGTTTGCAGAAGCTTAAAGCAAGTATAATCAACAAAAACTCGTGAGTTTAAAGAAATTTATTGCACTTTGAATGCAATAAAAGTCATTATTCTATGAAGAATAATTCAAATTGATCTGAAGAAGTGGATTTTGAACAATATTATTGGAAATTGGTCAGTCAGTTATTCAAACCATTTTCCTTATATTGAGCTGAACTGTAAAATACAAATCAAATCATGCTGTGCTCGATGAATAGAAATTCCTGAATTATTCTGCACCATAAAGGCAGATGGCATGCAGACTGTGTGGAAACCCTGAAGCTGTACAAATCAGTTTAGGTGGAAGCCAGTCAAAGCTGCTTTGATGTCATGCAGAGTTCGGCCCTTATTGTGTGGATGTGCACGCACTCACATACACACACACACAGACATACATGGACACACAACCCATACACAAGGTGAAAGGATTGCAATAAAAGAAAACAGGATGCCGCATCAATTGCTGCATCAGTCGTAGTCCATCAGAAGAGCTGCCTCATCAGCTCTTCAAATATGCTAATCTACATCCAGATCCATGTTGTGCTACACAAAGTTGCAGTTGCAGTTGCAGTTGCAATTGGGCGTGGCACTTGTGACTATTACTGTAACTGTTGTCGCACTGCGTTTGGCCGACTGTGGCTGCGGCTGTGGCTTACTCCGTCTGCATGCATAAATGAAATTTACTTTACTTTTACTCCGGCTGGCTGCAGTTAATGCAGCAGGTCAGGTTTTTATTTATTTTTTATTTTTATTTTTTTGTTTTTGGTTTTTTAGCATCTTGTAAAGTACATCTACGAGGCGAACCGGTTTGCCAGCAGCTGGAAAATGTGTTTATAATAATACTGTTTGCTGACGCGCAGCTGAAGTTTAAGTGCAGCCCAAGTATCTGGCGAATGTTTGTAAACTTTTACTTTCAGCAACTGTATACCCTGCTCCCTTCCCTTCCTCCCTCACTCTCGCTCTCTCGCTCTGGCTCTTTCTGGCTCTCACTCATTAGTTTGGTCACTTCATAATGCCAGGCGGCCCGCATACCCTTACACACAGCTGGCTAAGAATGTTGACTCGTCCGAAAAAGCCATTGGGTTTTTGCCCAGCTTCTGCTCGCTTTTTCATTTTTTATTTTGGCAACTATGCTCTTGATGGCTTGAAAAACTTTCTCCGCATATAACTTATAGTATGGAATAGAAGCAGAGCAACTTTTCGCACTGAACACCCCGAACTGGGTTTGGCTTCTTGACTTGGCACAGCTAACTTTATTGTCTTGAGTTTTTTTTTTTGTTACGGCAGGGCTACAAGTGGCTCTTTTGTGTGTGTGAGTGCACCTTTGGCAAAGTTTTTAGCATTTATAAGATTTTTGCCATTTCACATAGATAGAAATGTGTCCGATTGCAAATGAAGCTACAGTTTGAGTGATTGGGCCAATTTGAATGCAGCAGGGTAAAGCAGAGAGTGTGCACTGTCGGAAACAATTGCAGTGTGGAGCTGGGGAAACGTGTCTCAGCAATCATTAGAGCATCAAACTGGCCCTAGCCGAGACTTGGCCAAGCCCAACTATGGGCCAAAAGCAAAAGCCAGACCAAAAAAGGGCAACATGCAGCAACAAAGCGTCAGCACACAACGTACACAACTACAGACAGAGACAGAGAAACAAAAAGACAGAGACACACAGAGAGAGAGAGAGAGAGCGAAAGAACAGAGCAATAAAAGGCTAAAGAAGTGGGTTGTTGTTGTCTGCCCGCCTGCCTAGCTGGGAAATGGGCAAACGCCTGGGAAATGTAGAAGGAAATGCATCGTCCGCATATGCTTGACACGGAAAATGCCATGACAGTGCATACAAATACAAAATAGAGGAAACCAATGTTCATAAAAATTACTTTCTTGACTTTAAAGTGGCTGCCACTAAAGCCAAAACCAAATGCGGCCAACAAAGTGTCGTGTTTTTTGTTTGGCCAACCCACACAGTGTGCAGCCAGACCCCCATATAAAGACAGCTCTCCAATGCCTGAACTCGAGTCAATTGTAATTTTAGTGCTTCCAGTTTTCGTTCTCTGTATGTGTGAGTGTGTGTGTGTGTGTGTGTGTGTGGGCGCCGCGTGAAAATTGCGTGCAATTATCAAAAGATGAAATCAGACGCCAACAGTCAACGGGCAAAATGCAGGCTGCAGCTACTGAACACCAATTTGACCGCCCCGACAGTTCACCTCCCTTCATCTGAACTCGAACAGCACATTGTTTACTAAAAATGTTGTTGTCGTTGTTGTTGCTGTTGTTATTGCTCGTTGTGGTCGGGCTGCCTCAAAGACAGCAAAACCAGTTTGACAATGGTTATAAATAAAATTAAGAATGTAAAGAGAACAGTCAACGCAGCATTATGACTCACAAATACACTACAATATGCGAAACGGTTGCTTAAGATTGTATATATTTAGTATTATAAATAATTTGATTGTTATTATGATTATTATCATAGTTGTTGTCATTATTATTATAATTATTACTTTTATTATTATTATTATTATTTGTTCGTCATTTGTTCATCGTTTTTATTATAATTATTATTAGTATTAATTTATTATCATAAATAAATACTTATTTTAACAGTAGGCTGTGGTTATAAACTATAAACTTAACTTTTCATTATATATATATATATATATATATATATATATATATATATATGATAACTAAGGCCTTGCATCCATACCCTAGCCAGGGACTCCAGCATGGATCCCTCGTTTTTACTCTTTAAAATAAATATTGGCTTGCAACTTGTATATTAATTAAAAACCCACAGAGATTTTAAATTCTATTTTTAACAAGACATACTATTTTTGTATATGCAATGTAATGTAAAATGTAATTATTTATAGCCTCACGTAAGTAATTAATAAACACCAATATCTTGACAGAATTTTGTAAGCTCTAGAGATTTGGCTGACTTTTTTTTGTCGTACCTAAGTGCATATGTATGCAAATAATATTTGATAGGCATTTTAAGTGCATTAGATATATGAAATAGATATTGCATGCTATTTTTAATTATAATTGATATTATGCTTATGACATTAGTTAATGAAATGATGAGCTTTACGTTAAACAATCGATTAGAATGTGAAAACTGGCTGAATAGCCTAGAGAGAGGCGTGTACTTCCGACTCCGTTCTAATGTAGTGAAGACCTAATAGGTCTTTAATTACAGTGCAGCCATAATAGATATCTTTGTATAGAGAACTCTCTATTATAGTTCATCCAGATACAGTTTCTATTTGTGCTATTGATTTATGGACACTTTGAGAACTAAAACATTGATTGTTGGCATTTTAAAGGTCCATTAAGCTACAGAGGCAACAATAAATTGGATGGCTTGTCAGGCAGGCAATCAAGTTAAGCTGACAACAGCAATGGCTTTGGCACAGCTGATGCCGCGCACAACAACAACAACAACAACAGCAACAACAAACAACACATATCGAGAACAATAACATCTTATATGAGTTTATTTTAAGTTTGAAACTGTAACAATTTTTTGCAGCCTGTGCGAAAATAAAATAAAATAATAGGCAATCCGCACAATATGCTCAATTCTCAAAGCGGCGTTTCCGTTGACCGCCTTCTGATTCATCGTTGTCAACTGCCACACCAGGCCCCCCTCGGTCTCCCCTGCCCCCTTTTGGCACCCCTTACTCCAACAAGTAAAAACAAAAAGCATCGACTGATTAAAATCAGCCTCGTTTTCTTGCTGCTTGTTTATTCAATTTTTTTCCGTCACATTCTAAAAAATCATTTTTTCCCAACGCTTTAAGCCATTGAATCTGTCAGCCAACAAATAAGTAAGGGTTCTCTAGTCGGGAGTGCTCGCCTAGGGGATACCCTGACTTCTCGCAACTTGCAGCAGCTGTACTTGGAGCACACTGTGTATAGGAAATGCAAGCATTATATACTTAATATTTATAGTCCGATATTTGTGATATTTTTTCGGCATAAGTGTACATACCAAGGCATAAGATTGAATTTTATCCTAGTCCATATATCAAATTTAATTCTTATGGAAAATGGGAGGAGGTATCTAAAAGAATATATTTATATCTATATACATATGTTACCATGAAAAACTGGTTTTACGTATGGTATGGAAGAAATTGTATTTACAAATTCAAGATAGACTCAGCTCGTAGCCTTAATAAGGAATATGGTAAATACTTTCTGGCCACAGAGATGCAAACTTCTAGTTTTTACATCGATTTGCAAATAAACTACCATACCCATTTTTTGTCATTGGGTTCAAGAGTATTAAACAACTGAATAAAAATTGTTGGTATCTAATGACGGCTATTGACGGCAGCCGGTTGGGGCCACTTTTTGTTTTATTTCTGTTCCCCGCTCAATTGCGATTTCTAATGCGATTTAACCAATTTGGTTTTTTTCGTTTGTAAAAGGCAGCGCGTTAATTTGTCTATAATTACAGCTTGGTTGTGTTTGGCATCACGATCTCTTGCTACTACGGATACGATTTACAACTAACGTGTCTTTTGTTCTTTAGAAACAATTGCACAAATGCAGTTGGCATCGATTTTTAAAAGTTCAGGGAATTGAATTTGTCATTGTTTATGAATGCGAAACTTTGAAAACGAATCGATGGCAGGTGCAAATATACAGAAATAATATTTGAAACATTTACGCTTGCAATCGTCCAGGTGCAAATAAAAGGAAGAGTTCCCGAAAACTTCGTTATTGCAAATAAATTAAGGCAATAAATTAAAAAGGCCGAAAATACTCTATAGAATTCATGCTAAAAACCAGAATTATTAAGAATAATCAGTCAGAGTATCACAGATATTTCTAGCACTCAACTGTTGCAAAGCGGTCAAATGTCGCTGAAACTACAAGAAATAATTGTTGATTTTGCAAAACAAAAAAGTCGATTCTATCAAACAAAAAGTCAAAGCAGCCTTGTGCATACAATTTGCGAAAGACGAGTTAAAAATAAGTGAAAACTATGTAAATTGCAAAATAATGATTTTCCGTGTATAATTTCCCTATTATTAATGCTTTTCACAAGAAAGAAAAACATGATTTCTGGTTTTAAGGCAAAGCCAGTGACAGCAAAAAGTAATTACAATTTTTTATTATTTCACAACTTGTCAATTAATCAAATGTATTGACTGCACAGTCTGGACTGTAAGTGAGCCCTGACAAACTATTGCGAGCAGCAGGAAAATGATGCTGAGGCGAGCTAATGTCAAATGCTGGGAATAGACAACAAGAATTGAGAGCCACCCACGGGGCTGACACGCGTTAATGTCGCCGTCTCGACAATGTTGAGACGTGCTCATCATTATCATTAACACTTCCTACGGTGCCCGACACTAATGTCGTTTGGGGCGCAAAACTACTTCATTAGTGGGTTGAACTTCTGCTTTATTACCTTTCGCATTCGCGGAGCTTTCATCAGTTAAAGTTTTAGTATCTCATCTCGTTTATCTCAGCCAAGTTCTCTGTTGACTTTTTGATGTGAATCTCTTTCTCTCGCATGCTGTCGTTAAACAACAGTTAACCTCATTTGCATTTGGCTTGATTCAAGATTTAGCCAACTGTCCATTTCTAACTGGCCCAATAGCCCTTCCTTCCTCCCGCCTCAGCGGGTGCTAACTAGAAGTATCTTTTTGTTTCAGCAACACCTCAGATTTGTGGCCGGCTGTTGCTGTGTCAGCTGTTTTTCATCATTTGATTAAAATGTAAATAGCATGGCTTTGGTGGAGAAAAAAAGGGGAAACATAACGTTATTAAAGTCAATAACTGTCAGTATTCCATGCATTAATTATAATAAATTACGCATACGCACATTTGGCTGGCGAAAAGCAAAACCAACTCGAGTTATTTATTTAACGGAAATAGAAAAACGACTGAGTAAAAGCAAACAGCTCAGTATAAAGAAAAACTGGTGAAAATGATAATGATAAATGTGCAGAACGAGCAAAAACAACCAGGCGTTGCTTCACACCCGAAGGCGTGTCCGACGTAGCCGACGTCCAGCTGCATGAATATGTATAAATGATTAATGAAGTCATCTGCCAGTTCATATTTTTATATTCATTTTTTCATTTTTTTTTTTGGTTGCTTCTTCAATTTAAAACTAACATCTCCTGCGGCTTATGGCTCATTTAAATGTATTACGGTACGGTACGTGCCGCTTATGGTCAATGCACACAAATATGACTTACTTATCTAAGCGTTTACACGCGCAAGTCGTGACATAATGTCCAAATATTTGGGATCTAGTGGCCATAAATATGTACACAAACCGTGCTCATCAGATAAGCAACGTCTTGGCCTTATCTACCAAATGTATTTGAGTTAATAATTTGAAAGAACGCAAGCAACGATGACACTAGTCTAAACTGGCCATCGAGACGGAGATTGTGTTTTAATTAGCAAAAGACCAGATTATAACTAGCTAGAAAACCCTTACGCTTTAACCATGCCGAAGGTGCATAGCCTTTGTTCAAAAAACATGCTGATCTTTGTTAATATTAAATATGTTTATCAACTTTAAAAATATATTTTCAAAATGCATTCCTGTAGCGTAGCATCTATTTACATCTAGTACTTTAATGTTTACTTTTTATAATTTTGGATATTATTTAGAATATTTTATATAGTTAATAATAAATTAATAAATACATATATATTTTATTTTCTATTGAGCCTTCTTTCTAAATGAAATAAACGTTTATTTCTCACCTTCAGATAGTGTCATACTTAAAATGAGTTAAATTTCAAACCTTGTGTATTTATTTTTTTTATAATTAGTTTCCTCTAATATAATATATAATTATTATTGAACGCTGTTGCAACTGAAGCTTAACTAAGCTAAGACAATTTTATGATTGAATAGATTATTGAGCAATTTAATCACATTTGTGACTTTACCTTTTAACTTCAACATTGAAATGAAATTCTGCTTTTAGCTTAATTAATATTATAAAAGATATAATTAATTTTTCTCTAAACCAAAGTTAATCACACACATTTCAGTCGCTTTTCAAGCAGATGTCATTGAGCTTGAAGTAAGCTAAGAACATTTTAAAAGTGCTACCTTCGACGGCACAGTCTCTTCGCCTTGCTCTCAGTCAAGGTCTAGAGTTACGAATGTGCAGCAATATGCTAATTAAATTTGAGCCGCATAAAGCGAAGCGTTGCAAAGTTACAAATGTATATAAATGTAAGTGAATACGAACGTTATGTGAGCTCTTTGCTTGCAGAGGGCAATCTGTGAGCTATTTAACCAGAAAGCACTGACAACAATTGTGCTTAAATAAAAAATAAAAAATGTGCTCGCTTTGTTAGCCCAAACTGAGTTCACACCTACAAGATACTTTAGCTAACAGATACATTTGTTGTTGTTAAGATTGTTGCTGTTGACGTAGCGCTCCATTAGTCATGCTCTAGACATTGTTGTTGCCATTGCTATTGCTGTTGTTGTTGTTGTTGTTGTTGTTGTTGTTGTGAGTGCTGTTGTGCAAGTTGAGCTCAGTAACAGGAACAAAAACAACAACAACAACAACAACGAATCTCAATCGCCAAATTGCAAATTCATTCAAGTTGATGGACCCATCAAATGTGGTTTGCATATGCGGCTAACGATTGCAATTTGGCACTTGGTATAGAAGTTTTTAAGCCGCGTCGGCGGCGGCAAACAAAAAAGCATTTGAGACGTGCGACGATGTGCGGCATAAGAATTAAGCTGAACTTATGGCATGCCAAGTTCGACAAGAAAAAGCAAACACAGACAAGTTAAAAGCAGCAAAAAACAGCCCAAAGCAGATACACATAAAATGGTATACAAGGTATACGCATTCAGATATACTGCGTAAAGAAATGCGAACGCGACGGTTCTCTGGCCTGGAGTGGGTGCATTCGTGAAATGCGTGAGCTGTGTGTGTAATGCGCTTTTAACGAGCCAAGCGCAGACAAAGACAAACAAAATAACATACACAGATACAACCAAAAGATACAAATGCAAACAGGGCTGCTGGCCTCGTGCATAACTTCTACACCTTTCTGCCGCGATGTCGCGCCTTTGTTTGCAACTGGATATTTTTGTATCCCCAACCCTGCAGCACACACTTCACATCTGGGCTTTAATTAAATTTACAGCCGAACCGTTAAAATAACCCGCATTTCTTTACCCACACACACACACACACACACACACCGCATTCTGGCGAGTATGTGAAGCAAATAAGGTAGAAAAAATATAAAGTAAAAAATAATAATAACAAGAAAGAACTATTATAATTGCGCAATTGTGCACGTAGAGCAATCGCATGTAGCTGTTCCATTTTACCTTTTGTTATTGAGATACTTTTTGTATCTTGTGGCTGCGGCAACTCGCTTTGGGATTCGTTGGGCGTTATATGGCCCCACGTCGTGGATTTAGTAATTTTTTCTTTTTTGGCAAACTTTTATATTCTTATTGCCAATTTTGTTATCTTCTGCTGTGCACACAGAATTTCTTTTATAAATCATCAATTCGTTTTTATTCTGTTTTTGTTTATTTTTTGGTTCGTTGCTTAGAGTTTAATGTCGCGTCGTTAGCTGCTGCTTTGCATGCCTTAGATTGGGCGGCGTGTGGTATCTGTCAGATACTTTTGTAGCTCATATAACTTAAATATCAGTCGAAACGGGGATCATATCAATAAGATATACTTTTGCTACGGGCCCAGGTAGAAATACACAAATCTCAAACCGGCAACGCGCACACACACACCCGCTCTCTACCTTTCTCTCTCTCTTGACACACACACACACACACTCGCACCGTTACACACAGCGACTGCGTGTCGACGTCCGCTTAGCTCAAGACGCGTTCGTTGACTGAGCTCCGGAGTCGTTCGCCGAGATTTAACGGCGCGCGCTCGATTGAAACAGTCGATTGAAAGCAACAGGTTGAAAGTCAGCTGCACAAAGAGAGCGATGCGATCAGAGCGCTCTCTCTGTCTCTCTCTCTCGCTGGCCCAAACTTCCACTCTGTCGCTCTCTTGGCGTGTCTTTGCGCTGCCTGCCTGCTACCTGAGGCGCCCTTCTCACATTATCATTAAACAGAACGCGAACTCCGAACGCGACGTCGCCTGTTACTATCATTTTAATTATGCACTCATGAGAAAGACGAGTCGCATTCTTGTTGTTGTTTTTGTTATTGTTATATTTGTTGTTGTTGCTGCTGTTGTCTCTGGCTGGCCAGTGTAAAGTTCTGTTCACGGAAAACGCTAAAAAAAATTCCCAAAGTATTTTCTTCAGCACATTTTTATACTCTGCCGAACGTAAAGTGTTCACCAGCTCTTGTTGGACTTGTCAGTGTTGTTAATGCTATTTTAATGCTTATAAATTTAGTGTTGAACAACAATTTAATGCAATGAATTGTAATGAGACCAAGCAGTAAATCGGTTAAGGGCCATTATGATGCTTTATATATAATTTTGTGATTAAAACTGCATATTTGGTAAAAGTAACATACATCACGTAGCGTGCGTCACGTGTACTGAATTCCGTACATCAAAAATTAAGAAAGATATTTAACGATGATATTAACGACATTTCAACTTTAATAGTGAAAATTGCGTTCAGGAATCCTGACTTTATTCGACAACACTTATAAGAATAATAAATAATGTAAGATAAGCAATTAAATTAAAAATAAATTTTGAATAAACGTATTTGATTTGAGTCAAATAAAACTATTGAAGTGAAAATTTACGCCCCTTTACAAACATTTTTATATATCCTTGTATTTCAATCATTCAATTTATCTTATTTATTTTCTTATTTGTCAATATTAATTCCGCAGATTTTGGCCAAGCCCATATGCTGCCACGCGTAAGTGTAGTGAATCTGCGAGCTTCAAAGTTCTTATCTTGTCATTCAGAGTTGTTGGCGTGTGAATTTTCACAAAGTTGACTGCCTTTTCGGTAGCTTAAGAGTGGCATTAATGGGAAAACTGTCATGACATCGCTAATAAACATCATAATTGTTTAATAACATTTGAAATGTGCATTTAATTGGTCAGCAGCATGCAGCTACAAGAGGCACTACGATGTGGCAGGTCTGCTGAGCCCAAGGGCAGCCATAACAGTACATTTTGCTCGATAAATTGTTTTTATTATGTTATTTGTATTCGCTGGCGGCCAAAATGCATGTGGCATGTGTTGCATTAATTAAGAGCAACCTTTGGCCCTTTCACATTCCAAACATGTTTGCATATTATTTACATTTATATTATACTGTTGCATGCTTTCAGGCGCGCTGATTTTTAAATTAAATAACTGACATGCTGTAGACTGGCCCGAAGGATATGCACGGGAATATTGAGGAAGACACAAAGACGCAGTCAGTTTCTCTGTGTCGGCTAATGAGCTAGCCTAAGCGTTAAGCGATCAATTAAGTCGCTTGATGACCAAACTTAAAAAAACCAAAAAAAAAAACAAAAAGAATGGGAATAAACAAGAAAAATTAAACGAGATATTTCGACACGTTTTGAAGACCCAGCTCAAGTAACAGCTGACTGCACAAAAAAAGTTTGATACACATAACCGAAGCTCGGACCTGAAATAGGGCACTTCAGGTTGAAGCTGGGGGCCAACTGGCCCCGAACGTTGGCCAGCGTAGCCTAGCAGCCAAATTGTAATTAAAAGTAATCAAAAGCATTAGCAAGTGAAATTTGCAAAGCATAACAGCAAAAGCCGCAGTCACCAACAAGCACACCACAGCGAAAAACTAACCAAGAAGCAAAAGTAAACGGACCCTTCTCGGCTCTGTTTTTCTGGCTCTGTGTCTTGAGATGGGCGCGTGTCAAGTGTCACGACCCACGCACGAGCCACTCAAATTAAAAATCAAGCTCTGATACAAATATAAAATGTTGAAAAGTCTGTAAATCTACATATATCAAGATTACCAACTCTACATTACTTTCTGATATACTCCGCTAATCTAGAGTTATATATCTAAAGTTCACTTGGGTAGCGAAATTGTTTTTATAATTCATGCCAACTTTAAAAATATACATAGCTGCCCTAATGGCCATCACGCATCTACGCATTCCCCTTACTCCCGTCCCGCACACAATCTAATAATAACAAATGAAATTGTAAGCATCAAAACTGTCATTTGCACTGAGATCTTACCCTGGCTCTTCACTTTGGCCTGTCCTAACACATTTAACGGATGCATTGTCCCTGTTGAGGCTCAATCAACAAACTACGTCAACGCTGGACTAGAAACTCATTGCTGCTCTAGTTGCTTTTCACTTACTTTATTCAAACACACATATTTTCTCATTCAAACTATAAAAAAACAGTATTTTAATTTCGGTCTTCGAAGCATCGACTAATGGGGTCCTGCCAAAAAGTACGTATAACAGCATTGTTGTTACCAAACAATTAAAACAAAAGAAAAATATTTATTTTTATTGTTGTTTTTTAATTAATTTTTATTTCTGTTTTTTTTTCTATATAATAACAAACCAAATAAACAAATGTTTATTGAAAATTGCCGTCGTAGTTGACCCGGCGGCCTCACGCTTGTTAGTCCGACGCTCAGATACCCAAGCCACACTAAGCACGATCATATATTTATAATGGTATATCAAACCATATCAATAATTAGAATCCCTCTTCCACCACTTTCTGTAAAATTTTAGCGTCGAAGATCTTACAATTTATACATATATATATATATATATATATAAAGATATTATTATTTAATGCCATTCCCAAATTTTAGTGGTGCTCGTGTCACGCAGTCCAGCCTCTACTCTAACAAAGTGGCACGTAATCAAATGGCAGCAGATGATAATGAAGTTGGAGTGGGAGTGGGAGTGGGGGGGGAACGTGCAAGGGAATGGCCAGTGGGCGGCACAGATGATGGAAGCCGCGGTTAATGAAGTTCGTGAACAACAGAAAGATGAAGCTTGGCAGTGGCATTTAATTTAATTTAGTTGAGAGAAATGACAAACACAGGTATCTTTAGGTAAGCTTTCAGCGGGTGCCTGTGCGTCAGCACGGAAATGAGATAAGTTTTTAAGAAGCTCATTACGCGACACCAGATGCACGCGCACAAAAGGCAGCAGCAGCAATTCGCTTGTTGCATTTGTTGAGAAGAGTCAAAGCCATTTGAGCTGAGGCGCGTGCAACAACTCGTGGCATGCGCAAACGAAAGGCACTTCAAAGACAACCAAGTTAGCAGCCAGGTTGATGGACAGGCGCACTGCCAGACGGTCAGACAACCAGACACACAGACTGGTGGCTGTAACAGATATCTATTTGGAAGCCAGGAGTGGCCCGACCCAACTGCCTGTCTACCACAGGCAGGTGAGCTACACACGATACAGACATTCGTCATGTATGTGGCACATGCTCTGGATTAGCGCATTAATTGTGTTGCCTGGTTACTTGGCCACTTGATAAAGTGTCGCGTGCGCCATGTTATCCTGGAGTGAACCGAGCACCAGGAGATTTGCTTATTAAGTATTTATTAATGTAATTTAAGCTATTGCCTTGGCATCGATTGGGAGCTTTAAACTAGAACTTAAAGCTAATAATGGAGCAATTACTATTTAAGACTCCTTAAGTTTTGCTAACCTAATACTGAGTGTTGCAACTTACTCTTCTTCTCTTTCCTCTCTTCCAAATGCCATTTCTTAACACGTGAGCTGCCATCTCTTGATGCTTTATTGGTCTCTGTTATCTTATTAAGGTTTCTTGTCTTTGCGTTTTCTTGTCCATAGTAACATTACACTCTTACATAGATTCTGGTTGCATCAGCACTTCATACTCTAAATATATATTCAATAACTAATTATTCCTTTGGAATAATAAGTCTTCCATGCTTATGTCATGGTATTTTGTAGCAGTCTAAGATTCAAAGGGCAGAAATCTAATTACCAAGCGCAAAAAATCTCATGTGTCAATATTTCGTAACCACATATAATTTTCGCCTAGAATATCGTTTGTCCTTCATACTCAAAGGCATCGAATTCAGCTATTCATAATGTTCTTAATTAATGCTGAGGTAAGCTTATAGCTTGCATGGTCGCTTAAATTTCAGAATCTTCTTTTCTCTTTCTCTATATTCACATCATTTTCGAGTTTTGTGTCTATCTTATTTCATTGTTGAGTAGTAGATGCCTTTGGTCAACTGCAGGAGTATTCCATCTGTATCATATACATGTCTAGCATTCGTGCTGTCCTCCTTTGTCACATTAGTCAGAGGAATATTACTTCTCTTGGTCAAACGTCTGAGTAACAGATAATTTTCAGGTTCATTTACATCACAGTGCCCCCTAACCACCTGAAATATCATTTGCTCTCCATGGTCTTATAAAATATTTTGCAAATGCCCAAGGTAATAAAAAATATACTTATTTACTTTACCAGCAATTGCAACTCATTCCACTTTTGCCGAAGGCACATTTGTCCTCCAAAGTTACATTCGATATCTGCTGCAACTTGTAAACATTTACAATGCAGAAACACTTAAAACAAAGTCATAAAACACTTAATGAACCCGTATATAAAAGCTAAGGTTATAAATACAACTACTTAAGTTGTTTTCCGGCAGTTTTCTCAGAGAATGCTAGCTAGTAGCTTGCAAGTAGCAAGAAGCCTGCAAATTAATTACTTTTACTTAACGACAGCTTAATGTTAATGCCAACTCGGGCTCTGATTAAAACGATAATGAAATGCCAAACATTTGAATGATGCTCCGTCTCCAACTGGCAGATGGCACTGTGATCGAATGGCACAAGATTGCCAACCCGGCGGCCACGTTATTGTTCATTCATCATCTTCTATTTCATCAGGCGTCATTATTGACGCTTTACTCAATATAAGGCCAATCTATATATATATATATATATATATAATACCAATCGCACTTTATGTCCACCCGCCCCTGCCCGGCATCATTATGGAAACATTATTTGTTGCCACAGCTGAGCCACTGGCAGAGGCAGAAGGCTGACGTTGTTGTCATGGCGGCCACATCTGACCTATTGCTACCCACTATTAACAGCACCTCTTGCTCAGCTCTCCCCTGCTGTACATCAGCTCCAGTGGCGTTTTTCAATTTAGCCATTTCCGTCACACACTCACACACACAACATGATTAAGCAATCAGAGACGCCTAAAAGGCGGCCACATTTTAACTAAATCAACGCCCGAACGGAAAGCAATGGCTGCGATTTATGTGCACATTATTTGAACTGGCTGTGTAATAGAAATGTTTATGAGTTGGCACTAAAAAAAAAAATACAGCGGACTTTGTGCCACACGAGGCATTAACCCGCATTATGTGCTTATATTGTAAGCTACTTGTATACTATGTCGCTCTAGAACTCATGCTGACGGTTCTTTAATTGAACAAAATGATTTAAAGGCCAGTTAAATTTGAAAAGTAAGGCTTGTGGCTACGCCATGGCCATAAGATTTCCCTGCTATGTTAATGGGTTAGATAATAACACTTATAATTAACAACATTTATTTAAAAACATTAACGGAGCTATATTTGTTGTAAACTAAGGTAGCGACTAGTTATCCTAGTTATACGAATATGAAATAGAACTCCCTGTCAAATATTGCCAGGGCTAGACTATGACTAACAAGTAACACGCCGTAAGAATAGAAATTAATAAAAGACTTGTCATAATTGGGTTCTCTAACCCTCATAAACATCCTTAGTCGCCTGGTAAGGCCACTCTACAATAGCGTTAATTGTTCTGACCTATAAAGGGGAAAAATTATGGGACAACACCCAATTAATTACGTACCTAAAGTTGTAGGCTATATTATTAAATTGGTATTGTGTCAGTCTCTTGGATTCGATTTTCAAATTCACTTTCAGAAACTCAGTCGCATATGGCATTTCGATGTATCGATTGATAACCGACCTGCCGCTTGTCACCATTAAAGAAGTCTAATCCTGTATACAAACATATAACAATCAACCCTATTGCATATCGAGGGCTGACTAAAACCAAAATCATGTAGTCACGCAAGTTGAGTACATTAAAGACAATAAAATTGAGCTAAATTTTGTAGAAAATCATTTTCAGGTACACAAAAACATCAAATAAATAAATAACTCGATTGTGCTCGCCCAATTAAAATATACCCTGTATACAGCTAAGAGCTGCATTAAGCCAAGGTTTTTTCTACAAATGGGAGAGAGGGAGAGGGAGAGTTTCATAAGAATCAACTTATTTATGCTTACGAAACTTAATCCAAAAGACCCTATTTATCGATTTTGTGCAACATTCAAGATCGAATCAGACGGACAGAGAAAGAGACAGCGAGAGAGGGAGCGATAGCGTCACCAGGAATATATTTGACTTATTGTGACTCTTCTGCCATATACATATATACCCAATTTTTCACAATTCTCAATGGCTAGGGAGTACGAAAAATACGACACTTTCCTTGTTCTAAATTTTAATAATGGGAAACAAACAATATAGCGCCTACACGATTGGAGCAAGAACTTTCGCACGCGTTTGATTTTGGATCTGACTGTGGGAAAGGGTTCGTTGATGGGAGGGGGAGTAGACCAAATCGCAAGTGGCATTTGAACATATTGAGCCAAAAGCCGCTTAAGCGAAGCGAAAACAATTTGTCGCGCATATCAATTTAATGCCACAAGCGCCAGAAGGAACTGAGCAACTGCGGCTGGGTTTGAACCCAAGATTACTTGACTGCCGCCGCGGCATGCGCGTTATTTTTTCGCCCAAATGCCGCTGGCGCTTGAAGCTCACCTGGCTTAGCATCTGCCCCAAGCATCACACACACACACACACAAGCTCGTATTTCCTGGCAGTAAATTGTGGTATACATGCCACGCGGCGGACGCAACCCAAGAAACTCACATTGTACCCACTCGCCAAAGTTCGCTGCAGTCCTCATAAAGCTGAAGCCCTAAGTGCATTAACATCAGCTTTTTTGGTTGTGTGGCTTTGTGTACTGCAGCTGCCGTTCAGTTTCAAACAGTTCTCTGTTTCCACAGCATTTTTTGTTCGACATTTAATTAAAAACGAAAAAAAAAACACAAGCAAAAGGCAAGAGAGAGTGCTCTAGTCGGGAGTGCCCGACTAGGAGATACCCTGAACCCTTAACTACCTTTACAAACCGTCTAGTTTTCTTCTATGCGTACATGCATAGACATAAATACACATATATTATAACTTATATGCTTATTGTCCGATCTTTATGAAATTTTCGGGGCAAAAATATAACATCCAAAAGTGTGTCAATACCAATGCCCAAGAATATTTCTCAGAAATTTTTTTAATTTTGTGGTATGCTTTGAAAGTTAAATATTCTGAAACTTTGTATAAAATTTTTTGTCTCCAGCTCTTATTAGCTCATAGATAAAGTAAACAGGAGATCGATATCGATTTCTATTGATTTTGTGAAAACGGGGCGGGCTATCAATAATTTGAAATCAACTCCATCTTGTGGGTACTAAAAGTACGTCCGTTCAACATACGTTTCTTGCAGTCTCTGACATAGACAAGACAAGGAAAGTTTTGTCCCAACTGTTAAACATATTTGTACAAAACCATTATACCCCTCTTACAATTTTCAAGGGATTCAGAGTATAAAAAAGAAAACATATTTGGTGTGTCGAATACGTATAGTTCGATGGTTCAATTAGCTTGTGGGTTTCAATGGAGTTTACATAAAAGATGAAGCGCAGCAAAGATTCGCAGAATAGTTGCAGGCAACAGTGTGTCCAATGCGGGAGCGGTATGATAAAAGTAGCGCATAACACAAAATCTCGGATAGTAAAAGAACATATTTAAATTTCGTTATAGCTTGAAGTTGTTTAAATTAAAAGAAACCAATCAAATTAGCAAGTACAACATATAAGAGTGCTCTAGTCGGAGGTGACCGACTAGAAGTTACACAGCTCGTAGCTTCTATACCAAAAATCGGGTGTGAAGTATGTTTACAATTTTTCAGGCATGATAAAATAGAGATATCTTGAGCTCAAAGAAATTGAGAGTCTACATACATAATATGATGCATTTATCTTCTTCAGATAAGCATTAAAAAATATCGACTGAGCTTTTCGTTCCAATGAAGCATTTATACACTTGAATCAGTTTCGTGAACCGCATGTCTTCTCCTGCAAGTCTTCCTTTTCAAGAACGTTCAGACTCGTTTTCTGTCAAGATTTCAGATGGGCTATTTTTATAGTCGGTTGTATACATGTGAAAGCGTATGCCATGACCAGGAGCTAAAGTTGACCTCGAAATCAGGTCCAGTGTATTAACTGGTTTTTATAGCCAATGCGGCGTCTCTAGGTTGCTGCGAGAAGTGGCAATAACCCAAGTCTTATGTCTGCAACGGAATATCTGCTTGTCCAGCTATAAAATGAAGTGCTTGCTATAAGGCGATTTAAGAGATAGTTAAGCTTTTGGGCAATTAGGGGGCTAATATGCCAATTGAAGTCTGTTCCCAGATCGGAAATGTAAAGGACTGCACTTGCACAATGCGTTTTCATCCGGATTGTTTTTCATTTCTCATTTTGCTATAAACAAGTTTCAGTTATTTTTAACGATAACGAGGAATTCAGTAAAACTGCAAAGAAAAGCGTGGGAGCCCCAGGCTTAATACAAACTTCTTGACCAGCGCCGGCATAAAACCTCGAATGCGAAAAAACCCTTGTGAAATCCTGTCAGAGCTTTTCCTGGAAATAAATGCACTTTCGCCCGTTTATATTTGATATAGCGCTTATCAAAGGGATGATTCGAGAAAGAAAAAAAAAACAAATAAGAGTGTTGCAAACGGGTGTAACCGACTGTGTAATACTCTAATTTACAGTACAGCAATAGCTTCAATCATTATAAATCTGTATGCAAAATTGTTGCAAACGAGCTTTTGGGCTGACTTTAATCGGGATTTCATTGCTCTTGCGATTTGCCACGCTAACAAGGCGAAGCTTACAGGATATATTCCAAATTTCAAGTCTCTAGCTTGAATAGTGCCAAACAGACATAACACAAATATAGGTGAACTAGTAAAAAAAAATAAAAATCAAAGAAAAGTTCAATTTAAAGTGAAAAAAGTTCTATTCAAGTAAACCTTTCAGTCTTCACTTCAATTTGAAAGCGAAACATTTATCATACAGCCAACGCATTGGAAGCTTTTAATTAGAGGGTTTTGGGCGTAGTTGGTACTCACATTATTCTGGTAGCATCACGCTGCCGCACCGACTCGTCCCGATTGAGCACCTCGATTATCATCTTGCGCTCGTTCTCCGACAAATTCTCGAGCACCTGCGAGGTTGCCACCGCCAGTTCGGGGCCCAGCACATCGATGGTTTCGCCCGGTATGCTCTCCGTTGCCGCATCGTTGGTTGAAATGCTGCAACCCCCGGAGAGCGAGCCAAGGCTATAGCCGCCGGGCACAACGCCAGTCGACATGCTGCCCATGGTCAGGTTCATGCCCATTTGAAGGCCGCTTACGCCTAAGCCCGACGCCGACGCAGCGCTCCCGTTGGCTGTTGCATTGCCGCTGCTGTATTGCAACATGTTGTTGCTGTTGGGCTCACCGGCAGCAGCTGCTGCTGCTGCTGCTGCTGCTGCTGTTGCTGCCACACGGTGCTTGTTGTTGGCGTTGTGCGTGGGCGTTGGCGTGGGCGGTAGGCGTGCACTGCGTCCACTTGACATGCCTGTGTGTGCGTGCTTTGAGTTTTTCTTTTGGTGTTTTTAAGTGCGTGGGTGTCTGTGGGTTTCTGTTTTTCTGTTCAGCTGTCAACTGCAAGTTCCCAACACACACACACGCCAATAAGCTGATTAGGCTGCTGCCTATTTCTGTGGTAATTGTTTCCGTTGTTGCTGTTGTGGCTGTTGTTGTTGTTGTTGTTCTGACTATTGCTGACGTGCTATTTAATATTATTTTCCTAATTACATGTCCCGCAACGCAAAAAGTAACGCATAACTTGTATTGCCTTTTTTTGGGGGTCAACTTAAAATCTGTATAAAAATATGGAAAATATAAAACATGGAATTTTTTATATTATAAATTAAGTAGAACTCGCATTCGGCTTGCCGAATATATGAATAATTTGTTATTTGATAGTATTTCGAATTTCTTTTTTCTTTTATTGAATTTGTTTAAATTTCGACACATTTCGTGACTGAATTAAAATATTTTCTGTAGAGTTATTATATAGGTCAAATACATAAACCCATAAGCGATAACCTAATACACACCCACACACGAACCAGGACTTTCGATTGCCGTTCAACTCTGAAATCAACAATTTTTCACTCAAATTTATTCAATGGTGTTTCCCAATATTTACTTATAAGGAATTTTTACTTTATGTATAAAGTATAATTGGAAAGCTCGGATAAATAAATTCAGATATTTATAAGACACATATAAATGTAGGCAATCAATATTTAGACTCGTACGTTGGTCGTTTTCATCAAAATTGATCAAAAATCCACAACTTAGAAATCAATCATTTGTATTTTTCAATCTTTTCTACAAACGGACTTCATTTGAACGAGTTAGTAAGTAAATGTAGATAATATATCTAAGATGAATAAAGTCAAGTTTTCGCTTCATTTATCAGTTTGGTTAATTGGAAATGGGATCGATTCTGCTTCAACAAGTATTTAGTCCAATCTAATGCGCAATGCACACAATAATTATTATGCAAATTGTTTCGCTCTCTTCTGTGATTCATAATTTTTTTATACTTTTACTGAGAGTACAAATCATTTCCACTAACTTCCCTTGAGAGCTGCCTTTTTACCTGCAGATAAAAGTTAATTTGTTATTTTGTTTCGCATTTCAGCGCATATTGCAAGAAGTGCTGCATACCCTTGGGCGCACTTTCAACTTATCATAAAATCTGTTTATCAAGCTAAAAGTAGATAGGTAGATTTCATATTATAGGCTTGCAGCGTTCTTCTTACCATGAATATTAGATAAATGCAAACTGTGGCTACTGAGCACTTGGTATTGCAGGTTCCCAGAAGTGCAATTTTTAATAGCAAAATATCAAAGCACAACAGGGGAAAACCGCTGCTGGGAAATCGAGCAAACTCAAAGGAAATATAGTTCAATATTGGTCATATTGAATATGGCCGCCCACACAAACACCCACACACACAAAACACGCCCACAACATGTGGCTGCCACACAAATATTGATGTGGTGGTGCCTGGCGGGTGCTTGTGGCAGCAACAGCTAGCATGAAGCTTTGTTAGTCAGTTCCCCTGCTGTGTGTGTGTCTGTGTGTGTGTGTGGTGTGTGTGTGTGTGTGTGTGGGCGTGCTTGTGTGTGTCTTTCTAATATCTGATAACGCACACGCGTATTTTTCGGCTTCCATTAAAAGTGAATTACAATGTCAAACAAAAACCAAATGATAAATTGCGATAAAACTGGGACAACTGTTAAATTATCGTTAAGCATATTTAATTGCAAATATAAGCTGCTGTGAATGCATTGCTAACAAATTAATTCAAAGTATATTCCAACAATTCGCAAAAACTGGAAGGTATTAAAAACAAAAAACAAAAAACGACTTTGCTGCAATCAATAAATCAAACAAAAATGTTTGCAAATATGCAAGAACAATATTTTATTTTAGGTTTCAATAATTAAAACAAACTTTACCTACTACCAAAAAAACAACAAAAATAAATAAAATAATCAATAAATATATACAAAAGTAATTGCAAAATGGCATGTGAAATATGAAATAAAAGCAAAAACCTTTTTTGCTGTATAATATCTTTAACACCATGTCCAGCGCATGCTGATCAGGCAGATTTGGAAAAAGGCTATTAATGGATAGTATGCAAATGTTAAGTACATTTTCATTTAAAATATCTCCCTCTTATAATTACCTGGTATCAAAAAAAAGATGATGAACAAAATGTAAGCTAAAAGGTGGCGTCTTTTTTCATTAATGCTAATGGCATGGTGGGAAGCCAAAGTAAGTTTCCACGAAGTACAATTTTTGTTGACGGTTCACTTGATGATGCTTTCACCTGGCTTTTGTTAAGCGTAGTCTGGTTCAGAAGCTTATTCGAACTCGAATGCGGTTGCCGGAAAATCTTCCTCTTGTCGAGTAGCATTTTACAATAATTAAAAAAAATATTTTCTGGGATTTTAGATTCTTCTCAACTTCTAAAGGTCGCTTTTAATGTAAAACTTGATGTAACAAAAATATTCCTAAGCAATTCCTAATACTCTCTATTACAAATAATTTGAATAAAATATTTCCAGCAATCTGAGGTGTGTGCAGAATTTTGGAGAAAATTCAGAAAGCAATTTGAGTAAAGCTTAAAATCGTCTAAAAATAATATTTAAGCATTCGAGCAGAAGCAAGTTAACCTTCAGTGTAACATATTTTATTGGAAAGCTGGAATGCTTTACGAATATTCCAGCAATTCAGTGTTACCTTCATAGTTTTGTAGAATTAATTAAAATGTTATAAATAAACTGAAAACTACTAGGAATGCAGCTTCCTACACACACAGATGAACACACACACACCCAGACACAATTATGCTTTAACAGAAAAGCATTCAGTTGGAAAAAATTTTAATTTAATACGATGAATGTGTGGGCACTCGTTCATGTGTCTGTATGGGTATGGCCATCATGTGCCATACATAGTTACAACAACTGAAAGAACAATGACAGCAGCAACAGTCAAAAGACATTTAAATGACAATGACAGTTTAACTGTGGCGACAGAAACGGCAGAAAAGGACCTCACACAATAAGCACGAGCATGGGAAAGGTGGGGGCAGGAAAAGGAAATGGAAGCAACACACAAGCAGCGCTTGCATGCAAAGTCCAACAGCTTTATCGACTCGCACACACACGCACACCCACACACACACACATGTACACACAAGCTCGCATGATTAAAGAGGAAGTGGCTGTTGCTGTCGCAGCTGAAACGTTACCTAACATTGCGCCCATTACAACAACAAAAAGGTGGATGAACACAACTGAAAATTGAAAATGCCATACAGTTACGCGAAGGATATGCCGTGTGTACAAGTGTGTGGGTGCAAGGTTGTGTGGATGTGTGGGTGTGTGGGTGTGTGTGCGTAACGGCTGACTGACGGCAAAGACATGCGATATCAATTGAAAGGCAACCAAACGCAACTCGCCGCACTCGAGACTGGATGCTTAGGCAGGCATCCTGCAGAGGCGGTACACAGAAAACAGGACACGGGCTCAAAACGGGACAGGACAGCACAGGACAGGGCACGATAGAGCCAGCTGCCTATTATCCTGGCAGCTCGATGATGGATGCGCAGCATCGCATGTGCCAAAGCTTTGCCGGCTGCGTGCGGTGCAAATGTAATTAAGCATTTGCGATCTGTCTGCCTGGGGGCAACGAGTCTGTGGCTCATCCTTGCTACAGCGTTTGTCTTACTGCAAATATGAAATATGCACTCGCATGCAATAAATGGAGCACAATGATGCGCGGCGGAGTGTGAAGTAACGAGCTGATGTGGCATCCTTATTAATTTACACGTTCTGAAGTTTAAATGGCGCGCACGTTACGTATACGCAATGTGCAACAGACAGGCAAACGTATTGAATTAATGAAAGTACACCCGCCGACTATAGTGTAGAGCACTTCTTATTCGTCTCACATAACAATACTCTTTCTCCCTCTCTATATAGGCAACTGGCCTATTTTTAGAGGCTGACAAATACAATGGACCACTCAGTGGCAGATGAGTTGCTCGTAATTGAATTTGACTCGAAACACACACAAATCAATTTAAGCTAGCAACTAACAGTCAGACAGCAACAGGAAGGCCAACTAGCATCATCCTGCTCCGCCAGGTTAAAAGTTTCCACTCTGAAATTAAAATGCATATTGCACATACGTCATGTGGTACCCCCCTCCTTCTGCCCCTGATCATACTCCCACTTGACATCAAACCTGGTACGCAGAAGCGGATGTCGTGAATAAACAAACGTATGGAAATAGAGCCAACATTTCAGTGTCATTGTCAAATATGTATGTATGCGAGCATCAACATTGTAGAATCTGTGCAAATACGACAGGGTCAATGCCAAAGCCTCGGAAGCTATGTTGACAGCGTTGACAGCAATGAAAAGTGCACAACAAAAGTAACAAAAAAAAAAAATAAATAAAAAATAAATGTAAAACCAAATGCAAAACACTTGACAAACACATATTCAATACAGATATCGAAGGAATTGTGTCAAAGGACATGGAAAATACACATTAGGGTTACAATAAATGTCAACCAACTGTTGAACAAGTCAATTACATTTAAATAAAAGTTGAGTATTTAACTTTTAAGGTTATTTTATGGCATATTTTGCAGTTTTATGTGAAAATTAATCTAGACATAAGCTTGCTTAGCAAAAGTAATCAATGAAGCCTAAAATCTAACCACAACGCTTTGTTAAACTCGTCTTTTAGAACTTTTCCATCAGTTAATAAAGCATAAATATAGTTCATTATTTATACTACACTTTCTACTGCCCTGCTTGAGTCAATGCTAGTTATAGTAGCCAACTACAAGGTTTATACAACAACAAGGTATATATCACATTTAAAACCTAGTTAAAGATAAAAATCTCTCAAGTACTGCCAGAAAATTTGTTTTGAATCACATTCCGAAGCCATTTTCATACCACTCAACACTTTAAGAGATCTTTAAAACTAACATAAGCCTACAAGTAGTTATGGAAACTATGAAGCTTCTTTTTTGCTGCAATTCTTAAATGCGCCGCTTAAAAACATGATGATTAGCATACACTCTTTAATTAACCAAAATTTATTCTGGCATAAAAATCTTTTGGAAAGTATTTAAAACAGAATCAAAACTGAATCTGTTTGAATAGAAATAAGATCAAAATTGCCAAGTCATACACTAAAAAGTCAAACAAATAGAGACACACTTTGTTTAACTATGTGTGAGCGTATATGTGTATGTATGTCACAGTTGTTAACGTCTGTGTGCAGCGCCGTTGCGCTTGTCTACCCTTGTTTGCCCCATACACATACATATATATAAGCCTTAAGCTCTGCTCAAAAGGGCGCATACATTACTTACTATAAAATAAGCGCTAGGCATGACTACAAATACACACACACATATAAACACACACACATACACAGCTTGTTACCGGTCCCATACATAAAGTATCTATGGGTAACTTGCTGGTGTCAAGAGCTTGTCGACAAGCTTGTCTGTGCCACGGCGTGGACTACTTAAAGATCTACCTTGGGGCTCCAACGGGGCGCCTGGGGGACGCAAAGTGCGCAAGTTAACATTTTAGCGGGCGGAAGCCTCGTCAAATAAAGACATGCGGCACATTCGCATTTAGGGCTTCAATTTGAGATAAAATCGAAGCACGCATTGGAGCTTTTACCAATAAAGGCAAACAATAATGTTTTTTTAATAGAAATGTGTGCTAGTAAATTTTGTTTGCTAACGCCTGTAATGGGTAAATAAAAATAAAAGGTAAAGGGGGGATGTGATATATAGGTGAGCATTCCACCGACCCAATAAAACACAAATTAGTTTACCTTAAATCAAGTAATTGGAGATCAAGACACTCCAAACTTGACAGATCATCATCATCAAAACTGAATACAGGGTATCTCCACCTCTTGCCTAGACCACCTTTACTAATCAGTATAATGTAAACTGAAATATTCTCAAGAAGCCTCCGACTTATTGAATGTTTCACAAACTTTTGAAACCAAGTTCTTCACAGGATTCTCCAACTTAATGAAAACTATGAGCACATTGCATGGAACTCTCTTGATTTGCTGTTGATGTGTGAAATCTGAGGTGTTGCCGAAAAACCAAATTTGTGCAAAAACTTAATTCGCTTAATCAATTTTATATCAGCCTCTCAGAAAAAGTTTACTTGCTTTGTTTACTGAGAATAAGATGATCAACTTGTTGCCAGCAAAATTCACGGAGCTCACAAAGTTTTGCACAAAAAGAAATTGAAAGGTTATTAGGATCTAATAAATTAAATCTCATTTTCGTTAATGAAGCTATGAATTTTGCAACATGAATGACCTTCACATATAAGCCAAGTAAATACTTGACTAAAAACTAAACTTGCTTTTTAATTAAGTTTATTTAATAAAAGACTCTGTATAGGACATTTGTATTTCTTTCAAAAATATGACTAAACAAAATGAAACTAAAATGTTTTAATACAAACTTCAAATAGCATTAGTAACAAGTAAGGGGTTCTAGTCGGGAGCTCCCGACTAGGCTATACCCTGAACCCTCTTCTTCCAACACCAAATGCAAATATATATACTTTTCTAGAAGCTGCATGTCAAGTTTTGTGACTTTAGCTCTTATTATTTACCAAAATTGCTCAACAAACAGGATGTCAATATCGATTTTTATCGATTACTTGGAAACGGAGTAAGTTATCGATTATCGGAAACAAACTCGATCTGCGTAAGCACTAGGAGAACCTACTGCTAAATTCAAGTCAAATTTCAAGTCTCTAGCTCTTATAGGTTCTGAGATCCTTGCGTTCATACATACGGACAGACGGACGGACATACACAACATAGCTAGATCGACTCGGCTATTGAAGCTGATCAAGAATATATATACTTTATGGGGTCGGAGATGCTTTTTGCACTTTGCACAAATACAATATACCCTTTTTACCCATTTTCAATGGGTTCAGGGTATAAAAATTGATTTAAACAAGATGCGTGACCATTTTTGCTACTTATATAAAATGATCATAAAATATTTAGATTTGAATTTGTGGTTTAAGTGCTTGGACAAATTAACCAGCTCAAGGCGGCACATTGAAGGCAGTTTAATTTGGTATACATCGATTTTGTGTCAATGTAATCTAATTGTAAGGAGTCGGCAAATCGGTAGCTGAAAGCCCGGCAATCAATTGGGCATTGCACATGGCGCATTAGGCATTGAGCTGGCCAAATGAATTTGTGACTGTGCTGCACGTGATTTGCCAGTCAAACTTGGCTGAGAGTTGGCTCCGGGGCACTCGGATTGCTTAAATATGCACTCGCATGAGTAGTTGAATAATTGAGCTACTCACAAAAATAGTCGAGCATGTCCGATGGGGCAAACCGGAAGCGACAACAAATCGAACGCATACAAATGGCTAGCATAAATATTTGAAAATAACTTGTAGACCCGGCAACATATTGGCCAACATTATAAGCTTGGCTGGCACGATAATGACCCAAAGGAAGTGCCTCGATTAACCGAACCCAGCTCCCACCTGCCAGCTGCCAGCTCCAGCTATATGGCTATAGCTGCAGACTCCACGCAAGCAAAAGGTTAAGTGTACCAGAAGCCGCACAAATATTTACCCACAGTGAATATGGGCAAAGCGGCAGCCAACAGCCACCACGAAGGTGGACCCCAAACACGTAACCTGTATAAAATTCATCACATTCACGTTGAGCTCAGCATTAAAAAAACAACAAAGAGAAATGTTACTTTAGAGTTGCTCTTGCAGAAGCAAATGAGAGGAAAATTACATTAAAACTGCAATACGCACAGTGGTACTAAAGCAAAATATGTGTGTGTATTGCACTTAAATGGTTCAAGTACACGCTTGCCAGGATTTGGTAAGAAGGCTGCAAACCTTAATTAAACTATCAAATGATACTTAAAAGGAGTTCAGTCTGTCTGACTATCAGGCTTTACAATTGCCTTATTAAATGCTAAGGCTAGACTCGAACCAAAAGAAATAAAAGCAAAAGAGAATTCGTTCAGAAAACAATTGACGACTCTTTGATGCACATTCTATCTATATCTATATCTCTATATATATAAAAACAATGTTTAAATAATAAAAAAAAAAGATTGATTTTCCAAGAGTATACATGATATTGTCTTATGGGGAATCAAGATTGGACTTTATAACTAAGCCTCGATGCATGGTTATAGGACAGTTTGTAATCTTTTTTAGAATCTTGTTGAGTTTCAGTAAAAACCGTCTTCAAGATACTCGAACAGTTTTTTAATTTGTTGTCCCCCAGCATCCCTTGAGGGCTACAGGAACATAAAACTTGGTACAGGCCACTGCGTACGACAAAGTGATGCACGGGATAAACGGCCGTCTGCTGCCAGCTGGCAACTTTATGCCGCACACTCACACACACACACACACACACACTCTCGCAGGCACACACATGAACAAACGCCAGTTGACAATGTAGAAGCGCGTTTGTGTGTATTTGCGTGTGGCCATCTAGGCATGTGTGTCCGTATGTGTGCTGGCGTGTTTATTCAGCGGTCTTGTGGCACACACGTCGTATGATTTATTCAGAAAACAAAGAACGCTGCGTCCGTCTGCTCGTCCGCCTAGCTCAACGGTAAATGTAGGTCAAAGTGCATAAAATGAAAGCGCTTGAGAATGCCAAACGGCAAGCGTGGGTTAAGCAGTTGGCCATTTTTTTATGTTTTATTTGAAAGCGAAAACGGATTAATTAATTTTGAAATCAATTTGCGGCAAATTGAAAAACACAAGTGTTCAATTGAAAGTGAAAAACAATCAGAGAGTTATGTTTGAGTTTCGTTAATTTTCCAAACCAATTTAAGTGTTTACTAAATAAATAATGGATTTAGTTAAGTGCCACGACATAGTAGAAAATAAAATTAATTTGACAAGAAATTGAAATATTGAAATTGCTTGCAATTGACAATTTGACAATAGGTCGACATAGTGTTGAAATAAGTTGACCTTTTGAACCTATTGTATGCCAAATGTTACAGTTAATCATATTGCTTATATTTCTGTCATGGAATAGTTCATTGACAAGTGGTTTAATTTGACAACAGGTTAGGAGACGTCGCTTCATGATATGCTTTACTATTTACTTTTCCTAAGCACACATAGATTCATACGCTATACAAAGCAAATGCATGATTAATGAAAGGACCCAGGAGGGACTGAGAGCAAGTGCAAACAATTAAATGTCAGACCCATCAATTTATATAGTGTTTGTTCTGCATTCATAACAATTCATAAAACCTTGGCAGCTTTTGAGCACATTTCTTTTGTATGAAAAGAAATCAGGCATTTGGAATAAAATGAGAGACAGCATCTGTGGTAAACCTTTGACCTTTGTGCAAAAACTGCGCCCAAAAATGGCAGCTGGTTACACTTCAGCAGCTTTCACACTAATGCAAAGTACACACACACGGCACACAAAACACACACACACACACATACGCAGGCATACAGTCTTTGTAAATATTTGCGCACGTTAATGACGCGCTTGACAGGCGGCAGTTGTGCGCACACACGCACACACACACACACACACACCCACACACAGAGGCGAAAGGAATAGCTAGGCAATAGGCAACTGGTTGCTCCTCAGAGACAGCTCCTGAGGTTTGTGTGTGGTCTGTGGGCTATGGGCCTGGTGGTGATGGTGATGGGCAGCCAGCCTGCAGCTGGGCCAAATTTTGCATAACATTGACCCCGCTCATTAAATGCCACCCAGGGCGGCGAATTATGGCCAAGAGCAACAGCAGCAACTGCTCAACGGACTCGTTATTTTCTTTGTGACTGCGCTCATAACGATGCTAATGTAGTGGAGCTCACAGGCGACCAACCAACCCTGTCAAATTTAGCCACGAATCGGCTATAGATGCAGTCGAGCTATTTCACTTGGCCAGCACGTGTTGCCTGTGCTGCTTAAATAAGTTAAGCGGATCGGGCAGAGCATTGCATAGTCTCTTTGGCATTTAATTAAGCATTTGCTGCAGTGCCGGAAATTGCAATACGGCAGTGGCTAAATCAGTCCAGCTTGCAGCAGGCAATGCCAGGAGCAGCCCGCCCTCAAACTCTGCTGTCACAATTTTATCTAAACGCCAGTTAAGCTTTGTGGCACAACAATTGTCGAAGCGTAATTAATGCGATTTGGTTATGTTTCCATCGATTGGCAGCAAGGAGCATAGCAAACACACCCATGCCATCAAATCCCAACCCACCCTAGGCGGGTGTAGGGTGTAGTTGTTGTTGCTGGTCCAGCGGTCAATTGGCTTTGGTGCCGATCTAATGCCGCTTTGTTTCGTTTCTATAAACATTTTCTAAAAATGGCAGCCAATAAGCCGTTTATTGTATTTAACCTGCTTTTGCAGTGTTAAACCAGTTGCCTGTTGTTAGTTTCAGTCTGCGCTTGCCAATATGCTAAGCATTTGCTTATAGAAGTTAAACTTTGTTAGCTCTGGCTTAACTTAATGGTGCTTTAGTAGCTGCTTATAATGCTTTTGAGAGCACTTGATTTACCCGATAATGAACATGTTTTCTAAAAATGGCAGCTCAATTTTAAAAGCCATTTGTTGAAACCGCTGTTAAAGTTAACAGCCAGGTTAAAAAGCTGTCAAACTTTATTTTGTTTTCTTTCCCAACAATACTTGCAACTCTCTCTGTTAAACTCTGTTGTTAAAGTTAACAGTCACTTTGCAAAACTCGATTTTGTTTTGTTTCTTAACAAATAGTTTATATTTTAAACGAATTTGTCATCTCAAATGTAAAGCCTATTTGCTCACTCAGCTGTTAAATTTAACAGTCATCTTGACGCATCTGCACAAATCGCTACTGATTCTGATGTTAAAGTTAACACCCACTTTTAGATGTTGTCTGAACAAATCGAAAATTCTGTTTCAAGAAATTGTAACTGTCACTTTAATATGTTGTTAAGCTCCAATTTGGTTGGTTTCTTAACAAAATAGTAAATGTTTTGAAAAGAAACTGCCTTCTATTTGTTGATTCAGCTGGAAAAGTTAACCGTCACTTTAAAATGTTGTCTACACAAATCGAATATATTTTTACAAGATATTAAAAATTACAACTTGCTTACTCTGCTGTTAAAGTTAACACTGACTTTTACATGCTGCCAAAATGTATTTCGGTTCTTACGCTATTGTCCGCATTTTACTAGCACGAAAATTTAACATGCATTGCAACGACATGTTAAACATTTAAGAGGTAAATAGAAACGCATTACAAATGATTTTCATTTGGTATTATTTATGGAGATAGCTAAAGTAACTTTCTCATAGCCCATGTAACTTCTATTAAAGAAATAACAAAAAAAAAAGGTTTAAATGTAACGAAGTTTTCTAACAAATACTTAACTTTTAATAAAATGTATTCCTACACAAAAAACACCGGCTGTTGTTGCTGCTGTCAAAGCCAACAGTCACATTTTTGTTGATATTGAATTTGTTTTCTTTTGTTTTTGAACTGTAAAATTAAAAAAAAATACTTGCTTGGTAAATAAATATTTCTCACATCAGCCAAAGCAATTTGGGTATCTATTGTTTTTCTATTTGCATGCCGTACCATTTAAAGTTTAAAATTTGAAATTTTCCCATCTAGGCTAAACAGATTTAATATTTGAGCGCTTTACAGTTCAAACCTGACATGCATCAATCATGCGCAGCGATTCATCAAGACAATTTGAAGCTTTTAATTTGGCAAATTGTTTGAGTTGTTTTTGATAAATGCTTTCGAACTATGGCAGCTACATAATTATGTGGGCCACTTACACGCACACACGCACATCGCTCGAACAGTTTACGCCCCTCCGGACTCATTAGTGTTCTCCCCCTGGCTGCTAGTACGTGAAGCGTATGCTAAAATTATCCCCAAGGTATAATAGAGGCGCACATATTTTTATATTAAAATTATGCTTTAACCGTCAAGCACATAGTCATACACATATATGTAGATAAATATGTATCTGTGCACATAGTAGATAAGTATACGCGTATACAGGATTTAATGCCTGGCAGCCTTGTCTTTGTCATTAGGGCTAAGCCTTGGCAGGACCCATTGCGCCTGTTGTTTGTGAGCTGCTCTTTATATACAATTTTTTTTTTATTTATTTTTGTTTTTTATACACTTTTGTGAAATTTCAATTTTGGTACTGGGCCCCAAACAGTAAACTCATAAATCAAAATGTCTGCGCAAACAAAGCCCCGAAAATAAATACGCAAAAAAAAGCGCAAGTATGGCCAGTAATCGGCATCAGAATGGGCCAATGAATAGGGATGTACGGGTCCTACCAATTAAAGCAATTGATTTAAAAGCTTTTTTTTGCATTGAATCGAGTGCTTAATGCATGCAATGCCATTTCGAGTGATTAAACAAGCATAAAGCGAAGTTAAAAGCTTCCCACAATGTGCATACAAAGCCACAGAGCGCGGGTGCGAAAGGGGTAAAGTGCTGTCGAGATTGCCAGGGTCGGAGGGTGGGAGGCTAGCGCCTGCTAAACAAATACGAGTACGTACACAACTTAGCAGATTACTTGCGGATATAGAAAACATCAATCTTTAAATGTCACCGACAATACACACACACACACGCGCATACGCACACAGATGCAAGGGCTGCGGCTTGAACTGGGCTGGGTTCAAGCCAGGTTGGGTAACCATGTCATAAATTCACGTCAGCTTTTAAAGAAATACGCATGCCGACAGTCGACAGCTGCTTAAGAAGTCGTTTAGCCTGCAAATGAATTTCATGCACTGCAAATTTGATGCATGCCCAATAAATATTATTGAAAAATGATGCTATGGATAAATAGAAAACATATTTTTGGATCAAATCTGGCAAAGTGAATGTAGGCCGGTGCGGATCGAATTGTAAGAAATAGCATAAAAGGACTAAAACGAAAAGCATTGCGAGATGCAAAATCTTACGAGAAATTTTCGCGGGAAGCGTATTTCAAGCAAGAAGCGAATAAGGATGAAACTTAGCGCCGAGAAGCGAAAGAGTTGCAAGAGATAGAGGCGATGGGAGAAGCGAAATAAAAAGTAAACAAAGTGAAAAGCAGGAATGAAAGCAAAATCAAGCAAACAAATTCGAACAGAAATTAAAAACGAAGCGAAAGGTAACATCCAATTAGTCAAATGAAAGTTAAGAAAAAAAAAACAAAAATAATAATAAATTAAATAACACAAACAAAAAAAAACCAGGAAGAAAGCGCCAAGTAAAATAAACATGTTAAGCTGAAAACAAAGACACAGCAAATGTAAAAGAAATAATTTAAGTAAAACAAGACACAATTTTAAAACACAATTTTAGAACAAAATACAACACACACAAAACACAACAAGGCAGAGACAAGGGAGAAGCGAAGAGCTGACAAGAGTTAAGCTAAGTTTGGGGACAATAGTTAGCAAGAAGCAAACAACATAGTTTAAGCGAAAGTGAAGCGAAAAATAGCAACATGAGATATGGTAGTCGGGAGAAGAAATAAAAATGTTAAGTATTCAAGGAAGAAGCGAAGTAAGTATATCTAAGAAATTGCAATACAAAGGCAAACGTGGAAGCTCAGCAAAAAGACAAACGCAGACAAGCAAATGTGAAGCAAAAAGCCAAGAGCGATGCCATAACCAAATCAAATCCAAGAGCTTGCACAGCAAAAAATATAAATTCTGATTCAGCTTGAGAAGCAAAACAAGAAGAAGCCAAGCAAAAGGCGATTTAAGTAACAAAAAAGTGCTCTAAGCCAAAAGAGAGGACAAAATATGAATAAACAAAAACGAAAAAGTAAGGATATCTTCGGCACGCCGAAGATTTAATACTCTTGTAGACAATTCCCTTTGGAAGATACGGGAAAATAGTGCAGCTTGAAAATGTTGAGCTTGTTGAAAGTATCTTTGAAAACAGAACAATTTGCCATAAGCAAAAAAGTTTTCCATACGAGTACTTAATTTTCCACCGATTGTTCCAATGGCATCTATATTATATAAATATTCTATGTTGAAAAGCTTTTGCAAATTTGTAGGGAGCATAATGAAACTTCTAAATGGAGAGTTTGGTTAAGTTATTTTGATAAACTATAAAGTCCAACCTTTGGACCGATCGTTCCTATGGCAGCTTTATAATATAATGGTCCAATCCGGTCGGTTCCGACATACATACTGCCTGCAACAGAAAGTCGGACCTATGCAAAGTTTCGAGACGAAAGCTTTATAAAGTGAGAGACTAGTTCGCATAGAAACAGACAGGTGGACATGGTTTGGCTGTGGATGCTGATCGAGAATATATATACTTTATGCTTCACACATTTCATGACAAAGTTAAAATACCCTCTACAAGGGTATAAAAACAGCTGAGCCTACTTGCTGAGCCTGGGCCATGAAATTGGAAACAAAAATAATTAAAACAAAAACTATAATGAGAGTATGAATAATGTATGCGGCATAATATTAGCATATTTAAACGTAAATTGGTTATAATAATTTGTAATTTTTAGGCAATCATTGGCGGCTGTTTGTTTTGGTGAATTCGAAACCCAAAACATGGTCAAAATAATTTGCCTAATTATTTACACCGAACAAACATAAAAGCATTAACACAATTGTGGGCGGAAGGGGGGTGGTGTATGCAATGCGTTGCAAATTCCGCAACGTTGGGGGCACGAGTGTTCTGTGCCATGCAATAAAAATGTAAATTCATCGAACGGGGGGCGGGGGCGGGGGTGGGGGAAGGCGAAACCAATGCCTGTCAGCAGGAGCACTAATGATTAAATCGATATCTGTATCCTGCGCCTGTGCTGTATCTGTATCTGGCCATCTAGCTCATATTGTTTCGCCTGCCTGGCTGGATGCTGGCGGCTGTGGCCTCTGTATCTGGCCATTTGTGTCTGGGTTCTCGAGGCCTGCGCCTGTCAATCCTAAAGATGCGTCTGACGAATGCGCTGCAATTTGTTTGCCACGCAAATTTGTTTGTCAATTTTGTAGGCGAAGTAGCAAAATGTTTAGGCGCATAAGCGGCTGGCAAACAACAGCGTGGGCGGAGCATAAAATATGCGCGGCATTACGCAGCGCAAATCAATAAGCTGTAACAGCATAAATAAACCGCACAGAGGCGGCAGCATACATTACGCATACGCCGCGTGGTCGCCGCCAGGAAATATGTAAATTGTGTTCAATGTTAAGGTCGCGTTTCGGAATTATTTTTCGCATTCCTTGCACTCGCTTGCTTTGTGTTGTTGTTTTTGTGTTTGTTTGTCGCCAGAAATATGAGTATAAAATGAAATTTACGGCAAACCGCCGGCATTGTGACAATTTGATTATTTCATGTCAAAATGGCAAGTTGTTTTTTTTTTCTCCTTTTCCTTTATGAATTTTATATCAAATCAACAGTGCAGCCAGCGCTGTGGGGGAGGGGAAGGCGCCTCACGCAACAATGAAACTTTTTGTGAATGATAAAAAATATTCGCTTTGTGGGCAGAAAGTCAACAAGGCTACATTCTTGCTCTGTGGGATTTTTTCGTGAAATATTGATAAATATATATATATTTTTTTTGCGGCTCACGCGG
Organism: Drosophila ezoana; assembly: GCA_035045725.1. Lineage (NCBI taxonomy): Eukaryota > Metazoa > Arthropoda > Insecta > Diptera > Drosophilidae > Drosophila > Drosophila ezoana. The sequence goes on from JAWNOU010000036.1 coordinate 2,434,528, forward strand.
CGTATGCGCAACTTTAGTTTGTGGGTGGAAAAAGTGCAGCATCAGATCAAAGCCCCAAAGCAACTAGTTGCGACTTTGACAGACAGCATTTTATAATGCGCACACAACTAGGTCAAAAGTAATTAAATTTGTAAATTCACAATGAGCAAACAACAAAAGTGGCATAAAACTAGGAACTAATGTACGTTATTAGAGAAAATAAAAATGTATAAAATGGAAAAGTTTGTGCCATTAAATGCAAGCTGAAAAGTAGAATAGAGGCAAAAGTGTCTGACATAGATAAAGAGTATATGGAATAATATAATATGCTGGCAACAGGATTCTGTCAAGAGAACTCGGTTTACCAGGTCAAGAACAAACCAATTAAATCGTTAACGCTTTTATAATGCACATATCTACATTTATCAAGCTGTTTGTGCTGACTGACTGATTATTTATATTAATTTTGTTACGATTTCTTAAACTTGTTTTATTTTAATTTTAATATTATTCTAGGAACAACTTAAACTAACTAACAGCTTATTCTGCAGTTAACTTATGCTAAATAGAAATTGGATTGGATTTAATTTCGTTCCAAAAGCCATTCAATAATATTTGTGGGAAACTTAATATGATATTATAGCATATTGTTAGGAGCTTGAACGTGATTCGTAATCCTCATTGGGAACTCAATATTGTTCTTTAAAAGCAATCATTCCGAGAAGAACAATAAATTATTTTCGATATAATTCCGTGACAAAATTGACCAAAATATTGCAGCCAATTGGATTACAATATTAGATTGAGGCAGCAGGCCAGCCAACAGCAAAACAATTTTAGTGATATTAGTTAAATCGAATTTCAAGGAATTTCAATTATGCCGCCATATAACATTTGACAATTCAATTCAAAACGCAAACATGCATCACAATTTACACAATTAACAGCGTACAAATATGCATTGAAACTAATCCGTATTGTCTCGATGTTTGTCCGCCCAAAACAAATGCAAGCAGAACCCCTTTCAGATGTTTGTGAACAATAATCTAATTAAATAAGAGGCCGTCAAGTTGGCATATCGTAACCTTGGGCTTGCTAAATGCTATTGAGACGAAGTTGTTTTGGCAGTAATAAGTGATTTATTTTAATTGATTTTTGCACTTACTAATGATTAATTGGCGTAATGGACACGCCCATGCAAACGGGCGTTGACGCGCCTTAAATTGTTTGCCAAGTCTATTGTCCCAAAATTTGAGCAGACGAAACCTAATGACCTGTCTGTTCGTGTGTGTGTGTGTGTGTGTGTGCCATTAGGAACAAGTGCAAAGTTCAGGCTACCATATAATCGATTTTCACATTAATTAAGCGCTAATTACATGCACAGCATCCCATTCAATCGCAATTTCATAACTAACTCACACTAAGAAAATTAAATAAATGAATTTGCTTTGCTTGCCTGCTGAAAAGTTACTGTTGATTAAGATCTGTGTGTGTGTGTGTGTGTGTGTGTGTTTGTACGTGTGTGTGTGTATATACACAACATTATTAATTAAAAAGCTTGTCTCTCTCGCACTTGTTCTTCATGCTGTGCACAAAGTTAAGTCATACAGCTGGCAATGACTGTCAGAACGGGGCTCTAAAAACACGCACACACACACACACACTCACACACACACACACACTCACACACACACACACACACACACACACGAACATTTCAAATTATACGGCCGAAAGGCATATAGAAATTTCGGCGGTACAGCAAAAGTTTTTGGCTTTCAACTAAATGTACTTTCGCATTCAACTTTTTGACTTAGTGTTCACTTTTCACCAAACGCACTTCAGTTGCAAATTAAATTTACAACTCGACTCATTTAAGTGGCAATTACAGCTGCTACATACACACACACACACACACACACACACACACTCATCGATTACATTTTACGTTGAACCCAAAAGCTATAAACAATTGAAATAAACCCTGAATAGCCCTCAAATACTAAATATGTTAATAGGTATGTTAACGACTGGGATATAGCGACCTGTACACGCTTTATTTATTTGTAAAGGGAAATAAAGACATTTTCGATCATTTTGATCATGCACATATATATAACCCCTACCAAACTACGCCCATGGAAAATTGAATCCCGTATCATCTTGATGTTCAATTCTATTTGACAATATGATTAAAGTGCATGGCATTAGGAAGCCAATTTTGGAATCAACAGTTTCCGCCCATGTTAGCCGAAAAATGCACCTTTGAGAATATTTTGAGAATATTTCAAAAAGCATGTCTGATCAATTATAGCAAAGATCTCTGAAAATAAGTTTGAGGCGATCGGATGGTTAACAAAAAGGTTTCATTAAAACGATTTTCTCAAATTTTTTACACTTGCACCTCCATCCCATATAATTAGCTTCCTATTTCTCACGATTTGTATCATATAACATATATTTATCAAATTAAATTGATTTCACTTTAAAGCTCATCAAGCTTTGGAAAACTTTCGACAATTGGAATTTTGTTAACCTATTTGTGTGTACCTTTAGTTAAAAAAAAACCCTAATTTAATAATATGTATTAAAACTTTTAAAGAATGGATTTTTGCATAAGATTCAACCAAAACCTGAACTTTTGAAATTTTAAATTGGAGGAAATAAAATTGCTTTTAAAATGAATATATAGAATTAAATGAAAAATTTATATTTTTGCGAAATTCTTTTTACAGAAAACAACATTTTGTAATTAAATTACATTTTTATTAAATTAATTAAATTAAGTATATGCCGCGTTACATTCGCAAGTTTATGAATTTTTGATGAAAAAGTAGGAATTTTAAGAATTTTGAATAAGCTCTTAAGCCGAAGCCAACTAAATTGCGAGCGAACAATTTGGTAGAAAAGCAATATAAAATTAATAAAAACTACTTTTTCGTTCACAAATTTAAAATATAATTTGATAAATAAGAAAGCAGCAGTGTTCATAAAGTTTCATTTTTGGAAGTTTCGACGAATAATCAAATTCCACAAAATGTTGGCTTTATGGCCACAAAATTTAAAGCCGTATATATGCTAATACCAAATGAAAACGACAAAACAGAACAATTTATTGCTTGCCCCGAAAAGTAGGCAACAATTTTTTATATTATTTTATTTTTACTGTCATTTTATTTTTCCTTTTTTTTCCTTCTACCTTGTAGCACACGGCAGGTACAACAACCTTTTAAAGCAGCACTTAAAGCATTACCAGCCGGAATTGATGTCAATTCATGCTGGGGGAAAAAACGGAGATTTACATGCAAATGCAAACACAACAATAAAAAAATGTGTGTGTATGTGGCCGGTTTCGAGTAAAAATCTTTCAGCTGTATTTCATAAAAGATGCAAAACGAATGTTTTTCTTTTTCGCAGCCGCAATGATAAATGAAAAAATGTACATTGTCAGAAATGAAAAGTGTAATAAATAGCAAAAAAAACACCAATTTGCCCGAAAAGCGGTTCCGCAGCAGAATAAAAATGCAATCATTAAATGATTTTAATCAGCGAGAATAAAAGCTATAGAGCCAGCAGATGATGATTATGATGATAAAGGAAAAGAAACAAAACGAAACAAAAACATAAATGCAAAATACAAAAGGCAAGCAAGTTTTTCTTTATTATGTATTATAATGTCGAGGCTGAATGACAGTCGGGGGCCATAACTTTCTATCAAAACTGTTGAGGCGAGCATGAATATTAAGTACAAGACACAGAGCCACACACATACGCACAATCAGACATACACGGAGGGAAAGTTTCTCAATGAAAATACGCAAACAATTAAAACTTTTCACTTGCCTTTGCCTTTGGCTGTAGCAGCGACAGCAACACGTACGTTCAGTGTGTGCGGGCGTGTGGGCGTGTCACGCCCAACTAACAAACTAATTGTTTGCTAAGTGTTGCCAAAGACGAAAATTAACATATCACAGCATGCGTGCAGTCACCAATTCGAACGGGTTTCCACCCAGCCACCGCGGCACTCCTTTCAAAAATTACGTACGTTTCGTGGGCTGCGTGAAAAGCCGGCGCGACGCGAATGCGAACAAAGCAACAGAGCGAAGCGGTCACGGCAAAGGACATCTGCGTTATGTGCGGCTCAACAAAGTTTCGCTGTTGCCACTGCGAGGCGAGCTGCGAGCCAGCTGTTCGGGCGAAAACCGAAGCCAGCGCTCGGCAAATGCGTGTGTGTTTTGTGCCTGTATGTGTGTACCTATGTATTTACATATAAGTGTGTGTGTGTCAGTGTGTCAGTATGCGGCAACTGTTGCTCTTTTTCAAGTTTATTGGCTCACAAGTGTCAAGGGAAGTACGTATTAATGGCAACGTGTTGCAAAAGGCACAGACTTTGGCAGCAGCAGCAAAATTTAGTTTGTGCAAATGGTAGTAGACAACGTCAAAATAGTAGCAACTTTTTTATTAGTGACTTAAGCAACAGAGTTGCCAGATAGTTCGCACTCTCACAAATCTGAAGCCAAACATAGAACTAACTATACACTTATTTTGCAGTTTCCTTTATTAGATTATGTGGATTTTTTTCAGAATTTTATTTTAGTAATTCTTTTACTTGTTAATGCTCATGGCACCTATATGGCACAGTGATAAGTTCGTGTTTTCCCTTTCCTGTTTCCCTAAGCGAATTCAGTATTTGGACAAAACAAAACCAAAGTTAATAATAAAAGCACTTATATATTCGCTATATATTAAATATTGCATTGCCAAAATGGGACCAAATCCAAATCCTTAAGCAGAACAAGTCAAGGACCTCCTGCAGGCAGACCCACAGCCGTCAGAATTGGCGGTTACGACTGCGGCCGCAGCTTTACCAATGTCTGTCTGCTGTTATCGGGCAAGGCAGTCGATACAAAAAGTTGAGCTAATGAAACTATGGCTTAAAGCATCTGTACCACGCACACAAGCAGGCACACACACACACACAAACACATACGCACATATTCGGGTGCAGACGTTTTTCGTCATGGCATGCAAATGCAAACGCTGGTGATGCTTGAGACGAATTCGCGTGGAAGATGCCCCAAAGTGTGGCACGCTCCCTAGGGGGCAGTATGTCTCAGTATCTAACCATGTGTATGTATGTGTGTGTGTGTGTGTGTGTGCGCGCGCTTTGCAACTCAATAAGTTGTAATTTTCTTGGCATTTTATGTGCCAAGATGCCGTCGCTGGCGACAACGGTCATGGCAATGGAAACGCGCGAGTGCGCAAAGGAAATTGAAGATGAAAGCAAAACAGATAGGGCACAGAGCAGACACAAAACACCTTAAAGGATGTGCACTGAGCAGACAACGCACAGTGGCCCAAAGACTATGGGAACCAGACACCATACGTAGGGGCAAGACGTCGCAGTCATCCTACACTGCTCGACGGTGTGGAAAATGGGAAAAATGTGCAAGGGCACGCATAATTGAATATCGATGTTTAATATGTTTTTCTTTTGCTTTTTCCTTTTGTTTGGTTATCATGTTATTGTGAATTAATTGTGAATGCATAATGGCTGAATGAGATCTATAGGACATACCAATTCATGGTTGCAATTCACACAGTTTATTGCTCCATAAACATGCTGCTGTTTTTTTATGTTTCACGCACAAAACGTTAAAAACTTATCTCTCTGTATTTTGAAACATTTTTCTTCTTTTTTTTTTAATAAACGCACGTGGCTTTGGCTACAAAGAAAAGCTTACACACACACACGCGCGTAGCCATTTGTTAAATATACAAAAACGAAACAGTACTTAACTTCGCGACTTGTACAACACTAGTCACGCACAGACGCGCACTCCGCTTGGCACGCTGTGAGCTCGGCAATAACAATCCAGGCACTGAAAGCCATCTGCCTACAGCAAGCAGAAGGTCCTGGGTGCCCAAACACCGAAACACTCTTCCACAAGGCTGCGACGCCAACTGCGCTGCCGCTACTCTGGCTGAAATACATATTTATGTATGTATGGGCAAGACCCCAACAATTTCAGGTAGAGCAGCATAGCGGCAAGGCTTTGTCTGGGTCGCGCGAAGGGTGTGAGCAGCAGCGCCTATAACTGTTGCTCCAGCAGACAAGCAAAGAGAGCAAGCAAGAGAGTGAAAGCGTTTTAAGAGCGACCAGTGTTGCCGTGCTGCTCGCACGCTCAAAACTGTTGCGCCTGCTGTGGTCGACATCTCATTCAGACAATGCTCATTATAATACGCGTAAAAGCTTTCGTGACATAGTTTTGCTAGCACGTTTAAAGCTTTTACGCCACACTGTGTGTGGGCGTTTGTTTATGTTTTCTTAACTGGAATAGCATGTGCTACACCAATACGCACGCACTCACCCACACACACACACAGAGACAAAGGCTCACACGTAAGCATTGTATGCAGCACTTGAAGCAAAGTTTTTGTTTGGCCGCCTGAAAAATGGCGTCGCTTGACCTCAGTCTTGAACGCCTTTATTTATGTGCCAGCTTTTATGTATGTATGTATGTGTGCTTAGGCTTAACGCCTTTTGTTATTGTAGGCCGCAAAGAATGAGTTAATTTCATGTTAGACCAAACACAAAGTACAGCTCATTTCTCATCCAGTTTTGTTGCAAAGGACGATAAATGAACAGGCATTTTAAGCTCATAACTGAAAGGCAACTTCTTCTTCACTTTAAAATTTAAAGCATTTGCAGTTAAAAAATACAAAAGCAGTTGCCGATTCATTGCGCGGCTTTATAAGCCAAAAAGTCTCCCACAAATAATTAGCATATTTTGGCTGGCTATGCAAACAATGGTACAAGCAAAGCGGCATCAAATGCAAAAACAATTAATTTGCTCGAACCCAAAACGGGAATGCTGCTGCTGTACAGTGCTGCCGGATCCTCGAAAAAATACACACAATGCGCGCATTGCACAAAGCTCTGCTCGTTTGAATAGCTGTGGCCCACTGTGCTTAAGCGGCTTCTGGTGTTGTGGAAGCCCAACAAAATGGCAAACAAATTAAATTGTAATTAATCATTAGGCTGCTTCACAACGGCGGCAGCACGTGCTGAGCGGCCTATGACAACGCTTCTGGCAGCAGCAGTAAAATATATATGCGGCCAATTAATTACAAAACGCACAAGAGGCCAGATAAGAGCGTTCGCCATTTAAGACATTAAGCCTGGCGCCAGCACAGTTCCAGCCAACTCAAAAGGAGGACAACAAAAAAACGGTGTCAACAAGGATTAACCATTAACACCTGGCGCATAAAGGTGGCACAGATATATCTACATGTGGGTAAAGTAATAAACATATGTATATACATATGTGTACATATTAAAATTGACTGCATTTACTTTTGTTGAAAATTGTTATAATTCTGCAATCAAACTAAGCGACAAGTCAAGTTGCAACTGGCTTGTCAGGTCGACTAGCAGATACTCTGTTTTTAGTATGAGCATTTCTAATTAAGATATACCTTCCACTAAGATTTAAATTGTCATGATGTCATTTGATTTGACAGCTTTTCGTTAAGAAAGGCTTCAAACTTAAATAGAGTTTTACCTGTTACAATTTTAAAGATGTTGTTGCGTGTTGTTTCCGCAGAGTGGCAACTCTGCCCTGTACAATGTCCCTCTTAGTACGCGATCAACAAGATGGCTGTTAAATACGGCTAACCAAAAAAAAAAGGAAAGAGCGAGAGGGAGTCTCTAGGATGTCGTGCTGTAATCTAACACAACTTCTGTAATGCACGCAAGCTCGAAATAACGATGCCACCTTGTTTTTATAATATTTATATTCGCATTTTTTCGTTATATGGCAATATACTTTCATCGCCACGTTTTTACTGCGTCAGGAGCATATACATACATACATATATATTATTTATGTTCAAGACGAGCTCGTCCAAATCCCAGAAACCGAAACGAAATTAGCGCAAAACACGCGCCAAAATTGGCTCACTTTAATATGCCATGCGCACACACACACACACGCACAGCCAAACATTTGTTCGCATTTGGTTAGCTGTTGGGGCTTCTCTCCCCCCATCCCCCTCGGTAAACAGATGAGTTGTATGAGTGGGGTGGTAGGGCACGATATGACGGCTTGTGTGTGCGTGCGCTTGTGTTACTTGTTACACATTCTGCCACCATTATTTCTTTCATTTACTCGATTCCTTTATTGTTGTTTGCTCGAGTGCCGTTATCATTTGTCGGTTTATTCTCTCCACATGTGTGAGGTATCCACGCAGATGGAGCTCCACTCCTTTCGGGCACGGCAACTGCGGTTTATGCGCTCTGCTCCATTGCTTGCCCTAATGCCCTACGATTTCAACACACACCCACACACACACACACACACACTATAAAAAGCTGCTGAATTAGCACTTCTCGTGACCACCCTTAGCATTAGCTCCCACGTTTCCTGTAAAAGTACTTGCCAAACAAAAAGTTAAGGAGTTGAGCTCCCCTCAGCATGACCCACACCAGGTGAGTGCTGACCTAACTTTGCGCAATTTTGTTGCTGTTTGATTAATTACTTTTGCTTTTCAGCTGACAGGGAGTCGATAAATGTTATTCATTACATCAATACCTAACTTTAAATGTAATGTAAAGTAAAAATTGGTATGTTTTATATTGTTGCCAAACCGAGACTCGCCTAACTATTACGTCTATATTCAGTTAAATTCAGGCACAAGCTTCCAGCTGGGTACTTTTTGAATGCCAGCTCAGTTACAGTTAGCGGCATGCCGTGCTGCCAGATGCGCAAAATAATGTCGGATGCCATTCACAGCGATAAGCAACAACGTCAACAAAAACACTCACTACACGCATTTACAAACATATGCATATATGCGTAAAAAAGTATATGTAAAAATTGTGTGTAGCGCAGTGCAGCTGAAGCAAATAAAGAAAACGCAATTCCAAAAATAAAGTGATCGCCTCATTTAAAACGAATATTAAAAGCTGAGAGCAGCGCAGCGCACAACAGTTGCCACACAAAGCCAGACGCTGCGTTGTCGTCGTCGTTGTCACTGCAGTTGCAGTCGTCAGCGGGTCAGCAACGGCGCCCCGAGCACGGCAACAAATCGAAGCCACACAAATAGACTACGGAATTGGGTTGACGCTGCGACTGCGGCGTGAACTGTGGAATAGTTGGTATGTCCTACTTTATGCACAGTGCCAGCAGCGATTTGGTTAATCTCAATGTGGGCGGTCAACGGTGAGTGGAGCAATTCTAGCATCAGCTTTGATGACGCATGCAAAAAAAAAATACAAAAACTAATATAGACTAAATTCGATACACACACACACACACACCCTCCCTCCCCCTTGATGTGCTTACAGCTTCTCGACGTCACGGCAAACACTTACATGGATACCGGACACATTCTTTACGGCACTGCTGAGTGGTCGCATCTCGAGTCTGCGAGATGAGCACAATGCCATCTTTATTGATCGCGATCCGACGCTTTTCTCCATCATTTTAAACTACTTGCGGACCAAAGACATTGACATCAAGAGTTGTGAAATACGCGCCTTGCGCCATGAGGCGGAGTATTATGGCATCACGCCGCTGACCAAGCGGCTGGCTCTGTGCGAGGATCTCAATCACTCCTCGTGCGGCGATGTGCTCTTCTATGGCTTTCTGACAGCACCAGCCATGCCGCCCAACGATGCGCTGCAGGCTACAATGGAAGCTGCAAGCAGTCCCATGGAATCGTATGCCGGTTTGCCCACGTCATCTGGCAATGGTGGTGCTGCTGCACGACCTGGTTCCATGGTGCGCGTGCCGGAGACATCGTCAGCCTCGTCGCGTCACTCCTCTACGCATTCGCGCAATTCGTCCTGGGATTTGCGCAGTGGGCGTGGCTCGAATAGCGCTTCGAGCTCCAATGCGGCACCTGTTGCGCCTCCAGCTGCCTGGAATCCAGTTGGTGGTGGACATTCGCGCAACGCTTCGCTGGATTTTATGCGACACTCGCGCAACTCCTCGGCTGATCTGAACAAAGTGATACGCAACGAAGTGGGCCTGGTGTTCAGTCCCACACAGAGCTCGAATTGGACGCCGCCGCTGCGCGTGCAGATTATCAAGGCGCATCAGAACTGGATTGCCGTTGCCTATGCGCACTTTGTCACCTGTTATCGCGTCAAGGACTCCAATGGCTGGCAGCAGGTGTTCACATCGCCACACATCGATGCGGCCATCGAGCGCATTGCCATCAACTCGAAGGTGAACACATCCACCGCCGAGCCGATGCCAAGTAAAATGATAGCCATATCGTATGGCAGCCAGATACGTTTGTGGAGCATACAGGAGGGCGGCAACAAATCGGATATTGGCACCTTCAATCTCAATGTGCGCGTGGAATATTTGTTCTTCATTGGCAGCCAGCTGGTGGCGTTGTCCTCGTCTGGTAAAATTGGCGTCTGGCATGCCATGACACAGCACTGGCAGATACAGGATCTGGTGCCGGTGCTTTCCTTCGACTCGGCGGGCTCCTTTCTGCTGCTGGGCTGCAACAATGGCTCCATTTACTATATAGGTAAGTTGAACAAGTCTAGATAGAATCCTTTAATAAAGCTTTTGCTCCTAGATATGCAAAAGTTTCCGTTGCGTATGAAGGACAACGATTTGCTGGTAACCGAGCTCTATAAGGATGCCAATATGGATCCCATTACAGCAATATCCGTTTATCTAACTCCAAAGACGTCGAGCATAAGCGGCAACTGGATAGAGATTGCCTATGGCACCAAGTCCGGCGCTGTGCGCATCATTGTACAGCATCCGGAAACGGCCGGCCATGGGCCACATCTTTTCGAGACATTCTTTGTGCATCAAAGCCCCATTACCAAGGCAAGACTTGTCTGATTCTTTTTAAAAAAAATGTACTTAACAACTATCTTCATTGACAGGTCATGCTCTCCGAGCGGTATTTGGTATCCGTTTGCAGCGAGTATCATCATGTGCGCACCTGGAGCCTGACACGCTTTCGTGGCATGCTCTCCACACAGCCGGGATCCACGCCGGAGGCTTCCTTCAAGATTGTCTCACTGGAGGCCACCGATAGCAACTACAGCTATGCGGCTGGCAATGATTTTGGACCCTATGGCGACTACGATGACATGATCTTTGTCCAGAAAGTGGTGCCCGAGACGAATCAGTTGTATGTGCGACAGGCTTCCAACGGTGATCGTGTCTGTGTGATACGCTCCGTGGATGGCTCAACCATATCGGCATTCTGTGTCCACGAGTGCGAGGTATCCTCGCGGATGGGCTCACGCTTCATACTCACTGGTCACTGCAATGGAGCAATACAAATGTGGGATCTGACAACAGCACTGGCGCTGCACGCAAAGGATGAGCCGCAGCAGAAAACCTCTGGCGGACCCGACACTAACGAGCTTCTCCGCCTACTTGACCAGTGTGAAATCAGCAATTCATCATGCTCAACACCTTGTATGTCACCGTGTCTATCGGCTGTGGGCGGCGGCCTGGCCACCTCTATAGCCCGCATGAAGGCCAGCAATATTGCGCTGCTGAACCGAGATCCTGGCCAGCAACAGCAACCGCCAGTTGTCAGCCAGCCCCCGTCGCTGCCGCCTCCATCGTCGGCTTCATCAGCTGCATTCCTGGCCCAGGTGCAACAGCAAATATTGCCAGCGCCTCCACAGGCAATGCTAATGATGCAGCCGCCGCAGCAACAACAGCCGGCAGCGGCAGTAGCCGTAGCGGCGGCAGGCGTGGCAGCTGTGGCACAGCCGGCCGATGGTAACAATGAATGAAACGTGGAAGCGGCTGTTTCGGCGCTTGTCGGGCGCGTTTCATCCTTTACATTTCATAGGTGTAGCTTGATCTTTGATTATCAATACATATTCCTACAGTTTGTGCTGTGTGCGTTCATCTACTATGTGTGGCGATCTCGCATCGCGAACAGCACACGCGCAACGGGCACGGCGGGCACAGCATTAGATGCTGCTGCTGCTCATGCTGCCGGCACCAACTGACTGCATCCGGCATTTAGCTAAATCAAATAATCTCCCATATACACATATATACATATATATATAGAAATACATATATTTGCATACCTTTTGTGCTCGATGTGGTTGCAATTGCAATTTATGCTCGTAATGTTACTTGTATCTATATAAACACAGTCTCGTGTAGTTGCACGTGTAGTTTGATTGTGCCCCTCGTGCTGCTGTAAAACGTAAATAAATAAATTATTAAATATATATAGTATACACAACCGTTTTTCATTGGTTATCAACACACTGGGCACTGGGTTTTTAACAATTCCACACATAAAGGTGGAAAACTAGTGGAAAGCTGTAATTTGTCTGTAATCACGTTTATTTTAAAGTGATTTTAACATTTACCGCTGGTTGGAAGAAACTTTAATTGCCTAACTAATTAATAGAAAGTTAATTCAGCAGTTCCTTGTCAAATTCAGCCCCAAGTTGTCTAGAAACTTTGTCAACTCCAATATTATTAACCAAATAAAACTTTTATCCATTTAGAGATCCGCATTGCAGCAGTTTTTCAAATCGACTTCCACAGGTGAAACATGAGTGGAAACCAGAAAGTTAAAATTATCTCTCCAAGGGATTTTGAATTGGAATTTAATTTTCTTTCATTTGACTTCAAATTTATTTTCAATCCTCCTCAGTAAAAAAATAAATAGACACGGCGATGTTTTTTTTTTTTTGTAATTCACCCCAAATGGCGAAAAACGGGTGAAAAAGCTTTACGAAAAATAAACTAGATTGCAAGAAATGCCAGCTTTCTTTAAAAAAAAAAAACATTAAAACAATTGACAGTCATCAATAATTTATTCAACTTTTAGCTTAGTTATTTGTGGCTTGAATACTTGAAATTTTTTTTGTGTTTTTTACTCTTAACATGGGCTTGTCGCCAGTTATCGTATGTGTGTGTAATCGTATTGAATGGGTATACATATGTCCGTATGTATGTCCAGGCGACATCAATAAAGTAAAAAGCAGCAAAAAATGCTAACATATAAAAATATACAATCTATAATATATTAATCTTCCCTTGATTTGCTTACTTTGTTTTTTGTTTGTTTTTAATATCTTTCTGCTTATCAACGCGGTATTCTAATCAATTGAAAACTTTTCGCCTTTGTTCTTGCATTAAATTTAACTAAAATAGGACGCACTGGAAGATTTACTCATAGTATATAGCTATCTATATATATATATATATATGTAAGCATATGGGCTTATCTGCCGCGTGGAAATAATTATCGAGTTTAACATACAAATACTTTGTACATGAAGTTCTTGTTATTTATATAATTTAGTGCTAGGCTAGGGCTAAAGTGCGAACCGATATGAAGCAGCATACAATGCATGCAACACATCCAGCTTTATTGTTGGGTTCCATGGACTCTAATCAAAAACTTTGCTGCTGTGCATCCAATGTGATATGTGCGTTGAATAAAAAAAAATAATAATAATAAAAGCAATTGCTAGGCAAAAGAAAATGCTAGGGTGTGCGTGTGCGTGTGCGTGTTTGTGGGCGTTTTGTAAATATAGTCCAACGAGATCCAGCTCACTACTGTTTGCAGCTACTGTTGTTACAGCTACACCTGAAAGTAATCATCCACTACCAGCTGCTGTTCACTGGGCGTGCTCAGCGGGCTGCTCGCCTGCGTATTGTTATCCGACTCCAGACGCTCGTAGCCATTATCCGTGTTGTTGCTGCTGCTGCTGCTGTTGCTATTGCAGTTGTTGCTGCTGTTGTTAGTAGATGTTGTTGTTGTTGTTGTCATTGTTGTAGCATTTAAATAACACACCGACTCGTAGTTGGGATCCGTTTCACTGCCCGTGCCCGTAAGTGATTCATACTGCGAGGAACTAGGCGTCTGCTGTGAGCTCATGCTGCTCACCATGCTGGTGCTGGTGGTCACTGTAATCATGGACAAGCTGTTTGCCATGGAGGATGAGTTGGGCGTAAGGGGCGAAGTGAGCGCCACATTCTCAGCTATACGCGCATAGTGATCCGTTTCGTTTGGTGCCGCTGCCAGATGCGCCTTAGTCTCTAGTATGCTGGCATAGTTGTGATTTGCATCGGCGCCAGGTATGGTGCTGTAGCCACCGCTACTGTCCACAACATCGCCGGGCGGACGTTTCTTTTCCAGCACCTTGGCATAGCCATCATCCGAATGGGCGCGACTCTTTAACACCTCATAGTTGGGATCATAGTCGGACTTCTTGGCATCATCATCATTGTTGGGCGCCGTCTGCAGCTGCTCATAGCCAGGATCGTTGCTGTTCGACGGCTGACACGGTGGGCAGTTAATAGTCTCGTAGTGCTTTGTGCTGGTGCTTGGCGCAACAGGTTTGACCTGAACGCTGCTGCTGCTGCTGCTGATATTGTTGTGATGCGTTTGACTGACAGCTGCTATAACCGGTACAACAAAGGCAGCTATTAGTAAAATGCATTAAAAATTCTGGAGTAGAGGTCAAAGTCTTAAGATGCATGCCAAGCTAAAAAGCGTCATCCATTTGATATACTAACCACTGTCAGTTCCTAACAAAAACTGACGAAACTGTCGAAACGCGCAAATTTCTCATTTTGGCAAAACAACTAAATTGTGGATACCCAAGGCATGGGTTAAAGTATAAGAAATAAATAAACAAGACACAAGGAGAGAAACAAGAGGAGATTAATTGGGCATATTAGGTGGTTAGACAGAGTAGCTGGGAACTAAAAGGTTGAGATAAACGATATTGTGCTGTGAGATTTAGCAAGAGTCACAAATCAAAGCTATAATCTTTAAGTCGCCCCGTAAGCCTGATGTTCAATTTATTGCGATAAGTCAATGCAAGTTAGACAGCTTAAAGCTTCAAGAAATGATCTATGAGTTTAAAGACACATATCTCATATTAATTCCATATGGCTTAGGGCTTTTGTTTCTTTAAATTTGCTGCGTCTTCTTGGCATAGTCGAGCTTTAAGCTTTAACTTAAACTGAACTGAGCTTTGTACTTTAACTCAAATAAAAGCCCGCGTTTGTAAAAGCTTTAAATGCAAGTCGTATTTTTTGAATACAGTTCAATTCGCTTAAAGCTTTCCAGCTACAAGTTTGCATTTTATTTGTGTTTTCAAGATCCGAGTATTCATTAAAGCTCAATGCAATTAGTTAATAAAATTTAACTTGCTTGAAAATATGGAATTAACTTCAATAAAGCTTTATATTTAGTCAAAACAATTCAACATTTTTAAAGCTTTCCAGCTATTAATTTGCCTTTGACTTTGGTTTTCGAGTTTTAAGCACAATGAATTGCGTTTAAAGTCTATAAATTACATTGAATTCTACCTGTTTCTGTTTCACCTTTGATCTGCACAAATATCGTTCATCTCTACTGGAAAATAAGAGACTGCTTGAATTTATTTACCTGCTTCCAGTTGCCGCTCCTTTTGCAGAATGTTGGCATAGCAATCCGACTTGCGATTCTCGTGCGGTAGCTGATTTTGGGTCTGTTTCTGCCCATCCGCCGGTATCGTCTCGTATCCATGATCTTTGGCAGTGTAACTGTTGCTGCGCACACGACTCTTGTCAGACCCAGATGTCGTTAGCTTCAGTGGATCCATTAGAAGCGCCGCTGCTGCACTATCCAAGGGACTGACGCCAAGTACCTCCGGCTGGTGTGAGGAGAACTTGTGCTTCTTCATCACCTGCAAACGGAAAGTGGCGAGATTATAATTGTTATGTCAGCAGTTGAATAAGCCAATACTTACCTTGGCGTACATTCCCTCTATGTTTCTGCTGCCCTCAACATCTTTGGATGGGCTTAGACTCTTGCTGTGCTTGCGCTGTGGGGATGCATTGCTAGCATCGTTGGCATCGCTGTTGACCTCGCCGCCGGCTTCAATTACAGAGATAACAGAGCTGCGCCCAGATGTAAGATTGCTGCTGCTTGCTGCTGAATGAAGGTGATGTTGCCCTTGCGACTGGCTGAGGCTCGCTTTCGGCGTAGGAGGCAACGGAGAATTTGCCTGCCTCTTCTCCGGCTTGGGCGAGCCTAAATTGCACACAGACGACGAAGAAGATGCTTGCCGCGAGTGCATTTGTGCTCGCAAACTATCCACATGATGCGGCACGGGCCCAGCATGCTCCATGCTGCTGCTGCTCACTCGGTGCGCCGATCCGCTGCCCGTGCTGTGATTCAGCGGCGGCAGCTGCCCGCTACTGCCTGTCGCTGCACTTGCTGCCGACAAGCTGCTGCTGTTGTTAATCTCAACTGCTACTACAATGGGATTAGCCTGCATTGGCTGGATTTGTGCATATGTCTCTGAGCCGCTTGTATAAATATCGGTGGCATTTGGTATGTGACGATTGTTGGGATCCTCAATAGCCGCATAGGTTTCATCTACATATGTGAGCAAGATAATGAATCAACATCTTTCTAATCAACATCAACGCTTTGAGACTTACCCGAATCGTCGGAGACGGTTGCATAGTGCGAGTCATTGACATCACGCGTCAGCGTAGTTTTTCTGGCCGCCTGTTTGCTCGGCGGTTGCTGTGCCAGAATATTAGCCAGCGGCTCGCGCACGCTAATGCTCGTATATCCCTCTGTGGATAACATAAGCATACAATTATAAAGTACAATTTTTAGAGAGCAGTGTATGACCACGTACTAGAAGAGTCTTGTGAATCGCCACTAAAATGTTGATTTGCAATGGGCGGCGTCATATAGGGCAGGTCCTGACTGGCCGATATCATGCCCGCAATAGCCGATGCAGCCGGTATTTCTACCTGTGATGTCGATTCATCGTTCAGGTGCTGTGCCGACTCGCCACTGAGCTGTGAGCCACGCTGCAGTGAGTCGGTGCCGTGTTGTGAACATGCAGCTTTGCTGCTGGAATTGCTTGCATTTGTTGCTGCTACAGCAGAGGTGGAGGTGGACGGTGCATTGAGCTGCGCATACGGATGCTCGGTGCCACGCACCTTGGCATAATCATGCGGCAAGCCCTTAACGCGCGAATACGGCGAGCTAACATCATCCGCCTGGCTGATGGAGCTGTGCTGCGATACGCTGGTTTGCTTTTTCAGACTGGGCTGAGCTGCTGGGGGCAAGATAATGGCGGGGATTAGCGTGCTATTGTCTTACATTTATTACAATACTTCAAACTGTTCAACATAAATGTATATACGTACGACTTTGATTATGCGCATTGGCCAGCTGCTTGTCGGCAACAGTCTCATACAATTCCGAGCCATTGTCGTTGTTCTCCGCAACGGGTATGTCCGGCAAGCTGCGATGCGCCGCTGTGCTAGATCTGTCATACGGGGGGGATGAAGCAATTAATGAATTGCAATTGAATATGATTTGCATGGGAATAGCAAACAGCAGGCAACCCACCTCTTTTCTGAGTCAGCATTCGAGACCGTGGACGCATTTAGCTCGGCTTGTGACTCACTGTTGTGCACCAGGCTGTTGCTATTTGTTGCCGCATTCGTATTTGCATTCGAATTGTTGCTGCTGACCACAATAACCTCGTCGGGGTTCTTTAGCTTCACCATGCCCTCCAGGCCGAGCAAATCATTTCTGCGTAAAATGCATATGCACATATGTAGATATAATTGGTGAATTAAAGTTTTTTGGCGCGAGCGCATCCAACTGGAACTGGGACGTAACTTTCACTCGCGCAGTGACCAATATGTGACTGGCCAGCAGCCTGGTTATGGGCATAGCTGCAGACTCTATGTACTTACTTTGGTATTCTTTTCTTGCAGCACAGACAATTGAAAAACATCACAATTAACGCAAGCGTTACATTTAGCGTCACAAGGAGATATGTGTAGGCCTCCAGATTACCAAATTTTGTCGTCTCAACCATGCCTACATCTATCTTTATACATATGCACTATGTATGTTTAGAAATAACAAGAGCACGCTTTTATTTTCCCATGCGACGTCACGAAATACATTGCACTTTTACAATTATTAACAATTACAACTGTTTTTCACATAGTTTTCGCTGCTGTTGCTGCTGCAGTTGCAATGTTATTTACGATTTTTCCATTTGCCATTCACCCAAAAAATGCACACGCAGGCAACACCAAATGCAAATGTATGGCAACTCCAGTAAATACACAGCGAGAAATTTTCACTTCATGAGATTTTCAATTCATTTAATAACACAATTGTTGCGCTTAATAGCTGCATAGGTTTTGGTATAAAAATGTTAGTAAATCTTAATGCTAAGGTTAACAACTGTTTCAGAAAATATCAATGTGTTTGTCTACAACTAATTTGCTCATTTTGCGCATTTGGCACGGCTATTATCAAATAAATAGTTAAAGTTCAGTATGTTTGAATATGGTATTTTCAATATTCTCCTGAAGTTTTTCAACTTTGCGAGTTTGTTTCTTAAGTAGCTCCTCCATATCTTCAAATCGATTGCTTTTGTCCTTGTGCTTTTCATCCTGGTGTGGAAAATAGAGTTTCTTATCACCCAATTATACATTAATAATTCTCAATTATACCTTGTACTTCTCCTTGTGCAGAGCATGCTCCGCATGTAAATGGCGTAACTTTAGCAGGCGACTCTCAAAGTGATGCAGTTCGGTTTTAAGGGACGCCAGTTCCTTGTCGGTGAAATTGTTTGCCTGTGCCACACGCCATAAGCCCTGCACCTTTGGCTCTATAAAGTCCTGACTATGGGGTCCGGAGGATACCAAACGCTCCAGGCGATCATAGTGATCCTTTATTCCAACATGATGTCCACGCAAAGCATTCATGTCACTTTCAAACTTTTTTACATTTTGTTCATGTGTTTTAATCTCATTATCGTTGGGATCATTGGAAATGAGATTGTAGCTATCCAGATCTTCGGTGTTGATAGCATCTATGGGCATTATTAGGATATAAAGACTTAAATAGCTGTATTGCTTTTATAGTAAATGTTGACTTACTCTCATGCTTATCAGTATCCAAGGTGCCAAGGTTCTCTAGTAAGCTATAATACACATCCACTTTGTCCTGATGATGCTCAAACTCTTGCTTGAGGGATTTCAACTCGTCAGCCGTGAAACCGGATATTTCCGCTTTCTCCCACAATCTGTTTAGTTTTTTGTCCTTAAAAAGACTTTTATTTTTATGCCTTTCCTCGGGATCGTGGAATTTCTGTGAAAAGCAAAACAATTATAACAATCTGTTGCACTAAGTCATTAAACACAGTCCATACTTTAAAGGGCTTTATTTTTTCCGCATCCTGGGTATCTTCAAAGTGTTCCAGCAAATCGTAGCTGCTCATTATTCCAATCAGCTTCTGGCGCAACTCATTGGCTTTCAGACCATCCTTGTCCTTGTGCTGCGAGTTGAGCTGCTTCCATGCAATCTCCTCCTTATCGTGTATTTTAAGCTCCATGTACAGAGACTTTATTTTGCTTTCAGTCAAACGCTAATATGCATAGTATAAATATTAGTCCAATTTAAACGTTATGATCGCGAAAAAAAACTTACGTTTTGAGCCTTTGCCCAAATCAGATTCAATTTAGCCATGCGAAATGGTCGCTGGAGATTCCGAATTTCCGGCTCATACTTTTCCTCAGCGACCTGCTTGAAATGCGGGCTGTTTGCCTCTTTGCTGTACTTTTTGCTCTCTTTTTTGTCGGCGTCCACACATTGCGTTGCAATTAATAGGAATATGGCGGTAAATGCCACAATTAAGTGACACGTTTTCAACATGATACTTCTGCAAATCTGATCAAATCTTCTAAACTAGCCTCTAGTGTTGGGTTGGGAGCACAAAAAGAACTACTGATTGGACTGAGCTCATGAGCTGGTTCTTTTGTACTAGTCCTACTGAAAGTTCTAGTTTTAAGTTACGTGTGAATAAATATATTTTTTAAAAAAGTATTTAGCTAAGAGCCTGTCAAAATGTATTAATTTTTGGGGTAATTCAAAAGAATACTTATTTTATTTTAAATTCATCGTTTTGGGTTTAGATGCTGACACTAACCATTGTATGGTTAGTGGTGGTGCTGACGTTTCTAACGATATTTTTATCGATATGTCCAATTTGAATAACTGGTAAGTATGCGTGTGACAAGGATAGAGCATTCAAATTGAACGCGCGAATATAGTTGACATTAATTATTTTATAAAAAAATTCGTTAAAAAATGTGCTGTAACACATAATGAGTTGTTTTCAGTTGTATTTAATACTGTTTTATTCAAACGTCTATGTCTAGTCCAAATTGGGTATTTACAAAAATTATATTAAGACTGCAGTATTTCCCAAACATTACATACTAGAACCGAAATAATAATGATAATAATTGCACATGGTGATATATCCCTTTAGTTTGTAAAGGTAAGTTCAGATCATCGAATGGCCTGCGACATATGTAGAGGCGTAACCATCAGCGTCAGTTCAGCATCCTTAAGGTTAGCACCTCGCAAATTGGCCTCCTGTAAATCGCTACCAGATAGATTGCAACGTTCCAGATCGGCACCGGCCAATACAGCGGCGCGTAGATTACAATTTTTCATATTTGCATTTTTCAGATTTGCTACGCGCAAATTGACACCGGCCATATTACTGCTCTCCAGGCAGGCACCCTTCAGATTCACACCCTCCAAATTGGTGCGCACACCTGTTGGATCCTCAAAATTGCAGCCACGTAAATTGGCGCCCTCCTAAAATGAATGAATAGATTAGTTTAAGAACAAAACTGACCGCGCGTATTTCCTAATGGGGATTCATGTTCGTATCGTGTTAGTTGATTTCGACACGCGCACATCTCTAGCATACACTGAGGAAATATTTACCATGTTGGCACAAAGTCCACGCACTGAGACTAACTGAGCGCATTCCAGATTCGCATACTGAAGATCCGCACGCTCCAGGCAGCAGTAGTTAAGATTTGTGTGCGATAAATTGCAGCGCGACATGTTTGCATACTAACAAAGAAGAGAATATAATCAGTATAGATAGTTGTTTAATATCACGAACACGACGCACCTTAAAATTAATGTTCCGGAAGTCCAATTTGCGCAGATCAGCTCCGGCTAGATTGACGCCCTGGAAACGCAGTTCCGTAATCGCAGATGTCTGTATAATGGCTTTTATGACGTCCATGCGCGTCAATGGTCTATCGTCGAGCTGCTCCTGCTCGCCCAGTCTCTCCTCCAAGTGTGTGACCAACGAGTAAATGCCAAAGAAACGCGCCTCCTCTAAAACACCCTTTAAACTGATGTGATTGTCGCACACAAATTCGCCGTGACGCAAATAATTAATGATCGGCTCGAAATAGCGAGCACTTCGATCGATCAAGTACGCGCCATGCTCGTCCCTCTCACTGGGCATCATGCCACCATCCTGTAGAAACATTCTCGCTAGCATTGAGTCCGGTTCACGGCCAACGAGCGTATCAATTGTTGTTGTATAAACTTTTCCACCCACATTTAGTTTTACCCATTTATTGGACGGGAAAGTGTGCGGGGTGGGTGCTACGCCGCTAACTGCAACAACAGCGTTTGCATTTTTTTGCGCTTCATCACTTTCCATTGGGTTAAATTTTTTGCAATTGTTTTGTTTTGTTGTGGTTTTTGTTGCTGCAATTTCAGCTACTCCGATTTCTTCGTTTGGGTGAACGGCAAATTATCGTTGGTGTGGCAGCACATATTTTTTTCAGCTATCGATATTAATCGTTTGTCTGGCGATAAAGTATCCATAAAGAATCTTATATTATTGAGGAAAATTTGGAATCATCCTCCGTCAACATACATACGTACATTTTTAAAAAGTGCTGCACTCCCAATATCAAAGAACAATATGACAACGGCCGATGCCGAAAGACCTGTTGGCAGCGGCAGCAGCAGCAGTAGCAGCAGCTCAAATGCCAATCAACGGGGTGTCAGTCGCGTACTTGCAAAGTTATCCCATTCGTTGGCGGAGGGCGAGTTTTATGAAGCACACATGATGTATCGAACGTTATATTTTCGTTATACTGCCCAGAAACGTTACCAGGACTGCTTAGATTTGCTATTTGACGGTGCACAGAAACTAATCGAGAAGGAGCAGGAAGGCAGCGCTGCGGATTTGTGTTTATTGCTAGTGGATACCCTGGAGAAGCGTGGCCCGCGACCAGAGGACACGGACAATTTCGAATGGGTGCCTCGCTTTGGTGCATTAATACGCGGATTGAGCGCAACTACAGTGGAGCGCGAGACACTGATCGTATGTTAAAGTTATTCCCAACTTTACCCAACTATTTCTTATATGTTTTGTTTTATTACATTAGCATCGCGTTGTGAAATGGAGCACCACTGTGCACGGTCAGTTCGGTCATCCGGTCTTGCACAAGCTTATTGCGCATGTGTTCTGGACAGAGGGAAACATTGAGTCGGCACGCCACCACTATTTGCTCTGCCAGGATGGTAGTCTGTGCGGGCGCGTGCTGATTGAAATAAGCCAGAGCAAGGGCTTCCACAGAGAAGTCGATTTGTTTTTGGTGCAGGCGGTGCTGCAGCAGCTATCATTGAAGGATCGCAAAACGGCAGATGACATGTTTAGCGAGTATACACGATACCATCCAAAAGTACTGAGGCACGAGTTTCCCTACAAGGAGCCATTGATCAATTTCCTGTACTTCTTGTTTCGACTTATCGATACGAAGAGCGTGATGGGCTTTCGTGCTCTGCGCAAGCTGTACGATCCTTCCCTGAAGCGAGACGCTTCCTTTCATAAATACCTAACGAAAATTGGTGTCATATACTTTGATGAGCAACCGGAGCAGGTGCATGCTGGACCCTCCGGGCTTGGTGGCATGTTTGGCGACATCTTCAATCAGCTGATGCAGGGTTTCGATGACGAAGATGAGGTGCAAAGCAGACCACAGCGACAGCGGCAAAACGCTAACAGTGAACTGGACTAGCAGCAAATGCCGTGGCCGGATTAGCAGTCCGCGAAGTCAACGGGGTTCATTAATACTTATATACACACCGGGGCTTTGTTTGTAATGTTATTATATATTTGCTAAATTAAAACCTTACTGGCATTTGCAGTAATAGGCATAAATGATTTATGTACGTATATACGCTGTTAGTGTGGGCAGCCGAAAAAGCCCTAAATGGCAAAGCAGAAATTGCACAGAATGGCATTGGACGGCACAAATTCATACGCTGTTTGTGGTGTAACAGTGTACGGTATAGTTATCGATAAGCTGTTGCTCGATATTAATATTTAATTACGCATCTCTATTGGAATGTATTGTATGTTTTAGTACATGGCCGCATGCGGTATTTTACCACGTAATTCTACCCTTTAACAGCAAAAATATATGTTTTGCTTTAATTTGTAAAGCCAATTATTAAAAACTAAAATTACGGTTTCACGACATGTCATATATTAAAATGTACACCATTGCTTACACGTGAGTGGGATTGGAGTAAACAAATATAAATCACGTGCCCATCTCTAGTTCACATATATTTTAGTTTCAGATAGAGTTGAACAGAAAAAGTTGAAAATTAAGTTTTATTCTTGGGCTGTAAAGGAAACAGACCTTATCGAGTGACTTTCAAATTTCCGAGTAAGTTAGACCGCGTTCAAATTCCAAATGCGAAGACAAACGTACATAAATCCATTTAAATGCCGTGCCATTTGCAGCGATATGGATGATAAAGCAGCAGCGCCCACTGCCGACGCTGCAACCGAAACAGAGGCCGGTAATGAAATTTCATCAGCGCTAGATCACACAACGGTCACAATGGAGCCATTACCGACCACATCAAAGTCGACAATAGCCGAAACAGATGAGGCGGAAAGGCGCACGGCGGCAGCTGCTGCAGCATCAGCGAGGGATTCGTTCAACGTGGACACGGAACGGTGCTGTTGGATTTGCTTTGCGACGGACGAGGACAATCGCTTGGCGGCCTGGGTGCAGCCCTGCCAGTGTCGTGGCACAACGAAGTGGGTTCATCAGAGCTGCCTGTATCGCTGGATCGATGAGAAGACACAGAAGGGTAATGCGCTTCGCTCTGTATCCTGCCCGCAATGTCAAACCGAATACATCATTGTATTCCCGCAAATGGGCAAACTGGGTGGTGCCTTGGAAGCCATGGACAATCTGGTCAAGCGTCTGAGTCCGTTTCTGGCGGCGGGCTTCTTTGTCGGTTCGCTGTACTGGACAGCCGTGACCTATGGCGCTGTGACGTTCCTCCAGGTGAGCCCATCAGGCGAAAGCTACATACACTGTCATAACGATGTTCATGCAGATTGTTGGTCACGAGCATGGCATGTCTATAATGGAATCCGGTGATCCGCTTATACTACTAATTGGCCTACCTGCCATACCAGTTGGCCTGGTACTTGGTCGGCTAATTCGTTGGGAAGATGCCCTGTTGCGTTTGATACGCAATCGCGGCACCGTCATGCGCAAGTTTCCCTTTGTGAATTTTATATATCCAGACCTGTAAGTTTCTCAATCTACCTGATAGTTGCACCAGCTTAAGTTATTTTCATTTGCAGTAATCAGCAGGAGGAAGAGCTGCCGACTTCTTCTAATCCGGCCACACCGGCACTTTCGGATCCAGTTTCGGCAACTCGCATATTTTGCGGAGCTCTGCTGCTGCCTACAATTTCATGTATTGTGGGTCGCATATTGTTCGATTCCGTGGAGAACACACTGCATCGCACACTACTCGGCGGTTTAACCTTCATCACTGTGAAGGGCATGTTGAAAATCTATTTAAAACAGAAGCAATACGCGCGTCGCAAGAAACGTCGTATTGTAGACTATACGGAGGAGAACATACGCAATTTTATGCATCGCAACAATAACAACGCTGGTGCCGCTGGTATTGGTGGGGCTCGCCATATCCTGCAGCAGCAGCAGCAGCAACAACAGCAGCCGCAGCAACAGCCAGTGCTGGCGATGCCCCGCCTGGTTGCTGCTGCGGCGGCTGCTCGGGACCGTGCTGCTCGAGACCGCGAGCGGGAAAGGGAGCATGAGGTCAATGGTGTGGACAGCGTTGTTTAGATGCAAATGGACACTCAATTGAAATTCAATTGATATATAGCTATATTCTTATTGTTCAACTAGTTCAGTTTTGGTTTAAGTTCATTTTGTTAAACACTCAAAAACACGGGGCACAGGTCACCAAAAACCCAGAAAATCAAAAAAAAAGAAAAACAAAAACAAAAAATGCACATGCAACTGCGAGCCAAATTCATTGTTAAATCTTACGCGATGAAGCCCTTCAGGAAGGAACGATTAAGTCAGCCGCATATTGGTTGGTCAAATTTTATGTTATCAATAAAATATGAGAGAAATCAAATTTGCACTGTCCATGTAGCTATTAAATATATATAACTAATTATAATATAACTCATATTATGCATATATGCTTCCACAGAATTGAATTTATGTAACATTTATGTTAACATTGTGTAAACTACAAATACTACAAAATTGCCTATGTAAATAAAACCAAAACCCTTGGCTGTGGGTGGGTTTATAATGATGCCAATATTAATTCACTGTCTACTCAACATCCATGCCCCAAAGTGCAAAATACGTATTTGACTTGGCCAGATTAGATAGGCTCGCCGCGACTGTTCCCGCTGCAATCGCAGCAAGAAAGTGTGAATAATTTCTTTATTTTAAAGCACTCGGCCTGTAAGCCGCTCGGTCTGAGTCATCAAGATAATGAACCCGCTTTGTGAGTGACCGCCCCGGCGGCACTTACTAGTGTGTGTGTGTGTGTGTGTGTATGTGCATATGTGTGTGCGTAGTTAAACATGGCTTGAAGGTGCTGCACAAGAGCCGCAACATCATCCCATCTATCATATGTACACAAAAGTTACAGTTAAAGACCCGGACAAAGTGAATGCTCCAAAAAGCGATCTAATCATTTATAATTGTTAGCGACTCGAGTGTTTGTTTTGTCTATTTGCGCTTATCATCGACAACACACGAGCTGCTAGATGATATCTGTGTGTGTGTACATATAGAAAATACATATGTATAACAAACGCAAACTTCTATCCGCCAATAGCGACTTTTGCAGTGCGCTATAATCTATAGTTTTACATCGGTAAGACACAAATAGATTTCTTGGCGCATGTTTAATACTAGTGCAACTAGTTTAAGTTTTAAGATTCAGTTAAATTAGCAAGTTTAATGTTTACTAACTGTTCCTCTACTGCTCTCGCTCGAACTAGCTGTGCATTTCAGGTAGCCCAAATCGCTATCCGGTTCTGTCAGATTAACCCAAACTTTGAGCTTAAACGAAACATGTAGAGGAATCTGTGATAATCTGGTATCTGTGATAATCTGCTAATCTAGCAAAAATATAACAGTGGGTAGTCTCCAGTTTTAAAGCTCGTCTTTTTGTTGCAGGCAGTCCACATTTCGGAATCGGCCGGATTGTATTACGATATCATATCATATGGTTTTCGTATTAGTTTTTTTTTGTTTTAATAGGTGTCTTAACGAACTTCGAGACTTACAGGTATTACTATATTTGCTATATGCCAGCAAGGACATTAAATCATTTTAAAATAGCCATATTTTATTACGCGCTTTATAATTGTAGCGCATTGAGGCAGTCTGCAAGGCTGCTTCTGTTTAACGTGAAGTCAAGCACAACCAATACACGGCCAAATTCGCACACAGGTGATTTATATGTATATATATGCAACTGTGTGAGTGTGTATGTGAACGAGTGTGTGTGTGTGCGTGTGTGTATAGTGTGCGAGTGTGTAGCCCACCTGTTTGGCTTTTCAGGAGCAATCACACGCTCTTGCGTTCACCGCAGTTGAAAGATTTCTTGCTGCTTTCTTTCGCTGCCGTCACACCAGCAACAACAACAACAACAACAGCGACAACAACAACAACAACAGCTACAACAACTACAACTCCAACGGGTTGCGTTTGTTCTTTGTGACTGAACGGCCGTTGGGGGCCAAAGGCGGGCGCACTCATAACGTAACGAATCGCTGGAGCTGGAGCTGGGAGTCGTGTCGCTTCTCGACTCTGTATTGTTGTTGCCGTTGTCGTTGTCGTTGTTATTGCTTCTGCTGCCGCTGCTGCTGCTGCTGCTGCTGTTGCTGTTGTTGCTGTCGCCGTTGTCACTTGTGTGCGACGACAGCGACGACTACGGTTAATAACAACGTTGTGTCGGCAACTCCGCAGTCAGACGGGCACCGGCGACCAACACGCATCGGCAGCGACGCGTTGCTCTGATAAAAGAGGCAACAAAGAATACGAAAAAAGTTACAAAAAATAATAAAGAAGAAAACATATGTAGAAATACGCTAATACATATTGTATAGTACGGTAGTATATACGCTTTGGGGTCGGTATAACTCGGGAGTTTCTCGGCATTATAACAAAATAAACGAAATGAACTGATACCAAATCGAGTTGTTGTCGCAACTGCAATTGGCCACGATCAAACGATTGTCATTAAAACGTGCACCAAACCATCATTGAACCGGCGACCAGCAACAGCAGATACCCAGATCCTTGAGCAACATGAGCGCCGCCCATGAGCCGACCATGCACTATCTGGACAGCATCCTGAACGAGGAGGAGAAGCGCTGCGATCAATACTCGCATCAATGGCGCAATTTCACAATATCACGTTCGGGCCGCTTCAGGTCGAAGAACAAGAAACGGGATGTGGTCGATGGAAAACTATTCGATGGCTCTCACAATGGCAAGGAAAACGATAAGGTGCGTTCAGTGTTCCTTTTAACCCAGTTTTGGAGTGGCCCATTTTCATTTTCATTTTCATTGCTTATCAGCAGCCACTCCAAAAATAGACTATATATATATTTGTATATATCAATGACAACAATATCGCGATCAATATTGTAAATTGTGTGCGTGCACGTTAACGTGATTTATAAATATATATGTATATACGTATATGTATATGTATATATATTAATCTAGCAACGTCGCGGGTCTTAAGGGTCTTTTGGCTCGAAAGTCCAAACGTCAGATATAAGTTTTGATGTGTCTTTTTCATGTGAATTGAACAAACAACAACAGAAATAACAGAAATAAACGGAAATGCTCATTAATAATAAACGGAAGTTGTATTATTATGATAAGACGGCGTGCAGTCAGCTCTATGATGATGATTATGGGCTCTGCTGCTCTCCCT
Source organism: Drosophila ezoana (assembly GCA_035045725.1). Lineage (NCBI taxonomy): Eukaryota > Metazoa > Arthropoda > Insecta > Diptera > Drosophilidae > Drosophila > Drosophila ezoana. The sequence goes on from JAWNOU010000036.1 coordinate 2,462,674, forward strand.
ATATATAGCACTCAATGTCATTTGCAAAAGCCACAGGAATCTGTATTCCAATGGATGACAAATTTTCACTTTTTCCTGGGATATGTACATACATATATGCAAAAATTAACAAGTGCTTTACGTGTACGATGCTTAAGGCCAAGAGTAGAGATACAATTGTGAAATATTTATACAAAAACCTCTTAACGTTAGTCATTCGTAATAAAAGCAATTAGGAGAAGTGTTGCTCGAATAAAAAACAAAAAACTCGTTTATGAACACAAGTTAAAAGGTTGCCAAGCTTAAATATAAATCAGAGACAAGCGCTCTTAGTATCTAGTATTGGCCTTATAATAAGTATAACGTATCCCAACCAAAATCACATATAGATATGGCGTAACTAGTGCAAAATTCTCTGGCTTGCAATTTGGCTACAACAGAAAAAGATAAGATTATAAGGGGTACTTTTGCTGCTATCAAATTCATAGCCTTGACTGCAATTTTCCATTTAAACTATCTGCGTCGCAGATCTTTGCTCAAGAACCTAACACTTTTTTAGGGTTTCATAAAAGGGTTGTATACTTTTGAAATATAAGAAGAAGAGTACCATAAAACGCAGTCAGAAATATGTTACTTTTTATATGTGCTTTTGCAAAAATTATTAAAAATAAGTATATAAAGTAAACAAAAAACAAAACTCACGCGTGTGCAAGCCAAAATAAGTAAGATCAATGTGTTTTTTAAGCATATGTATATATAAATATACATATATCATGTTATTTACGTATGTACATGTTTGTATGTATACAGACAGCGACCGAGAAACACACCTTTCTGGAAATTTGATACATCTGTATTTGTTTGGCGCCACCGTAAGATGAGTAAACCGACCAAAATTTACCATATTGTCATATAATACACACTCGAATTTCGTTTATAAATATATGCAACTATCGGACACGGCAAACAACGAAACCGAATACGTCGCAGGGGCGACATTAAAAACGTTATATTCGACGGCACGCGAATCTTGTTCAATTTGGCAACTCAACCGGCCAGACAGCCAGCCAGCCAGCCGGTCGGTCAGTGGAGAAGGGGTAATGCCACGCCACGACCTGTGGGCTGAGCTGGGTGGTGAGGGTGTGTTTCTTTCTGCTTTCTTACGCAACAAATGCAGTGACCGATCGATTGTCAACAGCCATGCGGTGGTTGCCGCGTCATTGTCGTCTGTGCATTGAACTTGGCTAATGTTATTGGGAAACAAAAACAAATATCTCGCTTTGTTTTATTATACCAGTTAAATCAATTTCAGATTGCTCATTTTTGGGTGTTTAAAAAGGTCTCAAGCCGTGACTTCTGGCTGTACCACATGTCGTATGCTTAATTAAAAACAGAAAACACCGAAAAAAGTTTAAAACCTACCCACAACAATTTTCAAGCTGTGCAAATTTAAACAAGGATTTAAGCTATAAGCAAAGCTTTCTAAGAATTTCGTTGTTTATCTTTAAAATAAAACCAGACCAGTTTTTAACAGTTTCTCTACCCCAAAAACTAACAAGTATTTATAGATCTCGTGACGTGGTCTTGGTTTAAAGTATAACAAAGAAAAGCCCCTGTCTAGTCTATATATCCGTGTTTATATACTATGATAGTAAGGCATGAATTATGACCAAAAGGTTTTACCAACTAAAGCACTCAAACAATATTGTATGTACCTATATCAGATATTGCAAAATTTTCTTCTTTGCGTTTTAACAGCGCAAAAACCTTATCAAGCAACAACAATAGCCAAAAGCAACAACAAAGACAAACCTTTTTTTTCTTCTTTTTTTGTGTTTTTATTGTTATACATATAGGGAAAAACACCTATATATATGTACGTACATATATCATATAGGTAAGTGGTTGTGCACGCTTCGACTGTTGTGTTGCCGCCACTTGTCAAAAAAAAAAAAAACAGCTCCAGCAGAGAATTATACTTGTATATATGTATATTCGTATGTATTTAGTGCATGTCGATAGCATGTATTTGATTAAAATCAGGTGCTAAATCAAAAATATGACTTTGGAACATGTCTTTTGATTACTTTTTGAAAGTCAGTGTCTCTGATTGCTGGCAGCCAAATGAAACCCTAATCTAAATAGACTTCAAATTGTAGCTGATAATGTTTAAAGACTGGTTGACAATATGTTAAATTTATTATATCTCTTATATTGCAGATCTCAGCGCGCAATACAACCAGCGCCATGTCCAAATCATCCTGCTCCTATAATACAAATACAACAACTGGCGGCAGTGCAGCGACAACAACAGGAACGTCATCGGTGCGAAGTCAACGTGACAAAACGGAGAGCTATAAAAGTTTTTACGAAACAAATTTATAGATAGTGGCAGGGGCTATATACATTCTGACATATGCATGCATTTACGTATATATATAGAAAGCCTTAAATATATATATGTATAGACATATGTATGCACTATATGTATAACATTTGTATTACGCTTTATTAAATGAACCTAAGAGTTTATTGCACAACGTGTGGACTATATAAATGTGCAAAATTCGCAACAAAAGAACACGACGAAAAAAAAAACAAACAATAACTGCAACAACACAGGAGAAGACTAATTTTTTGCGCAGGCTGCTTGATAAAGATTATTTTGTGTGTTTTTGTTTAGTTTTCTGCTATTTAGTTTTAGTAGAGTATAGACCCGATTGGGCGATAGCTTAGACATTCTCTAAATATATATAAAGCACATATATATATATATTTAGATCGATTGTACTTACATATATAAAGTAAATATATGAACATTATTATCTCTTTCTTGCTTAGATTGTACAAGTATTAAAACGTGATAATTGCACTAAATCGCATATGCATATCTTTAACTATACATATTACAATAGTTTATATATACAAATGTATATTTGTCTTAAATTTAGTAAATATTCAATGCTTAAGACATAATCAAATAAAGCATAAGGTTCCTTTTCCTTAATCGTTTAATTCATTTAACTAAATCATGAGGCATCATCGTCGTTTTCGTTTTCGTTGGTGGCCACTGTCGCTCTTATATAGCTCACATCTAGCACACAGAATTTGGCACGACACATGGGACATGTGCACTTCTGTTCTAGCCATACCTCACGATCGATGTCACTCTGGCGGGCTGCAAACCAGCGCGCCAAGCACTCCACACACCACATGGGCCGACAATAGCAATTGGAGCAGCATGCCTCATCTGTTAGAGGCGCGCCTGCCCGATTCAAATCGGAGCATTGCTTGTTTATCTTGATGTTGGGCTCGGCTAGCATGCAGGCAAAGCACTTGTCTGTAATGGGCTCCGAGCTAAAGATTGGATTGAGGGCCACCTGCGTTTTGAAGACATCCACAAAGCGATCGATGACGCTTCGATGGAATTGTATGTTAGAGGGTATGGTAATAGGACGTCTAAGGCGATCCTCCAAGCTACGAAATTCCAATGCATTGATGCGAATGTTAAAATCGGAAACGCCTTGACGCATCGGTCGCACAACAATGCTAATCATTTGCAAGGTATCGTTCTGATCGTGGTGTGATATATTGTACGTTTCCGCCTTCAAAAAAGATGTTAAGTTATCTAGAAATTATAGAAATCTGGGGAGCACCCGATAGATACCTTGGCAACGCTGAGGGAAGTGTTGGCTTGGTGCGCAAAGTTGACATTATACATGGTTGTTTTGATAATCCAGTTCTCTGTGGCAATCACCGTGCTAATGGAGTTGAGTTTCTTTTTGTAAATATCCTGGCGACGGAACTCGGTGCCAATGTCGCTGGCTACGACGCTGTAACTGCCTGGAGTATTCGAGTATTTGGCCAGTGTTTTGTTTATGGGATGTCGGCGCCAGTTTTGCTGATGCCAATTGAAGATCAGAGCCGGCACGGCTAATACAGCCAGCACGCTGAAGCGTTGCGCCATTTTCCAGGTGAGTGTTTTAAAGGCCACTGCCTCCTGTGGCATGGGAAAATCCGGGTCGAGCTCATTATCTTCGAGCGGTTGTTGTGTGGCAAAAACTGAAAACTTTAATCTGTGTATGAGGAAATAGGTGACGGGCAAGCAGCTGTGTACGAAGAGATTGAGTGATGTGCGGCGCAAATGGTAGCCAACAAAATCACGATATTCCTCTCCCAGGAATCGTGAGAACACCTGCTCGATTGTAAAGCCCAGACGCTGAAATTCCTCGGGCGGATAAATGACGCACATGCACAATAGGAAGTAGAACAAATTGAAGAGCAGTTCCGACTCATCCATGTTGCGAAAAATTTTGAAAAATTCAAGAAAAACCAGTAATAAAATATACAAGTCCAGGGTCTAAATTAGAGATGCGCAATTGTTGTTGATGTGTCGCGTACACAGAGTTGCATTCGCTGTGGTCGATAAATCGATGAGTTTGAATTTCCGTTTTTTTTTTTTTTGAGCGCGACTGACATATTCCTGTCAATTTAAAATTGTATTGTTGTTCCTCGGTTGATCATAGCTGAGGGTATCCTGATGATATTTTGAAATCCTCAGTGCTATCAAAAGTGGTAGCAGCGGAATAAGGTACATGCAATAATCCATTATGAAATAAATGGCGGAGAGTATGAAAACCATTCTTTAATGTTGTAAATGTATATATTTTGTTTGTAAAATTGTTTTAATACAAAACTTGCTTTGATTGATTGCTTGACTTGTGCTTTAGTGTTTCGATGAAAACAAATGCTAATATATAATCGTTTGCGTCAAAGGAATAAATAACATTCCATTGGGTGTCATGGAAGCTGTGTCTGATTTAGAGCGATATGTTAAATTAGGCAGTTAACAACTTGCGTTAGAATTTTTCTTATGCGGACATTATATACATTACTCTATACCTATATATCTATATCATTAGTATAACAAACCACATCCATTAACGTGGACCACTATAGAGGTGCTTAACGGAATGTGTGTGTGTGTGCGTGGGTGTGGCTTGCAAAAACTAAACTAGTGCGTATTAGTGGACGGTTACTCTACTGCTGGAGTTCACTCAGATTCGGAATGTTGTTGGTGTAATCATCATTGGAGGCCGAACTGGAGTCGTTGGTAAGCTCAAAGCTATTCTCGCCGCTGGTACAGGTAACTGTTGTCAGACTGGAGTCATTATTTGAGGTCTGATGATCGGAATTGCTCAGATTTGGCAGTGACACATCCGCCTCTTCGTCATCCACATCCACCACATCATCATCGTCATCGTCGTCATCTTCTTCTTGCTCGTCGTCATCATTACTCAGGCTATTTGTGCCGCTGCTGTTGCTGTCAGCATTATCGTCGCGAGCCTTGGCTCCATTGCCATATAGCTCCCCAGCTCCAGCCCCAGCCCCGCTGGCAGTATTCAAATTTAATGCGCTTATCGCTGGCAAATTATTGTAGCTAGCTGTGCTCATATCTGGTACTGTTTTCGTAGCGGTCGATTTTGATGTTATTGCTGTCGCATCAGATGCGCCGCTTATCTCACAGCTGGAATTTTCAATTAAAAGCGTTATCAGTGGCACATTTGGTAGGGTCGCTGTTGATGTGCTTGCACTGCTGCGGCCATTGCTGGCGATGTCCGATTTGCCAGCATCCAGCGTCGTGGACGTGGTTGCCATTAATACTGCCTCGGAGCTGCCATTGAGTATGGATAGGTGTGGTATATTTTGCGGCTGGAGTGTTTGTTCGCTTGAAGACGCCAACTTTTTGCTGCTTGCATTGAGAATTGATAGATTGGGCACGTTGGCTGTGTTTGAGGCAGATGGGGCATTGCTTGCAGTTGTGGGTGCGACATTGCTGGCCGTGGCTTTCAGCAGACGCGAGGATCGTGCGGCTCGTGGTGGAGGTACGGGCACTGTGCTGGATGTGCCATTCTCAAGCTGCTGCGGCACGCTTTTGTCACGTCTAACCATATACTTATCGAAGTAATCCAGATTCATGCCAGTACCACGGGCCTGTTCAGCGGCTGCATTCAATGCGGATGTATTGGGCTGGTAGCTGGCACCGTCCTCAACGTCCATGTCTTCGCTGAGATCTTCACTGCACAAATCCAAGCTGATGTGCGCAGCAGGTCCATCGGTGGGACGATCTGGTTTCGGCTCTTAAACAAAGTAAAACCTGTTAGATATGGGAACATTTTAATATTGCTCACGCTACTTACCATTCAGAAAATGCAATGCCACAAAATCGGCAGCGCTGTAGATCTCGGCATGCACGAGCAATTGCAGCAACACACCCACTGTGGGGCGTTCGTTTAGTTTGCCTGAGGTTTTCCACTCGTCGATCATTACCTGCGATATGCTTTGGCCGGGCGTTAAGCGTTCTGCGGTGCCATCAATCAGACTTATTTGTTGGGCGGTATATTTAAGTCCCACATTGGCAGCGATTTCCTGATAGTTGAGCGCACCCGGTGCGCTGCAGGCCTGCGCATCCAGGCGCTTCGGTATGATGGACATTAGCTTGCGCCAGCAGCCGTTCACATCGAGAATTGTGGCCAACTTGTATATGTCGTTGTCATCGACACGCCGCAGTTCCGTGCAGCGCGTATATTTTGAATATATGGGAACAGTGCTTGTGCTGGTTGTGGTACAAACAACCGCCCAACCGTTTGCTTTTGCCATTTCCATTTTGTTTCGCTTGCTGAATCCTTTAGCTTTACTACGAGCGAGCGTCTTTCGAGTGGAGGGAGCTGTTTTCGGACTGTCACGTGTGCCGTTATAAAAACATTTTATATTAACTTGCGTTTCGTTGCTCTTGCGTTTTCACTGAATTTTCCTATGAGCCATCATCATTGGTTTCTCCGCACACACATATATGCATAAAAATACATATGGAATTGCCGATGCGATCAGCTGTTTACAATTTCAGAGCTGCTTTACCGATGAACAATCGATAACAGCGACTGCACAGCAATCGTTCTGCACACCGCGCTTCAATATTTCAAATTGCAGTCTTAAATACTATTATTTTAGAATTGATTTTAATTTTTATTTTAAAATAGCTGTTCAAAAATTTGTATAATGGACACAATTACATTCAATATATTGTATAAGTGTATGCTTAAAAAATCATAAACATGGACGAACAAACATAGATAAGGTCTTAAAATGGATAGACAGCTTTGTGCTTATGCTAATTATAAAACTTTCGTTGGTAATTTCAAAATAAAACATACATATACATATGTTATAACTATAAAAGATTTGTGTGCTTACATTGCTTTCAATTCATATGCTCTACTTATTTTTTATATATTTAAGGTCACTTTCTTATTTGTTTCGCATATGTTCAATTCGCTGAGGTTTCGCTAGTAGACGGAATGTTTGCTGATTTATATCTAAACGAGACTCTTGAGTTTGTGTGTATTTTGTAAAGCTGTACGCTTTGCCAAAAAACTCGGACGGTTTGATTTCATATTACCTTATTACTAATTATTGGCGTTGGTATAAAAAAAGGTTGTGATAAACAATAACACACTCATGATCAGCGCGGTATTGATGTTGTGGCCGTGTCGCGTATTCGCCGCATTGCGTGTTGTCTTGCCCATTTGGAAGCGCAGAGTGGGACTGGACATGCGTCCATCGCCGCCATTGCTGTAGGCAAGCACACGCATATTGTAGCTTTTACCGGGCGTCAGTGTGTTGATGAAGACCTCGAGTTTTTGTCCAATAGGTACAATCGTATTGTTGGCAGTGATCATATTTTGATCTGTCTCCCAAATGCGTACCTGCCAAATAGAGAATTACATTTTATATATGGTTGCCCAAAGCATGTTCACAGGTGTTTATACCTTATAGCCCTCAATGGGCTCCTCATCTTGCGCCGGTGATACATAACGCCACACAACGCGCACCGTGGACGGATTTATGCCATAGACATGCACTGAAGACGGCGGCTTCTGTGGTGCCTTGCGGTATGTGCGTTCTATTATAAATAAAATAAATACGTTAAATATTTGTGGATCTAAACTACTTTTGCTAAATTGAAGTTACCTTCGAAACGTTCGCTTTCGGGACCCTCGCCGGCCGCATTGTATGCCATGACCTTCACAAAGTAATATGTATCCGGCTGCAGACCCACAATAAGCGCCCAGGGGCGTGTGGTACGCGATAAATAGTAGACGGCATCCTCTTCCTGATGCGTGGTTTTCCAATACTTTAACTGCAGTAATAAACGTACATAGTAAACAAGCTATAGAAACATCATTTATAAGATTTTACTTACCCTATGACCTATTAGCTTGCCGCGTATGTTCTCACGAGACATGTCAATGGGACTCCAGGATACATTGAAACAGGTAGAATTGTAGGCCAGCGCAAATGGTTTCTGTGGCGCCACTTGTGGCATATCCTCGGCAGAGTGTATGACAACCGTATCGCTAATGGGTCCAGGGCCAATGCTGTTGATTGCTTGAACTCTCACCTCGTACTCGGTATAATAGTTGTTGAGCGGAATGTTTACCACGGCCACGCCTACGTTTTCTTGTTTCTTTATTATATCCGAGGCCCAATCTAGGGCACCCTTTAGCTTCCAAAATACCTTGTAATGTATGCCATGACTATGTTGCTCCTGTGGCAACAACGGCTCCCAGGTAATGGTCAGATCGCCAATCTTGCCGCCACCACCGCCCACTTTCCGTGGGGCAATATACGGTTTATCGTCGTAGGTGCTGTAGATGGGCGATGGGGCCGAGGGTGTGCCAATGCCCAGATCATTGACAGCCGTGACGCTGAACTCGTAGGAGGACCATGGTGTTAAATTTCCGACCTCAGTCTGCTGGCGCGATGTATAACGATCTACCTCACGCGCTTGCTGAAACATGGAAACGTTGGTCCAAGTGCGATTCCAGTTGGTGCGGCCAAGTATATGGTAGTAGCGTATAGGACGACCATTGTTTACGCCATCCACCCACTCAATGATGGCCTTGGTCTTGCCAATCTCAATCACCTGCACCCCGCCTGGAGCACCAGGAGCGCCCTCAATGACAACATTTGTCGTGGTGCTAATTTCATTGACAGCCGATTTGACAACGCACTCATAGTCGCCAGAATCGCGCATCGTTGTGTTGTGCACCGTCAGGCTGTTCCAGTCGACAATCTGCGAAAGCATTTATAGAGAGTTAATAGTTTTTAGATATGGAGTAAGATAGGACATACAATGCGCTCGGTGCCGTCGTGATTATTGCGTAATACTTCTCCATTATGCTTCCAAACATAGGCAATGTCCAGCAGCTCATCGTAAGCGGCCTCGCAATGCAGATATATAAGGTCATGCTCGCGGGAAACAATGCGCTGCGGTGGCGTCTGTACAAAGCGAATTTCCTCTGCAAAAATATATGAATGTTTAATCAGATACTGCAGTACTTCTAGTACTCCCAATTGTAACTTACGTAGCACAATTACTCGAGCATGCGACTCATCCGATCCCGCCTGATTGGAGGCTACGCACGTATACATGCCCTCATCATCGCGGGATGTGGGTGATATGATGAGAGTGCCGCTGGGCAAAATGCGACGATGTCCACCGGAGCCCAGCAATTGACCATCCTTTTTCCATTGGAATTTGGGACGTGGTGCAGCCTCAGGATCACAAACAATAGTCGTATTGCCATTGTAAACAGCATAGATCTCAGATTCGAGTGGATGCTTCTTAAACGATGGCTTCATGGACAGCACACGCAACTGAGCCGAGCTGTAGGATGTCTTCAGCTGATTCTGTGCACCACACTGGTACATGCCCTCATCTTTGTCCTTCTCAAGGAATTTAATAGTAAGCAAATTGTCCTGTATAACATAGCGGTCCCGATTGATGGTTAAAGGATCAAGACGCTCGCCGTTCTTGTACCAAGTGTAGTTGGCATCGGGTATGGCAAAAGCTTCACAAATGAAGGTCACATCACTGTTGTAGTCTTTGATCATGTCCTTAAGCGGTATGGTGAATTCAGGTCGCATTTGTATGTTGATATAAATGGACTTTTCCAGAGTCTTACGCGGATTGGTAATACTGCACGTGTACTGGCCATTATCATTGGTCGTTGCATTCCTAATGATCAGAACGCGTCCATAGCTGATCGTGTAGGCATTGCGCTGCAGCGGCTGGCCATTGCGCGTCCAGTTGTACGCAGGTATAGGATAGCCAAAAGCCATGCATTCCAAACGAATCTCTTCGCCAGCAACTGGAGCCTCCGGAAAGACTTTGGGAAAAGTATTGGCAAAGATCAGTGCCTGATAGTTGCTGTTGGGCGTCACGCGCAACGGGAAGAAGGGTCCATTGCGACCCGTATCTGAGACAAGCGTTTGCACAGTGCACGAATAATTGGCACGATCTACGGTCTCAATAAACGAGAAGTAGAGGGCACCATCGTAGGAGACAAAAACGCGCTGATCCTCCTCCACGAAATTGGGAAAGTAATCACGGGCCCAATAGTATTTAATAGCCGGGTAATGTTGCGGCGGATCACAGAATATGGACTTGCCCCAGTTCATTTCACTCGACTCCGCCGAACGTTTCAAATTGAATTCCATGATGAAACCAAAATTCAGATGCGCACTCTCCGAGCGGATGCGACCAAATTTGTTTTGCGCAATGCAATGATACGCGCCCTGATCCAGAGCCTGCTTGGGCTCATATATAATCAAATTGCCGCCCGATATGGTATAGCGATCGTCCACCAAGGGATCAATCCGATGGTATTCCAACGTATCGTTCACATAGACTTCGCGAAACCACTCGTAGGTGGGCGTCGGATAGCCTCCAGCCAGGCAGCTCAGCGAAACATCGTTGATCAAGCGATTCTTGTTCACATCAAAGGTTGTATCATTTGGCTGCTTTACAAAGAACGGGCCACGTGGTATGCGCTCCAGATCTCGTATGTCCAGGCCATAGGTATAGGGGCGTTTATCATCCAGTTTTATATTGACATTGTCCGGGCTGTAGAGCGCCTTGGACTCGCAAATAAAGAGATTCATTTCAATTTCGTACGCAGGCATAAACATCCAGCGATCGCGTTTTTTCGAATAAGCATAGACGACACGATCCCGTATATAGCCATTATCTCCATAGGGCTGATTTGGACCTGTAATGTATAAACGATATTAATATATGTATTTGCAATTTCTAATTTTTTTTTCATACCAAAGTAGCCACGCAGATTGTTTTGATTCCGCTGATTCACATTCGTTGTGCCCGCCAGCGAATTGTAGAACTGATTGGGATTATTATTAAAATTGCGATTGTTTGGATCGTTTTGCACAAGGAAACGATTGTCAATCAGATCCTCGTTTTCGAGCGCCTGCTGCTCATCGAAGGCAAAAGAGTCTTCAATTTGCACCAGCTGCGTATTGTCATCATTCACCCAGTTTTGTGGACCCGTTTGGCGTGCCGAGATAAAGAAACGATTTTGTCGCTGATTCTGCAGGATTAACTGCTTTAAAATAAACGAATGTTTCTCCACATTGTCCACATTCAGCAAATCCGCTGTATAGGCCTTGCATATCTTCTTCGCCTCAGCCCAGTTGCGCTTGGGGGAGCGTATAAAGCGATAGCATGTCTGCCGGAACGATACCCAATGCTCGGGACAAAAGTTATCCTCATCGGTGAACATGTCCCTATAGCCGACAGCTGAGTTGCCGGTCACAGTGTTCCGATTGAAGGGATCGTATTGGGGTCCCGCGTTGCCAATGCTGCCTGGTCCGCCAATATTGCTGCCAGTCCCCAACATTGGACGATTACCGTCGTAATTGTTGTAGCCATTATAGTTATTTGGATTAAGCCCGGCACCACCATAATTTGGGTTACTTGGCTGATTGTTGAAGTCCAGCAACGGATTATCGTATTGTGTGGTGTCGGGATTTTGTTGTTGGCCCGTGTACAATGGATTATAGCGAGGCGAATAGTCCTTGTTATAACTGGGCTGATATGACTGGGGCTGTTGCAGTTGCGTCGGCGACTGTGGCTGGCCCTGTTGTTGCTGCTGCTGTTGTTGCAAGTCGCTGGGCAGTTGGGCCCTGCCCGTTGCCAGCAACAACAATTGCACTAGCCAGCAGACTAGTAGCCTGCTGCATGTTGACATAGTGACTTGGTTTAGTTTTAGTAGGAGCTCGTTATGAGAACTCTTCCAGCTGGCGTTGTGTCGAAGACTAAAGGCACATTTTCGTATTGGAAATTCGTAGAGTCTATAAATAAATAACAATAGACAATGTTTATTTGCAATAATCGATTTATGAACGAACAGTGAATATAAACAAATCAAGAGATCAGTTGCATTAGTCAGACCTCTAACGGTTGTATTAGTAAGCGCACACATACACACACACGTGTACAGTGCAAGCTCTCAATAACCGACAGTTACGCTTCCAGTTTTTTATGCTGCTTAGACAAATGTTCGCTAAGAACATATGTTGCAAAAATTCGCTTAAAATATTACGACTAAAATAATTGACGGGATAAGACGTCCGGCCTAGAGAGCTGTACGTTAATCAAGCTTCCACTGTACATGAGCATGTAGAAGATCATGTGTGTTTGTATGTGTGTGCTGCTGCTGCTGCTTTAGGCGTGGTCTCGAGCTTGTGTTTGCATTATTACAAAACAATTAATTAAACTAACAAACATTTTTAACATAAATATAACTGAATTGAACATTTACTGTTTTAATTATATTTTTAGTCACTTTTTCTTGATACACAGCCTAAGAAAGTTGGCAGGGCCGCCGCCCAACTTGAGCAAAGCTGCGCTTAGTCAAACAACCAAAGCCCAACCACACCTTAAATTTAGAGCCACGAATTTTAGTGCTAGTAAAGGCACTTCGCCTAGTTTATTATCAATTCAAAAACATAGTTTCACCCGAATTTTAAGTTGCACTAACCAATGTGCATTAATTACTCACAAAACACTTGTAAATTAAGGCTGTATTAAATAAAAACAAAAACCAGACACAACTCCGACAAAGCCACGATTAGCTAGGCGATAAGCGATAACAATCGCATGCGACTCCTGTGTAAGAGTTGCCAACACATTGCATAATTTTTAATTTGCGCTTATGTTAGCATGACACTTTCTATTATTAAAATACTCATATTCAGTGTAAAATAATGAAAATGTTGCTCATAAATTCGAATGGAATTTTAAATTATCAGCACAAACTACATGGAATCAATTGACTAATTTAGCTTTGCTATGAATGAATTAACTGAACTGAACCAACCAATAAGGATTTAAGGGCCATCATACAGCTACATATATTTATTTTATATTCGATATTTGTACACCGATACTTATCGATGTTTCAACAACAAACCCGTCGTGTACTTAACGAATTTCAGCCGAGTGGTGATGTGTAATAAACCAAAGTTTTGCTGATATTTCAAACAAAAACAGAGCTATTTACTCAACAAAAAACACAGCAAGTGACAGGGCCCAACATCAACGAGATGAACTATAATCCAAATGCGGGTATACGGAATCGTAAGTGGGAAAATTGTAAGGAACAAGCTATGGCTACGCAAGTATACCACGAAGGCAGCTGCTGCCAATGCCGCCTCTGCTGCTGCTGCTGCTGCTGCGACGGCTAATGCTGCTGCTGCTGCTGCAGATTGCCGCAGCTGGCGGTTGTTTTAGTTGCCTCTCGTATTCAATTGTTGAATTCCTTGAGTTGATTACCACAGCCTGCATTACTAATATTGTTGCGTTTATAGTTTGTTTACTGCGTGTGTAGCTTGATTTTACCTTTTTCCCCTAACACTTCACCCAGCCCACCAATCCCATTGGAATGGTCAATAAATAGTTGCAATTTTCTCTTTCTGCTCAACCAAAAATAGCACAAGGCGGCGGACGTGCACGCCCCATTAAACGGGTGAGCGATTTGAATGCCATGGGCCCAACGGCACCGATGCCAAGTGGCTCCGCTTTTATGACACCAACGGCTGCACCCACCATGTTCGATCCCAACATGTACGGCGGACCGGCCCCACAGCAGGTCAACAGTTATGGCTACAATGCAGCACCAACGCCGGCGGCACCAGTTCAGCCACAGCAACAGCAAAACTATGGATATCCACCGGCACAACAACAGCCAATGCAGCCGCAGGCAAGTGCACCACCTGGACCGGTCTCGTATGGCGTGGGCGCGCCACAGCCGCCGCCGTATGGTGTTGTTCCCGGCGCGGCGCCGGGCGGTCAGTATCCACAGTTTGCCATGTTCCAACAGCCCATTGTGCAGGACATGGCCATGCAGTATGGCCAACGTCTGGCCGACCAAGGCAAGCAACTTGTGGAGAATCAGTTCGAGAAGTGGGTGCCCGTGGCCAAGCTAAAGTACTATTTTGCCGTAGATAATGCCTACGTGGGACGCAAGCTACGTTTGCTCTTCTTTCCTTATATACACAAGGTAAGTTGGGCATTTAAATTGGACCAATTGGTGCCAAATGTGAGGCTGATTGGAGTAACGCACTGTTCCAACAGTCTGTTAAGGCTCTTGCAGTCACTAAAGAGCTGTTAACAGCGCCGTGCAAATAGAGATGGTTGCGTGTCGAACAGGCACGAATTTTGCAAATTGTTTCTTTTTTCCAATTGAAATTACATTTACTTAAATTTTTAAACAATCTTGATTTCGAGTTGTGCGTGCTTAATGTTAACGACTGTGCTGGGCCGGTGTTAAACTTTTATACTTTTCTTTTACAGGACTGGTCCCTGAAATACGATCAGGAGCATCCCGTGCAGCCGCGCTATGACATAAATGCACCAGATCTCTATCTGCCAACTATGGGCTACATAACGTATGTGATTGTTGCCGGCTTGCTGTTGGGCATGCAGAATCGCTTCTCGCCCGAACAACTGGGCATCCAGGCATCCAGTGCGCTGGCATATAGCATTTTCGAGCTGGTCATCTACTCCATTTCGCTGTATGTGATGAATGTAAAGACGAGCCTTAAGACTTTGGATTTGCTGGCATTTACGGGCTATAAATATGTGAATATAGTCGTCTGCCTGCTGACAAGCGCGATGTTCTTTCGCTCTGGCTACTATATAGCAATGGCCTATACCAGCTTCTCCTTTGGTTTCTTTCTGGTGAGCATCATTAGCTATGCAAAAAGAGGTCATCAATTATTTATTTCAACTCTTTTACAGCTGCGCACGCTGCGAACGAAATTGTTGCAGGATAATACGCCGCCTGCGCCCAGCGGTGCCATCAACTATGATCCCTATGGCAATCCCCAGCAGTTCGATTACAGCGGCGGTCGCAAGCGGAAGCTCTACTTTCTTTTCATTGTGGTTGCCGGCCAGATGTTGTTCGCGTTTCTGCTCTCTAAGCATTTGTATTTGCCCGGTGTGGATACGTTGGCCACGCTAAAGCCGCTTTAAAAATCTATAGTATATTTTTCGAAACTCATTTAACTAACCGGAGCAATGAAAGACACACACCTCTGCATGGGTGTGTGTGAGTGCGGGTGTATCTGTGTGTGTGTGTGTGTGTGTGTGTGTGTGTGCGAAGTACACTAGCCCTCAAAATCGATGTGTTAAATTTTTTTAATTACCAATGCAAAAATCATTTCCAAAATGTTAAATCGTCTTAGTAGTTTATGTGGTTAGAGAGACTTAAAGTTCGCGAAACATCCAATTGAGATTTGCAGTAGATGATGAATAAACATATTTTTGTTAATAACAAAATGAATACATTTTATAAATAAACAACGCTTGAAAAAACCAGAATATTTATTTCATAGAATTAGTTACAAACTATTGTCTTTTTAAGAGAAGAAGTACGTACTAGAAGGTACTTCCCAGTTGCCTGAAAAACTGTTTGGGACAACTTCAAACAATATAATCTTATAATTCAATATGTTTTATTTGATTTTTTTAAAATGACAAACCAAGTTTCAAGCGGAATCTGGAAATGAAAAATCGGGTTAACAATCTGAAACTAGGCTTTGAACCGTGCATCGAAATACATTTGAAGAGCAGACTTAGGAACAGAAAATGAAGTTATTGTGATGGGTTAAAACTGGCTAAAACATCATACTTACACAGTCTGAGAAATAAACCGCGGTTTTCAGATCTCCAAAGCCTGAATTTTTTGTCTACGAAGGATGGCAAGAAATGAATCAAGGTTCTTTTGATTGAAACAAGCTTTGTGGTTGTTTTAAATGTTTTTGTCTTGATTTTTTATATAGTATATAGTTTTTATTGAAATCTGTAGTCTTTATTACTGTAACGTGTTGTTGGTTGGTTGTTTGTTTTTTTTTACCTTTTTTTCTTTTTAACATGTCCTCATTCTCCTTCATTAACTGCTTTACTTATTGGCTACGTTTTGTTTTTATGTTCTCCGGATCTGTTCTTAGAAATTTCTCACTAGTTTCACACGCGCAACGATTCGCATTTATAAAATATAGGCCAGTATGAAATATGTTTCTTCTTATTTGTATTTTGTTATCTGGTTTTTGTTTTGCATTTAGTCTAATTTGTTGGGTGTGTGTTTTTTATTTTCCTTGAATGAGATTTGCTTTTGTTTTATTTGATTTTATAAATATTATGTGTGGCTGACTTTTGCACTCGAATAGCGTGAAAAATAATTATAATAATCATAATAACGATAACAGTTCCTACATTAGGTATTAGTTTTCGTGTTGTTTTCGTTCTTGCTTTGCTTTTATTTAGTTATAATGCATACTAATTAGTTTTTATTTTATCTTCTTCTTGTATATATGTATAGTATAAGTAGTTCGTTAGTTGGGGCCTCAATTGCAACTCAGTACCATAGCACAAATGTGAAAAAGTTCTGCATACAAATTCGCTAGCTTAGCTTCCGTTTTCGGGTGTTTTTTCTTTCTGCTTTATTTTCGATAATCCTCTTCAAAGTTGACTAATGCAATGTGTGTGTGTGTAGTCGTTTGTGTGTTTGTTGTTTTTGTTTTATTTGTTTTATTTGTTTTATTAACGTGTATTGTGTATTATGCTAGCGCTTAGTAAATAGTTATAAACATGCTTTGCTTTGTTTTTAACAAATTCCATGTATTAAAAATAATACATTTACAACTAATCATAATCCAAATTTAAATATATATAGATAAATTTATATATATATATATATATATATATATATATATATATATTCATATATATGTATGTATATCGTATTTATATAAATGTTTGTTTGTTTGTTTTGTTTTTGTTCTGTAGCCTGCTGCTGTTGCATATAAATCGTAGTTATGTTTTACATAACTATATCTCTCGTATATATTCTTGATTTTTGTTCTCCTTTTCTTCTGAATATTTTTTATGTGTGTTCATTGAAAATCGGAATTAAAAAGACGCAACATAGTTAAAAAATTAAATTGGAAAAAAAAAACAATTTAAGACTCTGCCTAACAGGAAATAATTTGAAATCAATCGCTAGCTCTAACCTAAATCACCGACTGCGCCGCCTCCTGCTGCTTGACAAGATTACGCTGATAGTTAATCGCATACATTTTAACGAACTATATTACCGTGCCGCCCGGAGGCGCTGCTTGACTGGGAGACAAGTGCTGAGCAACGTGCTGTGGATCAAAGAAAGAAAAAGATTAGAAGAGCTTGCCACAGGCCAAGCCAAATGTGTCCACTTACCGTTGTCTGACCCGGCCGCGCCCATGTGTAGATAAAACCGTCCTGGCATGCCGTCAAAAAGCAATCCTCGCGAAATATAAGCGCCGTTAGGCGCTCGTGCGCAATCTTCTTGCAGACGAGTGGCTCCAGCAGCGGGCACTCCTCGAACCGTGGACACGCGGGCGTGCCTATAAGCTTCATGGGATCATAACTACTCACACTGGACGACGACTGTCCAGCCGTTGTCAGCGAGGAGTTGTGTGAGGATTTGCTCAGCTTCAGTGAGCCAAAGCTATGAGCTGTCGCACTGCTACCAATGACTGTGCTCGAGCTCGACTCCAGCGCCGTGGAGTGAGCGAAATTTGTGGAGCTGCTGTTGCTGCTCCTGTTGTTGTTATGATTACTGTGATTATGTTGATTGTAGCTCTTCAGCATGCTCATCGCCTTGCGCTGCTGGCGATGATTGGTGGCCGTCGAGCCGCTGCCCTCGAAACCAATGGTAGCCGATCGTTTGTCCGAGTTGCTCAGAAAACTAAAATTGGATAAACGCTGGGTGAGACTATTGAAGGCGCTGAAGCCGCTGCTGCTGCTGCTGCCGCCCACATTGGAGTTGGTTTTGGTCGAGCTATTGGAATTTTTACTATTATAGCCGGATGTGGAGTAATTGGAGTTGCTAACGCGCGGCCCACCGCTATCGATGCTGTCCGACTTGGTCGCACTGATGCAATTAGGGAACTTGATCGAGTTGCTGTTGCCGTGTGACCTGCTGTTAGCTTTGGATGTGGACGTGGCATTCGCAGCAGCTGCTGCTGCTGCTGCTCCAGCTGTTGCCGGCTCTGTGTCACAGCATTCATCCGGCGGCGTATTGGCATTAGATGATTGCGAAGATATCGTGCAGTTGGCCGTGGAGAATTTGCTGGAACTGCTATTACTGTGCTCTGTCGCACCGGCGGCGCTACCACCCGCTGTTTCCCTGATGGGGCTACAGCTGCCGGAGTCGGCAAAGTTGCTTGCCTGACCCATGGCAACCGGTCGTATCACTTTGATGCCATCCGCATCGAGGCCACCATTCATGAAGCTGCTATCGTTCAGCTGCGTGCTGTTAACGCGCTGCCGCAACGTCAACGGATGCCGCAGCACATCCTCCGTGATGTCCCACAGGCAGATTTGCGTATCCTGACTGACTGAACCGAGGCGATAGCTAATGGCCAGTTTGTCCGGCGTCAGCGCCGCCGATGAGGCGTCCGAACGAAACGAAGCTGAGTGAGGATGCGTTCGGTTCGTGTGCAGCGGCGTTGAGTTTTTATCGAAGCCCTCAAAGCCGCCATTGGCTGTGGAGTCGCCCGAGAAGCGATCCTCCCTGGATGCAGTGTATTCATTCAGCTGATTCTCATCGTCACTGAAATCACCGCCATCCCAGTTCGTGTAGGAGGTGGTATACGGATCAAAGGCCACCACAGAGACCCAGGAACGATGGCCCTGGCCGCGGGCAACAACGCGTCGCTCGTGCAAAGACCACACCGTAACCAGATCATCCTCGCCGCCAACAACAATGTATTTGCCATCGGGCGACCAGCAGACACAAAGGAAGCCACCAAAATAGGAACGCGCAATGCCCAGCAGCTCCATTGTATCATAGTGAAAGACACGCAGGAAGCCATCTTGTGAGACCAGCGCCAAATTGGAGCCGCAGGGCGAGAAGCACAGCTCATTGATGCAGCAGTTGTCGGTGCTAAATACCCACTTGTAAAGCGGATTGCGCGTCGACTTCGATTTGCAGGTGAGTATCGTGTAGCCGTCGCCCACCTTAAATGGTTGATAGCTGGGCGCTGTGGCCGCACAGGGCAGCTCCTCGTTATACAGATACAAATGGCCCGAGGCGTGCGAGGCGAGAAACAGATGCGGCGAATTTGGCAGCCACTTCAGGCAGGTCACTTTGGTCTTGTCAATCAGGCGCTGCAAGCGAAGTGGAAGGCATACACTCAGCATGTGGGCATATAAGCTTATTGTCAAGACTTGTTGCTCACCTCCTCATTGAATAGTTTGCGCAGCTCGCGTAGCCCTTGCTGAGGCGATACCAGCTGTATTTGTCCCGTTGTGAAACCAACCAGCAGCGGTGCCCCAGTTGGCGTTGCTGCATTGGCATTAAAATCATGACAGCTGGGATTTGTGCCCTTGTAGAACTTCTTATCGATGGGTTTGCTCATCTCCGTGCCCTGCAAAAGCAGGGTCAAAAATCAGCAAACAAAGTTTGTCATAATTGTATTTCAACATTATGTGGCTGCGCATTTGCGGTGTGGCATTAAAGCTCAGCTGATGTGAGAGTCAACAAAAAGAATTCTACAATCATTTTGATTAAAAATAAACGTCCTCTTAAGACTATATTTAAGTAAAATTTAGAATGCAAGAAAATAAGGGTTTTATTATAAGAACCCACTTAATATATAATATTAAACCAATTCCCTTCATTTTATTCTCAAGTCTCAGAGTATTATAAATTGTCCTTATATCTTTCTCATTCCACAAATGTTATCAGTATGCCTCCACGATTGATATGATTTTAAAAGCATTAGAAATCGCATTCTTTGTACAAACTCTTTAAGCTATGCACTCGATCATTAGGTATACAAATTAGCACCGCTTCAGATAGCTTTGTGGAAATTAGCGGGTAGTTCAGAATTTTCGTTGGGCACCTGATGCAAAAGATTCTAATGCCAAACCCTGCGTCACAAAATATCCACCTAACCAAGTGAAGACCTAAACAAGTTTTTGCAAATTGCTGCAAACTCAGACAAATGCAAGCTGTTGTAGTTTACAAAGCCAAGAATAGAAAACAGCTGCTTGGCAAATAAGAAAAACAGAATGCATTTATTTGACTCGAAGTGTGCATACCCTTTAAAGATTGTCAAACTTCTTATGGTTTTAGCTTTGTTGAAGATTATCCTCCTTAACTGCCATTTCGATTTGTTTTTTTTTTTTTTAGATCCGGCATCTAACAATTTCATTGATTCAAGTCTTAACTTCAAATTTAATTGAGAGCATAAAACACATGTTTCCACTCGTGTAAGGGTAAACACAATAACAATTGGACAGCTTGTTTAAAGACACAAAGCACAAATGCCGCAATCGCGTAAGGGTATTCTAAGAGAACACGCATAAAACTGACAACTTGGATGATTTCCAGTGGAAAAAGCTGCCTTCAAGCGTAATAAAAGCTTAGCAAGCGAATTGATCAACCACAATAACAACAACAACAACGACAAATATAACAAAATACAATGCAACAACTAAATAACAGCCGCTGCGAGAATTGGAACAAATTAAGCGATTGTGTTTGAGGCAGCGTTTTGTGTGCTTCGGAGAAACTGGATACATTGTGCCAAAACGTGTGGGGGGTCAGCCCGGGGCTGTACGCAGTTGCTAACTAAGTGGTCACTGTCAATTGGTGCGGGGGTGCAGAGGTGCGACGAGGTACTATTACATGACCAAGACTGCAAGGCATAGCGTGGGTATTCGCTGCCAGCTTATCAGCGTGCAGCCTGATAACAGGGCTGCTTGAAAGATCTATTGGAGTCTCGCCACGTCACCTTGTTACAAAGAGGAGAGAAAGAGTGAGAGCGTGTGTGTGTGTGTGTGCGTTATATATGCAAATTAGACAAAAGCCATGTTTTCTCACCTTTTTAACGCCACGAAACGCATAGACATAGAGGTCGCGTCCAAAATTGAAGCAGATTCGATCGCCGCCATAGATTTGATTTGTGGGCATACCATTTTGGTCCAGGACGCCGCCATTGGTCATCGAGTGCATGGAGATGCCCCCGCCCAGGCGGGCGTCCACGGTGCTGCTGCCGTTGTAGTTGCTGTCGCCGCCGGCACCGCTGCCGTTTAATGTATTGCCTGATGTTGTTGCTGTCGTTGTTGGTGTAGCAGGTGTTGTTGTTGTTGTTGTTGCGCCATTTGAATGCAATTGCGTGCGCTTATCACTCGTTGTTGTTGTTGTAGTTGCTGTTGCTGCTGTCGTTGCCGTTATGTTCGCTTCGCTGTTGTTTTTACTGCTGGGATTCGGCAGCGATACAAATGAGACGCGCACCTGGGGCGAGCTTTGATTGCTGCTGTAGCCGACGCGATTGGGTCGCGAGTATTCGGATAAGGTTAACAGGCGATAGGTGCCCTCGCGGGTTACAAATTGCGTTTTCAGATCGTCCTTGACATTGGCATCCAGTTGGTTGGCCATTACGTAGGCGTTCGGTTTAGTTACACGCGCCGCTTATTGTTGTTGCTGCCGCTGCTGCTGTTGCTGCTCTTTGCATCACACCCGCAGACACTGACACACAGCACACACTCGCACACACACACACTCATACACACACACCTCAACCCATGCCGCGCGCGCGCCCCAATCACACACAACTGTTTGGGCTACTACCTGCCGCTGCCACTGCCACTGCCGCTGCTGCTGCCGCTGCCGCACTGCCCTGCCCGTTTGCTTTTGTGTTGTTTTCAAAATTCGTCGTTTTGTGCCACTAATTAACTAGCTTTGCTTGTATGAATCGGTGTGTGCGTGCTCTTAATGCTTGCGCGTCGCTTGTTATAATTAGATTTAATTCTTCACTACACTTCAATTTGTGTGTTGTTGTTGCGGAATTTTTATTTTTCTCTCGCTGCCACTATTTAGTTATCGATAGGCGATAGTAGTGCTTTTTTCGAGCGCAGCTAACTTCAAGTGACTCGCAAAGTGCGCACAGATGTTAACAGCTCGGCATCAGAAGTGCGTTGCAGCCCTGTTAACTGTGGCGTATGGCAACGTTATTTGCTTTGTTTACATATTTACTGGTCAGTGCATGTAGTCTGGCAGCACTTAAATAATTTGAATTACTTGCGCGCGGTCAAAATAGAATAAATATTATTTGTAGTTGGTTACGCTTGTTTTCAGTATCCTATATGCATGTATGGGAAAAAGCAATCCTTTTTTATATGTCTGGTTTAATGTAGAACTGCTATTGCCAGTGACTTGCATTCTTTCATTTTAACCTTCATCCATATATGACTGCCTTTTGTGGCTGAACGGAAATGCATTTCACATGTCTTGGAAAATTGGCCAAAGGCAATGCTTTGTTCGCTCGTTTCTGTGCTACGCTAGCTCCAAATGAAGTTTTCCACGTTTTCGGACATACGTCTTCTGACCGTTAGCTGCACTCTGCCAGTGTGTGAGAAATGTGGCAAAGTTTTGCGCTTCTAGCTCTTGTACGTACAAATTCAGTTTGAGCTTGGCAATTGCAAGACGTATGAGTGGCATGCAATTTTCTAGACAAAGCCGTAAAGTAATTTGCAGTGGCAAAACAATCACAGCGATTGAATACGTGAGAAACAGACAGCTGCAATGTGAGTCGCAGGTCTTGTAGCTAATTATATGCCCATTTTGGTATTACCAGAAACTGTTTTTTAATGATATGCAAAACTTTTGTGATGAATGATTCAATTTAAAAACCTAAAAATGAAGCTTCAAAATCATTTCAATGCAATTGAACTGCAGCACAATTGACTTGTATGGGGTCGCAGAAAGGGATTTGTCATGTCCAAGAAAATTGGAAAAGGGCAACGCTTTCTGTGGAACTGTCGCTCCAAATGCAGTTGTTATTGCCATAGCTTGCATTCCTTGTGGCTAACATTGAGAAGGGATTTCTTTTGCTTTCTTTTGTCCATTTTTGTTTCCCATTCAAGCCATTGCAGAATGCGTGAGTGGCATGTTATATGCCGGACAACAGCTTGTACAGGGGGATCACCAAGTCATTTATTGTTGGAAAAACAATCAGAGAGAACACTCGAAGAAATCGTGACCTTGGCTGGCACTTGAGCGATATGTACTGTACGAGTATGTGTACAATATAGAAACAAGTGCTTTTACATAGTACAATGAACTGAACTTTTCACCCAGCACTTAAGCTGTCTATAAAAACTGCTGCACCGCAGCTCGACCAGCTCCAGTTGCCAGCGGTTTGTGCCATTATCCATAATGCGATTTGCAGGTAAGACCATTGCGTTGGCCTCAAATAAAGTCACTTAAGTGAAACTCATTGTCCTTTTTAGCTCTGCTACTGCTCTTGGCCGTGTGCCTTTGCCTGGCCTCAAATGCGCTTGGCCAATGCATAGACACATATGAGCCCGGCTGCAAGTTGCCCGTGGAGGTGGGTCGTCCACAACGTAATTGCATTGATCCCACTAAATATTGGATGTGCCCGACTCTTAATGGAAAGGCGCAGCTTTTCAAGTGCCAGCCAAACACGGGCTTCAGTCAGGATAAAAACGCATGCATATCGTGGATCGATTGGGTCTGGAAACCCTGTATGGAGCCACCAAGTCGACCAACAGGTTGGCAATCATGTTATCAGCGTTGACAGTGGCCATTCTGAGATTATAAATGTTTATTGATGAGAACAGAATGTTTTTCTGATTACCAGTTTGAGCGAAATAAAATAAATATCAAATTACTCTTAAAATTGATTGGGAGAAAAAGAAGAAACAAAGTGTGAATTTAGTTCAAGAACAGTTCCTAAGCAAAGAACAACAAATATTGATGTAGTTAAGAAAAGTCCAGGAGCCAGGAACATTTTTATAATGATTATCCATTGCAATTTCTAGCTATTAACTAGATACACGGATGTGGTATAGACCTAATCACCATAAATTATCAGAGCCCTGCACATAAAGCTGTTCTAGTTTAGATACAAAAGATATATGATGGACATTTGGGCATTTCCGATGCCATATCCGTTGGACCTAAAGAGATTTATATGCGTCTCATTTGCCAGACAAACTTTATCAGTCATCATCAAGTTGACGGGGAAGTCAACTGCCGCTAAACAATTGTTTATCTGATCGTGTTTAAAGATGCAATGTCAAGTGTCAGATACAATTGAGCGATAAGCTATCTGCTATCTGTTAATGGGCGTGTTGTTCAGAGATGACTCAGTGTGCGTGTTTCGCACAATGTGTGTCAGATGCAAACAAACAGAGACAATTTCATTGGTCAACAGACTTTTGACTTATGACAGCAATTAAGCTGACCCGCCCTGCGAACCAAGCGCCACGCCCCACGCCCCACGCCCATCGCAAATAATCGCAAGTGTTGATAGTTTTTGACAGTGACATTTAAATCCATGTTGGACGGCACCGAAAACATTTGTCATAAATCAATATTGGTGCATTTGGCAACTGGTCCGCTTGCATTGCCATTTCCACTCCACTTGGCGCAGGATTTGGCTTGAAAAACAAATGTGCATTTTTTGATTATTTTATTTTTATTTTCTTTTTTTGCACTCTGCCAGTTTTCAGTCAAGCCCTTTGTCAGTCAGTCCTGAAACGAGCACATCAACAAAACGAGCTGCAAACGCATTTTTTCTTTGGTATATTTTTTTTTATTTTCATTTTTTTGCAGCGAACGTCGATTTTTGTTGTGGCAAACACAAAAAGGGAAAAATATAAAAAAATTATAGCGTGTTAAAAAAAATTGTAGAATTAAAAATGCGCAAAATTTGGAAATTGTAACTGCATCATATGCGAAACATATTTGTATTTATATTTAATTATCATTTGGTTTGCACTTCAAAGAGGCCACAATATCAAAAGAGCAAACAAGTAAGAGGTTCTAGTCGGGAGCTCCCGACTAGGGGATACCCTGAACCCTCTTATTCCAACACCAAATGCAGCGCGCGCTTATATATAGAGAGTAGCGGGGAGTTGGCGATAGGTATAAAATGAAAGATAATCGATATATATATACTATTCTAGAAGCTACATGTCAAGTTTGGTAACTCTAGCTCTTATTATTTACCAAAATTGCTTAAAAAACGTGATTTCGATATACATTTTTATCGATTACTTGGAAACGGGGCAAGTTATCGTTTATCGGAAACAAATCTGCGCGAGCACTAGGAGCACCTACATCTAAAATTTTAAGTCTCTAGCTCTTATAGGTTCTGAGATCCTTGCGTTCATACATACGGACGGACGGACAGACAGACGGACATGGCTAGATCGACTCGGCTATTAATGCTGATCAAGAATATATATACTTTATGGGGTCGGAGATGCTTCCTTCTGCCTGTTACATACATTTGCATTTTGCACA
The DNA here is from genome assembly GCA_035045725.1 of Drosophila ezoana. Classification (NCBI taxonomy): domain Eukaryota; kingdom Metazoa; phylum Arthropoda; class Insecta; order Diptera; family Drosophilidae; genus Drosophila; species Drosophila ezoana. The sequence continues at coordinate 2,488,398 of JAWNOU010000036.1, forward strand.
AATACAATATACCCTTTATACCCATTTTCAATGGGTTCAGGGTATAAAAACCATTTTTAACTTTTATTTTAATTGGCAAAATTAATCGAGAAATGGTCTCGAGACATGCGTTAAAGAGTTGAGGGTCGACTAGGAGATATCCATTAAAAGAGAGGAAGGGAAAAAGTGAGAGAGGATTTTCAATTTGTCAAAGAGAGATAGAAAGAGAGAGAGAGAGAGAGAGAGAGAGAGAGAGAGAGAGAGAAAAGGAGAAAGTGAGGGTCCGTAGCTCATCAGCAAGGAAATCACATGAAGCAAAGAAATTAAAGACCTTAAGCCATTTAAGAGCTGCTCGCTCAAGAATCACAATATTCGTGCTTAAGGCTCGAAAGAATATATTATCTTCTAATATTCATTTATCTTCAGCCTGCTTTCAAATTGAAGACAAAAGTGCATACAAATTGTGCACTTGTGTTTGAAAATCTGGAAATAACTTCCAAATGCTTGAAATGCCTCACGAATTAGCATAAATCAACAAAAGCTGGACTCAAGGCGCTGGCCAAGCAAGGCGCAGTGCAAGGATAACACACAAAGCGGTCGCAATGCCCAGCTTGTAGTTGTCCCTGTCGTTGTCGTTGTTGTTGTTGTTGTGCTGCTTCTGCCTGTAGCTTCATTTAATGGCAGACATTAATAACCTGATTTAATTTATGGCCAAAAGCAAACAAAGCCAAGTGCGCAACGTGCGCGGCCTCAAATGCTGCCGCCAGCTCCTCCCGGCCCCATGCGCCAGGAGTCGAGGCTTCACTGCAGCCACCGTGCATTGGCGAGGGCAATTACTCAAGTGTGTGCGACCTAATATGGCTTAAGGCGGCCCAAAAAGGCAGTCGAAAAGTGGGTTCCCATCCAAACTCATTTGCCCAGGTGAAAATTTTCGTTGGCCTGCGACCAAAAATTGCCTTTAAGGCAGCGTTTGGAATTAATTAGCTGTTGGTCCGCTTGTTTGTGGCTTGCCAGGGCTATCTCTCGAAATAATTTACAGCAGGCGTGCTGATGTCATGAATATGCAAGCTCTTCCAGCGGGTGGTCCGGTAGTTGCCGTACCCTCCCCACCCCTACTCCCCACCGCTCGCCATCAACCAAGCGCTGCGCAAACAAACAGGGCCATAAACTGTCTGCCAAATAGCAACAGGGCCTCTGAAGAGCCCTGTTTACAAGGCGAACCCGTAACTGTTTACAGCATCGCGCCACGCTTATTTTTTTGTGATTAGTTCCGTTCCATTGATAAGATAACATCTAAGTTTTTGCTCTATAAAAGCAGCGCTTTGGCATTAGCATAGGTCAGTCTTGAGATCAACGTCTTCCAATCATGAACTATCTGTATCTGTACGCTCTGTGCCTGGCTCTGGTCAGCTGCTCCATTGCTATACCCTTGGAAAAGCCCACGGGGCAGCCCGGCTGCCAGACGGAGGCTGAAATCGCCGTTGGCGCCTATCGACACTACTACTTGAAGAACCAGTACTGGGTATGCCATGCGCTGGGTGTGCCCGCTTCGCTCGCCTCTTGTCCGGTTGCCCAGGCCTGGCTGGATGACGCTAAGGCCTGTGTGTACTTTGCCCAATGGTATTGGACTCCAACTGTGGCTCCACCAAGTCAGCCACTTGCTGCCGGAATCTAAATAGCAACACTTTTTGATCGTTTTTGTGAATTGTTTTTGAAAATATGCAAGAAATACACTCTTTAGTTGAGCACGTGAAATTTGTCAGTTTATATTATGTATACGCCTCGTGTTAACTGAGGCGAATTAAGGATGTTTTTTACTCATTTATTTGTAATACTCTGTAAATATAGCATTTTTATACTCTGCAGCACAATAAAAGAAGCATTTTAACGAACTTAAAGATATTATTTAGTTGTTTTCTTAATACTCTGAAAAACATTGTAAAAGAGGCATATTAGTTTAGGGTAATGCACATTTGTAGTATGTCTGTGTGCAATTTAAGAATGTATTTCTATTGATGCTGTTAAAATTCCGTAAACATATTAAAAATAGACATTTATTTTGAGCAATGTCCATTTTGCAGTCCTCCCGCCTGCGCTTGGATTGTTTGCCTGTCCACAATTATGAGGGGTTTTAGCTGAATTTAACAAATTTTACAGATTTTTGACGAACATATTTGATTTCTCGGTTATTTCTATTTTATATATATGCTAGAGAGTTTCCAGCTGAATACTTTACCTGTATTGTAATGAAAACAGAAAGTATTTCCTGTATGGCGTGCAACGAAATTTGGTTTTACAGATATTCGTGGGTCAACTGTTGAATTCATTAGATTTAGCGGATTTTGGGGCGACGCAAAATGAACTTAATTAAAAACCAATTTTGCCAGAGCGGTCACAAAATTGTCAGCCAGCGGCTGCTAATTAAAAATTATTAAAATGGGCAACTGGGCTTAAAGCCCATGGAGGCCAACGTACCGTCAATTTATCGAATTACGCAAACAATGGAGCCCAATGGGTTGGGTCAGGCTGGCCCTGTTACGCATCGGCTGGATAACGTAGGATTTACGCGGAGCCATAGCGCGACCGCACCAAATGCTGTCCAGTCACGCCCACAATCCATGCTCCAGTGCATTTGACCACGCACTCTGCGTAATTGTTCCGCGTTTGGGGGGAGGGGGGAGGAGGACATTTTCACAACAAACAAATGCAAATCCTTTGCCAGGGCCAACATGCTGTGTGTGGGTCCGCTGTGTCCCCAAAGCGGCTTATGCCCCGTTTGGCTGCAGCTAACTGTTCGCACATGCCCCATGCTCAACCCGCTGACAACATAAACAACGCCCAGGCCAAAAATTGCTTTTAATTAAATTGCCGACAATTTTTTGCTTTAATTATGGTGCCTTGTGGGCAGCTCCTAGGTGTCAGACCATGGGCCCCGTTCTCGCACACTCCCACGCGCACCTCATCGTTCGACCACATCGGCTCGGCTCAGTTCGGTTAGGCAACAGTTCATTTGCTTATTTGTGTGCTAATCTTCGATTACAAGCCAGGGGCCAAAAGTGTTGAATTTGGACGCATTTGACTTGTAATGCTTCAAAGGCCATGCTCAATTAGCATCCGGCTTAGGCTCCTCTCTGACCTGACTTTGTCAATACAAAGCCAGTTTCACTAATGCTACATTTTGATCTGGGTTGCTTTTCCATCGGTTTACTAATAATGAAAACGATAAAGGCGCTGAGCAACAAAATTATGTGCATTATTTGGTTGGTTTGTCGCCAAGGGATTCATTTTGAGAAAACTATCCTTCATATAAACCTTCCCTTGACAATTACAAGCTAAACAAATAATTATTTGATTATATTCATCATATTAAATTTAATAATTTATTTATAAATAGTCTATTTTGTAACTCTTATGAACTTTGTTTTTGTTTTTTGAGCAAAGAAAACAAAATTTAATCAAGATCAATCATTTATAAGCCATAAAAATCTCATTTAGAAAATTTCTAATTTTTTTCTCATAAACAAATGTTTAAATTACAAAAATGTCTCTTAAATTTCCAAGTTCATTCTCAGATAAAACGTAATATTTTATAATATTTTATGTGTAATATTATGTTATCTTAATTCTTATTCAATCTAAACTAAATAGAACTTTATTTTAATTTTAACATCTGAAATTTTTCGACAAAAATACATCCCGTAGGTTTTGCGTTGAAAATAATTTCTTAAACATATATTCTCAAAGTATTATATTTTGAGCCATAAACGGCCACAATTTTTGTTTGTTTGTTTTATGTTTTGTCACCTTTATTGACTTTTCAATTCATTTTCATAACTTACAAACTTAAACTTAGATGTTGTTGAAATTTTATCTACAAATTTATTGCTTTTAATAATCTGGCCATTAGGTCCAGACCAGCTGCAGCAGAATTTGAAAAGTAGTTTCTCATATATCCAGCACCATGCAGGTAAAGTTTGTACAATAATTTGAAATAAGCCCAAAACAAAGAACAAACTTTGTGGCTTTCAACGCTGAATACTGTTTAATGTTGGCTGCACTTCACCTCTGGCCAAGTTGGTGGCACCTCCAGGGCTGATTTGCCATGTAACAGCTGCGCGGAGGCAGTCATTGTTTCTGGAGCGCCACAATTTGATACACACAAATCGATTTGGTTGCGCATGTAAATAACTTTATTTGCTTAGTGCAAGGAAAATAACACAAAAGAAAATCAAGAAAATGGAAAACTGTTAACAAAAAAACGGTCGTCAGCGGGCGTTGGCTCATTTTGCTGCTGTTCTGTGTGCCAAGACTTCAGCAGGCAAACAAATTTGCATATATTCCACACACACACACACATCTCTCACCCACACACACACACACACACACACAAACACACAATGAACAATGTACTTATTCACGCCCATGCATAGACATCGATGTCAACAACGACACGAACTGAAGTGAAAGGCGCAAAGACTAAGTGCATGCTTAAGTGTATATGTTACCCATCCATGTGCCAGACGTACCTGCTACTAGCCACTGTGCACCACTGCACCACAACACCACAACAATACCACTGCGATTGAGCAGCGTCATTTGTTTGCACTGCTGCGGTTGCCCCCCACACCCCTCCACCTAAGCAGGTGTCTGTTTGTTCTTATGTAAATCAAGGTAAACAGCAATCTGTTACAGCATGATACTATTACAGTGACATGCAAGGGAGCTTAGGCTTGACTGAGACACACTCACACACCCACTCACACACACACATGCACTCAGTTGCAAAGGACAGCAAACTAGATGCTCAGACACGTGTCCGCTATTGACTGCGCCATGTAATACAAATGGGTTATGGATGCCATATCACCAGCAGCAAGCTTGACAGAAGCGTTTCTCTGATCTGACATAAAACACGCACGCCTCTCGGTATTGGGTGTGGATGCTGCTCCTGTTTTCCATGTGCTCCCTTTGCATAATGTTGGCCAGCCAGCCTCTTCGTTTAAGCCTTCATTAAAAGCGCACAGCCTGAAGGTATGCTGCAAAAAATAAGCAAATGCAAAATGAGCAGCCCGATAAGGATACGCCGAGTGCGTTTCCAATTGGAAAGCGGGTAGAAAAAAAGATGGCTGACACAGTATAAAGCAGAGCAGAAAGAACAGCTACAGGGAGTTGACGGAAGATGTAATAAAAATTATAAAAAACTGTCAGAAAGTAAGAATTAAATGCTAAACAAAAACTGCAGTCGAGGTGTCAGATTACAAAGTGTCCAAAATGAAACTGATTCCTGGAAGCTAAAAGTATAAAAAAAATAAAAAGCTGGTTGCATAAAAGAAAATTACAGTCTCGGGAAGGCTTAACAATAATAAAGTCAAAGTGCGTTATCTTAGGCGAAGCTTTTAAGTGTTTCATCCGTATTATAATTATCTTAAATATTTTTATTTTCAAAATAAACAAAACAAAACATAAATCATCTAGGAATGCCCAGTCGCCTCTGTGTCTTCCATCCTTCGTAAGCTTTGGAACCTAAACATCATACACATTGTGCCAACGCTTAGTTATTAGTCATAAATAAAGTAAGCAAATTTAAAAAAAATGAAAATTGTTCTTGTATTTGAATCAGCGGTCTCTCGATTATCAGTCCGATGCTTAGACACCTAAGTTACAAGGGTCGACGACGTTTTGCTTTCCTTCTTTCTTAGTGGTAACTTTCGACCCAAAAAGAAATTTTTGTCATCTGTTCAGCTTTGTAGCTCTTACGGAGAGAGAAAAGAGAGAGAGGGATAAAGAGAGAGCGAGATGGCAAATAAAAGTATGAGCATGAGAAGATATAAAGTTTATTAGAAAACCTAAACTTTCAACCAAATAATTCAAAAACGGTTGGGCTTGTATTCATGAGAATCGCATAATAGGGCGATATTTGCCAATACGTTGTTGTTAAATTTTGCTATAAGAATATAAATGTATGTAATTTTAACGTTAATACATACACTTAAATATTTCCTCTCTACTTTGGACTCTTATTTCCAGTCATCGGAGATGATTTTCGCAGTTTCAATCACGACGTAAATAAATATTCACAAAGAAGTTTTAAAATAAAATTTAAGGGAATGGAAAAACAATAGTTAAAAGTTGTTTTATAATGTGAAGTTCTAAAAGCGAATTTAATATAATATAGGAATTTAATATATATAGAATTTAATATATATCTAGTTAAATGTATTGCATGGTATGTTGATCAGTTTGGTTTGCTATCCCTAAAATCGATTATGAGCCAAATAATAAAACTATTGTAGAGTGTATTTATTTTGTACATAAATTTGAACTGGAAGAGAACAGAGCAGCATTTGTTGTCTATTTAATATTTACCTGCCTGCCCCATGACTGCATAGTCCAAACTAGGCCACACCTGGAGGCCGGAAAGGATTACACCTGGATAGCGTCGACAAGCCAGGGCGCAAAACAGTCGACTGGCAATCAAGTAAATGCAATAACAAAACAAACAAACAAAACGAATGCAAATGCAATAACAAAACTCAAATTGGAAATGTGGCGGAAATTGAAATCGAAGGCGTTGAAGTGATTTCGTCTCACGAACATTCAATTGAAATGGCAAAAAGCCCCCGTAAAATGCTTGATAAACAGCAGATACAGTGGGGGAGGGGTGTGGGGGAGGGATAGTTTGTGTTCGGGAACTAGGTAACCCATTCCTGCAACACCTTTTGCAACATTCTGCGAGTTCTGGCTTCTGGCAACGCGATGTTGTGGCTTGTTTTTATTTTAATTTTTTTCTGTTGCATGCAATTTTAATGCGATTTTGGATTTGATTTGTAACCGAAAAATAAGCCAAACAAAGTTTGGTGCACAGAACTGCAAAGTTGTTGTTATACCCACTGAAAATATGCAAGGAAAACGGGTATACTGTTATTTTCGGAAGTTACAAGGATGCACCTTCGACTCCATAGAGTATCCATCCGTCCGGCGGCCCGACTTTGTTGTCTGTCTGTCTGTCCTACAGCTTGTAAAAAATGTCCTGCAGTCTGTATAAACTTTATTGGAAATATGTTATCGTATATCACTCGCAGAACAAGCTAATCTCTTTTTTGGCGATATCGATTTTTATAATATCGATAAATTATATTAATTTGCGTTGTGCGCTGCGTACAGGGTATCGTCTAGTCGCTGCACTCTTTACATTAACCTGCTGTTGTTGCTGTTGTCGCTTGTTAAGTGCAAATATAAATTCAGCGGCGCCATAAAATACAAATGCAAGGCGCCGGGTTGGCCGTAAGGGACGTACTGAAAGTAGGGTCGGTTAGGGGTAGGGGGGCTGGGTCAAATATTTATTTGTTGCAGCGTAGCAAATTTCATGCTGCATACTTTCCTGCGCCGCTGCAACACAATGTGGCAACCAGCGTGGGGAAGGGGGCTAGTGGAGGGGGCAGGATGGGGGATAGGCGACTCATAAAACCTTCCGTTGCCATTCAAGTGGAAAAGTTTAAGCCAACTTAACAGCGAACACCATGATTCATCCAGCCCAGCCCGAGCATGTCCCCTGCAAGGAATGCGCACGCTGAAAATCAGCCAAAGAGCAGACCCAATAAGGGATGCTTCCTGGCTACGTCGGCGCTTGTTGTTGCATGGTGTGGGTGCAAGTGGTTTTGCGGCTGGTGCCGCTTAAGTTGACTTGTGCAGTGGCTGTCGCAGCGTTCAAGAGCGGAATGTGAAGGCAAAAAAAAAATAAGAAAAAAACAAAAAAATTCGAAGAGGAGCAAAAAATGCCAATTATGGCCATTCGACAGGAAGTGCCGTGCAAATAGCTCAAGGCACAAGCAAAAGCTGAAATATTGTTGCATACTGTTGGGCGCATTGCGTATACGCCGGGTCTGTCTGGCGCAGGTCGCTGGCATGGTTTATGGCAGCTATGTTTATGTCTGCTGTAGCCGAACGCACACACACGCACACACACACACACACAGAAGCGTAATTAAAGCAACAACATCGTTGACCCGTGTCCGTCAATGTGTGGAAACGGAAGTTGTTGCCGTTGACTGAACACTCCGGGCTGTTGGGTCAAAGTTCAGCTCGTTGGCTGGCGATTCAAATGCATAACTTGGCGAAACACTTCGAGTTGGCCAGGCCGCAAAACAATTGCAAACTCAATTAAATCTGAGCACCGTTGCGACAGCTTCATGGCCCTTAACTACAGGCCAACTTCTCGACGCGACAGTCAGCTGGACACTCACTTTGCGTGTGTGTTTGTTCGCTTGTGTGTTGATAACATACGACAATTGTGACTTTAAAAATCCCTTTTCGTAGTTTCAGTGCACAACTTGTGCAGGATTAATGGCCCAGGCCGGCACACCAAGCCAAGCAATTAAAATGCAGCAACAGCAGCTGCAGCAGTTACAACAGCAGCAATGGGCGGAAATGGTGCAGAAAAATTTCTGTGACTTGGAGAGCGTATTTGAAATTCGCATGTGTGTCAGAAACAGTGTCACAGCGGAGATGGCCAGCGCCGTTTTAAAGTGCCCGGCAGTTGGCTGCTCAGCCATACGGATAAGGGTGAGAGGGGAATGTGGGGATGCGGGTCGCCTGGGTAAGGGACAACAGCCAAAGACAAATAATGCAATTTCCTGACTAACTCATTTGGGGGCACTGTCGCAGTTGCCATTATTGTTGTTGTTGCGCTTTTGCAGCAGTTTCGTGTCACTGACACTCCAACTTCACATATACATGTGTGTGCGTATGTGTGTGTGTGTGTGCGTTTGTGTGCTGTGAACTGTATCGCACTCAGCAGACATTTATTACCTAGGCAATAGAGTCGCTTGTAGACAGCATTTAGCTTTTGGTTGGATTCATCTTGCCTCCGGCAAAGCGTGACCAATTCCCTAGCTGGCCGCACGATCTTCAATGATAACTGATTTAAGGCTAGTCAGGGAAAAACAGATGCACATATATACATATAGAAAATTGGGCTAACGATAAGTTAAGCTCTATACAATTATTAAAGCTGTCAACGACAAGGATTTAATAGGCTTCCAATAAAAAGCAATAAGCAATATTTTAATACACTACTTCTATTTCCGACTAATTGTCATTATATATCCTCTATGATTTTTGAGATTCGATTACGATTTTGAGAAGACTCTTCATGCTTAAGAAGCATAAATCTGTTAGTCTCCTAGTCCCCCTTAACGACTTCATCTTAAGTTATCCCAATGAGGAAACGGAAGAGACAGTGTCACATATTCCCTAACAAAAACAAAACTGCGTTTCCTTGGTACCTATTTATTGTTGGATATTTTCAAGCTCTCAAAAAAAAGACTTAAAGTAATTACAGATTTTTACCCTGAAACGGACTTCACTTTTTCAATTATTTTGGGTTCCGTGAAGAACGGATATATTTTGACAAATTAAACATTAACTCACTTAATTTTCGATAAATCATTTCTATTTTTTCATTTGAAATTTTTTCACGAATCAGTTTTCCAGTATACACAGCTGTTTACCTTGTTTTTGAGTGTGCCAAACAAGACGTATCTATCAGGAAATATATAAAAATAGTCAGCTGGCTCTCGGGCATGTTTTAATTTTGATACGGAAAGAGAAAGTTAAATAGCAACAGCTCCACATTAGATAAGATATGTATGTTATTTTGTTATTAAAAAAACAATAAAATAACGTTTCCTTAAGTTTTTTGTATACCCTTAGACGATACCATGTTCAAAATGTAAAATAAGCATAACTCGAATTTAAGAGGCGCCAAGTACACCAAACTTGGTTCTCGTGAAGCATACACATATTCTGAATATTTGTACTTTTCAGAGGCATTATTTTTTATTCGATGTTCTTCGAGATCGCATTTCCAATATACAGAAGAAACTTCTAACGGCAACTTGGCGCTAGATTGAGGGTATCTCCTAGCTGGGCACTCCCGATTGAAACGCTCTGACTTGTTTTCTATTTAAACTATAAAAGAACAAAAATAAATCTAACAAAGCAGGGGAAACAAAACTAATGCGCTTCAATGCCGAACTTTAAACTCATTTTGAACTCGCTGTTAGTTGACACAGCACACACACACGCACACATACACACACATTCACGCACACACAGAACCAAAAAAGTGTATTTTATTTTAGACATACATATGTTTGCTGACCGAGTCAGGTTGGCCGCTTCCCTTAGCGCTATGTGTTCTGCAATTTGCCATTTCGTGTTGTTTTGTTGAGGGTAAAATGTGTGGTGACAATTTCTTTTTTTTTTTGCTAGCTCAGACAGCACACAACACACACGACACACAACACACACACACACACACAGATACGCCGTACAATTGTATTTGCGCTTCAGCTTGCAGCTCTGCAATTTTTCCTGCAAAAAGCTTTCATTTTAACCCTCCACATTGAGGTCTGTTCTCAATGTAATTTTGTTCTTTAACCAGAAATTCTAGTCTATTGCATTGTATCGTGTTGTATGTCGATTTAAGGCCCTTTTCAAGCAGCGTCAATTGATCCGTTGTATCTTATCAGACAATGGTAAATTATTTGATAATCAATTTAAAACTAATTTTCATTCATTTTGGCAAAATTTAATCAAGATAAAATCGAATAAACATTGGAACGTAATTAAAATGCTTGCTGGACATTATCATTCGGGCTAGATAGCTTTCAATTGCCTTTCGGTTAATTGCAATCGCGCAGTGCCCGCCAGACCTCCCAGTCAAAGCAGCCCAGGTAACCTTCCTGCTTAACGAACGCCTTGTCATCTACACATGTAAGCTCTACGGGTGCGGCATTCTCCTCAGTGCATAGCCAGAAATTGGTTAGCACCTGGCTGGCCTGCGGCTGCTTCAGATTGATGCCGGTGCAGGGACCCACAGTTACATCCAAGTTGACACAGTTGGGATTCATCTTCTTGGCGGGTATGCAGCCGGATAGAGTTGCATTCCTCACAAAGTAAAAGCCCTCATTGCAATTCGTAATTTTTGGCTTATCGTCCACACACATGTAGTATTGACTCGGATTAACACTGGCCCAGGGTTGTCTTTCATATAAACAGGCTTCGGGCGCAGCGGTAGTAGCTGTGGGCACTGATGTGGATTCCTCCGCATCCTCATAGAGGGTGGCGGCACTGCTGAGCGCTAATAGGCCAAGAAATATCAGAAAAACTGTGGGTAGAACAGAAATTGTAATACGTCAATACTTGCACTAGCAAAAAACCACAGGTTTTTAGCTTATGTGTATATTTATTATGTTATAAATAACTTAAGAAAACCATGTTCGTAATTATTTCGAAACTTTGTTCCATATTTCATCATGCTTGTAGCAGTAACGTGACGGAAGTATGAAATTTAACACAGGTGGCAACGCCAGAATTCTTAACTTATAATGAATGGCAACTCAGGTAGAAGTAGCAGAAAATCGACAACGGTTTGGTTCAGTATTGTTCATATTTAAAGGTAGTTATTTAATTGTTGAACCGAAATGTTGCACTGCAGTTGACTTAAAATATATATTAAATGCTTGCTTTTAAATAAAACCGTTTGTCACATTGCGTTCACTTTCACTAGCAACAGATAAGGCTTAAGGATACGTTTTCTACTTGTCATATATTCCGAGTTTCTTGCACTGTATTTACAATTTAAAGTTTTTTTTATAGAGGTTTACTCTTCGATGCAAAGTTTTTATAATTTCACCTTTTAGCATGTTGAATTGAATGTTTTCTTCTTTGGGTTGGCACACTTGAAAATAGACTAAACTGATTTCTAGCTATTGCTAACGAATTTATAACATTTTTGGAAATGTAATCAAGCGACTTATCTGGACCTCACTTGATATCATTTTCAATGGCTTGTTGACAATGGTCTATAGATGCCGCGCATTGCTTATACGCACTGTGAGCCGCTTATCGGAGGAACAACTAAATAGATAACTGCCTGTAATTTTCTAGGCTCAATTTCCTTATTATTTAATAGCAAATATATATATATATATATTATTTGTTGTTGGACACTTATCATCTCAAGTGGCATGGCAAATTCCTAAATAAAAACCCATTTGATGGACATTTCTTAGAAAATTCTTTCATCAGCTGCTGCGCATGTGCTGTGGGTAAAGTTTTAATAGAATTTCAGGCCACATGCCTATTGGAATTTATTACGATAATGTTGTCAACTTTTGCTGCCAGAAGTTTCCCTATTTAAACTTGGTGCGCGTAAAATAGACTGCGAAAAGTGTCTGCCACCGAGCCGGCTGCCACTTCAGAGAAACGACACCGGAACGCCCGGAAAGAAGTTCAATTGACAACGTGACTCAACAACAAAGAAGCACAGCGCAGGCAAATGGAGAACTTTTTCTTTCAGGTTTTAGTATGGCCTATGCCCAGGTCCGCAGCTGGGCCCAATTGCTGGGTTCGCGATGTGGAATTTTGCTGTAAGCGAAATCAATTAGAACTTTTGACAGCAGCTGCACCTGCAGAGGGCTGCACAGCGAGACGTTTCTGGTGCTTGTCATGTAGCTAGCTAGAGTTTGTAATTAAATTTTGTCTGATTGCCCTGCAGCAATAATTTCCAATTTACCTTCATTTGAAAGGCAATTAATGTTATGCTATCGCATTGATAAGGCGCTTGTCACCTCTTTTTGTTGGTTGTGCTGCTCTTGCGCCTCTTTCAGTAGTCGAATTTTACGCCGATTCGATTTCAGTAACTGTGAATCACGTCGTAAATTAAATATATATTGACGCACATTGAATGGAATTCTGGAAGTCTACCAAGTACTTAAAGGCAAAATCAATTGAATGCCTTTGGCAAAATATAATTAAAGACATATTAGGGAAATATCCGAAATGTACGATTATTTATTAAACACTTTTTTTTTTAAAGTTTAGTTAGCTAAAAACATTATTTCTGTTCAATACATTTTTACGATTAATAGAAAAAAAGTGAACGACAGAAATTGAAGTAGATTTTATGGGTTGGAACATCGCAACCCATCGAAATAATTTAGTATAATCATGTTCAGTATAAGCCATAAACATATAAGCCACAAACATTTAAATATATAAATACATATAAAACATACAAATATTTATATATTTTTATTGCCATCTTTTAGTAGGAAGGAACTGACTTTTACATAGGAGGTGAGAAAATGCAATAGACTAAGCTAAGGCCAGAATATGAGCTGAGTTAAAGTCCTAATCCTAACTTGAATTTGTAAAAAACACATAGTAGGGCGATATTTAACTTAATCTAAATATATAAACATACTTCGTGAGAATCGTATTGTAAGGCAAGAATAGTGCACTCCGTCATCGGTGATATACAAATATGGATTGTTCAAGTTTGCATGGCAAACTGGCCTAACTTAAAAGTACTTAAGGTGCAATTTGTTAGGTACGTTTGAAATTTGGTATATAATATTCAGATCCTAAACTAAATTTCGTTTTGATATTCATTAAAACTTTTATTTGGTAGAGCATACAAAGAACAAACACTGAATTTCGTCCCTCTTTCAAATCAGCCAATTCTCAACAGACACAAAGATAAATGTAGAGAGAAACCCAGAGGGCGAACAGCTGCACAACGTCACAACTTCAATTTTCCCAAACTCTTGACAATGTGACAATGGGAATACCAGAGCGAATGATAAAACAGTAGATAAAAGCGGGCACAATGCGAACTCTGCAATGGGTATAAAAGTGAATGACAATGGCGCCATATCAATCAGTCAATGTTTTTGTGGTGCACAGTAAAAACGTGGCTTTAAAGGATATCAGATCATATATATGCTATATATATATATTTTTTTTATGAACCAATACACATACACTGCTTATAGAGCTATAAAATAATAACAAATAACAATAATATCAGCCACATAAAGGGAATTCGCGACAGTGCTGTGCCATAAAAGTTGCTGATGAAATTATTTATGAGAAATGAACGGAATGTCGAGAAACGAGTAAAGCTGCATCTGAGGCATGCCGTGATGATGCCGTTGATGATGACGATGTTAATGATTATGATGTTGGTGCTGCTGCTGCTGCGGATTGTAGACGCATCCGTTGCGGCCACGAATGCAACATGCAAACATGCCACGAACATGTGGGGCGATCCGAATCCCAACATATTCTACGTATGCTCTGTGGCGGACCAAATGCCGCTGCAGCTGCATTGCCCACAGGGGCGTGGTTATTTCAATGGCCACGGCCATCTGGGCTGCCTGCCCTATGACCAGTGGCCAGCCTGCCGGCCCACAGTGGAGCTGGTGGCCGCCCAGCTGGCGGCCGGCTGCAACAGCAGCGAGTCGAACGCAAAGGACCAGCCATGGGCCACGCTGGATCCCAATCAATTCTATATGTGTCCGGGTGTTAATTCCGCGCCCCTGCTGCTCAGCTGTGCACCCGGCAAAGGATTCGTGCAAACTGTGGGCTGTGCGGACTGGTCACTATGGCGCCGACATATGCAATGCGAGGCCTACTACTGAACTGAAACCCCTCATGCCAAAAAAATAACCCATGGGCTGCACTGCATGAAATATGAAATGTAGTCCATATGCATAATAATAACCTGGCCAAAAAATTGTTATAATCGCAACAGCAACAACAATGTGTTTATGTGTGTGTATATAAATATCTATTTTTAAATGTGATTATTTTTGTTGTTACTGAAATATCAAAAATTGAATCAAACTACGAGTGCTGCAAACGAAATTGAAAAGTGATGCTAACTATAAATAAATTTAACTGTTTTTGTATGTGCCACATTTATTTCAATTTATATACTCTTATTGGCTTGGGTATTCCATTACAAAAATGCAACAATATGGAAATTCCTTTTGCAGTGTTGTTTTTATGGCCTTAAAGCTTTCAAATTTGTACTTTATGTGATAATAATATGCATTCATAGCTGCAAGCACAAAAGAAAAACAAGTAAGAGGTTCAAGTCGGGAGCTCCCGACTAGGGGATACCCTGAACCGTCATATTCCATCACCAAATGCAGCGCGCGCTTATAGATAGAGAGTAGCGGGAAGTTGGCGATAGGTATAAAATGAAAGATAATCGATATATATATACTTTTCTAGAAGCTACATGTCATGTTTGGTGACTCTAGCTATTATTATTTACCAAAATTGCTTAAAAAACGGGATTTCGATATACATTTTTATCGATTACTTGGAAACGGGGCAAGCTATCGTTTATCGGAAACATATCTGCGCGGGCACCTGGAGGACCTACAGCTCAAATTTCATGTCTCTAGCTCTTATAGGTTCTGAGATCCTTGCGTTCATACATACGGACGGACGGACGGACGGACAGACAGTCGGACATGGCTAGATCGACTCGGCTATTGATGCTGATCAAGAATATATATACTTTATGGGGTCGGAGATGCTTCCTTCTGCCTGTTACATACATTTGGATTTTGCACAAATACAATATACCCTTTTTACCCATTATCAATGGGTTCAGGGTATAAAAATGTGGTCAGTGGTTCGATTCACGGTTCGAACCAATGCTTCGCTTGCGGCTTGTCTAACCGATTCTCCACGTTCATGGATGTGAATTTTTGCTCGAAGCTTGCTTTGTCACACTTTTTTACAATTTTAAATTTAACAATTCAGTTTTTTGACTTTACATTTTTAAATTTATCGAAAGTAGCCAATCTTATTTGTTTAGAAATTTCAATCGCAAATGAAAAAATATTGGAAAAATACTTTAAGATTTCAAAATAAACCATTTTTTAACCAGGCTCAGGCTTCGGTTCAGCTGTTTGTGGACATTGATGCGTTTTATGGTTTGGTTCTTGATAAATTTCACGCTCGAATCGATTCCGTTTAAAACCGTGTTGGACAACAAAATACAGAATGTTTGTATTAATTGCAGTTTTAGGATTTTGCTTACCTTGGCGTATGTATCTTAGCTCTCCTTTTCTGTGATAAACTACCTTAGCGCTTATATAATTTATATATTTAAAATTTTTCTCAGTGCACTGCTTTTGGAAAATGCATTTGCGAATATACACCGGCAAGGATGCAGCTGGCCATTAGCATATAGGCCAAAGGTACTGACCATTATTTCGAAATAATATCCTGTTTCCCTGCTAACAGCCAAAAGGTTCAATAAGAAAAAACCCCTTCAACCCGCTTTTCAGTTGGCCAGGACTTTAGTTGAGACGAACTTTTGGCTTTGATGCGCTCTTTTGCTTTGTCATCCTTTATAAATTTACGCGCGTAATTGTGTGTGTGTGTGTGTGTGTGTGTGCGTTTGTGTGTTTGTGTGTGTGTGTGTGTGCTAAAGTGAGCAGCCCGCATGGCTTTCACCTGTGTCCTGTTATGCTGCAGTCCCGTTCACAGCTAAAAGCCTGGGCCGTAAAACATGGATACTGCTGGCTGTGACATAAAAAAAAAAAGAAAACGGGGCAGCGCGTTTAATCGGAAATTGCATTTTTCTTTGATCGCTTGCCATGCCAGGAAATTACGGCCAATGCGAGCGACAGGTGCCTGGCCCCGATCAGGCCTTAATATATATCCATTTGTAGCTGCTCTTTGAGTTTCTTGAGGACGGTAATCAAGCGTTTTTTTCTATCGTCCAGAGTTAAATTAGGTCTCTAAGAATCAAGGTAAGCCTCAGTTTCTATAAAGTCTATAAAACTCTCTCTAATTGCAAAATTGGGCTTAGAAAAAGTTTTATGCGGGAAATGATACGCCCAATATAGAAAGTCCTGTCCGGGCATTTATTTATATTTGTAGATGTTGATTAAAGTCCGTTTACGCCAACAACGGAAGTCAATACTTCAAACAGTTAGTAAACACAATATATTCATGACTTAAGACAAGTTTATAGATTATCACTGGAAAATAATAAAATAATCGTCTATATAAGAATAAAGGAGCTTTAACAGTTGCATATGATCTTTGTGGTCGTATTAGTCGTATCTTATGCCATATGTTGCACTGGTACTTATTGAGTTCTTGTATGACAAACTGTTTTGGCTTATATCTTAACCAAACACTAATCAACACTGGACTACTACATCATAAATCTTCTACAGAGATTTTGTATGTAAACACTTCAAGTTGTGGAAATAAATCGAACATCCGTAATTTGTCTGCAAGAGTCTTAATCTGCGGCGTGCGCAAGATATTTGTGCTTTCTCGTTAAAAACGCAGTTTGATAAAATTAGGTTTTGCAACTGAATAAATAGTTGTTTGCAACTCGATAGATGATCTGTGCTTATTGAGTAAAACGGAAACGCATCCCCGTTTCGGAAGTTTGGCTAGCACTCATAATGGATTTTGTGGCATTTTTGCTGGAAATTAACCAAGCGCAGGGAACATAATATTCCTGATATTTCATATTTTGTGCAAATAAGTTAAAATGTTTGGCTGGAATTAAGGCAGCAGAAGCAATTAATTAACTGAGGGCAACCCCTCAGGCAGTTGGGATACGGTGGGGGTTTTGTTTGAGATTTCATGTGGGAGTATATAAGCTGCAGTGTGGACAAAAATGTAACGTTAGCTGCAATGGATGCAAATGGATGGGTTTTGCTGGGACCAGAGCTGGCTAAAATATGCGTGAAATGCAAACAAGCTGACGGAGTTAGTTGGATGTGTGCGTGCGTGTGTGTGTGTGGGTGTGTTGTGTGTGTGTGTTGTGTGGCATAAACCCATTTACAGGTGTTTGCCCAGAGTCAACAGGAGTCATCGTCGATGCAGGCGCAGCCAGTCGTAAAACATTTGTCACATTTACATTAAGAGCAACGCAACGTCGCACAGGAGCTGGCCCACAGCTGGGGGCGTGTACCAAATGCAGGCTGTGGTTGCCCTGGTGGATTTTAGCCACTGTATATATCTATATTCCGGCTGCCATATACAGTAACCCCAGCATAGCCTATTGCCGGGCTATGCAATTTATTTGCGCACTGCACTTGCCAATTAATTCTTATCTCAGCAGCCATGCGGGTCGCTTTCTCGGCGACTGCATAAATCAGTGTGCCCGAGGTGATAACTCATATACGATTGAGGCGCTTCCCCATTTATTCAGCGCACACACAAATCGTGACCAAGCCGGAGGAACTAGCTCGTGCTCTGTGCAGGTCGATTGCCTCTTCCAAGTGTAGACTGTCAAGTCGTGCGGCTACAGCTGCAGCCCACTCAATTTCATGGTGTCAAATGTGCACGAGCACACATTCAACACACACACACACACACACATATCCATCCACTCACACACATACGCATGCACATACATAGATTCCCATTAAAGTGGAATTTGTGGCACCAGCATATTGCATTTGCTGCACTGCATCTTTTTTGGGACCATGAGCCCAGCGGCATCTAATTGAATTGCGTTGCGATAACGACTGACAGTATAGATAGCCATGCCGTGTCGCGCCGTGTGGGGGACCCTAATTGAAAAGTGTTGTTCGGGAGAGCGACAAAAGCTAGTTAAGTTGTTTTGTCAGCTGTTCATTGATTCAGATCAAATGTCACATAAGATCGGTAATAAATAAAAAGGATATTAAACTTTTTTTTGCCAATATCTTGACTAAAAACTGTTGTTTTTAAATAAGCTAGGTTGGGCGGCGTTGCCACCTGTCAAAATATTGGCAGCATCTATAATTATTGTTTATCAGATTTGATTTAACGTGAACATGTGTATGACAAAAGTTAGCTTAATTCTCGTGTACTTTGATGGGAATTCAACAAACATTTTAAAATGGTTTGAAATTTTTATGTTATGTAATTGTAGATCTGGTTGGGGTTGGGCAGAAGGCTCATTATTATTTTAATTAAAAACGATTAATTAGTGGCCGAGCAAATGAAATGCAGTACATCAACTTTTCGATCAGTTAACAATGATAATCATCGCCACGCCTTGTCAGCTCCCAGCGTTAATTCATATAATTAAAGGCGTCCAATTACCATTCGTTTTTATTTTTTTATTTCATATTCTCTTCCGTTTAACTCTCAGGCAGCTGTCAGCAACAGCCGCACCTGAGTCCGGGGCCGTTTCCGGGGTGTTGATTGTCAAGTGAGGCATTGAGGTTAGGGCCTAGCACCGTTTGGCTCGGCACTGTGGCACACGCAACGACATCGCCGATGCCGTTGGGAAATGTGCGCGCCCTGGTAATTAATTATGCCAGTTGAAATGACGGCGCAGAAAATGCGCGCATTTTGCATATACAGAACGGTGAAGGGCAGCTATAGAAAAATGGCTACGTCCTTCGGCCTCGACGCCGACGACTAGCTAGCCGGCAAAGCGGAAACGGAAATAAGTACAAGCAGTTGGCGGCAGCGGCAACAACAACAACAACAAGTAAACAAAAGTCACTGGGAATTTGCCGAAATGATTTATTAGCAACGACAGTTTCATTTTTCGTAGCCAAGGCGGCGGTAAAAATAAGAAATACTCGTATAATTTGCTTGTTGACAAAAACGTAACAATTCTACATGCAACTAAATGCGTATTTCCGGCCGGAAGTCGCAGCCAGTGCGTGAGACAGCAGCAGCACATCCGCTTGCCTGTCGGCTGTTTTTTTTTTTTTTTTTGGGCAAGCTTCTGATGGGGCTGGTGGTCACATTGTTAATCTCTGCTGTCGTAAAGGATATTGCCATCCTTAGAAACTGAATACTTCCAGCGCGCATAAAAGTATGCTATGGTTAGCCAGTCAGGCTTAAAGTACGCGGGGCGATTTGAAAAACCGCAAGGAAACAATAAATTTGCAGCAATGTGAAACGGAAATGTTTGTTACGGAAATAGAGGAAGCTCAGACAGCGACCCCAGCGACTGCAGCTGCATCTGCCGGTGTTGTCCTTGCGATTGTCGCACGGCGCATCGCACACAAACAAAGCAATTGGCGCACAAATTATCGCGCAAAGTATAACCGATAATATGTGTGCGATTGTACGACATGGAGTTACCCTGTAAGCACCTTTGAAGCTTTTTAGCTGACAAGCCGATAATGTAAGAAGAAAAAAAGAAGACTTTGACACGGCGCACTGTAAGTGAAAATATATTTTATTGAGCTTTGTTCCCGTATAAAATAAATATTGGCCGTGATATCGCTTTATTATCACCTTCCGTTTGGAACAAGATGCCTAGCTTTCTTTGAAAGTAATTTACAATAAAAAATGTTTTTTCTAATAGCCGCAAAACAAAACTCAAATCTTGTTTGGAAAGTTGAAATGGCTAAATCAGTCAATTTAGTTGTGACTGGACTATGAAAGACTTTAAAAGATTTAATCGAATAAACTACTTCTATATTTCATTCCACAATTTATGCCACATTCTACGCTCATCCGATTATTATAAAATTCTTAAAGTATAATTGGCATCTTTTAGCTGGTACATCTATTTGCAACATTTAATGACACCCCGTTTAGAAGTATGTAAGGGTGCATACAAAAAAAAAAAAAAAAGGAGGATGAAAAAAAATTGCCAAGAGCCAACTTCAGTAATAGCTAGTAAATTTTATTATGGCCATGTGGATGCTGGGCGTTGCCTGGCTGGTTTTTCAGGCCAGTCACCGGCACATAAATTATGCATATTTAGCTGAGTGAAATTGAAAACTAATTAATTACACTTGCAGCCGGAAGCGTCGGAAAAGCAAACGGCGGGACCGGTGCGCCATGGCCAGGCGAAACAGCTGAAGAAAAATGTTGTTCAACTTTATAATTGCCAGCATCAAGTGTTTTTCAAATTGCTCTTGGCTCTAATTATGGTGAAGTGGGAGAAGTGGCTGAAACGTGAGACATTTTAAGCCGGCCAAAGGGTCGCTTATGTTTGCACTCGGACTGCCATGGTTAAATGTATATAGAGGACGGGGGCCCGGCCTTAACGCTCTAACTCAAAGTAAAAGTTGAGACACTTGTTGGTTATTATGTAGCTGCTGCCTCTCGAACAACCAGCTGCCGACAAACGAAACATTTTGCTGCCCACTTTGAGGCTACTTTTAAGGTAGATCTCTGCGTGTATTTCAAACAAAAAACGCCCCTCAGCTGTCTTACAAGGCGAGTTTAATTAATTCAACCGAGTTGAACGCTGTGCACAAGAGCAGCATTAAAGCTTGGTAGAAGATTACGCATTTTGGTGAAATTAAAAGGCTAGTTTAACAGCTTGTCTGCTGTCTAACCACCTTAATGTTGGAATTAAAATAATAATATAACGAGTGGCTTAGGGGACATTTATAGTGTCAAATAACTTGACTGGCTTAAGGTCAAAGATGGACCTATTTAATTCATAAATAAAGGTTTGCTAAACACTTTTTAATAAACAGCTGATTCAATAATCAGTTTTCAGTTTTTCATTAGCTACTTTTTAAAATTGGTTTCGCCACCTCTGCCGTCTTTTCTACTGTCAAATCCCCCTTTTCCAATAGTTAAGCCGCCATCTCCTCTATTGTTAAGCCATCTCCTTTATTGTTAAGCTACCGTCTCCTCCAATATTAAAGCTGCCGCCAACTCCTCTATTGCTGAAGATGTCGCTTGTTCGCTTGTCTCGTAGCCCTTATGTGTTGGATGCACGTTAAGATCGGGCTTTCATAAATAGCACAAAACTTGCCACGGATAAGGCCGGGTAATACCCGCTTGTATATTTATATATGTACAATTATATATTTGACATATATTTCTAGGCGTATTAGAAATGTTGTGAGGATAAATTAACGATCAAATATAACTAGAATGGCGTCCACCGAAGACTTAAAACTACTGTTTTCATATATTTGAGGGTCTAAAGTTAACTTGAATTGCCCCCAGTTTAGTTTTATGTTTTAAATTTCAAAGTGCCAATCAAAGAGGCGTATTGATTTGTTGTATTTTATGCCTAGTACATCTACAACGGCTGGTGATGTTAGGGGCATTGGCTGAACCGAAGGCAACAGTCACGTACACCTGTCACAGACCAGTTTCCAGAGGGAAAACCTGCCGCCATTTCATTTTACCTGCCTGCCTTTCGATACCTTAAGTGTAAGCACTCAATGGGGTATATCCCTTGTTTCTTAGAGCTCGGAACACTTATCCCTAGAATGGTAAAGCTAAAAAATATGTTACTTTTGAATATTTCTGGTGTAAGCAAAAACTTTCATCTATAAAGCTTTGAGTAAGTTTAAGTTTTATGTAAATATGTATTTCTATCTTAGATAAGGTAAAGGGGTATATGGTAGTCGCAGCCTGCATTTGATATTATTTTTATTTGTTTTTGCCTTTCTTTTTATTGCCAAAGGTTGCCCCACAATAAATTCGCTTAGCCAGTGCTAAGCTTTTAGTAGCCTTAGTCCGGAACAAGAAGGCCTGGCCGTGTAATATTGTCTAGCTGCAAGTGTTTGGGGGCTGGCAACCCTTTTCAAAAAATGATACTAATAAAAATCCATGTTAATGTTGCATGAATATCTAATAAATTGAGGCAGCCAACACGTAGCCGTCACTAGACATACGAGTATTTATTGATTGAGCATAAAATTGGGCAATTTCATTGACGTAACAACTTTGTATGCCAAATGCCAACTAGGGAACAGTTGGGCCAGCTGAACTGAACTCAAGCTGGAGCAGCTCAGCCCCAGATAGTGTGTTGTGTAAATAATTTATAATGCTGCCTGAGCCAAGTGACAAATGAATGCCTCGTGCTGTTCAAGGATCTGCTTAAGTAGCTGTCGCCAGCAAAATTCCAGCTGAAACCGTGGCAAAGTCTATCGATTTCTTGCCACCAGTCTCTGTGGCAGCCGCATTCTGAAATCAATGCAAGTGGCAGCTGCGGTTGAAACATTGTTTGCCACCGCTGCACTTTCAGTCTGGGCGGGCGTCTGCCACAGTATCTAACAATGACTGAGGATAAACAATGCAAAGGCAGCGTCGTCGCTAAATGCCAGAGACAAGGATGAATTGGCTGGCTGGCTGGATGCCTAGCTGGTATACTCATTATACAGTCAAACTAGCATATAACGAACTTAACTAGATAACAATATTTGTAGTAAGATTAAACTTAGAAAAAAAACCCTAATCAAATTGGCCAAAATGGAAAAAAAAACAGATTCTTACTTTAAGATCTGTTTGTGCTCTATTTATTGTTATCCTAAATATTTATTTATTGATTTCTTCCATAAGAAAGTCTTTACTTACAAATTATCTGATAGAAATTCATATATATTCTCATTATCTTAAATTTCATTAAATTTTATATATGATTTTCTATTTTATTATTCAAAATATATGAAAAATATATTAATTGAAGATTTTTGAGCTGTATATAGGCACATCGTAGGGATGGATGACTGTCCAAGTGTTTGAGTGCAGATTTTTAGCGTGAATCAATCAAATCACATGACTGCTTGACTAACAGCCAGTGATTTGATTGATGAACTGCGTTGCCAGATAGCTGTGCTGGCAACTGTGGGTGGCAACCAAATGGTGCCGCAGACAAACCTCCTAACCGCCAATAACCCATTGTGACACGCACATTACAAGCGTTGTCGGCTGCTGGCTGCTGGCTGGGCTGACTTTGGCTTGCGGGCCACTTAACTCAGCTGCCTTTGCCACGATGAAATTAACTTCTTGAGATGCTTAAGTAGTGCCAGCGGCAGAGGCATGTGGAGCACATTATTGATTAGCGGATCACGCGCTGAAGGATGCCGTTGGATGCCCAATCAAATACATGACAAGGCGCTGGCGTTAAGCTCTAATGAATATTTTACTTGTCACTGATGTTGTTCTAGTCAACATATGAAACACGATTCTATTTTCAATTTGGCAAGTGCTGCGCAAACAAATTTAATTTGCATATTTTTCAGTACATTTTCATAGTTTCAATTGCTTTTGCGTCATTTGTGGCGCTCGTTTCGCATTTGTGCGCTGTAATAAAATATTTTATTACTTTTTAAGTGTATTTGCAACTCGTCAAGTTTTTCTGACCCCCTTTATATACATATTTTTTTATTTTTTCCACCATTTTATATGCCATGCAATGTCACATATGACTGACAGAGGGAATGACTGAGCGCCCTTTTGCATTGGCATGCAAATTCTCTGACGATTTGACTCCACTTGAGCCAAGTTAGTGAAAGTATGCAATGTCAGCAGAGCCGTTGGTGGGAGTTTCTTCCAATGTCTTAGAAATGCCTCTGTATGCTGCTAACAAGACTCGAGATGCAGGAACTGTCTATGAGCTGCGTTTTGTAAGTTGACCTCAAAATAAATAAATTGAAATAATAAATTACCTGAATTTTCTGCATTTTCCCATCCCACTTTTTTATATAGAAGTTTATAAATATAATCATTTAGTTTAAAGAATGACCTTAACTATATTGAACATTGAAATTTGTTGAAAAAGTTTAATGCTTAAGTAAAGCAAAGTAGTTGAGAACTTGGCAACTAAATATTTTAACATTTAAAATGTTACATGATTTTTGACAAAATAAATAATAATCTCAAACCTTGGCTTTTCATATTTATTCTATTCTGGACTTGAAATACAATTTTTCAGCTGATTCCTTATCTCTCGTACCCCTCGGCTAAGATATAAACAAAGTTCCAAAATAGCACTATATAAATATATTACAATGGGAACTAAATAAGAGTTAGTTATTTAATAATAAAGGACCTTTAAAGTTTGCCGTGAAATATTTAATTAAAAATGGATTAAGAATAAGTTTTTGAGTTTAGAAAATGACAAAAATTCATCTATTCCCAAAAGACATACGTATGCAGAAATAAATTATTGTGAAAGGAAGATGCCAAACCGCAACTGTAAGGCAATTTGAAATTTGAAAGTCTTTAGAATTTTAAAATACCTGAACCTAGCACCTGTAGAATATGATATGCTTGACTTAAGACCAGATGTAGGGCAACAGCCGTGTTATGGGAAATTCTGCGCGTTAGCTTCGGCATGAGCCATGTAACTTGACTGCATTGCTGCCATAGCTTTCTTCTCTTTTCCTGTTTTTACTCTTGGCCACATATTCAACATCTTTTTTATGTAAATGTGCGAAAATTTCGTCACATACACACACACACACACGCACACAGACACAGTCACATCTAAGGGATATAAAATGAAATTGTACTTTGTGGCATGGCTGGCAAAGTACAAAAAGTAAAACATGCCAACGAAAAGAGATAGAAATGTCTTATTTGCAACGTTGGCAGCTGGCGAGTGTGGGAACGCCGCCGAGGCGAGGACCTGCTGCTCCTTCTGCTGCGGCTCATCATCATCATCAACAGCAGCGGGCACCGTTCTCGTCCCCAATGCTCGTCTATGTCGTTTCCATTTCGTCATTGTCATAACTTTGTGTCACAATTTTTCTTGCCGCTGTTCGTGTGCACATTATACGACCATAAGGTATTATTATGCAATTTTTTGGGTCAGAATCGAGGCAATTTTCTTGTGGCAGTCCTGAATAGTTTGCCATATCGCCGCATGCAGCTCCAGAAAAATGGCAAAAATGGCTATCAATGGCATTCGACAACTTTTCAATTATTGACAGGCACTTTTAGCCCATAAATTATTTAAATATATTTTATTCCAAAAACTTCGCAAAAATTTCAAATGATTTTTAAGGCCAACTGCAAACACAACAGTGACTGACAGCGACAAGAACAGCAGCAACATCGGCGCTGACAGCAGCTGCTGCACAAATTTACACTTCACATTGCCAGCTACGGCAAAATATTTTACCAATCTAACAAGAGAGTGCTGAGAAAAAAAATGAAGAAAAAAGCGAAAAACAATTTCTAAAAGCGCAAATCTCATGTTTTTTTGTGTGTTGCCTAAAACACTGTTTTCGTGTCGACATTTGCAGCAATTTATTATGTCATTTAATCTTAAGTATATGCCGGGAATAAGCTAAGGTGTACGTATGGGAGCGACGGGCTAAGCAAATAGCTGACTCCGATTTGTTGGCGCCACGACAGCAGCAGCTGTGGCCTATCAAATGCCAATGTGTTGATGCCGCTAGGTTTGTTGTGTGTGTGTGGGTGGTCCGTGAGCATGTATTAGTGTGCTTTTGCATGAAAAGCTCTGCGCGCAGTGCTCTTCTTGTCACGGCTGTGCTTTGAGCTTTTGTAGCATCCGAGTGTGTGAGCACAGTGTGTGCACCTCGCAAAACGAGCTGCCTGCTTTGGAGGATAAGGCTAATTATTATTATTATTTACAAAATACCTGGGTTTTGGCTCAGTCCACAAACTTGGTTTTCCACATCCATGGGCTAATATAATTAATTTAATGATATTTGTTTAGTTTGATTTATTTAATGTGGTTAACTTACTAGAAAATGTGACTACAAGGTTTCCTGACTGAGAAAGGCTCTGCTTCGTTGTATTCATTCACATAGAGCAGACAAATTTTAAAACATTATTATGTATAAAAAATTTAAGATTTATTCATGAAAAATCTTTGGCATAAAAGTTGCCCAAAATTTGGCTAACAAACTGCTTCAAAGAACCAAAAGTTTTGCTGGACAATGAAAATGCGAAAAAAGTTTAGGCAACTTTTAAAGTGTAATAAAAACGTTGCCCGTTGCAGGGCGAAAAAATGCAATAGAAAATAAATGTTAACAAGAAGAACTGCACACTAAGTGAAGCGCCAGGATGTTGGAGAAGTTCCCGCTCTCTGGAGATCAGGAAAGCGACTTTATTATGTCGTCTCGACAAAGGCCTTAACTAAGCAAGACTCAACTCAAGTCAACTAGCTTGGACTTGATGTGACCGCAAGATGCTGCTGCACTGCATCCATTTATTCGAGATATTGAGCATGGAGCTTAACTAAAGAAAAAACTGAAATTCGAAGCTTTAAATTTCCATTTGGCAGACCATAAAGTAAAGTTGAAATGCGCATATTACGCGCAAATGTAACAACCGGAGTTGAGGTTCGAATCCTGCTGTTACTGCCGCCTCCCCTCGACCTCCGGCGCTGCCCTTTGACCATGTCACTGTCATTTGGCAAAGTTTTTTGGGGCATAAAGTTTAGCTGCAACATTTGCCTTTGCATTGTTTTGTCGCATTTCTTTGTGCGCGGGGTTGATGTGGGCGGATGGTCCGGTGGTGGGTGTGGCAGTTGGCGAAATTAAAGTGCATTGTATGCTAAAAGTTTTTGTGCCGGCAAACCGGAACAATGAAAAGTTCATGAAAATTTTTGCTTCAACGCATAAACAATAAACATAAAAGTTTTGACCATTAAAAACGCGCAATGGCCAAGTGCTCATTGGTCCCTCTGCGCTAGGCTCTATCGGGGCGGGCGGCCACCGGGTAGGGGCTGTCATTTGTTTGTTGCTGTCGAGTTGCTCTTCAAGTTTTTGCATTCCCCTAATGACAAAAATCAGCGTGAATTTGATGTTTGGCCAAGAAGTTTTCGCTCGCCCCGCAAGTTCTACTCAATTTAGCGACAGAAAATTGTCAGTGTACTTTTCTTATTATCACATTCATAAGATACTGAAAAATCGATATTTAACTTTTGTCAAGTGTGTGCAAACGCTTGCACTTGGTGAGAGCATACGGGACCATACCTTATCCAGTTGCTTTAAGGATCTTAAGTAAATACGAGGTACTCAAATGCTTGGAAATATTTATATATCTGATTATTATGCCTTGTATTCATAGGTAGGGTACAATGATTTTGTGCAAGTGTATGTTTCAGGCAAAAGGAGGCTTATCCGACCAAAGAATACGTCTGTCCGTATCTAAGAATGCGTCTTTAGCTCGGGAACTATAAGAACTGGAATTTGAAATGTTGAATATATTTTAACCATGAAATCGATGTGACTTCATCTCTGAGCTTATAAGAACTAGAAACACCAAGTTTATTATGTAGTATCTTGTATAGTATAAGCAGATCCAGAATATTTCACTTTTTGGACACCTCCTCCCGTTTTGGCATAAACTGCATGAAATCTGGCAGCATACGGAAACTCCATAAAGATCTGCCCATAAGCATTTGGCAGCTCGTTAGTGTGCGTGTTTGCAACGTTCAGGGCATCTCCTAGTCGGGCACTGCCGAGCACACGTACTTCTTCGTTTTAAATGAACGAAATAGTGTTTTTTGGGAAACTGTACATTTTTAGGCTTAAGAGTCCTTATTAAACTATATTGCCATCTTTCAGAAACATGTCTCTCAATCAACTTGCCCGGACCAATCAGTTACTCTTTCTTACAGTAAAGACATATCTAAATATAAAGACTAACGAATGTGTTTTCATACTTCTAGAAAACATGGTTAAGTGAAAGCTGTTCAAGATATACCATGCACAGTAAAGCTAATAATATGGTACTGCCGCAGTAAAATCAAATTAAATTCACCATAGGACCTTTTCCAACAATAACTGCACAAATCGCCTGTCAAAAATTGAGCCCTTGATTAGGTTTCATGCATTTACCGCCTGCTGAGCACCATGTTGACTAGTGTAATCGTAAATATGCTCTCAATGCAAACCGCAAACACATCTTAAATTGAAATCATTTTTGAAAGTACAAAAACAATAATAAATAATAAAAACAACGAAAGCTGTTGAGGCGCACAAAATATGCGCATGCGCAAAAGTGTCTCTTATACCAGTTCAAAAGAGAGAGAGAGAAAGAGAGTTTTAAATAGAGGTAAATTGAGAGGAAGCGTGTATAGATGGGCTAAGGTTACCAGTATTTCACAGATTGTGTTGACATTGCATACGAACGAACAGTGCCAATTAAACCCGATTTACAGCTCGGATTTGCACCTTAACCAACAGCCAGCCCCCAACCGCACACACACACACACACACACGCACACCACATGCCCAAGGAGCCGGCTAACAGCTGATGATAGTCTGGCAACTATGATAGCAGGCTAGAGCTGTTGGCGGGGGCGGAGCACAACGTCATCTGAAAGTTTATGCATGAAATTTGTCTAGAAATTCCACAGCCATAGACTCGTAGTCAAGGGGGTCGAAGTCGACGGGGGAGTCAGTTGCTGTGTGCGGCAAGTATTTAAATTTTTGAATAGCAATTTCTGAAAACGCTGCATTATTCAAAGCGAATGACGTTGAGAATCTTAAAAACTTTATCTGGCCATTTTACAGCTCTTAAATCGCTCGTACAAAGTTTTCGGACTACAGACGCAAAGCATTTGTAATATGCCAGGCGAATATATTTATTTGAGCTCGTATGTCACGGCCAGGTGCGGGCTGTGGCGGACGTTGGGGTGGCCCATAAAACTTTGGGCCATTTTTCAAATTTGTCGCGCTCGTGTCCCATCCACAAAGTGGCCGAGTGCTGAATGCGGTCGCATTTCAACTTGATAATATCACAGTTAGTATGAACCACATGCGGATTTAACAAGTGCGCCGCCAAGTTAATGCGTTATGACCCAACCTGTGCCGCACACCGCACCACACCACACCCTACCACACCCTACCACCCACGGCACACAAACTTTTTGGCGCGGGAGCCAGCGCGTTGGCGGCCATCGCGTCGTCGGGCATGTTAAAAAAATGATTAATGATTATTTCTCGCCGAAAACTGCGTGCGTCTGTGCGGTTGTGACCTGGCCTCGTCCTGGTCGACGGGCATTCCTGGCTTTGGAGAAATATGCGCTTGAAAATATGTTAACGCTTTTTAAATCATCTGGCGCGTTTATTTTCTGTCTGCTGGCCTTGGCTTGTTTTGTATGAAAGTTTTATGTGCCTGGGCTTTAAACTAAATTGCAAAACAGAAAATGGCCAAAGCGGGATTTGTGGCCTGGTAAGTTGGTTGGGCATTATAAATAATGGAGTAGGAGCAACAGAGCCTCTTACAAAAACATTAACGGGTAGGCAATGAAAATCACTCTATGTATACCTATTGTATTTTATATATAGCAAATAAATTTAAACAAGGAATCGGAATCGAATGCTATTTAAAAAAAGTCAGGCTTATAACTTGTAATGATTAGGAAATAATCAAAAAAATTATAATATTTATATTATTAATTATAAAAATAATTTTTATATAATAAATTATTATTAAATTATTCATTCATTGTTCATTACACATTTTACCACATATTAGTAGGAATTATTTTTTTCTATTTATTATGAAAACGGTGAAAAATGGGAAATTTGTTTACAAAAGTTTTACGTTAAAGTATCACCTTATTTATAATGACACATTTTATGCGCATCAATCAAGCTTTCTTAATTATAGACTTTCAAGCAAACACAACAAAAATCGAATTCTTATGCAAGATCCTAAATTTGTACTGATAATTCCTATGATAGCTATTCCATATTGTGGGCATATACCGTAAAGACCGTCCCCCAAAACAAATGGAAAATGTTCAGAGCTTGACTGCAGAAAATGTTTAAAAATCTATTATGTTATAAGCATCCTTAAATCTATTAATAAACGTTTCTTTGAAATCGGTAACAAAAAATAAAGAGAAAACAGTAGAAAAAAAAAAATGATTTTTTGCTTATGTACGTATTTAAAAAAAACAACTGTTTTAACATAAAACTGTGTTAAATTTTTTTATAACATTAATACATTAATTAAATATAGAGTTGCAAACTTCAAAACTGTGACTTTGACTTACATTCCTTTGGCGACTTGATCTTAAAACTACCTCTTGTTTTTGATTGAATAGGGTAAAAAGTACGTTGGACAATGACTCCGTCTTTTCGTTCTTTTTAGGAACAGCGTATTTCAAATCGAAACAATTTCATCATTTGTTGTAATTTTTATGAACTAAATAAATAAACAAAAAAGAGCAGAAACAATAAAACAGAACAAGTAATAAATAAATAAAAATAAACTAAAATTGAATGCAGCTCTTGTGCTAGGGAACAATGCCAGTTGTGCCGAACAGTCTGTAATAAAAAAGCTACGAAAACAAGAGAAAATTCAAAATGAATGCAGCTGGAAATGTATATAGCTCAGTTCAGCTCACAGACAGCCACTACTCGGCCCTCTGTATTTGGGCCAAATCGCATTAAAGCATAAAATTGAGCAGTGGCTTTTGTTGTGGCTCGGTGCACTTAAGCCTTGGCTAGATATCGGGCAAGCAGTACTTACCAAATCCGTCTACAGGCAACATTGCCAAAAGCGACTAGACACAAGTAGTTACACGCCAGACCAGACAACAGACAACAGCACAGAGATAGGTGAGGCAAAAAGGCGGGAGTAGGAGGGGAAGGAAGGTAGCTCTTATAAATTGCATATCGAATTTAGTAATTTTCTACATTGTGTGAATATCGTGCGTTGCCCAAGGCTCCGGCATGCTGGTCAGAAACACAAAAACTTGGCGAGTCGGAGGATGCACTTGCCTGGTTTCAGTTCTCCTTTTAATACTAGTTTTCAAC
Organism: Drosophila ezoana; assembly: GCA_035045725.1. Lineage (NCBI taxonomy): Eukaryota > Metazoa > Arthropoda > Insecta > Diptera > Drosophilidae > Drosophila > Drosophila ezoana. The sequence goes on from JAWNOU010000036.1 coordinate 2,519,678, forward strand.
GTGAAAAGAGTGTATTGGTTGCATTGTTAATACTCGTTTATAAAGCGAAAAGAGTATATCGGTTTTATTTAAACTCGTTCACAAAGTCTGCTCATCTCTATGAATGAATGTTTCCAGAAATGTATTTTGCCACAGCTCGATAAATCTTAATGAATTTGGGCGGGCAGCCTGCTATTGGACTGTGAGCGAGTATGGGGCAGTCGTTCGCACCCTGGCCTGGCTTCTGGTCTGCAGTGTATTGCTGCTAATCATGCGATCGCCTGCTGCATTGTTGGAGGTGGCCACTGCATTATTATGCCCTAGACGCAGGGGACAGGACTCTGGGCACTCGCTGACAGGTTCTGTGCGCTTCCTTCCATAACTTACGTTGCACATTTTTCATTTCTCATTTCTCATTTTCATTTTCATTTAATATTTATGATTTATTTATGTGCGGATGTTTGTTGGCTGTTCTCGTATCGTATGAGAATTTATGCTTTCCGTTTTGGCTTAAGCTACTTTACTCCAACTGGGAGCTGGGCGCTCGGCGCTGGCCCTGGCCAACGGGTAGTGAGCCGTGGACAGTGTCTAACCTGAAGGTCGCACAGCAATTTCATGCGCTGCTTAACACAGAAGCCGTGTCCATTCGCCAGGCTTATTATGCAAATGTCTGGCCAACAGCAGTTCGCTCCACAGAACTTGACCACAATCGCATTGTTGTCCAGTTCTGCCGTGGAATTGTAATAACAATTTGTAAGCTCTGTACCAAAAGGATAATATGGTATACTAAGCTCCTTTGAATGCATGAAAGAGATATGTGTAGGAATGTCTGCGTGAATTTGGCTTAAATCGCATTGGGTCAATCGCTTGCCGAGGAAACCCTTTAAACGCATTCCTCAGAAGAATTCAGAAATTGATTTAACTTTCCAGCCGTTACCCGGACCACACTTCTAAACGGATTTAAAAATTTCCACTGGTTATATCGCTATTTCCAACATACAAATTTTTTAATTTAAAATATTTTTTTTTGCAATTAGCCCAGCATAGAAGCAATAAGTCTTCCTGTTCAGGCTAATTGCCTGGGGTGCAGGTTTCCAATCCGTGCGGCACAAAGTTTGTTGCACGTCCTGATAGCTGACAGCTTATTGCTGCAGGTGCCCAAATATTGTTCTCAGTTTTCAACCTGGCAGTTGTTTGTCGTATGTGCTGACCAGTACCCTGTAATCAATCCACCCCCATATATATATAAGCTGTGCCTCCTAACCTATAGTTGTACTCAATGAACTCACTTATGTATTCATAACTAAAAGGCATCGATTTATTTTTCCTTCAAGACTGTTTATGTATAGATTCTCGACAACCCAAGAGTTGTTTATTGTTTATTTTATTGTGTCTATCTTGAGCTCCTGTCACAGTTTTTTACAACGGCCTGCAACTGTTCACATGAAATAAAAATAAATAATACATTTGGCTGATATGCTGCAAATTACTCAACAACCAAGACCATCAAAGAGGGGGACACCTACATGTTATAGAAAAAGTAAACCTCATATTATATTTATATTTATATTTGTCTCAACTGAAGGTTGGCCCGCGGCTGACCGATGTCAACCACTGGGCAACAAGACATTAACAAAATGGTTTGCCTTCAGCTGAGAAGGATAACGGAAATATTTTGCTAAAGCAGGGGGAACAAGGACAATAACTGAACATGCCAGGATCCGAATAGCAAGCGTTGTCCTCGGCTCGAAAGCACAACAAAAATTCCAATAAATTCAATGCGACACAACAGACACTTGGGAGAACTTTAGGGGCATGTCACAGCAGCAGCAGCAAGCGGACGGCTTGCTGAACGGGGGGCGTGGCAGCTTCCGGGATGGGGCTTAGTCGCTTTGCTGCTGTTTGTCTCTGTCATTTTCTGGCAATGTGTGGCAAAGTTCAAACCTTTGACATTGTGTGCGCCAACATGCATTACTCATACGCAGCGTGGCTGCAGACTGAGGCAGAGACGAAGGCTGAGGGAGAGAGAATATGAAGTGACTTTATGGCAAATAGCTGAAAAGCTTCGCAAAGTTTTCCAATATACTCGAGGGTTACTTATAAATTTAATGAAAATCTCAGCTAATAGTTTTGCACAGCACATAAATAAAGTTTCCGTTGCCATGGCCCCACCTTCTAGCAGTTTTAAAATATGTTTCGCCTCTGCGCCCGCCATATAGCATGTGTCACAATTTATATGGAAACTTATCAACGTCGCAATGTCTCCAAAGCATCGTTTGCATGCATGTATCCGGGCCACTAAAACGACAACAAATAAAATAGAAAGCCCAGAAAAAACTTCAATGTGCTGTTAATTCCCAGCACACTATGCAGAAAGTGCGGCAGCTACAGCTCCTGCTACAGCTGCCTTTGATAGCAGAATGTGACGTCGACGCTGGCGTCTGGCACTCGGCACTTGGCAACATAAGTTTGGGGATTTTTATTTGCCGTCTGCCTGAAAATATTGCTCGCAGGCTAACACATGACAAACGCAGCCGTTTGTCAGGACCAATATGGCAGCGGCATGGGGCCAAGGACCGCAGGGCTGGCGCTCCGTTCAAGCCCTTTAAAAACTTTTTGCTTAAAGTTCATATAATATTTGACTGCACATAAACAAAGAGAGAGAGAGAGAGAGAGCTAAAGAGAGATAGAGAGAGAGACAGAGAAAGAGAGAGAGAGTGAGAGGGAGAGAGAGAAACAAAATTGTAATTATTGTTTGTTCATTTCTTTTTCGACACAGCGCAGAGGCTTAGCAAAGTTTTGAGGCAAACAACTTGCTGCTGTTTGTTGTTGTTGCTTGCCGTATTTGAATTGTTTACCCCTTGTTATTGTTGCTGTTGTTAATGTTGTTAACTTTCAACGAAAGTGCCACTTTGTACAATTCACTTAAAGCGAGCGCCTTGGGGCGCTTGGGGAATATAAAATAAGTTGATATTAAGCTAATGAGAATCGCTTAAAGTGGCATCAAATAATTCTTATGTTGATAGTAAAGTGTATACAATTCTCATGATTTGAAATAGGGTTTCAAAATAAGTGTCGTGTCCATTTTCAGCACTTCTCGAACTTTACACGGCTTTAATTTGCATCAATATAAACTGTACCTATCTTATTAAGTTTACCGAACGAGCTTTATAATTATAATTGAAATTGAATCACCGACCACCATCAATTTCCCATAAAGGTGCGAACAGGTTGCATGCAAATGAGCGACAGCGGGCAGAATATGTCGCCGCCAGCGCTGCCGCTTGTCAATTATGCGGCAGCCATTTTTGTGGCAAACAAAACTATTTTGCATATCAAATGCACGCAATGCGCATTACGTATACGCAACGTGTGGCTGCGCATTGCATGGCAGCGAGCGAGGGCGTAAATAGCGAATGGGTTGCCAAAACAGTGGCGCCCAGAATTGAAAATAAATAATGTAAATTTTGGCAAACACTCGCTGCCATTTTGCATATGCCAAGCTCTGTTGTGCGCCTAATGAGGCGTACAGGATTCTCTGAAATAAGACGCACGCACACGCATCCACTCAGAGTCGATTTCAAAGGTGCGCAGCGTCAAATAAAAGGAATAACAGAGCGTAACGCGACGGCACAAGGACATCAAATGGTTGAAATCTGTAATTTTAACACTTTAAAAAGGGATTCAATTTGATTACACACACAAAGCGCTCGCATTCAAATTCGCAAGCGTATTAACATACAAATCTCTATTTACATACACACGCATACATACACACAGACACTTCTCGAGATGTAACATTTAATAAGGATTACAACAATAGAAAATTACGTTTAATGTTGAGTTTTTGCTTGGCTGAATTTGCATTAGCTGCGCCTGTTTGTGCGCCTGAATACAGAACAGACAACTAAAATTCAACTCGATTTGCCTGGGGTCGGGTGTCTCGGTCTGGATCTGCGTCTGTGTCTAGATCTGTTTTTAACCGAGTCTAAATTGCATACTCCAGATAAGCGTTAAACAATGATGAGAGAGCTCTGCTTGAGTCTTTGCCCACATTGATTTGGCTGCCCTGAGTGTACTCATGTCTTAATTCGGTTTTGTAATCTGTGCCGTGTGCATTGTTTGCTTGATTGATTTTCCAGGCTTCAATTTTGGAATTTTGCATTGTTTCCTTATCAAATATCTATATCGATATCTGCACATGCGGAACGGTTCAATTGAGTGGCACCCAAATAATTTCGATGTTGGCTAAACTGAACTCTAATTTGGACGCACTCAGCAGGCACTTTGGCATAGAGTAGCCGGGCGAGTAACACTAATGAGTACTTATGCCAAGCACACGCACACATTCACACACACACATTTGTAGGATTAAACAATCGATACTCCCTTACATAGACACCTTTACCACACACACACACACACACACACACACGAACGCTGCCTATAAGCGCTTTCACACGCTCAACAATGAATTGAATTACATGTGGAATACACACATACAATCGCACACACAGGCACACATATGTATCTGTTAGATACACTAATACTAAATGATGACAAGTGTTTTGTGGATAATGAACATAAGTACTCAAGCTGCAGCCAGCACTGTAATTTATAGGTCTTTAATTGTTTGCCCAAAACGATATTAACCGCCCAATCAACGATAAATCGATTGTCAATTGCATAATAAAGTAGTGTGTTTATTGTTGAAACAGTTTAACAATAATACTAATACTAATTTACAAATATTAAATGAAAATGTTGAAGGCTCAACTTTGTAAAAGATTTACGATCTGGGAGCTACCAGTTCTTTCATATCATTTCTCTTGGTTTTTAAGTTTTTGTACAGCTGAGCCAGATTTTATTTTTACATGTATCTGAATTTCAAACAGGTAAACATGTATTAGAATATAAATTATATTTAAGGAAAGATATTGGAATGAATTTCATAATCGAATTAAATAATTGCTCTCGAGTGTGTAATTAATTATACCCTGAACCCATTGAAAATGGGTAAAAAGGGTATATTGTATTTGTGCAAAGTGCAAATGTATGTAACAGGCAGAAGGAAGCATCTCCGACCCCATAAAGTATATATATTCTTGATCAGCATCAAAAGTCGAGTCGATCTAGCCATGTCCCTCTGTCTGTCCGTCCGTCCGTCCGTATGTATGAACGCAAGGATCTCAGAACCTATAAGAGCTAGAGACTTGAAATTTTAACTGTAGGTCCTCCAGGTGCCCGCGCAGATCGAGTTTCCGATAAACGATAACTTGCACCGTTTTTAAGTAATCGATAAAAATGTATATCGAAATCCCCTTTTTTTAAGCAATTTTGGTAAATAATAAGAGTTAGAGTTACCAAGCTTGACATGCAGCTTCTAGAAAAGTATATATATATCAGGTATCTTTCATTTTTAACCTATCGCCACCTCCCCGCTACTCTCTATCTATGAGCGCGAGCTGCATTTGGTGTTGGAATAAGGGGGTTCAGGGTATCCCCTAGTCGGGAGCTCCCGACTAGAACCTCTTACTTCTTTTATTATTATAATTATTAATATTTTTATATTTTATATTATCATTCTTATACTTATAATTATTATTATTATTTTATAATTGATCATTCATCATCATTATAAATATAATTGTGATATTCATTATTATTCTCAAATATATTTACATTATAATTTATCTTATTATTATTTTTATTTATATTATAAAATTATTGGATTGAAATCTAACACAGCACTTAAGACTCGAACTCGATCCTCCTTCAATTTATATATTTAATAAGTTAATATATTTCTCTTTTTTTCTTTTAATTTTATACATGTTATTTCGTGCATTGCCCATGCGCATTATCCATTAAATTTAAGCCGTCAGTTTGTTAATTGCTGGCAGCTGCCCTCGACTACTTGTTTTAAGTGCATTTAAATGCACAAGCCATTTAACAAAGAGCTTCTGCTTTAAAATGCAACTGCATTTTTATGCTTTTTATGAGAGCCAATGACAGCCGCTAGACTGCAACATTTAAATGCAAGTGAACACTTTGTAATAAGAGCATGTTGGAATACTTTAAAACACGATCTGTTAATGGCATCTCATACGTACATTCCCCTAAAGACTTTTTGCATTCAAGTCGATGAGCATTGCTGCCTTTTAAGTGTATATTTTTTATAAAGTAAATGTTTTTTTCCAGGAAAATTGTTTAAAACAATTTGAATTTTATGTATGTATATATATATACTTAACTTTGTTTTATTGCGTACTCGTTTGATAAATAACAGAAAAGGAACTCAGTCATGAGCTGTCAAGTGTTAAAACAGAAAGCTTATCTTTAATGAAACTCGTCTTTTTAATACTCTTACAAAATTATAAAAAGAAAGATGTTTGGTCTATATAAATAATATAATTATATACATGTTATAATCAGCAATGAAACGTGGAATATGGAACTAATGAAATTTCTATTGTTTTAATCAGCAAAATATGAGTTCGAAGTATTTCAATTCAATCAAGTTGACCTCTGCTGAAAGGGTATTTATGTTTCGGCACTTCGAACATCGCAGTTTCGCCTCATTCAGTCATCTTTTCAACGCAAGCAGAAAACTCATTTAAAATTAACATTGCAAATTCTTCACAATTCGTTTCCCACTCTTATGAAGTTTTCCACTGAATTTACTAAGTTTTTAAGCGGATTGTCTTTGAGCGCATTTCTCTATATCAAGCTGCAGTTGATTAATTTATTACTCATCCGCCACGTGAGCGCATGTGAATAAAATGCTTGGCAATGCTATCATTTTGCACGATTCGGAGTAGTTTTAATTGTTTTTGAATATGGCAAAATATATCATATCATTATTTAATGGAACGTTTTGCATTTAAATGTGGTTTTTGTGGGCCTTTTCGGTTGCTCACGAATTGCTTTGTTATGAATAAAAATGTGCGCGAAATACCCAAAAACTTTATTTCCAAATTGAAAAAGTTCCATAAATATAGAGATACATGTAGAAAAAAGTGGATGAAAAAGTTGTGAGCTGGTTTTCTATTTTTTTCCATTTTCTTTTTTAGCTATCCAACTAAACTCAATTTAGTTGTGTGTTTGTATATATGTGTGAGTGTGTGTGAGTGTGTGTGTGTGTGTGTGTGTGTGCGTGTGTGTGGGAAGCCCCGTTGACGGTGTCGGCATAAAGTTTACTACTTTGTGAAAATTTCATGTCTGTGGCACTCGATAGCGGCCGCAAAAATGTATATCTATCTAAATGTATATCCATATATGCACACAGAGGCACACAGCATCGGGCTTTAACTGTTGCCAACTTATGTGGAGCTCTGGCAAAAGTTTTGCAGATTTAATAGAGGCAGTGATTGCCGATGCAAAGCCCACTCACTGAGCTACATGCGGGCCAGCTAAAAACTATTTAATAAAAGTATATGCTTGGGCTGTGTGTGGTTAACTGCAGTCAGGTGTGAATCATAAATATCAAAGGGGAATTTAATGAAGGTTTTTTTTTCGACTTTTATGGCCTGAACCCATTTAAAGTGATTCAAATGGGTATAAAGTTTCCGTGCTTATGTATGTTACAGGCAGAATCATGCAGTTCCGATTTCAAAAAATATATAAACTTTTGATCAGGACGACCAACTGAGGTGAGCCAGGTTTACCCGTCTGTCTGCCTGCATGAAGGTAAAGATCTTTCATTCTGTTAGAGCTTGTGACTCATCATTTGATATATATATTCTCGTAAATCATACTCGTATATCATACGTAAAACAAGTACCCACTCATTTAAAATTTTAAACTCTGGAACATTTATTAAACTGTTTGTTCTGACTGACTGACTTATATTATTATATTATAACGCACAGCCCATACCTTGAAGCTATAATTGTCATTTTAGACACCTTGTGTGATAAAGGTGCACGTTGAGACGAGGTTTTGAGAAATTCCAACCGCATGTGTTGGAAAAATCGCGAAAATCGCTTATATGAAACTTTTTTTTGCCGTCCGATCGGTTTCAAACTCATTTTCAAAGATCTTTGAGAGAATTAATTTAATACGTGCCACAGGCAAGACCGGGCTATACCCGGCTATAACTGGAGCTTGGCATCATTTATATTCATATACGCAGGATATCCCCTAGTCGGCCTAGTCCCGACTAAAGCACGAACTGATATAAATCTCTCACTACAAGCTAATACCATATAATCAAGTTGGAGGTTTCATTAGGACTGCATCGGTTAATAAATTTAAGAATGGCTAGAACGATTCGACAGCTTATGCTGGGTAATGCCGTATAGAGTAGTTTTTCGTCTATTGCATTTGCATACTTTAATTAAGCCGACCATTAATCACGCGCTGCTATTACATAATTGGTGGTAGTTATGAAGGGATTAAAATGGATTCTAATTAATTATTAATGCATCCATTAGCAAGATTTAATTTGCGATACTAAATAGCTGTGTCTAACGAATTTTGACATGACTAATTAATTTGATTTGCATTGATTTATTAATTCAATATTAAATGTCCTTTAGAAGCAATGGTCTATGACTCGTTAAGGCGGTGCACAGTGGTATATTGCTTCAACAAATCCAATGGTCGGATTATGTAACATAATTGAAATTCCCACGAATCGCATTTGAAAATTAACTTTAATTATCCTTATCCATTGGCTAAAACAATTGAAACCTTTTTGTTGGCTCGTTACGCTTTTGGCCAACGCTCAAAAATGCGCTAATGGGATTTTAACATTTTTGCTCAAAGGGACACAGGCACACACTCACTTACACACACACAGTTAACAACACATGTGGGTGGCAGACTTCGTAATCAAATTAGATTCTATATCCTGTTGCACTGCAACTATCGCTGAAGGAAATTGTGCGGGCTGAACTTGAGGGGTTGTGCAGTGCTAGCCGCAAAACCAAATATTGCTATTACACTTGCAGGCATGGAATTTAATTACACGCGCATACACACAGACACACAGCCATTGCACGCGTGAACGCCTTTGTGGTTGCGTTTTCGTCAGAACGGGTTTTTTTTCACATTTCTCATTTGTATAAAAGTTGTTTTTGTGTGTCTGCAAATTAAATGAAATACTTGAAAAAATTGTAATAGTTTAAAAGGGCTTCATAGATGCATGCGTTGAGTTTTTGGCCTTATGCTGTAACTACTTAAAGTATTTATATTATTTTATAGTCAAATCTTTCTATTTCTGTTAGCAGCTGCCACCAATCTAAAGGACGAAAGTCAACTCTTTAGCGAGTTAATGCGTTCAGTTAATGCAGTCTGACCTCTGGGAGTTTGGGGTTTCTTTTCGCCCTATGTTATCGCTATCTTCTACTATCAATCTTTATGCCCTTGTGCGCTGCACCACACTAATGCAATTTGCGCAAATATCTTTTATTCATATTTAATCCACTTTATGCCAATTCTACTTATGCCTTGCCTTCAGACCCAGCCGGCTTGGCTGCTGTGCCATGGGCCCCCGAACACCCCAATGGTGGTGTCCTTGTCGTCGTTCTGCCTGGGCCTGCGTCTGGGCACAACTGACATCTGCAGGCCATGTAATTGGCATTCGAGTCAAGTGCAATTTTGCAAGTAACTGGCTGCTTTTGCTGCTGCTGCTGCTGCTGCACTCGACACCCGCGGAGGCGTCTCTGGCTACAGTTTATTGCGGTAATGGTAATGCAACAGGAAAGTCAGCTAGTCACCTCGTTAAAGGTAATTTTGCACAAATAATGTCCATGACTCTATTCAAGTCAGCTCTTAGCTTCATCTCCATCTCCATTTCTAGTGCCCTGGCTCTATGCGTTTCCGCTTCCGCTTTCAGTCCAAAAACCATAGCATACTTTTCAGCGCTGTGCGCTTGAAGCCTGCATTTGAAATTTGCCAACTGCCTGGACAGTCTTTTGGGCCTTATCGAAGTCGCTTAGCTGACTTTTAGTTGCGCTTTGAGCCATTGATTTTGCAATCAGCCTGTTGTTGTTGTTGCTATTGTTGTTTTTGCCAGCCAAGTGGCCTTATCAGCACTTGGGCCAGCTCGTTGGCTCGTTGGCCATGCTCAATTTGCATAAGTGCCGGCTGACTCAGCAAGTTATCTTCGTTTTTGGCTCTGTAATTCAATTACTTGGGCATTTGTCTTGTCTCTGGCAGTCGCATAAATCATTAGCGACCAGCCAGGCGAATAAGCGAGTGGGCCAACAGATTTATGGCTCTTACCTTTGCCGTTGATTACACGAGTTGCCTTTCATTACACAGCTGATTGCGTGTACACAATAATTTCAGCAATTGAACGTGCATCAGCCACGAGCTAACGAGCAACAGAAACAACAAACAGACACAAGGAACAACATCAACTACAACAGGGAACGACTTATACATTTGCATGCTCTTTACAATTTGCAAGGATTTTGTTTTGCGATTTATCGTTTTTTGTTTATCAAGTTGTTAAAGTTAAAAATATATACACTTTGTGGAGTTGGAGATGCTTTCTACTGGCTGTTACATATATTTGCACACAACCACTATACCCTTTTTTCCCATTTTAAATGGGTTCAGAGTTCAAAAGTAACACATTACCTCTAAATTCTAGAGTCCAAAGTATCCATTCTACTATAAATATAACAAGCGCAAACATAAAATAAATCAGAGCACAAACGAGGGACTTATTATGATATGTCTACATTTTTATTTAAAACCATATACAAATTATTATTCTATGTAAAATATGAGTTAGGTTTCATAGGAAAAACTAATAGTAAATTATGTAAAATAATAAAAGTTTATTTTCTTTCACGGCTCATATCGGCTTCATTAAGTTTCGTTCGTGATCCGCCAAGTATGGTATATGGTATACGACCCAAGTTATTTACGCTTTTGTGCTGGGTGTTCCTCCAGAATTAAGTTTCGATGCTGTTAGATGTATCTTGTGTATGTTTCTTATGTATGTTAAGATATATACAAGATTGCCAAGATTAGTATGTGGCATATGTGAGTCTACCTAAAGTTAGTACATGTTGGTCAAACAGACTCTTTTCATGCAGCTCTAATTAAGTTAAATGTTCAATAAACAAATATGCACATAAGCACTATATGAAAAGTATGTGGCTGTGCCAGCTATAAAAACTGTGAATAACACCCTGTAACCCACTTTTAATGGCCGCAGGGTATATAATGCTGATGACAACAAGCTGCGAATCAGATTTTAGAAATGAAAAACCCTCAACTTTACGTGACGGAGCTGTTCGCCCGACTCTATATTGACGTGCGAACAATGGACCTTTTGTGGCAGTAGCAGACAATGTACTCACAATGCGGTGGTATTGTTTTTTCCTACTTGTTTATTCAGATTGGCGTGGTCATTGTGAATGCTGCTGTGGATGGTGATCGGCTTAGGGTTGCCACAGCTACCGCTAATGCTGTAAAATAGCAGTGCAATCATCAGCATGGTTGTCGACTGTCTAGGTTGTGGCTTAAGCTAACAGCTTTACTTTACATATCTAATGAGCTCTCTTTCTTAAATCTAAACATTATTAATTTTATGCTTAATTAAAATTTTCAACATTAATTTCGCACTGCGCCCTCCGCAGTTACTTTCTGCTGTCTGCTATTTCGTGGAATCCAGCTGCTGGTCGCAGTGGAGCTGTCAAAATTGCTTTAATTGGGCTAACAACATTTGTCCCGCCCCACTCCTCAGCTGCTGCCCCCTCTCTCCTGTTGCCGAGGCGCTGTGTTTATTTCCTTGTCCGCTTCACTGGTGCCGTTTGCTGGTGCTGGGGTGTTGCCTTTGTTTGGCTTGTTATTGTTGCTGATGTTGTCGCTGTTGTAATTGTTGTTGTTGTTATTAGCTGATGTTCTTTATGTGCTTATTGTTGCCTGCCCCCCGAAGTGTGTGTATGTGTGTGCGTGCTAATAATCGATATAATATTGTTTTCTTTCACAGCAAAAGTGTTCAGCGGCTTTCCAATAGCTACCATTTGTTGATGGCCATCAAGTTGTAGCATCCGATTTGGCTGCCTGAAAGAACAGCTGATTTTGAACTGTATGCAATTTAAAAGCCTTACAGAACCCTTTCATATTGAAATGAAAGTCACAGCCACATAAATACATAAAAAATAAAAACATAAAAACTGGCCAACAGACAGATATATGTTTATATAATGCTGGCTGATTCCATCTGAACAAATTCTTATCATTGTAGTATTATTGAATATTGCTCAAACTGAACTGTTCTGCCGAAAGTTTAGTATAAGTCAGCCAGGGTATTTAATCGTCAGCCCGATACAAATAACTTTTAAATTTAAATTTATCTTTAATATATTTAGCATTCTAACGAATTATCTTTCTTTTTTAAGGTCCTTTCATATTCCTTTATGGTTTTGTGCTCGTTTTAATTGCTCCGAAAATGCAGGAGCTGACTTTGGGCGTCAGGAGGAAAGCCGGCCCATAAAAGTGGGATATTTGTATTTCACAAACAGCCCAACATACTCACACACCCACACTCCCACATATGGCGTTCTGCTTCATAGCTGCATTGCATTGCAATTTTGTATACCCTGTACCCATTGAGTATAGGTAAAAAGGGTATATTGTGCAGGTGTATGCCACTGACAAAAGAAACCATCTCCGATCCCATATAGTATATTTATTCTCGGATAGCATCAATGCTGGTTCGAACTTACCATGTCCAATCGTGTGCACCTGTGTATGTAGAGAAGTAACCTAGAATGTTTTGAAAGGCAGCTCGGCGCTGCATTCAGGGTATTTTCTGGTCGGGCAATTGAGCACTCTGTTTTTTTATGGTTTATTTTTTCTTGGTGCAGCCTCTATTACATTTTGCCTTTGCTTCCTGTAAGCGTTATCCTGACCTGTCGTTGACGTTACTCTCTAAGCTTCCTGTGCTCTCGGTTCAGGATGGCAGTCACGCCCACATGCGGCCTGCATATGTTAGTATTTAAGAGCGCACATTCAAACATTTTTTTTATCGCATTTCTTTTTTTAGGCCAACTGCCCGAACAGAAATTGGCAAAAATGCCTTAGCCTTGGCCGGCTCACATAAAATTGGCCGTAAGTCGTGGGCGTAACTGGCACTAACCCTCCCCTAAAGCTCAGCTTTGACTCTGTTTATGTTAGCACAGGCAGCGAGCTTAGTGGCGAATTCATTTTGAGTCCCTGCTGCTGCCATCGCTGCTGCATTTGCCATTTTGCCACTGCTGGGCCTTGCCACTGATGACAAAGGCGAGCTGCATAAAAAAGTTGCGCTTGCACCAAATCCAAATTGAATTTTCTGTTTGTTCCAACCACTTGAGTTTTTATGCCTTAGCCAATTTATGCAAACGCATTTGCGAAGGCTCGGCCACGTTTTGCATGGCGGCATAAGGATGAATACAAAAAGTTGCCCATTCTGTCCCTCTGTGTGGGATAAGCCAACGGAAATTGGTATAACAAATCATTTAATATATGTTAGGCATAATGAGACATTTTTACTAGTTTTGTGACATTGTAATTGGCTGATTATCATTTTTTCCACATCAAGGAAAGTTGGTTTATACAGATGGAATAAAGTATAAAACATATCTACAACTAGAAGCAAATCGGTGATAAATAATCTTGGTCTTTGTTCTCTGGCTCTTCATGTAAATAAATAAATAGTTTATAATTTAATTTTGCTAGCTTTGGAGTTACGTCAACTTCTGTTTTAACTATTCTAACAAGCGAAAACATTTCATACTTCGCTGGATCTGCCCTGTTTTTTTTTTAATTTGTGGTGGTCTTTTGGTTGCCGCTTAAAATTTTGCTGGGGCCGTCAAGAAAAAAAAGCACTGTAAACAGAGGCTAGCGAAAAGGTTTTCAACAAAAGTTGTAAAAAATGCGCGGAAAAATAGTTTTCATTTACGCCATTTGCGTCCGGCAGGCAAAACGGATACGGAAATGCAACCCCATTGTCCTGCGTTACAATTGTTGGCCGCCCAACTCCCGCTGCCTGCTGTGTCATTGTCATTGGAAGCCAAATATATCCTCTGCACTGCATTTGGACTTAGATTTTCCTGCGTTTTTGTTTACTGTCCTAAAATGAACACAAAAGGAAACCAACGAAAAATATCATTTAATATTGTTAAAGACTATTGACAAGCTGTACAGCAACCAGCTTTAGCAGAGCTTGTTTTATGTACATAGTACAGTCTAATAAAACTCTTCGAATGCTTATAGATATCATTCTTACGTATATTATATTCCTTATCAGCTAAAACAGCCGATTCGTGCCCGTCTGCCTGTCTGTTTCTATCCAAGCTTATTTCTCAGTTCTAAGACTATCTTTAATCATGGTTCCGTTTATACGTTTGAGTTGTCATCGGACATTAATAAACTGTACAAAATTAAGGTCTTGTATGAAATCTTTTTTTTATTTTTAAAGATATCTTGACCAACCTTAGCTTTTTTATGCTCCTCAAATGTGAGCAAGCTATTATCTTATCTTACCGTTTCCCATTGATAGTTATTGTTGGTTCATCTAATTAATTTATTTGTTTATTAAAAAAATATTTTTTTTTGGTTTATTTGATAGAAATTAGAAATATAACAATGATTTTTTTTTTAGTTTCCCTTCACAAATGGTTTAAAACCAGCTGCAACAACTTTGGTCAGATTCCTGTGTAAGGCACACACACGCTCAATCAAACACTTAAATACATACACACATACATACATACATAGCTCCAGTCTTTTGCCAATAAATATGTAAAGCTTTTTATCTGATTAAAATGCAAAAACCCAATTTGTTGAAATTCGAATTGGCTAGCGAATCCAGCATATCAATCAGTCGCAGCAGCAGCTCACACCAGCTCCCGGCCCCCAGTCCAGTCTAGCTCGGTTCAGGCCAGCTCCCGGCCCAGTCCAGTCAGTCTGGCTGTATGCATTGAAACACATTGCACACGTAATGTATCAATCTGTTTTGTGGTTTATACCTTCGGGCGAACAGAGCTGGTTAAAGTCGAGTGGTTTTTTGCATTAGCTGAAGGATACATGCCATTAAATTAGCATTTTTTTCTTCATTTTTTTTTTGCTGCCAAAGGACACACAGCGCACTGACAATACTGTACTTTATTAATTTGGTGAAAGCATTTCATATTTATTCATATCAGTTGGTTGTTCCTTTCAGTTTTGTAATTTAGGTTGGCGGGCATTGTTCGCTGGCATTAAATCTTTAAATATGCATATTTTTGTAATTAAAATTGTCTAGCGCCGAGTCAGCGCTATAGCATTTTCAGCTGCCTCAATTAGTGGGCGAGGCGTGGCCAACAACGACTCTGGCCGTGCCCAGGACAGGCACGTAGCCTGTCAGTGAGATCTCATTAAAATTAAAAAGCTCAGCAAACGTCCGCCCAAGGAGCAGACAACGCAACTCGGGGGCTGCCGACTACGATTTGGGTCAAAACAGCCTTGGCCAGAAGTGTGCTGAGCCGGCTGAGTGGGGCGTCTAAATTAAAGCCACACTTGAGGTCACAGTTGGCCAGAAGGCACAATTTAATGATTGAAAGCTTCACAGGGCCAAAAGTCGCATTGACAAAATACAACTGAAATTCTCAGCAGCAACAGCAGGACCATAGAGCACAGTCCTACTGCAGTCTGGCAGAGCTTTAATTAAACACAAATTCATGGCAAATATCAGACCCACATCGTGAACAGGCCAAATGGGAGCCTATAACTTTGTATACACCATTGCCATTGATTTGACATGGACAACAATTTGCTGGCTCTGCAACTCTGAGTGAGCCCAAGCCCTGCCCTCGCCACCTTTGCATGCTGTGCTCTGTAGTTTGTTGAATGCACGTGAAAATATGCATAATGGAGGCTTTCATGCCAGTATTATGCTTGCCTTCTGCAAACCTAACCAAGGACCAGCATATTCAGCAAAAACTAAGCTGCACACACACACACACACACACACACACACACCCCACACACGCACATCGATATGTACACAGATGGGTTACAAGTTGCAAGGTCTGATTTAGTTATTAATTAAGGGCCAAGTACAAATGCTCCAATAGCTATTTAAATGTGCGCAAGCAGAAATAACTTGGGAATTTCTACCGGCTAACTGCATATATAATAATCTTAATATTTTTGCCTACGTTGCATAATTAATTTAAATGCAATTCTTGCGGACAGCGCAAAGTCTCACTGCGCATGCAAACTGTCATAATTTCCTAATTTGCATTCGAGTAATGGCTTAAGTTTTTCCATTAAGCTCAGCCAACTGTTAACCAAATCCTTGAAGTGTCCTTAATTGCAAACCATTTGCATTAAATCTGCTCATCAGGTCTGTAGTAGGCAATATGTAAGTGCAAGTGCTTGAACACTTCGTAAGAAATGATGCATCGTCAGGTATAGAAAAAAGAAAGAACAAATATACGAGAATAGATAAAAAACAAGTAAGAGGTTCTAGTCGGGAGCTCCCGACTAGGGGATACCCTGAACCCTCATATTCCAACACCAAATGCAGCGCGCGCTTATAGATAGAGAGTAGCGGGGAGGTGGCGATAGGTATAAAATTAAAGATAATCGATATATATATACTTTTCTAGAAGCTACATGTCAAGTTTGGTAACTCTAGCTCTTATTATTTACCTAAATTGCTTAAAAAACAGGATGTCGATATACATTTTTATCGATTACTTGGAAACGGGGCAAGTTATCGATTATCGGAAACAAACTCGATCTGCGTAGGAACTAGGAGCACCTACATTTAAAATTTCAAGTCTCTAGCTCTTATAGGTTCTGAGATCCTTGCGTTCATACATACGGACGGACGGACGGACGGACGGACGGACGGACGGACAGACAGACGGACATGGCTAGATCGACTCGGTTATTAATGCTGATCAAGAATATATATACTTTATGGGGTCGGAGATGCTTCCTTCTGCCTGTTACATACATTTGGATTTTGCACAAAAACATAATACCCCTTTTACCCATTTTTAATGGGTTCAGGGTATAAAAAATTGAAAAGCATCAGGTTTTAGTATCTGATGATTGTCAATGAAATGATTGGTTTTAAATCTACCAAAAATCGTAGTATATGAAATGGGAATCTTTTAAAGAATTTTTGTGGAAAAGATTGCTATGCCGTTATAAAATTGAGCCTCTGTAAGTTACTTAGCTTAAACTAAATATGCGTCTATGCTTAAGGATACATATTAAATTAAAATTTTTGGTCTGTGAGGAGATTCTTTGTGTAATGATTTTTTTCAACTCTGGGGCTCAACGGGCTCAAAGATATTTCCTTCGATGCATTACACATTTCTTGACAAAAGGATTTACAAAAACAATAATTGCCAGAGATTACAAATTCGTATAATAGCATTAAATCACAATTGTAACGAATTCGTCATGATATTCCAATTAAAAGTTTTCCTTTGAATGCGCTTACATGTCGCATAATGCAAATAAATTAAATTATTTCTAAGCTTTGTCTAGAAACAAAGGCAGTGCTTTGTATTTGTTTGCTATTATGTGAATCATTGGGTTAAGGGCGTGGATATTTTTGTGACGTGTTAAATGTTTGCTTTTGTAAAATTTGGACTTTTGCCAGAACATTTCGCATAACTCTGCTGCACACAAACAAACAATTTACACAAATGCATAGATAAAAGTTCGAGTTGCATTTCACGTTATATTACCAGCAATTATGATGCTTTTTCAGTATGTATGTATACATATATGCATATGTAAATGAAAAATAACTGTTGTGTTTGTTAGAGGAGCAGTAGGAGCAGCTGTTACTGCAGTACAAATATGTGTTTCAATTGTGAACTGTCCCAGCAAAAAGAAACCCTCTGAAAGACAACACCCCACATACACATAAATTGTTTAGTTTTTCATGTGCTTTTTGTGTTTATTTAGATACACATAAATAGCATGGTTCATGGCTAGTTCATGTCTGTTTGCCTTAACCAGTTATTCGCATAGCCATTAGTTTGCTTTTAGTCGGGCTTTTATGGTTGTCAAGAGGGTCCTATCATTCTGTCACAAAGTGCGCATACATATATGTAAAAACTTTCGACCTGAACTAAGAACAGGGATCCATATAAAAATTGAACTGTCTTGTAATCCATGACTGCAAAAACGAAAGGAATATTCATCATGGTATTGCTTTCTTTTTCATTTGAAATGAAATGAACTGATTTTGTTTACGGTTCGATTTAAGGTAAATTAATTTATAATCAGAGTTTAAACGGGCATTTTCAAACAAATTCTAATATCATTAGAATTATTTCAATTCTTCTTCATCTAAAGCAGCGCAGAAATAATTCCCAGCAAACATGTGACACAAGCTTGTTTCGAAACGAACCCAAATGGAAATTGATTTAGAATCGAATTGACAACTTGAATTCAATTAATTAATAGTTGAATAAACCCATGTAAGTACAGCTTATGTGAATAGCAAGTAATTAACAGACAGTTAATCGATTTGCGAAATTTAAATTAAATTAAGCAACCCATTGAGAGTTGATAATCCTCTCGGCCAGGACAACTGCAGAGACTGCAGAAACTACACACGTCCAAGTGCTTGTCGAGGGGCATCAAGTGAAATCAATTTACAAGACATTTAAGGTAGTTCTTGTAATTGCATTTGCTCATCAGACCTCGGCAAACAACATTATTATCATCTCTGATTGCTGGTCCAGTTGGATATCGGGTTATATGAAGTATGCGCCACGTTGGTTATAAAAATTTCAATGTCCGGCCGAGCTGCCTGTTGGCCGGCAAGGGTAACACATGCCCGTCCAGCAGGTTTCCAGTCATCCATGCCATGATTGTGATAAATGACGTAAAATGATGCCAGCGACAACTATGAACAACGAAAACGAAAACGACAACAACAACACGAGCAACAACAACAACGACGACGTTGTCGCATGTCATTCAGACTGGCACTGCCTGCTGTTGGCTGTTCCTTTGGTTTGCCTGGACTGCATGTCTCTGATATATATATGTATATATATATGTTTTTTTTTTATAGAATCATGTAATTTCAGGCCATATAAAATGCAGGCTGCAATTTGCTGGCTTCATCCTCGTTGACAACGAGCTGAAGAAGCAGCTGAAAAATTTTCATGTTGCCTGCTACTCTTCCATTTGTTTGCTTTAACGAAATTGAATTTCATGTTGGCTTGGCTCATATCCCCGCCCAACGCTTAACGCCCACCGTCTCTTACGAGCCTCAGTTAATATTTTCAGCTCGTCGTGTTAAGGCAAACACCAAGGCACAAAAAATCAACCAACTCGGCTGCATTTACCGATTGTGCAATTAAATAAGCAAACAGCCAGCGTATGCACCTTAATTAAAATGGGCAAAAGGCTCCCAAGCTCAACATATTTACACTCCGCTTCCACCTGGATTCACTGCGTGCCTGGTTTTAGCCAACTTTTGGCTCAGCCACCCGTTAAGGAATAGCGCCAACGCGCTGATGAATGGTAAGTGCCGCTTGGC